>CM053783.1:861651632-864308298 GCA_028749045.1 Cupressus sempervirens
GAATTGTGTTAGCCATGAAAACCTCTTACCTCTATAGTTGTCATAGGTGCATGCTAGTTCAATATTGCTTCTACTTTTGTCGGGTCCATTTTTAGGCTCCCTTATAAGATGAAAAAACCTAGATAGACTAGTTCCTTCTTCAAGAATTCACATTTCTCCAAATTGAATATTATCTTTTCATCTTGCAATATTTGTAAAATAATTTGTAAATGTTTAAGATTCTCAACATTGGTCTTAATAGAAGTCAATATATCATCAAGATATACAACAAAAAATGTACCTATGAATCTTTTAGGACTTTATTAATCAACCTCATGAAAGTAGAGTTGGCATTAGTCAACCCAAATGGCATGACAAGCCACTCATATAAACCTTTAGTAGTTTTAAAAGTTGACTTCCAATCATCTCCCTCCTTGATTCTAATTTGGTGATATTCACATTTGAGATCAATCTTCATGAAATACCTTGCTTCTCCATCAATACATTAGATCTTCTATTCTAGGTATGGTGAACTATACCTTATGGTTATCTTAATAATATCTTTGGATTCAGTACATAAACTCCATGTGCCTCCTTTCTCTTGAGCTAGAATAGTGGGAACAAAACAAGGGCTCACACTTGTCCTATTCAATCAATTGTCTAGGAGTTCTTGCACTTCCTTGGAAATCTCCTCATTCTCATGGGGTTTGTTAGAATGTTTATAATAACTAAGAGGGGGGAGGGTTAATTCTTGAAGGATTACTAAGAAAATCAAAGACAAGGGTGACAACAAAGTCTTATTAAGGAATCAACACATGAACTGAATAGAGATTTGAAACTACAAAGTGAGTTGTAATCATATAGATCAAAACCCTAGTATTTTCTTTCTAATCATTGTAAACAATTTGTATTGAAATCCTTTTAATCAAAGGTTTACATAACAATAATTAGGGACTTAGCAATTAGTGTAAATCCTTTAACAAGGTGGCATTCTACTAGAATCTTATAAAGTCCTTTGACAAGGCCACCCCTAATTGGATGATTAAATCCTCTAACTAGGTCAAATTTAATAGTGTGTATTGAAACCTCTAACAGGGTTGGATCTTAATAGGGCTCACTTAAGAAGAGTAAAAAAGTGGTGACATGTTGCTCGTGGCTTTTCCCAAATTGGGTTTCCATATTAAATCCTAGTGTCAAACTTGTGTTGAATGTTTTATGGTGTTTTGCATTTCAAATGTTTACATTCAACAACATCTATTATATTAGGACAGTAAGCTACTAGTTAATATTGTTATTTAGATTACAACAAAGAAGGAGTTACATTAGGATAAGCATAACATATAATAATTAAATGTTTGATTTTTCAATTGGTACTTATGGACCTTGAGTAACTGATTCACCACCCACCCTCCCAACCTCTCAGTTATTCTAACATTCTAACAATTGGTATTATATAAAAAAATTCTTATAAAGAAAAGTTTGAAGGTAATTAAACCTAAAGATCATGACTCATGAAAGGAAGGTACCAAAGTTGAACAAGGAAAGGTTTCTTGCATGGAAAATGTTGATGAGGCTACACATATCTAGTATTGTTGATGTTGCAATAAGCTTTGTGGACAATGAATATGTGAAGATTACAACTGTTCCTTTGACTTCTCAACAACTAAAAGAAAAGAAAGAACACAATCAAACAATGGCAGAGATTTCTTCAACCCTAAGCTATGCCAATTTTGATGATATAAATGATTGTGATAGTGTAAAACATATGTGGGACAAACTAAAGACCATTTATGGAGGATATGCCAATGTTTTAAGAGAAAAATCAAAGAGTGAGAGGAAAATTTGATGAAATGAGAATGACGGAAGGTTAGAACATAGTGTAGTATTGCACAAGAATCAAAGAAGTTGTCTATGATATTTGAGGTGTAAATGGAGAGATTAAAGATGAAACAGTGATAATCAAGGTATTGAGAATAATACTTCCTATATATGTCATTAGGATTTTTGAAATACAAGAGCTTAGATGTACTCTAGGTAACAATTTAACTTTGGAAGGTGTAATTGGTAGACTTACTACTTGTGAGATGCCTAATTTGATAACTATACACCTACTACTATTGAATATGATTTTAAGTCACAATTGGATCTTAGAAAAATAAAATGCAAACATGTGAAGAGTGAGAGTGATACTTCTGATAATGAACTTGAAGCACTTATTGCAAAATTATTTGGAAGAGGTAGAGTTAAATATAAACATAAATTACCTATAATTAATTTTTTTATGCAATAAGGTTGGTCATATTGCTATAAGGTGTCCTAAAAGAGAAGATAAGGATGAGAGAAAGGAAAGAAGTACAAAGGAAGGAGAGATGACCAAGATTCCAAGAAGAAAAAGAATGAAAAAGGTAAGAAATCTTATTATATTGCTAAAGAAGAAACTGACACTGAATCTGAATGTAATGATGTGTTGGTTAATTTTGTCTTCCTCAATATATTGGTTTATACCTTGACTCTTTATATGCCCAAAGGCTTATGGAAAATACAAAAGTTAACAACAAAATGGGTCAGTGTAGTAATCTATCAAAGACATCTAAATTGAAAGGTACAACTCCCTTATGAGTGCAAGATATGTAATGAATTTGTCTTTTGACTTTTTGGGGTATTCTCTTAACTAGAGAGCAGAAGAGGCAAAAAAAAAATTGCTCAACACTTTAAACAACTTAAGTAAGGAAGGGGGACTATCCCACAATATGAAATCTGCTCAAACTAACAAGGTAGATAAATGGGAACATATAAAACTAGCTACAATAATAGGAAGAAAGGGAAGATAGCTTGAAATTAGTAATTTATAGATTATAGAGCAAGATAATGTTTTGACAATACCCAGATTGTCTATTCCTTAGCTACTCCCACATCAATTTCTAACTTCCTTATGTAGAGAGTTAAACTAAACACATAGATGATAACAAATAGAAGACAAGCTTATGCTAATTGAATAAAGGAAATAAAGCTAATTTCATTCACATTCATTCAATTTCCAACATTAACTCATACATTCCAAAAACTCCACTCAAACTAAATGAACAAAAAAACTTAAAATGAACTTAGAGTCTCACACAGTAGTCCCAGCTATAGGGGTTTTCCCAAAGTAAATTTTTCCAATCTTCTTTACATCTTAAAAGGTTACATTTATAGGCCTTCTCAAAATGGTTGGTTACATTGGATGATTACTTAGCAGAGAATCTCTGAACATAATAATCTAAAAATAGGACAAGCTCAAATCATTGTCCATTTTAGATATTTAGAAAAATGCCAAGAATGGTGACAAAAGAAGAAAGAGGGAAAGAATGATAGATGTCTAGAGAAGTGTCATAATCACCATGCCTTCTTAGAACTAATTTATTTAGCCCTATATGTTGTCATAGCTTTAGTTACTTTATCCAACTCTTTGACACCTGGAATGAGGATGTTTTTGGCTCTGATCATCCAATAATCATGCATTTTAGTAAGTTCATCAATTCTGGCCACCCTTGATTGGAAGTTTTCCATTTCCTTCTTTATGAATACATAAGGTGTTGATAGTTACATGATCTTGGCCACCCAATAGTTAAGTGGGTCAACAGCTTTGTCAATGAATGCTAAGAATTTGGACTTCATTCTTTCAATGTCTACCAGCTTTCCATTAGAAGACACAAATGACTCTATGTGCAAGATCTTCAAATATTGAAATAATTTATCATTGATCTTTTGCACTAGGTCATGCACATTCTTGAGTTCACTTGTAGATATCATAAAATTTTTAATGACATGCTCTAGGGATTGCTTCTAGTTGAACATAGACTCTTGGCCAGTCTTTAGGATCCCATGAGCAATGACCACATTTATCTATATATCTGTCACTTCTTACAGAAAATGAAAATTTCTTTGTTAACTTGTCCACTGCCTTTTGTATGGTTGATTGATGATCTAAGATAGCCTCTCGAAGCATGTAAGTGTCCAATACCAAGCACCCTAGATTCTCAACTAGTGGAGGACCCTAGGCTTTTATTTGATCTACCCATGGTTGGCCTACTTGCCCAAATTGTCTCTCTTGCTACAGCTTGAGCAATAAGTTCTTGTTTTCTTCCACATTTGGGTCAAATTGGCTGGAAGAGGTACTCCCAAGTGTAGGCTTTATGTACTCTACCAACTCTCTATTGGAGGCCTTCAATATCTCCTTTTTCGCTCTTAGCTCCTCTAACTTGTCCTCAATCCTTTCATTGGAAAACTTCCACACGTTCATCATGGAGTCATGAATTGTAATGTGAAGATCTATTTTTTTGATTTGGAAATCATATTTTGAGAGCATGTGAAATCTTCCCTCTTTCTGAGGCTCTGCAATCTCAACCAACATATGGCCAGTTGCCAAATTTGTAGATAATGCACCAATTGTCTTCTGCTTCTTAGTCTTCTTTGATGGACGAGAGGAGGTGATTTGTGTGATCAAGTCTTTTGATGGTTCAAAAGCCTCATATCTCCTCTTATTTCTATCAATGGTCTCCTCAAGCCAATACTCTATAGAGAACATGTTGATAGTAGATTGTAGTGCAAAAGGATCAAACAACTTCCTCAGAATCAATGAGGTTGGATTTCTCTTGAAAGAAATAGGGAAGGAAGCTACCTTAGTTATGGAAAGGGATAATGTATCCCCTTGTTGAGATGCTTCCTATTTGTATCCATCCATAGGATTTTTATCATCATCCAAATTGATGACTTGAATAGGGTAGTATAGCTTAGCAACTGATTTCTCTTCTTCCTTTCCCTTACACTAATACATTTGGCATCAATTTACGATGACCAAGTGTCAGAATTGTGACACAAATGTGTCGCCACTACAACGGTAGCAGACATTGTTGTTTTTTAGTTGCAAATTACGATGTCTATTCTTGGACGTCACAATTTTGACACCTATCCGTCGCAAGCTCAACATTCTATCCCATCATTGCTCCTATCGCAATGGATGTGGTTCCCATCCAATTTTGACGTCTTCACCACGCATTGCGATGGGGTGGCATCGGCATCTGCCCATGGGTTCGTTGAGGCGGGAGCCTTTACAGTTCTTCCATGGGCATCGCACTTGCGACGTCCATGGAAACTTGCGATAGTGCTGTCGATGCCGCTGGCCGTCGCAATGTTTGCGAATGTGTCACAATTGTGACACAAAATCATCAATTGTGACGGCGTCGCTATGCACGCGACGCTTATTTCATCACAATGCGTGTGCAGATGTCGCAATTGCGATCTCCATGGTTAGCAATATGGCGAGACCGCTGTGGCGGCGACGCCAACTTCCGTTGCCGCCACAAGCATCATCTTCAGCTGCTAGCTCTAGCAATGTGTTCGCAGTCATGTCGAGCAGTTGTATTGCTCCTTCATCAAATGTGGTTGCCCATAGCTCCCCAGTGTGGTCTTGCAATTATAGGTGGACCATGTAGCTATAATTGCATTTCGTAAATTGCTTGTCGCATTTTTTATCCTACCATTCTTCATTTGCATTTTCAAACAACTTTTTCTTGCATCTCTTTCCTACCACTTGGTTGGGGCAAGCCGGGTAGGATAGCTTGTCTGTGTTGACCTCTATAATGGTTTCTTTCACGATGCACTTTATAGCACAAGTAGAACGCACAGTTTGATCATGTATGTCATGAATTGTCATTCTCAATACTGCAGGAGGTTGTGGGGTGTAGCTAATTGATGGCTCACCATTGTCCTTAAAATTGTCATCGAACCATGACTTTAACTCTGCTGTCTCTAGAATTTGGAGATTCATCATCAGTTGTGTATTACCTGTGGTGTTGAGTACTCTTCCATTGAACTCAGTAACACGACCTCCCTTAACCACTAGAACTGTAGTGTCTTGCAAGTAGTAGCTTTGTTGCAATTCATTGCCCACTTGCTCGGCTGCTGAGCCCCAAAGCGTCAGATCAATGGGCCTATGAGTCATATCAAGCAATTGGATGGCATGTCGCGAAACTTCCATTCCATTTGCTCTTCTTATCGTGGAGGTTGGTTGTACACATATTGTTTGCTGGTGCCCTGTTGTTGCTCCCTCGGCTGGTGTTGGAGATGGTAACGACATCCTCTCGATCTTCTGACTCCATTATGTGGCTAAATGAAATATATATTCTTGCCTTTTTTCTACCCATGCTTCTAGAATTTATACTTTTTACTATAACATTGTAATTCTCATAAGGTGTAGCTTGCTAAAGAATCATTGGTATGAGGATGAAGCTCCATGGGTTGTGCCAATAGAGATATATACAAGCTTGCTTTAATTTATATCAATAACCAAGTGTCAAATTAAATCATAGTAATAGGAATCAAACATTGAAGTTAGTGAATTACAGGACCATACTATCTTAAACAGATGAACAGAACACACACATCATTATATGTAAAATCTAGCTTTGTACATGAATATTTTATGATCAATAAAATATATTTTTGCTGGTGTGGCTGAGTTTTCCCCTTCCTATCAAAGAGTTTTCCCAGGATAAAAATGCTTTGAGTGTTCAGTGAATTGTTTATGCTTTTTTATTGCTGTTTATCTCTATTTCTGGGCTAAAACATCAACAAAGGCAATAGGAGACCTATTCATTTTTTGCTTCCTACATTTTTGGTTAGATTACAGGCTGCCTTTTATATTGGATGGGCCGGGCTTACACTTTTTTCTTATGGAACTTGGATCATCTTTAAATGTGTCCAATTATTATTATTACATCACAAATTTGACTCATTTTCATTATCATCATGGGTCTTTTTTTTTTTGGTTAAAGGTGGCAAGGGGGTGAGTATTTGTGCTTGTGCTTAGCTTGGACAATATTGGAGTCATTTCAATCTCTATGATGGTTGATTGTTGGAGTAATCAGAAACACGAGAGGATGGATAAAGAGTCACGAATAGGGAGGCAGATAGAAGCATTCCACTAGGTAGAGCACCCCATGCTAGAAATCAAATTTTCTTGCCACTTGGGTCCAAGAGGACGAGTGTCCGCTTTTGGGCTTAGTGTGAGAATTGCTTTGGGCCAACCTGTCATGCTCCCTGATTCCAATTGTATGGTGATTGGATGCTGTCAAATAAATTTAGATGTGGCATGAATAGGGAGGGTAGATACCAACACTCCACTAGGTAGGTTGCCTCTTGCTTGATGTCCTATGTGCTTGCTAGTTGGGGCCAAGAGGGCGAGGGTCTGCGCTTGGTCTTAGTGCGAGGATTGTTTCAGGCCAATCTATCATGCTCCCTTCTTCAAATGTGAACTCTAATAAAAAGATGGGTTTAATGAACTATACTTCAAATATTTTTCTAGAAGGGTTGCGGGATCTCAACCAGATTTATCTTGATAAAGTCTTTTTATGCAACCTGCAATAGTTATATATTCTACAAGAAAAGTGTGCAAGATATAGTGCAATAATTATATGTTTACTACATTGAAATGTTTGTAAATAATGGGAAAAAAATTGTCATGTGTGAAAGTTATGATGGTGTTACAATGATTTTTTTTTGGAGGATGGGCATGTTTTCACAAAAAAATATCAAACATGTATTTATGATATGCAGTATTTCAAAATTATGCATAAGGGCAAAGAAATACATTGCATTAGCTCAGAACTAGAATGTATTTAACTTCTAAGTCAAACCCTCAAAATCAATCAAAAACTACAAAAGGTAAATGCCAAGCAACAAAGAAACACTTGTCAGATGAGCCAGTAAGGCTGGCTGCTATGATGTATGATCCATGAGGGGGTTGTAGTTCTTAATGAAAAAGTCTAGCTTTGTTTTAACTCCTAATTTGGTTCAGTTGTTCCACATCAAGTACATCAGCCATTACAAAGACTCTCAATTAATTATTTTAGCATTAATTGGTGCCATAGAATTATGAGACTGCTAATGTCCCAAAAAATTTCAACCAATTTGTTTTTAGTACAATTTTCCCTATAAAAGCCATGGGACCAGCTGATTTATGAGTCTCCTAAACTTCTTAGCAGTTTAAGTGGCTCCCCTCTCTTCATGGGACTATACCCTAAGTAGTTGCGATTTCTGCATAGGGGTATAAAAACTTGTTTTTGTTTGTTTTTTACAGTATTCACTAAGATGATTTGCCTACAAATGACACAGGAAGCTACAAAAATGATGTTACTTCTATTTTTGAAATGAAAATTATGTGTGAAAGATCTGCATAGCTTTTTGACAGTTTGTGGTAATTATGCTCATATATTTGAGTACCTCAAGGAGGCACAAAATGCTCATTAGGCTTCACAAGTTTTTTTTACCATCTGTTACGATTCAGAAGAACCAGTGTTGTGCAATTTGAAAGCTAAATTCATAATAAAGTGCTCGTGATTGATCCATTTCTACTCAGCTTATATAGGCAATGGTGATGTAATAGCAATCACAAACAGTGACATGGAAAGGAGAAATGTTGTGCTTATTGTGATGGGCCAAACAAAATGAATTGCTAGTGATGTATTTGCATTTGAAAAGAATAACTATGTTTTTAGATGAAGAGCTTGTGGAGTTCTTGTCAGATTTGGAGGCAAGAAGTCAACAAGTTTGATTTTCCTCCTTACTAGCTAATGCTAAGGGGGAAAAAATTATTGACAAAATGTGGGCCAAAATTCTGGAAAAAATTGGGAAAATCCTGATCAACCTTTTTTTGGGAAAATATCTTGATTTTTTAAAGAAAATATAATATATGACAAATATTATGTATGGAATAATTAACTTATATTAAGAGTGATATATATATATCTTATTATATATATTGTTATATAACAATTATAATATATTGAGGGTATATTACTTGTATTATAACTATAACTAATATAAGTTAATATGTTAAAGAGAAATGTCTCTTTATTTCACAGTTATATTCATTCATATAGTAACTTGAAACACACATAAAAGATCCACAAGTGCTATTACAAGTTACAGAATAGTCGATCCTATTTCACTAACATGGTATCAGAGCAGTGTTGCGATCAAGACAGCAAATCAGAGATCTATTATCACAACAGATCATTTCCCAGGAATAATAGAATCACATGCCTGAAATAATGATGGAGAACTTCTGAATCACTAGAATAACTATATCTCTGACTCACCTTGTGTGGCATCAACTTTGTAATAGGAACCAACGATGGAAGATTACTTGGTTAGAACTTGATATGTATCAATAGAAAGGAATGAAGAACATTGTGTACATAGTGAATCATGATATACATAACGTGTTATACAACTATGAGGATGAAGGAAGATGTCATAGTAGTTTCAGTGAGTAGCTGTCTTCTATGCAAAGCAAGTATTGTTACCAAAACTACTTACCATGTCACCTGCAAAGGCAATGAAAAGATTAAGATCTAAAGTATGCGGTGGGAGTATGCAGTGGAAATGATCTGCATAGGGCCTCTTAGAGCACTCTATGATTACAGATCATAATTGCAATTTATTTATGTTGATGGAGAATTTTATTTTGGTGAAGACAAAGACAATATTCAAGCATTGCTGGTACCAGATGATCGACCTCATACTTAAAACAATAACAACCACAAAACTGTATATTGGGATGGCACATAATGAAATATTCTGGATTTATTTTGTTCTTAGCTCCTCATCTCAAGTCGTAATTTTTGGAGGACATATCGAATTTTATATATCCAATGACTTATATGAATAAAACAACAATTATATATCTCACAAAGGTAGAAGTATAATGAAGTGTGATACTAATAAGGCACTGAGATTGAAAAGTTAATTATTTTGGGTGACCCATCTGCTAGGTGAACCAAATAAAGGAGCTGTGTGGTGGGACAAATGCCACAAATAAGACCTCATTCAATTAAGAGGACTGTGGTTATGATGTGCCAACACAATGGATAAAATTGCTAATCATTGACACAAATTCTCATTTATAAAATCCTTAAAGTTACCTTGACATAATAGTAGTGAATATGCAGGGGGAGCAATTACTGTCCTTTGGGGAGCTTCTAATCTACTTGTAAGGGATTGTATAAGATTGATAAAGCAATATTATATTGTTGACTGAACTACTGACATCTTTGCATTTACAAGGAGTTGGGAATGAAAATACACATCCATTCATACAAGTACTCTAGGGTTCCCATATCAATATCAATGGGATGGAAATAATTTTAGATTTCAAATATAAATTTTAAAGGCTCTATCTTGGAAAAATATAAGGTGTGGATATGTGTGAATGAGTAAGAGTGCGTAGTGTGTGTGAAATAAAAAAGAAGACCAATGGAGCACAACACATGCTAGAATCGCAACATAATATGGGAGTACAGATAATATATCCAAATTGTTGGACAAATTGGCTTAAGGGAATGTTACCGAGAGATGGGATGCATCGATTGGAGATTAAGGGCATGCATACATATTTTCGTGAAAGAGAGTGTATGTGATATAAAATAGAATACTACAACAATAACGGATAATATGGCTAATCCAAGATGATTTGATTATGTGGTATTTGTAAAACCCATTAGGAAGAGCCAAACCATCTTATCAAACTATCAATATGGCTAGTCTCTCATTCTACATACTACGACATTAACCCTTCTTGATATGTGTAACCCTTGTACTTATGAAGTCCTTGCATAGCCATTGGAGTTCAAACATTGTACTATGAATTGATATAAGAGCGGTGATATCTTATGAAGCATTGGAGTTTATGAGTGTATCACAACCTATATGGAGAATTAACACACATTCGTGTGTTTTGGGGTAGGGTGGTTATTTGAGTATATATCTTATGTTTCTTTTCTCCTCTTGTTTTCTCTTATGTCAACACTCTTCTCAATTTTTATAGATTTGGTTTTGTTGCATTATTATCTTCAACGGTCTAAGGAGGAGTTCATTATATTTTCTTCTAGTATCAATAAAGTAAATATCAAATGTCTTACATGAGGAAGTACAAACAACTTTGATAAGTATTACTTTCAACTAGCCAAAAACTATTGTTATTGACACAAAATTTTCTTGTGCATTAACAAGTTACAAGTTTTTTTAATGTTGTGATGTTGCTATCAGGATTCAATTGTGTAGTTTTCGGTCAAACTCATTGGTCTATGTTTATGAGTAGTGTTTCACAATAACTTCTTTCTCATTAGAATGAATAGAACACTAAATACTCATTGCATCTAGGTTTTCTCACGGAGGTGAAGTGTCGGGCTTTCTCAAGATGTTACCCACATAAGCACCACTCCAACCCAAATGTTCTTAACCATGGAGTTTTTTAAAGGTTAATGTCATGCTCAAAAATCAAGGCTAAAGCACACAATTTTTTTAAAAAAAGGAAATAACAAGTATCTTATTGAGCTTCACTTTGTTTCGAGAATAGTTTAATATTCTCTACTAAACAAGACCAACCACATGAAGGTGGAAGCTCATTTGGCCCCACCCCCCTCCCCCTAACATCGCTCTACATTCCCCGTTAACATCTAACATTCATTCATTCTTTCAACCATTAATAAAATGTAACATTCAATCAATATCACATGATAACATTCATTAACACATTAGATTCGTTAACATGCAACATTCATCAATATTCTGCATTAATACATAATTCATGAACATTCATTAGCACATAATTAAATTCATTGAGACATCAAATAGAGTCATTATCAATTAAGGTATGTAGTGACAATCATTTCTTTTTTTTCTTTCTATTTCTTTTTTCTATGTAAGCTCTAAGAGGAGCATCAGTGTCACCATCAATTCCCCCCTCATTAGTTGTTCTATTCTCTGTTCTTGATGATCTCAAATTCCTATGCTGTTGCAAAGGGGGGTCCTCTACAATAACAAATAAAAGAGTTAAATTAAAAATAATTTATTATAATTGTTACAAGTATTTAATTATTTTAAATAACATAACTGTGTCTCTTTACCTGATCTGACCACATCATTTTGTCTGGACTCAACATCAACATGATCATGAACATCGACCCCTCGATCCTCTACAGCTGCTATACAAAATGTTACGTTAATCCAAACACCAATTGCAATTACATATAAAAAATTTAATAGAAAATGTATACCTCCACCACTGGGATGCACATCATGTGAACCTTCAACATCCACAGATTGTGTAGAAGGATTGTCAGGCTGCATTCCAACATCCTACACATTGTTATCATTGCTTGCTTAAAACAGATATACTCACTTTATATTGGAACTTAACATCAAATAGACTAATTGGTAAAGTATTCAATTTGAAATAAATTTCATTTAGCTTATTTACCTATGGCTCAGATGCATCAGTATTAGAACCTTCCACACTAATTTCAGCTCGTAGCCATTCACCCACGACTCTATAGCCTTGTTGGAAGCCAATTCTCTTATCGTCTTCTATGAGGCATCTCTTGAACTCTGAGCCCTGCATTTTTGCATGGTATGGTGAATTTTACTTGCATTTTTTCATCAACCAATGGAGGGTAGTTAAAATATCAACAACAAATCATCTATATCCATCACAATATAATAGGAGAAAAATCAAGCAGTTTTGATGGAGCAATCTACTATATAAATGTTGCATGTTTGTATGCTTTTCTTGTACCAACATATTTTCTCCAAATTCTTAAGTTGGGTAAGAGTTAGTTCAGCTCTTTGGAAATAAAAATGGCTGCAAGTGCTGCTGCATTCCCTCATTCTTTCGATCATTGCCTTTATTCTCAACTATTGGAGGAAAATTCAGTCAAGGGTGAGATTTTAAATAATGTCATATTAGTGAATCACAAGTTTTCTTCACTAATCTAGATTACAGAGTCTTGACTTCAATTGTTGAATTGTTTATATTGAATATGAAAATCCACTACTGTTATTATATTCTATTGACCTATTTATAATTGATGAGCTAAATAAGGGAGTCCTATCATTTCCCTTCACATTATATAAAAAATTTGATACAATTTTTCATTTACTAATACTTACAACTCTTGCTTAAAGTTTCAAAAAACTACCAGAGCCGAGCTTGTGTGTCTCGTGCTTTTCTAGTCTTTCCTTTGTTGCCTTTGATGTGTTAGGCAATCTATGAAAAGTTTGAAATATGTTAGATAGTATAAATATGGAGGTTAATTAGTACATAATTAGATTCTCAAAAATATCACATACCTTGCTGTACTCTCCACTGGTGTAATATTATTTTTTTTGTCAGCTTTATACTTTCCATCCAAAATCAGAGCCTGCAACTCAGCCTCAGGAACATAGGGCGGACGCTCGTACCTAGGGTTATCCCGCAAATTTTTTCTATATTGGTCCCTAATATACTTCAAACATAAACCAGTTTTGTCAAGGAGCTTGTTTCTCTCGAATGCATGAGGTCCAAAGAGTTGGGTCATGCTCTCTATAAGATCATCCTTCAACGGTTTGCGTTGGTGATTCCACCTTTTAAGTAAAAAAAACATGTTAGACTCATAAATGAAGTGAAGCTACCTTTAATATAGTTCAAGAAATGGATGAAAAGGAAAACTATTATAGCAATGATATGAAATCAAAATAGTGGTTTGGGGTTTTAGTTAGGATATGATGTTCCACCAGGTACGCATGGTGGGCCCAAATATTTCCAAACACTCATCACCAAGTTTTCTCCAAAAAAGATCATTCCCTACAAAACAGTCATGGGATCATTAGTCGATGAAGAGTGATAAAAAAACTAAATTACTATTATATCACTATAGAATAATAATAACTTTAAAGTACCTGGAACTTTGGCTACTTTTAATGGAATGCCTTCATCGTCGCTGACGATCAATGTGACATCCTTCACCGTTCCCGTACTAGGAACATAGGAACATCCAAGAAATGATGTTGCAGGTCCTATTGCAAAAAGTTTCATAAGTTTCATAAGTCTTTGTCACAATCGAAGTATAAAAGAACAAATGATAATTGATGTTATAAAGTTGTAAAAAAGAAACTGTTTGTTGCTGTCATAAGAGAGAAAAAGAGGGATTTGTGTACCAGCAAATGGTGCAACAGTCGATGCATGTAAGCTGCGTGTTGCTGACTCAGTAGTCGGAAAGAGATTTGTGGTTGTCCTGGATGGAGGCGGCATCATCATAGGATTCAATTGATGTGAAGCTAAAGAATAAAATTGTTAGAGCATGCATAAATATAGAACGCGTAGACTAGCATGGACAAGATTGTTAGAGCATTAAAAAAAGGATTGTTTGAGCATGTATTGTCAATGATTATGATCATTCCTATATATATTCAGTGGAAAATAGAAGTGGGGAATGGAACATGCGATCTACCTGAACCACCTGCAGCACCCTCATCATGGGAACGGGGCTCGAAATCAAGAAAAAAACTCTGTAAAGACAACGCATCCATATTTTAATTATTGCCATAAAAGAGCATAACATAAAAACCATTATTGAACTCTTTTTATAATTAAAAATTTCATTAATACTTACTTTTAAGGACTCAAAGGTGTGCAACAATTCAGATGCCCTATCTTTTATTTGTTGAGTCATAGGCTTTATGGTTGCCAAACGTAGAATTTCTTTGCTAATTTTCTTTAAATTAATTTTAATCAAACCGATCGGGTCATCGATCTCTGCTAAACCGATATAGAAAGGGTCCTCCTTAGGGGGGGCCTGCTCAGGGACTACAGGTTCCTTTCCCTCCCTCCGACCACTAGCCCTCTGTGACAACAATAGTATTAGTATTATCAAAATTACTCCAAAACAATAAAGAAAACAACATTAAAAAAAAAAAAACATTTTGCTTCTATCTACTTTCCACAATTACAAATAAGTTTTACCTACTCATGTGTATATGAGCCAGGAGCATCGTCAGCATCCCCTTCGGGTAGTTGCTCCATATTGTGCCCTTGTGTCAAAGATGAAGTATAAAAATGTTAGCCAAAAATTTATTGACTAAATGGTATGTTGGAGTCATTGATTAGAAGTTGGTTTAATAGTATGTACCACCCCCATGATAGTAGCCTCGTTTGTATCTATGCGGTTCAAATTGTAATCAATAAGAAGCTCTTCCCCTACACGTATTGATTTTATCGCATAGATGAATACATGATTTCCCTCGCGCGCCTCAAATATGCAATTGGGTTGCTTTATAGTTGACCCAGGTCATGTACTATTTATAAAACCCGCAATATTCCCTGTTGCTTTTGGTCTTCCATCAATGTATATAGCCACACTTTTACTTTGATTATTGGCTTGCTATTGTATATAATTTGCCGAGAGGGCATACCTACGCATACTTTTTTTATATTTAACAATATGCATCCAACTTTTGTAATCGTAACATGGTCCAACATACTCCATCAATTCAGAAACTTTGTTGTAAGACACCTTTATGTCGTCCATAGAAAATAGGCCCAAACCATGTAGTGATGATGGTGCTATGTGATATATCCTCTTGTTAACACAAAAATTAGTGTTTATTGGAGGAAGTTCCTTGGGTACCCAATGTTTCTATAGATGTTGGTACCTCAATGGCACCTCGATGTCGCCTTTTGTCTCATCATCATAAGAACATGACCCCCCTTGAGCAAGGAAAAATTTCATGCATTTATTGAATTTCCTTCTAGTCCTTTGACCTCTAGTTGATCTCCCTGTTCTAGATAAATTGCATGTCTCACTTTCCTCTTCTATTCCTATATTTCCCTCACTCGAGGAAGACACTTCTGAAAAATACCTATTCGCTGGTACCTGCAAATGGGAGAGATCTTAGAATACATCAATCTTACTATTGATAAGTGTATTAAATAGACTATCTATAAGGAGTATTGACTTATACCTGTCGATCCATGAGACTATGCGGGATGCTCCTGAAAGGGGTTCAATTTCCTGCAAATGTAATTCAATTATCGTGAGCATAATCACATAATAATAATAATCACATCCATCATTAGCATCACATAAAAATTAAAAACATTAAAAGGTACACAATAAAACACTTAAATCAGGCTCACATTATAAGCCTACTAGGGAAGTAGGCCTAGTGAAGGGCTAAAACTGGGTTTTTGTATCAGCTGATGAGTTGAGGGCTTAGTCACCTTGGGGACATGCTATTTGAAGTTGTTTGATGTGTGAGGAGGTGGAGGAAACACCTAGACTAAAGCCACTTGCATAACATTTTGAAATTCAGTTAGATATTTTATATTAATTAAGATAACTGTAATTTCTTCCAAAACCCATTATAATTATTTTAAAATGGATTATTGGTTTCTTTCTACTTACCGTGTAAATCCCATAGATCCAAATACATGTACTGAAATAATTTTTCTAGTTTTAGTCTGTAAATCAACATACTGATACAATGTTATTCCTATTCTAAAATGAAATGTTAGAGATACTTGAATTATTAACCAACAAATTGGGTAAGCACTTATATTATGTTTTCCCTATGAATTTTATTCTAGGTACAACTCCCTTTTATAGATATTTAATGAATTCCCTTTTCTAAACTAAACACTTACAAATGCTTTTGACCTGAAAGAAAATAAGGCTCAATACATTCACGCATCAATATGTGTTTTAAATAGTTCTATTTAATTAATTTAGATTAATAGTTAATTTAGATTAGCAGTATTCTATTTGTAGTTGAAACTTGTAGCTTTTAAATAGATAATGAATAAACTATGTAACCATATATATAAGACAAATATATTTCTATCAAGAAATGAATATTAAATAGATTAAGGATTGATGGCATACCTCTAAATTCCATCATCATCATCGTCGTCGTCATCATCATCATCATCATCATCATCATCTTCGTCCTCGTCATCATCATCGTCATTGTCATCATCATCCTCCTCGCCATCATCATCATCACCGTTGTCGTCGTCATCATCATCATCAACATCAACATCATCTTCATCATCATCATCAATAGCAGCATCATCGCCATCATCTTCTTCTTCTTCTTCATGAAAATTTGTGTCAGGAACATCATCCAATAACTGTCGATCGAGATCACCATCTACATCATCTTCTACTTCTTCGGTATCTTCTTCTTCCATCACATTATACTTTATTGGCCTTCCTCTCGGTTCATGTCTAACAAAAAATGACCAACCCAGTTTATGTGAAACCTCTAAGTAAAATACCTGCTCACATTGGCTTGGAAGAACATAAGGCTCATCCCCAACTGGCTCAAACGACCTTGTATTAACTATTGTAAATCCATTATCATGTTCAATAACAGTTCTATCAGGATCATTTGGATTAAGTCATAGCCTGTACCATTTGACAATGAAGAGTACTAATTTGAAGGAACTAAAGTCACACTCAATTATCTCATCCAAAATGCCATAGTATCAATTTTCAGACTCTTGAGGATGTAAGTCATTTCTAGATGAAATATTAGTCACTTGAAAGACTGCAGTTATTCCTGAATCACAAGTTTTCTTCATGTCATCCAACACTTTGATGCAAAATTTTTGACCATTACAGAACATAGCCTTGTGGTGTTTAACCTATAATAATATGTGAAACATATCAAAATTATTGTATTGTGAGTTGATAAACATACGGGTGATTAATAAATTTGTACATACCTGGAAATCTCTTGAACCACGTGCTAAATCTATTTCCCTTTGCGTAACATTGGAATCTCCATTACGATGAGTTTCTTTAACCAATGAAGATACACCTTCCCATGTTAATGTGCGACCAGAATGTTGACATCATTCAATCCATACCGTCATCCAATCAAGATTGTTTGCAATATACAAATGTAGTACATCCCACTCTCGAGCACCTGTACAAAAAAAAAATAGACAACTTACAATCGATTTATTTTGAAGATTAAGAAATAATTTATTACAATAAAATCTTATAATTTATTACCTCTCACTTTCCTCAATGTACCTTTCCCCATCAAGTACTCCCCTTCTAATTTTTTAAAAGGCTCGAGATCCCAAATGCGATCTACATGGATATTTGATGCAAACTTAGGAAGATATTCAGTAATGTACACCATAGTCTGGTATACCATATATCCCTCTACCATAGAACCCTCGAGATGTGCTCTTTGTCGAACCAAAGCCTTCAAAGATTTCAAATGCCTCTCAACCATCCACATTGACCTAGTGTGTACAGGTCCACACAATTCAATCTCCTCAACTAGGTGTATGAGGTAGTGTTCCTGTGCATTGAAAAAAGTTGGAGGTAGACAATTTTGCATTTCACACAGTAAATGAGGAATTCTTCTCTTCCAATAGTTTATATCTTCTTTATGGATTTCTTTAGATGACAACCACCTACATTAAGAGATTCAAGTTACAAAAAATATATAGATATGAGACTTTACAAAATAATATACAATAGATTACATAGCAAGAAAAACAAATCACGAATATAATAAATATATACAACAAATTGAACAAATATTACTGCTTACCTCATATATTTTCCAAGATCGTATATCACTTGTTTGATGTTATTGTTGAAGTGCTCTGGGAGAGATAGAGGAAGCACGTACTGCAGTAATTATAAACCAATCATTTCATTGTTTTCTAACATAACATAACGAACAATTCACGTAGTTTATGAATATATTGTAAATACAGAAGAACATAACTTACCTTGACGAAAGTATGCCAATCATACATTTTGAGCCCTGGCCCAAATTCACTTTTTTTTGATATGAGATTGTTTATGTTCGCAACAAATCTTGTGGGAAATCGAATTTTTTGTATGGCTTCTTTTATGGCATCACTTTGCTGCTCCGTTAATAACCATGGAAGGGCACTTATATTAATCTGATCTCTATTACTATTTGAGTGAATGAAATTTTTCAATGCATGATTGGATTCATGTATGTCATTACAAATTTTGACAATTTTTTCTTTGTCACGCCTTCCATCCAATATTTTCCACAATGTCTCTGTTATATTCTTTCCAATATGCATAGTATCAAACAAATGCACAATTTGTAAGTGCTCGTAGTAGGGCAACCTACTAAATTGTCTGGGATAGCTTTTTAGTCCCTTTGGAAGGTTGTCATCATTGCCTTGACGACCTTCACGATCATCAATTACACAATTAGTCAACAAAAATCACAATAGAAATATATAAATTACAAACATAAACCATTAGGTGGAACAACATTACCTCGACGATTAATTCTATTATATTCCAACTTCCATAGGCGAGGTGTCATTCTTCGTGGCTTTGATGTAGTCTCTTCTTTCCCATTGAAAAGATGTTTTTTCGTACTTTGATACTTATGATTCCTGTGGAGGAAGTGTCTACACTCATCAAACACCTATTTTCCTAAACTTTTTGAATGACGAGATTTCATCTTTGGACCACAAACTGGACATGCAAATTTTCCCTTTGTTTGAAGACCTACAAGATAATGATGTAATTGGATTATTAAATATGTTGATTTTTATAATTAGAATTATTGTGCGCAACTTGAATTCACTATAACATACCACAAAAATGTGTTAGCCCTGGGGCATCATGTATTGTCCATGCAAGTATTGCATGGAATTGAAATTGTCTTTGTCATATTGGTCTAGACATGTCATACATAGTGACACCATTCCATGACTCCACCAACTCGTCGATAAGAGGCTCAATATATAAATTCATATCTTTTACTTGATATTTACCTACTTGAATGAACAGTAATATTACATAGTTATTCTAACCGTTTTACTGCAAGATTTGTAAGTACGTGTAAATTAATAACTATCAAATGATAAGATACTTGGAACAATCATTGCCAACATAATGTGCTCCCTCTTTATTGACATCCATAGAGGAATGTTATTGTTGATAACAAAAACAGGCCACACCGAGTAAATAGATCTCATCTCTCCAAATGGATTGACACCGTCCGCTGCCAATGAAAGCCTGAGATTACGAGGTTCTTCTTTGAAGTGTTGCCACTTTTCCTCTATGTGCATAAATGCCGAACCATCCGTAGGGATTCGAATAATGTCATCTCGACTTCTATTGCGTGCATGATAATCCATAAATTGAGCCAAGCTACTACACCTGAATAATTGTCGCATCCGTGGAATAATGGGGATGTAACGAAGAACCTTTTGAGGCACCTTTTTTGTTAGTCGATCTGTTTGATATCTACTTGTATGAAATATAGGGCATTGTGTTGCAAATTCATGTTCTTTATAATATATAATATGATCATTGGGACAAGCATGTATTGCTTCATACTCCATTCCAATATCTTTCATAACAGCAGTTAATTCTCAATATGAGCGAGGTAGAATATTTGATGATGGTAACAGAAACTCGCCTATCAATCTACAACAAAAAATATAAGTTGTTAATATAAACAATATTAGTGGTACATTATTCACCCTTTGTTAACTATAAAGACATATATGACATACCTTAACATACGTGACATTGTTATGTTGGATAAACCATTCATAACCTTCAAGTTCAACAACAAAAATACAACAGAGAGAAGAGTTGTTTGGGAGTCTTTGTATAGGGGCTCGTATGCCTTCTAAAGTAGAGGTACATCAAGGCTATCATCATCATGATGATCAGATACGCTTGGACTAGATGTGTCATGGATCAATATATTTATACCATCCTCTTCAATTGTGTTTTCTGGCACATGATCGTCATCTTCCATGGGATCATTATCTTCACCTTGGATATTTGCACCTCCATGTTCCTCCACTTCGAAAACCATATTCTTCAGATTGTTGTGGTTCATATCATGTACTTCCCTGGGAAGATCAACCTATATAAAATTGATTAACATAAATAAACCATGATCATCAAATCATCATCAAGTGATTTCATATGTATATAAATTGTTAAAATGATATAATGAACGACTTACTAGTGGATGATAGTCATGCCCCCCTTCAATGTGACCATTCTCCCTACAGTGTCTCTTAACTATTTTGATTAGCAGTCTTCTACGGTTTAAGCCCTTACAAATATTGCAAGGACAATAACATTTTCCATCACCTTTTCTTTTCAAGTTAGACCACAATCTAGCGATTGTCTCCCTGTTTTGTTCTTCGCTTATATTATCTAACATGATTGTTCTTTGCAGGAAGCAAAAATCGGGCTATGAAAACTTCGGTCTACAACTTTCACAAACTAAGAAAAACTGTCAAAAGTACACAAATCTTCTTAGACCTAGCTAAATACTTTAATATTTTAAAAATACTTTCTTTGACTTTATTCCTAAGATTATTTGTAAAACTTTGACCAACCGCCTGAAGGTCTTATTTCAAGAGACCTTACAACATTAAGCCATTAAAAGCAATTTCAAAACATATAAGCTAAAATTCTAGTTAAAATATACATTAGAATAAAAAAAAAACAATTTTCATACCCGAGCGTGCGGCTATAACTCGTGCAACGGCCTTCTTGCTTAGCTGTAGAAGCTCTCCAGCAATCAAATTATACAAACTACAAGGCCTAACAAAAATTTGAAAACATATAAGCTACAAGTCTATTTAAAATATACATTAGATTAGATTCAACAATAGCAAGAAATGTTATTCAGAATTAGATTCAATAAACCTTAGCAGTTTAAATAGCCATCTCCTCTAAACTGGACTCCAGACATGAGGGGGCATTCACATACTCTTCCCCTAAAGGTATCCTGAAGAAAAAAAGCCAATATTCTTGAGTTTGTGAATTGCACCTCGATATGAATGAAGCTTAAAGGGAATGAAAATTGGTTTCATACATTTAAATCAGGATGTAATATTTATTCATAAGTATATACCTTGCAAGCACTTAAAATTTTTGTTATATTGGTTGCAAGAAAAGAAGAAGTTTATACTTATGTGTATAGATGCACTTCCTATATGCGATCCAAAGCTTGAATATTATCAAGTGTGTCCAATGATGGGGAGAGACCTCTATGCAAGCAGAAGATCTGCAATGAAACAAAATAAAAGAAAATTTTCTTATAGTAAGAACACGTTTGTTGTGCTGCACAGGGTACCAGCAAAATAGTGTATAATATCTTTTTCTTTAGCTGGCTTTCAATTCAGCATGAGAGCGTTTAATAGAAAAGTCAAGTTGATAAAATATTTAACAAGAGCTGTAGGGCAACATAGTTCCTGCGTAAGTCCAAGAAAATGTGTGAGGATTGACATAGATTTGCGTAAGTCCAAGAAGATGTGTGAGCATTGACATAGATTTTGTGAACATTTTCTATGTAATGAAGATTTTACTGCAAATGGAATGAACCTAGGGGTCGATTGGTAAACTGATTATTTGTATCAAATGGTGTAAAATTGAAACTAAAACCATTTCAACTAGCCACGCCACTCATGGACTATTCCTCCATATGTTATAATACTTTCATCATATATCACAAATATGAAATAGAATATGTAGCACACTTAAATAAAGCATTAAAAGATAGTGTCTAAATGTAATTAAATATATGGAACTGGTTATAAGAATTTGTACAAATCAATCAGAATGGGTTGAAATCAGTGCATCTTACTTCAACATTTCATGTAACACAGCCAAATCCAAAAAAAATCTCACAGAAAAACTACCTGAGATTTATAACCTTTATCTTCCAATATACAATGGCTCCTTATAGGAGTTAATACAAAGAAGCCAACTGTCAAAAACTGTGGCAGTGATAAACATTTTGAAAAATAAAATTGTATTAGGTATAAATAAAAAATAGTGAAGAATGGTGTAGACTTGTAGCCAGAAGATAACACAGTGAAAATTGATGAGCTCTTTGTTATCACCCACCTCAAAGAAACGTGCATATCAACTCCAAGTGTCAAATATCAGCTGTAAGTGCAACAATGCAAGTTTTCATCTGTGTAACTTGTTTTTCTGCTACGGTCAATGTTGATACATCCTGCTTTAACATAAATAGATTAGTCACCAAACAAATTATCAAGAGACCGTATGGTCATCGTCATGATTATTTGCTAAGCTAATTTCAACATCAAAGCCTCTAATATGAATATAGAGGATCATAACTAGATCCCATATGGTTGTCATAGAGTGAGATCTGAAACATTGTGATTCAAAAAACATATACAATTTCTTCTAGAAACAACATCAAGTAAAATCTTGGATAGCAGAAAAATTGTTATGTATAATAGAAAGTTGTTTTTAATTCACCAAATAGAAGGATGTTTACCAATGAATAGTTAATATATTTTGTTGCACTGACAAGTGTGGGTGGGAAATTCTTGGGCTGCTACTCCTAAAGTTGAATATGATGATGTTGAATGCCCTGCCTCATGGAAAGTAAAATCCTATTGTGCATGTCTCCAAAGGCACCATTGGAATACATCTAATGATGTTATGAGATCTTATCTCTTTGTATTGGGTACCATCTTTGAAATACTTGATCTCTTCTCATTCCTCAGCTGATCGAGACTGCAGCCATAGTACAAATAAGTAACCAACTATTTCTAAGTTTGATTCTGCTCTAAAGGAAAATGCCAGAACCACTTCTTTTTCTATTACTGAGTTTTTCTGCATGTAATCACCAGTTTGCCAAGTTGTTTGAAGTTTGAACCATGCTCCATATATGCCAAAGTAAAATAATCAAGTAGGATGCATGTGAGCAAGAGATAATTATGTAGAACCTAGATGTAGAATATAATTATGTGCGTTCTCTTGCATTGATGTTTTCCTGTATTGTACATATTATTATTTTGAATTGTAATACTGATAGCATGTTCATCGTGTCTTTTCTTTGAATTTGAATATTTATTTTCATGTTTCATTTGCCGCTTCTTTTCATAGTACCTCTGAGTTGTACTTGTTTACTTAGTAGGTTTTTAGGGTACTTGCTATTTTTAAAGTGATAAAATGTTAAGAGAGATTATGGTGATGATGAAGAGTATGCTATTACGATGTTGTCTTTTCACTTGATTTACATTCAATTTGATGCCTATTGAAAGGATTTGCTGTGTATAATAAATATCTCTTTCTATGAATGTGAATCAGTTTTTTGTCACTTTCTTCAGTTTTTGCCGAGAATGAGTTGTTCTCTTACTCTTTGCTTGGTCAATTCATTGTGTTAAATTCTATTTTTGTGGGTATCAATAAACATTTAGAGATATTTAAGCATATATGTAGGAGACGGTTATAGTTAGTAGTAATATTAAGGATTTCAGGAGAACTGAATAAGCCCTGATTCGAAGATAACTTGATAGAATGTCCATAGTTGTGTCGTTGAACTAGACAAAATCTTGTTATTAGTGATTCCTGTAAGGTGTTAGCTAATATAAATATCTATTTCAAATACAAAAATATAATAATGTATGTGGTCTTGAGTTAGTGCCTTTCAAAATGCCTTTATTTTGATAATATTAAAACTTTGGAACTTATAGATTGCCTGCCTTGAGTAAGATGTGCCTTCTTTACAAAATCTATTTTTACTCTAGGAGTGGGAAAAACTCGATCAAGGGTTCGAGGGCTTCCCACTCCAATAATCTCTTTTGCAAGTCACTTTGTTGCATTTGTAGGAGAGCTTTTCTTATGAACCATGGGGTGCTTTACTTCTTTATTTATATCTACAAGACTTTCCAAATTTTTTGCAAGAAAGCTATGGCCACAATGCCTATCCAATGGAACATCCTTTGAACACAAATTTGATTCCTCTGGTTCTTGCACAGCTAAATATTTATTTAAAAAAACTTGCTTGGAAGATTTTGGTAATTCCTTTCCTGTGTATGACCATGTACCTTCACTTCCAATGTTATGCGAAAGGCTATCCTGCAATGCGCCTTTCCTTTCAAAAGAACCCTGTGTCGCGCAATTTCATTCAAACGAGGGTTTTTGGCTTTTTTCCCTCTTATATCTCGCTGGCGTCGCAATTGCGACGACATCAGGCTAAAATTGAAAAAAAAAGCCAAAACCACATTACCTTTTCTTGCCGTCGCAAATTGACCCCTAATGTATTAGTGTTAGCCTTGTCATCTTCCTTCTCTCCTATCTTCCCAATGTTTAGAAGAGGCCCAACTCCTTAGGTTGGAGTAAGTTATACATTCTTTTCTAGAGGCCCGTCTCCTCCTTGGCCAATACGTTGTGATAGCCCAACAAATGTTGTTGTAGTGGCCATTGTGGTCATAGGTACAACTAACTGAGCAACTCTTATTGACACTCCATCTATTGAACTAGTCGCTCCAATCCTTTTTCTTCCTCACACAAGTTCACTCCACCCATTTGTCTATTCTATTGATTATCCCTTGTATGAGAGCCTCCATCATATCAATGATTGGCTCAATAAGTGGAGTAGATAGAACTGGTGTGTTCTTGATCTTCTCATAAGATGTAGGGTGTCTATAGGCTCCATCATCTACAAGATTAGAGACATCAATAGAATAATTATATAATTTTATTTCATTAATAGTTAATCTTGACCAAAATATCTCCTAAGTTTGGTACTCATTAAGACACCCAGACTAGAAATCTTCAATAACTAGGACATGCCTATAGGTATATCCCAACTTCAAATCATCCTTTACAAAATTTACTAGATCATATTGAGGCCTAAGCACCTCATAATCTAACAACTTTATGTTTCCTTCAAAAATTTTTACTAGGATCTAGGCATTTGATCTAGAGGCACGTGAATACAGGCCTACCACAATAGCAAATGGAATCTTGACAATTTTCTTAACATTTGAACACAAGGTGTTCACCTCTAGAATTTTTCAACACAACTTAACTAGAACTAACTTGACCTTAGGATATCTAGGCAATATCTTGAGAAATTCATCATAGGCTCCTATTTGCAAATAGGAGAAGCTTAGGAATTGAATGAATGAGGAACCAAACTGGCTTATAGTTAAAATTTCCTTGGGTGAGAATATCCTCTTAGGGAAACCTTGTAATTCCTAGCACAATCTCATTGTAAAGGAATCATTGACAAAAACATACTCTTCATAGCTCCTTTGCAATTGTAGATGTGGATAAAACCCATAGACCTTGGTGCTCTCATCATAGTTTTGAATACTTGGGAGACCAGACCACAAATGGTGTGTTTCCAAAGCATAAATCAAGTAGGAGGACATATAGAACTACTTGAATCCTTTGGTAGAATTCAACTAGGAAGTGAACTCATAATAGATCATCTGTGCCTAATCGATCTTCATATTCTTAGCATAGATTTCTTGTACTAGGAAAAAGTGATGCTCGATGAACTCTAGAATCTCCCCCTTACCTTTAATTTGAGGAGGGGTGTGAGGATATCCATTATCTATAACTTTAGGTTTGTGCCAAACAAAGCTTTCAATATTTTTCTCTTCTTCAAGAAAGTAGTCTAGAACTAGGTCCTCTGCATGTCCTCCTATCTAAGGGTCTTTTTCTCATTAAACATGGATGTAGAGGACCAAAAATCAATATCATAATACTGCTCTTGCACAAGGATACCAAATGCTAACTGCATTAACACCTTGTTAATTGATAAGAGGATGGACTAATCTGGAAACAAAATCTACTACATTTCTAGATTGTGTCTCTCAATGAACTCTTTTAGTAACTCAAGTGCATGAATGACCATTAGAAAGCTAACTACCTCTGCAATCCACTCTCTTTGAGTTTTAGAGTGATTAGGCAAATGGGTTGGGAATTTAGCCTCCTATGTAGGTTACACAAGTTTTAGAACTTAAAGGATGTATCTGAATAATATTTTAGCTCACTTTCCAAGCCAATTAATCTTTCATAACTAGCAGCTCTGATTGTCATTCACAATGATTGCACATGATGCAGTTCTTGATAAATAGTCATCTAAATAAACTTGTAAAAATGAATTGCTTGCAAATGTGAGAAAATACCTTTAAGGAATTAGAAAATTGGTGCCACACAAATGAAATTAAGTTCTATCAATGATTATAACAAATTTATTTGCATTTAATTCCTTAAGCAATGGCAATTTAAACTTTCTATTTATTTACACTTAAAAAATTAAGTTCTTGCAGAACTCTTACTTTACTTAAAGTAGTATGATTAATTGTCATTTTGCTTCAAAATCTAGAATGAAGATATCTTTACAATACAAGTACATGTGGGAGAGAAAGAAGAACATAACTTTTCTACAACATTGTTTTCCTTTTATTCAGAATCATAGCATAGGGAGTAATCCTTTTTTTGGCTTATGCACTCTGTTCTTTTACTTTCTGCTGAAGGCTTTAACACTACTTTTCATTCATAATGGGTTCACATGTTCAACACTTACTTCTCTAGAAGTATCTTTTCGACATCTCCAAAGAATATTCAAAATTTTAAGGTAATGGAACTTTCTATCTTCAAAGCTGTCAGAAGAGTGGCTCATTTTGTTTCCTTTGGGTGGAAAACTCCTTTCTCAACAACATTTTCTTAACTAAGGCACAACCAACAACATTCAACCTTTAATTTCAACCTAAGGGCCCTCAAATCAGATCTCAAACATGCCTCACTTATTATGAGCCTTTTAGTAGTTCTTTCAGCACTATGCTCACATTATTTGATTATTTTAATTGATATTTGGCTCATGTTCATGAGGCTTTAGAAATATAATAAAATGGCTGCATTTCTATGAATATGCAAGAGCAAATCATAAACCTGTATTCCTAAGAAATATTTGACCTTATCTCCACAGATCTAAATGAGAATCACCCTGGCCTCTATCAACAACTTTTTAAGTCCTTAGGTATTTGAAAAGGTACATTCACAACTCTTTTAATCACTTTCCATGGCTCCAACCTTTAGATTCATAATTGGTGTAGTTCACTTGATGGGGAAATTAATTCATTAGCTCAGAATCTATTAGATATGCAATGTTAGGGAAAGATAATAGGAAATGAAAATCAAAACACTTACTTCTCATCAGAAGGATACAAGATCACACCCCAACCATACCTATATCTTCTAATCCCTGTGTGCACTGAAAAATAGGAAAGCCCACATATAAAGATTAGGTAAATGTATTACAAACAGAGACCTAACAAATGTAGAATGTGGAGTCCTTTTAGGAAAGATACTCACTTTAACCAATGAACTTAAGCTTAAAAAGGGGGAATACTTAAACTTGGCAACATGATGATAAAGTTGTTTATGTTGCTATGAAAGAGAATTTTGATAAAGATGATAAAATTGCTTTAATTTCTTATGTGAAAAAAAGTGACACATGGATAATTCATAGTTGATTCTCTAATCATATGACTAGTGAAAGGAAATAAATTTGAGGACATTGGACCATACAGGGGTGGCTGTGTTAAGTTTGGTAATGATATTCCATGTGTTGTAAAATGTAAAGGTACAATTCAATTGACTGACAAAATCAAGTGTGACAATGTTTATTGGTTGGAATGACTTAACTATAATTTTTGGATGTTTCACAGTTAAACAAATGAGGGTACAAAGTTGAATTACATCTTAGAAATGACAAGATATATGATGTTGATGGAAAGTTGAATGGAACTGGTGATCAGAAAATAGGTATCTTGCTCTATCTAGATTGATCTAATGAGACATGTTTGTTTGTTTGCACAATAAGAAGATGTTTGGCTATGGAAAAAAATGTTATGTCATGTAAATTTTGACAATTTGGTGAACATTAGTAAAATGAAGAAAGTAAGAGGTTTTCCAAAACTAAAAAATCCTGACAATGCTATGTGTAAACAATGTCAATTGTGAAAAATGAGTCTACTTTCAAGACAAAAACATACACATCTAGTGATATTTTGAAATTGGTTCATATTGACCTAGATGGACCTATTGATGTTCAAAGCTATTATGGAAATTAAGTATTTCATTCTCTTTTTGATGATTACTCTAGGATGATGACTGTGATGTTTCTCAAAGCTAAGTCTAATGATTTTTAGTTATTTAAGTGGTATTAGGCCAAAGTTGAAAAAGAAAGAGGAAAGAGTCTAAAGTGTCTAATATCTAATAGAGGTGGTGAATTCATTTCCAATGAGTTTAACACAATCAAAATGATAGAGAAATTAAAAGACATATGTTGGCACCAAGGACCCCTCCTTAAAATGGGATAGCTGAAAGAAGAAACATATCAATATTAATGGATTGTGCTAGAACATTAATGATGGAGAAGAATGTATCACACAAATATTGGAGAGAAGCAATCAGTACTACTGTCTATTCGTTAAATAGAATACAAGTCAAGAAAGGTACAAATGATACACCTTTTAAACTATGGTATGGATATGCTTCTAATGTAAAATATTTCAAAATATTTTGAAAAAAATGATATATATTTAAAGATAATAGGAATGGAAAACTTGATGCCAAGAGTTATGAAGGTATATTTTTAGGATATTCCACCGAGAGTAAAGTTTACAAGTGTTTAAACTTTAACACTAACCAAGTTGTGGAAAGTGTAAATGTGAAAGATGTTAAATTTGATGTTGAATGTAAGAAAGAACCTAAAGATTATAGTATATTCATATATGTGAATGATGGTGCTCCTAACACTCCTATTGAGAAAGGGAAAAAATTTGTAGTTTCCCATCGGACGTGGAATGAAAAATTATAACAACAAGTTGCCAAGAAACAAATAGTGGGTGTTGAGCAATAGGAAAAAGATGTGGAGTCATAGATAGATAATGTTAACCATTAGATAGACAATGCCGAGCATGCTGAATCAAAAATTGAAGAAGAAAGAGATAATTAGATTGAGATTATTTTTCAAGATGAGCCCATTGGAGAACAAAGAAGGAGACCACTTATGCTAGCTAAGTATGTAAGAAGACATCATAAACCTAAAAAAATTATTGGAGATGAAGAATATAATCTAATGTTATGAAAAAAAAGAGACTCAAAAGTGATGCATTCTTACTTTGTAAATTTGAGCCCAAATCAGTGAAAGATGCTCTAGACAATGAAGATCAAATCCAGGCAATGAATGAAGAAATTGAATAGATTGAGAAGAATAACACATGGAAAATAAGACTAGGAATCTAGTGATTAGAAGAATCTTGATTAATACAATTCCACAAATACTAGGTATGGAGGAAAACAACCATATTCTTGGCAATATTACAGAGGAGGAGGTGAAATGTGTGGTGTTCTCTATGAAAGCTTATAAGGCTTTGAGTTTGGATGGGTTCCCTCTCACATTCTTCTTGCATTTTTGAAAGGTTATTAAATCTGAATTAGTTTGGGCTACTAGGGATTTTTTCAGAACTGGGAAGATGCTAAAGAGAATCAATAAGACCTTTATTGCTTTAGTTCCTAAAATCGCCACACCATTGAGCCTGCTTGATTTCAGACCTATAAGTTTATGTAATACTATCTACAAGATATTTGCTAAAGTCTTGGTGAATAGAATAAAGCCTTTTCTAGATAGAATAATTGGCAGCCCTCAAAAAGGATTTGTCCTGGGTAGATAGATTCTATATTCAGCCATAACCATACATGAGGTTATTCACTCAATGGAAAAAAGAAAAAAATTGGGGATGGCATTCAAATTGGATATCTCCAAGGCTTATGATAAGGTTAAGTGGGACTTCCTCTATGAGGTAATTGAAAGAGTGGGATTTAATAACAAGGTCATAAATATGATCAAGATGATGATTAGCTCAGTTCAATATTCTATTCTCCTAAATGGTTCTCCTTGGGGAAATTTTGGAGCAGAGAAAGGCCTGAGATAGGGTGATCCACTTTCTCCCTACCTCTTCATTATGGTTTTTGAAGTCTTAGGGAGATCTTTCTATAAACTAGTGAATACTGGTTGTGTCAAAGGGGTAAAGCCTACTACTACCACTCATACTAAAGTTTTACAGTAATTTTTTGATGACACATTCATATTTGGAGAATCTTTAGTTATAGTGGCTGAAGCTTGGAAGACTATACTACACAATAATGAAGAAAAATCAAGACAACAAGTTAATTATCATAAGAGTAAGATTTATTTCTTTAATACTAATGTCTCATTACAAAGGAGGATAAGGAATATCTTGGAATGTCAATCTACTAGCCTCCTAGATACTTATCTTGGACTACCACTAACCACTAAAGAAGTGACTAATGCCTTCTAGAATACGACAATGGAGAGAATTCAGAGGAAACTTGTAGGATGGAAAGGGAAGACATTAAGAAATGCTAGAAAACTGCAGTTTCTCTTAGCTACTCTCCAAGGTATTCCCATTTACTTCCTTTCCCTCTTCAAAATTAACCAAAACATGGCAGAGAGGATTGAGAGAATACAAAGGAATTTCCTTTGGTTAGGAACAAAAGAGAGAAACAAATTGAGTCTAGTCACTTGGGAGGAGGTGTATAAACCAAAGGTTAAGGGGGGGGCGGGGTTGGGAGTAAGAAGACTTCAAGACCTTAACAAGGCTCTCCTTATGAAGATTGGTTGGAGGTTGGGAGAAGACAATATAGATTGGGGTAATATTATGAAAGCTAAATATTTGTCAAATTCCCCTTTCAATTGGAATATTTTTAATAATGACCTCTTAGGAGGGTCTAAAATTTGAATGAATATTTTTATGAGTAGAGGATTATTACGGGAAGGGACAAGGTGGATTGTGGGGAATGGTCATAGTATTAGATTTGGGGAACACAAGTGGATGAGAGGGAAACCACTAGTTTTTAGCAAATTTAGAAGATTAATGGAGTTTCTTAAAGAAGACGTGGAAAGAAAAGTTGGAGACTATATTGATTAGTAGAGAAAGTGGAAGAAACTTTGTAAGGAAACATACTCCCAAGAGGATATTTAGCTTCTCAAAGAGTTAGAAGAGCTAATAGGAGAATAGAGACCCCCAATTCTATTGCAGGAGGACATTACAGCTTGCGACTTAACTCTAAGTGGTAGCTTTACTGTTAAATTAACTTACTTACACCTATTTGGCAAGGGCCCCTACCTACCAGTGTGGAGTAAGGTATGGATTAGTAACCTTATTCCTAGAATCAATTTCTTTTGGTGGATGGTTCAACATAGAAATTTTTTAACCTTAGACAACTTGAAAAGAATGGGCTTTTATATAACAAACCATTGTTATCTCTACAAGGAAAAGGAGAAGAGTATTTCTCACCTATTCCTAAAATGCTAGTATGCCTTAGAAATATGGACTAGGGCCTCGAAGAGATTTGATTTGGATTGGGTTATGAAGGACAATCTGGGTCAATTTGTGGAAAATTGGAGCTATCCCTTTTGTCACCCTAGATTGATTTTTCTATGGAAAATTGTTCCACCATATGTTTATTGGCATATATGGAAAGAAAGAAATAAAATAATATTTAGAGAGGAGAATAAACTGGTGGAGGTGATTTTTGGAATAATGGGGAAATTATTGAAGAAAAATTTAAAGGTGGCTAAATGTAAAATGCCAAAGGAAGAACTAGGTAGACAAGAAGGACTGATTGCTGAAAAGTGGGGTTGTCATGAGGATTTTTTCCTCTTTGATAACTCAAAAATGTTGAGGAGACAAAAAACAAGATGGAAACCACCTACCCTTACACAATATAAACTAAATTTTGATGGTGCTGCAGGAGGAGGTATAGGAGTGGTGGGAGGAGTTTTGCAAGATAAGAATAGTGATGCGCTACTAGTTTATGCTGGGAAGGTGGAAAATGGAAGCAATAATCTAGCTGAGGCAATGACATTGTTTTGGTCTCTTCAACTGATTAGTGAAATGTAAATTAGGGAAATAATAATAGAGGGAAATTCTAAATTAATCATTGATCTGGTTAAGGGAATGTCCCAACCAAGATGGAATATTCAAACTATCATTATGGATATTAGGAAAATTTTGGAAGGGATGGAAAGTGTCCACCTACAAAACATTTATAGGGAAGGAAATAAGGTGGACCATGGGGTTTAAATTAATGACAATCATGTGTTGGAGGGATATGATAGATCTTAATGAAGATATTAAGTCATTGATAACCAAAGAAAGAGGCAGGAATATCATTTAGTTATGACCATAAATTTTAAAGTTGGGGCCAATTTTGGAAATTTTATTTTGGTGTTTGCTAAATTTAACAAAGGCTTTTTGGAAATGATTAGAAGAAGTGGCCATACAAATGAAAAAATGAGTGAATGCAAATTAAGAGAGATGTCTTTTCACCATTATGGTTACCCATCATGGAATTCAAATTACTTCCTAATTAAAAGTATGAATGATATCTTTTATCAGACTGTTAGAGATTTTTGGGGTGTGAAAATTATGATACTACACAATCATGATTCTCATAATGAAATTGCATGGGATTTTGAAACTTATCAAGCACGAGACTATAAAATTATTTTTCTTATTGATAAAGGTCTCAGGGTGGAAAGTAGTTGTAGAGATTTTGCAGAGAAGGAAGTTTAGATGTGCACCACTGAAGAAGAGGAATGGATATCGATAGAATAGATATGGGTGAGGACATGAACAGGCTAGAGCCCATGAAAATAGAAAACTTCAAGGATAGGATGGCCATCTAGTTTCCACTAAAGCAAGGGGGTTTTTTTCCCTACATGCAGTCGATGGCGAGATACGACAAAAATTGTGCCCTCTAGTTTGTCAATGGAATCACCTTCCAAGTGAATGAGGAAGTGATTTCCATGGCAACTGGCCTTTCAATGAAAGGGAAAAAATGGAGAAAGGTCACTAAAACTACTAATGAGGCCAGTATGAACAATTTCTTTGTGGAAGATGAGGAACTGGCTCGATATAGAGGAGGGTTTAAAAGCGACAAGCTGCTAGCCCCATGGGACGATGTGTGCCTAGTTCAAGAGATATCTGACACTAGAGGGTAGGTTCAGTGTTTACTACTACTACCATTTCCCTTTGTTAAATCATTTTAGGAATAGGGATTTCATTTCTATCCTCTTTTTCCTTCTACATTCTCTTGAGGATATGGTAGCTGATGTTAAGGAAAAGAGGAATAAAGGGCATAAATTTACCATAATCCATCAAGGACTAATTTTTTACCTCTACCAATTCCACCTTGTCCTATGCCCCCTAGGGTGGTGGTGGTTGACAACTAGTGCCACTGCCAGAATTCACCTCTGAGCACCAGTACTAGCACTAAAATTCATACCCCCCATCCTTCCCTTAGTCAAGAAATCAAGAAAAAGAAAAAACCTGATATGGCTATGTAACAAAAGGGTGAAAAAAAGATAAAAGTTGAAAAACTGATTGAGGTGGAAGAGGAGTATTTAGAGGAGGAGGCCAAGGATAAGACTAGGAGGAGATCTGGAAGACTCACCCAATCCCAGGCAAGGTGCAAACAAAAATCCAATAGATTCAGAGTTGAGGAGGTTGAGGAGGAAAGCTCAGAAAATAATAAAGAAGAAATGGAGGAGGAAGAAAACTCTAATTCTAAAAGAGAAGAAGGAAAGGAGGAGGTCAAAAAAAGTGTTAACTTAAAGGATGATTTTGTTGAAAATGCTCAGACTTAGGTGTTAACTGACAATGTTGCTACCAGGAAGATCACCCATGTTTTCGCTAGCTTCACCCTCCAGCCCATAACCTTTTGTGAAGAGAGTAACAAAGTGGACACCTCCCCCATAACTATCTCATCCCTGGCTAAGGAAAAATCTAAGATTTCTACTAATCCTAGTGTTTTGGAGGATGAAATCTAGGTACAAAAAATAAAGGAAGAAGCAAAAAAGGTGGAAACAGATATCAAGGAAGAGAGTAAGGAGCAAGTGAAGGTGTTTTCCAATTTGGATAAGAGGGTTAAAATATTAGAGGAAGGGTTCTTTACCTTCTCTAAATTTTCCCTCAAAGTCACCCACACTGCGGCCACCACCCTCTAGTTGCTAGCATAGGAAAAGGAAGATATTGGGATGGATATGGAGGACCATAAGCTCCTCTTCAAATTCCTTGCTAAAGATTGGTCCTAGATTTTTTTGGCTATGAAGGAGAAGGAGAAAAAATAAAATTGAGTATTTTAGTTTAATAGGATCCTCAAATCCAAGACTTTTATGTTATTTTGTTGTTTCTAGTTTTGCTAGTATCTAGTTGTAACTAAGACTTGGGTTGGCTTGATATACCAACAGTTATTTTGTTGAACTTTCATAGTTGTTAGATCTTCTGGACTTTTATTTTAGTTTAGTTGTTCTTAAGTTAGATGTTCTGTGGTTTTGTGAAGTTTTAGTTAGTTTTTTATTTGTTGTTGGTCACTGCTGGTAATGTGCTGGTTACCATCTTTTGGTTTGTAAGGGCCAACCCCCTTGTTTTTTGTCACTTTTTATTTAAAAAACACATGGACCCTAATACCTAGACCAAAGGACAAAAATGTTGTTGGAATAAAATGGGTTTTTAGGAATAAGCTAACTGAAATAGATGAAGTTACATGGAACAAGGCAAGATTGTTATGCAAAGGATATGATCAAGAAGAAGGGGTTGACTATGGAGAAAAAATTGATCTATGGAAAAAATAGAATGAGTTAGAACTCTACTTGTAGATTCAACCTACAAAAATTTAAGGTCTATCAGATGGATGTCAAATCCCCATTTCTAAATGGAAGACTTTAGGAACAAGTGTATATAGAACAACTTGAAGGATTTGTGGACCCAGACAAGAAGAATATGGTATGAAAATTGAATAAATCTCTATATGGATTAAAACAAGTGTTGGAATTATGAGTGAAGTAATTGAGGGGGGGGGGGGGGGGGGGGGGGGGTGGGGGGTGAATCAATTACCAAAAAAATAATTCTTGATCCCTTAGATGTCTTAAATAACTAGTTAGTGCTATCACTCAGTAAACACATCACAAAATGTTGTAACTTGGTTGACTAACTTTTTACTGAATTTTAGCATTCATAATTATTAGCATGAATGAAAACGTAAATAACATGAGCATAAGAGACACTAGATTTAATGTGGAAACCCAATATGGGAAAAACCACCAAGTAACTAGCTACCAATTTTCACTCTTCTGAAGTGAGCCCTATTAGGAGCCAACTTTGTTAAAGGTTACAATACACACTATTAGGTGTGACCCTATTAGAGGATTTAATCACCCTATTAGGAGTGGCCTTGCTAGAGGTCTTTAGAAAAATTCAATTGAACTGTCACCTTGTTAGAGGATTTACAAAAATGGCTGCTAAACCAACTCTATTAAGAGATTTGGAATCACTGCCACAATGATTAGAAAGTAACAATGAATTGACCTAAATAGGATGCAACTGAATTTGTTGAATACAAATCTCTATTCTGCACCATTAGCCTTGATGTCCTCAATAATCTCTAATCGTTCTTCAAAATTTGCTTCCACAATAATCAAGCCTTCTTCACATTCATACCACATCAAATTCATTTCCACACTTAGAATTCACAACTTGACCTCTTATATATATCATTCAAATTGTCAAGTCGACTCATTCACATGTTAAATATACCAATAAACCATACACCAATTGGCTACAAATATTACTTTTAAACAAATAAACTTTATTTCATAAAATAATAAAATCATTCACTGGCCAACCTTGCTCGGTAAATAGTGCTTCTAGAAATAATTTCCTGAGTTAACCACCTTAACTCAGTTAACAGTGTAAAATCTACAAAATTATTTGGTTGCTAAATTTACTTGGTAAGAACTAAATTTCCTTCACTATCCATGAAAGCTCGGTTAGAACTATTTCTTGCACTATTTCCTCTTGATGACCGAGTGATCTCAGTAACAACTAAATTTCCTTTGCTAACCTTGAAATCTCGGTAACAATTGCTACACAAGGTAAAGCCTAAGAACAATCAGTAGACACTGTAAACCTTCTTTGCTAACCTTCTGAGCTTGGTAGACTCTATCTTTTGTCTTGCTAACCAACTAAGCTCGGTAGACTCTATCTTTTGTCTTGCTGACCAAATAAGCTCGGTAGACTTTGTCTTTTGTCTAGTATGACATTTGTGTAACATCAAAGACAAAACTCAATTGAACAATTGTATCCAACAATCTCCCTCTTTGGCATTGATGGCAACACAACATGTTATAGTAGGATGAAATTTGAAAACAAGTCTTTTCTAACAGAATACTTCACCCTCTTATACAAAATTTCTCAAATATAGTAATCTCCCTCTTTCATAATAATCTCTCCCTCTTACACAAACTCACATTTTCTTGCAAATTTTAGAAAGATATGACAGTGAACTCTCCCTCTTTGACAACACATACCAAAGACAACATAAACCAAATGTATAGTAGTGTACCGTATGTACTGATTCATGTGCAATATCTTCATTACTTTGCTACATCAATTGATAGATCTTCAATTCTGTTTCTGTTTATGCATCACTAAAACTGTATTTTAGTGAGCTTTAGATAGGGGAATGACCCTTAGCTTACCTTTTAGATACAAGAATGCATCCTTAGGTAAAGGTTGTGAATATGTCAGCTATTTGTTTCTTTGTATGGACATATTCCAATCTAATTTCCTTATCCTGCACCAATTTTCTAACAAAGTGATACTTTATAGCAATATGCTTGGTTTTTGAACACATCACTAGATTCATAACAATAGGTTCTTTGATTTCTTGCTTCATACCTTCCAATACTTGTTTGAATAGTTCACTACTGCTGCAACATATTTAGCCTTTGCTGCGGACTAGGATGTATAGTTCTACCTTTTACTTGTGCAAGAAACCAACCTCTTTCCAAGAAAGAAAGCTCCTCCACTTGTACTCTTTCTGTCATCAATGTTCCCTACCCAATCTGCATCAATGAATACTTTTAAATCTAGATTTCCTCCAAGTTTATACCACAATCTATAATCTTTAGTTCCTTTCAAGTATCTCATGATTCTTTTGATTGCTGTCATGTGATTTTATTTTAGTTTTGTTGAGAATCTTGCTACAATTCCTACTGCAAGGGCAATGTCTAGTCTTGTATGTACTACATACTACAACTTTTCAATCATAGATCTATACAATGTCTGATCCACTTCCTTTTTGATTCATCATTCTTGGTAAGTTTCAATCCAGTACACATAGGAGTCCCAACTAGTTTGTAGTCTTCCATGCCAAACTTTTTTAGTATCTCCTTGATGTATTTAGATTAAGTGATGTAAATGCCATTCTTACTCTGATGAATTTGAAGACCAACAAAGAATTTGATTTCTTCAAACATTGACACTTCAAATTCTTTGTTCATTTTTTCTAAAAATTCTTTGCAAAGATCATCATTTCTTGTGAACAAAGTATCATCTACAAATATCTTTACCAAAACAATCTTATTATCTAGTCTTTCCTTTATACACAAGCTATTGTTATCATTAGTTCTTTGAAAACCAATCTGAATAAGATAGTTATGCAATCTTTCATACCATGCTCTAGGGGCTTGTTTCAGATCATACAATGCTTTATGCAATTTGTAGACGATTTCCTTCTTGTTGGGATCAACAAAACCTTTAGGCTATTCAATGTAAACCTCTTCATCCAATATGCCATTGAGAAATGCTAACTTGACATCCATATGATAAACTTTCAATCCTTTGTAAGTAGCATATGCAAGTAAGGTTCTGACACCTTCCAATCTTGCAACAGGAGCACAAGTCTCTCCATAGTCTACACCTTCTTCTTGAGAGTATCCTTTGCATACTAGTCTAGCTTTGTTCCTTGACACCTTACCATCTTCATCTAACTTGTTTCTGAATACCCACTTAGTTCCAATCACATTTTTGTCTTTAGGTCTAGGTACAAGAGTCCATATTTTTTTTTTCTCTATCTATTCTATCTCTTCATTCATAGCTTCAATCCAACTTTCATTTTCTAATGCATCTTTGACATTTCTAGGTTCAATATCAGCAAGTAAACAAGTTCTTTTCAACTTACTTCTTGTCATTGTTCCTTCATATTGATCTCCAATGATCTAATCTAGTGGATGGTGTTTCCTGACATACTTGGCTAGCATAGGCTCCTTTCCATTTAAATGACTTGTATTATTACCCTTTTGTGCTTCAACTTCTAGTTTTGGTTCTTGTTGCTTGGGCTCAGTAGTTGTTGATTTGATAGCTTCTGTTTGCAACTCAGGTCCTTGCAACTTGGTAGGCATTAGCTCAGTTTGAACTTCTTGCAACTCAGTTATAGAAGATTATGGAATAGAAGATTTCTAATTTATTGGTGTGCTTGGCATTGTATCAGGTTCAATAAAAAAAATATCCTGTAGTCTTCAAGTTCCTTCTTTCTTTCTTCTTCAGTTCTTTTTACAAACTCATCAACTTTTACATGTGCACTTTTTATGACTTTCTGAGTAGACAAATTCAAACATCTATATGCTTTACTTTTGCAAGAATATCCCAAAAATATTCCTTCATCACCCTTCACATCAATTTACCTTTTCTAGATTCTTTCAAAATGCAACATTTTCTTCCAAATACTTGTAGGTAACTTACATTGGGTTTGTATCCATACCATAACTCATAGGGAGTTTTGAATGAGTCCTTTTTCAGTTGTACTCGGTTCAAGGTATGAACTACAGTGTTGATAGCTTCCTTCCAGTATTTGATAGCAATGTTCTTTTCAATCATTAAGGTTCTTGCATAGTCCATGATAGATCTATTCCTTCTTTCAGCTATCCCATTATTTTTAGGAGTTTCAAGTGCTGAAACTTGTCTTTTGATTCCCCTTTCGATGCAAAAGTTATTGAAATCATGTGAAATGAATTCACCTCCTCTGTCTGACCTTAAAAATTTCAATCTTTTGCCTATTTCTTTTTCTACTCTAGCCAAATATCATTTGAACTTTTCAAATGCTTCTGATTTCTCTCTTAGGTACATGCTAGTCATCATTCTTGAGTAATCATCAACAAAAAGAACGAAGAAGTTTTTAGCAGTATAAATTTCAATGTCAATCAGTCCACATAAATCAGTATGCACAATTTCTAAATTTTTTTTAGACTGATAGTTCTTGCTTTTAAAGCTAGTCTTTCCCATCTTGCCAATTTGACAATTCTTACATAGACCAACCTCAGGTTTCTTTATGTTAGGAATGCCTCTTACTTTCTTGAATTTGCTTATTTTTACCAAGTTATGAAAGTTGACATTGTAGACACCTAAAAACCTTTAGAAAATAAAGTATTTTTATTTTCTGAAAAATTTCTAATGACATCATCATTTATTAATTAATTAATTATTTAATTAATTAATGTATTTTTATGTCATTAAATCCCTTTATCTTAATTAAAAATATTTAATTAAGGAATCCTTCCCAAAAATGTTTAAATCTTATTTAAACATTATTTCCTTATTTATTAATTATTTAATTAATAAATTGACCAAAAAACTCAACATAATAAAAAAAAAAATTTTGCCCAAAACTTGGCCAATTTTCTTAAGACCACTGACCTCTTCCAAAATCTTCTAGTCCTTCTTTAATTTTGATTAAAGGCTAATCCCATCATTTCCTACCCCTAATCCCAACTCAAAATATTTAATTAAGATTAAATATTAATCCTCATGTTTATTAAAAATATTCTAATAAATATCTCCTCAACCCAAACCCTTGAAATAAATAAAACTTTATTTATTTCCTAAAAAACTTATTTATCCTCATCCTAAGAAGTTCTAGACTCTTCTAGAAAGTCTTCATCCTCATCCTAGGAAGTTCTAGACTATTCTAGAAAGTCTTTATCCTCATCCAAAGTCTAGACTCTTCTAGAAGATGTCTTTAAACCTAATCCTAATCCTCTCCTGACCTTGTCACATTCTCTAAACATGGGTTAAGACTTACTAACCCAAGCCAAAGTTAACAAATATCTCCTCCTTCACCCACCCTCATTAAATGCCATCCACTTGCCTATCCCTAAGCTAATCCTAAACCATCCTAATCCATCCTCTAATCATTTGCACAATCCTAAGCAAGTTTAAAACCTTCCTAATCAAGCCCAAGTCGAAATTCCTCTCATCTCCCTCAAAATATCCCAACCATAAAACTTTATGAAGCCCACTAGGCCATAAATGACTCTTCCAAAGCCCTTTCATTTCTCTTACAAGCCATTATGAGGGTCTTTATGAAGATTTTATCCCTTGAGCCTCCTTTTTTGACTCATCCTTCCCCTTTCCTCCATCCTCTCACCCTATGACATGTGTCACTCCCTGATTGACTGTAAGGAAGCACAATCCATGTGCTCTCCTCTCATGCAATCTGAGCCCTCCATGAGATTTTCCCCATCTTTGCATCTTAGCCCTCAAACCCTCAAGCCTCTTGCCTATAAATTGGATCCTTCCCCTTTGCAAAACAACACAATCTATGAAGTAAAGTCATAATGCCATTTTAAGAAGCCATTTTACATCAAAACCATACTCTCACATCCAAATTCCAACTCCATTTGAAGCCCTTTTTGAAGCATAAGATTGAGCATACATCCTATCTATTTAGACAAAGCCACTCAACAAGAGAGGTTCTTATTGAGAGAGCCCATTAATGGTTCATATTCTTAATTGAGAGCTCATCTTAGTCTATCTTGAAGTTTATGAATTTTGTTTAGTTTGTAGAAGCTTTATTTAAATTTGGTTTCTATTAGCATACTAACATTGCTCATATACATTTTGGCATGCCCGATGGAACCTTGCATGGGTCATCTTCATTAGCTTTTTTAGTCAAGTTTTGTATGTCATTTGATAATTTTGGCTAATTTTACTTGTTTTTGTGATTGGTAGGATTGTAAAAATTGGTTTTGTAGGTCCACATGAGCATGAAGAAGACAAAGGAACTCATAGTCTATCTCATAGTGTTTGCAGATTTTTCAAGCTTATAGGTGGACAAAGCACTTGGAATTCTTCTTCCTCTTCTTGTCTATATTCTTCTTATTCCATCTACTTCTTCTTCTTCTTCTTGTGGGAGATCTTGGCCATTTTTTTAAGGAAGAAAAATCATACACACTTCTTTTTAGTGCTTAAAATGAACCCCCAAATCATATTTAAATCCACTAAAAACTAAAAATTTACAAAAAAAATTTTAAAAAAAATCTTTTAACAAAGTGAAACTAAACCAATCCAATCATTTGCATCCTTGCAAAATCAAAGTTTTAGATGCATTCATGCAAAGTTAGGAACACTTCATTTTTGGAAATTTAAAAAGAACTTCAAGTTTCCATTTCAAAAGGTTCAAAATCAACATTAAGTGCACACTAAAATCTAAATCAAACTCAAAGCATCAATCAAGGATAAAATGAACCTCATTTGCAAATAATTTAAAGTTCTTTTAAAAATCTCATGAAAACTAAGAGTCCTAAATGGTTGCCAAAATTTTCCTAAAATCTTTGTTATTTGTTCAAAACAAATGTCTTGTTGCAAAATCTTGAATGTTTCTTAGGTTTTTCATGCATCAAAACAATCTAGGAATATCATTTTTGGGCTTAAAACATGCAAACTAGAACACAAAATCTTGAATGAAAACCAAATTCCAAAGAGTCATTTTCACTTTTGAGTCCAAAACAATCTTGAATGATCTAAGGTTAAAACAAAGCACTTCAAAGTTCTTAAAACAATACACAAAATCTCAATCTTGAATGCTCAAAGGAAAAAACTTGAATGTTTAAACACTTGTCTTTGAATGCATGTTGCTAAAATGAACTTGAATGTTTAAACATTTTTCCTTTGAATGAATGTTGCTCAAAAAAATCTTGAATGTCATGGATTAAAATCAATCTTTCTTGGAATGCATGCTTAAAACAAACAAACTCAATCTTGAATGCAAAAGATTAACTAACCATTGCAATATCTCACACTTCAATTTTTGGAGCATAAAAAGAATCTACATTCTAGGAACTTCCTAAATTATAAAAACCAAATAAAGACGCTTTAAGTGAGTTTGTAGTTAGACTCAGCCTCTTTAATCACCCATCAATTTAACCATTGGTTGCAATCTCAGCACCATCTATGGGGATGGGTCCACCTAAGAGGGTGTTAAGTGCTCCACAAAGATCAAATGTCACTTGTGTTTTTATTAATTTTTCTAACTTAGAAAATTCCTTAAATGCACATTAGGCTCGCTAACACTTTATTTGGACATTAAAATTTAACAACTCTTGATGTGGAGGGCCTCCGGGCACGCGCTTGAAACCGAGTTTTACACATCTTTCTTTTTGGGCTTAAAAATAAACTCACACTCAATCTTGAATGCCTTAAAAGAAATTAATCGATACTTGACGTGGAGGGCCTCTGGGCGCACAGGTTTACTTTCTTGTTGACCCTAACTCTTCTTCTTGTTTGCATTCTTCGATCGATTTTACCTTTGTTAACGCTTCAAGTTGGAATTGAACATTTGCATCTTAAACATGAGTGCTTGCAAAGTCTAGATCAGCACACATAAGAGTCAGTTGGAAAAGGAACAAGCGTGTTTTAGCCCAAGGTCACCCAAGTCTTCTCTCCCCTTGTTGTCTTTTGAGGCCATCTTGGGTGCATAAGATTAGGATCCAAAACCTTGTTTCTCTTTTTAGGAGGCCTGCTTGGGGATTTCATCACCCCTTGGGACGACCTCAACTCTAGCGTTCTAGCGGAGTATAAAAATTGGGAGGTGAATCCAAAGACGCCTCTCTTAGAATCAATATTTTGTCACTCAGGCTAAGCCTCAAGGAACTTTATACCCTTGAGAAGTGAAAGAGGAGAAGTGAGTTACCGCTCCTCTCGAGTGTGTGACATTTTTTTTGGTTTCATCTACGGATTTGGGCCTCATGTACCTTGGGTATATGGAGGACTCCCTAGCTAAACCAACTATCAGCCTTGTAGACAACCATCTAAGATGTTAATGTGTTTGAAGTGATTGATCGAAACATTTGTAGAACATACACACTCCTTGGCGCAAGTATCACATTCTGAGAATCAAAAAACTTCTATCTAGTTGTTCCTATCTATTTCTTGATTTGTTATTTGTTGAATGAATGTTTGCCAAACTTGGTCAATCCTAGCTTAGGGCATACTTAGTGTAGTCACAGCCTGTTCCAGAAGTTGAACAAGTTGAAGCAAAACAAATGAGATCTCTCAAAGCCAAGCAAATTCAGGAATTCATGTCAAAACAACCCAAACCCAAACAGAAGTTTCACAAAGCCAAACTCAAGGCATCTCAAGCATACCAAGAACTTTTAGCCAAGAGAAAGGAACTAACACCAAGCCCTCAAATTGCCAAACTCCATAAAGCAGAGGACAAAGCTACCGAAAGAGCCCTTCAAGTTGCCTGGTTAGATCGCACCATCCAACTTAACCAACATCCAGGAGTTAACCCTACTTATGCCTTACCAACTAGGCATGATTTCTATGATTAGACCCCCTTGTTTCTCCACATCTTCTTGCATAAGCTTCATTTTAGAATCATCCTTGTAGGTAAGCCAGTCATCCTTAGTCATCCCCTTAAGCCTTTTAGCTCATCCATCTCATTTAGAACCAAACCATTTAGCCAACAATCCAAAAACTTCACATCCAAGCCTTCAAAATTTTTGTCACCTTGCCAAAAGTTTGCCATTCCTAACATCTTCCAAATCCACCAATCTCACCCAGGTTATCCCTTTGATAGAGCTTTGTCTAGGGTAATTTAGCTTTGTCACTTATTATCCCTCATCACCTTGAGCTAAAGGTTGGGATCCACAAGTGGTCAATCTTGTGTTCTTCCTAAAGGATCATCAGTCTATCCTTAAGTTGACACAATCACCACCAAGCTTGCATATAGAAAAGTAGACCTTTCATAATTTGGCAACATATCTTTGAAGTTAGAATCCTCAACCCAATCTTCCTTAGGTTTTGTCATACAACTTTGCCTCAACCTAGGAAATCATTTGCATAGAAAAGCCTTCCTCTTTTGCCTCCATCAGCATTGTTGCATCTCATCCCTAAGAACATTCTGCATTTTCATGCCACCCATCAGGAAAGAAGAAGAAGGGAACAATGGATCCAACAACATCGCTCCCCTTGAGCACTCAACCATCCTTCAACCCAGAGAACGCTATACCATCACCTACTGACATTGAAGCTTTCATTAACCAACTAGGAAATGTAGTATCGGTGAACGCCATTATAGACAAAAACAAGGAAACAATCATGGCTAACTTTCAAAGGGACAACATTGGAGCCTTCAACTTTGGAAGACCTCCCCCCTTATCAGATCCATCTCACCCCTTGTTTGAGAAACTCCCACCACCCATAGGCTCTTATGATTTGAATTATCCTCAATATGTGCCAAAAGAATAGCCTCAACCCACCCCATATGATCCAACAGACCCAAACATACCAACCTCCACTCAAGTTGAAATCTCCCTTCCACAAGCCAATCCAGCCACCACCACTCCACCATTGGTCCATAACACTTCATCCCAAACCCCCTTCGCCCAAAACACCTCATCATTCACTCCCTTCACTATTGCTACTGCTGCCCCCCAACCTAGCCTTCCAAATCCACCCATCTCCCAAATTAGTGCTAGCATCTTTGGCCAACCGCAACAATATACAACTGGGATGCCACCCATGGGGCCAAGTAATCAACCTTTTATCACCCCTAGCCTATTTACCTCCACTCAGAACAAAATTCCATCATTTCCACTATGTCCTTGGAGCTCAGTGCCATCAGCCACAAATCCACAAGCTACTACCAATGTTTTTCCAAGCTCGCAAGTGACCCAAGATCCTGCCACCACTTTACCAAGCTTTCAAATCCAACCACCAAGCTATCAAAACTCATTAGTTCCATTCCCAAGCTTTCAATTCCCACCACCAACTAATCCATTACCTCCTATTACCAACTATTTTTCTATGCCACTTCTAGGAGGAAATCCACCACCACCAACCACCAATTACTTGGCCTCTTTTGCATTGCAGACACCTTCCCAAATAGGGGCACAACCCATATATATTGGTCAAACTCCTCAAATCCAAAGTCAAGTTCCACAAGCTCCCCAATCCTTTCCCCAAGCTTCACACCAATATTATACCTTACCTCCAAAAAGAAATCCATTTATCCCATAGCCAGCTTATGCTCCTCAATCCCAACCTCAAATCCAATATCAGTAGCAAGCCTCACAACATATGCAGCAATATGTGCCACCTCCACCTCAGTAACCCATCATCCACCATCCAATTGCCCAAGCCATGTACAATCCCTACCAGCCCATACCTCAAAGCTATCCATATTCCATTGCCCCATCTAGCACATACCTACCTTAGGGCACTCCTACATTGGGGGCACCCCAGATGTCACCCATTAATTCAAAATGGGAAGCCATGAAAATAGCTTTGAAGAACATCCAAGAGGGAAATGATCCAAAAACCTTCAAGTTTGAGAATGTGTGTCCTTACCCATTTGACAGAGCCATTACCATGACACCATTTCCCAAGCATTTTGAGACACCCAAGTTTGACAAATTTAGAGGAAAAGGAGACCCTGTCACACATATCAAAAAATTTTACATGTACTGCCAAGAAGTGACATACGATGACATCTTCGTCTTGCGTCTCTTTCCCAAAAGCTTGGCCAGACCAACTCTTAAATGGTTTTATAGAATCCCCTATGGCACAATTAAAAATTTTGCTGAATTCTCTGAGGCATTTGTAGCCCAATATGCCCATTTGTTGAAATAGAGATATCAGTAGTTAATCTTGTCCACACTAAGAAAAAAGGAGGAGAAAGCCTTCCTAAATATCTGCAAAGGTGGCAAACCCTTACCACCCGCATATCTTACACCTTGCCAGAGTGCCATTTGGTGAAAATGTTTATTGATAATGCCCATCCTAGCTTGGCTCACCACATGACCATGAACTATTTGCAGACCTACAAAAACATCAAAGAGAAAGGAATATCCTTGAGCAAGGACTCATTAAAGATGGTGTGGTCAAGATTTACAAGGAAGCCAACCAAAATCAACCACATTCCAATGACAAGTCTAGGTATTGGAACAAAAATAAGCACGTTGCAACAGATGGTGTCACTGACACCAGACATGTGAATATTGTTGGTCCTTCCCAAAATTAGTCTAACCCACCATATCAATCAAACAATCAACAAGCTATCAACTACCAACAACAGAATAACCAAAGCTATCAAAACCACAATCCAAGACCTAACTTTCAAGGGTCTAGCAATCAAGCTAATGCCATCAATGTAGTTGCAAGGCAAAAGCCCATATTCCAACCTATACCTAGAAATTATACACGCCTTCGTGAACCTTTGGATGTCATTTTTGAGAAATTAGTCAAGGAAAACCTCATCAAGTTTCCTCCTACCCAGCAAATTGACCCAAGCCAATCCAAAGCTGCATGGTACAAAGACAATGAGTACTACAAATTTCATAGGGTAAAAGGTCACACTACCCTCAGATGCATGAAACTGAAAGATTATGTGAAGGACCTCATTGATCGCAAAGAAATCACCGTTGGTACCCAAACCTCTCCCAATGCAGGCTTACAGATATATCAAAATGCTTTTCCTCCTCACAACAACCAAAATCTTGGAAAAGCACCTATCCAAGCAAATAACAACAACACCAACAACTTCCAGCCAAACCAACAGCATGGGAAGAACAATGACCACACTTCATCCTACATAGACTATGGTAGCCTCATAGGTTGTATATCTGAGAAAGAGCCTTTTGTCAATGTTATCAATATTCAAGGACCAAACAATGAGTGTGTAGTCACCACTCGAAGAGCGCAATTTAACATTGCAGGCCCACTAGTTTCACCAGCACCATCAGCTCCATCAAAAAGCCAGTACAATATCTTGGAACACCTTGGGAACATGCTAGCCCAAATCTCCATTTTAGACCTTCTTCGCACTAGTCCCATGTACAAGAACATCCTTGATAGTGCTCTTATAGAATCTCGTGTCCCTTCAAATATTAATGCTACTAATTTTTGTAATCTTGTTGGACACCTATCCTCCTCATGTGCCCTATCTTTCAAACCCACCGACATACCCATGGTCGAGCTAGATCACACCCTTCTACTTCGTATAGCCATCATGGTATCCAATTTTTTTGTGAAAAGAGTAATGATCGATAATGGATCAGCCTTGAATATTTGCACCCTAAAATTCATAAAACAAGATGGGTATACTAAGGCAGATATCATCAGTGAGGTTATCACCATCAAAGCTTATGACAACTTGGAAAGAACCACAAAAGGAACTATTTTGCTGCCAATCAAGGCTAGGCCAGTCATCTAAGAGACACTCTGCCATGTTTTTGATCTAAACCTACCATTTAACATCCTCCTCGGTTGCCCATGGATTCATTCCATGAAAGCTGTTCCATCCACTTACCATCAGTGCGTCAAATTTTTGCATCAAGGCACTGAGGTAACCATCCATGCTGATGCAGAACCCTTTGCTTACTACAATGCAATTGGAGCTTCATATACAAACCATTGCCCTAGAATTGATATTGACACATCCATCACCATCTTATCCCACACTTGTAATGACCCAGAAACCATCCTCGCCTCTACCCTATCTACCGTGAAGATCAATAACAAAGGTTGTGGAGAGTATAGTCTATCAGATGCATTTGTTGTCAGGGCACTCCCACTTGATCCACATGCCCATGGATGATCCTCATATCACAAAGCTAAGGAGATTCCACCTCCTCGATACAAATAGTTTGGCCCAATAACCTTTGTATCCTCAAAAATCCCTCTTCATGAGGAGCTCACTCCAGATATCAACAATTGGTTACATAAGGATACACCTCAAAGAAATCAAGCACACCTTGATCACTTCAGCCAAAAGTATCCCCAAGAGCATAAGCTCATCACTGAAAAATGGAATTATCAAGGTGGTGGTCTAGGACCAGAAGAAAGAGGCATGCAATGCCCCATCGATGCACACAAGTGAGAATCGAAGTTAGGTCTTAGCTTTGGCATACCCACAACTGGGGGCACCAATACGGATGGTCATGCTTTTTTGAACATTCACTGCGACCTTGTAAAAATTGAAGACATTCCTTAGGAAGTTGAAAAGAGAGCCTACGATGATATCCCAGACCAAATCTCCCTTAGAGACTCTATTCTCCAAGAACTATCCATCCACCTCATTGACCTACCACTTGCCCATCCGCAACTCATAGATTGGGACCAACTAAGCATCATACACATTGATGAGTTCACATCAAAGGAAGCACTTCTAAGATTCATGGGAGCTAAAAATCCTCATAAGCAAACAAAGCCAGATTTTTCCTATATCTACAAGCTAGATCCCGAGGGGTATTTTGGAGAAAATTTCCAACCTAGTTCTGATACACCCAAAACTGGAACTAAGGTGAATCTAAGACTAGCTATGGTAGCAAAGAGAACCCCTCAACAAGAAAATCCAGAGCCACAAGTAGAACATGAAGATTTAGCATTTCCTCCTCAAGATAATCGACTAGAGGTGTCTTTTATTCTAATTGAGGATACTCGAGAAGTCAACATTGGTTCTTCAGAGATCCCCAGACTTGTTCACATTACTGCATCCCTATCACAAGACCAAGCTGATCTCCTCTTTGAGGTCTTAAGAGAGAACATTGGCCAATTTGCATGGTCATATCAAGACATGCCAGGACTTGATCCAAAGCTTGTAGTTCATCATCTTGCAGTCGGTCCAAAGATTAAGTCCGTCAGACAAAAGCTTAGAAAAATGCACCCCAAGGTGGCATTACTGGTCAAAGCTGAATTAGAAAGAATGTTAGTTGCTAAGATTATTCAACCTATCAACTACTCAGAGTGGATCTCCAACATGGTCCCCATCACTAAACCTTTCGATGACATCAGAATCTGCACTAATTTCAAAGATCTTAACAAAGCTTGTCCAAAAGATGATTTTCCCTTGCCCAACATAGATATGATTGTAGACCTTACAGTTGGACATGAAATTCTATCCCTCATGGATGGATTTTCTGGGTATAATCAAATCAAGATTGCAGAAGAGGATCAACATAATATAGCATTTACTACCCCTTGGGGAACCTTTTATTACAACATGATGCCTTTTGGCCTAAAGAATGCTGGGGCTACCTATCAAAGAGCTATGACAGCCATTTCTCATGATCTCATCCATAGCATTTTGGAGGATTATGTGGATGATATCTTGGTCAAATCTCATACCTTCATGGATCATCTTGCTGACCTGGAGAAAGTCTTTGATAGGTTAGCCAAATATCATCTCATGCTGAATCCCAAGAAGTGTGTCTTTGGGGTCACATCTGGTAAGCTTCTAGGCTTTATAGTGTCTAAACGAGGTATAGAGATTGACCCCAAGAAGGTCAAGGCTATCTTAGACATGCCTCCTCCCTAGACAATGCGACAACTTTGCTCTCTTTAGGGAAAGCTTCAATCCATCCAACGCTTCATCTCCCAACTTGCAGATAAGTGTACACCATTTTCACATTTACTAAAGAAGGATGAGAACTTCAAGTGGGATCCTTTATGTCAGTGCAACTTCAATCAGCTCAAGCAGTATCTCACCAACCCCCCTATCTTGGTTCCACCAATTCCTGGTTGTCCCCTAATTTTGTACATATCAGTAATGTCTATTGCTCTAGGGGTACTTCTAACACAACTCGATGACTACGACAGAGAAAGAGCCATCTACTACATCAGTAGAACCCTAGTTGGTTATGAACTCAATTATACTCCTATGGAAAAAGCTTGTTTGGTAGTTGTTTTCTCAACTCAAAAGTTTTGCCACTACATGCTAAGTCATACCATCCAACTAGTCTCCAAGATCAACCCTCTCAAGTATATGCTCTCCAAAATAGCACTTACAGGCCGTTTGGCCAAATGGGTTATGCTCCTTAGCAAATTTGACATCCAGTATGTGGACAGAAAGGAAATCAAAGGGCAAGCTATAGTAGATCACCTAGCTGATGCACCTCTAATAGATGCTTATCCATTGATCACAAAATTTCTAGATGAGCATATCTATCTAATTGAAGAACAACCCCCATGGAAAATTTATTTTGATGGCTCATACACATCTCATGGATCAGGGGCAGGAATATTTTTGGTCACACCTCAAGGAGATTACATTCCAAAAGCCTTCAAGCTACAATTCCCTAGCACCAACAATATAGCTGAATATGAGACCCTCATAGCAGGATTAAAGATAGTTGTAGAATGGAACATTGCTGAGTTACAAATCTTTGGTGATTCTTAGCTCATCATCAAGCAAGCCCTAAATGAATATCAAACCAAAGGTGAAAAGCTATTACCCTACAAAGAGCTAGTTGATCAGCTAACCCAACATTTTACAAGGCTTCAGTTTACACAAGTGCCTCGAATACAAAACAAAGCAGCAGATGCTATGGCTACTATAGGCTTGCTCTTGGAAATTCCCCAAGCAGCTACATAGTATGAGTTTTTAGTCGAGCAGCTCCTCACACCTGCCTATGCGAATGAGGATTCAAACCTTGTTTGTATCTTGGTTGGTCCCGAATCCCCTTGGTACCATGAGATTCACACTTACCTTAACGATGGTATCATATCCCCTCACCTCGCACGTAGCCAATGCCAAAACCTCATCCAAAAATTATCTCGCTATGTTATCATAGCCAATACCCTATATCGTCGGGGTTATCATGATACTCTCTCTCGATGTTTAGAACAAAACAAGGCCATGATGGTGTTAAAAGAAGTACACTCTAGACTTTGCGGTGCCCACATGAGTGGTATTTTCCTAGTGTGACAAATCCTTAGATTGGGCTACTATTGGCCTACCATTGAAGAAGACTCCTATGACTTTTTCAAAAAGTGTCTCCCATGTCAGCAGCATGCAAATCTTATGCACGCTCCAGCACAGGATCTACAGCCTATTGCACCACCTTGGCCTTTCGCTTGTTGGGGCCTTGATCTAGTTGGAACTATCACACCCCTCTCATCTGATGGACATAAATGGATAATAACAACTACAAACTATTTCACTAAGTGGGTGGAAGCAATCCCCCTTGTCTCAGCTATAGGAGTTTAGGTCTCCAAGTTCATCTTATACCACATTGTTTGCCGCTTCGGCATCCCATCCACCATCTTCACTGACCACGGAGGTAACTTTGAAAATCTCAACATGGAAGAATTATGCACTTCCCTCCACACCCATCATTGCTTTTCTAGCCCATATTTCCCACATGGTAATGGCTAGGTAGAGGCAACTAACAAAACCCTCCTCAAAATCCTAAAGAAAGTTGTCAATGATTCCGGTCGCGATTGGCATCTACAAATAAATCCAGCCCTATGGGCCTATCGAACTTCCTTACATACATCCACAGGCAAAACTCTAAACTCCCTAGTCTATGGTGCCAAAGTGGTACTACCTATAAAGGTTGAACTTCCCTCCTTGTGCATATCTTTACAAGGGCAAATATCAAATGAAGAATACAAAGTAGCTCACCTCACCCAGCTAGATCTCTTAGATGAGAAGCGACAACAAAACTATGATCATATTACCGTCTATCAAACTCATCTCAAAAGGAATTTCAACAAGAAGGTGCTTCCATGACACTTTCAGCTAGGTGACATGGTCCTCAAAGGAAACATGAAAGTCCAAGCAGATCGAGAAAAGAAAGGCAAGTTTGAACCTACATGGCTTGGTCCTTATGTTGTCATTGCATCCTTTGGCTCCAGAGCTTATCAGCTATTGACACCAGAAGGAGAACTCTTGAATGAACCTACTAACATCATTCATCTCAAGAAGTTCTATGCTTAAAGATCCTTGGTATACCTAGCTTTTGAAAAATACAAAAAAAAAATAGTAAAGAGAAATAAGCATCCAATGGTGAAAACTTGGCAATTCAAGCACCTTGGATAGGTACCTTGGTGAAAAATTGGTAATTCAGGTGCCTTGTGTACTAAGACTAATCCATTATCTATCACTATCCTATCCCTCATCCATTCACCCACCATCCCATAAAACACCTTCTTGTTCCCTTGGTGTTCCAACCAAATATCCAAAATCTAATGGAGCTTGTAAATACCTCTTGTATAGCTTGTAAATCTTGTACCTCAGCTTGTAAATCTTGTACCCCAGCTTGTAAATCTTGTATCATCCCTTGTATCATAGCTTGTATATCCAAATCTTGTCCAAAGCTTGTACCATATTCTAGCTTGTATTATATGCCAAATCTTGTATCCTAGCTTGTATCCTATCACATGCACACAAAGAATCCCATTTTCACTTAACCTTTTCGCAAACCATCTACCTATCCACCTATCAACTATTGTAGACATCCCACCCTTCACAAACATTTCCATCTCACAAAACCCAAACATGAACAACCTTTTACATTTGTAACATATCTTGGTCCATCAGCTTGTACATCCTCTTTAGCTTAGTACCATTGTATCTATCCAATTTTTGTGTCAGATCATCCTTGCTCAACATCTTGCACACATCGCACAACCCTTGGTTAGCTATCCCAATGCATCCTTTAGCTAGATCTCCTGTCACCACAGTGTTATCCTTCTTAGTTCAGCTTGTTAGACGTATCACTCATCCAGATCCAGCAGCTTAGGTGCTCTCCAATAGATCCTTGTAGGATATAGCTTTCCTCATGTTTGATCTTGGTCCATTAGTACCTTGTCCTACCCATCTCATTGGAAAATGTTTCTCTTTTGGATTTTCACTTTGTTTTGATTTGGAATCTTCCCTTTTGGGTCTTGAAGTATCTTTTCCAAACAATCTTTTTTTTCCCTCCTCAAAGTTGTCACAATCTTCCATATCATGGTATACTGTGAATGGGGCAATCTGGGTGTAAGGTCTTGATCAAGTCTTTTTTTTGTTTTTCTTTTCTACTTATGGGTTACCTAGTGTCAGTTCCACTCTGATTCTCTCAAGATTCATGTGTGATGCTGGGGCAATCCTTGTGTGTTTGTTTTGAGTCAGTCCATCAGTCTTCTGGACAGTTGGTGAAAAGGCCTTGATGTTCTTGGTAACCTTGGCAATTAACCAATAGTTTTATATCAAATCTAGTGCTCAACTACATGGTGGTACTTCTCTTTGAAGTATCCCCCCGCTCAAAAAGCTTCAATGGTTTTCCTTCATCTCCATTATCCCCCATCCATATCCAGCATCTGTCTCTCCTACCCCAGCTTATGCATCAGTATCTCTTTGAATCACTCCTCACCTTTAGCTTTAGGGATCCACAATCATAGTCTTAGGGATCCACCAATCCAAATCAATCCACCAAGCCTCATCTTTCGAGATCCACAATCTTAGTCCTAGGGATCTCCGAAACCCATCTTTTGCCAATCTCACTCTTTGAAATCCTGTTGCATCAGCTTTTTAATCCCCTCATCCATCTCCCCATCCTAGATTCTTTTTATAGCACTCCACTCCTTCATCCTCTGCAATCCCTAAGATCTTAAGTTTTCTTCCTCTTGTGCCTTTGATTCTCCCTTTATCATTCTCCTGTAGTGAGAGTTTGAGCTAACTAAACCTCTTCTCTTAAGCCAATCTGAGTCTTCTTGCTCATCTTGGATTCTTGTACTTTTCAAGAATTTGTCGAGCCTCACTTTCTCTCCCTGCCACCTTCTTGACGGGGCATCTTGCAGTCCATTCTCTCCTCTTCTACTCTAGCCTTGGGCATCTTATTTTGTTATCTTTGATGCCATGCCACTTGCAGCATCATATCAAAGAGGGGCAAAATGTAGACACCTAAAACCTTTAGAAAATAAAGTATTTTTATTTTCTAAAAAATTCCTGATGACATCATCATTTATTAATTAATTATTTATTTAATTAATTAATTTATTTTTATGCCATTAAATCCCTTTATCATAATTAAAAATATTTAATTAAAGAATCCCTCCCAAAAATGTTTAAATCTTATTTAAACATTATTTCCTTATTTATTAATTATTTAATTAATAAATTGACCAAAAAACCCAAAATAAAACAAAAATTTATTTTTTGTCCAAAACTTGGCCAATTTCCTTAAGACCACTAACCTCTTCCAAAATCTTCTAATCCTTCTTTAATTTCGATTAAAGGCTAATCCCATCATTTCCTACCCCTAATCCCAACTCAAAATATTTAATTAAGATTAAATATTAATCCTCATGTTTATTAAAAATATTTTAATAAATATCTCCTCAACCCAAACCCCTGAAATAAATAAAACTTTATTTATTTCCTAAAAAACTTATTTATCCTCATCCTAAGAAGTTCTAGACTCTTCTAGAAAGTCTTCATCCTCATCCTAGGAAATTCTAGACTATTCTAGAAAGTCTTTATCCTCATCCAAAGTCTAGACTCTTCTAGAAGATGTCTTTAAACCTAATCCCAATCCCCTCCTAACCTTGTCATATTCTCTAAACATGGGTTAAGACTTACTAACCCAAGCCAAAGTTAACAAATATCTCCTCTTTCACCCACCCTCATTAAATGCCATCCACTTGCCTATCCCTAAGCTAATCCTAAACCATCCTAATCCATCCTCTAATAATTTGCACAATTCTAAGCAAGTTGAAAACCTTCCTAATCAAGCCCAAGTCGAAATTCCTCTCATCTCCCTCAAAATATCCCAACCATAAAACTTTATGAAGCCCACTAGGCCATAAATGACTCTTCCAAAGCCCTTTCATTGCTCTTACAAGCCATTATGAGGGTCTTTATGAAGATTTTATCCCTTGAGCCTCCTTTGTTGACTCATCCTTCCCCTTTCCTCCATCCTCTCACCCTATGACATGTGTCACTCCCTGATTGGTTGTAAGGAAGCACAATCCATGTGCTCTCCTCTCATGCAATCTGAGCCCTCCATGAGCTTTTCCCCATCTTTGCATCTTAGCCCTCAAACCCTCAAGCCTCTTGCCTATAAATTAGATCCTTCCCCTTTGCAAAACAACACAATCCATGAAGTAAAGTCATAATGCCATTTTAAGAAGCCATTTTACATCAAAACCATACACTCACATCCAAATTCCAACTCCATTTGAGGCCCTTTTTGAAGCATAAGCTTGAGCATACATCCTATCTATTTAGAGAAAGCCGCTCAACAAGAGAGCTTCTTATTGAGAGAGCCCATTAATGGCTCATATTCTTAATTGGGAGCTCATCTTAGTCTATCTTGAAGTTTATGATTTTTATTTAGTTTGTAGAAGCTTTATTTAAATTTGGTTTCTATTAGCATACTAACATTGCTCATATACACACATGACATAACCTCCTATGCCATAAATAACTTTCTTCAACTTGAGCAATAAAGCATGAACATTCACCAAGTTCAAGATAAGACGTACAAGTTACCTTTTGTTTGAGTGCCTAATCCAATCTTCTTACCTTTACCAACTAGCAGTCTTACTTTTCCATGCATGAATTCTACTTTGAATCCATTGTTGAGTAGTTGTGCCACACTCAATAGATTATGCTTTAGTCCTTTTACCCAATATGCATTATCACATACAAGTTCCTTGGTTAGTGAGATTTTTTCTTTTCCTTTTATACAACAAGGTTCATTGTTACCAAATCTTACACTGCCACTATCATAGTCTTCAAAATTTTCAAACTTAGTTTTATCACCAGTCATGTGATGAGAACAACCACTGTCTATAATCCATGTATCATTTTTTCTCACATGGGAAATGAGTGCCATTTCTTCATCATTATCAGACTCATCTTTTATAGAAATGTAAACAATTTCATCTTCTTCTTCATTATCAGAATCATTACAATCTTTAACCATAAAACATGTTTTCTTACTTTTATCCTTGAATGATTTGAATTTGAAATGTCCCTTTACTGATTTTACATGGTATTTCCGGCCTCAAATCAGATCTTTAAAATCAAACAACCAATATTACAAAGATCTACCAATTTTCCAATAAAACCCAAATCGGGTATGTCCAAATTAGTGCCAAAAAATTTCACAACTTCACAAATTACTAATAAATCTGAGAATGGACATTTTTACAGAAATTTCAGCAGCATAACAGCCTACAAAATGACATTTTCAGATTTTTATAGCCTTTACACAACAGCTCACAAATGTAGGACAAAACTATGCTCAATCGGGCTCCCGAAATTAACACACAATGCCCAGAAACACCACAAAAACACTCATAAACTATCTCAAAAGTTTAATCATGACCCAATACATATATTCATCTCTATTTTAACATCTTAAAGTCTGAAATACAGCAGCAACGCAAACTGATATGAAACACTCAACTGATAACACCAAACTCAAACCAAAAACAACCCCGAAAACCCACAAATTGACACTATTCAGCACAAAGGCAAACTCTGTATGAGCATGCACATAGAATGGCTTCAAACTCCCATCCTTAGCCTTCCTAGAAACCTGCAAACTCCCATTCTTGGGTTTCCTTCTCCACAAGTTTGGCAGCCTCTGAAGAACAACAAGAAAATTAGCAAAAATCAAGTTCTGGAATGAGCCTAAAATGCCTCCAAACCCCTTTTAAAGAGGGCATAACCCTAACTCATGTCCAAGAGGGTTTAATAAAATATAATTTAATAATAATTTTTATTTATTAGTCCATTGGTTTCCAAAGATTAGCCCCTTTTTCCAAAATTTCACCTTTTTGGAGCCTGCCTGCCTTAACAAAGTTTATTTTTTTAATTATTTGAATAGGGGACATGATAGAATTCTTTATTGCTATGGCACTTGTGACCTTTCTTCTCATACTTGTTCTACTTATTTGGGCACCTAGCAACTATATGTCCAATTTCTTCACAAGAAAAATAGATTAGAGGAACCTTACCTTTGTATTTCCCTTTGCCTCTTGAATATTTCCTTTCTAGCAGAGCTTCAACTACCTCAAGATCACTGTCTAAACTCTGTTATGATTCTTCATCACTATCTGATTGAGGATCCTTTATCTTCTTGCCTTTTTATTTGAGTGAAAGTTTGGCTTCAAATGCTGATTCAATGTTCTTGGTAGCTGGAACATAATTATCATAGTTGTCTAGCTCGAATGTAGTCAATCTTCCAACTACGACCTTTAGATTTATCATATGATTTGCTTCACATCTTCTTTCTTGAATTGAAAAGACTCTAATTGCATAAATAGGAATTAGAGTTCTAAGAACTTTACTTATAACTGTCTCTTCCTTGATATCTCCTCCAGATGCTTTGATTGCACTAATGCTTGCTTTAACTCTTTCAACATATTTTGTTATGTTTTCAGCCTCTCTCATCCTCATCTGATCAAATTTTCCTCTCAAAATTTTTTCCTTGGCTCTCCTTACATTATCATCACCTCCATAGATTTCTTTCAGTTTGTTCCACATTTTAAAAGTAGTTTTGCAATCTTTGATGTCATCAAATTCTTCATAACTTAAAGCAGATGCAATATCTATCATCATGTTATTGTGAGTCTTCTTTTCAGCAATATCATTGATAGATAATGTACCAATAGGTTCTACATAATTTTCATCAAGGTACTTTAGCCCTGAATCACCAATAGAAGCTAGATGAAGTTTCATTGATCCTTGCCATGCTGAGAAGTTGTCCTTGTTAAGTCTTGGAATTTTCCTTTTGTAAGACATCCTAATCTTTATCTTATATCCTTGAAATCTTTTCTTGCAAGCACCAAAAGCTCTGATACCAATTGTTGGAATTATTAGTGAAGTAACTAAGGGGGGGGGGGGGGGGGGGGGGGGTACAAATCAGTTACGACAAAAATAATTCTTGATCCCTTAGATGTCTTAAATAACTAGTTACTATTGTCACTCGATAAACACATCACAAAATGTTGTAACTCGGTTGACTAACTTGTTACTAAATTTTAGCATTCATAATTATTAGCATGCATGCAAAATTAAATAACATGAGCACAAGAGACACCATATTTAACGTGGAAACCCAATATGGGAAAAACCACCAAGTAACTAGCTACCAATTTTCACTCTTCTGAAGTGACCCCTGTTAGGAGCCAACCCTGTTAAAGGTTACAATACACACAGTTAGGTGTGACTCTGTTAGAAGATTTAATCACTCTGTTAGGAGTGGCCTTGCTAGAGGTCTTTAGAAAAATTCAACTAAACTATCACCTTGTTAGAGGATTTACAAAAATGGCTATTAAAAAAACTCTATAACGAGATTTGAAATCACTACCACAATGATTAGAAAGTAACAATGAATTGACTTAAATAGGATGCAATTGAATTACCATTAGATCCTCCTCGATCTCCTCAATGATCTCTAATCATTCTTCAAAATTCACTTCCACAATAATCAATCCTTCTTTACATTCATATCACATCAAATTCATTTTCATACTTGGAATTCACAACTTGACCTCTTATATATATCATTCAGATTGTCAAGTCAACTCATTCACATGTTACATATACCAATAAACCATACATCAGTCAGCTACAAATATTACTTTTAAACAAATAAACTTTATTTCACAAAATAATGAAACCCTTCACTGGCCAATCTTGCTTAGTAAATACTACGTCCAAAATTTTTTTTTTAAGTTAACCACCTCAACTCGGTTAACACTGTAAAATCCTTTAGATGCCAAGTTAATTCAATAAGAACTACATTTCCTTTATTTTCCATGAAATCTTGGTTAGAACTATTTCCTACACTATTTTCTCTTGATGACCGAGTGATCTCGGTAACAACTAAATTTCCTTTGCTAACCTTGAAAGCTCAATAACAACTTCTACACAAGGTAGAGCCTGAGAATTCTTAGTAGACATTGTAAACCTTCTTTGCTAACCTTTTGAGCTAGGTAGACTCCGTCTTTTGTCTTGTTGACTAACTAAGCTCAATAGACTCTTTCTTTTTTTTGGTATGACATTTGTGTAACATCAAAGACAACACTCAATTGAACAATTGTATCCAACAACAAGCTCCAAGGGCATGGTATGAAAGGTTACACAATTATTTGGTGAATATTTTTTTAAAAAGGACAAATGATAATAGTAATATATACTTGAAGACTAGTAAGAAAAATTAGGTACTGTTCCCTCAATTTTTTATTGATGACATTATATTTGGAGGAAAAGAATCATTATGCAAATAATTTTTTGATGAAATGAAGAAGGAATTCTTTGTTGGTTTGCAAGTATATCAAATGAAGTTTGGTATTTTCATTACTCAAACCAAATATATCAAGGAGTTACAATTTTTCTTTGGAATGGAAGAATCAAGATCAGTGAGCACACCTATGCCTACATGACATAAGTTATCTAAAGGTAACAAAACTACTAATGTGAACTAGACAATATATAGATCCATGATTGGAAAATTGTAATATTTTGTTAATAGAAGATCTCATATTACATTAGTTGTTGGAATAGTTGCTAGATTTTAAGAAAATCCTAAGGAGAATCATATGATGGCAGTAAAAAGGATATTGAGATATCTAAAAGGTACAAAAGACTATGGATTATATTACAAATGAAGTGATAGAGTTGAACTAAAGGTGCCCAATGACTCTAATTAGGTAAGAAATATTGATGATGGAAAAAGAACTAGTGGAGGTGCATTCTATTGGACTAATTTTTCACAGTATAGAGAAGTTCTAAAATTTTGGTGAAAAATAACTTAAGTCATTGTATCACGCTGATTAGAGTTTTGTTCCTTATAATTTTTTTAATTTTTAGGTTACCCTAGTCGTGCCCTAGTTCATGTGTTCTTTGAATTCTATTAAATTCTCAAGGTTTGTCATCAACACAGTCATTGTGATACCTTAAGTGTGTAAAAAACCCTAAGTCTTTTTCAAATTTTCAAAAGGGTTTGTAGAGTGCTCAAGTTCTTCCCTTTACACTCTTATGGTGTAGGGTTTTCGGTAAGAATGAACTACCTTCTTACTCATGTTTCTATGGTCATGTTTTACCAAGTAGCATAAAGGCATAATGGAGTTCATGTTTTATGGGGACATGCTTATGCTTTTCGTAGTAGAAAAACAATTCATTTTGAGGTTCCCCAATCATACATTTGATCTTTGGGTGAATAGGCATAAAGGATTCTTATGCTTTGAAAGTGGTCTTATAGCTTTATGGTGATAAGTTGAGTAGAGGAGTGAAAGGAGTTTGAAAAGGTATTCCCGGTCATATGCTAAAGTGTTAAGAATATGAGTGTAAAAGGTTTTAAAGGAGATGCGTCAGATCATTTAATGAGAATATGAGTGAACTGTTGAATGGAGGGGCATAAAGGTATTGTGGTTTGATCTACGCACCTATGTTTAAATGAATGGCATAAAGGTGTAATAGCCCAACATAGTGTAAAGGATGGTTTAAGAGATGACATAAAATGTCTTACAGTTTTATGTGTAAAAGAAACTCGTAAGAACAAAAGTGAGGTTTAGTTTTGTTTATGTGCCTTCACTTCTTGGACTTGTGGATAACCATAAAGCCATGTTATAATAATGATCATGCTAAGTGGGACCTATTGAGTTGTCAAATGGGCCCTGATGAGAACAAATCAAATGGTGACACGTCACACATGTGAGATGGGCCCAACCTACATGGCAGACAACTTAAGTTCTTTATTTTGCATGTACCTAAAATCAATGGCAATGTTCTTTTCTATTTTTCTAAGATCTAATCTAGGTCATTGATAAGTGAAAAGAGAAATTTCTCATTACGCATCTATGATTGCATGGTAATCATATGAATGAAGAGCTATTTCATCCCTATCTCTGTGGTTATGAGTTGAGTTTGAGTGTATAAGTGTAAAAGAATAGATAAAGGAACGAAGAGAAGGCTTTATGCTTCTATGAGAAAGGAGAAACATAAGAGTAGGATGCCATTTTAAAAGGCTTTTTGATGTTACAAGATTAAGTTAACTTGTGTAGGCATAAAGGAGAAATAAAGAAAAGATAAAAGGCATTACGATGCCATGAGTAAAGCCTTAAGCATATAATCGAAAGAGGGGTATGTAAAGTGTTATGATGTCCTGAGTAATGAAGTAAGAATAACAACATAAAGAATTTTTTTGAGGTTTCTAGTGATACGAGTATGTATGAGCATAAAGGGTAAAATGAAGGTTTCAACAAAGGCTTTATGCTTATATGAGGAAGGTTTGAAGCATAAGAATGAAGGTACCTATTGATGAGGCTTGAGATTCTACAGTGTAAGGGGCTGCATAAGAGCATAAAGGAATTTTCAATATAGTGCTAAAGAAACCCTAATGCTTCTATGCTTGGGGTATTCAGAGGCATCACTGGAGAGACATAAAGGCTCATAAAGGGTATTTCTGGGGTTACGAAGATTGAAAGATTTTGACTCAGTGTATGAATAGAAGACCAAAATTTGAAAAGAAAGCGGTTGAGGTGTCATGCCAATTCATAAAAAAGGATAAATTCACCAAGGCCAAGTAAAATAAAACACTAAAAAGGACATTAGGATTAAATTTCACAGTTGATATTCCTTGCTATCAGCCTATGAGGGTTGTACTAAAAGCTCGTGCATGTAGAATTTATTAAAAAAGTTGGTAGATTGTATGATTAAAACATAAATATTTGATTGAATGTCCAGAATATTGCCATTCTGAAGAATGTGTGTTCTTGCTCTAAAAATATTCTCCAAGTATCTATAGCCTCATGATTTCTTTATTGCAGTGCAAGAGTTTAAATTATAATTTTTAGAGAAAATGGCTGACAAGGAAGTCAATGAGGTTCCTACAGAAGAGGTGGAGGTTGAAGATAAGGGTGATGATGTTGTAGAGGTCACACTTGAAGGGAAAAGGAAGAAGGGTTCTATCAAAACTGAGAAAAAGTCAAGGGTTAGGAAACCAAATGAGCATGCTAAAGATTGGCTAAAAATTCTTCCAGGGTCATCAAATATCATTTTGGAAAAAGACCATATCTTCAAAGACCCTTACTTCTTGGTTATGGATACACAATGCCCTAGAATTTATTGTTTTAATCTATTTTTATATTTCTACCAAAATAGAACTGAAAATGTACCAGTCTATAACCCATGGAACAAGAACATGGCAAAGTTGATATTCCCAGAAGTGTTTGTTGATGTGAATCTATCAAAGGCACTGATAAAATCTTACAATCTAGTCACTAAGACTTTCCAAATCCATCATAGGAGCTTTTTGTGTACACTAGATAGAGCTTCTTTCAAAGAGGATTTTGGATTAGAAGGGTAGATGGATGTGCCTATTGACATTGAAGATTTACAAGGGAAATTCGGGAGAAATATGACCTATTTTATGAACAATGTCATGTTGCCCTACATTCCTTACAATGTAAAAAAGGTAAGGCTAATTCCAAAGAAGGTGGGGGTTCATTTTCCCTTGAGCAGATTCAAGAATTATTTCAAGAATACAATATATGGGCTACACAAAGTTCTAGGAAGTGATGTTGCAAATGATTGTGTCTATGGTTCCTTGTTCTTGATGGCATGTGACATACAAGACCCCTTCCACCACAAAGAATATTGTGGCATTTATCATGGACAACATGCACAATCAAATTATGAATGCAAAGAAAGGAGAATTGAAAGATTTTAAGTTCCACCATTACTCAGAGCTGATGCACCTGATCCTATATTACAACATTGGTTACATCAGCCAAGACTTTATTGATTAGAATAATGATAAATTTGGTGAGTTACCTATGCAACTTTGGACTCACATTTGGGATAAGAATTTCCATTATTCAAATGCACTTGTGTTCTTTAATCTATTTAGTTCTATTATTATGAGGCAATTGGACCATACTTTCTTTAGGGCACCAAATGTTTTGAAGACTTTGCTTAGAACTTCATTTTTGGATGAGAAAACCAAATTAGATAATTACTGGGGGGAATTATTTTTGTTTAGGGAGTGCACATTTATGAGGATATATGCATGCCCATAGCCTCCTCACATTTTGCCCAAATATCCACCCCCTAGATTGGCCATTATTGAATTCTTTTGGCAATTTCTACTGATGAACAAAGAAATGATCCCTCCTTCTCTACACAAGCCCATATTTGTTTGTAAAAATTTTAAGGTAGGAGATTTTGAAATAGGAAAAGATGCATCTAAAGAATTGAGTAAATACCTAGGCCAGTACAAATTTTCTACTAGCCCTTATAGGATGTATGACCCTGAAAACTATATTACAAATAAGGTTAAGGCCATTAGGGGATACATCCTACACCCAAGCAAGCCAATCCCTATGGAAGATTTAATTGCTAACATAGTAGATATAGGGGAGGCTAATGAGCTATTAGAAAAATATGTTGAAAAAATGAAGGTAGAGGAGGCCTTGAGAAGGACCAACTCTTATTTTAAGGGTTTTTATACAGAAATTCCATAACCTGGCAACTTGAGGAAGATGGTAGAAAATTTTGATTACATTATGTCTCAAATACCACATGAGGCAAATGGAGAGGAAGCAACTATAAATAGAGAATCTCCTTAAGCCAGATGTACAATTGGAGATTGATGTGGAGGAGGAGCAACCATCATCTTCAACATGGGTGCCAAAGGGCAATAAGAGGTAGAAAACAATGCACATCTCAGAGAGGGTTGTAAGTAGAACCTTATAAGTGATGCTAGGGAATGATGAATACTTTTCTAACATTAGGAAAAATTATTTGCATTAAAGGGCTACAGAGGCAAGAAAAGCCTCTAGTGATCTTCAAATTGCAGCATCAAGATTGGATGACAAGCTCATCCAATCTAAAAAATTTATGGAACATGATGATTTCAACAAATCATCAAAATTTAAAAGTTTTTTTTATAAAATAAAATAGAATGAGCTCACATTGAACCTCATGCCAGAAGAGGATCTTAAGAAAAATAAAGAATTGGTGGATAAACTGCTAGCCTATGACTCGGATAGTGAGACAATGACACCTGCAGAGGCCATGGAGTTGGTACATAGGAGTGGTATGATTTTAATACCAAATATGGATATTAAGAGCACATTTTTTATTGATCAAATGAGAAGTCAAGACAAAGCCATCAGCTATGAGGCCAGTGGCAGTGAAGGATTGAAAAGGGGGTCAGGGTTCAATGTAGACACAAAAACCCTAGTAGTGTGGAGTGTTGCCCCTAAGACAAGAAAGCCTAAGATGATGGATATACAGGAAATTGCACAAGTTAGTATGATTGTTTGGAAATTAGATAATACTACTGGGGAAGAGATTTCTAGCCTAATCAAACACTTTGTACTCATGAATGAGGCAAAAGTAGATCAAATTGAGGATAGGTTAGATGCAATCTATAATGAATGTCTAGATGTCAAGAAATTTTATGAGGAGGAGCTCAAGATGAGCTATGTGTAGACGCAGAGGATAGAAGATTTGGAGGGGAAAATCTAGAGTTTAGAAGTAGAAGTGGCATCCCTTAGAGAATAACTCAAGGCTGCAATAGAGGCAAAACATGCACCAAGGCAAGTGGAAGAGGAAAAGCATACTATAGAGGTAGAGGCCCAAACAAAAGAGATACCTTTGGGTGTAATAGTGCCAGTGCCTATGGTCAATATGGAAACAAAAGCTCCTTAATCTAATAGTATAAAAAAAAGGAATGTTATGATGAATGTACTAAGTCATAGAATAAGTGTTTTTAAGAGAATATCTCAAGATGCCTATAGTGCATTCACCAATTTACAATTTGCAGAACAAGGATGAAAAGAATCAATGGGGTGGCTTGATCCAATCTTCCAACAATGGGGACCATACATGCAGTTCTTTGACAAGTTGATACCATTGCTAGCAAAAAACCCAGATATCCTTGATAAATTTATTGTTGTTAAAGAAGGAATGGACAAGGTGAAAGATCTATTGCAATTCTTCATAGGGAAACTAGCAGCAATTCAGAGTAAAATGAAAGTATTGACAAGTGGTTTTCATTGTTTAATTCTTTTTGTCCTTGATTCTGATAATAAAGTAAAGGATTTCAATGAATGGTCTAATTCTTTTGACCATATTGTAGACTTTCCATAGGTGGCATCTATTTTCCAAGGTGATATTGATGAATGTGTTTTTAATGAACTTATTGATACCCTATTCAAGGTTGAAGCTAAAATAAATAGGTTTACCACAGAAGGGAAAGTAATCACTGATGCTAGGTGGTAGAAATTTGTTGGTGAACTAGCAACAACCAAGACATGCAAGTGGCCCACCAAGAGAGAAGGCATTGTATGGGAAGCAATTACAAAAATAAAAGCTTTACCAATAGGGAGCAGTTGGAGAAAAAGACAAATTTAAAAATTTTATGCTCTAGCTATCATCTACAACTACTTTTTGTTGTTTCTTTTTGAATTAAGGTGTTAGGGATATTTTGAAAAAGGTTGTTGTACTTATTGTTGTAAAAGGACACCCATCAATCACAATTTCCCTTTGCTTGTTGCAACTCATGTTATATAAATGAGTTTTCAAGGCATTGTGAGGGTTCAAATTTTGTATGTTTTCAATTTTCAAGAAAGTACAATTAGTCTAGTCATGTGTAGTTGTTTTTGAGTTTACTTCCAATTACATACTTTTTGATGATAGATAGAAATGACAAAATTAGTATGAATTTCTGGGTTTCTCATTGAGTTTCTATTGGTCATTGTATTAGTCAGCAAAAAAGATAATGCAAAAGGGTATTCACACTAGATCTGTGTCACCATTTTCTATCTCCATTTCATGAGTTTTTTAATTTTGAGATCATTTGAATAAGGTTCAATTGATTGAATGCAGTCTAGATGGGTTGTATATAGGTTATATTGTTGCTTTTAATTCAATGGATTATGTAAATGCTTCAGTAAATTAGTAGAATTCATGAGTTTATGAAAAGGATATCCCATAAGAATGGAAATAGGTTATTACAATTGATAAATTCAATTACAAGTTAATTGAACAAGATCTCCTACCAATAGTTGACTCTTTGCTCCCATGGATAAAGCACTAGTCATATAAATAGGAGATAGTTGAGAGTAAATTTTGGTTCTACATGTCAAAAAAACATTATAAATTTAATGTCATTTTCATTCCATTGGTTCAAGGTTATAATGCTGGTCACCACTCATTTACATTTAGTTTTTGAGTCTTAGGTAGTTGCTATTTCTAGAAATACTTGTAAACCCTAGGAGAATTATGACCATATCTACTTATGAGAGATGCATATAAACTGGAAAGCATTAAAGGAATTGGTAAACTATGTATGTGCCTAAGGATAGAAGATGAGAATTAGAATAAAACTAAGATAATATTTATATAACAAATTTCTTTAGAATCATCCCTAGGTATACCCACCTTGGTTTTGTAGAGCTAAAGAGTAGGAAACCATCCTTGGTTTTGTTGAAGTTGGGTCCAAATGGTTTACTTACGTAATTGCTAATAGGAATTGGCTAATCCTTAGGCTATATGAGAGTTATCATTTTGGTATTGAGCATATTGTTGTTTAGTAGTCTCAAACACCAACAAAATGGCTACTCTATTGGGGAAATAACACTTTAGGTGTTATAAACTAGTATATAATTTAAGATCTTTGTTTCCCTTGGGTAGAGTTTGAGGTAGGCATTTTCATGAGAATTTTTCTATGGTCTCGAGGGTTATTTGCATTTTGTCTATGACTATTAGTGAAATAATTGTGATCTATTCAAAATTTTTTCCCATTATAATATGGTGGGTGGTGACTCACAAGGTTTTAACTAGTGTCATTATTTATAAGTTTGTTGTCTCAAAATCATGGAAAATAAAAGGAACACATGGGAAAATGTGAGGAAAAACCTAAGAATCAAATTACAAACTGATCTCCCTCTTAGGGGAAGATAAAATTGAGCTGTGAAAAGATCTTAGATGCATAGAGAAGACCATCCCCAAGAGCAAGTAATAAGGGGAGAGAATGTTCATTTTTCTGCAGTGGAAAGGGAATCATCTTTCCAAAGTTCTAGATCTCATCCTGCGCTATCTAGTGATGACTTTTTTAGCACACCCAAAGTGATATGCCAAGAAACTGTAGAGTTGCACAATACACCCAGTAGAGACAAAAGGAATAGAAACAATCTTTTTCAACAAAATATGAACCCTTTCTTGTCGGACTATTCTCAAGGAGAAGTGGGACCAAAACATTTAGATCCTGAGAGTTTCAATGATGAAAAAACTACTAGTTCTGAGTTTACTATCCTAGATCCTGATGAGGTTGAAGTCCTAAGAATGCAACATGTTGAGAAAGAGGCCATAAATAAGAAATTGCAAAAGGAAAGGGAGGAAAATATTACAAAAGCCTTTGAAGAAAAGAAAACATTACTTAGGAGAATTTCTACCCTAAAGAAGAAAAATGAAATAGCAGCCAATGCATGGCAACTAGAGATTATAAGTCAAGTTGAATAGCTTAAGATACAAGAACAAAAGCTGATGGAAACTCAAATAATGAATCTAGAAGGACCTATAATACAAAAGATTAAGAACTATAGTGTTCTAGAAGCTAACAACAACAAAGAAAAAGATGTAGGGCATGCTATTGAGGCTAAAGATAAAGGAAAACAAAAGGAGATTGGTGTTAAGATTAATGAACCAGCAAAGATTGTTTAGATCCATGATTCCATGTCACTTTCTAATATTGATATGGAGAATTAAAGGAAAGAAAAGGATGCTCTGGTTAAGAGATTGGAGATTGTAGAAAATGAAGCAACCATAGTTGAGATAAACAACAAGATTAAATTCTTGGAGAATGCTAGGAGGCAATTTGCAGTAATGCCTAAAGATGATGGTGGATCTAATGATGCAAATAAAAATACTACTAAGGTACTTGTTCCTTTCTTATCCTTATTTTCACATAAAGTAGATCTTAACAAATTTTTTAGTGATGCTAGCACTAGTAATACTGTGGAAAACACTAGGAAAGATATTGACCATCATCCTAAGATTGATTTACAAAGAAGACCTATCCAGTTAGAGGGCTATAGGAAAATATGTTTTGATGGAATCCCTAGTTACCCTAATCCCATACCATAAGAAAGAAGGAAAAGGCTTCCTAAATTTGCTAGGAACAATGCTATCACTTGTGAAGACCATTTGAGGAGTTTTCTTGATATGATGAGTGATTATGAGGTTGAGGCTAAAGATGTTATTATGAAATTGTTTGTTCAATCATTAACTGAAGATGCTAGAGAATGGTTCAATAGACTTCCTAAATTATCTATTGTTGATTGGAAGGATATTGAGTACTATTTCAAAGATCAATATGGTGACAAGTTGAATCAAAGCTATATCCTAAGTGAATCTAGTAATATTAAGAGGTTACCTAATGAATCTATCACTAAATTTAATAATAGGTTCCAAAAAAGAATGTATAAGCTCATGTTAGCAATGTAAGTTAATGACAAGATTTGTTTGATTACCTATTTGAATGCTTTTGATGGAAAAATGGCATACCAGCTTAGGGATAAAGAACCTAGGACTTTAAGAGATGCTTTCAGAATTGCTATAAATGTGGAAAACAATTTGAGAATTTTAGGAAGGCTTGAAAGTAAGAGAAATGACCCTAGATTGTTTGGAAATAAGGGAAATGGAAAGGAGGATAACAAGGCTGGAAGTAGGAAAGAGCCTAGTGAGATAAGTCAAGTTCTAAATGCTATAAAGAATCTAAATATCCCTCAGGTAAAAAATGATAGGAATCCCACTAAAAATAGGGTTCCTTACCAGTCAAATTTCAATAGACAAAATAGATTGCAAAATTTCCCTTATACTACCACCTAGAAAGATGGTTAGCCTAATGTCCCTCCCCCAAAGAATACCAAAAACAAGGTCACCCCTGATCCCTTATCCAAAAAATCTATAAGTTTAGTAGATGATCTTGAATTCACTATTGAACCTATATGGTGCTTTGTGTGTCAATTACCCCATGCCCCTGAATCTTGTGCAGTAGCCTTGTCTTTCCCTGAAAATTAGACTATAGTAGAAAAGTGTCAAGAATATGAAGAAAAAAATGATGATATAGAATGTAACATGCTTGAGTCACACTATGATTATTCTAATTGTGAGGATTATGACAAAGATGTAAATGAGCAAAGGCAGTTTCAGAATAAAGTGCAACAACAAGTATTCTTTGATGAGAGTGATGTTGCAGATAATGTGTGTAATATGGTAAGTGCCAAAGAAGAGGTCACATTAAGGAAGCCCTCTAAGGAAGAGATTGATCAAATTATTGCAAACATGATAGCCCAAGTATAGACTAGAAACATGGCTCAAAAGGAAGGTAATGACAAGGTGACTAGTATGTTTATAAAGAGAGTTAATCCTAAAAAAGGGGAAGTTGTGAAGCCTAAAGAAATCCCTACTAAGAAGGTTAAAATTACCAACAAAAAATGGGAACCAAAGAAGGAAAATAATTTCAAGGCTTGTGAGTTCCCAAATAATACTCCAAAGAAGTTAGATGAGAAGATACCAAAAGTAAGCATAACAAGTGACAAGAATCACCAAGGTGTTGTAAATACTTTTGATAAACATCATGATAAAGGGAGTGTTGTCATTAATAGCCCATTTGATTCTTCTATAGATATGACTACAGTGTTATCAAAAATTACTATCAAAGTCCCTTTGTTTGAATTGTTAAGGATCCATGAACATCAAAATAAAGCTTTAGCATGGTTGGGAGATACTGGTATAAAGGTGAAACATGAGTGTAATGAAAATCACAGTCCCAAGGAAAGCAATAAAAATAAGGTAAAGGACAAAGATGCTGAAGTAGTTGTGTCTCAAATTCCTCAGATTTTTTTGGATAATTTTGTAAATCAATATTTAGAAAATGTTGAGCCATTTTTCTTAACTATTTTAGTAAACGGTAAAATATTAAAAAATTGCATGATTGACTCTGGTGCTTCCAATATTGTGATGCCTTTTGAAATAATGAAGAAATTAGGCTTGAAGGTAGATACTACTCAAGGAAGATGTTGTGCTATGGATAAAAGAGAAGTAACAGTCATAGGTACTATTAATTCTTTACCATATAGACTAACAACCTATCCTAACGAAGAACTTACTATGAGTGTCTTGGTTGTTGATATTCCACCTCAACATGACATGTTGTTATCTAGAAAATGGAGTGCTACCATGGGAGGGAGTCTACAATGTGATTTATCATTTGCTACTTTTAACATTGAGGGGAATTTGATAAAAGTAAATAGGGAGCCTAAAAGTATATAAATGATAGAGGAAGATATAGAGGACAATATGAAGAATTTTGTGGATACAAATATTAATGCATTTTGAGCTAATGTTTTGACATTGAAGAAATCCAAGCATAAGTCTCAGATGGAAGTAGAAGCTGACACAAAGACAGACAAAGGTGATTTATGGACTATGTTTTTTGATGGTGCATGCTGCAAGGATGGATCTAGTGCAGGTATTTTGTTGATATCTCCAGCAGGGGTAACATACAAATTCTCCTTTACTCTAAGTTTCCCTTGTACCAACAATATAGCAAAATATGAGGCTTTACTATTGGGCCTTAGACTAGCTCATAAGCATGGGATTAAATATTTACATGTTATAGGAGATTCTGAGTTGGTTGTTTCCAAAGTAAGAAATGCTTATGTGTCAAAGAACAAAAGATTAAAATAATATAGAAATGTTGTATGGGATATGATTGAATGTTTTGATGCATTTGAGATAATTTGGAAAGATAGGACTAATAATAAGATGGTAGACTTACTAGAAAATATAGCAATAAATCCTAATGATATCACATTTGCTAGTGTGTCTAAAATTGAGGTTCAAGCTAGGCTCTCTATCCCTGATAATGTCCAGAATTGGCAAGTATTTGAAGATGATAAGGATATTCTGAGATTTTTGAATTATGAGAATATGTTGTGAGGACACAAAATTGATTATGCAACCTATGTAGATAATATAAATGGAAAATATATTATTTTTGGGCTAGAAGTTGTGCAATTGAAGACAAATGAAATCCCAAAGGGTCTAGTTGTTTTAGAAACTATTTTTGACAACCAAGATAGGTTAAAAATGAATACTAGTGAATATAATGCCAAAGATATAGAGGAGGTAAATTTGGAAACTGAGGAAACACTTAAAAAGGTATATATTGGTAAGAAATTACCTCCTAAAATTAGGAAAGATCTGATAGACCTACTTAGGAAGTATAGACATGTATTTACATGGTCATATGATGATCTAAAAGCCTATTAGGAAGATATTTTTCAGCATGAGATTTCTTTGAAACTAGATGCTAAACCTTTTAGGTAGAAACAAAGGTGAATAAATCCAACTTTGGCTCCCAAAATGCAAGAGGAATTAATCAAATTAAGAGATGCAGGAATCATAAAGCCTATTAGACATTCCTCTTGGGCATCTAATTTAGTCCCTATTAGGAAGAAAAATGGAGACATAAGGTTATGCATTGACTGTAGGAATCTCAATATATCTTCATTAAAGGATAATTATGGATTGCCAAACATGGAAGCTATGTTGCAAAGGGTCACTGGTTCTAAGCTTATGTCTATGATGGATGGATTTTTAGGTTATAATCAAGTGGTTGTTAAAGAATCAGAACAGTTCAAGATTGCTTTTACTACTCCATGGGGTACTGATGTTTATGTCAAGATGTCTTTTGGGCTTACTAATGTTGGGGCTACTTTTCAAAGGGCCATGGATGTGGCTTTTGCTAATATTATTGATAAATTTTTGGTTGTGTATCAGGATGACCTCACTGTTTATTCTAAGGATGAGAATGAACATTGCATACATTTGGAAAAGGTATTTATTAGAGCCCTTAAGTATGGTATCTCTTTAAATCCAAGGAAATGTAATTTTGGTGTTACCAAAGGAAAATTGTTAGGACATCTAGTTGGCAAGCATGGAGTGAGGATTGACCCTGAAAGGGTGGAAGCAATAGACAAGTTTCAGAAACTCAAAAGTGTTAAAGGCATTTAGTCATTTTTTGGGTAGATCAAATTTCTTAGAAGATTTGTGACTAATTTTGCAAAGATTAGTAGGTCTATATCCAGGATGCTAAAGAAAGGATCTGAGATAAAATGGGATGGTGAGCCTAGCATTGCATTCCGTAAGATCAAGCAAGCTATTAAAGATGCCCCTATTCTCAGAGCACCAAATTTTGATAAACCAATGCATATATTTTCTTTTGCTACATTTCACACTATTGCTACAGTACAATTACAAAAAAATGAGGAAGGTTATGAGTAGCCCATCGCATTTTTTAGCAAATCCTTATGTTGGTTTGAATTTTTGCATGATAAAATTCCTTTGTCCAGGTATAAAAATTTAGATTGGAATCCATTAATGGTGAATAGGGTTTCTAGCTAAATCTTTCATTTGTTAGCCTTTGAAATTTTTTTGCTAAAACCCTATGTCTCTTTCCATTTAAAATTTTTCAGGAGTGAAATATTTGAAAAGGGAACTTGGGCAAATATTCCATTTTCTTTTTATTTTTCCATGCCTCCAAGTTACCTTTCCTCTCAGGTTCCTCACCATCCAATTTGAATAGATCTACCATTGTTGTTACCTCACTATAAAAACATAAGCACTTTTTATACATAGCGAGGTAGTGAGTGCCAAAAATTTTATAAAATGAGATCGTAAAATGAAGATACGATGGTTGGAGATTTGTTTTTTGGCCATCTCTTTAGTCACGTACACCTTGCAAGTATTGTTAGAATAGGAAAAGGGACCCAGTAGAAGCAACCAGAAGTCGGTGCTAGAATAAAAGTCTTTTCGATGCCTTGCTACCTCGCTATCAGAAAAACTAAGCATCTCGTCATTAGCGAAGTAGCGAGGTGCCATGAAATCAAAGATACAGTGGCCTCCAAATTTCTCGATAACCATTGTCTATCCAAGTGGCATGATGAGTAATAACTGCTATTGTCAGAAGTAGTTAGTAGGAGCGATGGTGATTTGATGGGTTATTATATTTCACGGCACCGAGTTTTATTAAAGTCATTGGAGCTCACTACCTCACTATCAGAAAAAATTGACATCTTGCCATTAGTGAAGTAGCAAGGCACTGTGAAATGAACAGCCAATGGGACCTCAAGTAATGTGGATGGGTGACAAGGATTAATAGTAAGGTCTTGTTAGGTGCCAGTAGTACAAAATTTCCTACATCATTAGTGCCCTAGACCCACGACCCTTTCATAAAGCATATAAGGAATCCTGATCGTCAGATCTAATTAGAATCAACAGTCCTCACCATCTTGCTATGGAAAGTTACAAGTTGTTTAATCTATGTGATATAGTGAGTATGGGACCCACCACCTTTCAAGGTACTTTATGTAGTTTCTTTACCTTTGATTTGATCTCAGATCAATGATCATTGCTATCTCACCATGAAGAGTTGCTCGGATGATATGTATAGGAAGGTAGCGAATGAGGGCCCACCACTATTTTTCTAAGAAGTGCAGTAATATATCATCCACAAGAACAAGATCAAATCAATGGCTATCACTTCTTTGCTATGGCAAGGTGCTCATTCTTTATGTATAGTGAAGTAGCGACCTATTGACACGTGTCCTGAACTGCCAGTGAATCCAGACAGAAGTGCCATCAAAGAAGGAACTATGTACGTGGGAAATTTTCATTGGATTGGCTGGCCAACTTGTCAAGTGAAAAGACAAGTTTTCTTTCTCTGTATCCTATGATTGTAGGATTTTTAAAGATCGATGACGTAGATTTAAACACAAAAGGTGGGGCCACTTTGTGTATTAATTAGACATGAAAGCTTTGCATGTGAGGAAAAATAGAGTATAATATAGAAATTTTTATCAGGTTCACCTTACGTGAATAAAGATTTCAAGCTTTTCCTGAATAGAAGCATTTACTGAAGAAAATTGTGCCGAAGTTGGGCAAGATTGTGAAACAGTTTGTTTATAAAAAAATTGCAAAAATACAGAGAAAAATGAGGATAGAATTCAAGTAAGTAATCCTACTATCATCTCTGTAAGTATTTTAGTTTTGTAAAGCATAATCAAAGATGCCTCCGAAGAAGGAGTTTTCAGGTCAAGTAAATTATTTGGATAGAAATTTACATGATGATTTGCTTGAGTTTCTTCCTGAGTCTACTATAGAGACAGTGCAAGTTAAAAAGTTGACCTCATTAAACTCTAGGTTGAGGATAGCTAATGGATTGTATGATAAGGGTAATTGGGTCCAGGATGCTCAAACCTTGCAAACTAGTTTAAATTTTCTCAAGAAATAGTTTGTAGAAAGGAAATTGTTTGCCCCACATGCCAATATATGGAATTTTGACCTAGGAAAGCTAGTTGTTCCCAGTGTGTTTATGGATTATGACCTCCTTGAGGCCATGGAAAAGAGTTATGATCAAGCCACTAGGGTAGTGAGAAGAGTAGATGGTGAAATTCTAATCACCATCAGTCCAGAAGAGATTAGGGAAGTTTTTTGTTTGGGACCTCTCGCTAGGTATCATGTGCCCATTAATTTGACAAATTTAGAAAAAGAATATATGTCAAAGAAGGAAATAGTTAGACAAGGTGCACTAAAGGCCCACATTGGCAGAATTGGAACCCTACCAGCAATAACATAATCCTCTAAAGAACCTTTCAAGAAAGCATGCTTCAATGCCAAGGCAGTAGAGATATATAGGACCTTGTGTAAAGTTTTTGGAGAGGGTGAAGAAGATTTTATCCCTATGAGTTTCATGTATATGATTACTCAAATCTCCTCTTTTGGAGTGGAAATAATTTTTTATTTTTCTTCTTACTTGGCCGATGAGATTCACATTGGATTGGTTGTGATTGCTAAGGGCAAGGTGGAGAAGGTTTGGGGCCAATACTCCCTATTGATGCACATGTTTCTTTTTGAGGGGGGTACATACTTTGGTAAAGAAATGGTTTTGAACAGAGAATAGGAGGGGGAAGTACTGCCAGTTCAATTATGGAGTGCAGATATGATTGGGGAAGCAAAAAATGCTAGTTTTGTTAGATTTGATAGGCACTTTGCCTCCAAACTAAGGTGCCTCATATTAAGGAACAATCCTAGGATTCCTAAGGCAATAATGCACCTTGTTAGGCCTATGGAAAAACCCCATAATCTAAAGGTTTCACATAATTGGGGTGATATGTGCAGTTTCAACTATTACCCAAATTTATGGATTCAAGGGAACATCCCATGTACTACCTTACCAGGTGCCCTTAACGGTAGGAGTAACTGAATTCTTGTGGTAGTTGGGAGGAGTAGAAGAAGTCTTTTTGCACAAAAGGGGAATAGGATCATTTTTTCCCACTTACGCAATAGCCCACCAGTTTGTAAAATCCAAGGAAAGGTGGGTCTTCCTCTACAATTTTTTGGATTAGTATAAAATGGCAGTATCTCACCCTCATTTTTGTGATGCAGAAGGTTTCTTCAATTTGACTCTTAGGCATAGAATCAAGCTTAATCCAGTTGTGCATGAATTTTATTTCTCTGAAGATGTAATAAGGAATAAGTACTCTCTATAGGAGCAAGAAACAAAGAAAAAAAAATGGAGAGTCTATTCAAAAGTTTTGAATTTTATTAATTATTTTAACAAAGATTACAACCCTCTTAGTAATGTTGTAACTGCAGATAAAATAAATAAGCTTATGAGTACATTCCCTAAAATAATGGAGGTAATGAATGAGAAGAAGCAAAATTTCATTAATTCTTTTCCAGATAAGGCTAGGTAAATAATGAGAAGATTGGGTTTCACTCCCAATATAGGGGCAGGTCCACTAGTTGTTCAAAGGAGGTCAGGATATACTGTCATTCAGGATCAAAGGCCCATTGTGGGTAAAGGAAAATAGATAGTTGAATCTACTAGTGCTATTTTTGAAGAAAGGCCTCCTGAACCTTCTCCCAAGAGGAGAAAGATATTAAGGGAAGAGGAACCACATGATGAGAGTTACTCACCTTTCCAAACCCCCATGAGAATTGAGGAGGAGCAATTCACTGATGAGAAAATTGAACAAATGTGAACACAAGGGGGGGTTTTTGTTACCCAAGTAGAGATTGATGAAGGGAACCCCCAATAGCCTCCTGTGCCAAGTTTTGAGTTGACTGTAGAAGATTTTAGGGGAAGGGAATTAGATCCTATTTTGGAAAAAGCCAGTCAGCAATTTTTGTCTAATGACAGTTTTGTAAGGTCTAGGGCTTTCCATTAGTTTGCTTGGAGGGAAAACATGCACATTTTTGAGGAAAGATGTAAGAATATGAAAACAGAGCATCCGAAAATGGATGAAGCCTCCATTCAAAATCAAATAAAGGAACAAATGATTCAAGAGTTCTAGAATATAACCCTTGAAGAAGCGAAAAAGATGATAAAGGCTGCAAATATTTTATTATTGCCCAATTGGGACATTGCTAATGCCTTGATTTTTAATTCTATTTCAAATAATTTGGGATTGCAAGATCCAAATAAAAAGGAGTTCTTGGGAATTACATTTAGTAATGACCAAGCTACTCTTATTATGTGGTCATTATGAAGAGGATCTAGGGCTACTCTATCACAGCTTGATGATTCAGGACTAATACGGAACATCATTGTGAGGAGAGTTGTTGATACCTCACATGTATAGGTAGCTCACATGAATGTAGATTACTCTCAATTTTCCTTGGCTACTGCAAAGAGGGAGGAAAAGGAAATGGTTGAGCTGTTACAACAAGTATGAGGCAGATGTGGATGCTTACAATAAAGAGGTAAAGAGGAGAATTGAGCTTGAGAACAAGGTAGTGGATAGGTCAGTAGCACCAAGAATAACATACCCTCGCCCCCCAGTTGAACCCTTCAAATCCACCCCCTCATAGAGATATTGGATACACCCCAAAGGCCACAGTACTACACTGCTGAGGATTTTGAAGAAGAAAAGGATAAACTGTGGGCCCTACATGTAGAGTTGGAGGAAAAATATGAAGATAAATTAAGAAAATCTCTCACATATTTGGGGGACAAATTTGAATGGACACTAATTCATGATCAATTGGCTAGGGTGATTACTATCTGGGAGGAGTTGAAAGACAATGATGAGGCTTTAAAGTCTACAGTGAATAAATGGGTGAGAAGGGAGAAAAAAATGACATTTTTGTGTTTCTCTATCATAAAGAATTCTTATGATCAAATTAAAAAAACCTTTGACATTGTTTATGATCTTGATAATTTTGACAATAAAAGGATTCATTTAAAGAGAATAATAGTAGTCTACTTGAACAAGTTTAAGAGCCAAAAATTTAGTTTGTTTCCTCGTGCCCTAGATAAAAGAAATAATTTGAAAAACAAAGATGAATGGGAAAAGGAACTTGATGATATTTTTTGTTTGAGGATGAATATAATTTTAAATGAAACAGGGCATGCATGGTGGGCTACCACAATGGAAGAAATGGCGAAGGCCCAAATATTGTTTGATTCTTTAAAACAAGAATTTGTTGCTATTGATAATGAGGCTGAGCATGTACACAAGAGGTAGAGTGATATTTTGCAATTCAATTGGCTAGATGACAAACTGTTTGACAAGTGGATGGTAGAAATAGCTCCTGATGAACAGTTTGAGGAAGTCGAAATTGACAGTGATGAGGTGCAGGGTGATGAGATCCAAATTATTGACACCATTAGTACACAAGGCCAATAGGGAGAAGAAGACAAAAGTGATCAGTCTCTTTCAGTTGCAAACTTGAGCCCATAGGACACTGATACAACCAAAGAAGATGAAAAAGTAGAAGTTAATCCCACCATACAAGATAAAGATGGTGAAAACCCATAGGTGGAGACTAACTTGCAATCATCAGGAAAAACTTCATCGTTGGCTAATTTGGAAGTTGCATACAAAGAAGGATCAGAATAATAGCCAAATCAACAACAATAGAGGATGTGACAGAAGCGGACCCACCAAAAGGAATGTTTGATCTAGACATCTTCTATTACACACATTTTGGCATTTTATGATAGGTGTATGTAATTATCTCTTGTAAAGGACACCTATCATTTTCTCTTAGCCTGAAGCTTCCTGCATCTCACATTATATAAGTTAGATTACAGCACTAGAGAATGGTCCGATTTCTAATGTTTTTCTAGGTGATATACTTAGTTTGTTTTTAGTTCAATATTTGATCAAGTTTATGATGTATTTTCTTTGTTAGTTCCTGAGAATACATGAATATAAAATTATTAACCTCATAATGGTTTTTGACACTTGACTGCCAATACATTTAACCACTTTCTATATTGGAGCTGAGTACACCATGTATGCCAAGCCACAACATGAGCTAAGTCAGGTAGACTTCAAGCACTGAGTGATCTTTAGGTGCCGAGTAGCCTTCAAGTGTCGAGTGAAGATCATGTGCCGAGTGAAGTTCAAGTGCCGAATGAATTTAGGTTCCAATCATGATACAAGTGCCAAGTGATATTTAAGTGTCGAGTCACAGATGATGCCAAGAAATACAAAAATGCAACAGGAGCTGAGTAAGCCAGTTTGTTATTAGTGTCAAGCATCTATAATCAACAAGTGTCGAGTAACACGGAATGCACATATGAGTTTTTAAATTCATTGATTCATATGTAAACCATTTTCATGGCCGACATATAATGAATCTTGAAGGATTAAATGATAAGATCAAATATTTTGTATTTCCTATGCAATCTACATGCAGCCAATAAGAAAAATTGAGAAGGCATGCAACCAATAAGAAAAGTGCAAGGAATGAGTAGGAAGCAAAGATTCAATATGGATCGTAGATCCATACCTAACCCTAAGTCTTCGAATGTCTTTATAAGGAAGATGAAATCTCATTAGAAAAAGAAGTGGATGTACAAGGGTGTGGAAGGAAAACTATTTCAGAGTAAAGAGTATCAGATCTCAGAGGATCAAGATCAGAGAAAGCGGATCAAGTGCTCGTATTCATCAAATGAAGGATTGTAAGCTATCAGGTTTATTGTACCTAATACTCTCTAGCAATTGTATTAGAATGAAAACCCTATGGTGATAGGTTAGCTTAACAACTATTTTGTAGATCCTTTAAATAGGTGATTAAATCCTTTAACAAGGTGACACTTCATGTAAAGTGTTTGTAAATCCTTTAACCAGGTCACTATTGATATAGTGTAAAGCCTTTAACAGGGTAGATCATCAAAAGTGGTCAAACATTATTACTGTAGTGATTTTGTGGGTATCATCCCCACCCCAGTTTTACCTTCTTATTTTTGGAGGGTTTTTGGGTTACCAAAATCTCAAGTGTTATGTGGTGATGCTTATGTGTTTCTCATAATTGTTTGATATGTTTATATACATGCAATCTACTTTCAGTTAAAAAGTTTTATTGGTCAAAATATAGTACTTCTAATTCACCCCCCCCTCTTAGAAGAATTCTTCTTATTTGAATATTCCAACAATTGGTATCAGAGAAATTTTCTCACAAGAAGAAGTCTAAAAACTTGGAGAAAAAGATCTAAAGATGGAAGTCTTCAAACTTGGGAAGATTATTGAAAATTAGGTGATTGATGTGCAACTAACTCTACACAAAGTAGAGGAAGCAAGGGAGGAATTGAGAAAATCCTTGAAGAGAAGGAAGGATACAGCCATAGCTGAAAATGATATAAACTACAAGGAGATTGATACTACAAAACTGTGTACCAATGGAGACACTAAAGAGTTTGATGCAGCAACAGCAGAACTGATGGAGAAAAACAAAGTTCAAGTAGACAAAATAAGATCTCTCAAGATGGAACATGAATCACAGGCCATAATGTTATGTGAAATCACTGAACAAAAGAAAAGAGTAGTTGAGGACAAAGTCATGATTGAAAATGACAAAAGAAATCTTGCAAATAGACTTGAAGAAAAATGTACTGAATTATCAAGGATCTCAAACATGTAGATGGATACACTTGCCCAAATGATGAACCTTCATCATGAACTCAATATGAAAGATATTGAGATCTCTACTTTGAAGATGCAGAATGAACAACTAAAGAATGAATTCAATAGAGAAAAAGAGGTAGCAGAGAATCTCAACAAGTCAAGTGAAGCCATCAAGTATTTTGAACAATTGCTAAAATTTCCAAGATCCGCCCATGATACATCAGGACTTGGATACAACATCACTGAAGTTGGAGAATCATCAAAGAGTGTTGAGCAAAAAGATGACATAGGTAAGAATTCAAAACTCACTTTTCATTACTCTAATAAGAAGGGGCATACTGCTAATGTTTGTAGGAGTAGGAGATTGAATCAGCCAAATACACCCAAGAGCAAGAGTTACTATCACAAGTGCAACATGCAAGGACATATGACACAAGATTGTAGATCCAATGTCACAAGGACTCAAAGATTTGATGGAAATTGTCATAATTGCAAGAAGTATGGACATAGAGCATTTGAATGTAGATCAAAGCCTATATAGACATCAAATCAAGCAGCAAAATCAAAAGAAAATGAAAGTCACTATCATTGGGATTATAACACCAGGTATAGCTGTCATTATTGTCAGAAATATGGACATATACCATAGAACTGAATAAGAACACATTTCAAAGGGAACTATAAAAGATGGTTGAATCAAACCACATGTTTGAGTTGTCTGAAAACTAGTCATACCAGTAGAAACTGTCCTACAAGGTCAAAGGCACCCAAGAATGAAGAAAATAATGGCAAAGAAAAGATTGATGTCAAAAAGATAAGGGGGCAAATGAATAAGACTTGGAAAAAGAAAGATGAGTGCAACACATCAAGTGGAGGGATCACTTCACCCAATGGGTCAAGTGATCACACTTCATCAAACTAAGCATGAGAAGTATATGGGACTGATATACAAAGTTATATCACACATCAGTCCCAAGACAAAGAAGCAATGCAAAGTATAAATCTACATGAGACAAGATGTCAAGACAAAATCTAAATGATGTTGTGGAGCTATCTTTGGATGCTGAACACATGCCGAGTTCCTAACAGTGACCGAGTTGATAACTGATGCTGAGTTGGTTAACTCCAATGCAAGCTGAGTAAAGTGGAAGTGTAGTACAAGCCGAGTAATGTTAAAATCCATCAGAAGCCAAGTTGGCAGTTGAGCATTTAATGTGATGAAAATAGGGTATATTATCGTGATTCCAATCAGTTTTCCTCATTGCAATCAAGAAGAAAAGAAGAAAAAGAGAACAAAGCGGCTTCATAGCAGAGAATCTAGCATTTCAAGAAGATTGCAACACCTCTCAATGCATTTTCATCAATCTTGAGGTATTTTCATTTGTGCCGAGCTACACGGTTTTATATTTTGTAAAAAGGAAACCCTAGTTTGCATGAATGGTGTCAAGTTCCAAGAAAATTGAGGAAAAAGAGTCATTTGAAGTTTAGTTAGTGTCCAATGAGGTCAAGCAACCTGATTTTTGTCCCATTCCTGAAGTTGCATACAAAAATGACCCGGTCGGAGCTCTCTCCCAAATTCCCCCAAAAGTTGTAATGGTTCAAGATGTGAGAAGATGCTACAATTGTAAGATAGGAGCCCTAGGAGATATAGAGATAAGGAAAGCCTATGAGAAATTGTGCATAGATGGAGTCTTAAAAGATGAATTCAAAATTGTTGAAAGAAAGGGTTTGACCCAAGTTTTGAGCTTTCCCACTGTATTCAAGATAGAATGGGTTAAACTTGTGTTAAGCAGAATTCATGGTGGAAGTCTGTTGTTGGAAGATATTCCCATCAAATTAACCAAAGGAATCATACATAGGGTAATTAGGTACCCTACCCTAGATCCGTTCAAAACCTTGAGAAGTGAATTGAAGGAGGTTATTGAAAATAACACTGGTGCTTAGTGGAATAAGAGAGGAATGACAATTCACACCATTCATGATCCTCTAGTTGAGTTTTCTGTTAGAGTCATTGCCCATAAGTTCTATCAATCCAGTAGACTCAACAGTGTGCCATGTATTGCAGTAGATGTAGGTTATAAACTGGTGAAAAAAGGATCATACTTATGATCTTGCTGAAATACAACTACAGTAGATTACTAAAAACCTAGCTGCCATAAGAAGGACAAAGGGTTCTCAATGTAAATTTGGAGCAATTTTGGTTTGTATATTCTTTTATGTTCAGAATGAATTTCCTTCTTTTGGCAAAGTGACATGGAGGAATGATAGAACTATCATTGCCCAAATCAATGAATATATAGAATAGATGGGAGAAAATTTTGATACCTTGATGACAAGTTATTTTGAGGATATCAAGAAATCCATGAAGCAAAGATCAAGAATACCAGTTTCCTTAGTGGAAAAACATACTAATGATTTGTGCTTCTTAGTTAACATTGATTTTACCTATATTCAAGTAGTAATTCCAAGGGTGAGATGGCTAAGGCCATTTGGATATGAAATCAATATAGATGAAGCTTCTATAGCAATAACTACATTATTGGTAGAAGAGATAGATAAAAGTGCTCCACACTTTGGCACTTATGATGTGGTAAGATCAAAGATAAATATGGAGTTCAAGATTGCCTCTACATTAAAGAAGAAATACAAATTGTTGAAGAAGATTAAGAAAAAATTTGGTGAAGGAATTGAGGCTGAAGCAGAAGAAGAAGAAGATGAAAATGATGATGATGAAGATGAACAAGAACAAGGCCCAATGGAATTAACTAAAGGCCTAGCTGAAGATAAGGAGGAAGGTGCAAAGGAAGAATAAGCCAAGGAAGCACCAACTAAAGCTGAGTCATAGAAAAGAAAGGCAATAGAGCAACCTCCAACTCAGCAAAAATCAAAGAAATCTGCCATGCCATCACCTTAAAAGCCAACAACCTAAGCTACAACAAGGGCCTCCACTAAAAAGGATAAAGAGGAAGCTATAAAGAAGAAACCAATCAAGGAAACATAGGAAGAGCCAAGGAAAAGAAGAAGATATGTGGCTCAACCTGATATTGATGAAGAAGATCAATCTGAAAAGGTAAGCCATTTTTCAGTTGACACTTTATATAAAAAGATTGGAAATGGTGATTTAAGCAACTTAAATAAAGTTGATTTCAATAAGTTTACTATAGAAGAACAAAATAGGATAGAGGAAACAATTTATGGAATGATGGCACAGTTCAAGTACACTCCTCTTGAACTAGATGGACAATTGCCAAATGAACTATCTAAAATTGTAGAAGATAAATGGCATTTTTGTTTGAAAATGGAGAAGGAGATGAGGAAATCAACCCTAGAAAGCGTATTGCCTTATTTGACTAAGGAAAAAATAAAGAAAGTAGTCAAAAGGCATAATACTAGGTTTACACCTAAGTATAGGGCATTCTTCATTCTCCAAAACAAGATGAAAGAAATTGTTCAAAGAACAATAAAATCATGGAAAAACTTGTACAAAAAGATTGAAGATTTTCTTGAAGAAGAATACAAGGAAGAAGCTACTGCTCCACTAGAAGAGAGAAGAAAAAGGAGAGAAGAGAAGATAGTAGTAGAAAAGGGAGAAGAAGAAAAGAAAGAAGAAGAAGAAAAGAAAGAAGAAGAAGAGAAGAAGGAAGAAGAAAAGAAAAATGGAGAGGAGGAAGAGACACAAAAATAAGATGTAATGGCAACAACTGAGCAAGAGCAGCAACCAAACCAGAGTGTGCAAGACACACAATTGCCATCCTCTAGCCCTCCTCATGTACCCATCACACCTGCAAAAACTATAACTATAAAAGATGTTCCTAACACTTCTGGTTAGAACATCAATCCATTAACTACAAAAGACCTCAAAAGAATCCTTGACCAATCTACATAGCAAGAAAGATTGTGTACATATCTAGTATTGGTCAGTATGGATGAATTACAAAAACTAGTAGAAAGCACAGTTAGAGATAAGGTGAATCCACAAGAACCACCTTCCATCATTTCTACAGCTACTAGTGGTCAACCTCAAATGTCCACAATTATTTCATCAGGCATAGTTGACACCTCAATATGGAAGCTGAGTGTAGCTATAGAAAAAGAAACAAAAAAAATAGGACAAACTATTACATCTGATCCTACAACACAAACATAAGGTGCACTTCCTAAGATTACTATAATTGATCAAGGTAGTAGATAGCAGGAGGAGAAAACAAAGGAAACCCCTAAAGAGCAAGAGGCAATACAAACATTGATAAATTTTCCTACCTCGGGAACTCCTTCACAACAACCATTGCAAATATCTACACTAGGATCTAGTACTACAAAAGTTGCAAGGGTACTTCACTATGGAGAACCTAAATTAGATGAGGAGATAGTCATACTAGGCTATGACTCAAAAAAAATAACCATTAATCAAATCAATGAGGTGCAGGAAGCGCTGAATAGGAGAAAGAGACAAGAGATACTAAAGAAGGAGTATAAAAAAAAGAAAACACTCTACATGAGATTAAGGACATCTTTATGGATGCCTTTAGTTTGTAGTCACTAGATGAGTCAAAGCATATCATGGAGCAATTATCAGATATTGTTGACCAAGTGACAAATGAAGACCAAGAGACAAATGGAAAACTTATGGAATGGTTTGAAAGGAAATTCCAGGGAAAAGTAAATGAGAAAATATCAAGTCAAATTGCACTTTCCCAGGTTGAATTGGAAAAGCTAATAGACAAAGTAAAAAAGGTACTTGAGAATATATTCTCATTGTACAAAAAGTTGTGTGACTTTTCATACTTCACACAGGAGACAAGCCAAAAGATATTGAGCTCGGAGAGAAATTTAAATATTTCAAGCATGTAGCTACCAAAAGATCCAGCTAAAAGTGAGACGCATTTTTCTCAATCGCTTCACACTCAAAAAGAAATAGTTGTATTAATAGCAGATGAGGCCAATATCAAGGAAAAACTAATACAACTCCAGTCCTCCATTACCCCACATTGGGAAATACTCCATAAGGTACAATTCTATGCAAAAACTGTTCTCAAGAAAGATCCTATTCTTTCTACTTTAGATGGACTTATTCATCTTGCTACAGAGACTGCCATCCAGCATAAGTCACTGGAAATTGCTTTGAACAATTGGGATGCAACTCTCAGGATGATTATGGAGGTAAACAACACATTTTTGGTGAAATATGGTCTTAACCCTTAAAAATCCTTTGACATAAGTGTCAAAAAGGGGGAGATATATATCTTATTAACTAACGGGGAGATATTATAAGATGCATGGGGGAGATGAGAGATTGGGGGAAACAAAACCAAGGAAACCAAGGGGAGCATGATATACAAATAATGGCACAAACAACCAACTCAGAAGGAGTTATAATAATTTTGAGGTATATATTGTAAGTTACACAAATTTTGATTAAAGGTTTTTAAAACCTCTATATATACCAAGCAGATTAGTTAATGTACTCATACAGTCAGTTAAGTGTTTTTGTCACTCATGTCAAAGGGGGAGATTGTTAACCTCACAATGGCTTTTGACACTTGAGTGCCAATACACTTAACCACTTTCTATATTGGAGCCGAGTACACCATGTATGCCAAGCCACAACATGAGCCGAGTCAGGTAGACTTCAGGTGCCGAGTAGCCTTCAGGTGTCGAGTGAAGATCAGGTGCCAAGTGAAGTTCAAGTGCCGAATGACTTTAGGTGCTGAGCATGATACAAGTACCGAGTGATATTTAAGTGCCAAGTCATAGATGATGCTGAGCAATATAGAAATGCAACAGGAGCCAAGTAATCCAGTTTGTTATTAGTGTCGAGCATCTGTAATTAGCAAGTGCCGAGTAACATAGAATGTACATATGAGTTTGTAGCTTCATTGATTCATATGTAAACCATTTTCATGGCCGACATATGATGAATCTCGAAGGATTAAATGATAAGATTGAATATTTTGTATTTCCTATACAATCTACATGTAGCCAATAAGAAAAATGGAAAAGGCATGCAACCAATAAGAAAAGTGCAAGGAATGAGCAGGAAGCAAAGATTCAATATGGATCGTAGATCCATACCTAACCCTAAGTCTTTGAATGTCTTTATAAGGAAGAAAAAATCTCATTAGAAAAAGAATTGGATGTACAAGGGTGTGGAAGGAAAACTATTTTAGAGTAAAGAGTATCAGATCTCAGAGGATCAAGATCAGAGAAAGCAGATCAAGTGCCTATATTTAGCAAACGAAGGATTGTAAGCTATCAGGTTTATTGTACCTAATACTCTCTAGCAATTGTATTAGAATGAAAACCCTATGGTGATAGGTTAGCTTAACAACTATTTTGTAGATCCTTTAAATAGGTGATTAAATCCTTTAACAGGGTGACTCTTCATGTAAAGTGTTTGTAAATCCTTTAACCAGGTCACTATTGATACAGTGTAAAGCCTTTAATAGGGCAGATCATCAAAAGTGGTCAAACATTATTACTGCAATGATTTTGTGGGTATCATCCCCACCCCAGTTTTACCTTCTTATTTCTGGAGGGTTTCTGGGTTACCCAAATCTCAAGTGTTATATGGTGATGCTTATGTGTTTCTCATAACTGTTTGATATGTTTATATGCATGCAATCTACTTTCAGTTAAAAAATTTTAATGGTCAAAATATAGTACTTCTGATTCACCCCCCCCTCTCAGAAGCATTCTTCCTATTTGAATATTCCAACAAGAATGATCTCTGTGTTTCTTCCTAAAGACATTCTAAGTTTACTACAATTGTATACAATTTTCAAACAAAATGAATACAAATTATGAGTTGTCCCCATATTATTTCTTTCTAAATTTTGTCTCCTTTTAGTTACTTGGTCATCTTGATATTATATGACTAAAGGCTTGTGCAATTGAATGCAATCCAGTTAGGTTGTATATCTGTTCAACATTGCTATTAGTTCAATGGATTAAGTAAAAGCTTTTGATGAATTTGAGAAGGTTGCTATAGTAGTAGGAAGGATTTTTGAATGATGAATTCTAATAAGAATTGCTGATAATATTTGTTATAAGGAAACAAATTAGATCTATGGATTTGTAGTAGACTCTGAACCCCAATGGATTAGGCACTAGTCAAATTGATTCAACTGGAAGAAAATTTTGTCATAAATGGTTTTCAAATGCAGAATTATGATCAATTTTACTTTTATTTCTTGAAGATCTTCAAAGTTGGCCAATACTTGTTTGTATGGAATGTTTTAGCTTTAATTAGCCACTATTGTTGAGAACACATGCAGATCTATAGAAGAATTTTGGCCAGATCTGTTATATGGGATGTGTTTATCAAAGTGTCAAGAATTAAGCATGTATTTGAGGATTTGAGATCAGAATCAGAATGAAACTAAAATAATTCTCATGTAGTGATTCCCAGTTTTGAAACCCACCCTAGTTTTGCATAGCCTAAAGAGTAGAAAACCACCCTTGGTTTTGTTGAAGTTGGGTCCAAATGGTTTGCACAGATAATTATTAATAGGAATTGGCTATTCCTTAGATTGTGTGAGTGATATTATTTTGGTATTAAGTAGTTTGATGCTTAGTAGTTTCAAAACCCCATCAAAATGGCAATTCTACTAGGGAGTTGTCCAACACATCTATGAAAAGTACTACAATTTCTTTGGTTCTATTGTGTACGTGTGTGTTAGGTTATCCAAATTTTTCCTGTGGTTATCAGGGGATATTTTAGTGAAAAACCTTGAGAATTTAAAGAGAGAATAGCCCAAGTACCACAACGACACACTGACATATCCAGTCTCTCCAAGTGTCTTATCTAATGAGCAAGAGTTGCAATCTTATAATCTCAGTGATTGGTCTATCTACGTTAGATATTTCTTTTTCTATTTGTGTGTTTTTTTCTTGGAGTCAGGAATAATTTTCATTGTGTATTTTCCCAAGAATAGGGTGGTGACTCAGTCAAGGTTTTGAAGCTAGTGCTTGTTTTAACAAAAGGTGAATATGGATGACAAGAGAAAGAACACAAGAGCTTACATGAGAGCTAATCCTGATGTACCAATGTATACTAATTTACCCCAAGGTGGTAGGAAGAGCCAAAATAAGAAAAGGATAGATTCAAATCCCACCTGGAAACTCAGAGGTAGTGTATCCATCAATTCCTAATATCAACTAGTATTAGGGAGAGAGTCTTCTTCACTCAGTTTTGAATCCAAAATCACAAGAATCTTGGGAGGCATTTTTAGTACCCCAATACCAGATGAAAGAACATATCAAGATAAAGATATGGCTCTAGTAGGGAATGCTTCACCAAGGCCAGATCTCATAGCAGATATGAACTGTAGGCTAGGATTTAGGAGTTCACTTGATGATCCTAAAGAGTAGAAAACCACCCTTGGTTTTGTTGAAGTTGGGTCCAAATGGTTTACACATATAATTCTTAATAGGAATTGGCTAATCCTTAGATTGTGTGAGTGATATCATTTTGTTATTGAGCATTATTTTTCTTAGTAGTTATAGTGCAAGGTCAGTTATGGTTGAGAAATATGGAAGGGGTACTTTTGAAGTGTGTAGATGAAATTGACTCTAAAAGGATTTTGAAAGATATGTATGAAGGTGTATGTGATGGTCATTATATGGCTAAGACCACTACTTATAAAATTCTTAGGGCTGGCTTTCAGTGGCCAAAACTTTTCAAAGTTGCTCATGAGTTTATCAAGACATGTGATGCTTGTCAAAGGTTTAGTGGAAAGTTAAAATTTTCTAGGAATTTACCATTAAGACCTATTGAAGTACAGACACCATTTTAACAATGGGGAATTGATTTCATTGGTGAGATCTCAAATAGATCTAGTGGTGGGCATTCTTGGATCCTGGTGGCTACTGATTACTTCATTAAGTGGGTTGAAGCAATTCCTACTAAGAATGAAACAAGTAAGATGGTGATTAATTTCATTCTAAATAATATTGTCACCAAATTTGGATGCCCACAGAAGATTGTAACTAATAATGCTATTTGTTTCAAATCTGAGGAATATAATTTTTTTTTGTAAGAAGTATGGCATTATAGAGTACACATCATCACCCTATCATCCCCAAGGGAATGGTTAGGTAGAATCAAGTAATAAAAGTATATTGAAAATCATCAAGAGGATTTTAGGAGAAAACAAGAAGGCTTAGGATTCAAAATTACCATTGGCTCTGTGGGATGATAGGGTTACTGTGAAAAAGGCCATTGGATGTGCTCCATTTGATTTGGTCTATGATATATAGGCTAAACTTCCACAGAATAACCTAAAGGAGATTTATAAATTTGTTCAACTATATGAAGATGATATCATTGATGAGATGCAACTGAGAATGGATGATATTTTGCAACTAGAAGAAGCAAGTAGAGAGTCTTCTATTCAAAATGCCAAGTTACAATCACAAATGAACCACTTATATGACAAAAGTGCCATTGAGAGGAAATTTGAAATAGGTGACATTGTATTGATGCGGAATTCTAGAATGGAAGATAAAGGAAAACATGGTAAATTTGACCGAATCTAGCTTGTCCCATATAAAATTTGTGATACAAATGGTGAAGATTCATATTTTTTGAAGGATTTAACTGGAGATATTCTTGAATTTCCAATTCATGGACAATTCTTGAAGAGGTACTTTTCTTAAATGATCTATTTTCCATGAACAATAGTTTTAGGGCTTCCTTGTGCTCTTGTACATTTTGTATATTTTTGTAAATCCCTATAAATATCTCTATATAGTCTAGTTCCTTGTTTTTTTTTTTTTTTTTTTCTGTGCTCTCTAAAGAAGTTGCCATTCCTATACAAGGTATGTGGTCTTCTCCTCCATAGATTTTAAATTCTTGCATAGACTCAAGTAGTCTATCATTCCCAGATAGAGCCATTATTGGACTAATTTTTCATAGTGTAGAGAAGTTCTAAAATTTTGGTGAAAAATCATTTAAGTCATTGTATCATGCTGATTAGGGTTTCATTCCTTATAATTTTTTCAATTTTTAGGTTACCCTAGTCATGCCCTATTTCATGTGTTTTTTGAATTCTCTTAAATTCTCAAATTTTTCATCAACACATTCATTGAGATAGCTTAAGTGTGTAAAAAACCCTAAGTCTTTTTCAAAATTTCAAAAGGGTTTGTAGAGCACTCAAGTTCTTCCCTTTATGCTCTTATGGTGTAGGGTATCCCATAAGAATGAAGTACCTTCTTACTCATGTTTTTGTGGTCGAGTTTCACCAAGAAATATGAAGGCATAAAGGAGTTCATGTTTTACGGGCACACGTTTATGCTTTTTGAAGTAGCAGAATAGTTCATTTTGAGGTTCCTCAATCATATGTTTGATCCTTGGGCAAAGAGGTGTAAAGCCTTCTTATGCTTTGAAAGTGATCTTATGACTGTATGGTGATAAGTTGAGAAAATGAGCAAAAGGAGTTTGAAAAGGTATTCCTAATCATATATTAATGTGTTAAGCATATGAGCATAAAAGGTTTAAGGAGATGTGTCAGATCACTTTTGTCAGATCACTTTATGAGAATATGAGTGAACTATTCAACGGATGGGCGAAAAGGTATTGTGGTTTTATCTATGCACCTACATTTAAATGAATGGTGTAAAGGCGTAATAGCCCAGCATGGTATAAAGGATGGTTTATGAGAAGGCATAAAGTGTCTTACAATTTTATGTGCAAATAGAATTCGTAAGAACAAAAGTGAGGTTTAATTGTGTTTAGGTGCCTTTACTTCTTGGACCTGTTGAGTTGTTAGATGGGCCCTGATGAGAATGAACCAAATGGTGACACATCACCCATGTCAAATGGGACCAACCCTCATGGTTGATGACTTAAGTTCTTTATTTTTCATGTGCCTCAAATCAATGATGATGTTCTTTTCTATTTTTTTGAGATCTAATCTAGGTCGTTGATAAGTGAAAAGAGAAATTTCTCATTATGCCTCTATGATTGCATGGTAAGTGTATGAACAAAGAGTTGTTTCATCATTTTCTCTATGGTTATGAGTTGAGTCTGAGTGTATAAGCATAAAATAATAGATAAAGGAATGAAGAGAAGGCTTTATGCTTCTATGAGAAAGGAGAAACATAAGAGTGGGATGCCATTTGTAAAGGCTTTCCGATGTTACGAGATTAAGGTAACTCATGCAAGTGTAAAGGAGAAATAAAGAAAAGATAAAAGGCATTATGATTCCATGGGTAAAGATTTAAGCATATAACCGAAGGAGGGGTATGTAAAGTGTTATGATGTCCCAAGTTATGAAGTAAGCATAGCAGCGTAAAGAATTTTTTTGAAATTTTTGGTGATACATGTGCATATGAGCGTAAAGGGTAAAATGAAGGTTGCATCAAAGGTTTTATGCTTATACAAGGAAGATTTGAAGTGTAAGAATGAAGGTACCTATTGAGGAGGCTTGAGATTCTACGATGTAAGGGGCTACATAAGAGCGTAAAGGAATTTTAAATACAGTGCTAAAGAAACCCTAATGTTTCTATGCTTGGGGTATTTTGAGACATCACCAAATAGGTGTAAAGGCTTTCCAAGGGTGTTTTTGGGGTTATGAAGATTGAAAGACTCTAACTTAGTGTATGAAAAAAAGAATAGAATTTGAAAAGAAAGTGGCTAAGGTGTCATGCCAATTCAGAAAAAAGGAAAATTTCACCATGGCCAAGTAAAATCAAACACTGAAAAGGACATCAAGATCAAATTTCATGGTTGATATTCCTTGCTATCAACTTACGAGGGTGATATTAAATACTTGCGCATGTAGAATTTATTAAAAAAGCTAGAAGACTATATGATTAAAACATAAATATTTGATTGAATGTCTAGAATATTGCCATTCTGAAGAATTTGTGTTCTTGCTTTGAAAAAATTCTCCAAGTATCCATAGCCTCATGATTTTTGTGTTACTATACAAGAGTTTAAAGTATAATTTGTAGAGAAAATGGCTCACAAGGAAGTCAAGGAGGTTCTTACAGAAGAGGTGGAGGTTGAAGATGAGGGTGATGATGTTGTAGAGGTCGCACCTAAAGGGAAAAGCAAGAAAGGTGCTGTCAAAACTGAGAAAAAGTCAAGGGTTAGGAAACCAAATGAGCATGCTGAAGATTGGGTAAAAATTCTTCCAAGGTCATTGAATGCCATTTTGACAAATGACCACATCTTTGAAGACCCTTCTTTCCTAGTTAGGGATGCAAAATGCTCTAGAATGGATGGTTTTAATCTATTTTTATATTTCTACCAAAATAGAATTGAAAATGTACCAGTTTGTAACCCATGGAACAGGAACATGGAAAAGTTGATATTCCCACAAGTGTTTGTTGATGTGGACTGGTTAAAGGCACTGATAAACTCTTACAATCTAGTCACCAAGACTTTCCAAAGGCATAATCGGAGCTTTTTGTGCACACTAGATAGAACGTCTTTCATAGAGGCTTTTGGATTAGAAGGGTAGATGGATGTGCCTATTGAAATTGAAGATTTACAAGGGAAATTTTGGAGAAATAAGACCTATTTTGTGAACAATGTCATGTTGCCCCACATCCCTTATAATGTAAAAAAGGTAGGGGTAATTCCAAAGAAGGTGGGGGATCATTTTCCCTTAAGTAGATTCAAGAATTATTTCAAGAATATAGTATATGGGCTACACAATGTTCTGGGAAGTGATGGTGTAGAGGATTGTGCCTATGGTTCCTTGTTCCTGATGTTCCTGATGGCATGTGACATACAAGACCCCTTCCACCACAAAGAATATGATTATGTGTAATTTATCATGGACAACATGTAAAATCAAATTGTCAATGCAAAGAAAGGAGAATTGAAAGATTTCAAGTTCCACCATTACTCATTGCTGATGCACTTGATCCTGTATTACAACATTGGTTACATCAACCAAGACTTCATTGATCAGACTTCTAATGAATTTGGTGAGTTACCTATGGAACTTTGGACTCAAATTTTGGATAAGAATTTCCATTATTCAAATGCACTTGTGTTCTTTAATCTATTCAGTTCTATTATTATGAGGCAATTGGACCATACTTTCTTTAGGGCACCAAATGTTTTGAAGACTTTTCTTAGAGCTTCATTTTTGGATGAGAAAACTAAATTAGATCATAACTGGGGGGATACATTTTTTTTTAAGGAGTGCACATTGATGAGGATATATGCATGCCCACAACCTCCTCACATTCTACCCAAATATCTACCCCCTAGATTGGCCATTATTGAATTCTTTTGGCAATTCCTATTGATAAACAAAGAAATGATCCCTCCTTCTCTACACAAGCCCACATTTTTTTGTAGAAGTTTTAAGGTAGGACATTTTGAAATAGGAAAAAAAATTATTTGAAGAATTGAGTGAATACCTAGGCCAGTACAAATTTGTGACTGGGCCTTATAGGATGTATGACCCTAAAAACTATATTACAAATGAGGTTAAGGCCATTAGGGGATACATCTTTCCTCCAAGCAAGCCATTCCCTGTGGAAGATATAATTGCTACCATAGTAGAAATAGGGGAGGCTGATGAGCTATAAGGAAAATATGGTGAAATAAGGAAGATAGAGGAGGCCTTGAGAAGGACCAACCCTGATTTTAAGGATTTTTTATACAAAAACTCCATACCCTGGCAACTTGAGGAAGATGGTAGAAAATTTTGATTACATTATCTTTGATGACACATGATCCAGAGGGAGAGGAAGCAACTGTAAATAGAGAAGCCCCTAATCTAGATGTACAATTGGAGATTGATGTGGAGGAGGAGCAACCATCAACTTCAACATGGGTGCCAAAGGGCAATAAGAGGTAGAAAACAATACACATCCTAGAGAGGGTTATAAGTAAAGCCTTACAAATGATGATAGGGAATGATGAATACTTTTCTGACATTAGGAAAAATTATTTGCATCAAACTGCTATAGAGGTAGGACAAGCCCCCAGTGATCTTCAAATTGTAGCATCAAGATTGGATGACAAGCTCATCCAATCTAAAAAATTTATGGAAGATGATGATTTCATCAAATCATCAGAATTTAAAAGTTTTCTTTATAGAATAAAATAGAATGAGCTCACATTGAGCCTCATGCTAGGAGAGGATCCTAAGAAAAATAAAGAATTGGTGGATAAACTACTAGCCTATGACCCAGATAGTGAGACAATGATTCTTGCAGAGGCTAGGGAGTTGGTACATAGGAGTGGTATGATTCTAATACCAAATTGGGATATTGAGAGGGCATTTGTTCTTGATCAAATGAGAAGACAAGATAAAGCCATCAACTATGAGGCCAATGGTAGTGAAGGATTAAAAAGGGGGTAGACACAAAAACCCTAGTAGTGTGGAGTGTTGCTCCTAACACAAGAAAGCCTAAGATGATGGATATATAGGAAACTACACATGGTAATATGATTGTTTGCACATTAGATAGTACTATTGGGAAAGAGATCTCTAGCCTGGTCAAACACGTTGCACTCATGAATGAGGCAAAAGTAGATCAAGTTGAGGAAAGATTAGCTACAATCTATGATGAATGTCTAGATGTCAAGAAATTGTATGAGGAGGAGCTCAAGACAAGCTACATGAAAAAATAGAGGATAGAAGAGTTGGAGGGGAAAATCTAGAGCTTAGAAGTAGAAGTGGCATCCCTCAAAGAAAAAATCAAGGCTATAGAAAAGGTAGAACATGCACCAAGGCAAGTGGAAGAGGAAAAACATACTATAGAGGAAGAGGTCCAAACAAAAGAGATACCTATGGGGGTAATAGTGCTAGTGCATGTGGTCAATGTGCAAGAAAAAGCTCCTCAATCTGATAGTGGAATGAAAAAGAATGTTATGATTAGTGTACTAAGTCATAGAATGGGCATTTTGGAGAGAATATCTCAAGATGCCTATAGTGCATTCACCAATTTACAATCTGCAGAATAGGTATGCAAAGAATTAATAGGGTGGCTTGATCCAATCTTCCAACAATGGGGACCATACATGTAGTTCTTTGGTAGCTTGATACCACTGCTAGCAAAACTGCCAAACCTCCCTGATAAAGGTTTTTTTGTAAAAGAGGGCATGGACAAGGTGAAAGATATGTTGCAATTCAGAGTAAAATGAAAGTATTGACAAGTGGATTTCATTCTTTAATTCTCTCTGTCCTTGATTCTGATAATGAAGTAAAGGATTTCAATGAATGGTCTAATTCTTTTGACCATATTGTAGACTTGCCATAGCTGGCATCTATTTTCCAAGGTGATATTGAGGAATGTGTTTTTAATGAACTTATTGATACCCTATTCAAGGTTGAAACTAAAATGAATAGGTTTAGTATAGAAGAGAAAGTGATCATTGATGCTAGGTGGTAGAAATTTGTTGGTGAACTAGCAACAACCAAGACATGAAAGTGGCCCACCAAGAGAGAATTCATTGTATGGGAAGAAATTACAAAAATAAAAGCTTTACCAATAGGGAATAGGTAGAGAAAAAGACAAAGTTAAAGATTTTATGCTCTAGCCGTCATCTGCAACTACTTTTTGTTGTTTCTTTTTGAATTAAGGTGTCAAGGATATTTTGAAAAAGGTTGTTGTACTTATTGTTGTAAAAGGACACCTATCAATCACAAGTGCCCTTTTCTTGTTGCAACTTATGTTATGTAAATGAGTTTTCAAGGCATTGTGAGGGTCCAAATTTTGTATATTGTCAATTTTTAAGAAAGTATAGCCAGTCCAGTCATGTGTAGTTGTTTTTTAGTTTACTTCCAATTATGTACTTTCTAATGAAATATAGAAATGATAAAATCAGTATGAATTTATAGGTTTCTCATTGAGTTTCTATTGGTCATTGTATTAGTTAGCAAAAAGGATAATGCAAAAGGGTATTTACACTAGATTTGTGTCACCATTTTCTATCTCCATTTCATGAGTTTGTTAATTTTGAGATCATTTGAATAAGGTTCAATTGATTGAATGCAGTGTGGATGGGTTGTATATTGGTTATATTATTTCTTTTAATTCAATGGATTATGTAAATAATTCAGTAAATTAGTAGAATTCATGAGTTTATGAAAAGGATATCTCATAAGAAAGGAAATAGGTGATTACAGTTGATAAATTCAATTAAAAGTTAATTCAACAAGATCTCCTACCAATAGTTGACCCTTTGCTCCCATTGATAAGGTACTGGTCATATAAATCAGAGATAGTTGAGAGTAAATTTTGCTTCTACATGTCAAATCCCATTAGTTCAAGGTTATAATACTAGTCACTACTCCTTTACATTTAGTTTTTGAGTCTTAAGTAGTTGTTATTTCCAGAAATACTTGTAAACCCTAGGAGAATTATGACTATATCTACTTATGAGGGATGCATATAAAATTGAAAGCATTAAAGGAATTGGTAAACTGTGTATGTGCCTAAGGATAGAAGATGAGAATTAGAATGAAACTAAGATAATTTTCATACAACAGTTTGCACTAGAATCATCCCGAGGTATACCCATCTTGGTTTTGCAGAGCCTAAAGAGTAGGAAACCATCCTTGGTATTGTTGAAGTTGGGTCCAAATGGTTTACTTATGTAATTGTTAATAGGAATTGGCTAATTCTTTGGTTATATGATTGTTATCATTTTAGTATTGAGCATTTTGTTGTTTAGTAGTTTCAAACACCAACACATTCTTTTTAGGAAATAGATTGGTTTCATGGACAAGTAAGAAGCAAAACTATATTTTCCAATCAATAGCTGAGGCTGAGTATGTGGTAACTATAGTGAACTTTTCAAACATTATGTGGATCAAGAAATTATTCAAAGGAATGAAGCAAAAAAATATAGAATTATTTGTTATTTATTGTGATAACACGAGTGCTATTGACATGTTAAGGAATTTTTTGATGCACACAAAAAAAAAGCATATTTCTATCAAGTATCACTACTTGAGAGAACTAGTACAAGACAAAGAAGTAAAGTTAGAATATGTACACATAAAAGAATAATTGGCTATCATATTTACTAAAGCCTTACCTAAAGATTCTCATGAATATCTTAGAAATAAATTGAGGATGATTCCCCTAAGAAAATAAACTTAAGGAGAAATGGTGCATTGCATCAAATGTGCTAATTAGAATATCTTACACATTAATGTAGATAGTTCTACTTTAGGAGGTCCCTAAGATAGTCAAGTACAATAAAGAGAAACATATTAGGTTAGTCATAGACAAATGATAGATGATAGAATTCATCTTGACATGTAAATATCTACATAATTATGATGTATAAAGTATAATGATAGTGTCTTTGGATTGTTGTCAAAGAGGGAGACTATGCATGAAATATATACGTGGGAGAGATTTAAATAAAAATATTCATGACAAATGTAAGTGGGATAGAATTGAATAAAAAAAATTCTGAGGGATACATAATGAAAGAGGGAAAGTATGTATGTAAGAGGGAGTGATTTGACTAAAATATCAAAACTTGGAATTTCTAAGATTGCATGAATAAGAATCATAATAAAACTAAGGATATTGGTTACTCATGGAATTGAAATATTTTGAATTGCATGCTAACAAAGAGGGAGATTATTGGAAACTACAATTGAAACAATTATTGTATTTTCATTGATGTCAAATCTACTAATGAGACATATTTCTATCTGATCCAAATGTGATATCTATTTGATTGATGAAGAGGATTTGAGAAATTTCTCATACAAATAGAACCTAGAGGAAAGGTTGAGTTATGAAAAGGAAGCTACAATGGACATTTGATTAGTTGGACTTTGAAAAAACAAAGTGATTGTTTAAATCATGTTGATATTCAAGTCTTAACAATGCAAGCCAGGATAGATCACTTATGTAAGGCTTTACTGAGAAACAGAGTAAAGGATCAAGGAACTTTGAAGTTCATGTTGAGTGGTGCTAGTGTCAACCAAGCCACATTAAGTACCAATAGAATTTAGTGTACTAAGAAAAAAAAATGTTGAGGCCAAGCTAGAAGCTCTATAGAAACTGAGAAATTCAGTGATGACTGAGTGTCAAAAACTTAGTAATGGACAAGTGATATTATTTTGAATGTGCATGAGAAATCATGATTTCTAGCTAACTTAGTTGATTTCTTGGGATATGGAAAGTGTGTTGAAGATAAGGATTGATGAATTGGATAATTTAATTCAAGAAGAGAATTAGATAAATGATCTAAGAGATGATTTTGATGAAAAGTTTCTAGAAAAGAAGGAAGATGAACAAATGCAATGAACTTGATGAATTGAATTGTGAACCCTAAGATCTGTGGTGATCATGGAAAATAATAAATGACTAGAATTACCTATCTAAGGAGGTATAGAGAAAAAAAGTTATGAAGGTGGTGAGAAGAGTGTGAATTTTATATGCAAAGAAGAGAACAAGATAGAGAATTTGTAGATGTTTCCAGTAAGATGGAACAAAGTTGTTGAGATTGATAAGTGAATCTAGGAAGATGGCTTGAGTTTGGTATGAAGATAAGGGTGAATTCTTGAAGAGTTTCCAAGCAAATAAAAGATAGGGCTGACAAGGAAGGCTTATTAGAGAGTTAATGCATGAAATAAATAGAGATTTGAAACTACAAAGTTATTTGTGTTCACATTGATCAAAACTATACTATTTTCTTTCTAATCATTGTAAATAGTTTGTATTGAAATCGTTTTAATAAAAAACTGACCTAACAATCATTAGGGACTTAAGAGTCTATGTAATTCCTTAAAGAAGGTGATATTCTATAGGAATGTTCTAAATTCCTTTGACAAGGCTGCACCTAATAGGGTGATTAAATTCTCTAACTAGGTCAAATTTAAAAGTGTGTATTGTATCATTTAATAGGGTTGGCTCCTAATAGGGCTCACTTAAAAAGAGTGAAAAAGTGGTCACATGTTGCTCATGTTTTTTCCCAAATTGTGTTTCCATGTTAAATCCTAGTGTCAAACTTGTGTTGAATATTTTATGGTGTTTTACATTTCAAATCTTTACATTCAAAAAAGTCTGTACTTATGGACCTTGAGTTCCCCCCCCCCTCCCCATTTATTATAAACATTGTAATAGGGATCATATTGTATGCATGTTTTTTAGGAAATGATTCTCACTATATAAGTTCTATTCAATGAATAATAGCTCTCTTAGGTAGAAATGTGTCAGGTTTCTCATCACTAATTATATCCTTATACTAGCTCAATAATTTATGTACCTCAACTGGTATATCAAACTTCTTTTCCACATTCTCCTCTATTAGATTCACCAATATGGCATACCCTATTCCTTCACTTGACATGCTACTAGATGCTTCTTCTTAGGCCTAAGAGACCCTCTTCTCTCCTCCTTGTATTGATTAACCCTCCTCTAGACACCTATACATAGGATTCCCATATAGGTTACAAGTGTTGCACTTCATGGTGGAAATGTAAGAATGTCCTCTTCCTTGTCCACTTGACTTACCTATAAAGTTATTACTTGAATCGATACCTCTACTATGTCTAGTTCTTTAACTATTTTTTCTACTCTTCTCGATAAGTTTGGACTCTCCTTGTGTCCTATTTTCTACACCTCTATCTCCAAAACTTTTTCTATGCCCTCTACCATCTCTACCCCCACCTCTTCCTCTTGTACTAGACTCATTCTTCTTTTAAATATTCTCTTCTATTTTGAAGGAAAGCTAATAACAATCCTTATCATTATTGGGGCTCTAGAGGTTCAACTCCTCTTGTATATTCCATATTAATCCATTATGTATATAGCTACATAAATTCTTTCTTCCTCTTTTACATTTGACCTTAAACAAAGACTTTGAAACTCCTCTATGTTCTTGCTCTTCTTTCTTAGTGACCTTACTTGTCACTTGATTTGTCTTCATAGATACTTGTCCAATTATCCCTCAAATGTTGATTCTTATCTTCACAATCTAACACTTTCTTAGCTAATTCCACATTTATCACTATCATTGATTCACCAATAGATTCTATTTCTGACATGCATCTTTAATCTTACCCAAATCCACCTTACTTTGATACTAATTGGATAGGTATCACCTAGGGCATTGCTACACCAAAATCATCTTGATTGAGGTTAGGGTTTCTTGATGCTTATTAAGGTTCTTGAGACCTTTTTCAATGCCAGAAAAGGTTACTTCAATCTACTATTCTTGGGAACCAATCTATAGAGTTTGCAACCTCCATCCTTCCAACATTTGATAACTTCCAAACTTGGCATGACCTCCACTTCATTTAGAGGAATAATATAGGGGCATGGAGGTATCTAATCCAACCATATGATCTTTCTTGGGGATCCATTTGATCTACTCTAGTGTTATTTTTCCTACCAATTTCATCAAAACTCCCTTTTTAAGCCTAGTAGCCTTCTAGCCCTCTATTAAGCCTCCTAATTGTGTTTTCAAGGCTTAAATCTATAATCTTTCTAACAACTCTTCAATCTAATCAACTTTTTAGATACCCTTTTGGATTCCTTGTAAAATTATCTAGGTCTCCAATTCTAACCCTACCTATACATGCCCTAATTGAAAAGTGAGGGTTTCAATAGTTAATTATATACTTTGGTTTTAAAAACTTGGAAATGTCTTCAAATCTCCTTGGTCTTCAACATGCATCTTCCCTAGATATTTTACTTGCTTTATGAATGCTCATTTTGGCATTAGGAATGCATCCTTTCAAGTATTTAGTAACTCATTGTGAACTACATGTAGATGGGAAACACAATATCTCACCTAGGGCATCACTCAAAAAGTGGAAAACTACATCTTTTGAGCTCCACCCAAAAAAAAGATAATGTGCATACTCTACTATAATTCCTTCAATAACTGTACATTTCAATGCTTGGAAATGAAGTAGCATGCTAGTGATTGGAAATGGAATAATAGAACTTAATCCAACATACCAAAGAAAAACTACTATTCACAAAAATATGTACAAATATGGGAAAAATGTAAAGTAACTATTCAGATTGAAAAGACATATTCAATCCATCAAGGCATAGATATTCAAATTGCAAATATGATTGTGATATAATATAGAAATATTTTCATTCAAATTCTTAATTCAATACAACCAATCATATAAAATGAGTCTAAATAGATTTAAAATGCCAATTCCTTCTATTAAAACTAATTAGTGGGTGGGCATAGCCAACTAGCCATGTTTTTCCCAAAGTTGCAAAAAGTTGTCAATATGTGAAAATTGCAAAGTTGTCAATGACAACTTTTGCAACTTTTCAAATTTGTATGTTTCATTTCCAACCCAAGTTATAATATGATGTCTTAATACATTCTAAGGCTATCTAGACTCAAAACAAGACTTTCTACCATTCAAGTAAACCTTTTGACTATTAGGCCCTATTTGGACACTTGGGCAATATTTGGCCTTTTCAAAGCAACTTTGAGTCAACTTGCCAGACTTGACATTAGCTTCTAAAACTCATCAAAAATACTTAAACACACACTCAAGACCTCTTAAGATGCCTTATTACATCCTTGATTCATAAAAAATTCATCAAGCCAAATTTGCTCAAGGTCCTACATCTAGCTTAAGGTGTTCCTGCACCAAATACTTGTAAGAAAGTAAAGTCCACCAAGATAACTAGGGGGGTTGGGTGGGTGTTGAATCACTTATCCAACTATTTAAACATTAATCAACCTTATCAAACCTTAACCATGTGAACAATGTAATCAACAACCATAAGAATATATACATACACAATAACACCATATATGTTAACTAGGGAAAACCTTGACCAGAGGGAAAACCCTAGTGGTGATGGTACTCACAAAATGATGTACTAATATAAAAGTTTCTTATAAGAGGATGGACTCTGTTAGGAGCCAATAAAATAAATTTAGTACATATTAGTCCCTATTAGGAGACTTTGAATCATTTCAACCCTATTAGGAGTTGTAGAAGGCAGATGGACCCACTATCCAAACAAGTTCAGGGGCATGATCACCGAACTCACTATCCAACTAGTCTCTATATTATTCCTTGTAAAATAATAGAAAAAAATAGAATCAAAGTCCTCTTCTCTCTTTATTGAACTAATCCTTTTGTGATCTCAATACCAGATCACCAACTTTGCATCCAAATAATCCCTTGGGTTGCTTACTCGCATTTACCAAATTCACATATCACTTTCTCACATACAATTAAATTTACACTTCATCATAAGGAAAATAAATTTCCTTTATACCACATCCTCAAAATAATTCCTTTATTAATCCTTGAGGCTTTCCCAATTAATTATAATAGGATCTCATTAAGATATTGCAAAATATTACATATTTTCATAATTGCAAGTTACTATCAGCTTAGTCTTTACAACTTTGCACACATGCAAATTCTGACCTTGTGCACTTACTAACATCATCATCAAGTTATCTACTATCACTATCTAACTATGCTTACCACTATTCTATCCTAGTTAAGAGATACAAATCAATCATCAAAAACCACTTATTAGGTACTCTATCTTCTTACTTTCTTTTGTAGATCTTGAATAACTTATGCATCTCTTCAATTCCCTATACACACACTTGTACATAGAACCAAGAAAAAATGTAGAATATGTCCTCAACTATGCTTAACTTGATCATCCTTACATAATCCCTATGACAAAATCCTCTATCTTCTACTCTACCAGTCTTCACAGAAATAATACTATGTTGGCATCAATGAAAAACACAGTCATGAATGCAACATGTCAATCATGTAAAAAATCTCTAAAATACTTAGGATAATCCCCCAAAGGAATACCATCAAAATTCATGCTAACAATAGCCCCCTTTGGCGTTGATGTAAACATAGATGAAAAACATCTAAGTTCCAAGAGTACCAAATCCAACTCTACTATTTTTGTTGATGATTTTTCTTCTATTCTCTTCTTTTCAAATCCTCTTCATCAATCAAATATGAAAGTCACTAGAACACTGCTCTATCTACTTCCTCACTCTTATGATCTATATTATTTTGTTACACTCTAGCTCACAAGAACAACTCTCCATTCTTATCTATCTTATATGGATGGTCATTAGTTTCAAAATTCTCCTCCATTGATATAACTCAACAATTCCCCCACATACATATGTCTCCTATATATTTCATGTACATTTCTCTTTCATGTGATCATCTTCCCCAATATGCTAGAGTATTTTTATAATGTATACTTCTTCCCCATTGACATCAATGGCATAGGCTTCATTATGTAAAACATATTCTCAAAGTTTTTAATTAGCTCAAGTGTCCAAAGATATTATTTAGTACCAAATACCAAGAGTCCTTAATGACTCTACTCATCATAGATACTCCCCCTAACATGAAGCATCATCATTCAGCCTAGATAAATAATACTACTATGTACCACTAGACTAATGCATTTTCTGCATCATTTATTTGGAAGTAGTCATGGGCATAACCCCAATAATACCTCATAAATACTCAAATTTATCTTTAGGAAAAGGTTTCATAAAGATATTTGCAATCTTCTTTTTTGTGCTCAAATACTCTAATTTGATCTCTTTATCTACAAATTTTTCTCTCAAAATATTGACCTTAATAGATATATGGTTAGTTATAGAATGCAACACAAGACTATTAGACATACTCATTGTACTTGTGTTATCATAATGTATTATAATAGGTTCTAAGAATTCTATCCAAATATCCTTCAACATATGATTCATCTAGATGATCTAATTACAACTATTTTCTCTTGCAACATACTCTACTTCTTCTATACTTTATGAAATACAATCATGTTTCTTTCTTAGCCAAGAAACCAATCTTCCTCCAAGGAAAAATACTCTACAGATAGTTCTTTTTCTATCATCTAGACCACCTAGCCAATCTGCTTCAATATGTGCACACAAAGTAAGATCACTTGATATGTCATACTATAATCCATAATCAAGATTACCCTTACAACTATTTTCTGCTACAACATACTCTACTTCTTTTGTACTTTATGAAATACAATCATGTTTCTTTCTTAGACAAGAAACAAATCTTCCTCCAAGGAAAAATACTCCATAGATAGTCCTTTTTCTATCATCCATATCGCCTACCCAATCTGCTTCAATATATGCATACAAAGTAAGATCACTTGATATGTCATACTACAATCCATAATTAGGTGTACCCTTCAAATATCTAAATATTCTATTTACTATTGCATAATGTGATTCCTTAGGATCTACTTGAAATCTTGCTACTATCCCAATTGTATTTTCTGTATCTAGTCTAGTGTGAGTTAGATATTACAAACCTCCAATCATAGATCTTTATTGATTCTACTCAATTGTAGGTGTCTCATCTTTGCTAGATAACTTGTGACTAGTTATTATGGGTGTATCAACAGGCTTACAAATTTCCAAGCTAAATCTTTTCAATAAGTCATTCAGATACTTAATTTGTGATAACAAAACACCATCATTATTCTATACAATCTGTTGACCCAAGAAAAAATACATCTTACTAATTATACATATCTCAAATTCATTCTTCATTTCATCATAAAATTTGTCACTTGCTTCATGATTACCTCAATAGATCATGTTATCCATAAATATTACAATAATCAACAATCCATTAATCTCAATTTCTTTCTACAACAAATTTCTATCCATCATACCTTTAGAAAATCCCAACTTTTCCAAATACTTGTCCAACCTTGTGTTGGTGTTTGAAAATGCTGGAGGGTTTTCAATTATCCCCATGAGAATATGACATATCTAGGGGCAGCTAACTCCCATTCTTAACATATCATTTCAGACACAGGGCCAACTATAAGGCTTGACCCTTCTTCAAGTTCAAGCTCTGCTAAACCTAGGCTGGTAGACCTCAGATTCAAATGATATAGTACTAGTGCAAAAACATATCCTTGAATCTATTAAGTAGATTTTACCCTTATTTCTCCTAATGATTCATGAAATGACATAGATATATAGTAGCTAGGTGTAAAGCTATGAATCTCATAAGCTGAGTGAGGGTTAAACATTTAGGTCCTTCAACATGAAAGGGAAAGAATGTTTGATTAATAATGTTAAATTTAGAAAAACCTCTAATATGCAACAGCAAGAACTAAGTGACCCTATAGCTGATCAGTGCTTTAACCATTGGGCAAATCCATGAATCAAATACACACATATGGATATCAAAGGCATATTTAGATCTTCATATATACAATCTATCCATTCACCTTGTAAATAGACATCCATGTTCAATCTGAATCTCATTCTTACATGATATCCTTCTTAGTATACTTGCAACCCTGTTGATTCCCTAAAGCATTTACATAACTCCTTGAGTCATAAGCAACAATAAAACAACATACAACCTTAAGGGACTGCAACTATGACCTAAGCTCTTTGTTCAAAGATCATAAAACATTGAAAATTCATTGAGACCGGAGACAAGAATCAGAATGAAACTAATGAAATTCCTGTGCCCTTTGTATTATTTCCTTGAAATTATATAGTCATATGCATGAAAATGAAAACATGGAAATACCTAACAAATTTGAACTATCTATATTAACCTTCCTAATGTTGTTCATATAATAGAGAAAGTGTTGAAAGAATGGTTAAAACACTAGAACCCTATTGGTATTACCCAGAGAAAACTACCAACCTACTGGTTTCTCAGTGACAAAGACTGGAACCCTTACAATGGATGAAAGATAGAAAGATATAGCAAGAAGTGAATTCCCGGATCTATTATGCAACTAACATGTGCCCACTTGAAATTTAATCTTCTACAACTGAAAAACCTCTCTCTTCTCTCTACCATTTTGATCTGATTTGGTTTTATCATTGCCTTGTAACTGATTTGCAAAATATCTCAGCTAAATGATGAAACCTTTATGCAACCAAAAATATCTAATATGCCATAAAAATGCTGATAAAACTCCATTTAACTGACTTAAAAATGACCCCACCTGCATTTTCCCTATCTTTTATGCATATTCAAGTTATTACCTTACAAAAAATCACAACTAAACTCTGATACCTGAATTTGGTTGCAAGATAGGAACCTCAAAAAAATCCTCCTATAGCTTGAATCAGTGGCATTCTCTACAAAAACTAACCTCAGAATCAGAAAGTTCATCTTCTCACGATTCCGGCGATATATAACATTACATATTTTGCCTCTCAGAAACCCATTAAATCTCAATTCAAAAATTACTCCCTTGGTATAAGTGCTCAGGGTTGCACATCTTTTTAAATTTTAAAAGTCAAAAATTTAAAATTATCTAAAGTTAAAACTTTAGATTATACCCTTTTTGAATTTCACTGACGTGCATATGATGAAAAATAATTTTAAAAATGAAAAATGAAAAATATTTATTTTTGCCCTCCTCCTTTAATTTTGGGTTCAACTATCCTTTGATTGGGTGCCACATGGCAGCCTCTGATTGGTCAACCTGCCATCTCATCACCATGTGGCACTCACCTTCTTGCCTGCATTTCTTAATTACCTTGGAACTTTTTATTATGAGGATGTGTTGAGGGTCGGATCTTCCACGTGGCAACATCTTGTGCATCATTTTTGAACCTGTTCTTGTGGCGCCACGTGGCAGCCCCTGATTGGCTCTAGAAGGTGGTCTACCACTTGTCACCATATCATTTTCTGCCATCTACCCCATCACCATCTGAGCAAGCTCTATGACACGTGTCACACTCCCGCTTGCCCGAAAGATTTAACTCCCTAGCAACTTTATTTTACGGGCAAGCACCCATCATTCGTTACTAGCCACGTGTCAAAATCTTAGCCTATGTCTAAGTTTGTTGTTGATGAATTATGACTTGGGCCCACTGCCACATGGTGCCTAGGTGCATTCCTGCATTTTCTAAATCTTGAGCAACTTATTATTATGGGGAAGAGCCAGCCAGAAGATCAAGACACGTGGCACAATCCAGACACTTCCTGCCACATCAGCACAGTTATTTGTTTGTTTAAAATTTGTTTCTTCACCCTCCAGCTCGTATCCATTGGCATGGGGGGGCCACATATGGGCTAGCAGCTTCAAAAAACCTCTTTTCTTAAGACATTTCAATATGCATGTGAAATTGGATTTAAACATATAAACAAGACCTCACACGATGAATGTGGGATAATGGCCTTTAATGGGAATGTGGGATAATGGCCTTTAATGGCTTTTTCCCATTATGACTATGATTTTTTATGCATGGCATGTTCTTCAATCTAAAACCATGGGCTTCTTAAAAAAAATTTTATGTCTTGCTTCCTCTTAAAACATGAATCTACCATCTGGAGGTTTGTATATCCCTTGAATCTGTAGACACCTAAAAAACCTTTAGAAAATAAAGTTATTTTATTTTTCTAAAAAATACCTGATGACATCATCATTTATTAATTAATTATTTAATTATTAAATCTTATTTAAACATTATTTCCTTATTTATTAATTATTTAATTAATAAATTGACCAAAAAACCCAAAATAAATAAAAAATTTAATTTTTGCCCAAAACTTGGCCAATTTCCTTAAGACCACTAACCTCTTCCAAAATCTTCTAATCCTTCTTTAATTTTAATTAAAGGCTAATCCCATCATTTCCTACCCCTAATCCCAACTCAAAATATTTAATTAAGATTAAATATTAATCCTCATGTTTATTAAAAAAGTTTTAATAAATATCTCCTCAACCCAAACCCTTGAAATAAATAAAACTTTATTTATTTCCTAAAAATCTAATTTATCCTCATCCTAAGAAGTTCTAGACTCTTCTAGAAAGTCTTCATCCTCATCCTAGAAAATTCTAGACTGTGCTAGAAAGTCTTTATCCTCATCCAAAGCCTAGACTCTTCTAGAAGATGTCTTTAACCCTAATCCTAATCCCCTCCTAACCTTGTCACATTCCCTAAACATGGGTTAAAACTTACTAACCCAAGACAAAGTTAACAAATATCTCCTCCTTCACCCACCCTCATTAAATGCCATCCACTTGCCTATCCCTAAGCTAAATCTAAACCATCCTAATCCATCCTCTAATCATTTGCACAAGCCTAAACAAGCTTAAAACCTTCCTAATCAAGTCCAAGTCAAAATTTCTCTCATCACCCTCAAAAAATCTCAACCATAAAACTTTATGAAGTCCACTAGGTCATAAATAACTCTTACAAGCCCTTTTATTGCTCTTACAAGTCATTATGAGGGTCTTTATGAATATTTTATCCCTTGAGCCTCCTTTGTTGACTCATCCTTCCCCTTTCCTCCATCCTCTCACCATGTGACATGTGTCACTCCTTGATTGGCTATAAAGAAGCACAATCCATGTGCTCTCTTCTCATGCAATCTGAGCCCTCCATAAGCTTTTTCCCATCCTTGCATCCTAGCCCTTGATCCCTCAAGCCCTTTGCCTATTTAAGGAATCCTCTCCCAAGCCATTTTAACACAATCCATGAAGTAAAGTCATAATGCCATTTTACATCAAAACCATACACTCACACCCAAATTCCAACTCCATTTGAAGCCCTTTTTGAAGCATAAAGCTTGAGCATACATCCTATCTATTTAGACAAAGCTACTCAACAAGAGAGCTTCTCATTGAGAAAGTCCATTAATGGCTCATATTCTCAATTGAGATCTCATCTTAGTCTATCTTGAAGTTTATGAATTTTGTTTAGTTTATAGAAGCTTTATTTAAATTTGGTTTCTATTAGCATACTAACATTGCTCATATACATTTCGGCACGCCCGGTGGGACCCCGCATGCGTCATCTTCATTAGCTTTTTTAGTCAAGTTTTGTATATCATTTGCTGATTTTGGCTAATTTTACTTATTTTTGTGATTGGTAGGATTTTATAAATTGGTTTTGTAGGTCCACATGAGCATGAAGAAGACAAAGGAACTCATAGTCTATCTCATAGTATTTGCAGATTTTTCAAGCTTATAGGTGGACAAAGCACTTGGAATTCTTCTTCCTCTTCTTGTCTATATTCTTCTTATTCCATCTACTTCTTCTTCTTCTTGTTGTGGGAGATCTTGGCCATTTTTTTTTAAGGAAGCAAAATCATACACACTTCTTTTTAGTGCTTAAAATGAACCCCCAAATCATACTTAAATCCATTAAAAAATTAAAAATTTGCAAGAAAAGAAAAAATCTTTTAACAAGTGAAACTAAACCAATCTAATCATTTGCATCCTTGCAACATCAAGGTTTTAGATGCATTCATGCAAAGTTAGGAACACTTCATTCTTGGGAATTTAAAAAGAACTTCAAGTTTTCATTTCAAAAGGTTCAAAATCAACACTAAGTGCACACTAAAATCTAAATCAAACCCAAAGCATCAATCAAGGATAAAATGAACCTCATTTGCAAATATGTTAAAGTTCTTTTAAAAATCTCATGAGAACTAAGAGTCCTAAATGGTTGCCAAAATTGTCCTAAAAAGCTTTGTTATTTGTTCCAAACAAATGTCTTGTTACAAAATCTTGAATGTATCTTAGGTTTTTTATGCATCAAAACAATCTAGGAATATCATTTTTGGGCTTAAAACATGCAAACTAGAACACAAAATCTTGAATGAAAAGCAAAGTCCAAAGAGTCATTTTCACTTTTGAGTCCAAAAACAATCTTGAATGATCTAAGGTTAAAACAAAGCACTTCAAAGTTCTTAAAACAACACACAAAATCTCAATCTTGAATGCTCAAAGGAAAAAACTTGAATGTTTAATCACTTGTCTTTGAATGCATGTTGCTAAAATCACTCTTGAGTGCCATGGATTAAAATCAAGTTTGTTTTTTTTATGAATGCATGATTAAAACAAAAAAATCCAATCTTGAATGCCATAGATCAAATAATCATCTTTTGGGGCATAAAAAGAATCCACATTTTTGATATCTTCTAAGTTATAAAAACTAATAAAGACGCTTTGAGTAAGTTTTTAGTTGGACTCACCCTCTTTAATCACCCATAAATTTAACCATTGGTTGCAATCTCAGTGCCATCTATGGGGATGGGTCCACCTAAGAGGGTGTTAAGTGCTCCACGCAAATCAAACTCCACTCACTTGGGTTTTTAGTGGTTTTTCTAAGTTAGAAAATTCCTTGAATGCGCATTAATCTCGCTCACACTTCATTTGGGCATAAAAATTGGACAAATCTTGACGTGGAGGGCCTCCAGGCGCGCGCTTGAAATTGAATCTCACACACCTTTGTTTTGGGCTTAAAATAAACTCACACTCAATCTTGAATGCCTTAAAGAAAAATCAATCGATACTTGACGTGGAGGGCCTCCGGGCGCACGATTTTACCTTCTTGTTGACCCTAACTCTTCTTCTTGTTCGCATTCTTCGATCAATTTTATTTTTGTCAATGCTTCAAAGTTGGAATAAACATTGTATCTTAAACATGAGTGCTTGCAAAGTCTAGATCAAAAAACTTAAGCGTCAGTTGGTAAAAGAACAAGCGTGTTTTTTAGCCCAAGATCATCCAAGTCTTCTCTCCCCTTGTCGTCTTTCGAGGCCATCTTGGGTGCATAAGATTAGGATCCAAAATCTTGTCTTAGCTTTTTAGGAGGCCTGCTTGGGGATTTCATCACCCCTTGGGATGACCTCAACTCCAGTGTTCCGACGGAGTATAAAGATCAGGAGGTGAATCCAAAGACACCTCTCTTGGGATCAAAATTTTGTCACTCGGGCTAATCCTCAAGGAACTTTATACCCTTGAGAAGTGAAAGAGGAGAAGTGGGTTACTGCTCCTCTCAGCTGTGTGACATCTTTTTGGTTTCATCTACAGATTTGGGCCTCACGTACCTTGTGTATATCGAGGACTCCCTAGCTAAACCAAATTTCATCCTTGTAGAAAGCTTCCTAAGATGTTGGTGTGTTTGACATGCTTGCTCAAAACTTTTGTCTACTTGTTTGTTCATAGCTTTTGAATGAATGTTTGCCAGTTTTGGTCGAAATCCCAAAAAAGCAGAAATCTCCCAGCTCAAGGCATACTTAGCGTAGTCACTGCCTCATCAGAAAATCATCCAAGCTCCCCCGCTGCAACCAAATCTATCTAGTTCCTTGCTTTAGAACAATCCCAAATCCAAAGTCTCTCCAAATCATCCCCCCCAGCTAGCTCGCAACTCAATCCAAAATCACACCCAAGCCTTTAGAGAGTTGTTGTCATTCTGCTAGAATTTGCTATCCAATCAATCTGACCAATCCACTAGCCTCACCAACGTTATCCCTTTGACAGAGCTTTGTCTAGGGTAATCTAGCTTTGTCACTTGTTATCCCTCATCACCTTGAGCTAAAGGTTGGGATCCACAAGTGGTCAATCTCGTGTCATGCCCATAGGATCATTAGTCTATCCTTAAGTTGACACAATCTCCACCAATCCAGCGCATAGGAAAGCAAAACTCACTTTTTGATAGCATGCCCTTGAAGTCTTCCATCCATAGGAAAGCCAAAAATCTCCAGCCAATCCTCCTTAGGTTTATCATACAGCTTTGACTCTCCCTAGGAAATCTTTCATCAGTCAATCCAAAATCTGTGCTTAATCCAAATCCAACCATGAGCTTCCGTGTTCATCCATACGCAAGACCCCATCCCTATCAAACTCATCATCAAAGCATGAAGTACCAATCCTATCATGATGTGTTTGGTCACATTGTCCTTGCTCCCGCCACCTCCTATTCCAATGATGATGAAAATCTTGTTGACTATGACGGGTATATTGAAAGCCTTAGAAACATTCCCCCAAGCATCCCCCAAAATCCAAGAGTTATTCCAAACTATCTAGTCATGCCATCTGATATTCCAGCTTCCCCTCCATCACCCCATCAACCAAGCTTCCAATCTTCCACCCCCATCAGACTAGCTATTCCTGTCAATCCACCTCCACCTTTGACACACGAGTCTCCAAGGAATCTCCTAGAGGAAATACAAGAAAAGTTGCCTCCAACAGTCGATAAGCCATGTCATCTAATCCAACCATGTGAAGTAGTCAGTGATGAAGCTTCCCCATCTATAATATCACCTCCATCTCCCATAGCTATCATCCCCATATCATCCATCAAATTGCTTAAAATCCTTCCACTTCTCGCAAGCATCAAAATCCCACCACCTATCAAATCCCTCCAAATCCTATCCACATCGCCTCCAAGCATTTTCCAAATCTCTCATAATGACCCTTATGCATCCATCTTCTACTCACCCATCTCCACTACTGAATCTCCCATCCATCCATCCGCTGCCTTTGAAGAATCCATCCCTTCACCTCCTATCGCACCATCCACTCCAAACCAATCCTATCAAGATCCTACCCAAAAGCATGTTGACATCCCCCAAAGCATAAATGAAGATATCATCGTACCATGTCTTCCATCCATAGTGCAGTCACCATCTCCTCCATCTCCAAAACCTCAAGCCATATCTCCTCCACTACAAGATATCTTGTCATCCCACCAGCTACATCAAGATCCTATCCTTCCATCTCCCCCGCTCCATGCTTCCATCTTACCACCTATCCAAGCTATTCCACCATCTATAATCTACCCTCTTGGTTTACTTACATTCATCCACGGTGGCCCTCTCTCAGTAGAAGAATTAAGAATAGTATATCCCCATTGCAATACACCTAATAAATCACTTCTACCATTTTTTTCAAGCAAAAAGTTTCCTCAGCTTGTTCAAAAGCTTAATCGATGGCATTATCAAGGTCAAGGTTTAGGACCACAAGAGCAAGGAATCAGAGAGCCTATTATTGCACAAAAAATCTTAGGATTTCATGGTCTTGGATATGTATCCAAAGGCTCACCATCTAAAGGTGTTGGTACACCACACCCCCAAACCAAGCCTATCTCCAAGCCCACCATGCCAACCTCCCATCACTCCTTCAAGAAATCTTATGTCATCCCCCCTCCACCATCTTTGCAACCCAAAACAACCTACCATATCCCCCCTTCATCTGCTAAATCCATTTTGGGTCCCTATGTCCCAAAATCTACCATCCTCCATCCTCCTATCAGCCATCATAAAAATCCTATTCCATCCATTCCTATGCAAGATCAACAAAGGCACATATCAGGGCACATCATCCATCATCATCCCCCTACATGCTCTTTCATATCCTCTCCATCTCACAAAGCTTCTCCTAACCATCTTCCCAAAGCTTACCACAGCAATGTGAATGCCAACTTCAAAATGCATAAAGCTAAAAATCCACATCCTAGGCAATCATATGTCTATTCTAAAAGACATACTCCAAAAAGGAAAAATCCAATCAAAGAATGCAAAACAATGCAAAAGCTTATGAAAAGAAAATCCAAAACCATGCGGATCCCCAAGAAAAAAGTTGAAACCCAATGCATAATGGCATCCACCATTGCTAATCCCCCATCTCGTGACTTATGTCCCCCATCTCCTAACTCCATCTTGGGTGCCTATATCCCCAAGCATGCTTCCACAAATCCTCCATCACGCCCGCATCTACCATCTATCCCCCATATGCTCTTTTCACACCCGTCCCAACATGTGCCAATGATGCTCTTGCAAGCATCCCCATCTCATGCTCCTTTCCAACCTTTTCATCCCTCCATCTCGTACCATCAATCCCATCTAATCCGATCTATTGCATAAATCACACATCCGGTGTACCAACAGCTAGCAACAAAATTGAACATTCCAATAGCCAGTGAAAAATCTCAAGAAAAAGCCAAAATAGCTGAAGAAAGCCAAAATCATTCCAGCTAAGTCCAAAGTCAAAAAGTCAAAAAAGAAAAGAAAAATAAAGCGTCCACTGGTGAAAACTTGGCAATTCAAGCGCCTTGGACAAGTACCATGATGAAAACTTGGCAAACAAGCCTCATGCGTAATCCCGCCATCCCTAGCTTAGCCTATCGCCCTCATGCTTTTGGTCATCTCTTGACATCCAAATCCATCTTCCAATCTATCCACATATCCTCCATCCTCCAGCTTCCATCTCACACCATCCACTAATCTTATGCAGCTTCAGCCAATCATCTCAGCTATCATCCATCTCCCTAGCCCCTTCAGCTTTTTCCATCCTAGCTTCAATCCTATCACATCCATCATAAGACCTCCTTTCACATGTTATCTTCTGATTGGGGGCACTATATTCCTTGGAGATCTTGTCTTGTCCATCCTCCCTTGTCATTGGTATCTAGCTCTAGGCTATCCTCATGCAAACCCAATGTCATCTCTTTATATCCATCATAATCCTAGCTATCTACCATCCTATCCAGCCATCTCATCCTACTCCTCTAGCTATCCTTGGTCACAAAATCTCTCATCATCATTGGATGCATCCTGCCAAATCCATATCTTTCGCTATCACCCCACCCTTAGCTTTCGCATCTTGCACAACATCGAACCATCTCGCTATCCTATCATCCTGAGCTTTTGCCTGCTTGTAACTATCTTGGTTTGTTAGCTTGTACCATATCTTGATTAGCTCACTTGTAAATATCTTGGTATGTTAGCTTGTACATCCTCTTTAGCTTAGTACCATTGTATCTATCCAGTGTTAGTGTCAGTTCATCCTTGATCAGCATCTTGCACCCATCACACATCTTGGTTAGCTATTCCAACGCATCCTTTAGCTAGATTTCCTGTCACCAAAGTGTTATCTTTCTTAGTTCAGCTTTCCAGACACATCACTCATTCAAATCCACCAGCTTCGATGCTCTCCAATAGGTCCTTGCAGGATATAGCTTTCCTCATGTCTAATCTTGGTCCGTTAGTACCTTGTCCTACCCATCTCGTTGGCAAACAACTCTCTTTTGGATTTTCACTTTCTTTTGATTTGGGATCTTCCCTTTTGGGTCTTGAAGTATCTTTTCCAAGCAATCTCCTTGTTCCCTCCTCAAGGTTGCCACAATCTTCCATATCATGGTATGCTGTGAATGGGGAAATTAGAGCGTAAGGTCTTGATTAGGTCTTTTGTTTATTTTTCTTTTCTGCTTGTGGGTTCTCCAGTGTCGTTTCCACGCTGCTTCCTCTAGGATTCATGTGTGATGCTGGGGCAATCCTTGTGTGTTTGTTTTGAGTTAGTTTGTCAGTCCTTTGGACGGTTGGTGAAAAGGCCTTGATGTTCTTGGTAACCTTGGCAATTAACCAATAGTCCTATAGCAAATCTAGTGCTCAACTACATGGTGGTACGTCTCTTTGAAGTATCCCCCCGCTCAAAAAGCTTCAATGGTTTTCCTTCATCTCCATTATCCCCCATCCATATCCAGCATCTGTCTCTCCTACCCCAGCTAATGCATCAGTATCTCTTTGAATCACTCATCACTCTTAGCTTTAGGGATCCACAATCCTAGTCTTAGGGATCCACCAATCCAAATCAATCCACCAAGCCTCATCTTTTGAGATCCACAATCCTAGTCCTAGGGATCTCCAAAACCCATCTTCCACCAATTTGACTCTTTGAAATCCTATTGCATCAGCTTTATAATCCCCTCATCCATCTCCCTATCCTGGATTCCTTTTTATAGCGCTCTGCTTCTTCATCCTCCACCTTCCCTAAAGTCTTAAGCTTGCTTCCTCTTGTGCATCTGATTCTCCTTTGTCATTCTCCCATAGTGAGAGTTTGAGCTAATTTAGCCCCTTTTCTTTGCCCATCTGAGTCTTCTTGCTCATCTCAGATTCTTGTACTTTTCAAGAAGTTGTCGAGCCTCACTTTCTCTCCCTACCGCCTTCTTGAGGGGGCATCTTGTAGTCCATTCTCTCCTCTTCTGCTCTAGCCTTGGGCATCTTATTTTCTTATCTTTGATGCCATGCCACTTGCGGCATCACATCAAAGAGGGGCAAAATGTAGACACCTAAAAAACCTTTAGAAAATAAAGTATTTTTATTTTTCTAAAAAATACCTGATGACATCATCATTAATTAATTAATTATTTAATTAATTAATTAATTAATTTTTATGCCATTAAATCCCTTTATCTTAATTAAAAATATTTAATTAAGAAATCCCTCCCAAAAATGTTTAAATCTTATTTAAACATTATTTCCTTATTTATTAATTATTTAATTAATAAATTGACCAAAAAATCCAAAATAAATAAAAAAATTTTTTTTTGCCCAAAACTTGGCCAATTTCCTTAAGACCACTAACCTCTTCCAAAATCTTCTAATCCTTCTTTAATTTTAATTAAAGGCTAATCCCATCATTTCCTACCCCTAATCCCAACTCAAAATATTTAATTAAGATTAAATATTAATCCTCATGTTTATTAAAAAAGTTTTGATAAATATCTCCTCAACCCAAACCCTTGAAATAAATAAAACTTTATTTATTTCCTAAAAATCTAATTTATCCTCATCCTAAGAAGTTCTAGACTCTTCTAGAAAGTCTTCATCCTCATCCTAGGAAATTCTAGACTATTCTAGAAAGTCTTTATCCTCATCCAAAGCCTAGACTCTTCTAGAAGATGTCTTTAACCCTAATCCTAATCCCCTCCTAACCTTGTCACATTCCCTAAACATGGGTTAAAACTTACTAACCCAAGCCAAAGTTAACAAACATCTCCTCCTTCACCCACCCTCATTAAATGCCATCCACTTGCCTATCCCTAAGCTAAATCTAAACCATCCTAATCCATCCTCTAATCATTTGCACAAGCCTAAACAAGCTTAAAACCTTCCTAATCAAGTCCAAGTCAAAATTGCTCTCATCACCCTCAAAAAATCTCAACCATAAAACTTTATGAGGTCCACTAGGTCATAAATGACTCTTACAAGCCCTTTTATTGCTCTTACAAGTCATTATGAGGGTCTTTATGAATATTTTATCCCTTGAACCTCCTTTGTTGACTCATCCTTCCCCTTTCCTCCATCCTCTCACCATGTGACATGTGTCACTCCTTGATTGGCTATAAGGAAGCACAATCCATGTGCTCTCTTCTCATGCAATCTGAGCCCTCCATAAGCTTTTTCCCATCCTTGCATCCTAGCCCTTGATCCCTCAAGCCTTTTGCCTATTTAAGGAATCCTCTCCCAAGCCATTTTAACACAATACATGAAGTAAAGTCATAATGCCATTTTGAGAAGCCATTTTACATCAAAACCATACACTCACACCCAAATTCCAACTCCATTTGAAGCCCTTTTTGAAGCATAAAGCTTGAGCATACATCCTATCTATTTAGACAAAGCTACTCAAGAAGAGAGCTTCTCATTGAGAGAGCCCATTAATGGCTCATATTCTCAATTGAGAGCTCATCTTAGTCTATCTTGAAGTTTATTAATTTTGTTTAGTTTATAGAAGCTTTATTTAAATTTGGTTTCTATTAGCATACTAACATTGCTCATATACAGAATCATCCTTTTTACTTCTTATTTGGCGTGAATATCTTTGCTTGTGGGTTATGGCATCTCTTTTCAAAGTGATTCCCTTGTATTTAGCAAAAGTGGCCCTCCTTTTTATGCTTTCCAATTTTCATATACGTCGTGATCTATCGGCTTAGATTTAGAATTGCCATTTTCCAAATACTGTTGCCTTCACATACGGATCTTCTACTCTAATCATTGACACCATTTTTCACTCTATTGCACAAAACTCATTTTCTTGCGATATGTGACGTTGGACATAGAATTAATAGTAGGCTTCAAAAATTGATGGTGTCTCATTTTTATGTGTTGACTGTGTTTCCTTTATGGTTGGTGGCTTCATTTTTGGGTGGCTTTCTTCTATCAATGCATGGGCCTTCATGCTAGTGTTCCTTTATTGTTTGAATGCGTGAACTTCCTTTTGCAATCATTCTCTCCTTCCATCGTTGGTGGCTTACAACATTTATGCTGGGTATTCTCTACAAATGGCATACTTTTTTATGCATTGGTTCCTGCTATTGACATTTTTTCTTATACACTGCAGTGTCTTGCCCTATCATGCTTATGGGCTACCTGGGTCCTCTATTGTTCTCACTGCCTGGCTTCTTACTACTTCCTTGGTGTATGGCTTTCTTCATTCACGTGGGTCTTTATTTGCTAATGTTACAGGCCTCTTCCCAATTTATGAGTGGGCTTTCTTTTTACAATGTGTGGCTTGGTCTTGTATGCTCTATCTTCCTCATTTGTCAAATTTGTCTTTTTCATGTGCAGGTTTGTCGCTATGATGGTGAATTCCTTCTTAAAAAATTTGTAATTCTTCCTCTACAATCACAGAGAAGAGTTCTAATTGATTATCCTCTGCAATTTCTTTCAGCCATCTAACTAGATATGTATCTGAATGCACACTAGAGGCTGTCAAAGCCACTGATTGATCATTTGAAGAATCACCTTTTACATTCATATTCTTTTCACCAAGCTTTTGATGCATGAATGGGATAGCCAACTCCCTCAACCTTTCTACTACTATGGTTCACTGAATCCACTAAGCATTATCTTGAATTTCTCATACTCGTCAATCTGTTCCCAAGTACTAAGACATAAATCAATGTCCTCGAAAGTATTGTAACTGTTTGTCAAGAGTGGAAAACATAACATGATATAAATCAGAGATATCTTCAAAATTGCCTTTGCCATCTCTCTCGGCTTTAATGGTTGATGTTTTTCCATTTATGTTTTGCAGATAGGGAAATTTTCTTTGCTAAAATAACTCGCTCGTACAATGTCTGATGTAGCCTAAAGAGCACATAATATGAATCATTGCCATAGAAAATCTTATAATCTTTTTGTGCTCTATTGTTTAAATTAGATGCTACATGTTTTGCAAGAGGTTTGGCCATTAACAAAGAGTGGTCTAAATTTGTCATGGATGTTCCTTCACCTTCAACCTCATGGGCATCAGCAATTACCTCAGCCTCCCCTTCAATTTCATCCTTACAATCATTTTCTTCACGTCCTTCATCCTTTTCCTCTTGAAAATATTTTAATCAATAGACACATCCATACGCTAACTGTTGACTATGTATAGAAAAACTCTACTTTGACTCCCAATCTTATCAATCTGACAAAAATTAGTCGAGCCCCAAAGTGGGTTCGACTAAAAAGAAAATTCATTTTTAGGCAACTGAATCCTCAAATTGATTTATTCACTACCTCGGATTGATTAGAATCAAGTTCAAACATTGAATCATCAAATAAACTTGCTTTACCACTTATTTGCAAACTATCAATTCAGTGCCAGGAGGTCCTTTGACTGGCCTTAAAAGATGGTCCAAACACCTAACTAAGCTCTAGAATCGAACACACTACTTCTTTGTTCTGCACACTTTTACCCCATCAAATCTCATTTCATGAAAAATTTAGGGTCAAAAAAATTGACTATCAAAGTTGACATCACTGAATCACCTGCAGATAAACATGTCAGAAAGCAATAAATTGGGTTTGGGTTTTTCTTTGAAAATTGGGCAAATGAGCACATGGGGAAATGAAAATTGGGACATTGGTTCTCTGTCATGAGGACATTATGGATCTATGATTTAGGCTCATGATGAATAACAGGACGTGAATGGTGAGCGGTCAAAGTGAGCTACTTGGATTTGTTGACTAGAAAGAATGATAAGAAATCAATTTTTGCAAATGGATTCATGAAGAACTAAAAACTGGCACACTTGAAATATTTTTGGAGGGTAAAAAATTGGTACAATCCATTCAATCTCACCTATCATGGATTAGGAGTTATAACGTCATGAACAGGGCTTCCAATCAATTTGCATTTTATGACACCAATAAAAAGTTAGAAATTCCATTTGGAATTGCATTTGAAAACTAAGAAAATGGATTCGTCATGAGCTAAAACTTGAAACATAACAAGTCTCTGACGTCTAAAATGCAACACAAAAGGAAATTTAGTGTTTTGATCAACTGGTCAAAATTTATTGCAGGTCAAACAAGGCTTCCCAAAAAATTTGCACAATTACACAAAAGCATGAAACAATAACTAACCAACTTTGAGGGATTCAAAACCTAGTCAAACAGACTCAAAATGACTCAAAATATGAAACATAGGTTCTTGGATATGGACACTAGACACTCCCAAAGCGGTGAATCAAAAAACATTTTTGGGTGCGAGATATTCAATGACAAACACAACCCCCTGTCGTTGTTTGACTCTTAGGGTAAAAATGTAGATTTAACAATTGCTCAAAATTGGATCTTACAAAATAGCTCGAAATGACAATTCATCACTATGGAATAGGTAGATGCACTAAATGAAAGGTGCTAGAAACATTAAACACCTCTTACACCTCAACTTGACAACTAGGTACATGTGCATCAAAAAGGTTTTATAGGGCTTAGTTTCTCAAAATTGCTCAAAATTTGGGCTACAATTTTGAGCGCCAACAGTGGCTCTGTCTGGGGATGCATGCCCCTTGTGGGCATGTCAAGATTTCAAATCTCTAGGAGAAGTAGACCACACACTTGAATTCAAAAATCTCTCGAACAACTTTATTGAAAGCAAACAACAACTAGCACTACTATGTACAAGCGATGGCCTTGGGCCACCGAAAAGTTTCAAAACTTCTTACCTCTATCACAGACCTAATTTTTATTTGTATTCCCCTGAGGTAAACTGAAATTCTCATTTCCATTTGTTTCACCTAGCACATCAACATTTGCAGTCAGCTGATTAGGCAAAACAAAACTATCATCATCTTCATAGTGCATATAAAAATCAGACATACTTTCTTCATCTTGCTCACTGTGAAAATATGAATCAGCATGATGATAGCAACTAACAACAAACTGAAACTAATCACTACTAACGAAATCATGGATTCCTTCAACTAGAAACACAAAAGCTTGGTACTCTATTTTATTCAACGAGTTACATGAATCAATTTGTAACTCACCTTGTGCCTCTGGGTGTGAAGAGTATGTAGAATCTGATTTCTTCTCATTTGCAATATTAATACTCTATAAATCAAACTGAACATATGTTGCATCTTCTTCACATTCTAACAAATGATTAGACCCCAAATCATAATAATTATCATGAAATTACATGTTCACCATATGTTGATCCGTATAAAAATTTTCCTCAAACAACTCACTAGGATGAACCATTTCATTAGTATTACTTTTCTCAATAGATGAGCTATCAAAATTTATCTTGGCATCATGAAAACAAAAAGAAAATGGATCATCAATAGACCTTATCCCTACATCTTCATTCTCAACATAGAGGTCATCATGTGCATTGATGTACATATTACCATCACATATACTTCCAAAATTTGACAAAGCATATTCTGAAACTGTATCTCCTTCAACATAAAATTTAGGGGAAATGACTTCACCACATGAATTTGCATAATGTGTCAAAACACAAGCATCCTTAGATTGGTTAGCATGCCTTTCAAAATCATGAGCCAACAAGTCATTAATCTCATCAACGCTTAACAAGATTTCACTACTAGTTTCTTCTCCTTGGCTGAGATCATTATCTAGATGGCTTGGCACATTTGTAACAATAGACTCATTAGTAATATATTTTGAAAAATTAGAATTTTAATTATCCCATAGATCTTCTTCTTTAGACAATACATCAACAATCGGCATCGTAACACAGTCACATTCATCACTAGAAGAAAGACTATTACTACTATTTTACTTTTCCTCTTCTCGACAATCATCATCATAAAAAGATGAATCCACATTATGCCTATTATCAAATTGCTGATTACCATCCTCTGATTCATAAAAATGAGACTCCTCATATTCATTATCACTTTCAATGGATTCATTACATTTGTTAACATTAGACTCATTAGCATTTAAAGCACTTTCAACCTCCATGATAAAATTTTGGATTTCATAAATCTTATCTAATCTTATATTGGCTGGCCAATCAACTGAACGTGGCATAAAAACTTCTAAGAGTACCATTGGCCATGAAGATTCCTCAGGTTTGAAAAACTCGTCAAGATTCATAACTACTAATTTGAACTTCATATAAATTTAAAATATACTAAGACCCTTAATATCACCAATTGTACTTCTTAACATTAAGATAGTCTTATCATGAATCTTTCTTTTCAATCTAGCAATATTCGCACGAACACTTTCAAGAGTCAATTCATCACTTTTAGACCTAAACTCAGAATCCATCTTATAAACTTTTAAAACTCCTACCTCTTTTTCTTAGTGCTGAAACCACTAGATGGAGGCAATTATTTTGTTTATTCAATTTTCATGAGAGACAAATATGAAAATTGAAATACCTTTATGTGTTGTTGTCTGAAACTTCAGATCTGCCGATTAGCACAGGTGCAAGCATGAAGCCCTTCACATTGTAGATAGAATCCTTTATAGAGTTGCCACCTCCTTGAAGAGGAAAATGAAATCACAATAGTGATTCACCCTTTGAAATGAATTTCTTCAGCAGATACAAATAGTCACATAAAACATTAATCAAGAACTTGTACTTTCTCTTTCCCAACAAACTAGATCGGCCCATAAATACTGAAAGCTTTTGATATTAAAAAAAAACATGCACTGGTACAGAGATTTACTTCAAAGTTACTAGTCACATTTAGTGAGAAAAGATTTTAAAACAATTTTGTAATCTGTAGATTTTGAACCAGACTTTCAATATGGAAAACTTGTAGATCACTAACACCTTGGAAAGAGGATACACTTCATTTTAGATTCTTGACTCTGAATTTACAGTACTATTTTTGAAAACCAAAACTGACTGAATTGAGTGAAAATAAAACCTAGTAGAAACATAATCTGGACTCAATCCTTCAAATATACTGCTATCCTGAACAAAGCATCACTAGGGTGCATGATATTTGAGTAAGAAAACTAGAAAATGCATCAATCAACTTACTGCGGCAATCTTTTCACACACTTGTCCTGCTATATTGAATCTCCTTTTAAATTCTCAAGGTTTGTCTATTATACAGATTCAATACAACTCCCCAGCAGAGTCACCATTTTGTTGGTGTTTGAAAATGCTGGAGGGTTTTCAATTATCCCCATGAGAATATGACATATCTAGGGGCAGCTAACTCCCACTCTTAACATATCATTTCAAACATAGGGCCAACTATAGGGCTTGAACCTTCTTCTACTTCAAGCTCTGCTAAACCTAGGTGGGTAGACCTCAGATTCAAATGATGTCGTACCAGGACAAAAACATATCCCTAAATCTATTAAGCAGATTTTACCCTTATTTCTCCTAATGACTCATGAAATGACACAGATCTATAGTAACTAGGAGTAAAGCTATGAATCTCATAAGCTGAGTGAGGGTTAAACATTTAGGTCCTTCAACATTAAAGGGAAAGAATGTTTGATTAATAATGTTGAATTCAACAAAACTCCTAATATGTAGCAGCAAGAACTAAGTGATCCTGTAGCTGATCAATGCCTTAACCATTGGGAAAATTCATGAATCAAATACACACATATGGATATCTGAGACATATTTGTATCTTCAGATATATGATCTATCCATTCACCTTGTAAATAGACATCCATGTTCAATCTGAATCTCATTCTTACATGATATCCTTCTCAATAAACTTGCAACCTTGTTGATTCCCTGAAGCATTTACATAACTCCTTGAGTCATAAGTAACAATAAAACAACATACAGCCTTAAGGGACTGCAAATATGACCTATGCTCTTTGTTCAAAGATCTGAGACTAGAGACAAGAACTAGAATGAAACTAATGCAATTCCTCTACCCTTTGTATTATTTCCTTGAAATTATATAGTCATATGCATGAAAATGAAAACATGGAAATACCTAATAGATTTGAACTATCTGTATTAACCTTCCTAATGCTTTTCATACAAGAGAGAAAGTGTTGAAAGAATGGTTTCATAGTAAAACATTGGAACCCTACTGGTATTACCCAAAGAAAACTACCAACCTACTGGTTTCTCACTGATAAAGACTAGAACCCTTACAATGGATGAAAGATAGAAAGATATAGTAAGAAGTGAATTCTCATATCTATTATGCAATTGACATGTGTCCACTTGAAATTCAATCTTCTGCAATTGAAAAACCTCTCTCTTCTCTCTACCATTTTGATCTAATTTGGTTTCATCATTGCCTTGTAACTGATTTGCAAAATATCTTAGCTAAATGATGAAACCTTTATGCAACCAAAAATATCTGATATGCCACAAAAATGCTTATAAAACTCTATTTAAGTGACTTAAAAATGAACCCCACCTGCATTTTCACTATCTTTTATGTATATTCAAGTCATTACTTTGCTAGAAATCATAATTGAACTTTGATACCTAAATTCGGTTGCAAGATAGGAACCTGAGACAAATCCTCCTATAGCTTGAACTAGTGGCATTTTGTCCAAAAACTAACCTCAGAACCAGAAAGTTCATCTTCTCACAATTTTGGTGATATATAACATTGCATATTTCACCTCTCAGAAACCCATTAAATCTCAATTCAAAAATCACTCCCTTGGTATAAGTGCTCAGGTCTGCTCATCTTTTTAAATTTTAAAAGTCAAAAATTTAAAATTATCTAAAGTTAAAACTTTAGATTATACCCTTTTTAAATTTCACTGCCGTGTATATGATGAAAAATAATTTTAAAAATGAAAATTTAAAATTATTTATTTTTGCCCTCATCCTTTAATTTTGGGGTCAACTATCCTTTGATCTGGTGCCACATGGTAGCCTCTGATTGGTCGACTTGCCACCTCATTACCACATGGCACTCACCTGCTTGCTTGCATTTCTTAACGACCTTTTAACTTTTTATTGCGGGGATGCACTGATGGTCAAATCTGTCATGTGGTAGCATCATGTGCATCGCATTTAAACCTATTCCTATGACACCACATGGCAGCCTCTAATTGGCTCTGGAAGGTCACCTGCCACTTGTCACAATATCATTTGCCACCATCTGCCTTGTCACCATCCAAGAAAACTTGATGAAACGTGTCCCACTCTTGCTTGCCTAGAAGATTTAACTCCCTTGCAACTTTATTTTGTGGGCAAGCGCCCATCGTCCATTACCAGCCACGTGTTGAAATCTTAGGCCATGTCTAAGTCTATTGTTGATGAATTGTGACCTAGGCCCACTGCCACATGGTGCCTAGGCACATTCCCCACATGGTGCCTAGGCACATTCCCACATTTTCTAAATCTTGAGCAACTTATTATTGCGGGGAAGAGCTAGCCAAAAGATGAGGACACGTGGCACAATCCAAGCACTTTTCGCCACATCAACATAGTTATTTGTTTGTTTAAAATTTGTTTCTTCACCATCTAGCTCATATCCATTGGTGCGTGGGGCCCACATATGGGCCAACAGCTTCAAACAGCCTCTTTTCTTAAGACATTTCACTATTCATGTAAAATTGGATTTAAAAACATAAATACGACCTCCCACGATGAATGTGGGATAATGGCCTTTAATGGCTTTTTCCATTTATGATTGCGATTTTTTATGCATGGCTTGTTCTTCAATCTAAAACTGTGGGCTTCTTCCAATTTTTTTTTATGTCTTGCTTCCTCTTAAAACATGAATCTTCCATCCGCAGGTCTGTATATCCCTTGAATCATCTTTTTTACTTCTTCTTCGGTGTGAATGTCTTTTCATGTGGGTTATGGCATCTCTTTTCAAAGTGATTCCCCTGTATTTAGCACAAGTTGCCCTCCTTTTTATGCTTTCCCATTGTCATATATGTCATGATCTGCAAGCTCATATTTGGAATTGCCTCTTTCCAAATACCGTTGCCTTCACATATAGATCTTCTGCTCTAATCATTGACGCCATTTTTCACTCTATTGTACAGAACTCCCTTTCTTGCAATATGTCGCATTGGACATAAAATTAATAGTAGGCTTCAAAAATCGATGGTGTCTCATTTTTATGTGTTGACTATGTTTCCTTTATGCTTGGCGGCTTCATTTCTGGGCAGTTTTCTTCTATCAATGCGTGGGCCTTCATGTTGGTGTTCCTTTATTGTTTGAATGCATGAACTTCCTTTTGCAATCGTTCTCTCCTTCCATCACTGGTGGCTTATAGCATTTATGCTAGGTATTCTCTGCAAATGGCATCCTTTTTTATGCACTGGTTCCTGCTATTGACATTTTTTCTTATGCACTATAGTGTCTTGCCCTGTCATGCTTACGGGTTACCTGGGTCCTCTATTGTTCTCACTGCCTGGCTTCTTACTACTACCTTGGTGTATGGCTTTCTTCATTCACATGGGTCTTTATTTGCTAACATTACAGGCCTCTTCCCAATTTATGAGTGGGCTTTCCTTTTGTAATTCGTGGCTTGGTCTTGTACGCTCTTTCTTCCTCATTTGTCAACTTTGTCTTGTTCATGTGCAGGTCTGCCGCTATGATGGTGAATTCCTTCTTAAAAACTTTCTAATTCTTTCTCTAAAATCATAGCTCAGAGTTCCAATTTATTATCTTCTGTAATTTCTTTTAGCCATCTAACTAGATATGTATCTGAATGCACACCAGAGGCTGTCAAAGCCACTAGTTGATCATTTAAAGAATCATCTTTGCAGTCATATTCTTTGCACCAAGCTTTCGATGCATGAATGGGATAGCCAGCTCCCTCAACCTTTCTACTACTGTGGTTCACTGAATCCACTAAGCATTATCTTGAATTTCTCATACTCATCAATCTATTCCCAAGTACTAAGATGTAGATTAATGTCCCAAAAAGTATTGTAACTATTTGTCAATAGTAGAAAACACAACATGATATAAATTAGAGATATCTTCAAAACTACCTTTGCCATCTCTCATGGCTTTAATGTAGCATCTTTTTGTCCTTCTACCACAAATTTCTAATTACTGGTTGACTTCCTCGAACCTAGCATTATCAGCTGAACCATCAAGTAAGCTATGTAGTGTACTCATAAATTTGTTATATAGATCTAGATGATTTGTATCCTTAACACTTTTCCATTTATGTTTTGCAGATAGGGAAATTTTCTTTGCTGAAATAACTCACTTGTACAATGTCTGATGTAGCCTGAAGAGCACATAATATGAATCATTGCCATAGAAAATCTTAGAATCTTTTTGTTCTCTATTGTTTTAATTAGATGCTACATGTTTTGCAAGAGTTTTTCCATTAACAAAGAGTGGTCTAAATTTGTCATGGATGTTCTTTCACCTTCAACCTCATGGGCATCAGCAATTACCTCAGCCTCCCCTTCACTTTCAGCCTTACAATCATTTTCTTTGCATTCTTCATCCTTTTCCTCTTCAAAATATTTTAATCAATAGATGCATCCATAGCCTAACTATTGACTATGTATAGAAAAATTCTACTTTGGCTCCCAATATCTTATCAATCTAATAGAAATTAGTTGGGCCCCAAAGTGGGTCTGACTAATTTTTTTTTCCATTTTCAGGCAACTGAATCCTCAAATTGATTTATTCACTACCTCAAATTGATTAGAATCAAGTTCAAACATTAAATCATCAAATAAGCTCACTTTACCACTTATTTGCAAACTATGAATTTGGTGCCAGGAGGTCCTTTGATTGGCCTTAAAAGCTAATCCAAACACCTGAACGAGCTTTCGAATCAAACACACTAGTTCTCTGTTCTACACACTTTTACCCCATCAAATCTTGTCTCATGACAAATTCAGGGCCAAAATATATTGACCATCAAAGCTGACCTCACCGAATCACCTGCAGATAAACATGTAAAAAAGCAATAAACTGGGTTCGAATTTTTCTTTGAAAACTGGGCAAATTAGCACATGGGGAAATGAAAACTGGGGCATTGGTTCTCTGTCATGAGGACATTATGGATCTACAATTTAGGCTCATGATGAATAATAGGATGTGAATGGTGAGCGGTCAAAGTGGGCAACTTGGATTTGCTGACTAGAAAGAATGATAAGAAATCAATTTTTACAAATGGAAATGACCTAGAAATGTGTGCAAATGGATTCGTCAAGACCTAAAAATTGGCACACTTGAAATATTTTTAGAGGATAACATAGTGGTACAATCCATTCAATCTCACCTACCAAAGATTAGGAGTTATAACATCATGAACAAGGGTTCCAATCAATTTGCATTTTATGACACTTAAAAAGTTAGAAATTTCATTTGGAATCATGTTTGAAAACTTAGCAAACGGATTCATCATGAGCTGAAACTTGAAACATAACAAGTCTCTAATTTCTACAATGCAATGCAAAAGGAAATTTAGCATTTTATTCAACTGGTCAAAAGTTATTGTAGGTCAAATAGGGCTTCCCATAAATTTGCACAATTACACAAAAGCATAAAACAATAACTGACCAACTTTGAGGGATTCAAAACCTAGTCAAACAGACTCAAAATAACTCAAAATCTAAAACATAGGTTCTTGGATATGGACACTAGGCAATACCAAAGCAATGAATCACAAAACATTTCTGGGTGCGAGATATTCAATGACAAACACAACCTCCTATCGTTGTTTGACTCTTTGGGTAAAAATGCAGATTTAACAATTGCTCAAAACGAGATCTTACAAAATAGCTCAGAATGGAAATTCATCACTATGGAATAGGTAGATACACTAAATGAAAGGTGTTGGAAGCATTAAACACCTCTTATGCCTCAACTTGAGAGCTGGGTACATGTGCATCAAAAAGCTTTTATAGCGCTCAGTTTCTCAAAATTGCTCAAAATTCGGGCCACAATTTTGAGTACCAACACCTTGCATACCAAATTCTAGGTAATTTATTTAGATAATATAATACTTTCTTCTATCTACATACCATGTATTTTCCTTCTATCAAAGGAAATACTTCAGGTTTCTCAATGTAGACTTCTTCTTCAAGTTCTCTATTCAAAAATGTTGACTTTACATTCATATAATATACTTTAAACTTATATCTTGCTGCATAAGCCAAGAAAATTCTTACTCCTTCAAGTCAAACAACAAGGAATAATGTTTCTTCATAATCTATGCCTTCTTGGTGTGAATGTCCTTTACATAGCAATCTTGATTTATTCCTCACGACCTCACCTTGTTCATTCATCCTACTTATGAATACCCATTTAGTTCCTATGATATTATTATTGTTGGGTCTAGGAACCAATTCTAATTTCTCATTCTTCATAATGTGATCTAGTTCTTCCTTCATTGCTTCAATCCTAATGCAACTCAATATTGCAAGTGGAATTTGAGAACCATATTTAGAATTTTTCTAAATGAATCCCTATAAATTCTTTTTGTCCTTAAGTGTCAAGTAGTAATTTTGAGGCCTATGATGTGCTTCAAGTGTTCAAAACCTTTCATTCAGTACATACATGCATCTCATGTTGATAAATTTTTGTTTCAAGTCATTTTGTGAAATTTTATTTTGAGCAATTGAAATATCTGCATTTTTTCCTAAGTCTCAAAAAAAGTTTGGAGGGACAAGTTTGCAATTGAATATATTGAACTTAGTAAATTTTATGACTCACCACTTTAGGATTTTTTAGTGTGCATATTAGAGAACCTATGTTCCAAATTTTAAGTCATTTTGATATGTTTTGACCAAGAACTTCTCCAAAGTTGGTTGTTTATTGTTGTCATGCTAATGCACATTGTTCGATATTTTGGGAAGCCATGTTTGACTGATGCTAACTGTGAACTAGTTGGATCTATTGTGAAAATTATTTCTCCTTTTCATTCTAGGGGTTAGAGACTTGTAATGTTTCAAATTTGAGCTCATGACAAATCAAGTGTATAATATTGTCAGAAGCCATGTTTGAGATGCTATAATTTTGAAACCATGATTGCTAAAGCCAAATGGATTGAACGACCATGGTTTATAGTAAAAATAATTCAAGTGTGTCAATTTTTAATTTTTGACAAATTCATTTGCACAAAACTCTTTCTTTTATCAATGTAACTAGTTCTATAGTTCCTAGAAGTTGAGTTTGAACTCTTGCCAAAATTTCCTAGTTATTTATCATGAGCCTAAATTTCATATTCCTACTCTCCACATGACATTCTCCCAATCCCTCAAGTTTCAACTTCCCAAGTGGTCATTTAACCAATTTTCAAAGTCAAATCTAGATGCATTTTATTGTTTTCTAACATATTTGATTGCTTGTAGTTTGGAAATAGGCAACTTTGACAGTTTATATCTTTTGACTAAATAATCATCATAAGGTGGGATTTTGTAGGACAAAAGAGTGTGCACAAGAAAGCATGAATGAAAAGTTTTAGGAACCCACTATTTGATTTTGTCAAATTTTAAGGCCGACTTAGAGGCCACTTGGCAAAAGTTTGATAGTTCTCAAAAAAGGGTAAAAATGAGTTTTGAGAAGTCTTGATCAATGACTAAACCTTATGCCAATTAATGAAATGAGCTTAATGAACCAAATTCAAATGGTTAGATGTTTGAGTTCGAATTTTTTTTTAGCTGGGCCTACTTTGGGACTTGACTAACTTCATCAAACCTATATGAATTTGGGAAATTGAAGACTTTCAAAAATGCATTTTGAATCTATAGTGTGATGATTGATGTTAAGAACATACAATGGTGACCAAATTATAGATCAACCATAGTGTCATAATGCTTCTCACATTTAGGTTAAAATATTGTATACATTATAGCCATGCTTCACTCACTGAGGATTTTCATTTTTGAAATTAATCAAGTTCATAAATTAGTGGCATGTCAAGTTTTGTCCAGAGATGCAAAACATGTGTTAAATGTGATTAATGGGTGCTTCCTTCTAGTCGGTTGATGCCATCTAGATTTGGATATGTAGTAATGGAGAAAAAGGTGCAACAGAGGCATCCAAAAGGACATATTTTGAATATGTAATGACCTATATGACTAATTTTCCAAATGAGTATATAGATTTGGAAAAGTATGAAGTAATGCTAAGACTAAATATGGAAACCCATATTGCAGTGTTGGGTATGTGTGAGCACATGATTGTTGAATAACTTAATTGAAAATAAATGAGTTTTTTCAATTGACAATAATCCTAGTTTCACAAAATAGGATAATTGTGTGCTAATATATGATTTATTATGAAAGGAGCATCCAAATTGGAGCCTATATTATTTATTTTCTCCTCAAGGGGTATATGTGTAAAAACACATGCATGACACATACTTTTCTTCAAATATCCTCCACTATGTCGTGACAACCTTGCCCATGTTATCAAATCACGTGAATAAAAATAATCACACCCATTCTAACATGTATTCCCACACCTTAATTACTTAATATATAGGAGAAGCATCACATGCTAGATAAATTTGGAAGCAATGTTTACTCAAAGGAAAGTTTGCACTCAAAATAGTGGAGACTCTTTCAAGCTGATGCAGGAGCATCTTGGGTTTGCATGGTGACTACTTTGGAGTTCATGGGATGAGGCTTGGTAGTTACTTTGGTTGGTATGGTCTATGGGGCTCAGCATGGTCTTGGAGCTCAGCCTTGTCTTGGAGCTCAACATGGTCTTGGTTGCTCAGCATGGTCTTGGTTACTCGGCATGGTCTTTGGTTGCTCGGCATAGTCTGGCAGGAGTTTGGATTTGCTTAGGAATTTGGTTCTTGTTGCAGGACAAATAACTAATTTTTTGTAATGAATTAAATGACAAAAAATTTAGAGATTGAAGAGGGTCTAGATTTCTACCAATGGTTTGAATCTCGAGTTTTAATTCATTCAGAGCTAGGCGATATCGCAATTTTACTAAGACATCAATTTTGGGAATTTAATTGTTGTAAGAGGCTGACTTATGGCATTTAATTTATGTATTTGTATTTAATTTGTGTTCTAGGCTGAATTTTAGCTTAGATTGGTATAAGTAGGGTTGGGGGGGGGAGTCTTTAGGGATTATTCATTCACTTAGAAGAGGAGTGGGTGTGGGAAGTAGCTAAAGAGCGAGTTTTTCAGAGTCTATGAACAGAGTGCCAAATTTGAGGCAGTTTACAGCAGGATTGTGATGGAGTTGTGAATGTGTGGACAGAGTGCCCAATGTGAGGCAGTTTATACTTGGATGAAGTTGAAGTAGAGCTAGTAGTTGTGGCTTGGAAAATAAGGAGATAGCTTGGTGGGCTTGCGATCACAAGTTGAGATCTTCCTTGTGGATTTCTACTAGAGTGTGGATCTGGACTAGCTAGGGTTTGGGATTGGATCTTGAGGGATCTTACAGAACTATTACTTGCTTTTTATTTGTTCATAACTAGGAAGGCCTTACAGCCTGGCACATTGCATATAATCAGTTATATTTTATGAATATATTATTGTGATTTGGTATCAGATCTTGTGTTATTGCTTCTTGTTATTATGTTTTCGCTGCATGGTTTTATAGTATGGGGCTAGGACATCTCCTTTGGGGATGCTCTTGCCTTGCACTGTGTCACAAGACTACACACCAAGACTACAAAGAGCGATTTATGAGGGAAGAAGCATGAAGTGTAGATGAATATACATGAAAATAGAATCATGATGCTAAGTTTGGATTCAATCCCATTCCTTCACTACTACTTGTTTTAACTCATATGTCTTAACCTTTGAAAGTTCAAACTTGTGGGTTGCCCAAATTTTGAAGACAAATGAATTGTAGAAAGGAGTAAATTTGGGGTTGAATTATTTTGCTAGTATACAATAGATATTTCCTTGATAAGTATCAATCTTGTTTGAGGTTCTTCTCAATAAACTTATGCAATAGGGAGAGGATTTTTTTGGTGTGCAAGGGATGTGATTTGTAACTTCCATTAGAGTAGGTAGATAACCATTATATTGATTTGAGAAAAATATAGATTGGGAGGCACATTGTAAGGTATCTTCCCTCTTCATTGTGGCTAAGTTTTTGTGCTCTCTTTTTTCAAGGTATATGGAGAAGGAATATGGTTTTAATACAATGAATCTCAATACATAAAAGGGAAAGAATTTGTTGTGGGATATTCCCTCTTCATCTTGGGAGGAACTCCCATGTATGCCTATTTCTTCCCTTCTGCTAGGAATACATGTAATTATGGAGTGTTTATATTCCTATTAACATTTAGCATGATAATAGTCTCTAGATATCAAGTTGATAATATATCAAGCATGGTATATGAATGCTTCACCACCATACTCATTAGATGAGAAGTCTCTCTAATGAGTCTTCTCATTTTCCCCACCTAGGCTAGTGAGAATCTCCACAATTCTACTATCACAAAATTGTAGGACTTGGGGAAATCTATGTACATTGGGTAAATAAACATGGATCAACCATATCAATAAGCTTGAATTGGAATTGTGCAACCTAATTTTCACAGGTATGAGAAGTTTCACTCGTCATGAACATGAAAGGCTATATTTTAGAGTTGTGAATATAGTCCAAGTCCACCATCATCATCTCCCATATGTACAAAAGGCTAAACCATGTATGATATAGCTCATGTAATATGAGATAACTAGGTTATTTATCCCATATTTCATGTGTAGATGAATCTATATGCCTTCTTATACACCAACAATTATAACATGAGTGAGTAAATCATGCCTTTAGAGTTGGAGGCTTTTGTGTTGAGGACCCCATGTAGTACAATCAATGATGACCTAAGGAAAATTTGATCAAACATACAAATAGGTTGATTATGATGCATACTTTGATGGTGAATCAAAATGAGCCACATGGCATAGTTCCCAATTGAGTGCATGATCACATGGCTAAGCATGCATTTAGGAGATTAGGTTACTATAATGTGATGGTAACTATGCATGAAATCTTAGGGGTCTAAGGTAGTTAGTGGCTGGTAGTCCCAAGGTTGGGACTAACTGCTAGTGGTTAGTCACAACTTCTCTATAGATAGTATGCAGTTAAGGCAAAGGTCTCTGATGTTGCAATGAGAGTTTGATTGTGTCCTACCATAGAGGTCACAACATGGTAAGAGGATGATATATGACACCTCAGCCTAGTTAATGATGACATGGAAAATGATGCAAATGAAAGGGCTAATCAGAGTATGAAACATGATACATAATTAGTAGTTGACCAAGTTTGATCATGTAAGAAAATTGGAGGAAAATCACATAACATAAAATTTGGTAATTTTCCTCCCATGGTTTGAGTGCACATATTGACAAGATTTCAAATAAGCTTACAATTATATTATATAGTTTGACTATATAAAAGTTGAAATATTTTTACCATTTTAAAAGCTTGTTCATGAGCAAAGGATTGAAACTTTAAATCAATGTCCTAGGCATCATTTTTGGCCAAATATGTCAGTATTATATATTATTGGAAAGGGGACAGAACAAAATTTCCATTTTTGCAGTTAGAATGTGTGCATGTATAATAAGTAAAATGTTATACACAATTTTGTAAAATTGAGGCCTTCTCAAATAGACTATCCTTTTCTTCCATGATAATTTCAAATTCAATTTTAGAGCAAACTGTTAAATGGCTTTTCCCAAAAATTGGATGAGGTCCTTTTAGCTATGATATTTTTTGGTTAGAGCCATTTTGTGATGATTTTGGCACAAGTATAAGTGGTAGATCTAGTATATTTTTGGTAGTTGATTCTTTCATCATTTGGACATAATTGGATTAATTTTTTGGGGCAAATGAGGGAGATCTAATTTGTAGTTGGGAGAGGAGAGATGCGAGATGCTTTTCAAAACCATGTGGATGAACTTCAAGTGTACATTTGGTACTTCTAGATTAGATTTGAGATTCTTCTCTTTCCTATATCTTTCTCTTTTCTTTCATTGTACAAGTTTAGTTCCAATATATGGAGTAAGGCTCTAGCTATGATTCCACCATTTGCTAAGAATTCTCTCTTGTATGAACATAAATAATAAAGTCATAGTGTTTAGTTATGATCCATTAGGTGTTTAATGAGTTATTTTCATGCATTATGAATGTATTTGCTTCAAAGAAATGAATACAAAGGCATCAAATGAACTTAGTTTCATTCTGATTCTCATCTCCTATCCCTATTGTTTGTAACCTTTTGTGATTTATGGACAAAGAACATAGATCTCAATTTAAAATCATTTTGGGTTGTATGTTTTGATGTGTTTTTCCATTGATTCAAAGATTAATGTAAATGCTTGATATATCCTGATTGGGTTACAGATTTCATGGAAGGATCTTATGTGTATGAGCTTTAGTTTAAATATATATGTTTGATTTACAAAGTAAAAGGATAGATCCCAAATACATTGATGTATGGTTGTACCTCTATTATTGCATAAGTTAAGAAGATTTAAGTTTTTTATCTACTTAATATAGATTCAAATTGATGGTTTTTTCACTAGTCACATAATGGAATCTAAGTTCTACCTACCTAGGTTTTGTAGAGCCTGAAGTGAAGAAGGATTTTAGCCTTATAGGTTGCCCTAATGTTTGAATAGGTGTGTTGAGTATGGGAAGTAGGTACTATTGACATTATGGTAACATTTATTTATTAGTGACTCACATTTAGTCAAATGATTAGCAGCTACTGAGCTTATCTTGCAATTTATAGTGTTAACTAAGTAATTTAGGTTCTATCAAGTTCTACAATTTCTATCAAGTTCTAGAATTAGTATTCAGTTCATACTAAGTAGTATCTATTTAGTTAATGAGTATTAGTGCAAACCAAGCTTCATTGTATCTATCAAGTTGCACAGTGAAAACTATGGTCTCCAATGTTTACCAAGTTCACAACACCAGTGATGTGAATCAAGTGTTGACTAAGCTAGGAAATGTTGACTAAGTGATTCAATCTATACCGAGATCATAGTGTCAATGTTGACCAAATCTTGAAGTTTCAACCAAGTGATTTAGTTTATATGCCAATTTTCATAGTGTTTAGTGAGTCACCAATGCTAACCAAGTTTAAACTACTTGGAAGTGATTAGTATGAACCTAGCTTCTACATCTATTCAGAGAATGAAAAAACTAAGTGCTGATAATCGTTTCCGAGTATTAGAACCTCACTAATTTTGTCTTTAGAACTTGAGTACCAATAGTTTAGCCAACTTTGTATATTTTGGTGAAACTTTTATCATAGCTGACTTTGATGAATTATGATTTGGATTGGTATATATGTAATATATTTTATCACATCCAAATAAGAAATAAAAGAACATATGATGTGAATATAATAAGAGTAGAAGTGTGGATTAAGAAGGCTACAAGAAGTCTAAGGAGCAACAAAGATTTATCTATCACAACAAGGTGATCATTACACCCCAAAGGAATCTAAACAAGAAAATTAGAATTGTAGATTAGAGGTTGCCCACTAGTTCATCCTAATAGGTGGAATAGTTAAATCCTTTCACTTGGTAGACTTAACAGTCTTTTGCAAATCTCTTTATTAAGTGCATACTTCATTGTATGTTTTGTAAATCCTTTAACCTCTAGAGATTGATATTGGATGTGCTTAGCAACAAGGTTAACTAAGCCATCATGAGTAGAAAGATGAGAATCTTTCTTCATCAATGTTTCAGCATAGGCTAGTTCCTTGTGCAATACTTCCATATGTGGGGTCAACATGGATTGGATTCTAATCAATGTAGTTTGAATGTTTCCATCTTGTGATTTCAGCTTGACAAGAATACCTTGAGTGGATAGTACTCTCTGAAAATGTGACTGACATTGACTAGGAGATAGTTTTAAGGTATTTCTTGTAGTCTTTAGATATCCCTACAGTTGGTCAACATTCCCTTGAATCTCATGTGTGAAAATATTTACATCACACAACTTCGTGTAAAGAGAGAAAATGTTCTCCAACACCTTCTTCACACTCTCCATCTTGGTTTCTAAATCAACCTATCATAGTGCAAGGACATTAGATATCTTTTGAAGAACCATAGTTTAAAATTTTCTTTCAGACCATTCTAATAGTTTAGTATTTACATCTAGGTTTTCATCACTAATCTTATCCATAATATGTACTAGTTGCTCAATAATTGGTTTATCTTCATTTTTAGCTGGAAGACTAAAAGCATCAAGAAATACATCTTTGATTTCATGAAGCACTTGCTTCTACTTTTTCTCCCTTCTTAAAAACTCTTATTGTTTCTTCCCATGTAGAGCATCTTGTAAAATGCTTATATGCTCAATGGTGATTGTGTTAAGATCAAAATAGGGTAGTTCAATCACCTTATCTAGGCTTACACCTTCATAAGATATTTCTTCTAATCTCCTTGATATTTCTGCACTAGACCTTGATATTTACAATGGTGTGGCATGAGTGCTTGGCCTATGAAGAACTTGACTACTAGGAGGAGTCACAAAAACTAGTAAGGTAACTAGAGTCTCAATGGAAATTTGTTCCTTAGGAGCAGTAGTCACCTTCAATTCTTTAGACTTGTCTTATTGTCTTACTTATGTTTATACTTCACCTTCAATTTGTGGAGTAGGTACATGACTAGATTTCTAACCTAGTTTGACTTCTATTTCATTTTATTCAAATTTACATAAGGCTTGATTAGTTTAATTGAGTGGTATTATAGACAATGCTACCAGTGTTTTAGTAATAAAAATTAGTTATTTAGTGCTTGCACTTTGGTCTTTTGTCTTTGTAGATGTAGGGGGCACACTGGATGTGTTAATTTTTTTCTCCCCTACTATTGCAACTTCTTTCTTTTTAATTTCATTTTTTCTCACCAATAAATAATTTGTGCATATCTATGTTATCATGGTGGAATCCTTCAATGTCATCTTGAAATCATCATCAATCAAAAGATCAATGATCTAAGTAGAATTTTTAGGAACATCCTTGATTTGTATTGATTCCTATTAACTCACTTGGTCTACATGTGGAGGATTATTTCTTAGCACTTGTCCATCTTGTATATTATATTTATCTTGTTGCTCTTATTTAGTTGTAGCCTCTTCAGCTACTACTTCATAAATACCTCCCACACTACCATCCTTTACTAATATCTTTTATTAATTTTCAATTGTCTATTGCTCATTTGACTTAGGTTCTTTGCAATTCTTGCTCACCTTTATCTTTTATTGTAGGAGTGGGTAACCCATAAATAGATCTCCAAATAGTTGTGTGTTTGGTTACCACATCCTCAATTTGCTTATTCAGTATATGGACAGCTCTATATATGGGGGAAATTTTATTTTTCTGATTTTCCATAGCCTTGGTAATATTTATTTTATCCAATTCTGGCATTACATGGGCTAGAGTATGTAGACACCTAAATTTGATTACACCACTTTGGTAATCCAATTTAGTTATCTCTAAAGGCATCATTAATTAAATTCCTATTTAATTAATCCTTTGCCATCCCCTAGCTGATTAATTTAATTAATCATCTATAGTCCTAATTGATAAATCAAATAACTTATTATTTATCAATTAAATCCTATTCTTCTATCTAAATTCTAAAATTCTCATTTATTAAATAAATCTATTTGATAAATAAAACCCCCAAATCTAATAACCCCTAAACTATCCTAAATTCTCCATTTAGCCTAATCCACCCCATCCACCCATACTAACCAAGCTTAGCCACTAACTCACCCACCCTCATGAATGCCATCCACTTGCATATCTCTAACAAGCTTAGTCTAATCCCAAACCACCTCTAATCCAACCCCTAACCTTGTCACATTCCCTAAGCAAGCTTAAGACTTTCCTAAGCCAAGAAAAGTCAACAATCTCAACTCCCTCCAAAATATTCCAACCACCCAACAATGAATGCTCTTACAAAAGCCATAAAGACTCTTACAAGCCCATTCATTGCACTTACAAGCCATTAAGAAGGGTCTTTATGAAGATATTATCCTTTGAGCCTCCTTTGTTGACTCATCCTTGCCCTTTCCTCCATCCACTCACCCTGTGACATGTGTCACTCCCTGATTGGTTGTAAAGAAGCACAATCCATGTGCTCTCCTTTCATGCAATCTAAGCCCTCCATGAGCTTTTCCCCATCCTTACATCTTAGCCCTCAATACCTCAAGCCCTTAGCCTATAAATTGAATCCCATTCCAAGCCATTTTATCACAACCTTTAAGCCAGATTTATAATGCTACTTTGAGAACTAAAAGCCATCAACCATACCCTTATAATGCCAAATTGAGAGCTCACAAAGCTACCAATTTTCCATTTACTCATCCCCACCATTGAAGCATAGAGCAAGTTTGAGCATACATACCAATCCTTTACTTAGACTCATCCCTAAATCAAGTGACCATCCTCATTGGGAGAGCCATTCTGTGGCTCATATTCTCAATTGAGGGTTTCACTTTGTCTCTCATATATGTTATGATTTTTATGCTAGTTAATGCTTTGTTCTCTTAATAGATTAGTATTTCTTGCTAACATATTTCTCATATACATTTTGACATGCCTGGTGGGACCCCACTATGGGTCATTTAATCATTCATTTCTATCTATATGTTGTTTTTTCTAATAATCTAATGTTTCTTGTTGTTTGAGTGAGTTGTAGGGTGTTTCACTTGTTTTTTCAGGTTGAAGGGTGCACTTGGGAAGAAGACATACCCTCTAAAATCCAAAAATAACCAAAAAATTAAAAAAAATTGGAAAAAATCTGCACATTTTAGTTCTTTTCGCGCAGTGTGGTCTCCTCAGATTGGTGTCTATGCCTGCAAACTATCGTCTCCGCCAGCTACTATGTTGTCTCCACAATCACACTGACGTCTCCACAGTTTGGCATCTCCACCTGGTCTTCTACTATCGGTGTCGCCACTAGACTATCATCTTCACATCCTTAACTGTCGTCTTTGCAGATCAGTGCCTCTACCAGATACTCTGTCATCTCCGCTGCTGCCTCTAGTCTTCTATCATCTCCACCGCCACCAACCTAAATAGTCATCTCCGCAACCTAAACTTTCATCTCCACTACCACCAACCTAAATTGTTGTCTCCATAGATCAGTGCCTCTACAGTTTAGCGTCTTTGTCCAGTTTCTTATTTTTTGTGTCGCCAAACTGAACTATCGTCTCCACCTCTTTCTTTGTCATCTCCGCAGATCAGTGTCTCCACCTGTCTTTGTTCTATTTCTATTTTAACATCTTTGTTTCTGCACTTTGTAGTTTTAAAAAAAAAAGTATAAATCAAATTTTAACTTTTGGTGGTTCCATAGAATAGAGGTTTTTTAAAAATTATTTTTATGCCTAGAAAAAAGAACAAAAAAAGTTGATTTTATTTTTCCCATAATTAAGCTTCAAATTTTTGAGATTTTTGGATTACTAATCAAATTGGATTTTTGTAGCTATTGCAGGTTGGAGCACATACAAAACCACTAACCATGTTTTTTTGTAGGTTCTCCTTACATGGTTTAATGTGCTTGAAAAATTAACTTGAATGTTTAAACACTTGTCTTTGAATGCATGTTGCTAAAATGAACTTGAATGTTTAAACATTTTTCGTTGAATGAATGTCGCTCAAACACAATCTTGAATGCCATGGATTAAAATCAATTTTTTTTTGGAATCCATGATTAAAACAACAAATCCAATCTTGAATGCCATAGATAAAATAATCATCTTTTGGGGCATAAAAAGAATCTACATTCTAGAAACTTCCTAAATTATAAAAATCAAATAAAGATGCTCTAAGTGAGTTTTAAGTTGGACTCATCCTCTTTAATCACCCATCAATTTAACCATTGGTTGCAATCTCAACGCCATCTATGGGGATGGGTCCACCTAAGAGGGTGTTAAGTGCTCCAAAAAGATCAAACTTCACTTACTTGTATTTTTATTAATTTTTCTAACATAGAAAATTCCTTGAATGCACATTAGGCTCGCTAACACTTCATTTGGGCATTAAAATTTGAACAAATCTTGACGTGGAGGGCCTCCGAGCATGCGCTTGAAACTAAGTTTTACACATCTTTCTTTTTGGCCTTAAAACAAAATCACACCAACTCTTGAATGCCTTAAAGAAAATTAATCGATACTTGACGTGGAGGGCCTCCAGGCATGCGGGTTTACTTTCTTGTTGACCCTAACTCTTCTTCTTGTTTGCATTCTTCGATCGATTTTGCTTGTTTGGTACATTTCAAAGTTGGAATTGAACATTGTCTCTTAAACATGAGTGCTTGCAAGGTCTAGATCAACACACATAAGAGTTAGTTGGTAAAAGAACAAACATGTTTTTTAGCCCAAGGTCATCCAAGTCTTCTCTCCCCTTGTCATCTTTTGAGGCCATCTTAGGTGCATAAGATTAGGATCCAAAACCTTGTTTCTCTATTTAAGAGGCCTACTTGGGGATTTCATCACCCCTTGGACAACCTCAACTCCAGTGTTCTGACAGAGTATAAAGATCGAGAGGTGAATCTAAAGATACCTCTCTTGGAATCAAGATTTTGTCACTCAAGCTAAGCCTCAAGAAACTTTATACCCTTGAGAAGTGAAAGAGGAGAAGTGGGTTACTGCTCCTCTCGATTGTGTGACATCTTTTTGGTTTCATCTACGGATTTGGACCTCACGTATCATGGGTATATCAAGGAATCCCTAGCTAAACTAACTGTTAGCCTTGCAGATAACCATCTAGGATGTTAATGTGTTTGAAGTGACTGATCAAAACATTTTTAGAACATACACACTCCTTGGCACAAGTATCACATTCTGAGAATCAAAAACTTCTATCTGATTGTTATTATCTATTGCTTATTTTTTATTTATTGAATGAATGTTTGCCAAACTTTGTCAATCCTATCTTAGGGCATACTTAGCACAGTCACTGCCTATTCCAAAAGTTGAACGAGTTGAAGCAAAACAATTGAGATCTCTTAAAGCCAAGAAAATTCAGAAATTTATGTTAGAGCAACCCAAACCCAAATAGAAGTTTCACAAAGTTAAACTCAAGCCATCTCAAGCATACCAAGAACTTTCAGCCAAGAGAAAGGAAATAACACCAAGCCCTCGAATTGCCAAACTCTACAAAGCAAAAGGCAAAGCTGTCGACGAAGCACTTCAAGATGCTTGGTTAGATCGCACCATCCAACTTAACCAACATCTAGGAATTAACCCTGGTTATGCATTACCAACTAGGCATGATTTCTATGATTTGATCCCCTTGTTTCTCCACATCTTCTTGCATAATATTCACTTTAGAGTCATCTTTTTAAGAAAGCCAACCATCTTTAGTCATCCCCTTAAGCATTTTAGCTCATCCATCTCATTTAGAACGAAACCGTCTAGCTAGCAATCCAAAAGCTTCACATCCAAGCCTTCAAAATTGTTGTCACCTTGCCAAAAGTTTGCCATTCCTAACATCTTCAAAATCCACTAGCCTCAACAAGGTTATCCCTTTGATAGAGATTTTTCTAGGGTAATCTAGCTTTGTCACTTATTATCCCTCATCACCTTGAGCTAAATGTTGGGATCCACAAGTGGTCAATCTCGTGTTCTTCCTAAAGGATCATCAGTCTATCCTTAAGTTGACACAATCACCACCAAGCTTGCACATAGGAAAGTAGACCTTTCATGCTTTGGCAACATATCTTTGAAGTTAGAATCCCCAACCCAATCCTCCTTAGATTTTGTCATATAGCTTTGCCTCAACTTAGGAAATCATTTGCATAGAAAAGCCTTCCCCTTTTGCATCCATCAGCATTGTTGCATCTCATCCCTAGGAAACATTCTGCATTTTCATGCCACCTATCACTCGCTTAGCCAAGAAGAAGGAAACAATGGAGCCCTATCATTTGGATCAAACAGGATCGCTCCCCTTGAGCAGTCAACCATCCTTTAGCCCAGAGAACACCATACCATCACCTACTGACATTGAAGCTTTCATGAACCAACCAGGAAATGCAGTATTGGTGAACACCATTACAGACAAGAACAAAGAAATAATCATGGCTAACTTTCGAAGGGACAGCATTGGAGCCTTCAACTTTGGAAGACCTCCTCCCCTATCAGAGCCATCTCACCAATTGTTTAGACAACTCCAACCACCCATAGGCTCTTATGATTTGAATTATCCTCAATATGTGCCAAAAGAAGAGCCTCAACCCACCCCATATGATCCAACAGACCCAAACATACCAGCCTCCACTCAAGTTGAAATCTCCCTTCCACAAGCCAATCCAGCCACGACCACTCCACCATTGGTCCATACCACTCCATCCCAAACCTCCTTTGCCCAAAACACCTCAGCATTCACTCCCTTCACTATTGCTACTGCTGCTCTCCAACCCAGCCTTCCAAATCCACCCATCTCCCAAATCAGTGCTAGTATCTTTGGCCAACCTCAACAATATACACTTGCAATGCCACCCATGGGGTCAAGTAATCAACCTTTCATCACCCCTTGCTTGTTTACCTCAGCTCAGAACACAATTCCATCATTTCCACTAGGTCCTTGGAGCTCAGTGCCATCAGCCACAAATCCACAAGCTACTACCCTCACTCCACAAAGCTATCAAACCCCACCAGCTACTACCAATGTTCTTCCAAGCTCTCAAGTGACCCAAGCTCCTGCCACCACTCTGCCAAGCTTTCAAATCCAGCCACCAAGCTATCAAACCCCATCAGTTCCATTTCCAAGCTTTCAATTCCCACCACCTCCACCACCAACCAATCCATTACCTCCTATCACCAACTATTTTTCCATGCCACTTCTAAGAGGAAATCCACCACCACCAACCACCAATTACTTGGCCTCTTTTTCCATGTAGATACCTTCCCAAATTGGGGCACAACCCACATATATTGGTCAAACTCCTCAAATCCAAATTCAAGTTCCACAGGCTCCCCAATCCTTTCCTCAAGCTTCACAACCATCTTATACCTTACCTCCACAAAGCAATCCATTTATCCCATAGCCAACTTATTTTCCTCAATCCCAACCTCAAATCCAATATCAGCAGCAAGCCTCACAACACATGCAACAATATGTGCCACCTCCACCTCAGCAACCCATCATCCAACATTTAGTTGCCCAAACCATGTACAATCCCTACCAGCCCATACCTCAAAGCCATCCATATTCCATTACCCCATCTAACACATACCTACCTTAGGGCACTCCTACATTGGAGGCACCTTAGCCATCACCCATTAATCCAGAATGGGAAGCCATGAAGATAGCTTTGAAAACCATCCAGGAGGAAAATGATCCAAAAACCTTCAAGTTTGAGAATGTGTGTCCTTACCCATTTGACAGAGCCATTACCATGACACCATTTCCCAAGCATTTTGAGACACCCAAATTTAACAAATTTAGAAGAAAAGGAGACCCTGTCACACATATCAAAGAATTTTACATGCACTGCCAAGAAGTGGCATATGATGATGTCTTCCTCTTGTGTCTCTTTCCCAAAAGCTTGGCTGGACCAGCTCCTGAATGGTTTTATAGAATCCCCTATGACACAATTAAAAACTTTGCTGAATTGTCAGAGGCATTTGTAGCCCAATATGCCCATCTTGTTGAAATAGAGCTATCAGTAGTTGATCTTGTCCACACTAAGAAAAATGGTGGAGAAAGCCTTCCTGAATATCTACAAAGATGGAAAACCCTTACCACTCGCATATCTTGCACCTTGCCAGAGTGCCATTTGGTGAAAATGTTTATTGATAATGCCCATCCTAGCTTGGCTCACCCAGCTAGATCTCTTAGACGAGAAGCAACAACAAGCATATGATCATCTTATAGTCTATCAAACTTGTCTCAAAAGGAATTTCAACAAGGCACTTTCAGCCAGGCAACATGGTCCTCAAAGAAAACATGAAAGTCCAAGCTGATCGAGAAAAGAAAGGCAAGTTTGAACCTACATGGCTTGGTCCTTATGTTATCACTGCCTCCTTTAGATTTGGAGCCTATCAGTTATGTACACCAGAAGGAGAACTTTTGAATGATCCTACTAACATCATTCATCTCAAGAGGTTATATGCTTGAAGATCCTTGGTATACCTAGCTTTTGAAAAATACAAAAAAAAAAATAGTAAAGAGAAATCAGCATCCAATGGTGAAAACTTGGCAATTCAAGCACCTTGGATAGGTACTTTGGTGAAAACTTGGTAATTTAGGTGCCTTTTGTACTAAGACTAATCCATTATCTATCACTATCCTATCCCTCACCCATTCACCCACCATCCCATAACACACCTGCTTGTTCCCTTGGTGTTCCAACCAAATATCCAAAATCTAATGAAGCTTGTAAATACCTCCTATATAGCTTCTAAATCTTGTACCTCAGCTTGTAAATCTTGTACCCCAACTTGTAAATCTTGAATCATCCCTTGTACTATAGCTTGTATATCCAAATCTTGTCAAAAACTTGTACCATATTTTAGCTTGTAAATAATCTTGTATCCTAGCTTCTATCCTATCACATGCACACAAAGAACCCCATTTTCACTTGAGCTTTTTACAAACCATCTACCTATCCGCCTATCAACTATTGCAGACATCCCACCCTTCACAAACATTTTCATCTCACAAAAATCTAAACATGAACAACCTTGTACATTTGTAACATATCTTAGTCTGTCAGCTTGTACATCCTCTTTAGCTTAGTACCATTGTATCTATCTAGCTTTCGTGTCAGTTCCTCCTTGATCAACATCTTGCACACATCGTACAACCCTTGGTTAGCTATTCCCATGCATCCTTTAGCTAGATCTCCTATCACCAAAGTGTCATCCTTCTTAGTTCAGCTTGCTAGATGCATCATTCATCCAGATCCATCAGCTTAGGTGCTCTTCGATAGATCCTTGTAGGAGATAGCTTTCCACATGTCTGATCTTGGTCTGTTAGTACCTCATCCTACCCATCTCATTGGCAAACGATTCTCTTTTGGTTTTTCACTTTCTTTTGATTTGGAATCTTCACTTTTGGGTCTTGAAGTATCTTTTCCAAGCAATCTTTTTGTTCCTCCTCAAGGTTTCCACGATCTTCCATATCATGGTATGCTGCAAATGGGGCAATCTAAGCATAAGGTCTTGATCAAGTCTTTTGTTTGTTTTTCTTTTCTGCTTGAGGGTTACCCAGTGTCGGTTCCATGCTGCTTCCTCTAGGACTCATGTGTGATGTTGGGGCAATCCTTGCATGTTTTTTTTGAGTCAGTTTGTCAGTCCTCTGGATAGTTGTTGAAAAGGCCTTGATGTTCTTGGTAACCTTGGGAATTGACCAATAGTCCTACAGAAAATCTAGTGCTCAACTACATGGTGGTGCTTCTCTTTGAAGTATCCCCCTGCTCAAAACAGCTTCAATGGATTCCCTACATCTCCATTATCCCCCATCCATATCCAGCATTCGTCTCTCCTACCCCAGCTTGTGCATCAGTATCTCTTTGAATCAATCTTCACTCTTAGCTTTAGGGATCCATAATCCTAGTCTTAGGGATCCACCAATCCAATCAATCCACCAAGCATCACCTTTTGAGATCCACAATCCTAGTCCTAGGGATCTTCAAAAAGCATCTTCCACCAATCCGACTCTTTGAAATCCTATTGCGTCAACTTTATCATCTCATCATCCATCTCCCTATCCTGAATTCCTTTTTATGGTGCTTCGCTCCTTCATCCTCCACCTTCCCTAAAGTCTTAAGCTTGCTTCCTCTTGTGCATCTGATAACACCTTTATCATTCTCCCATAGTGAGAGTTTGAGCTAATTCAGCCCCTTCTCTTTGCCAATCTGTGTCTCTTCTCATCTCAGTTTCTAGTGCTTTTCAAGAAGTCGTCGAGCCTCACTTCTCTCTCCACTACCTTCTTAAGGGGGCATCATCTAAGTCTAGTCTCTCCTCTTCTTATCCGAGACTGGGGCAACCTTGTTGCTAAAACATCTTCCTTGTGTCGTCGTCATTCGAACTTCTTTGAAATAGTGTTGTCTCAACACTATGTCAAAGAGGGGCAAAATGTAGAAACCTAAATTTGATTACACCGCTTTGGTAATCCTATTTAGTTATCTCTAAAGGCATCATTAATTAAATTCCTATTTAATTAATCCTTTTCCATCCCCTAGCTGATTAATTTAATTAATCATCTATAGTCCTAATTGATAAATCAAATAACCTATTATTTATCAATTAAATCCTATTTTTCTATCTAAATTCCAAAATCTCCATTTATTAAATAAATCTATTTGATAAATAAAACCCCCAAATCTAATAACCCCTAAACTATCCTAAATCCTCCATTTAGCCTAATCCACCCCATCCACCCATACTAACCAAGCTTAGCCACTAACTCACCCACCCTCATGAATGCCATCCACTTGCATATCTCTAATAAGCTTAGTCTAATCCTAAACCACCTCTAATCCCACCCCTAACCTTGTCACATTCCCTAAGCAAGCTTAAGACTTTCCTAAGCCAAGAAAAGTCAACAATCTCAGCTCCCTATAAAATCTCCCAACCACCCAACCATGAATGCTCTTACAAAGGCCATAAAGACTCTTACAAGCCCATTCATTGCTCTTACAAGCCATTAAGAAGGGTCTTTATGAAGATATTATCCCTTGAGCCTCCGTTTTTGACTCATCCTTGCCCTTTCCTCCATCCACTCACCCTGTGACATGGGTCACTCCCTGATTGGCTGTAAGGAAGCACAATCCATGTGCTCTCCTCTCATGCAATCTAAGCCCTCCATGAGCTTTCCCCCATCCTTACATCTTATCCCTCAATCCCTCAAGCCCTTAGCCTATAAATTTAATCCCCTCCCAAGCCATTTTATCACAACCTTTAAGCCAAAGTTATAATGCTAGTTTGAGAACCAAAAGCCATCAACCATACCCTTATAATGCCAAATTGAGAGCTCAAAAAGCTACCAATTTACCATTTACTCATCCCCACCATTGAAGCATAGAGAAATTTTGAGCATATATACCAATCCTTTACTTAGACTCATCCCTAAATCAAGTGACCATCCTCATTGGGAGAGCCATTCTATGGCTCATATTCTCATTTGAGGTTTCACTTTGTCTCTCATATATGTTATGATTTTTATGCTAGTTAATGCTTTTTTCTCTTAATAGATTAGTATTTTTTGCTAACATATTTATCATATATAGAGTGGATTCCCTAATTTGTCTCTTTTTTGGTAAACTATATTTCCATTTTTGTGCAACTTAATCATATAGACTCTTGGGTAGTGAGTTGGCAATCTCAATAGGAGTTTATTTGAATGTATCTGTTGTTGACACAAAACTTTGCACCCCTTGTTAAGGTATGTCCCTCAAGTGACCTTGTGTAACATGGAAACAATCTCCATGCTGTGGGACTTGAACTATGAGATCGAGTCTTTGGAGAAGGCGAACTTCCTTATAATTAGGATGCACCTAACTACTACTTGAGAGGAAAAGAGAGAAGTTGGACTGGAAAATAAATGTTGAAAGGGAAAACGGGGATGATACACCTAATTGAAATGGTTACAACTCTTCCCTTATATGCACAACACATTAACAAAAAGCCCAAACACATAGATTTTGACTCTATTCTACTCTTAAAGAATCATATCTAGGTTTGGAACTGATCAAATGTTGAAAGGAAAGACATCTTCATAGTACATGAATCATTAATAGTTTGAACACAACATATAACCTCTAGAAACTAGGAAAGAAACATTCAAAATAAGGCAAGATAAATGCACAAATAATGAATGGCGAGAAGAGGTAAAGAAGAGAGCTATTTAATTAATGGAAGACAAGGATTATAGTTACAAGGCACAAGGCTAATACAAGTAGACATGATAGAATAAAGAAGAACCCTTGAAACATATTTACAACTACCTTTTATAGAGTTTAGGCATAACTCTATTATTTACATTGAAACTCTAAAGTCAACCACTAAGTTCAAGCTACAAAAGAGAAATAATTGAAAATTAGAAAAGAAATCTAATCGGATGCATGTCTCCATGAAAAAATTTGATCTTGCATGAAAATCAAGCCCAAAGGAAATAAAAGCAGTGGCCATAACTTCTCTAGCTAGGAAAATGGATAACCAAGGTAGCAAAATGATGAAAATTGCATTAAATAGGCATGGAGAACACCAAAAGGTGGTTGTAGGCATCCAAGAGGATAAGTTTTCCAACAAAGAGCTTCTTCATATTGTATTCATGATGTGTTAAGTTATTTATGTCATCAAGTCAACTAAATTCAACTATCTAACTTTTCCATGTGGCCCTATATCTTGTAAACACTATCCCACCTCACCTAGCTTTCTATGTATTATATTAACCTACACATACTCCTATTCATAGCTTTTTAACTCATTTTACTTATTAACTATTTGATCTTCTAAAACCATGATGTCTTTATTTCATGCCTTTGTCATTTCTTCACATCTTGAAATCAATTTACCTCACTAACTACAACAACTTTATGATGACTATCAACTGACTACTTCACACACTCGCAACTAAAAGGACTTAACATTTCTTTAACTGTGTAATGTTTTGAAGCTCATTTCTTTAACTATTTCACCCATTAGAACTACTATGCACAAGGTTCCTTATAATTGTATGATGCTGCACACACTATTCTAATTGACCACTATCAATGCTTCATGACTTTGCAACTAAAAACTATAACTATAAGTGAACCCTTTCAAAGTTGCACCTAGCCCCCAATTATCTATTTTTATTTTATTTTTTTCTCTCATGACAAACTCTTAACTCATATCTTAACTTTGAAAATACATGACAAAGGAAATCGCCACTTCAATGTCCAAACCTTAGGTTAACTTGAACTCCATACAAAAATGCAAAAACTATTCTATCTTTAACCTTTTGCATTCTTTGTTCACAATCCCATGACCTTAACTCTTCACCTTAGCTTTAATCCCATGAATGTGCAATAATGGGATTTTGTAGCTTCACTGCCTAGACCAAGGTTGAGCATTAAGTCCTTGCAACAATGCAACTACCCATAATTCACTGTCATGATCACTACTCGCACCTTCACAACTTAAAATTTCACTATATCTTAGACACTTGTGATGGTACAAGGATCATTTCCTTGAATGTCATATGTCCCTCACAAATTCACAACTTAAATTCTTTTCTCCTAGCCTAACCATGCAATGGTGTGATAACTGACTGAAGCTAACTATTTTCTCTTAATTGCAACCTCATGGCCTAAAATCTTAACCTATCCTTTAACCTTGTGAAGCCATGAACAAGCCATTTTACATCATTGCCACCTAAACTCTTGGTAGACCTTAACCATGTTTAATGGAGTGATGACTAAATCTTGACTGAGGTTGTTTGACTTTTGCACCATCACAACTTGAAATACTAAATCTTATTGATGGAGTGATAGTTATTTAAGCTTGTTTGCATTTTTTGAAAGGACACTCCTTCAAAACTAATTATATTCACCTACCTCATAGCCCTATGATGATGCAATGAAGGATTTATTATGAATTGGGATCTACTGAGACATGTGTTTTCTTGTCACCACCTCACAAACTAAAAATGGAGTTTACAATTTAACCCTATGAAGATGTAGACAAAACATTTCATAGCTTCATAGCCTTAACTCTAGGTTAACCTTGACTATGTGCAAAGGTGTGAAAACCATTAAACTTGACCACTTTTCTCCATCGCAACCTCACAATTTTAGATTCCATATTGCATAACTAATCTACAATCATACAATCCATATCATTCACTTCTTCACAACCTACACTAACAGTTGTAAAGCCACACTAACCTTGAATTTGACTATTTTGCATCCTTGCAGCCCATCTAATAGTTAGATCATACACTAGAGTGATAGGGAAATGAAGGGATTTTCATCATCGCAACTTCAAACTCATAATATATGAAATATAATATGAAAAATGATTAAAGGACCTAGGGATATAAGAGAAATAATGAATGTATAACCAAGATTTTAACATATCTCTTTTATGTTTGCATGGAAATAATGAATAATTCAAAGAATGTAGGGCATGGCTATCACTCTAGGTGTTTCATGAGGATAGAAACATTGGAACAAAAGGTGTTGGGTGGGGGGGGTGTAAAATGGCTAATAGTTTTGGTGACTTGGGGGGGATGCTTTCCTACTAAGCATGAGATTAGTAGCCTTAGCAATCCATTGGGATATAGAGTTACAAAAATAATCCCTATTCTATAAAAAATCACGATTTACAAAAATTTATAGGGATTGAAGGTCAAACAAACCCATTAATTAGTTTTTTGAAGTAGTTATCCTTCCTCACTAGTTTATTTCTTCTTTCATGCATGTGGGAAACTAAAAATGGCAGCAAGGATAACAAACATGTTGTTACATAAGAAACTTCTTTCCTGGTGCTGAAAAGAATGTGACTCTCTAGTACTAAGACATTTTCAATTTGAGCAAACTATGCTTTCTCTCCCTTTGGTCTTCTCCCTCACACTTTGGAATAATCATGACCACCAAAAACTTTCACTATTGTAGAACTAGATGCCTAATGGGGTATCCTCTTAATGGCTTCAAGTTAGCCTTGAACTTACTATTATGCTCTATAGTAGTCGTAACCTCTTAGCCAGAAGGCATTGGTTTTGGTGGTGTGGCTGGTAGTGTGCATGTTTCTTCATGTTGTAGTTGCAACATGTGTACCTCCTCAAACCTATGTTAGTCCTTGAAAAAAAGGTGTTGTACTTCTTGTACTTGTACATTCTCTTATGATGTAGGAGGGAGGGATGTTTGTATCTCTTTTTTCTCTAATGTAACACCCATCATGCTCATCAGAATTTCTTGTAGCTCCTTCTCACAACGTTCCTTTTTTGTAGCCAACTCCTTTACAAGAATTTCTTCATGCTCTTATTGTTGGAGCTCTAGCCTCTTTTCAAGCTCTTCCTCAAACTTCCATGAGATTTTTTCCTCATGTTTTACTCATTGTTCTCCTAGCTGTTGTAACAAGGTTTCTCCCTCTAAAGTATATGTTGTCTTATGAGTATAAATTTGTACCTCTTGCACTTGGGGAAGCCTAGGTGATGTTTCTTTCTCCACCATATCATGGGAGACCTCATGCTACAACACATGGTCTATCTATTCCTCCTTTTGCAATAGGCCCTAAGGCTCCATCTTAGGCTAAAAAGACAAATTTTTTCCCTCAAGAATAGGAACAACCATTACTCCTTCTTCTTGCTCAATAAAATAGGGTACCTCTTTAGATGAGAAGACTAGGTCTTTCTTCTTTTGTTCAATTGCTATTTCTTTTCTCTCCTTAGTATGCTATAACTTCTCCATAGATGGCTCTATGTTCCTAGCCTTCTCACTTTTTGAAAAATCTAAATTTGGGCAATCAGTGGTCCATACCACTAGTGAACCCTTAAAGAGTGAAATAGTGGTAGGGATAGTGAGCTCATGTGGCCATCTTGTTCTCTTGGGGAATGAAGGGGTTACAATAGTAGGTCCTTGTATTGGAGGGAGACTTGGAATGGAAAATTTGAGGAGGGTTGTGCTTGAAATTGGCAAACCTCCTTTTGGGGAACTCTTGTGCTTTAACTGCTTACACTTGGATAAGCTTGAGCCTTTCCTCTTCTTCTATAGTAGCTAACCTTCTTGTAAGATCCTCCTCAAATTTTGTCTTTCTTAACTTTTCCTCTTATTGCAAACTGAGGAGGACATGGTGAGCCTTATTAAAAATATCAAAGGCCTAAGACACCATGCTGCAAATATGAGGGCCATTTTCTCACATCTCCCTCTCACCACCTAAATCATCTAGCCAAGAAGTCATAATGATCATATCATAAGCTTAACTCCCACAATCTATATCCACATACATATTAGGAATTAATTTTAAAATATTATCTATGCCATCAAATTGAAGGCCCAAAATATTTATACAATCATAAATATCTCCTACCTTTGACCTAGGGTCATAATAGGGTTTTAGGAAGACTAGTTAGGCTTCTCATAACCAAGCTATGGCTGATATAGGGGATGAGAGGACTGAGGAATAGCCTCTTCATGATATGTGCAGAAATGGGAGGCATCTCTATGAAGGGGATCCATGAAAATACATTTATTAAAGCACCTTCATAGAAATCCTAAAGAAACCATAAACATTAGAAACATACTAGCACTTGGTCTATTAAAATAGGTAGATGTATAGAGTCACCATGGTTTTAGATAAATACTTCCAAAGGTTGGTGGAATTGATAAAAAATCCCAATTCCTTAGTGAATGGATCTTCAAACTAGCTAACCAACGAACCTATGAATCTGAATCTATCCCATTGGGCATGCCAAAAAAAATTGACACAAAACTCTGCACCCTTGCTTGAGGTACAACCCTCAAGTGACCTTGTGTAACATGGAAACAATGTCCAAGATATGGGACTTGAAATCTGATATTGAGTCTCCTAAGAAGGTTGGCTTCCTTACAATCAAGATGCACCTAATTACTGCTTGAGAGGAAAAGAAGGAAGGAGAAATCAAAATAAAATTGTTGGAATAGAAAAGGGGGGTGATGCAACTAATTGAAATGGTTACAACTTTTGCCTCATATGCACAACACATTAATGAAAAGCCCAAATATATAGATCTAATTCTATTCAACCCTCAAAGAATCACATGTAGGTTTGGAACTAATCAAATGTTGAAAGAAAGGACATCTTCATAGTAAAACAATCATTAATAGTTTGAACACAACATATAACCTTTAGAAACTAGGAAAGAAACATTCAAAACAAGGAAAGATATATGCACAAATAATTAATGACAAGAATAGAGCTATTTTATCAATAGAAGACAAGGAATATAGTTGTATAGCACAAGGCTACTACAAGAAGACATGATAGAATAGAAAAAAAACCCTTAAAACATATTTACAACTACCTTTTATAGAGTTTAGGAATAACTCTGATGTCATAGAAGGATGAAAACTGCATTAAATAGGCATGGAGAACACCAAAAGGTGGTTGTAGGCAATCAAAAGGACTCATTTTTCATTAAAGAGTTGCTTTGTATTGTATTCACAACATGCTAGGTCAGCTATGTCATCAAGTAAACTAAATTCAACCATCCAACTTCACCACATGGTCCTATATCTTTTAACCACTCTACCACCTCATGCAAGTTTCTATTTGTTATGTTGACCTATGCTTGCTCCTCTTCATGACTTCATAACTCATTTCCTCATTAACTATTTAGTCTTATGAAACTTTTATTTCTTCATTTCATGCCTTTCTCACTACTTCACAACTTGAAATAACTTTATATCAACTGCAATGACCATCAACTAACTACTTCACACCCTCACAACAACTAGGACTTAACATTTTTTTAACTATGTGATGCTATGAAGCCCATATTTTTAACCATGTCCTATTGAAACTACTAGAAATAAGGTCCCATACAATTGCATGATGTTGCACACATTGTTCTAATTGACCATTATTAATGCTTCATGGATTTGCAACTAAAAAGTGTAACTATGGGTAAATCATTGGAAAGTTGTTGCTAGCCCCTAACTACCTATTTTGATTTCATTTTTTTCTCTCATCACTTAAAATCTTAACTCATTTCTTAACTTTGGAGTGTGTGACAAAGGAAACTGCTACTTCACTGCCCAAACCTCATGTTAACTTGAACTCCATGCAACAATGAAAAAACTATTATGTCTTTAACCTTTTCCTTTCTTTGTTCATATCTTGCAACCTTAACTCTTAACCTCAAATTTAACCCTACAAATGTGTGACAATGGGATTTCATAACTTCATTGTCTAGACTAGGGTTTAGCTTTAACTCCTTAAGATACTATGGCTCTCCTTAATTCAGTATCATGATCACCACTTGCACCTTTACAATTTAGAATTTCACTATAGCTCAGACACTTGAAAAAGTGTGATGACCATTTCCATGACTATTAGATGTCCCTTGTAGCTTCATAACTTAAAATTATTTGCTCCTACCCTAACCATGAGATGGCATGATAATAGACTGAAACTAACATTTCCTCTTAATTACAACCTTGCAATCTAAAATCTTAACTCATCCTTTAACCCTGCAAAGCCATGAACAAGCCATTTCACATCATTGCCACCTGAGCTCCAGGTAGGCCTTAACCAGGTGTAATGGAGCAATGACTGAATCTTGACTAAGTTTTTTTGAATTTTACACCATCATAACTTGAAACACTAAAACTTATTGATGGAGTGATAGCTATTTAAGCCTATCTACATTTATAAAAAAGACACTCCTTTGAAACTAATTATATTAGCCTACCTCATAACCCCATGATGATGTGATGAAGAATTTATTATGAATTGGGGTCCATTGAGATAGTGTCCACTTGTTGTCTCCTAAGCAACTTGAAAAGGGAATTTAGCATTTAACCCTATGAAGATGAGAACAAAGCATTTCATAGCTTCATAGCCTTAACTCCTGGTTAACCTTGACTCCATGCAAAGGTGAGAAAACCATTAAAATTGATTATCTCTCTTTGTCACAACCTCAGATGTTCAGATTCCATATTGCATAATGGATCTGTAATCATGTGATCCATAGCTTTCACTTATTCACAACCTACATTTGAATGTTAGTCCTAATATTTACAAAGCCATGCAGACCCTAAATGTGATTGTTTCACATCTTTGTCGCCCATTTGATAGTTAGATCATAAATTAGAGTGATAGGGAAATGAAGGGATTCACATTGTCACAACTTGAAACTCATAAGATATGACATACAATATGAAAAAAGATTAAAGGACCTAGGGATATAAAAGAAAGAATGTATATCCAAGATTTTTACATATCCCTTTTATGCTTGCATGGAAATCATAAATAATTCAAAGAATGTAGGGCATGGATATCATCCTAGGTGTTTCATGATGATGGCAACAATGGAACAAAAAGGGGGGGCTAAAATGGCTAAAAACTATTATCACATATATGGCTTCCTCAATAGTATTTTATTCAACTTTTCTTAACTTATCAAAATCTATGTGGGTGAAACCACAGAAATCTACATTTGATTTTATATTTTCACACAAATTATCTAAGTTAGAGGAGGGATTGTCACTTACTACCTTGAATTGACTCATGTCATCAAATTTTTTCTTCCCCTCATATGAATTAGCCACTAGAGTGTATTTTCTCCTTGCATATGTCTTTTTTGTTGGTTGGTTCATCTTTGCTGAAGTAATAGTCCCTTTTCCTTTTGGTTTCTTAAGAACCTTGAATTTCTTAGTGGCTTCCCTTGTGCTAGGCCTAGTAGGAGGTACTGATGTCTTCTATTGTGAAATTTTCACAAGCTTCTTCTTGTGTTTCTCCACTTTAGACTCCTTATCCTTTCTTTTCTTCTCAACAGGCTTGGGTTCTTCCTTAGCTTCTTCTTCTTCCTTGACACCTTCTTCATGAACTTCCTCATCTTCTCCTTGTCTTTGAGGGAGTGCTAAAGGGGATTGGACTTGTTCTTCCTCTTCATCATCTTCATCATCTTCTTCTTCTCCCCCTTCACTAAATCTCTCCTTTAGCTTCTTCACAAGATCATTCTTCTTCCTTATCACAAAATTTTTCTTCAAGTCAATTGTAATTTTATACTTGGCTTCCTCATAGTTCCCAAGTGAGGTGGCACTTTTATCTATTTCTTCTACCAAGAGAGTTATGATAGCTGCAAATGCCTCATCTACATTGATCTCATATGGAAAGGGCTTAAGCCATCTAACCCAAGGAATATCTACCTACACATATGTATAATAATGCTCAACTAAGAAGAAAACATCACTATATTGTTTCTCCACTAGTGACACTAGAATCCTTAGTCTCTATTTGATGGATTTCTTAAAATCCTCAAAATAACTAGTCATCACTGTCTCAAAGTTATCTCCAAGTTTCTCTATGAATTCTGCAATCTAAATTGTCATAGACCTATTGGTCTTCCAAGAAACTTTTTCAAATGTAGGAAATGTACTTTTCACATAAAATAATATACAAACTAGTAAAGATTCAAATTTCCAAGATTCACTCTTAGTTTCCCTTATGACCTCCAACTTTTTAGATAGTTGCTAAAGTTGCAACTTGGCAAGGTCATAGGTGTGGTCTCTCTTCACTGTTTTGTATCCCAAATCTACTCCCATGAAATACATATTTTTGGTTTTCTAGATTGAAAGAACTTGTGAGTTATCACTCTCACAACAAAGGCAATTAGGGGGTTTGAGATAGAATCTATAGATATTCCCCTGTTTTTCCATACTGCACCTGTGTTCTTCTCAATTATCTCTTTTAAATCACTTCATATGCTCTTAGGTTTATCTAGGGTAGGATACCCTATCAATTGGTTGATGATACTTTTAGTGATCTTTATTGGTCCATTTTTTAACCATATGAAGTCATCATGTATTCTAATGAGCATTTTTTTTTATCTATTTAGTCTTGAATACATTAGGGAAATCTAGGGCATTCATCAACCCTTTCCTGTCTACAATTTTGTTCTCTTCCCTTAAGACTCCATCATCACAAAGTTGACTATACAACTCCCTTATCTCCATGTCTCCTATACTTCCAAATTTTCATGTCTAACAACACCTAACATCCCAAATCATTAAGAATTTTGATGGTATCATCGGTAGTGCACCATAGAAGTCTCCTTTATATGCAATTTCAGATATTTCTTGAAAAGGTGGTTGTCTTACATCATTACTAATTAAATTCACATTAAATACTTCCTTTCCTTCCTTCTTAACACTTGCAGAAGAGCTAGCTACCATATTTAATACTTACCTAGGTTCATGAAAATTCAAACAACAAAACTTGGCATGAGTAAAATACCTTTCCAATCTGATGAATATGTTGAGTTATAGTTGAATTTGGTTCAAAAATGTAATAATCTCCTATTGAAATTCTTCTTTGTGCTCTTCATGCTCTCTTTGATCACTAGTGAATGAAAATAGTCAAGAAATGACTATATAACCCTTGATATTTGGAAATAAAAGCTTAATTCTTGCATAGTTGTAAGCTTGGTCAACATAGGGTTTCCAACTCACTCAACATACACATGATTTCTTAGTTTGCATAGAAAACTCAAAAAATACTACTATACCTTCATTACTCACCAATAACTAAAATTCCATTCACACTCAGTAGTAATTGTAAAACCTTTCATGCTTGGCAACAACATGAAAACTAAAAAACTATAGATTTCTTCTAGGTTCTAACCAATCCATTGCATCTTAATTCATGCATATATTATCTTTCAATAACCTAGATTCTTGGGACTGATGTAAAATATATCATTAAAATATCAGTTGCATGCATACCTTTTGATTGCCTAGTTGGGGGGTGATGTGATCACCTAATCCATTGGATGTAGTGACCTCACTTGAACTTGATATGCTACAATCTTCCTTCTTCCATCTTTTGTTCATTTTCACTTTGACCTTCTCAATGTTGACCTTTTATTTGCCTTTATTGTTTCCATTACTTGGTGTTGGTGATCTAGTTGGATAATTTCTACTAATATGACTAGTCTTCAAAAAACTAAAGCATGTAGTCTCACTCAACCATCTATTGTAGTTGCCTCTAAAATGTTTTCTAATGCAATTCTTAAGAACATGTCCATACTCTTGACAATAGTGACAACTATACCTTGTGTTATAATCCCAACTATAGGATTTTCTATTTTTTTGTACCTTTGTCTACTTGTTTTATGTCCAATTGGCATTAAACTTGCATTCATATGCTTTATGTCCATACTTACATTAATTGTGGCAATATTGTTCAAACATTTGTATGCTTAAGGTCTTGGTCCTACATTCATGTGCATGATGTCCTTTCTTGTTACAATTATGACAGTAACCCTTGAATTTCTTCTTAGGGTTCTAATTTGCATTGTTGCTCCTGCAAATGTTTGTTGTAGTTCTTACCTTTGTTGTTTCTTTGTTCACCAATTTTAGATGATTCTCTTTTTTTAGTATTGTTTATCCTAATCTAGTAGTATCATTGTTAAATCTAGGAGATCTCATCAGTCTCTCAAAGTATTTGATGGCTTCACTAGGTTTGTTGAAACTTTCAACAAATTCCTTTACTTTTCTTAGTTCATTCCTCAATTATTCATTTTGTAACTTCAAGGTTGTGATCTCAATCTCCTTTCCATTCAATTCATGATTTGTAATCATCAAATGATTCATTGTACCCAGTTGCATGTGAAAAATCCTTTATACCTCTAATGTCTTCTCTTCTAGTCTCTTAGTCAATGTTCTTTTTCATCTTCAATCACGACTTTATCTTCCTTAGCTTTATTTTTCTACTTGGTTACCTCACATACCAATAATGACTAGACTTCTTGTTCTATCTTAATATTTCTAACCTCTTTAGTTAGGGCACCATTCTTTTCCATCATATCCACAATTGTTGAATCAAAATCACTTTAGTTTCCATTTTCAAAAAATCTGTTAGTCTCTTCCTCTTGGTAATCAATGTCGTATTTCTCAATAGCTATCTCTTTCCTTCTCCTCAATGAACATTGGAGTTCATTCTTGTTTCCATGAGTTGGTGTAGGGCAAGCTAAATTTCTCAACAATCTTTCCCAATTTGTACACTTCCATCTTCAAGATCTTTCCTCAAAGTTGTAAAGCTTTCCTTTCTAGAGAAAAAGACTCTGATACCAATTGTTGTAAATAAAAATGGGAAAGTAAACTCTAAGGGGGGGGGGGGAGGGGGGTGAATTAGTACTTAAAAAATTTAACCCTAAATATTCACCACAGACCCATCTCATAATTTAGCATGTAAATTAAGATAGCTAACTACACAAGTTCATCAATAGCATGAAACAAATCACACATAACATAATAAACTTGTTACCCAAAAACATGTTGGAAATCTAATTGAAAAGATCATTATTGGATGAAGAAGACTATTTGCAAAGAGGGGGATTGTTGATAAGGAATGTTTTCAATCATTTTTTTGTCACTAATGTCAAACCTACTATTTGTTGGAATGACAATTGCTTATAAGATCCAAGTACTATCACTTAGTTGATTGATGAAAAGGATTTAATCAACAAGATGTAAGAAAAGTACCTAAGGGAAAGCTTGAGTTATATTCTTGTAATAAAATATAACGATCAGTTAAGACAATGATAAAATGATGTATTGACAATATACTTGAAGATACAGAGGTTGGTCGCACTTATAAACTTTGAAGGTATAAGTTGTAACAAAGCTATCTACAAAGTTTGACTAAGTTCATTAGTGGGTGCCAAGCAAGCTAGTTAGTGGTGAGCAGATTTTTAGTTAGTGCTGAGAAAATGCAAAATCTAGTGTGTGCTAAATTAAATCCTACCTAATCCATTGGATCTAAAATTAAAAGCATGAAGATTAAGAGCAGGAAAAGTATTCTAGACTTCTATTTAAAGGAGTTACATGCCAAGAAGCAAGAGTTTCTGGGGTGCCAAGTTGCGAAGTTGTTGAAGTGTGTCAAGGAGAAGGCATTGAGAAGGAAGAATAGTGCACAGAGACTCTTCTTTGATAAGTGACCATATAGGAGATCGCATTGGTACATCAAGCATGAAGACTCAAGGAGACAAAGCTTGAAATTAGATCAAGCTATCAGAGCTATAGAGGCTAAAGGATAGGTAATGTTGTGAGCTATATCTGGTCAAAAACCCTTGTTGTTACTCTCTCACAATTGTATTAGTTAGGGTAAAATCCTAAGTATTTAGGTTGGTTTAATAACCATTTGTAAATACTTTAATAGGGTGGTATTCCAAGTGAATTTTCTAAAGTCCTCTAACCAGGCCCACTTCTAATAGGGTGATTAAATCTTTTAACTAGGTCACATTTAATAGTGTAGTGTAGCCTTTAATAGGGTAGGCCTTTCGTAGTGAATCACTTTAGAAGAGTGAGAATTGAGTAGCATGTTACTGGTGGTTTTTTTGAAAATTAGGTTTTCACCTAAATCACTGTGTTATGTGTTGATTCTTAATGTGTTATTCTTGCATGTTGATTTTATAGTAACTTACTAAGTAGGAAACTTTAAGCTTGGATGCATGAACAATTTAATGGGCTCACTTTACTTGATGAAAAAGTTTTATTAGGATATTTGGACCTTGAATAACTAATTCAACCCCACCCCCCCTCTTAGTTATTCTAAAGCATTTCTAACAAAACCCTCCAATGAGAAGGTAAAACTAGGGTGAGGATGACACCCACAAATCTTCACTATTGAAGTTGTAAGGTGTAGCCAATTAAGTTTACAAGAAGTTTGATCATAAACTATGATCTACCCTATGAAAGGCTTAAAAAGACTATCAAGTCTCACCTTATTAAAGGATATTTTCTTTGCATCACTTCTTAGAATGATTCAGCACCATGTCCTTTTCTTAGCACTCTATTACTAGATGTATGATCTTCTCTTTCATGGTTTGTACTTGATCCTTCTAATTAGATATGTCTCCTTTGTTATCTCTAACTGATTCTACAATTCATAACATTATCACAACCTCCATAGCCACCATGAATGCTCTCTGCACTTAGCATTCATCTCTTGTGTCTCCTTCTCTTTCTTCATGTATCAAAAAATTATTTAGGGTTTGTCTCCTTAAGTAAACATAAGTTGGCTAGGGTCAAGTTAGAATCAATGTCTTAGGTTGATCCTTTTTTTTTTCTTGGAACATCCCTCAATTTGATTGGTTGCATGTATTGCATAGGGAATTGTAATATATACCTATATACATATTCTAGAATCATAAAACAATTGTTCATTCAACCCAAAAAAGGTTAACATAGAAGTTTGTGCCATTACAAACAAATATGTCCAAAAATATTCACTTGACAATTGAAGTCTCTAATGCTCAAAATCCATTATATCTTCAATAGTGTAACTCATCGTCTGCATGACTCAGCATTGGTGTAGTAGCACCTAGTGGCAAGAAAGGAAGCCAAAAGTATTTTTGGTTTTTGAATGGCCTAACCAAACATTGAGAGAATAATTAATCATAATAAAGTCACAAGGTGTGATTAGGAGGTATAATTAGATAGGATTTGGAAGGTGAGTCAAGGTTTTGACAAATTAATCCTTTTAGTTAGAATTGCTTGAAAATTGCTCTAAGAGGAAAAATGAAGAAAAATACCTTAAAATGGGGCAAGAAGTTTGTAAGGATAGTCCTTATGTGTACTAAAGTAATTTTAGGAGGTTTGGTAACATACTAGCCAAGTATGAAGGTCCTATGTGCAAAATTGCAAAAGTGTTCAAAAAGTTGCATTGAGAACTTAACAATTTTTGCAAAATTGCTTGACAACGTTTTATGTAGTTTTGGAAGAATGAACTACTTAGGTAGTTATGGTTTGAACTAAAGACTAGAATGGAGGATGAAGTCTATTTGAACCTTTTCCAACTCATTTCCAAGGGTTGGATGGTTGGATGTATGGATATTACTTATAATAGAGGAATTTTGTGAAGTGAAATGTGGTTTTGTGTGGATTGAATAGACGAATTGGATTGAATAACTAAATGTTCTTGATGGGATAGAGTCTTGAGATCATGCTTTGAATATATGAATAGCTATTTAGGTTTCAAGATTCCATCTTTTAGGGTTTAGAAAATTGATTAATTTTGGTATTACTATTGTTTGCTCTTGTATTGCCAACAAGAAAATGGTTATGACTTGAGTGTCCTTGCTCAAAACACCATGGCTCTTGGAGACCAAGAAATAGCCTATGTAAATAGTGTACATAATCATTTTGGGCTCTGTGCAAGTTAGGGAACTAATTTTTTAAGTAAGACCTAGGCAAGTAATGTGAGCTTGGCAAGGTGCAATGAAGTTTTGAATTGTAGTTTTAAGTGGAATAGTGGATTGGCATGAGATAATCTTGATATTTAAATATAGGAGTAGAGTATCTAGGATATATAATTCAAAGGAGGAGGTTGGAAATGGATTTTGAAGCTAGTGGTGAAGGAATCATGTTCATTGCCTTTGAAACCCTTAAAATGAGGATTCTCTAAAGTCATATTGTATAGTCAACCCAAGGGCCTAAGACCTAAAAAATATTTAAGGTTAGATCATAGGGAAAAAAAAGTCCTAAACACACCAAGGGGCCTTGTTAGGATTATTTATGAGTTATTTCACATTCCTTGTTTTTAGGAGGGCTAATAGGGGCTCTTAAGGCTATGTTGGTTAATAGTTTGTTCTCCTATTATATTTGATAATCTTGACTCTTCGATACCCAATTTTTGGAGAAAAAAAAGGATGTTTACCAGAAAATGGCTCAATATATGTATCCTATCACTTCCCTCTAAATTGATTAGGTACAACTCTCTATGATTCTTGCAATAATATGTAATGAATATGTCTTTATGTGATCATAAATTCTTGATATTATAAGCTCTTAACCTAAGAGCAGTAAAGGATAAAAAAGTTTTTTGTAGGCACAAAAAGCTTAGGCAAGATGCAAGTGAATAATCTATCACACTCAATGGAATTATCGCAGTAGATTATCTTGATATTTTCTAACTTCTAATTCTATTCTAAATGCAAATTATTCATCTAAATGTAGAAGTAGGAAAGAAAGAATTATACATGACAGCAAGTGGAATTGCTTTGGCTTTTAGCCTTGGTTGAAATGGAATTCAACAAGTATCCAATAGATTCACATACATTATCCTTTAATTCCCAATGAAATATCTAACATGTATGTAACTATCAAGAGAAAAACTAGAACCATATATGAAGTAAAAAATGGAATTATTGTACTAAAAATACCAAAATGAAGTGGAATCCATCTAATTATTTATAGGATTATAAAAAAATTTCTTTCAACTCTAAGTTCAAAACTATCTAATGCATGGACTACAAAACATGAAAAGAAAATATTGTAAATGGAATTACAGAACCATTCCCTCTCAAGTTTGTTAACCCATGTTATGTCAAAAGACATTACATTTATAGTCAATTGTTATCATTTCTAAATTTTGGTAGAGAAATAGGTATATAATAGAGAATAAAAAATGGAAATATCTAATTTGTATGAAGATATGAGCATGTGCTATCTCTTCTATTGATGATTCTGAATCCATGATATTCTTGAAAACACACAATGACTCTTCATCTTCATGTTGTCTCAAAAAATTCCTAGATGTTAAAAAAATTATTCTTTATTTTCTATATTTTCACACCAAATATATATATTTTATATTCTAATAGTCACTAGATTTTTGAATTCACATCATTGATCTCAACTGAATAGTAAAGATTAAAACATTATGAATTCCTTTATAACTTCCTCCATGGATCCCTCTATGTACATGTGTCTTCTTGTCACTTTGTCACATAGAATAACTATCAAGAAACTTCACATAGAAAGATAGTGACATCTATGGCTCTCTTTCTATTCTGATGGTGATAAAAAATTTATGAAAGGTCTCTTTGTTTCATGGTGCAAGTCCCTCTTTCCAACTAGGCACACTATTGCGAATAGTTGACACCATTCCATTGCTTGGAGAGTCTAATGTTGACTTTTTTTCCTTTGTGGTACTTAGTGACTAGATTTTGACTGCACTTTGTAAAATGTGATGGCCCACCAGACACATGCCTTCACATCACTTTGTCACATAAATTATCAAATAGGCATCTTTACATAGAAACATTAAAACCTTTGTAGATCTTCTTTGATCTAATGGATAAAGGCATCCAACTTTCATTTAATATTTAAATGAGACCTGATCTAACAGGTAAACATTTAGATTTTTCAACTAGATAATACCACACTTTCTATTGTTTAATTGACTTTTCAACTTTATTCTTTGCCACCTTCAACTTGGTTCTTTCACCATTTTTGCATTTTTTAATTTTCATTCTCTATTGAACCTAACTAATTTTTCTTCTAACTTATTTTCATGATTCATTTATCAATCTTTAGTCTTAGTCTTCAATGTTCTCCACTACTTTTTGCTCCAAAAATGCCTGTGATATCTTTTAAATGTATCCTTCTTTAGATATAGATCTTTGACCATGGAGTTAGAAACTTTTAGAGAAGAAGTAGTCCTTTTATAAAGAACTACTTCTCAACATGAATCTTGTATTCAACATGATTAGGAATAAAGAATATGAATCATTAGAGATATTCTAACCTTTTTCTCATCAGGAAAATGGATAAAAAACCCTCCCAAACCTAATCATGTAGCCAATAATCAATGTATTACTCATATGATATCTGGCATTAGGTTATCTCAAAGGGAAGATGAGAAGAAAGGCCATCATATGGGAAATCTATACTCAAACTCAATACATTGACACTTGACTTAACTTTAAACCCTAAAGAAAAAACATATGGACTGAAACTTAGGCAACAAGATATAAGGGCTAACTAGGCAATTCAAAGATGTATGAATGTGAAACATGAAAGAATGATTCAAAATGATGGGAAATGGGTCAAGAACATCAAAAAGAGAGTTCAGCCTTTATTTTTTCCTCTTAGGTGCACATAGTGAATTTTTGGCATTCCAGGTCAAAGAATTCATAATTGGTGAATTGGAGGTATAGTATTGAAACTTGAGTTGCTGGGAGAGTTTCTTGGTAAAAGGGGACTGGGAAGGAATCCTCTAGGTAGGATTAAGAATAGTAACCCTAAGTGGGTAAGTAGTATCCTAGGAAGAGAAAGAAAGATCTTAAGTGATGAAGCTTCCCATTAAAATGGTACCAGAGACATAAGATTGTTGTAAATGATTGAAAAGATCATGAATGAAGAATAATGGAATTGGTAAAGAATGTTTTCAAGCATTGATTTGTCATTGATGTCAAACTTTCTACTTGCAGGAATTACAATTGCTTAAGTGACCCAAATACTACCAATTGGTTGATTAACAATGAGGAGGCAATCAATAAGATGTAACTAGAGCACCTAGAGAAAGGTTAAAGTTATGATGTTGTAATGAAGTATAAGGATTAGCTAAGCCATTGATGAAATAGTGTATTGATGACATACTCTAAGACACAGTGAATGGACACACGAAGACACATCAAAGATGTAAGGTTTAACTAAGCCATTTGTAGAACCTGACTAAGTTCATTTGTGAGTTCTGAGCAAGCTAGTTAAAGCTGAGCAAGTTCAACTTCAGTGTTTGCCGAGCAATCCTTTGGGTGTCGAGCATCAGTAAATGTAGTGGAAGCTGAGTAACACAAAAGATGTCGAGCATAAACAAATGTAATAGAAGTCAAGTAATATAGAAGGTGTCAAGCATCAATAAATGTAGTAGAAATCAATTAACAAAAAAGGTGTCGAGCATCAATAAATGTAGTAGAAGTCAAGTAACACAGAAGGTGTCGAGCATCAATAAACCAATGATGTCGAGTTGTTGCATTATTGATAAGACAAAAAGATTTTCCAGATCAGTAATGATAAGTTTGTTACATTGAATTTTGTGAATAAGTTGGATGATAAGGATGATGAGTAGATGTCACAAAATTTTATGTAAACCATGCAAACTAGTTTTGAGTGAATACTGATGGACTTATCATGAAGTTTCTGGAAGAAACAATTTGGAGGGAAAAAAATATCATTCTCTCAGATCAAATCAAATTGATGAGTAGGAAGATTTGAGTGGGAAATGAAGAAAAAAAATTCTTTATAACGATTTATAGGTCAGTGATCAAAGGGTGGTCATGTAAAGAAGCCAAGAGAAGGCTAGTGTGAAGTGTCAAAAGGAGGACATAGTGAGGAGTAAGTATAGAGGATTAAGACTCTAAGTTGATCAAGTGACGATATAGTGCATTGGCATAATGAGTGGAAGAACTCAAGGAGATAGATCTTGAAGGGTGGACAAGCTGTCATCACTGTAAGGAAGAAAAGCCAAGAAAAGAAAAGAACTAAAGGGAGATCTGAAATCTACAAGGTTAGAGTTGCAATCTTTATCAGGTCAAAACCTTTCTAATACTTTCTTAACATTGTATTAGACATTGAAATCCTACATTGCTAGGTTATCTTAATAGCTAGGTGGATAAGCCTCAAGAAAAGGATAGAAGATCCTTAGGAGAAGGATAAGAGATCCTTAAGAGAAGGATAAGAGATCCTTAGAGAGGGATAAAAGATCCTTTTGAGAAGGTGACTATAAATCCCATTGACTTGGGTGGGCCTAATAGCTCTATGTAAATCTTTTAATAGGGTGGCATTCTAAGTTGAATGTTCTTAAGTCCTCTAACAGGGCACACTCCTAACAGGGTATAGAAATATTTTAATAGGATCACATCTAATAGTGTGTAAAGCCTTTAATAGGGCACGCCTTTAATTGGGCAAACCATCAGAAGTGGTTGAAATCAATTTTGTGGGTATCATCCCCACCCTAGTTTTACCTTCTTATTCTTGGAGGGTTTTTGGGTCATCAAAATCCTTTGTGTTATGGTGTGATGCATGTTTAATTTTCATGATTGTTTAATGTTTAATTGCATGCATGATAATTTCAATTATATACCATTAAGGATTTGACAAGAAAGTAAAAGGGCTAGTACTTCTAATTCATTCCCATTTTATTAAAAAATTTGTATTGGACATTATTGCACCTTGAATAACTAATTCCCCCCCCCCCCACCTCTTAGTTATTCTAAATGAGTTCTAACAAAGATTGAGGCTTGTGCTGGTATGTTGTATTCTACTAAGTTAAGTGGATCTTCAAAGATGGTTACAAATGTAAAATTGGCAAAGGAGATAGATGAGAAAAAGAAGCTCTTAGAAGAGAAAACTAGGGTACTTTAATGAGGCCATAGAGGAGATGAAAGATAAGATAATTAAAAGAAAGATACAACCCAAGCTAAGGAAGATGAAGAATTTGGAAAGGGTAAGGAGAAGGTGAGTTTGGAGGATGAGATACCTGAACTTGAATCTCCACTGGGTGCACAAGAACCATTCCTCAAAGTCCTTAAGGATTTTGGAGGAAAGAGCCTACAAAATTTCTCACTTTTCCATGGAAAGATGGATGTAAAGGTGGTACTAGAATGGATTGAGAGCACTGAGAGCTACTTTGAATATGAAGAGGCAATAGAGGCTTAGAAGGTAAGATTTGCAAAATCTAGATTGTAAGGTCAAGCTTTGATATGGTGGAAGCTTTTGCTAGAGGAAAGAGAGAGTGAAGGGAAGAAACCTATAGATAATTAGTGTAGACACCTAAATTTGATTACACTGCTTTGGTAATCTAATTTAGCCATCTCTAAAGGCATCATTAATTAAATTCTTATTTAATTAATCCTTAGCCATCCCTAGTTGATTAATTTAATTAATCATCTATAGTCCTAATTGATAAATCAAATAATCTATTATTTATCAATTAAATCCTTTTCTCCTATCTAATTCCAAAAATCCCCATTTATTAAATAAATCTATTTGATAAATGAAATCCTCAAATTCAAAAACCCCTAACCTATCTCTAATCCTACATTTAGCCTAATCTACCCCATCCACCCATACTAACCAAGCTTAGCCACTAACTCACCCACCCTCATTAATGCCATCCACTTGCACATCTCTAACATCCCTAAGCTAATCCTAAACCCAAGCCTAATCTACCCCCTAATGTTGTCACATTCCTTAAACAAGTTTAAGACTTTCCTAATCCAAACCAAAGTCTCCCCTCAAAAAACCCAACCACTAAGTCATGAGTGCTCTTACAAAACATAAAGACTCTTACAAGCCCACTCATGACTCTTACACCCATCTTCCACACTCTTCCCTCTTCCACACTCATTCTTCTTACATCCCTCTTACATACTCAACCCCACTCATCATGCCTTTAACCAACCCTTTACCCTACCCTCTCACACTCATCCTCCTTGTGACAAGTGTCACCTTCCCATTGGTTCTAAACAAGCACAATCCATGTGCTCTCCTTTGAGTGCATCCTAGCCCTCCTTAAGCCTTCATTCATCCTTGCATCTAAGCCCTCCATCCCTCTAACCCTTAGCCTATAAATTGAATCCCATCCCAAGCCATTTCATCAACAATCTTTGAGCTAAAGTTACCATGCTATTTTGAGAACCAAAGCCATCAACCATACCCTTATAATGCCAAATTGAGAGCTCACAAAGCTACCAATTTGCCATTACCCATCTCCATTGAAGCAACTTTTGAGCATCTTGAGCATACATCCACAGCAAAAGGACACATCTACAGAATCAAGAAAGCATGGAGTGCTTTTTCTTGTGAGGTTTGCACTTCTTGTTTTCTTTCTTTGTCTAAGCATATATGTGAATTTAGTTTTTGGTTTGTGAATGTTTACTTTATTGGTTAATGTTCTTTGCATACTAATTCTTGTTCTACATTTTGGCACGCCCGGTGGGACCCCACTATGGGTCATTTAATCATCTATTTTCATCTATATGTCATTTTTTCTAACCATCTAATGTTTTTTGTTGTTTGAGTGTGTTGTGAGGGTGTTTTTCTTGTTTTTGCAGGTTAAAGAACGCACTTAGGAAGAAGAAATACCATCTAAAAAAAAATTGCATTTTTCAACTTTTTTGGCGCAGTTTTGGCGTCTGCAACCTGTTCTGTCTGCGAAAATCCGCGTCTGCAAAAATCGACATCTGCGCAAATTGACGTCTGCGAAAATCCGCATCTATGAAAATTGACATCTGCAAAAATCCGCGTCTGCGAAAATCGTCATCTGCGAAAATCCGCATCTGCGCAAATCGGCGTCTCTGCTTGTCACTTGTGTTCTATGTCGAAAATCTATTCTGTCATCTTCGAATACCAGCGTCTCTATATTTTAGCATTTAAGCATTTCAGCGTCTCTATATTTCGAATACTAGCGTCCATAGGATTTAGACCATTTTAAGCATTTTTACACGTAGAAAAAACAACAAAAAAAGTTACAAAAAAATTTCCCATAGTTAAGCTCTCATTTTTGAAGATTTTGGCTAACTAACTAAATTGCTTTTTTTTGTCTCATTGCAGGTTGGAGCACATATGGAACCACTAACCATGTTTCTTGCAGGTTTTCATGTTGCTAAAAAATGAACTTGAATGCTTAACCATTTGTCTTTGAATGCATGTTGCTAAAAAATGAACTTGAATGGTTAAACACATTTTCCATTGAATGAATATTGCTCAAAACACACTCTTGAATGCCATGGATTAAAATCAACTTTCCTTGGAATGCATGCTTAAAACAAAAAATCCAATCTTGAATGCCAAGGATCAATTAACCATTGCAATATCAAACACTTCATTTGGAGCTTCTAAAATTGAACAAAACAAATCTTTTTTCCACATGCAATCTAGGTAAAGTTTGATTTTTGGACATTTAAGAAACTTTGTTAAGTTAAAATACAAATTTACAAAAATCAATTTGAGTAGTTCCTTGGACTCACCTCTTTTCTAATCACCCATCAAATATTAACCATTGGTTGCAATCTCAGCGCCATTTATGGGGATGGGTCTACTTGAAAAAGGTGTTAAATGTTCCACAATCTAACTCACTCACTTGGTCGTTAAACGTTTGCTTTAACTTTATCAAAATTCTTAAATGGCCAAAACTCTAGATTAAATCGATCACACTTCAAGTTTGGGCACTAAAATTGAACAACAACTGACATGGAGAGCCTCCGGGCGCGCGTTTGAAATTGAATCTCACACACTTTTGTTTTGGGCTTAAAACAAACTCACACTAAATCTTGAATGCCTTAAATAAAATTAATCGATACTTGACGTGGAGGGCCTCCGGGCGCGCGAGTTTTCTTTTGTTGACACTTCAAGTTGGAATTGAACATTGTCTCTTAAACATGAGTGCTTGCAAAGTCTAGATTAGCACACATAAGAGTCAGTTGGTAAAAGAACAAGCGTGTTTTTTAGCCCAAGGTCATCCAAGTCTTCTCTCCCCTTGTCGTCTTTCGACGCCATCTTGGGTGCATAAGATTAGGATCCAAAACCTTGTTTCTTTTTAGGAGGCCTGCTTGGGGATTTCATCACCCCTTGGATGGCCTCAACTCCAGCGTTTCGGCAGAGTATAAGAATCGGGAGGTGAATCGAAAGACACCTCTCTTGGGATCAAGATTTTGTCATTCGGGCTAAGCCTCAAGGAACTTTATACCCTTGAGAAGTGAAAGAGGAGAAGTGGGTTACCGCTCCTCTCGGCTGTGTGACATCCTTTTGGTCTCATCTATGGATTTGGGCCTCATGTACCTTGTGTATATCGAGGACTCCCTAACTAAACCAATTGTCTGCCTTGCAGAAAACCATCTAGGATGTTAATGTGTTTGGAGTGACTGATCGAAACATTTGTAGAACATACACACTCCTTGGCGCAAGTATCACATTCTGAGAACCACAAACTTCTATCTGGGTGTTCCTATCTATTGCTTGTTTTTATTTTACTTGTTGAATGAATGTTTGCCAAACTTGGTCAATCCTAGCTTAGGGCACACTTAGCGTAGTCACTGCCTATTTTGGAAGTTGAACAAGTTGAAGAAAAACAACTGAGATTTTTCCCAAAGCCAAGCAAATTCAGGAATTTATGTCGGAACAACCCAAACCCAAATAGAAGTTTCACAAGGTCAAACTCAAGCCATCTCTAGCATACCAAGAACTTTCAGCCAAGAGAAAAGAAATAACACCAAGCCCACGAATTTCCAAACCCCACAAAGCAGAGGAAAAAGCTACCGTCGAAGCACTTCAAGAGGCCTAGTTAGAGCGCACCATCAAATTTAGCCAACATCCAGGGGTTAATCCTGCTTATGCCTTACCAACTAGGCATGATTTCTATGATTAGACACCCTTGTTTCTCCACATCTTCTTGGATAAGCTTCACTTTAGAGTCATATTTGTAGAAAAGCCAACCATCTTAGGTTATCCCCTTAAGCATTATTAGCTCATCCATCTCATTTAGAATCATACCATCTAGCCAATAATCAAAAATCTGCACATCTAAGCTTTCAAAATTGTTGTCACCTTGCTAAAAGTTTGCCATTCCTAAAATCTTCCAAATCTACCAATCTCACCAAGGTTATCCCTTTGACAGAGCTTTGTCTAGGGTAATCTAGCTTTGTCACTTGTTATCCCTCATCACCTTGAGCTAAAGGTTGGGATTTGCAAGTGGTCAATCTCATGTTCTTCCTAAAGGATCATCAGTCTATCCTTAAGTTGACACAATCACCACCAAGCTTGCACATAGGAAAGCAGACCTTTTGTGCTTTGACAACATATCTTTGAAGTTAGAATCCCCAACCCAATCCTCCTTAGGTTTTTTCATATAGCTTTGCCTCAACCTAGGAAATCATTTGCATAGAAAAGCCTTCCCCCTTTTGCTTCCATCAGCATTATTGCATCTCATCCCTAGGAGCATTTTTCATGCCACCCGTCACTCGCTTAGCCAAGAAGAAAGAAACAATGGAGCCCTATCATTTGGATCGAACAGTCTCACCCCCCTTGAGCACTCAGCCATCCTTCAGCCTAGAGCAAGCTATGCCATCACCTACTGACATTGAAGCTTTCATGAACCAACCAGGAAATGCAGTATTGGTAAACGCCATTATAGACAAAAAAAAAGAGACAATCATGGCTAATTTTCGAAGGGACAATGTAGGAAACTTTGACTTTGGAAGACCCCCTCCATTATCAGATCCATCTCACCCATTGTTTGGGCAGCTGCCACCACCCATAGGCTCTTATGATCCAAATTATCCTCAATATATTCCAAAAGAAGAGCCTCCAGCCAATCCATATGACCCAACAGACCCAAACATACCATCATCCACCCAAGTTGAAATCTCCATGCCGCAAGCCAACCCAACCACCACCACTCCATCCTTGGTTCATACCTCTCCACTCCAAACCCCCTTTACCCAAAACAGCTCACCATTCACCCCCTTCACTATTGCTGCTGCTGCTCCCCAACCCAGCCTTCCAAATCCACCCATCTCCCAAATCAGTGCTAGCATATTTGGCCAACCTCAACAATATACAACAGGGATGTCACCCATGGGGCCAAGTAATCAACCTTTCATCACCCCCAGCTTGTTCACTGCAGCCCAGAACACAATCTCATCATTTCCATTAAGTCTTGGGAGCTCAATACCACCAGCCACAAATCCACAAGCTACTACCTTCACTCCACAAAGCTATCAAAACCCACAAGCTACTGCCAATCTTCTACCAAGCTCCCAAGTGACCCCAGCTCCCACCACCACTCTACCAAGCTTCCAAATCTAGCCACAAAGCTATCAAACCCCATCAGTTCCATTCCCAAGCTTTCAATTCCCACCACCTCCACCACCAACTAATCCATTACCTCCAATTACCAACTAATTTTCAATGCCACTTCTAGGAGGTAATCCACCACCCCATCCAACCACCAATTATTTGCAGATACCATCCCAAATGGGGGCACAACGCACATATATTGGTCAAACCCCACAAGCCCTTTGATCCTTTCCCCAAGCCTCACAACCATCTTATACCTTACCTCCACAAGGGAATCCATTTATCCCACAGCCAGCTTATGTTCCTCAATCCCAACCTCAAATCCCATATCAACAACAAGCCTCACAGCACATGCAGCAATATGCGCCACCTCCCCCTCAATAACCCGTCATCCACCATGCAGCTGCCCAAACAATGTACAATCCCTATCAGCAAATCCCTCACAACCATCCATATTCAGTGGCCCCATCCAGCACATACCTACCTCAAGGCACTCCTACATTGGGGGCACCCCAACCATTACCTATCAATTCAGAGTGGGAGCAAATGAAGACAGCTCTGAAAGCCATCCAAGAAGGGAATGATCCAAAGACATTCAAGTTTGAGAATGTGTGTCCTTACCCATTTGACAGAGCCATTACCACGACACCATTTCCCGAACACTTTGAGGTACCTAAATTTGACAAATTCAGAGGAAAAGGAGACCCTGTCACACATATCAAAGAATTTTACATGCATTGCCAGGACATGGCATACAATGATGTCTTCCTCTTGTGCCTTTTTCCCAAAAGCTTGGCTGGACCAGCTCTTGAATGGTTTTATAGAATCCCCTATGGAACAATTAAAAACTTTGCTGAATTATCTGAGGCATTTGTAGCCCAATATGCCCATCTTGTTGAAACAGAGCTATCAATAGTTGATCTTGTCCACACCAAGCAAAAAGGTGGAGAAAGCCTTGCCGAATACCTACAAAGATGGCAAACCCTTACCACCCGCATATTCTGCACCTTGCCAGAACGCCATGTGGTGAAAATGTTTATTGATAATGCACATCCCAGCTTGGCCCACCACATGACCATGAACTGTTTGCAGACCTATAAGGATATCAAAGAGAAAGGAATGATCCTTGAGTAAGGACTCATCAAAGATGGTGTGGTAAAGATTTACAAAGAGGCCAACCAAAATCAATCACATTCCAATGACAATTCTAGGTATTGGAACAAAAACAAGCATGTTGCAACAGATGGGGTTACTGACACCAGACATGTGAATATCGTTGGTCCTTCACAAAACCAGTCTAACCCACCATATCAAACAAACAACCAACAAGCTATCAATTACCAACAACGAAATAACCAAAGCTATCAAAACCACAATACAAGACCCAACTTTCAAGGGTCTAACAATCAAGCTAATGCCATCAATGTAGCTGCAAGGCAAAAGCCCAGATTCCAACCTGCACCTAGAAACTATACACCCCTTGGTGAGCCATTGGCTAAGGAAAACCTCATCAAATTTCCTCCTACCTAGCAAATTGATCCAAGCCAATCCAAAGCTGCATGGTACAAGGACAATGAGTATTGCAAGTTCCATAGGGTAAGCGGTCACACCACCCTCAGATGCATGAAACTGAAAGACTATGTGCAAGACCTCATTGATCGGAAGGAAATCAATGTTGGTGCCCAAACCTCTCCCAATGCAGGCTTACAAATTTATCAAAGTGTGTTTCCTCCACACAACAACCAAAATCCTAGAAAAGCACCTATCCAAAACAACACCAACAACCGCTAGCCAAACCAACAGCATGGGAAGAACAATGACCACACTTCATCCTATATAGACTATGGTAGCCTTATAGGTTGTATATCTGAGAAAGAGCCTTTTGTCAATGTTATCAATATCCGAGGACCAGATAATGAGTGTGCAGTCACCACTCGAAGAGCGCAATTTAACATCGTAGGCCCACCAGTTTCATCAACACCATCAGCTCCATCAAAAAGCCAGTACAATATCTTGGAACACCTTGGGAACATGCCAGCCCAAATATCCATTTTAGACCTTCTCTGCACTAGTCCTGTGTACAAAGACATCCTTGATAGTGCTCTCATAGAATCTCGTGTCCCTTCTGATATAAATGCTACTGATTTTCATAATCTTATTGGACACCTTTCATCCTCATGTGCCCTATCTTTCAAACCCACTGACATACCCGCAGTTGAGCCAGATCACACCCTTCCGCTTCGCATAGCCATCATGGTATCCAATTTTGCCGTGAAAAGAGTAATGATAGATAATGGATCAGCCTTGAACATTTGTACCCTAAAATTTATAAAACAAGCTGGGTATACTCAGGCAGATATGATCGGTGAGGTTATCACCATCAAAGCTTATGACAACTTGGAAAGGACCACAGAAGGGACTATTTTGCTACCAATCAAGGTTGGGCCGGTCATCCAAGAGACAATTTGCCATGTTGTTAATCTAAACCTACCATTTAACATCCTCCTTGGTCGCCCATGGATTCATTCTATGAAGGCCGTTCCATCCACCTACCATCAGTGCATCAAATTTCTGCATCAGGGCACTGAGGTAACCATCCACGCCGATCCAGAACCCTTTGCTTACTGCAATGCGATTGAAGCTTCATACACAAACCATTGCCCTAGAATAGACATCGGCACAACCATCGCCAGCTCATCTCGCACTTGTAATGACACAAAAACCATCCTTGCCTCCACCCTATCTACTATAAAGATCAACAACAAAGGCTGTGGAGAATATAGTCTATCAGATGCATTTACTGTCGGAGCAATCCCACTTGATCCACATACCCATGGACAGCCAACATATCACAAAGCTAAGGAGATTCCACCTCCTCAATACAAATGGTTAGGCCCAACCACCTTTGTATCCTCAAAAATGCCTCTTCATGAGGAGCTCAGTCCAGACATCAACAATTGGTTACATAAGGATGCACCTCCAAAAAATCAAGCACGCCTTGATCACTTCAGCCAAAAGTATCCCCAACAACATAAGCTCATCACTGAAAAATGGAACTATCAAGGAGGTGGACTAGGACCAGAAGAAAGGGGCATGCAATGCCCCATTGAAGCACATAATTGTGAAACGAAGTCAGGACTTGGCTTTGGCATACCCACAACTGGGGGCACCAACGAGAACGGTCACGCTTTTTTGAACATCCACCGAGACCTTGTCAAAATTGAAGACATTCTTGAGGAAGTTGAAAAGAGAGCCTACGACGATATCCCAGACCAAATCTTCCTAGGAGACTCTGTTCTCCGAGAACTATCCATCCATCTCATTGACCTACCACTCGCTCATCCACAACTCATAGATTGGGACCAACCAAGTGTCATACATATTGATGAGTTCGCATCAGAGGAAGCGCTTCTAAGATTCATGGGAGCTGAAACTCCTCATAAGAAGACAAATCCAAATTCTGCTTACATCTACAAGCTAGATCCCAAGGGGTATTTTTGAGAAAATCCCCAACCTAGTTTCGATACACCCAAAACTGAAACTAAGGTAAATCTGGGACTAGCTAAGGTAGTGAAGAGAACCCCTCAGTAAGAAAATCTAGAGCCACAAGCAGAACATGAGGATTTAGTATTGCCTCCTCAAGATAATCGACCAGAGGTGTCTTCTATTCTAATAGAGGATACTAGAGAAGTCAACATTGGTTCTTTAGAGATCCCTAGAATTGTTCACATTGCTGCATCCCTATCACAAGACCAAGCTGACCTCCTCTTTGAGGTTTTATGAGAGAACATTGGCCGATTTGCATGGTCATATTAGGACATGCCAGGACTTGATCCAAAGCTTGCAGTTCATCATCTTGCAGTTGATCCAAAGATCAAGCCCGTTAGACAAAAGCTTAGAAAAATGCACCCCAAGGTGGCATTACTAGTCAAAGCTGAACTAGAAAGAATGTTAGCTGCTAAGGTTATCCGACCTATCGACTACTCAGAATGGATCTCCAACATGGTCCCTATCACTAAGCCTTCCGGTGACATCAGAATCTGCACTGATTTTAGACATCTTAACAAAGCTTGTCCAAATGATGATTTTCCCTTGCCCAACATAGATATGATTGTAGATCTTACAGCTGGACATGAAATTCTGTCCCTTATGGATGGATTTTCCGAGTATAATCAGATCAAGATTGCAGAAGAGGACCAGCATAAGACAACATTCACTACCCCTTGGGGAACCTTTTGCTACACCATGATGCCTTTTGGTCTAAAGAATGCTGGGGCTACCTATCAAAGAGCTATGACAGCCATTTTCAATGATCTTATCCATAGCATTTTGGAAGATTATGTGGACGATATCCTAGTCAAGTCTCACACCTTCATGGATCATCTTGCTGACCTGGAAAAAGTCTTTGATAGGTTGGCCCAATATCATCTCATGCTAAATCCCAAGAAGTGTGTCTTTAGGGTCACATCTGGCAAGCTTCTAGGATTCATAGTTTCTAAACGGGGTATAGAGATCGACCCCAAAAAGGTCAAGGCTATCTTAAACATGCCTCCTCCCCAAACACTGCAACAACTTCGCTCTCTTCAAGGAAAACTTCAATCTATCCGACGCTTCATCACCCAACTTGCAGATAAGTGTACACCATTTTCACAATTGCTAAAGAAGAATGAAAACTTCAAGTGGGATCTTTTATGTCAGCGCAGCTTCGATCAGCTCAAGCAGTATCTCACCAATCCCCCTATCTTGGTTCCACCAGTTCCTGGTCATCCCTTGATCTTGTATATATCAGCAACACCTACTGCCCTAGGGGCACTTCTAGCACAACATGATGATTATAGCAGAGAGAGAGCCATCTACTATATCAGTAGAACCCTAGTTGGTTATGAACTCAATTACACTCCTATGGAAAAAGCTTGTTTGGCAGTTGTTTTCTCAACTCAAAAGCTTCGCCACTACATGCTAAGTCATACCATCCAGCTAGTCTCCAAGATTGACCCTCTCAAGTATATGCTCTCTAGGACAGCACTCACAGGTCGGCTAGCAAAATGGGTTATGCTACTAAGTGAGTTTGACATCCAGTATGTGGACAGAAAGGCAATCAAAGGGCAAGCTATAGCAGATCACCTAGCTGATGCACCTCTAGTAGATGCATATCCTTTGCTCACATAATTCCCAGACGAGCATATCTGCCTAATTGAAGAACAGCCCCCATGGAAGCTTTATTTTGATGGCTCATACACCTCTCATGGATCAGGGGCAGGAATATTATTAGTTACACCTCAAGGAGATTACATTCCAAAAGCCTTCAAGCTACAATTCCCTAGCACCAACAATATAGCAGACTATGAAGCTCTTGTAGCAGGATTAAAGATAGCTGCAGAATGGAATATCACTGAGTTACAAGTCTTTGGTGATTCCCAGCTCATCATCAAACAAGTCTTAAATGAATATCAAACCAAAGATGAAAAGCTATTACCCTACAAAGAGCTAGTTGATCAGTTGACCCAACATTTTACAAAGCTTCAGTTTACACAAGTGCCTCGAATGCAGAACAAGGCAACAAATGCCATGGCCACTATCGGCTCGCTCTTGGAAATTCCCCAAGAAGCTACACAGTATGAGTTTTTAGTTGAGCAGCTCCTCACACCTGCCTATGCAAATGAGGATTCAAACCGTGTTTGTATCTTGGTTGGTCCCCAATCCCCTTGGTACCATGAAATTCACGCTTACCTTAACGATGGTATCATATCCCCTCACCTCACACGTACCCAACGCCAGAACCTCATCCAAAAATCATCCCGCTATGTTATCATAGCCAATACCCTATATCGTCGGGGTTATCACGATACTCTCTCTCAATGTTTAGATGAAAATGAGGCCGCGATGGCATTAAAAGAAGTACATTCTGGACTTTGCGGTGCCCACACAAGTGGTATTGTCCTAGCATGACAAATCCTTAGAGCAGGCGACTATTGGCCTACCATTGAAGAAGACTCTTGTGACTTTGTCAGAAAGTGTCTCCCATGTCAGCAGCATGCAAATGTTGTGCACGCTCCAGCACAGGATCTATAGCCTATTGCACCACCTTAGCCTTTTGCTTGTTGGGGCCTTGATCTAGTTGGAACTATCACACCTCTCTCATCTAATGGACATAAATGGATAATAATAGCTACAGACTATTTCACTAAGTGGGTGGAAGCAGTCCCCCTAGTCTCAGCTACAGGAGTTCAAGTCTCCAAGTTCATCTTGTACCACATTGTTTGCCGCTTCAGCATCCCATCCACCATCTTCACTGACCACGGAGGTAACTTTGAAAATCTCAACATGGAAGAATTATGCACTTCCCTCCACATCCATCACCGCTTTTCTAGCCCATATTTCCCACAAGGTAACGGCCAGGCAGAGGAAACTAATAAAACCCTCCTCAAAATCCTAAAGAAAGTTGTCAATGATTCTGGCCGTGATTGGCACCTTCAAATGAATCTGGCTCTATGGGCCTATCAAACTTCCTTTCGTACATCCACAGGCACAACTCCATACTCCCTAGTCTATGGTGCCAAAGTGGTATTACCTATAGAAGTTGAACTTCCCTCACTACGCATATCTTTGCGAGGGCAAATCTCAGATGAAGAATACAGAGTAGCTCGACTCACCCAGCTGGATCTTTTAGATGAGAAGACACAACAAGCCTATGACCATCTCACAGTCTATCAAACTCGTCTCAAAAGGAATTTCAACAAGAAGGTGCTCCCACGACACCTTTAGCTAGGTGACATGGTCCTCAAAGAAAATATGAAAGTCCAAGCAGATCGAGAAAAGAAAGGCAAGTTTGAACTTACATGGCTTGGTCCCTATGTGGTTACTGCCTCCTTTGGCTCCAGAGCCTATCAATTATCTACACCAGAAGGAGAACTCTTGAATGATCCCACTGACATCATTCATCTCAAGAAGTTCTATGCTTGAAGATCCTTGGTATACCCAGCTTTTGAAAAATACAAGAAAAAAATAGTAAAGAGAAATAAGCGTCCAATGGTGAAAAATTGGCAATTCAAGCACCTTGGATAGGTACCTTGGTGAAAACCTGGTAATTCAGGCGCCTTGTGTGCTAAAGACTAATCCATTATCTATCACTATCCTATCCCTCATCCATCCACCCACCATCCCATAAAACACCTGCTCATTCCCTTGGTGTTCCAATCAAATATCCAAAATCTGATGGAGCTTGTCAATACCTCCTGTACAGCTTGTAAATCTTGTACCAAAGCTTGTATTATACCTTGTAAATCTTGTACCATATCTTGTATATATCTGAATCTTGTCCAAAGCTTGTACCATATTCCAGCTTGTAAATAATCTTGTATCCTAGCCTGTATCCTATCACATGCACACACAGAATCCCATTTTCCTTAAGCTTTTCACAAACCATCTACCTATCCACCTATCAACTATTATAGACATCCCATCCTTCACAAACATTTCCATCTGACAAAAAAAACAAAACATGAACAAACTTGTACATTTGTAACATATCTTAGTCTGTTAGCTTGTACATCCTCTTTAGCTTAGTATCATTGTATCTATCCGGCTTTTGTGTTAGTTAATCCTTGGTCAACATCTTGCACACATCGCACACCTTGGTTAGATATTCAAATGCATCCTTTAGCTAGATCTCCTGTCACCAAAGTTTTATCCTTCTTAGTTCAGCTTGCCAGATGCATCACTCATCCAGATCCATCAGCTTAGGTGCTCTCTGATAGATCCTTGCAGGATATAGCTTTCCTCATGTCTGATCTTGGTCTGTTAGTACCTCGTCCTACCCATCTCGTTGGCAAACAGTTCTCTTTTGGATTTTTGCTCTCTTTTGATTTGGGATCTTCCCTTTTGGGTCTTGAAATATCTTTTCCAAGGAATCTCCTTGTTCCCTCCTCAAGGTTTCCACGATCTTCCATATCATGGTATGCTATGAATGGGGCAATTAGAGCGTAAGGTCTTGATCAGGTCTTTTTCTTGTTTTCTTTTTTTTTTGCTTGTGGGTTACCTAGTGTCGTTTCCATGCTGCTTCCTCTGGGATTCATGTGTGATACTCAGGCAATCCTTGCATGTTTGTTTCGAGTCAGTTTGTCAGCCCTCTGGACGGTTGGTAAAAAGGCCTTGATGTTCTTGGTAACCCTGGCAATTAACCAACAGTCCTATAGCAAATCTAGTGCTCAACTACATGGTGGTACTTCTCTTTGAAGTATTCCCCCGCTCAAAAAGCTTCAATGGATTCCCTTCATCTCCATTATCCCTCATCCATATCCAACACCTATCCCAGCTTATGCATCAGTATCTCTTTGAATCACTCCTCACCTTTAGCTTTAGGGATCCACAATCCTAGTCTTAGGGATCCACCAATCCAAATAAATCCACCAAGCCTCATCTTTCGAGATCCACAATCCTAGTCCTAGGGATCTCCGAAACACATCTTCTGCCAATCTGACTCTTTGAAATCCTATTGCATCAACTTTATCATTCTATCTCCCTACCACAGATTGCTTTTATAGCACTCCACTCCTCCATCTCCCCCCCTAATCCTAGAAAGTCTTAAGCTTGCTTTACTTTTGTGCCTCTAATTTCCCTTTATCATTCTCCCATAGTGAGAGTTTGAGCTAATTCAGCCCCTTCTCTTTGCCAACCCGTGTCTTAGCTGATCTCAATTTCTTGTACTTTTCAAGAAGTCGTCGAGCCTCATTTCTCTCCTCGCCACCTTCTTGAGGGGGCATCATCTAAGTCTAGTCTCTCCTCTTCTTATCTGAGACTGGGGCAACCTTGTTGCTAAAACATCTTCTTCGTGTTGTCTTCATTCAAACTTCTTTGAAATAGTGTTGTCTCAACACTATGTCAAAGAGGGGCAAAATGTAGACACCTAATTTGATTACACTATTTTAGTAATCCTATTTAGTTATCTAAAAAGGCATTATTAATTAAATTTCTATTTAATTAATCCTTTGTCATCCCCTAGTTGATTAATTTAATTAATCATCTATAGTCCTAATTGATAAATCAAATAATCTATTATTTATCAATTAAATCCTATTCTTCTATCTAATTCCAAAAATCCCCATTTATTAAATAAATCTATTTGATAAATGAAATCCTCAAATTCAAAGACCCCTAACCTATCTCTAATCCTCCATTTAGCCTAATCCACCCCATCCACCCATACTAACCAAGCTTAGCCACTAACTCACCCACCCTCATTAATGCCATCCACTAGCACATCTCTAACATCCTTAATCTAATCCTAAACCCAAGCCTAATCCACCCCCTAATGTTGTCACATTCCTTAAACAAGTTTAAGACTTTCCTAATCCAAACCAAAGTCTACCCTCAAAAAACCCAACCACTAAGTCATGAGTGCTCTTACAAAACATAAAAGATTCTTACAAGCCCACTCATGACTCTTACACCCATCTTCCACACTCTTCCCTCTTCCACACTCATTCCTCTTACATCCCTCTTACATACTCAACCCCACTCATCGTGCCTTTAACCAACCCTTTACCCTACCCTCTCACACTCATCCTCCTTGTGACAAGTGTCACCTTCCCATTGGTGCTAAACAAGCACAATCCATGTGCTCCCCTTTGAGTGCATCTTAGCCCTCGTTAAGCCTTCATCCATCCTTGCATCTAAGCCCTGCATCTCTCTACCCCTTAGCCTATAAATTGAATCCCATCCCAAGCCATTTCATCAACAATATTTGAGCTAAAGTTACCATGCTATTTTGAGAACCAAAGCCATCAACCATACCCTTATAATGCCAAATTGAGAGCTCACAAAGCTACCAATTTTCCATTACCCATCTCCATTGAAGCAGCTTTTGAGCATCTTGAGCATACATCCACAACAAAAGGACACATCTACAGAATCAAGAAAGCATGGAGTGCTTTTTCTTGTGAGGTTTGCACTTCTTGTTTTTTTTCTTTGTCTAAGCATATATGTGAATTTAGTTTTTGGTTTGTGAATGTTTACTTTATTGGTTAATGTTCTTTGCATACTAATTCTTGTTCTACAAAAAAATAGTAAAGAGAAATAAGCGTCCAATGGTGAAAACTTGGCAATTCAAGCGCCTTGGATAGGTACCTTGGTGAAAACCTGGTAATTCAGGTGCCTTGTGTGATAAAGACTAATCCATTATCTATCACTATCCTATCCCTCATCCATCCACCCACCATCCCATAAAACACCTGCTTGTTCCCTTGGTGTTCCAATCAAATATCCAAAATCTAATGGAGCTTGTCAATACCTCCTGTACAGCTTGTAAATCTTGTACCAAAGCTTGTATTATACGTTGTAAATCTTGTACCATACGTTGTATATATTCGAATCTTGTCCAAAGCTTGTACCATATTCCAGCTTGTAAATAATATTGTATCCTAGCCTATATCCTATCACATGCACACATAGAATCCCATTTTCCTTAAGCTTTTCACAAACCATCTACCTATCCACCTATCAACTATTATAGACATCCCATCCTTCACAAACATTTCCATCTCACAAAAAACCAAAACATGAAAAAACTTGTACATTTGTAACATATCTTGGTCTATCAGCTTGTACATCCTCTTTAGCTTAGTATCATTTTATCTATCCGGCTTTCATGTTAGTTCATCCTTGGTCAACATCTTGCACACATCGCACACTTTGGTTAGATATTCCAATGCATCCTTTAGCTAGATCTCCTATCACCAAAGTGTTATCCTTCTTAGTTCAGCTTGCTAGATGCATCACTCATCCAGATCCATCAGCTTAGGTGCTCTCTGATAGATCCTTGCAGGATATAGCTTTCCTCATGTCTGATCTTGGTCCGTTAGTACCTTGTCCTATCCATCTCATTGGCAAACAGTTCTCTTTTGGATTTTCGCTTTCTTTTGATTTGAGATCTTCCCTTTTGGGTCTTGAAATATCTTTTCCAAGCAATCTCCTTGTTCCCTCCTCAAGGTTGCCACGATCTTCCATATCATGGTATGCTGCGAATGGGGCAATTAGAGCGTAAGGTCTTGATCAGGTCTTTTGCTTGTTTTCTTTTTCTGCTTGTGGGTTACCTAGTGTCATTTCCATGCTGCTTCCTCTGGGATTCATGTGTGATACTGGGGCAATCCTTGTGTGTTTGTTTTGATTCAGTTCGTTAGTCCTTTGGATGGTTGGTGAAAAAGCCTTGATGTTCTTGGTAACCTTGGCAATTAACCAATAGTCCTATAGCAAATCTAGTGCTCAACTACATGGTGGTACTTCTCTTTGAAGTATCCCCCTGCTCAAAAAGCTTCAATGGATTCCCTTCATCTCCATTATCCCCCATCCATATCCTACATCTGTCGCTCCTACCCCAGCTTATGCATCAGTATCTCTTTGAATCACTCCTCACACTTGGCTTTAGGGATCCACAATCCTAGTCTTAGGGATCCACCAATCAAATCAATCCACCAAGCCTCATCCATCGAGATCCACAATCCTAGTCCTAGGGATCTCCGAAACCCATCTTCCGCCAGTCTGACTCTTTGAAATCCTGTTGCATCAGCTTTATCATTCTATCATCCATCTCCCTACCATGAATTCCTTTTATAGCGCTCTGCTCCTCCATCTCCCCCCCCCAATCTTGGAAAGTCTTAAGCTTGCTTTACTATTGTGCCTCTGATTTCCCTTTATCATTCTCTCGTAGTGAGAGTTTGAGCTAATTCAGCCCCTTCTCTTTGCCAACCTGCGTCTCAACTCATCTCAATTCCTTGTACTTTTCAAGAAGTCGTCGAGCCTCATTTCTCTCCCCGCTGCCTTCTTGAGGGGGCATCATCTAAGTCTAGTCTCTCCTCTTCTTATCCGAGACTGGGGCAACCTTGTTGCTAAAACATCTTCCTCGTATCATCTTCATTTGAACTTCTTTGAAATAGTGTTGTTTCAACACTATGTCAAAGAGGGGCAAAATGTAGACACCTAAATTTGATTACACTGCTTTGGTAATCTAATTTAGCCATCTCTAAAGGCATCATTAATTAAATTCTTATTTAATTAATCCTTAGCCATCCCTAGTTGATTAATTTAATTAATCATCTATAGTCTAATTGATAAATCAAATAATCTATTATTTATCAATTAAATCCTTTTCTCCTATCTAATTCCAAAAATCCCCATTTATTAAATAAATCTATTTGATAAATGAAATTCTCAAATTCAAAAACCCCTAACCTATCTCTAATCCTACATTTAGCCTAATCCACCCCATCCACCCATACTAACCAAGCTTAGCCACTAACTCACCCACCCTCATTAATTCCATCCACTTGCACATCTCTAACATCCCTAAGCTAATCCTAAACCCAAGCCTAATCCATCCCCTAATGTTGTCACATTCCTTAAACAAGTTTAAGACTTTCCTAATCCAAACCAAATTCTCCCCTCAAAAAACCCAACCACTAAGTCATGAGTGCTCTTACAAAACATAAAGACTCTTACAAGCCCACTCATGACTCTTACACCCATCTTCCACACTCTTCCCTCTTCCACACTCATTCCTCTTACATCCCTCTTACATACTCAACCCCACTCATCATCCCTTTAACCAACCCTTTACCCTACCCTCTCACACTCATCCTCCTTGTGACAAGTGTCACCTTCCCATTGGTGCTAAACAAGCACAATCCATGTGCTCTCCTTTGAGTGCATCCTAGCCCTCCTTAAGCCTTCATTCATCCTTGCATCTAAGCCCTCCATCCCTCTACCCCTTAGCCTATAAATTGAATCCCATCCCAAGCCATTTCATCAAAAATCTTTGAGCTAAAGTTACCATGCTATTTTGAGAACCAAATCCATCAACCATACCCTTATAATGCCAAATTGAGAGCTCACAAAGCTACCAATTTGCCATTACCCATCTCCATTGAAGCAGCTTTTGAGCATCTTGAGCATACATCCACAGCAAAAGGACACATCTACAGAATCAAGAAAGCATGGAGTGCTTTTTCTTGTGAGGTTTGCACTTCTTGTTTTTCTTTCTTTGTCTAAGCATATATGTGAATTTAGTTTTTGGTTTGTGAATGTTTACTTTATTGGTTAATGTTCTTTGCATACTAATTCTTGTTCTACAATTAGAAGGCTATGGTGCTAAAGATAAAATAAACCTACCTACCAGAAGACTATGAGATTAAAATTCACAAGAAGAGGTAGAATCTCAATAAAAAAACTCTTAAGAGGCCTACTTATACTAAGGAATTTTAGAAGTTGGCCTTAAGATCAAAGGTGCAAGAAGTAGAAAGCATGAAGGTGGCTAGATATCTAAACAACCTTAAGTTGTCTATCCAAGATGAGTTTATTTTATTTAGTCTCACCACTTTGCAAATTTTTCAAATGGCTTGAAAGGTGGAAGATGAATTGAGGAAGAAAGGGGACTCAAGTTCTAAGAACAATGGTAGAGGTAAAGACTTCAAAGGTGGCTCAAGAGGAGTTTCTAGTGGAAGGGCTAATGACTAGAGAGGATATGGGGATTCTAAGTTGAATGAATGAGCCAATGAGGCTAGTCATAGGGGAGGGTTTGGTGGAGGTAGAAGATCCAATAATGGCAATAGAGGTAGCTATGGTAATAGTAGCAGAGGCTCACACTTCAACAATATGAAGTGTTATAACTGTGGCAAGTTGGGACACCCTACCTACAGATGTCTAGAGAAGGCATCATCATCTTATGAAGAGAATAAATCACATGCATCCAAGAGGAGGATAATAATAAAATAGGCGAAGTGGATCTTGATGTAGAGAAGGGAGAGAACCTCATGTTGAGGAGAGTTGTAGTGAAGGAGCCAGTAAAAGAGGAACACAAGAAGAGAAGAGAATTATTTAGGACTACTTATAAAATACTAGGTAAGGTATGCAAATTAATTATAGACGAAGGGTATACTAACAATGTCATGTTAGAGGTAGTACAAAAATTGGGTTTGACAAAGATACCACATGTATGTCCTTATAAAGTGTCTTAGTTGAATAAAGGGAAAAACATCCTAGTGAATAAACAAGTTTGGGAAAACATATCTTTGAAAAATATTAGGATAAGGTTCTATATGATGTGCTTACCATGGATGCTTTCCATATTCTACTAGGAAGGCCTTGGCAGTATGATAGGGAGATCATACATCATGGGAAGGATAATAATTATTATTTCAAGAAAGATGGGGTCACATACAAGATGCATTCCATAGTGCAAGAAGATAAGGTGGAAAAATCATCTACGAAGACTTTGTTAATGAGTGGAAATGAGTTCCTCAAGGATGTGAAGGAAGATGAGGGAATTGGATATGATATTATGGTGAAATCCAAGGAGGATAAGACAACTTCACAAGAACCTATACCTGTAGAGGTGCAACACTTATTGGATCAGTTCAAAGATATCTTTTTTATGGATCACCACCAACCTTGCCTCCAAAAAGGGCCATAATTCTATGTGGCATACTAATGGTCCTAGCACCCAAAAAGGGAGGTAAGTAGAGAATGTGAATTAACTCTAGATAAATTAATAGAATCATAATAAGTACATATTTCCTATTCCTAGGATAGAAGACTTAATAGACTATCTGGGTGGGACTAGGTACTTCTCCAAAATTAGGCTTAAGAGTGATTATATAAAATTAGGATGAAAGAAGGGGATGAATGGAAATCTACATTGAAGACTACTGAGGGTTTCTATGAGTGGTTGGTAATGTCATTTGGCCTTACCATTGCACCAAGTACCTTCATGAGAATCATGAATGAGGTTTTGAAAGACTACATAGGAGTATCTTTAACAAGACAAAGGAGTAACATATGAAGAATGTAGAATTGGTATTGAGGAAGCTCCAAGATGGAAAATTGACAATAAATCTAGAGAAGAGTGAGTTCATGAAGGAAGAGCTAGTCTATTTGGGGTTTGTAGTATCCCAAGAGAATTTGAAAATGGATAAGGGCAATGTGGAGGCAATCTTGGTTGGCCTACCCCTAGATCTACTACTAAGGTCAGAAGCTTTCATGGCTTGACACAATGCTATAGAAAGTTTGTGAGGAGGTTTAGTAAAAAATTTGCACCTATAAATGACATCATTAAAGGAGGCATGAAGACCAAATTCACATGGATTAAGGTAGCATATGAAAGTTTTGAGAGGTTGAAGAAAGAAGTGGCCACACAACCAATATTGGTTTTTCCTAGTTTTCAAAATCCATTTGTGGTGGAGTTTGGTGCTGGCAACATAGTAGTTGGTGTAGCTTTGAATCAAGAGGGAAAACCAATAAGACTTTTTTAGTTAGAGGTTTAATGAAGCTAAGACTAGGTATTCAACATATGACTTAGAGCTCTATACACCTGTCCAAGCCCTCAAGAAATGGAGGCATTACCTTTTACCTAAGAATTTTTTTGTCTTCATAGATAACCAAGCACTAAGCTTTATCAAATCATAGGAGAAGCTAATTCTAAAGCATATAAAATGGATGGAGTTCATGTAGTCCTACAATTTCACTATCAAGCATAAGAAGGGGACAAATAATAAGGTGGAAAATTCTTTGAGTAGGAGGTTACTGATAGTGCAATAAGTCAAGTTGTAGAGCATTGGCTTAGGTGGATTCAAAGACCTATAGGAAGAAGACACTAATTTTGCAGAGCCATATAAAGTATGTACTAATTTTTCTAACCACTTTCATGGTGACATTGTTGAATACACCTTGCAGAATGGGTTATTGTTGAAAGGTCAAAAGTTGTGCATCCTAAGGGGATCTATGAGTAAAAATCTCATACAAGAGAAGCACAATGGGAGCATGAGTGCAAAATTTGGTGTCAATATGACCTTAGACCTTGTAGAGAGGTTCTATTACTAGCTTATGATGTATAGAGATGTCAAGAGGTATGTGGAGTAGTGTAGCATATGTCAGAAGGCAAAGGGAACTTCTTCTATTTTAGGGCTCTACCAACCTTTACCCATTTCCAATAGGCCTTGGGAGTGCATCAACATAGACTTAATAATGGGATTGCCAAGGACCAGGATAAGGATGGATAGTGTATTTGCAGTAGTAGATAGGTATAGTAAAATGAGAAACTTCATACCATCTACGACAACCCATGATGCAAGTAATATTTCCAATCTATTCTTTAGGGAGGTGGTTAGGATACATGGCTTACAAGGAGCATAGTTTCTGATAGGGATGTCAAGTTTATGGGGAACTTTTGGAAAACCCTATAGAAGAGGCTTGGAACAAATCTAGCACATAGTTCTGCCTACCATCTTCAAATAGATACTTAGATAGAGGTGATCAACAGAGTCTTAGGCAACCTATTAAGGTGTCTCACTAAAGAGTATGGACAAGGTTTGGAGAAAGTCATTCCCCAAGATGAATTTGCATACAATGATAGCAAGAATAGGACAATAGGGTTAAGTCATTTTCAATTAATACATGCCACTCACCTCACCTAAAAGGCATAATGGAACTAAGGGACCTATCTTCACATGAAAAAAATAGTGGTCATGTGGATGATTTTGTTCAATAAATCAAGGAGGTGCATGATCAAGTAAAGCAAATATTAATGAAGGAAAATAAAAAATTGAAGGAGGAGAAAGGTGAGGGGAGAAGAGAGTTTCAATTTCAAGTGGGAAACTTAGTCATAGTTTATTTGAACAAGGCCAAGTTACAAAAGGGGATTCCTAGCAAGTTGTAGATGAAGAGAATTGGACCATACAAGGTACTTGAAAAGTATGGCTGTAATGCCTACAAGATAGATCTACCAAAGCACATGGCTATCTCCCCCATATTTAATGTTAAATACCTAATATCTTATAAGGGCCCCAAGGTGGATGGAGTAGACTACCAAGAAAAGTTAAGAAAAGACATCTCAGATCTATAGATACTTGAAAAGGTACAACCATAGGTAGAGAAGATTTTGGATTCTAGGGTGAAGAAGAGTACAAGAAATAAAGTGTACAAAGAGTATCTATTGAAATGGGTGAATTTACCTAAGACTGAAGAAATTTGGATTTCTAAAAGTTACTTTAAAAATCATGGCATCAACAAGAAGTTCTTATCTCTAGTAGTACCTTAAATTTTCTTCTTGCAAGGGGAGAATGGTGTACGAGCACCTAGGGGTAAGAAAGGAAACCTAAATTATTTTTGGTTTTTGAATGGTATAACCAACCATTGAGGAAATAAGGACTAAGAACAAAGACCCAAGGTGTGAATATGATGTATAATTAGATAGGATTTCAAAGGTGAATCAAGTTTTTGGAAAATATGTCCTATTAGGTAGAATTGCTTGAGAATTTCTCTGAGAGGCAAAATGTAGAAAAATGCACTAAAAGGGGAAAATAGGTGTGTAAAGATGGCCCTTAGATGTACTAAGGTTATTTTAGAAGGTTTGGTAACATACTAGCCAATTTTGTAATGGGCACCCCTAAATGTCCCAAAAACTAAACCAAATTGCTGAAAGGAATTATGTCAAACAGTTTGCATTCAACCTCTTATTTCTCCATTTAATGTTTTAAACCCCTTATAACTCCAAAAATCAAACATTTATTTGTTTGTTGTGTTTTGTGCATGGAATTGGTATCATACAACATAAACAAGAAAGAAACTACAATAATATGCAAAGTGGAAATGAACTGCTGCCAATAAAATGTTATTTTCAGAATTCATAAAACCAAATACATGGCAGATTTATCAACTCACTAATTATTTCAGCATTATTGACATAATACTCCAGCCCATGCTTTTGAACTTGCTGCTATAGTACTTTTTCCTTCAATCAGCCCACTACCTTCATAATATCATTCCCTCAAAGCGGCATAAGTGTCAGGCAAGTAGTGAAGAAGATATGAGAAAAATACCAAATCTGCCTGTAGCCGGAAATGCAACTAAACTGCCTGATAATGAAGCCGATAACAAAGAATTCCAAAGGCCAAACCCCAAGGGAATGACGTCTAGAATGTTACAAGAGAGGATAAATGTCCTCAAATGCCAAGAATGGAGCTGCAACTCACACACCAATTTTTTCTCATATTCAACCTGCCTATTGAAGCCACAAATGCTTCCTTTTATTCTATTTCCAACGGTCCGCTCAACTCATATGGGCAATGTGGGATAAAAGATGTGTAATATATAAAACATATATTAAAACACCCCTTATGTCTCCCTTGGGTACACATCACCAAAAAATAAATATTCAAGTAACACTTTAATATTTTACAATTAAATTAGACGTTACTTTAATAAAACTTCAGGCATTAAAATGTATTAGCAACCGGACTCCGAATAATGCGAGTGATAGCTCATCGGAAAGCTCTCACTGAGGAATATTGAATCCAATCACCAAAATTGACCTACACTATGTCCTGTCGACTTACTAAAAATAGTAAGTATGCCTAAAATTGAGTAAATCAACTTTGTTTTGGCCCAAACTGTAAATGACTAGGTCAAAACACTCCAAGATCCCATTAAACCCTTCGTTAGCCCTCGAGACCATGTAGAACAAGGCTAATGCACACACACTTGGTCAACTGCTAAAATGGGGACATTACAGTCTACCCCCCTTGAAATTGCTTATCCTCAAGCAATCTCAGTCCAGCCTACTGAATAACCTGCTCACTCTCCCATGTAGAATCTTCCTCCGACAGGTCTTTCCATTTGACCAAATACTCCTTCACTATCCTGTTTCTAAGCTTCCTCTCTTTGGTGTCCAGAATAGCAAAAGGCACTACACTCTGACCAATGGCTTTCTTAAGCCTAGACACATGAAACACATTGTGCACTCAATTGCCCTCTGGAAGCTCAAGCTCATAGGTGACTTTGCCCACTTTGCAAATCACCCTGTAGGGACCATAAAATCTAGGTTTCAACTTTTCAGCTCCGCTCTTCTTGAGCGATGATTGTCTATATGGTTGTAGCCTCAAGTAAACCATATCCCCTACCTCGAAGCTACACTTTATTCGGTGCTGATCAACATACAATTTCTGTTGATTCTAGGCCTGTTGTATATTCTCTTTTAGCACTTTCAGGATGTCCTGACTATCCTGCAATAAGTTTTTGGCTTTGGGAACTCTACTGTCCCCCAAAACTAAATCCATGAAGCTAGGTGCTTCATAACCATAGAGTTCCATGAAAGGAGTCATCTTGATGGACATATGATAAGTGGTGTTATAACAATACTCTCCCATATGCAACCATCTGATCCAAGCCTTTTGTTGTGGAGTTACATAGTTCCTCAAATATCCTTTTGCCCATTTATTCACAATCTCTGTTTGCCCATCTATTTGCGGATGATAACTAGTGCTAGGTGTAAGATCTGTACCACACAACCTAAACAACTCTTGCCAAAAAACACTCATAAACTTACTATCCCAGTCGCTGACAATGAATCTGGGCAGCCCATGTAACTTGAATATCTCTCTAAAGAAAAGATCTGCCACCTGTGCTGCTGTGTAAGTGGACGGAATAGCAAAGAAGTGAGCAAACTTTGTCAAGCGGTCCACCACCACATAGATGCAATCTCTTCGTTGCACTCATGGTAAACCAGTGATGAAGTCCATCGAAATACTTTCCCATTTCCTATCAGGAATGGGCCAGGGCTGTAATAAACCTGCAGGAAATGTGTGCTCTCCCTTATCCTGTTGACAAACCACACACTCCCTAACATACCTCTGAACATCATCCTTGAGCCCTTTCCATGAAAACCACTCTGGGATCTGCTTGTAGGTCTTGAAGACCCCCGATGTCTAGCTGTGGGTGCATCATGAAATGCCTTCAATATCGCCTCTCTCAAATGTGATGATGGAATCAAATAAACCCTGTCCTAAACTCTGATCAATCCATCTATCACCTCATAGCGATCATCCTGTATGGTACCTAAAATCAATCTAGAAGCCCAAGCATCTCCGAAATACTCTGCTATAATCTGATCTCTCCAATCTCCTGAAATCTCTACCAGAGCACATAAGTGAGGTCTCCAAGATAAGGCATCAGCCACCACATTTTTCTTACCTTTGACAAACTCTATGTCAAAGTCATAAGCCTACAATTTAGTCACCCATTTTTGTTGTCAATCATTAAGATCACGTTGGCTCATGAAGTATTTAATACTGTTGTGATCAGTCTTGATCACAAAACGTCCACCTACCAAATATGATCAAAATTTGGCCAATGTATGCATTATGGCCAACATCTCCCGGTCATAGATAGAATAAATTTTCTCAACTCCCTGGAGCTTCCTGCTCTCGAATGCAATGGGATGCTTCTCCTGCATCAATACTGCTTGAATCACATCACTTGATGCATCACAATGAAGCTCAAAAGGCTGCATGAAATTAGGTAGAGCTAGAACTGGACATGAAGACATTACCTGCATGAAATGCTCAAAACACCTCTGTGCTGCCCCTGTCCACACAAAGGCTCTTTTCCTGGTAAGATCTATCAAGGGTGTAGCAATCTATGAGAATCCCTTAACAAACCTCCTATAAAAACCACATAAACCAAAGAATCCCTTAAGTTGTGTAAGGTTTGTGGGAGTAGGCCACTCTACAATAGCTCTAATCTTTTCGGGATCAACCTGAATGCCATCTGCACTAATGATATGCCCAAGGTAAAGGAGCTCAGTCATGCCAAACTCACATTTAGATTCGTTGGCATTAAATGACTCTTTCTCCAAAATAGATAACACCTCCTCTAGATGATGTAAGTGCTCCTCCCAGGTCTTACTGAAGACCAAGATGTCATCAAAGAAGATCAAGACAAATCTCCTCAGTTGCTTCCTAAATACTTGGTTCATACAACTCTGAAATGTAGCAGGTGCATTGGTTAGACCAAATGGCATAACCATGAACTCAAAGTTTCCATAGTGACATCAAAAGGCTATTTTATCAATGTCCTTTGCTCTCATCTTGATCTGATGGTATCTGGATCACAAATCAAATTTGGTGAAGAAGCATGCCCCATGCAACTCATCAATCCTAGGAATGGGATGCCTGTTTTTAATTATTTTCTTATTCAGTGCCCTGTAATCGATGCACATGCACATCGTCCCATCCTTCTTCTTTACCAATACTACTGCTGAAGCAAAGGGGCTCTTACTGGGCTTGATATGCCCCATCTCCAACAAATCCTTAATCACCTTCTCTATCTCATCCTTGTGTTTCTTAGGATAACAATAGGGAGTAATCATAACTGGTTTGGCTCCCTCCTTGAGCTCAATAACATGTTCCATCCCTCTATCAGGAGAAACCCCATGAGGAATATTGCTAAATACTTTAGCGTGTCTAAAAAGGATCTTTTGGACATCTAGTGGATGAATCTTTTCTTGTGGCTTTGGTGAAGTTGGCATAATGTGGCACTCTGCCACCCACTCTATGTCATCATGATGAAAAATTCTCTGAATTCTCCTCAAGGAAACTACTCTGCAACCTCCATCTGAAAGCCCTCTAAGTACCATAGTTCTGCCCTCATGCTGGAATCTCATCTCCAATTTTGCTAGATTGAGTGTGAACTCAACTAGTGAAGCCATCTATGTCATGCCGAGGATGACATCATAATCTCCCATGTCCACAACATAGAACTCATCCTCCAACTTGTAGCCATCTCCAAACCTAATGTGAAGATTAGATATCTTCTGAGTGCATAATAACTTATCACTGTTAGCCACCATGACTCTAAACCCATCATGATCCTCTGTCTGTAACCCTCTCCTGGCTACCAACTGTGCATCTATGAAGTTATGTGTAGCCCCAGTGTCAATAAGAGATATCACTTTCTACCCCTGGATAATACCCCTGACCTTAAATGTGATTGCCTTTTGGGCCCCTGTCAAGTGTGCCAATGATCTATCATCGTTAGGAATGTTGCTCTCCTCTATAGTGTTACCCTCATCTGAATCAGAGTGCTGATCCTCCCCTTCTGATTCTGACTCTTCTACTGAAAAATACTCCATTTGATTTGCCTTAGCCTTGAGAGAACATTTATGAGATAAGTCCCAAGGCTCTCTACAATGGAAGCACAACTTCTTCTTTCGAAGTTCATTAAAAATTTCATTGTCTAGTCCTTTTGATCCTTCTTTGGGTTTGCTATACTCTTTCTGAAATGATTTTTTGTCTTTGTCCTTGTGGTAGGAAGAATCCATTGAATGGTTTTTTCCTTTGTATACTGAAGGGGCTAAATCTCGTGCCTTTTTAGTTGCTTCAGCTAACGTGAGTGGATCATGTCCCTTCACCCAACCTCGTAATGGACCAGCAAGACCATCACAAAATAACACCACCAATCTCCTAGGAGAGATATCAGTAATAAGTATAGACAAGCGTTGAAACTCGGCAATGTAAGCATCCATAGAACCTGACTATTTTAACTGTGCTAGCTCCTTGAAATGTAACTTGGGATCCTTAGTGTCAAATCTCACAATCAATGTTTTGGTGAATTCCTCATAGGATGTAATCTGATTATGCCCCAAAGTCACCATGCCATGATGCCACCATTCATGTGCAATGCCATCCAAGTGCATAGCCACATACTTGATAGCCTCCTCCTCAGGCATAGGATTTAGCTACAAGTATGTATCTACCTTCTACACCCAAGCTTGTGCAGTCATCTTCCCTGAAGCATCATAATAAGGTAAAGAAAGTTTTCCAACTTTCTTCCTAAACTAAAAGTTTTGATTCCTCCCTCCTTCTTTAGGCATGTGTCTCATCCTCAAGTCCATATAATCTCTAAGAGAAATATCCACCTGAAACTCTGGTCCACTAGCCTCCCAGTCCCTCCTGAATTGATCCTGTAACTCGGTAATCTACGGTTCATTTACTGGTTGAATCGGATCTCTGGGTGGGAAAGTGGATAGAAGAGGTCTCGAGCTTGCAGTCTATGCTGGGCGTGCAACATGTCTAAAGTTATCAGCCTCATTCCCATTGTTGCCATGTCCATTATTACCATTAATGTTATTCTTAGGACCATTGTTGTTGCCTTGGCCTCCATGGTTATTGTTTCCCCCGTTGTTATTGTTTCCCTCGTTGTTATTGTTTCTGTTGTTGGCATCACCTAGATTAATATTGACACCCATCTGTCTAGCCATGAGCTGCAACATCATGTCCATTCACCTATTCTACTCCTACTGCATACATTGCCCCTGCTCTAATGTATCCAGTAACTATCAGAACAGTACCTCCCCCTGATCTGGACCAACATTTCTGCCTCTGCCTAATCCTGTATTCCTGTCATCTTGATCACCCATATTATTGTCCTGATCAAAGAATATCTCCTATGTGTCTATATGGTTGGGTTCAATGTCCACCTGCACGGATGTACTAGACTATTTTCTTTGCAAGTCTGAAATCCTATTTTGTCTTGCTCTGGTATCGCAGAAATTATAAGACCCCTATCGCATGCTCAAAGATAAATGCTTAGCCTGTGTTTTTTTATTTCTGATTTTAGTGTTTTGACATTTCGTCAAACACTTTTTCCCTCTATCTGGCTATTCCAAATTCCCTATAAGACCTCCACAGGATGGCAGGACTTATAGCTCTGATACCACTATAATGGGCACCCCTGAATGTCCCAAAAACTAAGCCAAATTGCTGAAAGGAATTATGTCAAACAGTTTGCATTCAACCTCTTATTTCTCCATTTAATGTTTTAAACCCCTTATAACTCCAAAAATCAAATGTTTGTTTGTTTGTTGTGTTTTGTGCATGGAATTGGTATCATACAACATAAACAAGAAATAAACTACAATAATATGCAAAGTGGAAATGAACTGCTGCCAATAAAATGTTATTTTTAGAATTCATAAAACCAAATACATGGCAGATTTATCAACTCACTAATTATTTCAGCATTACTGACATAATACTCCAGCCCATGCTTTCGAACTTTCTGCTATAGTACTTTTTCCTTCAATCAGCCCACTACCTTCATAATATCATTCCCTCAAAGCAGCATAAGCGTCGGGCAAGTAGTGAAGAAGATATGAGCAAAATACCAAATCTACCTATAGCCAAAAATGCAACTAAACTGCCTGATAATGAAGCCGATAATAAAGAATTCCAAAGGCCAAACCGTAAGGGAATGACATCTAGAATGTTACAAGAGAGGATAAACGTCCTCAAATGCCAAGAACGGAGCTACAACTCACACACCAATTTTTTCTCATATTCAACCTGCCTAATGAAGCCACAAATGCTTCCTTTTATTCTATTTCCAAGGGTCCGCTCAACTCATATGGGCAATGTGGGATAAAAGATGTGTAATATATAAAACATATATTAAAACACCCCTTATGTCTCCCTTGGGTACACATTACCAAAAAATAAATATTAAAGTAACACTTTAATATTTTACAATTAAATTAGACGTTACTTTAATAAAACTTCAGGCATTAAAATGTATTAGCAATTGAACTCCGAATAATGCGAGTGATAGCTCATTGGAAAGCTCTCACCGAGGAGTATCGAATCCAATTACCAAAATTGACCTGCACTGTGTCTTGTCGACTTACTAAAAATAGTAAGTATGCCTGAAACTGAGTAAATCAACTTTCTCTTGGCCCAAACTGGAAATGACTAGGTCAAAACACTCCAGGATCCCATTAAACCCTTCGTTAGCCCTCCAGACCATGTAGAACAAGGCTAACACACACACACTTGGTCAACTGCTAAAATGGGGACATTACAAATTTTGAAGGCCAAATATGTAAAATTGCAAAAGTTGTCAAAATGTTACATTGACAACTTAGCATTTTTTGCAAAATTGCTTGACAACATTTTATGTTGTTTTAGAAGAAAAAACTTCTTGTAGTTATGGGTTGAAATGAAGAATAGAATAGAGGATGAAGTATATTTAAACCTTTTCAAACACATTTCCAAGGGTTGGATGGTTGGATGTCGATATAGTACCTGTAATAGAGCAATTTTGTGAACTTAAACATGGTTTTGTGAGGATTGAATAGAGGAATTGGATTGAATAATTGACTATTCTTGGTGTGATAGATTCTTGAAATAATGTTTTGAATTTTTGCATAGCTATTTTTTTTCAAGCTTTCATTTATTAGAGGTTAGAAAATTAATTAATTTTGGTATTCATGTTGTCCAATCTCATATTACCAGCATGAAAATAGCTATGGCTTGAGTGTTCTTGGTCAAAACACCATGGCTCTTGGAGATCAAGGAATAGCCTATTTAAATAGTTTAAATATTGATTTTAGGGTTTGTACAAGTTACGGAACTAAATTTTCAAGTGATTCCTAGGTAAGCAATGTAAGCTTGGCAAGGTGCAATGAAGGCTTGAACTAGAGTTTTAAGTAGAACAGTGGATTGGCATGAGATAATCTTGATTTGTAAATGAAAGAGTAGATTATCTAGGATTCATAATGCAAAGGAGGGTTTTGGAAATCAAGTTTGAAGCCAATGGCACAAAAGAATCATGTTCATTGCCTTAAAAACCCCTAAAATGAGGGTTTTCTAAAGTCATATTGTATGATCAATCTAGGGGTGTATGACCTAAAAAATATTAAAGGCTAAGTCATAGGGAAAAAGGTCCTAAACATGCCAAGGGGCTTTGTTAGTATTTTTTATGATTTATTTCACATTCCTTGTTTCGAGGATGGCTAATAGAGGCTCTTAGGGCTACAAGGGCTAACTAGGAAATTTGGAGATGTATGAGTGTGAAACTTGAATAAATGATGTAGAATGGTGGAAAATAGGTCAATAACCTCATAAAAAGGGTTCAACCTTGATTTTTTTCACTTCGGTGCACATAGTGAAGTTTTGGCATTCCAGTTCAAAGAATGCATAGTTAGCGAATTGGAGGTATAGTATTGAAACTTGAGTTGTTGGGAGAGTTTCTTGGTAAAAAGGGATTGGGAGGGAATCCTCTAGGTAGGGTTAGGATTAGTAACCCTCAGTGGGCTAGGAGTACCCTAGGAAGAGAAAAAAAACTCTTAAGTGAGTAAGCTCCCTATCAAGCATACTCTGTTTACTCAGCTCATGAGTGACTTGGCACTAACTATCTACTTGACACATACTAGTGCTCAACATTGAATATGTATATTACTTGACATGTATTTTTTGGAAACTTATGCTCAACATACTTTGATCACTTAGCTCACACTATAATTCTATTAAATAATGATCAAGTATTTTATCATTGTACTATCAAGACCAATATGAGATTAAAATATAATGAATTAATTAGAGAAAGACCCTACTAATATTAAGTGCATGAAATATAAAAAGGTATAGGGTTTAAAATAATGAAACTTGTTCACAACTTTTATTCCAAGATTACACACAAATTACGCTTATTTTTCTAAAATAATCTCTCATATGACTCATAAAAACTTAAATTTTAAGCCAAGGAATTGTAAAAATTACACTAACTTAAAGTTAACAACACCTAGAAGAAAAATAAAAAATTAGATTTAGGGCCAAAGAGGATCTTGTTACATTATTTTAGAAGAAGCAAAGACTAAAAACTACAGCACAATATGAGACACGAGCTACAAACAAGTCCATCTTTGCAAGGGAAAAAACAAATTCTCTTGCAATGAGATAGAATTCAATAACTAAGTTGAATAATTCACAAGAATGGGGTATAAATAGGTCCAAAATCCTCAATCTGTACCATTCTCCAAATTGGAAACCAATCCATGATTTCCATCAAACTAGCTGGTAGGTAAAATCTATCATCTCCATGGATCATACTAAAATTTGAAATTTGATATCTCCCTCAAAATTAGCTAGTAGGTGTATGCAATAATATGGAAAGAATATAATTTGTCCTTTAAAGACTTTCCACTTCACCAATTGTAAAACTCCCATGATTTTGGCATAATTAAATCTTACCATCCCCTAATTTGCACCCAAATATTTACCTAAATAGAATGATTTATAAAACCACCATCTATTAAGTATTTACAATATTAAAATGTGCAAATAATAAAATATCAATCCCCTTACAACATGCATCATATATTCCTCTTTCCAACATTTAATCAAATCCCTCCAATTTTGCATTTGAAATAATATTTAAATAAAATAATTTAATATGATCATTTTATCAAATGTTTTACATCAATGGTACAAAATGAAAATTAAACATTGATAAAAATAATTTTTAAAAATATCTCCCATGTAGAGAAATACCCACCTAGCACTTAGACATTTTAACATACCCCATCCTTTACATTATTATACAACACTTAATGATAAAATCCCTCATAAAATGACATCATAAATATGCCAAAAATCATTATAAAGGCTAAAATATGTCTTCCAAAAGTTCAAATACTTGAGAAAGAAGCCCAAGATTGAACTAGAGGTGTTTTGGTAAAGTTTCCATGATAGGAGACAGTTTAAGTGAGCTTCCTGTAGCACAGAAGTTATAAACAACAACCTGTAATCTATAAAGTGGGATTTTGATTCTCATCTCTCCATTTTCTCATTTTATTTTATATGAATTTTCTTGAAGGTTGCTGCACATTTATTTTTTGTAATTTTCAGATTCATATAATGTGTCATTTTACCATATGGCATTGATGCATTTGAAAAGGGTTTTATTTCTACAACTTCATGGCATAAATAAGATCTTCATGCCTTTTCTTAAAAAAAAATTTTATAGATTATTTCATGGAAGCCATTGGTTGCATTCTCTTAATCCATGTCTTTTGCTATAGGAATGACAGTTTTTCCCATCACTTCTACATGTTTTGCTTCAAGGGAATCACTTTTGTGTGATTGTGTTCTTAAGAAATGATGTATTAGCATTCCTTGCTATTATGATATGTGCGTGTGAAATGCATTATGTATTTTTCATGGCTGGATGTTAAAATGCATGAATGGGTGTCCAAATACTCATGATGTATTTATCATATTGCTTGCATTTGATGTCCTTGATGTCCTTTTTGATGATTCGTCAATAGTTACTAATAAAAAATACTCCATTAATGCTTTAAGGAGATTTATTTTCTGAATCTAACACTATCAAATATGCATGTTAAAATTCCTTGATATTTCTGATTTTTCCTTGTCTTTGCTACCTCGTGTTGCCGATAAAAAGCCTACATTTTGTATTCTATTTTTTTCTACAAAAACAATTCCTAGTTCCTATTGCCTCTAAAAGTTTTTCTTGCATGCTAGATATGTAATTTCTAATCCATTTAACTTTTTTTTCCTACATATTGAACAAACAAATTAGATAAAATATGGGCTTATCTCCTTTTGCATCATCTTTTGAAGCCTTCTATTCATGTTTTGAGTATAGCTAGATAAGTACTTTCTTATTCTCCACCGATAAGTACATGCATGCATGATCTTTTCTAGATCTAGTTTCACTCATTCATGTGTTTTAACCCTTGTAGGATCTAAGATAATGTAGGTGTTGGAAGGAAACTAAAGCTAGTGATCAATCTTTGCATACCAACTTAGGCAATGCATGATGTCTTGCATCTTTCTTTTATGCATGTATTTTTCTTTAAGGAATTATGTATATTGTTGGCTATGTAAAAGGCCTGTATGAGTCCATGCACCTTGTTTTATCATTATTACATGCACTTTTCATCATGCATATTTTATATTCCATTGAATACATGAAAAATGTCTCACTTACACATGTTTCTCATGTTAGAAATAGCCACAAATAGAAATAATAGTTACATGCAAATATAACCAATATCAGAAAATAATCAATATCATAGAAGAGAACACAAGAGACCAAAATTTAATGTGGTTCACCTGATCCCTGGGCTACATCCACCAACAATAAGTCCAATATTATTACTATCCAAGTATTACAATCTATAGTCCCTTATAACTCAATTACCAGCACAAGAAGTTATAATATCACCATACATTACGAAATCCCTTACCATAAGCCATTTTATACAAGTTTTTTCCACTTGAAAAATTAGGGCTAGCATAAGTCATCCAATAGAAAAATAGCAGCCAATGCCTTTTACAATATAAGGTCATTTTTGGCTTCCAAAACCCCTGCAGGGGCATTGCCCCTCAACCGCAACCTACACCCCCAAGGGCATTGCCCACAAACTTGTTGGAATTCTAATTGAAAAGTGAATACTATCAAAGAGGGAAATTGTTGCAAAGAAGGAAGATGGTTGATAAATAATGTTTTTAATCATTGTTTTGTCATTGATGTCAAACCTATTATTTGCTAGAATGGTAATTTTTTATAAAATCCAAGTACTATCACTTAGTTGATTGATGAAGAGGATTTAATCAACAAGATGTAACAAGAGCACCTAAGGGAAAGGTTGAGTTATGGTTTTTTAATAAAGTGCAAGGATCAGTTAAGACAATGGTTAAATGATGTATTGATGATATACTATAAGATACAGAGATTCGTCACACTTAGAAACATTGGAGGAATAAGTTTTAACAAGGTTGACTACAAAGCTTAACTAAGTTCATTAGTGAGTGCTGAGCAAGCTAGTTCAAGCTAAGAAGATTTTCAATTAGTGTCAAGAAAATGTGAAATCTAGTGTGTGTCAAGTGATATAGAAGGATTTTAGCATGTTTAGGTGCCAAGCAAACTAACAAGTGATGAGTATTAGAAAAAATTAGTAGATGTTGAGTGAATCCATAGTAGGTGTCAAGCATTAGTAAAACATAGTTGATGCCAAGTAACATAGTATGTGTTGAGCACTAGAATTTCAATAGTAATGAGCTGCTACATTATTTGAAAAGTCAAAGATTTGCCAGATTTGAGATGAAAAGTTTGATACCTTGAATTTTTTGAACTAGTTGGAGGATAAGGATGATGAGCTGGTAGCATAGAATTTTATGAAAAATATTTTTGAGAAAATTCAAGAGGATTCTTCAAGATGTTTCTAGAAGAAACAAGGTATGGGTTAAATACAATGAATCCTACCTAATCCATTCAAACCAAAATTAAAGGAGGGAAGAATCAAGTGGGAAAAGCAATTTCTAGACTTCTATTTAATGAGTCACAAGCCAAGAAGCTAGAGTTGATGGTGTGCCAAAATTGGAAAGTGATTGAAAAGTGTCAAGGTGAAGACATCTAGGGGAAGGAAGAAGAGAGCATAGAGATTCTGCTTTGATAAGTGGTCAGAAAGGAAATTGCATTGGTATATCGAGTATGGAAACTCAAGGAAACAAAGCTTGAAAGGAGAAAAAGCTATTATAGAGACTAAAAGCCAGGCAATGTGAAAAGCCAATAGAGATCTAAAATCGGCAAGATAAGTTGTGAACTTTAATTAGGTCAAAACCCCTTATTGTTACTCTCTAGCAATTGTATCAATTAAGATAAAAATCCTATGGACTTAGGTTGGTTTGATAGCCATTTGTAAATCCTTTAATAAGGTGGCATTCCAAGTGAATGTTCTATGGTCCTCTAACCAAGCCCACTTCTAATAGGGTGGATAAATCTATTAACCAAGTCACATTTAATAGTGTGGTATAGCCTTTAATAGGGAATCACTTCAAAAGAGTGAGATTTGAGTAGCATTTTGCTAGTGGTTTTTCTCAAATTGGGTTTCCACATAAATCACTAAGTTATGTGTTGATCTTTTCACGTGTTATACTTGCATGTTGATTTATAGTAACTTGTTAAGTAGGAAAGTTTAAGCTTGGATGAATGAACAATATTGAAGGCTCATTTTACTTGATGAAAAAGTTTTAATTGGGCATTTGGACCTTGGATAACTGATTCAAACCCCCTCTTAGTTATTCTAAAGTATTTCTAACAATTGGTATTAGAGCCATTTGTTGATTTTTTTTCAAGGTACTAGAAGCAAGAAGATCAAGATGTCCAAGAGAAAAGTTCCCAAGCTCAACAAAGACAACTTCACTATATGAAAAATCCTAATGAAACTACACCATGGATCAATAGGTGACTATGCAAAAATTTCAATTAGAATGGAACATGTAGATCTAGCTGGACCCCTCTTTGCATATGATTTGAGAAAAAAGAAGGAGCACAATCATGCAATGCTAGAAATTGCCTCTGCACTCAGCTATGCTAAATTTGATGACATCAAAGGATGTGATTCTATAGTCAAGATGTGGAAAGCCCTATCAGATATCTATGGAGAAGATTAGAATGTTCAAAGAGCAAAGAGAGAAAGCCTCAGAGGAATGTTTGATGACATGAAAATGGAGGAAGGTGAGAATGCTACTCAATATGCCTCCAAAATGAAAGAAGTGGTAAGTGCAATAAGGAGTCTAGGTGGTCATTAGGAAGATGACATTGTCAATAGAAAATATTTAAGAACTTTTCTCCACATCTATGTTATTAGAGTTTCAACTATCTACGAATTGAGATGTATACTAGGGAACACACTAATCTTTGAAGGTATAGTAGGAAGACTTACTACTTTTGAGTTGTCAAATTATGATAACTATGTACCTAAGAATCTTGAATCTTCCTTCAAAGCCAAGATGACATTGAAAGAAACTGAGGAGGTGAAATCAAAGAAGAAGAGTAGAAATGGAAAACATGCATCTAGTGACAAAAGCACAAATGAGGAGGATGTGGAACAATTGGAAGCACTATTGGCTAGAAGATTTCACGGAGGCAAAGCTAAATTCAAAGGTAAGCTCCCTATAATTTGTTTTAACTAAAATGAAGTAGGACATATTGCTGCAAGGTGTACATAGAAGAAGAACTACAAAGAAGGAAACAAGTACAAGAACAAAAGAGAAAATGATAGCAGAGATTACAAGGACCAAAGGAAAAAGATACTGCATTGTTGAAGAGGATTTAATGAGAATGATAATGAAGTAGTCTATGTAGCCATGAAGGATGAATCAGATGAAGATAGGCAACAACATTGGTAACCTGTGTGAACAAGAATGACAAATGGTCATAGATCGTCGATGCTCACACCATGACCAAAGAAAAAAGTAAGCGTATTACCTTTACCTAGTATGATGGAAATAGTGTTAGATTTGGTAATGATGCTCCATGTCAAATCAAAGGAAAAGGTTCTATCAAACTTATAGAGAAAATTTCATATGATAATGCATACTTTGTTGAAGGATTGAACTACAATTTTTTGAGTGTATCACAGTTAGGCAATATAGGTTGCAAAGTAGAATTTGGAAACAAAACTACCAAAATCTATGACACTGATGGAAATCTAATAGGAAAAGGTGAACAACCTAGGAGTAACTTGTTTTACCTAGATATAGAAGATTCAACCTATCTTGTTGTTAGATTTGATGATATTTAGTTATGGCATAAAAGGTTATGTCATGTTAACTTTGATAATTTGATTAGCATCAGCAAAAATAAGAAAGTTAGAAGTTTGCCTAAGCTGAAAAAGTCTAACAACATAATGTACAAACAATGTCAACTAGGAAAAATGACTAAGTCTAGTTTCAAAAGAAAAACCTACACTTCCAAAGAAGTATTAGAGATAGTCCATACTAACTTATGTGGTCTAATCAAAGTATAAAGCTACCAAGGAGACATATACATAATTCTATTTGTGGATGACTACTCTAGGATGATGACTAGCATGTTTTTAAAACAAAAATTTGATGCATTTCAAATGTTTAAGTGGTATTTGGCCAGAGTTGAGAAAGAGATAGGAAAGAGTCTAAAGTTCCTGAGATCAGACAGAGGAGGAGAGTTTACATTAAAATAATTTGAGATATTTTGCAATGACAAAGGAATCAAGAGACAAACATCAGCACCAAGAACTCCACCACAGAATGGGATTGCAGAAAAAAGGAATAGATCAATAATAGACTATGCTAGAACATTGATGATCGAGAAAAATGTTGCTCTAAAGTATTGGAGAGAACCTATAAGTACTATTTTTTACACCCTAAATCAAGTACAAGTCAAGAAAGGTATGAGTCAACACCTTTTGAATTATGGTATGGTCGTTCACCTAATGTAAAATATTTTAAAGTATTTGGTTGCAAATGCTATATTCTTAAAGATACTAGAAATGGAAAGTTTGATGCAAAGAGTGATGAAGGGATATTCCTTGGATACTCCACTAGAAGTAAAGCATACAAGTCTTTAAATACTAACACTAACAAGATTGTGGAGAGTGCAAATGTAAATTTTGATGAGCATGCAGAAGTCCAAGTTGATGAATCTAGGAAACTAGAAGATTATAGATATTTTGTATACTTCTATGAAGGAATGCAAACTAAAGAAGAAGTTGCCAATCGAGCTGGGAATCAACAAAAAAATTTAGTATCAGCCAAGTCACAACCAGTGAATACCGAGCTACATTTAGAAGCTAAGTTACAAAATGAAGAATATGCACATTCTGATTCTAAAAATATTACACATGGAAGAGATAATGAATTACCAAATGGTGGTGTGCAAAGTGACTCTAAAGCTGAAGAACCAAACATGGAAATAAGGACAAAACCAAGACTATCTAGATATGTGAGAAGACATCACCCTATAGAAAAGATCATTTTTGATAGGGACCAATGACAAGGAAAAAATCATATCTACTGAGTAAGATTGAGCCCAAAATAGTGAAAGATGCACTACAAGATGATAATTGGCATAAAGCTATGGAAGAGGAGATAGATCAGATTGAGTAGAACAAAATCTAGACTCTAGTTCCAAGACTAGATGATAAAAATATAATTGGTACAAAAAGGGTCTTTAGAAACAAACTTGATGGGAATGGTGAGATAATAAGAAATGACTAGTCTGAAAAGGCTATGCAAAAGAAGAAGGGCTAGACTATGGGGAAATATTTTCCCCTATTGCGAGAATGGAAGGAGTAAGAATACTACTTGCATATGCTGCTTACAAAGGTTTCAAATTCTACCAAATGGAGGTAAATTTTACTTTTCTAAATGGTATACTAGAAGAGGAAGTCTACATAGAACAATCAGAGGGATTTGTTAATGACAACAACAAGGATATGGTTTGCAAATTGCATAAAGCAATCTATGGTTTGAAGCAAGCAACTAGAGCATGGTATGAGAGACTAAAAAAATATCTTGTAAATATAATATTTGAGAGAATAGATGACAACAACAATCTATATACCAAGGAAAAAAAAGGTAAAGAAATTTTGATATCTGAAATCTTTATTGATAGTATAATATTTAGAGGAAAGGATACCTTGTGCAAAGACTTTGCTGATCAAATGAAACATGAGTTTGAGATGTCAATGTTTGAAGAAATCAAATTCTTTGTTAGATTCCAAGTACATCAACTGAAGCATGGCATATTTGTAACCCAATCAAAATACATTAAGGAGATACTCAAGACATTTGGATTAAAAGACTCAAAACCAGTCAGTACACCAATAGTAATAGGAAATAAGTTATCAAAGAATGATGAATTAGCTGAAGAAAATTAGACTATGTATAAATCAATGATTGGAAAGATGTAGTATGTTGTACATAATAGACTAGACATTGCATTAGCTATTGGAATAGTGGCAAGATTTTCTACTAACCCAAGAGAAAATCATCTGATGGCAATAAAAAGGATACTAAGGTACCTAAAAGGAATTGATGACTTTGGTTTGTACTACAAGAGAAGTAAAAAGTTTGAGTTGAGAGCCTAAACTAATGTAGATTAGGGAGGTGATGTTGATGAAAAAAATAGCACCAGTGGAGGAGCACTTTTCTTAGGTAAAAGATTGATTACTTGGACCAACAAAAAGCAAAGTTGTACCTCATAGTCCATAGTGGAAGTGCAAATGCTAAATATGTTGCAGCTACTATCAACTATACTAATATTATATGGATCAAACATCTATTGCAAGGTATGAATAAAGAGGTAATTGAACCCATGATATTCTATTGTGATAACACAAGTTCCATAAGCATATCAAAGAATCCTATGATGCATGCCAAAACAAAGCATATTGCAATCAAGTATCACTATGTAAGAGAATTGGTGGAAGACAAGAAAATAAGGATGGAATATGTTAGTTCAAAGGAATAGATTGCTGACATCTTTACAAAAGAACTACCTAAAGATGCTTTTGAGTATCTTAGAATTAAGTTAGGGGTGATACCACTAGCCAAGGCTACTTGAAATAAAGCAGGACTACCCTACATCAAATGAGTTGATTGTTGGCATATTTCAAATTGATGTAGAGGATGTTTACTTTAGGATTATGCTTGAAGTAATCAAAGTGCTGAAGTTCCAAATCAGTCACAATCAAGGTGGTAGAGGGATAAATTAGAAGTACTTGAAAATGCTACATTTGCATGTTAAGATGCTAGAACGGTATGTCTTTGGCATTATTGTCAACGAGGGAGTAGTAGCTAGAAACTGATTAGATCAAAAGAATTCAAATAGATAGAGGGAGAAATAGCTAGGAACTGATCAGATCTATAGGATCAAATGGAAAAAAGTTAGAAGTAGCTGATATCAAAATGGTAGAACATGGTCAATGCATATAGAGGGAGAAATAATAAGGAGTCAGGAGTAGTACAAGATCAAAGTGAACAGTGGTAAGCCACAGTAAAGAGGGAGAAAATAATAATCAGGAAGATATAGCAGAAAGGAAAGAAAGAGGAAATAGCACATTTTTCTTTTTGGAATTTGATTTACTATTTTAACCTAGTTAGCTTTTTGATAACTTGGTTCATTAGTCTGGTTTTCCGTCAATGCCAAAGAGGGAGACTGTTGGAAATCTGATTGAAAAGTGAATACTGTCAAAGAGGGAGATTGTTGCAAAGAAGGAAGATGGTTGATAAAGAATTTTTTTTATCATTTTTTTGTCATTCATGATCCAAGTAGTATCACTCAGTTGATTGATGAAGTGGATTTAATCAACAAGATGTAGCAAGAGCACCTAAGTGAAAGGTTGAGTTATGGTTTCATAATAAAGTGCAAGGATCAATTAAGATAATGGTTAAATGATGTATTGATGATAAAATTGAAGATACAAAGATTGGTCACACTTAGAAACATTAGAGGAATAAGTTGTAACAAGGTTGACTACAAAGCTTAACTAAGTTCATTAATGAGTGCCAAATTAGCTAGTTCAAGCCAAGAAGATTTTTAGTTAGTGTTCAGCAAATGAGAAATCTAATGTGTGTTGAGTGATACAGAAGGAGCTAAGCCTTTTCAGGTGCTGAGCAAAGTAACAACTATCGAGTATTAGAAAAACCTAGTACATGTTGAGTGAATCCATAGTAGGTGTCAAACATCAATAAAACATAGTTGATGTTAAGTAACATAGTATGTTAATGCAATCAGATTTCCACAATCCATGATTTATAATGTTTATTTTCTGGAATAGATTGTGTAGAGATTTTTCATCAATATCTACACAATCTATTCCAGAAAATAAACATTATAAAACATAGTACGTGTCGAGTACTAGAATTTCAATAGTGTTGAACTACTACATTATTTGAAAAGTCAAAGATTCACCAGATTTGAGTCAACAAGTTTGCTACCTTGAATTTTTTGAACTAGTTAAAGGATAAGGATGATGAGCTAGTAGCACAAATTTTTATGAAAACAATTTTTTAGTGAATTCAAGAGGATTCTTCAAGATATTTCTAGAAGAAACAAGGTATGGGTTAGGTACAATGAATCCCACCTAATCCATTTGAACCAAAATTAAAGGAGAGAAGTATCAAGCAAGAAAAGAAATTTCTAGACTTCTATTTAAAGAGTCATAGGCCATGAAGCTAGAGTTGTTGGTGTGCTAAATTTGTGAAGTGATTGAAAGGTGTCAAGGTGAAGACATCTAAGAGAAGGAAGAATAGAGCACAAAGACTCTGCTTTGATAAGTGGTCAGAAAGGAGATTGCATTGGTTTATCTAGTATGGAAACTCAAGGAAACAAAGCTTGAAAGGAGGACAAGCTATTAGAGCTATAGAGACTAAAAGCCAAGTAATGTGAAGAGCTGAATAGAGATCTAAAATCTACAAGATAATATGTGAATTTTAATTAGGTCAAAACCCCTTATTGTTACTCTCTAGCAATTGTATTAGTTAGGGGAAAAATTCTATGGACTTAGGTTGGTTTGAAAACCATTTGTAAATCCTTTAATAGGGTGGCATTCTAGGTGAATGTTCTAAAATTCTCTAACCAGGCCCACTTCTAATAGGGTGGATAAATCCTTTAACCAAGTCACATTTAATAGTGTGTTGTAGCCTTTAATAGGGTAGGTCTTTCATATGGTATCACTTCAGAAGTGTGAGAATCGAGTAGCATGTTGTTGGTGGTTTTTTCTAAATTAGGTTTCGATATAAATCACTAAGTTATGTGTTGACCTTTTTATGTGTTATACTTGCATATCGATTTACAGTAACTTGCTAAGTAGGAAAGTTTAAGTTTGGATGAATGAACAATATTAAAGACTCATTTTACTTGATTAAAAACTTTTAATTAGACATTTGGACCTTGAATAACTGATTCACCCTCCCTTAGTTATTCTAAAACATTTCTAACAAAACTAGCATAGAAATAATTTGTGGAGAAATTGCACTGACTAAACCTCTAAGTTTGATTAGGCTCCACATTACAAAAATCTACCACTTGGAGACTAATTAGACTTCACAACACTAACCTCCCACTTAGAGATTTATCATAACATTGCTAAAACTATAGATCCCACTAGGATATTAGACCACCTTGGACCCTATTGTTCTTTTATTCTGAATAGTCTAGAAGAACAACTAAAGTTGAAGAGGAGTTTAGCTTCTCCCTTGTTACTAACTTGGTAAAAATATTTTTTGGATTATCATCTGTATGTATCTTCTTTAGCTTTAACTATCCATCATCCAAAACTGATAGAATGAAATGGTTCTACAACTATATGTATTTAGCCTTGAATGTAAAGCTAAATTCTTCATAAGATGAATGACACTCTGGCTATCTATGAACAAATATTTATCCCTCTATGGGTGTCCCAATTGTTCCATGAAGAACTAAAGCCATATCATCTCCTTGGTTTCCTCTGTAGCAGCATACTCAACCTCTATAGTGGATAAAACATTTACCTTCTGTAACTAAGAAACCTAGCTCACTACTACCCCACCAATAATAAATACATAACCTATAGTAGTCCACTTGGTATCAATACCTCCTACAAAATATGAGTCAACATAGCACTGTAAATCAATAGTAGAGCCCCCAAAATGTAAACACGTGTTAGATGTTCCTCTCAATCTGAGAATCCATTTAACTGCATTTTAGTGCTCAATTCATCAATGACTCATATACTTGCTAACAACTCCCACTACATGTGCAACAATTGGTCTTGTACATACCATAGCATACATCAATCTTTTAACAATTGAAGTATAAGGTAGCTTGTACATCTTAGCCTCCTCTTCTTATATCTTTAGAAAAAATCCTTAGTCAATTTCAAATGATGAGGTAAAGGTGTGTTGATAGCTTTAGCATTCTTCATAGAAAAATATTGCAACACATTTGCAATATAATCAACTTGATACAATATCAATTTTTTGTTCTTCCTATCTCTCTAATTTTTTATATCAAGGATTTTTTCGCTACCCCTAAATCATTCATAGAAAAAAAATGTGCTAACTATTCTTTTAATTCCTTAATGTGTTAGACGCAACTAAAAACATATCATCAACATATAAATATAAAATAATGTATTTTTCATCATCCAACCTCTTAAAGTTAAAAAAAATGATCTAAATGAAAACTATGGTATCCATGCTCATGCATAAAACTATCAAATCTTAGACACTATTTCCATGGTGCTCTCTTTAAGCCATATGAATATATATATATATATATATCTTCATCCAAATCACCATGAAGAAAGGTTGTTTTAACATCATGCTGCTCCAAATCCAAACCTTCAATAGCATAATACTTAAAACAATATGAATAGAATTCATTTTATCAATAGGAGAAAATATCTCATCGAAACCAATACCCTTTTTTTGTGAAAGTCCTTTTACAACTAACCTAGCTTTAAATATTTTCTTACCTCCATCCTATTCTTTTAACCTATAAACTCATTTATTATGTAAATCCCTTTTACCTACAGGAAACTTGCATAAATTCCATGTCTCTTTTTTTTTCTTTTCATTTTTCAAAAAAGAGTCCATTTTTCTTTCATTGCAAACTCCCACTTAATCTTTGTATCTACCTTCACAACTTCATCGTAACCTCTAGGAATAGTTGTGATGCGGGAGCATCTTGACTCTTCATACATTATGATGAATTTCATAATATTGTAATATTTAATTCATTTATATTTTCCTATAACCATGTTGAAGAAATGGTTAAAACTTTTAACTTTTCATTGTGATGTATTAAAAACTAGAAAAAAAAATGCATTTGCATTATAATGAGAGTGCTTAAAGAAGCATTGAAAAATGTACAAGGGTTAAAAGAATGTGTTGACTTGGTTAAAAAGGTGGCTGGAAAGTTGTAAACCATCACAACCACTTCAAAATCAATGTATTGGTATTTTCAAATAGAGGGGTGAATGAGAAGAAGAATAGATCATTTTGGAAGCAATTGGTTTTCAAGAACTTGTCATTTTGATTGGTTTTAACTATTTTAGTGTTGGTTTCAGGTCTTTTATGGATATTTAAAGCCTATAAACCTTATATTTTCTATAAATTTGAATATTAGTATGAATAATCATCTTTCTCTTTTTGGTTTGGAACAATTTTGTTAAGTTTTGAAGAAGTTATGCTAGTTTTGGTAAAAGTGGTCATTTGCAGATTTGAGGATGCCTAGCTACAGTCAGATTTATATGCTTCGTATGGGAATATTTTGACAAAAAAGAAACTATAGTTATATTCATTCAAAATATATATATGAACTAGCTTGGATTTTCAATTGGTTTGAGTTTTTTTCATATAGATATGTGTCAGTTACGTTCATTTTAATGAAGACTAGTTTTTAAGGATTTGTTTTGAAGTTATAGGCAATGATTGGTGCTTGTAGAAAAATTTATGAATTGGAAAATTTAATGGCTTATATATTTAGAAACTTTACTCATATAGATTTTATGGAAAATTGGTTTGGTTTTATTTAGAGTCATTTTGGGAATGTTATTAGATGCCCAAGGAAGGGTTACTAGTTTTACTTCTAATTTATGACAAAGAAAATGGGGCTACATGCAGAGATTATAACGTGTAGTGGATTTATTATTTTTGACTAATATTTTGATATATTTTAGTACTCCTAATTTGGATCAAATTATCCTAAGGGTTTTGAAAGAAAATTTTAGAATTGAAAGTTATGAATAATGTACATGGGTATAGAAGTCAGGATATGCAAATCAAGAAGGGTTGATGACTTTGTGTTGGAAAATGCTTTGTTTTGCCTCATGAGATGTCTAAGAATGAAATTTATTTCATGTATTTTTAAGGGATACTTTAGTATCCCAACATTTGGTTTACTCCATTGATCCTATTTACATCAAGTCGAATATAATAGAATGTGTATGTGTATTGAATTTTTAATGCCAAGATCTAATCTACTACATTGAAACCCTGGCATGAATATGTATGAGAAAGCAATGCATAGAAATGAATAAGATAAGAAAACATACCAAGCCCCCAAGGCTAAAGTATTCCTACCAAACTCATAATCCATAATTGCTACTACATGATTGAATCTTTGAATGCTTGAATATTGATAATGGTGGATCAAGGAAGATTGGATCCATATTGTTCCAAATAGATGTTCACAATAGTGTGTTTGTAAAATGCTTGATATCCACAATAGCTTGATCTTCTATATAATTCTCTTGAAATATTTCATCTTCATGGCATCATCTTGTTATCTCTTGATTCTCATTATCTAGTCCTAGTTGTAAATAGATGCAAATGAGAGTCATTATATAGAGGCTTCCAAGTGAGACTCCTAGAGTAATGTGAGGACCCATAACTCAAATTTCACATTGAATTATGGTCCAATTACAATAACTAAATATGGAGGGAAAATAAATAAATGAATCTCAAACTAAAACCCTTATGCATTTGAATCTAAAAGCTTGACATTGATTTTGAAATCCTCTAGGACTAAAATTAGAAAAGGGGGATCAAATCCCAAAGAAGGTCAAGGATGACCTCAACCCTAACCTATTTTAGGACAACCTTGATCTTTCCCTAGTTTTAGGTTGACTTGGTCAACCTTTCCCTAGGTCAAGGTTGACCTAGGGGTCAAATCCCAACCAGAGTAGAAAATAGAAGGTTCCAAGGATGCCTGAAAACCTAGAAATGATATCAAAATAGTACTAAATGCAAAGAATAGGCACAAAATCCTATAATTCATATAATTAAGGCTAGGAAGACCTATTCCTAAGTCCTACCTAGAAAATAGAGCCATAAAGGAGGGAAATTATCGTAACCCTAATTTCACCTAAAATAAAGGAATCAAGTGCAGAATGCATCCTAAATGAAAATATATCATGATAAATGTACTAAAAGAGGATGCTAAACCTACCAAGATGGAAGTGCTTCCATTTGAGATAATACACTTATCCTATGCTTTGGCTCAGATATGACATTGTGTGAATATGCAAGCTAAAGTAAGAAAACATCATAGTAAATAAAAAGGATACAGCCAAGTCCTCAATATAGAGATCCTAAAAAAAAACTATTAGAACCTACAACACACAAGGCTAACTAAAATCCATAAATCACCTAAAGCTTAACAAATGATAATTGAGAAGTGCACAAATCCCCTTATGCCCCACTATTTTGGCTTTGTATTTTTGAAGGCTAAAATAGGGTGATAAGGATAACTCTAGATATGATGAAAATACTACTCAAAGTACTGAAAGTACTAAAAATGAAGTTACCGAACTTAAGATATGATGAAAAGAGTTAATGTCTATCTAAATGTATGAGAAAAGGGGAATCCAAGTTTACCATGAGTAAACTCTAAAAGAAACCCTAAATTTAACTATAAATAATGAAAAGGAATTTATAATTACTCATTCTTACCTTTTGAGATTTGAAAAGATGAAGCAAGATGCCAAGGAGAGAAGAACTTCAAGCGACGTGCATGGAGCTACTGAGACAATTCCTAGCTACTAGAGAGTCACTTCTCAGGGTGAGTTTGATGTTTCTTGTTTTTGTACTTTGGAAATTTTTGATTTCTATAGGCAAGGTCAACCCTAACTCTTAAAGGTTGACCTTGACCTAGTAATTTCAACCTTGACCCAAGAAGGTCGACATAGACTGGTAGGTTTTCACTCATTATGGGATGAGGTTGTCCTTGACCCAAGATGGTTGACCCTAACCTAGAAAGGTCATCCTTGACACAAGAAGGTTGACCTCAACTTGGGAAGGTCAACCCTAAACTAAGTGAGGTCAAACTTGACCTAGTCAAGTTCAATTTGAAAATTTGATGATATATAATATTGATATGTTGTTTATTTATGCTTACAGGATATGGTTCACCTTTGAGAGCATCCCTTTGGAGATTTTCTTGTTACCATCAATGAGAGACTATCAGAGCTTGATGAGGATGATATAAAACTATTAAGAGACATGAGACTGCATTAGGTAGTATTCCTACCACAAATCAATGTACACCAATCCATGTTATCATCTTTGATAGAGAGGTGGGATGAAGATACATGCTCCTTTCATCTTCCCTTAGGAGAGATCATATTGACATTAGAGGATGTTTACAAGATCTTGTGGCTTCCAGTTTGAGGTGAGATTGTTAGACCTAGAGCATCGTGAGTCTATGAGGAGATCATTCTAGGAAAGGATTATTTCTTGAAATAGGTTCCACAAATGTGGACCTAATTAGATCATGTATTTCTATCATCTATACTATCAAGCCCTAGACCTTTGGTGCAGAGAGTGATGCTTGGTATAGTATCTTTGATTGTGTTACCCAACTTGAAGGGTACCATATTTTTGACACCTCTTACTCATTTTATATAGAGGACAAAGAGAAAGATGACTATATTATCATGGGGTCACAACATGTTAGCTCAACTATACCATGAGCTATGTCAATTGGTGAGATGTCATAGAGAGAGCCTATCGATATGCACACTATTATAGATTTGGTTGTTTGATCACTTTACAATTAGGTTCACCAAAATGAATAAGGTAAAAATGGATCTCTAGAAATGCCTCTAACATTAACCACTATTCATATATTATTTTTGATTTGATATGAAATAAGTAATAGAAATGCTTGAAAATAGACAAAACAAGATACATACCTCAAAATAGCACCAATATGGAAATATTTATTTTCTGATGCTTGTGCACATTTTCTAGAAAATCTACAATGTATTTGAGATTGGAAATGCTAAGATAGAGAGAACCCAAAAAAATAAATCCTTCTAAAGGCAGGCTAACCTTGACCCAGATGGTGGGGCACAATCTTACCCTGAGGCACAATTCTACCCCCCAAAGTCAACCTTGACCTGTACTACTCTGATGCAAATTTTGTTCATAGATTTTGGAAGTTTTACGAAAAGGGTATCCAAAACTATACTCAAATTTTTGAAACACCACCTACATATATCTGAAAATGGGGTTTTGGGGTGGCTATATAGGGTTTTACCTTAGTCAAACCCTCATTTTGGTGATTTTCACCTCTATGAATAGTCGAATATAATAGAATATGTGTGTGTATTGAATGTGTAATGCAAAGATCTAATCTACTAGATTGAAACCCTAGCATGAATATGTATGAGAAAGAAATGCATAGACTTGAATAAGATAAGAAAACATAACAAGCCCCCAAGGTTAAAGTACTACCAAACTCATAATCTGTAATTGCTAGCCCATAATTATATCTTTGAATGCTTGAATATTTATAATGGTGGATCAAGGAAGATTGGATCTCTCTTGCTTCAAATAGATTTTCATATAATATGTTTTTAAAATGCTTGATATCCACAATATCTTTATCTTCTATATCATTCTCTTGCAATCTTTCATCTTCACAGTGTCATCCTATTATCTCTTGATTCTCATTGTCTAGTTCTAGTTGTAAATAGATGCAAATGAGATTCTTTATATAGAGGCTTCAAGGTGAGACTCCTAGAGTAATGTGAGGACCCACAATTCAAATTTCACCTCAAATTATGGTCAAATCACAATAAGCAACTAAGAAGGGTAAATAAATAAATGAATATTGAATTAAAACCCTTCTGCATTCGAATATGAAAGTGCATCATTGATTTTGGGGCCCTTCGAGACCAAAATTTGAAAAGGGGGATCAAATCTCAAAGAAGGTCAAGAAAAACCTTGATCTTAACCTAGGTTGAGGAAAACCTCAACCATGCCCTATGTTAGGGTCAACCTAGTTAACCTTTTCCTAGGTGAAGGTTGGCCAAGGGGTCAAATCCCAAGTAGAGAAAAAAATAGAAGGTCTCGAGGATGCCTAGAAACCTAGAAATGATATCAAAATAGTACTAAATGATAGTAATAGGAAAAAAATTTGGTAGTTCATATAATGAAGGCTAGGAGGACCTATGCCTAAGTCCTACCTAGAAAATAGAGCCATAAAGGAGGGAAATTAAGGAAATCCTCAAGATCCTAACCCTAATTTCACCTAAAATGTAGGAATCTAGTGCATAATACATCCTAAATGAAAATATATCATGATAAATGTACTAAAAGAGGATGTTAAACCTACCAAGGTGGAAGTGCTTCCATTTTAAGATGATACACTTTGTATCATGGTTGATCAAGAAGAAAGATTTTATTTCAAAATCTAGAATAGAAACAAAATATATATTAACAACAAACAATTGTTATCAAATAATTTGTATGAAGAAAATGCTAAAGGATAATGGTATTACATTTTCTGAGCCTATTATCATGAAATATAATAATATAAATACAATTAACAAGCCTAAGAAGCTAGTTTTTCATTCTAAGACTAAGCATGTTGCAATTAAGTATCATTTCTTGTGAAACAATGATGTAGGAGCATCTTGGGTCTTTGAGAAATCTTGCATCAACCAAAAATATATTTTAGTTTTTGTACCCATCTATTGTTTATGAACTATTTTTTTTTTCTATTGATGTCATGTTATGCATAGTTAACATGTTTATAAGGACCTATCCTTAATTCTCCTCCTATGAGTGCAAGCTTTGATTGTTTGTATTTCTTGAGTTGTGAATCACTCTTTGTGGTCTCTATTTTGGTGTATTTTCTTATAACAAGCCATGTTTCTTCATTTATCATGGTTTCTTATTTTAACATGACATGTTGTGAATTTAGGAATTGACTAGTACAACACGTGTGGATCCTCCTTCAAGTGTGCATTGCCTTATGTTTCATTTAGCACTAGTTTTGGTTTACTCTTCTTAGGTTGGACCTATAATATAATTTAATGCTTTACTAGTTGACTTGTGGCTTAGCTGGTTATATAAAAATCTTGACTAGAGATAGAAGAACATGGTAGAGGATGATATGAGATATTGAGAAGTAGGATAGGATACAAATTTTGGTTCTAACTTCATAATTCATTGTATATGGATGAAGCCTAGAAGGCCTCATAGTTGGGCATGTTGACAGACTTCTTTTGATTATTATATCAATGTAGCTACCAATTTCCTAGCCATGTATGGATCTTGTTTCTATTGTTTCAAGTGATACTTAAATTTCTTTCATTTGAGCTCTAAGCAGGGCATGTTGTATGTTAAGTTCATGTGTTTCTACTTCAATATACCTTACCCCTACATCAAGTGGTATTAGAATGAGTTCTTTCTTGTAGATTGGATCATGGGGAACCTTATTGGATTCATTATCTAGTGGTAGATCTAAGATCTGGCCCCTAACTTGAAGAAGGTTGTGATCTTGTAAGAACTATCATCAACATAGTTCATGGTAGAGGAAATGTTGGCAATGTTATAATGGATATGTTGAGGTAGATTACAACTAGACTTGATGTTGTGGAGACATCCTAGAGAATAGGAGTACATATTCAAGATGTCAATGATGAGGAAGAGGTAGTACCTAACCTTAATTTTGAACCCAAAGTTAAACAAGATGAAGAAAGACTTTTGAGATTTTTGTCTAGAAAAAATGCTAGATTAGTTGCTGAAGTTGCTTGCTTTGATGGAAAACTTGAGACTAATATGGTATTAGATTGGATCTCTAAAATGGAAAATTATTTTGAGTATGAAGGTACTCGTGATAATAAGAAGATTAACATAGTAGTTACGAAGTTAAAAATTCATGCATCTCTTTGGTGGGATCATTTTCAAGTTGATAGATACTAGAGAGGAAAGGAAAAGATCAAGACATGGATGAAAATTCTTGGAGAGATAAAGAAGAAGTTTCTCCCTATAGATTAATAGGTTGGTTTGGTAAGGAAGATGCAAAACTTGAGGAAAAGGGACATGAGTGTAAAGGAATATATTGAGGAACTCTACAAACTACATATTAGATTTAGACATGTGGACGATGAAGTTAAAAAGGTGGATAGATACCTAAATGGCCTAAGAACCTCAATTCAAAATTAGATTATCTATGTTAAGATGGATAGTGTGGAGGAAGTATATAAATTTTATTTGAAGGCTAAATAAATATTGAATAAGAAACATGATCAAAGACAGAGAGGAAGAGGTGGAAAATTTCAAAGAAGTAGAGGCAAAACTTATGGATAAAGTAGTAGATCTAACAATTTAGTCCAAGAAAAAGGATGGAAAGATGAACCTACTAGTAAAAGAGGTAATTACTCTAGAGGAAACTATAGTGGATACTCTAGTAATAACAATAACAGAAAAATGGAAAGAAAGATCTTGGTTTAAGTATGTATGCTAGAAATTTGGGCCTTGATATTCACACACACTTCAACATGATCATAATCTGAGGGATCATCCTAGAATAAACATGAGATTGTCATCTGAGATGTCCAACTAGTTGATCTATTTCCTTCTACATAGAATATTTATGGTGTTTCTCTTAGACCGAGAAGCTAGCAACCAGACATCTAGAATGAAGGATTTTAATAGCTATATGATATGCAACATTAAAGCTAAATTTAATGAAAGTATTAATCTAAGAAAAAGAAAAGAACATTTAATATAAATGAATGCATCATTAAACTATATGAGATTGATTTAAATGATCATTAAGCTAAGAGTTCAAGAGCAATGGGTAGTTATTTCAGCATAAGTTTGATGCAAAAATCAATTCAACCTCTGTAATGAGGAATTGAAGGCCTCTTAAATGGAATTCTAGAAATCAATCAATGGCCAAGATCAATTTAGATAGATGGTCAAGATAGGAAATGAGATTCAATTGGAATGGAAACTTCTTTGTGTAGATGGAGTTAACTGATTCAATTCTAAGTGTCATGGAGAGTTTAACTAAATTAATTCCATTTCCAATTCTAGCTCACTCAAAGTTTCCATATCTAAACTGAAGAGAGAATTTGGAGAGCATATTTAATTTAATAAAATTGAATATGACATCATAAATGCATAATCTTAATTAATTGAACAATAAAATTCAATAAATTAAAATAATGATATAATATTATTAAATCAAATACATTTGATTCTCTTGTACATTAGCTAAAAGGTAATTTTAATTTAATTAAAGTATAAAGACTTATAATTAAAATAAACTTAATCAATAGGTTTAGTGTAGCTAATTTGAGTCAATACTTAGGAAGTAAATAAAGAGTGTAATTAATATAGATTAGGGTTTTCTACATTTGATACTTAGGTCAAGTAGCAATTATTAGAATCAAAATTCCCTAGTAAAATAGGACTTAGGATTCATCAAATAGATTGGAATAGGTTTTGAATGGCCATGTGCCAATTTTGGGGTATTCATTTGCCCCTCTTTGAATGAATGTGCAAGTAGCACATTTGATTCAAAGAAATCATAAGTATGAAGCATAGATCAAGAAATAAGATTGGTTCTAAAATTGATGATACAAAGACCAATTGATAAGCTTTTTAGAGTTATCTCCAGAACAATGTTTAACCTTAGGGAATCCAGATAGAACACCTAGATACCAAAATTGATAAGCTTTTTAAAGTTATCTCTAGAATAAAGCTTAACTTTAGGGGATCCAAATAGAACACCTAGATACCAAAATTGATAGAACGAATATTGTCAACCTTTATAGAATTGTTCCCAAAATGAGACTCAATTCTCAGGACTCGTAGTTAGATTGTCCCGATGCCTTTCCATTTAGAGGATGACAAGATTAATCATGATTCATAGAACTATCCCCAGAACAAGGCTTAATCCTTAGGATTTAGGGTTAGAATGTCTCAATACCTATCCATTGAATAATGATCGAAAGGAGGAGCTTAGAATTATCCCCAAAATGAGGCTCAATTCTCAGCAGTAGTTAGGATTATCTCCAAATTGAAGCTTAACCCTAAACAAGAATTTGGAATTATCTCTAGAATAAAGCTTAATACCCCAAAGTATAGATAGAATACCTAAATACTAGTTCATGAAAGAGATAACAAGACCTATCATGAGTCATAGAATCATCCCTAGAATGAGGCTTGATCCTCAAGAGTTAGGGTTAGATTGTCTCAATACCTATCCATCAAACTTTGACAAGAACTGTTATAAGATTGATTAGCTAATCAAAAGATAAGATAGATGACATAGATTCTTGATGAAGGGGAACAAGATGCCCCAAGTGATGAGATGCCCCTAGCGATTAGGACATGAGATTTAGGTTGAGTTAAAGCTAGTTTTTAAAGATTCAATAATGTAATCATCTTGCCCCCTCAGGAGTGAAATCAAAATATGACACACTATAATAGTGATGTAGAGTACTATATTGAAGAAATAAGAGATTTAGAAGAATGTAGAATAGATCAAAATAATCTAAAGAAAATTTGGAATCAATTCAAAGTGATTTGGAGGTCCAAAAGACTAAGTTTGACCAAAGTTTACTAGATTTGAATTTTTCCAAAAAATTTGGCAAACTTGAATAAAATGTGATTTGAAAATATTTGAAGATTCAAAAAGGATCAGAAAAATGGACTACACAAGTATTTGATCGTGTCAGTCCCAAAATTTTAAAATGTGATTTTGAGTTGTTCAAGTGTGTCAGATTTTGAATTTGATCCCAAAAATGCGTTCAAAGCAGCCCAATTAGCGAGTGGGGTGATTAATTGATCACTTGTGCAGTCATGAAGAAACATGATAATTTGAAGAAACTAACAACTCCTCATGTTGAAGGATACATGTGAAGTAGTGACTGAACCATGTGCTTATGCCATGTAACCCTATGCTAGATGCAACCCTAAGTTTTGTTACCAAGCTTTAAAAATTATCATCATTGAGCATTTAGCTAAATCCAAATGTTGTACAATTCCCACTAACATTACAATCATGAGAATATGAATATGACACCTATTCTAGTTTCGTCAGGATTCAATGTAAGCATTTGAGGCACAAGAAGCCAAAATGACCAGAACATTTGTCCTTTTTGATATAACAAGTGAACATAAGCATCAAAGCATAAATGCTAGGATGACCAAAATATTTCTTACATCAAAACATACTAGACACATAAGAGATCCTTCTCATGCTAAGTAATCAGTAAGTATTCTATCCACAACGACCCTTACATTCATAACCTAAGATAGAAATTTACTAAGTATACTTACAGTGACCCGTATGTTCACTTAGCATGATGAATATTAGTATTTACTATAGCATAAAGATTTCACTCAAACAAGCAAGGAAAATAACCAACCTTACTAAGGTATCCATATAAAAGGAGTCAAGGTACACACGGTCATCCAATACGAGATAGAGACTCTTACAGTGGACACCCCTTTTATATGGATGCTTTAGATCATTGGAACTAAACTAAAAAACAAAAAGAAAAGAAAAGATCATGCCCCAAGTCCTCACTTCTCTAGTCAAAAGTGACATCATCAAGCTGCTCAAAGAGACATGATAAAGTAAAAGTAAAACAAAAAAAGAAAAGCTCAGCATGACCCAAACAAGTTCATCATTTTGATTTTATTTTATGTGTTATAAGATTGATGTCAAGTGTCAATGTTCATAACATATGTGAAAGAAATCTCTTCCATATGGTAACAATAATAGATAGATGCAGTTAGAACAACTAGTGACTAAAGCGAAAGAGGAATCTTTAATAAGAAGAACCTTAGTAGGAAACTAAGTGACAATAGACAGACTCAGTTATGACAACTGGTGACTAACATGAGAGGGATCTTCCATGAAAGGAATCTCAAAAGTGGTACTAGAGATAATAGGCAGATGCAGTTAGAACAATTGGTGACTATCATGAAAGAGATATTTTGTGAGAGGAATCTCAAAAGTGACACTAGCGATAGTAGGTAGATGTAGTTAGAACAATAGGTGACTAATGCGAGAGATCTTCTATGAGAGGAATCCCAAAAGTGACACTAGCGACAATAGGTAGACATAGTTAGAACAACTGCTGACTAATGTAAAAGAGATCTTCTCTAAAAGGAATCTCTGGACTAAAGTGAGTAACAATAGGTAGACATAGTTAGAACAACTAGTGACTAATGTGAGAGAAATTGTCCATGAGAGGAATTTCAATAGTGACACAAGTGATAATAGGTTGTAGTTAGAACAACTAGTGACTATCATGAGAGAGATCTTCCATGAAAGGAATCTCAAGAGTGGAACTAGTGATAGTAGGAAGACATAGCTAGAACAACTTGTGACTATCATGAGAGATCTTCCATGAGAGGAATCTCAAAAGTGACATTAGTGATAGTAGACAAATGCAATTAGAACAACTAGTGACTATTGCAAGAGATTCCTATGACACTATAGAGTGTTGCCCCCAAGTTATGAAAAGAATAAATCCATGGATGCATGAGCAAAAACAACAAACTAAAGCAGGAAAGAAACTATACAAGAGCCAAAAGATGCACTGCAAGATATAACATTTGAAACAACAGGAAAAAATTTACCATGTTTTCATCTTTTTGGCAGAGATTATTTTTTTTGCTACCATGATGCCTGTTTGTTAGGTTTTCATCAATGACACCTTTTTTATTTTTCAATTTATTTTTTTAATATTTTTTAAATTTTTTGTATTTTTTAATTTTTCAAATTTTTTTGGTATTATTGAGGTGCCTATCACTAGTACATTTGAGCTCATTTTTTGATGAATATTGGTTAAAATTTTGACCAAGGTTGGTCAAGATGTTGACCAACCAGTTTGTCAAAAAAATTCTCATCAAAATTTTGACCAATCCATTAGTTGAAATCTTTCAAAAGCCCTAGTGCAATTTCTACTAGGCATTGGTTGAAATTTTGACCAATGCTTGGTAGAAAAATACCAAGCATTGGTCAAGATTTTGACCAATGCTTGGTAGAAAACTACCAGGCATTGGTTGAAATTTTGACCAATGCTTGGTCAAAAACTACCAAGCATTGATCAAAATTTTGACAAATGCTTGGTCAATTTTTTTTTTTGAGTCATTATATAAAATAGTTCACATGCCTTGCCTATGATTCGACATTTTGCATGCATCCTACACTCTCTCTTCCTGATGATGGATTACAAAAAGTGATCTAAAAGGATGATGCTAAAAAACATACACAATCAAATCCAAAATGAACTTACATTACAAATGGATTTTGGAAATCTGATATTGTTAATTTTGCATGCATGTCTACCAAGAAAATCACAACTTAAACATATATATAATCTCATCAAATCTATTATATATAAGTTGTGATTATCCTAGTAGACATGGATGCAAAATTAATAATATCAGATTTTCACAACCCATTTGTAATGCAAGTTTGTTTTGGATTTGATTGTGTGTTTTTTAGAATCATCATTTTAGATCACTCTCTGTAATCCATCATTAGGATGAGAGCATGTAGGATGCATGCAAAATGTCAAATCATAGGTAAGGCATGTGAACTATTTTATAGAATGCCTCAAAAAATTTTGGTCTCTTTGCAAGCCATGATTAGAGGATACACAAAAAATAGATTAAGAACTCCTCCTCCTCACTAATTAACTTGCACCAAAAACCAACAGTCTTTATCTTTGTTGTGGGCTCCTATCCCTTATTTGAGTGCTAATGTAGAAGCTGAAGTGGAAAAATAAGTGAAAGTGTGTTGAATAAGGTTTCTAATCTCAACTTAGTCAACAATTTTTATTTAAGGGTTGTGGATTGGGCAATTCTTCAATGTCCAATTAAGGGTAGCATTGCATCTTCTTTAACTGTTACATGTATAGCCCTAGGAGGAAATAGGTTGTTGGCTGCTTCTTCTAGCCTAGAAGGATATGACTACAATAAAGACTAATCTCAATCAAATATTCCCAAGTTCACAATAGCTTCTTCAATTTCAATTGATTAGTGTACGAATGCAAAAAATAATTGTTTACCAAATGTATGTACTAGTGGAGTCAATCTCAAGCACCAGAAGAAAACTATATATATAATACACACATGACAACAACAAAGATTTTGAGTTCATTTGAATATCCTCAGTTCAGTGCACTAAGCTCAGCAAAATGATTTAATCAAGCCAAAGTGAAACCCTTAGATAGGTTTCCATTTTTCTTGTGTCACAACAAGTTTAGACCAAAAAAGATATGACATCCCATCATTCTTTTGAATCTTTGGAGACAAATCTATGAATAGAAGCAAGCTTAGTAGATGCCTTCATGATTCTTACTTGCTTAACAATGCAACAATGTCAAAGATCTATTATTTGTTTCCATGTTTCTCTTTCTTGGTTGAAAATATTTGTACTTCAAGTGCATATATGTTTTAAAATAATTAATAAATGAAAAAGGAAGAAAAATATGTAAATATATCCATTATGGGTCCCTCCTTGTTTAAAATTCTTTGTCATCATAAAAAAAACAATAAGAACACAAATCCTCATTATTTTTCTATTTCATATCAATTATAAACAAAAAGGCCACTACTATATTCCCCATGTTTTAACCAAGCACAAAGGAAAAGCCATCATCCATATGGAATACATAAGTTTGTTTACAAATGCTAAAACCTATAATATAATTCAATTGGAATTATAACTACTTACTCAGTCATTAACATTGGAGAAATCTAACAAATTCCTTAAATGCTCCATGAAAATTAAATCTCCTAGAGAATAGTGATGTAGAAGGTAACCAAGTACACAAAAATAAAGTCGATCACCCATATCAACTAGAATTTAGTCTAAAATAACTTCATCCTCACTTAGATTTATTATTAATTTAGTGTAAGCCATTTGCTTTCAAATAATTGAAACTTCCCTCTAGTCATGTTACCAATTTCATAATTTAAGACAAGTTTCAATATCAAATTAGTTTTCAAAATATCAGCACATTGTTAATGAGAAAGTATTTAAGAACTGACCTAACTTTTGTGCTTTACTAGTTACTGTTGTCTTTGCCTTTTTATCAGCAATAATTTTAGGTTTTGTAGATGATTCCAACAAAGTCCTCTCCTTGCTAGCAGTCTCAACTTTTCATCAAGAAGGTCTTAAATGAGCATATCAACAAAACCATTTTTTGCATATCGTGTGATCATGGTAGTGCATGAAGCCACATCTTGGTTGGGTGATTTATCAAATAATTTGTGTGCCTATTATATACTTCTACACTTTTCATACATGTCCATCAGGGCACTTGCAACTATAATATTAGATAGATATCCCTTTTATTTTATACTCTTTTCTAAATCCATGCCATGGTCCAAATCTAATGTTTTGGTCACAAAATTTACTTGTCAAGTTGTTTTTGTTGAGTTTTTGGTGAGTACTCACTGAGACTCACCAAATACACAAAAAACAAGATAAATTGACTCACTGTATGAGAAACATGTCAAAGAAAATGTAGTGCCTCTCCCATTTGACTTTTGTTAGTCATCCTGATGGATGCAACCTTGATGATCTTTTGTTGTGATGGGATCATGATTGTGACCCTGAGTAGTCTACACCATTGAGGTGTTTTGATTTATGTTTCTATATCAGTTGTTTTGATTATGCTTTTGACTAATCTATGAGATTATGATTTGATTTTTGGTTCACTGAGGTTTGTGCTAGTGGTTACCAGGATCGATGTGGTATCATGTGGTTGTTTTGTGATTACCTTGAGATGTGTGCAGAGATTGCACTGTGTACGTTTTACCATGCTACACTGGACTAGGTTCCTGTAGCAGTGGTTAGTCATGTTTATGACTGTGTTTGCTTATGTGTTTTAAATGCCTTTTTAATGCAGAGTAATCAATCATTATTAAATGCATAAGTAATTAAATGGATTTTTCATGTGAGATTATTTGGTTATGTGCTGCGAACATTTACCTTGTTACATTTCTGATTAGAGAGATATTTGTTACTCATGTTATGTTTATATTTGAGAGGACCTGAGGGTCAGATGTTACATCTTGATTCTAGTATCATAGATTTTAGACTACTATGTTGTTTAGCTAATCATATTGCATGATGATGCCATTTTGAGATGACAGTGTGTTTTATGATGATATTTGGTTATCTAGTATTTGGACATACCTTTGATTTTGTTATGTGATGAATTTAATGCTATGGTTATTTACTTCATTCCTGTGTTGTTATGCTTTATGCGAACATGAGTGATGTAAATAGATTATTTTAATATAATTAAATAAATGGTTAAATTAGGTGATTTAATGCATTTATTTCTTTGGCTATGTTATTATATGCAATTGCACTTGATCGGGTTGTTTAGTGTGCAAGATTTATATCCTTAGCAGTGGCACATGGAGTTAGTGATTTAGCCGTTCATATTTTACCAATGTCGTCCTTGTATGGTCGACGTATCCTTAATTAAATGTTTAATTTAAACCTTTCAATGATTATTAAATCCAAACTCATTTGCATTATGTGATTAGATCAGTAAGCGTGTCTGTGCATTTAGAGTTTTGCTTTGTCACGAAAGTTATTTAGGACATTTATGTGTTTTTGAGTTTTCGGGCTTTTTAATTGATTTATTTTAATTTCTGGTAGTTTTTCCATAGATGAATTCCTATTTATAGGAATAGCCTATTTTCGTTTGGGTCGATTCATGGTTTAACTAGATTGGTTGGTTAAATGCCCTAATCAATTATTCACCCAAAAAGTGAATAATTATCCAAAGAGGAATTTAATTCCTCACTTCTCACTTTCAAATTGGAAAGTTGGAGAGTAAAACCCAAAATCCTCTTCATGAGGATTTACTGTTTTGTTCGTTGTGGGAGCTATGGGTGTGGGATCATTGTGAGGTTGGGCTCATTGGATCCAGCTCGGGGAAACCTTGGATTGCCGTGATTTTCGACCACTTCTATGGGCATTTTATTTTCTAGTTCAGTTTTCCATTTTGTCCATTTGGCTGTGAGGTAGGACTTTCCTGTTTTATTGTTTCTGCTCCGTTTTTGCTTTTGCTTTTGGTAGCCATTTGTTTGGAGGCTGAGAACTAGTGTTCCCCTCCATTTCTGTAGGCTAGTTCTACCCGGTTGGGCGGGTATGAGCATTTCCCTAATTTTTTGGGATGAGGGTTTGGGATTTTACGTCGTTATGCTAGCTATTTTTGCGTACGGTGTTCGATTCCATTTATTTTTGGATTTTTGGAATTTTTGAACCCAAAGGTCAAATGGGTTTTAATTTTGAAGTTTTTCAAATTTTGGGGTTTTTACCTCATTTTATGTGCCACCCTATTTTCTCAGGTTTTCTTGGCACAATGTGGATCGTGGACCTTGATGATCCGTTTGGATATCAGTCAAACCACTTTTGCACTTTTATGTTGCATCCGTACTCCCGATGTTGTGTTCAGTTGAGTGATTTTATACTTGTTATGGTTTCTATTGGACCTTTGCTTTTGTTTCATGAGCACTAAGATTCGTGTAGAATCCATACTCTCGGATTGAGGCTAATTGAGTAAGTTCATACACTCCAAAAATGATCTTTTTGGCTTCCTAAGAATTTTTTTTTCCTTTTATAAAATCATGAAAAAATGTTGTGTGCCATGAATATGTGTGTGGTTTTAAAAGTCTTCATTTGGGCTTGATGACAAGGGGTCCACTCCTCAACCCTATTGAAGGCATTGTCCTTAGACCCTCACCAAACTCATGTTATACATTTTTTATCCATGTTTAACATTTAAATTATTTTTATAAATTGAAGCATTTTTAATTTATTCAAGTTTTTCTAGTTCTCTCCATGTTCAACTCTATAGAATATGGTTTCAATGTTGTAATCTATTTTTATGATAACATTTGCAATAGTTGTTTTACTCATCTAAAGCCTCATGCTTCTTTTAAATTAGTGTAACCTATAATTTACTAAATAGAACTACTTTGTGACCTCTCTCCAAAAGAGAGAGAGTTATCAAAACAATGTGATCTGCATTGTTCTTCAATTTTCTCTTGATTACAAAATACTAGCTAGATATCAAAGAGAGAGAATGAAAAGGGAATAACCATGTGCAACATCAACTAGTTGTTTGAAGTCCTCAGGACTGCCAAGTTAACTACTAACTTGTGAAAAATAAATCACAAACCATAGCCACTGAGTGGCATTTTTTCTCAGCACAAAGGTGTGCCAAGTGGCAGTCTCGCTTGACACAAAATAGTGTTGAGTAGCAGGGAGATAGTGCCAAGATAGCTTAACACAAGAAGAAGTTGAGTGAGCTCGGCACTTGGGAAACTTGACACAAGATAGTGTTGAGTAAGCTTGACAATCAAAGGATGTCAAGCAAGCTTGGTCTCCACTAAAAGGAGAAGCTTGAAACAAGAGGATGCTGAGTGGTCTTGGTCGTATCTATAGAGAGGAAACTCTATCAAGACTTGATCAAGTGAGTAGAATTGCAAACGACCATTAAAATGCATATAGCCAAAGGGTGAAGATTTCAACAAGGAACTTCTCAAACATAAAACATGAAATAGTGAATAGAATATGAGGACAATAAGATATGTACTCTTGCTTGCTTGTTGGCTTATATTCTATTCAACTAAACTATTACAAAATTTGGGAGCATTCAACTTCAACCATAAAAACTTGAAATCTTCAAACTACTAAAACTTAAAACTTAAACTTACAGCTCTAATGGCTGCATTCAACAATACCTAGAGCAATCACTACTTCATAGGTAGAATCAACAACAACTTATAGATCAACAAAAGATCCAACATGTGCTAAAACCCTTCTACCTTTTGAACTCTTTACTCTGATCTATTGATTGATTTGCTTCTCTACAACTGATTTGATCCTTCTCTTTGCTCTACTCTACAATTTCTATCTCTAACTCCACTCTTCTTTTATTTCTCTGGTCGAATGGATCTGATCATTCCTTTTGTTTTACTAGCAAAAATGTTTTCCCTCTCAAATTTCAAACTCACCTACCTGTAATCAAGTCTCTAACAAATGTGCATATCGTCAAGGGTGGTAGGTGGGAATTTAGCTCTAAGGGTAACCACCTGCTACAATAAATATTCCAACACTTCCCCTTTGTCTCAAGCCAAACAAAACAAGGATCACTACTGATCCACATCAACTACACCAAGACTCTCTCTTAGGTGTACAAAAGTTCCAATCCCTAATGGCTTTGTGAAAATGTCTATTAGCTATTGCTCAGATTTGCAAAATTCTATTTTTATATCTCCATTCTCCACCAACCCTCTAATGAAGTGATATATGATCTCTATGTGCTTGCTTCTCCCATGGAAGATTATATTTTTGGATAATGCAATTGAGGAGATGTTGTCACAATAAATTCTGGTCCCATCCTCATGCCTTTCATTCAAATCTATCAAGATCCTCCTTAACCAAATAGCTTGACATGCTGCTACATTTGCTACTATGTATTCAACCTTTGTTGTGGAATGAGCAACAATAAGTTTCTTCTTGGATGCCCATGAAATTGTACCTAGTCCCATATGAAACATGTATTCAAAAGTGCTCTTCCTATCATCTAAACTTTCAGCCCAATCACTATCCATACAACAAGAAAACTTGAAATCATTATTTTTAGTATACAAAATCCAAAATCCCTTGCTACCATTCACATACCTTAGGATCCTCTTTCCTACTTGCCAATGGGAACCTTTTGGTGTTTCCATAAATCTAAAAATTAAACTTATTGCATGCATCATGTCTAGCTAAGTCGTAGTGAAATACATCAAACTTCCAACCATACTCTTGTATAGTGTTGGATTCACACTTTTTCTACAATCTTCCTTGCTCAACTTCAGACATATTGTTGTTGGTGTTGGGGCTGCCTTACTATTCTACATTTTGAATCTCTCCAAGATCTACCTTGTATATTTTTCTTGAGAGATGAAGATGCCATCATGCATTTGTCTTACTTTTATACCTAGAAAATACTTCAAGAGACCTAGGTCTATCATTTCAAATTCATTTTTCATGGCCTCTTTAAACTTTCCAATCAGAAAATTGTCATTTTTGGTAAAAATTAAATCATCAACATACAAGACAACAATCAAAACATTACCATTTTTTTCCTTGATGTAAAGTGTGGGCTCACCATTTCTTTTTCTAAAGCCATTGCTCATCAAATATGAGTCAATCTTGTTGTACCATGCCCTTGGAGCTTGCTTGAGCCCATAAAGAGATCTCTTCAATCTATACACCTTTTTCTCTTCACTTGCAACTTCATAACTAGGTAGTTGTTCCACATAAACTTCTTCCTTCAATACACTATTTAGGAAGGTAGAATTCACACCCATTTGATATACCTTCCATTTGTGCTAGGGTGCAATTGCTATTATAGCACACATGGTTTCCATTCTTGTAACTAGGGCATATGTCTCATCTCATCATAATCTCTACCATACTATTGCTTGTACCCCTTGACCACTAAACATGCCTTATGCCTATCTATTTTTCTTGTAGCATTGCACTTGGTATTGTATACCCATTTCGCTCCAATTACTTGTTTCTTGGGAGGCAATATAGTTAAGTACCATGTCTCATTTCTTTCAATAGCATCTATTTCATCATAAATGGCATTACACCATTTCTCTTCTTTCATAGCTTCCTCAAAATAAATTGGATCACTATAAGAAAATAATGCAAAATTTACACTCTCATCATAATCTTCCTCATACCTTTCATCTTGGTATATCTCCCTTAGACTTTTGGTCTTTCTTGGCAATAGGAAGGCAAGAGTGGGATCCAAATTTTTAGTATTATTGATGCTACTATTTTGCATACTAGCTCAGGGTTTTCTTGAAGTACTTGGAGGTATTGCTTGGAATGTTTAAGGGTTGCTTGCCTTTTCTCCTTTGCCTGGGATCTATGTTTGCTGCTCCATCTTCTTTTTGATCACTAATGTCATCTTCTTCCTCTTCACTTTTCTTGAAGTTCTTGAGGATTCATCTACCAAGCCATCCCATGACTAATTTTCAAGAAACTCCACATCTCTTGAAATGATGATCTTCTTGTCAATTGGATCATACAATCTATAAGCCTTTGACTCTGAGCTATACCCTATGAAGATGCACTTCACACCTTTGTCATCTAGCTTTTGTCTTTCTTCCTTAGGCACATGCACATATGCTACACATCTTAACACTCTCAAGTGTTCAACTATCCATCTATTCCTTGACAAAGCCTCAAGAGGCATCTTGTCACGAATGGACTTTGTAGGACATCTTTTGATCAAGTATATTGTTGTTGTTACAACCTCTCCCTAATATTCAGTTGGGAGTCCCTTTAATTTCATTATGCTCCTTGCCATTTCAACAATGGTCTTGTTTTTCCTCTTAGCCACTCCATTTTGCTGCAAAGTATAATTGGTTGTCAACTCTTTCTTTATCCCATTCTTCTTGCAAAAATTTACAAACATATTGAAGGTATACTCCCCTCCTCTATCTAATCTAAGGACCTTAATATAGTGTCCACATTCTTTTTTAGCTAGGGCTTTAAATTCAACAAATTTGTCAAATGCTTCAGATTTGTTCTTCAAAAAATACACCCATGTCCTATGACTGAAATCATCTATGAATGTCATAAAATAAGTACTCCCCCCAATAGAAGTAGTTTGCATGGGGACTACCAAATTAGAATGCACCAATTCTAATGGTGCTCTAGCCCTTTTAGAATTTTTAAAATTAAAGGGAAGCCTATGTTGTTTACCCAATATGCAACCCTCACACTTGTCATATGAATTTACAATGCTTGGCAAACCATCTACTATTCTTTTCTTAGACAAAAAAATTAAACCAGAAAAGCCAAGATCTCCATACCTAAGATGCCAAAGCTTGGAGGGATCTTCAATCACACTCCTAATAGCTGATTGCTGATGTACTATTGTACATACATGTTTGGGAGGTGTAGTACTAACTTGAGAAGAGAAACATGTCTCTATCCTCAACAAGAACATCTAGTTCTTTGTCATTTGAATTGCTACAAGTAATCTATTACTCCCATATTTCTCATAAATGACACACTTGTCAATTTCCATCAGCACCTTGTATCCATTTTGAATGAGTTGTCGAACACTCATCAAATTGTGCTTTATACTAGGGGCAAAATACACATTTTGTATTTCCTTCTTCTCACCTTTCTTGGTGCAAACCATAATAGATCCTTTTCCCACTATGGGAATAGTTCCATTATTTCCTATTTTAATTTTAGACTTAAACATCTTATCAATAAAAGAGAATAGACTTTCATTACCACTCATGTGGTTGCTACAACCGATGTTTAGGTACCATACCTCAGGGATTCCTTCTTCACCAATGTTACACATGATGAAGATTATGGTATTGTTTGCATTTCCCATGTTCACATCAGCAACATTAGCATTCTACTTTGACTTATCACCTTGTTTCTTCCAGCATTCACTTGCATAATGCCCATACTTATGATAGTAGTAGCATTCAACATTGCTCTTGTTGGAGTTGTAATTCTTCTTACCTCCTCTAGAGCTATTTTGAGAGGTGCTTGCTCCCTCTTGGTTACTTTCTCATCTTGAGCTTTCTGCACCAGCATTCCTTTGACCATTCCTTCCACAACCTTTACTTCTTGAGCCATTTCTACCTCTCCCCTTGCCTCTTGAATTCTCTTGAGCCTTGAAAGATTACTCTTTGGAAGTAGTTGCAGACCTATTTATCCAGTGTTCATGTGTTTGAAGAGTTCCCATCAACTTATCCATGGTCAATGTGGTGAGGTATTTTGCTTCCTCTATGGTCATCACAAGGTTGTTATATTTCTGAGGCAAACTCCTCAATATATTTCTCTACTATTCTTTGCTCATCATATTCTTCTCCACTTGATTTGAGCTAGTTTATCAAAGTGGAGATTCATGACCTGAACTCTACAATAGGTTCATTGTCCCTTATTTGAAGTTTCTCAAACTCTCTTCTGATCATCTATAGCTTCAGTACTCTAACCTTATTAGTTCCCTTGAAATTCATCTCAAGGATGTCCCATGCTTCCTTTGCATAATTTTATACTACAATCTTGGTGAAGACTCTCTCTATCCTTGCTACCTCAATTAAACTTAATGCCTCAGCATCCTGACTCCTTTAGCTAAGTCTTTTGATTATTGGTAAGGGTAGCATACTGAGTTGGGTTCATCACATCATTGAACCCATTAATCACAAACTCCCACAAATAATTTGCAACCATTATGGTTTTCATTTTATTTGCCCATGTATCACAATGTTGTCCATTAAAAGACAATGTCTATTGCTATATTTTACATGTATCTCCTACCATGTGAAATATCCCAAAAAAAAAATGGCCTAGATCACTATGGATGTGGGGCCTCAAAGCTCTGATACCATATGAAAATAAATCAAAAACAAAAAAAAATTCTTGGCAACAACAGCTACTGAGTGCTAGTTTTTCTTGGCACAAAGGGGTGTTGAGTGGCAGTCTTTCTCAACATAAAATAGTGTTGAGTGGCAAGGAGATGTTGAGCTATCTCGACACAAGAAGAAGCTGAGTGAGCTCAGCACTTAGGCATAGTGCCAAGTAAGCATGACAATCAAAGGATGCTGAGTGAGCTCAATCTCCACTAGAAGGAGAAGCTCAACATGAGAGGATGCCAAGTGAGATTAGTATTGTCTATAGAGAGGAAACTCAGTCAAGACTTGACTGAGTGAGAAAAATGGCAAATGGCCATTAAAATGCAAAGAGCCAAAGGGTGAAGATTTCAACAAGGAACTTCTCAAACACAAAACATACAATAGTGAATAGAAGATGAGGACAATAAGATATGTATGCTTGCTTGCTTGTTGGCTTATATTCTATTCAACTAAACTATTACAAAATCTAGGAGCATTCAGCTTTAACCAGAAAAAAATGAAATCTTCAAACTACTAAAACTTAAAACTTAAACTTACAACTCTAATGGTTGCATTCAACAATGCCTGGATCAATCACTGCTTCACAAGTAGAATCAACAACAACTTATAGAATGATAAAAGATCCAACACGTGCTAAAACCCTTCTACCTTCTAAACTCTGTACTCTGATCTACCAATTGATTTGCTTCTCTACAACTAATTTGATCCTTCTCTCCACTCTACTCTACAAGTACTTCTCTCTTTGACTCTACTCTTCTTCTATTTCTCTCTAGTCAAATGGATTTCATCATTCCTTTTGATTTACTAGAAAAAATGTTTTCCCTCTCAAATTTCAAACTCACCTACCTACAATCAAGTCTCTGATAGATGTGCAGGTCATCAAGGGTGGTAGGTGGGCATTTTGCTCTAGGGGCAACCACCTGCTATAATAAATATTCCAACATAACTACATACATATTGGTAACCTACAATAATAAGCCATGACAATTAGAGTAAATATGACTATGGGCAACACCATGATAGCCCTTATATAATAGACCAAAAATTAAGGTTTTTGAGTCCCTTGACTAAGAAAGTTGAAAAATGATACCTAGTAAACAACACGAAAAATTAAAGAAAAAATTGTGGAATAACTATAGAACCCAAAAAAGAATTTTCTTTAAAAATTATTGTCAACACATTCAACACACAAGGTACCTAAGATATTAGTCCTCATAGTTGGTATTTGCTATTGCCATATTTTTTTGAAAATATAAAATTATATTGTTCATTATTTTTCATTGATGCTTCTTTGGAAATTTTCCTTGCATATTTACATTTTCAGCCAAATCTATAACATACATCCTATGCATAACATAAATGATAATACTCTCTAGTAAATTACAAAGGACCATAGTAAAAAAATAGCTACATAGTTCCCACCATCTACCAATTCTAGCTACTATTGATAGAGAACCTAGCTTTCACACAGTCTAGAGGCTAATAAATGCATAATTGCAAAGCAAATAATATCTATCAAATTTGCAAGTGATCATAAAATCTCCAAAAGAGGAAGGAATTCTAGGAATATAGTTCCTACATGTCCTCATGTTCATGTAAAAAGTTTTATTCATGTGCCAAAGCATTTTATGATTTGATTTCAATATTTTTTGTAGTATTATGTACAAAATATCAACAAGATTAGCAAATCAAGAAAACAAGAAACACCAGAACATTATAATCAGTAAAGGGCCATTACAAAGACTGAAAATACCTTCACTTAAGTGGCTGCAAACCACAAGCATGCATGACTCTTTGTAAAGGCACAATAAATTTTTTAAGGGTAGAATAAACATTATTAATGACCCTAAATGCAGCCAGAGATTGTAAAACTAGAGATTAAATCACTGAATTCTAGGAGGCAAGACTCAAATAGGAAAGATAGACCCTTTCAATGTTAATGATATTGAAATGTATCTACTGGTAACTTTATATTTCTGCACTGGAGACAACCCATGACCTTGTGCAATTCATCTCCCAGATAAGAATCAGACAACTCTTAGCTTTTGGCATTGTAACTATCATGGTATTCATCTACCAGTTACTAAGAGATATTTTCATGCATTTTTTATTAACCAAAATCATAAAAGGATATAAATTAATAGGGATTGTAAAGAAACCACTTTTCCCTTTTTCTCTTTTTTCTAGCTTCCAAGACATTTGACTTGAACAAAGAAAATGGCACAAAACAAATTGCAATAATCATTGCTGTTAAAATGATGTACAACACCATAGGTTAAAGTATAAACAAAGAACTTGTAGCTAATATGTGGGTAAGCAGACATGAAAATGCTAATAAATGCACAAAGATAAGTTGCAAGAATGTCCTCGAAATACATAAATAAACCCTTCAAAATTAACAATGCTATGCTTCAAAAGCTCTTACAAAAAATGAAATGGAACTCTACAAGCCTATATGTACCTTGTAACCAATGCTTGCATAGTCAAAATGTTCTTGCACTCCCATCAATTGTATAGCATTGTATCCACAATTTTTAATGTGAGGAAGCATCTACAATTAGAAGCAGCATTGTTTTAACAAAACTATGGTAGCATTTAATTCTAAATAGTAGAAAAGAAGCATAAAAACAATCCAAATGAGTATAAATGAAAGAAGACTTGAAGCACATGAAATTAGAATTTAACAACAATGACTTTTGTGTGAATTCAATGAAAGAACAAATTTTGGGTTTTGAACCACTTATTCCAACATGGCACTCATATATGCGTAGAGTTGATGGTAATTTTGGCTGCTTATTTTTCCAAACATAAACATTTTCCAAAGGTGGGTCCCAATGAATTGCACTAGGTTGTTTTCCACCTAGATCTGTAAAAATTAAAAGAAAATTTTGAGAGGTTCTTGTACCACTAGGGGCCCGTTTGGCTATGGGAATAGGAATAGGGGAATGGGAATAGCTATTTTGGAATACATATTCTAGAATAGAAAATGGGGCTATGTATACTTGTTGTCTGTTTGGTTCAACCAATATTTGATGGGGAATTCATGGACCCCAAAATTTATGTTTTCTAAAATAAATAAAAGTGGAATAGGAGTACATATTCCAATAACACCTATTTGGGTGGAATTGCAAAACCTCATTTTTGGGCCAAAATTGGAATACATATTCCTATTTTACTTCATATTCCAATTCCTCTTTGGTGCATCCAAACGAAGAATTAAAAATTTTGAGAATTCACATATGCCTATTCCACTTGTATTCCCATTGCCAAATGGGCCCTAAGATATCAGGTAGGAGAGAAATTCACAATATCAGATCATGCAATATATTTTCAACTACCACTAAACAGAATACGATTACTATGGAATAACCCATAATATCACGAGGCAGTATTTTTATCATATGTTATTATGATGTTACTAGAATTAGATTTCACTCCATAAAAATAGGGATTTGAGCATGTCTATAGATGGTGATTTCTAAAAATAATTATTCTTTGGTTTCTATCATGCTTAAGATTGAACAAAAAACAAAACATAACACTCTATGAACTAAAAGGACCTATATTAGTAATTGAGTATACATATTGGGCTAAGGAACTTGTTGACAGTAACAAGAAAAATGTTATATCTGAAGTCTGAACAAAACCTCATGAATTTAATCAATAACTTAGTCAAAGCATATACTACACAAGGATCATATTTAGGCTATTAGCTAAAGTAGAGGATACTGAGAGGTTTAAATGATAAGAAATTTAGTATTGATATGAAGATTTCTAGAGGAGGTCAATTGCACCAAGATCCTACTAGAAAGCATTATTAGAAATTGCATCCAAATGCACAAGGTGTGCACTGGGATAGGTCAACATCTAAGTTACCAAATTCTCTCCAGTAATGCTCAAAGTCAGGTTCAATTTTGTAAAAAGTCTGGTCCCTACCAAATTCTCTCCAAATTCTCTTGCAAAGCTATGAATTTGCTGAAAATTCTGCCAAAGGAACCTGGGCAGAATTTGTATCGATTTTTGAAGAATTTTCTATCTAGACCTAGGCTGAATTTGGTCTTAGAGCATTTTTTAGACTTTTTAAAGTGTTTTCTTTGACTTCTTAACTCTATTGTGACTACTAAAAAGACCAAAAAAATGTTTATATATCATTTATGCATTTGTGTATGAAAATGAAAGCTTTCTTGTAAAGGAAATCCAAATTGACAATAGGTGACATATAAATTGATGATTATAGAGGAATGGCTTTAAAAAGATATGATATGTTTGAATCTGAAACTTCAAATTTGTATCACCTTTTGATATAGCTTGGTTAGAAATGCTCTAACCAATACCAAAAAAAATTCAAATAACTGCACTTATCTTTTACAATTCATTTCATTCTCAAACTATCCCCATGATATGGAAATATGTTCCATGCATGTGACCAAGCAAGTGTATCAAGTTGTATGTAGTGCTAAATGATGCAATTAATGCCCTATTGAGTTGAAACATAGATTTGGTTGTGTATTTTGCTATGTTCCTTTACTATTAGGCTGTTAGCATATTCAAGTATGGATTTATTATTTGTTGCATAATTATACACACACATATTTTTTAAAAACAATATGTTTTTGTATGGATGAACCCAAAATGAATCCGAACCCAAGCCAAAAAAAAATTTAGATTAATTTTGAGCCCAAATCTCGAACCTGCATCCATACCAAAATCTGAACTTGCAACTTAGGTCAACATAGAATGGATGAAAATGATAGCTTGCAGGATAACATAAGGATATGAAAAAATTTAATGAGGAGACGGGAGGTGCAAATATCAGTATAATAAAATTTAAAATGTTAACATTAGTTGTTTGGTCCAATCATAGAAGACTCTTGAAAAAATACTATGCTAATTTTTTATCACATGTAGAAATAAAAAACATGTGGTTGTTTTCAAAGGCAATAGTATGTTTCATTGGACCATGTCATCTACAAGAATAATAAAATGAACAATAAATAGTATGCTAGAATGCAAGTCAAGTGCTTGTCAATATGTGAATAGTTTGATCCTATAAAGATTAATGGAACAAGAAAATAACTGAAGTTAGGTCATGTTACTTATGTGTTTTTTTTTGTTTTTTTTTTCAAATGATACTTTTTCATACCTGTTGATTCTATGTATGACACCATTGTTTTGTGCACGGTAGGTGTATAACTTGCTAGGTAGTTCAAATTTTATATACTCTTTTTACTGAAATGATAATTATCTATCTATATACCCAAATCTAGCTAGATATTTACCATGAGGAGAAAGAGGATTCCATAAAGACACATTTCAAAACTTGTGACATGCAAGTTTGTTCCAAACTAAATGTTGAAATGAAAACAATATTCAATCTTACCTTCCCAACATGTGTGAAACTGAGAGGTTTGGAATGCTAGAATTTAAAGATCAACATTTTTTTAACAACGTAAATCTCAGTAAAAACTTAGCATAATTGGAAAACTAAAAGTTGTTAACTTTGTAGAAAATTCATTTAGATTGAAGTTCAAATAGTCATTGAAGAAAGAACACTGAAACAAAACAAATAATTTTTTTGTTTAGTTTTTGGCATACGTGCAAAAGAAACGTGAATATTGAATGCAATATATGGTTAAAAATTTTCTTGATTTTCCATGGAGGCTGAATTATACCACCCTCATCTAGATATTTTTTGTACTCATTTCCACAATTTAGTTCTCAAACATTTAGACATATAACCATTAAAGACAACAATATTATCATTAAGTAACATTTCTTCAAATAATATCAAACTAAGACAAGCTATGATTGGAATTAAACTCTGACCTTCAGCTCGGCTGAAAATTGCCTTACCCCAGAGAAAATAAGTTACTGGATTAGGCTAGTTCAATACCAGTAGCATTGCATGCATTAAACTGAGATACAAATATCTATCAAGAACTTCCCTGGCTAGTAGATATTATTGATGCACAACAAATCCTTGAATAAATCTGAGTAATAGCATCCATAGTTTGAAACAAATATGGTATAATTAAGAAATGATATGCTTAGAAATATTCTTTTGGCATTCCAAAAAACACTTCCAACTATGTCTTCTCTGCAATTAGCAATTATTTTGACTAAATTGCCAATACAAGAAACCTCTTTAGTACAACTTGAAGATGAGTTTTTAAGCATTCAAAAAATAAATTGTTCAAAATGCATGCATGAACCCCTTGTTCTGATCTACCTCCCTACCTTGATTTTAAACCCACAAAACAATAATATGGATTTTGATTGCTAATCACTCTGCATTAAAAAGTCCTTACAAATGCTTCTTTTAAAATAAGATTTGTCTAAAAAATTCCCATATTTATTGCTTCAAACCCTATTAGTTGTAGACCTACAAATAAACTTCATCCAAACCATAGAAAAGAAAACTAAAAATTGATGTAGCATTGTAGCACATCACTATAGCTATATAGATAATTGTAGTAGTAATACAAGTCACTTTTCAATGAAATAGTAGCTAGCTAGTAAGAACCAACAATAAACTCCTTAAATATGCTGATAAATCCACTTTGAAACCTTGTCATGAAATATTTAACAAATCTTCATCTAATCAACACCAAAATGTATTGATTGATGAACAAACAAATACCTAAAAGGAGTCTTTAGCAAAGTAGTCTCGGTTGATCTATCACACCTACAAATACTATTCTTCTTGGGAATTTTTGTTTCCAAAAAGCCAATCTTTAGCAACATGCAAACCCTTCTTTGTTCTTCAAATTATCAAGCAATTGAATAATGATGAAAAGGAAACAAAATACTTTTTTTGTATTCACCAACCAAAACTCCCATACACATTCAATTATTCCTTTTTTTCATTTTAAAACTTTATTAATGACACTAGTGACACCTAAAAATGGCAATAGCTCCTAAAAATTGGGAAGTGGGCTCTGAGTCCTTGAAAAAAACCAATTAACATTTGATCATTTTGCTAACTTCCTGAAGATCACCAACATGTGTTCAACTATCCTAATACCTTACTATAAATGGCAAGGTTTGTCCCTGATATGCAAGTGACTTACTATAAATAGTAACTATTCCCACATGGAACCTAAAGCATTCCTAGAAGAAAAATCTCAAAGATGATGATGGGCAAAGGAACACTCCAAAGAATGACACCCAATGTGCCCACTTAAGAAGCCAAAATGGCTTTCATATCATGATTTAGCCTACAAAGACCCAAGAGATAGATTGATCCCTAAAAAACAATGACACTAAGAAAGGCACAAAAATGGGGACATCACTATCTACCCCCAAAGAATTATTGTCCTCTAGCAATGCCAATACAGCCTCCAATCAACTAATTAATCCCAGCTAGAGTCAAGAATTATCCTAGGGTTTCACATTAATCTCACAAAGGATCCATTGTGCTGATGCTACACCACTATGATCATAACTGAAAAACTACATGCCAAGACATCTTAGTGAGGTCCCTCATTATCAAAACCCATAATGAAATGGCTGAAATCTAGATCAAAAAATATCTCTTCCCAAGACATCTTAGTGAGGTCCCTCATTGCAATGCTCATACCTAACATGATCCTGGGTGATAGGAAAAATAACCTTCTGAACCATAGATTAGAAACCAAAACATCTCCTCTCATATTTTTCAATAAGTGAAATAGGTCCCTCATTGCAATGCTCATACCTAACATGATCCTGGGTGATAGGAAAAATAACCTTCTAAACCATAGATTAGAAATCAAAACATCTCCTCTCATGTTTTTCAATGTTTTTGTTACCATAGTTTGCAAACTCATGGACTTGCCACAAACTTGGTATGACTTGTGAGTCTTGTGGTGGACTAAGTCAACTCACCATAAATTTGGGTGACAAGTCTAAGTGAGACCTAGTTTGAGACTCACAAGTCTTAGGCCTCACAATCATGTGAGTCTAGGGTCAAGACTTATGTGTCCTTGCAAAAAAATCTAGCACATTGCTCAAGATGCCTGTGCAACTTTCAAACACTTTGGTTCTTTGTATTTTTTTCCCTTTTTTGTCACTAAGGTCATATGTGGATTTAGTCACAAGAAATGATATGCTCCATCAATTTCAATGTGATTTTGAAGGTCTTAATTTGGTCTCGGCATTAATAGCTTTACCCCTTGAACACATCTAGTATCATAGCAAGGAGCACACCCTAGACACTACACCAGAACCTAGTAAGTGGCATTGCCTCTCGACCCCACTACCTATAAGAGGCATTGGCCCTTTATCCCATTGGGAGAACTACCTCCAACAAACTAAAAACATATATTACCAAGGGTGGCACTTAGTTTTTTTCAAACTTCCCTTATATTTTATAATTTGGTTTGATGGATATCCACAATACGAAGCCCTTGCAAGGGGCACTACCCCTGACCCCCATTGGGGATATTGTCTCCAAACCATAATTCTAAGACTCTTCACACCATAGTGAGTCCCAAGACAAATGACCCTAGCTGAGTCCCAAGGACCCAAGACTCTCCAAGAACTCCCTCTAGGGGAGACTTGCTAAAAACTAGTTTTTTGCCAAATATTTGCCAAGTCATGCTGAATTTTTGTTGAGTATTGAGTTGGGTCAGCCTTATCAAGTCCTTTTCAAGACTGAGTCTCATTTCTATGACTCAAGCCATCATTTGATTTATGAAGTATACTACAACTTTAAGTTTGCAACATATGAATCATTGTCTACGTTCTTGCCATTAGCCTTTAATCATGAACAAATAAAGATATATTTTGCTCCCATACTTGGTGCACACTACCATCCATTATTATTTTTTGAAAATAATCAAATATAGTAGTAAACAATGGAGGTTCTTTCTGATGTTTGAATTATGGCTCTTATATTCTCTAAGTGCATTAATTTCTTTTCTTTTTTTTGTAAAATTATGGTTTTCTCCTTTGACAAGTACTTTTTAGAGTTTTTGTCAAGTCTCAGTCTACTACATATTTTTGGGTTGCCAAGTCCATGATGAGTCTAAGCTCTCCAAAAATGATGAGTTTATGTTTTGCAATCCTCTTTTCCAAAAACACAAAGAGGAAATCCAAATCTTCATATGAATGAGTATGTGGTAGTATCAACATCTAAGCAACAACTTTGTTTTCCAACTTCACAAGGAAGAAATCTAGATCTTCATGTGAATAGATTTGCAACAATGTTAGCATCTAAGCAACAATGACCCTATTTTTCAACTTCAAAAGGGGGAAATCTTGATCTTTATGTTAGTGGATATGCAACAGTATCAATGTCTAAGCAACAACGACCCTCTTTTCCAACTTCTCAAGGAAGAAATCCAAATCTTGGTGTGAATGATTATGCAACAGCATCGTCATCTGGGCAACAACAAGATTTTTTTAGTGTGGATCATTCCCATCAACCATGGTATAGGAAAAACCACTAAAGAGACTCACTATGGATCTATATTATATGATTCATTCGACATTTATGACATTATCATACACGTTAAAAACCATGTACACTCTATAGTGAAGATATCGTTTCATTTCCTTTTGGTTACTATGGTTATGATTTCATTCATATACTTTATTAGTTTGATTTGTGACTATGGTTTGATTTGGTCTTTAAGGGATTGCTATGGCAATTGATTGGCCTATAAAAGTGAAGATACTAGTTATGCTTCCTAGAACCTTCGATCATATTATGTAAAAGGATTGATGGTAGTTAGGGACTTCTACTTTGGGTTCATGCTACTACTGAAAAATAAACATATATTAGGAACAATGTATTCATTAAATTATTAAACCATCGAGGCTGAAATGACTATTATTTTTTGGTATATGTTTGTTTTGGATATTCTTGTATACTTAGCTTACTATTTTATCACATGTTTTCAAATACTATGATTTCAATTAAGATTAAGCCTGTATATCAGCATGTGTCTTCACTTTTTAAGAATTTTTAATTAAAATTATGTTAATTTAATCATAATTATTTATTTCTACTATCCCTTTGCACTCTTAATAAGAATTGAGACATTTGGGACATATTCATAGGCTCAGGGATGTACCTAAGGTATACCATGGTCATGCCCAAACTAAGATCAGTATCTAGTATGAAGGTGGTCTAGATAAACAATATCAAAGGTAGGATAGAAATGGCTATGGGTCATTAGACAACATTTACCATAGTATATTCTATAAGTGATTTCAACATTTTAATTTCATTTATGTCAATGATAAACTATTGGCAGATTTAATTTCATTATAAGATAATTACTACAATCCCTAAACTTAGAATATTTGAGTTCATAATTAAACTATGTAATGGATGCTATGAATATAATTTTGTGGAAAATAACAATGAACAATTTCACTAGCTATCTCTGATATATACAATTATATATATGCTAAAAGGAATTGATACTTCTTGCACTTAGTGGAATGATCCTTGTTATGTCAATTATGTCAATATAAACTATATGCAATGGAGATGTAATGGTATTTCTTCTACCAACACAAATTTCTATCACTAGTATGACTTTGATAACATGCAATATCTAATCCTTATTTATTGCTAATGGCGATACAATTGTATTAATGTTGTTTCTAATATAATCCTTCAATGCTTGCAATCAAATCTAATTATTTTTTAAAGTGAGATTTGATGTTTCCAATTGGTTGATAGGCTTATGAAATTCTAGAAATGCTGCTATGTCTAATATGATCAAATAATTCTTGCAATAGGGGTGCTATGTCTAATCTTTCTTTAAATGTGTACAACCAATAATGCCAAAGGTAGTAGTTCTACATAACATGTTTATTTCAAATTGATGTTGAAATAAATGATAATGAATATCCTTTTATACCATGCACTTGGTGTGAGAATTCACGTAGGATAAAGAATGCTCTTTGTCTCTTTGCAATGTCACTCTTCATAACAACTAATTGTAACACATCCTTGTAATTGCCTCCTTCCACTATTAATTACTTTTTAGAACATATCATAATTTTCCATCTTAATCTAGATCGAGCTTGATTACCATCATCAAGGTACCTATTCATGATTAGTAATTGTCGAGAATGGATTAACATTTTGTCTTTGTATAATGACATCAATTTGGTAACAACTCAATGCTAACATTAACATAAACTATCATATTATGGATAAGGTAGTCTTTTTTATCTTCATTGATCACTGTTTATGATATTGATTATGGATGTTATTCAATCATTAATGTTTGAAAACATTAGCCTCTAATGTGATTGGTTCATGCCTTAGCCAATACTAGTTTCCAATGGCCATCATTGATTCTTGAAAATGTTCTCCACTAATTATGTTCTTTGATGGCGAACATGGATCCTCCTCTTAGTCGATCTATTAATCTTTCTCTTGCTCTATGATTGTTTAGTTATTATAGAACTACATAGATATACTAATATTTGCATTCACTCTTCAACCCTCAATATTTTTTGTTGTTCCTGATCAACCATTGATGCTTCTATCAACTCCCTTAATCTTGTTTTTGATTTCTAACACTTGTCTCAACTGAGGTTCTAATCTTGCTCACTACTCTACAATGCATTTATTTCAAACAGGTATCTGATTGATATCATCAATTGATATTGATCAGTTTAATCTTATTAGTATCTTCTTTTTGATGCTCAGTGACCTTCTCTATTGGTTAGCTTCCTCACATTATTAATTATATGATCGATCTTAGTAGGATTCAAATGAATCATCAATATGCATTGATTCTAACTGTCCTTTGCAATTGTTGATCAATTGATCTACAAAATTGTAGTCTATAAAATCCATGATGATGTCTTGAACATGTCAATGCCAATGAAGATACATACTTGGTATGATTGAAATGTTACCCACTTTCTTGGAAAAGTCATCAAAATCTTGGGCTAATCCGTATTCCTCTAATGCAACTAGGAAAACCATCTTATTCATAAGACTTCATGGTTTTCCAAACATCTTATTCTTCTACTAATACATATGCAGATCTAATTTTAACCATCAAAGTGTTATTGGTGTCAAGGACTATCACTCCTTGTCCACAAAAGTACTTTATTGTCTAGATGTTATTAGTGCAATAATGGGTACACCATAGCAGAGTAGGTATGACAATGTCTCTAGTTCCTTTGGTATATGGCTAGGCACAAAATCTATTAGTTTTTAGTTTTTTTATGCATAACTGAATATTGTTATATATTATAAACTATAGGTCTTATTTTGTCACAAATAAACTTCAAAAATATTGATTGTATTTGTCAAAAGAAGAATTTGAGTAAAAAAAACATTATATGCTATGACTAGGGTTTGAGAGGCAAATTTTAGTTTCTTTTTGGCTGTCATAATGAAGGAGTATGTCTTTTATACATGGATTATATCTATGAATTAGTGGACAGGATACTTCAATAGAGAGACCCAGTCTATATTGAAATATCTAAAAATTAATCAACTTGAAACTACCTAACACAAAAATAATAATAGTTTAAGAGCACCAATTACAAAAAGTTCCTATAGAAGAGTATAAGTTAAAAGTTAAACCCTCTTGAACCATTGTGCCTGCATATTCCATAACATGAAAGAAAGATAGAAGAGATACCATAGGCTTAACTAATTTGAGCGGCATAGAACTTAAAAGAGTGCTCAAATCATCTACAATGAGCTCATAAGAAGGCTAGATCTTTGGGGGAAAAAAATGATATCATCCACAACATCAAAAAATGTGTCAAAATTTAGCTAGTTTAAAGCATATAATTCATAAGGCTTATCTCAAAGGAATATCTGACTGTTGTGCCTATGTGATCAATTTCACTCTATGATGTGATTTCCCAAAATAGTGTTGGTCAAACATCAAGCCCTGAACAAAGAGTATATCTAGAGTAGTTAGGGGCAATAAAAATCCACCTTGAAAGTAAGAGACAAGACAAGGAGCAAAAATTACCCTAGAATGTTGAATATCAGAGAAAATCAATAAGCATTTTACAATTTTTGTGATATATTGAAAAGTAATCTTGTTGGAAAAAATACTCAAACTGTAGTTATGTTTAGAAATTTTCCTAGCCCAGTTCATGCAAATGAAGGATCATTATAGATTCCTACCTAATGTAGAAGAATTTGGGATTCTGTCTTGATGTATCATTAACATGTTGGTCTAGTCAAAGTGGGGTTCTCTACTTTAAACCTCTCCAGATGAAGACTAAAACCTCCTAGCCATGAAAATAGGGATAGAAAGAGGAGTACAAGAAATCTAGGTTGGTTTGGTTTCCCAAATGATAAAAGTAATAAAGAATGATGGGTGTGTTATATAATTTGAAACAAGTTTTAAATTCGTTAAGTGCAATTGGATTACATTACATTTCTAAATTTGACTCAATGAATCCCTTGCTAATAACAGTTTTAGGGGAAAAATATCCTTTAGTATAGATGTATGCCTAATTAATGTACTTTCATAAAGAAGCAACTATAGCTACTATAATGACACTTATAGGTATTCTCTTATGTAGGTGAGTGCCAAGCCTCACTAACACTATGGATCTTTTGTGCCAAAAGTGGCCCTTAAGATGGAGCTTCACAAATGGCCCATCCAAAATTGCAAGCCCTACCACACCTAAAAAACTTATGAATTGTTAAAACAATTTTATAAATCCAAAACCCTCTACATAAAATAAACCCTAAAATGGGGAAACAAAGAAAAAAGGAAAAAGAAATAACCTATAATGCCCACTGTTGGATCAAAAAGCTACATGAACTAGTACACCACAACATCTAATATATCATCAAAAAAATGGTGCCCTAATCACTTTTAATCAATTGCATCATGTAGAAGCCTTGTTGTCATCAACTCATGACCCACCTACCTAGATCCTCTATCTCAATTCCTAACCTTGATTGTCTCCTTCATTCATGATTCTCCTAGGGCTGAAGGAGACATGTTTAGAGAAGGTTTTGGCCAAACATTCAATTGTCAACTTGAAGAGCATCATATTGACTTATCTTTAAAACAAGCACTCGACTTCATGTCAAGTTTTATTCTAGAGAGCTTGCCATACTATTCTAATTGGCATGTTGTATTTTTTTTCTAGTAGTAATATCAACTCAAGGATTTGCATGCAAGAATGAATGTGTAGCCTATGGTAATGCCAACCCCAACTGATAATGACAAATCCATATACATATAGTTGCAATTTCACACTAGTTCACTAGTAAGCGGCCATGAGTTGTTTCACCATCACTTTCTAATGGGGCATTTGGACAGAGGTGTGAAATGATGCAATAGAGAATTTAGTATTCTATTATGGATGAGAAACTCTGCAAAAACCATGCAAAAACACACAAAACCCAAATGAACCTGTGTGCGCAAAATAAGAAATGTTTCTTTTTTTTACATGTAAGCCCCATGTTGGTCAAAATTTTGATCAACATAGGGCTTACATGTAAAATAAAGAAATTTTTGCCTTAATATTCTAACCAACCTAAACTTATTTAGTTGATGGTCAAAAAATTTGGTAGAAAAATGAGATTAAATATAGTAGTGTATTGCTAGGTTTTCACCAAGATAATGATTATTTTTAGGACTTTTAAGTATATACAAAGAGTTTTTGGGATCAAATCATCTATAGAACCATGGACAGTGTTGATGGGCTCCTTGAGCACCTCTCCCTTGGCTAGTGAAAGTTGGTAAGCACCATATCCAAACACTACAGTAACTATGTATGGACCAAGCCAATTAGGTTGAAACATTCCTTTCTATACCTATTGTTGCTAATTCTTAGGGTTTTCTCTTAGAACAATATTACCTATTTGGCACTCATGTAGCTTAGATTTCTTATTCTAACTTCTAGACATACATTGTTGATAAGCTCAAAGATGATCACACACCACTTGTCGATATTCATCTAAAAATTCTACATCTTAAAGCCAAGATATTCTATCATCATCATTAGTAATGAGGCCCTTCATGAAGATTCTCAAAGTAGGAAAGTCAACCTTAGTTGGAAGTGCAACATCTACTCCATATACTAAAGCAAAGGGTTTTGTACCTATTGGAGTTATGATACTTTTTTTGTAAGTCCATAAAGCTAGATTAATCTAAAGGTGCTAGTCCCTTCTAGATTGTTGAGATGTATATAATAAGAGGCTCCCCATAGATAGGAGGAATCAAGATCAATGGATTAGCAAGGTATGTCTTTATCTATGTTAAACTCTAATCACAATCTTGGTTCTAGCTATATTTCACACCTTTATTTAGAGTCTTGGTAAAAGGTTGTGACCTATGTGCTACCTATGAGATGAATTTGTGAACGGATTGAAGTCTTCCTTGTAAGCCCCTCATCTGACTAATATTATGGTGTGAAGGTATGTCCATGATTGCTTGAACTTTCTCTAGATCAACCTCTATTCCTTTTTTAGAGACAATGTAAACAATTAGTTTCCCAGGTACTACACCAAATGCACATTTCTTAGGGTTAAGTCTCAGACTAAATTTTTCCATATGATCTAGGATGGGTCCCAAATCTTGAAGGTGAGTGTTGCATTTTGTGCTCCTAACCAAGGTATCATTGACATAATCCTCCATGGTCTTATGCATCATGTTATGGAAAAATTTAGTGGCTGCCCTCTACTATGTGGCACTAGTATTATTCAAACCAAATGGCATCACATGCTAACAAAAGGTTCCCCGTGCACAAGTGAAAGCAATATTTTCATGATCTTCTAGTTCAATTTTGATTTGATTATAACCAAAAAAAATTTCAATTGAGTGATGTCATTTCATATCCTAATATCATATCCACTAATCATATCAATGTTGGGGAGTAGAAAATCATCCTTCATACATGCTAAATTTAGATCTTGGAAATCTATATAGAATCTAGTAGATTTGTCATGATTTGAGAGTGGAATAATCTTTGATATCCATTCAACATAATCAGTAGCATGGATGAAACTAGCTTTCAGTAGCTTTTCCAATTCATCTTTTACAAGTAATGTAACATGAGGATACATTTTTCTAAATTTTTGTTTGACTAGTTTAACTCCTAGTGCAATAGATAGGTGGTGCATTATGAGATTAGGATCCAAGCCTGGCATGTCTGAGTATGTCCATGCAAAATTTATCCTTTTATCTTAGAAGAACGCAATGAATTCTTCTTTTTCTTTTGGAGATAATAATTGTGCTATGTGCATCATGTGTGAATGTTCCTCTATTCCTAATTTGATTGACTATGTTGGTTCTATCAATATTGATGATCTTTCTTGAAAATGACTAGGAAGTGCATCAAATATCTCATCTGTAGGTGCCTCAAAGAGGTTTTCACCTTTGGATACATCTTTTATTTTTACTATTTTAGGTTCTAATACTACCACAATGTGGTTTTCACCATTAGACCTATTTTTTTTATTGTATGATTGAGATATTTGATGTCATCTTTAATCATGTTGATGCTTTATTCAGTAGTGGAAGACATTACAAGTTTGACAATATTTAAGTAGTAGGCAAGAGCATAGTCATTTTGGAATGTAGGGACTTCACTAGATGCATTAGAATTCTAGTCTATCATCTTGGAATAGGGGAGTGAGAGAGATGTGGTGGGTTCAATTGCATTCATAGTATAATCATCAAATTCTTTGACAAGCAATTCAAGACCTAGAGTAGCTTTGTCCATAAGTGTGTTTGAATTCCTTTGAGTGCTAACATCATTAATCAAAGACTTTATGACACTAGTTTGATGAGACTCATCCAACCTAACCCTAGATGATTCACCAACTTTAAGTTGATTTTCATAGACATGAACTTGATCTATATCTTTGTCCATAGTTGCATCTGAGAGAGTCAAATTCATACTTTTGAGAATCTATACTACATGGAGACAACGTATGAATTCCCCAACAGTGATAGGGAGAAATTCTCCTTAATCCTCTAGATTTTTATAAAGGTACTCAATGACTAAAGCCTAACTAGACTCTCCTTGTTCTTGTTGGATATGGGGAGAATCAATAGTTTCATCAAAGGAAACACTATCACCATCCACAGTGCTAACACATGGTACAAATTTGTCAAGTTCTACAAAGAATTTAGCAAGATCATTAGGAATTAGATAAGGATAAGGATCCTCATTTTCAACATCATCCCCATGGTCATCTAAATTATCTTGTGACTCATGCTTAGATGAACTCTTAGGTTCTGGTATAAATTTGTTAATCCCTAGATGGAAGAGAATCTTCTTGAAGCCTAGACTAGATGTATCTCGAGACCTTGTAGCTATTGCTTTGATAGGATCAACTAGACCATTTTTTTTGCATCTAATTAAACCATTCCCATTGTAGCCAAAGAATTTCATGAGTTTGAGACCTAGACCATACTTTTCAAGAGTAATTTTGTGAGACTATTCTGTGAGGTCAATTGGAGTTTCCTCTTTGTATATCCATGTAGTAATGGCTATGTTTTCATCCTCCTCCTTAATAGGTACAATAACTTTAACAAAGGTACCATTGTATTTCATTTGAGGTGTTAGTACAAAAGGTCTCTTTATTTCAAATGGTCTCTCGCAATAACAGGGAGATTTAGGAAGAGATGTCAAAGATAGAATTAGTTCTATGTGATATTCACCCATTCTAGTTCCTTTCAGCTTGAGTGACTTCTCCATTTGTTTTAGCTTATGATCATGATGGTCTGTAGATTCCCTATTAGTAGGTACAAAGCTTTTAGCATGTTACAAGTATAGCTAGTATTTGTAGGTATAGTGACTTTAGAGCCATGAAATGGAAACTTTATGCATTGAGGGTAAGTGGAGGGAAAAACTCACATTTCATGTATCCATGGTCTTCCTAGAAGGATGTGTATGCTATTGGAATGTCCAGGAATTGACAAGTGACATTCCTTTCTACAAGACCAACTCAGAAAGGTAACACAATGAGACCCAAATATTTATGCTCAACTTTATCATATGCCTTGATATTTATCTTATGATGAGGGTAAATGGACTCTTTAGAATAGCCCAATTGTCTAAGTAGAGTAGCAAAGACAATGTTTAAACCTTCTCCATTATCAATGGGAAAATAAAAAACATGTTTCTAGTGTATTATGACTTCAATGTGTAGTGGTTGGTTATGCAGATGACTTAGTGAATTGTCATCCTCCTTAGAGAAGGACATATATTAAGGTGAGGTCAAATGACCTACTACAGGTTGGAACCTATCAAGATCAAGATCTTGAGGTACATTTTCCTTAGAAAGGGCTTTGTCAAGAATCTTCCTATGAGCAGGTGAGATTTTGAGCAATTCAAAGATCATGATTTGAGCATTTGTTCATTGTAATTTATCAAGGATACTATAGCTAGTAGCTACAAATGATGTTGTAACTTTTTTTTCTTTGCCAAATGCACCAACAAGAGGTTTTTCTTTTTTTTTGTTCTAGATTAGGAGTAGAAGATGTAGGGCCTTTGAGCACTAACTTGGCATGAGAATGCATGACAACATTGGCACAAGATTGTAATGGTTCATTGTTAGATGTATTGGATGTAGGTTCTCTTAAGAAAAATGGTATCTTAGGCTTGATGTTATCTTATTTTCCCTAAATGTTGATAACGTCACATTACTGACAATCCATAGGTTCAATCATGTTGATCACATCATTATCATTAGAGTATGTATAGTTGACCTTGTTATGAGATTTAAGTTTTGAGTTTTCTCCTTTTTCATAAGATGGGAATGGTTCCTTGAAAGCCTTGTTATTAGAGTTCTTGTTATGTCCATCCACAATAGTGTCACCATCATCAATGAACTCATGTAGGTTAATGAAATTACTAGTTTTGTGACCTTTATTTTGATGGTATTCACAAAATGTAGTTTCATTCCACCATGGAAGGCATTTTTGTGGATCATAAGGATGAGAGTTATACAATGGAGAAATGAGCTTGTTTTGTAGCAAAGGTCTTATAGACCACATCCAAAGGTTCACCAAGAGGTGTATACTCTTGTTTTTGGTGTGTAACCCAATATGAATTCTTTGACTTTTTTACAAATGTCTTGTTTTCAGCATGAGGTTTGTCAACATTTTTAGACGCTTTAAGATTGTCTATAAGATTGAAAGCTACCTTAGCATGTTTAGGAGTAATGCTATCAACAAATCCATCATGCACAACCTCTTGGTTCTTGTTAACATACTTGGTCTTATATTTGATAGAAGTTGATCCTTGTTTAGTGTCCTTCTGAAGGGATAGTTCACCCTTTTTGACCATGAATTATTCTATCCGAATAGCTTGTGTGACCATGTCTTCAAAGGTGTGTGGACCATGAAATTGAACTTTATACCTAAATTCAAGTCAATGATTATCTGTAAGATGCCAAGTTATTCTATTTTAGGGTTCTTTTATGAATATTTGGTATAAATTTGTCTCCATCTCTAAAGGAATATGAGGAAAGGTTCTCCAACTTTCTATTTAAGGTTACAAAAGTTTCATATGTTAACTGGATGTTGTATGTTGTGGTATTACTATTGAACAAATAGGTTAGCAGTCTCATTGAATGTTTCGATACTAGTAAGAAATCTTAAAAACCATTCCATGGCTTCACCACCTAGACTTTGTAGGAATAGATATGTCTGATTATGCATAAATTCCATAGACAACTCACCAAATTCTCACAAATGATCTTAGGGATCCAAAGTTTCAAAGTATTTATCATACTTAGGTAACTCAACTCCTCTTGCAAAAGTTGGCATCTCTATACTCTTGTCAAAAGGAAATGGACAAAGAGTGTCTAAGGTGTATGTTTTTGTAGGTTTGTCCTTATCATGCATCATTTGTGCTAATTGTTTCTACATGATCTTTAGTTTTTTTTGCAACTTAGACACATTAGTCTCCTCTTTAGGTGTAATGATTGTTTCATCATTAAAGTGATGAGGTAGCTTGGCTCCCTCTTGAGAAAGTTTGAGAAAGTATTTATCTTTCTCTTTATTAAGAAAGATTTCCATAACTTTCTAGATTTTTTTATCCTTATGACATCTTTTGACATTTTCAAGAGGTATCTATCTATTTTCCTCATTCTCATCAGTAAAAGGTTCCTTATGTCTTTCATTCATATGGTGATATTGTTCTCCACTATATTCTTCATTTTTTGGGTCTTGATCAACCATTTTAGGAATGTGATAGGTTTTAGTGTATGTTGGTTGAAAAGGTTTTCTGAATAAGAATTTAGTTGTGTTGCTTGGAGATGTATGACCTTTGCTAGTTTCAAGATCCTCTTGATACAAGGGATTCCTACTTTGTTGTAAGTTTATGGAAAACATTCTCTAAACATTCTCTGAACACAAGGTGATCTAATAGATGAAAGAGATTGTGAAGACTCCTCACTAGATGTACTAGATATAGACTATGTATAAGATGAGAAGTGGTCTCTACCACAATTATAACCCCTATCTCTACCTTGTCTAAGTCTATGGGGATAAAACATTTTTTTGCTTCTTATTGCCACAGTCATAGACAATGACAAAAAGAAAAAGTTTAGTTAAGGACCACACTAGAACATAGCCTCAAAGTGAGATAAGAGTATTGTACACTTAGGTACAAGTCATCTAAGTAATAGCTAGAATAGCCTAGAGTTGTGACTATTGTAACACAAAGTATAACAACCACAAAAGGATAGAATAAGATAAATAAGATAACTGAGTGAGGAGACTATTTTATATGTAGATAATAAGTTGTCAACTAAGTAAGGAGTCATTGTTTGACACTGTTTGCAGATAAAAAAGTTATAAAATGGTGAAAACATAGATCAAACTTGGAGTGTAGATAACTCTAACATAATAGTTTGATAGTTTCAGCACAAGATTTCATGCTAGGATTCATAGGGAATCACAAGGGAAAGTACAATGAAGTAAGAAAAGATTCAAAAAAACAATTTTTGATGAATTTTCTCATACGAGGACTTGTAAAAAGTCACATGAGGATTTGATAGTTTGGTAAAAAGATAGAATTTTGGCATCAGTAAATAGTGTTTGGAAAAATCTTGCATGGAGATTCATAGATATTTGTGTAAGGACTTGCACAAAAATACATAAGGCAAGTGCTGATAGGGGGTTTTCTCATGCAAAAAAGTGTAGAACTAGGGACAAGGAAAGGACTAGACCAAAATTTTTTTACTAAACTTGAAGATATTTTCAAAGGTTTTGATAGTTGTAAACAAAAGGCTGATTGTGTTGACAATTTTCAGACAGATATTAACATAGTTTCCAAGTTTTGGACAAAATTTTGGTTTTCAAATAGACAATTGTTCTCAAACACAGGAAGCAAGTAGTAGTCACAAATGATCCAACCAAGGGCAAAGCAACTCAAAGGGATGGGGAAGTCTTGACCTTTTGTTTTTTTGATAGATTTGGACAAGTTTAAAGACTCAAAAAAGACATACTTTATCTCTATAACCAAAAATGGTAGAGGAAGCAAAACCTTTGTCTCACAACTTATGTGCATGCATTCATGTCACACAACTATGTCACCCCACTAGAGGGTGCTGGTGTTTTTGGCATATTACAAGGACTCAATATCATATACACTAAATGAGCACCCTTTTGGTAGGGGTCAAGCATGTATACCACCTTCCAACATCTAGGTACATGCTTATGGTGAGTATTTATAGGAGAGATTCTTCCCCCACCTTACAAAAAGATTATGCTCCATTTTAGAGGTGAACCGAGTAGCAACTCGATAAGAGGTTTTTTCTTGGATTCCATTCATATTAACCCCTAGTGTCTTCATGAATGAAGTTGAGGATAGAAGCGCACACTAGCATTTGAAAGTGCACAAACTTGACTAGCAAGATTAGGGTCGAGATTGGCCAGTGCAATAGATAAATCCTCTTCTTGATATGTGATATCAGAATGAAGAAGAGGAAATTAACATTGCTTTTGAGTCTTTTTCTTAATATCTTATTTATTATTGTGAGGTTGAATCTCTAGCAAAAGGAGTGTGCTCACTTGGGTCATTCCCAGATGTTGGATTGCTCCAGCAGGCCCTCTAAAAGGTTGACTCGAACTAATGGTTTAGATCTAAGGGTCTAAGTTTCTAATTTCCCACAAGGGGAAAGAGCATAATCCTCTACCTTGTCACCTAACCCAAACACCCAGAACATATTCATCACCGAGTTAATTTATCAATGCCAACTTTCCTTTTCTCAAGATTTTGAGTTCATAAAAGGAAGTCATCATCCTTTCATAGAAAAGACTCATAGAGGAGAACCACTAACTTTATTGCCTCCCTCGTGTACAATTTTTCAAAGGCATCTAAATTTCTAATTTACTCTTGGGCATCACTTCCAAGTAGTAAAGAACGTACTCCCCCATTCCTTTGTCTTGCAACCTACACAGTTCACAAGTCCTATTAAACTATGTGTAAGAAAGTAGTAAGGAAAACACAATGTTTGAGTGTGTTTGAATTGATTCTTTGACATGTGTATCTTCAACAAACATCCTGCAATCAAATGGTTAGTATTTTTTCAGGAGTTTGTAATAAGGTTTCTTTGACAAGCATCCTGCAAACCACTGTTAAGCTACTAAAAATTAGAAAATCAAAATGAAAATGCTTTAGAAACAACCATAAGTTAAATCATTATGATAAAAATTGAATCTATAATTTTCATTTAATGATGTGAAATTTTGTGCGAAATCCTATGCAGGCCCACACAAGAAATTATGCAATTATACAATTTTACACACGAGGAAGTGTAGAAAATGGAGCAAAATCTCAGTTTCTTCATGCGAGAATGAGATTTTTCATACGATAAACTAGAGTATTGTATGGATGACAAAAAAAAACATAAAAATATGTAGAAAAAGGAAACAAATGAGGCCAAAATTTTGATTTCTCAGCCCCATAGTGGGCACCAGAAATGCATGTGGGAAATGTGGGCCTAGATCTTCACACACACTTCAACGTGATCATTATCTAAGGGATCATCTTGAAATAAACATGAGATGTTCATTTGATATGTCCAATAGGTTGATCTATTTCCTTCTAACTAGAATGATTATGTTGTTTCTCTCAAACTGAGAAGCCAACAACCAAACATCTAGAATGAAGGATTTTTAATAGCTATATGATATACAATGTTAATGCTAAATGAAATGAAAGTATTAACCTAAGAAAAAGAAAATAATATTTAATCTAAATGAATGAATTATTAAACTATATATTATTAATTTAAATGTTTATTAAGCTAAGAATCCAAGAGCAATGGATAGTTATTTCAGCATAAATTCGATGCAAAAATCAATTCAACCCTTGTAATGAGGAATTGAAGGCCTATTAAATAGAATTCCATAAATCAATCAATGATCACGATCAATTTGGATAGATGGCCAAGATTGGAAATGAGATTCAGTTTGAATGGAAGCTTCTTTGTGCAGATGAAGTTAACTGATTCAATTCTGAGTGTCATGGAGAGTTTAACTGAATTAATTGCATTTCCAATTCTAGTTCACTTACAGTTTCCATTTCTAAATTGAAGAGAGATTTTGGAGTGTATATTTAATTTAATAAAATTGAATATGACCTCATCAATGCATAATCTTAATTAATTGAACAATCAAATTCAATATATTAAAATGAGGATATAATCTTATTTAGTCAAATACTTTTAATTCCCTTATACATTAGCTAAAATGTAATTTTAATTTATTAAAGTATGAAGACTTATAATCAAATTAAACTTAATCAATCAGTTTAGTGTAGCTAATTTGAGTCAATACTCAAGAATAAATAAAGAGTTTAATTAATATAGATTAGGGTTTTTTTGCATTTGACACTTAGGTCAAGTAGTGATTATCAGAATCAAAATTCCCTATTAAAATAGGACTTAGGATTGATCAAATAGACCAAAATTGGTTTAGCATGGCAATGTGCCAATTTTTGGGGTATGACAAAGTATACTTGTTACAAATGTAGAGAAGAAAGTCATAGTGCTTTTGAATGTACTAACTCTGGAAAGAAAATTGGAGGTAATAGCATAAACACTTTGGCTTGTGAATAAGTTGATGAAACATCTAATGAACCTAAAAAAGGGTGAAAACTTGATGGTAAGAAGAGTCTTATGGAATCAAGAAACTGATAAAGAGCTTTTCCTAATAAAAATGTTTACAAAACCAGATGTAAGGTCGTTGGAAAATGTTACAAGGTAATCATTGATGTATAAGTTTTGATAAATTTTCATCTGAAGAGATGGTTAAAAAATTGCAATTGTAGAGGTTGAGAAACCCTAAGCCATACCATGCTCCTTCAATCGAGGAGGAGAATAAACTACTTTTAAGTGAGAAATGCCTTGTCAAAATTTTAATTGGAAATTATCATGATGAAGTCTTGTGTGATATTATGCCTTTTTTTTTTTGTCACATTATTTTGGGTAGACCTTGGTAGTATGGTAGACAAGATTTTCACAAAGGTAAATTGAATTAGTATACTATTTGGCTTAATGGAAAGAACCCAATATTGTTACCTTTGGTAGAGAAATTGAGTTAAAATAATTGTACTATAGTTAGAGTATGTTTAGTTGAGGGTAATAAGTTTGTAAGAGAGATGATAGAACAAAATGTTTTCTATGCTTTGATTCCAAGGAAAATTGAGATACAAGATGAATCAGAACATGCACCTAAGATTAAACCTTTATTGATAGAATTTCATGACACTATTTCTGATAATGTACTAAATTATTTGCCTCCTATGAGAAGTATAAGTCATTGTATGGATTTGATAACCAAAGCTATTTTTCATAATAAAAAACTACATAGGTTAATACTTAATGAGAAGATCAAGTTGAATAGACAAGTGTAGGAATTACAGAAGAAAGGGTTGATCGCAGAAAGTTTGAGTCCATGTGTTGTACTATTGCATTGGCACCTAAGAAAAATGGAGAATGAAGAATGTGCACTAGTTCAAGAGCTATAAATAAGCTAACATTGAAATATAAATTTATTTTTCCTAGGATGGATGACATAATGGATAGTTTAAGTGGAGATAATTTTTTCACCAAGATTGATTCCAAAAGTGGATATCACCAAATTATAATCAAAGAAGGAGATGAATGGAAGACTAATTTTAAGACTAAGGTTTGTATTAATGGTTGGTTATGCCCTTTGGTCTAACTAATGCACCTGGTACATTCATGAGGTTGATGAATGAAGTTTTGAAAAATTTCTTGGGTAAGTTTTTGATTGTATACCTTGATGAAATTTTGGTATTTAGTAAAAGTAAGAAAGAGCACCTTGAACATATTAGGCAAGCACTGCATAGATTGAAAGAGGAAAAGTTGATTATTAACTTGAAGAAATGTTCATTTATGAAGGAGGAGATTATGTACCTTGGTTTTGAAGATGGACACTGAAAAGGTAAGAGTAATTCTTGATTGGCCTACACTTGAGAATATTGGAGAGGTAAAATCATTTCATGGATTGGCAAGTTTTTTAGGAAGTTTATTATGAAATTCAGTTCTATTTGCAATGTTATAACTGAGATAATGAGAGGAGATAAAAGAGATTTCAAATGGACACATGGAGCACAAAAGAGTTTTGAAACATTGAAGCAAAAGATTGTAGAATTTCCTACGCTTTCTTTTTTGAATTCCAATAAATTTTTTCAAGTTGAATGTTATGCTAGTGGGTGTGCAATTGGATTATTTTGAGTCAAGAAGGAAGGCCTGCAACTTTCTTTAGTGAAACATTGAATGAAGCTAAGAGAAAATATTCACTATTCATGATCAAAAATTCTATGCTATTTCTTCAAGCTTTGAAGAAATGGAGACATTATTTGATGCCTAAGGATTTTGTATTATACACTAACTATAAAGATTTGCAGTGTTTGGGAAGTAAGAATAAGTTCAATCAAAGACATATGAAATGGGTTGAGTTTTGTAGAATTTTTCCTTTTCATTGAAGCATAAGAGTGGATAGTTAAACAAAGTTGTTGATGCATTAAGCTAAAGAATAAAATTTTTGACAAAGATGAGAGTTGAGGTACTTGGCTTTGATGACTTGAAGTGTTTATATGAGACTAATCTAGATTTTTTAGACCCTTGGAAATTTTGCAAGGAATAGACAATGAGTGACAAGTGGACTAACTATTTCATTTAAGAGGATATGTTGTTCAAAGGAATTTACTTATACATACCTAGAGGATCAATGAGAGAGAACATAATAAAAGAGAATCATAGTGGTGGACTTGTTGGACATTTTGGAATTGAGAAGATTGTTAAATTGATATCTAAGAGACACTTTTGGCCATAGATTTACAAATATGTAAAGAGAATTGTTAGAAGCTGCAAAATTTGTCAAGTAGAAAAAGGAAATAGTTAGAATGTGGGATTATATTCACATTTACCTATACCTAATAGACTATGGGAAGATAAGAGCATGGAGTTTGTTCTTGGGTTTCCTAGAACTGCGAAGGGTAATGATTACATTTTTCAATGGTTGAAAGATTTTCAAAAATAGCATATTTAATACCTTCTAAGAATACCTCTTATTCATTGCATTTAGCTAAGTTATTTTTCAAGGAAGTAGTAAGATTGCATGGTTTTCCTAAGACTGTTGTTTTAGATAGAGACACTAAGTTTACTAGTTATTTCTAGAGAACACTTTAGAAAAATATGAACATAGAGATGAAGTTTAATTCTACATTTCACCCTTAAAAAAATGGACAAACTAAAATAATGAATAGAAGTTTGGGTAACTTACTAATATGTTTAGTTGGTGACGCAAGGAAGGATACGGAAAAGTAGGGCCAATGGCACACCCAGCTATTTGAACCACCCTGCAAGAGTTAACACAATGGAAGCAAACATAGAGAACAACAACTAGAGGAGGAAGAAGAGTAAAATACTTTCATTAATTCTTCAAATATTCAACATGCATGCCCAGCTATAATTCCTTCTAGGTTACCGCTAGATACAAATTACATTCATACACAAAAATCAGCAGCAAATTTGTAGTTTCTAGTTCTGCTCTGCAATCCTCTCCAAACTTTCCTAAAAACTACTTAGCTCTAAGCCTAAACACTCTATTTATACTATCTAAAATGACTTAAAAATCATTCTAGAACATAAAGAAGCCACAAGTTGGCTCTCAACAAATATTAAATGAAAATAAACCTTACATTAAATACACAAGTTGGCCTGCATTAGCAATTAGCTATCCAAAAATTAATATCCAAGAAAAATCGTGATATCTCCTAGCTCTAATTGAGTTAGAAGTTGCACTTCAAATTTTGGGTAGATTTTTAGATCCTCTATGACCCCTTAAGCATGCAAATTCTTATTCATCAATGAAAAGTGTGCATCCACCTCGAAAGTCAAGCACAGGAAACTATCGCACATAGCTACCAAAAATTAATGCTCCAAAAGAATTGCCATATCTCCCAACTGATAAGTAGTTAGAAATTTTTCCTTGGACCATAGATAGTAATCTAGGCCCTCTTTAATTCTTGAAGTGTGAAGCCCTTCATTCACTATGAAAAATTAGTTTCATGATCTGCAATAGGCACCAAGAAACTAGAAAATACAGCTTCAATAGAACACAGATTCAACATCAAGATAAGAATTAAAAACATGCAGGATAGCAGTGCAACCTAGGATGCTCCTACATCAGAAAACCAAGGATGGAAGAATGATTCTCTTGAATCATTAAAATGTCACAACCTAAGTCAAATCCAACCCAGATTGAGAAATCCATGAAACATCTTCCATAGCTCTATTCTTTCACTTCTCCAAATATTCATAATAATCTTTTCCCCTTGTGCTCTTACCAATTCTTTGAACTAATATATATTCAACTTCTTCAATTTTTTTCTTAGGATATTCCTTTGATACAATAACTTCATCATTTGACTCATGATACTTGTATAAATTAGCAATATTGAATATAGGAGATATATCCATGTATCAGGTAACTCAACTTCAGAAGCATTTCCATTGTCAAACTTCTTCATCTTTGGCTTGTAGTATGTTCCAATATGAAATCTTCCTTTCTTTATATGAACCATCATCGCATCACCAACTTGAAAATCATGATGTCTTCTAGACTGATTAGCATTCTCCTTATACTTCTGATCACTTTTTTCTATCCTTAACTTCACTTCCTTATGTAAAGACTCCATAAAATCATAAAATTCTTCTCATGCATCACTCCTCTTTTCTTTTCCAAAAATATTTCTCAAATCTAATACTCCTCTAGGCTTCATTCCAGTAACAATCTCAAAAGGTGTCTTTCCTATACTCCTATTCACAGAATTATTATATGCAAATTCATCTTGTGCCAATATCATCTCCCAATTACTTGGCTTATTCCCAACTAAACATCTTAGGAAATTACCCAAGCTTCTATTTACAACCTCTATCTATCCATCTATCTATGGATGGAATTTAGACCTAAACTTCAACTCAATACCCATCTTCTTTAACAAAGTCTTCCAAAAATAACCAACAAACTTACTGTCTCTGTTAGAAATAATACTTCTTGGTAATCCATGCAATTTCACAATCTCTTTAAAGAAAATTTTAGCAACATGCTCAGCATCTAATATCTTTTTACATGGTATGAAATGAGCAATGTTAGAAAATCTTTCCACTTCAACAAATATAGAATCATACCCCTTCACTATTTTAGGTAATCCAAGAACAAAATCCATACTAATGTCACTCCAAGGTTTTTCAGGAACAGTAATAGGTGTATACAAACTAGTATTTTGACTCAATCCTTTTGCAACTTGAAAAACTCCACAACTCTTTACAATTTTTTGAACATCTTTATAAATTTACAACCAATAATACTTCTCTTTTAGCAAACTCAATGTCCTATCAATTCCAAAATGTTTGGCCAATTTACCACTATGCCTTTCCTTAATCAAATTCAACCTCATAGAACTTCTAGGAATACACATCTAAATACCTTTGAACAACATGCCTTCTTTAATGAAATACTTATCATACTTACTTATGTGATTTGTCAAATTTGGTGCTCTACACTCTCTCCACACCTCAAAAAAATGAGGATCAGTATCATACAACTCTTTCATTTCATCAAAACCAAGAACTTCAACCTTTATTTTAGTCAACAAAGAATGTCTTCTACTCAATGCATCAAAAACTCTATTAGTAATTCCACTTTTGTGCTTAGTGACAAATGTAAAATTCTACAGGTACTCAACCCACTTCATATGTCTTTGATTCAATTTATGTTGATTTCCCAAGTATTGTAAAGCTTTATGATCAGTATATAGTACAAACTCATTAGGAATCAAATAATGTCTCCACTTCTTCAATGCTTGAACAATAGCATTAAACTCTTGATCATACATAGAATACTTCCTTTTAGCATCATTCAACTTTCAATAAAGAAAGCAATAGGCTTGCCTTCTTGACTTAACACAACTCTAATTGCATTACCACTTGCACCACATTCAACTTGAAATAATTTGTTGAAATTAGGTAGAACCAATACAGGTAATTCAAAAACCTTTTGTTTCAAAGTCTCAAAACTCTTATTAGCTCCATTTGTCCACTTGAATTCCTTTTTGTCTCCCCTCATATAGTCATAGCATTACAAACAACACTAAAATTCTTTATAAAATTTCTATAAAAACTAGCCAAACCATGAAATGATCTTACCTCACCCACATTTTTAGGTGTAGGCCACTCCAAAATTGCTTTAACCTTCTCAAGATCCATCTTCAATCTATCAACTGAAATCACAAATCCCAAATACACAATGTCCTCTTGCATAAAAGAACACTTTTTTAGATTAATCAAAAACTTTTCCTCTTTCAACCTCTGCAATACTTGTCTAATATGCTCAAGATGTTCTTCCTTAGTCTTATTGAATATCACAAACTGATCCAAGAATCTTTTCAAAACTTCATTCATCAACATCATGAAAGTACTAGGTACATTAGTCAAACCAAAAGGCATAACCAACCATTCATACAAACCACCTTTTGTCTTGAAGGCAGTCTTCCATTCATTACCTTCTCTAATTTCAATTTGATGATAGCCACTCTTCAAATCAATCTTGGTAAAATACTTTGCTCCACTCAAAAAATCCATATTATCATCCATCCTCGGCATAGGAAACCTATATTTCACTGTGATTTTGTTAATAGCTCTAGAATTAGTACCCATTCTCCATTCTTTTTAGGTGCTAATATAGTAGGTACAACACATAGACTCAAACTTTCTCTAATCAAATCTTTCTACAACAAATCATGCACTTGTTTGTTAAGTTCTTCATTCTCTGTAGGTGTCAAACTATATGGTGATTTGTTTGGAAAAATAGATCCTAGAATCAAATCCATACAATGACTTATACTTCTTACTGGAGGTAAACCATCAAGAATATCATTAGCAACAACTTCTTTATATTCATTCAGCAATTCTGCAATTTCTTCTATCACTTTGTCATTACCAACTTTAGCTACTCGATCATTACTACCAACACTTAGCCCTATAGGAACTATAGAAAAACAAACTTGATTCTTCTATACTTCCTTTTCAAATTGCTTTCCATTAACCATGCAAACTTTTATTGCAGTACAACTAACCTCATCTAGACTTTCAATCAAAGGTAGCAATATTTGTTTCTTCCCATCTACCCAAAGAATATATTGATTCAATCTTCAACATATCTATCATATTTCCAAGGTCCACCCAACAAAATATGACAACAATCCATGGGCATAATATCACACAAAACTTCATCAAAGTAATGTCCAATTTTGAACTTCACAATACATTTCTCACTTACCAATATCTTATTCTCATCTTTGATCCATGAAACATGATAAGGTTTGGATGTTTCAGCCTTTGCAACTACAACTTTGTAACTAGCTCTTCTAATGCCAAATTTGTAAAACTTCCACTATCAATGATTACCTTGCAACATTTTCTAGCCATCTAACATCTAGTCTTGAAAAGACTTCTTCTAAGTATAGGTTCCTCATCACTTCCCTTATTACATAAGGTTCTTCTCACCATCAAATTTTCGCTAGCGTCAGGTCCACTTGGTGAACTCTCAATGTCTTCTTGAATCACAACATTTCTATTATTCTACCCACTTTCAAAAGATCGTCATTTAAAGGATATATGCCCTTCTTTACCACATATGAAATAATTACCACAAAAACCACCTCTAAGATAAGAATTAGCTCTTCCTCGATAAGATCTAGTACCTCCTTAGTATGAGCTACTAACTTTCCACTTGGTCTTGTCTTTTTCATCATTCTTCCATTCAGATTTGCCTTTATCCTACACAAAACTTTCAAATCTACCACCTTCACCATAAGATCTACCTTTACCTCTCTGAAATCTACCACCTCTACCTCTTTGTCTTTGTTCTTGCTTCTTTGTCAAGATCTCCTAAGCTTTCAATGCATATTGATATGCTTCTTTCAAACTTTCCAATTTCACAAAACTTATTTCATCTTGAATTGTACATATCAATCCATTTATGTACCTTACATTTTTCTCAACATCATTGTCCACATGTCCAAATCTAATGTCTAATCTATAGAATTCCTTGATATTCTCTTTCACAGTCATATCCTTTTGTTTCAAATTTTGCATCTTTCTCAACAAGATAACTTGGTAATCAACAAGAAAGAATTTTTTCTTTACCTTTTTCACCATCTTTGGCCAAGTTCTGATCTTATCCTTCCCTCTCCTTTGTCTATCAAATTGCAGATGTTCCCACCATAATGATGCATGACCTTTCAACCTATTGACTACAATATTCACCTTTCTATTATTAGGAGTGTTTTCATACTCAAAGAACTTCTCCATATTTGAGATCCAATCTAACATAGTATTGGTATCCAATTTTCCATCATAAGGAACAACTTCTACAGTAGGCTTTGAATTTTTCCTAGACAATACTCTCAACAATCTTTCCTTATCTTGATCTTCTTCAAGTTTTGGATTATGGTTTGCTGCTACTACTTCATCATCACTTACATTACCAAGATTTGATCCTCTCCTCTAGGCTATCTCTACCACATCTAATTTTCGTACAATTTTTCTCAATTGATCCAATATAGCATTATCAACATTTCCTCTACCACGAACCATCTTTACAAATCAGGTTCTTGCAAGATCATAACCCTCTACAAGTTACAGGTCAAATCTGTAGATTTGCAACCCTACAACCAATATCCAAATTAGGGTTCTACATGATCTAATCTCCAAAAATATGAACCTCAATCTCTGATACCACCTAACATAAGGAAGGATAGGGAAAACTAGGGCCAATGGCATATGTAGCTCTCTGAACCACCCTTTATGTAAGACCCACACGAGTTCCCTATTTTAGATTTCATAAAATGAGTGTGATTAGGAGATAATTAGAGTATGATGAACATGTTTGTTACTATAAATTTACTCAAAAATCCCTCATAATGTGATAAAGGGATATTGCTAGGAATGTCGATATGTTTAACTTGATTGAAAAATACTAGTTAATACTTCTGCATAGTAGTGAGTTTCACTTAAGACATGTGTACTGCAATCCATTTCATATGTTTTTATTATTTAATGATTATAAGAATGGAGATAGTACTTAGAACAGTAATTCATTATGCTAATACCCATATGTTGATATTGCAATGTTTTGAATATGAATCAAATGAAAGTTAATTATATATGTATTTAGACAAAAGATAAATGGATATGATAGTGCAATGCTTCTTTTTATAGTAGTTAGAACGGAAATGATTAGATGAAGTTAAATATATATGTTAAAGTGTATTATGTGACATTGGATTTATTGTGCATTTCTCTATATGTCTTTGTATATTATTTTATTGGGCTATTAATATTTAAGTTTAGTGTGCAGGAAAGTTGAACCATGGAGATAAATGGGGAAACAAGGTTCAATCTTATGTAAACATGGTGAAGCCAAGGTGAATCTTTGGAAGATTCAAAACCTCATTGTATTGTGTTTCTTTCGTAATGTGATGGTGCATGAGTGTTATAGTTGGAAATTATAATTAATTAAAGACATGTAATCGTGAGGTGTAAAGTGTTTTAATGTGTATGTGTGTGTGTCTTTAAATTGACACTTGTAATGTTTATGTGTAAATGACATTTCCAATGGGATTATTTGGCATGAAGTCACTTAACCTGAGCCTAATCCTCATTATGAAATCAATTAACTCACCTTGGAGAGTGTTAGGAAGAGTCACCTTCATGATGGAAATTCAAGTTATAAGTTGATATAGGAAATTTAGAGAGCCTAAAATGATTCCCAGGTGTTAATTTTGTGAAAATAAGTTACTCACATAGTAATAGTATGGGTTGGGGGTTTAAATATAAACATAAGTTGGTCTAGGGGACCTAGGAGACCCTCAAAAATAGTCATTTCCAAGCCAATTCGAAAATCATATTGTAACATGACTTCTTACCTCACTACACCACTTGGATAAGTTCTTATTGGTGGAAGATACAAGAAAGTAAGAGGGGTAGGTGAGGAGAAAGTAAAGGTCTTTATAGGGAGCTTGTGCTAACCTTGGTAGTTGCTTACCCACTCTCTAATTGTAGAGACACATATGGTTATGGAGGAGTAGTTTAGAAGCCAAGGAAAATAGGAAGAGATCTAATTAACCATTCCAAAGCCATAGTTTGATGGAGGTAAGTGCTTCATGCCATGTTTCTTCATTTCATGCAGTTGAAGCTAGAAATTGTAAGAATGCTATGGGATCATGTGTTGTCATTGGAGTTTTGTGTCGTGTTGTGAAAGTGTGTGTGTTATTTCAGGAATTTTCTTGGGGTTTCTTCTTGGATTTTCTTGTGTTGTTTGAGTGTTGAAATTATACATGGGTGTGAAGGCTTCACTCAACCTTGGGAGGGAAGAGAAAGCCTAGGGTGAAGGGGTTAGTTGGGCTTGAGATATAGTTGAGAACCTTGGAGAATGGTCTCCATTGTATGCCATATGCCTTCATAATTTTTTATGGATAGTAAGGAGAGTGATGGTGTGGTACAAAAGTTGATGAAGTATGTTTTTTTAAGGTGGTTGTAGTTGATGGTAGTATGAAGGGAGAATGCTTGTGAATAGCCCCGAAAAAGGGCATGAAATTATTGTTTTGTGAAAGCCCAAAAGGCATTTGATTTATGAAGCCCCAAAAGGGCATGGAAATTGTTGTGAAAAATTTTACAGGATATGGAAAATCTCCTAATTGTGAGCCCACCTTCACCCAATGTTTATGATTCCATGTGTGAATCATTGTGCAAGCCTTGGTTGGGAATTGTAAATGTGATGTTAAACTAAGATATTCATGTTGGTTTTTTTTATTGTGATGATATTTGAGTGTAACCTGGTTGAGCCTTGTTTCTCCTAGCGTAGGGGTGGTCTCCTTGAGGCCTAGGTTGGGAGGTGAGCCTCCATGGTTCTTTATTTTCTTTGCATTTGTAGGTTATTTGATATCTTGGATGCTTGGAGGTCAAGGGAATTTCATTGCATAATTGGAGAAAATATTGTTGTAATTGGTTTAATAATGGAGATGCAATCACCAACTTGATATGTGTTTCTTCTTGTGATTAATGAGTTTGGTGTTGTTCATGTCCATTGGAAAATAGAGAAACTGAGAAAACATTTGAGAATGGTAGCAAGGTCTTTCCATTTGTGTAATTCTATTATAGTGATTTCACCACCTTTTTTTGTATCTTTGGAATTATCAGAGGGAGTCTCTATTAGTGTATGAGGATGAATTATCTTGTTCTTCAATTATTGTCATTCTTGCATTTCTATGTAGATAGGAAAGAAAGAATGTTATATTCATGGTAGAATAGTAATATTGGGACATTGGATTATGGAATGTGATTATAATTTCAGTTTTACTGCACATTACTGATATATGCATGTTCTCTTGTTAAATGCATACATATTGTAATGAGTAAATGATCAAAGGTTAAAAGAATTATTTTAGACCATATATAACATGTTCAATTACTCACAAGATCTTGGAAATAACATATAAAGTTACCTTGGAATTCATAATAGAAAATCAAATGGTTGGTATCAATGCATTAGTGTATAACATTAAACTTGCTGTAGAAGCTCATCCAACATTCTAGAAAATATATGGAAAAGAGAATAACCTTTTTCTCTAGATTACAGATCAATAAAGTATTAATGGGAGAATATTCTTGGCATCCTATCTAGAACACTAGGTGACTTAGGGTTAACACTAAACTCTCTAATATTACCCTAGTCCCATTACTCCATATTGGGAAAAGACATATAGTCTTAGTCAAATCAAGGTAAAGTACACATGTAGAGGAAATAAAATAAAATATATATTAAAATTAAGCTTATCATCTAAAACAAATAAAAATAAAATACTAAACATGTTGCTTACTTCACTAGCAATTGAATTAAGTCAACAAAATTATACATCTAAATTTAAAATGGAATATGGTCCCACAAGGCACCCATTTTCCTTGTCCACGTCTAATCACAAAAAGTGATGTACTCTGACCCATGTCACACCTTATCCCATTTTGGGCACCACATCTTAAATAAGCATGAAAGGAGACTTGTTTTTTTTTTTTTAAACACTTGGGCAAACATACCCTTTTCACCATTCAGCCTCCACCTTGGAAATAGTGCAAATCCTCTTCATTTCTACTCATGTTTTGGATGAGGCACCTATTCATGTACAATGAGATGGAATAAAATTTGCAAAATTTTAACCACCCACGCCTAGAAAAGAAGAAAGGTTGGGAAATAGTCAAGTGTGAGTTCAATGCTTAACTGCCATGCTCGCCACTTGGCATGACCATCTTGAATGGAAAAAAAAACATAGCACAGCTTAGTTTGAATTGTGAGGAGTGCAAGAAAAAAGGGGAAAAAAACTTTAATAAATATTGATTTGACAAGACCCTCCTTCATCCTAGGTGCCTAGCATGGAAGCATATGTTGTAGATTCTTTCACTCACACCTAGGGACTAGTTTAGAGGCTAGTACAAAGTATTTAGGTTGTAATGAGTATGTGGGGGTTAGGAAATAGAAGCTTAGGGTAATAATATTGTCATTATTATGGTTATGTATAAAATTTTTAGTATAGGGAAATTAGTTAAAATGAATATAAATAAATATTAGATTATTATTTTTCAATCAAAATGAAGAGGTATATAATTTGGGTTATAGTTTAATGGATAAAATATCATTGTTTAGTATAGTAAATGAACTTAAAGAGATTAGTATGATTAGATGATGTAATATTTTTTTGGGGATATTAAGAGTTATTAATTCAAAATTTAATTTCCCTTATAGATTTAATAGAGAAAGAAATGGGCATGTTACATTTGATTGTGGAGTTTGAGTTGAAATTAATTCTACAATAAAATTTATATAGAATATTAATGGCAACTGATACTCATGAGGCTTGAGTCGATTAATATTCACATATCTACATCTATTAAGCCATGTGAAAATATATTTTAGAAATTAAGGTTCAAGAGTAGTGTTGTTACTGACAAACAACATCCACCAAACTTAGTTCTCAATTAAACTTAGCCAATGTTAGAGAATAGAATAGAATGATGAACATTATAACATTTATAGTTCTAAGATGTAGTGAGATGAGGAATCGATAACATGGTGGTGGATATTATTGAATGAACAATACAAACACTCCATGTCTTTCTGAAGGATGACTCAGTGTTCACAAAGTAGCAAGTTAAAGTATAAGGATGTGTCAATTAATTGAGGGTTAGTGGTGGTCTGATTAATGTCACATGTTAAGTTTAAAGTTAAGTTAGTAAAGATTAACCATAATAAAAAAATTAATATAAACAAAATTTTAAAAAAATAGTTGTGTTTGCATTGGTTGCCTTGCCAAGTTCTGGGCATGACACTTTAAGAGTTAACACAATGGAAGCAAACACAAAGAACAACAACCAGAGGAGGAAGAAGAGTAAAATACTTTCATTAATTCTTAAAATATTCAACATACATGCCTAGCTATAAGGCCTTCTAAGTTATGGCTAGATAAAAATTACATTCATACACAAAAATTAGTAGAAAATTTGCACTTTCCAGTTCTACTTTGTAATCCTCTTCAAACTTGCCTAAAAACTGCTTAGCTCTAAGCCTAAACACTCTATTTATACTAGAAAAAATTTCTTATAGATCATTATAGAGCATAGAGAATCCATAGGTTGTATCTTAGAAAATATTAAATGAAAATAAACCTAACATAAATACACAAGTCATCTTGTATTAGCAATTAGCTATCCAAAAATTGATGTCCAAGAAAAATTGTGATATCTCCTAGCTTTGATTGAGTTAAAATTTGTGCTTCAAACTATGGGTAGATATTTAGGTCCTCTACAACTTCTTAAGTGTGAAAAGTCTAATTCATCAAGAAAAAGTGTGCATCCACCTTGAAATTCAAGCATAGGAAACTATCACGCAAAACTACCTAAAATTTATGCTTTGGGAGAATTGTCATATCTCCCAACTCATAAGGAGTTGGAACTTGTTCCTTGGATCATAGATAGAAATCTAGGCCCTATTAAATCCTTGAGGTGAAAATCCCTTCATTAATTATTGAAAATTAGTTACATGGTCTACAAAAAGCACCTAGAAACTAGGAAATACAATTTCAGTAGAACACAGATTCAGCAATAAGATAAAAACTGAAAACATGCAGGATAGTAGTGCAACCTAGGATGCTCCTACATCAGTTGGAGATAAGATTTCTAATTGGGATTTAGTTTTGGTACAAGAAAATTTTACATACAATAATTCTATGAATAGAAGCACTAAGAAAACACCATTTGAGATTGTTATTGGATTTCATCCTAAAAGAACCACAAAGTTAAGAGAATTTCCTACTAAGATGAGGAGTGTTGAAGTAGAGGACTTCGTAATTTTTGTAAATACTTTACATGAGGAAGCTAAAAGAAATTTGGAAGACTATAATAAAAAGTATAAACAAAGAGCTGATGAAAGGAAGAGACACAAATATTTTGAAGTTGGTGATGAGGTAATGATTCATTTTTTTTAAAAATAGATTCCTAATTGGTACCTACAGTAAGCTAAAAATGAAGAATTTTGGACCTTGTAAGATTTTGAGAAGGTTTAATAGTGGAAATTCCTATAAGGTTGAGTTACTAGAACATGTGGATATATCACCTATATTTAACATTGCACATATCTTTGAGTACTATGAATCAAAAGACAAGAATGAAAGTAACCTAGATTATCCTAGAAAGTAGAAAGAACACATTGAAAATATTTTGAATTGTAGAGTAAGAAAGAGTACCAAAGGAAAGGATTACATGGAATACCTAGTTTAGTGGAAAGAGAAATTAGTTGAAGATAGTTCATGGATTACATAAGATGAGTTGGATCTTTATTTCAGGTCATAATCTAAATGATTCCTGATGTGGACACATGTTCTTTATTAACCCCAAGTGTCTAATGTAGGAGCATCGTGGGTATTTGAGAAATCTTGCATCAACCAAAATCATATCTTGTTTCTTGTACCCACCTATTGTTCATGAATTAGTCCTTGCTATGTTGGTTTCATGTTATGTGTAGTTAACATGTTGATGAGGACCTATCCTTGATCCTCCTAAGAAAGAAAGCTTCAATCATTTGTATTTCCTGAGTTGTGAACCATTCTCTATGGTCTTTATTTTGACATATTTCCTTATAGCAAGGCATATTGTTTCATTTTGTGTGGTTTCTTATGTTAACATGATATGCTACAAATTTAGAAGTCAAATCTTAGGACACGTGTAGATCTATCTTCAAGTGCAAATTTCCTTATTTTTCATTTAGCATTGGTTTTGATTTACTCTTCTTCGGTTAGACCCATAATGTAATTAAATGCTTGACTAGCTAACTTGTGATTCAATTGGCTATATAAGAAGCTTTGTTAGAGATAGAAGAGCATAATAGAGGATGATATGGGATATTGAGAAGTGGGATAGGATGACAATTTGGGTTCTAACTTAATAATTCATTATATATGGCCAAATCCTGGAAGGCTTCACATCTAGTCATGTTGACAGACTTCTTTTAATTATTACATTAGTGTGGCTACCAATTGCCTAGCCATATATGGATCTTGTCTCCATTATATCATGTAATACTTATATTTCTTCTATCTGAACTCTAAGAAAGTCTTATTATATTTTGGTTTCATGTGTTTCTACTTGAATGTACATTGTTGTTGTTTCATAGAAGGTCACTAAGAAGGAAATCAAATTGGAAAATATAAGTACAAAATAATAGGCAAAAAATATATTCACTAAACTAGTGGCTAAAGATACCTTTGAGTTCCTTAGAGGTATTCTTGGGTTAATGGCCTCACCTTGTGTAGAGTCATTAATGTAGATTTGCATTAGTCCAATGTATTTAGATCTTATTTACTCATTTCAATGCGATACTTGATACTGCTCCTTTAGGGGAGTGGCCACATTGAGTAGATATATTTATAGAGCTCTTATATAGTGATTTTTGGTATATTAGTGTTTTTTTGGAACTTGACATGTTTTTGGTTTTAGATTGGCTTGATCTAATATAGATACTTTGATGAAGATTATCATCAAAGGGGGAGCATTTTAGAAGAATAGTTATTATAAATGGTAAATTGTCACCATTTCTATTGATGTCAAAGAGGTAAAATAAAAAGTAAAGAACATATGAGAGAAGAATCATACATAATAATTAATGAAGGCTATATGTGTTGAGGATATTTAGAAAATTATACCAATTTCTTAGTGCAACAAAGACCATATTTAGATTGATAGTTATTCACCATATGTTTCCATCAAAGAAAAGGGGGATATTTTTAATATTTTGGGTCTTTTTGATAGTTGGATGAGTAGCTTATGTGCTGTATTAATGAATTTTTTTTTCATTGACGATAAGTTATGTTCGTATGTAACTTATGGAAAACATAAATTTTATATATCGCAAGTTGATTATTTGTACAATAAAGTTGGTATGTAACAACATTATGTATGTGAGCTTAGATTTGTGAAAAAATATGAGTGTAGCCATCATTCTTATGTTCATTATATTTTATGTTATATTCTCACTAACTTATAGTTTGTTTGATGAAGATTGGTAGCATACTCATGTACAAGGAATAATGATAGAGATAGTTGATAGTATTTTTGTTGTATCATATTCATGACTTAGAATTAACATAAACAATCTTGGGATGTGATAGAATAATTATTCATGCATCTATGTTCATGATTGGAAAGCATTTTGGTTATTCTAGAAAGGTTTATACTGTGAAAGGTATGTTATAGTTTACTAGAAGTCAACAATATTGAGGAAAAATGTATCTGATCATTAGTAGATGTGATATCAATGTTATAACATGTGGGAACTATATTGTAATTTTTTTTATGATACTTATGAAGATTTGTATGCCTTATTTTTGGCCTCTATAATTTAAATGTATACTAGGGAATCTCTATCAGTTCGATCTAATTAATTATTTGTAAAGGGGTATAAAGGAAATATATTTTCCTTGGTTGGAAATCATCATGTATATTATCCATATTATAAGTAGATGCAAGATTATATGTTGAATGGTTAGAGAAGAGAAGTGATCATGTTGGATGATTTAGCTAAGCTTCAAATGAGCTATTCTGACAAGTTTAATATATGTCAGTGCATGATTTTGGATATGTTATCCTCAAAAATTGTCTTTTACATTTGTTGGAGCATTTACACAATGACTGCATTTGTTTCCTTTCAGCCTTTAACATGATTGAAACCTTCTAACAAGGTTTCAAGGTCTCCTAACAAGGATATATCCTCTAACAAGAATAGTTTTACTAAATGCATTGTATGTGATTCCTAAAAGGATCACATCCTTTCATAAGGAACTTATATATTAGTAGATTTTCTTGTGGGTACCATCCTGACCAAGTTTTTCCCTCTGATTAAGGGATTCCCTAGTCAAAAAATCATTGTGTTATGGTGTATGGTTTATTACTATTGTGGATAATTTTTTAACTCATTGGAGATCTAATTTATAAGCTTGTTTTTAATTATATTTGGTAATAATTGATTCATCCCCCCCTCCCAAGTTGTGTGTGGAATTTAATTCTTAATATTTTTTTGTACTTTTTAGAGATCACCACCAAAAATTCATTAAAAGGTTATGAGGAGTCTTAGTAGGACTTAAATTATTTTTCTTACTCTAATTAAATGAATAGTTAGCTGAGTTGCACCCTTAGTCAACCACCACTGCAAAAATATATGATCTTGTTGGGGCAAGAGGAGAGTAAAAACTTTGTGCTTAAGGGGAATAGGGTTCTTATAGGGGTCCATGTATTAGGAAAACTTATACAAAACCATAATGAGACCTTGGTGAAGTAGTAGTGAAGCTTCACTCTTAATAATATATTGCAACGAAGAGAAAATGAATAAATGGATATTGATTTTATTATAGTGTCTAACATTATTAAATATAGAAAAATAATTACTATGACTATTCATGTATCAACTTGTTATCTTAAAACATCAACTCATGGGACTGCAGGCCCAAGTAGTTGCCTTCAAATATTACTGCAAGGATTCAACAAGAAATCCTTTTTTATCTTTTCAGCATCTTCAAATTTTCATATGTCACTCAATGTCACTCTTTGTAAGCCAAAAGTATTCACTATGTAAAAAAAGGTTCAAGGATGAAACACCATACTCTATTAAAGGCCAAAACTATCATGCAATCTTGAAACCAACATCTATCAATATTAATAATAGAAGTGAGGGAATGACTAGGAGATCACTAAACTACTAATATCTAGCCATGAGCTTGTAACATGTTTTTCTAGAAGAATTTGAATACAACTTAAAGCACACAAAAAATATGAGGGATAAGTTACTACAGAAGGGGAAATTTTTATTTAACTATAATAGATAAAAATATATGATAATAAGATAAGATAATGAAACAATAAACACACAATTTGACATTAAATATGACCTTAACCACATATATACTAGTGTAAATAAATGTGATATTCTAACCAGTAAACACAATGTGGAAGCATATATAAATAGGTAACAAATTTAAAATTTATAAACCAAAATGACTTGAAGAGAAGAATAATATTCAATGCTATTATTTTTCCTTCATTTATAAGAAATTTGAAAGCCATTCAACAAAAATATTCCTACACTAGAACTAATACCTTAGAAGATGACCCGATGAGAAACAAATAGAAAGGTACAAGTGACCATGTGGATGGAAGAATCAAAACACACATATAAAAATTTGTATCATTGGAATGTAGATACAAAATATTTTCCCTTCTTATTTTCCTACTATATATAACACTAGTTCATGATTTACATTCAAAGAAGATGAATGGGGAATTTTTTATTCATAACATAAAAATTGCACTTGTTAATCACATTTAGGAAGAACCCTTAACTTGGACACCCAAAGCCAAAGAATCAATAAATTTTAAAACATATTCTTTTGTTATAGTGTGTGTAAATTATTTGATCTTTTTAGAGGTGGGATCATTTTAAATTTTTTTAAACTACATCCCTTTGGCTACTCATCCTATTGTTTTATATTTTTTTCAATTATTTTGGTTTAATGGTAAAGTCTTTGATATATACTAATAAGACCATGTCACTTGAGAAATTAAGAAATAAATAAAGGACTATAGGCAAGGAAAAAATAAGTCGACATAAGACATGACATAGGATAACAAAAAAATTAACTTTTATTTTTTTGGTTCAATAGGAAATTTGTTTTGTGACTATTCCTACAACCATTATAACTATGTTCTATGACTATTCTTGCATCAATTGAACTAAATACCTATCTTTTAAATTCCTAGAAGATACCCAATACAAGAGTAGATTTTCTAGTACAAAGGGTAGATGCAATAAGAAGGGCATGAACAACCATCTCCTTCTAAAGAATCAGGTTCAATTCCAATCCACCTCCTATTGCTTGCTCATTCCCAACAAACCTACAACTAGAGCCAAAGGATTGTCATCCTCCTAAGTCCCCAGAAGAGAACTAAACTAAAATATCAAACAAATTCTGAATAATTAAGTATTATAAACCCTTATAGTGCTCAAAATATTATATGCTTTAGTTATTTTCTTTTCTACTCCTAATATCAATAAGGATTACACTTTTTTTAATGATTAAGTATTATAAACTAATAAAAACTATAAAACCCCCAGTTTTAAGAAACCCATGTAATATTGATATGATCCTTTTCTTTTGGAGATGCTTCATAGAATATATGTACATAACATGAACAAAACAAAAGAAAAGCTCCTCTAAAGCCCTCTTCCTAGCTAACATTTAACAATAATCATGAAAATTGACTCTTTCAAAATCAATTAATAAATAATGCAAGTCCTTTAATACCCACCATACAAATAACCATGAATAATATTTTGTATACATTTGAAAGAACTATAAAGTTAAATAGTTATTAATTACAATGTCAGTAGAGAAAGAAAGTTACAATCCCTAAGACCCCTACCTTTTATGTGTGTTTATGTTATGATCCCCATCTTCTTCAAAGTGGACTACACTTCTTCAATCTCCATTTTTTCTAGTTGTAACTAATCTCAAAAATCCTATAACCATATTGAGCCACTATAAATTAACTACCAAATTCAGCAATGGAAGCATTTTCCAACATTTATAAATTTTAAATATTTCTTTTGCTAAATTACTTTTCCAATTGTTTCTTAAATAGCACAAAATTTTTATTATTTGACTATGCTTTTAGAAATTTAACTGATGCAGTGTTTGAAAAAACTAATTTTGTTTTATTTAAGTAAATGTATGAGTTTCACTATAAAAACACTCTTCAATGGATTTAATGTTAAGAAAAATGATAATTGGTATGGTTATTTTGTTCTCTACTATTGATAGATAGGTCGACCTAAGACATAACACACAACAATAAGGACAAGAATAACAACAAAAAATGACCTACACTTTTTGTGGTTAAACAAGAACTTTTTTGTAACTAGTGTTTCCTATAGCTATTGGAACCTGTTTTAGTGACTAATCCTCCAGAGAAGACAAAAAAAAAAAAATTTCTAGTTTGTTTACTAAGAAATAGGTTTTTGTTATCTATTTTAGTCCACTTTAGTTGTAAATTCATGTAATAATATTATGGTTTCATTTCATATGTTGCAATATTAGATATATACTAGAAAAAAAATTTATTGTATTAAATAAATAATAACTTTTCATTAAAACATTTTTTTGGAAGACTCAAGTCTTCCAAAAGTTAAAGATGAGCTTGAAGATGCATATCTAGAATATGTTGGTTATGGTCTAGATCACATAATAGAAGACAATGACGATAGAAATAGAAAAGTCACTAAAGATGATGATTATAATGGAAATGATCAGGTTGATGATGACATCAATTATGATAATAGGGAAATTGCTACTATTATCTATTACAAATGTGGTTCTTGGTGTACCAAGAGATTGACCTATAAATGTTTGATACAACCACTAAACTTGTAGAATCCATGTTGTTTAGTGTGGAGCTTGATCAGTCCCCAAGTGGAAGATTTTTGGATTGTGGTGATTGATCAAGAAAGTATTGTACATACTTCATAATTAGTGGGGTTCGGGGCATCGACCCGAAAAAAAAAAATTTGGTACTATTTGCCATTTGTAGAATTTTTTTTGGTACTATTTGCCATTTGTAGATTCACCACTAAAGTTATGGCTAATTATGGATGACATGTTATAACCCTAAAGTGGTTTAATACTTGTATAAAAGGGTTTAGGGTTGGGTATTTTTTCATTATTTTGTGATGCGAAATTGGTTCTTGCGGCGGTATTGCATTGTAAGGGATTACAGATTGTAATCAGGTTGTAATCAATGGATTGTAATAAGATTGGACTTGTTGTTTGGTGGACGTAGCCCAAAAATTGCGTGAACCACGTTAAATCTTGGTGCCTTGTGTTCTTTTCTATGTGATCTATTATTTTCTATTATTGGTTATATTTGCATGTAGTTTTTATTTATGTTCATGGTTTATCCTAACAAGTGGTATCAGAGCCTAGTTGTTTTTTCAGTTATCCTCTGCAGGAAAGTTTTAAAATTGAGTGGGAGTCTCACAGTTGAGTGGGAGCAATGGCAGATGAAGGTAAGCTGAGGGTTGATAGGTTTAATGGGCAGAACTTCTAGTTATGGAAAATGCAAATGGAAGACTATCTATATCAGAAGGATTTATGGAAGCCATTGGAAGGAAAAGCCAAGAATCAGGGAACTATGTTAGAGGCTGAATGGGATCTTTTGGATAGAAAGGCACTCAAAAGTATTCGGTTATACTTGGCACCATCGGTGGCATTTAATATTACAAAAGAAAAGATGACAAAAGATTTGATGAAAACCCTTGCAACACTGTATGAAAAGCCCTCCGCTTCAAACAAGGTATTTCTCATGAAGCATTTATTTAATATGAAAATGGTAGAAGGTGGATCTATTGCATATCATTTAAATAAGTTTTATACTATTACTAGTTAGTTATCTTCTGTGGGTATCAATTTTGATGAAGAAATTAGGGCTCTCTTGATTTTGTGTTCTTTGCCTGAAAGCTGGAATGGCTTGGTAATGGCAGTGACTAATTCTATTCCTTCATCTAGTACCCTAAAATATGATGATGTGATCGGTGTTGTTTCGAGTGAGGAAACTTGTAGGAAATTCTCAAGTGGATCTACATCAGGAAGTGCTTTGAATGCACAAAGCAGGGGCAAAACGGTTGAGAGAGGAAGTAACTCTGGAAATTGTGAGAAATCAAGAGGAAAGTCAAAGGGAAGGAGGTCTCAATTGAGAGGACCAAACGATTGTTGGTACTATGGGAAACCAGGGCACAAAAAGAAAGAATGCTGAAATCGAAAGAAAAATGAAGGAGATAAATCAGATGGAGACAAGGAGGCAAATGTGGTAAGTAACAAATCCAAAGAGGATGCTTTGATTCTGTCTTTAGAAAGTGTAGATGATTCATGGGTTTTAGATTCTAGTGCTTCATTTCATGCTACACCTCATAGAGGTTATTTCATTGATTATGTCCAAGGGGATTTTGGGCTTGTTTATTTGGGGGATAATGAACCCTATCAAATTGTTGGAAAGGGAAAAATTAAGATTAAGTTGCAGAATGGGAATCATTGGCTACTACATGAGGTAAGACATGTTCCAAGGCTGAGTAGGAATTTAATTTCAACAAGGCAACTCGGTGATGAGGGTTGTGTAGTTACTTTTAATGATAAAAATTGGAAGGTTTCAAAAGGTTCCCTTGTAGTAGCAAAAGGTGTGAAATTAGGCACCTTATATCTTTGTACAGTTCATATCGTTCCTTCTACTTTGATTGTTTCATAAAAAAATGAATGTTTAGGAACAATTGTTGTAGTTGAGCAGGAAGAACAAATAGTTGTTGTAGATTTTGATATAGCACTGTGGTACAACAGACTTGGGCACATGAGTGAGAAAGGTATGAAAGTATTTCATTCAAAGAAAGTTTTACCAGGTTTGAAATGTGTTAATATGGATTTTTGTGAAAGTTGTGTGTATGGAAAACAAAAAAGAGTGAGCTTTGTAAAGATTGGGAAGGAAAACAAAAATGAGAAATTAGAGCTTGTGCATACAGATGTATGGGGACCAGCTTATGTATCTTCCCTTGGTGGCTCTCATTATTATGTTACATTTATTGATGACACAACTAGAAAAGTATGGGTTTATTTCCTTAGACAAAAATCTGATGTATTTCAAACTTTTAAGAAATGGAAATGCTTGGTTGAAAATGAGACTGGTAAGAAATTAAAATGTCTCAGATTTGATAATGGTGGTGAGTATTGCAGTCATGAATTTGAAGATTATTGCTCCACTAATGGTATTCATAGACAGAAAACTATTCCAAGGACTCTACAAGAAAATGGAGTGACTGAACACATGAATAGGACTATAATGGAGCGCACAAGGAGCATGAGGTTGCATGTTGGGTTGCCCTTACACATGTGGGTAGAGGCTGTCAATACTGTAATATATTTGATTAATAGAGGTCCCTCTACTCCTTTGGGCTGTGGTATTCTAGAGGAGGCATGGACTGGTAAGAAGGTGAGTTATTCTTTTCTCAAGACCTTCGATTGTGAAGCTTTTGCTCATATAGACTTTGAAAATAGAACCAAGCTAGAAGAAAAATCAAAGAGATGTGTCTTTGTTGGATATGGAATTAATGAATTTGGTTATAGGCTTTGGGATTTTGAAAATCATAAAATTGTTAGAAGTTGAGATGTCATATTCAATGAGAAAGTTTTGTACAAAGATCTATTGCAGCAACATGAGAAGAAAGAAGATGATTATGTAGTGCTAAATGATACTCCAAAAGCTATTGCTCCAGCCATTCCTCATGATGTGCAACAACTGAAACAAAAAATACCACACACACCAGTGAATATTAGACAGTCAACGAGGCAAATTAGACCTCCACAAAGATTTTCTCCCTCTTTGTATTCTATTTTACTTACTAATGCTGGTGAACCTGAAAGTTATGATGAAGTTGTGTAGGTGGATACTAAGATTCAGTGGGAGTCTGCAATGAAAGATGAAATGGACTCTTTGTTGAAGAATAAGACATGGGATTTGTGCAAGTTGCCTATAGGTAAAAAGGCTTTACAGAATAAGTGGGTTTATAGGTTGAAAGAAGAGGAAGGAGGTAAGAAAAGATTTAAGGCTAGGTTAGTTGTAAGAGGATTTGCATAGAAAAAGGGAATTGACTTTGATGAGATATTTTCTCTTGTTAAAATGACTTCTATCTATACTGTTTTAAGTCTTGTGGCTACTAAAGATTTGCATTTAGCACAACTGGATGTTAAAACAACCTTCCTTCAGGGTGATTTGGATGAAGAAATCTATATGGCTCAGCCATAGGGATTTGAGGTCAAAGGTAAGGATAACTTAGTGTACAAATTGAAGAAAAGTTTATATGGCTTGAAGCAAGCACCTCGGCAATGGTATCTAGAATTTGATAGGTTTATGCATGAGCATGGCTATAACAGGTGTCATTAAGATTATTGTGTTTATTTTAAGAGGTTGGATGATGATAGCTATATTATTTTATGTTTATATGTTGATGATATGCTTGTAGCTGGGTCTAACATGGATCATATTAAGGGGCTGAAATGCCAGTTAGCACAAGCATTTGCTATGAAGGATTTGAGGGCAAGAAAAAAATCATTGGTATGAAGATTTATAGAGATAGGAAGAACAGAACATTGACACTATCTAAGGCTGATTATGTTGAGAAGGTGTTGCAATGTTTCTCTATGGAGAATGCTAAAGTTGTCAGCACACTTTTACCTGGTCATTTGAAATTGACTAAGGAGATGTGTCCTAAGACACAGGAAGAGGAGGATAAGATGTCCAAGGTACCCTATGCTTCAGCTGTAGGAAGCTTGATGTATGCTATGGTATGCACTAGGCCAGATATTGCCCATGCAGTGGGAGTCATTAGCAGGTATATGAGTCATCGAGGATTTGAGCATTGGAATGTTGTCAAGTGGATTCTCAGATATTTAAGAGGAACATCCAATAAGTGTTTACACTTTAGGGGCTCTACTACTAATTTATAGGGCTATGTTGACTCAAATTTCAAAGGGGATATTGATACCAGGCATAGTACTATAGATTATGTCTTACTATTGGTGGGGTAACCATGAGCTGGGTTTCTAGGTTACAAAAGATTAATGCTCTATCCACTATAGAGGCAGAGTATGTTGCTGCTACAAAGGCAGCCAAGGAGATGATATGGCTTTAGTTCTTCTTGGAAGAATTGGGACATCCTCATAAGGATAATTATTTGTTCACAGATAGTCAGAGTGCCATTCATCTTGCAAAGAATTTAGCTCTGCATTCTAAGACCAAACACATACAGTTGTGGTACCATTTCATTCGGTCAGTTTTGGAGGATGGATAGTTAAAGCTAGAGAAGATACATACCAATGACAATCTAGCAGATATGTTGACAAAGGTTGTAACATGGGAGAAGCTAAACTCCTCTTCAGCTTCGGTTGGTCTTTTAGACTGAACATGAATAAAAGAATGGCAGAGTCTAGGGTGGTTTGATCTAGTGGGAGCCCCATGTGGTAGTGGTATTGCTATAGGATCAGTCTCCAAGTGGAAGATTGTTGTTTAGTGTGGAACCTGATCAGTCCCCAAGTGGGAGATTGTTAGATTGTGGTGACTGATTAGGAAAGTACTACACATACTTCATAATTAGTGGGGCTTAGGGCATCGCCTCGAAGAAAAAAATTTGGTACTATTTTCCATTCGTAGAAATTTTTTTCGTACTATTCACCATTTGTAGACTCGCCACTAAAGTTATGGCTAATTATGGCTGACATGTTATAACCATAAAGCAGTTTAATACTTGTATAAAAGTGTTTAGGGTTGGGTATTTTTCATTGTGTTGTGATGTGAAATTGGTTTTTGCAGCGGTATTGAGCTGTAAGGGATTACAGATAGTAATCAGGTTGTAATCACTGGATTGTAATAAGATTAGACTTGTTTTTTGGTGGATGTAGCCTAGGGATTGGGTGAACCAAGTTAAATCTTGGTGCCTTGTGTTCTTTTCTATGTGATCTATTATTTTCTGTTATTGGTTATATTTGCATGTAGTTTTTATTTCTGTCCGTGGTTTATCCTAACAATCCACTTGAGGAAGTTAGTTCCTTGACATAAATCTTGAGGGGAATCACTAACCATTTTCCAATAATGTCCCCCTTAGTGTTACCCAAGGGGATTAAAACTTGTGACCAAGCTCTAATACCACTTGTTACAAGTGTGGTTTCCATTGCACCAAATTATTGACCTATCAATGCTCAATATAACCACTAGACTTATATAATCCATTCAAGATGGTTAGTTCCTTTCCATGAATCTCAAGGAGAGTGATGATAATTTTCCAATAGTATCTAGTGACATTTATGATCATACATATTGCATTATGGATTATTGATGTATCATTATGATGCTTATTTTCATGCTTACTATCATATGTATCACATTTACAACCCGCAACACTAGATTATTGAGTTGATACATTTTGCAATGTATCATCTTTACTTGTATTATTTCTAGTTAAATAATATATCATTTTTGCATACATCATTTTTGCATGCACCATTTTGACTTATGTCAACAATTGGACATTTATCATGTTGACATGTTTATGATCTGCTAGCATATCAAACTTTCACTTGTTTTAGTTATTTATGATGATCTTATGAGTATTCACTTTTCAATTTCTATATATTGAAAGTGGTAAAAAAATTGAAAGAATATTAATTAGTTATTACATATGATGATTTTAATTTTCTACTAAGGAAATTAATCAAATTTTAGATATTTTAATGTGTGCCTTCTTGGTATCAATGTGAATTTCATGACTGGAATAAAATATTTTATAGTAATGAGAAATAGAAGAAAAATAAGAAGTATTTTTGGATTTAAAAAATAAAGCAACAAGGGAAGAAAACCAAAGGAAATGTTCAAAGAAAAACTTGGTGTTATCTAGTACACAAAAATTGGAGTTACAATTCAAGTAGCAAATAAAGGAGTAATTTTAGAAGCAAAAAAGGACATCAATATGGAAGCAAAATGAGAAGCTACAAAAAAAAAAGAGATGGAAAAAAATTGAAACTAGTAAAATAAAATGGAAGCCAAAAAGAGAAGGAAACTTGAAGAAAAATTGGTAGTGAAACCCATAACAAACTTGGAAGCAACACAAGAAGAAAAATTAGAAGAAACATTGGAAGTAGAAAGTAGCATCATAATAGATGTCAAATTGAAAGCAACACAAAAACTGAAACCAAAAGCAAAAAATGGTGATCATGGAAGCAAAAATGGAAACAACATAAGAAGGAAAAATACAAGAAAACAAGGAGGAAAAATCATAAGCAATAGAGAGTATTATAATAGAAGAAAACCTAGAAGAGAAATGAGAATAAATGAACAATATATATATAATGGAAGAAAATCATGAAGCAAATTAAAAGAAATGACATGGCTGCTTGGAAAGTCAAAGTTAAAGAAAAAAAAAGAAAAAAATGATGTTATAATAGAAGAAAAAAATAAAGATAAATCAAATGTAAAATTGAAAGCAATAGAGGAAGCTAAACCAAAATAAAAATCAAGAGCAAGAAAGGAAGCTCAACTATACAAAATTAGAAGCAAGGAAAGAAGCTAAACTAGATGAAAAATCAAGAGCAACAAAGGAAGCTAAATCAAATACAAAATCAAAATCAACAAAGGAAGATACTCTAGATACAAAATCAAGAGCACGAAAGGAAGGTAAATCAAATATCAAATCAAGAGAAAGAAAGGAAGCTAAACCATGTGTAAAATCAATTGACACAAAAGGAAGCTAAATCATTTACAAAATCAAAAGCACCAAAGCATTTAATAATAGAAGAATAATAGAAGCAAGGTAAGAAAAAAATCTAGAATCATGATAAGAAGCAAAATAAGATACACAATTAGAAGAAAAACTAGATGAAAAGTTGGATGTCAACCCCAACATCTTTTTAGGCACATCACCCATTTCCAAGGGGATGCAATGCTCTTATTTCTAAGTCAAAAAAATAGTGTAAGGGAAGTTGTCATGCAATAACCATTTCCAAACCTATTGCAAGTTATGGAATATTTAACTAATATGATAGATCCAATGCTAAGTGATTGATGCATTTTAAGTTTGATTTTTTTGTCAACATAGAAGCTCATTGCAAATCCAAAATTATACTAAGATACGACATTATTTTAGGCACTATTTTAATGTTTTATTGTATTGAGTGTATAACTTAGGGCTCAACGTTAAGGATAAAACCATAGAGAGGAATATAGTGATAAGAGGAGAAAGAAAATTTTTGTTTAGGATTTAAAACTCAAGCTAATGGGTTAAGGGATTAGGGAGTATGCTTTAGGGATTGGTACATAGGGTTTAGAAAGAGTAAGAGGGGGGATAGGGTTAATGTATTATAGATTAGGATAAAGTGTTTAGACACTAGTACAGGGTTTAGGGTACAAGGTTTAATGTTGAAGACTTGATAATTTAAGCATAGATATGGATAGAGTGAGAGGAGAAGAGAGGGAAAGGAAGTTTAGGTTGTGTGTGTGTGTCTATGTGAGAGAGAGAGAGAGGGGGGGGGGGGGGGAGAGAGTGAGAGAGAGAGAGAGAGAGAGTGTGTGTGTGTTTAGGGCTCATGGCTTAAATTTTAGGGTTTGGGGCTAAGTGTTCAGGGTTTATAGATAAATTCATCTTAGCATTTAGGGTTGAGGGATTTTATATTTGAACATAGATAGAAAGAGAAGGGGGATAGTGTTTAGGGATTAAGATTTAGATTTTTGGAACAAGTTTAGGATTGAAAGCTAAGTTTTTCTTAGCATAGACAAGGATAAGGTGAGAAGAGAGAGAGAAATAAAGTTTAGGGCCTAGAGAAAGATGCAGGTGAGGTTTTAGAGAATTTTTATATGATTAAGGTATAGGGTTCAAAGTTTATAGTTTGAGAGAGATAGTGATAGAGAAAGGATATATTTCTTGCATGTATAAAATATCAAAGTGAAGATATATTCACAATCCATATAGTAAGAAAATATATTTTCTAGATTTTATTGTGTGAGATTTTTTTACATCAATAATTTGAATCACACTTCATGATCCATCACTGGGATAAGATGAGAGTTAAAGGGGAAAAAATGATATATTTTTGCTAACTAGTTACCCATAAATGGGATGAGGAGTATTGATTTGTAAACCTAAGTTTCCTATTAGTGTCTAACACTTAGTTATTTCCAAAGAAATGTTGGATATTCATCACTACGATCAAGCCATCTAGAGAAGGCTGAGCTACATAGGATGTGTTTATTTGTCAACATGTGTCGATCAACTCAAAGTTTTTTGAGCACCCTATTTGAGATCGAGCAAGCATATAAAGAAAGTAATTCAGTTGAGATTGAGCAAGTAGAAAGTCAATTATTGTCAAGTGATAGAGTATATTGAGGTTGAGTGATAGCATGAATGTTAGTTATGACTAAATGTTAGAATATTAAAATGATGTGTAAACCAGCATTGATATGTGATTTTGTAATTGCACAAACACTTATTTAGATCATCCTAGCCAACCTCTACATTATATTTAAAGATTGAAAAGATAATTAAGGGGGGAATTACATATTTTGTTAGATGGTATTAATCCCTAGGAAAATAGAGTAACCAATCAAAAAATTAGAATGGAAAATGATAAAAGGATGAAATATGGATCTTTGATCCTAATCTATAACCCTTGAGGATTGTCTATTTAAGAAGGGTTCCTACCCAAGGATCAGTGTGAAAATCATATACAAAAGTGTGTATGTGAAGAGAAGCAAAGAGAAGAAGCAAACAAGATGGGTATAGAGTGAAGGAGTATAGATGGTGAAATAAGAGAAGTGAAGGATAGAATAAATATATTAGATAAGCAGATCAAATTTTTTGAAGAGAGGATATCCATAATTAGCTTTCGAAGAAAACTGAAGGGTCATGTATTGAATTGGTTTTAATAGATTGAGTTAGGGAAAATCTCTTAATAGAGTAGATCTAATAGTCCTATTTCAAATACCCTAATAGAGTCCTTACTTAAATTCTTTTGATAGAGAAGACCCCTCATAAAATATATCATCTAATAGGATCAAAATTATAACCCTAACAGGTTAACTTCGTTGTTGCAATAGTGGAGATTTGTGGGTTTCATACCAACTTAGTTTTACCTTCATATTAAAGTGTTTTTGGGTAACCAAAATCATTATGTTACCTATTGATAATTTCCATGGATGTTATGTTTAGATAGATTTCATTTCAGCATTACATTTTTATGTTTACATGGTATAAGATTTGAGATATGATATGGACTAGGTGTAAAAAAATTTATCAGTAAAAGTATTATAGATCTTTATTCAGCCTCCTCTTAGTATCATATTTTCCATTTAGATTTCCAACAATTGGCATTAAATCTCAATTCTTTTGAAAAGAAAATTTTAATAGCTTTAGAGGATTAGATCTTAAAGATGGAGGAATACAAGGTGGGAAAAATCATTGAGAACCACATGATTGAAATCTAGATCATAATGCAACAACTTGAAGGAGAAAAAGAAGAGTTGAGGAAATCATTACAGAAAAGGAAAGAAATGGCTATTCAAAAAAATGATACACAATACAAGGAAGTTAATACACAAGGAATGCTTAAATGTGGCAATTCTGATGACAATGATGTAGCAATAGTAGATCTACTAGAGAAGAACATCATTCTAAATAAAGAAGTCAAAGAACTCAAAAGAGAATAAGAAATTCAATTAGTAAGATTATGTAAAGTGACTAAAGAAGAAAAAAAAGTAGAAGAAGACAAAGCCATGACTAAGGAAAACAAAGGACAATTAGCTACCAAACTTGAAGAAAGATCATTTGAAGTGTAGAAGTTCACAAACAATTAGTTGGATATGATAAACTAGTTGTTAATTATAAATCAAGAGTTGAATAGAAAGGACATGGATATGAAAAATCTAAGATTTCAAAGTGACTAGCTAAGAACTAAGTTAAGAAAAATGAAATAAATATTGGAAAGAATGAACAAACCAATTAAAGCTAATAAATACCTTGAAGCACCGATGAGATCACCAAGAATGTCCAGTGATACTTCTAGTATAGGATGTGCAAGCACTCTTCATCTACTAAGATATGAGAGTCATTAAATAATGGAGAGAAAAGAAATGCAAAATCCAAAGGCAAACATACTTGTCATCATTTTCATAAACTTGTACACACTACCAACATATCCAGAAGCAAAAATGGTATGCAAAACCCTAAACCTAAGTTTATTGATAACTATTTTAATTGCAATAAGCAAGGACACCAAGCACATGAATGAAGGTCAAAGTAAAGTGATGCACCCACTATACCTACATTTGAAGGAAATTGTTTTAACTATCAAAAATGTGGACATAGAGCTCATGAATGCATATCCAAGGAAAAATCTAACTAGATAACTAATAAGAAAATGCATGCACCTAATCAAGGTAACTCTTACAATTGGGATTGCAACACATAGTATAATTGTCATTGTTATCTCTAAAATTGCACCTAGACTAAAACTACAATTCATAGTATGCATTCACTTTGAGTAACATTGAAACACTCCTAGGTAGTAGGAAGTACCTAAGTTAGGAGTGAATCTCTAGGTTATAGGTTGGCTCCTCTTGATGTCTCACTAATTTACTTCTTTGAAAAAGGAAAATAAACTTGAGTGGAAAAGGTTTAGAAAGATTTCTTGGAAATAAAAGATGAAAAAGTAAAATGGGCTAATACACCAGATGGTAAGATGAAGATATTGTTGGCCTGACTTGATGAAACAAATTTTGGGCAACTAATAAGAAAAAAATATTGTAGGGGATCATTTATATATAAATATTTCACAAGAAAGATGTATTTTAGACAAGGAGTCAAAGGGAATGCTAGCATTCACAATGTCACAACTTGAAAAAGAGTAGAGTATCTCAACTTGAAACCTGGATGAACAATCAAATCTCACTTGCAGGTAAAAATGAGACAAAACCTAAAGATTTGAAGAGTAAATCTCAATAGATTCTATAAAATTAGAAGCTTAAGCAACTAGTAGACATAAGAAGGGTTCTAAGATTGTTTTTTTATTTAGATCTCAAAGATCATTGAACAACATTCATCCAAATTGACTATAAAAGTAAAGTCGTATGAAGAGAAGAACATGAAGGACTCCTAGGAGATCTCGACTATGTTATCCTACATCCCATAAATTGGGAGTCTTTAAGTAGAACAAGATTGTAACAAGATTTAGATGGGAGGGGAACATGTGAGAAATCCACTACAAGAGTCAAAGATTTTAAAGAATTACATTCATATCTTCTCATTATGAATAACACCAGGAGAATAATCATGAATTTCCAGGTGCTACATGTCATAGAGTGCCTTAACTATCTTTTTCTTCTTGTTGTGTCCAAAGATCAAATCTATAACCACCTCTACTAGCATAGTCATTAATAGATACAATTGCCTCTATAATTAATCATATTTCTTGGTGATCGTTCCATGGGATCGATCAAATCTGATCTCCATACTCTTTATCAACTAGAAATTAGATCTTTATTAAAACTAGGCTGCATCAACAACCAACTCACTTCTTTAATCAATGTCAACTCAAAAATTGCACTATACCCTATATTGATAGATCATCACCACCTTGGATTCAAAATATTTGATGACCAAGTCACACCCATGTGTTAGCACTTGATAGGCTAGACCTACCACCTTTTTGTATTTATATCGATATATCACCATGTTGACCAAGTTGACCCATGATATAATGATATATGATCTTACAATTAGGAGACACCCCTTCTTCCTTTTGAAAATGTGCCACATGTCAGCCATTGATTTTCTTACCTCCACTTGCCTACTAGCTGGTTCCACTAGGACATGCATCACCTCCTTGTTTTGTCACCATGGATAACAAATGTGCAACTCTCCAAAGTGACAAAGTGGCATCCATACATATGTTTTGAGATCTATGGACATTGATGCTTTGATAATTGTTGCACTTAAATATGATTTTGGTTGGCCCACCTATCCATGTGTCTATCTATCTCTTTATCACTATAGATAACCATCAGGCATTTTTTTTTAGTGACAAAGTGATAAGCATAGATCTGCAAGAGATCTATGATAGAAAATATCATTGAATCTTCTCTGTGCACTTGAAAACTTTGGCCAATGGGAATGCATCTGTATGCCAACCTATTCTGACATTTCCTTTGTCATATCATGGCCCACCAACTAAAGTTGACACCACATATCCATGTGGAAAATCCTTGCTATGTCACATAAATTAAAGTACTCATAGCTTTCCATAATGACATAGTGAGGACCATTGATCCTAGGAAGATTGGTGGCTGGGAAGATGCATAATGAAATCTACCAAGACTAAGAAAAAGAGCATCCATCATGCTACATGTCCATTTGTCATGTTGTTGCTATAGAGAAAGGAATTGTAACTCCTCAAAGTGACAAAGAGACAACCCTTGATTTGCTAAAGATTGAGGACTCTCATGATCCTTTTGATATTGTGACATAAAATGGGACCTGTAGAACTCAAAGCTTATAATAAAATTTTGTGTAACCATAAGGCATGTGGATTTGTAAACCTAGGGATATAATAATAAAGCATGGTCAACATTTTATGTATCCCCTAATTCCATAGGCATTTATTGAATTAAAATATTTCATTCTCACCACCCTAAGAAATATGACTGGTCAACCTATCCATTTTGTGCATGGTGATAAAAATGGGTAACAATTTTTGTGATTTCTACTAAATTCCTTCCTCCTAGACATTGAACCAATAGCCTTAGGCAATCTATTTGGTACAAAGTCACCAAGGAATGATAATGGATTTTAAATGGTAGTTGCACATTCTTAGATATATGCATTTGGATCAAGCATTTCCAAGGAATATTACTGAGAATAGAGATTTCTATACTAGCAGATGTGAAGTAGCTTGCTTGTTCAAACCTCTGGAACCTTGGGAACTTATTGAATGTGGGGAAGACTACAACATAAACACACTTGTGCTAGATTGCACTCAGTGAGAACAAAAATAGGGAATATATAAAAAACATACAAGATACATTGGTAGATCATACCTCAAAATAGAGTTTGAAATTTATCCCATTCACAAGGATGGGTAGAAATTCTCCTTCCATAGAAGCTATCTAGTGTGCATTGTGTCCTTTGCATTCTGAGATCATGAATAGGCTAGTCCACATATTATCAAACTTGTTATGATGGCTCAGTCTACTTGTAAGAACATCCCACTACAAAACTAGATCTCCTTCCTTGAATACCCTAAGCTTAGACCTATTGTTGAACACCCTCTTGGTTTGCATCTACTGGTATTCCATTGTTTGTAGTGATTTACTCCTTTCTTCTTCAAGCACCAACAACTTGGCATACCTCAACTTCAGAGGGTCATCCTCTTCAAAAAGCATCAAACTATTAGCAAGCTCTAATGATGGAAACTCTATAGAGATAGATAGTTTGGCTTGTCTTCCATTCACCAAAACATAAGGTTAGTTGCCTAGAATCCTCTTCAGATTGACTCTATTGATCCATAAGGTTGATCTCAATTTAGAATGTTAGTCATACTTGTTGTCTGTTAAGGTACTCTTCAATATCCTTAGCAAGTTTTTGTTTGTACTCTCACCTAGTCCATTACCCTAAGGATAATAGTTTGATGAGGTGTTGAGATATACTACATTCTTCAATGCCCATTTAGTTATTCTTGTTCCCACAAATGCCAAGGCATTTTTGGATATAATGGAGTCAAGAACTCCAAGTCCATAGATTAGATCATCACAAAAGTTCAAAATAGAAGTCTTATTGGCCCCTTTCAGAGCCACGGCCTCTATCCAATGTGTGAAATAGTCTGTGGTAGTCAAAATCCATTTGTGGCCAGCACTAAAATTTGGACTAATGGGGCCCACAAAATTTATACCCCACTTCATGAATGGTTGATCAATCAAACTAGGATGTAGGGGCAAGGCAACTAGCCTTTCCTTCCTAGAAAAAATGCATATATTTTTTGCACTTTATTATCCAAGCATGAGAATTCTTAAACAGGTTGGGCCAATAATATCCATCCTTCATGATTTTATATGTCATCATTTTTGTAGAAAAGTAACCTCTTGCATCATGAAACCGCTCCAAAAACTTGCTAGTATCATCATTGTCAATACATCTAAGGAGAATTCCTTTCATATGCTTTCCAAACAAAAGGCCATCCACTAACATGTAGGGTATAGACTATGGTCTGAAATACCTTCTTTAGCCCTAACAAGTGAGGGGGACATTCTCTAGTTTATAGAAAATGTGTCATATCATGTAGCCAATGCTCTTGTGGACCTTGTTGGGGAGCACCTTGATTAACTAGAACAATTTTTGCCATGTCATGTGTGGTCTAAATATTCTTATTAGCTAACTTCTCACATAAACATTTCCCTCTGACAAGTTTGGCCACTTGAAAAGCCACATCATATTCCATGAATCATTGTGTGCCATTAGTGATTTAACAAAATTTAGTAAGTGAAAAATTTATTTTTGAGATTTTTTTTTCTAAATTTATTAAAAGAAAATTTTGATACAAAAATCCTAGTTCAAAATAGCATCATCTGTAACTATGCATGAAATGATAAAGGAAAGAAATAGACAAATTGTGAGGAATGATTAGTGTCCTTTAGCTAATTTCAAGAATTGTTTAGACTTTGAAGCAACAAAACATGAAATTGGCACCCTGTTGTCAATTCCATCAAATATTCTAACAATTCAAGATGTATGAATCTATTATATGTGAAAAATAAGAGAAGTCATAGATTTTGAGCTTAGAGAAGCTTATGAGAAGTTGTGTGATAATGGAGCACTAAAAGATGAGCTTAAGATTACTTTTCAAAAAGGACTTACCTGTGCTCGAGGTTTTTTGAAAGTTTTCAAAGTAGAATGGATAAATATTGTATTAAGCCATATTCATAACATGAAGGTATGATTAGAAGGAGGGCCAATCCAAATAAACAAGGCCATCATAGATAGAGTAACATGATACCCTACCCTAGATAGACCAAAGTCAATAAGATGTGCAACAAGAAATAAAATTGAGAAGTTGACTAAAGATAGATGGAATGTTCAAGGCATGTCAATTGATGGGATTGAAGACCCTATTGTCAAATTTGTAGTATGAGTGATTCTGTATTAGTTTTATTAGTAAGCTAACTAAATAGAGTGTCATGCATTACAGTGGATCTAGGATACAAATTTTTTTTAAAGGATCAATGTTATGATATTGTCAAACTATAACTACAACAACTAATAGAGAATATTGGAGCTATACAGAAAGTGAAGAACACATTGTGTAAGTTTGGACCTCTATTAGTTTATATATTTTTTAATGTACAAAATTCATTTAGTACCTTTAGCACAGCAGCATGGGATAGAAGCCAACAATGGAGAAAATCAATGACTTGATAAGTCAAGTAGGAGAAAATTTTGAGGCAATTATGGATAACTATTTTGAGGAATTCAAGATAAAATGACAAATCACATGAGGATTCCTTAATGCATTGTAGATAAATATCTTGATAAGATATGTTTCATGGTAGATACATAATTTTTTAATGCCCAAGTTGCACTACCTAGAGTTTCATGGTTAAGGTTGTTGCCTTATGAGGTAAATCTTGATGAAGTCATAGTAGGAGTGACTGCACTTTTACTTGAGGAGATATGAATGCTGAGCCATTTTGCACATATGACATAGTAAAGGTTCAAATAAATTCATAGATAAGTGAACCCAAGAAATATAAGAAAAGATCAAAGGCATTTAAAATTCTTGGGGGAAAAGATGATGAAGAAGAAAAATTAGAAGATTCAGCTGAAGCCAAGGAATCTAAGGGCAAATAGCTAGTTGTTACCGAGCCCAAGGAAACAAAACACAAGATGATAATAATTGTTGATCCAAAGGTCAAAGAAGATCTCAAGAAAGGTGTGTAGAAAGTTGTTACACATGATGAGCCAAAAATAAGAATAATAACAAGATCAAAGATAGCTTAGCCCCCAATTGCCAAACCAAAAGTAAGTCTAGAAAAGAGGAAATTGATGCAAGAGCATCCTAATTTTTATGGCTATCCTACATGTTTACTATGTTACTTAGTTACTACTAGGTTGTAATGTCTTGCATTGTTGAGTTTTCTATGTTTTCCGAACTCATAGTTGCTGTCAAGTTATCATGTGGTTTCCAAGTTCCTTTATTTTCCAAGAATTTCCAAGTTCGTTTAGTTGTTGAGCATTGTTAGGTTCTTTGGTTGTTGAACATTTCCAAATTTTCCAAGTTGTAGCATTTGTTGGATTCTTTATTTGCCAAGTTGTTTGTGTGTGGTTTCTTGTTGAAGCTGACCTTTGCATTTAATTTAGTGATAGGTATTTTATAAGAGCCAACTTGTGGTTTATTCTAGCATTTAAAATGATGGTTTATTTTGATATAATTGCAATAGGATGACTTGTGGTCATGCATCTAATTAAAGAGCTCTTTGGTGGATTCTTAGTGATTAGGAGGATTAAGAAGATAGCAAAGCTAGAAAATAGATCAAGGAGGTCAAAGTAGACTTGAAATGAAAAAAATTTGTTGACAATTGGTTAATGAAGATGTGTAATTTTTGTCATGTATGGAAACATATGATGTACATGCATGAAGAAAACCTCAAAAAATAAAGATACTTAGCTTTTGGTACTCAAAAAATTTTCTAAGTATGAAATTGGTTTGCAACAATGTATTGTTGTGTATGTAACTTATTATTCACATCATATTATGATTAGAAAAGTTAGATGGAGATAGTATACATATTTATGATGATGTTTAAAACCTTGGAAATTAGTACAAACTATATGAAAAAGAGATATTCACATTTTACTAGTGAAACAGAACAACGATATTAAAGGTAAAGGAATTATTTTATTTACAAAATAACTACTTGACCAATTAGGCCCAACATCTTGGATGTTTACTCTACGTTGGGAAAGTATATTATGGTCTTAGCCAACCTAGAAAAAATTTGTGAAAAGCCAAGGTATTTATGCAAAGGACATCTTGTGAATTCAAATGTGCAAGTTGTATTGTGCAAGTGTTGTGCTAAGCAATTGTGTTGTGATATACAAACTTTTTTGAAGTGATATAAGAAAAGTTTTGAGAAGCTATTTTGTGATCGGAGATTAGTTAGGAAAGAAATTATATCACCTATATACTAGAGGACTAATTACTTATTTAGGTAAGTAGCTCTTCTTGTAATTGGAAGTGCATGTTTGGGTAGTGGGCTCATCTTGCATCTATTGTACTACAACTCTTAACAACATTGGAATCTCCTAATAGGGATACTAAATTTTCTCATTTACTCCTACTAGGTCCATCCTCTAACAAAAAACATACATATTAGTATATTATCTAGTGGGTATCATCTCCACCGGGGTTTGCCCTTGGCCAAGGTTTCCCTAGTTAAAAAATACAGTGTTATGATTTATCTTTGTGCATGGTTACTATTACTATTTAGCATTACTTGTTTACTTTCTTATGTATGGTTCAAAGTAATAAATAATATTCAATTGGTGACTAAATTTTGTAAATTACTAATTCAAACCCCCCCCCCCCAACCAATAATTTGTATTTCTAACAATTGGTATCAGAGCACAGTTACTTAGAAAAGGCTTAACATCTTGAGTAAGATCCCTATGGATATGGAATAGTTGATGAAGAACCTTGAAGGGGGACTTGAAAAAATTGATCTCCTTACTAAAGAAAGAGATAAGCTAAAGGATAGATATGAAGACTCCAAAGTATGTATTGGGCAATTGAAGGATAAGATTGAACATCGCAAATTCAAGTCTAAAACTAGTGATGATGATTATTTAAAGCTAAATAAAATGTACAAGATCTTGAAGTGTGAATTGAAGATTACCAATCAAAAGTTGACTTTGAAGAATGATCCTAGCAAAGTTGAATCTAATTTAAAGACTAATAATAAAGATCTTAGAGTGAGTTTGGAAAAGAAGACATCTAAATTTGAAACATTGAAAGAAGATCATGAAGAACTTCATAAGTACAACACTATTGTGAAAGGTGAATTAACTAAGTGCAAGTAACAACTTGAGAAAATTTATTCTAGTAGAGAAAAGCTTGATGATTCAATGTCAATACAGAAACCTACCTATGATAAGACTGGTCTTGGCTATCTATTTAACATGTCTACAAAGAAACCTAAAAATAGATTAGATCTGAAAGAAAAAGATAAATTTGATGATAAGATTGAACACAATCAATCTTATGACAAACCTAAAGAAGTTGGACAAGACAAGGAAGTTGAGATATTAGATGAACCAAAGAAATTGGAATCTCCTAAAGAAACTAGGTATGAATTTAGAGGTAAGTGTTTTTCATGTAATGAAATAGGTTATTTGAAAAGAGAATGTACAAATAAGTCATTTGATCATGTTAAGGATTTTTTTTGTCATAATTTTCATGTTATGGGTCATAAAGAAATTAATTGTAGGAAACCTAAATATGATAATGATAGAAGGAATAGTAGAATGTCTATAAATACTAACCCTATAGATAGAAGAAGATCTAATAAGAGGACATCGAGAGAAGAAATACCTTATGAAGAAAGAAGATAGATTGTGTGTTATAAGTGTAATAACTTTGGACACATAGCTCAAAATTGTCATGCACCTGTTCATCAATAGAATCCTAGAAGTAGAACTCTAGTATGTTAGTTTTGCAAAAACTTTGGACATACAACAAAGTATTGTAGAATGGATAGAAACTCTGGAGATAGAAGGAACAATAGAAAAAACTTTGGAAATGAAACGAACAATGGAATAAATGTTAGAAATGATAGAAGGAACCATGAAAGGAACTTTAGAACTAAGAAATACAATGAGGAACAAGGAAATTTTTTTTAGTGAACTTTGAGAAGAACTCAATGAGGCATTTGTAAAATGCATAGACATCTCAGAAGAAAAGTTAGAAGATGGTGATCAAGTTTGATTCAACTAAGCTAAATTAAGCTCATGAATTTAAAACTTCATTTAGAGATCAAACTATGGGTAGTGAAGTTAGGAAAAGGTTTATCAGGATAGATGGCATCTAAGCTTGCTTGACATTTGGAGCTTACTAGAACTAGTTACAAAGGAATTAAGAGCTACTATTATAACAAATTAAGTTAATTCTATAGCAGAAGATGAAATCTATATTTTTACATAGAATTTTGTGGAACAAAGATTCTTGGAGCATTGTCATGATGCAAGGAAGCTATGGTAAACTTTGGGTAGAATTTGAAGATCAAACAAATATTTTGTGCAGATATTTGATTTTAGAATGTAATTAACAACTTTTTTGTATTTGCAAAGTATACAATTAATACAAATTTGAATTGAATAAATAAAATAGAGTAAAGACTTGATTACCACTTCATTGCAATTACATCAGATGAATAGAGCACTCAAAAGTGACTTGACAAGGTGATTTCAAAGTAAACCCTATTTTTGGAAAGAGGTATTTTATTGTTTATCCATAGAATTTATTTGATAAAATTTATATTTGATAGAATCATGGATATTTCAGTAGTTCATAATATTGAGAATGAGGAGAGACCAAAATTAAAGGTTGTTTCTATGAAACTTGTAGAAGGAAACCCTAATTTAGCATTATCCATTACTCCAAACAATGTAGTGTATTTGGAAGACATAGGAAATTATCCTAATAGTATGTTTGAAACTATTGGGAGCGAGTGTATGAACAAAGATTTGGAAATATTATTTAACCATGATATGACTATAAAGCCTAGATTTGAACATTTGAAAGAACTAGACCTTTTCAAATATCACTTCTATCGAGAATTACACATCAATGAATGGACTCAAATCATACTAAGTAGAACTCATGATCAAAAATTATGGATAGAAGACAATGTAGTTGAAATTTTAGCTGACCTTATTCATGAGGTAATTGATCTTAGCAAACAATGTAGTATACCTATTGGTGCAAACCTAGTTAAGAAGAAAGTTGAGAGCTACACAAAAGTAGTTTATAATGGGAAGGCCATGGAGATCAGCACTATTAAACAAGATGATGTAAGACTCCTAAGAAAAATCATCACCTACTCTATTTGTGCAAGTTCTAAGATTGATGAATAATCTATAGGATTCATCTATGCAGCCTATAAGATTTTTGTTGAGAAGGAACAATTAACCTTAGTGAAATTTTGAGTATGCACCTTTTGGAAAACTTGGAGAAAATTAAGAGGACCAAGAATGTTGTGTTTAGATTTCAATCATTGATCAATTATATATTCTTTCATGTACTTAAGATATTTCCATACTTATTAGTTACTAAAATTATGAGTAGTGGGAAGATGTACCATGGAGAAGATTACAGATGTATGTAGAAGATTTCCAACAAATTAAATCTTGGATAGAGGAAATTTGATAATGAGAACATTTTAGAATGAGATGAGACAAAGATTCAAAATTGCACCTACAATTGTAGAAGGATTGAAAGATGATATATGTGTTATGGTTGATACTGATTTAGCTCATATTCAAGTAGTAGAACCTCTAAAAACATTCCTTGATCTCTTAGGTTATGAATTAAGTGATGATCTAGCAATTGAATATATTTATCTATTGTTGAACTCGAGGAAGGACTAAGCTGAGTATAGATTTGGGACTTGTGAAGAAATTACCCAATCAGCCCATCAAGCATCCTTAGAGAAATTATCTCACAAGAAGATTGAGACAATAATGAGGAAAACTTTAATAGAGGCTAGTATGATAGAAAGTGAGTCATAGGCAATTAGACTTGTTGGAGTTCATTCTAGTAAGGAACATATCAAGTGGGTTTAAATCTGATACTAGGGAAAAAAACACAAGGACAAGCCTAAGGATGAACTAAATTCTATATTCATCAAGGCTAAATATTAATTCTGGGCCAACATTAACAGAGTCATCAGGATTCATTTCACTTTAGGCTCTACAAGGCTGAGGTGGGCAAACCTTATGGATTAATCTTAGAAACTTGGTAATCTTCTCTAAAAGACTATCCCCAATAGTAGAAATGGTCAATGTTCTTCTATGATTTGCTGATAAACTTCCTGAGCACGATAGCTAACTACAACCAAAAAGTATATGTGAGTGAGTAATGACCAACACTTTTAGTTCTTAGTACATGAAATGTTAAATTGATTTTTTTTTATGAATTTCTTTTAATTAAGTGAATCATCAGTCTATTCTTGAACTTTTAAATAGACTAGTTTCTTATCCGATGGGATATAGAGTCAAAGATTAGCAGCTTTGGACCTTTTTAATCAACTTGTGATTAAAATTGTCCACATTGAACTCTAAGTTTCATTCTTATCATATCTTTTTCACAAACCCTAAACCTTATCAATTAAAAAAAGAAATTACCTAATTCTTTAAATTAGCATCAATCAATAAGATTAAAATTTGTGTGAATTGCATCAAATTGAATGAAACTTGTTCATATCAGTCTCAAGATTATGAATATATAAGAAAGGAGACAAAACTCAAAGAAAATGATATTTAAGAGAAATTCCTTCTTAAAATGTTTTTAATACTAATAGAACCTCATAATACAACTTAGAGACAGGCCATTGGTACCAAATGTTCACCTTTTTTTATTCAAGTATGCAATAATTGAATTCATTCACATAACTATAAAACAAATGGACAAACTATAAAATGAAACATAATAATTAGAAAATTCTACAGATTACCAACCTCTACTCTTCATCTTGGAAATCCATATATAGTATTACAACAAGCTACAGATGAGAGGAGGACACATGTCAAAACAAGAATGGATACAAAACTCTAGGAAGATGGGAACTAAAAGGCATGTAGGACATTCTTCCAAAAGATCGATTAGAAAAAGAAAAGTAGTTGAGACAGTAAGTGAACATTTATATCATACTTTTTAATATTTCTCCTCTTTGTCCTTCACTTTCCTTCATGAGAAATTTCTCAACTACTTCCTATCTACAAATATTTAATCTCTCCTACCACCTCCTAAACATAAATCTCCCTCTTTGTGGGTGACTCTATAGGTTTGACCTCTTGTAAATCAAGTGGCTTTGGTCTACCTAGCATCCATAATTACTTTATATTCAAAAATAAACTTAGTCAAATCTATTTCTTCCTTAAAAAGGGAAACAACTAATTTATTGTATGGGACATTAGAAGTATCTTCAAAAATTGACATTGTAGCCTTTTGAGTTAAACTGGCACCAAAGGAATTGGACCATTCTTGCCAATCTATCATTATGTTAGCAACATCAAAAATTGATGGTATATAAGGTTGTACTCCTTGAGATAAAACCTTTAATTTTCCTTGTATAATGTAACTTTTGAGTGAAGAAACCAATCAATTCCTTGACTATTTCCAAACCTTCCTTTACTATAATTATTTTGTCAAGCAAATTTGGCTTTCTATCCATTAGTACAATAAGCCTCTCCAAGAATTGAACGTATGGCCCCCAAAGATCAAATGTGGGTGACAGACATGAAATTTCCCCATTGCAAAATTTCTTAGCACTTTGTAAAGCAATGTAAGAATTATGAGCCTCTTGTGACATATTTGTCAAAATTTAAATCCTGTGGCTCATCAAACTCTTAAGAACAGTTGTCCTTATCTCATCTCCCTACTAAGTAGATTGAGCATCAATTCTCATTCTCCTCAATTCAATTGTATCCCGTTCTCCTAAATAATTTCTTTGTGTTGGGGCTTCAATTGTGTTCCTAGTTGGCTACTGTTCATCTTCATGTTCCTATGCTTTTCCTGCAAGAACAACCTACTCTGCCTATACAAGTTGTTCCCTAAGAGATGCAACTTCATTTTCAAGTTCTTGTACCTTGGCCTCAAGCTCTACAATCCTCTCTTCATACACATGGCTTTTTCTAAGCTCATATTCATAGATCTTTCTTACATTAATGTAATCAAGTATGGACTTAGAAATTCTAGTCTCCATCTCCTCTACCTTGGCTTCATTCATAAATGAAAAATGTTTCTTTGGCCTTAGAAATCTCTTTGCCAGAGGTGCCCTATAGAGTCCACACAATCATATTACCTTGCTCAGTGCTATGTACATCCATTAATTTTGGCTTATTTGATGATGGAGCCATACTCCAAACTACTAGAGATATGGTGTCTATTTTAAAACTTGCTCCTCTCTGCAATCCATTAGCACCAAATTCTTCATATAAAATGGAATTTTCTCGCCTTCTTATTTGATCAAGCATAAATTCTTGTTCCAAATCCCATCTAGGCACTATTAACATGCCACTCCTCTATACAAGATCTCTTGCCTCCTCTAGAGTCATGACTTTACTCTAAGGATCATAGACCTACAATTTCTCCACCAGTTCCAACTTTTGTTCATCTAATTCTCCTAGCTTCAAGTGCTAGTAGGCCTCCACCAAAAAAATAGAAGGTTTCGAAAGCTGCGTTAGAAGTCGGTGCAATTCTAGAATGTACTCCTAGTCCTTAACCCTCCGGGGTCTATTTAAGGATATTTCTAGGGACACAACCCAACAACCAGAATAGACACACTTCTTTAGATTAATTAACAGTTTCTCTTCCCTTAGCCTTTCAAAGACACTACGAATATGTAGTAAATGTTCTTCCAAAGTCTTGCTGAAAATTAAAATATCATCCAAATAGACAATAACAAATTTTCCCAAGAACTTCTTAAGTACCTCATTCATGAGCCGCATGAAGGTGCTTGGGGCGTTCATCAATCCAAAGGGCATGACTAACCACTCATAAAGACCCTCCTTGGTTTTGAAGGCTGTTTTCCACTCATCTCCTTCTCGAATCCGTATCTGATGATAGCCACTCTTCAGATCTATCTTTGTGAAGTACTGAGCTCCACTCAAGCAGTCCATAAGATCATCCATCCTTGGTAAAGGAAACCGGTACTTGATCGTTATCCTATTTATAGCTCAAGAATCTGTACACATCCTCCACTCTCCATCCTTTTTTAGTGTGAGTACTGCAGGTACTGCACATGGACTCAGGCTCTCTTGAATCAAGCCCTTCCTCAATAGCTCCTAAACCTGTCTATTTAGCTCCTCTGTTTTAGTAGGAGTCATCCTGTGAGCAGCCTTGTTAGGCAAACTAGCTCCTGGAATCAGATCTATCTGATGACTGATTTGCCTTACTGGTGGCAATCCATCTGGAACATTATCAGAGATAATATCTCCAAATTCTCCTAGTAAATCTGAAACTTCAAATGGTATTTCACTACTACCTTCTTTATCTTTCCTAGGAATCAAAGCATAGCACATACGCTGATGTTTCATGCCATCTAAAAACTTCCTTCCATCAACAAGACAAATCCTAGCACTGCTACATACCTTTTCACCTTCCTTTTTCATGGGCTTCAATTTGTGGCGAACTCCATCCTTTGTCAGAGAGTATGTGTTTGCATGTCCATCATGTATTGCATGTCTATCAAACTACCATGGTCTACCCAACAATAGATGGCAAACATCCATCGAAATAACATCACAGAGAACTTCATCATGGTAACTCCCAATTTTGAATTTTACCAAACATTGTTCACTTACCAGGACCTTATGATCATCTTTTACCCAAGAAATCTGATAGGGCTGGGGATGTTTCTCCCTCTTGAGCTTTAGCTTAGAGACCATCTCTTTGGATACCAAGTTATCAGTGCTACCACCATCAATGATCACATCACAACATTAATCCTCACACTTGCATCTAGTACAGAACAAGCTCCACCATTGTCCTGGTTCATTTTCACCACTTAGTAGGACTCTTTCATTTACCAAGGTCTCTCCTCTTTTTGCATCCTCTGAATGTGATGATTGTGCATCCTCATCCATATGAGAAACCCTAGCTTGGCCCTCAGCTCTCCTATCTGTCCTTCCTTGTCGTTGAGGGCATTCAAAGGCATGATGACCTTCTTCATTGCAATGGAAACAAGTACCACGAAAGCCTCCTCTTCCTTGCCCACATCCTCTACCTCTTCCTCTTTGATTTCCAAAGTCTTGATCACGGGAGCGGTTGAAAACCTCATTCCTCTGGTTCCTGCTAGTACCCTCATCTTCATTTTTCTTTTGAGTTTCATTGCGGCCTCCAGATGATCTACTGCTTCCCCTTCCTCCTTGACCGCGCCCTCTTTGTCTTCCTTCAAACCTTTTACTCAGCTTCTCTTCAACTCGTAGGGCAAACTGGTATGCTTCTTCAATGCTGGTCATTCTTACCAGACTTAGTTCTTCCTGGATGCTAGGTCGTAACCCACTGATATAACGAGCAACCTTCTCCTTATTTGCTTCTGCATGCCCCGCTCTAATCAGGAGTCGATAAAACTCCTCTGTATATTCTTGGACTGATCTTCCTGCTTGCTTTAACCCATGCATCTTCTTAAACAGATCAAGCTCGTAGTCCACAGGAATGAACTGCTTCTTCAATTTGTCCACCATGCGATCCCATCTTGTGATCTTCTCCTTTCCTCTTCTAAGTCTTTCCAGTTGAATCTCTTGCCACCAAATTTTGGCATGGCCTTTTAGTTTGGCCTTTGCAAACTTAACCCTATCTGGGTCCCTTATATCCTCATACTCAAAGTATTCGTCCAGTTCATTGATCCAATCGATCAACTCATCTGGTTTCAAATTTCCCGAAAATATACCCACTTCAATTGTAGGTCTTTTCCCAAACCTAGAAATGGCCCTAAAAAGCCTTTCCTCTACAGGATTCAGAACTTCCCCGTCAACTTCCATTACTTCCTCTTCATTGTCATCCTCACTATTGTCATTTGCAGCAATATTTGCTCCTCTACGAAGCTCCTCTTGCAATGCTTGTACCTGTCTCTGGAGGGCTCTAACCTCCTCAGGATCAACAGCTTTGGCCCTTCCACCACACTCTCTTCGTGGAGGCATCTTCTAAGTCGAACCCATAACCACACAGTCTTGGTGCAAACTGCCTCACAGTCGGCGCTCTATCTACACACTCAGGAAAACCTGCTCTGATACCACTTGATGGGGACACAACCCAACAACTAGAATAGACACAATAGAAAGGGGAAATTATATTAACTGAGAAAATAAGCTGGTACAAATAGTGCAGAGAAAATAAACTCAAAACATGCCCTGCGGGCTTACAATAGCATAAATCTGGAGAATATTTCTCCTTTTAGCACCTCCTCTCAAGCTCCAATCCGAACTGCCTTTTACAATGCTAGAAATCTCCTTAAATAGACCCCAGAGGGTTAAGGACTAGGAGTACATTCTAGAAAGTGCTAGTAGGCCTCCACCGACAAAATAGAAGGTTCTGAAAGTTCGGCTACCGTTTCTGGATTCTTTTAGAATTGCACCGACTTCTAACGCAGCTTTCGGAACCTTCTATTTTGTTGGTGGAGGCCTACTAGCACTTTCTAGAATGTACTCCTAGTCCTTAACCCTCCGGGGTCTATTTAAGGAGATTTCTGGCATTGTAAAAGGCAATTCGGATTGGAGCTTGAGAGGAGGTGCTAAAAGGAGAAATATTCTCCAGATTTATGCTATTGTAAGCCCGCAGGGCATGTTTTGAGTTTATTTTCTCTGCACTGTTTGTACCAGCTTATTTTCTCAGTTAATATAATTTCCCCTTTCTATTGTGTCTATTTTGGTTCTATATCTCTCTTTTGACATTAAAGTGTGGGACACACTTTTCTATTTACTGGGGGAGTCTGATGCAGGAGCATCTTGCATGAGAAAATTAAATTATTAGAAAAAAGAGAGAAAAAAAATTGAAAAAAAAAAAAAAAAAACAAAAAATTGAAGGAGAGAGAAAGTGACGAAAATGGAAGGAAAATAATTAAAAATAAAAAATAGGAAAAGTGGATAAAAGAGGAATCTCTATTTTCAAGGTGCATGGGTGGCATAAATAGAAAAATAATATAAATAGTTGTTATTCCATTAATTGAGGTGTGTAGGTGGCATCATGCATAGGAAAATAATAAAAATAGTTGTTATTCCATTAATTGAGGTGTGTAGGTGGCATCATGCATAGAAAAATAATAAAAATAGCTGTTATTCCATTAATTGAGGTGTGTAGGTGGCATCATGCATTTAATATTTGTTGTGATCCACAAAAGAAATGTAATTTTCTAATTGGGCCACATAGTGGTGCTTAGTTGTATTTAGGTGGAAATTCTAGAAGGTTGTAGATATTGTAGAAGGTTGTGGAGATTCTAGAATGTTGTGGATAAATCATGCCTTGGGTGGTAAGTGCCTATTTAAGAAAGGCCTATTATCATTTGTAATCAAGTTTTGGAATTGTAAGCTCTTCAAATCTAATCTCTTCTAATGAATTTCAAGTATTAATAGAATTTTTATGAAGCATTTTGTCATCTCTCTTGTCTCCATATTATTGCATTTTTGGTTGTGAGTTGGTACGGGTGGTGTGGCCCATCATCAGTGGTATCAGAGCCAGGTTGTTCCTGAGCGTGTGGACAGATCGCCGAACGTGAGGCAGTTTGCACCAGGACCTTGAGTTGGGTGAAGTTTGTGAAGAAGTTCTTGATTGTGTAGACAGAGCGCCGACTGTGAGGTAGTTTGCACGAGGTTCTTTTTTTTGGACAAGATTTGTCTTCTGAAGACTTGATTATGGAGAAGAGACAGACGAAGATGACTTTTGTGATTGGATGGATTCTGAGGATTCCTCGACTTGAGAAATTTAGAGCAAGAAATCAACAATCATTGCTAGTTGATTTGTAGAAGCAAGTGAATGAATTAGAAGTTGAGTTGCGGAAACAAAGAGAATGTCACCAGAAAAGAGATGTTGATAATTCCTTGGATGTGGAAAAGAAAGATGATCCAATGGAAGAGCAAGCGGATGAAGAGGAAATCATTTGCGAACCTAAAGTTGAAGAAGATGAACGAGAAGAGGAAGAGCATGAAGATAACCATATTTGTATGCCAAAAGTAGATGAAGGTGATTGGAAGACTAAAACAATGGAGGAAGAGTATAGTGCCTTCGTTGGAGATCAAGCAAGTGGAGTAGTTACGTGCATTGTTGATGACATAAAAGAGGCAAGCAAAGATGAAGATGTCAAACAGGTAAATTCTTATGAATCATGGGATGTTGTCTTTGATATGAGTTTAAAAGATATTGATGATTTTTTGCATGAGGATCTTGTTAGTCATGTGTGGTATGCAAAGGAAGATAGGTATGGTGTTGATGGATTTATTACAGGTGTGATTAATTCAACAAGATTGAATGAGGATGAGATTTATGCTTGGATAGAGTTCATTGCAAAGGAGAAATTTCAGCATCGGATACTTGTTCCAGCTATGTGTTGGAGGAAGAGGAAAAAAAATTATGTCAACAATGGCTACTTCATTTTGTGACTCCATATTCACAAAAAAAAAAAAAATTTCTACCATGGGAGTCGGATGCAGGAGGATCATGCATCAGCAAAAAAAAAAAAAAAAAAATGTGGAAGATTTGCATGTTGGTTTTCTTGTCCCTATTGAGGTGGAAGCTTGTGGTGAAGATGAAGATGGTTCTATATCTCTCTTTTGACATCAAAGTGTGGGACACACTTTTCTATTTACCGGGGGAGTCTGATGCGGGAGAATCTTGCATGAGAAAATTAAATTATTAGAAAAAAAAAAAAAAGAGAGAAAAAAAAAATTGAAAAAAAAAAAAAAAAAAAAATTTGGAGGAGAGAGAAAGTGACGAAAATGGAAGGAAAATAATTAAAAATAAAAAATAGAAAAAGTGGATAAAAGAGGAATCTCTATTTTCAAGGTGCATGGGTGGCATAAATAGAAAAATAATATAAATAGTTGTTATTCCATTAATTGAGGTGTGTAGGTGGCATCATGCATAGGAAAATAATAAAAATAGCTGTTATTCCATTAATTGAGGTGTGTAGGTGGCATCATGCATAGAAAAATAATAAAAATAGCTGTTATTCCATTAATTGAGGTGTGTAGGTGGCATCATGCATTTAATATTTGTTGTGATCCACAAAAGAAATGTAATTTTCTAATTGGGCCACATAGTGGTGCTTAGTTGTATTTAGGTGGAAATTCTAGAAGGTTGTAGATATTGTAGAAGGTTGTGGAGATTCTAGAATGTTGTGGATAAATCATGCCTTGGGTGGTAAGTGCCTATTTAAGAAAGGCCTATTATCATTTGTAATCAAGTTTTGGAATTGTAAGCTCTTCAAATCTAATCTCTTCTAATGAATTTCAAGTATTAATAGAATTTTTATGAAGCATTTTGTCATCTCTCTTGTCTCCATATTATTGCATTTTTGGTTGTGAGTTGGTACGGGTGGTGTGGCCCATCATCAGTGGTATCAGAGCCAGGTTGTTCCTGAGCGTGCGGACAGATCGCCGAACGTGAGGCAGTTTGCACCAGGACCTTGAGTTGGGTGAAGTTTGTGAAGAAGTTCTTGATTGTGTAGACAGAGCGCCGACTGTGAGGCAGTTTGCACGAGGTTCTTTTTTTTGGACAAGATTTGTCTTCTGAAGACTTGATTATGGAGAAGAGACAGACGAAGATGACTTTTGTGATTGGATGGATTCTGAGGATTCCTCGACTTGAGAAATTTAGAGCAAGAAATCAACAATCATTGCTAGTTGATTTGTAGAAGCAAGTGAATGAATTAGAAGTTGAGTTGCGGAAACAAAGAGAATGTCACCAGAAAAGAGATGTTGATAATTCCTTGGATGTGGAAAAGAAAGATGATCCAATGGAAGAGCAAGCGGATGAAGAGGAAATCATTTGCGAACCTAAAGTTGAAGAAGATGAACGAGAAGAGGAAGAGCATGAAGATAACCATATTTGTATGCCAAAAGTAGATGAAGGTGATTGGAAGACTAAAACAATGGAGGAAGAGTATAGTGCCTTCGTTGGAGATCAAGCAAGTGGAGTAGTTACGTGCATTGTTGATGACATAAAAGAGGCAAGCAAAGATGAAGATGTCAAACAGGAAAATTCTTATGAATCATGGGATGTTGTCTTTGATATGAGTTTAAAAGATATTGATGATTTTTTGCATGAGGATCTTGTTAGTCATGTGTGGTATGCAAAGGAAGATAGGTATGGTGTTGATGGATTTATTACAGGTGTGATTAATTCAACAAGATTGAATGAGGATGAGATTTATGCTTGGATAGAGTTCATTGCAAAGGAGAAATTTCAGCATCGGATACTTGTTCCAGCTATGTGTTGGAGGAAGAGGAAAAAAAATTATGTCAACAATGGCTACTTCATTTTGTGACTCCATATTCACAAAAAAAAAAAAAATTTCTACCATGGGAGTCGGATGCAGGAGGATCATGCATCAGCAAAAAAAAAAAAAAAAAAATGTGGAAGATTTGCATGTTGGTTTTCTTGTCCCTATTGAGGTGGAAGCTTGTGGTGAAGATGAAGATGGTTCTATATCTCTCTTTTGACATCAAAGTGTGGGACACACTTTTCTATTTACCGGGGGAGTCTGATGCAGGAGAATCTTGCATGAGAAAATTAAATTATTAGAAAAAAAAAAAAAAGAGAGAAAAAAAAATTGAAAAAAAAAAAAAAAAAAAAATTTGGAGGAGAGAGAAAGTGACGAAAATGGAAGGAAAATAATTAAAAATAAAAAATAGGAAAAGTGGATAAAAGAGGAATCTCTATTTTCAAGGTGCATGGGTGGCATAAATAGAAAAATAATATAAATAGTTGTTATTCCATTAATTGAGGTGTGTAGGTGGCATCATGCATAGGAAAATAATAAAAATAGCTGTTATTCCATTAATTGAGGTGTGTAGGTGGCATCATGCATAGAAAAATAATAAAAATAGCTGTTATTCCATTAATTGAGGTGTGTAGGTGGCATCATGCATTTAATATTTGTTGTGATCCACAAAAGAAATGTAATTTTCTAATTGGGCCACATAGTGGTGCTTAGTTGTATTTAGGTGGAAATTCTAGAAGGTTGTAGATATTGTAGAAGGTTGTGGAGATTCTAGAATGTTGTGGATAAATCATGCCTTGGGTGGTAAGTGCCTATTTAAGAAAGGCCTATTATCATTTGTAATCAAGTTTTGGAATTGTAAGCTCTTCAAATCTAATCTCTTCTAATGAATTTCAAGTATTAATAGAATTTTTATGAAGCATTTTGTCATCTCTCTTGTCTCCATATTATTGCATTTTTGGTTGTGAGTTGGTACGGGTGGTGTGGCCCGTCATCAGTGGTATCAGAGCCAGGTTGTTCCTGAGCGTGCGGACAGATCGCCGAACGTGAGGCAGTTTGCACCAGGACCTTGAGTTGGGTGAAGTTTGTGAAGAAGTTCTTGATTGTGTAGACAGAGCGCCGACTGTGAGGCAGTTTGCACGAGGTTCTTTTTTTTGGACAAGATTTGTCTTCTGAAGACTTGATTATGGAGAAGAGACAGACGAAGATGACTTTTGTGATTGGATGGATTCTGAGGATTCTTCGACTTGAGAAATTTAGAGCAAGAAATCAACAATCATTGCTAGTTGATTTGCAGAAGCAAGTGAATGAATTAGAAGCTGAGTTGCGGAAACAGAGAGCATGTCACCAGAAAAGAGATGTTGATAATTCCTTGGATGTGGAAAAGAAAGATGATCCAATGGAAGAGCAAGCGGATGAAGAGGAAATCATTTGCAAACCTAAAGTTGAAGAAGATGAACGAGAAGAGGAAGAGCATGAAGATAACCATATTTGTATGCCAAAAGTAGATGAAGGTGATTGGAAGACTAAAACAATGGAGGAAGAGTATAGTGCCTTCATTGGAGATCAAGCAAGTGGAGTAGTTACGTGCATTGTTGATGACATAAAAGAGGCAAGCAAAGATGAAGATGTCAAACAGGTAAATTCTTATGAATCATGGGATGTTGTCTTTGATATGAGTTTAAAAGATATTGATGATTTTTTGCATGAGGATCTTGTTAGTCATGTGTGGTATGCAAAGGAAGATAGGTATGGTGTTGATGGATTTATTACAGGTGTGATTAATTCAACAAGATTGAATGAGGATGAGATTTATGCTTGGATAGAGTTCATTGCAAAGGAGAAATTTCAGCATCGGATACTTGTTCCAGCTATGTGTTGGAGGAAGAGGAAAAAAAATTATGTCAACAATGGCTACTTCATTTTGTGACTCCATATTCACAAAAAAAAAAAAAATTTCTACCATGGGAGTCGGATGCAGGAGGATCATGCATCAGCAAAAAAAAAAAAAAAAAAAAAAGTGTGGAAGATTTGTATGTTGGTTTTCTTGTCCCTATTGAGGTGGAAGCTTGTGGTGAAGATGAAGATGGTTCTATATCTCTCTTTTGACATCAAAGTGTGGGACACACTTTTCTATTTACCGGGGGAGTCTGATGCAGGAGCATCTTGCATGAGAAAATTAAATTATTAGAAAAAAAAAAAAAAAGAGAGAAAAAAAAATTGAAAAAAAAAAAAAAAAAAAAAAAAATTGGAGGAGAGAGAAAGTGACGAAAATGAAAGGAAAATAATTAAAAATAAAAAATAGGAAAAGTGGATAAAAGAGGAATCTCTATTTTCAAGGTGCATGGGTGGCATAAATAAAAAAAATAATATAAATAGTTGTTATTCCATTAATTGAGGTGTGTAGGTGGCATCATGCATAGGAAAATAATAAAAATAGCTGTTATTCCATTAATTGAGGTGTGTAGGTGGCATCATGCATAGAAAAATAATAAAAATAGCTGTTATTCCATTAATTGAGGTGTGTAGGTGGCATCATGCATTTAATATTTGTTGTGATCCACAAAAGAAATGTAATTTTCTAATTGGGCCACATAGTGGTGCTTAGTTGTATTTAGGTGGAAATTCTAGAAGGTTGTAGATATTGTAGAAGGTTGTGGAGATTCTAGAATGTTGTGGATAAATCATGCCTTGGGTGGTAAGTGCCTATTTAAGAAAGGCCTATTATCATTTGTAATCAAGTTTTGGAATTGTAAGTTCTTCAAATCTAATCTCTTCTAATGAATTTCAAGTATTAATGGAATTTTTATGAAGCATTTTGTCATCTCTCTTGTCTCCATATTATTGCATTTTTGGTTGTGAGTTGGTACGGGTGGTGTGGCCCGTCATCAATGATCCTATCATCTAGCCTTTTTGTTGCTAATTTCATGTCAGTGAGTGTACTCTTAGCTAAATTAATCCTATCTTGGAGCTAATTTTTCCTTAAATCAGCAAAATACTGACTATTACCAAGTAAAATGTGCAATGTCCTTTATTTCACCTATGGAGGGATATGGACAATCTTTTGTCTCTTATTTCCCTTTGTGACCCATGATGCTTTAGGGACATCATCTTCTTCTATCTCTAGGGTTACATCAAGTTCAAGTCTTATGGGCATACCCTATCCTCCTCTCATATTGGTCCTTTAGGCATCTTAGCCATAATCTTAACATGGTCAATGATCATCTTCCTAATCCTCTAAGGATATGTAATATCCATATAAAATCCCATAAAATAGGGATCATCTCTCTTCATTTGTCTTTCCACCCTCAAGACATCATCTAGCTTTGCTAGCATGTAAGCTACCTCACCCTCTACAACTATGTTAGGAATAACATCCTCATGGGGTAATTCCTTGGTGCTAGGAAATACATAATTTCTTATCTCTTTAAGGATAACCCTTATCCAATTGTCAAGATCATACATTCTATAAGGACCAGTTGACAAATTGTAATGATGGAGGAAGGTATGGGTCTAATCCAAGGCCTCTTTTGCAATTGTAAAACCCCCAAACCTAAAATACCTACACAAGAAAGTGCCCTTATGGACTTTTGGTCCTAGATACTCCCTATTGACCATAAATAATTTCCATATGAAATCAATTATACCCAATATAGGAGGGATAAACTTTGGTAATATATGGGGAGGCTGAGGACAACCATAAATTCTCATCAAAGAAAAAGTTGGGAATAAGAAAATGTCTCCCCAATTATGATCTAATATTTTTCCTTAAAGAAGCAAGGCTAGTCTCAAGAGGCCTTTTAAAATAGTAGGTTCCATAAAGTAATCTAGATCTAACATTCTCATTATTACAACACTGAAATTATCAAAGAATGAAACAAAATTAGAAAAATGATAATTACTATCCAATACCCATGTCCACAACTGAACTGATAAGTATTCATTTACATCAGAAGTATGATCAATGAAATCAAAATTTACATACCCTAAATTCTTGTAGAGGATTAGGTTCATTAGCAATGAATATTGATGGAACTTGAAATCTTTAAACTCTCCACTTTGAACTAGGGAAATGTTTTATTTCATCACCTTTAGAATGTAATTAACATAGTCATACTCCCACCATGATAGGATTCTTTTACATCTCTCACAATTATAAATTCAGCTCCATAGACCATGTTAGTTCCATCTTTTCCAACCATCTTGTGGACACCGTATACTATTTTTACAAAGTAATTTTTAAATTTGTCCGAAGGCATCATTTTTTCTACCTTCTTAGGGTAATCACCCACATTCTTTAAATCCATGGGAATATTTTGTAGCACAGATTTCCCAGTGTACACTTTGATATTCTCCTCAAACTTCCTTTGCAAATCCTTTAAATATACAGGCTAGCCCATAGCTCCATCTAGCCCAAAAGCCTCAACGAACAATTCACAGTCAAGTGTACAAAGAATAGTTCCATCTATCTTATGAAAATATTTGGTGGCTAGAATGTAGCAATCAAATAGGGCCTTCATCAAGTCCACATTCATAAAAACTTTCAAAAATGTCAATTTGGCCAAATTCTTCTTCCATAGATTACACATAGGAATCTTCTTCTCCCTATTATAATAGAAATACTTGAAAAGTTCAGAACAAGTAACACTAGGGCATACAACATCTCTACAAAGAGCATATGGGTCAACAAAGGCATGGTCATCTACAACATTGGCATTAGAAGAACTAGGAAAAAGTTTAATCAACTTTTCAAAAAATCTATTAGGTTTCCTTTGTCATGATTTTCCCACCTTAGAAGTTGAAGTCTTTGCAACTCCCATATTTGATGCTTGAATTTCTTCTACCTCTTTATCAGACATCTTTACAATATGTTAGCAAACATGGTATAGAATCTACTCTCAGACTCTGAAACTACTATCTATATATACTAAAAACTCTATAACTATTCAAAGTCTCTTTCTTTCCAAATGGTGAATTGTAATTATCAAATAAAAAAGCCTTTATAACTCAATGTATACAAATCAACATTCATCTTTGCATTGATTTTCAACATGCTTGAAACATAATATCAGCTTATTTTGTCACCTCAAGGGAGAATCACCATTACTATCCAGCAATGCATTTTTGGTACCATATTTAAATCTTAATTGTTGAGAAGCTTATTGTCATTTCCATCTCAAAAAAAGTGACTTAGCATGTTTTATGTCAAAATAGGGTTTATGATCTTATGATCATTACTATCAAAAAGACTCCTTGTATTATCTTATAGCTAAATAAATAGTTTCCCAATGTTATGAAACCCTTTTGAAAAACCCTTATCGAATAGTTGAAAGCCACAAAAAAACCCTTTATGATCTTATGGCTCCATAGTTGTCGTGGTGTCGACATTGAATTTTCTTCCTCTATGATCTTATGGTAATTGGCTTATGTAGAAATGGCATAACATCTTACCTTAACCCATTTCACCTTATGATCTTATGATCGTGGTCATCTTATTACTTTGTAACATCTCTATTTATCCTTCAAACTCTTATGATACTACAAGAAACTATTACCCTTCTCTACCTTAGCATCATGGGCCTTGCCTTTTTCATTTATGATCTTACGATCATGACTTATTTGTAACATCAAAGCACATTATCTATTACCCTAAGATCTTATGCTAGACTATCTATCGTAAGATTGAAGATCGTGAAATGCCACACAAAACTTAATATAAAAATCTTTTCTAGTCCCATTGGTCTAACTAAGCATCCACCTGGTATTCATTTCATAATCTGGTCAATCAAAATTGGACACTTTTTCTTGTCATTCAACACCTTATGATCCTATGATCCTAAGTGTCCCATAACATGGCAACAACCAAATATTACCTTCATGACCTTATGATTACCATAGCTTTGTAACATTGTAATACCTACTTTCTCGGTCCCTAATATTGTGATTACCTTCCTTGTCATAATTTTGTAGGAGATAAAATGAAACTACCCAAACTGACATACAATCATATGATACAACAGGAATCATAAGATCGAGAAAACTTTCTTATCCACAATATTACGGTACAATGCTTATCTTAAGATCAGGAAACTAAAAACATTTCATCATGATCCTCTGGTAACCCTTTTTTCATAACATCATAGGAGATGATGTAAAAGACAAGTAAACTTATACTTAGCTATAAAACCTAGGGCTTAGGCCTAAAATCTGAAATTTATAAAAAAAAATTTGCAATGTAGGATGGAATCAAAACCCTAGCACACCAAATTTCATACTTGGGGCAAAAAATGAAAAATAATCAGATTAGGGAAAAAAGCATGTAAGGATTTTTCTTCCAGAAATGAAAATAAATAATGTTTAACTCTAACATTACAACTCTCCTTTTAATAATATTTTCACCCTAAAATTTTGAAATTTAAGCTTGGTGAAAATATGGACTATAAAAATTGACAATAAAACAAGGAAGAATGTATGTGAAACCTTTATCAATGTCTATTGTAGAGACATCATCAGAACAAAGAATTCCATATGCTGTAGTATTAGCTAAATATCTAAGTGAGCCAAAGAGGAAAATAGAACGATTGGTGGAATCCATCACTATGAAGACTAAAAGAGTCAAACAACAAGCTATTGGACTAGGTAAAAGACAAAAGACATTGTTGAAAATTATGGAATCCAATGAAGAAGAAGAAGAAGAAAAAGAAGCAAAATGAGTAGAGAGAGTTACCATTTCTAAACAAGTAGCAAGTAAAGCAAGGCAACCTTGGAAGCCAAAGATTGAGAAGATAAACTTAGCCATTTCTAATAAAGGGAGTTTTTTCAAATGAACAAAATTGATTATTTGTATAATGGTGTTGAGAAAGATCAAATCGATATCTCTATTGTGAGATATATAATTGCAAACAATCTAAAACATAAGGATATTGAAGCCACAGTAAATTAGAAAGTCTATGACAAACTTGTTGGTTTAAAGAATAATTTTGATAGCTGAGTGATAATACACTTAACCATTTTTCACTATACATGCCGAGCAAAGAGAAGGTGTCGAGTAATGACAAGCGTTGAGTAACGTGAGGTGCTGAGTAATAACAAGTGCCGAGTAATATAAGGTGTCAAGTAATGACAAGTGCTGAACAACATAAGGTGTCGAGTGTTAATAAGTGCTGAGTAGCATAAAGTACTAAGTGATACAGTTTTGTTAAGGTGTCGAGCTATCTAGGAAATAGCATATGCTAAGTATCAGTAATTCTTCAGGAGCCGAGTAACTCAAGATATCAGCATAAGAGTTTTTGATTGCACAAACTATGAAGTAAACCATTTTTGTAGCTAACATAAGATAAATCTTGAAAGATATAGATATAAGAACAAAGCTTTTACATTTTCTATGAAATCTGCATGCAGCCAATTGGAAAATTGGAAAGGCATGCAACCAATCAGCAAAAGGAAATTATTGAGCAAGAAATTAAGAATCAATGTGGATCGTAGATTCATATCAAACCCTGAGTCTTTGAACTCTTTTTAAGGAAGATGAAAGTTTCATTGAAAGCGAGATGAGAGAAGTAGAGCAGTGTTAAAGGAAAAACATAATGGAATTCAGTGAAAGGAGACATAGAAAATAAGAGCAACAATTCAATAATCAGTTGATCAGAACAAAGAAAAGAAGAAAACCAAAAATTAGATCTCAGAGGATCGAAATCAGAGAAAGAGCCAGAACAAGTAACTGTATCTAGCAAACAAGGATTGCAAACAATCAGGTTTATAATATCTAATACTCTCTTACTAGTGTATTAGAAAGGAAATCCTATGTAGATAGGTTGGCTTAATAGCTATCTATAGATCCTTATCAAAAGGTGAATAAATCCTTTAACAGGGTGACACTTCATGTTGAGTATTTTGAAATCCTTTAACCAGGTCACTATTGACACAGTGTAAAGCCTTTAATAGGGCAGGCCTTTAACAGCGTAGACCATTAGAAGTGGTTGAACAATATTGCTGCAGTAATTTTTGTGGGTATCATCCCCACCCTAGTTTTACCTTCTTATTCTTGGAGGGTTTCTGGGTTACCAATTCCTAGTGTTATGTGTTGTGTATGCATGTTTTAGTTTCATATTTTCTTGATGTATTTACATTCATGCAATTTACTTTCAGTTAAAAGGTTTTATTGGTTAAAGTACAATACTTCTGATTCACCCCCCCCCCCCCCCCACCCTCATAAGTATTCTTTCCATATTTTAATATTCCAACAATTGGTATTAGAGCCTAGTTAGGTTCTCACAAGAAAAATTCTAAGAGCTTGGAGGAAAAGATCTAAAGATGGAAGCTTTCAAACTTGGAAAGATCATTGAGAATCAGGTGATAGATGTGCAACTTGCTCTGCATAGCTTGGAGGAATTTAGAAACAAGTTGAGAAACTCATTAAAAAAGAGGAAGGATCTAGCCATAGCCAAAAATGAGATAAACTACAAGGAGATTGATACCACAAATATATTTTCCAATGGAGATACTAAAGAGTTTGATGCAGCAATTGCAGAACTGATGGAGAAAAATAAAGTTCAAGCAGATGAGATAAGATCTCTTAGAATGGAACATGAATCATAGGCTATAATGTTATATGAAATCACTACACAAAAGAAAAGAGGAGTTGAAGATAAAGTCATGATGGAAAATGACAAAAGGAATCTTGCAAATAGGCTTGAAGAAAAATGTACTAAATTGACAAGGATCTCAAACATGCAAATGGATACACTTGCCCAAATGATGAACCTTCATCATGAACTTAATGTGAAAGACATTGAGATCTCTACACTGAAGATGTAGAATGAACAATTGCAAAATGACCTAAGAAGAGAGAAGGAAATTTTAGAAAATTTCAATAAACCCAATGAAGCCATCAAGTATTTTGAGCAATTACTGAAGTCCCCAAGATCAACCCATGATACATCAGGACTTGGATACAACAACACTGAAGTTGGAGAATCATCAAAGAGTGCAGAACAAAAAAGCGACAAAGGTAAAAATGTCAAACCTACATGTCATTTTTGTGGAAAGAAAGGTCATACATCTAATGTATGTAGAAGCAAGAATGCCCATCAGCATGATAAACCTAAAAGTATGAACCATTGTCATAAGTGCAAGAAGCAAGGTCATCAAGCATATGAATGCAAAATCAAGACTATTAAGACATCAAGATTTGAGGGTCACTGTCATAATTGCAAGAAATATGGACATAGAGCTTTTGAATGTAGATCAAAGCCTATGTGAATATCAAATCAACTAGCAAGGATATCAAACCATGAATTTTGGGATTACAACACTAGGTACAATTGTCACTATTGTCAAGAATATGGACATACACCCCAGAATTGCATAAGAACCCATTTCAAGGGAAACTATATAAGATCGTTGAGTCAAACTACATGTTTTAGTTGCTTAAAAATTGGTCATGTTAGCAAAAATTTCCTAACAAGGTCAAAGCCACCAAGTTCTGAGTTCAGCAATAAAAAGGCAAAGACAAATGTTGAACACATCAAAAATGAAATGAATAAGACATGGAAGAAGAAAGATGAAAATAGCACATCAAGTGTAGAGATCACTTCACCTAATAGGTCAAGTGATCACACTTCATCAAATTAAGCAAGCATAGGTGTGTGGGATAGATAAACTAAGATACATCAAACATCAGTCCCAAAAGATTGAATAACTGCAAAGAAGAAATCAGCATAAGAAGAGATGCCAAGTCAAAATTGAGAGTCTTGTAAAATTTATCAAAATTGTCTTCAGATGCTAAGTTGTTAAGAGCGACCGAGTTGATAGATGATGTCGAGCTGTGAAATACTAATGGGAGCCGAGCAAAGTGAAAATACAATAAGTGCTAAGTTATGTCAAAATCTTTCAAGTGTTGAGTAGATAGTTGTCAATGCACTAAGCATTAATTACTCTATTTTGAAGGTACATAATTCAATTTTCAATCATTTCCCACCATTCAAATGTGAAGCAAAGTCGAGAAGAGCGGAGAAGATCAAGGTCAGCTCAGAAGCCATTTGTGAAGATTTCAATAGCGATTCAGCACAAGTTTCATCGATTTGAGGTATTTTACTTAAGTGTCGAGCTACATAGAGTTTATAAACTTGTTTAAATTGTAAACCCTAGTTTGGAAAACAATGGCATCTGGGTCAGGAACTACTAAGGATAAAGAGAGTCATGAAATATAGCTGGTCAGTAATGAAGTAAAACAACCTAAATTCAAACCCATTCCAGAAGTAGCATACAAGAATGATCTCGCAGGTGCATTATCAATTATTCCTGATAAAGTTGTTATGGTCCAAGATGTTTGTAGATGTTATAACTACAAAATTAGAGCCATAGGAGATTTAGAGATTTACAATGCATATGACAAGCTATGTGAGAACAAGATACTGAAAGATGAGTTCTCAATAGTAGAAAGAAAAAGATTAACCAAAACCCTAGAATTTTTTATTGTTTTCAAAATTGAATGGGTACGGATAGTTTTGAGCAGAATACATGATGGATCCTTTTGGAGTTAGGGCCAGTAAAATTCACTAAGAAAACTATTCATAGAGTTATTGGTATTCCAACCCTAGATTGGCCAAAGACCCTATGAAGTGACAAAAGGGAAGTAACAGAGAAAAACACAGGTGCTAAATGGAATAATAGAGGAATGACTATTGATATAGTCACAAATCCTCTACTAGATTTTGCTGTGAGAATCATTTCACACAAATTCTATCAATCAAGCAAATTGAATAGTGTGCCTTGTATAGTAGTTGATGTTGCATATAAGATAATTAAAAAGGATCATACCTATGATCTAGCAGAGCTCATGTTTCAACAAATTAATGAAAACTTGGGAGCTATAAGGAAAAGCAAGGGAGCTCAATGCAAATTTGGATCAGTTTTGGTATGCATATTTTTCTATCTGATGAAAGAATTCCCTTTAGTAGGTAAGGTAAGATGGAGTCCGGACAAAACAATTGTTGAACAAATCAATGGATATATTGAACAGATGGGTGAAAATTTTGATGCCCAAATGACTAGTTACTTTGAGGACTTTAAACAGTCCATGAAACAAAGAATGAGGATTCCAGTCTCATTGACTGAGAAATATGAAAAAGATATTTGTTTTCTTATAGATATTGATTATACCTATATACAAGCAGTCATACCTAGAGTAAGATGGCTTAGGCCACTAGGTTATGAACTTGATATTGATCAAGCTTCTGCATCAATAACAACCCTTCTTGTAGAAGAAGTTGATAAGAATGCAAAAGCATTTGGAACTTATGATGTTGTTAAATCAAGGGTGATAACAGATTTGAATTCTGCCTCAGTAGTAAAGAAGAAAGAAAATATGGTGAGACAAATCAAGAGAAAATTTGGTGTTGAAGGTGAAGGAACAGTAGAAGATGAAGAAGAAGACATTGAAGATAAGGGAGATGAACCACAAGGTTTGAATCAAGGGTTAGGAGAAGAAAAAGAGGAAAGTGCTAAGGAAGAAGAAGCTAAGGAGCACAAGTTAAACTCAAGGTCATAAAAAGAAAGGCCACAACTCCTGCTGCTCCTCAACCCAAAGGAAAGAAAGTAGCTACTCCTGCACAAAAGAGACCGACTACAAGGGCTACAAAAAAAAAAAGCCTAAGAGGGGGCAAAAGAGAAGAAGAAAACTCCAAAGAAGACTATTGATGAGTCTAAGAAGAAAAGAAAATTTGTTGCCCAGCCTGAAACAGATGAGGAGAAGATAGAGTCCGAGGACAACAGTCAATTTCAAGTGGTAAGACACAAACCTCAGACTGTTGTTGATAAATTATGTTCAAAAATTAGGAATGATGATTTGAAAGGTTTAAAGAACCTAAATTTTTCTAAGCTCACCAAAGAAGAGAAAAATGAATTAGAGGAATCTGTGTATGCTATGATGGCTGAATATAAGCACACTCTTGAATTAGAAGAATCAATGCCTAAAGAATTGTATAAAATTGTAGAGGATAAATGGCATTTTTGTTTACAAATGGAAAGGGAGATAAGGGAGTCAACATTAGCTAGATTGTTGCCTGATTTGTCTAGAGATCAAGTAGCAAATGTAGTAAAAAGGCATAACAATAGATTCACTCCCAAGCATAGAGCATTCAGCATTCTACAGAATAAAATTGAAGAGGTAGTTACAAAATCCACAAGATTGTGGAAAATAGTTTACAAGAAAATAGATGATTTGTATAATGAAGAATATAAGGCAGAGGCAAGTGCCAAGATAAAGGAAAAGAAGGCATCAAACATCAAAGAAAAAGAGAAGGAACAAGTGGAGAAGAAGGTTGAAGAAGAAAAGAAAGAAAAGGCACATACTGAGGAGAAAGAGGAAGAGAAAGATATAGTTGAGCCACAAGATCAAAGTGTGCAAGACACACAGGTATCCCCTCCTAGTCCTCCTCATGCCACCATCACACCTACAAAGATTATAAAAATCAAGGATGTTACAGACACTTCAAACCCAAACATCAATCCATTAACTACAGAGGATTTAGAAATCCTTGACCAATCATCACTAGTAGCAAAATTAAGTTCAAATCCTGTATTGGTCAATGTTGATGAATTATAGAATCCAGAAGTTAAAACAAAGATAATCAAGGTGAAAACACAAATGCCACCTTTGACCATACAAACTACTAGTATTCTATTTCTTCCACCACCACCACCAAGTGTAGTCTCCTATACACTTCAAATGCCAAGTACAGTAGCAGGGGAAATAAAAGAAACATTTGAACAACTAGAAAGTTCAACCCCACCTTGTGATCATCAAAAGGATACACAAGCTGAAGAAAAAGATGAGACAAAGAAGAAGGAGGAGTCTGCAATACAAACACTAGTTGCATTACCAAAATCTGGTACTCCAACACAGACTCTTCAGTAGCTGAGCACTGATGGGTTGCAATTACAAATCAAGACACCAGGCTTGAGCTCATCAAAGGCAGTTAGGAAACTTCACTATGGAGTTCCTAAACTTGATGAAGAAATAAAGATTCCATATTATGAATCCATCACTCTCACTAAAGAGAAGATCAATGAAATTTAGAGTGCATTGGATAGAAGAAGGAGACAAGAAGCACTAAGAAGAGAACACAAGCATAAGCTCACCTTGAATGAAATCAAAGACATATTCACAGAAGCTTTTTTCTTATAGTCTCTAGATGAGTCAAGACCAATTATAGAGCAACTATCTGATATAGTTGACCAAGTGACTAGTGAAGACCAAGAAATAAATGCCAAATTGCTAGAATGGTTAGAAAGAAAGTTCCAAGGAAAGGTAAATAATAAAATATCTGGTGATATAACACTATCACAAGTGGAACTGGCAAAGAAAATTGAAATAGTTAAAACTGTACTAGGAAACATCTTTTCCCTATATAACAAGTTGTGTGATTTTTCCACATTCACACAGGACACTAGCCAGAAGATACTGAGCTTGGAGAAAAATTTGAAGATTTCTAGCATGCAACTCCCCACAAATCCAGCTCAGAGTGAGAAGCATTTTTCCCAATCAATTCACACACAAAGAGAGTTAGTTGTCTTAGCAGCAGAGGAGGCAACCACTAAAGCTAAATTGATGCAAATTCAATCTTCAGTTACTCCTCATTTGGAATTACTTCACAAGGAGCAGATAAATGTAGGGACAATCCTCAAGAAATACCCCAGTCTTTCTACATCTAATGGACTTGTACACCTAGCAGCAGAGATTGCCATCCAGCATAAGTCATTGGATGTTGCACTAGCAAATTGGGATGCAGCTCTGAAGGTACTCCTTGAAGTAAATAGTACATTTTTCACTAAGTATGGAATTTCCCTCTAGAACCTTTGACATAAGTGTCAAAAAGGGGGAGAATAAGTATGGGGGAGTGATAAGAAAAGATTAAGTATGGGTGAGGTAAGTATAGGAATGAAATGATAAGTATGATAAAAGGGAGAGATAGCAAATTTTTGAACAAATTTTGATTAGCCAGAATGCAAAAATAGGACAAAAATCACTGAGTGTACATACAAGATCAACTAACAAGGAGTCATGAGGTATATTATTATTTGCTCCTAAAACTTTTGTAGCAAATAAAAAGATACATGAAATAATGACAAAGATACCAAGATCTTAGTTAAGTGTTTTTGCCACTCATGTCAAAGGGGGAGATTGTTGGTTTAAAGAATAATTTTGATAGCTGAGTGTCAATACACTTAACCATTTTTCACTATACATGTCGAGCAAAGAGAAGGTGCCAAGTAATGACAAGTGCCAAGTAACATGAGGTGCCGAGTAATAACAAGTACCAAGTAATATAAGGTGCCGAGTAATGACAAGTGTCGAGCAACATAAGGTGTCGAGTGTTAATAACTGTCGAGTAGCATAAAGTGTCGAGTGATACAGTTTTGTTAAGGTGCCAAGCTATCCAAAAAATAGCATGTGTCGAGTATCAGTAATGCTTCAGGAGCCGAGTAACTTAGGATATTAGCATAAGAGTTTGTGATTGCACAAACTATGATGTAAACCATTTTTGTAGCTGACATAAGATAAATCTCAAAAGATATAGAGATAAGAATGAATCTTTTACATTTTCTATGAAATCTGCATGCAGCCAATTGGAAAATTGGAAAGACATGCAACCAATTAGCAAAAGGCAAGTATTGAACGAGAAATTAAGCATCAATGTGGATCGTAGATTCATATCAAACCCTAAGTCTTTGAAGTCTTTTTAAGGAAGACAAAAGTTTCATTGAAAGAGAGATGAGAGAGGTAGAGCGGTGTTAAAGGAAAAACATAATGGAATTCAGTGAAAGGAGACATAGAAAATAAGAGCAGCAATTCAATAATTAGTTGATCAGAACAAAGCAAAGAAGAAAACTAGAAATCAGATCTCAGAGGATTGAAATCAGAGAAAGAGCTAGAACAAGTACCTGTATTCAGCAAACAAGGATTGCAAACAATTAGGTTTATAATATCTAATACTCTCTTACCAGTGTATTAGAAAGGAAATCCTATGTAGATAGGTTGGCTTAACAGCTATCTATAGATCCTTTTCAAAAGGTGAATAAATCCTTTAATAGGGTGACACTTCATGTTGAGTGTTTTGAAATCCTTTAACTAGGTCACTATTGACACAGTGTAAAGCCTTTAACAGGGCAGACCATCGGAAGTGGTTGAACAATATTGCTATAGTAATTTTTGTGGGTACCATCCCCACCCCAATTTTACCTTCTTGTTCCTAGAGGATTTCTGGGTTACCAAATCCCAGTGTTATGTGTTGTGTATGCATGTTTTAGTTTCATATTTTCTTGATGTATTTACGTGCATGCAATTTATTTTTAGTTAAAAGGTTTTATTGGTTAAAGTACAATACTTTTGATTCATGCCCCCCCCCCCCCTCCTAAGTATTCTTTCCATATTTGAATATTCCAACAAAACTTATAGAGAAGAAGGCACCAACTTGAGATGAAGATATAGAACTTTAGAAGTCTATGATAAGGACCATATGCAAGATTAATGATGAGGAAGAAGTCATGAATTTATTGAATAGTCTGGTACCTTACTTGAGAAACAAGGTGAGACCATTTCTATTTATGGTGGGTGAGAAAGATAAATAAGGAGTGAAATAGCCATAGCTATTAGTCATATGATGACTGAGTGTAAGGCAACACCTTCACCAGCACCTAGAACTTTAGAAGTGTCAGTAAGTGGTGATACAATACAAATTGATCATACCAATGTTACTATTAACATTGATGATATTAACCCTTTTGAGAGTTTCAAATAGCATAAATCTTAGGCCAAGGTTATTCAAGATCAACTAAAACAAATTGGAGAGGAAAATATGTTATTAGAAGTAGAAAAGAGAAAAATAGAAGCTGGGTAGAAATTGGTTGAAGAAGAAATGAAAAGAAGATTTGAGGAAGAAAAGAAAAGGAAAATAGAGGAAGAAAAGAGGAAGAGAACAGAGGAGGAAGAAAAGAAAGAGAAAGAAAGAAAAGAAAAGGAAGACAAAGAGAAATAAGAGAGAAAAGTCAAAGAGGTAGTAGAAAAGAAGCAAAGGGAAGATGAATCTAAACCATCTAATTTATCCACTCCACTTTTTCTTGCTATCCTAACAAGTGATGATGATGATCAAACTAACTTGATCTAATCTCTAATAAAATTTATTGAGAAGAATACGAAAGTGAAGAGCCTAAAATGAACCTTAATAGAGGTAACTAATAGATTACACAGTACTCTAACAATCAAGCATATAGAGGCAGATCCTAAACAAAGGGCATAAGTAGTGTTGACATATTTCAATGAAGAATTTACAAATTTGTTGAATGTTGTACAGTCAAAGGTCCAAATTTCACATGATGCTAATTTACTTAGCATCATTTGTCAAAATATCAAGAATGATTTGCTAAGTCTTGATACTTGTATCAAGGAACTTAGGAAATGTCAACAAGATGGAAACGTATTATACATCAAGTTTACCTTATCTCATAAGTTGACAAAGGATTTTGATAGTAATATTGAAGGGAAGTTGAGTGAGCTAGAAGCTCTATCAAACCATATGCAATAACCTTCTAATAAAGTTGATGACTTTGAAGGAAAAGTGCCCAGTGTTAATCGTGATATCAGGAAATTAGAACTTCAAAAAGAACAAATTTTGAAGAGAGTATCATAATTTAGAGAGTATATTTTTGTGGAGATATCTACTATTGAGAGATAGTTGGAGTGTGTCAAAGTCAAGGATACTTTTCAAATTTCTTATACTTTGATCTTAATGTAGTTAAGATTGCATCATATGCCCCATGTGCAATTCTCACCTCTACTAAAATAGCCAATGATACATCGATAAAAGGTTTAAATAGTCTTAAGGAAAGTTTTGACAACTACATGAAGATATCATCAGCTTAAGGCAGATGATTATAGTTTTTGATAGCAAATGGAAAATTTTTAACATTCTTGCTTTTTTCATTGGTGTCAAAGGGGGAGAAGATAAATAAGAAAATTGTAAATAAGGTAAAGGAGAGAAGATAAAATTGTAAGATATGAAATCATATTGAAAGGGGAAGCATATGAAAGATGGATAAGTAGTAAAAGATGTATTGTAATGTTTTGGACAAGTTTTTGATACTTAGCCAATATTCCCTATTTTATTGCCATCAATGCCAAAGGGGGAGATTGTTGATAATTTGCTAATGAAGATATGTAATTCTTGTGATTTATGGAAAAACATTATGTACATGCTTGTAGAAAACCTTGAAAATAAATATAGCTTTTGGTACTCAAACAATTGTCTAAATATGAAATTGGTTTATAGTAGTATATTGTTTTGTATATAAGTTGTTATTGACATCATATTATGATTAGAAAAGTTAGATGGAGATAGTATACATGTTTATGATGACATGTACAACCTCAAAAATAATACAAAATGTACAAAAAAGAGATATTTTCATTTTACCAGTGAAATAGAACAACAAAATTAAAGGTAAGGGAATTATTTTGTTTACAAAATAATTACTTGACGAATTAGGGCTGACATCCTAGATTTTAACTCTAAGTTGGAAAAGTATATTATAGTCTCAGCCAACCTAACAGTAATTTGTGAAAAGGCATGGTATTTATGCAAAGGACATCTTATGAATTCAAATGTGCAAGTTGTGTTCATAAATTGTATTGTTATATGTAAACTTTTGTGAAGTGATGTATGTGAAGTTTTGAGAAGCTATTTTGTGATCTAAGATCAAGCTAAAGACCAGAGATCAGTTAAGAAAGAAGCTATAGCACCTATATACTAGAGGACTAATTACTTATTTAAGCAATGAGCTCTTCTTGTAATTGGAAGTGCATGTTTGGGTAGTGGGCTCATCTTGCATCTACTGTACTAGAACTACTAATATGATTGGAATCTCCTAATAGGGATTCAAAGTCTCCTAACAGGGACTCTCTATACTGGATTTTCTCATTGACTCCTAATAGGGTCCATCCTCTAGCAAGGAACATTTATATAAGTATATTATCTAGTGGGTATCATCCCCACCAGGGTTTTCCCTTGGCTAGGGTTTCCCTAGTTAACAAAATATGGTGTTATGAGTTATCTTTGTGCATGGTTACTATTACTATTCAAAATTACTTGTTTACTTTCTTATGTATGGTTAAAAGTAAAAAAATAATATTCATTTGATGGCTAAAGTTTTTAAATTATTGATTCACCACCCCACCCCCCCCCCCCTCCCCCCGCATAATTCCTATTCCTAATAGTTTTATCATAAAAGATTAATGTATGTTCATTTTAACCTGAAAGGCCTTATAGTTTGGCATATATTTGGTTAATTGTTGAATATATGAAGGTAATTTTTCCTCTATCTCTTGAGTTTGTTGTTATTTGGTGATTCTTTTCCATTTTGTTTACTCTCGCAAGTGGTTTGAATAGCTAGGTGTGTCTTTGGCTTTGGTTATTTCATTCCTCCCTATGTCAGGTGGTATTAAGGCCCAAGATTCATCCTTATGGAGATTAGATCATGTAGAACCCTAAGTGAATTTGGGTTGTATGGTTGTTGATCTATGGATTTGACCTATAACTTATAGAGGGTTATGATCTTGTAGGAACATGATAGTAAATATGGTTCAAGGTAGAGAAAATGTTGACAATTTCAAAAATGATACATTGAGACAAATTAAAGTTAGATTAGATGTTGTATCGATATCCCAAAGAAGAGGAGTGCATCTTGCTGATGTGAGTGATGATGAAGTAGAAATATCAAACCCTAATCTAGAACTTGAAGAAGATCAAGATGAGGCAAGGTTGTTGAGAGTATTGTCTAGGTAAAATTCAAAACCTATTGTTGAATTTGTTCCTTATGATGGAAAACTAGATACTAATGTTTTTTTGGATTGGATCTTTGAAATTGAGAAGTTCTTTCAGTATGAAAACACTCTTGATAATAGGATGCTAAATATTGCAATTACAAGGTTGAAAGGACATGCCTCACTATGGTGGGAACATTTTTAAATAGATAGACAAAGGAAAGGAAAGTAGAAGATCAAGACTTGGGAAAAGATGGTGAACAAGGTAAAGAACAAGTTTCTTTCTGTTGATTACCAAGTTAGCTTGTTGACAATGATGCAAAATTTGAGGCAAAGAGACATGACTGTGAAGTAGTATCCTAAGGAATGCTATAGATTGGAGATTAGATCTAGACATGTGGACAATGATGTTGAGAAAATTGCAATATGCATAAATGGATTGAGACCTGGAATTCAAGATGAAATAAGTTTTGTGAAATTGGAATGTGTGGAGGAAGCATAACAATATACTTTGAAAGTTGAGGAGATCTTGACAAAGAAGCATGAACAAAGACAAAAAGCTAGAGGTATTAGATTTTAGAGAGGCAAAGGTAGATCTTATGAAGAGGGTGGAAGATCTGATAGTTCTATACAAGATAAGGGAAAATCTAAATGGAAGGATGATGATAAAGAGAAGACCAATTTGAAAGATGTTCACTCTTACTGAGGAGGTACTAGTCCTTACCAAGGAAGAGGTAATTTTTATTCTAGAGGTGGTTTTTGTGGTAATTGTTTCAAATGTGGTAAAAAAGGGAATAGATCCTTTGAATGTAGATCATCCAAAAGTGGGAAAGTTAATGTTGTAGTGCAAGAAGACATTTAGGGTTCATCGAGTGGACCTAAGGCTGGAAAAAAATTGATGGTGAGAAGAAACTTATGTAATAATGGAAGTGATGATGAACCTATCCTAAGGAGAAGTCTTTTCAAGACTAGATGTAAGATGAATTGAAAATGTTGCAAGGTGATCATTGACAATGGAAGTTCTAAAAATGTGGAATCAGAAGAATTGGATACAAAGTTGTAGTTGCCAAGGTTGGAGCATCCCAAAACTTATCATTTTTCATGGATCAAAGATGAGAATAAGATATTGGTAAGTGAAAAATGAATTGTGAAGTTCAAGATTGGAAATTGGTTTGATGAAGTTTTGGGTGATATTATGCCTATGGATTTTTGTCGTATTATATTGGGTATACCTTGGCAATGTGATAGATATGCTATACATAATGGAAGATTAAATCAATATACTCTTTGTGTGAATGGGAAAAAAAGTATTGTTGAGGTTAAGTGTACTGTGAGAATTTTCATTGTTAATGGAAAGAAATTTGAAAAGTAAATGAAGAAAAATAAAATGCTTTTTTTCATAATCCCTAGGAGACTAAGTAGTGCTAGTAGAAACTAAGAATCATAAAATAGTGCTAATCATGTGCCAATCAGTAATTACTGAGTGATAGCAAAAAATGGTAGTATTGATCAAGTGCAAGTAGAAATTACAAAATTGTTGAATGACTATAAAGATATTGTTGTAGAGGATATACCCAATTTCTTACCACCAGTAAAGAGTATAATTCATTGTATTGATCTAACTCCTACAAATAGTTTGCTGATATAGATTGACACCTACTAAAAATGAAGAACTTAACAAACAAGTGCATGAGTTATTGCAAAAAGGTTTGATTAGAGAAATTTTGAGTCCATGTGTTGTACCTAAGAAGAATGGAGAATGGAGAATGTGTACTAATTCTAGAGCTATTAACAAGATCATAATGAAATATAAGTTTCTTATGCTGAGGATGGATGACATGATGGATTGTTTGAGTGGAGAAAATTATTTTACCTAGATTTATTTGAAGAGTGGCTATCATCATATCAAAATTAGAGAAGATAATGAAAGGAAGAGTTCTTTTAAGATAAAAGATGGTTTGTATGAATGGTTGGTAATGCCTTTTGGTTTGACCAATGCACCTAGTAATTTCATGAGGTTGATGAATAAAGTTCTGAATAGATTCTTGGGTAAGTTTGTGATTATTTATTTGGATGATATTTTGATATTTAATAAGAGTAAGGAAGAATATCTTGAGCATGTTAGACAAGTACTGCAAAGATTGAAGGAGAAGAAGTTGATGATTAATTTGAAGAAATGTTCTCTTATGTAAGAGGAGATTATCTATTTGGGATTTGTGATTTCAACAAATGGTTTAAAGGTGGACCCTAAGAAGGTTAAAGCAATTTTGGAATGGCCTACACCTAAAAACATGGGTGAGGTAAGATCATTTCATGCTTTGGCTAGTTTTTACAGGAAGTTTATAAGGAATTTTAGTTCTATTTGTAATGTCATGACTAAGACAATAAAAGGAGGTAAAAAGGAATTCAAGTAGACACATGGAGCTGATTATAGTTTTGAGACTTTGAAACAAAAGGTTGTTGAGTTACCTGTATTGGGTTTTCCTAATTTCAATAAGGTATTTCAAGTTGAATTTGACACAAGTGGTAGTGCAATAGGAGTTGTATTAAGTCAAGAAGGTAAATATATTGTTTTCTTCAATGAGAAGTTGAATGACGCTAAAAAGAAATATTTTGTGTATGTTCAAGAGCTTTATGCTATTGTTCAAGAATTGAAGAAATGGAGACATTATTTGATTCCTAAGAATTTTTTATTATATACTGATCATAAAACTTTACAGTACTTGGAAAGTCAACATAAGTTGAATTAGAGACATATAAAGTGGGCTGAGTATTTGTAGAGTTTTACATTTGTGATTAAGCATAAGATTGGAGTCACTAATTGAGTTGTTGATCCATTGAATAGAAGATGTTCTTTGCTAACCAAAATGAAAGTTAAATTTCTTGGTTTTGATGAGATGAAGGAGATGTATGATATTGATCCTAATTTTTTTGAGATGTGGAGAAAGTGTAGAGCACCTAGTTTGACAAAACAACTAAGTAAGTTTGATGAGTATTTTATTTAAGAAGGTATGTTGTTCAAGGGTATCCAATTGTGTATTCCTAAGAGTTCTATGTGGTTGAATTTGATTAAGGAAAATCATAGTGGTGGATTTGTTGGACATTTTGGAATTGATAAGACATTAAGTTTGTTGAAGGAAAAATATTATTGGCCTTAGATGTATAAGGATATTCATAATTTTGTAAAGAGTTGTGGATTTTTTTATGTTGCAAAAGAAGTCAAAATACTAGTTTGTATACACCTATTTATGATTCTAAGAAACCTTGGAGTGACATCAGTATGGATTTTGTTCTTGGATTGCCTAAAATAGTGAAAGGGTATGGTTCTATATTTGTTGTTGTAGATAGATTTTATAAGATGGCTCATTTCATACCTTGTAAGAAGACATCAGATGCCTAACATGTTGTTGAGATTTTCTTCAAAGAGATTGTTAGATTGCATGGATTACCAAGAAGTATTATTTCTAAAAAATATAGTAAGTTTTTTGGTTAGGTCTAGAAGAATTTGTGGAAGAAGATGAGTATCGAATTGAATTTTAGTTATATAGTCCATCCACAAATAGATGGATGGATAGGGGTTGTGAATAGAAGCCTAGGCAATTTGTTCAGATGCTTAGTTGGAAATGAATCACATAACTAGGAGATGATATTGGCTCAAGTTGAGTTTGCATATAATAATTCTTTGAATAGGAGTATAGAGAAGACACTTTTTGAGATTGTTACTTGAATCCAGCCTAGAGGAGTATAAAATTTAAGGGATGTTTTTGGTGAAGAGAAGAGAAGTGAAGCAAGAGAAGAGTTTTCTTATTTTATGGAGTCTTTAGATAAGGAAGTGAAGCTAAAATTGGAGAAAAGTAATCTAAAGTATAATGAAAATGCTGATAAATCTGGAAGACATCATGTTCTTGAAGTTAGTGATGAGGTGATGGTTCATTTGAAGAAAGGAAGATTTCCTATTGGAATATATAGTAAGTTGAAGATGAAGAAGTTTGGACCTTGTACAATCTTGAAAAAATTTGATAGTGGTAATGCTTATGAAGTCGAGTTACCTAATAATATGGATATATATCCTATATTCAATGTTGTTGATTTGTACAAATATCATAAATCGGATGATGAAGTTGTTGTATTAGATAATTATAATAAGAAGAAGATTGAAGAGGTTGAACAAATACTAGATCAGAAGGTTGGTAATAGTACAAGAGCAAAAGATTAATGTGTATTTGGTAAAATGGGAAAAAAAAAAAAAACCAATGGAAGATGCTACATGGATTTCCCAATATGAGTTGAATTCAGCTCAAGTTGTAACATCTCAATTATTCTGGAGAATCATTTCTTTCAACCCTAGTTGTCTGATGCAAGAGCATCCTAGGTTACATGGCTATCTTGCATGTTTATGGAGTTAGTTACTATCGAGTTACAATCTCTTCCATTACCAAGTTTTCTATGTTTGTCAAGTTCATAGTTATTGCCAACTTATCCTATGGTTGTTGAGTTCCTTTGGTTGTCAAGCATTTCCAAGTTCCTTTGGTTGCCAAGCATTTCCAAGTTCCTTGAGTTGCAAAATTTGTTGGATTCTTCATTTGTCAAGTTGTTTGTGTCCAATTTCCTATGGAATCCAACCTTTGCATTTTATTTAGTGATAGGTATTTGTTGAGAGTCAACTTGTGGCTTATTCTAGCATTTAAAATGAGATTTTATTTTGTTGTAATTTCAATAGGTTAACTTGTGGCTATGCATGTATTTAAAGAGGTCTTTGGTGGAGTCTTAGAGAGAGATTAGGATTAACAAGATAGCTAAGCTAGAAGATAGATCAAGGAGGTTGAAGTAGAGTTGAAATGTGAAGTTTTATCATGGAGGATTAATGTATGTTGGTTGTAACCCAAAAGGTGTTAAAAATGGGCATGTATTTGGTTAATTGATGAATATATTACAACATTTGTTCCTCCATCTCCTGAGTTTTCTATTATTTGATGATTATTTTCCACTGTGTTTACTTTTATAGGCAGTTTGAATAGTTGGGTATTCCTTTGGCCCTAGTTATCTCATTCCTCCCTGCATCAAAAATGAACCAATTCACCAAAGAAAAACTGACCTAAGAGGTCAAAGAGGACACTAATTGTACCATAGAAAGAAGAAATGATGAACACCAATCTGAGAAAAAATTAGATTGTTTCAAAACCACCTCCAACATATGTAGATAAAATGTGTCAAGAGACTATTGAATTAGCAAGTTTGACAAGATTTGAAAACCTTAATTGTGACTCTTTAAATAAAGAAGATCAAGAGAAGCTTGAAATTTTTTTGATAGAAATGATGATACAATTTAAATCTACTCCTATAGAGCTAGGACAAGGAATTCTAGAAAATGTGTATAATAAAGTTGATGTTAATTAGAAATGGGTATTATCCACTAAAAGACAAATCAGGGAGACTACTTTAGCACAAACAATGCTAGATTTAGGGAAGACACATATTTCTGTTTCCCTAAAATATTTTTTGAAGAAATTTATGCCTAAAGAGAGGGCTTATAAAATTTTGATAAATAAATCTCATAAAGCAAGAGATCATAAATGTATGGAAGGAAGCATTTGAGTTTCTTAATCCATAAGCCAATAAAGAAGTTGAAGAAGAAGTGGAAAGTGATGGAGAAGTTAAGAAGATGATGACACAATAGAAGTTATAAAACTTGCACAGGAAATTAGGAAACTAGTAGAAGGGTGTGAATCACAAGATGTTGTCACAATTGAGGACATAAATGATTCATTACCACAAGATCAAAATGTATTGATAGGAGAAGATCTAACTATGTTGAGTTAGATACATCTCTAATCAGTACCAATCCAATATTACTACTATTGAAAACAATTGTTCAATTCTATATTGTCTTTAATGTTACACAAAATGCCAAGTCTTTCCCAATCATTGATCTACATGTTTCTTGATCTACCTCTTCTAAATCATTGTCTTTGGAAATTTTATGTCTAGTAGACATAGGTGTTCCAACTGGTCTAGAATTCTCCATTCCAAACTTCTTCAGTATCTCCTTGATGTACTTTGGTTAGTAATATAGATACCATCTTTCTTATGTTCAATCTAAAAGCCAATAAAGAGTTTGATCTCTCTAAATATTGACATCTAAAAATTCCTTACTCATTTTCTCATAAAAATATTTGCACAAATCATCATTTCCAGTAAATAATTTTTCATCCACAAAGATTTCTTCCAACACAATATTCTTATCTAGTCCTCGTTTGATGTATAGGTTGTTGTTTCATTAGTTCTTTGAAAACCAATATTTATGAGATACTTATGTAACCTTTCATACTCTAGGGGCTTGTTTTAGACCATACAAAGATTTGTGTAGTCTGCAAACCATGTCCCTTTTTCTAGGACCAATGAAACCTTTTGGTTGATCAATGTAGACTTCCACTTCTAAGATTACATTCAGGAATGTTGTTTTCACATTCATCTAATACACCTTGAATCCTTTGTATGTTGCATATGCAAGGAGTGTTCTAACATCTTCAAGACTAGCAATAGGAGAAAACATTTCTCCATATTCAATACCTTCATCTTGAGCATATCCCTTGCAAACTACCCTTACCTTGTTTCTTGAAACTTATCCATTCTCATTCAACTTATTCCTAGGTACCCATTTTGTGCCAATTACATTCTTATCCTTGGGTCTAGGATCAAGAGTCTAGGTCTTATTCCTTTCAATCTAATCAATTTCTTCATTCATTTCTTCAATCCAACTTTCATTCTCTAATGCATCTTTTACAAATCTAGGAAAACATGTACCTTTTAATTTGTTCCTTTTCATTGTACCAACTGACTAATCTCCAATGATTTTCTCAGGTGCATGTTGTCGTCTAACATATCCACCAAGTATGGGATCCTTCTTTCTAAAATCACTAGCTTCACCATGATCTTTTTAATCATGCTTGGGTCCCATTATTTGTGACTTAGGTCCATCAAACTATGACTTAGTTTCCTCTTGCTGAAACTTTGGTCCTTCTAACTATGACTCAGTTCCTTCTAATGACTTGGTTGTACTTGTTGCAACTTAGGTTGAACTAGAGATTTTGGGGGCTCTGGTGCTTAAGGTTGTTGATTGCCACTTGCATGAACATTAGGTATAGTATCAGTTCCATACTAAATGAAGTTTTTGTAGTCTTCAATTTCCTTACTACTTTATTCTTCACTCTTTTCTACAAACTCATCAATCTTCACATGTGCACTTTCTATAACTTTATGAGTAGATAGATTCTGACATTTATATGCTTTGCTCTTATTGGAATATCCCTAAAATATGCCTTCATCACTATTCACATCAAATTTTCCTTTTCTAGACTCCTTCAAAATATAACATTTACTACCAAATACTTTGAAGTAACACGTATTAGGTTTATAGCCATACCATAATTAAAAATGTGTTTGATTTGAATTCTTCATCAACTAAACTTGGTCCTGTATGCATGAATATGTGGCCTATGCTAACACACACACTTCAACACAATCATTGTATGTGGATTCAGCCCAGAATGAACATTGGATTGTTCATCCAAAAATAAACCTGCAAAGTGACCTGTTACCTTCTATCTAAAGGGAATTGCTTGTCAGATATCCTCAGATTCGAGGTGTTTAAGCAACCAGACCCTATAAGAATGAAGGATTTGAATGCAATTTAAGCTATATGAATGTGCAAGTAATCTAGATGAAGTACAAGCAATTAATCTAAGAAATAAAAGACATTAAACTAAAAATGTATGCATTATTAACCTAGATGAATTTAAACTAAGAATGCAAGATGTATGTAAAAATATGAGCAAATGTGAATATGAATTAAAGTAGCAATTTGATGCAAATTCTCCAAATTCATCCTCTCAAAATCAAGAGATGAGGGTCTCTTAAATAGACTTTCCTGGAATCCATCAACTGTTGAGATCGATTTCAATCAATGGTCAAGATTAAAGGTGAAGTTCAGTCATAAAGGGAGATTCCAAATCAAAGGGAGTTAGTAGATTTAATTTGAGTAAAATAAGGAGTTAACTAATTCAATTTGAGTAGAAAAAGGAGTTAACTGATTTAACTCATTTTCTATTAATACTGAACTGGAAATTTCCCTTTTTTGAACTGAAGAGAGATTTTAGTGAAATATTTAATTTAATAAAATGAGATATGCTCTCATAATTACCTTTTCTATTTAATTAAATAATCTATTAATTAATTAGAGATACTTTTCTTATTTAATTAAATAACTTCATTTAATTAATTAGGAATGGCTTCCCATTTAATTAAATAACTTTGTTTAATTAATTAGAAGTAAGCACTCCATTTAATTAAATAATTTTGTTTAATTAATTAGAAATACCTTTCCCATTTAATTAAATAATTACATTTAATTAATCAAGATAGGCATATTTATCAAATTAAATAAATTTAATTCCATAGTACATTAGCCTTAGGATATAATTTAATTTAATTAAAGTATAAATACTTAATAATTAAATTATAATTAAATCAAGTAGGTTTAATGTGACTAATATGAGTACGTACTATAGGAATTAAATAAAAAATATGATGAATGCAGATTAGGGTTTTCTGCATCTGACAATTAAATCAAGTAGCGAATAGTAGAATGAGAATTGCCTATTAAAATAGGACTTAGAAATTATCAGAAATAGCTACAGTGTTGATTGCTTCCTTCTAGTATTTAATAGCAACTTTCTTCTCTATCATTAGGGTCCTTAAACAATCTATGATTTATCTATTCCTTCTTTTAGAAATGCCATTCTATTGAGGTGTGCCTGGTGTAGACACTTGTCTTTTGATTCCTCTTTCATTGTAGAATTCATTGAATTCATTAGAAATGAATTCTCCTCCTCTATCTGATCTTAAACATTTTAGTTTCCTTCATGTTTCTTTCTCCACTCTAGCTAGATATGATTTTATCTTTTAAAAAGCTTCTAATTTATCCTTTAGTTATGTAATAGTCATCATTCTAGAATAATCATCAAAAAATAAAATAAACTACTTATCTGCTATGTAGCTTTCTATGACAATGGGTACACAAGGGTCTATATGAACTAGCTCCAATACTTCTTCAAAGTGATAGTTCTTGTTTTTAAAACTTTTCTTTCCCATCTTACCAATTTTGCAATTCTTACACAAGCCCATGTTAGGTTTCTTCAAGCTTGGAATGCCTCCAACCCTTTTGTTCTTGCTTATGTCTATCAGGTAATCAAAATTCACATGAAAAAACCTCTTATGTCATAACCATATTTCTTCTACTTGATAAATGAAACATGAACTTCCATTAAGATCTAGGTAGAATAGATTACCTTTTGTTTGTTTTCCAGTCCTTACTAGATTTCCTTTCCCATCTAGCAAATTTACCTTTCAATTCATGGATTCTACCTTGAATCCAATGTTATTCAATTCAGACACACTAAGTAAAGTATGCTTTATTCCTTAAACCTAGTAAGCATTATCAAATATGAGATCATTGGTTAGTGCAATACAATCTTTAGCTTTCACATAACATGGTTCTTCATTTCCAAATCTACCACTTCCACCATCATAGTGTAACAAAATCTCAAATTTAGATTTGTCACCAATCATATGGTGATAAAAACCACTATCAATAATCCATGTATCATTCTTACTAATATATGAGATAAGTGTCATCTTATCATACTCATCATCTGATTCATCCTTAACAACAATGTAGACTATTTCATCTTCTTCTTCACTACCATCAAAATATTTAGCAATGTAACAAGATTTCTTACCCTTTTCTTTGTAGTCCTTATAGATTTTGAAGTCCTTATTTCCCTTTTAATTTTCTTTCCTCTTTTCTTCTTTACCAACTTCTTCACAAGAAAAAAAGATCAAAGGAATTTGTACTTCCCTTTGCCCTTGGGAAATCTTCTTGCAAGTAATGCCTCAATGACCTCAAGATCTTCATCAAAACCATCTTCATCCCCACTATCATATTTCCTTTTAGATTTTGTAGCTTTCTTCTTGAGTGATAACTTCGCTTGAAATGCACTCAAGGTTAATAGAGTCAAGAACATAGTTATCATAGTTATTTAACTCAAATATTGTCAACCTTCCCACTAGTGCATCCAATGTAGTATCATTCTGGGGATTGTATCTCATCTCTTGAATTTTTAAAACTTTAATTTTATATATAGGAATAAGTGTTCTAAGAACCTTGTGAATTACCACTATCTTATCTTCTATCTTTCCTCCTAAGGCTTTGATTGCACACACATTGGCTTTGATTCTATCACTATATTTTGCAATGTTCTCATATTCTCTCATCCTCATTTGATCAAATTGACCTCTAATACATTCTTCCTTAGCTCTCCTCACATTATCATCTCCTCCATATATGGATTTCATCTTGATCCACATCTCATGAGTAGTATCATAGTCTTTGACTTCATCAATTTTAGCATAGCTAAGAGTTGAAGCAATATAAATCATCATAATGTTATGATTCTTCTTTTTTTTAATTTCTTCAATAGTCATAGTTCAATTAGGTGCCACATACTTTGTGTCTAGGTACTTTAGGCCTAATTCTCCAATTATTTCCAAATAAAATCTCATGAGTTCCTATCATGCCTTAAAGTTATTTCTATTCAACTTAGGAATCTCCCTTCTATAAGACATCCTAGTCTTTAGTTTAGGTCCTTGAGACCTTCTCTACAAGCACCAAAGGCTCTGATACCAATTGTTGGAAATATAAGAGGAGTAACTAAGAGGGCAGTTAATTAGTTGCCACAAAAATATTTCCAACAAGTACAAATAAAGGATTAAACAATGATTAAAAATGCCCAAACTAATAATTTTGATGTTACATTAGTTATTATTAATACAAGTGTTGAGCAACAAGGCAAGGCTATAATTGTATTTTCACAATTTACTTGTATCCCAATGGACCAAATATTTGAAAAGGTTGAAGAAAAGAAAGAAGAAGAAATGATAGAAGAAGTCAAGACCCCCAAAGAAAAAGAGGCTCCACAAACTCTTATACAAATGTCGAGTGCCAAGCTAGTCGAGATATTGATTGTTACACCTAAAAAATAGGTTATGACTACTCAACATGACCATATGCAATTATCTAGATTGATTGAAAAGGTTAAACGATTGTAGTTATCACTACCCAATGATGCAACATCTTAATCTTAGATAGTTGTTAGGATAAACCACGGACAGAAATAAAAACTACATGCAAATATAACCATTAACAAAAAAATAATAGATCACACAAATGAAAACAAGGCACCAAGATTTAATGTGGTTCACCCAATCCCTGGGCTACGTTGACCAAATAGCAAGTCCGATCTTATTACAATCTAGTGATTACAACCTGATTATAGTCTATAATCCCTTACAGCACAATACGGCCGCAAGAAGCAATTTCACATCACAACATATTGAAAATATCTAACCCAGACCCTTTTATACAAGTATTTTATCCATTTTAGGGTTACAAAATGTTGGCCATATGTCAGCTACAACGTCGACCATATGTCGGCCATAATATGAAGTATGTATAGTACTTTCCTGATCAGTCACCATAATCTAACAATCTCCCACTTGGGGACTGATCAGGCTCCACACTAAACAACAATCTCCCACTTGGAGACTGATCCTGTAGCAATACCACTACCACATGGGGCTACCACTGGATCAAACCACCCTGGACTCTACTATTCTTTTATTCATGTTCAATCTAGAAGACCAACTGAAACTGAAGAGGAGTTCAGCTTCTCCCTTGTTACAACCTTTGTCAACATATCTGCCAGATTTTAATTTGTATGGATCTTCTCCAACTTTAACATTCCATCCTCCAAAATTGACTGAATGAAATGGTACCACAACTGTATGTGTTTGGTCTTAGAATGCAGAGCTGAATTCTTTGCAAGATGAATGAAACTCTGACTATCTGTGAACAAATAATTATCCTTCTGAGGATGTCCCAATTCTTCCAAGAAGAACTAAAGCCATATCATCTCCTTGTTTGCCTCTGTAGCAGCAACATACTCTGCCTCTGTAGTGGATAGAGCATTAATCTTTTGAAACTTAGAAACCCAGCTCACAGCTGCCCCACCAACAGTAAAAAAATAACCTATAGTACTCTGCCTGGTATCACTATCTCCTACCAAATTTGAGTCAAAATAGCCCTGTAAATCAGTAGTAGAGCCCCAAAGTGTAAACACTTATTGGATGTTCCTCTCAAATATCTGAGAATCCACTTGACAGCATTCGTATGCTCAAATCTTGGATGACTCATATACCTGCTAACAACTCCCACTACATGTAAAATATCTAGCCTAGTACATACCAGAGCATACATTTAGCTTCCTACAGCTGAAGCATAGGGTACCTTGGACATCTTATCCTCCTCTTCCTATGTCTTAGGACACATCTCCTTAGTCAACTTCAAATGACCAGGTAAAGGTGTGCTAATAACTTTAACATTCTCCATAGAGAGATGTTACAACACCTTCTCAACATAATCAGCCTGAGATAGTATCAATGTTCTACTCTTCCTATCTCTAAAAATATTCATACCAAGCATTTGTTTTGCTTACCCCAAATCCTTCATAGAAAATGCATGTGCTAATTGGCATTTTAGCCCCTTAATATGATCCATGTTAGACCCAGCTACAAGAATATCATCAACATATAAACATAAAATAATGTAGCTATCATCATCCAACCTTTTAAAATAAACACAGTATTCTAAATGACACCTATTATATCCATGCCCATGCATAAAACTATCAAATTTTAGATACCATTGCCGAGGTGCTTGCTTCAAGCCATATAAACTTTTCTTCAATTTGCACACTAAGTTCTCCTTATGGGTGACCTCAAAACCCTATGGTTGAGCCATATATATTTCTTCATCCAAATCACCATGAAGAAAGGTTTTTTTAACATCCAACTGATCTAAATGCAAATCTTTAGTAGCCAAAAGACTTAAAATAGTACGAATAGAAGTCATTTTAACAACAGGAGAAAATATCTCATCAAAATCAATTCCCTTTTTCTATGCAAATCCTTTTACAACTAACCTGGCCTTAAATCTTTTCTAACCTCCTTCCTCTTCTTTCAACCTATAAACCCACTTATTCTGTAAAGCCTTTTTGCCTGCAGGCAACTTGCATAGATCCCATGTCTTATTCTTTAGCAAAGAGTTCATTCCATCTTTCATTGTAGACTACCACTGAATCTTAGTATCCACCTACACAGCTTCATCATAACTTTTAGGTTCACCAACATTAGTAAGTAAAATAGAATACAAAGAGGGAGAAAATCTTTGTGGAGGTCTAATTTGTCTCATTGACGGTCTAACATTTACTGGTGTGTGTGGTATTTGTTCTTGCAGTTGTTGCACATCATGAGGAATGGCTAGAACATCAGCTTTTGGAGTATCATCCAGCACTACATAATCATATTCTTTCTTCTCATGTTGCTACAATAGATCTTTGTACAATACTTTCTCATTGAATACAACATCCCAACTTCTTACAATTTTATGATTTTCAAAATCCCAAAGCCTATAACCAAATTCATTAATGCCATATCCAAAAAAGATACATATCTTTGATTTAGCTTCTAGCTTGGTTCTATTTTCAAAGTCTATATGAGCAAAAGCTTCACAACCAAAGGTCTTGAGAAAAGAATAACTCGCCTTCTTACCAGTCCATCCTTCCTCTGGAATACCATAGCTCAAAAGAGTAGAGGGACCTCTATTAATCAAATATACTATAGTATTGACAACCTCCACCCACATGTGTAAGGGCAACCCAACATGCAACCTCATTCTCCTTGGGTGCTCGATTATAGCCTGTTCATCCGTTTAGCCACTCCATTTTCTTGCAAAGTCCTTGGAACAATTTTTTGTCTATGAATACCATTAGTGGAGCAATAATCTTCAAATTCATGACTGCAATACTCACCACCATTATCAGATCTGAGACATTTTAACTTCTTACCAGTCTCATTTACAACCAAGCATTTCCATTTCTTAAAATTTTAAAATACATCAAATTTCTGTCTAAGGAAATAAATCCATACTTTTCTAGTTGTGTCATTAATAAATGTAACATAATAATGAGAGCCATGAAGTGAAAATACCTGAGCTGGTCCCCATACATCTGTATGCACAACCTCTAATTTCTCCTTTTTATTTTCCTTCCCAGTCTTTACAAAACTCACTCTCTTTTGTTTTCCATACACACAACTTTCACAAAAATCCATATTAACACATTTCAGACCTAGTAAAACTTTCTTTGAATGAAGTACTTTCATACCTTTCTCACTTATGTGCCCAAGTCTATTGTGCCACAACACTGTATTAGAATCTATAGCAGTTATTTGTTCTCCCTTCTCAACTACAACAATTGTTCCTGAACATTCATTTTTCTCAGAAAAAATCAAAGTAGTAGGAACAATATGACCTGTACAAAGATATAAGGTGCCTACTTTCACACCTTTTGCTACTATAAGGGAACCTTTTGAAACCTTCCAATTTTATCATTAAAAGTAACTACACAACCCTCATCACTGAGTTGCCCTGCTGAAAATAAATTTCTACTCAGCTTTGGAACATGTCTTACCTCATGTAGTAGCCAATGATTCCCATTCTACAACTTAATCTTAATTTTTCCCTTTCCAACAATTTGACAGGGTTCATTATCCCCCAAATAAACAAGCCCAAAATCCCCTTGGACATAATCAATGAAATAACCTCTATGAGGTGTAGCATGAAATGAAGCACCAGAATCTAAAACCTATGAATCATCAACACTTTCTAAAGATAGAAGGAAAGCATCCTCTTTGGATTTGTTACTTACCACATTTGCCTCCTTGTCTCCATCTAATTTATCTCCTTCATTTTTCTTTCAATTCCAGCAATCTTTCTTTTTGTGCCCTGGTTTCCCACAGTACCAGCAGTCATTCAGTCCTCCTAATTGATACCTCTTCCCTTTTGACTTTCCTCTTGATTTCCCACAATTTCCAGAGTTACTTCCTCTCTCAATCATTCTACCCCTACTTTGTACATTCAAAGCACTTCCTAATGTAGGTCCACTTGAGGATTTCCTACAAGTTTTCTCACTCAAAACAACACTGATCACATCATCATATTTTAGGGTACTAGATCTAGGAACAGAATTACTCACAGCCATTACCAAGCCATTCCAGCTTTCAAGCAAAGAAAAAAAAATCAAGAGAGCCCTAATTTCTTCATCAAAATTGATAACCACAGAAGATAACTAACTAGTAATTGTATTAAACTCATTTAAATGATTTGCAACAGATCCACCTTCTGCCACTTTCATATTAAGTAAATGCTTCATGAGAAATACCTTGTTTGAAGCAGAGGGCCTTTCATCAACTCTTTTGTCATCTTTGTTTTTTTAATATTAAATGCCACTGATGGTGCCAAGCATAACCAAATTATTTTCAGTGCCTTTCTATCCAAAATATCTCATTCAGCATTTGACATAGTTCCTTGATTCTTGGCTTTTTCTTCCAATGGCTTCCATAAATCCTTCTGATACATATAGTCTTCCATTTGCATCTTCCATAACTAGAAGTTCTGCCCATTAAACCTATCAACCCTCAGCTTACCCTCATTTGCCATTGCTCTCACTCAACCATGAGACTCCCACTCAATTGTGAAACTTTCCTATAGAGGATAACTGAAAAATAACTAGGCTCTAATACCTCTTGTTAGGATAAACCATAGACAGAAATAAAAACTACATGAAAATATAACCAATAACAAAAAAATAATAGATAACACAGAAATGAACACAAGGCACCAAGATTTAACATGGCTCACCCAATCCCTGGGCTATGTCCACCAAACAGCAAGTCTGATCTTATTACAATCTAGTGATTACAACCTGATTACAGTTCCTAATCCCTTATAGCTCAATATCACTGCAAGAAGCAATTTCACATCACAACATAATGAAAATACATAACCCTAAACCCTTTTATACAAGTATTTTATCCATTTTAGTGTTACAACATGTTGGCCATATGTCAGCCATAATATGTCGGCTACAATGTCGGCCACGTCCCAAAAAAAATTCCTAATCAGTCACCATAATCTAACAATAGTATCACAATCAAATAACATGATAGTGGAGTTAATAAGTCTAGATGATGTAATCACCTTACCCATATATGACTTAAAAATTTTGACATTGGAACAACTGCAAGAGTTTCAAACTTTGGGCCATAAGGCAAAGCAAGAACAGTTGAGAAGAGAGCATAAAATGAATCATGTATTACATAACATTAAAGACATTTTTTTTGATACATTTGGAATCACTAATGTTAATAGTTAGCATACAATTTTAGCTTAGTTAGTCTATATAACTGAAAAAGTTCAAATGGATGATATTGAGAGCAATGATAAATTGATGCAATGGTTTGAGAGAAATTTCAACCACAAATTTTGGAAGAAGTCTGTAGGAAACTTGTGCATAAACAAGTAGAGCTTTCTAATCTAGTCAAAGAAATGGAAGAAATTTTGTAGACTATTCATTCTTTATAAATGAATATTTGTAATTTTGAGTTTTTCACATTGGAGAATCAATGATAAATTGATATAATTCAAGAAGATATGAAAGCATGTTCACATTTATTGGGCAAGGTAGCAAGTTCAACATCACCTTCATATAATAAGTTGACATTTGGTCAACAAAGGTTAACCAAGTTACTAGTGAGAGATAGTGGCATGAGGACCAAATTGATTTCTATTCAATTCATGCTATTACTACATTTAGAGATCATTCAAAAGGATCTATCTACAACTCAGAGTCTATTGAAGAAGGACACACATCTTTCAAATGTTGAGGCCCTAATTGATCTAGCTACCAAGCTAGAGATTAATATTCAAGTTATGGAATATACAAGAAACAAATGGAATAAAGGACTTGATGCAGTCTCCATTATTCATAACTTTTTTTTTTATAAGTACAAGATAGCCCCAGTAAATTCCAAACAATGAGTGATAAAAACAAGGTGAAATATACTAAGAGAAATATATCCAAGGGGAAATAAGGTCATTAAGAAACAATTATCTAGAAATGGAAATTAGAGATATTAGAGAGATTTTAGAAATGTACATGTTGGTCTATTTTTTACAATATAAAAAATCAAAGTTGATTCAAGTTTCTAGCCCTCATTTTGAAGATTTTGAGAAAATCAACCCCTATGAATGCCCATAAATGAGACTGTACCCAGCTATACCTTTGAGGCCTAAGAGGTGTTCAATGCTTCTAGCACCTTCCATTGAGCCTATCTAAGAATTGCATGAAATTAAATTGAGATTTTGAGCCATTTTGTGAAGTCTCATTTTGAGCTAGTTTCAAATCTGCTTTTTCACCTTAGTGTCAAACAACAACAAGAGGACATGTTTGCATCTGAACATCTCACACCTAGAAATGTTTTATGATTTTCCACTTTGGGAGTACCTAGTGTCAATACCTAAGAACCTATGTTTTAGATTTTGAGTCATTTCAAATTCGTTTGACTAGGTTTTGAACCCCTCAAAGTTGGTAATTTGTTGTTTTGATGTATTTGTACATTGCACATAATTCTAAGAGGCCCTGTTTGATGAGTTATAAGTTTTGACTAGTTGACCTAAATGATGAAATTCCTATTTCATTACATTATAGACATTAGAGACTTGTTATGTTTCATGTTTCAGCTTATGACGAATCTATTTGATGAGTTTTCAAACGTGATTCCAAATGGAATTTCTAACCTTTTACTGGTGTCATAAAGTGCAGATTGTTTGGTACCCCTATTCATGATGTCATAACTTGAGATTTGTGATTGGTATAATTGAATGAATTGTACCACTATGTTGTTCTCTAAATATACTTTAAGTGTGCCAATTTTCAAGTCATGATGAACCCATTTGCACACTTTTCTAAGTCAATTCCATTTGCAAAAATTGCTTTTCAAACATTGTTTCCAATCTGCAAAATCCAAGTAGTCTACTTTGACCACTCGCCCTTCGTATCCTATTATTCGTCATGAGCCCAAATTGTAGATCCATACTCTTCTCATGACAGAGAAAAAATACCCCAATTTTTTTTTCCCAAGTGTCCATTTGCCTAGTTTTTGAAGCTAATTCTGAACCCATTTTATTATTTTTTGACATGTTTGCTTGTAGGTAATTCTAAAGGGGCAACTTTGATAGTCAATATCTTTTGACTGAGAATTTTTCATGAGATGAGATTTGATGAGGTAGAAGTGTGGGAACAGAGAATTAGTGCCCCATTTTTCAAAGCTTGGTCAGGTGTTCAGATCAGTTTTTAAGGCTAGTCAATTGACCTCCTGGTGCAAAAGTAATAGGTTGCCAAAAAGGACAAAATAAGTTTCAAATGTTGATTCATTGTCGAATTTGATTTAAACCTGTATCAGGTGATGAATGGATCAATTACAATTGTTAGTTGTTCGAAAAAAAAAAAATTTAAGCCAGGCCCACTTTGGAGCCTAGCTAAATTCATCAGATGAACAACACATCAAAGAATAAAGGTCAACAGAAAAGAACAAAATCACATTTGTTTTTGAAGGAGAGGAGATCCTTGTTTTGTAAATATTGATGCAAGTAAAAGGGGAATGTAGTGTTTTGCCCAAATATGCTCAACTCCAATCTTGAAAGGAGATTGCAAAAGACGAGTTGCTGACTAATTTTGAAGGCTGAATGTGTCACAAATTGTATTAAGCTACCAGTTTTGGTATAGATTTCTTTTTCATTTAAAGAGAACATTGTCATCCAATTCAAGAAATGACACCATTACTTTAATAATAGAAGACCACTCTTCCCTTCATAGGGTATATATGTGAATATCCTCCTCGAAGTATTGAAACAAAGTGGTGGTAAAATATATGGAGAAACCATTCAAAGAAGAAAAGAGAATAATTCTTCTTTAGATTCAATTTTACCTATTTCAAATATCCCTGTACAAATTCTTCAACGCACTCACATATGCTCCAACAAAACCTTTAGCAACTCTGTGGACTATGTTTTTCAAGTTCTTATTAACTCTATCAAGTGTTTGTGAAAAATCATTAGTGTTGTTAGTTCTTATATAGAGTACATATGTTCTAAAAGAGTCCCCTAAAAGGGTAGCAGATAATGCATATAGAGTAGGGGACGTGGCATAAAAAAGAGCCAAATAGGAAACAAAAAGGCATTAAGAAAATAAAACTTAAAGATCCATCCACACCAAGAAAAGAAGAGGGAGATGTTTCAAGAAGAAGACAAAAGCAGTCGTAGGTAGAGCAATGAAGTCACAGACCAATTAAAAGAAAAGAACCTATGCAAATTGAAAGGGTCATTCACACCAAAGATGCAGTCAAGAGCACAAGCAAGGGATGACTTAAGGAAAGGAGCCTTACTCACATGTAAAAAAAAAAACAAGCCACCATCTAAGCACAAAGCCCATGCAAATCAAAAGGATGAGCAGCAAACATTAAGAGTAAGCCATGCAGACATAAGAAGACTCTTGCTACTAGAGAGAGCAGCCCACATGAGAAGAAGGGAGTCTACACATTAAAGAGGAACCCACGTTGACTATTATAGCCAAGCATCCATTCCCTTATTGCTACACTATACAAGCATGCCATGTTTGGAAGTAGAAGTCTTTGATTGGAAAATGGAATAGGGAAGGAATGGCAAGAACCCAATTTCCAAAATTTCAAGTGTAAAAGGAGCAGCTTTAGTGAAAAAGCTCACATAGAGTTAAAATTCATAGGTCATCAAGAAATTACATCAAATACAAATGTGATAGCCATAAGAAGAAGCTGTTGGGGGAGTATAAATGGCATGATTTTGAGTGATCAAAGGAATCTAATCATGTAAAGGATTCAATCATATGAAAGAGTAGACACCAACACCAAACAATGAGGGGAGCGTTGGCTTAAAAAGAGGAGCTCCATGTTCAACTACTTTAGAGAGAGAAAGAAGCAAGTTCAAAGCCATTATCCCACACTATCTATCGGAAAGGATTTTTATATCTTTAAATACTATCTTACATGCCATCTATTGTGTCTCAAAGGCAATAGCTTTTTGGAAGCCCACGACCATGGGTGGTAGGACTTGACCCTATTGACATCAGCTAGCAGGTCATGCAGGCACCATTATAAAAAAAAAATGCACTAGTGATGACATGGCAGAATCATACGGTAGTGAACGAGATTCTGACATGTGTCAAGATTGATATTGTGTGCAAGCCTGCAAAATGAAGGTCTCTAGGAGATTAAAAAATGTGAGAATGTTGAAAATTGACATTTGGTGTGGGTCCTAGCTAATGATGAGGTGGAACCAAAGGAACAGTTCAAGATGGATGCACAGGATGTTGCCATGTGTCCAGATCGAACGGCATGTGCATCCTCACAAGACAAAGATGTGCAACAATTAATTATTGTGGGAAAGCGAGGATGCAACATGTGGCATCAAGCCCATCCAATGATGAGATAATGACAAGGTAAAAAAATTAGAGGCTACCATGTGGCATAAAGGGCTTGGTCAAACCTGGGTTGACCCAAAATTTGAAGGAGGTGGGTAAAAAAATTAATGATTTTAAAATCTTATTTTAAAATTGTTTTCTCAAAAAGGGGTTTGCACATTAGATTTTTTAAATTCAAGAGGGCTTTTAATCTAAAGTCCAAACTTTAGATTATTTTAAATTTTTCAAAAATTTAAATATTTGAAGTTGCAGACAAACCTGAATCTCATACCAGGGGAGCGATTTTTAAATCAACTTTCAGGGGGTTTTTGGTAGGCTAAATATGCGATGTTATATATTGATGAAACTAGGAAAGAATGAACTTTTCAATTTTGGGGTTAGTTTTTGCATAGAAAGTAGTTTGTTAGAGTTACTCAAGGTTTTCTCTCAAGTTCCCCATTTGCAACTATATTCAGGTGACAAAGTTTAAAATTCATTTTTGACATGGTAATGACCAGAATGTGGTTAAAAGGTAGTGAAAATGCAGTTTGGGTCAAATTTTTATCATATTCACTCAGTAAAAACTCAAATTTCACCTCCATTTAATAAGGTTTTTAGATATTTTGGTTGCAGAATGGTTTTCATCATTGAACAGAGATATTTACAAGTTTTTTACAAAGTAATGATGAAAACAAAATTAGATCAAAATGGTAGAAAGATGAAAGAGGTTTTCAATTGTAGGAGATGGAATTCCAAGTGGACACATGTTAGGCATAGATCATATTTGGGAATTCATCTTCTTCATATATCTTTCTTTCTTTCATCCATTGTATGGGTTCTAGTTTTGAGAAGAAAATCACTCACTACTGAGACACCATTCTCTAGCATATTCTCTCTTGTATGAATAGCAGTAGTGTAGATTATAGAATGAGTTTAGATCTATTAGGTTTTTTTGTGTTTTCATTTCATGCATATGAATGTATTATTTCAAGGAAATTAATACAAAGAATAGCAGGTTGAGTTTCATCTTGAATCTTGTCTCTGTTATTACTGATCTTCAATGTTTTATGGTCTTTGAACAAAGAGACTAGGTCATAGTTGCAATCCCTTAAGGTTGTATGTTGTTTCATTGTTGCTTGTAACTCAAGGGGTTATGTAAATGCTTTAGAGTAGTCAATAGGATTGGAAGTTTACTCAGGGGGATATCATGTAAGAATGAGATCTAGATTGAACATGGATGTCTATTTACAAGGTGAATAGATAGATCAGATATCTAAATATGTAAATAAGTATCAGATATCCATCTGTATGAAATTGATTCATAGATTTGCCCAATAGATAAGGTACTGATCAACTACAAGATCATTAGTTCTTACTACTGCATATTAGGGTTTTTGTTGAGTTCAACATTGTTAATGAAACTTTCTTTCCCTTTCATGTTGAAGAACTAAAATGTAATGCCCTCACTTAGCTTGTGAATATCATAACATTTGCATTTAGCTACTACAGATTCATGTCATTTCATAAGTCATTCGGAGATATAAGGGCTTTTATCTATTTAATAGATTCAAGGATATGTTTTTGCACTGGTACCATATTGATTGAATATGAGGTCCACCCACCTAGGTTTTGTAGAGCCTAAAGTAGAAGAAGGGTCTAGCCTTGTAGTAGGCCCAGTGTCTGAAATTGCATGTTGAAAATGGGAGTTAGTTGCCCCTAGATATGTTTTGTTCTCATCGAAGTAATTGGAAACCTCCAACATTTTCAAACACCAACAAAATGCCAACTTTTTTGGGATTGTATTGAATCAGAATGATAGACAAACCTTGACAAGTTTAAAGAAGGAGATTCAATATAGCAGAAGCTGTGCATGAAAAAGTTGCAGGAGTAAGTTCTCTGATGTGCCTTTCCAATTTTCTTATTCAAAATGTCATGCACCTGAGTGATGCTTTATTCAAAACAACAGTATATTTGAAGGATTGAATGTAGGTTGTATTGTTACTAAAGTTTCATTTCCAATCAATTCAATTGGTTGTGGTTTTCAATACTGTTGTAAATTTAGAGTCATAATTGTTTTAAAGTGGTTTCTCTCTTCAAAGTGTTTAAAGAGTTGCAAAGTTCTACAAGTTGACAATCCAACTCAGATATGTCATGTTATGAATCATATATTTTAAAATCTTTCTCACAATTATGAGTTGCAACTCTCTAAAGGATCTCTGTACTAGTGTAGATTGGTTATATGTATAAATATTTTCAAAGAGTTTTCAACTCAATTAGGTAGATCTAAAAGTTATGTTAAGTCTTAAGCAAGAAGAGAGACATATACATTCCTGATTGATAAGTTTTTAAGTGTTGTATGTGATCTACTATCATAAGAAATTTCAAAGTTAAAATGAATCATAGCAGTGATTTCATTTAGTTCTCTCCAAGGAAATGGTAGCTCTATAAGGATTCGACTAGTGGTGTGAGGAATTGAGTTCAGCACCAGTGCCAAACTAGCAGATCAATGGTTTCAATATCAACACTTGAGGTATTTTATTTTTCATGATGTTATTCTTTTCATAGAAGAAAGTGGTATATATAGTGTTCTCCATCAAGTGAGTTTCAGCCTAAGAGGAGAATAGTGTGATAAGTTTCATACACTTCATTGGATCAAGTTTCAGCTAGTTGTATTTAAGTTTGTGAAGTGTGTTTGAAGTTGAAATTGGTAGAAGGTATTTTTAGATCTGCTACAAATTACAAATCAGAATTAGTGATGAATAATTTTTAAGTTTGAAGAATGTCAAATTTCCCTCCATTCAGTATGTAGTTAGTTAGTGAGAATTATAGATCTATTTCTACTGAGAGATATATGCCATTATGTTTTAATGGAATTCATGGTCTCCCAAACCTTATGTTGTATAACCTCTGAAAGTATTTGCCTAAGTTCAGTGGGAACCATGAAAATTCAGCTATTCATCATATTTAGTTGTTTAGTGACTTGGTTGGTGATTTTGAAATTTCTCATGAAGACATTCTTATGAAGTTGTTTGTTCAGACTTTAGAAGATGATGCTAGGGACTGGTTTTCATTTTTACCAGCATGTTCAATTTCATCTTGGGATGAATTACTTTTAGCCTTCATGAAGTAATTTAGGGAAAGAGTAAGCAGCTCTGACTATTTTGATAAGTTTTTGAATATCCAAGTCAGGAATAGTGAGCAATTTCTTAAATTCAATATCAGATTTACAAAATTGTTAAATGAAATTCCTAAGAGTTATAAGTCGGATGATCAAGTGTGTTTAGTGGTTTATCTTAATTCTTTTGATAAGAAGATGAGTTACTTATTGAGAGATAAGGAGCCTAAGACTTTGCATCAGGCTTTTATGATGGCAACAGAGATTGAAAATAACATGAAATGTGGATTGACTAAGAGTCACTTCTCTCAGAATGTTTGCCAGCAAGATGAGGTTCAAAGAAGAAATCAATGTCACATAAAATGTTCAAATCTAGATTAGTAAGTAGGCACCCCTGTTGTAGTAGATGGTTTGATTAAATAGATGAGGTTTCTTTGTTTTAAGGAAGAGATAAGTTTGTTCTTGCTGAATGTAATCCACATGTTTCCATTATTACAACAACAAATGATAGAGTTAATTCATTTGACAAGTTATACATGCAAGATATAAGTTTAGCTAGTCCCTCTTCTATTGATGATTTTCTTAGTGATGAAAACATAACCAGTCATGAAGAGGAAAGATATACATCTCATTACCAGGACAAAGAGGTTGGAAGTAATGTGTCAAATGATGAAGTTGAAGTTGCGTATCCGTCATATTGTGAAGAAGCATCATATGAAGCTGATGATGAGATTTGTTGCTCAAGTCAAGAAGAGGATCATGATAGCATATGTTTTTCTTCATGTGAATCAGATGCAAACTGGGAGAAAGAAAGAAATGATGGAAGTGAGTACTCTCTTGCTAGTAAAGGTATGAGTATTATTTCTAAATCTAAAAGTAATGTTCCATTTCAGAGTTATATAATTTAGCATGAGTTTGAAAGTTGTGAAGAAAGGTTGTATACACAATACGAGGATAAAGAGGTTGTTTATAAGAATGGATTTTCTAATTGTGTAGAAGAATGTATTGAGAATGAAAGTAGTGATAATCAGCAGTACATGAGTGATCCTAAGATCAATGCATCAACACCTATTGGTAAGATAAACAATGATAGGTTTGTAAGACATTTGAATCATCTTAAAGGAGAAAATGAAAGCAACTTTGATTCATATTTTGCATGCTTCATTGATGGAGTTAATGATGTGTCTTTGAATTATGATTCTAATTTTTTTTTCACATGATGAAACTATGCTTGATAGTGGTGTACAAAGTGGTTTTAAAATGTGCACTAACACTTTATATGATGAAGACCCTAATGATGATCAGCTTATGTTTTGTCATAATGTTCAAAAGGGATCACTACATGGAGTTATCAATCCATTGTTTGAAGAGCACATGGAACCTTTAGATTTAGTGTAAATTGAGTTTAATGATGATACTTTATCCTATTATTATGAGAGATTAGATTTTTCTTCTTCCAAATTTGATATTGAAAGTGATGATTATGTTGCATCTCATAATATGGATAATAAGGTGTTTGATTAAGGTGTTATTGAAAATCAGCATGCACCTTGCAAGGATTTTTATGATGAATGTTATAATATGATTGATTCATTTGGTAATGGTGAAGAATCATTGAAGAATTTTGGATTAGATTTAGTCATTGATGACATGTGTGAGTATGAGTTTGATTTCTCCTCTAAGTATTATCCGATTATGCATAAGGACATATAATTTGAAGGTATGTATGATCCTATTCCCCAAGTTGAATATGAAGATTTCATATTTGAAGTTGATAGCATGCATGACTCATTAAATAAAGAGATTTTTCACTTTGAGTCCAATAGTTAGAAGCATGCTGATCAAAACTTCCATGACTTATGAGTTGTGGGGAGTGAATCTAATTTTTATATGCATTGTGAAAGTCAAGGTTTAGATTCAGTTTTGCTGAACAAGTTGTTTTAGAATGATGATCTAATTGGCAAGAGTGATATGAATAATGTTTCTAGCTTACCTTATGCATGCTCAAATGAGAATCAGATTTATGACAGAGGTAAAAAAAAATTTTTGAAGTTTGGTGACTCGAGGTCATCACTTGTACATAGTAGAGGTAGTAGTTTTTGCTTTCAATAAAGTTGTTCGAGAGAAGTTTTTTGTTGTTAGGTGTGCAGTATGCTTCACCAGAAATCAGAATCCTTGCCATGCCCATAAGGGACATGCATCCCCAGATAGAACCACCATTGGTCTAATTTTTTACAGTATAAAAAATTAGAGTTGAGTCAAGTTTGTAGCCCTCATTTTGAAGATTTTGAGAAAATCAACCCCTATGAATGCCCATAAATGAGATTGTACCCGACTATACCTTTGAGGCCTAAGAGGTGTTCAATGCTTCTAGCACCTTCTATTTAGCATGTCTAAGCATTCCATGAAGTTAAAGTAAGATTCTGAGCCATTTCGTGAAGTCTCATTTTGAGCTAGTTTCAAATCTGCTTTTTCATCCAAGTGTCAAACAATGATAGGAGGCCATGTTTGCATCTAAATATCTCACACCCAGAAATGTTTCATGATTTGCCACTTTGGGAGTATCTAGTGTGCATACCCAAGAACCTATGTTTCAGATTTTGAGTCATTTTGAATCCGTTTGGCTAGGTTTTGAACCCCTCAAAGTTGGTTGTTTGTTGTTTTCATGTATTCGCACATTGCACATAATTCTGGGAGGCCCTATTTGACAAGTTATAAGTTTTGACCAGTTGACCTAAATAATAAAATCCCTATTGCAGTACATTATAGATGTTAGATACTTGTTATGTTTCAAGTTTTATCTTTTAACGAATCTATTTGATCAATTTTCAAATGCGATTCCAAATGTAATTTCTAACTTTTTACTGGTGTCATAAAGTGCAGATTGTTTGGTACCCCTATTCATGACATCATAACTTGAGATCTGTGATTGATAAGATCGAATGGATTGTATCATTGTGTTGTCCTTTGAAAATGCTTCAAGTGTGACAATTTGCAAGTCATGACAAATCTATTTGCACACTTTTGCAGGTCAATTCCATTTGCAAAAATTACTTTTCAGACATTGTTTCCAGTCTGCAAATTTCAAGTAGTCTACTTTCACTGCTTTCCATTCATGTCCTATTATTCATCATGAGCCTAAATCATAGATCCATACTCTTCTCATGATAGAGAACCAATGCCCCAATTTTTGTTTTCCCAAGTGTCCATTTGCCTAGTTTTTGAAGCTGATTCCGAACCCATTTTATTGTTTTCTGACATGTTTGCTTGCAGGTAGTTCTGAAGAGGCAACTTTGATAGTCAATATATTTTGACTAATAATTCATCATGAGACAAGATTTGATAGGGTAGAAGTGTGGGAACAAAGAATTAGTGCCCTAGTTTTCAGAGCTTGGTCAGGTGTTCGGATTAGTTTTTAAGGCCAGTCAATAGACCTCTTGGTGAAAAAGTAATAGGTTGCAAAAAAGGACAAAATGAGTTTCAGATGTTGATTCATTGGTCAAGTTTTATTTCAACCTATATTAGGTGATAAATGGATCAGTTATAATTGTTAGTTGTTCAAAAATGAAATAAAAAGGTCAGCAAAAAAGAACAAAATCACATTTGTTTTTAAGGAGAGGAGATCGTTGTTTTCTAAAGATTGATGCAAGTAAAAGGGGAATGTAGTGTGTTGCCCAAATATGATCAACTCCAATCTTGAAAGGAGATTGCAAAAGATGAGTTGCTGACTAATTTTGAAGGCTGAATGTGTCACAAATTTTATCAAGCTACTAGTTTTGGTATAGATGCCTTTTTCATTTAAAGAGAACATTGTCATCCATTTCAAGAAATGACACCATTACTTTAATTGTAGAAGACCACTCTTCCCTTCATAGGGTATATATGTGACCATCCTCCTCAAAGTGTCGAAAAAAAGTGGTGGTAAAATATATGGAGAAACCATTCAAAGAAGAAAAGAGAAAAATTCTTCTTCAGATTCACTTTTACCTGGTTCAAATATTCATGTACAAATTCTTCAGCGCACTCACATATGCTCCAATAAAACCTTTAGCGACTCTGTAGACTATGTTTTTCAAGTTCTTATTAACTCTATCAAGTGTTTGTGAAAAATCATTAGTATTGTTAGTTCTTATATAGAGTACATATGTTCTTAAAGATTCCCCTAAAAGGGTAGCAGATAACGCATATAGAGAAGGGGACGTGGCATAAAAAAGAGTGAGCTAGGAAATAGCAAGGTATTAAGAAAATAAAACTTAAAGAACCACCCATGCCAAGCAAAGCAGAGGCAAATGTTTCAAGAAGAAGACAAAAGTAGTCGCAGGCAGAGAAATGAAGCCGCAGACCAATTAAAAGAAAAGAACCTATGCAAATTGAAAGGTTCATTCACTCCAAAGATGCATTCAAGAGCACAGGAAGGAGATGGCTTAAGATAGGGAGCCTCACTCACATGTAAAAAAAAATAACAAGCCACCATCTAAACACAAAGCCCATGAAAATCGAAAGGATGAGCAGTAAATGTTAAGAGTAAGCCTCATAGACATAAGAAGACTCCTGCAACTAGAGAGAGCAGCCTGCATGAGATGAAGGGAGTCTATGCATTAAATTAGAACCCACATTGACTTTTATTTCTAAACATCCATTTCCTTATTGCTACACTATGAAAACATGTCATGTCTGGAAGTAGAAGTCTTTGATTGGCAAATGGAATAGGGAAGGAATGAGAAGAACGCAATTTCAAAAATTTCAAGTGTAAAAGGAGTAGCTTTAGTGAAGAAGCTCACACAAAGTTAAAAGCCAGAGGTCATCAAGCAATTACATCAAATACAAATGGGATCGCCATAAGAAGAAGTTGTTGGAGAGTATAAATGGCATGATTTCGAGTGATCAAAGGAATCTAACCATGTAAAGGATTCAGTCATATGAAATAGCAGACACCAATGCCAAATAATGAGGGGGCATCAACTTAAAAAGAGGAGCTCCACATTCAGCTACTTCAAAGAGAGAAAGCACCAAGTTCAAAGCCATTATCACAAACTATCTATGGGAGGGGATTTTTATATCTTTAAATACTATCTTAGATGCCATCTATTGTGTCTCAAAGGCAACAACTTTTTGTGAGCTCACGACCATGGGTGGTGGGACTCAACCCTAATGATGTTAGCTAATAGGTCACTAAGGCACTATTTTAAATGAAAATGCAACAGTGATGACATGGCAGATCTATACGACAATGAACGAGATTCTGACACATGTCAAGATTGATAGTGGGTGCAAGCCTGCAAAATGAAGGTTCCTAGGAGATAAAAAATGTGAGAATGCAAAAAATTGACATGTGGCATGGGTCCTAGGTGGCGATGAGGTGGTGCCAAAGGAACAGTTCGAGATGGATGCATAAGATGTTGCCACGTGTCTAGGTCGGACGGTGTGTGCATTCCCACAAGACAAAGATGTGCACTAGTTAAATATTGTAGGTAAGCAGTCATGTGACATGTGGCATCGAACCCATCTAGTGATGAGATAGTGATGAGGTCAGAAAAATCAAAGGCTGCCATGTGGCATAAAGGGCTCAGCCAATCCTGGGTTGACCCCCAATTTGAAGGGTGTGGGTTAAAAAATAAATGATTTTAAAATCTCATTTTAAAATTGTTTTCTCAAAAAGGGGTTTGGACGCCAAATTTTTTTAATTCAAGAGGGCTTTTAATCTAAAGTTCAAACTTTAGATTATTTTAAATTTTTCAAAATTTAAATATTTGAAGTTGCAGATAGACCTGAATCTCATACCAGGGGAGCAATTTTGAAATCAACTTTTAGGGGGTTTTTGGTAGGCTAAATATGCGATGTTATATATTGTCAGAATTAGGAGAGAACAAACTTTACAATTTTAGGTTAGTTTTTGCATAGAAATAGTTTGTTGGAGTTATTCAATATTTTCTCTCAGGTTCCCAATTTGCAACTATATTCAGATGACAAAGTTCAGAATTGATTTTTGACATGGTAATGACCAGAATTTGGTTAAAAGGTATTGAAAATGTAGTTTGGGTCGAATCCTAATCACATTCACTCATAAAAACTCAATATTCACCAACATTTCATAAGGTTTTTAGATATTTTGGTTGAAGAATGGTTTTCATCTTTGAGTAGAGACATTTAAAAGATTTTTACAAAGTAATGATGAAAAAAAACTCAAATCAAAATGGTAGAAAGATGAAAGAGGTTTTCAATTGTAGGAGATGGAATTCCAAGTGGACACATGTCAGGCATAGATCAAATCTAAGAATTCATCTTCTTCCTATATCTTTCTTTATTTCATCCATTGTAGGGGTTCTAGTTTTGAGAAGAAAATCACTCACTACTGAGACACCATTCTTCAGCATATTCTCTCTTGTATGAACAGCAGTAGTGCAGATTATAGAATGAGTTCAGATCTATTAGGTTTTTCTATGTTTTCATTTCATGCATATGAACATATTATTTCAAGGAAATTAATACAAAGAATAGCAAGTTGAGTTTCATCTTGAATCTTGTCTCCTTTATCAGTGATCTTCAATTTTTTATGGTCTTTGAACAAAGAGCCTAGGTCATAGTTGCAGTCCCTTAAGGTTGTATGTTGTTTCATTTTTGCTTGTAACTTAAGGGGTTATGTAAATGTTTTAGAGAAGTCAGCAGGATTGCAAGTTTACTATGGGGGATATCATGTAAGAATGAGATCTAGACTAAACATGGATGTCTATTTACAAGGTGAATAGATAGATCAAATATCTGAATATGTAAATAAGTATCAGATATACATATGTATGTAATTGATTCATAGATTTTCCCAATAGATAAGGTACTAATTAGCTATAGGATCATTAGTTCTTACTGCTCATATTAGGGTTTTTGTTGAATTCAACATTATTGATCAAATGTTCTTTCCCTTTCATGTTGAAGAACCAAAATGTAATGCCCTCACTTAGCTTGTGAATATCATAGGATTTGCATTTAGCTATTGCAAATTCATGTCATTTCATAAGTCATTTGGAGATATAAGGGCTTTTATCTTCTTAATAGATTCAGGGATATGTTTTTGCATTGGTACCATATTGATTGAATTTGAGGTCGACCCACCTAGGTTTTATAGAGCCTGAACTAGAAGAATGGTCTACCCTTATAGTTGGCCTAGTGTCTGAAATTACATGTTGAAAATGAGAGTTAGCTACTATTAGATATATTTTGTTAAATGTTTGTAGATCGAGTTAGAGTCTTGGTGGGGGGGGGTGGGGGGGTATTATTTTTGAATGGAAAGCTATATCATGACAAAGTATTTTTTCCACTAATGTCAAAGGGAGAGATTGATGATCTCTAAGCCTAAACTACATATTAGTGTCTAACACTTAGTCATTCTCCGACGTAGTGTTGGATGGTCATCACTGTGACTAATCCATCTAGAGAAGGTTGAGCTACACAAGATATGTTTATTTGTGGACACATGTCGAGAAAGTAAAATATTACTTAGCATCATAGTTGAGGTCGAAAAAGCATACAAGCTAAGTATTTCAGTTGAGACTGAGTAAGTAAAAAGTTAGTTTTTTCTAAGTGAAAGAATATGTCGAGGCCAAGTGATAGCATGAATATTAGTTATGACTCAGAATCAAAACATTCAAATGTTGAGTAAACTAGTATTGCCATATGAGTTTGTAATTGCACAAACACTTATGTAAATCATTCTAGAAAACCTCTACATGACATTTAAGGATCAAAGAGATCATTAAGGAGGAAACTACACATTTTTTAGATGGTATTAATCCCTATGAAAATATAGTAACCAATAAGAAAATTAGCATGAAAAATGATAAAATGATGAAATATGGATCGTTGGTCCTAATCTAGAACTTTAAGAGATTATCTAGTTAAGAAGTGTTCCTATCTAAGGATCTGTGTCAAAAATATATACAAAAGCATCTATGTGAAGAGAAGTGAAGGGAAGAAGAAAACAAGACAAGTATAGAGTGAAGGAGTTTAGATAGTGCAACCAAACTAGTGAAGGACAGAATAGATATATCAGATAAGGAGATCATATTTTTTGAAGAGAAGAGATCTATAATCATCTTTTAGAGAAAATTGAAGGGTTAGGTACTAAATTAGTTTTAACAGATTAAGTCAATAAAATATCTTAATAGACTAGTTCTAATAGACCTATTTCAAATATCCTAATAGAGTCCTTAATTGTAAGTGTAAAATCCTTAATAGGGTAAGACCTAATAGTCTTAAATGATTTTGATAGAGAAGATCCCTCATGGGGTAGATCATCTAATATGATCAAAATTATAACACTAATAGGTTAGATTTTTTGTTGCAACAATAAAGATTTGTGGGTTTTATCCCAACCCTAGTTTTACCTTCATATTGAAGTATTTCTGGGTAACCAAAATCATTGTGTTATGTATTCATGATTTTCATGGATCTTATGCTTAGATAGATTTCATTTTAGCCTTACATGTTTATGTTTACATGGTATGAGATTTGAGATATGAGATGGATTAGTCATGAATTATTTTATCAATAAAATTTTCATAGATCATAATTCACCTCTCCCCCCCCCCCCAGTATTATGTTTCCCATTAAGATTTTTATGTAGGAGCACCCAATGGTGTAAGTGAAATCCTCTATTACCAAAAAATATGCTTAGTGTTAGTTTATGTTTAAAGTGTTTTCATTTGTAGATAATCATTTGGGTCAAATAAAGATACATGCTGATGTAAAAATAGGTTATTTTGTAATTGATCCATAATCATAATGAGTTAGATGGTGTAAGTTTTATGGATTATTATACTTGTAATATAAAACACTCCAGAAAAAGAATCAAGTCAAAAGGCATTATGGTTTGAAAGTTATTACAGTTTTAAGTTGCCTAGAGACCTCCTAAGAGAACTTCAAAGTCAGATTTGAGGCACTAAATAGCCTTATATAGGCCCAAAAAAAAGGTTAAAAGATAATCTTTTCCACAATTCTATAGAGGGCTTGGAGAGCTTTCTAGAAATGTAAATGGTTCATCAATTAGAGTCTTGTATCAAAAGTTATTCCTCCCGAAAGTTTGACTACCATTTCTTGATTCTTCTAATTTTACACCGACTTCTTACATTTTTTCTAGAACCTTCTATTTTGGAGATGGATGCCAAATTGAATATTCTAAAATTATTCCTAACCCTAAACCTAATTTTTTTTACTTAAGGACATATTTGGCATTGTAAAGGCAATTTTTGGTGGAGTCTGGGAGAAGGTACTGGAGGAGGGTTTTTCTCCAAGATCATACAACATTGTAAGCCTATAGGGCATGTCTTTGGGTCTATTTTCATTGTACTAAATGTAGTAGCACATCACTTCTGATAATAATATTCCCCTTTTCCTATTGCATTAATTTTTGTCTTGGGTTGTGTCTTCATCAAGTGGCATCAGCATGGGTTTTCCTGAGTGTGTAGACAGAGCGTTGTCTATGAGGTAGTTTGCAAGAGGACCATGTGGTTGTGAGTTTTGATACTAGAAGATGCCTCCAGGAAGGGAGCATGGTGGAAGGATTTAAATTGTTACTCCTAAGGTTAGAACCCTCCAGAGACAAGTCCAAGCATTACAGGAGGAGATCCATAGAGGGATGAATGTTGTCGAAGCCGATGAAAGTGAGGAAGAAAATGATGAAGAAGGAAATATTGGGCAAGAAGGAGAAGGAGATAGAGAATTCCTAAACTAATAAGAGGAGAAGATTTTTAGGGTCATTTTCAAGCTTGGAAAAATACCTAAAATTTATGTTGACATGTTTATGGGAAATCTAAACCTAGATGAGTTGATCAACTAGATCAATGAGCTGGAGGAATATTTTGAGTATAGGGATATCGAGGACCCTAATAAGGTTAAGATTGTGGAGGCCAAAATGAAAGGTAGTGTCAAAATCTGGTGGCAAGATATTCAGTTGGAAAGAAATAGAAGAGGAAAGGAGAAAATCACAAGATGGGATCACATTGTGGACAAACTAAATAAGTAGTTCATTCCATTTGATTATGAGTTTGATTTGTTCAAAATGATGCAAGGGTTAAAGAAAGTGGGAAAATATATCCAAGAATACACAAAGGAATTTTATTGAGTCCTTATTAGGGTAGGGTATGTAGAAGCAAATGAGGATAAGGTTGCCCATTACCTTAATGGGTTAAGACCTAGTATTCAAGAAGAGTTAAGTCTGGTTAGAATGACTTGCATTGAAGAGGCATACTAGTTTGCCTTGCAACTTGAGGAGAAGCTAAAAAAAGAAAATTAAATGGAAGGAAAAGAGGGTGCAGTCAAGGAGGAAGGGGTGGTGGTAGGTCATTTGGAAGCCAAAATGAGAACCAAAAGAAAAATGAAGATGTGGGTACTAGCTGAAATTAGAGAAACAAGAGTTTTAACTGCTCCCATGATCAAAATTTTTGAGATCAAAGAGGAAGAGGTAGAGGAAATGGATGATGTTGAGGAAGAGGAGACTTCCATGGTACCTATTTTCATTTTAATGAAGAAGGTCATCGTGCCTTCAAATGCCCTCAATGCCAAGGAAGGGCAAATAGGAGATCTGATGGTCAAGCAAGAGTTGCTCTTATGGATGATGATGCACAGTCATCACATTTAGAGCATGCAAAAAGAGGAGAGGTTCTAGTTAATGAAAGGGTCTTATTGAGAAATGAGACTAAATCTAGACAAAGGAGGAATTTGTTTTGTACCAAGTGCAAGTGTAAGGGTAAATATTGTTATGTGATTGTTGACGGTGGAAGCATTGACAACTTGGTGTGAAAGGAGATTGTCTCAAAGCTAAAGCTCAAGAGGGAGAAACACCCCCAACCCTATTGGATTGCTTGGGTGTAGATGATCATAAGGTCTTAGTTAGTGAACAATTTTTGGTAAATTTTAAGATTGGGAGTTACCATGACAAGGCTCTTAGTGACATTATTCTAATGGATGTCTTCCATTTATTGTTGGGAAGACCATGGTAGTTTGATAGGCATGTTATACATGATGGTCATGCAAATACATACTCTCTAAAAAAAGATGAAGTTTACCATAAATCAAAGCCCTTGATATAGGAGAGTGAAAAGGCATGTAGTGGTGCTAGCATATGTCTTGTTCATGGAAGAAAATTTCTAGATGGCATGAAACATCAGCATATGTGTTATGCTTTAATTCCTAGAAAAGATAAGGAAGGTAGTAGTGAAATTCCACTTGAAGTTTAAGGTCTATTAAGTGAGTATGGAGATGTCATATTTGATAATGTTATAGAAGGGTTGCCACCAATAAGGAAAATCAGTCATCATATAGATTTAGTCCCTATAGCTAGTTTTCCTAACAAGGCTACTCATAGGATGACTCCTAATGAGACTAGGGAGCTAAATAGATAATTTCAGGAGCTCTTGAGGAAAGGATTGATTCAAGAGAGCCTAAGTCCATGTGTAGCACCTATAGTACTAGCACCAAAGAAGAATGGAGAGTGGAGAATTTGTATAGACTCTCAAGCCATAAATAGAATAACCATCAAGTATCGGTTTCCTTTGCCAAGAATGGATGATCTTATGGACTATTTGAGTGAAGCTTAGTACTTCACAAAGATAGATCTCAAGAGTGTTTATCAATAGATATAGATATGAGAGGAAGATGAGTGGAAGACTGCATTCAAGACCAAGGAGGGTCTATATGAATGGTTAGTAATGCCCTTTGGACTAACCAATGTGCCAAGAACCTTTATGTGGCTTATGAATGATGTGCTAAGGAAATTTTTGGGAGAATTTGTTATTGTCTATCTAGATGATATTTTGATTTTCAGTAAGTCTTTGGATGAACATTTATTGCACATTCATAGTGTCCTTGAAAGGTTGAGGGAAGATAAATTGTTGATTAATTTGAAGAAGTGTAGCTTTATCAAATGGGAGTTAGTCTATTCAGGGTTTGTTATATCACTTGAGGGTCTCAAAATGGACCCAAAGAAGGTAAAGGTCATCTTGGAATGGCCTACTCCAAGGTTTTCCATTAAGGTGAGGTCATTCCATGGTCTGGCTAGTTTTTATAGGAAGTTCATTAGAAATTTTAGTAGTATATGTGCACCCCTACCTAAAATAGTGAGGGAGGATAGAAAAGTGTTCAAGTGGCCTATAGGAGGTACAAGAAGTTTTGAACTACTGAAGAAGAACGTGATAGAGTTACCTATGTTGACACCTTATGATTTCAACAAAGTATTCTAGGTGGATTACAATGCTAGTGTCAGTGATATTGGGGCTATGCTGAGCCAAGAAGGTAAACCTATTGCCTATTTTAGTGAAAAATTGAATTATGCAAAGAAGTATTCTGTTTATGATTATGAGTTCTATGCAATAGTTTAGGCCTTAAAGAAATGGAGGCATTATTTTTTGCCAAAAGAATTTATTTTGTATTCTAATCACCAAGCATTGTAGTACCTAAATAGTCAAGGTAAATTGATTTAGAGACATTTAAAATAGGTAGAGTTCATTGAAAGCTATATGTTTGTATTAAAACATAGAAGCAAAAGGACTAATAGAGTTGCAGGTGCATTAAGTAGGAGACAATTATTGTTGACAGTAATGCAAGTTGAAGTGGTTGTATTTAATAAAATCAAGAATCTATACCCTAAGGATCTTAACTATACAGAGGCTTGGAAGGCTTGTAAAGAACATGTTACTCTAGACAAGACCAGATGGCTAGATTACATGATTTAGTATGGTATTCTATTCAAGGGAAGTCAATTGTGTATTCCAAGGAATTCCATGAGGGATAACTTGATCAAGGAGAAGCACAGTGGAGGGATGATAGGAAACTTTGGTCAAGATAAGACCATTTTCATTATTAGAGAACATTATTTTTGGCCTCAATTGTCATAGGATGTGAAGAAGTTTGTACAGAGTTGTCAAGTATGTCAAATAGCCAAAGGATTTAGTCAAAATTTTGGACTCTATCAGCCATTTCCTATTCCATTAAAGCCTTGGGAGGACATAAGTATGGATGTTGTTCTTGGATTTCCAAGGACACAAAGGGGTAATGACTTAATATTTGTGGTGGTTGATAGGTTTTCCAAGATGGCACATTTTATTCCATGCCACAAGACTCACAACACAATGCATATTATAGATTTTCTTTTGAGAGAGGTGGTGAGGCTACATGGTCTCCCAAAAAGTATTATTTCTGATAGAGATACTAAATTTGTGGGGTATTTCTGGAGGACTTTGTGGAAGAAGTTGAAGACAAAATTGAAGTTCATTTCTACACATCATCCGTAGACTGATGGACAAAAAGAAATAGTAAATAGAAGTCCGAGAAATTTGTTGAGGTGTTTAGTAGGAGATAAACCCAAGGGATGGATTTGATTCTACTAAAAGTAGAATTTTCTTACAATAATTTTGTAAATATGAGTATTGGTAGATCACCATTCCAAAATTGTGTATGGGAGTAGTCCAAGGACTACACCAGAGCTAAGGAAGATCGAACAAGGGGAGAGGACAAGTGCTAAGGTAGAAGACTTTGCTGAAAATTTCAAGAACTTACATGAGGAGGTGAGAGAACATATTACCAAGATGAACGTACAATATAAAGCAAGGGAAAATCAAAAGATGATACATAAGAAGTTCCAAGTTGGAGATCAAGTTATGGTATATTTGAGGAAGGAATGATTTCCAACGAGTACCTACAACAAGTTAAAGATGAAGAAATTTGGCCCTTGCAAAATTTTGAAGAAACATGATTTAGGGAATGCATATGAGGTCGAGTTACTAGATGGGATTCAAATTTCTTCTATTTTTAATATTTCATACTTAAAAAAATATCATGATAAATGTGTAGATGAGGATTTGATGTTGGAGCCATGTCTAATTCCTACTTCTACAAAGGAAGAGATTGAATAAATTCTAGACAGTTTTGGAGGCCAGAGTACCAAAAATTGGTAGTATGAAGAATACCTGGTGAAGTGGAAAGGATCACCAATAGAAGATTCAACTTGGATATCCATAATGGAGGTTTCCCATTTGGGTTTTCCTCTACCAACTACAAAGGGACAAGGTCACATTTCAATCTACCCTGGGTGTCTAATAAAGAGCATCCAAAGGTGTAAGGGCAATCTTGTATCACCCAAAAATATGGTTAGTGTTGGTTTCTATTTAAAGCATTTTTATTTCTAGATACCCATTTGGGTCAAATAAAGATTCCAATTCTCATAGCTCCACTATTGGTTTTTTAGGTTAGAGTTTTTGAGCACCATGGGATATGTGCCAGTGTAGAAAATAGGTTATTTTGTAATTAAGATATAAATATAATGAGTTAGAGGGTGTAAGTTGGAGGGATGATTATAGTTTTAATTTAAAGCACTCTAGAAAAAGAATCAAGTCAAAAAGCTTTATAGTTTGAAATTTATTGTAGTTTTAAGTTTCTTGGAGAACTCTTAAGAGCACTTCAAAGTCAGATTTGAGGCACTAAATGGCCTTATATGGGCCCAAAAAATGGGGGACACAAAAAACTTGTCCATAGAGCTATAGAGAACTTAGAGAGCTTTCTGGAAATGTAAACGATTTTTCAATCAGAGTCCCAAATCAAAAGTTATGCCTCCCAAAAGTTGGACTACCATTTTTGGATTCTTCTAATTTTAATGTGACTTTTGACGTGTTTTCTAGAACCTTCTGTTTTGAAGGTGGATGCCAAATGGCATATTCTAAAATCTATTTCTAACCCTAAACCTAATTTGGTTTGCTTAAGGACATTTTTGGCATTGTAAAGGCATTTTTTGGTGGAGTTCGGGAGAAGGTACTAGAGGATGGTTTTTTTATAGGATCATACAACATTATAAGCATATAGGGCACGTCTTTGGATCTATTTTCATTGTACTAAATGCAGTAGAAAATCACTTTTGATAATATATTTTGATTTTCTAGTTGGGTTTATTTTTGTCTTGGGTTGTGTCCTCATCAGATTTCCAACAGAGGAGAGAATAGATAAGAAAGATGAAGAAGAAAAAAAGGAAGTCAAACAATACAAAAAGTCAACCACAAGCCTAAAAAAAGAAATAAATAAATAAAGGGAATAGAAAATACTAAAACAATTAATGAACTTTAAAACAAAATACTAAGAAGGGGAAAATATGAAAGAACACACTTTCATAACATGGTCAACCCAATTAAAAACTCAAAAAAATTATAAAAAAAGATGTTATGCAAGCACAACTCCCTAAATCTAAAGAGATAAATTTAAAAAGATAAAGAAAACTATTTAAATAAAAGGAATAAAATCACTATGAACTAAAAGGGGGTCATTGTTCCTAAGAACAACCCAGTACAAAAATAAAAGTCTACCAAAAAAAACCCCCAAAAATATATATATATATATATAACTATAAATAAAAATGAATATAAATACAAGGGGAATGTGTAAACTTCTAAAGAGGGGCAAGGGGGGTGAATCAGTAGTTTAAACATGGACCCATAAAACTTTCACCATTCATTCATCATATGCATTAATAAGTAAGCTAAAATAACATGTAAAGCATATGCATCTAAATCACATAACCATGTAAGCATTCACACACATAACACCAGATATGATTACCCAGAAACCCTCCAAGTGAGAAGGTAAAACTGGGGTGGAGATGACACCCACAAATATTCACTACTATAGTAATAAAGTGTATCCAATGAAGGTTACAATGTTTTGACCATGAAAAATGATCTACCCTATGAAAGGTCTGCTCTGTTCAAGGCTTACAAAGACTATTAGGTCTCACCTTGTTAGAGGATTTCAAAACCCTATTAGAAGTGTGCCTTGTTAGAGGACTTCAATTTACAATGAAGCACCTTGTTAAAGGATTTCATACAACCTATTCACTCCTTCAACTCTTCATACCATTCACTCCTCTATTTGTTTATCATTTTAAAGAGTTCAGGGCTTTGTCCTCCTTAAGAAGACTTAGGTGGCTTAGGGTTGGGTATGAATCTATGGCTAAGATTCATCCATTTTATCGCTTAAACCTTCCCTTTTTCTAATTGGTTGGATGTAATTGCATAGGGAATCTAAATAGAGATTCATCCTTATCTCCAAAATATCAAAATATAATCTTAAGTTGGCTCAAAAATGGTTTACATAGTTTCTTGTGCCATTAAAAAAAAATATGTCAAAACTATGTCACTCCACATATGAAGTCTCTGATGCTCGGCATGCATTGTTCTATATACTATGACTTGGCACTTGCATTACTCAGCATCCACTATTTACTCAACTCCTCAATCACTTAGCATGTTCTATCTACTTGGCACTTGAGTGACTTACCACATGAGTGACTCGACACTCATTGTAACTTGGCATGGTCCAATATTTACATGTTGTGCTTAGCATATATTACTAGTTTGGCATGAACTAAGTAAATGGCTTAAGTGTGTTGACACTCACTTGTCAAAACCAACCTGAGATCAACAATCTCCCCCATTGACATGAGTGTCAAAAACACTTGAATATACAATATTATCCTTAATCTCTCAAGCATAACATTGTTGGAAATATAGATGGAGTAACTGAGAGGGGGGGTGAATTAGTTACCACAAAATAATTCCACAAATCCCTTAGATGTCTGATAAAACTAGTTACTGATGTCACTCGATAAACATATAGAAAAATGTTGTAACTTAGTAGATGCAGTGTATGTTAACTTTAATAGATCTTAAACATTCACAATGATTAACATGCATGCATAAAAGAAATAACATAAACACATGAGACACAAGATTTAACGTGGAAACTCAATATGGGAAAGACCACCAAGTAACTAGCTACTAATTTTCACTCTTTTGAAGTGAGCCCTATTAGGAGCCAGCCTGGTTAAACGTTACAAAACACACTATTTTAGATTAAGGTAACAATAGGTTTTGAAGGGCCCCCAACACCCTTTAACAACAAGAGAAAAGAAAAAGCAATAAAACCACCAAGAGAAAAGTCTTGAAACTAGCGACAAAACTAGGTTTCACAAGGACCTGAAACCACAAACAAAGTCCAAAAAGAGAACCCAGGTTTTATAGGGACCTGGAACCACAAAAATTTTTAGACCACAATCTAATAAACAGGATCAAAAACCATAACCAAATACCACATCCTATAAAAAGGATCAGAATGGGACAAAACCAGAGAACAAAAACCCCAAGCAGCTATTGCAGCTCCATAATCATCTTAACAACCTCTTTACCAATCGTAGCAGTATCCTAGATGGTATCAGTAGCTGAAGCAATAGTAACTTTTAGGGATTTCTTCCTTGAGCTCTGCCTAGTTCTTCTAGTTGGACCCTCTAGAGATATAATTTCTTCATTAACATTTTTGCCAAGGCTCGCAGCAACAACATAGATACTAGAAGTGACCTATTCCATCCTAGTTCCACTTTCCTTGATAAAAATTCGAAGATTTTGCTCATAGTTTTTAAGTTTATTAGGAATATCTCTTATTTGCTCTTCCAAATGGATGATATTGGCAAGAACAAAATCTTGGATGTGTTGCAGAGTTTACACTTTCTTCTTCAGCCCCATCAATTCACTATAAATCTAAGAATCAACATGGAGAATGGAGTCAACTTTGTGCTTGGTAGAATGTAGGAAGGAGATCTTGGTTTCCCTCTATGGAGAGTTAGTGGTACCATCAGTAAACTCATGAGGATTTAATCACCCTGTTAGGTGTGACCTTGTTAGAGGATTTAATCACCCTATTAGGAGTGGCTTTGCAAAAGGTCTTTAGAACAATTCAATAGAACTGTCACCTTGTTAGAGGATTTACAAATGGTTGTTAAACCAACTCTATTAAGAGATTTAGGAATCACTACTACAATGGTGAGAAAGTAACAATAAAATGACCTAAATGAGATGCAACTAGATTGCTAATTACAAATCTTTGTTCTACTTCACTAGATCCTTCCTGATCAAATAAAACTTTGCTACTCTGAGCAAGGATATTTGACCATCCTTCAAAGTTCACTCATACTTTCCTCTTCACACAATCATTACAATTGTATGCTCACTCATTACACTTTAGAATTGTCAACTTGACCTTTCATATATGCCTTACAAATTGTCAAGTTGGCTTATTTACAACTTACAATTACCAATAATCATTGCCTCAGTTAGCTACAATCATTACCTAAAATAATTAAAATTTATTTCTCAAATTAGCATTATTCTTCATTGGTCGACCCTGTTCGGTAAATATTGTTCCTAAATTGATTTCTTGTGTTAACCAATAGAAGCTTAGTTAGCACTGCAAATCCTACAAAATCCATTGGAGACCGAGTGAACTCAATAAACACTAACTTTCCTATGTTAACCATGCAAGCTTAGTTAACACTGACTTTCTACCACATTTCCTTCAACACCCGAGTGAGCTCGGTAGACACTATTTCCATAGAATAATTTCCAAGAATGCTCGGTAGAATCTGAAAATCTCTTTGTTGACCAACTAAGCTTAGTAGATAATATATGCCAACTAATATGACATTTGTCTAACATCAAAGACAACACACAATTAGACAATTGTATCCAAAAATTTCTCTCTTTGGCATTGATGGCAACACAACATGTCATAGCACAATGAAATTTGAAAACAATCCTTTCTATGATAGAAAATTTTCTCCCTCTTAGATTTTATGCCACAAAATTCTCTAATGAAGTAATCTCCCTCTATAAACGAATTACCTAGCTTTTTCTTTAAATAGCAAACTCTCCCTTAATTCAAATTTTAGAAAGATATGACGATAAACTCTCCCTCTTTGACAACACATGCCAAAGAAAACACATACCAAATGAGTAACAATGTACCTTAAGTACTAATTCATATGTAATGCTCCCATGACTATGCTACATCAACCAATAGATCTTCAACTTGGTTCCTATTGATGCATCACTAAGATTTTTTTTTAGTGAGCTTTAGATAGGGGAATGACCCCTAACTTACCTCCTAGATACAAGAATGCATCCTTGGGTAATTCCTTGGTGAATATTTCTATAATATGTTCTTTTTTATGGGTATATTTCAATCTAATCTCTTTATACTACACCAATTCTCTAACAAAGTGATATTTTATTGCAATGTGCTTGGTTTTGGAATACATCACTAGATTCTTTAATATGTTGATTGCACTTGTATTATCACAAAACATAACAACTAGTTCTTTGATCTCAACCTTCATGTCTTCCAACAACTATTTAAACCAAACAATATTAGAATAGTTCACTACTACTGCAACATACTCTACTTCTACTATAGATTGGGATGTACAATTTTTCTTTTTAGCTGTCCAAGATACCAATATTTTGCCAAGAAAGAATGCTCCACCACTTGTACTCTTTCTATCATCAATGTTTTCTGCCCAATCAGCATCAGTAAACACTTTTAAGTCCAAATTTCCTCTAAATTTATACAACAATCCATAATCTGTAGTGCCTTTCGAGTATCTCAAGATCCTTTTGATTGCCATCATGTTTGGGTTTTGCTAAAAATCTTGCCATTATACCAACTACAAGAGCAATATCAGGCCTTGTATGGACTACATATTGTAATTTTCCAATTATTGATCTATATAAGGTCTGATCTACCTCTTTTGAATCATCATCCTTTGTAAGCTTTAGTCTAGTACACATGGGAGTTCCAACTAGTTTTGAATCTTTCATACTGAACTTCTTGAGTATCTCCTTGATGTGTTTAGATTGAGTGATGTAGATACCATTCTTTCTCTGCTAAATTAGAAGATCGACAAAGAGCTTAATCTCACCAAACATAGACATTTCAAATTCTTCATTTATTTTCTCTAAAAATTCTTTGCATAGATCATCATTCCCTGTAAAAAAAGTATCATCCACAAATATTTCTACCAAAACAATCTTGTTATTTGGTCCTTCCTTAATGTAAAAACTATTGTTATCATTAGTTCTCTGGAAACCAATATGAATAAGATAGTTATGCAATCTCTCATACCATGCTCTAGGGGCTTGTTTTAGACCATACAATGCTTTGTGTAATTTTCAAACCATGTCCTTTTTGTTTGGATCAACAAAACCTTCAGGTTGCTCAATGTAGACTTCATAAGGAATACCATTGAGAAATGTTGATTTAACATCCATCTGATATACCTTAAATCCTTTGTATGCAGCACATTCTAGTAAGGTCCTAACACCTCCCAATCTTGCAATAGGAGAAAAATTCTCTCCATAATAAATTCCTTCTTCTTGAGAGTAGCCTTTACATACCAATCTAGCTTTTTTTCTTGATACCTTACCATCTTCATTCAACTTATTCCTAAATATCCATTTAGTTCCAATCACACTTTTATCTTTATGCCTAGGTACAAGAGTCTAGATTTTGTCATTTTCTATTTTCTCTATCTCTTAATTCATAGCCTCAATCCAACATTCATTTTCCAATGCATCTTTGACATTTCTAGGTTCAAAATCAGCAAGTAAACAAGTACCTTTTAGCTTATTTCTTGTCATAGTACCTTTAGATTTTTCTCTAATAACATGATCTAGTGCATGATGTCTTCTAACATAATTGGTCAATACAGGTTTCTTGCCTCTTGAATGAATTGAATTGTCATCCTCTTGAACTTCAACTTCAAGTTTTGGCTTCTTAGATTTGGTAAGCATTCGTTCGATAGCTTCAGAATGTTAATTGGGTTCCTACAACTCGATTTGAACTTCTTGCAACTCAATGAATGATTAAGACTTGGGAGTAGAAGTCTCCTAATTGATAGATGTATCTAGCACTGTATTAGGTTCAATGAAAACAAATCTCCTATAATCTTCTAGTTCCTTTTTTCTTTCTTCTTTAGTCCTTTCTACAAACTCATCAACTTTCACATGTGCACTTTCTATGATTTTGTGAGTAGACAAATTCAAACATCTATATGCTTTACTCTTGCAAGAATATTCCAAAAATATACCTTCATCACCTTTCACATCAAATTTTTATTTTCTAGCTTCTTTCAAGATATAACATTTACTTCCAAATACTTTCAAGTAACTTACATTGGATTTATATCCATACCATAACTCATAGGGGGTTTTGAATGAGTCTTTCTTTAACTATACTCGGTTCAAGGTATGAACTATAGTGTTGATAGCATCCTTCCAGTATTTGATATCAATGTTCTTTTCAATCACTAGAGTCCTTGCACAATCAATGGTAGATCTATTCCTCCTTTTAGCTATTCCATTATGCTCAAGAGTTCTAGGGGATGATACCTATCTTTTGATTCCTCTTTCAATGCAAAAGTTATTGAATTCATTGGAAATTAATTCACCACCTCTATTTGATCTCAAACATTTTAGTCTTTTCCCTATTTTCTTTTCTACTCTAGCCAAATACCATTTGAACTTCTCAAATGCTTTTGTCTTCTCTCTCAAATACATAGCAGTCATCATTCTAGAGTAGTCATCAGCAAAAAGAATAAAGAACTTTTCTCTAGTATAGCTTTCAATTCCAATAGGTCCACACAAATCAATATGCACTATTTCCAAAATATCTTCAAATTGGTAGTTTTTTCTTTTGAAACTAGTCTTTCCCATCTTACCAATCTAACAATTCTTGCATAGACCAACATTAGGTTTCTTTATACTAGGAATGTCTCTTACCTTCCTGAATTTGCTTATCTTTACCATGTTGTCAAAATTCGCATGACATAACCTTTTGTGCCATAACCAACTTTCTTCAACTTGAGCAATAAAACATGAGCACTCACCAAGATCAAGATAAAACAAGTTACCTTTTATTTGTATGCTTGAACTAATCAGCTTTCCTTTGTCATCTAGCAGTTATTCCTTTCCATGTATGAATTCCATCTTGAATCCAATATTGATTAGTTGTGCCACACTCAACATATTATGTTTTAGTCCTTCAACTCAATAGGCATTATCACATACAAGTTCTTTGGCTAATGAGATTCAACCTCTTCCTTTTATGCAACAAAGTTCATTATTTCCAAACCTTACACTACCACCATCATAGTCTTCAAAATGTTCAAATTTAGTTTTGTCATCAGTCATATGATGCGAACAACCACTGTCTATGATCCATGTATTATTTTTTCTCACATGAGAGATAAGTACCATCTTATCTTCTTCATCATTATTAGATTCATCTTTCATCGCAATGTAAACAATTTCATCCTCACTATTATCAGAATTCTTAGAATCTTGAGCCATAAAACATGTTTTCTTACCTTTGTCCTTGAATGATTTGAATTCTTTCTTGCCATTGCACTTGTGACATTTCTTCTCATCCTTTCTTTTCTTGTTCGACACCTAGCAGCAATATTATCAATTTCTTCACATGAAAAATAGATTAGGGGAACTTTACCTTTGTATTTTCCTTTGCTTCTAGAATATTTTCTTGCTAGTAGAGCTTCAACAACTTCAAGATCACTATTAGAACTTTCTTCTAATTCTTCTTCACTTTTTAACTAAGAGTCTTTTATCTTCTTGTCTTTTTCTTTGAGTGAAAGCTTGGCTACAAATGTTGATTCAATATTCTTGGAAGCTCGAACATAATTATCATAGTTATGTAGCTCAAATGCAATCAACCTTCCTACTATGCATCCAAATTTATCTTATGATTTGCTTCACATGTTCTTTCTTCAAATTGCAAATACTCTAATTACATAAATGGGAAGCAATGTTCTAAGAACTTTACTTACAACTATTTCTTCCTTGATATTTCCTCTAGAAGCTTTGATTGCACTGACACTTGCTTTGACCCTTTCAACATATTTGGCAATTTTTTCATCCTCTCTCATTCTCATCTAATCAAATTATCCTCTTAGACTTTCGACATTGGCTCTCCTTACATTGTCATCACCTCTATAGATATCTTTTAGCTTGTTCCACATTTTAAAGGTAGTTTTGCAATCCTTAATATCATCAAATTCTTCATAGCTCAGAGCAGATGTAATGTCTATCATCATGGTGTTATGAGTCTTTTTCTTAGCAATGTCATCAATAGATAATGTACTAGAAGGAGTTGTATATTCTTCATCAAGATATTTCAATCCTATATCTCCAATGGAAGCTAGATGAAGTCACATGAGACCTTGCCAAGCTAAAAAGTTATCCCTGTTAAGCCTTGGAATTTCTCTCTTGTAAGACATCTTGATCTTTAGCTTAGGTCCTTGAAACCCTTCCTACAAGCACCAAAATATCTAATACCAATTATTGGAAATATAGATGGAGTAATTGAGAGGGGGGGTGAATCAGTTACCACAAAATAAATCCATAGATCCCTTTGATGTCTGATAAAACTAGTTACTACTGTAACTTGATAAACATATAGAAAAATGTTGTAACTAGGTAGATTTAGTGTATGTTAACTTTAATAGATCTTAAACATTCACAATGATTAACATGCATGCATAAAAGAAATAACATGAACACATGAGACACTAGATTTAACGTGGAAACTCAATATGAGAAAAACCACCAAGTAACTAGCTACTAATTTTCACTCTTCTGAAGTGAGCCCTATTAGGAGCCAACCTGGTTAAAGATTATAAAACACACTATTAGGTGTGACCTTGTTAGAGGATTTAATCATCTTGTTAGGAGTGGCCTTGCAAAAGTTCTTTAGAACAATTCAATAGAACTATCACCTTGTTAGAGGATTTACAAATGGCTATTAAACCAACTCTGTTAAGAGATTTAGGAATCACTACTACAATGGTGAGAAAAGTAACAATGAAATGACCTGAATGAGATGCAACTGAATTTCTAATTACATATCTCTATTCTGATTCACTAGATCCTTCTTGATCAAATAAAACTTTATTGCTCCTCAAGGATATCTAACCATCCTTCAAAGTTCACTCACACTTTCCTCTTCACACAATCATTACACTTCCATGCTCACTCATTACACTTTAGAATTATCAACTTGACCTTTCATATATACCTTACAAATTGTCAAGTCGGTTCATTTACAACTTACAATTACTAATAATCATTGCCTCAATTAGTTACAATTATTACTTGAAATAATTAAACATTATTTCTCAAATCGACAAAATTCTTCATTGGCTGACTTTTCTCGATAAACACTATTCTTGAACTAATTTCTTGTGTTAACCAATAGAAGTTTGGTTAACATTGAAAATCCTACAAAATCCTTTAGAGATCATGTGAACTCAGTAGACACTAACTTTCCTTTGTTAACCATGTGAGCTCGGTTAACACTAACTTTCTACCACATTTTCTTTAATTTCTAAGTGAGCTCAATAGACACTATTTCCACAGAGTAATTTCTAGGAATGCTTGATAGACTCTAAAATTTTCTTTGCTAACCAATTGAGCTCGGTAGGTACTATCTGCCAATTGATATGACATTTGTGTAACATCAAAGATAACACACAATTAGACAATTGTATCCAACAAACATATCCATGACTCAACTTATATACAGAACTTCAAAATTTCAAAATTTTGCACTAACTTGTATACCTCAAAATTTTATAACTCCCCCTAAGTTATTGTGTCTAATTTGTATTCAAAATCAAGGGGGAGAGGGTGAATCAGTAGTTTAAACATGGACCCATAAAACTTTCATCATGTGCATTAATAAGTAAGCTAAAATAACATGTAAAGCATATGCATCTAAATCACATAACCATGTCAACATTCACACACATAACACCAGATATGATTACCTAGAAACCCTCCAAGTGAGAAGGTAAAACTAGGATGGGGATGACACCCACAAATCTTCACTACTATAGTAATAAACTGTATCCAATGAAGGTTACAATGTTTTGACCATGAAACATGATCTACCCTGTGAAAGGTCTGCCCTATTAAAGGATTACAAAGATTGTTAGGTCTCACCTTGTTAGAGGATTTTAACACCCTACTAGAAGTGTGCCTTGTTAGAGGACTTCAACTTACAACTAAGTCAACACCCTGTTAAAGGATTTCATACAACCTATTCACTCCTTCAACTCTTCATACCATTCACTCCTCTATCTATTCATCATCTTAAAGAGTTCAAGGCTTTGTCCTCCTTAAGAAGACTTAGGTGGCTTAGGGTTAGGTATGAATCTATGGCTAAGATTCATCCATTTGACCACTTAAACCTTCTCTTTGACTGATTGGTTGGATGTAATTGCAAAGGGAATCCAAATATAGATTTTTCCTTATCTCCAAAATATCAAAATATAATCTTAAGTCAGCTCAAAAATGGTTTACATAGTTGTTTGTGTCATTACAAACAAATATGTCAAAACTATGTCACTTGGCATATGAAGTCTCTGATGCTCGGCATGCATTGTTCTGTATACTGTGACTCAGCACCTGCACTACTTAGCATCCACTATTTACTTGGCTCCTCAATTACTTGGCATGGTCTATCTATTCAGCACTTGAGTGACTCAGCACATGAGTGACTCGACACTCATTATAACTTAGCATGGTCTAATATTTACATGTTGTGCTCAACATGTATTACTAGTTTGACATGAACTAAGTAAATGGCTTAAGTGTGTTGACACTCACTTGTCAAAACCAACCTAAGATCAACAATCTCCCCCTTTGACATGAATTTCAAAAACACTTAAATATACAATATTATCCTTAATCTCTTGAGCATAACATATCCATGACTCAACTTATATACAAAACTTCAAAATTTCATAATTTTGGACTAAGTTGTATACCTCAAAATTTTATAACTCCCTTTGAGTTAATGTGTCTAATTTGTATTCAAAATATGTCCTCCATTTGACTTCAATGCACTGCATCTGATACTCTTTCATCTGATATGCTCTCTCTTAGCTGATATTTGTCCCTATTTGTGTGGTTTCTCTAAAAAATGTATATCACCTCAATGATATAACTTTGCTACTATGCTCCCCGTTTCTTATTTATTTATATTTTTTTCATACATCTCCTTTGTTCTTTATCTCCCTTATATTCTCTATCTCCCCATTTTGTCTTTATCTCCCTCTTTTTGACAATTATGTCAAATGGGTTATACACTTATAGTGTGTTTTTCCAAAAAGGATTTACAGACATACATTATTATTCTTAGAGTTGCCTCCCAATTATCACATGCAACATCCAATGATTTAATTTGGATTGCAAGCTCAGCAACAAGGTGTAGTAGACCATCCAAAGTAGAAAGAATGGAGTCTTTCTTTAATAAAATCTCAGCATAGCCTAGCTCCTTGTGCAATATCTCCATGTGTGGGGTGAGAGATGTCTGTATGCAGGTCAATTTGGTTCTTATTCTAGCCTTATCCGCTATCAATATAGCTAATTGACTTTGTTTCTAAAGTAGTGTCCTAAAGTGCTTCTCACTTTGTGCTGGATTTGTAGGTAGGCTAGTACTTGATGTAGTAATTCTACATTCCAGATTCAGAATGTGACTTTTGGTCTCTTGAGTGAAGAGTGTAGGATCACATAGTTTTGTATACAATTAGAATATATTCTCAAGTACCTTCTTTACATCCTCAACCTTTGTTGCCAATGCAACTTATTGTAGTGATATCTCACTAGATATTTTCTCATTTACCTTACCTTGAAACTTCTTTTCAGACCATTCTAAGAGTTTTTCATTTGTATCAAGGTCTTCATTATTTAATTTCTCCACTATATCAATTAGTTTTTCTATGAGTGGCTTGGTCTCTTCAAGAGTTGGCAGCCTAAATGCATCTAAAAAGATGTCCTTTATATCTTGAAGTGCTTGCTTCTACCTGTGTTCTTTCTTTCTAAGGCTTGTTGCAAAATGCCTATTTGCTCCAATGTCATAGTATCATAGTCATAATTTGGAATAATAGTGTCTTCATCAATGCTTATGTCTCCATAATGGATTACATTTTTACGTTTGATGAGCTTGGGCTTAGCACTGAAATCTGCAATGGGGTAGCAGCTATGCTCGACCTCTGAAGAGTTTGTGTAGAAGGAGTGGCAAATTCTAGTAAGGCTACCAGTGCTTGGATAACCACTTGTTCCTTCACCTTTGGTGTGAGCTTACTCTCTTCAGACTTGCCTTGGTGTATCACTATGACTTAACTGGCACATTGTTCCTGTCTTGTAGGTACATATGTATCTATTTGTCCTATTTCCTATTGTTGACCTATAGTAGTGTCTTGCTCTTCTACCTTCTTCTCAATTGTATCAATTTTAAAAAGCCCAAACCTATGTTAACCTTTCCTAAATGAAAAGGCTAACAAAAGTATAACTATTCACCTTCAATGACAAAAAATTGGTATTATTATTTTGAATTTCAAAATTAAGTAAACTAATGAAATGAATGAAGTTTAGTATTATAATTTTGACTAATTTTTTGGAATAAGAATTGATATATTTTCCTAATTTTTATAGATAAATTTTTAGCTATTGAAAAATGTTGAAAATTAGGGGTCTAGTTCCCACCACAAAACTATATGGAAATATACTTATTTTCCTTTGATCTCATACTATGTTATAGATAAGATATATATCTAGAATAATCAAAAATAAAAATTGGATTTAGACCTATATTTGCTCTTTTATAATGATTGAAATTTCAACTCACCTGAAATCAATAGTTTTCATCTCCCACCACATTTTTCAAAACAAATCTATTCTAACCAAGAGAAAAAATTATAGAGGGAACTCTCTCGTCTAAAATTTCATATAATTTTTAAACTTTTTTTTATATGATTTAATATTTTTTCTTTCTCAAAATTGACATCTTTTTGAGTGTTAAAATATGTGCTTGTAGAATTTTTTAATTACAGTATACCATATATAAATAAAACACTATAAACTCTATATGAGAACATTCCTAACTCTGAGCTTTATAAAATGGTGTTTATATGTTATTAAAAAAATATTGTAAAAAATAGTATGAGTTATTGAAACATCACTTTTCTTAAATAATTTTATTTCTTTAGTAACTAGATACAAACTAGTATAAAACATGCATTTAATAGACATTTCCAAATGGAAAAGTGTGGGAACATATATAACTTAGCTAGAATGAATTTATCTAGATTGTATGTTTTTTTTTAAAAAAAAAAATTAGATAGAAATACTCAAACATAGTCATTCTGATAAGTCAGCCTGAAAGGTGACACAACTTTGTACTTTTACCCTTGAATCAACCTTGGTGAATGTGTCTACTATTGTTTGAACCAAAGGTTGTAGATGAGTAACTAAAGGGATGATTGAAGGTGGTTCTTGTGGATTCACCTTTTCCCTTATGACTTCAGTCACTACCTTCTATTGTTCTTCTACACTAAACAAAATAGGATTGCCACATAGTTTGGCTTGGAGTGTAGACTGATCTAGTATTTTCTTCAAATCTTCTATAGTAAGTGGATTGATTTTCTAAGGTGATATATCAGGAACATCCTTTATAGTTATAGTTTCAATGGTTTTGGTTGTGGCATGGGAAGGACTGACACTTGGCACTTGTGTGTCCTACACAATCTATTCATCTTGTTGCTACTCAGTTGTTGCCTTATCATCCTTTTGGTTCTTTGTCTCTTCTCCAACTATGTTATCTTTATCATCATCTTCCTTATCATCATCCTTATCATCATGTTTACCCTCTAAAGGGCTAGCTTCTCCTTATTTCACAATGGTCAACCCATAGATAATTTTTCATATTTGAGTTGATTTCTTGACCACATCTTCAATGTTATTTTCGAGAATGTTGAAGACTCTATATTTAGGTGTGAACCTAACTACATATTTCTTAAAATCCTTAGCAATTTGTCCCTTTGTCAACTCTTTCATTACTTGGGCTAATGTTGTTTCCATGATTTTTCTTTCCACATTTAGACAATGATGTCATTTTGGCTCAATAATATCATATAGGCCTTTTGGTATTGAGTTGGCAAATTCTAGTGGAGTGTTCTTAAAATTTGACATCATGACATAAAATGCCTCTTCCACTTGGTTTTTCTCTTCTTTCCTGAATTTATTAAAACCAATATGTCTAAAACCAAATAAATCAACATTACTCTTGACATTTTCACATAAGTTCTCAAGATCAAAGAGATGATTGTGACTTACCACCCTTTATTGACTATTATCATCTGATTCTATCTTCTCTTCATCAGAATTTAGTTGAGCCACATATTTCCTTCTCTATATTTTCCATTTTTGTCTACCTTGCTCTATTTTCTTTGACTTTTCCTTGGCCTTTTGAGTATTTACATGTGTGTTGGCTCTGGTGGTAGGTGTAGTGGGCTTGGCTTGGCTAGGTTTGACAATCTTCTTTGCATTTGTCATAGGTTGTGTCTTAGCCTTCCTTTTCTTTGACTCGGTGGTAGTAGGTGCTTCCTTGACTTCTTCTCCCTCAGTACCTATAGTCTCCTTGTCTTCCTTATCTTCTCGCATGCCTTGAGTCAAAGCTAGATGTTCTTGTACTTGTTTTTTTTTCTTCCTCTTCATCATCTTCTTCCTCTTCCTCCTCGACAGCATCTCCAAATTTGGCTTTCAATTTATTTACCAACTTGTCTTTTTTCTTGATTGTAGAGACAATCTTTAATTCCATGGAAATCTTTGATTTTAGTTTCCAAAAAATTTAGCAGTCTTATCTACTTCTTCTACCAATAGAGTTATGATGGCTACTGAGGCTTCATCAACATTTATCTCATACCCTAAGGGTCTCAACCATCTTACCCTTGGTGTGGTAGCTCGTACAAATGTGAAGTCAGCATCAAATGGAAAACGTACATCATTATAATGTTTCTCCACTAAGGAAACTAGTAGCCTCATCCTTTCCTTCATTGACTTCTTGAAATCTTCAAAATAACTTGTCATTATAGATTCAAAGTTTTCTCCTAGCTATTTAATGTATTCATTAATCTACATAAAATTTATTTATTTTTCTTCCATCCTATAGTACCAAATGAGGGAAATGTGTTTTATACATAAAAGAATATACAAACCAACATGGAACCAAATTTGCATTGTGTACTCTTGGTTTTCCTGATTGCTCCAAGGTTCTCCATCAGTTGTTGCAATTGTAGCTCTATTAGATCATATGTATGATCTTTCTTTACAATTTTGTAACCAACATCCACAGCTATGTAGGGTACACTATTCAATTTGTTAGATTGATAGAATTTGTGTGAGATTACCCTTACAGAAAAGTTTAACAATGGATCAACAATTGTATCTATTGTCATGCCTCTCTTATTCCATTTTTCTCCAGTGTTCTTTTCAATGACTTCCTTGGAATCACTCTTGAGTGTCTTTGGATGATCTAGGGTTGGGTAGCCAATAACCTTATGGATTATTCTCTTTGATATTTTGAATAGGTCCTCCCTCTAGCCATAAAGAACCATCATGAATTTGGCTCAACACAATTTGAACCCACTTTGTTTTGAATATATTACGAAAATCTAGGGGTCGTCTTAAACCCTTTCTCTCTAATTTTTTCTATTCCTCTTTCAAAACATCATTTTCACACAATCTAATGTATGCATCCCTTATTTTCATGTCTCCAATGCTACCAATTTTGTAGTTATAGTATCTCCTCACATCTTGCAACATTATTGCATTTGGCGGGATCATGGATAATGCACCAGAAGGGTATTGTTTATTGGATATGTATGGAATGGCTTTGAACATGGGATGTTTAATTTCATTACTAAAAAGATGAACATTTAAAACCTCCTTCCCTATGACATTTTTTGAACTAGATGCCATCTTATCAAACTATGGTTTATGAAAATTAAAACTACGTAGCTTGGCTTTTGATGAATACCTTGTGAAATTGAATGAACTAGCATGAAATCACTACTAGAATCTCTGCAAATATTTTGAATGGGTTTTTGAATCACCTTCTACTCTGCTCACTCTTTCTTAAATTTTAAATGATGAAGAATGAGAAAAACTTGATCATATACCCTTTGAAATCCTTGGATTTAATGTTGAGTTCTTACACAACTATAAGCTCGACATCAACCAATTTTGGGTTCACTCAAAATCCATTAATATTTCCATTACTTGCCAGCTACTATGAGCTCAACATCCACTAGCCAGACTACTAGCTCGACATCTTCTTACATCTCACTCAGCATACATAAGAAATATTTCATTCTCGGCAACAACATGAAAAACTTAAATATTTGTCTTGAATTTTTAATAACATCTTGCATCTTTATTCATGTTAATTTATTCTTTTTAGTACTATATAATTTTAGAACTAATGTATGATATAACCTTTAAATATCAGTCCCACATACCTCTTGATTACCTAGTTTGATGACGTGTGATCACCTAACCCATTGGGTGAAGTGGTCCCTTCTCAATTTGATGTGTTTCAATCATCTTTCTTTTTCCATGTCTTGTTCATCTCATCTCTGAAGTGTTCAACATTTTCCTTTCTTTTACCCTTATCAAATTCACAACTTGGTGCCTTTGATCTAGTTGGATAGTATTTACTGATGTGACCAATCTTCAAACAGCTAAAACATGTAGTTTGACTTAACCATCTTTCGTAATTGCCACTGAAGTGTGTCCTAATACAATTTCAAGAACATGTCCATATTCTTGACTATTGTGAAGCTACATCTTGTATTATAATCCCAATTGTATGAGTTCCCATTGCTTCTTAACTTTTTTGGCTTATTTGATAACCACATGGATTTGGATCTACATTCAAAAGCTCTATGTCCATACTTTTGACAGTTTTAGAAATATCCTTCAAATCTTTGTGTGTTCATGTTCTTAGTTCAGCATTCATGTGCCTAATGACCTTTCTTGTTGCACTTATGATAATGAGTCATGTTCTTAGGCTTTACATTCTAATTTGTAGTTTTTCTCTTGCACATATTAGCAATATTATCCTTTCTTACCACGATTATGACAAGTAGGTTTGGAGTTCTTACCTTTGGTGTTTCCTTTTTTTGCAACCTTGGATGATTCTTCTTCTTCACTGTTGTGTATCCCAGTCCTAATGTATCATTGTTTCATTTAGGCGATCTCAATAATTGATCAAAGTATTTGATGGCTTTATTTGGTTTGTTGAAACTTTTAGCAAATTCATTTTTCTATCTTTAGGTCACTCTACAATTGTTCATTCTGTAACTTCAATGTAGTTATCTCAACGTCCTTGACATTCATTTCATAGTTGGCATTCATCATTTGACTTAGAGTATCCAATTGCATGTTGGAAATATTGGTTAACTCTATTGAGTTCTCTTTCAATCTATTGGCCAGAGTTCTTTTGTCTTCTTCAATCGTGGCTTTGTCTTCCATAGCCTTCTTCTTTTGTTTAGTCACCTCACATAGTAGTATAGCTTGTGATTCTTGCTCTAGATTGAGATTTTTGATTTCCTTGACTTGATTCTATTCTTTTCCATTAGATCTACAACTACTGCATCAAATTCATTGGAGTCACCATCTACAAATAGCTTGGTAGTGTCTATCTCTTTGTATAGTGTGTCATTCTCTGCAAAAGCAATCTCTTTCCTTCTAAGTTGAGATAACATGTAAGCATATGCATCTAAATCACATAACCATGTTAGCATTCACACACATAACACCAGATATGATTACCCAAGAACCCTCCAATTGAGAAGGTAAAACTAGGGTGGGGATGACACAAACAAATCTTCACTACTATATTAATAAAGTATATCCAATGAAGGTTACAATGTTTTGACCATGAAATACGATCTACCCTTTGAAAGGTCTACTTGTTAAAGGCTTACAAAGACTATTAGGTCTCACCTTGTTAGATGATTTCAACACCCTATTAGAAGTGTGCCTTGTTAGAGGACTTCAACTTACAACTAAGTAAGCACCATATTAAAGGATTTCATACAACCTATTAGGACTACTCTATTAAGAGAATTAATTGAAATCACCTGTTAAAATGTCTCAACATAGATCTTGTGGTTGGAACTTACTTGCCTGATAATAGGTCACCTTTAAATAATCTCTGATTGATCCTTCATTATCAGATGTCTCAATGTTGTATCCTTTTCTCTATCCTTTGTTCTTCTCTAACTGATTCTATAATTCACTCTCACTTCTAAGTCACCTTGAATGCTCTACAAACTATCTTGTTCAATCCTTCAACTCTTCATACTATTCACTCCTCTATTTGTTCATCATCATAAAGAGTTTAGGGCTTCATCCTCCTTAAGAAGACTTAGGTGGCTTAGGGTTAGGTATGAATCTATGGATGAGATTCATCCATTTTGTTGCTTCAACCTTCCCTTTCTCTAATTAGTTGCATGTAATTGCATAGGGAATCCAAATATAGATTTTTCCTTATCTCCATAATATAAAAATATAATCTTAAGTTAGCTAAAAAATGGTTTACATTGTTGTTTGTGCCATTACAAACAAATATATGTCAAAATTGTGTCACTCAGCATATGAAGTCTTTCATGCTCGACATGTACTATTTTGTATACTATGACTTGGAACCTACATTACTTGGCATCCACTATTTACTCGGCTCCTAAATAACTCAGCATGGTCTATCTACCCAGCACTTAAGTGACTCGGCCCTCATTGTAACTCAGCATGGTCTAATATTTACAAGTTGTGCTTGGCATGTATTACTCGTTCGACATGAACTAAGTAAATGACTTAAGTGTGTTGACACTCACTTGTCAAAACCAATCTAAGATCAACAATATATATACATGTATATATATATGTGTGTGTGTGTATAAATGTGTGTATATACATATATATGTATATCTATAGATATATTTATATGTATATGTATATGTATACACACACACACACACACACATATATATGTATATATACATATACATATAGATATATATATATATATATGTATGTATATGTATATGTATATATATGTATATCTATACATATATATGTATATATAGTTTATCTATAGACCTGAGTTGCCCATTAGTGTCCAAACACAAAGTAATTACTAGGAAAGATTGGTCGGTTGTCATTGCGACCAAGTCATCTAGTAAAGGCCAAGTACATAAGGACTTATTTATTTTGCATCACATGATAATAAAATCAAATATTGTTGAGCACCCTAGTTGACATTGAGTGCACATATAAGCCAAGTATTCACAATTGAGATCGATAAAATTGTAAGACATTTTTTGTCAAGTAAAAAGAATAGATCAAGCATGTAGAAGATGAGTGATAACAAGAATGTTAGTAATGACCGAGTGTCTAAACATTCAAATGTCAAGTAAACTAGTTTTGACATGTGAGTTTTTAGTTGCACAAACACATATGTAAATCATTTTGGTTGACTTCTACAACATTGAATGATTGTAGAGACAATTAAGATGGAGTTTAGGCATCTTTACAGAAGGTATTGATTCTGAGGAAAGAAGATCAACCAAACAGAACATCAAAAAGGAAACAAAAAAAGGGATAAATTATGAACCATTGATTATGATCTAGAACTTTCAGAGGTTGTCTATTTAAGGAGGTTTCTAAACCTAGGATAGAAAAAAGAGAATGTAGAATGGTTGATTAGTAAAAATGTGAATAAATGAGTAAATGAGAAAGTGAAAGAGTGAACAAGTATAGAATAGAGTAAGGAAGGCTAAATCTAAAAGGAGAATAGATAGAGTGATCTAAATTGTGAAGGACAGAATAGAGATATCATATTAAGAGATCAAAATGAGACATTGAATAGAGGGGATCCAAAATTAGCTTTTAGAGAAAATCAAGGGTCAGGTAATTAATTAGTTTTAGCAGATTGAGTCAGGACAAATCTCTTAACAGACTGATCCTAACAGGTCTATTTAAATCTCCTAATATAGTCCTTACTTGATTGTAAGTGTAAAATCATTTAACAAGGTAAGACCTAACAATCTTAAAAGCTTTTAATATGAAATTCCTTTCACCTGCTAGACTAGCTATTATGATCAACATTGTAACCCTAATAAGTTAACTCTATTATTACAATAGTGAAGATTTTAGGGTTTTCATCCTCAACCCATTTTTACCTTCACATTGAAGTGTTTGTAGGTTACCAAATCATTTGTATTATGTGTTGAAACTTACCATGGATGTTATATTTTTATTTCATTTCTGCATTATGGCTTTGATGTTAGATCTAACATATGAAATGAATTATGTGTGAAATTAGTATTTTTTTTTGCTATTAAAATCTTAAGATCCTGATTTAGCTTGCTCTTAGTATCTTGGTTCTCATTAAATCCTTCCAAAAATTGCTATCAGATCCTAATTCTCTTGTAATAAGTCTAACAACTTGAGAGGATCAGATCTTGGAGATGGAGGAATACAAGATGGAAAAAATCATTGAGAACCAGATGATTGAAATTTGGATCATATTGCAAAAACTTGAAGTAGTGAAAGAGGATTTAAGAAAATCCTTGAGAAAAAGGAAAATGATGGCCATTCACCAAAATGACACACTATACAAGGAAATTGATATAGAAGGACTACTTGATAGTGGAAAAACTAGTGATAGTGATGCAACAATAGCATAAATATTGGAGAAGAACAACATTCTAAGAAAAGAGGTAAAAGGACTCAAGAAAGAATAGGAAACCCAATCAATAAGACTATGTGAAAAGACTAAGAAAGAGAAAAAGAAAAAAAGGAAGATAAAATCATGGTTTAAGAAGACAAAAGACAAATGAAAAAAAAACTTTAAGAAAATCATTTGAAGTATAGAAGATCACAAACAATAAGTTGGACATGATGAATCAGTTGATAATTTTAATTTAGGAAGAAAACATGAAGGACATGGAGATCACAAGTTTAAGGTCATAAAATGAGAAACTAAGAAGTGAGTTGAGGACTAAAAAGGAACTTATAAAAAGAATGAACAAACCAAGTGAGGTTGTCAAATATTATGAAGAACTAATGAGATCACCAAGATCACCAAGGGATACTTCTGGACTAGGATACATCAAGCACTTTTCATCTACTAAAGAAGGATAATTATCAAAGAATGGAGAACAAAAGAATGCAAAATCCAAAAGGTAAGCCTGCATGTCATCATTATGGTAAACTTGGACACACAACCAACATTTGCAGAAGCGAGAATTGTATGCAAACTCCTAAACCTAAGTCTATCAGTAATTACTTTAGTTGCAAGAAGATAGGACACCAAGAACATAAATGTAGAACAAAGGCTAAAGAGACATCTAGATTTGAAGGACATTGTTGTAATTGTAACAAATATAGACATAGAGCTCATGAGTGTAGATCTAAGATAAAATCTAACTGGACATCTAAAAAATAAACACATGCACCAAGAAAAGGTAACTCTCACAAGTTGGATTACTATACATGGTATAATTGTCACTATTATGGGGAATATGGACACATTCTAAAGAATTGCATTAAGACACATTTGAAAGGAAATTACAAGAAATGGCTAAATGGAGAACGAGTTTGTTTTAGCTATCTCAAAAATTGGACATGTTAGTAGAAAATACAAAACAAGAGCACTAGAACCAAAAAATAGTAATGACATAGGTAAAGGAAAGGTTGAGGTAAATAAAACATGGAAAGAGATAGTGTAAGTCAAAAGTAGTAGAGAGAGAAAATTTGTGATCACCCCATCCAATGGATCAGGTTATCACACCTCAACTACCTAAATGAAGAAGGTATGTAAGAAATATGTATTTAATGATATATCTCACATCAGTTCCTAACATAAATGTGCCAAAATCCATATCTACATAAGCAAAGATGCATCAAGAACAGATCTATGGAGAGAAAAGTGAACAAGAATCATTTACAACATGGAGTAGCAAGCATTAGTAATATAGTTTGTATTGACTAAGCATTGTAGTATAGACTGAGAACTTATGTTGATCAAGGTGATATATTGAATGAGTGAATTGGTATTAGCCAAGAAAAGTAATTATAACCAAGTGTTTATAAAGAAGCATGGAGACTGAGATAGCTGTCATACACCTACCAAAGTATGAACACATTTATTGCTGACCTAAATGGAAAATTGAAGGTATTTATCAAATTTGGGCATTCATTTCTACTTTACCAAGAAAATTTAGAGTGCATAGGAAATTCAAAAGTGACAAAAGAAAACTTAGAGACAAAGTAAGTGAATCACAATGTAGTATTAGTGATTTGATAAAAGTCAGTAAGTAGAACTTTTAGTGAAAATTTAATTGTTATAGAAAAGTTTTTTTCTTGAAAACCCTAGTTTGAAATGGTAACTGCAAGAGAAATATTGAAGGGGAGAAATGCACAAATGATGAACAATGACCATGCCTCCCACACAATTTCAAGGATTGTTTAAACATTGAAGTAATTGAAGATGAAATTTGTGCCATGTAGTCAAGGGTTTTGACAATCAGGATGTGAGATCTTGTTACATATGTAAAATTAGAGAAATTAGAGATTTTGAGTTGAGAGCAACTTATGAGAGTTATGTAGCAAAGGAGTACTAAGGGATGAATATAAGATTATTGTTAGGGAAGGGCTTATCCATGCCCTAGGTTTTCTAAAAAAATCAAAATGGAGTGGATAAAGATTGTATTAAGTCATGTTTGTGATATGAAGGTATGGATAGAAAGAGGACCAATCAATGTTAACAAAGCCATAATACACTGAGTACTTGATACCCTACCTTGGATAGACTAAAGAGCATAAGATGCACATCACAAATTAAGATTGAGAAATCAACTACAGCCAAGTGAAATGGTCAAGGGATATCAATAAATGGGATTTATGATCCTATGATTGAATTTACAATATGAATTATATCACACAAATTATTTTAGTCTAGTAGATTGAATAGTGTGTCATGCATTGTAGTAGACCTAGGCTGCAAAATGTCAAAAAGGATCATACTTATGATTTTGGTGAGTTGCAATTACAACAATTGATGGAGAATCTTGGAACAATAAGAAAATCAAAGAACACATCAAATAAGTTTGGATATCTATTAGTTTTTATATTTTTCTATGTATAGGATTATTTTCCTATAGTTGGTATAGTAGCATGGGATAAGAACATGCTAGCCATGAAATAGATAAATGACTTGATAATTGAATTGGGAGAAAATTATGAGGCAATTATGGACAACTATTTTGAGGAATGTAAAAATATAATGATAAACTAAATTAAGATTTTTCAAATCTATTGTACATAAATATTTTGATGTGATATGTTTTATGGTAGATACAGATTTTCTTTATGCATAGGCAATACTACCTAGAATTGGATGGTTAAGGTCAATACCTTATGAGATTAATATTGATGAAGTCATAGTAGTAGTGACTACACTTTTGTCAAAAGATGTTAATGTGAATGCCAAGCCATTCAGCACATATGATATAATTAATGCTAAGATGACAATGGAGTCAAGTGAGCCCAAGATAGACAAGAAAATGAAAATACAATCAAAGGTCTTTAGGGAAAATATGGAAAAGAAGAGGAAGGATCTAAAAAAATAGCTAAAGCCAAGGATGGAAAAGGAAAAGAGCTAGCTTTTTTTCAATCCCAAGGCATCCAAACAAAAAAAAGTAATAATTATTGATACTAAAATAAAAGATTATCTCAAGAAAGGTGTACAGAAAGTGATTACACACCAAGAGTCAAAAGGAAGAATAATAACTTGATCAAAGATAGCTCTATCCTTGGTTGTCAAATCAAAAGGAAGTACATCAAAGAGGAAAGTAACCAACTCACCTAGGAAAACCCTACAAAAAATGTCAAGGAGAAAACTAGTTGTGACACAGGAGGAACAAGAAGAAGATGAAGAAGAAACTAAGTCTAAATAATAAAGTAAACTACCAATTATAGCCAGACTACCACCAATGATTATGGATCAGGTTTGTACAAATGTTAGAGATACAACTAGTTTAGTAGGACTTAAAGATATTCATTATGATTCTTTGAATAAAGAAGATCAGGAGAATCTTGAAAGAGTTATGCTTGATATGATGATTAAATTTAGATATATAATTTTAGAATTGGATGATGGCATCGTAGAGGAATTGTATAAATGGATAGATAAAAAATGGAAGTGGGAATTATCCACTAAAAATAAAATAAGAAAAACTACATTGGCACAAGTTATGCTAGATTTAGGGAAGATTCATATGTCTATAGCCCTTAGAGATTCTATAAAGAAATTCAAGCCAAAAGAAAAGGCATACAAACTTCTAAAGAATCAATCTCATGAAGTTGAGAAAGATAGTATTTGTATATGAAATAAATCATTTGGACTTCTTATTCCATCGAAAGACAAAGAAGACAAACAAGGGAGAGATGTAATAGAGTTTGGGGAGTAGAATAAGGAATAAGTTTCCAAACAACAATGAAGAAATTAGGGAATTAGTAGGTGAGTTTGAACAACTAGAAGTTGTCACAATCAAGGATGCTTCTAATGTACTTTCAAAAAATAAAAATGTATTAATTGATGAAGGAATATAGAGTATGATGTCAGACACCTTATTTCTAGGCACAATTCGGTTTTTCTACAAATAAAAGATTACCCAAGGATTGAAGGAGCTAAAACTAATAATATTCAAGTTTCTTTAGTTACAAGCGTTAATAAATAAGGCAATGCTATAATTATATTTCCATGATTTACTTGTATGCCAATGATTCAAAAGATTAAAGAAGAAACAAAAATAAATACAAAAGAAGAAAGTGAAAAATTAAACAAGCAAGAAGCCATAAAAACTTGCATACAAGTGTTAAGTGCTAAACTATCAGAACCATTAACTAGTACACCTAGACAATAGATAATATCTACTCAATAGGAGTAGCAATAGGTATCTAGATCAATTGAAAAGGGTAAACAATTGAAAATATCACTCCCAAGGAATACAACCCCATGATCTCAGATAATGACACAATTAGAAGAGATGAATGATGACTCTATAAGTCTAGATGAGGTAATCACTTTACCCATATATGACTTAAACAACTTGACATTGGAGCAAATGCAAGAATTGCAAACCTTGCTAAGCTACAATGAAAAGAAAGAACAGCTAAAGAGAGAGCATAATGACAAATAGGTATTAATTTTAAAGACATTTTTGTTGATGCATTTGGGATCACTAGCTTGAATAATCAACATCCAAATTTTGGATTAGTTATTTTATATAATTGACAAAGTTCAATCAGAGGATATTGAAACCAATGAAAAATTGGTGCAATGGTCTAAGACAAAGTTTGAGCGATATTTTTTGGAGAAATTATTTGAAGAACTTGTAAATAGATAAGTAAAGATTTTTAATTTAGTCACATACTCAGAAGAAATTTTGAAGATTATTCAATCTTTGTATATGAAGCTTTGTGATGTTGAGTTATTCAAATTGGAGAATCAATGATCTATTGATTTATTACATGGTGACATGAGGCCATGTATTATTTCATTGCAAAAGAATGCAAGTTCAAGTTCACCCTCATATAATAAGTTGGAATTTGGTTAGCAAAGGTTGGCTAAGCTCATGGCTAGAGATATTGAAATGAGGAAAAAATTGATATTAATTCAATTCATGTTGCTACCATATTTGGAGATTATTTAGAAGGAAGTGTCTATAACATAGAGTATATTGAAGATAGACACACACTTCTCAAATGCTGAAAGCTTAATTGATCTAGCTGTTGAGCTAGAAATTCGTATTCAAATTTTGGAAAGAGAAAAGGAGCAATGGAATAAAAGTTTTGAAGAAATTATGAAAAGCCATAAAACATTCTTTCATAAGTATAAGATTGCCCTAACAAACCCCAAGCCATAAGTGTCCCAAACAAGGGGGAAATATACTAAAAGGGGGAATTATACTAAGATATATATAAAGGAAGGTATGACATGTAAATAAAGAAGGTAACAAAAATTAGAGATGGATTCATCAGATTGAACAACATCAGCAAATCAATATTGTAGACCTGAATTATAGTCTCAGAGGCAGTATTATTGTATAGAATGATAAATTGTGACAAAGTGCTTTTGTCACTAATGTAAAAGGGGTAGATTGTTGATCTCTAGGCCTAAGTTGCTTATTATGTCCAAAAACTTAGTCATTTTCTAAGCAATATTGGTCGTTCGTCACTGTGACTGACTCATCTAGTAAAGGTTGATACATAAGGACTTGTTTATTTTAAATCACATGTTGAGCAAGTCAAAGATTGCTAAGCACCTCAATTTAGATTGGGCACACATATAAGTTGAGAATCCATAATTAAGACATTTTTTTTTGAGTAAAAAAAATAGATCGAGTGTGTATGAGTTGAGTGACAATAGGAATATTAGTTATGACTGAGGGTCAAAACATTCAAATGCCAACTAAACTAGTTTTGACATATGACTTTGTACTTGTACAATCACCTATGTAAATAATTTTGGTTGAATTTTATACAATATTTCATGATTGTAGAGATGGTTAAGATAGAGTTTAAACATATTTACAAAATATATTGATCCCAAGGAAGGAAAATCAACCGATTAGAAAATCAAAAGGGAAACAAAAAAAGGGATGAATTGTGAACCATTGATTATGATCCAAAACTTTTGAAGATTATCTATTTAAGGAGGGTTCTAACCCTAGAATAGAAAAAAAAAAAAAGAATGTAGAATGGGTGATCAGTAAAAATGCAAATAAATGAGTGAATACACAAGTGAAAGAGAAAACAAGGACATAACATAGAAAGGAAGAGTAAATCTAAAAGGAGAATAGAAAAAGTGATCTAAGAAGTGAAGGAAAAAATGGAGATATTAGATTAAGGGATTAGAATAAGACATTGAATAGAGGAGATCTGAAATCAACTTTCAAAGAAAACTGAGGGTCAGGTAATGAATCAATTTTGATAGAGTGAGTCAGGGAAATTCTCTTAACAGAATGATCCTAACAAATCTATTTAAATCTTCTAATAGAGTCCTTACTTGATTATAAGTGTAAAATCCTTTAACATGGTAAGGCCTAATAGTCTTAAACACTTTTAATAGGGCAGATCCTTCATTGAGTAGATAATCTATTATGATCAACATTTTAAGTTTATTGTTGCAATAGTGGAGATTTGTGGGTTTCATCCCCACCCCAATTTTACCTTCACATTGAACTATTTTTGGGTTACCAAATCATTTGTGTTATGTGTTGAAACTTATCGTGGATGTTGTTGGTGTTTTGAAACTACCAAGCAAAAAAATGCTTAATACCAAGATGATAATACTTACATAATCTAAAGATTAGCCAATTCTTATTAGCAATTGTATGTGCAAAACCATTTGGGCCTAACTTCAACAAAAGAAAGGGTGGTTTTCTACTCTTCAGGCTCTGCAAAACCAAGGTGGGTTTACCCAAGGATGATTCAAGACTGTGAAAACTATATGAGTATTATTTTTAGTTTCATTCTGATTCTCATCTCAAATCCTCAAATACATACACAATTCTTGATAACTTGATAAACACATCCCATATAACAGATATGGCCAAAAAATCTTCTATAGATCTGCAGGTATTCTCAGCAATAGTGGTTAATTGAAGCTAAAATATTCCAAGTAGACAAGTATTGGCCAACTTTTAAGATTTACAGGAAATAAAGTAAAATTGATTTAATTTTGCATTTTTTGAAAACCATTTGTGACACATTTCTCTTATAGCTAGATCAAATTTTGATCAATTCCTAATCCATTGGGGTTCAGAGTATACAACAAATTCTTAGATCTAATTTTTTGTCTTACAAAAAATTTCATCAGTAATGCTTATCAGAACTCGTCATTCAAAATCATTTCCCCTACTATAGTAACCTTATCATATTTATTAGAGCTTTTACTTAATCCATTGAATTAATAGCAATGATAAATAGATATACAACCTAACTGGATTGCATTCAATTGCACAAGCCTTTACCTATACAACATCAAGATAACCAAGTAATCAAAAGGAGACAAAATTCAAAAAGAACTGATATGGGGACAGTTCATAATTTGTATTCATTTTCTTTAAAAACTATATACCATTTACAATAGACTCAAAATGGCCTTCGGAAGAAACACAGCTCATTCTATATTCATGTATTCTCAAGATCTAACAGAGAAAATACACCACTAATTTGTTCCAAAAAAACAATGGACCAAAAATAGACTAAGTATATCACTTAGAAAAATAGAATCTGGACCTCTTCTCTAGCACTAGAATCTCACTTATATAGTGTGAGATGCAACAAGCTTCAAGCTAAGAGAAAATTGATAGGTATCCTTTTACAAAATTGGGTATGTTACCCCTTTACAAAAGAAACCAGACACCTTAACTCAAAAAGGAACGATAAAAACAATAGCAGATGATAGCTGGAGCATAAAATCTTTAACTTTGTCTTTTTCTCTAACTACTCCATGTTGGTAATGCTTTGATATCTGTGATTGCTTCCCAAAAAAATACTTCTCTTTTGGTGGGCCATTCACATTCCTTAACTATTGTTAGTTCATCAACAGTTTTCTACCACCTGGCATCAGTAATCACCCTTCCTTCTATGGTAAGCCTATTCATTTCATTTTCAAACTTGAAAAGGGTATCAATTAGTTTGTTGAAAAGACATTCATCAATACCATATTAGAAAATAGATACCACTTGTGGCAAGTCTATAATGCAATCAAAAGAACTGGACCACTCATTAAAATCTTTTAGCTTGTCATCAGAACTAGTAACAGAAAGAATTAAAGAATAGAAACCATTTGTCAGTACTTTCAATTTTCTTTGAATTACTGCCAGCTTCCCTGTGAAGGTTTGCAATAATTCTTTCACTTTATCCATACCCTCCTTCACAGTAATAACTTTATCTGGGAGATCTGGCTTCTTGGCTAACAAGGGTATCAATCTGTCAAAGAATTGCATATATGGCCCCCATTGTTGAAAAATAGGCTCAAGCCATTGAACTGCATCCTTGCATACCTATTTTGTAGATTTTAGATTGATGAATGTATTATAAGCATCTTTAGATATTCATTTTAGAATGCTTATTCTATGATTTAATACATTCATTAAGGCATTTTTCTTGGTGTTACTATTAGGTTGGGAAACTTTTGTTTCCACACTAATCACAGGCACTGGCACTGTTACTCCTATGGGTATTTCTTCTGTTTGGGCCTCTAATTCTACCTTGTGCCTTCTTTCTTCCTCTTGCCTTGGTGCATGTTCTACCTCTACTGCTACCTTGAGTTTTTCTTTGAGAGATTTTATTTCTGTTTCCAGAATTTTAATTTTTTCCTCCAACTCTTCTATTCTTTGCTTTTGTACATGGCTCATTTTGAGTTCTTCTTCATATATTCTTCTAATATCAAGGCATTATCCTCAATTTCATCAACCTTTTCCTCATTCATGAGAGCAAATTATTTAACCAAACTTGAAATTTCTTTCCTAGTAGTGCTCTCCAATGTCCACACAATCATATTGCCTTGCGCAGTCTCTTCTATATCCATCATTTTGGGCTTCTTGGTGTCAGGGGCTACACTCCATACTACTAGGGTTTTTGTATCTACATTAAAACCTGATTCTCTTTTAAAGCCTTCACTACTAGTGGCTTCATAATTGATGGCCTTGTCTTGTCTTCTCATTTGATCCAACACAATGGCCTTCTCAATATCCCAATGTGGTATTAGAATCATACCACTCCTATGTACCAATTCTCTGGCTTATGAAACAATCATTGTTTCACTCTTAGGATCATAAGCCAATAATTTTTCAACCAATTCTTTATTCTTCTTTGGATCCTCTCCTGGCATGAGACTCATTTTGTTTGATTTTATAAAGAAAACTTTTAAACTCTGATGATTTAATGAAATCATCATCCTCCATGAACTTTTCCAGATTGAATGAGCCTATCATCCAATCTTGATGCTGCAATTTGTAAATTAGTAGAGGCCTTCCTTGCTTTAGTAGCTCTTTGGTGAAATTTTTTTTTCCTAATATCAACAAAATACTCACTATTCCTAGGCATTACTTGTATGGCTCTGCTTACCACCTTTTCAGGGATGTGCATTGTCTTTTGTCTCTCATTTCCTTGTGGCACCCAAGCTGAAGTTAATGGTTGCTCCTCTTCTAACTCAATCTCCAAATGTGTATCTAGCTCAGGGGATTCTCTATTTACAATGGCTTCCTCTCCCTCTGGCTCATGAGGCATTTGTGACATAATGTGGTCAAAATTGTCCACCATCTTTCTCAAATTATTAGGATATGGAAACTCTGTATAGAAACCCTTAAAATTAGGGTTGGTCCTTTTCAAAGCATTCTCCACTCTCCTTCCTCATATTTCCTTAATAACTCATCTGCCTCCCCTGTTGCTACTATGTTGGCAATTAGGTCCTCTACCAGGATTGGCTTTCTTGGAGGTAGAATATAACCTTTAATGGCCTTGACCTCTTTTTCAATGTAACTGTTAGGCTTATACATCCAATAGGGCCCAGTAGCAAATTTGTACTGACCTAAATACTCACTTAATTCCTCAAATGCATTTTTTCCTATTTCAAAATCTCCTAATTTAAAGGTTCTATAAATGAAAGTAGGCTTATGCAAAGAGGGGGGGATCATTTCTTTATTCATCAATAGGAATTGCCAAAAGAATTCAATAATAGCCAATCTAGGGGGTAGATATTTAGGCAGTAGATGAGGAGGCTGTGGGCATGCAAATACTCTGATTAAAGTACATTCCTTAAATAAAAAGATACTCCCCTAGTTATGATCTAATTTTTTTTTTCATCTAAGAAAGAGGGCCTAAGCAGAGTCTTCAAAACATTGGGTGCCCTAAAGAAGGTATGATCTAATTGCCTCATGATAGCAGAACTGAACAAATTAAAGAACACAAGGGCATTTAAATAAAAGAAATTCTTATGCCAAATACGAGTCCAGAGTTGCATAGGTAATTCACCAAATTCATCAGAAGTTTGATCAATGAAATCCCCACTGATGTATCCAATGTTGTTGTATAGGATAAGGTGCATCAATAATGAATAATGGTAGAACTTGAAGTCTTTCATCTCTCCCTTCTTAGCATCACAAATCTGCATGTGTATACTGTCAATGATGAAGGCCACATAATCATACTCCTTATGGTGGAAAGGGTCATGTTTATCACATGCCATCAGAAAAAGAGAACCATATACATAATCCTCTGCACCATCACTCCCTGATACTTCGTGCAACCCATACACTGTATTTTTGAAATAATTCTTGAATCTACTCAAACGTAGAAAGTCTCCCACCTTTTTTGGAATTAACCCTACCTTTTTTACCCTATAAGGAATATGTGGTAGCATAACATTTTTCACAAAATAGGTTTTATTTCTATCAAATTTTCCTTGCAAATCTGCAATATCAATAGGTAGATCCATTTGTCCTATTAATCCAAAGGCTTCAACAAAAGAAGTTCTATCCAATGTGCATAATATACTCCCATTATGCCTATGGAATGTTATGGTTATTGGATTTTAGTAATTTAATAGGGCCTTTAACAAATTGACATCAATGAATACTTTTGGAACTATCAATTTTGCCATGTTTATGTTCCATGGGTTACACACTGGCACATTTTCTATTTTATTCTGATACAAGTACATGAAAAGATCGTAGCTAGTCACTCTAGGGCACTCAGCATCTTGAACAAAAACATATGGGTCTCTAAATATATTGTCATTTGCAAAAATTGCATTTGACGACCCTGGAAGGAGTTTTAGCCAGTCTTCTACATGCTTGTTCGGTTTTCTGACCCTTGTCTTCTTTTCTATCTTAGCAGCAAATTTTTTTCTTTTTCCTTCTAGTGTGACTTCTACAACATCATCACCCTCATCTTCAACTTCAACTTCTTCTTCATGCATCTCTTCAACTTCTTTGTTAGCCATGTTTTTCTTAAAACTATATTTTGGATTCTTTTATAGTAGCATAGAATAAACAGAGCTCTAAAACTTTCAAATTTCAGAATGGAACAAAAAAAAATCTTCTTCATAGTAGTAAATACACTGACATTCAATCAATATTTGATGTTTTAATCATACATCTACCAGCCTTTTCAATAAATTTAGCATGCATGAGCTTTAAAACTATGAATGCAAGTTGCCATCAAGGTATATCAGCCACAAAATTTGATTCTGGTGTACTTTTCAAAGCTTTATTTTACTTGGTTACAGTGATTTTGTCTTTTTTCTTACCTGGCATGACACATTAGCTATTTTCTCTTCAAATGACTATCTTCCACTCTTACACTGAGTCAAACCTTCAATCTTCATAATGCCGAAAGTGCCCTTGATGGATCTCTACATTCACTCAGAGACGCTTAAGCATGCCCTAATCGTAAGAACGTAATGACGCCTTGGCACTATTTTGAAAATCCCTTTTATGTTCTTATAACGCCCTTTACCCCATGAGATCTCAAACCTTTTCAATGCACACTTCCATTTTTACAACTTAGACTTTTTTCGTATAAGCATAAAACCCTTATCTTAGCCTTCTTCACCTTTTACGCTTATATGCAACCCTACACACCATAGGATCAGAAGCCTTTTGACTATCACCTTTGATCTCATGATTCAACTATTCTTCGTATGAGCATAAAACTCTTTCCAAGGCTTTTCTTTTTTCCTTTTATGCTCACACGTCCTCGTATCAACAAAAAACCTGAAAATCTCTTCTACGTCGCTCTGCTTACTTCATTTCTCGGGACACTGTAAGACTTCAAAATCTATCTTGTGCTCCCATGCTCTTCACTTTACCCATTACATCGAAATACCTTATGGCTCTCTTTCATTAATCTTTTATGCCTCTACAAGTTTCCTTTACCTTATATGCTTAGAGAGCCTTCCCAACTGACATCTCGCTCTTACATTTACCTTTTATCGTAAAAGCATAAAGCCTTCTCTTTTATCTTCACTTACTTACCATTTTATGCTTACACGCCGAGACTGAACTTGTAACTATGAAGAAAAATTAAAATAGCCCTTCGTTCATACACTTACCTTGCAAGTGTAGGGGCGTAATGACAAAAATTTCCCTTCTCAAATATCAACAACCTAGATTTGATCTCAAAAAATTTAAAAATAAAATTGCCAGTGATTTCGTGCACATGCAAAATTCATACCTTAAGTTATATGCCATGCGGGCTGGGCCAATCGAACATAAATGTTGTGTCTTCACTTGATTCGCTACAACTGGGCCCTTCTGACACTTCAACAGGTCCCACTCGACACCTTTACTACAAAAACAAGGCTTTATGGTTGTCCGCAAACTCAAGAACCTATGCACATAATCACATTTGAACCTTACTTTCACTCTTACGTAATAATTTTTACTTGTAGAACCGTAAAACTTTTCATGCACCTTTTAGATCAAGCTTTACGCCATGCCGGGGTATTACGCCTTTACACTATCCATTGAAACGTATATGCATAGATCACAACTCAATACCTCTTTGCCCCTTCACTCAAACTACTTACTTATAGCCTCGTAACAAGATTTTTTAAAGCACAATAAACCTTTATGCTTCTTCACTTACAAAGCCATTCATATGATCGGGAAGCCTCTGGCCAAACCATTCTGCTACTACGAAAAACAAAAGTGTATCCTCGTAGAACATGAAATCTTTAACGTTTCTTTGCTGCACTATGAAATGCGACCACAGGAACAAAAGGAATAAGGTACTCCATTCTTATGAGAAAACTTACACCGTAAGACTATAAAGGATGAACTTTAAACCATTTAAAAATCCTTTTCAAAAAATCGATGGGGGACCTAGGGTTTTCAAATTTAGGGCATTTTCATGGATGAATTAAGAGACCAACCTTGAGAAGTTAATAGAATCTGACAACACATGAAACAAGGCACAACTAGGGCAACCTAAAAATTTGAGAAAAATGAGGAAAGAAAACCCTAATCTACATAAAACAAAATACCTAAATGATTTTTCACTAGAATTTCAAAGCTTTTCTATACTGTGAAAAATCAAACCAACAGATGTTATCTTTTGATTTCATTTCAACATTATAGTTTTGATGTTAGATCTAAGATATGAGATGAATTAGGCATAAAATTAATAATTTATTTTTGCTAGTAAAATTTTAAGATCCTGATTCACCCCTCTTCCCCCCTCTCAATATCTTTTTATAATATATATATATAGACACACACACACACACACACACACACACACACACACACACACACACACACACACACACACACATAGATAAAAATATATACATGTGTGTGTGTGAGTGTGTATTGAAGGATTTGAGCAATACAAATCCACAAAGCCAAAAGAATACCTACATGTAAAATCCTATCATGGAGAAGAAGAAGACAAGAGGAGGCAAGGGTTTTTCTCTGAAAATATGCAAATTGTATTCTCAGAAATGAAAAAGATAAGAGATAATTACAATAGATCAATCCTTATAGAAGAAGATCAAAACCTGAAAAAAGGGTAATCTAAAAGAGAAAATTCATTTAATAATCAATTATTAATTATTAAATATGAATGCATAAGTGCATAAATTGAAATCTTAAGAAGGGAGAAAAGGTAATTTAATAAATGAAATGAAATTAACCTTTTTCTCTAACAACGCCTCTTAAGATGAGCAATAGTGTAGCTACAAAGAATGTAGAAAGAGCAAGAAACTACAATGCAATGTGGAAAGAAAACTTAGGTCTCGAAAACAAGGCTCGATGAGGTACCTAATCACAATCAAATCTCTATGTAATAGAGAAATAGAGAAAACTCAATGGGAAAAACCCTACTCCAAAAAGAGATAGAAAAGGATGCACAAATGGAACATCTCAAGAGAATCTCTCAAGACCATAAGTATAATGAAAGCCTCCATGATAGAATCTTGAGACTCCATTGCCCCCTCACCAGAATGGAAGAACTCCTGTGTCGATGAACATACCAATGTAGCTCTAATCTGAAGGAAACAAAGGTAGTGGACAAGGATGACAAAATCCATGTATGTAAGGTGCATCTAGAATTCCTAACTGATGCTCAAAGGAGAAAGCATGAGAATATTGAAATGGAATCTCTAATGGGGGTGGGATAATAGGTATGTTGAATCTATCATCTAAGAGGAAATGTGTGTCCCCTAATATATCCTCAACAACTATAGTAGGTGGCTTGATGACTAGAGCTACAATAGTAGGCAATGTTGAAGAGTAATCATGTGTAAGAGATGGAATCTGAATAGAAGGTCGAGGTGTAGAAGTCACAATACTGGTGTTAGGAACAACACATAAGTTCAAGTGACCTGACTTCACCTTAGTAGACTCTCATGAAGAAGAAAAAAGAGTGTCTCTAGTAGTGGATATGGTGAACCAAAATGTGAGAAGGAATATAGGTGGGAAGCATGATCAATAGTCCCTGTAGCAATAATATTGCATGTCTCACTATCTTTGATGGGCACTAAATCTTGTGCAAACTCAACTATCTTCCCTATCCCACTATGTGTAATCTAATAAATAGAAAGAAGGTTAGAGGACAAAGATGGAACACAAAGTACATCATTAAATGTACTATCATCAATTTCAATACAACCTTTCCCACATATAGTCATAACATTTTTTTTCCCCATCAAAATGTGTGGAGTAGGAGAAGCCTCAAAAGAAGAGAACAAATCCTAAGAAGATGCCATATGGTGTGAAGCACCTAAATCTAGTAACCATCTAGAAAAATGAGGAATAGTAGTTGCACATAGTGCATGAACCTTACCTATATCTTTAGCATCTGATTGAAATGATGATGATGATGATGAAGATTTGTGAGAAGTAGAAGGAATATCAATGTTGCTCTTCTGAAGAAGAGCTATCAAATTTGAAACCTGTTTAACATAGCCATCTAACTTTGTCTCATAGCAATGTGACTCATCATGATTAGGCTTATTACAATAAGAACACTTTGGTCTTTCTAGCTTTAGTCTACCCCCTTTAGGAGGAGGTGGCCCTGATGAACTATGAGTGCTAGAATCAATCTAGGACTCTATAGAATGAGATTTATGTGTCTTCTCCTTCATCTCTAAAGATGGTTGAGCTACTAATGCATAAGTCTATGAGCCTAGAGAGAATCCAACTTAGATAGATTAGCTTGCTCTTGAGTCAAATGATCACAAAAAATCTCAAAGGATGGCATGGTAAATCTATTACCCAAAGCATCTTTGGTGGAATAGAAGGTAGAAGCAAAAATATGAAAGTTTCCATGAAGCTTAGAAAGAATTAGGTAGATGTACTCAACATCAGTCTTAGTCTTCCCACAACCCTGCAATAAATATCTTTGTTGATTGAAATTCATCAAGAAGCCCTCAATGAAAGGAAAAGAATCTAGTACAAGAGAGGTAAGTGTTGCATCAGTCTAAAGTACCCTAAACTCATTCACTATACCAAACAAGCATTCAAGCTTGATCTGCATGGCTAGATGAGTATTGCACCCATCAAGATGAAACTATAGACTATCAAATACCTATAAAGAAATCAACCTTATTGCCTCATCCATCTTATTCTTGTGATGCATGACCTTAAAAGGCCACTATAAAACTGGCTACACGACATCTAAACAAAGACACATCTCTTTTGACTGGAGAAGTCATGTCATCAAGGTCTTTCATGTGTGATAGTTATGAGGGGTTAGAAGTTCTAGACAAGAAGAGGTCTTGGTCATTGTTTTAGAAGGTGTTGGATTTTATTTTTATAGGCAAAAAAAGACAAAATGCTTAAATTACTATGTCCACTCAATATTACTCCAAATTGATACTAGATCTAGAAAGTAAAGAAAAAATTATTCACTTTAAAAAAATAGCACCTAAATATGTATCCATATGAGCCTAAACAAGGCCTTTGAAGTTGCAAAAATTGAGATTTGCAATTTTTAGAAAAAATCAGGAAACTAGATTACAAACAACATGCAATAATGTGTAGATCATGAAATTCTACCCCAAAACAAAAATAATTGCTCAAAAAATGGAGTTAGTATGAGTGAGATATCGTTGTTTGAAAATTACCTCTTTAATTATTTTTATTGAATTTTCATCGTCGCACCTCCAAAAATCAAAGAAAATGCCCAAAAAATGTCACATCTCTTTTGTCAAGCCCTTGTTCTCCTTTTTCTCCAAATGTTGAACAAGCTACAATAGATTTGGCTCTGATACCATGAAAGATTTAAGCAATACAAATTTACAAAGCCTAAGGAATACCTACATGTAAAAATCTATCACAAAGAAGAAAAAGACAAGAGGAGGCAAGGGTTTTGCTCTAAAAATATGCAAATTGTATTCTTAGAAATAAAAAAAGATAAGAGATAATTACAAAAGATCAATCCTTATAAAAGGAGATCAAAACCCAAAAAAAGGGTAACCTAAAAGAGAAAAATCATTTAATAATTGCTAATTAATTATTAAATATGAATGTGTAAGTCCTTAAAGTAAAATCTTAAGAAGGGAGAAAAGGTAATTTGATAAATGAAATGAAATTAACCTTTTTCTCTATACATATGTGTGTTATAAACATATACATATTCATACCTACATACATATATACATGTGTGTGTGTGTGTGTGTGTGTGTGTGTGTGTGTGTGTGTGTGTGTGTGTGTGTGTGGATATATTTATGCAAGAAATGTACACATACATGCCTATATATCAAAAAAATATTCTACATTTATGTTGACCAAAAACTAGAAAGATAAAAATAAAAGACTACAAATAAGATTAATATATATACACTCATATGTGCACATGCATATATGTAACAAATATAAATACATGTATATATATGTATATATACATATGTGTGTGTATATATATATGTATATATATGTATATATATGTTTATATGTACATATATATACATATATACGTACATGTATGTACATATATGTACGTACATGTATGTACATATATGTACGTACATGTATGTACATATATGTACGTACATGTATGTACATATATGTACGTACATGTATGTACATATATATACATATATATATATATATATACATATATATATATATATATATATATATATATATGTACATATATATATGTGTGTGTGTACATATATATATGTACACATATATGTACATATATGTGTACATATATGTACATATATGTGTACATATATGTACATATATGTGTACATATATGTACATATATATATATATATATATATATATATATATATATATATACATACATACATACATATATACACTCACCCAACCTAAACTTGGGAAAGAACCTAAACCATCACATAAATAGAAAGAAAAAAAAAAGAAAAAATAATATGAGAAAACTTAACACGAGGGGACATGAAAATTAATAATAAACATGCACAGAGAAGGACGATGACCCAATACAATAAGATGAACAATAAACCAAATAGAGGATGTAACACCCTACTTGGGAACCTAAGAGAAATAACCTAACATGTTATAGTGTTTATTGTTTTTATTTTTAAAAGTTTAAACAATACCAAATAACAATGTAGAAGTAGTATAGGCATACACACCAAGTACACATAAGTAATTATAGATATAATTTTCATTCCTCAAGGGTTCTTTCACATTGAGTCATGTTAAGAGGTTTATATTACTTCTTTTAAGTCTCAAGTATAATGTTCATGATCATAAAAAAATAACAGATACATTATCTCATAAGAAGATGCATAAGTACAACTAATACAATGAAAATACATTTCCAATGAATAAAATTCACTGCATATGTCATATGGTATGCAAAAATAGATACATGATAACATATATACATCAACTAAATAGAAGTCTCTGAAATAAGAATAAGAATGATAATGGTACAACTACATCCACAAGCATCTAACATCTATCAAACTAAGTGAAACCCAAATGGTAAGAACACACTACCTCCCGACCACAGGGTCACCTAGTTAGGCTTCCACTCCCACTATGTAGGGAACATAACAAATGATCTGCATATAGTTAATCAATCATAAAATATTCCTAGGAAAGGAAACCCAATAGCAAAAACTACCTCAAGGACAACACAAACTACTCAAGAAGAAAAATAATCAAAATAAAAAAGACAGTCATTTCAACACCAACACCACATACCAACACCAACTATAAATCAATTACTAAAATTAGAAGATAAAATCAAAAAAAGATATCCACCTCAAGTCAAAGCTATATGTCCAAGAATAATAATCAATAGATATCAATTTTCATCACTTAAAGTAAATTTCCAATAGTAAGAACATCCAAAAATAAGTACACTACCAGAGGAAAATATAAAATCTATGGAGGAAACTTAGGCTACATTCTAGGGAGTGTCATCACATGGTCAAACTACTTGAGTTACCTTAAAGACTAGTCTCTCATTAGATCCCAGACCCTCAAGTGTTGAGTTACCCTAGACTGGTCACTCTAGACCCCAAACCCTCAATGTGACACGTCTAGAACTAGAATACCCTCTCATGAAGACAAGGCAAACCAGTCATACCTCTCACTAGGTATCATCTCATTCCCATCCTTAGTCTATATAAGCAATGAAGGCATGGGTGAGGCAATAACATATCTTTTTAGTGTGTTTCCCAAATATTAATTACTAGATTATCACTTATTACATAACTTATAATAGGTTACCCTAGCATTGACCACTTTGGTTCTAGACCCTACTGCAAGTCACTCCCAAAGAAATGTACCTAAACTACCTCTCCTAAGCATAATGATCATAATTGTGTCTATTAGAAACAATAGTCCACCAAGATAAGTTGGGGGGTGAGGGGTGAATCAGTTATCCAACAATTAAAATATTTATCTTCTTTAAACAAACTTAACCATTCAACCAAAGTAAATAGCAACCATAATAAAATGCACATACACAATTACACTAGATATGTTGACTAGGGAAACCCTTGATCAGAGGGAAAACCCTGGTGCGAATGATGCCCACAAGATTATGTATTAATATAAATATTCCTTGTTAGAGGATGGACCCTATTAGGAGTCTACTACAACAATTAGTACATAGAGTCCCTGTTAGGAAATTTTGAATTCCTATTAGTAGATTTCAACCCTATTAGGAGTTGTAGTATAATGTATGCAAGATCAGCCCACTGCCCAAACATGCAATTTCAACTACAAGAAGAGTTCACTACTTAAACAAGTAATTTACTATTATGTTCCTCTTTCCTATGTCCTTTCAACCAAACCAATCACTATCAAACCTTGTATACTAGGTCATGAACCTTGAATCCAAATACCAAACCTTAGATCACTCAACAAAACCTTGGCAATGAAGTTTCCTTCACTTTCGCACTACTTTTCTCAACTTCACATTCCACACTCTCTGCTACTTATCATCAATCATAAAACCATATCATTACATACCATGATAAAGGAAAATTCCCTTTCTTTATACCAAGTCCTCAAAATAATTTCCTAAGCCAATTGTTAGACCTTCTCAATTAATTATTATAGGACCACATTAAGAACACGTTACACTTATCAATAACATAAATCTTCCACCTTGTAACATTAATAGATTTTTGTACATGCAATATTATGATGAGTGAGCTTAGCCACACCATCTCAACATGTCTTCTTGATGTCCTCAACCTTAATTCTCAAGATATCAACTCTACTAAGAGATATAACAAGTTTACCAAAACATGCCTCTGTAAACTCTATCTCTGAACAAACATCACCAAAACTCTCATAACTTCTTCTATACTTATCCTTTCTTCTTTTGACATTAACTACATATACCAGATACTCAAAAGTATCTCCCATAACCTTGGATAGTTAGAATGCTCAACTAGCCATCTGTACCAATTTGATCTTTCTATTGTTCTTTTGTCAAATACCACAGAAAATGTCTATGTTGACATCAATGACAAACTCAACCATGAATGTAACATATCATCATAGTAACATATCTTCAATACTCCCCCCATAGGAATATCATTAGCATTTATGCTTGCAACCAATCTTCTATCAATCTTCCCCTTCGGTATTGATGGCAACATAGATGAAAAACATCTAGTTCCAAGAATACTAACAAAAGACTATTAATCTTCTTTATCAAATTCTCTACATCATCATTCTTCCCCATTAACATACCTCAATATTCTTTCTATCAAATTTTTATTCCATGTTTTACTTATGCCAAACATATTGTACTTGTGCCAAACATCTTCCTCAACATAATGTTTTTCATGCAATATTCTCCCCCATTGACATCAATATCAAAGGTTTTAGCAACCAAATTTACTACATCAAACTCTGCAACAACTGATTCTTACTTAGCTTGAGTGTCAAAGGACACTGTTCAAAAAAAAATTCTTCAGGAGTCCTAGATGACTCTATCCATCATGGATACTCCCCCATATAGGAAGCATCAACATTCAGTCTAGACAAACAATGATGGTCTATTACCTTGGACTAATGCACTCTCGCATCTTCTACTCTGATGTAGGAAGGGGAAGAACCCCAAGCATACCTCATAAATACTCAAAAGTCTCTTTGAGAAGAGGCTTAGTGAATATATCTACAATCTTCTCTTTAGTGCTCACATAATCCAATCTGATTTCCTTTTCTACAACTTTCTCTCTCAACATATGATACTTAATAGAAGCGTGCTTGGTCTTAGAATGAAACACTAGATTCTTAGACATATTTACCATGCTTGTGTTGTCACAATGTATAATAATAGGTTCACTAATTTCTATCCATATATCCTTCAACATCTACTTCATCCAAATGACTTGATTGCAATTATTTTTTGTTGCAACATATTTTGCTTCAACTATACTTTGTGATTTACAATCCTACTTCTTGCTTAACTAAGAAACCAATCTTCCTCCAAGAAAGAAGGCTCTGCCACTAGAGCTTTTTTTGTCATCCATACTATCTGCCCAATCTACATTAGTATAAGCACTTAGAGTGAAATCATTAGATCTTTCATACCATAATCTGAACTCTGATATTCCTTTCAAGTATCTAAATATCCTTTTTACTGTTGCATAATGTGATTCTCTAGGATTAGCCTAGAATCTTGTGACAATTCCAACTACATTTGCTATATCCATCCTTGTGTGAGTCAGATATTGCAATCCTTCGATCATAGATTTTTACTTCTTCTACTCAATAGTAGGTGTCTCATCCTTTGTAGATAACTTTTGTCCAATTACCATAGGTTTTCCAATGGGTTTATATGCTTCCAATCCAAACCTTTTTGATAAATCCTTCAAGTACTTAGTCTAAGAAATAAAGATTCTTTCTTTATTATGTAGAATCTGCAATCCTAGGAAATATTTCATCTCTCCTATCATACTCATTTCAAATTATTTCTTCATTTCTTTTGCAAACTTTTTGCTTTCCTCATCATTACCTCCAAATATGATATCATCAAAAAATATTCCCAAAATCATTCAACCATCATCAATTTCTTCCTAAAATAGATTACTATCTACCATACCTTTGCTATATCCAAGCTTTGTCAAATGTTTGTCCAACCTTGCATACCAAGTTCTAGGTGCTTCCTTCAATCCATATAATGCTTTCCTTAGTTTGCATACTATCTCCTTGTCATCTGTCAATGGACATCCTTTAGGCTGCTCAATGTATACATCTTCTTCAAGTTTTGCATTCAGAAATGTTGACTTGACATCCATCTGATATACTTTGAATTCTTCTGTGTTGCATAGGTTAAGAATAATCTTATTGCTTCTATTCTAGCCACTAGAGCATAACTCTCCTCATAACCTATCCCTTCTTGTTGTAAGTAACCTTTATATACCAATCTTTCTTTGTTCCTTACAACTTCTCCTTTCTCATTCATCTTGTTTCTAAATACCCATTTAGTTCTTATCACATTCTTGTTTGTTGGTCTAGGGACCAATTCCCATGTCTCATTCTTTACTATCTGATCCAATTACTCTTTCATAGATTGTTTCCAATGATCATCTTAACATGCTTCATCTATATTCTTAGGCTCAACTTGAGATATCAACCATAGTTCTTCATTTACACTACTTCTCGTCATCACACCTTTATCTTCATTTCTGATGGTCTATTCAAATGGGTGATTCTTTATAATATTATTTCCTAAAGTAGGAGTTTCTATCTCAACTCTTGGCTCTACTGAAGGTTCTAAACTTTGTTCCCACCTTGGCTCTCCTTCATTCTACACAACATTTTTAATGATAACTTCCAAATTTTCATGGTTAACCTCTAGATCAACAATAGTTACCAAAGCTATCTCTTCTAATACTTCCTCTTTCTTAACCAAATTATCTTTATCGCAATCATTCAAGAATCTGTCTATACTTGCTTTAAATTCTTCATCTTCATCAGAAATTAAACTCTTTTTAGATTTTCTTATTCTCTTAGGGCATGTAGAAGCATAATGACCAAACTCATTACACATCCAACAAGAAAAAATTCTTCATGTCTTCTTTGGATAACTCACCAAGAGATTCTATCTTCTTTGTCAAAATTTCCACTATTTGACTTAGGACTATCTTCTCTCACCATGATCCCCCAAAGTTGTTAAACTTTATCTTCAAGGACCTAATGCTCTGATACCAATTGTTAGAAATAATATTCCACCAAGAAATGTTGACTATGGAAACCCTTGATCAAGGGAAAAACCTCGTTGGGAATGATGCCCACAAGATGATGTACTAATATAAATATTCCTTATTAGAGGATGGACCCTGTTAGGAGTCTATTACAACATTTAGTACTTAGAGTCCCTGTTAGGATACTTTGAATCCCTCTTAGGAGATTCCAACCCTGTTAGGAGTTTTTCCAACCTTGTTAGGAGTTGTAGTACAATGTATGCAAGATGAACCCACTGCCCAAACATGCAATTTCAACTACAAGAAGAGGTCATTGCTCAAAAAAGTAATTACTATTATATTCCTCTTTCCTCTATCCTATCAACTGGAACAATCACTATCAAACCTTGTAGGCCAAGTCACAAACCTTAGGTCCAAATGTCAAACCTTAGATCACTCAACAAAACCTCAAGAATGAAGTTTCCTTCACTTTCGCACTGCTATGCTCAACTTTGCATTTTGCACTCTCTATTGCTTATCATCAATCATAAAACCATATCATCACATACCATGATAAAGGAAAATGTCCTTCCTTTATACTAAGTCCTCGAAACAATTTCCTGAGTTGGCTATTAGACCTTCTCAATTAATTATTATAGGACCACATTAAGAACATGTTACACTTAGTGATAACATAAATCTTTCACTTTGTAACTTGAATAACTTTTCTTACACACAATATACGATGAAAAATCTTAGCCATGTCATCATCAAAATATCTTCTTGATGTCCTCAACCTCAATTCTCAAGATATCAACTCTACTAAAAGATATAACAAGTTTACCAAAACATGCCTCTATAAACTCTGTCTCAGAACAGACATCACCAAAACTCTCATAACTTCTTCTATATTTATCCTTTCTTCTTCTAACATTAACTAAATATACTAGATACTCATAAGTATATCCCATAACCTTGGATAGTTAGAATACTCAACTAGTCAACTGTATCAACTTGATCATTCCACTTTTCTTCTATCAAATACCACAAAAAAATTGCTATGTTGACATCAATGACAAACTCAGACATGAATGTAACATATCATCATAGTAACATATCTACAATACTCCCCCATAGGAATATCATCATCATTCATGCTTGCAACCAATCTTCTAATAGTTTCCCATACCACAACACACATAATGATCAACTCAGTTCCTTAATAGGAAACCCAAAAAACAATATGGCTTTCCCAACCCAAGTAAACATAAATGCATCACAAGGCAAAATGAATAAATGTTAGTTATAATTTAAAATACAAGGCCCATTATAATATCTAGAATAGAAAACCATTGTAGAAGATACCATGAAAAGAAATCTCTTGTGTATGTCTTAGTTGGCCAACTAGACACTCATAGGAAATGAGCCATCATGAAAAGAACAACATATAAGTCCTAGTGAAATGTTAGGAAGAACTAAACATCCAAATCACATGGTTAAAATTACTTGTTTTGTCAAGTTTGGTTCGGCCAATAGAATGCCATTTTTTAATCATTAAGTTATACATTTTTTTTAAAGAAAATTAAATGGCACGCCTCTATCTGAATGTTTCAACGGGATAAGGAAATAGTTGTAAGTTGTTAAGGCCTTCATATTTTATCAATCTATTTAAAAGTTCAAGTTTGAATTGTACTAATACTCAAATTTAATAATTTTAATCATAACAATTTACAATCTAAAACTAAATTCACCATAAAATCAATTTTTACATAAACTTATTAAATAATTCTTAAAACTAATTATATTTATAACAATTGTAAACATATCTTAAAATTTAAATCACAACTTAATAATAATTAATTTTTCACTAAAATAAATATTTAATTTCAAACTAGTTTAACATTCCTTTTTAAAAAAACTAAATTTTATATTATACAAAAAAATTAAACCCCTTTTTGGGGTGGGCCCGCATTCACATCCCATAGGGCTCATGTGACCGTCCCAAAAAGGGAGGTAGTTGCTTAAGTAGTCATGCACTGCTTGTAAGCAGCCACAAGCTACCTTAGTAGTTGTCGACTACTACAATAATTGCATGGTGCTAAGAAACACCACAACATGGAAGGGGGGGTGTGTGAGGAGGGGGTGTGTTTAACCCCCTTCTAAGATTTTTTTTAAAAAATAAAATATTAAAATTTATATATATATTACTAGTTTTGAACATGTAAAACCTCTAATATAGAACTCTAGCTCTCTTTAAGGGTTTCTATTTCTAAAAGTCCTAATATATAATTATTTTATTTTATTATTCTTTTCATGCACATTTTACTTACTTTTAAAATTAAAATACACTTTTATTTTTTTATTTTCCTACTTTACTATTGAATGCAAACTCGTTAAAAATAATTATTTATTATTTTAATCAATAAAAGTAATTAAAGTGCATTCTTTAAATGCAACTCTAATTTTAATCAATAATCATTAAATATTTAAAACAATATTTAATATTTAATCATTTTAATTAAAAAATTTAAATTAGGACTTTAAGTTGAACCTTTTAATTTAGCCAAATATTCAAATAATTCCAACAATTAAATATCAATGTAGGACTCACTTGCAAGATTTTTATCTTTCATTTTCACAATAGGCACCACTTTTTTTAAAAAAATTCAAATAGAATCTTTGTTAGATAATGTCAGACACGTGATTTCTTTTAAATATATCCTCATTTCATTTAACCCAAAGAAAAAATGATGTTGATTATTTTTTCTTATTTCTTTCAACTCTATTTGTCTTTGTATCTTTATTTAAAATATATTTTTTACCGTTTTATCATTGTTTTTGTCATTTAAAGATGTATATGTATATTTGACTTTCAATTTCAATTTTATTTTATATCAAAATCAATTCAAATTTAATTAATTTTTATCTATAGAATATGATATTAAACCACTCAAATCATTCATGTAGGACTTGTATAAAAATACATCTTCTATAAGTCATTTCGATGATTCGATCATATATCAATTCAAACATTAGGACAACTCCTCCACACATTTATGAGAGTGGTCACTTAGTAGTCATAATTTTGACCACTCAATTTTTGTCAGTTGTTTTAATTGCACTAACTCTTGCATTAATGAATATCAAAACCTTAGTTCTTGAAGTAGGTCACCTTGACATTAATTGACTTCATTGAATCAAGTTCTTAGAATCATTGTCTCATCAATAAATCTATTATATATGTTGATTGGTGTCTTCCCTATTACACCATTATTGAATCAATTAAGCTTCACTAAGATGTAAAGAGAGAAGTAAGCAAACTTCACACAACCATCATATCATTATTTCAGATACACATAAACCATTATTTTAGAAAAAATTTAGAAACTCTAATATAGAGCCCTAGCTCTCTTTAAGGGTTTTTGTTTCTAAAAGCCCTATAATATAACTATTTTATTTAATTATTCTTTTCATGCACTTTTAACTTACTTCTAAAATTAAAATACTCTTTTTATTTTTTGTTTCTTCGCTTTATTATTTAATTCAAACTCATTAAAAATAATTATTTATTATTTTAATCAATCAAATAATTAATGTGTATTTATAGCACCAAGTCATCTTTCTTAATTTTGTTTATTGTTGGGGCCCTTATTATGGCTTTGAGGTGTGTTTCTTTTGGGGTCTTCTGCTTGAAGTGGTCTCACATTTTTTGTGATTCATATATGATGAATATGTATGCCTCTAGGGTATAGGTTTTTCATTGAGTATATAAAACCTATAGACCTTTGTTTGGGTTGTTTCCTCTTCTAGTTTTGGACTTTAGCCTTTCCTTTCAAATGTTTGTATATAGTTCTCAATAGTTCAATTTGTTAATACCTAAGTCTCTCGCCTTGGCATAGTTTTTTGTCTTTATAGCCATATATCTATTGACTGTATAATTTAAATAACATATTAATGAAATGACTTTTGAATTAGAGGTGATGATCTATATCTAGTGACATAAACCCAATTCAAAAGTGGAAAAAAAAATTGTTATCTTTGTATTAATTGTAGGTCAAATTTTAGATTTATTCCTCCACCGATGTTAGTATTGTATGCTATTAATTTTATTCCCATATCTAGAATAACTTTAAAGATTGATATTGTAGTCTGAATAAAATTTACAAATTAAATGAAAAGAATGGAATTATGATATAAATAGTATAGCAGGTAAATTCTAGTACCAAGACTTCATGCAACAACATTCTCCAAAACTTGTAATTAGGAATATTTTCTACATTTAAACTAGGACTATCTAAGGAATATGGATGTCACTAGGAGTCTATCTATACTAATCCTTCAATTTTTAAACTTCCTGTTGTGGTTGGAACTCCATATTTTTAAATGGATAGAAGGTGATTAACAATATAAGGGAGGGATGGCTAACCAAATTTAATCCTTAATTGGATATGTCACAAATTGAATCTAAGAATAAACTTCAAGTTATGCTCTGTAGTTTAACTTCTAGAATCTCCAAAGTGGATTTTTTTAGGATCCCTTTATCTAAATATACATTATCTTTCAAAGATGGTCTCATAAATATATAATTTTCTTTTCATTATTGCATTTAGTAGTCATCTCTAGAGCATTAAAATAGATTAAATTATAAGATAGAATGTAGAACTAGTGTTTAAAAAAGGCTTTTCAATACAAGGCTATTGTATAAAGTATAGTTATTCTTAAATTGTCAATATATTTAAATTGTACTAACCAAATGAACAAGTTTACAATTTCATTTAGTTATGCAAATTGATAAGGAAGTGCTCCTATATAATAAAAAGATAAAGTTCTCAAGCCCTTCTATTCTATGATATCCTAATATAGACACATATTATAGATGAATTTCAAAGAATATGTATGATCTTAAATAGCTTCCTCCAAACCCTTACACAAAAAGAGGTAGATATAAAATCTCTCACAATCCCAAGTTTTTAATTGGCAAGAATATAAACACAAAATCATTGGGGTATGCCCCTTTTAATAATGTAATTTTGTATAGGACTATAGTCCTAGGCAAGGTTAGAGGTTTTCTTCTCTATTCTTTCCTACTAGTGCCTGTTTGAATAGAGAACAGTGTTAAATTTCTCTATTTCAATATAATACATATGGCTTTGGCCTCTTACTAGTAAAAAAAAGTAATTAAAGTGCATTCTTTAAATGCAACTCTATTTTCAATCTCACACTAAAATAATATTTAATATTTAATCCTTTTAATTTAATTTTCTAAATTAGGACTTTAAGTTGAATCTTTTAATTTAGCCAAATATTCAAATAATTCAAACAATTAAATATATTCTTATCTAATAATCTCCCCTCTTTAATTAAATAATATTTAATGATTCAAAAGTAAAAAAGTAATCCAAGAATCATAATAAGAATTCTACCAAACAAATCACAAAGTCAAATCACATGAATTGCATAAGGAAATCAACCAAAGTGAAAATTAAACAATACATGCACAGAAAGACTCACAGATTTAAAAAGGGTAGTCAGTCAGTTACAAGTCCTCCTGATTGGACAAGTATGTAGGCTATGGTTGGGATCAAACCTGATCATTATCATTCCATTCTTAATATTGAGTTATTTCAATAGGGTACGCTCATCCTGACAATTAAGGGAAGTTGATACCTGGTACTTGCATCCTACATAAAGAATGAGCATGCTCATGTGTGTGTGTGTGTGTGTGTGTGTGTGTGTGTGTGTGTGTGTGTGTGTGTGTGTGTGTGTGTGTGTGTTTGTGTGTGTGTGTGTAAACTAAATAGGCAATACCAAGGAGTGGTACACTAGCAAGTGACTACAACTCTCTTTGCAAGTATGGGGTAAGTATCGTAATAAATTATGAGTCAAATTATCGAATGCTCATATATAACACTATGTAATTACAAATATAAAATTATCATGACTAAAGACATATCATCTAACATTTTCATGAAAGAAATCATATTTTCTAAACAAGAATCATTAAAACATCATTAATGTGCAAGTAATCATAATCATTAATAAACACGTAAAAAAAATCAACTTAGTAATCATCTCTGACATAGATGTAATCCAAGTTATGAAACAATACCAAATAACTATAAATCAGATATCTCTAAAACTAACAATGCATGAATTAGGCCTAAAAGAGTTTGGCACATCAAATAGAAAGGGAACATATGGGTGGGCATTACAGAGGAGCCAAATGATAACTGACAAAGGCGAAGGAAGGAGGCCCAGGAGTAGAGGGGGGAAAGGGAGTTCAAAAATAGAGGGTCCCAAGGGAAGCAAGAGGAGGGAGAGAAAGAGGGATTATCTCAAATTGGATAAAGGATTCTATGAGGTGATAATGGTAGACCTATAATCTCTATTAAGGTTAGAGGGATGGTTTAAATTTTTTATTTCTTCCTTAAGCTTTCTCTTAAAGAAGTTATCTTCTCTAAAAAGCACCAAGTGTTCTCCAAACAAATATGATGCTTGGTAGAGAATGAGTGCTTTGTCAAAGAAGATTTGAGGGTAAAAGCACAAAGTTGTCACCCTTTTCTAAAGGAAAAGGCTAACAAAAGTATAACTTTTCAGCTTCAATGATATAAAATTGATAAATTATTATTTTGAATTTGAAAATGAAGTAAATTATTGAAATATGTAGAAATGGATGAAGTTTAGGATTACAATTCTTAATAATTATTTGGAATAAGAATTGATATATTTTCCTAATTTTAATTGATAATTTTTTAACTGCTAAAAAGTACTGAAAAATTAGGGATCTAGTTCCTACCAAAAAATTATATGAAAATAAACTTATTTCCCTTTGATCTCAAACAATGTTATAGATAACATATATAGATAGAACAATCAAAAATAAAAATCGGCTTTAGACCTATACTTTCTCTTTTATAATGATTCAAATTTCAACTCACCTAAAATCAATATTTTTCATCTCCCACCACATTTTTCAAAAGAAATCTATTCTAACCAGGAGAAAATTTATACATTCAAGAGGACTCTCAACTCTAGAACATCATTTAATTTTTAATCTTTTTTGATATGATAATTTACTATTTTTTTCTTTCTCAAAATCGACATCTTTTCGAGTGTTAAAATATATGCTTGTAGAATTTTTTAATTACAATATACTATATCTTATTAATCCACTATAAACTCTATGTGAGAATATTCTTGACTCTAAGCTCTATAAAATGGTATTTATATGTTATTAAAAAAAATCATAAAAAATAGTAAGAGTTATTAAAATGCCACTTTTCTAAAGTAATTTTTTTTCTTTAGTAATTGGATACAAACTAGTATATAAAACATGCATTTAATAGATATTTCTAATTGGAAAAGTGTGAGACAATATATAACTTAGCTAGAATGAATTTATCTAGATCATATGTTTGAACAAAATTGTTTTTAAGATAAAAATACTTAAATTCAATCATTTACACAAGTCATCCTAAAAAGTGACACAACTTTGTACTTTTATCCTTGACTATTTCCTCATGTTTAATATCAGCACTATGTTCCCTAGTTCATGTGTTGAATTAGAAACCCATCTCCCCTATGTATAGAGAACAACAAGAGAAGGAAATCTTGTAGACACCATAATCTAGCAAAATGTTCCCATGGTCATTGAGAGGTGGGACACAACGCCTTGACATAAAAAAAGGTTTGCAAGAACATTGAATATTTTTTTTATGAAGAATCCTAGCAATTTTATGTCAAATGCCTTCAATGTACAGAATTGAAATATTGAAGAGGAATTGATTATTTTGGGCTCTTACCCCTCTATATATTGTACTATCTCATGATCTATGCCCTCTCTTATTCTATCTCCTTCTTACTCCCCCTTGCTTCCTCTACATGCCCCTATCTCCCCCGTCTCTATTTGTTTAACTCTACTTCTCACCATTTTTCATATCCTTTGCATTCCCCCACCCATCTTCCATTTCATGACATCTCCTCATATCCCTTTCTATCAGTGTTTGTCCATCTACACCTTTCTAAATCTCTTCCTCTCCTTGTTCCTCTATATGTCTAGAAATTCCCCCCTCCCATCCCCTATGTGGCTATCCTCCCTACAAATTATATAGTTGACCCATTTTCAAAAAATTGAAAACATCATGGATTTTTCTAAAAATTTCAGCATTTGATCTTCATGATCTACATAGTTTTTAGTAAAAAACAACAACAAAAAATGGAAAAAAATCACTACGTTTGTGTGAATTTGGAAAAAAAAAGTTTGAATTTTTTTTGTCTTTAGTGTATTTGGTTTGGAGATTAGCCAATCCCTTCTCTCACCACCTCCCTCTCTCCCTATTGCAAATAGAACATAAGCTTGTTGGTAATGGACACTAATTATCTTCATAATTCATAGGTTTTCATTAATTAGCCAATAGGCTATTATAGGTGGACATTTCAGCTCAAACCTATCTATTCATACAAACTAGATACTAGTGGTGGTATTATCTATTGAAAATTGCTCATTATCAATCAATGAAAATCTGATTTCAATCTTTTTAATGACCATATTTATTTCAAAATTCTAAATCTATTCTCAACAAATCTTCTCATGATCTGTAAGATCTATATATGGATTTCTTTCAAGAAGATATTTCATTGAGTTAATTCATAGTAGATGTTTCTATAATAACCTTCCAGCTTATCTACCACAACCAACACCAGATGCAATGGCTACAAAGGCATGGGTAATAGAGTACATCAACATATATAGTACTATATACATAACCTATAGCTTAATTATACAAGTGCATAAGATTTTGTAGCTGCCCCTCTACCGATTCTTCTAGATTCACTTGTACAAGTTGTGGGGAGAAGTTCTGATCACTTCTTTATGCAAAGTTGGGTTACAGGGTCCTTCTAGATTCACTTGCATGAGTCATGGGGAGAAGTTGTGATGACTTCTTTATGCAAAGTTAGGTTATAGCAGAATCAAAATAAGTTTGTAGGGTTGTAATTGAGATCGACAAAGGAGTTTTTTTACTACCTATTGTTGTTCTCAGATCACATGGTAGTGGAAGTGGAAAGATGTATTCTTCTTAAGTCTGCCAAGAGTCGTCATGACTCACAATGCACAAATCTTGGGGATGTAGAAATGGGCAAAATCTATAAAACCACTTTGGCAACATAGTTTTACAACCAGAAAGGTAAGTGCACCAAATTGTGGTGCCAAAAAGATGACACCCATTTTTTTCTAACTTTCAATAGTGTGTACACGCTTTTAAAAACCCCAAATTATTATAAATGGGCTGAAACTTGCAGCCCATTCATTTTTTCCTTATTTTCCAACTTCATGTCCTCACAACGTGTAAGCTAATTTAGCAATTTGAAGATATTTTCCACCCACGTCATCAATATGCCTCCTCGCCATCAAAGTTCAAGATCACCATCATGCCGTACGTTGTCTAACCTTATTTTTGCATTGTTTTATATGTTTTTTGTATTGTTTTGTAGGTTTTTTTCAATTTTTCTTTAAATGTGTTTATTTATTTAGATTGCAATTGATTTCTTATCATGAAATATGAATAATGAACTCAAAAATCCCCAACAAGATCAAAACCAAAACCCTCAACAAGATCCAAAACAAAACCCTCAACAAGATGAGAATCAAAACCCTCTACAACAAGAAATTTTACAACTTGTACCAATTAGAAGACCTCCTGGCACACAAGAAAACATAATAGATGAAACAGAAAGAGGCAAAAATGAATTAGAAGTACTTATTGGTAGGTTGAAAGCTTGTGGACAAACTAATACAATGAGAGTTTAACTGGCATCCTCCCTTGAGTCCATTATGACTGACGTAGGTTTAGTTAGTGGTCAATTAGATATTTGGTGGGTTAAGAGGGATGAACAAAAAAGATATTATGCAAACAAATTATCATATCAAGATGTAGAAAAAAAAGATATACCATAAAGGTAGAATTTGTGCATTATTTAGAAAGCCTGGTGAACAAAATACTGTTAGAGAGACAACTAAATAGTTCCCCATCCATTGGTGCATACTTGATGGTATTAGAAACAATTTTTGAGATAGATGGTGGATGGTTTTTGATGGCCCTCCTTGTAATAATCATGAGGTCACAATGTATTTCTTAAAGAAATTATATTGTGAGTTTTTCCTTGGGGAGATCCCTAATTATTTTAATATATTAGAATCTCAAGGTAGAGGTGGGGGGTCATCATTTGAGAGGCTGGGGGCACATCATGACCCTAATGTAGTTAGGGCACCAGTGGTCAAGCCACAGGGTGAGCATGTGACTATTCTTTCAATTGTGAAGGAACATGTAGAGGCCAGCACTCTAGGGACTATTAATGCTTTGACGCAGACCCTCATTCATTGCACAAGTCCATTAGTTGAGGAGGAGCATTCTGCGCATCATGATCACATGTACACATCATGTGGATCCTTATGCACATTTGGCAGTCATGCTAGAGATAGTGCAAATGATGGGGTAGTCACTGATCAGTTCCTAAATGAGACATTTGGCATCGACACACAGGTAAATTACAATTATAATAAACTAATTTGATCACATTTCATATGTATAGTGAATGACTAATTAATTAGCATGTATTGACATTGTTCAAAATTTAGGGTCAGAGTATTGGTGGCCCCAGTAGTGATCCCCTAGCCCTGTATTTTGTCCTCATCAATGAGTCTAGAGGTATGTATCAATTTAATCATTTAAATTAACACATATAATTATTAAGTAATCATATGAAGGATTGACAAAAAAAATTATGCATGTGCATCAGTTCTCTACAAGACCGTCGACATTCACTGCAGACTCCAAGCCTAGATGTGATATGAGCTTCATAGAGGTACATTTGTTTCAAATTAATTTAATTCATTTGATTATATTTTTTTCATGTTTCATGTTACATGTAACATGTATTGTATGACATACAACTCTTGACATCTGACACTCCTCTTCATCTTCGGTAGTTTGTTGATCGTGGAGTGGCTGCAGTTATGGCTAGTTCATAGTCATTGACCAAGGCATGAAAGAATTTTCTTGGTTTTAGTTGTTATTTATAATAGTTAGTATCAAAATTTTTAATTTTAATTATAAGTGATTATATTGATTGAATTTTTGTAGGGTCTTGTTATACTTGATCATCCACGAGCCTTTGAGGTGGACTTGCAGAGTGACTATATGATGGTGGTAAGAAAATAATTAATTTTTTGTGTACATATATTTCATTTCAATGTATAATAATTATTGATTCATATCTAATTTTTTTGTATTAGCTTGAGTAAGAGAAGAGCCTCAACAAGAGAATGAGTGAGCATGTGAGGAAGACCCCATCATCACCATCATCTCCCTCCACACAACAATTGAAGACCTCTAGAGATTTGTTTCCTTCCCCTCGTGGGAAGGATAAGATATAGTTGATAGACATACACGTATAGACATCAGTGGACATATATGTTGAATTTTATGTCAGTGGACATATTTGATATACATTTGATGTATTTATGACATTTTATATTTGATGTATGACATTTATTTGATGCATGACATTATTAGACTTATGACATTATTGGTTAATATATGATATGTTTGTTCATGTATGACACTATTGGTTATCATAATATATTATGTGTTTGTCAATGTATGACATTATTGGTTATCATTTTATATTATATGTTTGTTCATGTATGACATTATTGGTTATCATAATATATTATATGTTCCATAATGTATGACATTATTGGTTAACATAATATATTATATGTTCGTTCATGTATGACATTATTGGTTATCATAATATATTATGAAGTTGCATGGGTACTTGTACCCACACCCCTAGTACTCGTACCCACGTACCCAAGTATTGGGTACACGTATCCCAAGTACCAAGTACTCAATGGAGAGCATCATAGCTAAGTACCTTGATTAAAATTTTGGATTATTTTTTTCGATTTTTTGTTTTTGTATCAGCTCATTGTTTATCAAGCTTAATTAAATACCTAATCAGTTCAAAACTTTGATAGAATATTGATTAACAATAAACTTTATCACTATTTAAGCATAATTTTATCATTTCCAATATGTCATCATCATATGATTTATGATCTTGTTCATGTTTAAATTTTTCCTTCACTGTTATTTGTTTATCAAGCTTAATTCAATACCTAATCAGTTTGAAACTTTGATATAATATTGATCAACAATAAACTTTATCAGTGTTAAAGCTAAAAATTTATCATTTGCAATATGTCATTGTCATATGATTTATGATCTTCTTGTTCATGTTTAAACTTTCCTTCTATGTTATGCATCTAAACATTTATCATAAATTATTATTACAAACATATAACAAATCTGAAACTGAAAACAATACATTACATTTGCAAACTTTAGCACTGTTCTTGATTTGAAAAATCATTTTCATGACTCACAAATTTAGTTTTTCTATAAATATAAAAGTATAATTAAAAATAAAGTTTGACATACCCAAGTACCCCCATCCCCTATTATAAAAAATAGCTATACCCATACCCATACCCTAAGTACCCCAAGTACTCCTGTCCCTATGCAACCTTGTATATTATATGTGGATCTTGGTGTTCTTTGTACACCTATGCAATCTATAGGATCTATTGCTACTTAGAACATCCCCTAACCTTGCCCAACCTCCTCACCAAGTTAACTACTCCAAACTTGTAGCATCACTCCCTTACTCTTCTCGGAACAGTATCCCTCCAAAGGTTTTATAGGTCTACTAGGGTACCATAGCACTCCCTAGTCCAACCAAGGTTTCCATGATATCGTAAGGTGTTATTGGAACACTTGTACTATGTTTGAATGGATAACAACAATGGGTTTGTACCCAATTTCAAGATTTCTTCATAAAAGGGATATAAGGAGAGCCCCTAATTAGGCCTCCACCTAGATTTCTAGGGCTAATAGCTCCTTTGTCTTAGAGTTTCAACACCTCTATCCTTAAGAAAAATTGATACATAGGACCCATGCTCAAGGATTTTTAGAGTCTCAAGGTGCATAAAGGTTGTACAACAAAAATAGCAATCCAGCAAAAAATTTGATTTCTCCAAACATATACATCTCAAATTCATGTTTCATTTTGTCAGCAAAGCCTTTGCAGAGTACTTCCTTACCACCAAAAACTATGTCATCCACAAAGATTTTAGATACAATGATGTCTTTACCTTCTTCTGCTTTGATGTACATGTTGTTGTTATCATCAGTTCTTTCAAATTCAATTTGCACTAGATACTTGTGAAGTCTCTCATACCATGCTCTAGGTGCTTGTTTCAAACCATAGAGTGCTTTATGTAGCTTGCACACCATATCCCTGTTGTTTTCATCAACAAATCCTTCTAGTTGTTCAATGTAGACTTCTTCTTCTAGTATACAATTTAAGAAAGCAGATTTTACATCCATCTAATAGACCTTAATATGTTTGTAGGCAGCATATGCAAGTAAAGTTCTTACTCCTTCCATTCTAGCAATAGGAGCGAATGTTTCTCCATAGTCTATTCCTTCTTCTTGAGCATAACCCTTGCATACTAGTCTAGCTTTGGTTTTGGTAATCTCACCATTCTCATCTAGTTTGTTTCTGAATACCCATTTGGTGCCAATCACATTCTTGTCAGTTGGTCTAGGAACCAAACTCTAGGTTTTGTTTTTTCTTATTTGATCAATTTCTTCTTCCATAGCTTTATACTAGTCATCATCTTGTAATGCACCATATACTGTCTTGGGTTCAGATTTGCTGATCAAACATGATTCATGTCTTAGTCTGTTCCTTGTCATTGGTCTTGCATCTTTGTCACCAATTATCTATTCAGCAAGGTGATGTCTTTTTAAATATTTGGATAACCTTGGCTCTATCCTTTCTTCCATGTTTGATCTTTCAGATTCAAGATCACTATGCACTTCATTGTTAGGTTGTTCTTCATCATGTGTACTGTCTTCAGAATCAGATTGTGCATTTTCTTCATTTTCCAACTCGGCTTCTAAATGCAACTCGACATTCACTAGTTGAGACTCGGCTGATACTAAAATTTTTTGTTGAGTTTCAATTTGATTGACACCATCCTTATCATCAGTCATTCCTTCATAAGAATACATAAAGGTTTTGTATTTTTCCATTTTCTTTGGTATTTCAGCTTGGACTTCTGTGTGCTCATCAAAATTTACATTTGCACTTTTCACAATTTTGTTAGTGTTAATATTCAAACACTTATATGCCTTACTTGTAGTGGAGTAACCAAGAAATATGCCTTCATCACTTTTTGCATCAAATTTTCCATTTCTAACATCTTTAAGGATAAAGCATTTGCAACCAAATACTTTGAAATGTTTTACATTGGGTGAGTAACCATACCATAATTCAAAAGGTGTTGTATTTGTACCTTTTTTGACTTGTACTCAGTTCAGTGTATGAATAGCTACACTTACAGCTTCTCTCCAGTATTTTAGAGCAACATTCTTTTCCATCATTAATGTTCTGGCACAGTCAATCATAGATCTGTTTCTTCTTTCAGCAATTCCATTTTGTGGGAGAGTTCTAGGAGCTAACGTTTGTCTTTTGATTCCTTTATCATTATAAAATATCTTGAATTCTTTTGATGTAAATTCACCACCTCTATCTGATCTTAGACATTTCAAGCTTTTTCCAGTTTCCTTTTCAACTCTAGCCACATACCACTTAAACATTTGAAAAGCATCAGATTTTTGTTTTAAGAATATAACAGTCATCATCCTGGAATAGTCATCAACAAATAGCATTATGTATTTATTTCCTCTATAGCTTTGTATTTCCATTGGACCACATAAGTCAGTGTGAACTAACTCAAGTATCTCTTTACATGTATAGTTTTTGCTTTTGAAGCTTGACTTTGTCATCTTTCCTAGTTGACATTGTTTGCACATGATCTTATCAGGCTTCTTCAATTTTGGTAAACCTCTGACTTTCTTCATTTTACTGATGTTGACTAGATTGTCAAAGTTGACATGACATAATCTTCTATCCCATAACCATTCATCATCAAATTTTGCAAATACACAAGAAACATCATCTATATCGAGGTAAAACAAATTACTCTTTGTTTGATCTCCTTTTCCTATGAGTTTACCATCAGTATCATAGATTTTTGCAGTTTTGTTTTCAAATTCCACTTTGCAACCTATATTGCCTAACTGTTAGACACTCAGTAAATTGCAGTTTAATCCTTCAACATAGTATGCATTATCACATAAAAATTTTTCTATGAGCTTAATGGAACCTTTTCCTTTGATTTGACATGGAGAATCATTACCAAATCTAACACTATTTCCATCATACTGAGTAAAGTTTAAAAACTTACTTTTGTCTCCAGTCATGTGATGTGAACATCCACTGTCTATAATCCATCTGTCATTCTTGTTTATACATGTTACCAGTGTTGTGGTCTCTTCTTTATTAGATTGGTCCTTCATGGCTACATAAACAACTTCATCATCATTGTCATCAAAATTTTCTTCAACAATATAACACTTTTTACCTTTTTCTTTATAATCTCTCCTATCATCATCTCTTCTACTCTTGTATTTGTTGCCTTCCTTGGAATCCTTTTTCTATGGACACCTTGTAGCAATATGGCCTACTTCATTGCAATTGAAACAAATGATAGGTATCTAACCTTTGAATTTTTCTTTTCCCTTGTGAAATCTTCTAGCGAGCAATGCTTCCAATTGTTCCACATCTTCCTCATCAGTGCTACTGTCACTAGATACATACTTCATTTTTCTTCCTTTCTTTGATTTCACCTGTTCAGCATCTTTTAGTGATAACTTGGCCTTAAAAGAAGATTCAACATTTTCAGGTTTGTAGTTGTCAAAGTTGGATAACTCAAATGCAGTGAGTCTACCTATTATACCTTCAAAACTTAGATTATTTCCTGGTATACATCTTAGCTCTTGTATTACTGATACTCTAATAGCATAGATAGGGAGCAAGGTTCTTAAGAACTTACTATTAACAGTATCTTCATCCAGTTGACCACTCAAGCATCTTATTGCACTTACCACTTCCTTTATTCTTGCACCATACTGAGCAGCATTCTCATTTTCTTCCATTTTCATGTCATCAAACTTTCCTCTGAGACTTTCTCTTTTTGCTTTTTGTACATTCTGATCTCCTCCATAGATGTCTAATAGGGCTTTCCACATTTTGAATGCAGTGTCACATCCTTTTATATCATCAAATTCAGCATAGTTGAGTGCAGATGCAATTTCCAGCATTGTCTGATTGTGTTCTTGCTTATTTTTTATGTCTTCTGCAGTAGGAGCACCTGTTGGATCTACATGTTTAGTGACAATTGAATTTTGAGCATAATCTCCTATAGATCCAAGATGTAGCTTCATCAAGCTTTGCCATGTAACAAAGTTGTCTTTGTTGAGCTTGGGAACTTCTCTCTTTGCCATTTTGATCTTTTCTACTTGTAGTCCTTTTAAACTGAATCAGCAGTTAGCTCTGATACCAATTGTTAGAATTCTTTAGAATAACTAAGAGGGGGGGTGAATCATTTATTCAAGGTCCAAAATTTCCTATTAATACCTTTTTACTACTTTTAATGAATCCATACACTTTTCATCCATCCAATACTTAAATCAATCATATAAGCAAGTTACAGTAAATCAATATGCAATGATAAAACATCCAAAATCAACACATGACACAATGATTTACGTGGAAACCCAATTTTGGAAAAACCACAAGTAACATGCTACTTGATTTTCACTCTTTTGAAGTGATGCCCTGTTAAAAGCCTACCCTATTAAAGGCTTACAACACACTGTGAAATGTGACCTTGTTAGAGGATTTCAACAAACTGTTAGTAACGGGCCTGGTTAAAGGTCTTTAAAACATTCACTTGGAATGTCACCCTGTTAAAGGATTTATCTAATGGCTATTAAACCAACCTAAGTCCATAGGATTTAAACTTACTGTTACAATTGCTAGAAAGTAACGATAATGGTCTTTTGATCTGATATAATTTACAACATACTTTGCAGATTTCAGATCACACTTTTAGTTCAATCCTTATGCTTGGCTTTAATCACTTCAGCTTTGACTGCTTGTCTTCCTCTTAACCTTCGTCTCCTTTAGTCTTCTTACTCATTCTGCCAATGCAATCATCCTTGTGGTCGTCTATCCAAATAGAGTTCCTGTGCTTTCTATAGACACCTAAATTTGATTACACCACTTTGGTAATCCTATTTAGTTATCTCTAAAGGCATCATTAATTAAATTTTTATTTAATTAATCCTTTTCCATCCCCTAGTTGATTAATTTAATTAATTATCTATAGTCCTAATTGATAAATCAAATAACCTATTATTTATCAATTAAATCCTATTCTTCTATCTAATTCAAAAATCCCCATTTATTAAATAAATCTATTTGATAAATAAAACCCTCAAATCTAATAACCCCTAACCTATCCTAAATCCCTCTTTTTAGCCTAATCCACCCCATCCACCCATACTAACCAAGCTTAGCCACTAACTCACCCACCCTCATGAATGCCATCCACTTGCAAATCTCTAACATCCCTAATCTAATCCTAAACCCAAGCCTAATCCACCCCTTAATGTTGTCACATTCCCTAAACAAGCTTAAAAAAATTTTAAGCCAAGGAAAGTCAACAATCTGAACTCCCCTCAAAATATCCCAACCACTTAGCAATGAATGCTCTTACAAAAGCCATAAAGACTCTTACAAGCTCTTACAAGCCATAATGAAGGGTCTTTATGAAGATATTATCCTTTGAGCCTCTTTTTTTGACTCATCCTTCCCCTTTCCTCCATCTACTCACCTTGTGACATGTGTCACTCCCTGATTGGTGCTAAAAAAGCACAATCCATGTGCTCCCTTTTGAGTGCATCCTAGCCCTCCTTAAGCTTTCATCTTTCCTTCCATCTTAGCCCCCATCCCTCAAGCCCTTAGCCTATAAATTGAATCCCCTCCCAAGCCATTTCATCACAATCTTGGAGCTAAATTTATAATGCCCTTTTGAGAGCCAAAAGCCATCAACCATACCCTTATGATGCCAAATTGAGAGCTCACAAAGCTACCAATTTGCCATTTTCCATCTCCATTGAAGCTAGTTTTTGAGAACCTTGAGCATACATCCCAATCCTTAGACCCATCTACCAAGCAAGGAGCTAAATCCTATTGGGAGAGTCCATTCATTTGGCTCACATTTCCAATTAGGGTTTCCTCTTTAGTCTCTCATTTATGTTATGATTTATATGCTAGTTAATGCTTTTATTTTTTAATAGATTAGTATTACTTGCTAGCATATTTCTCATATACATTTTGGTACGCTCAGTGGGACCCCACTATGGGTCATTTAATCATCAATTTCTATCTATATGTTGTTTTGAACTAACCATCTAATGTTTGTTGTTGTTTGAGTGTGTTGTAGGGTGTTTTCCTTATTTTTGTAGGTTAAAGAATGCACTTGGGAAGAAAACATACCCTCAAAAATTAAAAAATGACAAAAAAAATTTAAAATGCTAGAAAAAATTTGCGTTTTTCAATTTTTTTTTCACACAGTGTCGCCTCTGTAGTTTGGCATCTACGCCTGCAAACTTTCATCTCCGTCGTCTACTCTGTCGTCTCAGCAACCAAATTGTCATCTCCGTAGTTTGGCATCTCTGACTGTCGTCTCCGCAAATCAGTGCCTCTGTCGGCTACTCTGTCATCTCCGCAACCTGAACTGTCGTCTCTACCATCACCAACCTAGACTGTTGTCTCTGCAAATCAGCATCTACGCTTGTTCCTTTTTTTTCACCGCAAAACTGACTTGTCGTCTCCACTTCTTTGTTTGTCATCTCTGTAGATTGACGTCTCCACAGATCAGCATCTTTGAATTTTGGCGCCTTCGCCTTTTAAACTATCGTCTATGCCTGTTTATGTTGCATTTATGCTTTAAAATCTTTATTTATGCTTGTTTATGTTGCATTTAGACCATTTTAAGCATTTTTACGCATAGGAAAAACAGCAAAAAAAGTTTTAAAAAAATTTCCCATAGTTAAGCTTTCCTTTTTGAAGATTTTGGGTGACTAATCATTTTTCTTTTTTTGTCTCATTGCAGGTTGGAGCAACTTTTTGGGTGACTAATCATATTTTTTTAGGTTTTTCATGGAATGAACTTGAATGGTTAAACACATTTTCTATTGAATGATTGTTGCTCAAAAACACACTCTTGAATGCCATGGATTAAAATCAAATTTTTCTTGAATGCATGATTAAAACAACAAATCCAATCTTGAATGCCAAGGATCAATTAACCATTGCAATATCAAACACTTCATTTGGAGCTTCTAAAATTGAACAAAACAGATCTCTTTTCCACATGCAATTTAGGTAAAGTTTGATTTTTGGACATTTAAGAAACTTTGTTAAGTTAAACACAAATTTGCAAAAATCAATTTGAGTAGTTCCTTGGACTCACCTCTTTTCTAATCACCCATCAATTCAACCATTGGTTGCAATCTCAGCGCCATTTATGGGGATGGGTCTACTTGAAAAAGGTGTTAAATGTTCCACAATCTAACTCACTCACTTGGTCTTTGAACATTTTCTTTAACTTTATCAAAATTCTTAAATGACCAAAACTCTAGATTAAATTGATCACACTTCAAGTTTGGGCACTAAAATTGAACAACTATTGACGTGGAGGGCCTCCGGACGTGTGCTTGAAATCGAGTTTCACACATCTTTGTTTTGGGCTTAAAAAAAAATCACACCAACTCTTGAATGCTTTAAAGGAAATTAATCGATACTTGACGTAGAGGGCCTCCGGGCGCGCGGGTTTACTTTTTTGTTGACCCTAACTCTTCTTCTTGTATTCATTCTTCACTTGATTTTGCTTTTTTGGTGCATTTCAAAGTTGGAATTGAACATTGTCTCTTAAACATGAGTGCTTGCAAAGTCTAGATCAACACACATAAGAGTCAGTTGGAAAAGGAACAAGCATGTTTTTTAGCCCAAGGTCATCCAAGTCTTCTCTCCCCTTGTCGTCTTTCGAGGCCATCTTGGGTGCATAAGATTAGGATCCAAAACCTTGTTTCTCTTTTTAGGAGGCCTGCTTGGGGATTTCATCACCCCTTGGATGACCTCAACTCCAGTGTCCCGATGGAGTATAAGAACCGGGAGGTGAATCAAAAGACACCTCTCTTGAAATCAAGATTTTGTCACTCAGGCTAAGCCTCAAGGAACTTTATACCCTTGAGAAGTGAAAGAGGAGAAGTGGGTTACCGCTCCTCTCGGCTATGTGACATATTTTTGGTTTCATCTACGGATTTGGGCCTCACGTACCTTGGATATATTGAGGACTCCCTAGCTAAACCAACTGTCAGCCTTGCAGACAACCATCTAGGATGTTAATGTGTTCGAAGTGACTGATTGAAACATTTGTAGAACACACACACTCCTTGGCACAAGTATCACATCCTGGGAATCAAAACTTCTATCTGGTTGTTTCTATCTATTGCTTGGTCTTTTACTTATTGAATGCATGTTTACCAAACTTGGTCAATCTTAGCTTAGGGCACACTTAGTGTAGTCACTGCCTATTCCAAAAGTTGAACAAGTTGAAGCAAAATAACTGAGGTCTCTCAAAGACAAGAAAATTCAAGAATTCATGTCAGAGCAACCCAAACCCAAACAAAAGTTCCACAAAGTTAAACTCAAGCCATCTCAGGCATACCAAGAACTTTCAGCCAAGAGAAAAGAACTAACACCAAGTCCTCGAATTTCCAAACTCCACAAAATAGAGGACAAAACTGCTGACAAAGCCCTTCAAGAGGCCTGGTTAGAGCGCACCATCAAATTTAGCCAAAATCTAGGAGTTAATCCTGCTTATGCCTTACCAACTAGGCATGATTTCTATGATTAGACCCCCTTGTTTCTCCACATCTTCTTGGATAAGCTTCACTTTAGAGTCATCTTTGTAGAAAAGCCAGCCATTTTAGGTTATCCCCTTAAGAATTATTAGCTCATTTATCTCATTTAGAACCAAACCATCTAGCCAGCAATCAAAACCTCACCTCCAAGCCTTCAAAATTGTTGTCACTTTTGCCAAAAGTTTTCCATTTCTAAAATCTTCCAAATCCATCAATCTCACCAAGGTTATCCCTTTGATAGAGCTTTATCTAGGGTAATCTAGCTTTGTCACTTGTTATCCCTCATCACCTTGAGCTAAAGGTTGGGATCCACAAGTGGTCAATCTCGTGTTCTTCCTAAAGGATCATCAGTCTATCCTTAACTTGACACAATCACCACCAAGCTTGTACATAGGAAAGCAGACCTTTTGTGCTTTGGCAACATATCTTTGAAGTTAGAATCCCAAGCCCAATCCTCCTTAGGTTTTGTCATATAGCTTTGCCTCAACCTAGGAAATCATTTGCATAGAAAAGCCTTCCCCCCTTTTTGCATCCATCAGCATTTGTTGCATCCCATCCCTAGGAGCATTTTTCATGCCACCCGTCACTCACTTAGCCAAGAAGAAAGAAACAATGGAGCCCTATCATTTGGATCGAACAGCCTCACCCCCCTTGAGCACTCAGCCATCCTTCAGCCTAAAGAAAGCTATGCCATCACCTACTGACATTGAAGCTTTCATGAACCAAGCAGGAAATGCAGTATTGGTAAATGCCATTATAGAAAAGAAAAAAGAGACAATCATGGCTAATTTTTGAAGGGACAATGTAGGAACCTTTGACTTTGGAAGACCCCCTCCATTATTAGATCCATCTCACCCATTGTTTGGGCAGCTGCCACCACCCATCGGTTCTTGTAATCCAAATTATCCTCAATATATGTCAAAAGAAGAGCCTCAAGCCAATCCATTTGATCCAACAGACCCAAACATACCATCCTCCACCCAAGTTGAAATCTCCATGCTGCAAGCCAACCTAGCCACCACCACTCCATCCTTGGTTCATACCTCTCCGCTCCAAACCCCCTTTACCCAAAACACCTCACCGTTCACCACCTTCACTATTGTTGCTGCTGCTCCCCAACCCAGCCTTCCAAATCCACCCATCTCCCAAATTAGTGCTAGCATCTTTGGCCAACCTCAGCAATATACAACAGGGATGCCACCCATGGGACCAAGTAATCAACCTTTCATCACCCCCAGCTTGTTCACCACAGCCCAAAGCACAATCCCATCATTTCCATTAGGTCTTGTGAGCTCAATACCATTAGCCACAAATCCACAAGCTACTACCCTCACTCCACAAAGCTATCAAATCCCACAAGGTACTGCCAATTTTTTTCCAAGCTCCCAAGTGACCCCAACTCCCGCCACCACTCTACCAAGCTTCCAAATCCAGCCACAAAGCTATCAAACCCCATCAGTTCCATTCCCAAGCTTTCAATTCTCACCACCTCCACCACCAACTAATCCATTACCTCCCATTACCAACTACTTTTCAATGCCACTTCTAGGAGGTAATCCACCAATCTAGCCAACCACCAATTATTTGCAAGTACCATCCCAAATAGGGCCGCAGCCCACATACCATGGTCAAACCCCATAATCCCCCTAATCCTTTCCCCAAGCTTCACAACCATCTTATAACTTAGCTCCATAAAGCCATTCATTTATCCCATAGCCAGCTTATGTTCCTCAATCCCAACCTCAAATCCCATATCAACAGCAAGCCTCGCAGCACATGCAGCAACATGCGCCACCTCCCCCTCAACAACCTGTCATCCACCATGCAACTGCCCAAACAATGTACAATCCCTATCAGCAAATCTCTCATAGCCATCCATATTCAGTGGCCCCATCTAACGCATACCTACCTCAAGGCACTCCTACATTGGGGGTACCCTAGCCATCACCTATCAATTCAAAATGGGAGCAAATGAAGACAACTCTAAAAGCCATCCAAGAAGGAAATGATCCGAAGACATTCAAGTTTGAGAATGTGTGTCCTTACCCATTTGACAGAGCCATTACCATGACACCATTTCCCAAACACTTTGAGGTACCCAAATTTGACAAATTCAGAGGAAAAGGAGACCCTGTCACACATATCAAAGAATTTTATATGCATTGCCAAGAAGTGGCATACGATGACGTCTTCCTCTTGCGCCTCTTTCCCAAAAGCTTGGCTGGACCAACTCTTGAATGGTTTTATAGAATCCCCAATGGCACAATTAAAAATTTTGCTGAATTGTTTGAGGCATTTGTAGCCCAATATGCCCATCTTGTTGAAACAGAGCTATCAGTAGTTGATCTTGTCCACACTAAGCAAAAAGGTGGAGAAAGCCTTCCTGAATATCTACAAAGATGGCAAACCCTTACCACCCACATATCTTGCACCTTGCCAGAGCATCATTTGGTGAAAATGTTTATTGATAATGCCCATCCTAGCTTGGCTCACCACATGACCATGAATTGTTTATAGACCTACAAAGACATCAAAGAGAAAGGAATGATCCTTGAACAAGGACTCATTAAAGATGGTGTGGTGAAGATTTACAAGGAAGCCAACCAAAATCAATCACATTCCAATGACAAGTCTAGGTATTGGAACAAAAACAAGCACGTTGCAACAAATGGCATCACTGACACCAGACATGTGAATATTGTTGGTCCTTCTCAAAACCAGTCCAACCCACCATATCAACCAAACAATCAACAAGCTATCAACTACCAATAGAAAAACCACCAAAGCTATCAAAACCACAATCCAAGACCCAACTTTCACGGGTCTAGCAATCAAGCTAATGCCATCAATGTAGCTGCAAGACAAAAGCCCAGATCCCAACCTACACCTAGAAACTATACACCCCTTGGTGAGCCATTGGATTTCATTTTTGAGAAATTAGTCAAGGAAAACCTCATCAAATTTCCTCCTACCCAACAAATCAACCCAAGCCAATCTAAAGATGCATGGTACAAAGATAATGAGTACTACAAATTTCATAGGGTAAAAGGTCACACTACCCTCAGATGCATGAAACTGAAGGATTATGTGCAGGACCTCATTGATCGGAAAGAAATCACCGTTGGTGCCCAAACCTCTCCCAATGCAGGCTTACAAATCTATCAAAATGTTTTTCCTCCTCACAATAACCAAAATCCTAGAAAAGCACCTATCCAAGCCAACAACAACAACACCAACACCAACAACTGTCAGCCAAACCAACAGCATGGGAAGAACAATGACCACACTTCATCCTATATAGACTATGGTAGCCTTATAGGTTGTATATCTGAGAAAGAGCCTTCTGTCAATGTTATCAATATCCAAGGACCAAACAATGAGTGTGCAATCACCACTCGAAGAGCATAATTTAACATCGCAGGCCCACCAGTTTCACCAGCACCATCAGCTCTGTCAAAAAGCCAATATAATATCTTGGAACACCTTGGGAACATGCTAGCCCAAATCTCCATTTTAGACCTTCTCTGCACTAGTCCTATGTACAAAAACATCCTTGATAGTGCTCTCATAGAATCCCATGTCCCTTCAGATATCAACGCTACTAATTTTCATAATCTCGTTGGACACCTATCCTCCTCATGCGCCCTATCATTCAAACCCACCGACATACCCGTGGTCGAGCCAGATCACACCCTTCCACTTTGCATAGTCATCATGGTATCCAATTTTGCCGTGAAAAGAGTAATGATATATAATGGATCAGCCTTGAATATTTGCACCCTATAATTTATAAAACAAGCTGGGTATACTGAGGCAAATATCATCAGTGAGGTTATCACCATCGACAACTTGGAAAGAACCACAGAAGGATGTATTTTGCTGCCAATCAAGGTTGGGCCAGTCATCCAAGAGACACTCTGCCATGTTATTGATCTAAACCTACCATTTAACATCTTCCTCAGTCGCCCATGGATTCATGCCATGAAAGCCATTCCATCCACTTACCATCAGTGCGTCAAATTTTTGCATCAGGGCACTGAGGTAACCATCCATGCCGATCCAAAACCCTTTTCTTATTACAATGCAGTTGAAGCCTCATATAAAAACCATTTCCCTAGAATTGATATTGGCACAGCCATCGCCAGCTCATCCCACACTTGTAATGACCCAGAAACCATCCTCGCCTCCACCTTATCTACCGTGAAGATCAATAACAAAGGTTGTGGATAGTATAGTCTATCAGATGCATTTGTTGTCGGGGCACTCCCACTTGATCCACATGCCCATGGACGACTGACATATCACAAAGCTAAGGAGATTCCACCTCCTCGATACAAATAGTTTGGCCGAACAACCTTTGTATCCTCGAAAATCCCTCTTCATGAGGAGCTCAATCCAGATATCAACAAATGGTTACATAAGGATGCACCTCAAAGAAATCAAGCACGCCTTGATCACTTCAGCCAAAAGTATCCCCAAGAACATAAGCTCATCACTAACAAATGGAACTATCAAGGTAGTGGTCTAGGACCAGAAGAAAGAGGCATGCAGTGCCCCATCAACGCACACAAGTGGGAATCAAAGTCAAGTCTTGGCTTTGGCATACCCACAACTGGGGGCACCAATGAGAATGGTCACGCTTTTTCAAACATTCACAGCGACCTTGTCAAAATTGAAGACATTCCTGAGAAAGTTGAAAAGAGAGCCTACGACGATATTCTAGACCAAATCTCCCTCGAAGACTCTGTTCTCCAAGAACTATCCATCCACCTCATTGACCTACCACTTGCCCATCCACAACTCATAGATTGGGACCAACCAAGCATCATACATATTTATGAGTTCACATCAGAGGAAGCACTTCTAAGATTCATGGGAGCTGAAACTCCTCACAAGGAAACAAAGCCAGATTTTGCCTATATCTACAAGCTAGATCCCAAGGGGTATTTTGGAGAAAATCCCCAACCTAGTTTCGATACACCCAAAACTGGAACTAAGGTGAATCTAGGACTAGCTAAGGAAATGGAGAGAACCCCTCAGCAAGGAAATCTATAGCCACAAGCAGAACATGAGGATTTAGCATTGCCACCTCAAGATAATCGACCAGAGGTGTCTTCTATTCTAATTGAGGATACTAGAGAAGTCAACATTGGTTCTTCAGAGATCCCTAAGCTTGTTCACATTGTTGCATCCCTATCACAAGACCAAGCTGACCTCCTCTTTGAGGTCTTAAGAGAGAACATTGGTTGATTTGCATGGTCATATCAGGACATGCCAGGGCTTGATCTAAAGCTTGTAGTCCATCATCTTGCAGTCGATCCAAAGATCAAGCCCGTCAGACAAAAGCACAGAAAAATGCACCCCAAGGTGGCATTATTGGTCAAAGCTGAATTAGAAAGAATGTTAGCTGCTAAGGTTATCCAACCTATTGACTACTCAAAGTGGATCTCTAACATGGTCCCCATCACTAAACCTTCCGGTGACATCAGAATCTGCACCAATTTTAGAGATCTTAACAAAGCTTGTCCAAAAGATGATTTTCCCTTGCCCAACATAGATATGATTGTAGATCTTATAGCTGGACATAAAATTTTGTCCCTCATGGATGGATTTTCCAGGTATAATCAAATCAAGATTGTAGAAGATGATCAGCATAAGACAGCATTCACTACCCCTTGGGGAACCTTCTGCTACAACATGATGCCTTTTGGCCTAAAGAATGCTAGGGCTACCTATCAAAGAGTTATGACAGCCATTTTTTATGATCTCATCCATAGCATTTTGGAGGATTATGTGGATGATATCTTGGTCAAGTCTCATACCTTCATGGATCATCTTGCTGACCTGGAGAAAGTCTTTGATAGGTTAGCCAAATATCATCTCATGCTGAATCCCAAGAAGTGTGTCTTTGGGGTCACATCTAGCAAGCTTCTAGGCTTTATAGTTTCTAAACGAGGTATAGAGATCGACCCCAAGAAGGTCAAGGCTATCTTAGACATGCCTCCTCCCCAGGCATTGGGACAGCTTCGCTCTCTTCAAGGAAAGCTTCAATCTGTTTGGTGCTTCATCTCCTAGCTTGCAGATAAGTGTACACCATTTTCACATTTACTGAAGAAGGATGAGAATTTCAAGTGGGATCCTTTATGTCAGCGCAGCTTTGACCATCTCAAGTAGTATCTCATCAATCCCCCTATCTTTGTTCCACTAGTTCTTGGTTGTCCCCTAATTTTGTACATATCAGCAACACCTACTGCTCTAGGGGCACTTCTAGCACAGCTCGATGACTACAGCAGAGAAAGAGCTATCTACTACATTAGTAGAACCCTAGTTGGTTATGAACTCAATTACACTCCTATGGAAAAAGCTTGTTTGGCAGTTGTTTTCTCAACTCAAAAGCTTTGCCACTACATGCTAAGTCATACCATCCAACTAGTCTCCAAGATTGACCCTCTCAAGTATATGCTCTCCAGAACAGCACTTACAGGATGTTTGGCCAAATGGGTTATGCTCCTTAGCGAATTTGACATCCAGTATGTGGATAGAAAGGTAATCAAAGGGAAAGCTATAGCAGATCACCTAGTTGATGCACCTCTAATAGATGCATATCCTTTGATCACAGAATTTCTAGATGAGCATATCTGCCTAATTGAAGAACAACCCCCATGGAAACTTTATTTTGATGGCTCATACACATCTCATGGATCAGGGGCAGGAATATTGCTGGTCACACCTCAAGGAGATTACATTCCAAAAGCTTTTGAGCTACAATTCCCTAGCACCAACAATATAGCTGAATATGAGGCTCTCATAGCAGGATTAAAGATAGCTGCAGAATGGAACATCACTGAGTTACAAATATTTGGTGATTCTCAGGACATCATCAAGTAAGCCCTAAATGAATATCAAACCAAAGATAAAAAGATATTACCCTATAAAGAGCTAGTTGATCAGTTAACCCAACATTTTACAAAGCTTCAGTTTACACAAGTGCCTCGAATACAGAGCAAAGTAGCAGATGCTATGGCTACTATAGGCTTGCTCTTGGAAATTCTCCAAGCAGCTACATAGTATGAGTTTTTAGTCGAGCAGCTCCTCATGCCTGCCTATGTGAATGATGACTCAAATCATATTTGCATCTTGGTTGGTCCCCAATCCCCTTGGTACCATGAGTCTCATGCTTACCTTAATGATGGTATCATATCCCCTCACCTCACATGTACCCAACGCCAAAACCTCATCCAAAAATCCTCCCGCTATGTTATCATAGCCAATACCCTATATTATCAGGTTTATCACGATACTCTCTCTCGATGTTTAGACCAAAATGAGGCTGTGATGGTGTTAAAAGAAGTACACTCTGGACTTTGCACAGCCCACACGAGTGGTATTGTCCTAGCGCGACAAATCCTTAGAGCAGGCTACTATTGGCCTACCATTGAAGAAGACTCCTGTGACTTTGTTAGAAAAAGTCTCCCATGTCAGTAGCATGCAAATCTTGTGCATGCTCCAGCACAGGATCTACAGCCTATTGCACCACCTTGGCCTTTTGCTTGTTGGGGCCTTGATCTAGTTGGAACTATCACACCCCTCTCATATGATGGACATAAATGGATAATAACAGCTACAGACTATTTCACTAAATGGGTGGAAGTAGTCCCCCTAGTCTCAGCTATAGGAGTTTAGGTCTCCAAGTTCATCTTGTACCACATTGTTTGCTGCTTCAGCATCCCATCCACCATCTTCACTGACCACTAAGGTAACTTTGAAAATCTCAACATGGAAGAATTATGCACTTCCCTCCGCATCCATCACCATTTTTCTAGCCCATATTTCCCACAAGGTAACAGCCAGGTAGAGGAAACTAACAAAACCCTCCTCAAAATCCTAAAGAAAGTTTTCAATGATTCCGACCGCGATTGGCACCTACAAATAAATCTAGCCCTATGGGCCTATCAAACTTCCTTTCATACATCCACAGGTACAACTCCATACTCCCTAGTCTATGGTGTTGAAGTGGTACTACCTATAGAGGTTGAACTTCCCTCCTTGCACATATCTTTGCAAGGGCAAATATTAGATGAAGAATACAGAGTAGCTCGGCTCACCCAACTAGATCTCTTAGACGAGAAGCGACAACAAGCCTATGATCATCTCACAGTCTATCAAACTTGTCTCAAAAGGAATTTCAACAAGAAGGTGCTTCCATGACACTTTCGGCCAGGTGACATGGTCCTCAAAGAAAACATGAAAGTCCAAGAAGATTGAGAAAAGAAAGGCAAGTTTGAACCTACATGGCTTGGTCCTTATGTTGTCACTGCATCCTTTGGCTTCGAAGCCTATCAGCTATCTACACCCAAAGGAGAACTCTTGAATGATCCTACTAACATCATTTATCTCAAGAAGTTCTATGCTTGAAAATCCTTGGTATACCTAGCTTTTGAAAAAATAAAAAAATAAAATAGTAAAGAGAAATAAGCGTCCAATGGTGAAAACTTGGCAATTCAAGTGCCTTGGATAGGTACCTTGGTGAAAACCTAGTAATTCAGGCACCTTGTGTACTAAGACTAATCCATTATCTATCACTATCCTATCCCTCATCCATTCACCAACCATCCCATAAAACACCTACTTGTTCCCATGGTGTTCCAACCAAATATCCAAAATCTATTGGAGCTTGTAAATACCTCCTGTATAGCTTGTAAATCTTGTACCTCAGCTTGTAAATCTTATACCTCAGCTTGTAAATCTTGTATCATCCCTTGTATCATACCTTGTATATCCGAATCTTGTCCAAAGCTTGTACCATATTCCAGCTTGTAAATAATCTTGTATCCTATCACATGCACACAAAGAATCCCATTTTCCTTAAGCTTTTCGCAAACCATCTACCTATCCACCTATCAACTATTATAGACATTCCACCCTTCACAAACATTTCCATCTCACAAAACCCAAATATGAAAAACCTTGTACATTTGTAACATATCTTGGTTCATCAGCTTGTACATCCTCTTTAGCTTAGTACCATTGTATCTATCCAGCTTTTGTGTCAGTTTCACCTTGATCAGCATCTTGCACACATCGCACAACCCTTGGTTAGCTATCCCAATGCATCCTTTAGCTAGATCTCCTGTCACCAAAGTGTTATCCTTCTTAGTTCAGCTTGCCAGACACATCACTCATCCAGATCCACCAGCTTAGGTGCTCTCTAATAGATCCTTGTAGGATATAGCTTTCCTCATGTCTGATCTTGGTCCGTTAGTACCTCGTCCTACCCATCTTGTTGGCAAATATTTCTCTTTTTGATTTTCACTTTCTTTTGATTTTGAATCTTCCCTTTTGGGTCTTGAAGTATCTTTTCCAAACAATCTTTTTGTTCCCTCCTCAAAGTTGCCACGATCTTCCATATCATGGTATGTTGTGAATGGGGCAATCTGAGCATAAGGTCTTGATCATGTCTTTTGCTTGTTTTTCTTTTTTGCTTGTGGGTTACCCAATGTTGGTTCTACACTGATTCCTCTGGGATTCATGTGTGATGCTGGGGCAATCCTTGCGTGTTTGTTTTGAGTCAGTCCATCAGTCCTCTGGACGGTTGGTGAAAAGGCCTTGATGTTCTTGGTAACCTTGGAAATTAACCAATAGTCCTATAGCAAATCTAGTGCTCAACTACATGGTGGTACTTCTCTTTGAAGTATCCCCCCACTCAAAAAGCTTCAATGGATTCCCTTCATCTCCATTATCTCCTAGTCATATCCAGCATCTATCACTCCTCCCCTAGCTTGTGCAACTGTATCTCTTTGAATCAATCATCACTCTTAGCTTTAGGGATCCACAATCCTAGTATTAGGGATCCACCAATCCACTCAATCCACCAAGCCTCATCTTTTGAGATCCACAATCCTAGTCCTAGGGATCTTCGAAACCCATCTTTCACTAGTCTGACTCTTTGAAATCTTGTTGCATCAGCTTTATCATCCCATCATCCATCCCCCTATCCTGGATTCCTTTTTTATAAGCGCTCTGCTCCATTCCCCCCCCCACCCAATCCTGGAAAGTCTTAAGCTTGTTTCCTCTTGTGCATCTGATAACCCTTTATCATTCTCCCGTAGTGAGAGTTTGAGCTAAGTCAGCCCCTTCTCTTAGCCAATCTGAGTCTCCTTGCTTATCTCAGATTCTTGTATTTTTCAAGAAGCCATCGAGCCTCATTTCTCTCTCTGTTGCCTTCTTGAGGGGGCATCATCTGAGTCTAGTCTCTCCTCTTCTTATCCGAGACTGGGGCAACTTTGTTGCTAAAACATCTTCCTCATGTCATCTTCATTCGAACTTCTTCGAAATAATGTTGTCTCAACACTATGTCAAAGAGGGGCAAAATGTAGACACCTAAATTTGATTACACCGCTTTGGTAATCTTATTTAGTTATCTCTAAAGGCATCATTAATTAAATTCCTATTTAATTAATCCTTTTCCATCCCCTAGCTGATTAATTTAATTAATCATCTATAGTCCTAATTGATAAATCAAATAACCTATTATTTATCAATTAAATCCTATTCTTCTATCTAATTCCAAAATCCCCATTGATTAAATAAATCTATTTGATAAATAAAACTCTCAAATCTAATAACCCCTAACCTATCCTAAATCCCTCTTTTTAGCCTAATCCACCCCATCCACCCATACTAACCAAGCTTAGCCACTAACTCACCCACCCTCATGAATGCCATCCACTTGCAAATCTCTAACATCCCTAATATAATCCTAAACCCAAGCCTAATCCACCCCCTAATGTTGTCACATTCCCTAAACAAGCTTAAGACTTTCCTAAGCCAAGGAAAGTCAACAATCTCAACTTGCCTCAAAATATCCCAACCACTTAGCAATGAATGCTCTTACAAAAGCCATAAAGACTCTTACAAGCTCTTACAAGCCATAATGAAGGGTCTTTATGAAGATATTATCCTTTGAGCCTCCTTTGTTGACTCATCCTTCCCCTTTCCTCTATCCACTCACCTTGTGACATGTGTCACTCCTTGATTGGTGCTAAACAAGCACAATCCATGTGCTCTCTTTTGAGTGCATCCTAGCCCTCCTTAAGCTTTCATCTTTCCTTCCATCTTAGCCCTCCATCCCTCAAGCCCTTAGCCTATAAATTGAATCCCCTCCCAAGCCATTTCATCACAATCTTGGAGCTAAAGTTATAATGCCCTTTTGAGAGCCAAAAGCCATCAACCATACCCTTATGATGCCAAATTGAGAGCTCACAAAGCTACCAATTTTCCATTTTCCATTTCCATTGAAGCTAGTTTTTGAGAACCTTGAGCATACATCCCAATCCTTAGACCCATCTACCAAGAAAGGAGCTAAATCCTATTGGGAGATTCCATTCATTTGGCTCACATTTTCAATTGGGGTTTCCTCTCTAGTCTCTCATTTATGTTATGGTTTATATGCTAGTTAATGCTTTTGTTTTTTAATAGATTAGTATTACTTTCTAACATATTTCTCATATACACTTTCTTCTCCTTAGCACATTCTATAGTATTTCATGCTTTTATGCTTGACCACCTCTCTCTCTCTCTTTTTATTAACTTATGTCTTCTTAAATAGGAGTCTGATTTGCCTTTGCTGCTCAATTTTCCCTCTCTGATTTTAGGGCTTCAAAATGGATTAGGTAGGATACAATGTATCTACCTCATATCTTGTTCTCTTCTAGAAACTTCGCCAATTATATCCTTAAAAGAAAAATGTTCTACATGGTGTTCTGTGCCACCAGCTCATCATTCTTATCTTCCTTTTAATTCACAAATTTCTAGATAACAACCTTGTCGGCTTAGATCTAGCAATTCTTTGATTTCCAAAATAATGCAGCAACTCGGCATTATTGAGTTACTGGTGCTCAGCACCTCTGTGTTACTCGGCACCTATACCTGCTCGACACTTGGTTATGCTCGACACTTGGTTCTGCTCAGCACTTGGTTTACTCAGCATTAACTAGGAATTTGCTTGGCTCTTACTAGCTTGCTCGGCTCCTTCTTTCTAATGAACTTAGTTTGAGCTTTACAAAAGACTTAGCTAAAACCTTAAGTCTTTGATATGTTTTAGTGTGCCCATTCTTTATATCTTATAGTATGTCATCAAATACACATTTTCATCAATGGCTTAGCTGATCCTTGTACTTCATTACAACATCATAACTTCAACCTTTCTCTAGGTGTTCTAGTTACATCTTATTGATTGCCTCCACCTTGACAATCAACAAATTGATAGTATTTGGATCACTAAATCAATTGTCATTCCTGCAAGTAGCAAGTTTGACATCAATGACAAAATAATGATTCAGGACATTCTTTACCAGTTCCATATATTATTCCAACAACTTTTCTTAAGATCATTTCAATCATTTCCAACAAGTTTGATCCCACAATGAAAGGTGAAAGAGATTTGGTAGTTGGCAACTTTGTACTAGCCAACACTACAAGTTTCAGCATCACTCAAGATGGCATTTTAAAATCAAAATAGAGTAAGATCTCCAAAAAGTGAGAGAGGTTATTGTAGGTCTCTATAACATGGCCCTATAGGACTTGGAATTGCATCCATACCTTACACAAGCTCTGAGATATGCCTTGTCAAAGATCGCTTCCCTATGGAATTTAGTGAACCTTAGGGATGTTTCAGTTCGGCATGCCCAAGAATGTTTGAGGGCTCAACAGGATGGGATGAGCTTGGGGATAGGGTTTACTCAATCACCCAAAGCTAACAGAATAGATAGTTTGATCCCACAATGAATGGTGAGGGAGATTTGGCTGTTGGCAACTTTGTACTAGCCAAAACTACAATTTTTAGCATCACCTAAGATGGCATCACAAAATCAAAATGGAGTAAGATCTCTAAAAAGTGAGAGTGGTATTTTAGGTATTTGCTACACGGTCCTATAGGATTTGAAATTGCATCCATACCTCACATGAGTTCTGAGATATAACCCATCAAAGATTGCTACCCTATGGCATTTAGTGACCCTGAGGGATGTTTTAGTTTGGCATGTTTGAGAATATTTGAGTGCTCAACAGGATGGAAAAATCTTGGGGATAGGGTTTACCAAGCCACTTGAAGCTAATAAAATAGATAGTTTGATCCCATGACGAACAATGAGGGAGATTTGGCAGTTGGCAACTTTGTACTAGCCAACACTACAAGTTTTAGCATCACCCAAGATGGCGTCACAAAATCAAAATAGAGTAAGATCTCCAAAAGGTGAGAGAGGTGATTGTAGGTGTCTACAACATGATCTTATAGGACCTAGAATCACATCCATACCTCACACGAGCTTTGAGATATGCCCCATCAAATATTGTTGTCCTATGGCATTTAGTAACCCTTAGGGACATTTCGGTTCAGCATGCCCAAGAAAGTTTGAGCACTCAACAGGATGGGGCAAGTTTGGGGATAGTTTTTACCCAACTACTCAGAGCTAATAGAATAGACAATTCAATCCCATGATGAATGGTGAGGGAGATTTGGCAGTTGGCAACTTTGTACTAGCCAACACTACAAGTTTTAGCATCACCCAAGATGGTGTTGGAAAATCAAAACAGAGTAAGATCTCCCAAAATTGAGAGAGGTTATTTTAGGTCTCCACAACATAGTCCTATAAGACCTATAATCACATCCATACCTTGTATAGGCTCTGAGATATACCCCGTCAATGATAGTTTCCCTATGGCATTTAGTCACCCTTAGAGATATTTCAATTCGGCATGCCCAAAAACATTCAAACACTTTATAGGACAAGATGAGCTTGGGGATAGGGTTTACCTAGCCACTCAGAGCTAATAGAATAGATGGTTCAATCCCACGATGAACGATGAGGGAGATTTGGCAGTTGGCAACTTTGTGTTGGCCAATACTACAAGTTTCAGCATCACCCAAGATGGCATTGCAAAATTAAAATGGATTAAGATCTTCAAAAAGTGAGAGAGGTTATTGTAGGTCTCCACAACATGGTCCTATAGGACCTATAATCGCATCCATATCTCACATGAGCTCTGAGATATGATCCATCAAAGATCATTTCCCTATGGCATTTAGTAACCCTTGGGGATGTTTTGGTTCCATTTGCCTGAGAATGTTCGAGCACTCAACAAGATGAGATAAGCTTGGGGCTACAGTTTATCTAGCCACCTAGAGCTAATAGAATAGATAGTTTGATCCCATGACAAACAGTGAGGGAGATTTAGCAGTTGGCAACTTTGTACTAGCCAACACTACAAGTTTCAACATCACCCAAGATGTAGTTGCAAAATCAAAACAAAGTAAGATCTCCAAAAATTGAGAGAGATTATTGTAGGCCTTTATAACATGGTTCTATAGGACCTAGAATCACATCCATATCTCACATGAGCTCTGAGATATGCCCCGTCAAAGATCGCTACCCTATGGCATTTAGTGACCCTTAAGGACGTTTCGATTTGGCATGCTCAAAAAAATTTCAGTACTCAATGGGACAAGAAAAGCTTGGGGCTAGGTTTTACCCAGCCACCCAGAGCTAACAAAATAGACAGTTTGATCCCATGACCATTTTTCTAGTAAGTTGTAAATTTAAGCAACTTTTACAACTTTCAACAATGCAACTTTGCACAAAAAGTGTAATTTTTACATTTTTCACTTGATTCCACTTCTATAACTTGGAAAAGATTTAAAAACACTAAAATAATTTATTTCCAAATTCTCATCCCTTTGCCAATTCTCAAACTCCTGCCATCCACAAATCAACACACTACAAGAGGTCAAATCCTTCATGGTACTTGACCTAGGGCTTGATTGAAAAAATCACAAAACACATCCTCTAGTCTTCAAACCATAGAATCCTAAAAGGGAGCCTACTAACTACCATCTCCCAAGCACGCATGAAATTTCAACCAAGGAAATTGCAGTTAGAGGCCCATTTTTGCTGTGTGCACCAAAATGTTTTCCTAAAACCTAGTTTCACTAAAATTGCAATAACTTGAGTTAGAAAACATGTAGAATGATGAGACTAGAAGAAAAAGAAATATGATTCAAAGCTCTTTCTTAAAAATCTATCACATTTGGTATAAAAATTAATAAATTTTATGCAACACGCAAACAACAGTCCAAATGACTTCAAAACTAATTTCGTTTCTTTGCAACTTCTTCCAATCTGTATATTAATTCCCTCTAGAATCAACAAAACCACTTGGAACTCTTTCTCACCATTCCAAAAATCCATTTCACCCTTCACCTAGGTCATTACAGCAAGTTTGAGAGTTTTACACCAATTTCTCTTTAAAACTGGGCTGAACACATGATGACGTTCAGCCTAGGGCCTGTAAGAAAAAATAGTAAACCAACTTTTCTACCCCTGAAACTTTGTGATATGTAATAATACACCCCTAACTTTCCTCCCACCAAATTGCATCAAGATCCCACTATTGGATTGCAAGTTAGAGGGCCATAAGTGCAATCTAGTCAATTTACAGATTTACCCAGGCAGCCCTCAGTAAAATGGCAATATCGTACACTAATGAATAGATAAAAACCATAAAAAAAATGAAAACAAAAGATACTTCAAGTACCTATCCAACCATATCAAATTTTCACATGTGTTAATCGATACATGTCTATACAATAGCAAAACGCAAGAAAAATGGCAGAAAATCAAGTTTGTATTGCTTCAAAAGACATCAAATTCGTACAACCATCACCCACTGAGGCCTGTATGGTCATCTCATACATATATGCTTCAATTTCAATGGTTATAACCATATTTCAAATTGGGTTTGTAATGTACACTTGGTTTTTCAACAAAATTGTAAAGTTGTCAGCATTTTTGCAATTTTGCTTTGACAACTTTTTGCAATTTTTTGCAATTTTTGACATCTTAACTCCTAGACACCTAAAAATTAACCCAATGACCCTAAGGACCTTTATAAACTTTTAAGAAACATAAAAATCTTTTTTTTCTTGAAAAACCACCTATATTGCTCATTTTTGACCCATTGGTTCAATTTGGCACTCTAGCTTATAATGGCACCTAAAGTCCAATTGACCTTACATCTTGGGTCTTATTACATCATTTTGTAGCCTTATTCCTAAATCACAACTAGAATGACACCTATCTATTTTCCTTGGTGCCCTGCACCAATGATCATCCAACTGGACAAGTTTGGAGTGCTTGGGTGCATGAAAATACATTAAATTTGATGTCATAGGTATAGCAACAGAAGATCTGTCTAAAGGAGGCTATGGTTTTATGTAAAATAGTCAAATTAATCATCATAAACATGGTGCATGATCAACTAATAGGTCTTAGAAGTGATTTCTTGGTTAGATTTAAAGAGGCCCTAGTTTTTGGCCTTATTTGCTGAGTGTTCCATAAAAATCGCATATAGAGAATTGATGAGTTCAATAAAATTGAAGAATCCTCACTTTAGGATCATATTAAGATACTTTACCAAGTTGTATGGTTGGGGGATAATTATTCCATGTAGTTCCTTTGTAAATGCAGGGGTTTTTATGCCTAAAAAGTGGCCCATAGTGTAACAGCAGAGACTTGGTCCAAAAAAATCATACATCAGCTTTTGATATGTTATAGAGAAGCCAAATGAGTATCCTAATATTCAATTTATTTTCTTAAATTTATGGTAAAATTTGGAGAAAAATGCAAGAGGACAGCATTTTATACCTAAAAAGTGGCTCATAGTGTAACTAGCATTGAATGACAGTTGTTCCAAGCCTCTAAAACTTCAAACTTGTTCTTGGTCAGTTAGGGAAACTTATACTTGGTGTTTCTAATTTTTGGTCTATACTAGTAAGTTTTTTTACCTAGATTTGAAAATAGTGTCTCATTAACATTATCTAGGGAGGAGCATGAAAAGAGGATCGACAAACTCCTATCTAGGATGGTAGACAAATGGTTACAATGTAAAAAATGAGGAAAAAAAACCTATATGGAAGAAGCATGAAAATTTTCTCAAGGATTTACCCATTAAATTTCTAGACATTGTTCACTTTCACCCCAAAGGTCAAAACATATGAGACATGGTTCACAAGATAATGATCCAGATCTAGAAATCACTAAGGAAGAGATCTTACAATTTCAACAAGATAAATATTTTTAAAAGCTCATGAAATTGAGATAGGATCAAGAAAAAAATTAATGCTTCATGCACTTATTCTCTCAAGCAGTAAAATTTTTACACAACCTTAATGTTGACAACTTGATTCAAAAGGAGGAACCTTCACCTTTAGAAGTTGTTATGAAACAAATGGAAGAAATGAGGAAGGATATGTTACACATGAAAAATGAGCAAGAGAAACCTAAGCCATCTTTTTCACTTGAGTCTATATGTCTATTTCCTTTTGACAAAATACTTATAAATGTATCCTTTTACTTGTAAGGTTAAATTTTTTAAGTATGAAAAATATGATGGTAGTGGAGATCCTCATGATCACATTAGGGATTTTTGTGCACTAAGTATGAAATTCTTACATGAACTCACTTATCTCATAAGCCTTTTTTTTTAGAAGTCGTAGTGGGCAAAGTATGGAATGGTTCACAAAATTCTGTCCTCTACTTATGTCATTTGATAAAATGGAAAAAGGTATTTCCAACATTATTCCTCCAGTATTCAACATACAATCACTATGCTAGACTTATGAAACATCAAACAACACCAAGGACAATATTCTATTTCCTTTCTTCAGTGATGGAGGAAGCTTTATTCATGATATCCAAGGAAAATCCCTGAAGCTAAAAAGATTGATATATTTATCAACAACCTTATACCTTAATTACAGCATGAAGTTAGGAAACAACTATTTTCCAATTCCTTACGACTATGTTCCAATACCCAAGAAGCCTAATGTGATCAACTTGACCAATGACATTCAAACTACAAAACACTATGCTTCTCCAAGAATATTGACTCAAACTAATCTAATCACTCTAGTAGAGGTAAAACATCATGGGTTTCCAAATCTAAGCACACCTGTACACCTCTAGGAGACACACTTGAACTGGTGTTGAATACTTTGATATCGAATAAGATCATTGCACTACCATATAACTATAAACCTTATGAACCCAAGGTTAAGCCTAAATTTTGAAATGACAATCACTATTGCATCTATGATAGGAATAAGGGTCATAAGACTAAAAATTATGGTGCAGAGCACCTAACTTTCATTGATCAATATGTGTGTAATAAGGTCGGGGGATATATCTCATGATCTCCCTATGACCCATCCATTTTGTCAAGGACACAAGACACCTTGGTGTGTTTATAAACCTTGGGCATCATTTGGTCCTAATGGATGATATGTTAGTTATTTCATATTTTTCTAGGTGTGCCTTAGGGGCTTGGAAGCCTAGCAAGGTTTCTAAGTGTTAATCAAGTTTAAATGCAACATTTCTTGCTATAGCAGCAAAAGTTGCTTAAAAGTTGTTAGCAACTTTCACAATTTTCTAAGCAATTTTTTGGTTTAGGAGTCCCAACGGCTCAAACCATTTGATGGTTGAGTGGAACAGTTGGAAACAACATTTTTAGGCTTAAGAAATTCAAAAAATGGATAAAGAGGGAAGATCAATTTGTAAACCTACTTTCCAATCAATAGAATATACCTATTTCAATGCAATTTCTTGACATTTTGCAAGTATAGTACGAAAGAATAAGGGGTGGATGATGATGTTTCTGATCTAAAAGTTGATGCTAAGTGTCTGAAGCCTTTTGGTAGTGGTTTGAATTTTTTATCCTTTTTCTTTCAAAAGTAATCAAATTTATAAAGCTTGTTGGTCTAAGAAACCCTCAATTTCAAGGTTTTGGCATTCAAATGGCCCTAACTTGCTGATCCATTGGTGAAATTTCTTCTCCCCTTGTATGAAGAAAGTTAGGGATGTGTACTATAAGATTTTTTCACTTTTGGAATAGGAATTGAAGGCATTGAATTTTGGGAGCAAGCCTTCAGTCAAATATCACCATGTATTTGACTAGTTTTAAGGTGATCGGATTAGATAAAGAGATGGAGAGACTTTGAGGACTTGGTGATCAAAAAAATTATCCTTTTTTGAGTTAGTAGAACACCCTAGAAGTGGATTTTTGGCTCTATGCACCCATTCCTAACCTCTTGCTTTGAAACCCAAGCCTAACCTAGCTAATTAGGCCTATAGACTTAGTTAGGGTTATGATATGCTAAAGTGGCGTCAATCTCTACAACTTTGGGGTTGAGAGAACTTAAAAAAGGGTATCTGAAAGTGTGATTTTTTCCTTAAGTCTTTTAAGAATTTTTTAAGTTAGTGGCAAAAATCAAGGATTGGAGACCTAATAGGATTCTAGGTCCTTCCTTGCAATTTGTGTTGTGGGTTATTGGGAGTGCAACCAGTGGTGGATTTTTCTTAGTTGGGTTCTGACTAAGTAGTTTCTAGCCTTTTTTGGAATTTTTGAGGCTTAGAACCATAAAATCCTTATTTTATCCAAATTAAGGGAACTTGTCCTTAAAGGCTTGATTTGGGTCAAATTTATTTGTGCCATACTTGTGTATGGTGAGTCTTAAAACCCTCATAGTGGCTCCTTGCAGAGGTATACACTTGTTGAAGTGACACAAACTAATTGTTCAATCCTTTGAACATCTTGAGTGTTGGTTTTGGGGTTGAGTCTTAAGGTTGTGCTTCCATTGTTCCACTCTGCATCAAATTATATGAAACATAAATACCTCATTCAAGATCTCATTGATGATAAGAAAGTTGGGGTAGATGGACTCATGACTAATACTAATCATAAGGTTTTCAATGAACCCAGTTACCCAAGCATTAACAAGAAGAAAGTTCTAGGAAGAAAAATACGATGCAAAGATCAACTACATATGATTGAGCCAACTTGTGAGAACATAAATATGATTAGGTCTAAAGGAAAAAATGAAGGCTACAAATCAAACATTGATGAACCACCTATGATTATCCTTAAGGGTGTGGATTCTTCCACACAATCACAACCTTACAAGCTTGAGACTAAGAGTGAACAAACATAACAACCCATGGTCATCCTTAAAGGATTTGAACCCAAAACCCATACATATGCTAAAAACTTAAATCTTGTGACAAGGAGTGAACCAAAGATCATATAATTTGGTCTTAATGCTTCCAAATAGACAACATCTAAAAAAATTGTAAGATGGGTTTTATAAGTTTATGATTCAAAAATAAATTTGTTTTGGAGTTTATCTAAAATAATTACAAATGACAAAAAAAATAAAAGATAAAAGCATGTTAGTCATAATATCATTATTGGCAACAATGTTCCAAATGTAAAGAATTATTTGTTTGAGCTTCTATCAATGATCAAGGGACTTACTAAATCGCTTGATGAGTCTTGGAAACTTCTCCCAGTATATCCTTTCTTTTGCCAATTTCAATTTTCTAGTTACATGCACACAATCATGACTTTACATCACAAAGCATTCACATTCTAACAATTTTCATGTTCTTTCATTACATTTTGATCTAAACAAAAAATTCTAAACTTTCACTTATTCAAATGACTAATCTGAAAATGGGTCCTATTTAAGAATCTAATATAAATTCAAATAATGTATCTAGATTCTAAACAAATCAAAACATAAAATCTGTGATTTAAACTTATCTCATCACTTACACATAGTAACAATACCCACCTTGTCATGTGGACAGTCTTGGGGGAGAGGTTGCAACATTGTATTTGGATCCAATTGATAACTCTTTATCTCTCTCTCTCTCCCTCTCTCCCTATTCAATCTAATGAACCAACTAGATCTGCTCTACATTTTAATGTCTCTAGTATTGTCTCATGGTCTGACTTGCAAACTTTTCAAAGAATCTTATTATGTGGTTTTCCACCATATTTTATCAAGTGGACATTTGATGTGACAACAAGGTTTGAATAATGAAGAATCTTCCTCTCTGTTTGCCAATCCTTGAATAACCACAAGTTAGGGTTCTTCATAGAATATCATCTAAGCCATGTGTCAGTTACAACCACTGCACCAGTATGGTACTCTAAACCTTCACCATCTATAACTGACTGGTCCAATTTTTGTTTGGCTTGGACACAATGACACAAATAATAATCTATCCCTTCTTCATTAGTGACAAATGTACAAAATGTGGTCATTAATTCAAAAAATACTTAAGTAAAAATTATAAAGTTACATATTGAAATTACAAAGATATATAAATATATATATTACCAAGTTGCACTAGATCAGAGAAGTAGTCAAATCAATAGACAAATCCATCTCTATAATTTCTAATGCTTGTGGGGACGATAGGTGTCAATTGGGTCCAAAACTCGTATATCCCATTTGTCCACCCATTTAGTTGACTTACAATCATCCCAATTTTTCTCTGCACATGATGGAAAATAGCATGCCATTTTTCATGTGTGGATACTCCATAAACCTACATCAAAGCTTCTAAAATAGTGCAACTCACTGGATTCTATTAGTGTGAAACAATCCTCATATGGTGCAATGTTAGTATTATCTATCAACCAAAAAAATCTACGAATTGTAGACTCGCCTTCCTTACCTAGACCCATTGTAGCATTACACCACTGGACGATGGATTTTGTATCTATCAATATTGCTCCATCTTTGTACTTTAGTTCTTCACAAGCTAAGGCTTTTTTTATGCATGCACTTGCACCATCATGCTCTCCCTTTCCATGACCAGCCTCTGTGAAATTCTACATATATTGAATTCTACACAACCTGTGCATCCTGCTCAACCAATAGAACATCCATACATTCTTGAATTGAGATGCACAATTGTCTAACCAAATAATGTTTTAATGATATGTTATGCCCCTATTAGCCAAATCTATATAAAAAATTTGAAAACAACCATGCACAAATTTCGTAGAATGTGATCGATCATCGCTGATGTAAAAATGGTACTCCCTCAAAATCTTCCTTTCATCCTCTGTACTTATAGGTGAATGCATGAATGTTATGTGAACAAATATAGAAACCTGTTGAGAAGTATAATACTTTTCTTGCACCTCATTTTGTGGTTGTAATGTGTAGTTCTCTGTAAAGTCTACAATTGAAACAATGGTATCTAGTGGAAACGTATCCTTGCACAACTTGAATTGCAAATCCAACCATCGAACTCTATGTGTATGCCTTGCATACTCATAAATAATATTTTCTTGAAAAATCTTCATGACTCATACAATGAAATCTTTTCAATGTCTAAAACACATCTTTTATCCTATTTCCCATCTTTTAGAGCATATGTCACTGTCTTAAATTTTTCGTAATCTACTATTTCATTTCCAATTGCATGTGTACTATCCATATGTTCACAAGTTGATAAAAGTTGCAAAAAACCACAAAATAAGCATGATGTCTTGAAAAATTGTTGATCATCCCCTATTTCACATAAAATGTTGGATATGAGTTCCCTTGAAGATCTTGGTCACTCATTCATGTCACAATCTTGCAAAACAAACTTAGAATGCAAAAACACACATATATGGCTAAAAACATCAAAATGGTTAGAAAATTCAATATGCATCCTATAACAAGAAGTTGTGCATGTGTGATTTATCGTCACATAAAAAGGTTTACCCATCTCAAAAACTCTTTGACTTATTTGAATTTGAGGATACATACCAATAAATTTTGTAAAAAATTGTCTGAGTTGAGTCCAAAAAATATTTTTCATGTGGGTCACAATTTTGGCTACCAATCCTCCTTCTTACAACATCTCTTTGATTAGGGGAAACACATTTGTTATTTTTTCAAAAATATTCAATCAATGATTTCAAAGCTTCACTAATTTCTTTATCCTTTCACGGTAGTCTACCGCTAAATGTCCATAACTCATTTTTTGTTGGATCTTCCAATCTCTCACACTTTAGCATGGCTCTCTTTAGAATACCTCTACCAATTTTTAATATTTTGCTTGCTTTTCTCATGATTTGAGCTTTCTTCATTTGGGTACTTACTATTGTCGATGTAAGTACTTGTCTTGTGATATTACTATCTTTGGTGCGTGATTTAGAACCGACTTTGTCATAAGCACTCATTAGATTCTTTATAATGCTTTTTTCATTTGAATCGTCCATCATTATTAGCCCAAGAATCTTCATGATAGGCCTAAATTTCAAATTCCTCATCATTTCAACAAATAATTGGCATTGACCTATAATATTTAATTCTTCAAAGAATAATCTCCACATACGATTAACTTTTCTTTGACAAGTACGCTTGTTAATCTTGTCAAGTATTGATTTCAAAATGTTAGTATCAATATCAATCAAATATTTTGGTCTTCTAAAATGAATTCTAGGAGGTGTTATAATCTCTTCCATTTCCTCAACATTTTGAACATCAACATAAAGTTAAGTGTTTTGTGTACCTTGAACCGAAGATGATGTGCCTTGGCAATAAGATGCAAAAGACGGAATATCACCTACTTGATATGTTGATGTTGTGCCTTCAACATAACATGATGCAGTGTGTATATCGTCAGATCTACAAATTAGTGTCTCTTCAACATGAGAGGATGATATGACTCCAACATTGGAAGATGGTGTAGCTTCACAATTAAATTGTCTTCTTGAGCATAACAGTCTCATTCATTCTCTTTGTCTTTCCCATTCTTCGTCTTTGTTTCTTTGTATCGATGGTGCTTGATCCTCTTTGAAAGTCAATTCTTCATTATTGCTTTACAATTTTTTTTGTTCACGTAGTAGTTTCCTTTTATCTCTTTTAATTACCAAATCTCTCCCCCTATCTTCATTTGTTTGAGTTTTTGGTTTCTTCCTTGGCATGATGATGATTTCTACATGTCAAATTATTCAAACATCTAAATTACTTACAATTTATAAATTACAAATCATTCAAATACATATAAAAATTACAATTATTTCAATGAATACACAATATATATCAAACAACTTGTCAGATTTCTAACCATTTCCAAATAACAATTCATTCAAACATACAAATTTCAATGAATTCACTATATATTAAACAACATGTCAAATTATAATCAAATTTGTCTCTATATATCAAAAAAAAAACTTTAAAAAGGACTGCACTGACATTTTCTATAGAAAGAATATTCAAAAAGCCAATCCAACGATTGAATTTGGTATTTGCTAGCATCAAGAAGTCTTCAAATAGTGTTTTCTAACTTCCAACAGCTTGAAACTCGTGTTTTTTGTTGGAACAACATAATGCACAACAGATAAAATGTAGAATATGGATCAAAAGGGACACAAACTTCCTTTGTGACCATTTTTTGGTGATTTCACATAGTGCATACGCACTATAGCACGCATGCACTATAAAGCAAGTACGCACTATTAAAGTAATTATTTGTGTACACTTATTAACTAAATCACTTTGATTTAATTAAATAAGTTTCCTATTACTCTAGTTTTCTTAAACTATCTCTTAGGTACATATAATTAAAATTAAATATTAATTATAATGTGCAACCTAGCTTTTTTAGGCTTTAGGTTACCCTTTTTGGGTTTCGATATCCTTTTACAAGGATTGATCTCTTTGTAATTTTATTTATTCACTTTTGATAATAGAAATCTTTCTTTTTGCTCATTAATAATGTCTCATCTATGGATTTGGCAATTTCCTGCTTCCATAGCTTTTTGCTTCTATTTTTTTGATAGGTGTTTGCATGTAGGTGATTCTTGGGACCTGTGGGGTTGATTGTTCATCAACTTCAATATGGTATTAGAGCTCCAGATCTTCATGCCCTTGTTCAATTTATGAGAAATTTTTCTTAGCTTTCTTATTTGTGCCTTTTTTTATTTTAGAGGGTTTCAGTTTTTAGAGTTATTTTGTATTAGATTTGGAGGTTTCATTTTTTTGGTTCTTTTTGAACCCAAATAGACCTCACCATTGGATTCATAGCACCCAAAAACCCTTATTTCCATATAAAATTTGTCCAATTTGGACACAGTTGAAATTTGAGCAAAATATTTGCTACCAGATTTGGGCTTGCTTTCCTAGGAAAAAATTCATTTTTTTAATTAAAATAAATAAATCACAAAAAAGAAAGGCTTTATTAAAAAGAAGCTCATTTTTTTTTTAAAGCATATGCTTTTTTTTTTAAAAAATCTTTGAAAGAGTTTTTGTTTTTTCAAAAAAACCTTTTTAAATCTTCCTAAAAAGGACACCTGCATCATTAAAAGTACTGACATAGTAGTGACATCAGAAAAGTATTGATGCAGTAGGTCTGATAGCCGTAGGTGCTGGCATCATCATTTTGGAGCTGAAATTTGACGGCTTTCAAAGCATCATTTCTATGAATTGTTTTGTCTTAAAAAGCTGTATGTGGTTTTTTGGCCGTATCTTTGTCATACGGAGGTTTTTTTTAACAAATCTTATATTGTCAGAAAGCTCTTTACAAGCTTGAGATGATGGTACTAATTATTTGAACTTTTAATGCTATTTAGTTTCATATTTCTGCAGTCGAAGCCAATAGTTATATTTTGCACTCCTGGAGGCATATCTTGAGCATACGATCTCCAATTTGGGACTTCTTTATATTGTTGGAAAGATGTTTCCATGCTCTTTCCAGTGATGCTAGTTGTTGTTCCAAATTATACTCCATGAACATTCTATTTAGTCTTCTACTTTTTTGCATTCTAGTGGATATCCTGGTTGTTTCAAGTCTGAGGATCGATTTTGTTGCTTTAGATGATTTATCATGACTTGTACTATCTTTTGTATCAGTCTTTTGTCTTTTATGATCATTGTTGATATCATTTGTAAGCATCTTTATGAAAACACACAGAGATAAAGTGCCACTCCATGCATTTTGGGGTCCCTTTCATTATTGCAATTTATTGTACTCACACTATATTATAAAGTGCCTGGGGGGATATTTGATTGTCATTTAGGCCCTCTTCCTTTGTCAAGTGAGTGTCCTTTCTATGACATTAGCCCCATGATGTGTCGGTGACATGTGCCTTTTATAGGTGTTTGTACCTCACTCTCGATGTGCCTAGTTCCTGTGTTGTAGGAGTTTTTTTTGGGCCCATTTTCTCAACTTCCTATCACCTCACCCTGTCTGCATTAAGGGGGGGTTCTTCTATTGTTTCTAATGCTTCCTTGGTTTGATGGTTCATTGGAGTAAGCTATGTATTTAGTTTTTGATCCTATATACTAAGTGATTGTAGTGGTTGGCTACCCATGCATTTTGGTGAGATGGATCATCTACCATATAGACACTCTTAGTTCATAGCCTTCTATTTCCATGGAGGTTCTTTAGATCAACTGTTTCTTTTTTATAGAGTTTGTGGCTTCTTCATGCTTCAGTGGTTCTCTTCATGATCACTCTTTGTTTCTATCTTCTGGAACAATCTTTGCTATCTCTTTTGGAGTAGGGTTTTTCTCATATGGTTTTCTCTATTTCTCCATTTCATAGAGATTTTGTTGTGATTGGTTACCTCATTAGACCTTGTTGTCGAGACCCATTTTTCCACTTTCATAGTTGTGCTAGGTTAGCTTACCTCCTGAACTTCGCTTAAGAGGGGGTGTTAGAGTAATTATTTGTTTACACTTATTAATTAAATCACTTTGATTTAATTAAATAAGTTTCCTATTACTCTAGTTTTCTTAAGTTATCTCTTAAGTACATACAATTAATATTTTATATTAATTATAATGTGCAACCTAGCTTTTTTAGGATTTAAGTTACCCTTTTTGGGTTTCGATATCCTTTTATAAGGATTGATCTCTTTGTAATTTTATTTATTCACTTTTCATAGTAGAAATCTTTCTTTTTGCTCATCAAGAATGTCTCATCTATGGATCTAGCAATTCCTGCCTCCATAGCTTTTTGCTTCTCTTTCTGTGATAGGTGTTTGCATGCAAGTGATTCTTGGGAGCTATGGGGTTGATTTTTCATCAACTTCAATACACACTATGTCAAAACACATCTCTCCCTATCCTACCATCCCCCATCCCCTACTCTCTCTCTCCCTTTTCTCTCTCCTCTCCCATCCCCTACTCTCTCTCTCACTCTCCCTCTCCCATCACCTACTCTCTCTCACTCTCTCTCTCCCATCCCCTACTCTCTCTCTCTCTCTCTCTCTCTCTCTCTCTCTCGCTCTCCCTCTTCCACCACCTACTCTCTCTCTCCCATCCCCTATTATCTCACCCTTTCTCCTCTCCCATCCCCTACTCTCTATCTCTCTTACACTCACATTCCCCCTCTCTCTATCCCTCTCCCACCACCTACTCTCTCTCTCCCATCCCCTACTCTCTCTTTCTCTCCCTCTCCTACTCCCTCTCCCACCACCTATTCTCTCTCTCTCTCACACTCTCTCTCTCACTCTCTCTCAAGGCTGCCATCCCCTACTCTCTCTCTCTCCTCTCCCAACCCCTACTCTCTAGATCTCTCTCACACACTCCCATCCCCTACTCTCTCTCTTTCACACACCCACACACTCCCATCCCCCCTCTCTCTCTCCTCTCCCATCCCCTACTCTCTAGATCTCTCACACACACTACCATCCCCCCTCTCTCTCCCTCTCCCACTCCCTCTCCCACCGTCTATTGTCTCTCTCTCTCTCACTCTCTCCCTCTCTAGTCTCTCTCTCCCATCCCCTACTTTCACTCTCTCTCTCCCATCCCCTACTCTCTCTCTACCACTCCTACTCTCTCACACACTCTCTCCCATCCCCTACTCTCTCTTACACACACTCCCATCCCCCTCTCTCTCTCCCTCTCCCACTCCTCCCACCGCCTACTCTCTCTCTTTCACACACACACACCCATCCCCCCTCTCTCTCTCCTCTCCCATCCCCTACTCTATCTCTCACTCGCTCTCCCTCTCCTACTCCCTCCCCCACTGCCTACTCTCTCTCACTCTCAATCTCCCTCTCTCACACTCTCACTCTCTCCCTCTCTACTCTCTCTCTACCACCCCCTACTCTCTCTCACATGTTTACACTCTCTCCCATCCCCTACTCTCTCTCTCTTACAAAAATTTCCATCCCCCATCTCTCTCCCTCTCTCACTCCCTCTCCCACTGCCTACTCTCTCTCTCCCATCCCCTACTCTCTCTCCCCCCCTCTCTCATTCCCTACTCTCTCTCTTTCACACACATGCACTCCCATCCTCCTCTCTCTTACTCTCTCTCTCCCACTTTTTCTCTCACTGCCTACTCTCTCTCCCCCCCATCCCCTACTCTCAATATTTGTCTCCCATCCTGTACTCCCTCTCTCTCCCCCATCCCCTACTCTCAATCTCTCTCTCCCATACTGTACTCTCTCTACCACCCCTACTCTCACACTTCCTCTCTCCCATCCCCTACTCTCTCTCTCTCTTACACACATTCCCATTCCCCCCCTCTCTCCCTCTCCCACCGCCTACTCTCTCTCCCATCCCCTACTCTCTCTCTTTCACACACCCACACACTCCCATTCCCCCTCGATCTCTCCTCTCCCATCCCGTCCTCTCTAGATCTCTCACACACACTCCCATCCCCCCTCTCTCCCTCTCCCACTCCCTCTCCCACCACCTACTCTCTCTCTCTCTCTCTCTCTCTCTCTCTCTCCCTCTCTACTCTCTCTTTCCCATCCCCTACTCTCTCTCCCCTCTCCCATCTCCTACTTTCTCTCTCTACCACCCCTACTCTCTCACACACTCTCACACTCTCTCCCATGCCCTACTCTCTCTCACACACACTACCATCCTCCTCTCTCTCTATCCCTCTCTCACTCCCTCTCCCATTGCCTACTCTCTCTGCCATCCCCTACTCTCAATCTCTCTCTCTCCCATCTTGTACTCTCTCCGCCACCCCTACTCACTCTCTCACACTTCCTTTCTCTCCCATCCCCTACTCTCAATCTCTCTCTCCCATCTTTTACTCTCTCTTTGTCACCCCTACTCTCTCTCACTTCCTCTATCACCCTCTCCCACTCTCTCTCCCCTCTCCCATCCCCTACTTTCTCTCTCTCTCATACACACACCCATCCCCCCCTCTCTCTCTCGCTCTTTCTTTGCCTCTCTTCTTTCCTCTCTATGCACTATTTAGGTCTCAATATTGTGTGCGCACTATAACATGCACCTGCTATTGAGACCCAAATTTAAAAATCTTTAAATAGCATGTGTGTGCTATAGTGCACATGAGCTATAGGGTGTACTCACTATTCAAACCTTTTCATTCTACCAAGCCTAAAGCTTGGTTTTTCCTTTAGGATCCAACCCAAAGGTTTTGAGTTTATAAATTGGTTTGAGACGTGTTTTGCTACAAACATACAAAAAATGATTGATTTTTCTTGTGTGCTCTCTTTCAAGATTCCTTGTGGTTGAGCATCAATAAGATCAAGTTACATGACATTTTAGGTCTCTATGTTAGCTATATAACCATATAATTTATTTTTTATTTGAACTATTTCAAGCCTTTCATCTGTAATTTATTTTAAATGTATGTCCATTTTTTGTCAAAAACCAACATGTACTAATCGGGTTATAGATTTTAGCTCGTTCATTAAATTTTGCAACAACTTAGTTTTTTAGAAACTAGACTCCATTCTACACACTTTGAAAAAAAGAAGTTTTGATTTTAGATTAGTTTTCAATCATTTCTAGGGGGAGCACATAGATATTTCACATTTTTGGGATGTGTCTAATTAAAAAATTCATTAAAAAAATACACATTATAAAATTACCCAAAAAAATTGGAATAAACTACATAGTGTTAAGTAACTTTTGACCAAAGCAATTAAAGAATTTCAAAAAAAAAGTTAAAATTTTAGGGGGGCCACACTTTGTACTGTGTTTTTTTTTTTTGGAATAAACAGTACCACTTTCTATGGCCCCCTTTTTTGAAGACCTAAAACTAAACCATTTTGGAAAAAAATTAGTAGTTTAAAAACTAGATTCAAAGGACTACTACTTTTGTTTTGTTCATATCTTAAAATTTTGAGCGTAATTATCTTCAAATTCTTGTTCAAGTTTAGAAATTGCTGATTTCAGAAGAAAAAAAAAAGGTGTCAACTTATAGCCCCCTTTTGGCACCACAACTTGGTGCACTAACCTAGAAATGGTCCTCCTAGGCATGTAGCTTTATATTTGATATTCATGATGTCACAAGAAAAAATACATTGTATAAAAAAATAGAAAAATATTCTCAAGGATGTTGATATCAAAATTCAGGACTTGTGTTTTGACCATGTAGAAGAGGTAAAAACAATTTTGGCAAGTTGCCTGAGATCTTTGTGCAACTCATTGTGTTGGATGATACAGATCATGAAGACCAATTGAATGCTCTATTACTAGCCATGCATAGCCTTGCATATGGAAATTTGATAATTGTTACTTGTCATGAATCAGAAGTCCTTATAAAGTAGGGCATCTCTTCGAGTGCCTTCTATAATATGAGTGGGCTTAAGCAACACCATGCCAAGAAACTCTTCTGTTGACACACCTTTTTACAACCTCATCCAAAGAGGGGTTTGAAGATCTAGTTGAACAATTCTTGGATGTTTGCATTAGTCTACATATGCCACTTAAAGTACTCAGAGGATAGGTCTACACAAAATCTAAGGACTATTGGAAAGCCCAATTTCATAAAAGGATGTTGCCTTAGGATATTAGTCTTAGGCTTACAATTAGCCATGATACACATGAACAAGATATGTTCATGGATGTAGCATTTTTCTTCATTGGAGAAAATGTGAGTCTAGCTCTTGCTGCATGGGATGGATCAGGCTGGAGTAGTCTCCATTTCTAGGACTCGCTTGTCAACAAGTGCCTCACCAATCTAGATGAATAAGTAGGATCTATATATACACTAGTGGGTGGCATTATTAAGCTAGTGAATAGGCTCTACAATAAATTGAATAGCAAGCTTAAAATTAGTTTGGAAGACAATTTAAGGATTTCTCTCTCAGACAATGACCTATCAATTCAAAAACATCAATTTTCTTTAACCCCTCTTGTTTGAAATTATGCATGTGGTCAATGATTTTCTTGTTGATTTTATTGGCATAGTTTTTTGTGTGGACCCATGTACCATAATAAGGAGGTTTAATGAGAAAAAAATTCTTAGAAGGAGTGTCCAATTGATGGATATGACTTCATCTACTACAAATGTAATGCTATGGGGACCATCTACTCAAAAAGTTGGGACATAGCTCCAAGAAATGTTCCATTTACACAATGTTGTTTTTCTTGCAATTAAAACTAGAAAAGCCACCAAATACAATGGAAAGATCATAAGCACTTTGGCTAGTACCCACCTCTTCATAAACCCAGCCATAGAGGATGCAACATGTAATGACCTGCCAAGGGACCCAAAAGAAATGACCTAAAGTTTTACTAAGTTTACCAACATTTTTTTTTTTTTGAAGTAAGAAGGTATAACATGCACATCAAACACATAGTAGCGGAAGAAATATTAACATACAATCAACTAAAGCATACATAATAGGTTACATTTCTTAAGGATCCCATGATGTTGAATCACATATAAATTTAATCTAATACTAAGTCCATCAAATACCACATCCATATGAAAGAATAATCATAAAGTCCAATGGTTCATTTAATATACATCTGTTCTGAATGCCTCTTGGCGAATTAATTTGGAATGCTCAATCATCCACTGTACATGTCACAGGGTATGAAAGGGTTAAAAGAATATACATATGTAGAAATAAAGATACATCATCCTCCTTGAATCCATGAAACAAAGTACAATAAAAATAAATGAAACCATCTACCATACATGATATATCCATCCATCATAAAAGATATAAACATCCAACATGAAATACAACTATCCATCATAAAACAAAACTGAGTGCATGGTTCCTCCCAACCATCAATAGCATCATTAGACCATCATGGGCCCTAGTCATCCCCTACGCATAACATCCCAAGCCACTGAATAGATCGTCAGTACTATAGTAATAGGGACGTCACTCCTTAAACATGCTACAACATATGCAAAAAGAAATCTAACATGCTAATCATCAATATAAGAAAATGCATTAGTAAATAACATCATCTGAACATGATAGACAAGCATCCCAAGAAGTTCCAGCCATGGTGACTATGGACGGATCCCAATGGTAAGAGTAAAAAGCACCACCACTTGATCACATGTAACCTAAATGGCCCACTCCCACCGCACTAAGGAGATAATCTCAAGTCCCAAGTAGGATATCAAAACACATATCACAAGAATTCTCTGAGTCTAGGAAATCCTAAAAGTAAACTAACTCAAAAGTTCTAACAAAGAATGACATCTAATTCCTAGAGGCACACAAAGACACGTAGGAAACCTACTTTGTAAGTAGGCAAGTGTCATCGCATAAATCATGTAGAAGTTACCCTAGCAGTTAGATTAGGACTCCAAGGTCCCTACTAATCCCCATGCGGCCACTAGTATCCTCTCATACTGACAAGGCATACTATGGAATGCAAGGTCACAACCAAGCATTCTCTCCACTCCCATCCTAGTCTGTACTAGCACTTGAGGCATGGGTGAGAACACAAAATTATCTTATTAGGTTCATTTTACTCTCATTTAGTGTAATGTTTTCACTTATTAAAACAACTTATAATGAGTTACCCTGGCAGCCACTTAGGGCCCCAACCCCCATTGCAAGCCACTTCCTCACACTACAAGTAGATAACCTACCCTAGGCTCATAAAGGCACAAATCCATAATCATATAAAAATCACCTTAGTCCTATACAAGCAACTAGAAAGAATCATAAATATAATCATAATAATCACACTAGTTCTCCACGAGCAACTGGAAGCATCAAATGATAATTCACAATATCCATTGGTTCTCAACGAGCAACTGAAAAGTATTCCAAATAATACTGATCGAAGACTCCAAAATGGTCAAGTCAAACATGTCACAAAATGACATCATCAAGAACAAGCAAACACTTCAATCCTATCAAGGCAACTGGAAAGTAATCCAAGTATACTTGATCAAGGACTCAAAAATGGTTAAGCCAGATAGCTCATAAACATACACCCTAGCTTCATACCAGAAGATTGGAAAGCAATAAAAATAGTAAATACAACCATAACATAGAGCATACCATCACATTACCATGGTTGGGTTTAGAAAGATCAAGAACAAATCACCATAACATCACATTCACAAAACCCTCGAGCCTCTAGTAACATCCTAAAATTGGTCAAACTAGGACAACCCCAAAACCTTAATTCATAGAAAACATCATAGTCTCACAATTTGGATTAATTTGAAAACATATAGTTTGACTTAAACAATAGAGTTTCAGTTTTTTAGTGTTTGTGTTCAAGTAAATAGTCTTATGGTTCAATTTGATTAATAATATCCTATTGAGTTAATGTGATGTTTCTATTTCCAGTTGAACATATGTTTTAAACAGATAAAACCCATAGTTTACCCTTGCAAATTATCTCGTTCCTATATCTAAATGAAACACACAATTACCCTTATTTGTGTTTAAGTCAAAGTCCCCAAAACAATTCCAAGGGTAATAATTAAATTTTTAATAATACTTGTTGATCTCTATGTTTTCATTAAAATCAGTATTATAATAATTTAACAAATTTTAAACTTAATTTAAACAACATCCCTTATTAATTAGCCTTAATTAAATCAAATTTTAATTAAACTAGTTAATAATTAATAAAAAAATATATTATATTTATTAATAATTTATTTAATTATAAATTACAATGTAATTTAAAATTTAATAATTTAAAATTTAAAATAATTTTAATTTAATAATTTTAAATTTTAATATAATTAATATATAATAAAATTATAATTTAAAACAATAAAATTGAAATCAAAGTGCATCCCTCATATACATACATGGTATGCTTAAGTAGGCCCGCAGGCTGTCAAAGGCAGCTGCAGTGCTAACATAGGTGGGCGGTGGGGGTGTGGTGACTTGACCCCCATAATATTTTTTTTTTTATAAAAAAAATTTAAAAAATTTACATCTATTCTATTAAATGCATATAATTTTTATAAAAACTATTTTTAAACAATTTCCCCCTCCATCAGCATATATATATATATATATATATATATATATATATATATATATATATATATATATATATATAAGTTTAACCATTCAAATTTTCAATCTAGGATTTTCATTTCCAAAATCAAACCCTTTCCAAATTAAAATTCATCAATTCCATTTTAATTCAAAACCCAAATCCCAATTTAATTATAATTTCCTTCAGTTGTAGAACGAGGTTTATCTAAATAGTTTTTTCAATCTAGATTTACAGATGAAATTGAATAGCAACAGATCTAGAATGAAGGGTGGCAAGATTCATGCAACAAGATCTGAGAACACAATTTTCTTACAAGCATGAAGTAGACAGAACATATTGAATTACATAATTCATCTAGTGGTCAAAACACAAGACCCTACCTGAACCTGATGCTAATGCTCAACCACCCGAAAATCGTGAGAGAATTTGCTTCTATCCAAAATCTTCTCTCTGAAACTTTCCTCAAAAATTTTCTTCCAAAATTCGCTTCCAAAATTTGCATCAAAATTTATCTCCCCCAAAATGAACCCTCTAATTGTGATAAAGAGTACTCTCCTTAAATCGGGGCACTGATTGTGCGTTCACCCGGGAGAACTCCTTGCTCACAACCCTTAACTCCATATTAACTTTATTTATCTATCTTTTATCTTACATTAATCTTCTTCATGCATGTTGAAAGAATTATTAAATAACTTTATTAAATTTCCACTTGACTTCTTTTTAATTAATTAATTAAGTTTTAAACTCATGCGCACATCATGCAATTAAAATATCTTTGTTAATTTCATTTATTTTATCTTTTAATTAATTTCTCATATTTTAATCTCATGCACGCATCATGCGAACATAAAACTTTTCATAATTAATATATTTTCACTTTTAAATTTATTTTCGAAACTAATGTTGGTCTGATTTTTCGCATGATAAAATTTCTTGTCCAAGTATAAAAAATAAGATTGGATCTGTTAACGGTGAATAGGATTTCTCATTTAATCATCCATTTGTTAGCCTTTGAAAATAGTTGTTAAAACCCCTATGGCTCATTCCTTTTAAAACTTTCGGGCACAAAATCTTTTTGAAAAAAGAACTTTGGTGAATATTTTGTTTTCTTTTAATTTTTACGTGCCCTCAAATAGTCTTTCCTCCCATGTTCCTCACCATCCAATTTTAAAAAGATCTATAGTTCTCATTATCTTGCTATGGAAAGATGTGCACTGTATATGTATAGTGAGGTAGCGAGTACTAGAAAATTTAGAAAATCGAACCATAAAATGAAGGTGTGGCGATCGGAGATTTGGTTGCGGCCAAAATTTCAGTCATGTGCACTTTGTTGGTACTGTCAGAGCAGTAAAAGTAATCCAGTAAAAAGAAGCTAGAAGAGGTCGCTAGAATACGGGTTTTTTTTATGACTTGCTACCTCGCTAGACCGAAAAAACTAAGTATCTCACCATTAGCAAAGTAGTGAATAGTCGGTAAGTACAAGATGCGGTGGCCTCCAAACTTCTCGGTGACCATAAATTTGTCCAAGTGGCACGGTGAGTAATAACTATTATTGTTAAAAGCAGTTAATATGGGTGATGGTGGCTTGACTTGTTTTTATTCTTCTAGTGCTGAGTTTCTTTAAAGACACCGGAGCTCACTACCTCGCTATCAAAAAAATTCAGTATCTCACAGTCTGCAACATAGCAAGTCACTGCGAAATGAACATGTGGTGGGACCTCAAAACAATGTGAAAAAGTGACTCAGACTAGAGTAAGTTTTTGTTGTGCCAGTTGTGCAAAAAAATTTATGTCATCAATATCCTAGGCCCACGCCCCATTCATAAAACACATGAGGGTTTCTGATCATTAGATCAAGCTAAGATCAATGATCCTCACTACCTCACTATGGAAAGATGTGTAGTGTTTACTCTATGCGACATACTGAATATGGGACCCACCACTCTTCAATGTACTTCATGTAGTTTCTTAACCCTTGGATTGATCTCAGATCAAAAGCCATTGCTATCTCGCTATAAAGAGTTTCTTAGAGGATATGTATAGCAAGGTAGCAAATAAGGGCCCACCACTGTTCTTCTAAGCAATGCAGTAACATGTCATCCACAAGATCAAGATCGAATCAATGGTTGTCACTACTTTGCTATGGCAAAGTACTCGTTCTTTATGTATAGAAAAGAAGTGACATGTCGACATGTGTCCTCAGTTGCTAGTGGGTACAGATGGAGATGCGACTAGGAAGGAAGCTATATACATGGTTCGTTCTCATTCGATTGACTGAACAACTTGTCAAGTGGAATACTTGTCACTTTTTTTCGCATTCCTTGATCACAAGATTTGTTAAGATTGATGGCAAAGATTTTAAAAATACAGAAGGTGGTGCCACTCTGTGTATTAATTATATATGAAAGCTTTGCATGTGTAAAAAAAAATGAGTATAACACAGAAGATTTTCGTAGTCCCAACTTATGAGAATAAAGATTTCAAGCCTTTTCTGAGTAGAAGCAATTAATGAGAAGATTGTATTTGGCAGGTGTGTGAAGTAATTTCTTTGTGAAAAGGTTGCAAAATTGCAAAAAGAAATAAGAAAGAACCTTAGTTAAGTAACTATACTATAATTTCTATTATGCTCCAGTCCTGCAAGTATAATCAAAGAATGCCCCTAATGGACTCATCAAATCTTAGGTTGTGGATAGTAGAGGGATTGCTTAATGAAAGCAATTGGGTCAAGGATGTTGATGCCTCGCAAACTGATTTAAATTTTCTCAAAAGATGGTTTGCAGAGAGGAAGTTGCTTACTCCACTTGCTAGTATGTGGAATTTTAACCAAGGAAGACTAGTAATCCCAGGTGTTTTTGTGGATTACAATCTCTTTGAGACTGTGATAAAGAGTTGTGATCGAGCCACTAAGGTAGTGAAAAGAGAAAAGGGTGAACTTGGAAAAATTAGAATCTTATCAGCAATAACATCATTCTTTAAAGAATTTTTCAAGAAAATATACTTTGGTACCAAGGTAATAGATTTATATAGAGCCCTGTGTAGAGTTTTTGAAGAGGGTGAAGAAGATTTTATACTCATGGGTTTCATGCATATAATTACTCTTACTTTTTGTTAACACATGTCTTTCTTTTCAAAAGAGGGACATAATTTGGTAGAGGAATGGTTTTGAATGCAGATAGGGCTAAGGAAGCAGGAAATGCTCATTTTGTTATATTTGACAGCCACATTGCCTCTAAAGCTCTGATGCTTCATATTAAGTGACAATCCCATTACCCTAGGATACTGGTATAAGCAAGGAATGGTGATAGGTAAGAATGACTCTCACAGTATAGTATAATGATAATGAAACCCACGGGTTGAGGTTAGTTTGTAATCTTCAGAACAGATTTCATCATTGGTGGGCATAGCTATCACATACACGAAGGAATCAGAGTTGCAGCCAAATCAGAATACCAAAATGTAATAAAAAGGGACCCCCAAAGGAATATTTGATCTGCATATCTTTCTGTTGTTTGCAATTTTGTCTTTTCTAATAGATGTTTTTAACTCTCTTGTGTAAAGGACACTTGTAAATCACATTTTCCCTTGGCTTGTTTCAACTCATGCCTATATAAATGAGTTTTCAAGGCAATGTGATGGTCTGAGACATGTATAATTTTTAGTCTTTCAAGAGAATACAGTCAGTCCAGTAGATGTAGTTGTTGTTTTGAGTTTATTTTTAATTATGTATCTTCTAATAGTATTAAGCAATGATAGAATCAGTAAGATATTATGGGTTTCTAAGTGAGTTATTGTTGGTTATTGTATTGGTCATATAAAAGGATAATGCAAAAGGGTATTCATATTATATTTGTGTCACCATTTTCTGTCTCCCATTTCATGAATTTGTAAATTTTGAAGTCATTTGAATAAGGTTCAATTGGTTGAATGCAGTCTAGATAGGTTGTATATTGGTTTATAGTTGCTTATAATTCAAGGGATTATGTAAGTGCTTCAGTAAATAGATAGAATTCATGAGTTTATAAGAGGGATATTTCATAAGAATTGAAGTTGGTGATTATAGTTGATAGTTTCATTACAAGTTATTTGAAACAAGATCTCCTACCAATAGTTGACTCCTTGCCCCATGGATAAGCCACTGGTATACAAATTAGGAATAATTGAGATCAAATTCTGCTTCTACATGAAAAATCAATTATAAATTCAAAATTATTCTTATTCTATTTGGTTCAAAGTTATAATGTTGGTCACCACTCGTTTACATTCAATTTTTTGGGTTTTAGGTAGCCGCTATTTCTAGGAATGCTTGTGAACTCAAGGAGAATTATGACCAGATCTGCTTATCTGGGATGCATATAGATTTGAGAGCTTTAAGGAAAATTGACAAATTGTATATGTGCCTAAGGGTAGAAGATGAGAATCAGAATGAAAGCAAAATAATTGTATACCATAGTTTGCAATAGAGTCATCCCTACATATACCTGCCTTGGTTTAGCAGAGCCTAAAGAGTAGGAAACCATCCTTGGTTTTGTTGATGTTGGGCCCAAATGATTTGCTTGTATAATTGACTATAGGAATTGGCTAATCCTTAGGTTATTTGAGTATTATCATTTTGGTATTGAGCATTTTGTTGCTAAGTAGTTTTAAAACACCAAAAAAATGGTGACTCCGCTGGGGAATACATTTAGTGTTGCCATAAAATAGTGAATTATTAGAGATATGTGTCCCCTTGGGTAGAGTTGCAGAAATTTCATGAGAAGATTCCCCTGGGTTTGAAAGTTTTTAACATTTTTCTTGAGATTATTAAGTGAGGTAATTGTGATTATCCATTCGGCAAATTTATTCCCATTTTGATAGGATGGGTGATGGCTCAAATAGTTAACCAATGTCATTTTTTTGAAAATTTGTGTCCCAAATTATGGAAAATAAAAGAAATACATAGGCAAATGTGAGAAAAAACCTAGGAATCAAATTACAAACTGATCTCCCTTCTAGAGGAAGACAAAATTGGGCTATGAAGGGAAATCAAATGCAGAAAGTAAGCTATTCACAAGAGCAAATAGTAGGGAAAGATAACGCTCACCATTCTACTATTGAAAAGGTGCCTTTCTCCAAAGGTTCGAGATCTCACCCAGTTTTGTCTGATGATGATTTCTATAATACCCCTGAAATGATATGTTAGGAAAAGGTTGTGCAACCACATGCACTTAGTCTTGAGGATAGGACTAGTAACAATCTTTTCTAGTGTAGCACGAACCCTTTCATGTCAGATTATTCTCCTAAAAAAGTGAGACCTAAACACTTAGAACCTAAAAGTTTCAATGATGAGAAAATATATGGGTCTGAGTTTACTATCCCTGATCCTGATGAGAATGAAATTTTGAGAGCACAGCTTGCTGAGCAAGAAGCTATTGATAGGAGGTTTCAAAAGGAAAGAGAAGAAAGGATCACAAAGGCTTATGAAGAAAAGAAAGAATTACTTAGGCAAATTTTTGCTCTAAAGAAGAAAAATGAGATAGCAGCTAGTGCTTGGCAGCTTGAGATTGTGGGACAAGTCAAACACCTTAAGAGGCAAGAGCAAAATTTATTGGAAAATCAGAAAATGAATTTAGAGGGACCTGTAATATAGCAAATTAGGAACTATACTACTTTAGAAGTTGATAACAATAAAGTAAAGAATGTGGAACCTATTGTAGGTGCTAAGGACAAAGGAAAACAGAAGGAGATTGGTATTAAGATTAATGAACTAATAAAAACAATTCAAATCCATGATTCCATGTCACTTTTAGATATTGAGCTAGAGAAGAAAAGAAAAGAGAAGGATGCCTTGGTTAAGAAATTGGAGATTGCATAAAATGAAGCAACCATAGCTGAGATAAACAATAAGATCAAATTCTTGGAGAATGCAAAAAGGCAATTTGTAGCTATGCCTAAAGATGATGGTGGGTCTAATGATGCAAATCACAATACTGCTAAGGTACCTACTCCTTTATTATCCTCAATTTCACATAAAGTAGATCTTAAAAAATCTTTTGGTGATGCTAGCACTAGTAATACTATGGGTAACATGAGGAAAGATATTGACCATTATCCTAAGCTTGATTTGCATAGAAGACCTATCCAATTAGAAGGCTATAGGCAAATATATTTTGATGGAATCCCTAGTTACCCTAATCCTATTCCACAAGAAATGAGAAAAAGGTTGCCTAAATTTTCTAGGAACAATGCTATAACTTGTGAAGACCATTTGAGGAGTTTTCTTGATATGATGAGTGATTATGAGGTTGAGGCTGAGGATGTTATTATGAAGTTATTTGTTCAATCCTTAACTGAAGATGCTAGAGAATGGTTCAAGAGATTTCTTGAATTATCTATTGTTGATTGAAAGGATATTGAGTACTGTTTCAAGGAATAATATGGTGACAACCAAAATTAGAGCTACATTTTGAGTGAATTCAATAATATTAAGAGGTTGCCTAATGAATCCGTCATTTAATTTAACATTAGATTCCAAAAGAGAATGTACAAGCTAATGCAAGCCATGCGATTAGATGATAAGGTGTGCTTGATTACTTATTTGAATGCTTTTGATGGTAAAATGGCATACCAACTTAGGGATAAAGAGCCTAGGACTTTAATAGATGCTTTCAGAATTGCCATAAATGTGGAAACTAATTTGAAAATTTTAGGAAGGCTTGAAAGTAAGAGAGATGACCCTAGACTATTTGGAAATAAGGGAAACAAAAAGGAGGATAGTAAAGGTGTGGGTGGGAAGAAGCAAGATCCTACTGAGATAAGTCAAGTTTTAAATGCTATAAAGAATTTAAATATCCCTCGGGTGAAAAATGATAGGAATCCTACTAAAAATAGGGTCCCTTACTAGTCAAATTTCAATAGACAAAACAGATTGCAAAATTTCCCTTATACTACCACCTGGAAAGATGGACAACCAAATGTCCCTTCCCCTAAGAATACAAACAATAGGGTCACCCCTGATCCCTTATCTAAAAAATCTGTAAATGTAGTAGATGAACCTAAATTCACTATTGAACCCATATGGTGGTTTGTGTGTCAATTACCCCATGCTCTTGAATCTTGTGCAGTAGCCTTGTCTTTCCCTGGAAATCAAAATGTAGTAGAAAAATGTCAAGAATATCAAGAAGACCAAGTGGATGTAGGGTGTAATATGTTTGAATCACATTATGATCATTCTAACTGGGAGGATTATGACAAAGATGTAAATGAGAAAAGGCAATTTTAGAATAAAGTGCAACAGCAAGTGTTCTCTAATGAGAGTGACGTTGAAGACACTGTATGTAACATGGTAAGTGCCAAAGAAGAAATCACCTTAAGGAATCCTTCTAGGGAAGAGATTGACCAAATTACTACAAACATGATAGCTCAAGTACAAACTAGAAACATGGTTAAAAGGGAAGGAAATGATAAGGTGGCTGGCATGTTTATAAAGGGAGTTAATCCTAAAAAAGGGGAAGCTATGAAGCCTAAAGAGATCCCTACTAAGAAGGTTAAGATTACAAATAAAAAGTGGGAACCAAAGAAGGAAAATAATCCTAAATTTGGTAAGTTCCCAAATAGTGTTCCAAAGAAGTTAGATGAGAAGATACCAAAAGCAATCATTACAAGTGATAGGAATCACCAAGGTGAGGTAAGTATTTTTTATAAGCATCATGATAAGAGAAGTACAGTCATCGATAGCTCATCTGATTCTTTTATAGATATGACTACAATGTTATCACAAATCACTATCAAAGTTCATTTATCTTAATTATTAAGGATCCCTGAATATATAGATAAAGCTTTAGCATGGTTGGGAAATATTGGTACAAATGTAAGACATGAGTGCAATGAAAACCATAGTCCAAAAGAGAGTAGTAAGGAAAAAGTAAAAGAAAAAGAAGCTGAAGTAGTTGTATCCCAGATTCCTCAGATGTTTTTGGACAGCTCTATTAATGAATTTTTGGGAAGTGTTGAGCCATTCTTCTTGAGTATCATAGTAAATGATAAAACATTAAAAAATTGTATGATTGACTCTGGTGCTTCCAATACTGTTATGCCTTTTGAAATAATGAAGGAACTAGGTTTGAAGGTTGACACCAATCAGGAGAGATGTTGTGCCATGGATAAAAGAAAAGTGACAATCATAGGTACTATTAATGCCTTACCTTATAGACTAGTAGCTTGTCCAGACAAAGAACTTACTATGAGTGTACTGGTTGTTGATATTCCACCTTAGTATGGTATGTTATTATCTAGAAAATGGAGTGCTACCATGGGAGGAAGTTTGCAATGTGATCTATCATTTGCTACTTTTAACATTGATGGGAATTTGGTAAAAATAAATAGAGAACCAAAGAGCATATATATGATAGAAGAAGATATTGAGGATGATATGAAAAAATTTGTGGATACAGATGTAAATGCATTCAGAGCAGAGGTTTTGACTTTGAAGAAATCCAAACATAAGTCTCAAATGGAAATGGAAGCTATCACAAAAATAGACAAGGGTGATTTATGGACTATGTTTTTTGATGGTGCATGCTACAAAGATGGATTTGGTGCAGGCATTTTGCTAATATCTCCAATAGGGGTAACATACAAATTATCCTTTACTTTAAGTTTCCCTTGTACTAAAAATATAGCAAAATATGAGGCTTTCATGTTAGGTCTTAGATTAGCTCATAAGCATGGGATAAAGTGTTTACATGTTGTAGGAGATTCTAAATTGGTGGTATCCCAAGTAAGAAATGCTTATGTGTCAAAGAACAAAAGGTTAAAATAGTATAAAAATGTAGTACGGGATATGATTGAATGTTTTGATGCATTTGGGATAATTTGGAAAGATAGGACAAATATAAGATGGAAGACTTATTGGAAAACATAGCAATAAAACCTGATGATATTACATTTAATTGCAATAGATTTCCACAATCCATGATATTCTGTATTCGAGCTTCTAGGTAAGATTGTGTAAGATTTTTTTTAGCATCAACGTTTCGGATCATACTCTATGATCCATCATCAGGATGTTAAAGAGAGAGCTAAGAAAGTAGATTTTTCTACTTTCTTAGCTCTCTCTTTAACATCCTGATGATGGATCATAGAGTATGATCTGAAACATTGATGCTAAAAAAAATCTTACACAATCTTACCCAGAAGCTTGAATACAGGATATTACATTTGCCAGTGTGTCTAAGATTGAGATTCAAACTAGACCTTCTGTCCCTGATAATGCTCATAATTGGAAAGTGTTTGAAGATGATAAGGATATTTTGAGATTTTTGAACTGTGAGAGTATGTTGTCAAGACAAGAGATTGATTGTGTAGCTTATGTAGAAAACATAAATGGAAAAGATATTATTTTTGGGCAGGAAGTTGTGCAATTGAAAAAAAACAAAATTCCAAAGGGTCTAGTTGTTTTAGAAACTATTTTTGACAACCAAGATAGGTCACAAATGGATACTAATGGATATAATGCCAAAGATTTAGAGGAGGTGAACTTGGGAACTCAGGAAACACCTAAAAAGGTATATATTGGTAAGAAATTGCCTCCTAAAATTAGGAAAGATTTAATAGACCTGCTAAGGAAGTATAGAAATGTATTTGCATGGTCATATGATGATCTAAAGGCCTATAGATAAGATCTCTTTCAACATGAAATCCCTTTGAAACCAAATGCTAAGCTTTTTAGACAAAAACAAAGGCCAATAAATCCAACCTTGGCTCCCAAAATGCAAGAAGAATTGACCAAGTTAAGAGATGCTAGGATTATAAAGCCTATCATACATTCTTCTTGGGTATCCAATCTAGTACCAGTAAGAAAGAAAAATGGAGATATAAGGTTATGTGTTGATTTCAGGAATCTCAACATAGCTTCATTAAAAGATAATTATGGTTTACCCAATATGGAAGCCATGTTGCAAAGGGTCATTGGTTCAGAACTAATGTCCATGATGGATGGGTTTTAAGGATATAATCAAGTGGTTGTCAAAGAATTAGAACACTTCAAAACTGCTTTCGCTACTCCATGGGGTACTTATGTATATGTCAGGATGCCATTTGGGCTTACTAATGTCGAGGAAACTTTTCAACAAGCAATGGATTTGGCTTTTGTTGATATCATTAATAAATTCTTGGCTATATATTAGGATAATTTAACTGTTTATTCTAAGGATGAAAATCACCATTGCATGCATTTAGAAAAGGTGTTTATTAGGGTCCTCAAGTATGGTGTCTCCTTAAATCTCAAAAAGTGTCAGTTTGGTGTCACTGAAGGAAAATTGTTAGGACATTTAGTTGGCAAGCATGGAGTGAGGATTGACCCTAAAAGGGTAGAAGCAATAGATAACATTCACAAACCCAAAATTGTTAAAGGCATTCAGTCATTCTTTGGATAGATCAACTTTCTTAGGAGATTTGTGACAAATTTTGCAGAGATTATTGTAGGGCCCATTTGCTGTTGCACCAAAAGCCATGACTGTTAGTGAACATGGAACACCACATAATTAACCACCTATGGGCAAGGGAGCACGTCGCATCACCCAAAAATTTCCCCCTCGACGTGAATACTAGGTGCTTACGCGGGTCGGGAAGGCACCGGAGAGATTTGAACCCATGACCAAGCCAAAACCAGGCTCTGATACCAATTGTAGGCCCCATTTTCCATTGCACCAAAAGCCATGACTGTTAGCGAACATGGAACACCACATAATTAACCACCTGTGGGAAGGGGAGCACATCGCATCACCCAACAATTAGTAGGCCAATATCAAGGATGCTAAAGAAAGAATCTAAGATAAAATGGGATGGTGAACCTAGTATTGCATTTTAGAAAATTAAGCAAGCTATTAAAAATGCCCCTATCCTTAGAGCTCCAAATTGTGATAAACCAATGCATATGTTTTCTTTTTCCTCATTTCACACTGTTGCTATAGTATTGTTACAAAAAAATGAGGAAGGTTATGAGAAACCCATTGCATTCTTCAGCAAGTCTTTACAAGCAGTAGAACTTAACTATGACATCAATGAAAAACAAGTGTATGCACTAGTGAAAGGAGTTAAGACTTTTAGATGTTACTTAATGGGAGCTATTGTCATTGATTTTGTTCCTACTACTGTTGTGAAGGACATCTTTTGACAACAAGAGGTATCTGGCAGGAGGTGTAGATGGATTAATAGGATACAAGAGTTTAATATTGATATTCAGATTACCAAATTGGTCAGGGGTCAAGGTTTGGCCAAATTGATGACAAAAGCTAATCTAGAGGCAAACCAAATTAATCAACTCGATGATAGTTGTAAGGATAATCTTTGTGATATGGATGCCTCTGACTGGTGTAAAGATGTAATCTATTATTTAAAAAATATGAAATCTCCATCAGAGTTAACAGACAATCAGAAAAGATCTCTTAAGTTCACGCCATAAGGTATGTTATAGTGCAGGATCAATTGTGGTGGAGAAATATAGAAGGGGTACTTTTAAAGTGTGGATGAGATTGAGTCTAAAAGAATTTTGAAAGATATGAATGAAGGTGTGTGTGGTGGCCATTATATGGCTCAAACCATTGCTCATAAAATTCTTAGGGCTGGTTTTTGGTGGCCAACACTTTTTAGAGATACTCATGAGTTTGTAAAAGTTTGTGATGCTTGTCAAAAGTTTAGTGGAAAGTAAAATTCTCTAAGAATTTTCCATTAAGACCTATTGAAGGACAAGCACCATTTCAACAATGGGGAATTGATTTTATAGGTGAGATCACAAATAGGTCTAGTGGTGGTCATTCATGGATCTTAGTAGCCACTAATTATTTCACTAAATGGGTGGAAGCAATCCCTACCAATAATGCAACAAGAAAAGTGGTGATCAACTTCATCTTAAATAATATTATAACCAGATTTGGTTGCCCACAGAATATTGTAACTGATAATGCTATGTGTTTTAGATTAGAGGAATATAAAAATTTTGTAAGAAGTATGGCATTGCAGAGTACACATCATCACCTTATCATCCTCAAGGGAATGGTCAGGCAGAATCAAGCAATAACACTACACTAAAGATTATCAAAAGAATACTAGGGGAAAACAAGGTGTGGGATTCAAAATTTCCATTAGCTCTATGGGCTAATAGGGTTACTATGAAAAAGGCCATTGGATGTGCCCCATTTGATTTGGTCTATGGTATATAGGCTAAACTCCCACAAAATGACCTAAAGGAGATGTATAAATTTGTTCAACTATATGAAGATGATATCATTGATGAGATGCAACTCAAAATGGATGATATCCATTTTGCAACTAGAGGAAGCAAGGAGAGAGTCTTCTATTCAAAGTGCCAAGTTACAATCATGAATGAAGCATTTATATAACAAAAGAGCCAGTGACAGGAAATTTGAAATAGGTGACATGGTGCTGATGTGGAATGCTAGGGTGGAAGATAAAAGAAAGCATGGTAAATTTGACCCAATCTGGCATGGCCCATATAACATTTGTGATAAAAATGGAGAAGATTCATATTTTCTGAAGGATTTAACTGAAGGTATTCTTGAATTGCAAGTTCATGCACAATTCTTGAAGAGGTATTTTTCTTGGAGTATCTGTTTTCCATGAACAGTAGTTTAGGGTTTTTCTGTATATTTGTAAATCCTTTTATCTTTGTATAGTTTCCTGTTCATAATTATCCTATGTGTGTTGCTCTCTCAGATTTGTCAGTCTATAGGGATTCTTTTTTTTTTATGGTTTGTATCTCCCAAAAATTCTAAGCCCTCATTTGAATCCAGAGAATTCAATGTCCCCAGATAGAGCCACTGTTGGTCTAATTTTTCACATGATAAAATTTCCTTTTTCCAGGTATAAAAAATCAAATTGGATCCATTAATGGTGAATAGGGTTTCTCATTTAATCGTCCATTTGTTGGCCTTTGAAAATATTTGTTAAAACCCCTATGGCTCATTCCTTTTAAAACTTTTGGGTGCAAAATCTTTTTGAAAAAAGAACTTTGGCGAATATTCTATTTTCTTTTAATTTTTACGCACCCTCAAATAGTCTTTCCTCCCATGTTCCTCACTGTCTGATTTTGAAAAGATCTACAGTTCTCATTATCTCACTATGGAAAGATGTGCACTTTATATGTATAGCGAGGTAGCGAGTACTGAAAAATTTAGAAAATAGAACCGTAAAATGAAGGTGCAGCAGTCAGAGATTTGGTTGTGGCTGAAATTTCAATCATGTGTACTTTGTTGGTACTATCAAAGCAGTAAAAGTAATCCATTAAAAAGAAGCCAGAAGACGTCATCGGAATAAGGGTTTTTTTGATGACTCGCTACCTCACTATCGAAAAAACTATCTTGTTGTTAGCGAAGTAGTGAATAGTCGGTAAGTACAAGATGCGGTGACCTCCAAACTTCTCGGTGACCATAAATTTGTCCAAGTGGCATGGTGAGTAATAACTATTATTGTTAGAAGCAGTTAATACGGGTGATGGTGGCTTGACTTGTTTTTATTCTTCTGGTGCCAAGTTTTGTTAAAGACACCAGAGCTCGCTATCTCGCTATCAAAAATTTGTAGTATCTCACCGTCTGTGACATAGCGAGTCATTGTGAAATGAACATGTGGTGGGACCTCAAAACAACATAGAAAGGTGACTCAGATTAAAGTAAGTTTTTGTTGTGCCAGCTGTGCAGAAATTTTTATGTCATCAATTTCCTAGGCCCACACCCCATTCATAAAAATGCATGAGGGATTCTGATCATCAAATCAAGCTAAGATCAATGATCCTCACTACCTTGCTATGGAAAGATGTGCAGTGTTTACTCTATGAGACATACTGAATATGGGACCCACCACTCTTTAGTGTACTTTGTGCAATTTCTTAACCCTTGGATTGATCTCAGATCAAAAGCCATCGCTATCTTGCTATGAAGAGTTGCTCAGAGGATATGTATAGCGAGGTAGCGAGTAAGGGCCCACTACTATTCTTCTAAGCAATGTAGTAACATGTCATCCACAAGATCAAGATCAAATCAATAGTTGTCACTACTTCACTATGGCAAAGTACTCATTCTTTATGTACAGCAAAGAAGTGACATGTTGACACGTGTCCTTAGTTGCCAGTGGGTCTAGATGGAGATGCCACTAGGAAGGGGGCTATATACATGGTTCGTTCTCATTAGATTGACTGACCAACTTGTCAAGTGGAATACTTGTCACTTTTTTCCGCATCCCTTGATCACAAGATTTGTTAAGATCAACGACACAGATTTAAAAAATGCAGAAGGTGGTGCCACTCTATGTATTGATTAGATATGAAAGCTTTGCATGTGTAGAAAAAAAAAATAGAGTATAACATAGAATATTTTCTTAGTCCCACCTTATGCGAATAAAGATTTCAAGCCTTTTCTGAGAAGGAGCAATTAATGAGAAGATTGTATTTGGCAAGTGTGTGAAGTAATTTGTTTGTGAAAAGGTTATAGAATTGCAGAAAGAAATAAGAAAGAACTTCAATTAAGTAACTATACTATAATTTATGTTGTGCTCCAGTCTTGCAAGTATAATCAAAGAATGCCTCTAATGGACTCATCAAATCTTAGGTTGTGTATAGCAGAGGGATTGCTTAATGAAAGCAAAAGGGTCATGGATGTTGATACCTTGCAAACTGATTTAAATTTTCTCAAAAGATGGTTTGTAGAGAGGAAGTTGTTTATTCCACTTGCCATTATATGGAATTTTAACTGAGGAAGACTAGTAATCCTGAGTGTTTTTGTGGATTACGATCTCTTTGAGACTGTGATAAAGAGTTGTGATCAAGCCACTAAGGTAGTGAAAAGAGAAAAGGGTGAACTTGGCAAAATTAGAATCCTGTCAATAATAACATCATTCTTTAAAGAATTTTTCAAGAAAATATACTTCAGTACCAAGGTAATAGAGATATATAGAGCCCTATGCAGAGTTTTTGAAGAGGGTGAAGAAGATTTTATACTCATGGGTTTCGTGGATATAATTACTCTTACTTTTTGTTAACGCATGTCTTTCTTTTCAAAAGAGGGACATATTTTGGTAGAGGAATGGTTTTGAATGTAGATAGGGCTGAGGAAGTAGGAAATGCTCATTTTGTTATATTTGACAGCCACATTGCCTCTAAAGCTTTGATGCTTCATATTAAGTGACAATCCCATTACCCTAGGATACTGGTATAACCAAGGAATAGTGACAGGTAAAAATGACTCTCACAGTATAGTATAATGATAATGAAACCCACGGGTTGAGGTTAGTTTGCAATCTTTAGAATAGATTTCATCATTGGTGGGCTTAGCTATTGCATACACGAAGGAATCAGAGTTGTAGCCAAATCAGAATAATGAAATGTAACAAAAAGGGACCTGGAAAGGAATATTTGATCTGTATATCTTTTTATATTGTTTGCAATTTTATCTTTTCTAATAGGTGTTTTTAAATCTCTTATGTAAAGGACACTTGTAAATCACATTTGTCGTTAGCTTGTTGCAACTCATGCCTATATAAATGAGTTTTCAAGGCAATGTGATGGTATGAGACATGTATAATTTGTAGTCTTTTAAGAGAAGATAGTCGATCTAGTATATATAGTTGTTGTTCTGAGTTTATTTTCAATTATGTATCTTATGATAGTATTAAGGAATGATAGAATTAGTAAGATATTCTAGGTTTCTAAGTGAGTTACTTTTGGTTATTGTATTGGTCATATAAAAGGATAATGGAAAAGGGTATTCATATTATATTTGTCACCATTTTCTATCTCCCATTTCATGAATTTGTAAATTTTGAAGTCATTTGAATAAGGTTCAATTGGTTGAATGTAGTTTGGATGGGTTGTATATTGGTTTATAGTTGCTTATAATTCAAGGGATTATGTAAGTGCTTCTGTTAATTAATAGAATTCATGAGTTTATGAAAGGGATATTTCATAAGAATGGAAGTCGATGATCATAGTTGATAGTTTCATTACAAGTTATCTGAAACAAGATCTCCTACCAATAGTTGACTCCTTGCCCCATGGATAAGGCACTGGTATACAAATCAAGAATAACTGAGATCAAATTCTACTTCTACATGACAAATCAATTATAAAGTCAAAATTATTCTTATTCTATTTGGTTCAAAGTTATAATGATGGTCACCACTTGTTTACATTTAGTTTTTTGGGTTTTAGGTAGCTGCTATTTCCAGGAACGCTTGTGAACTCAAGGAGAATTATGACTAGATTTGCTTATCTGGGATGCATATAGATTTGAGAGCTTTAAGGAAAATTGACAAATTGTGTATGTGCCTGAGGGTAGAAGATGAGAATCAGAATGAAACTAAAATAATTGCATACCACAGTTTGCAATAGAGTCATCCCTAGGTATACTCGTTTTGGTTTAATAGAGCCTAAAGAGTAGGAAACCATCCTTGGTTTTCTTGATGTTGGGTCTAGATGATCTACTTGTGTAATTGACTATAGGAATTGGCTAATCCTTAGGTTATTTGAGTATTATCATTCTGGTATTGAGCATTTTGTTGCTCAATGGTTTTAAAACACCAATTACTAAATTGATAAAATATTTGTTAACTTAAATAATAATAATAATATTTAACATTTATTTAAAAATGAACTCTAAACATATTATTATTAAATTAAATAAATATTATCACGTTCTAAATTTAAACTGATAACTTTTATCTTCAAATTTAATTCTTTTTATTTAATTAATTTCCCAATTAATTAATTATTAAAATATCATAATAATTTTTCATTAAATTAAATCTTTAATTTAATCTTTTAATTAGACTTAATTAATAGGAAATTACCAGACTCATAAAACAACATACAAAAACCCATCATAGCAAAACACATACAAAATCAAACTAAAGTGTTATAATCATGAATTAACATCATTCAATGCATTTGAAGGGTACTCAACTCAGATACTTGTCCTAATTTTCAATTAGGACAAATGGCTTAAAGGGTTGGGATTTGGACTTAAGAATTTATCTCCCCTCTCTTACCATTGAGATGATGCAATAGGGTATGCTCATCCTAGAAATTTAGGGAAGTCAATACTCGGTACCTACAACCTGCATAAAATCCACGCATGTACATACACAATATATACTAAGCTAGATAGGCAATGGTAGGAAGTGGTACATCATGTAGACCCTGACTAGTAGGTGACTATGGCTCCCTTCCTTAACCACATAAAAAATGCCATACATAAAGAAAACAAACACGCACACCATACACATGCAATATGGGGTAAGTATCCATAAGAAAACACATATGATCATAAACCATATAATTAATCAACATAAATAACTAAAAGCACTGTAATAATCATCATGCATACATGAAATATATAGTACCAAGTAATCGCATCATTGAATCAATTGAAAGTAAAACAATATTTGAAAATCTAAAAGTAATGCTACTAAACATCAAGCATAAAATTGGCCTAAAAGAGTTTGGCAATGAAAGCAAAATGCGAACTAGGGGTAGGCACTACACAACAAAACTAAGGTTATGGTTTGACCAGAATAGGAAGGATATCATATCATCATTAGCGCAAACTATAGATGTGCCACCAAAAATGCCAAGGAAAACAATTTTTGAAATTGAAGAACAAACTATGAATGTCTCCCAACCTTTGCAATAAATTGCAAAGGCAAAAATTCAATTCATAAAAATAAATTTAGTTTACTGTCCATCCTGCCCCCTTCACTCAAATGGTAAACAATGTTAAAAAAGGTTGTTCAAAATATTGACAGAACATGGACTTTTGCAAAGTGCAAAGGCATGTTTGTAGATTGTATTTACAGGTACATACTTTAGCTAAAGCTAGTAGATCATGTAACGCTCTAGGTTGTTGCTTTCGATGAACCTGCCACCTACCTTCTAGGAATGTTTGCACATGAATTATTTATGCTCCAATTCAATTAAGAAGCAAAGATTGAAGTAGAGACATTAATGAAGCAAGGATGTTTCAAACAATTCCTCTTTACTATCTTAGTTGTATATGATTCAAGTGCTACTCAAGGTTGCTTGAAGTCAACAATCACCAAAGTTGACATGTTAAATCTTGATGAAGAAAATGCTTCCTTGCTCAAGAGAATCAATGATATCAAAAACAAGGGTGCTTAAACATACCTCTATTATTCTTCTCTAATAATACAAGTACATAATTGTACTTCTAATGTTGATGCTATGTACAAGCATGTTAAAAAAACTATATATGTGGTGGACTTAAATGTTTATGATTGCATTTTGTTAAGTCCAGTGAGGATCTTTAGCAGAAATTTAGTTCTTTATGATATATCTTTAGCTAATTAAAAAATTGGTTATTCACTTTAAATGCTTATGGTTGCATTTAGTTCGATCTAATTAGGATCTTTACCAATAACAAAATTCTTTTCGATATAATTTTATTGAATTAAAAAATTGGTGATTAAATCTATAGATAAATTTCCTACTACCTTGTAATGTCCTCTCTTTACACTACATATTTTTATATGTTATTATTTTTTGGTTTGAAATTGATATTATTCTTGTCTTATTGCACAAACTATTTTCAATATAAGATTGACCATTAAGTGTGTAATGTTGTTTGCAGATAATGGGCTCCTCCCCTCAAAACAATCAAACATCGCCCTCAACAATTGAAAATTAAAATAATCAACATCGTAAACGTGATTATGATTATTATGATCAACACAAAAAAGAAATTAGTATTCATCATCATATGAAACTCAGAGAAAAAAAGAAAACCTATGACATGGATATAGAAATAAATACTAAGATACCAACTATTCAGTTAAACCATCTCATACCCCAAATTGGTACAAACTTTGCAATAGCTTCTAAGTGATTCTGCACTAGGATAGATGCATTGTCAAACATGCAAATATGAAAGGTATGCAATGAATGTAACCCTAGCATGCACACCTCTTCAACATATTGCATCCTAGTTTGAGCTAGATGTGCTCATGAAAAAAGGATACATCAATTTGCAATGTTGAATTAAAAAATCTAACACAAGTTGAAGAGATGCTCATAGCATGAGTAAATCTAACAGTTTAAGTAACCCATGCTTGTGGTGGACAATACAATTATTGTGGTCAGACAATTAGCTTTCCATGAGATATTGAATCAATAATGAACTACCTCCCACATAGAATTATAGATTTGGATGTGTTAATAGTTTGAAAACTCCACACCCATGGAAGTTACTATTATTTCTATGTAAGTAGGAGTCATGTTTGGGCTGCATTACAATATAAGATCAAATGTGACTTTAATATAAGGATATTCTAATAGATGTTGAATCTCTTCAACAAATCTCAAATACAAGTATAGACATTTCAAGCATGCTTCATACTATTGATGTTGACAATGAACATGATCTCCCAACTCAATTTGAATGTGTTTGTGGTGATGATGGCAATAAAAATAACATAACATACTCATCATCATTTATGGCTAACTTACCAAATATACAATGTGAGATAGATATCATCAAAGAAACAATGCAAATTTCAAATGCAAATGAAAACCTTATTAATTGGCCAGAGCTTGATCCTTCTCCAATAAATGAATACAATAATACTAAGTGACTTCTGGATATGGCTTTTCCCACACTCTTCCCAAGCCGTATTGCATTGCCAATGCAACCTTGCTATTGACAAGTTATGATGCATGAATATGTACTACACTTAATGAGATAACATGATAGTAGATTTGGGAGCCACCCAAGGTTCCACTATTTTGTACTAAATCTAGGATATTGAAGTCAGGGGCTCTCTTATCAATTTTTCAAGAAAAATCTAGATGACTACATCTCAACCACCATTGAAAACCTTTTCTTGCACATACAAAAATTTCCCAACACTCAATTGGAAAAAGAATTGATGTACTGTAGATCTTCCTTGAGGGGAACTTGTGCGTATTAGAGCACACATTGCAATGAACTTTCTAATCTAATCAATCCAATAGTATCCCCTACTCTCTTTTTTAGGTTTAGTATTGCGGATACTAAATGGCATGAATTACAATGACTATTTCCAAATGGCCTTCCATCTATCCTTCAAACTAACAAATAATGCACAAACAACATTATTAATAACCCACATACCACTTCCCTATTTTTGTATCAAAGGTTTACAATATTCTGTGAAGAAATATCAAAAAAACTCTTTTGTGTGATAGATTAGTGATATATATATGAATGACAACATCGAGGATCCAAACATATATACAAGTTCATTTGGATTTTTGGTACACCTAACATGGACAAACGTGACTAGCATAATCATGATGAAATTGAATGAGCAAGGTTGTTATTTAACAAATATGTGAATGCATGGAATCCTCAGACTTCGTCTTGTAAAAATAACACACGACATTGATCTTTGCAAGAAGATCCTTGCCTATTATAAACTACTATCTTCTCTAGAGATATGTGTGTTGACTATCAATAATTAATCAATTATATCCAATGACACATGCAATGTACTAAAGAAACATGCTTACACAAATGATGTACTATTTTAGAGTGTTGCTACAAAGCCCCTTGGGTTGAAAGTGCTAGCTCATCCTTGGTATGTGATGAGTCAAAAAAAAAAAAAGGGTTCCAACATGGAATGATAAAAAGGTTAAATATACACGATCCATATATGATTTCAATTTGGAAAGCCAATATGGATTTCCCGTTAGTTGTATAAAAAATGCTTGTTCTTAAATATATAACAAAATACACATCAAAGACAGAAAGGAAATCAAAGAGTTATATTGATATGTTATTTTAGATATGCAAACAACAAGCAGGTGAAGACCACTCACTAACAACATATTGTAGATTTATGTCTAAGATTATTGTAGATCATGATATTGGTGCACAAGAGACATGCCATATGCTACAAAAGTTACCACTTGTTATTTGTAGTTGTTTATAACACTAAATGTTGGATGTAAAGTTTTCCATCAGATTAACAAAAATCTAGGTGATAATACATTACTAGTGAGTTATTTGCACTCATACATACAATGACCCACTAAGATGGAATTAATTCCATTAATTGAAACTGATTGATCATTTTTAATTTTGGCTACTTGCAAAGGGTGCAAGTAGAAAGATAGAAAGCATAAGGAAATTGTCAATGTTTTCCCTCATTTCTATAGTATTCTTGATGAGGAATCTAAATAATTCAAGACATTTTGTTGGAGTGAACTTCTTTTATACAAGCATTACCATAGCATTTCTATAGATATTGGTCTCACTAAAGATGACATTGTTGCAAGTTGGAAATGAATCAACATAAATAACTACCATGTTTGGCATGTGGACCACCTCGTAGATGTAGAGGTTGACCATGAAGAGGATTTAGATGATACAAGTGAAGTGGATGTGAGACATATAAATGAAATCAATGAATGGGAGTTGTAATCACAAATGGGACTTACTAGAGGTGAGAACTTGAATGCCCTTGAAATGCTTGGTCGGCGTGACTTTGATAATATCAACAAATGGGACAAATATTCTATACCTCCACATTTGCACAACACTACAAAGCATTTCATAAGTACAAACAAGACATCTTAGAGAGATGACCACTCCATATTACAAGAGCATGCTCTACTATATCCATTATCTCCCAAACAAGAGCTAGCACTTGCCAATATTAAGGAGTATTATAATGATATTTCCTCCAAAGTACCGCTCCACATGATCATACAAGGAACAACAAGAATAGGGAAATCATACTTGATACATTACATTAGACATGCACTTTGGGTTTTAGCATTGAAAAAATAAATCCACTTCTTAGTGTTGCTCCTATAGGAATTGCAACATTCAAAATACGTGCATGTCAATCGTACATGCTACCCTTAGAATACCAATAAAGAGAAATGTACCCACTACATGGACAATCTCTACTAGCCTTTCAAGAAGAGATGAAACATGTGAAATACATAATTATTGATGAATTTAGATTTGTAGGACCAAAATTGCTTTTGAAAATAGATAATAGATTACGTAAAGCTTTCACCCATAAACAAAAAATATGCTTTGCAGGTACATCTATAATTCTTGTCAGTGACTTAGCACAACTACCCTTGTCATGGATAAACCAATCTATGCATCACATTCAACCTTTGGGAGCAATTAACAACCCTTATCACATTGACAACCACATTTTGCTAACAAGATTCAACTAAACAAGATTAGGAATTACTATTTGCAGTGTACAAAAAAACACTATGTGTTTTTGAACAAAGTGTGTTTGACCAAACAATGCACCTTTACTCTATGAATAATTTAGTTGGGATACACAACAGAATAATGCTTAAAGTACTTAATCTTCCCATTGCACTTAGCATTACAATAAAAATACACCTACAACCAAACCTTGATAGTGATGTTAATCGACTTCCAAAAGAAGTCTTGCTATGTAAAGATCGGCGAACAATGCTAACAACAAACCTTTGGATTCAAACTGGCCTTGTGAATGGATCATTCAAGGAGGTGGTAGATATTATGTATACACTGGGTTATAAACCCTCATAACTACCTTTATATGTGGTTGTCCAATTTGATACTTACAATGGCCCACCTTGGGATGAAGATGACCCAAAATGTTTACCTATAACACCTATAACCTTGGGCAACCATAGACAAATACCGCTATAAATGTCATGGGCACTCACCATACATAAATCCAAACGATTGATGCTTTAGAAAACAACAATTGAAATTGGTACAACATAACAGCAAGGTTTGACTTTTACAGATATATCATAAATTAAGTCACTAGACAACCTTCATATAGAGCCACATTTCTCATTTGATCGATACTCAAGAATGCAAAACAATCCATATACCATTATCAGAAGAAAAAACAAAAAAGGAAGAGTCTTGCTTGCAACAACTCTCACTATAGAGTGGAGAGGTATAAAATATCATACTTTCCCTTAATATATATGACTCTATGTGTGTTTACTAAATCAATTTTTTGATTGGATACATTTATGCATTCCAATATCATCGTTTCCTAACATATAAAGTTGTCTTTTTATAGGTATGGTGAAAAGACACCCCTTGTGGTGATGTGATGTAGTTTACTAATTTATGCTTTTGCATTTATCTAATGTCAACTCTATTGTATTACATTTTGGGCATCTATTATATTAATGTTAAATGAAATTGAATATCAAATATGTCTTTTGTCGAGAAACTATAGGTTGCATGCTTTGTTACACAACTCTAATTACATTATGTTAATTGTAAGCTAATGGAACTTGGTGATCTTTAATGACAAATTAAAACATCCTTTTAATCTTTCACAAAACCGAGCCAAAACTTCTTAAAGAACCTAATTGATGAAACTAATAGAATGTCTAACTGAAAGGTGCAGACTCAATGCAATGTCAATGCACGGACCACCATACATCCGAAATGTTAATTAATTTACAAATAAAGAAAAAATTGTGTAATTTTTTTTTTTCATGATAACAATTGAAGCTTTCCTCATTATGACAATAGACAAGCTCTGTCATCCAAATAAGAAACCACTCTAAACAAGATTCTTTAGACTTAAAGAACTAATTATAAAGTCATGCATGGAATCAATGGATAATTTTCAAACATTGTGATTTTTATCTTGAATTTTTAGATGCATCTTCTACATTTCTTATATGCATTTAAGAATATGAGTTTGCCTATCTTCGTTTAATAATTAACTATGTCAAATTAAAAGTGTTTTTTTTTTTTTGTGTTGTTTATATTCCTTTCATGTCATATTATATATATTATTTTGCAAAAATATATGTAACCAACCATCCTATATAGACTTCCACCTTTTACCACTATCGGTCCACCCCTTGCTCCTTCACGTGCAAGTGCTAGTCATATTTGTGTTCATATAAGGAAATGCATAATTGACTTAAAATAGACCAAAACTATCCCACATTGACCTTTCATGTCCATTAGGGTACATACTACACACCGAGATGTGATTGCAAACATACTAACATTGAAAACCTTTTATTTTGTTCCAGTTTTTCAACCTTGTTTTTTTGGTGAGTGGCCTTCTTCAGACAAGGATCGGCCAAGTCACCTTTAAAGAGGCTGAATAGCAGGCCTGAAATTTGATGGCCATATTGGTCGTTTTTGCATTTTTTAACCGTATATGACAGACTGGAAAATTGTATGGCTGTATGAATTGATAGGCTAAAATTTTAGAGAACCGTCAATATGATAAATAAATTTATTAGTAAACCGTCAATACTTATAAGCAACTTAATATTTTATTTAATAATATAAAAAATATGATTTTATAATATGTATAATATATATGCATGATAAATATGTATTATTTTATTTTATATATGTTTCTATTTTTTCTTTATTTCTATTTAAATATGTTTCTATTTTGATGATTGTAGATTTATATTAATTCACAATCTTTGTTGAAATAAGAATATAATAAATTTTTTAAACTTATTTATATATATTTTTGTATTACTAATTTAGAAACTTCTACTTTTATTTTGAGATTTTTGTATATATACTAATTTATAATTTTAAGTTATTCATTCAGAATTTTGCACATATTATTAATTAATATTTATTATTCTCATTTATAAAATATTTAAATTTAAAATGATCTTTTAAATTATCTTAAAACTAAAAAAGTTAGCCGTCATTGAAAAATCATATGACAGGCAGGGGCGATGGTCAAATTCCAGGCCTGCTGAACACCCATGGGACTTGCACTCAAGTGGACCCTCCATTACCAACAGATTCTTTCTCGTGTTTGGACCGGAGTGTCCAGATTCAGTAGGAAATATGGGCGGCTCCCATAGATTTCAGAGCAAATGCTGGTGTATTACGAAATCAATTATTTTTCTATTTTACTAGCACATTTCACGAGGTGAAATTATCTGTTTGCGTTCAAATTCAATGAATCCATTGCTTATAATAATGACGGAAATGAAGATAACAAGATAAATAACGTTTGCTTTCTCCATTCCATCCTCTGCAGAGAAGGCGTTAGCAGAAACTGAAGGGCGGACCCAAAATGGGCGCGGTGAGAAACGCACTGAAATTAGCGTTTGCAAGGCGCTATGGAACTGCGTCTCAGCAACAATTTGCTAGGCACAATTTCAACTTCAAGAAGGATGTCACTGAGGTAATATCTTTGTTATTTTTCTGCATTTTACTTATAGGGGCTGTAATTTGTACTGAGGAGGAAGGGAAAATGATGACTTTGCAGCTGGTAACGAGGACTCCCCTTGTGCAACTCAACAGAGTAACAGAGGACTGTGGAGCTCAAATTGTTGCCAAGATGGAGATGATGCAGCCTTGCTGCAGCGTCAAGGATCGGTAGGAGATGCACCTTTTTTAAATTCTTGTTTGGAGGATCAACAATTTGGATCTCTTGTCTGGATTTAAGTATTTGAACAAAATTGTACGGAAAATAAGAAATTTTACACAGTTTAACCGAAAGCTTCGCAAATTCAATTTCAATTTGACTTGTGTACTAAAATCTTCTCTTTGTTCTTATATGTATGAAGAAAATGTAATAAAACTTGATTATTTTGTGCTTGGCAGGGTTGGCTACGCCATGATTAAGGATGCAGAGGACAAAGGGCTTATTTCCCCAGGCAAGGTATGAGGAGGATTATGCATTATATTTGTGGAGAATTTTTTCGTAAAAACTTATTAAATAAACTCTCGTTACTTTTATATAAATATTTACCCCTATTAACAAAGAGAAGTAACTATGTAAAACATTCGCACAGATCCCTTTTCAAATATTTGGACAATTTTCTTAGAAGACTCTTTATTTCTTTCAAGGTTCTGTTGAATTTGCTGACTGTGGGACTGATTGATGCCATTCTGTTTAAAAATAAGCTATTTTCCCTTTTATGTATCGTCAGTGCATCTTCTATTCAAATTTTCCAAATTCATTACCGCAGACTGTAAGCTTAATGTTCTTCTGCAAACGGTTTTTCATAGAAACATTTACTGCTACTTACAAAAATACAACTAATTATGTGAAAATTACTGCATAGATTTATCTTCAAAAAAGAATTGTACAATTTTCTTACATCTTATAAGACTCTGTTATTTGCCTGACTTCAGGGCTGATTGATTCCATTTCTATTTGAAAATAAACTATGAATATCTATTCCCCTTTTAAGTTTAAATGTGTGGTCAGTGCATCTTCTAAAAAAATTTCCCCCAAATTCGTCACTACAAATCGTAGATTTATATCTATGTTCCCCTTTAAGCTAAATGTTTGGTCACTGCATCTTTTAATTTTCTCCCCAAATTCGCCCCTACAAATTGTAAATTTAATGTTGCTTCTGCAAATTATCAAACTCAGAATTAATAAAAATACAAATACTTACTGTTATTTACAGATAACTTTTTAAAACCTATCTTACAGATTTTTCTCAAAGAGTCGAGAATTATTTTAAAAGAGATTTTTTTATCTGAAGGTTCTGCTAAATTTGCCTGGCTGTGCGAGTGATTGATTCCATTCTGTTAGGAAATAAGCTAAATATCTGTTTTCCTTCTAGGTCAAATGTATCGCTTCTAAATTTTTCCCCAAATCCGTGACTACAATCCGTAAATTTCACGTTGCTTCTGGAAACTATCATTTTCCATTTAAAATTGAGATCATGTTTTTTTCGTTTTAGTGACACAGGCAATACTGGTAGAGCCAACTTCTGGAAATATGGGGATAGGGCTGTCTGCAAACGGTTTTTCATAGAAATATTTACTGCTATTTACAAAAATACAACTAATTATGTTAAAATTACTGCACAGTTTTATCTTTAAAAAAAATTGTACAATTTCCTTACAATCTTATAAGATTCTGTTATTTGCTTGACTTCAGAGCTGATTGATTCCATTTCTATTTGAAAATAAGCTATGAATATCTATTCCCCTTTAAGGTTAAATGCGTGGTCTGTGCATCTTTCTAGATTTTTTCCCAAATTCGTCACTACAGATCGTAAATTTATATATACATTCCCCTTTAGTTCAAATGTGTGGTCACTGCAATCTTCTAATTTTCTCCTCAAATTAACCTCTACAGATTGTAAATTTAATGTTGCTTCTGCAAATTATCAAATGTAGAAATAATAGAAATACAAATATTTACTATTATTTACAGACAAATTTTTAAAACTTATCCTACAGATTTTCTTCAAAAAAAATAACAATTATTTTAAAAGAGACTTCATTTGTTTCTCAAGGTTCTGCTAAATTTGCTTGACTGTGAGACTGATCTTTTCCATTCTGTTCTAACAATAAAGCTAAATATGTAGAGCCAAATTTTTCAAAATTTTGATGTTCGATTCCATTCTAAATTTTCACCCAAATCCGTCACTGCAAACCGTAAATTGAACGTTGCTTCTTCAAATTATCCTTTTCCAATTGAAATGGTGAACATATTTTTCTTGTTTGAGTGGCACAGACAATACTGGTAGAGCCAACATCTGGAAACATGGGGATAGGGTTGTCTTTCGTGGCAGCAGCGAGAGGGTACAAGCTCTTACTTACAATGCCCTCCTACACCAGTCTCGAGCGGAGAGTAACAATGCGGGCGTTTGGGTCTGAACTTGTGCTGACGGATCCTGATAAGGGTATGGGCGGGGCCGTCAAGAAGGCAGGCCACATTCTGGAAAGCACTCCTGATGCCTTCATGCTTCAACAGTTTGAGAATCCTGCAAATGTTAAGGTTGGTTTGGCAATAATTTCTGCTTTTAATTGCTGCCTTGGAAGTTTGGAAATCCCATTGTCTTGCAGTTCATACTTATTTATTTTATTAGAAAATAAGTAAAATGTTTCTGGTGAATGTTTGAAATATAATTTAAAAGTAAAATAAACAAATAGCAGCCTAATAATTGTGTACTGAATGTGGTATGATTAAAGGCCCACTTTGAGACAACAGGTCCAGAGATCTGGGAGGACACCCTTGGTCAGGTAGATATCTTCGTCATGGGAATTGGGAGTGGAGGAACTGTCTCTGGTGTGGGCAGATACCTCAAATCTAAGAATCCCAATGTCAAGGTACGGTGAAAGCTTCAGATTATGTTTCAGTTTAAAGAAGTTATTTTACTGTATATTTTAGTAGCTCCTGTTTCTTTTTTCTCTACATTAGTGTTTCAGCTCGTAAAAATTGGCATGACGAAAAACAACCACCACCATTCTGTTAAACACAACATTAACGGTTAAAATAAACCATGAAAAGGCAGAGTGGAAAGTTTCTAGATAGTCAGGGCCAACCGTCAAATGTAAGCTTCACTTGCAAGTTGCGAGATCCTTCATCTTTCCCTTTCACAGTCAACTGTCAGAATTAAAAGGAAAAAACTACAAATGAGTTTTCAGTCCAAAGGGTACCTTTGGTAGATAATGTCAGCCACATGATTTCTTTTTAAAATACATCACCACTTCATTTAACCCAAAGAAAAAACCATGTCAATTGTTTTATCTTATTTCTTTCAACTTTATTTGTTTCTTTCCAATTTTCCATGTGGGGTATGGATAAAGATAAAACCGGAAAGATGGGTTGGCTGAGCCTGCTTGATATCTGTCTCCTTCAGTCGCCATTTCTATAAATTCATATATAATATTTTTACTTTATTTTTTTATATGGTTATTTTAATTGAATTATACTAAAATGATTTTTTAATTTAGTTTGATGTATTAATTATTTTTTAATTTAGCTTTATATTAAAATTTATTATTGTATTTGCCGTAGGTTCTACTTATTAATTTTTTCTATTAGATGTAAGTATTTTTCATTTTAATTTTAACTTTTAATTTTTATAATGTTTATTTGTGAGATTTTTAATTTATGAAATTTAAAAATATATTTTACTATCCGATATTTTAGAATGAAAATATAAATCTTATTAACTTTTATATGGCTATAAACGAAAGTGTAAAAATATTTTGTTATGTAAAACTATTAAATGAATAATATGTTAGTACATTGTACAATTATTTTAATAATTTGTCTTTCTTTGATTATATTTTATATAATATTTTTTAGTTTAAATAAAATATTAATATTTTAATATAAAACTTAATTATTTATTTATATAGTACAATGACATTTTTATTTAATTAGAAACTATTTTTTACTATTTATTTTTATTAAAAATATTTTTTCTAAATATTTAAATATTGAAAATTAATTATATTTTTTAATCTTTCTAAATTAAACATTAGATTTTTAATGTAGAAGTATCATTTAGACTTTTTAAAAATTAATCAATTTAAAATATTAATTAAATATTAATAATACTATATCAAATTTTATCAAATTTTTAACTTTACTACTTAGGATATTGGCAAATACATGTCACTATGTGGCACTTGTTGTATCTTTGTTTAAAATGTTTTTTACTTATCATTATTATTTTTTCAATTTAATGATATATATTTATGTTTTAATTTTAATTTTTAAATTCAAATTTATTGTGTATTAAAAACAATTCAAATCTAGTAAGTTTTTATTCATAGACTATGACACTAAAACCCTTCCACACATATTATGAGAGTGGCCTGTTAGTAGTAATAATTTCGTGACCACTCAATTGCATTAACAAATGTCAAAACCCTAATTCTTGAAGTAGGTCACCTTAACATTAATTGACTTCATTGTATGATTGTGTCATCAATAAATTGATTTTATATGTTGATTGGTGTCTTCCCTATTACAAGACTATAGAATATATTGAACTTAACTAGGATATAAAGAGAGAAGCAAGCAAACTTCTTACACGTGTCATATCAAAGTTTTTATGACGATTCTTATCTTGACACCATTATTTTATTGATATTAAAAGCAACCAAAACTAGAGGACGGACCCAAGATACAACAAGAGCCAAAGCCTCAAAAACTACAATTACCCCTTCCCTTAATATCAAAACACCTTCCCACCATTTGAATAAAAACATAATAGAAACACATTTTCCTTTTGCAAGTGTGAATATATACAAGCAACATTTACATTTATTAATAAGGATTCACTTAGAGGGTTTAGAGCCACATTTCTAAACTTGATCCAAGTGTTCATAATAGTTCCATACTTATATTGCACTTTTTTCTTTAGATTTCTTTCAAGATCCAAATTTAAGTGTTACTCTTCTAGCTCAATCAAATGAGTCCTCATCTTGTTGGAAAAACAAGCTACAATTAAAACTCTAACAATAAGTCTACAAATAATTATTGATCAGTAAGAGGGATGGTAGCTCATTGATAGAGTACTTTGAGAAGTATAACACAATATCAAAGCTAAACAAAGAGCCATGCAACCAAAAAAGCAGATCTCAAGGGAAGTTGTTGGAGGAATAAGCCACAATTGATATATAATAAGGAGTTTTCTAAAAAGAACTAATTTCATAAATGATGCATAGCTTAGTAGTACAACATTCTGATATAAATGTTTCTCTTGATTATTGAATAGGCTTTACCATATAAATAAGTCACGTAACAATGTATTACAACAATTACTTAATGGTTAACTTCATATATTTACAAACTTGTAGTCAACTTCTAAAGTATTTAAAAAGTCTATGCTCACATAATGTATTTTATAATACTTAATTAAGTGATATTTATTTGATGAATAAATATAACATATTTGATGAGTAGAAGGTAATTATTCTTAATTTGTACAGATTTATGGACTTGAGCCAGCAGAAAGTAATGTCTTGAATGGTGGAACACCAGGTTATACTATTCAATTATTATTATTATTTCAATGTATACAACTTTTTTTTATGTTTAAATTATTTGTATTTTAATATTTATAACTAATTTGTATGTTTAAATATTTATTTTAAGGTCCACATAGTATAACGGGTACTGGTGTTGGGTTTAAGCCTAAGATTTTGGACATGGAAATTCTTGATGGAGTTATAGAGGTATGTTTTATTGGGAAATAAAACTAATAGTGTTAAATGTCAATATAGAGTTTCATAAAATAATATTTCAAATTTCTTATAGAATAAAATCTCTAAAATAATCTATATATGTATAGGTAACAAGTGAAGACGCTATAAGAATGGCTAGAGAACTAGCTGTGAAGGAAGGTCTTATGGTGAATATTTCATCTCCATTTTATTGAATCCCTTTTAAGTTGATAATTCATTTTATAATGTTGTGTGGAGGTTTGATTGCATAGTTTAGAGATTCATTATGAAAATGTTTACAATTGTGGGATAATACTTACTACTCAATCATGGTTGTGGCAAAAATTTTTGCACTCTAGGTTGGAATCTCTTCAGGGGCTAATACTGTTGCAGCACTTAAGTTGGCAAGAAAACCAGAAAATCGTAATAAAGTTATTGTGGTATGTATACTACTTGATCACACATTAGTGCATTACTTATTGTATTAGTTCTCTTACATAGATATACTCTAATTATTTTTTGTGATATTTTATTAGACTGTACATCCAAGCTTTGGAGAACGATATTTATCATCCATACTATTCCAAAAACTAAGAGAAGAAGCTGAAATGATGCAACCAGTGTCTGTGGATTAAAAGTATAAGATTTGGGAAATTAAAGGAGATCTAAAATAGATAAATAATTTATGTAGAAGACGTGTTTGAATGATAACCTTATTAAAAGTAGTTTTTCTTCTTCTAGTAGGCTCCTTTATCCTCCAAAACTTCTTGATATTTTTTCCTAAATACAAGTATTGGTGATCATTGTTTTGTTCTTTTAATTTATGGGCAGCAATAAGATCCATTTTATCACTTTTATTTGATAAATAAGGATGCAAAGCGTCAAAGTTCCTACCCAAGTCTAGTATTTGCAAATAACAATAGCAATTTGGATGTTTTTTATACACCGAATATGCAATAGGATAAAACATGTGAAGCAATTACACATTGTATTTCAATAATATTTACATCAATGAAGCATCTAGGAAATCATGTTACACATATAATTAATATTGTTCTAATGGCTAGAGCATGAATGTATCATATAGTGAGTGGACTTGGATCTCATATTTATGCATATACATTATTTCATTACACGTGATATAGAGAGTGGACTTAGATATCAAATTCATGCATATACATTATTTAATTACGCATCTTGTTTTATAGAGATAAATATGTTTTCCAACTAGCATGACTTGTAGCATGACATACCATTATAACCATCCATGATACCTACAAATTCCATGCCGTGAATGTTAGTATGTTGTAATTATGTCTCACAATAAATTGATTTGAAATTTTTGAATAATCATTAATTTTTCATCAGTCATATTTACCTTTTGGTGTGAGCAATTGTTCAATCTCCATTTGTCTATAATGGGCACCCCTGGATGTCCCAAAAAACTAAACCAAATTGCTGAAAGGAATTATGTCAAACAGTTTGCATTCAACTTCTTAAAACCCCTTATAACTCTGGAAATCAAACGTTTATTTGTTTGTTGTATTTCGTGCATGGAATTGGTATCATACAACATAAACAAGAAAGAAACTACAATAATATACAAAGTGGAAATGAACTGTTGCTAATAAAATGTTATTTTCAGAATTCATAAAACCAAATACATGGCAGATTTATCAACTCACTAATTACTTCAGCAATATTGTCATAATACTCCAGCCCATGCTTACGAACTTGCTGCTACAATACTTTGTCCTCCAATCAGTCCACTACCTTCATAATACCATTCCCTCCAAGCGGCATAAGCGTCGGACAAGTAGTGAAGAAGATACGAGCAAAATATCAAATCTGCCTGGAGCCAGAAATGCAACTAAACTGCCTGATAATGTGTAACATACCCTACTAATTCTACCTTGAAATTTTTAGTTTTGATTCAACAACATTTTGTCAAACAGTTGGTGTGCAAAGTCTGATTTATAATTTCTGAGTTCTTGTTCAGATGTTATAATACTTCTCTGCCAAACAATGACCATATGATCTGAAGAATAGCAAGGACAAATATCTTGGCACTTGAACACTACTACAAATATGCAATGTAAAGAGTTCTTATGGACTGATCGTAAATGTTCCGTACACTTATTCCTCTATTCAAGATATACAAACTTCATATAGCTGTGTACAAAAGTGACTGAGTTTGTAGTGCAAAGACTGTTACACAGTGACTGAATATGCAAAACTCTTTATAATTATGACACCTATACATTCATTGAACTATTATAATCGGGTGTAGAAGAACCTGGAAATAATATGATCGCTGCTGTTCGAAATTTGAGGATGGATGTCCAGTTTAGCAACCCATCTAATAGCTGCTCGGTTAGGGTATGAAATATGACCTCCAAGTACACAGAATGAGGATTGTTCATGCGCACTATTCATATGCACTATAGCAGCACTGTTTACCCACAAACCTGCTCCAAATCTCACCTCCAAATCTGCTGTCCATGCTGTTCAATGTCTGCAATGATATGCCTTTGGAAATGGAACAATTTCAATCTTACCTGTAGCTGAAAAATTGAAGCTGAATGCACACAGTATGAAGCTAATAGATCTTAAATCCCTTGACTCTGTCTTCCAAGAGCGAAAGGATTGTCACCAATGGAGGATTTCGTCTCCAAAAGCCAGCAACCAAACCAACCAAACTAAGCTTGAATTCATCAATCTCTTCATATCTCCACACCCCATTTATGGCTGTATATAAAGTCCTCTTAGAGGGTCGACCCCCACTCCACAAGCAATGTGGGATTAAATCTCATATTTGCATTTTAATATATTGTTTCCATTTATCACTTTAAAGTCCCAAGGAGATCATTTGGTGTCCCACTCTTGGGCACACATATAAATACAAAATATAATAAAGTAACCTTATAATATTAATTTAATTGAAGTTACTTTATTAAATAACTTCCGGCATTAAAATTCCATAGCAAATGATCTCGAAACACCACAAATGATAGCTCGTTAGAAAGAGCTAAGAAAAACACATCCAACCCCATCATCAAAATTATCATCCGGCTAGCCTGGCTGACTTACTAAAAATAGTAAGTCACATTGTAAATGCCTCCAAACGAACTTAGTTGGCCCCAGAACAAAATCGACTAGGCCAAAACACCACAAGATCCCGTCCATGTCCTTGTTAGCCCCCGGGACCACATAGAAGTAGGCTAACGACAACATATATCCAAACTGGTTAAACAGGGGACATTACATAATGAAGCCAATAAGAAAGAATTCCAAAGGCCAAACCCCAAGGGAATGACGTCTAGAATGTTACAAGAGAGGATAGACGTCTTCAAATGCCAAGAACAAAGCTGCAACTCACACACCAATTTCTTCTCATATTCAACCTCTCTAATGAAGCTACAAATGCCTCCTTTTATTCTATTCCCACGGGTGGGTCCGCTCAACTCATATGGGCAATGTGGGATAAAGATGTGTAATATAAAACATATATTAAAATACCCCTTATGTCTCCCTTGGGTACACATCACCATAAAATAAATATTAAAGTAACACTTTAATATTTTACAATTAAATTAGACGTTACTTTAATAAAACTTCAGGCATTAAAATGTATTAGCAATCGGACTCCGAATAATGCGAGTGATAGCTCATCGGAAAGCTCTCACCGAGGAGTATCAAATCCAATCACCAAAATTGACCTGCACTGTGTCCTGCCGACTTACTAAATATAGTAAGTATGCTTGAAACTAAGTAAATCAACTTCGTTTTGGCTCAAACTAGAAATGACTAGGCCAAAACACTCCAAGATCTCATTAAACCCTTCGTTAGCCCTCGGGACCATGTAGAACAAGGCTAACGCACACACACTTGGTCAACTGCTAAAATGGGTACATTACAGTCCGCCCCCCTTGAAATTGCTTGTCCTCAAGCAATCTCAGTCTAGCCTGCTGAATAACCTGTTCACTCTCCCATGTAGAATCTTCCTCCGGCAGATCTTTCCATCTAACCAAATACTCCTTCACTATCCTATTTCTAAGCTTCCTCTCTCTAGTATCCAGAATAGCCTCAGGTACTAACACAAGCTCCCCCTCCTCATCCAAAGGGGGTAAATCTGTAGAAGGCACTACACTCTGACCAATGGCTTTCTTAAGCCTAGACACATGAAACACATTGTGCACTCGATTGCCCTCTGGAAGCTCAAGCTCATAGGCGACTTTGCCCACTTTGCGAATCACCCTGTAGGGACCATAAAATTTAGGTTTCAACTTTTCAGCTCCGCTCTTCTTGAGCGATGACTGTCTATATGGTTGTAGCCTCAAGTAAACCATATCCCCTACCTCGAAACTGCACTATATTCGGTGCTGATCAGCATACAATTTCTGTTGATTCTGGGCCTGTTGTATATTTTCTTTGAGCACTTTCAGGATGTCCTGACTATCCTGCAATAAGTTTTTGGCTTTGGGCACTCTACTGTCCCCCAAAACTAAATCCATGAAGCTAGGTGCTTCATAACCATAGAGTGCCATGAAAGGAGTCATCTTGATGGACATATGATAAGTGGTGTTATAACAATACTCTCCCATATGCAACCATCTGATCCAAGCTTTTTGTTGTGTAGTTACATAGTTTCTCAAATATCCTTCCGCCCATTTATTCACAATCTCTGTTTGCCCATCTGTTTGCGGATGATAACTAGTGCTAGGTGTAAGATCTGTACCACACAACCTAAACAACTCTTTCCAAAAAACACTCATAAACTTACTATCCCAGTTGCTGACAATGAATCTGGGCAACCCATGTAATCTGAATATCTCTTTAAAGAAAAGATCTGCCACCTGTGTTGCTATGTAAGTGGACAGAATAGCAATGAAGTGAGCAAACTTCGTCAAGCGGTCCACCACCACATAGATGCAATCCCTTCCCTGCACTCGTGGTAAACCAGTGATGAAGTCCATCGAAATACTTTCCCATTTCCTATCAGGAATGGGCAAGGGCTGTAATAAACCTGCAGGAAATGTGTGTTCTCCCTTATTCTGTTGACAAACCACACACTCCCTGACATACCTCTGAACATCATCCTTGAGCCCTTTCCATGAAAACCGCTCTCGGATCTGCCTGTAGGTCTTGAAGACCCCCGGATGTCCAACTGTGGGTGCATCATGAAATGTCTTCAGTATCGCCTCTCTCAAATGTGATAACGGAATCAAATAAACCCTGTCCTGAAATCTGATCAATCCATCTATCACCTCATAGTGATCATCCTGTATGGTACCTGAAATCAATCCAGAAGCCCAAGCATCTCCGACATACTCTGCTATAATCTGATCTCTCCAATCTCCTGAAATTTCTGCCAGAGCACATAAGTGAGGTCCCCGAGATAAGGCATCAGCCACCACATTTTTCTTACCTTTGACAAACTCTATGTCAAAGTCATAAGCCTGCAATTTAGTCACCCATTTTTGTTGCCGGTCATTAAGATCACGCTGGCTCATGAAGTATTTAATACTGTTGTGATCAGTCTTGATCACAAAACGTCCACCTACCAAATATGATCAAAATTTGGCCAATGCATGCATTATGGCCAACATCTCCCGGTCATAGATAGAATAACTTTTCTCAACTCCTCGGAGCTTCCTACTCTCGAATGCAATGGGATGCTTCTCCTGCATCAATACTGCTCCAATCCCATCACCTGATGCATCAAAATGAAGCTCAAAAGGCTTCGTGAAATCCGGTAGAGCTAGAACTGGACATGAAGACATTACCTGCTTGAAATGCTCAAAACACCTCTGTGCTGCCCCTGTCCACACGAAGGCTCCTTTCCTGGTAAGATCTGTCAAGGGTGTAGCAATCTGTGAGAATCCCTTAACAAACCTCCTATAAAAACCACATAAACCAAAGAATCCCTTAAGTTGTGTAAGGTTTGTGGGAGTAGGTCATTCTACAATAGCTCTAATCTTTTCAGAATCAACCCGAACGCCATCTGCACTAATGATATGCCCCAGGTAAAGGAGCTCAGTCATGCCAAACTCACATTTAGATTCCTTGGCATACAATGACTCTCTCTCCAGAATAGATAACACCTCCTCTAGATGATGTAAGTGTTCCTCCCAGGTCTTACTGAAGACCAAGATGTCATCAAAGAAGATCAAGACAAATCTCCTCAGCTACTTCCTGAATACCTAGTTCATACAACTTTGAAATGTAGCAGGTGCATTGGTTAGACCAAATGGCATAACCATGAACTCAAAGTGGCCATAGTGACATCGGAAGGCTATTTTCTCAATGTCCTTTGCTCTCATCCTGATCTGATGGTATCCGGATCGCAAATCAATTTTGGTGAAGAAGCATGCCCCATGCAACTCATCAATCAGCTCATCAATCCTAAGAATGGGATACCTGTTTTTAATTGTTTTCTTGTTTAGTGCCCTGTAATCGATGCACATGCGCATCGTCCCATCCTTCTTCTTTACCAATACTACTGCTGAAGCAAAAGGGCTCTTACTGGGCCTGATATGCCCCATCTCCAACAAATCCTTAATCGCCTTCTCTATCTCATCCTTGTGTTTCTTAGGATGACGATAGGGAGTAATCATAACTGGTTTGGCTCCCTCCTTGAGCTCAATAACATGTTCCATCCCTCTGTCAGGAGGAACCCCATGAGGAATATCACTAAATACTTTAGTGTGTCTATCAAGTATCTTCTAGACATCTAGTGGATGACTCTTTTCTTGTGGCTCTGGTGAAGTTGGCATAATGTGGCACTCTGCCGCCCACTCTATGTCATCATGACGAAAAAGTCTCTGCATTCTCCTCAAGGAAACTACTCTGCAACCTCCATCTGAAAGCCCTCTAAGTACCACAGTTCTTCCCTCATGCTGGAATTTCATCTCCAATTTCGCTAGATTGAGTGTGAACTCAACTAGTGAAGCCATCCATGTCATGCCGAGGATGACATCATAATCTCCCATGTCCACAACATAGAACTCATCCTCCAACTTGTAGCCATCTCCAAACCTGATGCGAAGATTAGATATCTTCCAAGTGCATAATAACTTATCACCGTTAGCCACCATGACTCTAAACCCATCATGCTCCTCTGTCTGTAACCCTCTCCTGGCTACCAATTGTGCATCTATGAAGTTATGTGTAGCCCCAGTGTCAATAAGAGATATCACTTTTTGCCCCTGGATAGTACCCCTGACCTTAAATGTGATTTCCTTTTGGGCCCCTGTCAAGCGTGCCAACGATCTATCATCCTTAGGAATGTTGCTCTACTCTATAGTGTTACCCTCATCTGAATCGGAGTGTTGATCCTCCCCTTCTGACTCTGACTCTTCTGCTGAAAAATACTCCATTTGATTTCCCTTAGCCTTGAGAGAACATTTATAAGTCCTAAGGCTCTCTACAATGGAAGCACAGCTTCTTCTTTCGAAGTTCATTCAAGGTTTCATTGTCTAGTCCTTTTGATCCTTCTTTGGGTTTGCTATACTCTTTCTGAAATAATTTTTTGTCTTTGTCCTTGCGGTAGGAAGAATCTGTTGAATGGTTTTTTCCTTTGTATACCGAAGGGGCTAAATCTCATGCCTTTTTAGTTGCTTCAGCTAACGTGAGTGGATCATGTCCCTTCACCCAACCTCGTAATGGATCAACAAGACCATCACAAAATAACACCACCAATCTCCTAGGAGAGATATCAGTAACAAGTACAGATAAGCACTGAAACTCGGCAATGTAAGCATCCACAGAACCTGACTGTTTTAACTGTGCTAGCTCCTTGAAATGTAACTCGGGATCCTTAGTGTCAAATCTCCCAATCAATGTTTCAGTGAATTCCTCATAGGATGTAATCTGATTATGCCCCAAAGTCACCATGCCATGATGCCACCATTCATGTGCAACGCCATCCAAGTGCATAGTCGCATACTTGATAGCCTCCTCCTCAGGCATAGGATTTAGCTGCAAGTATGTATCTACCTTCTGCACCCAAGCTCGTGCAGTCATCTTCCCTGAAGCATCATAATAAGGTAAAGAAAGTTTTTCAACTTTCTTCCTCAGCTCAAAGTTTTGATTCCTCCCTCCTGCTTTAGGCATGTGTCTCATCCTCAAGTCCATATAATCTCTAAGAGAAATATCCGCCTGAAACTCTGGTCCACTAGCCTCCCAGTCCCTCCTGAACTGATCCTGTAACTCGGTAATCTGCGGTTCGTTTACTGGTTGAACCGGATCTCTGGGTGGAAAAGTGGGTAGAAGAGGTCTCGAGCTCGCAATCCGTGTTGGGCGTGCAACATGTCTAAAGTTATCAGCCTCATTCCCATTGTTGTCGTGTCCATTATTACCATTAATGTTATTCTCAGGACCATTGTTGTTGCCTTGGCCTTCATGGTTATTGTTTCCCTCGTTGTTATTGTTTCTCTCGTTGTTATTGTTTCTGTTGTTGGCATCACCTGGATTAATATTGACACCCATCTGTCTAGCCATGAGCTGCAACATCATGTCCATTCGCCTATTCTGCTCCTGCTGCATATGCTGCCCCTGCTCTAATGTATCCAGTAACTGTCGAAACAGTACCTCCCCCTGATCTGGACCAGCATTTCTGCCTCCGCCTAATCCTATATTCCTGTCATCTCGATCGCCCATATTATTGTCCTAATCACAAAATATCTCCTTTGTGTCTGTATGGTTGAATTCAATGTCCCCCTGCACGGATGTACTAGACTGTTTGCTTTGCAAGTCTGAAATCCTATTTTGTCTTGCTCTGGTATCGTGGAAATTATAAGACCCCTATTGCATGCTCAAACATAAATGCTTAGCCTGTATTTTTTACTTACTTTTTCCCTCTATCCGGTTGTTCCAAATTCCCTATAAGACCTCCACAGGATGGCAGGACTTATAGCTCTGATACCACTGTAATGGGCACCCCTGGATGTCCCAAAAAACTAAACCAAATTGCTGAAAGGAATTATGTCAAACAGTTTGCATTCAACTTCTTAAAACCCCTTATAACTCTGGAAATCAAACGTTTATTTGTTTGTTGTGTTTCGTGCATGGAATTGGTATCATACAACATAAACAAGAAAGAAACTACAATAATATGCAAAGTGGAAATGAACTGCTGCTAATAAAATGTTATTTTCAGAATTCATAAAACCAAATACATGGTAGATTTATCAACTCACTAATTACTTCAGGAATATTTTCATAATACTCCAGCCCATGCTTACGAACTTGCTGCTACAATACTTTTTCCTCCAATCAGTCCACTACCTTCATAATACCATTCCCTCCAAGCGGCATAAGCCTCGGACAAGTAGTGAAGAAGATATGAGCAAAATATCAAATCTGCCTGTAGCCAGAAATGCAACTAAACTGCCTGATAATGAAGCCAATAAGAAAGAATTCCAAAGGCCAAACCCCAAGGGAATGACGTCTAGAATGTTACAAGAGAGGATAGACGTCCTCAAATGCCAAGAACAAAGCTGCAACTCACACACCAATTTCTTCTCATATTCAACCTCTCTAATGAAGCTACAAATGCCTCCTTTTATTCTATTCCCACGGGTCCGCTCAACTCATATGGGCAATGTGGGATAAAGATGTGTAATATAAAACATATATTAAAATACCCCTTATGTCTCTCTTGGGTACACATCACCATAAAATAAATATTAAAGTAACACTTTAATATTTTACAATTAAATTAGACGTTACTTTAATAAAACTTCAGGCATTAAAATGTATTAGCAATCGAACTTCGAATAATGCGAGTGATAGCTCATCGGAAAGCTCTCACCGAGGAGTATCAAATCCAATCACCAAAATTGACCTACACTGTGTCCTGCCGACTTACTAAATATAGTAAGTATGCCTGAAACTGAGTAAATCAACTTCGTTTTGGCCCAAACTGGAAATGACTAGGCCAAAACACTCCAAGATCCCATTAAACCCTTCGTTAGCCCTCGGGACCATGTAGAACAAGGCTAACGCACACACACTTGGTCAACTGCTAAAATGGGGACATTACATTGTCATGGCATGATTGATGGTATTGTTGTGTATGTTTAAGGTGAATCGACCTTTGGTAGTGAAATCTCAGGTGATAAAGATGGACTTTGACTTGTCTTGTGTATAGTCCTCAACTTTTGTATCTTCGGGGCTTCGTAGTAATTGTGTAACAATGGACTTGTCTATTGAGCACTGGATGATTTGTTTGTTGTCAGTTGTGATCACAGTCTTTAGGTGGAGTGAATATACATATGTAACCTCTGCATTGCATCTATTGCAATAAGTTGTTTCTCTTCTAACATTCCATAATTTTCAAATTTTAAGTTGCATTGGGAACAAAATGCATGAAATGGATTTGAGAATGCGTTGGCCACTTTGAGAACCCATGTTGGAAATAATCAAGACTAGCTAGGTTACTGAGAGGGGAGGGGTGAATCAGTAACCTCAAAAACTTTTAAATTAATACAACACTTAACCATATAAATCATTCATCATTCATTCATCTAATCTATTGCATGCATGAGAAAATATAAACATTCATAACACATGAACATAGTATTTGGTGACCCAGAAACCTTCCAAATAGAAAGTAAAATTGGGGTGGGGATGATACCCACAAAACTTCACTACTGTAGTATAAAGTTGGCCTGTTAGGGCTTACATTGACCACTTCTAATGATCTGCCATGTTAAGAGCAATTTGGACTGCTAGGTTCACCTTGTTAGAGGTTTTCCAAACATACAATGAAGTATGCACTCTGTTAGGAGATTTATACAAAGAATGTTAAGTCTACCCTGTTAAAGGATTTGGAAAACTAATTCACCTATCAGGATGAAAGAGTAGATTTGACTTACAACTTGATTGCTGAATAGATCTTGAAGTACAGATCACCTCTTGTGACTGATATGTCTTTGCTGCTCCTTAATGACCTTGCTGAAAACTTTTCTTTGCTACTGATTCACACTCACTCTTCTCAAAACATTACATGTCCACTCCTTAACATACTCATGACAATAATACATACATTGAAAATGATACAATACATTACATATATATCATTCCAATAATTACAATTTCAAGGTTGGCTAAAACACAAGTAAACAAAACATTATCGAGTCGGCCAAATAGTAAAAAAAACTTGAACTCTTCAAGTTGACTCGGCGACCTTCTGATACTCAGCATCCACTGCATTACTCGGCATCATCATGCACTCAGTAGAAGTAGAAGCACGGTCCATACTAATCACACAACGTAGCTTGGAGCTTGGTAACCATTGGAGACTCGGTGGATATAGTGTCACTTGGTAAATACTAAAACCTTCGTTTACCTTGTTGTCACTCAGTAAACACTACACATTCATTACTTGGTAGAAACTGATTTCATATTATGCAAACTGATGACTCGGTAGATTCTATGAAGCTCAGTGACCATTATCTGTTCGATAAATAATGTGAGCTTGGTAAACACTGTTGAACTACATATTCACTCGATAGCCACAGGAATGCTTGGCGTGAACTGCTTAATTGCTAAACTTACAAGGTAACCAGTGAATGCTCGATATAAACTGTGAATTGAGTGATGAGCTCAGTAGCCATTCAGAATCAAATAAGTGTTGTCACTAATGACAAATACAACATAATGCCAACAATCTCCCCCTTTGGCATCAGTGACAAAAACACTTATGAGCCAAAACTTATGTACATTGACATTCTGATTTTGATTTTTCAAAATTGATCTTTGTAAAGCTGTTGTATATAAATATCTTACATATCTCCCCCATACATATGGCATAATATATACATAGCTTTATCTATACATATATCATTCTATTTTCTTCCTTATTTCTCCACAAGTCTCTTAGTTTCTCATGTGATCTTATTTTCTTCATTCTCCCCCTATTCTCTCCCTTTGTCCATCTCATACTCCCCCTTTTTGACAGTAATGCCAAAGGGTATATACAATATATTCAAATAGAGACATCAAAATGTGAGAGAAACTTGGAGTGTACCTTGAGAATAAGAGCCAATGTCTTATCCCAATTATCTTGTAAAATCTTGCAGGTGGAGAGTGCCACTTGAACTTCTGCAGAAAGTTCAATCATATGATCTGCTATTGAAAGATTGTTATCTTGGACCAGTATTTTTGAATATGCAATATGTTTTTGCACTGGGTCCATAACTATAAGGATCATATTTTGGATATCAATCAGTGTAGACCTGATCTTGGCTTCCTCTCTAAGTAGTTCTGCCTACATTTCTGACAAAAATTTCACCTTCATGTGATGTGCTAAGCTTGAACTAGGGTCAAGTTGTAACCTTTGAGCACTAGCCTTCATGTCCATATCAATCTTATTCAATTTCTCCTTAATATCCTTGGTATACTCGATAACATCACAAAGCTTGCCAAAAAGTAATGTTACATTTGTGAAGGATTGTTCAAGGTTGCCCAAAATTGTGGATAATTCTACCTGATTTATTGCAATGTGCTCAAGCACCTTATTGTCAAATTTCTTCTCTGCCTTCTCAATGAGCTTCTCTTGACCAGAAGTGTCCTCATTGAACTTATTTACAGCCTCTTCTAATTGTAACAAAATGTGTTGAGATGGATCAACATCAACACCTATAGCCTCAGAAATTATGTTTTTAACATTCTCAATTATTGTGAATTCTTTGTCTCTCTATTACCTTAGTTGTTTCTACCTTGCCTTTTGCTCTAAAAACTAACTAACCAATCTCATTTCATTGGCTGTGGTAGTATCCAAATCTATCTTAGAGATAATAATTTCTTTATCCAATTTTATATCTTCATCAATTGCCTTACCAGTAAGCAAAAGTTTTAGAGGAGTCTTTGGTTTTACTTCAGTGCTTACTTCCTTGGATTTACAAAGAGAAACAATAGTTGATGTAGATGGACTAGTAGAAAAGACTTGAATGGGTCCAACTAAAGGAAAACTAAAAGAAGTACCAACTATATCCAAAATTGATGTGCCTCCCAAAAATGATGTACCAATAGGTAATGTACAAGCTGGAATACTTACAATTGAAGAACTAATTGGAACAAAAATTGGTGCAGTTAAAGCTATGGTAGACAAAATTGTAGAACAAACTGGCAAACTTACTGTACATGGTGCAGAAGATGTTGATACAATTATAGAACTAGTAGCTATGCACACTATTGAGGTGGATTGCTTAGGTGTTGATGAAGAGGGCTGCAACTCAATGGATGAAGTAACTGATACTTCCATTGAAGATACCTGGAGCTGTGAGGTGGCAGGAGTAGATGATATTTCTAATGTAGTTGCAGTCAACCCTGCTAAAGCTGACTCCAACCCTGATGATGTTGTTGGCTTAGGTAGAGAGTGAGGGAGGGAAGCAATGACTTTTGCTACAATCTTCATTGGGTCATCTTCTTCATCTACTTGTCTTCCTCATCAGCTTCTTCCTCTATTTCTTCATCATCAGCACTTAGTGCCTAATAGTCTTCAACATCAACAGTAGCACAAGGAGTATTATCATCTTCTTCATTATCACTATCACCATCATCATCCTTGATCTCAACTAGATCATCACTAGGCTTATGCAGATGACAGATATTCTTCCACATGTTTGTTGCATCTCTTACAACATGGTCAATATCTTTGATTAAAATCAAACATGTGTGGAATCTGATCATCATTTTACCTTCATTGTTCTTCATGGCTGCCTTTACTTCTACATCAGTAAGATTTGGAAATAGTTTCCTTAAAGATTGTTCATAGATATCTTTAGCTGTTTGCATAGCAAATTCCCACCTTGGTTGTAATCTCACTAATAATTCCTTTGAGATCTGAGGAGCAATTTGGTCCAGGTAATATTTCCATTTTCCCATTTTGGTGAGTACCAGCTCCTCAATCTGCATCTTTTCAACATCAGTTCTAGTTTCAAACTTTAAAGCCTTGAAGCTTGTGATGCCAACTCCTTCTTCCATTTGTTTCAACCTTTCCTAGAAGGTAAGTTGGGGCTTTCTGAGCACAACTTCACCTTTGCCTTTACCTTTGCCTCTCCTAGTGAAAACAATTGTGGTGGCCTTTGGTGGCTTGGTAATGATTACCCTACCCTTCTTCTTCTTCTTCTTCTTCTTCATCCTCTCCTTTTCCCTTGGTAAGAATTAAGGGACCAGTGGCAGTTTTCATCTTAGCTATCTTCTGCTTGCCTTTGTTGATTGCTTGAGGTACCTTGATTTCCAATTCAATTCTAGCTTTTGCCTCATCATATGTGCCAAAAACTAGTTGCTTGGGATTTGCAGGCTCATTTACTAGTGCTTCAATGATGTCCGTGGTTTCATCAATATTGACCTCATAAGGAAGAGGTTTCACCCATGCAACGCGGGGCCTGATTGCCTGAATATATACTCTATCACAGTCAACCATGAAACACACATCATCTTTATAATCCTCAAAAAGCTTAGGAGGAATCTTGAACCTGTTGTTCATCCTTTCTTTGAAATCTTCAAAATAATTGTCCATTATGCTGTCAAAATTTACACCCATTTATGCAATAAACTCATTTATTTGATACAAAATGGGAACATCCTTTCTCCCCATGACAGAACCTTTGGATGGAAAGAATTTTTGTACATAAAAGAAAAGGCATATCAATAAAGAATCAAATTTACAAGGATTGTTCTTTGATGTCTAAATGTTGTCCATATTCTTGTTTAATTGTTTGAGTAGTAACTCTGACAGGTCAAATTCCATGTTCTTCTTCATGACTTTGGATGCTAAGTCCACTGCCTCACATGGCACGCTATTTAAATGACTAGAACTGTAAATCTTATGGGCAATTACATGAATTCTGAACCTCAACTCCACATCAGAAACGGTGTTGATTTTCAAACCTCTACCGTCCCACTCGGCTAGGGTTTTCTTTTGGAGTTCATCCCGACCTAGGGTTTTGGTAGACTTTTCTTTGGTCAGAATGGGAAGGCCAATAATCTTGTGAATCATCTTTTTGGTTATTAATACGGGATGCTCCAACCATAATTGATCATTGTGTACGTGACTAAGAATATACCTAATCCATTTAACCTGAAAATTCCTTGGCAGGTGTGATATGTGTGTCAACCCTTTTGTTTTAAGATGCTTGTGCTCGGGTTTCAATGAGCCATCAACACACATTTTCTCTAAAGCACTATCCATTTCTAGGGTTCCTATCTCCTGAATTGAACACTTAAAATGAGTGTGGATATTGTTAATCAGAAGTACCTTTGATGGAATTTGTGATTGCACACCATTAGGGTCAAGTGCCTCTTCCATTGTTGTAAATAGTTTGAAAATCCACGCTTTCCATTCTACACCCTTGACCAACATCTTTGAACCCCTTTTTGCCTTGCTACTGCTGGTGCTTTCGGATGCCATTGTTTCTCAGTAAGTGATGGAAATTTTTGAACAAATTTTTTAGCTACAAATTCGCTCGAAATCGCTTGGAAATGCTTGTGTGCACCTGAAAATCTCTTTGCTCTTGTGAATACTGAAGACACGGTAAAAAATGGAGTCAAATTCTGCTCCTTTTGATGAAAATTCACCATTAATGCTAGGTGCCATACTGATGTAGTGTGTGATAGACTGTCATCCACTCACTAGCTCAGTAGAAACATGTGACTCGACGATAAAACAAAACTTACATTGCTCTCGACCTAGCTTGGTTGAGTTTGTAACCAACCTTGCTTGGTGTGAACTGAGCTTAAGTGATCCTTTTGTATCTAAAATACTGATTTGGATCTTTTGCTTTCTTCCATTTGGAACTGCTCACGATATAGCTTAAAGATATACTTCCAATCCTCCTTGAAGAATCTAATTGGAAATGGTGGAGTCACCTACTTCTTGAGTGACATTGCCATCATTTGGACTATTCAGCTCAGTAGATTTAGGAATCCATGGCTGTCTCATCTACTTCCTAATGTTATCAGCTTTAGCTTTCTTCTCATCTTCAACTCTTCCTATGTTCATGTAGTTTTTAGCTATGTGACCAATTTCAATGCATGTGTAACATCTTACTATTGAATCTCTTTTTCTTAAGTGATGCCTTGTGCAGTCTATGCCAATGTGTCCATATTCTCCACAATAATGACATCTGCACCAAGTGTTGTAATCCCAACCAAATATTGCTTTGACAATTTGTTCAACTGGATTGAATGGTTTGGATCTACATTCAGATGCCTTGTGACCTTGTTTCTTGCATTTGTGACATTTACCTTCAAATTTTGGTTTCTCCTTGCATTCATTAGCTTTATGACCATGTTTACTGCAATTGTAGCATTTTCCATTGAATTTTTCCTTTCCATTGCTCCAACATTAGTTTGATGTATGACCTAATTTGCCACAGTGATTGCAAGTAGGTCTTTGATTCTTTTGGGCACCTTGTTTGGAAGATTCACCTTCTTCCTTGTAACCAAGTCTTGCTTTACCTTTTTGTCTATGAAGATTTTGCTCACTTTGTTGATTCAATTGATCCATGTCTGCTTGAGATTTCATCATCCTTTCATTGAGTTGCTTTTCAGAGATTAGATCAGCTTTCAATCTTTCATTGATCTGTTTTTCAGTGATTAGATCATTCCTTAAGTTTTCATTTTTAGATTTCAGATTCATGATTTCCTCATTAGCATTGGAGAGTTGATTGATAAGACTTTCTTGCTGAAGGGATTGATTTTGATTTGCATTGTTCCTTGCCTCCAAGTCTTCACTTGTCCTATTCCTTTGTTCCAAGATTTCACACATTCTTATTGACTGAACTTCTTATTCTCTTTTCAATTTTCTTACTTCTTCTTGTAGAGAGCCATTCTTTGCTAAGAGTTCTTTGATTGCCTCGTTTGCTTCATCTGAACTGCTTGATGGGAAAAGGTCTTCAATCTTTTCTGCAACATACTGATGGTCATTCATTTGTCTTGCAAGTTCCTTCCTTCTTTTCAGAGATTGGGAGAGATGCTCTTTTTCTTCCTTGAGTTGAGCTATGGCCATTTCAAGATCTAGCTTTTCATTCTCAATAGCTTTGTCAAGTCTGAATATCTCCATTGTCCTTGATCTTTGCTCAAGCTGTCAAATGTTATCTTGAGAACCGCAAAGCTCTGATACCAATTGTTGGAAATATCAAGACTAGCTAGGTTACTGAGAGGGGAGGGGTGAATCAGTAACCTAAAAAACTTTTAAATTAATACAACACTTAACCATATAAATCATTCATCATTCATTCATCTAATCTATTGCATGCATGAGAAAATATAAACATTCATAACACATGAACACAGTATTTGGTGACCCGAAAACCTTCCAAATAGAAAGTAAAACTGGGGTGGGGATGATACTCACAAAACTTCACTACTGCAGTATAAAGTTGGCCTATTAGGGCTTACATTGACCACTTCTGATGATTTTCCCTATTAAGAGCAATTTGGATGGCTAGGTCCACCTTGTTAGAGGTTTTTCAAACATACAATGAAGTATGCACTCTGTTAGGAGATTTATATAAAGACTGTTAAGTCTACCCTATTAAAAGATTTGGAAAACTAATTCACTTGTCAGGATAAAACAGTAGATCTGACTTTCAACTTGATTGCTGAATAGATCTTGAAGTACAAATCACCTCTTGTGACTAATATGTCTTTGTTGTTCCTTAATGACCTTGTTGAAAACTCTGCTATGATGCTGATTCACATTCACTCTTCTCAAAACATTACATGTCCACTCCTTAACATACTCATGACAATAATACATACATTGTAAATGATACAATACATTACATATATATCATCCCAATAATTACAATTTCAAGGTCGGCTAAAACACAAGTAAACAAAACATTACTAAGTCAGCCAAACAGTAAAAATAACTTGGGCTCTTCAAGCTGACTCGGTGACCTTCTGATACTCAGCAACCACTGCATTACTCAGCATCATCATGCACTTGGTAGAAGTAGAAGCACGGTCCATACTAATCACACAACATAGCTTGGATCTCAGTAACCATTGGAGACTCGGTAGATATAGTGTCACTTGGTAAATACTAAAACCTTCATTTACCTTGTTGTCACTTGGTAAACACTACACATTCATTACTCAGTAGAAACTGATTTCATGTCATGCAAACTAATGACTCGGTAGATGCCATGAAGCTCGGTGACCATTATCTGTTCGGTAAATACTGTGATCTCGGTAAACATTGTTGAACTACATATTCACTCGATAGCCACAAGAATGCTCAATGTGAACTGCTTAACTACTGAACTTACAAGGTAACCACTGAATGCTCAGTATAAACTATGAATTGAGTGATGAGCTTGGTAGCCATTCAGAATCAAATAAGTGTTGTCACTAATGAAAAATACAACATAATGCCAACAACCCCATCAACCTACAATATTATTTTGATATTTATGTACTCTGTGTATGAATTCATTAGCAACTCAAGTGCTAAATTGTCAAAGTTTGATTACCTGAAGTGTTGTTTGTAGCAGTACATTTAAGATGTCTAGTGTTGTCTTCGCTTTTAGTGTATATATGAATGTAGCAATGCTTGTGCAAAATTTTTTTCCATATCATTTCGTCAGACAATGTTTTTAAATAGCATTGTGGGATTCTCACCTCTTTGCAACTAGTCTACTATTTGCATGGATTATTCTGGGAATGTAGAATTGATTTGGAGCTAGCCATTGACAAGAAGTTTAGTTTCTTGTTTGTTAGAACTGAGTATGCAATAGAAATGTGACTTTTGCACATGTTTCACAGAAAGAATGGGTGTTCAATGTGCTTTTTACTTGTACTTTGTCCTCATCATTTTTTTTATCTTTTATCTCAACCACATATTGGGAGTTTGTTTGTCATATTGCAACTACTAGGGCACCTAATGTGCCAATGGCATAGTTACGTGTGCTCATGAGTAGCTATTTGATTATGGTGCTTGGTATGAATTTGTATTCTTGATTGAGTAATGGCATAGTTTCAATTGTGTTGTTAAATTAGAGTTTTTGCTTTTGATACATGGAAAATCTTAGTTGTAAGATGTAATTACATTATTATAGGTGTTATTTCTATTTAATTTTTCTTTTCTCTTATATGTACTAGTAGTTTGTTTGTAAATAGATTGTTCTTTTGATTTAACTCTTTAAATGCCCAAATTTGTAAACAACATTTGGTACATATATGATTTTGAGATGACTATTACAAAGGAATTTAAATTATTTCATCTCTTCAAAAATGATAAATGGAAAGGAGCTAGTTTGTCCATTACAATCATTACATCAAAATATGAAGGGGGTGGTATATGAATCACTTCACCTTCATTCCCTTTTCTAATTTTTCCCTATAGGCCTTGGTAATGACAATGGTTGGAATCAATTCCTCATGCCTATGTACATGTACATTAGTGTATCTTAAAAGCCATTTAGAATGCTCTCTGGCTAAATCTTTAACAACATTTAACTGATCTTGTATCTCTTCCATAGCCATGTGTACACACCAACCAAGTTTCTAGGGCTCGAAAACATTATTCTAGTGACCAGAAGATATCCCTATCAAACTATCTATGTAATTGGAGAAGTTCATTTGCATGATAGTTACTCCAATTATTCCCTTCCCTTGTCCACTAGTCTGTGAGTCTATATGTAGACCTCTAAGGAGTTCATAGTCTCTATCTTGATCCTTCTTCACTTTAGCTTATGTTTTCTTAAGCCCTTCCTCTACAGCCATGATCATTTCAGACTTGAATTGCATACTCTGGAGCCACTCAAATAAAGGCCCATCTCCTTTAGGCAAGATCTTTGCTTTGATTGCCTCCTTAACCTTCATATGAATAATCATTTTTAGTAAAGAAACACAATCTTCATTTTTAACCTTTTCTGTTGCTAGCATAGCTCTATTAGCTAAAATGTTGTCCTTCTCTATTTCAAGCCTCAGTATGACATTGCCAATATGTTCTATGATGGCGAGTCCCTTCAAATTGAGTCTCTCACTCCACTCCCTACCTATTTTCCTGAAGTGTTTATTTTCTTGGAGCTGAGAGACAAGTGCCTAGACATTGGTAGCAGTAGGGTCACTAGTGACTAACATTCCAAATATGCTAGCCAATAGGGTAATCAACTGTTTGATGAGCTATTGAGTTCATGGATTTCTACCTTCATTATGACCTTTGATAATTTAAGACTTTTGATTTGTCCCTTTGTTACCTCATTTGTTGACTTCCATAAGCCAACCTTGGTGTCATCTCTGGCCTCCCCAAGATCCATAGAGTGTAAGGAAAAATTATCTGTAGACATATCTTTGGTTCTTCCTTCTTTTGTAGGCTTTGTAATTTCCATCGTCAGATGCCCTATTTCAGGATCTTGTTTGAGAATGGACAAAGTCTTCTGCTTTTTCACCTTGCTCAGTGCCGATCCATACTGAATAGCCAAAGATAAAGTATCTTTGTTAAGAGCTCCTTCATCTCTCCTCTTCCTTTTCTAAGGTGTCTTCTAGCCATGAATCCATGTCGATCACGTTGGAGGCATTCCCTAGAGAGTCTATGCTAAAAATCTTTCTCTTGATTAGGATGATTATTTTTGTGATCGAAGAGAAAGGGTTTTTCGGGGCTTGTGAAATGAGCTTTGAAGATTATGGGCCCTTTTCTACATCTGAAGTCTTCTTTGTTACCTCATCAGATTCAATCAACTCACTCTCACTTCTTGCACCATCTCCGAGATCTACTACCTACTCTTGGGGACTACTCGGGAGGAGAAGTTTTGCGCTTCAAGATGGGACTAGGCTACTATGAGGTTAGAGGTAAAGAATGACTGCATCATCTTTTGATTCTTTTGCCTTCTTCTTCTCAGCTTATGATGGAGTTCCAATCTATGGGAGGGAGTCATCCTAACAAGTTTTAGCTAGGGAAATGCTTTTTTCAGGAGGTTGATCACCTCCATCTGATGGTTGAGTTGGACCTTGGGTAATGGCCAAGGTTGCACCTAATGTGCCACCCTAGGAGGAAGAAGTTGCTGCAACTATTGGGGAAGCTTGCATAGTTGTACTTTTTCTTCGACTCCTTCTGGCTATGGTCCATTCAACCCATTTTTTGGTCCTTTTGATAATCTGAGCCATATTATATCTAGTTTTTCCCCTTAATCATCATAAGGTTCCAAGCTTATTAGAGTGCCTCTTAGCTTGGTCAGGTAAGTATTACTATCCATGTTTTCACCATCATCTTCTACTCCTACATCAATATTGACTTTATACATTTTCACTTGATCAACTTTTAGTTCGAAAAAAGCATGACCACGACTTTCAAACTCATCCTTGCAATCGGCCTAGTAGTCTTTGATGGTGGTAATGTTCTTGATTACTCTTTCGATCTACAAAACCACCCTTGCATACCCATTCAGATCAAACATGGGCCTCAAGACTTCATACATTTCCAATTTATACTTCATTTCAAATGCCTTCGACATGTTCTTGGCATCAAAATGGGTATCACAGTTGAAGCCTCCCACTTTAATGCAAAACTCGTACCCTTTCTTCTTCAGACTTCTACTTTGTTATCATGCTTTTTGATACCCACATTCTAAGCTTCCAAGCTAACTCTACAAAGTAAATTTTGGTTGGTTTTTAATTGTTGATGATAGTTTATGAACTATGACCTGTGAAGAAGATAGAGTTGTGAAGATATGTTGAAGTTGAACCATCAAATTCAAAACTTCAAATTCTACTTCGGCTTCAAGATCGAGTCTCCAAAAAGCTAAATTGTCAATACATTCCAAGGTGGAGCATACCTATGTGAAGTTGAACTTGAACTTGAACCAAAGGTTTCAACTTCAACTTCAACTTCAAGTTTGAGTTAAAGCTTTAGTCTGCAAAACCAAAGTTCAGAGCTCAAACTTATTGGTACAAATGTGCAACTTGATTTTCCAAATGTAAATCTATGTTCTCAAAATCAGACTTTCATGTTAAGGCTCAGTGTAGATTCAAAGGTTCGACGATTCAAAAGATGAAGACAAGTCGGTCTTATGTTTCAGAATGCACACCAATGACATTGGGCATTTGAAATATGTTATGGGGATTCATTAAACACTAGTGAAAATTATTTAACCTACAAAGTACTTGTATGTGATTTCTACCATCATCAGTAGCATAGGAGTGTGAGCACATTTACATCGGATATAGCTCTCTAATCATTGTCATGATGATATCCAACTGCTTCAAGTTATAATACTCTATTCTAGAAACACTTAGTTGTACAGTTGAAAAATCCAATATGCCTCTTGAAGAGATCTCCATTCAATTGAGAAATTGATACTTTCAATAACTCCAAGTTGGGAATATGAGCTCATTAGTGACATGCCACCATGAAGGAGCTAGAGTTAGGAAAGTATTTATTTATGTATATATCATGAATAGGGAACCTTCTAAATCATATTCAGGCTTGATAGGTTCAAGTTCAGAAGCACAATTTTCAGTTCATGAAGTATGAAGACAAGGTTATGGTTGTGAGAGAAAAGAGAAAAGGCTAACATTCATGGTGCTCAAAGCCCAACTTCCACCATTGCCTTTGAAGATGTGAGTTATCTATAGGTCATTGTAGTATAATAACCCATCAGCTTGGAGGAATATGAGCGAAGCAAGGGGTTTAACATAAGTGAAACTTCGAGGAAATCTCCAAAACCAAATTCTCAAACAAGCAATCCATCAAACATGAATTGTTTGGGATTCTAGAATGACACTATCTTTGATCTCTTTGACCAAGAGTTAAACCAGAAGTGGGAAGTATTTCTATTCAGACACAAGTGTTGTTGGTGCTATGGTGAAGGGAAAGCACAATGCTTGATAAGAAAATGTGAGCTCAGGTATTTTTGAGAGAAGGCACGGGTGTAAATATGCCGAGATTGATCACAACATCATAAATGGCTTGCATAGGTAATTATTACCAAGTTGCACATAGACTAAAGAGAATACAGTGTTGGTGAAGCATAGAAGTCACCGCCAGTATTATGGTGAGATTGATGAGTCTCGGATTCTTAAACAAATCTAAAACCCCATCAAGATGCATTAACAAGTGATTCAGTCCCGCAGCTTGAGAACACCAAAGGTGCTTAAATATGCATTGGACACCTCACCGTGACACTGAAGATTTAAGTGTAAGACACATATATATGCATGTGTCTGTCAGTAGATGAATTTCAAGTACTACAGGTGGTCAATTATGGAAAGGTTTGGGCACATGCACACACAAATACATTGATTAGTCTTATCTTTGAGATTTTATGCCACAATAGTATGAGGGCCACATGCAAATCAAAGGCAACAATGAGAGAACTCAAAGTCACGCAGTGAGATGGATTGTGGTCGCTACCGAATGATGGTAATGCACCTTCAGTTAAACCCGCTCTATGTAAAATGAAAGACCGAGTGCATACATATCCATGTTAACATCGCATGTTAAGTAATTGTTGAAATGCTCACCTATCTTGGTTCGAAAAGTGAGTAAAAGATGCTCAGGTCTAGAATATGCAGGTGTCAAGACATGTAGAGGAATCATTCAAAAGCATAAGAGCATGAGATTGATTTCGAGTTCCTATTCAATGAAGATCTCAAGAATTAAAGGAATGAGCGCAAATGCATGTTAAATCTCTAACATAAAACCAAGGTGTGTATATTGATCACAAAAGGAAGATAAATGACCCCAAAAAAAAAAGTGTGGGGCTATCCCAAGCTTGAGTTTCATCAGAGATCACACACAGTAAGTATATGACAAATACTTGATGAGATGCCTGAGATCGAGAATCATCAAACGTATCATGTGGGTAAGTTTGAGCATGGAGATTGATAGGAAATTATTTGACAGAATGCCCATGGTCGCCACTGCTCATGTCATCTAAGCAACCATTTTACAAAGTGGATTAATTTTCACCAAGTTTTGGTATCATTCTATGTGATTTCTATAAAGATAAACGGTGTGGAAGTTGGAGGCAAGCACAAATTCAATGTCTGTGTGGATAGTGGTCAAAATCTTTGAAAGCCTAACCAAAAAAAGATGGAGACAGTCAAGCCTCATCTGGTGAATTTTATAATATTTTGGAAAGAGAATACATCATATCCGAAAGATTCCTGGATAAATATGATAAGTAGCAATGTTGAACATGTGGAATCTAATCTCCTGAGATATAGATGGAGCCTGCAATTTGTTTGACAAGCAGTTGTGCTATTAAGAGGTGCAAGCTATTTGGACTCATTTAAAGATATGCTAGAAAGTTTTTCATAATGCATCATCATCTGAAGGTCACTTATCCCATTCCTTTTTGAGATATTTATTTTGATATTATAAGAACAAAGGGAGATAAATCCAAGCAAGAAAAATTGGTTGTCATAACTAAAAAGTAAGTTATCGAGAATAATCAAATGATTAAATACGCAAAAGAAAGATTAGACAGGGGTTCTTTTCCAGTCTGAAGTTATATAGGGGTTACAGGGAGAAGAAAGTGCTATTTTGTACTGCAAAAAGATATTTATTTGATGTAGATTGATTGTAATAGGGGATAGAACAATACTATTATTGTTTTATCATGTTTCTCAAATAAAAAGGGATATACATGTGTTTGGTCTTGAGGTCATGTACATTTGTATTTCTAATTTGGAAGGATTTTGAGTTCTTTTATTTCTATTTTAGATGCAGTTCTTTATTACTACATTGAATGTGATATATGTAGTCTTATGGTTATGTATTCATGCTTTTGCATGAAGATAAATTAATAGCTCTCTCTCTCTCTCTCTCTCTCTCTCTCGTAATGTGAAAGACTTGGTAAATAGTCTTATGGTTGTTTGCTAGTTTTTCTCTCATAATCAACTTATAAATTGATAATCGCATTTATTCCATATTGATGGATAAATGTCAGAAAACCCTTCATGTCTTTAGGTTAAAGACATAATTAGTCTAACGCATTCATTGTATATCTTTTGTAAGGGAGTTGTACCTCTCAATTCAGAGGAAGATTATCAATGAAATGATAATCTATCTAATTGTTAGTACATTTTGTTCTTCTTTCGAAGTATATTGAGTCATTTTTTGCATTTCTATCCGAAGGACAAAATTATTTACTAACACGCTCAACATGTTCACTTGAATAGCTTGCCGCACAATCTCAATCAGCATGATCATATCACTAGGATATCTTGGAAGCTTCAAGGGGAAACCATTGAAAGTTGCAAGACACAAATAAGGAAAGGATGAGAATTAGATGAAATAGATCCCAAATTGGCTGATGATTGCCATGGATTCTGGGTTGAATCTCCTTTTTGGACATCCTCGTAGCTCCCTGCAAATCCTCATAGTGAATGCATCATTGACTTTCACATACTCTACATAGCTATTTTTCAACTGTAAGCATGGATAAAATTCATAAGATTTCACATCATCAAAAAAATTGTTCACTCTTGGGAGACCTAGCCATAGTTGTAATGAGACCAACATATAGATGAGGAAAGAGGACATATAGGATGTATTGTAAAAATATGTGGCACAGAGGGCATTGGACAAAGTTTTCTTACCTCATGGACCTAATTAATATATTGGGTGTCAGAGCAGATGATTTGCACTAAAAAGAAATATTGCTCAATGAAATTCAAAGATTCTACCTCACCTTTCAGTCCATGTAGAAGGACCAAGATATCAATGATCTCTGGTTGAGATTAGTCCCAAACAAGGTCTTAGGAACCTTACTCTTAGCGATCCGTGGTTTTTGGAACCATGTTTGCATGATTTCTCTCTGTAAGAATTTGCCTTAGGGAAAAATTCACCCAAGATCAAGGAACTCAAGCACAAGCATAGAATAGACCAGCAGAGTATGATTAGAATAACACTATAGTATTCAATTGATGTACAAGTACACTAGGAGTGCCTATATATAAAGGCCTTTGGAATGCTTCTAGAATGTCTAGAAGTCACCACACTGATAAGTCTTACAACCAAGCACATGTCCACTAGGAGTAGATTATCCTTCATTAAGCACAAGAGTAAGTGTGATGATGAGAGGATAATTATTTATTACACTTTACTTAAGTTCACTTAGGTCAATGCATTATTTTATTATTTATTAGTTTGACACCTAGGAGTTTGCACCATTGTTGGTGTAAATAAGTATTTCCCTATTACACTTTACTTAAGTTTACTTAGGTTAATGCATTATTTTATTATTTCTTAGTTTGACACTTAGGAGTTTGTGTACTCTTATGAGTTGTCATGTTGACAACACTGGAGTAAGCAACTCTAATTCAACACATGGTGTCTACAACACTAGAGCTTGCATAATTAAATGAGTTGTCATGTTGACAACATAGTAGTTTGCACTCTTAATTAAGCACATGGTGTCTACAACATAATTTTACATGCTACACCTTTGTAGGCTTATCATCTCATCATCACACTTACTCCTGTGCTTAATGGAGGATAATCCACTTCTGTGGAGATGTGCCTAGTTGTAAGACTTATCAATGCGTTGACTCCTAGGCATTCTAGAAGCATTCTAGAGGCCTTTATATTCAGGCACTCCTAGTGTGTATGTACAAAACATTAAATGACAATAAATCAATTTTGGATATTGTTATTTTGGTCATACCTTGTTGGTCTAATATTGCACTTGTGTTTGAGTTCTTTGATCTTGGGTGATTTTTCCCTAAGGAAAATTCTTACAAGATGAGGGAATTTCTCTTCACATAACCATTAGAGACCGATCTTGCTTTACCTCTTTGAGGACACCTCAACCCAGATCTAGAGAATCATAGTCATTGGGAGCATCTTGAGCCAAAGTGAACCTCACCATTGCATCGGGAAAGTTGATTTAGTGAAAAATGATTATAAATTGGCCTATATTAGGCCATAGTCAAATTTTAGGCAATTTTTTTCGCAAACTAGCACTTGAAGGCCCAATTTGCAAATCCACTATGATCGCTTTTTAGATCTACAAATTTAAGTTTCAGATTGGTATTTTATTCTCTGCAATTTTCGTTAGCATATTTCTACTTTTTCAAAGGAATTGCCAAAAATTTTTTGACTTATTTGGCTTACAAAGAATTTTTTTTGCAAGAATCGAGTGGTGAAACCCTTTCCCCTACAGGGAATATTCATTATGTCCTAGGAATATTCCATTTAAGTCCAGAACTCCACATATTTCATTCGGTCTACATATTCTGGTGGCCACATATTCCAACAAGTTCATAACAGCTGGCCCGATGACATTCTAGCACACAACCAAGCAACCGACGACTCAATTTATTTTGCATCTTGTGCATTGTGTTTTTAAACTATTTTGGTTAACCCACATAGTGGATGTGGGACTAATCTCACACTTACCACCGGCCCCAAGTCTCCTGGAGGTCATGTTTTCAGTTCTTTCAACCCTTGTTCATCTTCCAATCATTGGTGAAGTCTTTGCTTAGTCTGGCCACAACATTTCTGGCATTGTCCTCTAGTGCTCAGAACAAAGATTCCATCCCTCGACTGGCAGTGATGTCCGATCCCTAGCAGTGATACCTCCTCTGACCACTGATGTGGAAGTTTTGGTATTCGTCGACCCCCAAGAAATTTTTATGTCAACGTTGCTCACAACTTTGATAGTGTTGTAAACCTGCATCATGTAGCACCTACTTGACCGCCCACGTGCCCTCACACTCAGAGAGACCTCAGACACCACGTGGCCCACTTCTATTGCCACGTAGGCATTGACACCTTAATATTGAAGTGACAACTCAGCCTCCACGTATACACCACATAAACATCCACGTCACATTGCCACGTGTACTATCCATACCTGCCACACATACCATTGACACCATTTTCGTACAACTGATGTCATCAGCTAATGTCATCAACCACGTCATCCAAGGAGGTTGACTTTTCATTGACATCAACATTTTATGAGCCTAAATTTGATGGGCACCCCCCAAATGAAAGATTTTGGCACTTTATATGTAGTGCATTTACAATAGGCCACTCGTCAAAATGGATAAAGTGGGCTTCAATTTACAACCTCCTTTTGGAGTTCAAATCTAGAACTTTATAATGTAGTTCAAAAATACAACAATTTTGAAGTAATACAATGCAAAATAGGACCTATTTCTTTTTTGTCCACAAAAGCTTATAATTTGATTGTAGATTTGGAAAGTAGATGAAAAAATATGCACTTTCAAAAAATATGGAACCTAAAAATGTGTCTAGATGAGCCCGTATGGAGTGTTTGAAGTTGTAAAATATAGGATTGGACAGGTACAATTGCCAAAAAGTGCTATATTTGACAAATCTGTGCCCAAAACTAGAAAAGAACAACACCACTAAAAAGTTTAGAAAATTCTACCCAAAATTAAAAAATCACACTTGATTTGGAGTCTGGATGACTAAGTTATGGCCTCTCAAAGTTGGACTGTCAAATCAAAACTAAATTTGGAGAGGGGTTTGGAGAGGAAAACACTATGTTAAATTTGATGTCCAAACGATTGTCGCAGCAGTTCAATTAGGCCTAAGAATGACAATTAGATGATCATCAAATTTAAGCTCGTGATTGATTGATGTTAGTGAAAAACTGGTCCCCTAGATGATGTCAACATATGAATGATGATTTCAGCATGATGTGGCATTGTATGAACTATACGAAAAAGGTGACGTGTCTGATTGACTTAGTATATGACAGAGGCTATGTGTCAAAGTATAGAGTTGATGTGTATGTCAAGTTGTCCCTGTAGACATGTTGTGTATAGTCTGTCCGTGTGGTAGAGAGGTGGCTCCTTTAGTCAGGGTTGATTAGGCACCATAGGGTGCTGTAGGCATATGCCACATGGCGAGACAAGTCACCAGAGGGTCTGAGTCAGGGCTACTGCGTGGAGGTGCTATGTTGAACATGTGGTGGGGGCGAAAAAAATTATTGTTGTCGATGTCAACATTTGGTGGCCGAAATTATCACCGTTGCCAAGAAGAGGGATCACCGTGTTTCTGCACTTGCCACATGGTAGGCACCAGAGGTTTATTGTTCACGCCAAAGGTTAATTGTTAGGCTAGTAACCAAATGGAGTTCCTGGTGATTTAGAGTTGCTAAGAGTTGACATCGGAGTTGACGTTAGAGTTGACGCTAGAAGTGATTTCAAAAAATGGCCACATGTTTTAAAACCAAATTTGTTCCACATGTAGTGGGTGTTTAACCTCTGATGTGAAGCCACTAATTGGGTGAGTGTCCGCTAGTGATGTGTGGTGTTTCACCGAATTTGCAATGTGTTGCGGCTGCTCGTCGAAAATGGAAAGTTTAATGTTGTCGGATGTAATAAATGGCATATTCCTAAAATATTGTGGGGAGGCTAGGATTTCACCACCCAGTTCTTGCAAAAAAAAAATTCTCTATGGACCCAATAGGCCTAATTTTTTTCGAAAAATACAATCCAAAAATTGCAGAGAAAAAATTCAGATCTGAAAATCAAATTAAACAGATCTAAAAAATGACCATACCAAATTTGCAAATCAAGCCTTTGGGTGCCAGTTTGCAAAAAAAATTTGCCTCAAATTTGACTATAGCCTAAGGTAGGCATATTTTAAGTCAAATTTCACCGAATCGGTGCTCTGGACATAATGGCAAGGTCCACTTTGGCTCTACATGCCCCCAATGGATGTAGATGCTTTGGATCTGAATCGGGTCCTTCAAGAGGTGAAGCAACAAAGGCCTCCAATGGCTATGTGAAGAGAATCTCCCTCAACTTTGATGCCATGTAAGAATTTTCCTTAGGAAAAAATTCACCCAAGATCAAAAAATTCAAGCACAAGCATAGAATAGACCAATAGAGTATGATTAGAATAACAATATAGTATTCAATTGATGCACAAGTACACTAGGAATGCCTATATATAAAGGCCTCTAGATTGCTTTTAGAATGTTTAGGAAGCATCACACTGATAAGTCTTACAACCAAGCACATGTCCACCAGGAGTGGATTATCCTCTATTAAGCACATGAGTAAATGCGATGATGAGAGGATAAGCCCGCAAAGGTATAGCAGAAAAAATAATGTTGTAAACACCATGTGCTTAATTAAGGGTGCAGCTAACTGTGTTGTCTACATGACAACTTAGTTAATTATGCAAACTCTAGTGTTGTAGACACCATGTGCTGAACTAGAGTTGCTTACTTTAGTGTTGTCAACATGACAACTTATAAAAGTATGCAAACTCCTAAGTGTCAACCTAATAAATAATAAAATAATGCATTGACCTAAGTGAACTTAAGTAAAGTGTAAATAGTGAATACTTATTTACACCAACACTCTCCTCCAGATCATCTTCTTCGTGGAGAACTCGGAAATGGTTCCTCCAAAGGCCAAATTTGAGAATTCCTCTCATTCTAGTACTCACAGACAATTCACCATAGTTTTTTTGTCGATTGAAATCATTACCATGTCATTTGGTATCACAATTTTTCTCGTGTCTAGGTTGTAATGATTTATACACTCATAGATTAACTTTGGGGCTTGGACCGTAACCGAAAAACTAGCTACCTTGACTAACTCGCATCCTTGGAGCTTCTCAGTGATGGGATGAATCTGCTCCAACTTCACTCTCTTTTGGAAATCCTCCATGTCATAAAAACATAGAGAAGTATCTATGAAATTTTGCAATTGAAATTTGATTCCATTTAACCCATTGAAACCCACAAATATGGTTGCCATTCTTTTGAAAATGATTTTTGAATTAAGAAAATGAAAGGAATAGCTAAAGTAATAGATATTGGCTTTTTGAAAAAGTTATGCAAATTAACAAAAAAATAGCTCAAAAGAAAGAGTGGTAGTTTGTCCAACTGTTCATGTTTCCATATATATATATATATATATATATATATATAGGAGCCTTGATTCATTTGTTGATCTTCAAAATTCATGCCACATGAATGAATTGAAGGAGATATCCATTGAAACAGTAAATGCATGAATTTAATAGATATCTAGGGGTCTTTTCACTGTTCTATTGGCTCAACAGTAACTTTCTATCTCCCCATAACTTACTTTCCCATTTTCCTTTAAGTTTTGGGAAGTTACTAATAGAGTACTCCATGGGAAAATATCCACTGGGTTTAACTTTGTTCATTAACTCTTTTCTGTAACGGTTAGATTCTTTCTATTATCCACTCTGAGACATTTTATGCACAAATTACGGATCGAACCTGACCACTAGCTTAATTTTCTTTTGAATATGGAAAATTTTCCTCATGGGTTGAAAACTTGTCGAGGAGAAGATAATTTCCATTTTTCCGCCATGGCTTTCCTTTTTAATTGACCTTTAGACCATTATCCTTTTTGGGTTCAAAAATTTCTAAGTGAGGTGCAAAAATTCTGTTTGAGCTCACTTATCATTTCTTTTCACTTTAAACTAGCCTTTGCGGGAAATCATCTTCATGGGTTAGAAACCCGCTAAGGAGAAGACAAATTCCAGATTTTTGCAAGCTTCTATTTCTATTGAGAAAGTGATAGACTGAAAGTGGATATAACTTGTAAATGATCATTATACGAGCAACATGAATCTCCATCAGACCAGGCACTAACCTACCCATAAGATCATTTTGACAAAATGGAGAACCACTCGGCTATGAAATGTGGAGAAGGGGAAAAGGAGAAATTCGATGGAGACTCGTTCCACCTAAGAAGGCTTAGACTTAGACTTAAACACAACTAGGAACTCATTATAACATAATTTTTCACCTTTTTGAATTAGTTGGAGGATGAAAAGTGGGGCAATAGCTAGCTTTGTCTAGGGACTTGGACAATCCATGTCCAAATGAGGAATCCAAATTCTCTGGTTTCGCAAAAGTAAAAGGGGGCTACACAACAAAACTAAAACAAAGAAAAATAAGGGAACAAGGGAAACCTAACTAGGAAAACAAGAAAGGGAACTAAACATAACTATAGTACAATACAAGGGTTACCTATTTTCGATTTGAAATTTGATAAAGCTTCAAATCCTGATCATTGTATGTCAAGGGCAACACTTTGCCATTCAGATATGCCAATTTAAATGAGTTTTTTTCAAAAGCATGATGAATAGTGAATGGACCTTTCCATAGAGTATTGAATTTCTTATGCATACCTTTTGGTGCCTTTTGTTTATCCCACAATAGTACACTATCTCCTATCACAAACTTCCATGGTCTCATCCTTTTATCAAACGGGTTCTTTACACACATCTAATGTCGTGTGATGTGATCCACAATTTCTTCTCTTTCTTCTTCGAGTTTGCTCAATTACAAGATCCTCTTCTCGAGTCCATCTTTATAGATGTCATCTTCAATTACTGTTCTCAGTTTTCTCATAGCCAATTCCAGAGGTAATGAAATATTAGCTTCAGTCTTGTAGATCAATTCAAAGGAGAGATGTTGATTGCCCTCTTAAGGGTCACCCTATCTGCCCAAAGCGCCTCATGAATCTTCTTATGCCAAGTTTTTTGATTGTTCAACAGCAATTTCTTAACAATATACATCAAATTCTTGTTACTAAATTCCACTTGGCCATTTCCTTGCAAAAAATACTCAGATGAATGACTGACTGTGATGCCATGCTCGAAACAAAACTCGGTGATCTCAACTAAAGAAAAATATGTTGCATTATCCATTATCAGTTTGATGGGTACACCAAATCTAACCAGTATGTTTTCCTTGATCAATTCACAAACTACTTCGGAAGTAGTTTTCTTGGTTACTTTGGCCTCCACCCACTTGGTGAAGCAATCAGTCGCAATTATAACTTATTGGTGGCTAGCACTAGATGTTGGATTAATAAGACCAATGAAGTCGAGGCCCCATTGTTGGAAAATACCTTCAATGATGATAGGTCTGAGAGGTAGAGCGGCTAGCTGGGTCTACCCATGAACATCTTACATGTTTCACATTTTGACACCCAAGAGTAGGCATCCCTAAACATGTCGAGCCAATAGTAACATTGTCTTAGTATTTTGAAAGTCGTGACTGAGGATGAGAAATGTCCACTGCATGCTTCATCATGGAATGTTCTCAACAACTTTTCCTATTGTTGTTTATCTACGCATTTGAGAAAAGTGCCATCTACAACTTTCTTAAACAATTTGTCATCCGAAATTATGTTGTTAACATCTTTTACTTGAGATCTCTTCTTTGTTTTGCTGTCATGCCTTCAGGACAGTCTCCATATGTCAGTAGATAAGTAATGTTCTCAAACCAAGAGTCTTGTAGGCCTACTACCAAAAGTAATTGCTTCTCTCCCAACTCCTTTGGTTCTTTAGAGATTGTGTTTTCTGCAATTGCCTCCCTGCTAGCTTCTTCAGGTCAGTTACAAATACGTTGCCTCCTAGATTAGTAATCACTGCACACACACCCCACATTTTTTATTTTTCTCATATCACAATGTCTGCCCACAAACCAATTGGTTGACTCCTAACTACAAATACCTTGGTTCGTCATGCATAAAACCACATTGAATTCTTTTGCAAATGTGCACACCTTTATTATTATTAGATTTAATGTTTTGATCATTATTGAGAAATTTATAAGCATAAATGTGTAATAATATTTTTAATGTTTTCAATCTTTTTATTTTGACGTGCAGAGGCGTGGGCAAGTTAATAACATTAGTAACATATGAATATTGTTGTTCTATGCATTGTAATTACCTATCAAAAATGTTAAAATTAAAGATAGAAATTAAAATAATTATTAAATTATTTAAAAGTTATAAATAATAATTTAAAATAAATTAATGTATAAATATTTATAATTTATATCAAGAATTAATATCACTTCAGCTAAACAAAGATTATAAAACATTCATTAAATTAAATTTAAAAAACTTTAATTGGTTGCCCCTAGACATGAAGTGTAAGACAAAGGGGGTTCTTTGGACAAGTTGGTGAGAGAGAGAGAGAGAGAGAGAGAGAGAGAGAGAGAGAGAGAGAGAGAGAGAGAGAGAGAGAGAGAGAGAGAGAGAGAGAGAGAGAGAGAGAGAGAGAGAGAGGTTGTCCATTTTATATAGGACATCATAGTTAGAGGGATGGGGAGATATAGGAAGAGATGAGGGAAGTTATAAAAAAATGTTCCACGTCAAAACTATAGTGACATCATTTGTGAAACCCTTGCACTCTTGAAAGGTGAAGTGCTAGTTTTAACTCTTTTATTTTTCATGAAAATGCAATGACCAATATAAGTATAATTTTGAACTTATAATATAATGTTGTATTACTCACATTGATATAATCTTGAGAAGGATTGCATGAGGATGGAAGTGCCTATAGAATATGAAACTTGCATATGATTAAATTTCTTTCAAAATGAAAACAAATACAAATATACAAATATGTAACCGATAACAAGAATAAACAAGTAAAGAAAAAACATGTTTAAGTAAGTTTTGTATTGATTAGAAGAAATGAACTCTTTTGAAAATGTGTTTTTTTAAAATATTGATGGAAGTAAAAGGAATTATAAAGAAAATTAAGTTTTATATAAATAAAATCAAAATTACAAACCATTTAAGTTTGGTTAAAAGTTTTTAAAATAATAGTATTTAATAATAGAAATAGGGTTTATAATATGTAGCTAGTGTTATCATTAATTTTATAATAGCTTTAAGATTTTAAATTTATAGTATCATAATTTTTTATTTATAGAGATTCATTATTTTAGTTTAGAGCCCAGCCCCCGCCATAGGGCCACAACCTTATTACGATTGCATCGTGCTAATAACAACTACCGAGCTGTAAAACTGCCTAGAATGAATTTAATCTAGAGGCGTGAACTTAAATTTCTAACCAGGTTTCTCCAGAAGAATGTGGAGGATGATCAAAAATATCCGAGAGAGCAGACTAGGTTAATTATGAGATGAGAAACCTGCAAGAGGAATGCAAATGGTAACATGGCTGAAAATGGGGTTGCAGGAGGACGGTTCAAGACAAAATCAGGAAAATTCAGACACCAAATATATAATATTATCTACAGTGCTTTAAAATTATCAGCATTCAACCCAAGGTGTAAATTTGTATTTGAAATCAATTTTGTGTTAAAAAATTATGTTTCTTCCATTCTGCTTGCTTCAGTTGGATAGAACCCTAGAAAATGAACCCCAACTTTTGTAATTGTGGTCATTGTAGTTGTGGTTGTGATGTAGGTAGCTGGTTAGTGAGAAAAGAAAGACAGTATGTAACAGTTGTTTCGTGTTAGGGACAAGTGGCGAACCCAGATCAAGAAAATCAGTCCCCCACTTCATGTTTTTGGGAGTTAAGATGTAAGGTTCTAGCTAAGAAGGAAATGATTGTTTTAGTGATAAGATACCCCTACCTTCAGATTTCAATAGGTTCAAGAATGATCCAAAAGAAAGATAATTAGTTGGAACAATTATCAATAGGCAGAGATTTGATATTCCTACATGGAGGTATAGAGAAGCTGATGTCCAAAAGGTAGATAATTTAGTTGGAACAATTAAACTCACACACATCTGTCATTTCTTGTTCAATTTTGCATTTTAAGCTTTAGAGTTCAGAAGCACTATCTCCGTTTTTAGAAACATGCATGAATAACATAGAATATTGTAATAAACGTATATGGCTCAGCCATTATAGGGGAGAACACAGAAGACTATCTCATGTGTACACATGCCAAATATTATGGAGAAAAAAAGCTAAAAAACATTAATAATGTTGAGTCGTACCTTTGATGTTTGTATGAGGCATTTTAGGGCCCCTATGCATTCTGCTCAATGGAGCCCTAAAATATTGGTAGGCTGCACAGCAGCTCAGCCAAACAACTTCATCATTGTACCGTAAACCCCATTGAAATATAGATTACCCAGGTCTATATACAGACCCATAGGAAAATCAAAATTCTGAAGAGTATAAATGGGGGTGGTAAAGAAACTAAGTGAAAGAGAAAGATCAAATTCCCTGAAATTTTTACGAACCAAACAAGAAAGCTAAAAATTTCAGGTTTTTATTGCTTAAGGCTGAAGCTGATAGGTATATACAACTCCAAATCTCAAAGACATATAGGATGAGATGCTGACCCTAAAAAAATTCTATATAAGATATTCGAAAAGGACCTCTATAAGACCATAACCCGTTGGTGTTAAGAGCATCACATTCGTGTGCACTGCTCAACTTATATACACCACACAACAAGCATGGAAATTAATTAACAGTTTTTCCACTCTTCCATCCAATATCTAGGATAGGCTAATCAATGCTATTAGCTTTCTTTTGATTAAATAAATATTACACCAAAACAATAATTGAAAAAATATAATAAATAATACAGCAATACTGGCAATAGTACTCAATGCCATCTTCTTGATGGTGTGGATGATGCCTCTCCAATCTGAGTATCAAATGGCTGCCTGTAAAAAGTTGTCTTTGCACAATTCTCGACAGATGATCCTTCAGGTGAAACTGATGAACATAGAATCAAAATAAAAATAGTAGCCGGTAATCATCAGAACTGGTTTTGGAGTCCAATTGAGAACAATCAATGTGTAATTTTTAGACCCACCCATAATTTTCTTCTGTAAAGCTTCTTTCCCTTGCCCTGAGCATTCAGTATCCAGCATATTTAGAATTCATTGGAATGTACAGTTCATGGGTTACTTACTGGCAACCCTGCCTTCGAATGTGAATTTTCCTCCTGGTGAAATCCGCTTTGATTCCATTCCCCCAGAAGGCAAGCTAGCAACTGATTGCCTCACTGATCGAGCTTTCAGTTGTCCATTGCCATTGTACAACCTGCTTGCTGAGGCAGGGCTTTTGGCTTGGCTTGGACTTCTGCAAGTGAAAAAGTGGTCGCAAATGAGGTAGGCAAATTAATTAGACAATAACATGAATTTAGACACCACTCTTCTTCCAGATAAAAATAGTAGAAACAAAAGGATACAAGTTGTAAACAGATCAACATACTAACAAATAAACAAACATTTCTGAGAAGGAATGGCTCTACCAAGATTGAGTGCATCTACTTCAGAAGCTTATTCATAGAATGTAGGAATATGCATTATGTTTACCTTCTCTCCACAGGTTGAGAACTCCTTGTAGAGGCTTGTGGAGTCTTTCTAATCCTTGGGACATGTTGTATTGAGGCTATGTCACTCAGATTAAGCTCCTTAAATTGCCATAAATCTGTCTCAGAACAATCACTTGTTCTGTACACATCTATGTCTGATTCATCTGTTGTTCCTGGTGGAGTTCTTCTTACCTGTGTTTCTTGCCTCCCTTTGACCTCAAGTTTATTCCTTTTGACTATATGTGCTTCATTTTGCTCCATCAAAAATTGGATGTCTTCTCTCTCGGGAAAGATCTTCCTTGGATTCGTATAATACTTCTGGTAGAACATATCAGAAATGCTGTCTTGCTTTGCCAATTCACAAGCTTCCCTCATGGCATCATTTCGTGAAGCTGCACTGTGGATGGTTAAATGTCTATTTACCATCACCTTGTCTTGCCATTTTCTTGCTTCTTGCTCTTCTAAGATATCATGTTTAATTCTACTCCTTGTGTGATTCCCACGATCAGCAGAGAGTGATCTTCTTTCAGCAGACAATGATCTTCTGTCAGCAGACAATGGTCTTCTTTCTGGAGATGGCCGGCACACTAGCCGGGGATAATTTGCATCAAGTTCCTCTCCTGTAAGGTCCCTATTATAGATGGGTTTCCTTTGCCTTCCTGAAGAAATGCTCCTACCCTGAGACTTTTTTCATACAAATATCTCAGCCTTCTTACTTTTATAGTTTAAACAGAACGATATAAAAAGTGTGTCAGTATATATATCAGATGGACGTGTAGATTTCTGCATTTACCTCAATATTTCCAACCTCTTCTGTTGGCTGTCTCCTATTTGACTGTGCTTGAGAGTCTCTGATATGTCGCTGCAATTGCAACGGTGATGCGCCAACCTTCATGCGTTGTCTTTCTGTACTATTTCTTGAGCTTCTCAAGCTCTGAGGTTGCTCTCCTTCAGATTCCTTCTTGGCTAATTGTATCTTCAAATTGTAAATCTGCAGTTTTCCATATTGACATCAACTTCTATTTAAATTACAGTAAAGAGCAAACTCAAAGGTTATCTAGACTGAAGGACAGTTTGTTGGGGAATTATAACACCAATGAACCAAAATCTTGTTCACTTATTGATCTGAAAATCTCATCAAATCCATTGACACAATGCATTGCTATTCTATAAAGATGGTAATTTTTACTGGCTTGAACATGCCCTTTGTAGTAAAAGGAATACATCCAAACTAGTTCTGAGTTTTAGATTTATATACGGTAACAATATTGTGACCTTTCAACCAGTACAAATTGGGGAAAAAATAGTAGCAGACCTGTTCCTTGAGCTCCCGAACTTCAGCACTCTCTCTATTAGAACGAGCTGCACCAAGTTCAACAGTGGCTACTCGCTCCGCAAATTTTAGAGTACTTAATGTCTCTCCATAAGACTCTGCTTCTGGACTTATGTGCACAAACATAAGAGTTTTCGCCTGCCCCCCTAATGAAAAGATACTCAAAATCAGTCTCCTGAATAATAAATACAATTTGCAACAATCAATAGAAGAAAAGAGGATTGTGACCTAAGGAATCCTGAAGCAACTGTGTTAGCTTGCTATTTCTGTAGGGAACATGAGAGTTCTTTTGTGCAAGTGCAGAAATCACATCTCCCAAGGCTGAAAGTGATTTGTTGATGTGTTGGGCTTCCTTCAATCGGTCTCCTGTAGCTTCAGATTTGTCAACCCTTTCACTTCCAGCAAGGTCCACCAAATGAAGGCATCCTCGAAGGATTGATCCAGTGGCCAAATCTGTTCCTTGTACATGCACTGTCAAAACACTACAAACCATTCTTGTTGTTGGTTCCTTTGCTTCAAATTCTAATGTTTATATGGAAGGAAAAAATCTAAGTAGAGAAAGCTATTGAAGAAGTATTCAAAGATAATCCATGGAGACGAACACAGAAATACTATAAAGACAAAAAAATTGTGGAGAATAAATGCGAAAACTACCATCATCTACGTGAATGCAACGATTGGTGGGACTACGTACTGAAAAAGCAGAGTTGACTTACCTGTGTGATCGACTACTACGGTCATTCAAAGCAGTTGCTCCAACAACACGGTTCTTCTGTCCAATGTTCATAAGGTTGATCACATCAAATGTAGACTCAACTGGTATTAAACTTGCATCAGGCACATTGAGTCCATTTTGCTGAGAATTGTTCCGAATTTCTAGTGTTCCATGGAGTCAAGGATTCCTTCAATTTTAAGAATCAGGCAATTATTGTTTGAATATGGAAACAAGAAACTTGAAGGGAATGTTAATAGGCTTATACAACAAAAGGATATCTCCGACTAGAACCATCTGTAGCAAGCAGATCTCTCACTTGCTCATTGTATATCTCTATCATTTGAACTCCTACTTGATATTCAAACACATTTTTCCTGTTTTTTGAGATTTCAAATAAATCATTCAATGCTCTATAGTTCACACCCCAATTCTCCTCTGTAATTACTTGAGGACCACTCTGAAAAGAAAAATAGATGAATCAGTGGAAGAATAGCTTTGGTAATGAACCCAACTCAGCATTCATCATATATTGTGAGTGACAACATTTGTGAAGATTACTTTTTTCTTAAAACAGTGCAGATATGGCAATGCTTGTCACTACTGCACTGTATTACCTACGAGGGCAGCATTGTTGATATGTAGCAAATGATACGGAAATCACAATAGCTTATGTGAATTCCATGGCTAGAATAGTACTGTGGTGAAACATGGAACAGTTCATGTATCCAAGATTTCTCATTATCAAATCTCTTAATTTTTACACCCTGAATGATTACAAGTCTATCTGTTAATATTCTCCTATTTTGGTTTGTTTCTTCTTTATACTCACACAAGTATACTTTTTAATTATGTTATGACAATAAAGGCTTCAATTAATCATACAGACAGTACAAATAATGTGACCCACCATTGTAAATGTCTTTCCAGAGCCAGTTTGTCCATAAGCAAAAATGCAAACATTGTAGCCATCCAGGACAGATCGTATTAGAGGTTGTGTATCCAAGAAAATTTCCTCTGTGCATTGACATGTTAAACGACAATTAGGACATGCCTATGTGTCTCATAAAGCAAAAGAGCTACATTATTGTGGTGAATTACCTTGAGTGGCAGAGGTGCCAAACACTTTATTGAAATTAAATGTCTTGCGTGCTTCCTTGCCTTGCTTAGCAGGATTAACAATCATGAGAGTGCCATTTTCTCCAACAAAATCCACTGTAGTTTGACAGCCCCCCTGTCCAGGCAAGAAAGGCCTGATTCGGCAATAGACTCTTATGCTACCTAATTCAGAAAGGAAAAATCAGGAGGATAAAACATGGCACTCATATATTTAACCTCAATAAGATTGATTATTTTAACAGATAAATACCCTTTAGATCTTGCACTTGATTATAAAGTTGTCTATTTTCTTCTAGAACATTGTGGTAACCTTCAGCTGCTTGCACAAGCCCTTGAAGATGGATCCCTGAAACATGACATTCGACAGAGGGATACATGTTCTATTATGGAAGGCACCAAATTCCTCAAGAAGAAAGTAAAAAATTGTTGCAATTGTGGCATCCTTCAGCAAAGAGTAGTATCAAGTTACCAAGATTTCCCAATTCTTCTGTCCATTTTAGTTGCAGCGTTTTGATGCCTTCCTTTGTGGTGTAGAGTGTGTACTTCAGTTCCTGTGAGATTTATGGTTTATGAAGAAGACTAATGCGGCTTTAATGCATAATAAATATTTTGTTGAAAACAATATATGTTCATTTCTGTCAATATACCTCGATTTCTCTTGCAACGTCATATTGTAGTTGCTGCTTTGGGTTAGCATTTGTATAATGATTGACTTCACTTGACAGATGAGAAAACTGTTTTGCATTCTGTACTCTAGCATCTTCATGGATGCCTTGTTTTGCTCCCAAAAAATATGACTTTAGTAGTGGATCGTCATCACATTTTAGAAGGTCCTTCAGAACCATGCTTAACTGTAAAAAGGACAAGTATAGATTATAAACTTTTTCTTGAACTACATATTTCTAATTATTGTTCTTAATGTAGCACTTAGAGTTCGAGTGCCAACAAGTGAAAAGATTTTATGAAATCAGAAAGACTTCTGGACATTGAACTTGAAGCATCACCTGCTCCCCTTGGGTGGCAAGCCGCCGCTCAAACTCCTCCATGACTTTAGTCAACATAGATTCTACAAGCTGGATGGACAATCAGAAATTTCAAGACTGACAAGACCACAAGAAAACAACAAAAAAGCTGAACAGATGCTTGACAAACCATAATGCCTGTTTAGACAAGTCTCCTATCATCAACAACCAAAATATGAGATATCCATCCTTACATTTATGACAAGCATTGAGTAAGGAGCCAAATAAACAGTAGATTCGAAGGCTTACCATAGGCAATTCTTCAGCCTTTTTGTCAGAAAGAATTTTGAGAAGTAAATTGGTGAGTGCCTGCAATGATGGATACTGTTAAGTTGAGCAATTAATCTGCCTGGACCTATTGACTTTCTCAATTTGCATACAACTCTTTTGACAGAATTAGAATATCAATGAAAAATAACTTGTACAGAAAATGAAATCGGTAATAATTATAGTCTACTTACTGTTCCATTGCAATTCATAGAGAGATCCTTGTTTGCATAGTCCTTTGCCAAAAATGCTTCAGGGAATTTGATTCTGAGGTAATCTAACAGAGCGCTTGTAACATTGTTTCCAAGCATATCCTGTTGCTTGAGTTGCCCCTGATTGCCCTTCAAAGTTAAATCATTCATTAACTCGGAGTTTTTCCCAGGTCCCTTGATGGGAAGCTTTATTCCATCCGGAAACTTCACATTAACACCATATTTTAGAAGGCCATGTGCTCCTGTTTGCTTCCAGTCGTAGTAGGATTTCAGGCCTAAAACACAATCCACCACTTTAATAGATGACCCTCCCTGAAAAGTCATACACTTGGTAAAGTAAGATAGTGATACAAGATGAAGCATTCATATAGAAATTTAGATAAGAAAAAATAATATTTTCACTGAACTATTATTGAGTAGAATCAAGAAACATAATTTTGGCCCTCTGATGCTTTTGGATACATTCTGCAATAAAATATGAAGTCTTACTTTCAACGCTACATAAAGTATTGTTGGGGAGAAACGTGGAAATCCAAGATACCAAATAGGACAGCATTTTGTTTTTAAGTTACATACAGAACTCGCTTCAGAACTTGGGGCTCTTAAACACATATATAGCTTGCAAATGACAATGGAATATCCTTGAGTGCCGTAGACAGAATATATTTTACTATTTGTGGTCTAACAGTATCACTAATAGCCAGGACAATTATCACAATGTTGATCCACTTTTGAAATTTGACAGAGATCGTCCTCCACGTTAAGTTGAGGCCGAGGAACTGGCTTTCAAAGAATCCTTGATGTAAGGGCACAATTTGGCTTTGGAAAAAAATGATCCCGACTTAATACAACTGTGGAATTTGAATATTGAACCTTCCTGCAAGTGATAATAGTCATGAAATCTGAAACTGCAACAATACAGTAGAACACAAACCTGTTCCAAATCAGAAGCCTCAAAGGTTGGCAACTGCATTTCTTCAACTGCAACAAGGAAGTTCCTCACATTCTCGAAGTACTGAATTGCAGACAAGGCTGCTCCATCCAGACAAGGGACTGAAGGTGCCGGATTTTCCACCACCTGTCACAACCTCAAGCAAAATGAACATAACTCAGGCGGAATCCAGATATATAAGAAGATTCCATGGAAATATAATTATAACGGAAGCTTTTAATTTGTGTCCTCCAGACTCTGTAAGATATATTTGATGGCCGATGGAGTAAAATAGACTAGGAATTACACAAGATTTCGGCACATTTTATGTCATTTATATCACGCTTTAAGCATATTTTACGATTTGCATTAAATCTATCTCTAAACAAAAGGAGGAACCTTGAATCGACTGAAGATTTGAATGTAGACACATATGAACAAAAACTTATAACTGCAGAAATCCAAATCCCTCGTACATGGGAAATTATGTTGGCATTGTTTTGCTGCATACCTTAGGTACAGCCCCAGGATTAACCGTGTTAAGCAAATTGCAAAGAATAAGACCGTTGTGTAGTCCCACCATAAATTCTTCTTCAGTTGGTTCGTTTGGCAGTGAATCCGCGGCTACGTCCACCATTTCTCGTAGCCATGCTGCAGCTTGATACCTTCTGGAAGCTGCAACATGCACATGCAAGTACAACCACAGAGGAATGTAAGAGCTGAAATTACTCAATGGAAGCAGGCATTTGCTTATAGCGTATACGAATAAGCTGCAAAAATCCAAATCTTAAAAATCGAATCCTGATAATAAGAGTATCTATCCAATTAGGAGAAATCTCAGAAACTACGGAAATTCAACCATCGAAGATAAAATCTGGCTGTAAATCTAAGTACACAATGAAATGGGAGAATTACTTAAAAAGTACATAGATAAACTGCGAAAAATCTATCTTGAAGGTCGAATCTGGCTTAAGATGTACATTTAAAACCCCGTGAAGGGGTTTTCTTAAACTAATACGCATAACCACTAAAGTTCAAGAGGCTCATGCGCTGATAAATTATTTTTAAGCATGTTGGCTTTAATGCTGCGTCTGTCGTTAACAAATATCCGGTGCTCTAAAACGTTTTTAGAAAATAAAACATTGCCCCCGCTGTTCAGAAGTTACAATCATTTTATAAAATAATTCGTTTTTCAGCGCTCTGCACTATAAGCCCAAAACTTCGCTACAACTGCCAACATTTTGAACAGTACAGAAGCGTTTATTTCAATCTTTTTTGACATATCACAGACATTTCAGAAGAAATTCACTGCTTTTTCTTTTAGAACAGACTACAAGCGTTTCAGCTGAAAGTTATTGCATCTTCTTCAGGAATAGATTTGAAGCATTTAATGACATCACATTTTTCTTACAGTTTCCAGGCATTTCAAAAAGAAGTGATTGCATCTTGGTCAACAACTGGGAATCAGAGTAACTTCGTTAAAGACATTCATCATCTGTCAAGCAAAAATCGCCCAGATAGACTTTAAAAAGTTTGTTTAGGCAAACGAAAGTATGGAATTTTACGCGCACTGCAGGAATTCTGAAATCTTCGATTCTTAACCTCTTACATTACCGTAAATCCACATATTCTCTTCAAACAGCCTAATCGATTTTAATTAATCACATCCTGTTGAAAGGCTTTTTACAATATCATAAAATTCGCATCATCCTTCTCAACAGATTAGACGCATTTCAATCGGAAAGTTTTTACACGTCTTGGATATATTGCAAGTCTCCAGATAAACCCAAAAACAAAACATAGTTTTCATAAGTCCTGCGGTTCCATACAGATACCATAGGAGCTCAATTTTCTATCACCACGACCTCTCTTCTAGCCGATTAGGCGCATCTTCATATTGTAACAGATGTCAAACGTCTTTACGAGATGCTGCATAAAACGTACTAGTTTATCGAGATTCCAAGACGAGAACAAAACTTATCAATAGGCGAATCTCTTGGCAGTTTTTCCGTATGACACTCCCAAACATTCAACACTGCTAAAAGAAGACCATCACAAACATACAACACTGCAAAGATAGCATTCAGATTACAAGCACTTTACCGCATCTTGGAAACAGAAATCAAACATTGCAGATATTAAATATTTCATCTGTAAAATAGTTAAATCTTCTTTCCTCAAATCACCTGCTTCCTCGGCCTTCCTGGAAGCCAGCGCTGCATAGCTCGGCCTGCTCTGCGTCGCTTCTTCGCCATTAAACGCCTCTTGACCGTTCAATTTCCTCGAATTTCCACAATTTTTCTCAGGAAAACTCGAATTCCCCGTAAAACTGAATGAAAGTTGATTTTCTAACGCCATGGAACGCAGAAAATTTGAAATCCTCTCTTTTTACTCAATAAAACATCAAAAAGGGGACTCCTTCACATTCATTTCGATTCAAAGCTCATTTCTGAACAGTTTTTGACGAAATAACCAGCGATCTGTTCGCCATGAGTAGACGAGAACGATAAGCCTGCCAAAAACAGCGCTTTTGTGCGAAAATTGAATATTTAGAGCATTCTTTGAGCTCAAATAATAATCTTTTTATCGCCGTGAGCTCTCTGTATCGGTTCAGTCAGTCGTGTTTTAATCGGACCTCAGGCTCGGAAACCATAGATTTCCCATACCTCAGGTTCGGTCCCGTGCCTCAGCCACGTAATAGAGTACATGTTTTGGCGCTGTAAAGCTTTTCCTAAATGGTCATAACAGTTGTGGAATATTTGGGAAAACGGTTTCAGGGTAATTTGTATTTTGTTTTTTATAATTACTAATCAAGGAGGGTAAAGTACTTTGCTTTTGACTAATTGATAATTTACGAGAGTTTAAAAACAGGAGTGGTCAATGAGGAAGTCTAAAAGAAATAACATTGTCACTAATTCTATCTCACATTTTGGTCTTGGGTCAACTTTGCACAAGCCTTTGGAGGAAGGAGGGAAGGGTGGAAATTGCTACAGGAGGAGGAGATTTGGGAAAGCTTGGGAAAGTCTATTAATGATAGTTCAATGTATGTTTAAGATAATATTAGAACTAAACATGTGGATTTCACTAAGGATATCATGTTAGAGGATGAAAACAACTAGTGAAGTGCTAAGGGTGTTGCAAGGAGTGCAAAAACATGGCAGGAGAAATTGAAATTTTGAAGAAAAAGATCAAGTCGATGGAAAAGAAAATGATAAGCATTTCGAAATTTACCTTGAGGGGTATGCGTAGTTTGTGCCATGTGCAAAAAAAGGTCTTGGGAAAGGATGTAGAAAAAGAAGGGAATTCCTTCATGAAGACTCGAGCCATTATGTCAGCTAGCCTTAGGATGGCTTGTGCTTGCTTTGGTTTTATTGTTCATGTTGTTATGTTTAGAAGTTCAAAATATTATTCGGTAAAGACTTATAGTAGTTTGTAATATTATATTGCTAAGGTTTTCTTGTTGGTTTTGATGTTAATCAACTATTAATGTGTTGTCTATGATGGGTTTATGATGATTGATCTACCTCCCCACACTATTTTCTTTAAGAAGACAAAACCCTTGTTTTCCTTTTATTAATATAAAAAATAATAGTTGATCACATAGGAAGCATTTTGAGATTATGATAGAAAAATTCCATCTAAAGATCTATAAATTGTAGATGATCAAAATCATGTCTCCTAATACATTAGAACTACAAGAATAAGGAATTGAGGGGTACATTAAATAAATAAAAACTTGGCACTACATGGAAGAGGCCTAACTACCTCAACACTTTGCATTATCCCTAGGGTAAACAATAAATCAATATATGATATAGAGGAGAATGATGAGACAAATAGAGGAATTAACAAAATATTTTCTCTCTTCTATCCAAAAACCTACAAGACAAACAATCAAGCAAACTCCAACCTAAATACTTGAACAATATTACTCTATTCAATCACCTCCAACAAGTCTTTCTTCTCTTTATCTTGATCCTAGGATGAAGAAGGTTAAGCTCATGGAGGAGCAATGGGTGAGGTGGTACAATGTATCTCACGTTCAACAAGACAAGGATGAAGTTGCCTTGATATTTTCATCCAAAAGTTATTGTGAATCATGTGTCAACAATTTTGTGAATATGGTTTGCATACACTTCTTAGGATAGTAGTGTTTGATTACTAAAGTCTATTGAAGAATATAAGGGTTGTTTTGGTGTCTAGAAGAGAGGCACTAACAAAGTCTTAAGGAGGAGCATCTTTGACTACAAGACTAGTAGAAGATAACACAAGTGAAAGTGAAGGAATAATAGATTTCTTGTGGCAAATAGTAGGAATAGAGCCATGTTTGTACTTGCACTTAGATGATTGGTATGAAACCTGCACATCAATCGTGTTAGGTTGAAGGATCCTAAGAAAGCTAGAATGAAGAACTAGGTGAGAGGTGGGAATAGCAAGAGCTACAAAAGATATGACCCTCATGGAGCATGTCTTTGGTTTATGTGAATGGTGGAATATCAAGTAAGACAGTGATAAGTGGTGGTTCCAAGAAGGGAGTGTTGAAAAAGTTCACACTTTTGGAAAGAGGTTCATCAAAGTCATTGAAAGGAACCAAATGTGATGGTTGAAATGAGCTTAGCAAATAAGTGCAAGCACATTCTAGGCACATAATCACCATTGCATACACATGACATCCATGGACATACATAGGTAGGCCGCATGCATAAGATTTGTTAGTCTATGCATATTTTCATCATATTGTTATAATTTTCTACTGCTATATAAAGGTAGATGTGCCAGTGTCTATGTATGCCAACATGTTTCCTATCAAAATAAATAAATGAAAAGAACATTTACGTAGAAAGGTAGATCCTTATAAAGCTCCCCATACTCATTTTTTGGTTGTCAATTTGATTATGATACAGACGATTGTTATATTCAATGTTTATCATTATTGCTCTACAAGTACATTAATTTTTATTGCATAAACACATGAGGCATAACAATGATTGCTCTATCATTTACACACATACATTTATGAATTTTAGGAAAAAACGGTTATTTTTTTAAGAAACAAAAGAATTAAGATAGGTTAATTTATCTCGAGGCTAGTGGAATGAGTCAAGTTTCTTTTGTTGCACCAGAGCCATCCCTGCGACCGAGTGGCCAATCGACCTTACCTTGGTCTTACCCAAATGAGTCAGATAATTTTACATTAGCCTCATTTCAACATTAGCCTTGAACCCACTTTGCACAAATGTTCATAATAATATGTTTTAAACAACATGTATCAACTTTACACTATAATCGTTCTTTTGTCTCTTTGGCTAAGAGCGAAGGACTGGGGTATCTATTCCACCATAATCTCCCCTGACATGAACTCGACCTCATCCCTTATGATGAAGCCAACAAGACTTGATCCCTCATAGACTCATTTAGAACCATTCAATTTCAGCGTAGATCAAATACCAATTAACTACATTATAATATTAAGAAACACGTATTCTTTTAATCTCTATATACAAATTAATATCTAATCATTATCATGACCATTATCTACAATATAAAAATTAGAAAAATAACGATCTTATGAAAGTCCACAATACAAGTAAAAGGCTTTGAATTTTTCCACGGCGTCTCAATAAAAAATTCAACAAAAGTAAACGTTGCCCACATCCTATCGCCGCCGCCCATACGTCGCGAGATTGGTCCCTGATTATAAAATAATAATACCAATAAATGAAAAGGTAAGATACGTTAAAAAGCATACATCTCATATTCTTGTTTTTGTCGGAATTTAGAAAAACAATTCTTACGTAGCCTCTGGTTCGGTGTTAGGTTCGGCAGTTCGGGCAGTAAACCTCGTAACCTTCACGTTAGGGATATAATCTCGTCCGCTACGTGGCAGTCTTACAACGTCTAGTTTTCCAGCGTGTCACATCGGACGGTCGCCGTTAAAGTTGCGTGTCACCTTCCTTTAAAAAGTTCCCCGTGAGTCCCACACGTGATTGATTCAAAGTTTTCAACCGCCCTTTCTCGCACGACAGCGCCGTCAACAGACGTGCACCTTATAACGTTAAACGGATTAGAATGTTTCTAACAGACGTACGGGGACGATCTTTCCGTAATGTGCGGAACGTATTCTGGATCATACGATCATTTGACCAAAAGACGTGCGTATTGTTAATTAATAAGGTGCCGGTGGACTCCGTTCCTTAGTTTTAGGGTTTCTTTGGCCTTTTATTGTTCTTAAATTTTGCAGAGCAGAGTATTTCTTTTCTTTTTTCTTTTTCCTTTTTCCTACAATGGTGGAATTGGAGGACATGTCATGACAAGGTTCATGCATCAAGTGCTTGGTGTCCTTGTTAGACTACCACACCCATGGAAAAATATAGTAATTAAAGATAATATTTAGTATGGTAAATTAAGTGAGGTGATTAAGAATATTTTTTTTAAAAAAATTCTTAATCACATTTTAATGTTGTTTGTGTATATTGGTATTTGAATTATATATTTTATAGTTTGTTGTAATAATGAAGATGAGGAAACCACTTGATTTATGGAGAATTTGTTTGATATTTTCTTTAAAATGAGTTGTAGAAGATAATTTGTTGTAATATTAGATGATTGTTTAAAATATACGAATTTATGAAAGATCTCTAGGTTTGTTGTTTTTGTAGGTATGATTTTCTATATGGTGTGATTTTTTATAAAAATTAGTTGTGGAAGCGAATTCTTGTAGTTTTAGTTATGGAATTTTTTGTTGTTGTGGAGTTAAGTCATGATTTTAAAAGAAGTTAGAAAAGAATCAACATGTTCTAGGGAGATCTTGTCCAAGTTTCTCTTGAAAATGAGTTGTGCAAGAGAATTTTTTACACTCACGATGAGGTCGTGGTTGTTAAAGTGAGTATTAGAAGGGAACTTATAATAGTAAATCATGAACATGAACTTGCCAAAGATCTTTAGATTCATTACTTTTGTAGGTATGGTTTTTAATTAAAAATGAGTTTTAAGAAACTTGTTGTACTATCATATCTGTTGGAAATATTCAGGACTAACAAAGTTACTGAGAGGGGAGGGGTGAATCAGTAAGCTTTAAAATTTAAACCAATTCAGCATAATAACAAATTCACCATTCATTCATCTACTTTACTGTATGCATGAAAAGATTAACACACTGATTTGGTGACCCAGCAACCTTTCAAATTGAAAGTAAAACTGGGGTGGGGATGATGCCCACGAAACTTCAATACTGCAGTATAAAGTTGGCCGGTTAAGGCTTACAGTGATCACTTCTGGTGATCTGCCCTGTTAGGAGCAAGTAGGTCTGCTAGATCCACCTTGTTAGAGGATTTACAAACATACAATGAAGTATGCACTCTGTTAGGAGATTTACAAAAGGCTGTTAAGTCTACCCTGTTAAAGGATTTACAAAACTGATTCACCTGTTAGGATGAAGCAGTGGATCTGCTTGCAACTAGTTTGCTAATTAGATCTTATGTACTGATCACTTGATGTGATGGATATATCTTTGCTGCTCCTTGATAACCTTGTTGAATACTCCGCTGTTGATTCTCTTTCAATTCGCTCTTACTTCACTGTTACTTCTCTTCATCATTTTTTTATTATCATATTTGCAAATGGCACAATACATTACATATATACCATTCCAATATTTATAGCAACAAGGTCGGCCAAACAAAAGTGGACAAAACATTACTGAGTCGGTCAGATAGTAGAAAACTCAGGTTCCTCAAACTCACTCGGTGACGTTCTGACACTCGGCATCCACTACATTACACGGCATCGTCATGCACTCGGTAGAGGTAGGGGCTTGGTCCATACTAATCACTCTGAGTAGCTTGGAACTTGGTAACCACTGGTGACTCGGTAAACATTGTGTCACTCGGTAGAAACTAACTCCTTCGATTCACTTGGTAAGCACTGAATACTTCTTTTACCTTACTGAAACTTTTATTTACCTTCCTGACTCGGTAAATACTAAATCCTTCATTTACCTTCCTGACTCGGTAAACATTAAATCCTTCGTTTACCTTTCTGACTCGGTAAACATTAAAACCTTCGTTTACCTTCTTGACTCGGTAAACACTAAAACCTTTGTTTACCTTCCTGACTCGGTAAACACTGCTGAACATACTTGGTAACCAACGAATGCTCGGTATGAACTGTAAACTGAGTGATGAACTCGGTAAGCATTTAGAATCAAATAAGTGTTGTAACTAATGACAAATGTATCATTATTCCAACAATCTCCCCCTTTGGCATTAGTGACAAAAACACTTATGAGCCAAAATTTATATACAAGATCTGACAAAACTGATTTGATTTTGCTGTGTTGAATATACATGGGCTACCTTACATATAACTCCCCCATACAATATACACAAGGTTTTTACATGAGTTATATGACTTTATTCTTTATTACTTTATTACCTTCTCCCCTTTTGTGTCTGATTTTCCTCTATATATTACTTTCTCCCCTTTTTGACAATAATGCCAAAGAATAAAAAATGTATTTACATGGAGACACCAAAATGTGTGATAAACTCAGAATGTACCTGAAGAATTAGTTACAGAGTTTTATCTCAATTGTCTTGCAGGATTTTACATGTGGAGAGAGCTACTTGAACTTCTGCAGAAAGTTCAATCACATGGTCTGCAACAGAGAAATTATTGTCATGAATCAATGTTTTTGAATATGCAATGTGTTTCTGCATTGTGTTCATGATAGGAAGGATTATATTCTAGATGTCAATCAGAGTAGACCTGATCCTTGCTTCCTCTCTCAACAATTCTGCCTGTTTCTCTGACAAAAATTTGATTCTCAGATGATGGGATGAACTTGCACTGTGGTCAGATTGCAGCATTTGGGCACTGACCTTCATATCTGCATCAATTTTATTCAACTTTTCTTTTACTTCCTTTGTATACTCGGTAACATCACAAAGTTTTGCAAAAAGTGAGGTTACATTATTAAAAGAATTTTTAATGTCAGACAAAATTGAAGTTAATTCAACTTGTTTTAATGCAATATGCTGAGCAATGTGCTCAAGCACCTTATTGTCAAATTTCTTCTCTGCCTTTTCAATCAATTTTTATTGGCCGGAGGTATCCTCATTGAATTTATTCACCGCTTCTTCTAGTTGTAACAAAATGTGTTGAGATGAATCCACATCAACACCTATAGCTTCAGTTAATATGTTTTTAGCACTTTCAATAATGCTATACTCCTGGTCTCTTTCATGCCTGAGCTATTTTTGCCTAGCCTTCTACTCTGATAGCTGACTGATCATTCTCATTTCATCAACTGATGCAGTATCTAGATCTATCTTAGGAATGACAATGTCCTTATCCAGATCTATTTCTTCATCTATTGCCTTACTGGAAAACATGTATCTCTTTGGTTTTTCTGCAGTGACTGCACCTTTGCCCTTTGAAATTGAAACAATAGTTGATGATGTTGGACTGGCTGTCAAAACTGGAATGGGACCAACTAAAGGTAAACTAAGAGAAGTGCTGGCTGTATCAAAACTTGATGTACTTCCCAAAAATGATGTACTACTCAAAAATGATGTACATACTGGTATATTTACAGTTGGAGAATTGACTGGAGCAAAAATTGGGGCCAATGTGGCTGAGGAAGATAAAATTGGTAAGAAACTGGGAAGACTTACTGTACAAGTTGCAGGTGGAAGAGATATACTCGGTGAAGTAGCTGCTGTAGTGGATGACTCGGTGGCTGATGATGTGCTTGGAAGCTCGGTAACTGAAGAAGTGACTGCCATCTCGGTAGATGAAGTGCTTGGCACTTGTATTGCAGAAACCTGGAGCTGAGAGGAGACTGGAGGAATTTGAGCAATGGATGTCTCTGTTGTGCTCACAATCTTGCTTGAAGATCCTATCTCCATAGTAGATTTTACAGTCTTTGGTGGAGAGTGAGGAAGGGAGGCAATGACATCAGCTACAATTTTTACTAGATCTTCTTCCTCTTTGTCTTGTTCATCTTCTTCTTCTTCCTCCATTTCTATTTCAGCTTCTTCTTCCTCAATTTCTTTTCTAGCTTCTTCTTCCACTTCTAACATTATTGAATGGAGATCCCCTAGAATATCTTCAATATCATCATCATCATTATCATCACTGTTGTCATTGTCCGTGATTTCAACAGTATCCTCACTGGGTTTGTGTAGATGATAGATGTTTTTCCACATGTTTGTAGCATCATTTACCACATGCTCAATATCTTTGACAAGTATCAAACAAGTGTGGAATCTAATCATCATATTGCCTTCGTGATCTTTCAGTGATTTCTTCACTTTAGCATTAGAGAGATTTGGCAGGAGATTCCTCAGGGTCTGCTCATAAATGTCTTTGACAGTTTTGGTTGCAGCTTCCCATCTTGGTTGCAATCTTTCCAATAGCTCTTTGGAGATCTGAGAGGCTATCTGGTCCGGGGAGTATTTCCATTTTCCCATTTTGTTTAGTACCAGATCCTCAATCTGCATTTTCTCCTGTTTTGTTCTGGTTTTGAATTTTAATGCTTTAAAGTTTGTGAAGCTACCTCCTTCATCTAATTACTTTAGTCTTGATTCAAAGGTGAGTGGAGGCTTAACAAATACAGGTTCCTTCTTTCCCTGTCTTGTTCTCCTGGAGAATACTGTAGTGGTTTGCTTTGTAGGTTTGGTGACAATCACCTTACCTTTCTTTCGTTGAGGCTCTTCTTCTTCTTCTTCATTTTCTTCATCTCCTCCTCTCCTTTCTGTTATCATGAGAGGTCCAGTGTCAGCTTTTAGCTTTTCTATCTTTCTTCTGCCTTTAGAGATTGCTTGAGGAAGCTTGATTTCAAGCTCTATTCTAACCTTAGCCTCTTCATAGGTTCCAAATGCAGGCAACTTGGGATCCACTGGTTCATTTACCAGTGCCTCAATGATGTCTCTTGCATCATCAATATTTAGTTCATAGGGCAATGGTTTTACCCATGCCACTCGGGGTTTAACTACCTGGATGTAGACTCTGTCATAGTCAACCATGAAACAGATATCATCCTTATACTCTTCAACAAGTTTTGGAGGTATCCTGAACCTGTTGTTCATCCTTTCCTTGAAATCTTCAAAATAATTATCCATTACCTTATCAAAATTCATACCCATTTCTACTATGAATTCGTTTATTTGATACAAAATTGGAGTATCTTTCCTCCATACAACTGCACCCTTAGATGGAAAGAATTTCTGTACATAGAAAAATAAACAAACTAGCAAAGAACCAAATTTACAAGGGTTAGTCTTTGCAGTCCTTATGCTATCCATGTTTTTATTGAATTGTTTTAATAGCACATCAACTAGGTCAAACTCCATATTTTTCTTTACAATCTTATATGCCAAATTTACAACCTCACAGGGTACACTATTCAGCCTGCTGGAACTATACAGTTTGTATGCAATAACACAAATACCAAATTTCAGTTCTATATCTGAAACATTGTTGAGCTTTAATCCTCTGCCATCCCATTCGGCTTGGGTTAATTTCTAGAGGTCATCTCGACCTAGGGTTTTGGTGGTTTTGGCTTTGGTCAACATTGGTAAGCCTGTGATCTTGTGGATCATCTTCTTTGTTATGAGGATGGGTTGTTCTAACCACAATTGTCCATTATGCACACAACTTAAGATATACCTCACCCATTTCACTTGGAAACTCCTTGGCAGATGCGGGATATGGGTTAAGCCTTTGGTTTCCAAATGTTTGAACTCAGGTTTTAGGGTTCCATCCACGCATAATTCAGCTAGGGTACTATCCATATCTAGTGTCCCTATTTCTTGCACAGTACACTTGAAATGAGTACGAATATCATTGATTAGAAGTACCTTTGGAGGGATCTGCGATTGAGCTCCATGCGGATCGAGTGATTCAGCGATGGTAGGAACAATTTTGAAATTGGGCGCTTCCCATTCGACTCCCTTCATAAGCATTTCAAAACCTCTCTTTGCCTTACTGCCACTGGTGCTTGCGGATGCCATTGCTACTCGGTGAGAGAACGATTTCGTAACACAATTTCTTTGCTGGAAAATCGCTTCAAATCACTTGAACTCGCTTGGATGCACTTGAAAATATATTTTCTTTGTGAACTCTGAATTCGTGGTGAAGAATGAGATCAAATTCTACCTTTTTGATCGAAATCCTGTCATTAATGCTTGGGTACGAAGGTAGATGAGAATTAGGGTTTTATAAATAGTCACCGACTCACTCGGTAAACCTTGCAGCCCGGTGAACACACAAAACCTTTCTTATCTTCCTGACCAAGCTCGGTAAAGTCTGAAAATCAACCTTACTCGGTAGATGCAACACTGTGAATTATGACTTGTATTTGCAATACTGATTTATCATTTCCAGTCCTTCTTTTTGGAACTGCTTAGGATATGGCTTGAAGATGCAGTCCCTTATCCTTCTTGATAAGTCTTAATTAGATATGGTGGAGTCACCCATTTCTAGAGTGACATTTTCATCATTTGAATTTTCTTTCTCGGTAGACTTAGGAATCCATTGTTGTTTCATTTGCTTTCGAATATTATCAGCTCTAGTTTTCTTTTCATCTTCAACCTTTCCTATATTCATGCAATTCTTGGCTATATGACCAAGTTCAATACAAGTATAGCATCTTATGGTTGTATCTTTCTTCCTTAGGTGATGCCTTCTACAATTTGTTCCTATGTGTCCATATTCTCCACAATAGTGACATCTACACCAAGTATTGTAATCCCAACCAAATATTGCTTTGACAATTTGTTCTACTGGATTGAGTGATTTTGATCTACATTCAGATGCCTTATGTCCTTGTTTCTTGCATTTGTGACACTTGCCTTCAAACTTTGGTTTCTCCTTGCATTCATTGGCTTTGTGACCATGCTGATTGCAATTGAAACACTTGCCATTGAATTTACTTTTGCCATTACTCCAACATTTGTTAGATGTATGACCTATCTTGCCACAATGATTACAAGTGGGTCTTTGATTCCTTTGAGTACTTTGTTCAGACGATTCACCTTCTTCCTTGTATCCAAGACCAGCTTTACCTTTTTGCTTATAGAAATTCTGCTCATTTTGCTGATTTAATTGATTCATGTCTGCTTGAGATTTCATCATCCTTTCATTGACTTGTTTTTCAATTTTTAGATCATTTTCCAAGCTTTCATTGGTTTGTCTTTCAGTTCTTAAGTCATTCTGTAGACTTTCATTTTGTGCTCTGAGAATCCTGATTTCTTCATTTGCATTGGATAGTTGATCTGCTAGATCTTCATGTTCAAGGGATTGATTTTGAGTTTCATGACTTCTATCTTCCAATTCTTCTTGTTCTTTGTTTCTTTGTTCCAAAACTTCACATAGCCTGATTGACTATATTTCTTGCTCTCTTTTAAGCTTTCTTACCTCTTCTTGCAGAGATCCATTCTTTTCTAAAAGTTCTTTGATTGCTTTGTCAGCTTCTTCTGAATTACTTGATGGTAACAAATCTTCAATCCTTTCTTCAACATAAAAATGGTCATTTATTTGTCTTGCAAGTTCCTTTCTTCTATTTAGGGATTGAGAAAGATTTTCCTTTGCTTCTTTGAGTTGAACCATGGCCATCTCCAAATCTAGCTTCTCATTCTCAATAGTTTTGTCAAGTCTGAATATCTCCATTGTCCTTGATCTTTTCTCAAGCTGTCAAGCTCTGTCCTGAGAACCACAAAGCTCTGATACCAATTGTTGGAAATATTCAGGACTAACAAGGTTACTGAGAGGGGAGGGGTGAATCAGTAAGCTTTAAAATTTAAACCAATTCAGCATAATAACAAATTCACCATTCATTCATCTACTTTACTGTATGCATGAAAAGATTAACACACTGATTTGGTGACCCAACAACCTTTCAAATTGAAAGTAAAACTGGGGTGGGGATGATGCCCACGAAACTTCAATACTACAGTATAAAGTTGGCCGGTTAAGGCTTATAGTGATCACTTCTGGTGATCTGCCCTGTTAGGAGCAAGTAGGACTGCTAGATCCACCTTGTTAGAGGATTTATAAACATAAAATGAAGTATGCACTCTGTTAGGAGATTTACAAAAGACTGTTAAGTCTACCCTGTTAAAGGATTTACAAAACTAATTCACCTATTAGGATGAAGCAGTGGATCTGCTTGCAACTGGTTTGCTGATTAGATCTTATGTACTGATCACTTGATGTGATGGATATATCTTTGCTGCTCCTTCATAACCTTGTTGAATACTCCACTGTTGATTCTCTTTCAATTCGCTCTTACTTCACTGTTACTTCTCTTCATCATTTTTTTATTATCATATTTGCAAATGGCACAATACATTACATATATACCATTCCAATATTTACAGCAACAAGGTCGGCCAAACACAAGTGGACAAAACATTACTGAGTCGGCCAGATAGTAGAAAACTCAAGTTCCTCAAATTCACTTGGTGACCTTCTGACACTCGGCATCCACTACATTACACGACATCGTCATGCACTCGGTAGAGGTAGGGGCTTGGTCCATGCTAATCACTCTGAGTAGCTTGGAACTTGGTAACCATTGGTGACTTGGTAAACATTGTGTCACTCGGTAGAAACTAACTCCTTCAATTCACTTGGTAAGCACTGAATACTTCTTTTACCTTACTGAAACCTTTATTTACCTTCCTGACTCGGTAAATACTAAATCCTTCGTTTACCTTCCTGACTCGGTAAACATTAAATCCTTCGTTTACCTTTATGACTCGGTAAACATTAAAACCTTCGTTTACCTTCTTGACTCGGTAAACACTAAAACCTGTGTTTACCTTCCTGACTCGGTATACACTGCTGAACATACTTGGTAACCAATGAATGCTCGGTATGAACTGTAAACTGAGTGATGAACTCGGTAAGCATTCAGAATCAAATAAGTGTTGTAACTAATGACAAATGTATCATTATTCCAACAATATCATGGTTTGAGAATGTAAAAAGTGAAAAGTGAGTGTCATTTTTTGTTAAATAAGTAATGTTGAAGAAGATAATTTTTTATAGTATCATATTACATGAATGTAAAGTGGGGAAAAAATAGACTACTAAATTTTATGGGTATGAATTTTAGCCAAAAATAAGTTGTGAAATAGAATTTTTAGCAGTATTAGGTCCATGATTATTATATTAAAGAGAAATGAATAGCATGTTTTTGTGAAAATATTGTATGAGTTTTTGTAAAGTTAGTTATGTGTGGAAGGAAATTTTTTTGTAGTTAGAAATGAGCCTTGAAATGATTTTTTAAAATAGTATTAGGTCATGATTATTATAATAAAGATAAATGAAAAACATATTTATGTGGAGATTTGGTATGAATTTTTGTAAAAAGTGAGTTGTGGAAGGGAATTTGTTGCACTAACAAATCACATGAATGCAAATTGTAAAAAAAAAGATTTTAAGATTGGTGAGTTTTGTAGGTATGAATTTTAGTTAAAAATAAGTTTTGAAATGAATATTTTTATAGTATTAAGTCACATTATTATAGTTAAGACAAAAGAATAGCATGGTTTTGTGTAGATTTTGTATGAGTTTTTGTTAAAAATGGGTTGTGGAAGGAATTTGGATCATAGAAGTGTAAATTTGGTATGAGATTTTGTAAAAAGCTAGTTGTGGAAGGGAATTTGTTGCACTAACAAATCACATGAATGTAAATTATAAAAAAGATTTTAAGATTGGTAAGTTTTGTAGGTATGAATTTTAGTTAAAAATAAGTTTTGAACTAAATTTTTTTTATAGTGTTGTCACGATTATTATAGTTAAGATAAATGAATGGCATGTTTTTGTGGAGATTTTGTATGAGTTTTTGTTAAAAATGAGTTGTGGAAGGAATTTGGATCATAGGAGTGTAAATTTGGTATGAGATTTTGTAAAAAGTGAGTTGTGCAAGGGAATTTGTTGCACTAACAAATCACATGAATGTAAATTGTAAAAAAGATTTAAAGATTGGTGAGTTTTGTAAGTATGAATTTTAGTTAAAAATAAGTTTTGAACTGAATTTTTTATAGTGTTAAGTCATGATTATTATAGTTAAGATAAATGAATGGCATGTTTTTGTGGAGATTTTGTATGATTTTTTTTTGTTAAAAATGAGTTGTGGAAGGAATTTGGATCACAGGAATGTAAATTTGGGAAAAGGCTTTTAGATTCAAGATTTTATAGGTGAGATAGTTAAAAATAAGATGTGAAAGAGAAATATTTTGTACTATAAGGTCATGATTATTACAAATTATTACACTAAAGAGAAATTAATAATATATTTTTGTGGAAGCAAAAATAATCAACATGTCTTGTGGGGATTTTGTATGAGTTTTTATTAAAAATGAGTTGTGGAAATGAATATGGTGTAGCATTACATCATGGTTTTGGGAATATGAACTGGGGAAAAAATGTTAAGGAAAACTTTCATTATTTTTGTAGGCATGATATTTTTATTTTATTTATTTATGGTTAAAATTGGGTTGTGGAAGGGAATTTGTTATAGTATCAGGTCACAATTATTACACTAGGAAGAAAATAATCTACATGTTTTGTAGAGATATAGTTTGGGTTTTTGTTAAAAGCCAGTTGTGAAAAGGAATTATTATGGTATTAGATCACTATTGTTAGAATGCAAACTTGTGAAAAGATCTTTAGATTTATTATTTTTGTCCATATAATTTTTTTTTTACAAATAAGTTGTGGAAGGGAATTTTATAGTATAATGTCAATATTCTTATAATAAATTTGTTGTAGATTAAAATTAGGGTTTTGACAATGTCAATTGCTTCTCATCATTTTTTTAACTATAATTCTTTTTTGTTACAAATGAATTGTGAAAGAAATTTTAAATAATATTGTCATAGTTTTAAGAATTGTTTGTGTGTGTGTGTGTGTGTGTGTGTGTGTGTGTGTGTGTGTGTATATATATATATATATATAATGCATGTGAGTTGTGATTTGTGATATCGCTAGTGAAGTTAGTGATTTGTTGAGCTCTTTATGCAAGTTCATTTCTTGGTGGTTGTTTTTCTCTTTGACATGAAGCATAATTTATAAGCAATTTAGTGTGATATTATATTTTTAATATTAAAAACTTACTCTAGAATGAATACTATTATTTTGAGAAAAATATATTACATAATATATAATACATGTATATTATAGTTTTCTTTTTATATTAAATAAATTACAAATTAGAAAGCTTTATGAAGGTGTATTGAATTATTTGTATGATTATTTTTCTAAAAAGCTAATATTTTAGAGTAATATACAATTCAATTTCTAAAACTCAAATAATTATAACGATCTAAAGATTCTATTTTGTCACTCAATTTTTTTAAACTTCATAATAGATATTTGTAATATTCATTTACATTCTTAAATTCACACATCAAACAAGAATAAATTTGTCTTGCCAACAAAATAATAAATACTCTAAAATTACAAATGACTAAAACAATTTTATAACAAGAATAAAAGTAATCTATTAGATTATTTAAGACATATTCATAAACATAATAATTATAAAATAAATTGTTTGAAAAAACTTCACATAAAAAGTATCAATCTTCCAAATACTTCATTCTTCAATCAATCATAAAAGCATAATTTGTCAAATAATAAACAAAACTAATACATTTATGCTATAATTATAATTAATTAATATAATTAACAAATTTAATAAAATTTATAATAAAAATCACAATAAATTTAAACAAAGAAAGAACCATAGCTTTAATCAATATCTGCATACTTGCATTTTCATGTTATTTTTAAAAATAAAAAATTTAAATATTAATTGAATTAATAATCAGTTGTATAACTACATATATCTCTCAAATCAAATCATGTTTATTCTTTATCCATCATCCAAACGGTAAAATAAAGATCCCATATGGACAAGAGTAGGTAAAACTATCAAAACAACGCTCACAATGTCCCCACCACTAACTTCAGACTCATTGCATATGTGAGAAACAAAGTAACTCGGCCCCTCCTTTATTTTTATAGACATTGAAATGAGAATCCTATGCATAATTAGGGTTTCAAAAATGTGCACAAAAGCAAACTTAATTATACATAGTTGGGATCACAGAAGTTGACTAAGAGACCTAAAACATAACAATGTCATTTTGTTACACCCATTATGATGATGGCACCACTTGCTTTTATAGCTTTCTCAAGATCAAAATGTAACTTAATCCTTAAGCCCACATATACAACACTCATAAATGATGAATATACATGAATTCTAATCTAATAAATCATGCATATACATGAATATGGCCCCAAGTTATGATGTTTTGTGTGTATACCTTTACTTCATTCATTGAATAGTGATGAGATTAGTGTTAAACAAATTAGTGAGGATGACAAGATATATAGTCAAGCTCACTAATAAAATTAAAAAAGCAACGTTTAAAAGCTAGTGGAAATCAATAATTTACATAGCCGTTCAAATAGTAAAGTGGACACTTGGGCCATTATGAAGCTTTTAAAGATTGAGATGTGACATGAAAAATGTTATAAAATGTGTTTTGTGAGGGAAAGTTTCAAAAGGAGGTTAGCAAGGAGTCACCTTGAAGAGTAAAGAATGTCACATGATGATGCTACTTTTTGATAAAAGGGAAAAAAATATGCTTCATTAATTTTATCATGGAGTATGTATTATTAAGCAAGAGAAAATTCAAAAAAAAAACTTATCATGATGTATGTATTCTTAAGCAAGAAAATTCAATAGCTTGTATAGTGGAGAAGATTATTTGGGGAAGATATTATTATCACCTTGTATGGATTCAAGTATTGATCTAAAAAAATGCATGCCTATGGAGCACTTATACCTAAAATATAAATTAAAAACTATATTATATACTAAGTGTCATATATTGAAGAGGATGGGGCCATCAAAATGGAATTTGCTTTTGACCATGAAAACATGGCATAATTTTGGGATTGAATAAAAGATTATTGATATGAATTAATATGATTCAAATTAATATATCAAATTGACAATAACATGAGAAACACTAATGATTAGAGCAGATATTTCGATTTATGGCTGTTCAAAAGATTGATGATGCTTTTCCTCAAAAAGTATAAATTAATTGACATGTTATTCTTGGTGTGGTCGGTACATCAATTGTTTCAATTAATATCTTTTGAAAGTTCCATGGCCCTCCATGTGTGGTTATATTTATTAACTCATTGATCAAAGACAAAAATTGGAACTTAATAATTGAAGTACAATTTATACTATTCAATAAAATGTGAAAACCTCCATGTCGCCTTACAAATTTATTTATAATTGGCTTAAATATTCAAGACTAAGTTTTTGGTAAAATATATGATATTTTTATAGTTATTAGAGTATAATAAAAAAAATTCAATTTTTTTTGAAATAATGTTTATATTATATAAATGATGTATTATCAAGTCGATGGTAAACTATGGCTTAAACACCAATTTAAAAATTATTATGTATTATTATTATTTTAAATTAGGAGTACTCTAATTCAAATATTGCTTTTAGTCTTTATTAAGAATGTATAGTTTTAAACTTCTTATTAATTGCAATGAGGATGTTGAGGCCCTAAAGAAACAAGCATGTCAAAATGGAAATTACTTTGAAATTTGGATGGTAAAAATGAAATTTTATGGAGCTTCTAAATGCATCTCTAGCCCCTCAAAGTCAAGTTGCATTAATTGTGATTGGACAAATAATATTGTATAAATAATATTGTATGTAATCATCAAAACACCTCATAGATGGAACCTATAATAAAGTACAATTGTATGCCTTACTCATAGGTTTGAAAATGTGTAACTAAAAAAAGATAAAAATGTAAGATTGAGTGAGACCCAATGTTAACAATTAATGTAAAAAGGCCTAATTCTCTCAATGGGTGGAAACTCGTCTCAATTCTCTCAAAAGTTCCAAGGGAATTATCAAATTTGGGTGACTATGTACATAAGCATATGTATAGGGAAGAAAATGGGGAAGATGAGCTATTGGATAACTCATATATTGACAAAGAAGATGACTTGGTATTAGAAGCACGTGAATATGATTACCCAAATAATAATGATAGTACAATCATGATAGGTGGTACATCAAAGAGATCTATCTAGTCCATGTAGAAAGAGTCACATAATGGAATCAAGAAGAAGCTATTGGGAGAAAAATAAGGCTATCCTTCACATTGTCAATTTTTTTTTACAATTTATCTACAACATGCAGTCTTACATTCTAGGCATCTAGGTCCCATTGCAATTTAAAATCCTTATAATCCTTTAAATCATACCTAAAAGAACCATATTTTAACCAGAATACCAACAAGGGTCAACTATAACAAGTTATAGAGCCTTGACCTACATCAAGTCAACTGGGAAAGATTACATTCTCCAAGATGTCAAAAATGTATTAAAAGGTATAGATTAGGACATAAATCATGAACACATCCATCAAACACATTTTAAATGATATATGATCTAAGAGATATGTCAACCAAGGATCTTGAAACATCATGATTTAAGCTTAAGAAGCTTCGCCAATTAGGAAATTTCTTTGCAAGATCAAAAAACACAAACTAGTCATGAGATGAAGAATAAGAATGTTCCACCAAGAATCTACAAGATCTTAACCAAATAGTAATAGATCAAGGTGTGAATCTAGGTATAGGTTTAACATGATACTAGGAACTTGTCATGAGATGCACAACTGCAAAAGATTCAAACTGAAGGAACATTGCAATAAACATTAAGACTGGCAGAATAGGAACAAATAAGAACAAACTAAAAATACATATTTTTGGTTGATGCAAGATTTCCATGAACCCAAGATTCTCTTGCATCAAACACCCATGGTTATTGAAAATTAAGCCTCTTACTTTGTTGGGCATAGAGGAAAACTAAGATAATCAACCTCATATTGAGAGATCCATAAAGAATCTTCTATCCAGTTTGTCCTATCATTTGACAAGATATTCTTGTACTCTTACCTTTAGTACTTCTACCAATTTTTTTATCCAAAATATCTTCTATCTACTTCTTAGGATATTTATGCTCCACATCTAATCCATCATTTTTACTATAATCTACCTTATCATACTCATATAAGTCTGCAACATTGAATATAGGTGATATATTCATGTCCTTTGGCAACTCCACTTCATATGAACTCCCTAAATCAAATATCCTTAATATCTTAAAAGGCCCAAACTTCCTCATATTCAACATTATGTATGTTGCAACAATAATTTTATTATTATTAGTTATTATTTTTTATTTTTTTGAATTTACCATCATGTCATCTCCTACTTGAAATTATTTATATCTCCTCCTTTAATATACTTTCTTTTTGTACTTACGATTCATTTTATCCAGATTTTGTATTACTTCCTCATGCAATGAATTCATAAGCTCTACGAATTCTTATTCATTTTTACTAGTCCTCTTAACCTTATGACTAATATCCCTTAATTTTGATACTCCTTTAGAAATCATTTTTGTCACAATCTCAAATAGTATCTTCTATATACTTCTATCCACTGAATTATTATATACAAGCTCTATTTGAACTAGGACTAAATCCCAATTCCCAATATTCTCTCTAGTCAAACATCTTAACAAGTTCCCTAAGATTTTATTTACTACCTCTTCTTGTACATTTTTCTGTGGATGAAATGAAGAACTAAATCTCAACCCATTCTTCATCAATCTACTTCCAAAGTGTCCTCCTAAAGTAACCAACAAACTTATTGTCTTTATTTAAAACTATGCTTTTAGGTAACTCATATAATCTCACAACTTCTCTAAAAACAAGTTAGATACATGTGTTAGAATGATTAGAATAAATGAGAGGGGGCAGGTGGTTAATCAATTATCCTTAGGTCCAAATGTACCAATTAAACTTTTAACAACTTCAAACAACTTAATCAAACTCATAAATCCACTTGGCCAATATAACAACTCATTAGCAATTCAACATATTCATCTCACACTAGCTCTTCGTTCAGTATATGTAGAATAACATAAATATTTAATAGTAAATAATAAATAGTGTATATGTGAAATGCGGGCCTCAGATCCTCACACTCACTTTAACATGGTCATCATCTAAAAGATCATCCCAGAATGAATATGAGATTATTCATCTGAATAATCCAATAGTTTGACTTGTTTCCTTCTAACTAGAAGGAATTTGCCTTTGCTCTTAGAATGAGAAGCATGTAACCAAACCTCTAGAACGAATGATTTTAAGCTATATGAGATATGCAAGATTAGTCTAAATATATACAAGATTACTCTAAGAATAAGAAAGAATAATTAATCTAAATGGATGCATTATTAAACTATAATGAGATTAATATGCAAGAATATTAAGGTAAGAATGCAAGAGAAAATGAGTAGATATTTCAGCATAAGTTCAATGCAAATTCAATTCAAACTCCATAATGAGGGATCAAAGGCTTCTTAAGTAGAACTCCGATTGATGATCAAGATTAATCAGAATGGACGATCAAGATTGAAGATAAGACTCAACCATAATGGAAAATTCCTTATGAAAAGGGAGCTAACTGATTGCTTTTGAGTGGAAAAAGGAGTTAACTGATTTGATTTTGAGTAGAATAAGGAGTTAATTGATTTAATTCCCTTTCTAATTTTAGTTCATGTAGAGTTTCCATTTCTAAACTGAAGAGAAGATTTGGAGAGAATATTTAATTGAATAAAGTAGAATTTGACCTCATAAATGGATAAACTTTAATTAATTGAATAATTAAATTCAATAATTAAAAATAGGAGATATCTTATTAAATCAAATATATTTAATTCCTTTTTACATTAGCTAAAGAGGTAATTTTAATTTAATTAAAGTATGAACACTTATAATTAAATTAAATCAATAGGTTTATTATAGCTAATTTGAGTTGATACTTAGGAATTAAATAAATAGTGTGACTAATGTAGTTTAGGGTTTTCTGCATTTGACACCTAGGTCAAGTAGCGATTATCAGAATTAGAATTGAATGGTAAAATAGGACTTAGGAAGAATTCAATAGATCATAATTGTTCAATATGGAAATGTGCCAATTTTGGGGTATTACAAATAGCTTGCATCATGAAAACAACATTCACACAAGTATGACACCAAGATTTAATGTGGAAACCCAATTTGGGAAAAAAAACCATGTAACATGTTGCCACTTTTCACTCTTTTGAAGTGAGCTAGGTTAAGAGTGAAACTTGTTCAAGTTTACAAAACACATTGTTAGGCATAACCTTGTTAAAGGACTTAATCACCCTATTAGGAGTGACCTTGTTAGAGGTCTTTATCTAGATCATTCCATTAGAATGTCACCTTGGTTAAAGGATTTACAATATGATTGAACTAGATCAACCTTGATTAAAGGATTTTATTGTCACAATGGTTAGAAAGTAACAAATAGGTTTGATCTGATAAAATATAACTCACTTTGAGAATTTAGATTTCCATTTGACTCATCTCTAGTTCATTGATTATACTTCATCATATTCTCCATCTCTGATCTGCTTGGCAACTCTTCAAGAAATCACTCCTCACCAACTTCTCACTTTTCCTCTGCTATTATGTTCTTCATAGGTTCTTCACAAATTCCTCAATCCAACAACCAACAACCCAACATAAAACATCTCTTGTGCCTCCTTCAATATATGGGTTTGAACTTTCCCACTTAAACATAACTATAGATTGTAGGGTTTGATCAGATTCATGTTGGTCTCAAATTGGTTTTGACAATTGAGTGTCAACACACTTAACCATTTTTCATATAGAAGCCGAGTACACTATATGTCCCAAGCCAAAATTCCAATAGGTGCTGAGTGATCTTCATGTGCCGAGCAATCTTTAGATGTTGAGTGAAGATCAAGTGCCGAGTGACTTCAAGTGCTAAGCATTATACAGGTGCTGAGTGATATATAGGTGTCGAGTCACAGTTGATGCCGAGCAAGTGAGAATGCTTCATGTGCTGAGTGAGCCAAAACTATGCATGTGACAAGCAAGACATAATGTAATAGGTGCCGAGCAAACTAAGATCAAACATGTGCCGAGCACCAGTAATCTAGTATGTGCCGAGTAACATAGAAATCAACATATGAGTTTGTGCCTTCACAAACTTAGATGTAAACCATTTTTTGAGCCGACATAGAAGGATCTCAAAGGATAAGAACAAATCTTTTATATTTCCTATGCAATCAACATGCAACCAATAAGAAAAATGGAGAAGGCATGCAAACAATGAGAAAAGTGCAAGGAATGAGTGGGAATTAAAGATTCAATATGGATCGTAGATCCATACCTAACCCTAAGTCTTCATAATCTTTAAAAGGAGGACGAAAAACCCCATTGTATGTGTGGATGATAATAGAGTATGGGTAAACTATAATGAAATTTAGTGGGAAGTGTGAAAGACTTAGAGGAACATAGCATCAATTGCATATCTAGTTGATCAAAATAGAATAAGGGCTACAAACAAATATCAGATCAAGCAAGGATCATATCAGAATGAGCAGATCAAGTGCCTGAAATCAGAAATTTGAGATTGTAAGCAATCAGGTTTATGAATCTAATACTCTCTAGCAATTGTATTAGAAGGAAAATCCTATGTTGATAGGTTAGCTTAACATCTAGGTTGTAGATCCTTTGAAGAGGTGATAAAATCCTTTAATAGGGTGACATTTCATGTAAAGTGTTTTTAAATCATTTAACTAGGTCACTATTGACATAGTGTAAAGCCTTTAATAGGGTAGACCATCAGAAGTGGTCAAACAATTATTGTTGCAGTGATTTTGTGGGTATCATCCCCACCCCAATTTTACCTTCTTATTCCTGGAGGCTTTTTGGGCTACCAAATTTCTAGTGTTATGTGTGTTGATGCATGTGTTTATTTTATGTTTATTTAATATGTTTACATGCATGCAGTTTACTTTCAATTAATTTTTTAAAGGATTTGAAAAGGTTAAAGTGTGGTACTTCTAATTCACCCCTCCCCCCTGCCTCTTAGAAGTACTCTTCCCATTTGAATATTCCAACAATTGGTATCAAAGCAAGGTACTCACAAGGAAAATCCTAACAACTTAGAGAAAAGATCTGAAGATGGAAGTCTTTGAACTTGGGAAGATCATAGACAATCAGGTGACTGATGTGCACCTCGCTCTACACAAATTGGAGGAAGCCAGAGAAGAATTGAGAAATTCCTTGAAAAGAAGGAAGGATATAGCCATAGCTGAAAATGACATACACTACAAGGAGATTGACACCACACAAGTGTTTTACAATGGAGATTCTAAGGAATTTGATGCACCAATAACTGAATTGATGGAAAAGAATAGAGCTCAAGTAGAAGAGATAAGGTCTCCTAAAATTGAGCAAGAGTCACAAGCAATGATGTTGTTGGAGATAACTGAACAAAAGAAAAGAACCATTGAGGATAGGGCCATGCTTGAGGATGACAAAAGAAACCTTGCAAAAAAACTAGAGGAAAAGTCCATAAAGCTTGCAAAAGTCTCTAACATGCAGATAGATACCCTTAGCCAAATGATGAATGCTCATTATGAGCTAAACATGAAGGACATTGAGATCTCCACCTTGAGAATGCAAAATGAACAATTGCAGAATGAATTAAGGAGAGAGAAGGAGGTGTAGCAGAAAGCTTCAAAAATCCCAATGAGGCTATCAAGTACTTTGAGCAACTACTGAAATCACCAAGGGCCAGTAATGATACTTCAGGACTTGGTTACGCTAGCACTTAACAAGGAGAATCATCCAAGACTACAAAAGAAAGGAGTAACAAAGGTAAGAACACTAAACCTACTTGTCATTTCTATGGTAAAAAGGGACACACTGCTAATGTATGTAGGAGTAAGAAGAACAATCAACATGATAAGCCTAAGAATGCAAGCTACTATCATAAATGCAACAAGTAGGGACATCAATCACATAAATGCAAGACTAGAACTATAAGGACACCAAAATTTGAAGGTCACTACTACAATTGCAAGAAGTATGGACATAGAGCATTTGAGTGCAGATCCTATGTGGACACCTAATTAGCCTACAAGGAGAAACAACCATGCACACCAGTACAATTGGGATTACAATACCAGGCAGAGCTGTCATTACTACTAGAAGTATGGGCATGTTCCTAAGAACTATATAAGAACACATTTCAGAGGAAACTACAATAGGTGGTTGAGTCAAACCACATGTTTCAGTTGCTTGAAGAGTGGTCATATTAGTAGGTATTGCCCAACAAGGTCTAAGGAACCCAAGTCAGAAGTCAACAAAGGAAAAGAGAAGGTAGATGTTGAACAAATCAGAGGGCAAATAAACAAGACTTGGAAGAAGAAAGATGAGTGCAACACATCAAATGAAGGGATCACTTCACCCAAGAGGTCAAGTGGTCACATCTCATCCAACTAAGCATGAATAGGTGTATGGGACTAATATACATAGTTATATCATGCATCAAACCCAAGATAAAGAAGTACTATGAAAAATAAATCAACATGAGAAAAGATGCCAAGTCAAAATTTAAAGTTTTTGCAAATACTACCGAATTGTCCTTAAATGTTGAATAAAGCTCCAGTGCATGCTGAGTTGCTAGTAGCGATTGAGTTGATGGTTGATGCCGAGTTGAGAAATTTCAATGGAAGTTGAGTGAAGTGGAAATCTAGTAGAATTCGAGTGAATGAAATCCAATGGGAGTTGAGTCATGTTCAAACCTTCAAGTGTAGAGTTTACAACTGTGTGCACTAAGCATTTTAATGCTAGGTTTTGAAAGGTATAAGGTCAAATTTTGATCATTTTTATGTCATTCAAATGCCAAGCAAAGATGAGAAGAGTGCAAAAGTGATCAAACAAAAACCTTGAAGCCTTATCTATTTCAATGGCGATTCAACATAAATTTCATCAATCTAAGGTATTTATCAAGTGCTGAGCTATGCAGTGTTAAAGTTTTAATATATTGAAACCCTAGATTGGTATAATGGCTTCTAGTTATAAGAACCCCATAGGAAAGGAAAGTCATGAGGTCCAATTGGTTAGTAATGAAGTAAAACAACTTGAGTTTAGACCTATTCTTAAGGTAGCCTACAAAAATGACCCTGCCAGTGCGTTGTCCATAATTCCACCCAAGGTTGTCATGGTGTAGGATGTAAGGAAGTATTACAACTACAAGATAGGAGCTATAGGTGACCTTGAGATATTCCAAGCCTATGACAAGCTATGTGACAATAGGATTTTGAAGCATAGGTTTCAGATAGTTGAGAAGAAGGGTTTAACAAATGCCCTAGTTTATCCCACAGGTTTCAAAATAGAGTGGATACAGATTGTCTTGAGCAGAATACACAATGGCTATCTGTGGCTAGAAATAGGACCAGCTAAGATTACCAAGAGGATACTACATAGGATTATGGGTTTCCCAACCCTAGATTGGCCTAAGACCTTGATAAGTGATTCAAAAGAGGTCATTGAAAGGAATACAAGGGCTAAGTGGAATGAGAGGGGTATGATAATTGATACTGTAACAGATCCTCTTCTAGATTTTGCAGTAAGAGTGATATCTCATGAATTTTACCAATCCAACAGATTAAACAGTGTACGATGCATTGCTATTGATGTAGCCTATAAGCTTGTAAAGAAAGATCATACATATGATCTAGCAAAACTGATGCTTCAGCAGATAAATGAGAACCTAGGAGCAATTAGAAGGTCAAAAGGAGCTCAATGCAAGTTTAGTCCAATTCTTGTGTGCATATTTTTCTATGTCATGGAAGAGTTTTCGTCAATTGGAAAGGTGAACTAGAATCCAAACAAAACTACAATCACTCAAATCAATGAGTACATTGAACAGATGGGTGACAACTTTGAAGCCCAAATGACAAGCTATTTTGAGGATTTTAAGAAATTCATGAAGCAAAGGTTGAGGATACCAGTTTCCCTAGTGGAACAAGATGTCAATGATATATGTTTCTTAGTGGACATTGAATACACCTACATACAAGCAACAATTCTAAGGGTAAGATGGCTTAGACCATTAGGTTATGAATTGGATATTGATCAAGCATCAGTAGCAATCACTACATTGCTTGTAGAAGAAATATACAAGACTGCCAAAAATTTTGGCACATATGATGTTGTGAAATCTAAAGTTGAAACAAAGTTGAAGACAACCTCTATAATTAAAAGGAAAGATAAACTAGTGGAGAAGACAAAGAAGAAATTTGGTGCATAAATTGAAGGGGCAACAGGTGTAGAAGAGGAGGAAGAAGAAGAACAAGGGCAAGGCCCAATGGAATTGACCCAGGGCTTAGGAGAAGATAAGGAGGAAGGTGTCAAGGAAGAAGAAGTCAAGGAAGCACCTACACAAGCCGAGCACTAAAGGCATACCTTTGAAAATCTCTACAGTAGGCTCGAGTTCTACAAAGGTGACCAGGGTGCTTCACTATCGAGACCTTGAGTTAGATGAGGAAATTGTCATACCTACCTATGATTCAAAGATTATCACCATTGAACATATTACAAAGATGCAGGATGCATTAAATAGAAGGAGAAGACAAGAAATAATTAGAAAGGAGTATAAGCACAAGTGAACATTACTTGAGATGAAGGACATCTTATGGATGCCTTTAGCTTGCAGTCACCAGATGAGTCAAAGCCTATATTGGAACAATTATCAGATATAGTTGACTAGGTGACAATCAAAGACTAGGACACCAACGTCAAACTTATGGAGTGGTCTAAAAGGAAGTTTCAAGGGAAAGTAAACAAGAAAATATCCAATGGCATAGCACTTACATAGGTAGAATTGGCCAAGAAGATTGAAAAGGTCAAAACTGTACTTGAGAACATTTTCTCACTGTACAAAAAGCTGTGTGATTTTTCCAATTTCACACAAGAGACAAGACAAAGGATATTGAGCTTGGAGAGAAATCTTAAGATTTCTAGCATGCAATTACCAAGAGATCCAGCTCAAAGTGAGAAGCATTTTTCTCAATCGCTTCAAACTCTCAAAGGAGTTAGCTGCACTAGCAAGTGAAGAGGCCAATATAAAGGCCAAATTGATGTAGATACAGTCCTCCATTACCACACATCTGGAGGTCCTCCACAAAGAGCAAGCCTATGTAGAGAATGTTCTAAAGAAAGATCCTAATCTTTCTACATTAGATGGGCTTGTACATCTTGCTACAGAGACTACCATCTAGCATAAGTCACTAGAAATTGCTCTAGAGAATTGGGATGCAGCTCTCAAGATGATAATGGAGGTAAACAACACATTTTTGGCAAGATATGGTATTACTCCTTAGCACCCTTTGACATAAGTATCAAAAAGGGGTAGAAAGAAAATAAAGAGGGAAATATAACTAAGGGGGAGAATACTAAGTATTCTGGTGATTACAGTCTTTCATTCATTCTTTTGGAGAATAAAAAGGGAAAAGATTGTAGATAGCCAAAAAGGGGGAGATAAGACATAATGTGTAAATAGTGTGGGGGAGAAATAATGTTTTGGGGGAGATATGAATAAAACCTACAAGTATAGACAGAATAGCTCAACAAGAAAGCACAGGAAATAGGAATAGGGCAAAGGCAAAGAGTATCAGATACATCAACACAAGAATTTTGGTTGCAAGAATGAAATGGCACAATTAGCTCAAGGGGAGTTATAAGAATTTTAAGTTATATTGTTCCTTACAAAATTTTGAACAAGTTATTGAACATATTGGATAATGTACTCATAAGATCAAGCATAAAGCTTAGGCAAGTGTTTTTGACACTCATGTCAAAGGGGGAGATTGTTGGTCTTAGATTGGTTTTGACAATTGAGTGTTAACACACTTAACCACTTTTCATAGAGAAGTTGAGTACACTATATGTGTCAAGCTAGAATTCCAGTAGGTGTTGAGTGATCTTCATGTGTCGAGCAATCTTCAAATGCCGAGTGAAGATTAAGTGCTGAGTGACTTCAAGTGCCGAACATTATATAGGTGCCAAGTGATATATAAGTGTTGAGTCACAGTTGATGCTGAGAAAGTTACAATGCTTCATGTGCCGAGTGAGCCAAAAATATGCATGTTCCAAGCAAGAAAAAATGTAATAGTTGTTGAGCAAACCAAGATCAAACACGTGCCAAGCACCAGTAATCCAGTATGTGTTGAGTACCACAAAAATCAACATATGAGTTTGTGCCTTCACAAACTCAGATGTAAACCATTTTTTGAGCCGACATAGAAGGATCTCAAAGGATAATAAGGATAAGAATGAATCTTTTCTATTTCCTGTGCAATCAACATGCAACCAATAAGAAAAATGGAGAAGGTATGCAACCAATGGGAGAAGTGCAAGGAATGAGTGAGAATTAAAGATTCAATATGGATCATAGATCCATACCTAACCCTAAGTCTTCATAATCTTTAAAAGGAGGATGAAAACCCCATTATATGTGTGGATGAGAATAGAGTTTGGGTAAACTATAGTGAAATTAAGTGGGAAGTGTGAAAGACTTAGAGGAACAGAGTAGTAATTGCATATCCAGTTGATTAGAACAGAACAAGGGCTACAAACAGATATCAGATCAAGCAAGGATCATATCAGAATGAGTAGATCAAGTGCCTAAAATTAGCAATTTGAGATTATAAGCAATAAGGTTTATGAATCTAATACTCTCTAGCAATTTTGTTAGAAGAAAAATCCTATGTTGATATGCTAGCTTAACAATTAGGTTGTAGATCCTTTGAAGAGGTGATAAAATCCTTTAACAGGGTGACACTTCATGTAAAGTGTTTGTAAATTCTTTAACTAGGTCACTATTGACATAGTGTAAAACCTTTAATAGGGAAGACCATTAGAAGTGGTCAAACAATTATTGCTGCAGTGATTTTGTGGGTGTCATCCCCACCCTAGTTTTACCTTCTTATTCCTGGAGGCTTTTTGGGTTACCAAATTTTTGGTGTTATGTGTGTTGATGCATGCATTTACTTTATGTTTATTTAATATGTTAACATGCATGCAGTTCACTTTCAATTATTTGTTTTAAAGGATTTGAAAAGGTTAAAGTGTGGCACTTCTGATTCACACACCCCCCCCACTCAGAAGTACTCTTCTCATTTGAATATTCAAACAATTCATTGAATCCATCCATCATTTTGTACTTCTTGTCCTTTCCTGAAACTTTTGGAAACTTCTCGTTAAATCCTCACCTTAGATCACTTAAAAAACTCAATTCTTGCATTAAATATGTTAGCTTATGAATCCTTATCATCTACACAATTTGACTCATCTGTAAATTCAATTGTGTTGATCTCAAATCTTGATTCTTTCACAAATTGTTAAAATATTGGCACTTGGTAATCACTATGTTATTCAATTCAATCATCACTACTAATTTGTTTCGTTCGGCTTAAACTATCTTGCTTGGCTATTACTTAATTCCTTAATCTTCTGCTTCAACTTCATCATTTACCTAGTAAACTGTCACTCGATCAAGTTTAATGTTTTACTCAACATCTTGTCTATACATCAACTCATCTTTCTTCTTCACTTTATATAATGATCAAACAACACATTATCTTGTCAAATACTAAATGATCAAGTACCTAATGTAATTCCATCATACTTATGCCACTTTACTTAGCAACTTTACTTGTTCATCTTGTTATCTCTCTTTTCAAATCCTCTTCATCAATCAACTAATATGACACTCTACACTATTAGAAAATGTCTTACTAGCAAGTTTTGACATCAATGCCAACATAAAAATTATTTTAGTTGTAGTTTCCAACAATCTCCCTCTTTGACATTGATGGCAACACCTTTAGTTACCATGCAATAACAAAAGTGTTCTCTTTATTTGTCACTTGCAACTCCCTTTGTATTAGTTCTTCATTAATATCCTTAGTTCCATTATGATTCTCATCCATGCACTCTATGATATGCTCTCTCTTTGCTTCTTGTACACTTCTCCCTTTATGATACCAATTGTGATTCTTCATTATAGTACCAATTTTATTAGCTTCCTCTTTGATATACCTCCATGTTTGGTAACTATTAGTTCTTCCTCACACATCTTCAGATATTACATTCATCCCCCTCTCAACTTGTATTGAATGGTAACTTAGCAACATATTCTCCCTCTTTCATAACAATGCCAAAAACATCATCCTCTATACACATCATCCTCTTTGATCATTATACTAACTAATCTTTGAAATTATCACTCCCTCTTTCATCTTTTCTCTTGACTATATCAGCATGTGTTTACTTGCAACTTCATTAGCTCATACTTCTTTCTTTTTATAGCTTTAGGCAACTCCTAAAGTGTGACCTCCTCCATCAATTTGTAAGATATTCTGATCATAACAATTGATGCAATCATGCATCTTTTCTTAGTTTTCCTTAGATAGTGGAGTGACCCCTAACTTACCTCTTAGATATATAAATGAATCCTTAGTTAATGCCTTAGTGAATATATCAACTATATGTTCCTTTGTATTCACATATTATAGTCTTACTTCTTTGTCATGTAATAATTCCCTCAAGTAATGATACCTAATTGAAATATGCTTGGTCTTTGTGTTCATCATAGGGTTCTTAGATATGTTTATAACACTTGTAGTGTCACAATATACCACCATAGGTTAAATAATACCTTCCTTCATACCTTTCAAAAATTGCTTGATCCACACAATGTTTGAACAATTAACTACTACTGCAACGTATTTGTGAGATACAATTTTGCTTCTTAGTTGTCCTTGAAATAAACTTCTTGCCTAGAAAGAAAGTGCCTCCACATGTACTCTTTCTATCATCAATGTTTCTAGCCCAATCAACATCCGTGTACACTCTCAACTCAAACTCCTTATTTTTCTTATACCATAAATCATAGTCTTTTGTTCCTTTAAGATATCTCAATATCATTTTCACTACCATCATGTGATTCTCTTTAGTATTCATAGAAAATATTGTTAAAATTTCAATAGCTAATGCAATGTCAGGTCTTCTATAAACAACATATTGTAATTTTCCAATCATTGATCTATACAATATCTAATTTACTTCAACGAAATCATCATTCTTTAAAAGTTTGTGTCTAGTAGCCATAGGTGTTCCAACTAGTCTTGAATCTTCCATTCCAAAGGTTTTCAATATATTCTTGATATAATTTGATTGTGTAATATATAAACCTCCTTTCATTTGATAAACTTGCAAACCAATAAAGAATTTAATCTCTCCAAAGATTGACATCTCAAATTATTTCTTCATCTCAATAGAAAATTATTTGCAAATAGATTGTGTCCTCCAAATATGATATCATCAAAAAATATTTCAGCTATCATTATCTTATTCTCAAATTCACTTTAAAAGTAAAAATTGCTATTTTCATTAGTTTTTGCAAAACCAAATTTTACCAAATATGCATGTAACCTTTCATACCGTGTTCTAGGAACATGTTTCAAACCATAGTGCTTTGTGTAATTTACATACGATGTTCTTAGTGTCAAAAAATCCTTCACATTGTTCAATGTAGACTTCTTCTTCTTCCAAGATTCCATTCAAAAAATGCAGATTTGACATCCATTTGATATACCTTGAAACCTTTGTAAGTAGTAGATACAAGTAATGTTCCTACTCCTTCCAACCTTGTAACTAGGGAAAAAATTCTCTCCATAAACAATTCCTTCATCTTGTGCATATCCCTTACAAAATAATCTTACTCTGTTCTTTATCACTTCACCTTTCTTATTCATCTTGTTTTTGAATACTCTCTTGGTTCTAATCAAATTTTTTTCCTTTGGCCTTGGTACCAATGACCATGTCTTTTTCTTCTCTATTTGATCAATTTCCTCATGCATTTATCTTATCCAATCTTCATTCTCCAATGCATATTTGACTGTTCTTGGCTCAAAATCACATAGTAAACATGTATCATTCTTCAACTTCTTTCTTGACATGACTCATGAATATTTGTCTCCAATAACTAATTCTGGTGTGCGATGTCTCCTCACATATTTTTCTAAGACAGGTTTAGATCTTCTTTCTCCTTCAAATAATTTACTTGATCTACCTTTCTTATCCCCTCCAGATATCTCCTATTATAATTCAGCTTCCTCTGTCTGGTGTTTGGTCTCCTCTCTGTGTGACTCAACTCCTACACCTCGATGCTTGAAAACTTGTTGAGGCTCAAAAGAGCTTGTCTATTGATGGTTGATAGTGCCATTTTTCTAATGTTTGGCAATCTCTTTCTCTGGATCAAGTAAGGTACTTGGTTCTCCTTAGTAGATGTATACAAAATTTATGTAATTTGTAGGTTCCTTCTTGCATTCCTCTTCATTCTTTTCTAAAAATTCATCAACTCTAACATTTTCACTTTCCACAATTTTTTTAGTGTTAGTATTCAAATGCTTGTATTCCTTTCTCTTAGTCTAATATCCTAAGAATATACCTTTATCACTCTTTGCATCTAGTTTTCTATTCCTTGCATCTTTCAATATATAACACTCTCTTCCAAGAACTTTGAAATATTTGACATTAGGTGCATAACCATACCATGGTTCAAAAGGGGTTTTGTTTGTACCTTTCTTGACTTGAACTTTGTTCAATGTATAGACATCAATACTTCTCTCCAATACTTTTGTGAAACATTCCTCTCCATTATTAACATTCTTATATAGTCCATGATTGATCTATTTATTCTTTCAACTATCCCATTTTTTGGTGGAGTCCTTGGTGCTGATATTTGTCTTTTGATTCCTTTGTCATTGTAGAGTGTATTGAACTCCTCATATATGAATTGACTTCCTCTATCTAATCTGAAGAATTTCATACTCTTAACTATTTCCTTTTCAACTCTAGCCAAATACCACTTAAACATTTGAAAAACATTAGATTTTTCTTTTAGAAACATCACATTCATCATTCTAGAGATATCATCAAAAAATTGAATAAAGTACTTGTCACCATAATAGATTTGCACTTCAATAGGACCACATAAATCAATATGAACCAACTCCAAAATATCATCAGAAGAATAGGTCTTCCTTTTGAAACTAGACTTTATCATTTTCCCATTTAACATTGTTTGCACATCACCTTATCAACTTTTCTCAATCTTCGTAGTCCTCTTACTCTTTCCATCTTTTCATCTTACTCTTCAAATAATGAAAATAAACATGTATCTTCAGATTGGACTAGATAGAATAAGGTACCTCTTGTTTTCTCTTCTCTTCCAATACATTCACTAGTAGCATCATAATATTTTCCTTCTTGTTTTGAAATTCAACTTGGTAGCTTGAACTATTTAATTATGCTGCACTCAATAGATAATATTTCAATCCATCCACCCAATATGCGTTGTCACATCTAATCTTGTCATTCAATATAATAGATCATTTACCTTTCATATAACATGGTGCATAATTTCCAAACTTAACATAACTACCATTATAATGTTCTTGTTTTTAAAACTTATATCACAAGTCATATGATGTGAGAAACCACTATCAATTATCCATTTATCATTCTTACTCACATGATAAATTAGAGCAATTTTCTCCAACTTTTCATCTTCACCAAATTCATATTGCATTACAACATAAACAAATTATTCATCATGTTCATCATAATCACTATCAGAACCATTTTGTTTAGCAATGTAACAAGATTTCTTACCTTTAAGTCTTTGTTACCTCTGTTGTCTCTCCTTCCTCAATATTTGTTGTCTTTCCTTTCCTCCTTTTCATGTCTATCAGGACACCTTGTATCATTATACCCAACTTTGTTACATGTAAAATAGTTAATAGGGAGTTTACTTTTTAATTTTACTTTTCCTCTTCATAGCCTTTTGCCAATAACACTTCTAGATCATCAACATCATCATCTGTTTCACTGTTGCTATCTACAATCTTACTCTTTGAACTTTTCTTTCTTTTAGGTCCATCAAGAGTTAGTTGAGACTTGAAAGCACATTCAAAAGTAGGTGTATTATTATCAAAAGAGGACAATTCAAATGCAGCAAGTCTACCAATTAGACTATCCAAGGTCAAATCTTTACCAAGTGTACATCTTAGTTCTTGAATTGTAGATACTCTAATTGCACAGATAGGAAACTATATGGTTCTCAATACCTTTCTTATCACAATCTCATCATATATGTCTTCTACAAATCCTCTAATTGAATCCACTACTTCTTTGCTTTAGCCACAATACTAAGAAACAATTTCTCCTTCTTTCATTCTCATGTCATTAAACTTGCCTCTCAAACTTTATGCTTTAGACCTCAGCACATTTTTGTCTCCTCCATAAATTTATGCCAACTTATCACACATTTTCTTTGCATCCTTCACATCATCAAACTCAACATAACTTAGGGAAGAGGTTAGATCTATCATCATTTGATTGTGCTCTTGCTTCTCTTTGATTTGCTCAATTTTCATGGGTATAGGAACTTCAATATATTAATTGTCCAAGTAGTACAGTACAAAATATCCAACTCTAGATAAATGCAATCTCATCAAGTGTTGCCATGTTGGGAAGTTATCTTTGTTCAACTTAGACATCTCTCACTTTGATGCAGGAGCATCCAGAGGTATAAGGGCAATCCTATGTCACCCAAAAAAAATACTTAGACTTAGTTTCTGTTTCATGTGTTTTCATTTTTGGATACCCATTTGGGTCAATTAAAGGTTCCAACTCTCACAGTTCCACTATTAGTGTTCGTGTAAATCTTGAAAAAATAGGAGTATGTAATTGAGCCATCATTTTGGTGAACTAGGAGGTGTAAATTGGCTAGATGAATGTAATTGTAATTTAGAGCATTCCAAAAAAAGAATCAGGTCAAAAGGCCCCACGGTTTGAAAGTTATTGCAATTTTTTGAGTTGTGGAGACCTCCTAAGAATGCTTCAAAGTTAGGTTAGGGGCATTAAATGACCTCAAAAAGGGCTGAAAAATGGGGGACAAGCAAAGCTTGTCCATAGGGCTATAGAGTGCTTTGAGAGCTTTTTGAAAATGTAAACGGTTCGTCAATCAGAGCTACGGTTCAAAAGTTATGCCTCCCGAAAGTTCAGTTACCGTTTCTGGATTCTTCTAGATTTGCATCAAACTTCTAATGCAGCTTCTGAAACCTTCTATTTGGTCGGTGGATGCCTACTAGCACTTTCTAGAATGTACTTCTAGTCCTTAACCCTCCGGGTTCTATTTAAGGAGATTTCTGGCATTGTAAAAGGCAGTTCGGAGTGGAGTTTGAGAGGAGGTACTGAAAGGAGAAATTATCTCCACATTTGTGCTATTGTAAGCCCTTAGGGCATGTTTTGAAGTTTATTTTCTCTGTACTGAATGTACTAGCTTATTTTCCAGTTAATACAATTCCCCTTTTTTGTTGTGTCCATTCTGTTCTTGGGTTGTGTCCCCATCACACTTGTACATCTTGATATTTAACTTAAGTCCCTTCAAAATTTTATTACAAGCACCAAATCTCTAATACCAATTGTTAGAATGGTTAGAATAACTAAGAGGGAGGAGAGGGTGAATCAGTTATACTTAGGTTCAAATGTACCAATTTGACTTTTAACAACTTCAAAAAATGTGATATTGCTATCTCCTACTTATCAATTTCAAAAAACTTAATCAAAGTCATATATCCACTTGGCCAATATAATAACTCATTAGTAATTCAACTTATTCATATCACACTAGATCTTTGTTCAGTATATGCCGAAAAACATAAATATATAACATTAAATAGAATGCATCATGAAAAAAACATTAACATAAGTATGACACCAAGATTTAATGTGGAAACCCAATTTGAGAAAAACCACCAAATAACATCCTACCACTTTTCACTCATCTGGAGTGAGCTCAGTTAAGAGTTGACCCTACTAAAGGTTACATAACACAATATTAGGAATGACCCTATTAAAGGATTTAATCACCCTATTAGGAGTGACCTTTTTAGAGGTCTTTAGATCATTCCATTAGAATGTCACCTTGATTAAAGGATTTACAATATGATTGTTAGGTCAACCTTGATTAAATGATTTTATTGCCACATTGGTTAGAAAGTAATAGCTTGGTTTGATCTAATAAAATACAACTTACTTTGAAAATTCAGATCTCTATTTGGCTCATTCCTAGTTCATTGTCAAGACTTCATCATATTCTCCATCTTTGGTCTGCTTGGAAACTCTTCAAGGAATCACTCTTCACCAATTCCTCACTTTTCCTCTACTACTCTATTCTTCACAAGTTCTTCACAAATTCCCCAGTCCAATAACCAATGACCCAATGTAACACCCCGCCAAGGGATCCAAAAGAACTAACCTAAATTTTTACTAAGTTTGCAATTTTTTTATTTTAAAACAACAACATGTACAACAATCATAAAGTGGAAGAAGCAATAACATACAATCATACATAAGAAAACATAATAGATTACATTTCTTAAGGATCCCAAGAAGTTGAGTCACATTTAAATTTAAATAATATAAGTCCAATAAATAACACATCCACATGAGAGAATAACTACAAGTCCAACCCATTTAAATAATATACATTTGTCCTAAATGCCAATTGACAATAAATTTAGAATGTACAATCATCCACTATACATGTCATAAGGTATAAAAGGATAAAAGAATATACATTTATAAAATAGATTACATCATCCCTTTTGGATCCATGAAACAAGATACAATACAAAAAGTAAAATCATCCAACATATAACCATCCATCATAATACACAAAGATTGAATAAAAGGAAATGCAGAACAAGGAACTCTAGCCACAACAACAATGGATGAATCTCAGTGGTAAAAGTAAAAACCACTACCACTTGACCTCATGGTAATCCAAAAAGGTCTACTCCCACTACACTAAGGAGATAGTCTCAAGTCCCAAACAAGATATCAATCCCAAAAATCAAAAGTAATATCTATGTCAAGGAAAATCCTAAAAGTAATCTAACTCAAAGGTTCCAAGATAAGTCAACATCTAAACCTAGAGGCAAACAAAGACATGTAGGGAATCTATACTACTTGTGGGCAATTTTCATCGCACGAACCAACTCTAGGGTTACCCAGCTAGTCTTTTAATCATTTGCCCCCCTAGTGACTCTATGCGACACTATTATCCTTTTGTACTGACAAGGCATACTAATGATGCATGATCATAACCAAGTGTCATCTCTACTCCCATCCTAGTCTATACTAGCACTTGAGGCATGGGCAAGGAAAACAAAGACTCTTATTAGGTTTGAATTTTACTCTCATTTAGTGTAGCATTATCACTTATTGACTACTTACAATGGGTTACCCTAGTAGCCACTTTGGGCCCCGGCCTCCATTACAAGCCACTTCTCAAATAACATATAGATTACCTACCCTAGGCTCACAAAAGTACAAATCAAAGAATCATAGTATTCCCCCCAGTCCGATACAAGTGAATAGAAAGCATCAAAAGATAATTCATAATAAAACCTTAGTTCTTTACAAGAAACTCGAAAGAATCCAAAAATAACTAATCGATGACTCAAAGGTTAAGTCAACTATGTCAAACCATTCCTCACAGTATCACACAAGAACACTAAAAGCAATAATGAACAATAGATCCAAACTCATCATAAAGCATACCAGACACATTACCATGGTCGAGTTTAAAAGATCAAAGATCAAATAATCATAATATCATTGAAACATAACTCCCAAGCCTCTAGGAGATGTCCTAAGACTAGTCAACACTCTAGTCAACCCAAACCCAAAACATAAGACAACATACAAATAACAATGCAATTTCATAGTTTGGTTTGATTTTGAAGACACACAGTCTGAGTTTACAGTTAGGTTTAAGTTATCATTTCAATGTAAGTTTTTGAATATATGAAGTTTACATTATACCCTTACAACTTAACCCATTCTCATATTTGAACAAATTACCCAATTACCCTTATGAAATTCCCAAGTTCATAATTTAATATCATAAGATGGATTAAAATAATTATCTCCAATAAATTATTACAATAATAATAATTGTCCATTAAGTAAAATTCACTATGATTTTATTGACAATTAAAATTATTAAATAATAATTCTCATAAATAACTAAAGTTTTATTAAATAATATTTATTATTAATTAAAAACTTAATCAAACTAAGTTAATTAATTTCAATTAATAATTATTTAAAAAAAATTTATAAAGAAACTTTTATTAATTAATTAATTAATAATAAAACATATTAATAAAATTAAATAATAATTAATAATAAATTTTTATAAAAGCTAAAATTTAGAAATCAATTTATAAAACAAAACTCATATATATTAATACATGTTTTAAGGCTCACCGACCTAGTAAAAGCTGTGAACCATTTAATGACTACTAGCCATAGTGGGCCTATGACTGTAGTAGTAGTACAAGGTACTACTACTACTACCATAGTCCTTATTGCGGTCAGCGCAACATTAAAATACCGCTTGGAAGGGAGGTGGGGGTAAAACTTGCCTCTCTTCCCTTTTTTTTATTAATTTTTTAATATAAATTTTAATATAAAAAAATGTTTTTTTTCAAACAACCCCCCCAATATCATTTTTAATATAATTTTTTAAAATAAACATAGCAAATTTAGTCTGATAAGAAAACTCTAACAAACTAGTCAAATTTTCAATCTAAAATTTCCATTTCTTTTTAAAACCCTTCCTGATTAAATTAACAACTTTTAATCTACAAAACAAGTGTTTTCTAATTTTCAATCCTCATATACAAAAGAATTCACATGAATAACAATAATTCACAATGAGAGATTGAAAGATTTATCATAGACAAAATTTGAAACAAACAATTCAACAAGCACGATGAAGACAGGAAATTCGAAGAAACATAATTCATTGGGTGAATAAAACACGAGGCTCTACCTAGTTATGAAGCTAACTCGCAACCACTTGAAGATTGTGAGAGAATTCTCTTCTCTCAAAATCTTCTCTTTGAAAAATCTATTCTCCAAACTTCTCGGTCCTTGGAAAATGAACCCTAGATTGTTGATAAGGAGTTCTCCCCTAAATTCAAGGCACTAATTGTGCGATCACCCAGGGAACTGGTTGATTACAACCCTTTAACTCTTTATTTACTTATCTTTTACATTTTCATGCATGCTTCTTTTGCAATATAAAATATCTTTATTAAATTTATTTGCTTTCTCTTTTTAATTAATTTATTATATTTTAATTTCATGCATAAGCTTTATGCAATTTAATTAAATTAAACTTTATTAAATAATTGCTCACTCTCTCTTATTAAATTTCAAAGTGTTTTTAATATAATATTTATTAACTTAAGCAATAATAATATTTAACATTTATTTAAAAATGATCTCCTATATATATTATTATTAAATTAAATAAATATTATTACGCTCTAAAATTAGAACATAATTTTCTCTTTAAATTTAATTCTTTTTATTTAGTTAATTTCCAATTAATTAAAAATAATTGAATATTGAAATTATCTTAATAATTTCTCATTAAATTAAATCATTAATTAATCTTTTAATTTGACTTAATTAATAGAAAAATCACTAAAGACCTAAAAGACAAAATATGAAAACTGAGCATAAAATACCACATACAAGATCAAACTCAAGGGTTATAACCACAAATTTACATCATATGACGAATTCAGAATGATAATCATCTCAGATACTTGTCCTAGTTTTTCTACGATAATTGGTTTAAAGGTTAGGATTTGGACTCAAGAATTTATCTCCTCTCTCTTATCATTGAAATATTAAGATAGGCTATGCTCATCCTGGCAATTTAGGGAAGTCGATACCCATTACCTGCAATCTGCATAAAATCCACGCATGTACAAACACATATATTCTAAACTAAATAGGCAATAGCAAGAAGTGGTACATCATGTAGATCCTGAGTAGCAGGTGACTACAACTCCATTCCTTAACCACATAAGAAACATCATACATAAAGAAAACATATATGCACACCATACACATTCAGTATGGGGTAAGTATCCATAGAAAAAATGTACAAATAATCCATCTAATTAACATCATCAAATAACTGAAATCATCATAAACCATCATCATCAAAGTATAATCATGCATACATAAAGTAACTAGTACTAAAGTAGTCTCATCATATAATCAATTGAGTATGAAAACAATATCCAATAATCTAGAAAATACTACTACTAATCATCAAGCATAAACATAAATTGGCCTAAAAGAGTTTAGGAATAATAACTGAATGTAAACTAGGGGTAGACATTACACCCAACATAAAATGTCTCTTGTGCCTCCTTAAATAGACAGGTTTGATTGTTTGCCACTTAAACATAACTTTAGATCTTAGGGTTTGATCACATTCATTGAATTTGTCCATCATTTTTTCCTTCTCCTTTCTTCAAACTTCTAGACACTTTTCATTAAATCTGTTGGCTTCTGAATTAACAACTTTTGAATAACCTAGTGGAAGAACATTTACACCTAGGGGCAACAAACTCCCATCCTCAATGCACCTATTCAGACACCGGGGTCAACTATAAGGCTATTTAACTCTCCTTCTTCTTCTTTAGGCTCTGCAAGACCTAGGCGGGTGGACCTCATATTCTTTATATGGTACCAATACAAAGGCATACAACTAAATCTAGATAACATATAAAACCCCTTTATCTTCTATGTTTATGCAAAGATTCAAGGAGATGAAATAGCTAATAACAGAGCACATGAACCTAATAAACCAAGTGAGGGAAACTCTTTCAACTCTTAAACATAAAAAGGAAAAGATATTTGATTAATAATTGAATCATCAACATAACCTAGGTATGCAACAACAAGAACATGTAACCTCTAAGTTGATTAGTCCCTTATCTATTGGGCATCAACTAAATCTCAACATACACATGGATACTTGAAATATACTCATATATTCATACATTTGATCGATCTATTTAACTTGCAAATAGAAATAAATCTTCAAATGAAATTCGTGCTTATCAAATCCTCCTATGATCCCTGCAGTTTTGTCAATGGCTTATCAAGAAAATTACTCAGGTCCTTGACCCACTAGCAAGACATACAACAACATACAACTTCAACACCAAGCTGCAACTAGACAATATGCACTTTGGGCATATATCACACAAAACTACAAAACAATAGAAAAGGAATAAACTTCAGAATGAAACTATAAATGAAAACTCTGTATTAAGTCCTTGAAATCAATACATCATTCGTATGTCAAAAACTCAAAGGATACACATAAAGATGACTGTATAACTTAAAATGCTTCAAAAGGAAATACAATTGATGCTGTTTATAATAGAGGAAAATATGCTGAGGGATGTGGAATCAAAACTATAGAACCAGAGCCAACATTGTGGTCTCATAGTCATAAAAATTGGAACCTATACAAAGAGCAAAGAAGAAAGATTTATAGAGAAGTTTCCAGATCTGTAATCTGATACTGACATGTTTCCTACTGAAATTATCTTCATCTTGATGTTGTTGAAACTAATCTAATGAGTATATGGCAATGATCAAAATCAAACTCAACCACTAAATCATAATTTAGAACTTGTTTTATCACTTATCTACAAACTGTGATTTGTTGATAGGAAGGCCTATAGGTTGGCTTTAAAAACTAATAGAAACACTTGACCGAGCCTTGGGATCTGACATATTGGTTCTTTTTTACCATCCTTTCACCCTGCCAAATCTTGTTGCATGATGACCACTCAGTCAAAAGATATTGACGTTCAAAATTGCATAGTTAAAACTATCTGCAAATAAACATGTTAAAAAACCATTCAATGCATTTTGTTTTAGCTTCAAAAACTGGGCAAACATATGTGTGAAGGTTTGAAAATTGGGGATTTAGTTCATTGCCATGAGGAGAATATAAATTTGTGATTTGGGCTCATGAAAGATAGAAAGATGCATTTGGAAAGCATGCGAAGTTAGTTACTCAGAATTGCAGGACTGGAAACATCAATAGAAAAGTATTTTTTACAAATGGAATGGACTTGGGAAAGTCTGTAGATAGATTCATCAAGGTTTAAAAACTGACACACTTGAAGTATTTTCAAAGTAGAATGTAGTGGTACAAACCATTTGATCTAGGCAATCATAGATTCAAACTTACGACATCTCGAATAGGATTATTGATCAATCTACATTTCACGACACTAGTAAAAAGTTATAATTTGCATTCAGAATCTTGTTTGAAAACTGGTCAAACAGATTCATTATATGCTTAAATTTGAAACATAGAAAATGTGTGACCTCTAGAATGTGACCTCTAGAATGTAATGCAAAAGGATTTTTCTTAGTATGGTCAACTGGGTCAAAATTATAATAGGTCAAAAAGGGCTTCCTGAATTTCTGAGAAATATGCATTAGCATGATAGAGATAAGTAACCAACTTTGAGGGATTCAAAACCTAGTCAAAACATATCAAAATAAATCAAAAGTTGAAACATAGGTTCAATAATATGCATGCTAAACAATCCCAAAGTGGCGATTAATGAAACATTACTGGTTACAAGATATTCAAATGCAAACTAGGTCTCCTATTGCTATTTGACACTTAGGCAAAAATGCAAAATTGAACACTGCTCAAAATAGAACTTTGTAGAATGACTCAGAATATCAATTTATCATTATAGGATGCATAGATATGTTGAATTTAGGGTGCCTCTTAGGCCTCAAAATGATAGTTGGGTATACAAGCAAGAAAATGCATTTATAGGGCTCAAAAGGACTCAAAACTTTGGAATGGTACTCAAAATGGGAATGAAATTTTGAGTCCCAAAAGAATCCCACCTTATATTGCTTAAACAAATAAATTCATGCATTAAATATACCAATTTATCAATCCTTATCATTTATGCATTTTGACTCATCCAAAAATTCAATTGTCTACCTCAAAAATTATTTCTTTCACAAACTATTAAAACACAAACATTCAATCATCACTATGTTCTTCAGCTTGGCCATCACTATATAACTCGGTCATCACTACTAATCTTTCTTTCTTGGCTTACACTGACTCGCTCAACCTTCATTGTGCTCAACTAATACTATTTTTCTCAACTATTACTTAAGTTCCTTAATCTTTTGCTTCAACTTCTTCATTGACCTAATAAACTGTCACTTGGTCAAGCTTAATGCTTTACTAAACATCTTGTCTACACATCAACTCATCTTTCTTCTTCACTTTATAAAATTATAAAAAGCACATTATCTTGTCAAATACTAACTGATCAAGTGTCCAATGTAATTCCATCATACTTACTTCTCTTTACTGAACAACTTTACTAGTTCATCTTGTTATCTCTCTTTTCAAATCCTCTTCATCACTCAATTGATATATCACTCTACATTGTTAGGAAATATCTTACTAGTGAGGTTTGACATCAATGACAACATAAAACTAGTTCTAATTGTAGTTTCCAACAACATGTACTACATCTATAGTTGTCTTATAAGATACGAAATGGGATATCTTGGAAATTCTATCTAGTACAACAAATATAGAATCATTACATCTTTTAGTCTTAGGACATTTAAGTATAAAATCCATGATAATTTCTTCCCAAGACATAGGTGGTACTTTCAAAGGTGTATACAAATCCACATTATGACTACTCACTTTAGCATTTTGAAAAAATCTACAACCTTGTAAATCCTTATGTATTTGAGGCTTACAAGTGTTTAAATACTAACACTAACAAAATTGTGGAAAGTGCAAATGTGAATTTTGATGAGTTTATAGAAGTACATGAGGTAGAACCTACAAAAGAACTAGCATAATAAAGATCATTTGTATACTATTATGAACGAATGCCCATTGAAGAAGATGCTACAAATCATGCTGCAAACCAATAGCAAGTCTCAACAACTACTGAGTCACAAACTATGAATGCCAAGTTGTATTCAATTATCGAGTTGCAGAATGAGGAAAAAGCACAATTTGACTTTGAGATTAGCACACATGAAAGATATGTTGAAACACCTGATAGAGATGTAAACAGTGATATTGAAGTAGAGAGATAGAATGTAGTTACAAGAACTCAGACTAGACTATCCAAATATGTCAAAAGACATCACCCCGTAGATCAAATTATTCGAGACATGCAAGGCCAATGAAAAGAAATAGATTGAGAAGTAAATCATGTTTGTTAAGCATGAAGGAACCTAAGACAGTGAAAGATGCATTGGAAGATGATGATTGGTACAAGTCTATGGAAGAAGAAATTTTACAGATAGAGAAGAACAAGATTTGGAGTCTAGTTCCTAGACTAGAAGACAAGAATGTGATTGGCACAAAATGGGTATTCAAAAATAAGTTAGATGAGAATGGTGAAGTGACAAGAAACAAAGAAAGATTAGTTTGCATAAGGTATGAACAAGAAGAAGGAATTGACTATGGTGAAATATTTGCCCCTATTGCAAGAATGGAAGGAGTGAGAATTTTTCTTGCTTATGCTACATAAAAAGGTTTCAAAGTTTATTAGATGGATGTCAAGTTTGCATTTCTAAATGACATATTAGAAGAAGAAGTCTACATAGAATAACTGTAAGGTTTAGTTGATAAAAATAATAACAACATGGTATGTACACTGCACAAAACCCTATATGGATTGAAACAAACACCAAGAGCATGGTATGAGAGACCTCATATGTATCTTGTTAAAATTGAATTTGAAAGAATAGATGATAACAACAATTTGTACATGAAGACAGATAAAGAAAAATGTATACTATTATCTAAAATATTTTTTGATGATATCATATTTGGAGGACAAGATACTTTGTGTAAGGATTTTGCAAATCAGATGAAGCAAGAATATGAAATGTCAATGTTTGGTTAGATCTACTTGAGGTTACAAAATGAATGGCTACACTTAGAAAGTTTAGAAGAATAAAATTAAACAAAGTTCATTTGCCAAACTTGAACAAGTGGACAGTAGGTGCCGAGAAAAGTTAGTACAAGCCGAGCAAAAAGTCAGTTGGAGCCGAGTGAAAGAAAATTCTAGTGGATGACGAGAAAGTTAGTAGATATTGAGTAATTTTTAGTTGATGCCGAGCACTAGTAAAATCCAGTTGATGCCGAGTGGTTTTATAGTTGATGCCGAGTAATGCAATATGTGTCAAGCATTAGGAGATTGATAATGCCGAGATGCTGCATTATGACAAAGATAAAAAAATTTCCCAATAAAAGCTGACAAGTTTGTTTTCTTGGAACTTGTGAATTAGGAGGAAGATAAGATTGATGAGCTGATGGCACATAATCTTATGTAAACCATTTTGGAAGCAAATTCAAATGGATTCCAAGAGAAGTTTCTAGAAAAGACAAGATATGAGATAGATACATTGTATCCTACCTAATCCATCAAAAACCCTAATTTTGATGATGGATAATGAGTAGGAAAATTTTCTAATTTCCTATATGTAGGAATGTCTGGTCATGAAGCAAAGTGTTAGAGAGTTTTATGCAAAAATATGATAATGAGAAGAAAAGGGGTTTTGCTTCATTAAGTGACCCAAGTGAAGAAGTTTGCAATGGTGTATTGAGCTAGAAAGCTTAAAGAGGATGAATTCTTGAAGGTTGAACAAGTTGTCAGAGCTACATAGATTCAAAGCTAAGCAGAGTTGAGGACTAAATAGTGATCTATAATTTGCAAGTAAGGTTTGTAAGTTGTATCAAATCAAAGCTTTACTATTACTTTCTAACAATTGTATTAGCCTAGGGTAAATCCTTTGGAGTAAGGTTGACTTAACATTATTGGAAAATCCTTTAATAGGGTGGCATTCCAAGTGAATGGCCTAAAGTCCTCTTACAAGGCTCACTTTTGATAGGGTGACTGAAATCCCTTAACTGAGTCACATTTAATAGTGTGTATTGTAACCTTTAATAGGGTTGGTCTTTAAGAGGGCATCACTTTAGAAGAGTTAAAAAGGAGTAGCATGTTACTACTGGTTTTTCCCAAATTGGGTTTCCATGTTAAATCATTATGTCAAATGTGTTGATGGATGTGTTGTATTTCACGCTTTACATTTCTACAAGTTGATTTGATAGTAACATATTAGTTTTAGTTAATACACAATGAATGTAGTTTTATTTGTACATCTAGACCTTGAATAACTAATTCACCCCCCCTCTCAGTTATTCTAAAAGAATTCCAACAATTGGTATTAGAGCCATCTGCTTAAGAGGACTAATTTTAAGGTACTAGAAGCACAAAGATCAAGATGTCAAAAATAGAGGTACCCAAGCTTAATAGAGATAAATTTCCTTCATGGAAAAGTTTGATGAAGCTACACCTTGGAGGACTTGGAGATTATGCACAATCTTGCATTGCAATAGAGCATGCTGATCCAATAGGAGCCCTAACTGCTGAATATGTGAAGAAAAACAAAGAACACAATCAGGAAATGTTGGAGATTACTTCTACCCTAAGCTATGAAAAATTTGATGATATCAAAGGCCTTAATAGTGCAAAGAAGATGTGGGATGCTCTAGACACCATCTATGGAGGAGACAAAAAATTTCAAAGAGCCAAGTCAAAGAGCCTTAGAGGTAAGTTTGATGACATGAGAATGGAAGAAGGTGAGAATATTTTTCAATATGTTGCTAGAATAAAAGAAGTTGTTAGTGTAATAAAAGGTGCTACTATTAAAATGGACGATGATACTATGCTAAGTAAAGTCTTGAGGAAATTGTTTCCTGTGTATGCCATTAGAATATCTACAATCCAAGAGTTAAGATGTATGCCAAGAAATGATCTAACCCTTGAACGTCTGGTAGGAAGACTTACTGCTTTTGAGCTATCTAATTTTAACAACTACAGACCAGAGAGTATTGAATCAACTTTCAAAGAAATTTTTTTATTGAAGGATTCTAAAGAGGTAAAGCAAAAGAAGAAGAAAAGAAAGATAAAGTATACATCTAGTTGTAGACACCTAAATTTGTCCAAAACCCATTTCCTGACCAATTAGATAAATATCTATTATTTATTTAATTACCTTATCATTTAATTAAATAAATTTACATTTATTTAGTTATATTCCCCTTTCTTTGATTTAAATAAACTAAGGTTTATTTAAATCTTAACCTATTCCCCTTGCATCTAACCCCTTTCACTTTAATTAAGTATGTCATTTACTTAATTAATCCCTTTCCTAATCCCACTAGGAATTAAATATTACATTTAATCCTATTTGAGCACATGGCTCCTACTTTTAACACTCACCTAACCTCACTATCCTATCTAACCCATCATGCTAAACCTACCCACTTCCTAATCATGCTTGCTTTGCATAATCATCCTAGCTAAATCTCCTCTTAATCCTAAGTGTGTTCTCACACATGTGTGAGGAATCCTCACACATGTGTGAGAGATGTTCACACTTTCCTCATCCCTCATATCTTGCATGTCTCTTGGACACTTGTCCTCTTGCATGAGAGTCAAGGTGTCTCACACATGTGTGAGAAGCCATCCTTCTCACACCTCTTGCACACTTGTCCTCTTGCATGAGAATCAAGTATTCTCACACGTGTGAGAAGCCATGCTTCTCACACCTCATTGATCATGTCACCATCAGAGGTTGCTCACACATGTGTGAGCATATTGCCCCCTTTGAATGGTCAAAACCCTAATCCATGTGGAGTCTACTTGTCCTCCACCTCATTGACACCTCATCAATCCTGAGGGATCCTAGCCCTCCATCTTGCATTCGATCTTAACCGTCCATTGGATCCATTTTCTTATAAAAGGAGAGCCCTCTCCTCATTTTCAAGAAGCACTATCTACCTTATTGTTATGCTGCTGGACTTGTGAGCAACCACATCCTATGAGCAAGGAAATCATCTACACTTGATGGTTTCATGAGGTTTGCATAGTGCTATTTTGATGTCATTAATACTTTTGTTTGTTTCATGTTATTCATTTACATGTATTCTTTCATATTTTGAGGTTTTGCATGATAATTTAGGAATATGCATTAGTTGCTTAGTGTTATTTCCTTAGTTACATTTTTATGCAACACACTAGTGACAGTAACACAGATGAGGAAGACATTGAACAATTGGAAGCATTGCTGGCCAGAAGATTTCATATAGGAAAAGGAAAGTTCAAAGGTAAGTTACCTATCATTTGTTTCAATTGCAATGAAGTTAGTCATATTTCTGTAAGATGTATACAGAAGAAGAACTATAGAGAAGGAAACAAACACAAAAATAGAAGAGAAGATGATGGAATAGACTACAACGTCAAAGGCAAGAAGTCATGCTACATTGCTGATGAACATGATTCTAATGAAAATGATGATGAAGTGGTATACGTTGCAATGAAGGATGAATCTAATGAGGATGAGGCAACTATACTTATGACTTGTGTGAACAAGAATGACAAATGGATCATTGATAGTGGATGCTTACATCACATGACTGGAGAGAAAAGTAATTTCATTACCTTAACCTATTATGATCATAGTGTAAGATTTGGTAATGATGCACCATGTTTGATAAAAGGAAAAGGGTCTATCAAACTCACAAACAAGATCTCATGTGGCAATGCTTATTATGTTGAAGGCTTGAATTATAACTTTTTAAGTGTGTCACAATTGAATAATCTGGGATGCAAATTGAGTTTGAAAACAAAGCTACCAGGATATATGACACAAATGGAAACTTCATTAGAAAAGGTGACCAAACTAGAAGTAATATGTTCTATCTAGATATAGAAGATGCTACTTGTCTTATTGCAAAATTTGATGATGTATAACTTTGGCACAAGAGATTATATCATGTTAATTTTGATAATCTAATTAGTATCAATAGCATGAAAAGAGTTAGAGGTTTGCCTAAGTTGAAGAAACCAAAAAATATAATGTGAAAATAATGTCAACTAGGAAAGATGACAAAGTCAAGCTTATACCTCTAAGAAAATATTGGAAATTGTTCATACTGACTTGTGTTGACCTATTGAAGTGCAAAGCTACAAAGGAGCTAAGTATATAATGCTATTTGTTGATGATTACTCTATGATGATGACTGTCATGTTCTAAAAGAAAAATCAAATGGTTTTCAAATGTTTAAGTGGTACTTGACAAGAGTTGAAAAAGAAACAGGTAAAAGTCTAAAATTCTTGAGATCAGATAGAGGAGGAGAATTCACTTCAAATGAGTTTGAGATGTTCTATAATGTAGAGGAATCAAGAGACAAACATCTACACCTAGGACCCCTCTAATAAATGGAATTGCTGAAAGAAGAAGTTGGTCTATAATGGACTGTACCAAAACACTCATGATAGAGAAGAATGTTACTTTGAAATACTAGAGAGAAGCTGTAAGTACTATTTTATACACCTTGAACTATGTGCAAGTCAAGAAAGGTACTTATTCAACACCTTTTGAACTATGGTATGGATATCCACTTAATGTGAAATAATTTAAGGTATTTGGAAGCAAATGCTATATTCTTAAATATGTTAGAAGTGGAAAGTTTGATGCAAAAAGTGAAGAAGGTATATTCCTTTGTTACTCCACAAGAAGTAAATCTTACAAGTGTTTAAATACTAACACTAAAAAAATTGTGAAAAGTGAAAATGTGAATTTTGATGAGTTTATAGAAGTACATGAGGCAAAACCTACAAAATAACCAAAAGAATACAAATCATATATATACTATTATGAAGGAATACCTACTGAAGAAGATGCTACAAATCCTGCTACAAACCAATAGCAAGTCTCAACAACTACCAAGTCACAACCTATAAATGTTGAGTTGCATTCAGATGTCGAGTTGCAGAATGAGGAAAATGCACAATCTAACTCTGTGATTAGCACACATGAAAGAGATGCTGAAACACCTGATAGAGATGTGCATAATGATACTGAAGTTGAGAGACAAAATTTAGTTACAAGAGCTTAGACTAGATTGTCCAAATATGTCAAAAGACATCACCTTGTAGATCAAATCATTGGAGATAAAGATGCAAGGCCAATGAAAAGAAATAGATTGAGAAGTGAATCATGTTTGTTAAGCATGAAGGAACCTAAGATAGTGAAAGATGCATTGGAAGATGATGAATATTACAAGGCTATGGAAGAAGAAATTTAGCAAATAGAGAAGAACAAGACTTGGAGTCTAGTTCCTAGACCAGAAGACAAGAATGTGATTGGCACAAAATGGGTATTCAAAAATAAGTTAAATGAGAATGGTGAAGTGACAAGAAACAAAGCAAGACTAGTTTGTAAAGGGTATGCACAAGAAGAAGGAATTGACTATGGTGAAACATTTGCCCCTATTGCAAGAATGGAAGGAGTGAGAATTTTTCTTGCTTATGCTACATACACAAGTTTCAGAGTTTATCAGATGGATGTCAAGTCTATATTTCTAAATGACATATTATAAGAAGTCTACATAGAACAACCATAAGGTTTTGTTGATAAAAATAATAACAACATGGTATGTAGACTGCACAAAGCCCTATATGAATTGAAATAAGCACCAAGAGCATGGTATGAGAGACTTCATACGTATCTTGTTAAAATTGGATTTGAAAGAACAGATGATAACAAAAATTTGTACATGAAGACATATAAAGAAAAAGCTATACTATTATCTGAGATATTTGTTGATAATATCATATTTGGAGGACAAGATGCTTTGCGTAAGGATTTTGCAGATCAGATGAAGCAAGAATTTGAAATGTCAATGTTTGGTGAGATCAAATTCTTTATGGGATTACAAGTATATCAGATGAAACACGATGTATATATCACTCAGTCAAAATATGTCAAAGAGATATTGAAGACATTTGGACTAGAGGATTCAAAACTAGTAAGTACACCTATGGTGACAACAGTCAAGCTATCAAAGAATGATGATTTAGTTGAGGTAAATCAAACATTATACAGATCCATGATTACTAAATTGCAATATGTAGTACACAAAAGACCTGATATTGCATTAGCTGTGGGGATAGTTTCAAGATTCTCTACTAATCCCAGAGAGAATCACTTGATGGCTATGAACAGGATAATGAGATACTTGAAAGGAACATAAGAGTTTGGTTTATACTATAAGAAGAATGAAAAGTTTGAATTGAAAGCCTACATTGATGCTGATTGGGCTAGAAATATTGATGATAGAAAGAACACCAGTGGAGGAGCATTATTCTTAGGTAAAAGACTTGTTACATGAACTATAAAGTGTAGAGTTGTACTTCCCAATCTATTGTTGAAGCAGAGTATGTTGCTGCTGCTATTAACTACACAAACATTGTATGGATCAAATAACTACTTAAGGGAATGAAGAAAGATATCATAGAACTAGTGACACTTTATTGTGATAATACAAGTACTATCAATATATTAAAGAATCCAGTGATGCATGCAAAGACAAAGAACATTGCAATAAAGTATCATTATGTAAGGGAATGGTTCAAGATAAAGAAGTGAAGATGGAATATATTAACACAAAGGAGCACATTGCTGATATCTTCACAAAAGCATTACCTAAGGATGCTTATGAGTATTTGAGAGGTAAACTAGGGGTGATACCCCTATCAAAGGCTACGTAAAAAGATAGAGGGAGTACCCTGCATCAAACAAGATGACATTCATTTCATACAAATTGATGTAGTGGATCTTACTTTAGGGATTGCCTAAAGTAATCACAGAACTAGAATTACAAATTAGTCACAAGCAAGGTGATAGAGGGAGAAAATTGAAGAACTTGCAAAACCCTATATCTGCATTTATTAAAGATGCCAAGGGTTAAGTATACATGTTTGGCATTGTTGTCAAAGAGGGATAAAGTACATTAAACTAATCAAGTGAAAGAAGAACAATGGAGAGTGTACGTTATCAGAAGTGTTGGTGCTCAAAATTCTAGCCCTGATTTTGAGCACCGTTGAGAAATTCAAGCCTTATAAATGCTTTTAAATGAGATTCTACCCGACTGTACCTTTAAGGCCCCTAAGGTGTTTAATGTTTCCAACACCTTCCATTTAGTGAGTCCACTTGTTCCATGAAGTCAAGTTGAGATTTTGAGTCATCCCGTGAAGTCTTGTTTTAAGCAATTGCCAAATCTGTAATTTTACCGTAAGTGTCAAACAACGACAGGAGGCTATGTTTGGCATTGAATAAGTTGCACCCAGAATTGTGTCATGACTCGCCGCTTTGGGAATGCCTAGTGTCCATACCTGAGAGCCTATGTTTCATATTTTGAGTCGTTTCGAGTCTGTTTGACTAGGTTTTGAAACCCTCAAAGTTGGTCAGTTACTATTTTTCGTGCTTATGCAATTAGTTCAAAATTCTGGGAAGCCCTATTTGATGTGTTATAAATTTGACCTAGCTGACCAAAATGCCAAAATTCCTTTTGCGTTGCATTGTAGATGTCAGAGACTTGTTATGTTTCAAGTTTCAGCTTATGAAAAATCCATTTGATCAGTTTTCAAATGTGATTCCAAACACAATTTCTATCTTTTTACTGGTGTCAACATTTGCAGATTGATTGGAACCCTTGTTCATGATGTTATTTCTCCCGATCTGTGATTGGTAAGATTGAATGGATTGTATCACTATGTTGTCCACTAAAAATACTTCAAGAGTGTCAGTTTTTAGGTCATGACGAATCCATCTACACACTTTTCCAGGTCAATTCCATTTGCAAAAATCATTATTTGACATTGTTTCCAGTTTGCAAAATGCAAGTAGCTCACTTTGACTGATTTCCATTTGCATCCTATGATTCGTCATGAGGCCAAATCATAGATTCATATTGTCCTTGTGACAGAGAACCAATGGCCCAATTTTCATTTCCCCATGTGCTCATTTACCCAAATTTTAAAGACAAATCCGAACCCAGTTTATTGCTTTTTGACATGTTTTCTTGTAGGCAGTTCTGAGAGGTCAACTTTGATAGTGAATATCTTTTGACTCCGAAGTCGTCATGAGATAAGATTTGACAGGATGCAAGAATGTAGAACAAAGATTCAGTGTGCCAATTTTCAGAGCTCGATAAGGTTTTTGGATCAATTTTTAAGGCCAGTAAAAGACCTCCTGGCACCAAATTTATAGTTTTTAGATAAAGGATAAAATGAGTTTTTAATGAGAGATTATTGATCAAATTTGATTCTAATCAGTTCGAAATGATCAATAGATCAATTCAGCATTTCAGTTGTTCGAAAATGAATTTTTTTTAGTTAGACCCACTTTGGGGCCCGACTAATTGCATTAGACTGATTAGATATGGAGAAGCAAGATGTTTTTAAAAGATATAATCATTATTTCAAAGTTGATGTTTCTATTTGTGAACATAATTGTGAAAAGTTTTCAAGCAAAGAACAGAGTCATTACTAACATAATGCTCACCATGAACTCCGAGCATTCAAAGAAAGTTGCAAAACATATAAAGAAAGACAACAAGAAGGGGAGCTGCCTAAATGACCATATGATCATTAACATTGCTAAACCCATGGTATATGAGTGGAAGATCACATTTTTAAATAAGGGGAGCCAGTCATAGAAAAAAATACCATGTGAAAAAGGGGCTTTTAGAAATCATTGTTTCAAGTTAAAGAAAGGATATGCGATAGTGTCATTTTTCGGGTTCGTCCAAGGAGTCAACAGGATCTAATGAACATGATGGTATTGAAGGATATGGAGATTATAATGTGAAACTAGTCTCAGGGTTTAGTTCAAAGTGGAGTGTCAAGAACAATCTTATTACCGGTTCCATAATTCAAGGGAATCTTATTGTTCCCATGTATACAAATGGGAAGGAAATTATGAAATTGTATGTCATTAAAATGAGACACAAGCCATAGCACGTGAGTGAAGACCCTACTACTAAAGTTTGAAGCTGCCCAAGTTATAAATATAGGGTGAATCCATTGAAAAGGAGGTTCATTTTAAGAATTAGTCATTTATAGAGGCATCATATATTGATTTTGTAGTTTAAAAAAAAAAGGGGGTGTCTTACTAATGATTCATGACATGTGGAGGAAAGCTAGGAGGCATCGAGATGGAGGAAATAAGATGCAACTCACACCATCAAAGTCAATAGACACTTGAAGCCACAATTTGGAGAATTCGTAGCATAAAAAAGAGAGTTAATGCTAGAGGCCAAACTGCCATAAAACAGAGTAGAGAGCCGTCCAAAGAAGAGGGAGGCGCTATGAAGATAGTCAACGACAACATCAAGGATAGAAACTAGTGCATTAAAAGATTCCCATGCAAGGGAGGAGCCTTACGATGCTAAAGAAAAGACAATGACCATGCCCAAGAAGGAACACACAGCAAGTGAAGAAGGCAGAGAATCATACATCCAAGCTACCACTAGTAAGAGAAATTTTAAAAGGAGACTTGAAGCAACCCAAAAGTGCATAAAAAGGAGAAAGTATACACCAATAAAGGAACTGCAAGCATATCCACGTGCTGATAAAAAGACAAAGGCACATTAAAATAGTTGTTCATGTTTTAAAAGGGAGTGACACGCCTCATGTAAAACCCATGCCACATCAGAGGCTCCACATTGCGTAAAGGAAAATTACATAAAAGATAAGACCCTGGGCATCAAAACAAGCAGCAGGCACATGAAAAGAAACAAGAAGCATTTTTGAAGATCTCCACAATATGAGAGACCCAGTACAAGCATTAAAAGAAGACCCAAGAAAAAATCGTGGATCTCAAATGAATGGTTAACCATGTTTAAAAAGGGTTTTCAATGCATGTCAAAAGACACAAGTAATAGGGCCAAGCGCAGGTTGGAAATAGGGCATTGATTGAGGGAATCAAGCTGCTTACGGACTTTTAAAAGTAGCTCCACACACTGTCAAAGGATATGTTAGCATGTAAGAGAAACCCATTGCAATCCCATGCCACAAAGGAGATGCAACCGAACTCTGTGGTTAAAGCCGTCTCATGCTAGCATTCATGTTAAAAGTGCCATTGAAGAAAGCAATCAACATATGAACAAAACAACCCATGCAAATAGCAGACAGGGGAAAAGGTTTTCTAAAAATATTTATCCCACATTGTGTGTATGGGGAGTGTTTTTGTCTTTACATACATTTGCACTCATTAGCATTGTGTATTAAAGAAAAAGGGCCTTTGGAAAAGTCGCTAGCTCTATGTGGTGGGTCTCATGCTAATGCAACCAAATAAGGGTGACATTAGCATGACATCAAACAAATTTTAATCAAAGTTGCATTCGAGTTGATGTGGCGCTCAGAATGGAGATTTGTCAAGATTGTGCCACATGTCCAGATTGGATGGTAGGTGCATTCCCGCAATATCAAACTGTATGAATATTAAATAATGTTGAAAAGTGGACTACTACCATGTGGCAGTGGGTCCTGCACACAGTGAAGTGGCATTGCAAAGTGGGCTCAGGAAGGAAGCAACCAGATCGTGACATGTGTCATAATCTGACGGTGTACGCATTCTCGCAAAACAAAGATGCAAGGTGGTTAAGAAATGCGGGCATGCAAAATTGTGCCACATGTCATTGGGCCCAGGAAAATGGTGATGTGGCAACCAGAGAAGAGGTGGACTAATCCTGGAGTGCCATGTGGTAGATGTGTAGAGTTGGCCAATCAACAAGCGACATGTGTTGTTAGTCAAACCTGGGGTTGACCACGGATTGGAAGCATAAGGAAATTTGAAAGTAATAAAAAATAATATTTTTTTATTATTTTCTTAAAAGAATGGATGTGCATCATTTTAAATTCAAAAGAGGATTATATCTAAAGTAAAAAATTAAGAAATTTTAAATTTTTGCAAAAAATAAAAAAATGCAGACTTGAGTTTTTAGCAAAGGGTGACATTTTTCAAATTGGGATTCTGGGCATTTTCGGAGAGAAAAATATGTGATGTCATATACCGTCAGAATCGTGAGAATCTAATTTTTTGATTTTGCAGTTAGTTTTTGCATAGGTAGCAGTCTATTCAAGCTATGCAAGGTTTTCTCTCAGGTTTCCTTTTTGTAACTGCATTCAGGTATCAATGTTGAGAACTAATTTCTAACGAGGTGATGACCTGAGTATGGTTAAAGGATAGTAAAGACTCAAATTGGGTCAATTTTTTATCACATTCACTCAGTAAAAGTCAAATTTTACCAAGCATTTCAGTGAAGTTTTCAGATATTTTGAATGACTCAACAAGTTTTCACCATTGAACAAGGATATTTGCAAATCAGTAACAGAACAATGATGAAACCTAATTAGATCATATGTGAAGAGAGAGGAGAGAAGCTGTTTAGTTGCAGAAGATTGAATTTCAAGTGGACACCTATCAAGCAAGGATCAGATCTAGGAATTCATCTTCTCCTATATCTTTCTATCTTTCTTTCATTGTAAGGGTTCCAGTTTTTTGTGACTGAGAAACTAGTAGGTTGGCAATTTTCTTTGGGTAATACCAGCAGGGTTCCATTGATTTACCGTGAAACCACATTTCTTTCAGCATATTCTCTCTTGTATGAACAACAATAGGAAGATTAATACATATAGTTCAGATCTGTTAGGTATTTTCTGTGTTTTCATTTTCATGCATATGACTGTATAATTTCAAGGAAATTAATACAATGAACAACAGGTTGAGTTTCAGTTGAATCCTGTCTCCTTTATCAGCTAATTTTCAATGTTTTACAATCTTTGACATAGAGCTTAGGTTGTAGTTGCAGTCCCTTAAGGCTGTACGTTATTCATTGTTGCTTATGACCCAAGAGGTTGTGTAAATGCTTTAGGGAATCAATAGGATTGCAAGTTTACTGATGGGGATATCATGTAAGAATGGGATTTAATTTGAGTATTGATGTCTATTTACAAGTTAAATAGATAGATAAGATGTTTGAGTATATAAATAAGTATCAGTTATCCATATGTATGCATTTGATTCATGGGACTACCCAATGGTTAAGGCACTGATAAGTCTACAGGATCATTAAGTCTTACTGCTACATATCTGAGGGTTTTGTTGAATTCAACATCTTTAATCAAACATTCTTTACATTTTATGTTGAAGGACCTAAATGTTTAACCCTCACTCAGCTTGTGAATATTCTAGATTTGCATTTAGCTACTATAGATCTATGTCATTTCATGAGTTACTATGAGATATAAGGGTTTTATCTACTTTAATAGATTCAGGGATATGTTTTTGCATTGGTACGGTATCATTTGAATATGAGGTCTACCCACCTAGGTTTAGTAGAGCCTGAAGTAGAAGAAGGGTCATGCCTTATAGTTGGCCTGTTGTTAGAAATTGTATGTTGAAAATGGGAGTTAGCTGCCCCTAGATATGTCACTTTCTCAATGGGATAATTGAAAACCCTCCAGCATTTTCAAACACCAAAAAGAAGATCAAAAGACTAAAAGAAAGAAAGAGGGAGAAAGTAGAAAGCAACCAGAGGAAGGATCAAAACAAAAAGAGGGAGATATTCTATTGATCAATTCAACATGAAAGAAAAGAAAAGAGATAGAAGGAACTTAGAGAGAGTTATATTTTCTAACCTAATTAGAAGAGGGAGAAATTTCAAACACAAGTTTTCTTTTTGGTATTGTCTTACTATTTTAACTTAGTTAGTTTGATGGAACAAGATGTTCATCATTTGTTTGATTGGTTGATTTGTTTGGCTTGCCATCAATGCCAAAGAGGGAGATTGCTTTCATCTGATTGAAAACATCATTTGATTAGAAAGATTGCTAAAAGTAGAATGTGTGTTTCAATCATTATTTTGTCACTAATGTCAAACTTACTACATGGTAGTAAGACAATTGCTTATATGTTTCAAGTACTATCACTTAGTTGATTGATGAGGAGGATTTGATCAACAAGATGTAACAAAAGTACCTAGAGGAAGGGTTGAGTTATGATTATGTATTGAAGTACAAGAATAAGTTAATATAGTGATAACATAATGTATTGATGATCTACTTGAGGTTACAAAATGACTAGCTACACTTAGAAAGTTAAGAATAATTTAAAGCTAAACGAGGTTCATTTGCCAAGCTTGACCAAGTGGACAATAGGTGTCGAGCAAAGTTAGTGCAAGCTGAGCAAAAAATTAGTTGGAGCTGAGTGAAAGAAAATTCTAGTGGATGCCGAGCAAGTTAGTAGATGTCGAGTAATTTTTAGTTGATAATGAGCACCAGTAAAATCCTATTGATGTCGAGTGATTTTATAGTTGATGCCAAGTAACGCAGTATGTGTCAAGTATCAGAAGTCTAATAATTTCGAGCTACTACATTATGATAAAGATCAAAGATTTTCCCAATAAAAACTGACAAGTTTGTTTTGTTGGAACTTGTGAATTAGGAGGAAGATAAGATTGATGAGTAGATGGCACAAAATCTTATGTAAACCATTTTGGAAGCAAATTCAAATGGATTCCAAGAGAAATTTCTAGAATAGACAAGATATGGGGTAGATACATTGTGTCCTACCTAATCCATCAAAAAACCTAATTTTGATGATGGATAACGAGTGGGAAAATGTTCTAATTTCCTATATGTAGGAATGTATGGTCATGTATCAAAGTGTTAGAGAGTTTTATGTGAAAATATGATAGTGAGAGGAAAAGGGGTTTTGCTTCATTAAGTGACTCAAGTGAAGAAGTCTGCAATGGTGTATTGAGCTAGAAGGCTTAAAGAGGATGAATGATTAAAGGGTGAACAAGCTTTTAGAGCTACGTTGATTTGAAGCCAAGTAGAGTTGAGGATTGAATAGTGATCTATAATCTACAAGTAAGGTTGTAAGTTGTATCAGATCAAAGCTCTACTATTAATTTCTAAAAATTGTATCATCTTAGGGTAAATCCTTTGGAGTAAGTTTGACATAATAGTCATTGGAAAATCCTTTAACAAGGTGACATTCCAAGTGAATGGCCTAAAGTCCTCTAACAAGGCTCACTTTTGATAGGGTGACTAAAAGCCTTTAACCGGGTCACATTTAATAGTGTGTATTGTAACCTTTAATAGGGTTGGCCTTTAAGAGGGCATCACTTTAGACGAGTGAAAAATGAGTAGCATGTTATTGGTGGTTTTTTCCAAATTGGGTTTCCATGTTAAATCATTGTGTCACATGTGTTGATGGATGTGTTATGTTTCATGCTTTACATTTCTGCAAGTGATTTGACAGTAACATATCAATTTTAATTAATACACAATGAATGCATGCATGGTTGAGAATGCTTTATGGGTTCACTAAATTGTCCAAATTTTTATTTGTACATCTAGACCTTGAATAATTGATTCACGCCCCCTCTCAGGTATTCTAAAATAATTCCAACAAAAAATAAGAAATGATCTTCCTTTTCCTTACTAAAAATAAAAATATCATCTAAGTAAAGAATAATTAAATTACCCAATAATTTCTTCAATACCTCATTCATCAACTGCATAAAGTACTAGGTTCATTGGTTAGTCCAAAATGAATCACTAACCACTCACAATATCTCATTTTTCTTTAATGAAAATTTCCACTCATCTCCTTCTTTGATTATTATATGATGATATCCACTCTTCAAATCAATATTTTTTCAATATTTATCTACTCAAATAATCTATTATATCATCCATCCTAAGAAAAGGAAACCTATGCTTTACTATGATCCTATGTATGGCTCTTAAATTAGTACACATTCTCCACTTCTTTTTTTCTTAGGTTCTAATACTAAAAGTATTTTACAAGGACTCAAAATATCTCTAATCAAACCTTTACTCAATAATTTTTTTAATTTCCTATTCAATTGTTTATATTCTATAGGTCTCATTTGGTGTTCTTCTTTGTTTAGAAAACTAGCTCTGGGTAGTAGGTCCATGAAATGACTAATGCTCCTCACAAGTGGTAATCCATCAAGTACATTGTTTAAAATTATGTCACATATTTTTATATAAACTTCTTTATCTCCTTAGTTTTTTCCTTTTCTAATCCCTAATCATACTTTTTAGGGGTTGAAGTATAATATTCATTCTCTTTTCTTAAGCCATCCAAGAATTTTCTTCCTTCTAATAAACATACTCTAACACTAGTACAAATCTCACTCTTAGAGCTCTCTACTAAAGAAAATAATACTTATTTTGTTCCATTTGTGAAGATAGTATACATATTCTTCCCCCCACCATCCAAATCTTGTCTGTGTTACTATCATGGTCTACCCAACAAGATATGTCACACCTCCATAGGTATAATATCACAAAGAACTTCATCATGATAAGATCCAATTTTAAATTTTACTAAGCATTGTTCACTTACCAATACCTTATGGTAATATTTTATCCATGGTGTCTTATAGGATTGGGATTCTTTGACCTATGAAACATCAACTTTTCCACAAATCCCTTAAAGGCTAGGTAACTTAAACTACCACTATTAATGATTATTTTTCAATATTTATCTTCAACTTTTGCAGCTTGTCTTGAATTTGTTTCCCTCTATAATGGGTCATGATCTATCTCTTCATGACATAAGTCTCTCTCACTATTAGTATTTCTTCATCTTTATGTTGGCTCAAATATTTAGTATGATCTTATCCCATAAAAGAAGATTTTGTTACAAGCTAGAGTTGTTATTGCACTAAAAGATCAATGTATTAATTCCCAATACAACCACTAGACTTATAAAACATAGGAGGCAGTTAAGCCATGTCACAAATCCTAATGGGGAAGGCTGGTGGTTAGTCCAACAATTCCCCCCTTAGCATTGTCTAAGGAGATTCTAACTTGTGACCAAGATCTAATACCACTTGTTACATGCTAGAGTTTATGTTGCACCAAAAGATTGACCTGTTAGTGCCTAATATAGCCACTAGACTTATAGAACATAAGAGGCAGTTATGCCATGTCATAAATCCCAAATGAGAAGGCTAGTGGTTAGTCCAATAGATTTCCCTTTCTCTTTATCTTGATACTTGAATTTTCTCTAATACACTCAAAGGCTAATTTTCTAATTTTCTCTAGAGGTGGTGAATAAACTAACTATAATACTTTCATTTATACCCATTACAAATAATTAGTTAGGCTACCCTATTAGGGTTTTCCTAATGTATAATTAATTACATAGGACATACTAAGGAATACACATCTTAATAAATAACACAAGAATTATATGAAGTATTCCACATATTACAATAAGAAATCAATTATTTCCAATAAAACTTTACTCGCTACACTGACTCATTTGTACACCAGTAAAGTACATCACAACTTACAAACCAAAAACCTTTTGAGAATAAGCCAAATCACTCACAAATTTGAACATATGCATGCTAAAATGTCTTTAATAATCTTCCATGCTCATAGGAATTAATTCCTACTCACCATTAAGTTGCACAAAAAATAGTCCAACTTCTTCTGCAATATTTTCTCACTTACTAGTCTACTAGCAATCCCCATAAAACAAACTGTAAATCATCTATAATATCACATAAAGTAAAATGAACATAGACGTGATGTCTATACTCCTACACAAATGTAAGATTACATATCCATATCTATCAACCATTTCCTTCTCTAAATTGATCAATAACCTACAATGTATAAAATCTGTGTCTATCATAAACCAAAGAATATATGATGACATTAATGAAAAAATCTATCATAAATAAATAATATCTTTAATATTACTAAATTCCAAAAAATTCTCATATTTCAATAAATATTTTCATCTCTCTTTCTATTAGCCATCTCATGCAAGTCCTCTATAATTGTGAATCATATACTTTGTTTTCCACCCCACAACAAACAAATCTAGGGCTTTGCAACCTATGGAATAGAGATCATCTTTCCCAAGAAAGGAAAACTTATTTTTAAATCACTTGGTTTAGTCACAATAGGGGCCATCAAAGAGAACTATATAGTTTATGCAACAAAATTCATATAATGGAAACTGAAAGAAACTACTAAGAGAAAAACAAGATAAACCTTTACATTATCAAAAAATCATCTACAATTGATTTGCAACATGCAATATTACATTCTAGGCATATAAACTTGAATTCATATTGAAATCCTTAAAATCATTCAACAGATCAAACCTTCAAGAGGTCATGTTCTAACAAACATTCTTGACAAGGAATAACTATAAAAGTTTATAGAGACTCCGCATGTATTAGGTCAACTAGGAAAGATCACATTCTCTAAGATATGGGAAACATATTACAAGATATAGGTCAAGACCCAAATCATGAAGAAATCCATCAAGAATATTTTAAATGATACATGATCTAAGAAACATGTCATCCAAGGATCTAGGAACATTTTGATATATACCGAGAAGCTGCATTAATCAAGAAATTGGCTTACAAGATTGAAAAATATAAAATGGTCATAAGATGTGAAGAACAAGAATGTCTCGCCAAGAATCCATACGATCTTAACCTATCAATAATAGATTGAGGTGTGAGCCTAAGTGAAGGTTTAACATAATACCAATAACTCATTATTAAATGCACAAATTAAAAGATCCAAGTTGAAGGAACACCATAATGAACACTAAAAGTGGTAGAATAGGAACAAACAAGAACATGACCCCCCTTTTTCTCTCTCAATTACTTCCCTTGATTCTACCTTCTCCAATGGTCTTAAAAATCATAAAATTTATTATTAATACAGTTAAAATATGAGAGAAACTAAGTAGAGTGCCTTGCACCCTAATTCCCCATTCTAATGTTGAGAAAATATATTTTCAACCCATTTCCATCACTACCTTAACACATTATTTTCTTCATGACATTGATCCTCACTCACCTATTATTCAACTTGTACTCCCTATGACCTTGTTTTTGACTTTTTGATCAATATCTCCTTGGATATTTGTGACATGGCATGACTGCTTCCCATGGATTAGGTTAAAATTGGCATTTATATTGAGCATTGAAAGTTTACACTTCTAGTATATCATAAAATTATTCTAACAATTGGTATCTGAGCCTTAGGTCATGGGTTTGAGTCTCCCTTTAATGGTTGTTGAAGGCTCAGTCAGTGTTGGGGGGGTATTGTTGACTTAGCGTTCAACATCTCCTTTAAGATCCATGACACGACTTAATAGCCTCCCATGAATTGAGTTAAATATGACATTTGTATTAGGCATTGAAAGTATGACCTTTTGGTATAATGAAAAATAATTCCAACACTTATTTCCAAGGAAAATTAAACCTATCCACTCATATCTCCTCCTAAGCTACATCAATCTTCATATACTCTAAATATTCTTCCACTACCCTTTCCCCTCTACATTAGTCATACAAGGAGGGCTTCTTCTCTTTTTAACTAGATAACCCTATTCTTCTAAGAATATATGCCACTAGATTAAGATTTTCAGGGTTTTTTCTCTAGATATTTTCTTGGGAAAATAGGGGCATCCTCATCCTCCCTAAAAACTAGCTCATCTTTGTAACTTGATGATTTATAATCCATACCTATAGAAATATGTGTGTAGTGAATTGAAATAGGTTTATATTGTGTATTCCTAGGCTTAGCCTTTTTAGTTTTACTTTGAAGATACAAAGATTTATTTTGTTCCATGATAAGAAAGATCAAGAATAACATGGAAATCAAGCTCTTTGACAAGATCCTTTATCTTGAACTCAAGATAAGACAATAGGGAAGACTAGAAGATTACCATTTTTTTGATGAAAATAGTTAAAAATTATGAAATGGTGACTAAACATGAGAATATATTATTATGTCCGCTTAAATGATCTTTTTCCATATAAAAATAAACAACTACTCTCCCCCCCCTCCGCCCAGATATCATTTATGTGGTTTTAATGAAATTTACCAACAAAATAAAAGTGCCACAAGTTGAGATAGTTCCTTCTTTAACTAAAACCTTTTAAATTTCTCTTCCTAATTTTATAAACCCTAGTATGTGTTTGATGACTTCGATTGTAGTCCATGTTATAATGACATTTTAGTGTTCCCTCTTTTCTTCTATGTTTTTCCACTCTCTTGCTACCTATTCTAATGATGTTACTCATGAACCTCAAACTATTTAATCTCTTGTATTTGGTAAGAATTTAGGGTTTTCTTATCGGTTTTATCCCTTGTGAACTTTGAACTAGTGTTATTTATTAACATATCAATGGCTTTCCATTTTCACATAAAAAAGAAATTATAAATCCTAAAATTTTGTGCAAGAATTAAGACTTAACCAAATAGATAATTTTGTTGGATTGAAGAAAGGTTGGTCAACAATGGAGATGCATATTGAAATTGTAGATAACTTCTATTTGGAATAAATAATGAAAGAAATGCATTAATTTTTTTATATTATTTTAAATTATGTTAATTAAAAATAAAGCTACATGACGTGACCATCATAGGTTTGGAGGATTTTTTGACTTCAAGATTTTGTCCAAAAAAGCCCTTTTAGATTGAGCCATAAACAAAGTATGTAGATAACATCTATAAACCCTTGTCAATTGAATGTAATCCATAAAAAAAGACTAACTAAGGTAGTTCAACATCTAAAATTATATTAATTACCATAATGGGTGTATGCACAAAAATGGGGGAGCAAAAGTGGGGCATAAGATGCCACATATTTTTTTCTTGAAATCAAAAAATTCTCAACCTCAATGAGAAATTGAAGATGGTTAGACTCAAAATTTGAACATGTTACATGAAAAAGAGTTGTAATACTTTGAATCTAGTTTTTAATATAACCTTATTTTTCTTTTGAAAATGGTGGAAATTAAGGCTCTCGAAAAGGGGGAGCACAAAAAGTGATCCTATTTCTTTTGGAAAAATAGAACATAGTGTCTTGTATGCTCCCTCTAACATGTTTTTAAAAATGAAAATTTTTAGTCACTCCAATGATAAGGTAGCTAAGCCACGTAGTTTCTCCCATATTTTTGTGCTAACTTTTTTACAAAGATATGATTTTTCTAAGAGGACGTATCTCCAAAACATGAAATTTGTGTGCGCTCCCCTAGAAACCATTGAGAACTTATAAAAAAACAAAGCTTTATTATAAGAGTGTAGAATGGGGTCTAGTTTCTAAAAATTTAAATTCTTCAAAAGTTGGATGAATGAGGCAAGATCTTAGCACAAAATAGTACACATTGAGTTTTGATAAAATTTGGGCAAACATGCAAAAGAAATTAGAGATTAAAATTTTAACATAATTAGAATTCAAAGTAAGTTATACATTTAGATAGCTAATACAGATATTGACAATATCATGTTATCTAATTTAATTTTCTTCAAGCACGTGCAAACTTGAGAGGGAACACAAAAGAAAAAGTGTAAATTTTTGGTATATTTTTTGGAAAACACATTTGAGACCTATTTGTATCCTCCAAGCCTTTGGATTGGATCTTTAAGGAAAATCCAAGACCTATGCTTAGTAGATTCCAATATTTTTCAAAGCACATATTATGACTAGTATGTTTATGAGCTATTTAAATAAAAAATTTATTCAAGTTTCATTCAGTGAAAAATGCTTTCAATAGACATATGTATTATAGTGTTTACACACTATGGTGCATATGCACTATAGAAAGTACACCCTATAGTGAGAATATGAAATGGATTGAGCGAGAGATACCCTAGTAGGTCAATTTTAACACCATACATAGAATACAATGTTTAAGTATAAGTTACATACTCTTCCTCTAATATAGTTAAGTTATATTTTGTGTATGTATTTTTAAGATGTTTAAGAGTGGTTCTAGCTTCATACTAGTTAAGATAAAGATTTTAGATTTTGAGAATTTTTAAGAAATTTTAAACTTAGCCAAATTTTATGAATCAACATTATCTTCAACACGATTTCTAGTGGATTATTAACTATAACTATAAGCCCTTGACTTGTACATGATCATTTGAGGACTATTTTTCATTGTAGTATTTATGCTATGTTTAGTTTGGTAATTAACATGTATATTTAACCATATATATATATATATATATATAGAGAGAGAGAGAGAGAGAGAGAGAGAGAGAGAGAGAGAGAATACAATCTCTTACAACACGTTAGGACCCATTGTGAAATATTAGAAGTCACTAGTGTTTCCTACACCCCTTAATATTTTATAAGGTGTATTAATGGGTACTAATGTTCCCTAGTGGGATCCAATGCATCCCAAGGGGTCTTGATGTGTCATTATGGGAACCACTTAGGACTCATTAAAACCTCTTAGCTCACATTAGTTCTTATTAGGACCTATTAGAAAACATTATGATCCATTAGAAAGGTCCCTTAGGAAACAATAGGAACCATTAGGGAATATTGGAACCCATTGGTCTCTCATACACTCATTAATGTGTTATAATGGGTATTAATAGGTTCTAAGGTGTCCTAATCCATCCTAATAAATTTCAAGGACCAAAGGGATCTTAGGACCATTTAGGAGTGATTATGACCCCTTATGCTACATTAGAAACCCTTAGGACATGTTGGATCCTAATTTTATAGGGATTTAATCATCTTTTAGAAAGAAGAATATGGATCTAAGATTATGCTACAAATCATGACAAGTATATCCTGACAGACCAATAGAACTGAAAAACAAGACAACATAATCTTCTTCCCTTTGAACTCTAAAAATTTCAGATGGGTATACCTGGGATTAGTATCATTATTTATCAACTTTATACATATATTCTTAATATCCATAAAAAGTAGATAACAACCCTTAATTTTTATAACTATAAGACAATCTTCGGAATGAAAAATAGCTAATAATTCATATCTAAAGGTTTTTGAGTCAAGTATGGGCTAATTCCTTTAGATCCAAATTTCAACATACAATAAAAGGTTTTTTATTTTAAGATTTTAATGGTATGTAAGCCTAGCAGTTTGCTTAGAATTATGTTATGACTAGTGCTTTATCCTTTGGGATTTTATTTATATATTTGACACCACAACCTTAGATCTACTCCCTCACTTTATAAATAAGATCAATACACAATTAACATCTTGTACTTATCATAATATTCTCAGGAACCTTTCAATTCTCTCATATCACATTAAGAATTTACTTAATTAGTTAGATTAACAACAAAACATGAGATGGGATATAATTCTAAAATGATTTACAACTAGAATTTGACTTATTTTTCATTGAACCACAGAAAAATAAAGAACAAAATGAAAAGAGACAAGATCCAAATTGTGAAATTCCAATGACTTCCTCATTTTTATTAATTTTCTTAAAATAATATAATTAGAGAATCAGATCTATGAAACAAGTTAACTCAGAATGGATTTGAAACATTGCAACTCCATTTTCTGTATTTCATGAGCCAAACCAAAAATAACAATACGCACTATTGGATTAACTTAACATGAGAATATTACATTCATCAACATCAAAATTTAGACCCTTCTTCCAAGGCTTGGAAATCCTTTTATAGACAAGGATTCCAACAAGTTTTGAGATGGAAGGAATAACACATTTCACCTTTTCATTTGACAAACAGACTTGTTACATAAGAGAAAAAATGTCAACATCAATGCTTTTGGAAATAGAGAAAATAGAGAAAGAGATAGTTGAAAGTTCACATAGCTAGCAACTTAGATTTTCAAGACTAGTTCCTTATTCACAATGTAGGTGTATCCATAGTAGGTGAACCAAATCAGTAAGATATGTTGGAAGTCTTAATTGGGAAACTAAGATACTAAGAGGGGGGGTTGAATCAGGATTTGTAACACTTCTTTTAACAATTCTTTCTTGCATACACCATATTTACTTTCTCATGTTAAATGCATGCATAACATAACTTGTAAAATCAAACTATAATACCATATAGATCTAATCTATCAATCACATGCATGAAATGTAACACATAACACAAATATTTGGTTACCCAAAAACCCTTGTGATAGGGTGGGGATGACACCCACAAATCTTCACTACTATAGTAATAAATTTAACCTGGTAGGGTTACAATTTTTGACCATATCTAATGATCTACCCTATGAGGGGTCTTCCCTATTAAAAGATATTAATATTGTTAGGTCTTACCCTATTAGAGGATTTTACACTCACAAAAAAGTAAGGAATCTATTAGGAAATTTACAAAGATCTATTAAGACCACTCTGTTAAGAGATTATTCCTGACTCAATCTATTAAAACTGATTCAATACCTAATCCTCAGTATGCTTTGATAAGCTAGTTTTGGATCTCCTCTCTTCAATTTGATCTAATATTTGATTTGATATAGCTTTACTATCTTTTAGTGCTTTGACAAGGTCACTTTCTCTATTCTACAATAACATAACTCTTGTTCATTCTTCACAAATATTCTCACATTCATACTTGAATTGCACAAATAGATTGCTTCTACTCCATATCTCAAATAGGTTAATCACAAAACATAGGGATATGTGATCCTCTTCATAACATGCATAATAACCTCTATAAGAATTAAATATATTGTCAATGTCGGCCTGAAATGGTTTACCGCAAAGTTTGTATCATTCCTAACTTGTGATGTAATGTAAGATAGTTAGCTTTCTTAGTCTTTACCTTCTCAAGGGATTTCTTAGGATTTCTCTTATCATATTAGGGTTCCCTTTAATTCTTTAATCTCTAGAGGATCTCTATCCTATCCTCTAACTACTCACTACCTAATTACACTAATGATTTTAGCATTTTCCTTCACCAAATGCATTTACAAGCTAGCTTGCCAACTTCCTTTCTTAGTTCTTCCTAATAATTTTCTCAACTACATGGAGTGAGGGGATCTTACATGAGATATTATATTTATCCTAGGCTTCTAGACACAAATCCCACAAGTTTTCTTCAAGATCTTTGCATCTACACCAAAATTGCCAAAAATAGGCTTAATAGAATTAACCCTCCTACTTGGGTTTTTGGACCTTAAATCCAAATTTTCTAATAAGGTGGAAAAAATTTAGGTATTTGAATTTTTGGAAAACCTAAAGGATTTTGTGGGTCTTAGGTTTTCAAGCCATCTATACACCTAAAAGCATTTTTTATGCCTATAATCAAGGGTTTCACAATATGAATGACAAGGATGACTAGGATCTATTCATTCCATTAATAAAACTTGTTTTGAAACCTTCTCCCTTGGAATATAGTAACATAACTCTCCCCTCTTCTTTTTGCAACTATTTTTTTGAATTATCTCTCACATTCAATCCTCCATAACCTTCCCACAAATGTTGTGATTGCCTAACCAAGTAATTATGACTTGCCTAAGGCATCATATGAAAAATAGCTATGATTCATATCAGGGCCCAAGATTTTATATACACTGGATCCATTCCTATTTCCCTTAAGTCCATGATGAATCCATTTTTGTGTAAACTACCAAGACTAAACGAACACACAGTTTTCACAAAAGATTTTCAAAACCCAAACAAATGAACTTCTATGACCTAGTAATCTGAAAAAAAGGTTTGTACAAGCATGAACTATGCTAAAAAAAATAAAAAATGCCAACTTCAATCCATTATTGTGATTATTCAAAGTAAAACATGTAAAATTGTCAAAACTGGGGTAGAATTCATAGTGTTTGATGACAAAACTTTCCTCTTACAATATCCAACCCTTGGAATGGGTAATTTCATAGTTTTTATAAGTATACCAAGAGGTTTCAAATAGTTATGGCAACCATCAACCTCAAAACCATGAGACATGCAATTCTTGCTCAAATGTTGTTAAGCAAATTTTCAAAGTTGCTCAACAACTTTTACATTTTTTGCAATTTTTGAACACCTATCACTTGCAACCTTCCAAGTAGGTCCAACATGGTCCATTTATGATGTCTAGGCATGATCTAGCCTTTAGATCATCAATAAAAAAGTTTTTGACCACTTTTCCCTATTTGACATCTTTCTCATTTCTAGCTCCAAATGATATGTAAGATCTCTAATCCATATAATGGGATGTAAAAAGATCATGGAGGAAAAGATAGGTTAAAAACCACATATTCCTCATGCTTTATAGTCCTAGACCCATAACCCCTAACACAAGAAACACTAAACAAGCAAACCAAAATATCCAAAATCTCCTTTACAAGCTGTCTTGCCAACTTCCTTTCTTAGTTCTTCCTAATCATCTTATCAATTTCATGGAATGAGGGGATATTACATGAGATATTATACTTCTCTAGGCTTTTGGACACAAATCCCACAAATTTTCTTCAAGTTCTTTGCATCTACACAAAAACTACCATAAATAGGCTTAATAGAATTAGCCCTCCTACTTGGGTTTTTGGACCATAACTCCAAATTTATTTGAATAAGGAGGAGAAAATTTCATGTATTTGAAAACCCTTTTGGAAAGCCTAAAGGATTTTTTGGGTCTTAGGTCTTCAAGTCATCCGTACACCTAAAAGCAAGTTTTATGCCTATAATCAAGGGTTTTACAATATGAATGATATGGATGACTAGGTTCTATTCATTCCCTTAAAAAAACTTTTTTTTAAACCTTCTCCCTTGGAATATAGTAACATAACTCACCCCTCTTCTTTCTACAACTCTTTTTTTGAATTATCTCTCACATTCAAACCTCCAAAACCTTCCCACAAACGTTGTGATTGCCTAACCAAGCAATCATGACTTGCCTAGGGCATCACATGAAAAATAACTATGAGTCTTCTCAAGGACCAAGATTTTATATACACTATTTAAAATAGCTCTATTCCAATTTCCCTTAAGTCCATGATGAAACCACAATAAAAACTCATGCAGGAGCCATTTTTGTGAAAACTGCCAAGACTGAACCAACACACAAAGTTTTCACAAAAGATTTTCAAAACCCAAAAAAATAAATTTCTATGGCCTATTAATTCAAAAAAAGGACTATACAAGTATGAACTATGCTAAACCAAATAAAAAATTCCAACGTCATTCCATTATTGCGATCATTCAAACTAAAACATGTAAAATTATCAAAACTAGGGCAAAATTCATAGTGTTTAATGAAAAAAATTTCCTCTTACAATATTGAAGCATTGGAATGGGTCATTTCATGGTTTTTATAAGTTTTCCAATAGGTTTCAAATAGTTATCACAACCATCAGCCTCAAAACCATGACAAATGTAATTCTTGTTCAAATGTTGTCAAGCAACTTTTCAAAGTTGCTGACAACTTTTGCATATTTTGAAATTTTTGAACACCTATCACTTGGAACCTTCCAAGTAGGTCCAAAATGGTCCATTTATGTTTTCTAGGCATGATCTAGCCTTTAGATCATCAATCCAAAAGTTTTTGTCCACTTTTCTATAAGGAAACTTAGGTGCGGAAATAGCTTCCTACACTAATCTCATAAGGAAAGTATGGTGCAAATCCTTTTAAAATCTTCTACACTTATAGATTCAATATCATGTAAACAACATTATTGTAGCCAACCATGCATACAAAAATTAGATAGAGAAAGAACACATAACACAAAGATTTGCCGGTGGGGAAAAACCTTTCGGTAAAACAACCCCACCCCTTCAGAACTTGCACAATGTATTATCTTCAACACAAGATTACAATACACTTGCAATAAAAGTTCAAAATCAACAATAGAAGACTCCAACAGCACCTCAGTACCTGAAAACTTTCATCTATCACACTATTGCATTACAACATGCAATACCCATTTTATGAACATCTTAAGACCCAACAAAATGCCCATAATGGAGTTGGGCATTTTTCATGGCTCAACCACCAAGAAACATGCACAATGCCACATGTACATCTAATACCAAGAAAAGGGTGTCCATCCCTTGAATAGACAATGACAGCTTGTCATAGAATCCGCCAAAAATAGTGGTCACAAGAGAAGTGTAAGGGAATCCATCATACCGACCTATTTTTGGCATATTCTCTTACACACACCAACCACTCATTCTTGGGTGCCCAAATAGGCCTCATGTCATAAGATGCTCTTACACCTATCATAGCTCATTCCTTAAATAGCTCTTATGCGTCATAGGAATCTATCATAACCATTTCAACCATGATCTCCTTCACACACTTCAAGATGCCGACACATGTAAGTGATCAACATGCCAACTAGACATGTACACTCACATTTACATATTATTTGCAAAAATGCATTTTAAAAAACAAATAATAATAAGAATAGGAATTATACAAGGTTGAGACACCTTATTCCTAACATTCTCTCACTTGTTGAACACCTTGTAAAAGTAATCAAGAACAATCAGGAACTAACTGCTATAGGCCAAAAATCCCATAGACTCCGAACACCATCTAAACTTCTTAGTGCCCACTAGTTTCATTAATGCATCTGCAAAATTCTTCACAGTATCTACCTTCTCCAAATTTACCTTTCCATCTTCTGCCATATCTCTCACAAAGTGAAATTGCACATCAATGTGCTTCGTTCTGGCATGGAAAGTTGGATTCTTCGCAAGGCAAATAGCACTCTGACTGTCACACCAAATAGTAATCTGTTCTGCATCAACACCAACATCAGAACACAATCTCTTAAGCCAAATGGATTCCTTACAAGCATGAGTAGCAGCCATGTACTTAGCTTCTGTAGTGGACAAAGCAACCATAGGTTGTCGCTTACTCATCCAACTGATGGCACCACCAAACATAGTGAACACATAACCACTGTTGGATCTCCTACGATCAATATCACCTGCCCAATTTGAATCCACAAACCCATGAATACAAACTGAATGCGGAGATCCAAAAGAGTTACCATGATAACATATGGAGTAATCTAATGTACCCCTCAAATATTTGAATACTTGCTTAACTGCATCCCAATGTATCCATCCAGGATTAGCCATAAACCGACTTAGGACTCCCACTTCTTGGGCAATGTTTGGTCTAGTATAGACCATAGCATACATAAGAATGCCAACTACACTAGCATAAGGTACTCTACTCATGTCCTCCACCTCACTAGAAGATTTTGGACAATCATCTACAGATAACTTTGTTCCCACAAGAATAGGAACACATAGTGGTCTACAATCTGCCATGCTGAACCTGTCCAACACAGACTTCACATAGTTACTCTGACTCAACCAAAGTTTTCTGTTAGACCTATCTCTACTGATTTCCATACCCAAGATGTACCTAGCTGCCCCAAGATCTTTCATCTCAAACTGTGCTGACAACTGAGATTTAAAATCAGAAATCATACCCTTACCCTTCCCAAACAGCAACATGTCATCAACATATAATGCAACAATAAGAAGGCGATCATTTTCAACTCTGAAATAAACACAATGATCTGATTTCGATCTTACAAATCTAATTGACAACACAAAGGCATCAAACTTAAGGTACCACATCCTAGGAGATTGCTTCAAACCATATAGAGATTTCTTCAATTTGCAAACAAAGGATTCTTTACCTTTAACAATGTAGTGCTCAGGCTGTGACATATAAATCTCTTCCTCCAAATCACCATGAAGGAAAGCTATCTTCACATCCATCTGTTCTATCTCTAAATCATATGATGTAGCAAGAGATAATAGAAATCTAATGGATGTCAACTTTGCAACAGGAGAGAATATTTCACCATAATCTATTCCCTCTACTTATGAATACCGCTTTGCAACCAATCTAGCTTTGTACCTTTCAACACTGCCATCTGCACAGAATTTCTTCTTGAACACCCATTTATAGCCAACAGGTTTTCTCCCTTTAGGCAAAGGTACAAGGTCCCATGTTTTTTTTTTCTCTAATGAAGCCATCTCATCATCCATAGTCTCAATCCAGGAACCTGCATCTTCCATGCCCAAAGCCTCTTTCACAGATCTAGGCTCATCAGTGTTAGTAATCAAAGCAAAATCACAACTGGAATCTAACATAGAATAACCAAACCTTTCTGGTTGCTTTCTTTCTCTCGTGGATCTCCTCAAGGGCTAAGGTTGAGGTTGTTATTCCTCTTCTTCTGAACTATCAGAGCTACTAGAGCTCTCCTCATCATTGGACCCAACATGGTCTCTTTGTTCAGTCTTCTCAAGGGTAGGAGGCAACTGAACAACATCTTTTTTCTTTTCTTTTTCATCTGGTTGTAGCACAATAGGAGAAGATGTTAGCTCTCTAAAATAACATTTTTTCTATACAACACCTTACTAGTCACAGGATCCCAAAGCTTGTATCCTTTCACACTAGCACTATACCCGATGAAAATACATTTGACAGCTTTATTTTCCAACTTAGATCTTTTCTCCTTTGGAACATATGCATAAGCTTCACAACCAAAACCACGAAGATGTCTAATTGAAGGCTTCTTACTAGACCACACCTCCATGGGTTTCTTACCAACAAGAGCTGATGTAGGAGATCTGTTAACTAGATAGCAAGTAGTGGCCACAACTTCAACCCAAAACCTTTGTTCTAAACTAGCTCCACTAAGCATACTCCTAGCCTTCTCCATTAGTGTCCTATTCATTCTCTCTGCAACTCCATTTGCTTCGGGGTATAAGGAGTTGTCTTATGCCTCTCGATACCTTGTTCTTTATAGAACTATTCAAACTCTACTGAGCAAAACTCACCACCATTGTCAGTTCTCACACACTTAATCTTCTTACTAGTCTAATTCTCTACAAGGGCTTTAAATTCCTTGAATCGACTAAAGACTTGTGTCTTACTTTTAAGGAAATAAATCCATGTCCTTCTACTATAATCATCTATGAAAGATACAAAAAATACAGACTTGGAGATCGAAGGAACTTTTACAGGACCAAATACATTAGAATGAATAAGATCCAAAACATCAGAAGATTTGTGAGAACTAGAGTAAAACTGAACATGATTTTGTTTACCATATACACAATGTTCATAGAAGTTGAACTTGAGATTGCAATCATTTAACCCCTCAACAAGATTTTTCTTTTTCAAGGTTCTGAGACCCTTCTCACCAATGTGGCCAAGTCTCATATGCCACAACATTGTCTTTTCTGTAGGAAGCTTTCCTTCCAAAGTGTTTTCATTGCCATCAGAACCAATAACCATAGAATTCTTCACTACTCATTCAGATGGTGAGGATGAAGAACTATTACATAGAGGAATACATGCATCTAGCTAAAACATAGTACCTCTCCTAGTACCCTTAGCAAGCACTATCAATCCTCTAATCATCTTACATTCTTCTTTCAAAAAAATAACTTCCACACCTACATCATTTAGCATACTTACAGATAATAGGTTTCATGCCAAACCTGGAATATGCATAACTCCATTGATTCCCTTTACTCGTCCATCAAGAAATTTGATAGTGACCCTTTCGCATCCAACTATCTTCAGGTGAGAATCATCACCCAAGTACACCTTTCCACCATCGAACTCTTCATATCTTGAGAACCAGTTTTGATGAGAGGTCATGTGAAAAGATGCACCCGAGTCAACCAACCACACATCATCAGATGCATGGGCTGCCAAAGCTACGATGAATGCATCGCCATCTTCTTGAGATTTTTTAGAACTAGAATTTGAGGCTTTCTTCTTCTTCTTAGGCTCTTTACAGTCTTTATGGAAGTGCCCAGTCTTTTCATAGTTCCAACATTTTTCCTTGGACTTATTGGAAGTCTTTGACTTCCCACGGGATTTGGATCTACCATTATTGTCAGACTTATTGTCATTTTTCTTTCCTCTTTCTATGGATCTCCCACGAACAGCAAGGGCTACTTTTTTTGAAACAAAAGCCTTTCTCTGCATCTCCTCTGATAGCAACAAAGACACCACATCATCCATTTTGAAGGTGACTAATGTGCTTCTGAGAGCCATCACAAGATGGTCCCATGAATCTGGTAAAGAACAAAAAAGTGTGTAGCAACGATTCTCCTCCTCTAACTTGACACCAACAGATGTCAACTATGCAGCCAACAGATTAAATGTATTTAAATGATCCATTAAGTATCCACCTTCCTCCATTCATAGAGAATACAACTTCTTCCTCAGGAACAACTTGTTCACCAAAGATTTGGCCTAATACACGGCCCTAAGTCTCTCCCACAAACTATATGTAGTTTTCTCATCTAGAACATTCAAAAGGACTGCATCAATTAAACAGAGTCTTATGAGACCCTTAGCTTTATGATCTTTGATATCCCAATCTGCTTGAGTTATAGTTGCTAGTCTTGTAGCGCTTCCCATAGGTCACGATCTTCCAACATATCTTCCATCTTGAGTTTCCACAATTCAAAATTAGTGCCATTAAATTTCTCCACCTCCATTCTTCCATATGATGAACTCACCATCTTAATCTACAAATAAGATTTAGGATGCTCTGCACAAGACTCCCACTCAACTTGAGATTAGCTCAAAAAACCCTACCCAACAACTAGGATCAAAAGTTGATCAAGCTCTGATACCACTTGTAAGGAAACTCAGGTGCAGAAACAACTTCCTACACTAATCTCATAAGGAAAGTATGGTGCAAATCCTTTTAAAATCTTCTACACTTATAGATTCAATATCATGTAAACAACATTATTGCAGCCAACCATGCATACAGAAATTAGATAGAGAAAGAACACATAACAAAAAGATTTGCTAGTGGGGAAAAACCTTTCGGTAAAACAACCCCACCCCTCTAGAACCTACACAATGTATTATCTTCAACACAAGATTACAATACACTTGCAATACAAGTTCAACATCAACAATAGAAGACTCCAACAACACCTCAGTACCTGCAAACTTTCATCTATCACACTATTGCATTACAACATGCAATACCCATTTTATGAACATCTTAAGACCCAAAAAAATGCCCATAATGGAGTTGAGCATTTTTCATGGTTCAACCACCAAGAAACATGCACAATGCCACATGTACATCCAATACCAAGAAAAGGGCGTCCACCCCTTGAATAGAAAATGATAGCTTGTCATAGAATCTGCCAAAAATAGCGGTCACAAGAGAAGTGTAAGGGAATCCATCATACCGACCTATTTTTGGCATATTCTCTTACATACACCAACCACTCATTCTTGGGCACCCAAATAGGCCTCATGTCATAAGATGCTCTTACACCTGTCATAGCTCATTCCTTAAATAGCTCTTATGCATCATAGGAATCCGTCATAACCATTTCAGCCATGATCTCCTTCACACACTTCAAGATGCCAACACATGTAAGTGATCAACATGCCAACTAGACATGTACACTCACATTTACATATTATTTGCAAAAATACATTTTAAAAAACAAATAATAATAAGAATAGGAATTATACAAGGTTGAGACACCTTATTCCTGACATTTTCCCTATTTGTCATCTTTCTCTTTTCTAGCTCCAAATGATATGTAGGATCTCCAATCCATATAATGGGATGTAAAAACATTATTGAGGAAAATATAGGTTGAAAAAAATATCTTCCTCATTCTTTATGGTCCTAGGCCCATAACCCCTAACACAAGAAACACTAAACAAGAAAAACAAAATCTCCTAGAATGGAAAACTTCACCTACGAACAAAATCAAACAAAGAGATGACCTTGAAAGGTCCAAAATCACACTCCTTACTTGACTAGATTTAGTATATTCCAAAATCAAACTAGACATCTAGAAACCTATTATCACAATATCGTGTACCCTTGTCCAAAGTTTTACCTAAGGACAACCTCATGAAACATGGAAACAACCTTTAAGCTATGGGACTTGAACTATGAGGTTGAGTCTCCAGAGAAGGCAACCTTCCTCTTTTATTAGGATGCACTTAAACTATTTTTGAAGAGAAAAGGGAGAAGAAATATAAGAAAGTAACTCCATAATATATTCTAAAGAGGCGATGCACCAAATTAGGGTGTTTAGACCAATCTCTTCCCTTACATGCACAATACCATTATTATGATAGTCCAAAGATATATAGATTCAAACTTTCTTTAATCTATAAACTACATAAAGATCACACAACCACATGAGTGACACAAGAAAAAAAAAATTTGGTTCTTATCATTCATGGGCCAAAAAGATACATAAATGAAGATTACAGATATCTATAGTACATCAAAGAGAGGTAGATAAGCTTGCATAGTACAATGACAATTTAAAGAGATAAGGTAGAAAGTCATATAATTCAAAGGAAAAGAGGGAATTTATAGTATAAAGAGAAGGAAATGCTAAATAAATAGAGAATATTTGACCCTAAGAAAGAGTACAACATTTTCCTTTATAGTTCCAACATAACTTGGATAACTTCCCTCATAAGATAGAAATCAACCATTACAATCGAATCTACATAGAATAATCACTACAAAACTGAAAAGATATGATTCCAATGCAAATCCATACATGAGAAGATCACTTCTTCACCAAAAAAATCTCTAAGAGGTCAGGAACAACAATTATTTAACTTATGAGTAAATAGATGGATCAATAGGTGATAGTGGAGTATCTCTTTGCATTTAACATGCCTAGAGAACAATGAAAGTGGTTGCAGGAGATCTAAAAGATTAGATTCATCATTCAAGGGATTGCTTCCATTGCCATCAACTTGCCAAATCAACCTTGATCTTTGGTTAATTGGGGTTTAACCATCAAGTCTTTCAATGTGGACCAAACATTTCTTACCATTATGTTACTCTATCAACAATTCAATCTTTATGTCTTGTGTTTGATTGTCCACAATGGCAACCTTGCCGCTACCTTCCTTTAATAATAATTACTACTTGAAAAATCATGATCCATTGATCATCACTACCTCTAAAACTGATCTTAGCATTCTTTGCTAACCACCGTGACCTTGAAAAGGTTGAGGTCAGACCATATCCACACCATTTCCAATTTAACCCAAAGTTCCTTTCCCACCTTTGCGACCAAGCAAAACAAAGGGAACAACTACTTCACAACTCAAACCTTAACCATTTCTTCACCTGCAGTGATCATGCACTAGTCATAGGTTTGGATTATCTAATGGCACAAGATACATATTTGAAGTATTAAAGATCCACCCTTTTTGTACCATCTCATCTTAAACCATAGCATGTTAACATGACTGTGTGATCAGGTGAAAATAAAGTAGTTGCACCTTCACTATCTTGACCCTAGTTAGCACTCAAAAACCTATGATTGTACAAATTGTATGGTCACAACTTCAAACATTCTAAAGTATAATATGAAACATAGCCAATGTTAATTTTAAACCTTAGGTGACTGTTGAGTGAATTATCATTTGAATTTGATTTTCTAGCGGGAGGGCTTTTTGGTTAACATTTCTAGTGACTAAGAGGGGATGAAGCTTGCTCAACACATGACTAGTGACCATCAAAATATCCATTGGGATATGGAGTCTTTGAAATAATGAAACTCATCAAATTTATGATTTGTGCCACATTCTAAGCCATAACATGCCTTCCTCCTTTGCAATTGCAAAAAGGTTAGAACCAAAACTCTTTAATACAAAACAAAACATGTGCCCATGAACTTCTTGAAAAACATGAAAGAATAGAAAAGAAAAACTACTCTAACTATGTACATGAACATTAATTTCCATCAGAAATAGGGCTTAAGATATATTCCATTGACTAGAATAGGCAAGATTTCACCATTAGGTTTGCTCAACTTAAAAGCATTGGCTTGCTTACAACTGATGATCACATAGGGATGACTCCATAAGGCATCAAATTTTCAATGTCTCCCTACTTTTTCTTTTTCTACATCCCATTTCAACACAAGATCACCTTCCTTGAAACTTTTGGCGTTAGCCTTCTTATCAAAGCTCCTTTTGATTTTTTGCTGATGTATCCCTAAAGTCCATATTGCTTGAATTATTTTCTCCTCTAGCTCCATCAAATCTACCATTCTTACAGATGTAGCATCATTTTCAATTAATTCTAACTAATGAGCCAACTCAAGGGTAGGAGACTCTAATGAGATAGGAAGCCTAGCTTCCCTACCATATACTATTATGAAAGGAAAATTTCCTATGGCTCTCTTGGGCGTTATTTTGTTAGCCCACAAGGAGGTTTTCAATTTTTTTGTGCCAATACCTTTGACTATCTTCAATAGTCCTCTTGATGATCTTGATCAAATTCTTATTGGATGACTTGACCAAGTCATTACCATGAGGGAAATAATTAGAGGATTTGCTCAAGTAAATACAATGATCAAGTGCCCATACACAAATCTGAGATCCTATTAATGATTTAGCATTATCTAATATTATAGTAAAAGGAGCACCAAACCTGGTAATAATTCCATTAAGGAATTCTATGACCAAAGCCTCTATAGAGTTCTTCAAATCTACTACCTCTATCCACCTTGTAAAAATACTTGTTGTAGCCAAAATCCATTATGACTAGAAGTAGAAGGTGGATTAATGGGACCAATTAAATCTAATCCCCATTGAGCAAAAGGTTGATCAACCTAGATAGGGTGGAGTGGAAAAGCCACAAGTCTTTGCTTACCTGAGAAGAAAGCACACTTTCCACACTTCCTTACATGTTTGTGGTAATCATGGAACAAGGATGGCCAGTAGTAACCAGCTCTCATAATCTTCATTTCAGTGGTTTGTGTTGAAAAGTGATAACCATTGAGACCATCATGAAGCTCTTTAACCATTCTCTCTACTTGATTTGCATCAATGCATCTTAACAATGCTCTGTTGGAGTCTTTGCTAAACAAAAAACCATCAATTAAAACATAGGGTATGGATTGCAACCTAAATTATCTTCTTTTGGCTTTATCTAATCCTTGAAGATATCCATTCCTAGCTAAGAAGGTCTTTATGTCATCTATCCAATTCCTTGGATTGTCATTTCTTGCATCCTATTGTTCTACTAACACCAACAAAAAAATTCCTCATCAAGCTCATGAGATGAGATCATCCATTTGCACAATCCCTTACCCCTTATCAATTTGGTAATCTAAATATCCACATCATACTCCATTACCTTGGTGATCCAACCAATTCTTTTCTCACTAATGTCTCTGCTCAATATGAAGTATTTAACACTTGTGTGAGGAACCAACAAATGGATTTTTTAATGAGATGACAAGTGTCTGAACTTCTCCAAGGATCTTATGACTACAAGGGCCTACTTCTCCACATAGCTATATTTACTCTCATATTCTTTTAACCCCTCACCAAAGAAAGTGATAGGCTACTCTTCATTTTTATCATTTAATTGAGTCAAAACAACAAAAATACTTGACTCACCTCCTAAAGTGTATGTAATGAAATCTTTATAAAAATATAGATTGATAAGAGTAGGGGCTGAAGATATGGCTACTTTGATTTCTTCAAAAATTTCTTTCCCTTCCTTGGTCCATGAGAAGGCCATATTATTTTTTAGCATAGCTGTAAGAGGTTTCACCATGGTAGCTAGGATAGGAATAAATCTTCTCATGAAATTTATTCTACCATGAAAATTTTGTAGATCTTTCTTGTGACTAGGAAGAGAAAGGGAAAGTATTGCCTTAGTTCTTTTTGGATCAATGGTCAGACCTTCTTTATATACAATATGTCTTAATAAATTCCATTAATTAGTGGGAAAGGCACACTTTCTTGGATTCAAAGACACCCCATGTTTTTTACATCTTACAAACACTTGTCTGAGATGACGAAAATGTTCTACTACATCTTTTGAATATACTATGATATCATCAATTTAAACCAATGAAAACCTTTCAATCATATTTTTGAAGGCCATCTTCATTGCCTTTTGAAATGTGGCACCTGCATCTGTTAGTCCAAAAGGCATTTTAGTGTACGAATAGGTGCCCCATTTGGTAGTGAAAGTAGTTTTGTATCTGCTAACTTCTTTGACCAACACCTAATTATAACTTGAGAGTCCATCCAAGAAGGAGAATATCTTTTAACCACTGAGTTTGTAAAATATTCTCTCCATGGAAGGGAGAAGATGACAATCTTTGAGGGAGGCTTGGTTAAGATCCCTAAAATCTATGAATAGTTTAATTTCTCCATTCTTTTTCCTAATAGGGACAAGGTTTTCCACCTAAGAGGAGTGCTTGATAAGGAAAATGATATAGGCCTCAATTAATTTGGACAACTTATTTCTCATTAGTGGATCAATCTTGGGATTTACTGGTCTCTATTTTTGCCTAACAAGCTTGACATTATCCACTAGACCTATAGTATGTTGAAATAGACTAGGGTCAAACCCCTTTAAATCTTCATATGTCCAAGAAAATATGTCATTAAATTCTTGAAATAGACGAACAATTTTTTTTTCCTTAGTTTCACAACATACCTTTCCCATGTTTAGCATCCTTTCATCAACAACTATAATTGCTACATGCTCTTCTTTGTTTGTAGCAAGATTCATGTCTCCTTTCCTTACTTGGTCATTAGGATTGAAGACACTCTCTAAGGTAATGAGATCCTTAGGTAACTTATTGGAGCTAAGGTTGATGATTTGATGACCATATTGTCCATGCAATCTTGAATAATTTCTATTTGAGAACTCTACTTCATTCTACAAGAAACTCATGATTTGTGCATCAGATTTAAAGACCTACCAATTGATATTATTATTAGGAACAGTGGGCTTGAAAACCATTTTAATCTTCTACTTCTTCTCATCTTCAAAGTTCCTTGGGACATCATAAGATGCACCCACCACTATAAGTTCGTTAGCATGTCTATTTTGTTTTCTAGGAATGCTTTGAATATTAAATGCAATGAAAATTTCAAGAAAATCCCATACCCTATGTTTGTAAGATTTGAGCAAACCATTCTTAGTAACATTTTGATTTCTCACCTAATTTACCACCAACTCACTATCTCCATATACACATAATGCTTTAATTCATCTTTTTTGAGCAAGTAAGAGACCTTGAATTGATGCCTAATAGTTGGCTACATTATTGGTACAACTAAATTAAAGCCTAAATGAGAAGTAGTACCTTTCTAGTACAGGAGAAATAAACATCACACTAGACCCTAATCCATTTTTATTTGTTGATCCATTAAAGTACATGCTCCATATCCCAACTATATCTACTTTGGTTTTCATTAAGTTGGGGGTTAGAGAATCCTTTTCTAATATACAATAGCTGCCGAGGCTTGTCTCTAAGGTTTCAAATATAGGATCAAAGTGATTTGTATTAGCCCACTCATCTAAGAGGAAATTAGGTATCTCAGCTAAAGAAGTGATAGGCTCATTTACTATATCATTTTCATCTATTTTTAGGATGGTACAATTCATATTAATGAGATTGGGAGTGTAGGGCTCAATATGATGGAGGGCTAATGGTTCTGCTCTAATTGAAGCTTTGGTTCCATGGATATCTATTTCTTAAAAACATATATGACCAATTAGAAGATATGTAACCACCTATTTGAGTGGTAAAATCTCTTGAAAGATAGATGGCAATGTGTGGCTTAACCTCATCAATTGATATATCTCTAACTACAGTACAACCTAGGCATGCATGTAAGGCCATTTCAACATTTCTAAGGATTCCCATAGTCTTGATAGTACTACTATCTAAATGCAACACATCCTTAACAATGAGTTCATATTTCAGTTCTAAAATATCAGCAACACATTTGGGCATTACTGAACTACTAGCCCTTGAATCAATCATGTAGTTGGGGACTAGCTTATCTCCTACAATTAGAGAAACATAAAATGGAGGAGGTCTAATTTTTTTTCTTATTTCTACCTCCTTTGTGATGGCACAATATGTACAACATCCCACATAGAAAGGTTCATGTTCATCTTCTTCATCTACTCTATCACACTAAAAGGAGCATTAGATGTTTTGGTGGAAGCCTTAGAAGTAGAAACTTGAGGTGGGATAGTCTACGAGTTATACACATTATCTCTGCTTTCACCCTACCTTTGCTATTGAGGAGCATTAGCTGGCTGATCCACATTGTGTTTCTTGGTAACTGCTTGTATATGAGGCATTGCACTTGATGTGGAAGTTTGATTAGAAGGTTGAGGAGCAACCTCTTCCACATCTCTTCTCTTGCTCCTGGTATTGTAAGCACAAGAATCCTAGTTTATATTACCATGTTCTTCCACTAGGAAGTTCATAAGAGAGCAACCATCATACTAAAAGGTATCAATAGGTTGATTACCATTGTGTTGCTAGGCAACTTATCACTTTGGTATAGTTAAAGCCAAGTAATATTATTCTTTCTAACACATGCAATATCCATAGGAGTAGTTACAAGAAGGAAATAAGTCTTGATCTTGGGAGAATTTGTTTTGAGGGACTAAGGCCCTATTTAGGTTGGTGTTTGAAGACTAGGGGTGATTTATAAGTCTATTCTGATTGTGAGGGTGGTTGATAGGTCTAGTCTAATTGTAGGGAAGGACCTTGACTTTGGAGTTGGAGAGGCTTATTATTTTGATCTTGCTACCTCTTCATAGTCACCAGCTCCTTCTCCATTCTTCTATACTACTACACTATTATCCTCCATCTTCTTTTCTTGGTCTTGCATTCTCCTATCCACATTCTGCATCAATGTCTACATCATGACATCAATCCTATCAACTCCATTAGAGGATGTAGAGGCTATTGGGACCACAAAAAGAGGTTGACTTAAAAAGGAGACATGAATAGGGGCCATAGTAGGTTGATGATTAGGCATGTTGGGAAAGAAAGGAATTGGGGGCTATGGAGCTAACTTTCCTCCCTATATCAAAATATTCTCTACTCTTATGACAATCTCATAATAATTTGGTAAAGTTTCACCTCTCATAGATTGCAGAGTGGTAGCAATATCACCATTGAAGGCTCTGAGACAATACAAGAATGCATTACTAGGAGAGGGATTCACTATAGTAGATATCCTATCCTAGGTCTCCTAAAACCTATAATTGAAATCAATCATACACTCATGGGGAGCCCTCTTGATAGTTGTTAGCTATTCCAAAAGTGATAGATGATCACTTTTGCCTCAAAATTCTTGCATAAGGCCACCCCTAAACCATCCCAATCAATAATAAAGTTGTGAGGAAAACCTCTATACCATTGTAGTACCTTTTCCTTTTAGAGATGAGGCCAAAATCCTAACTACTACATCATGCTTGGTGATGCCATGAATATTTTAGATATTAGACAACCCCTAAATATGTTCAATATGAGAGATAAAAGTTTCACTAGTAAACTCAGGTACACTTTTAAGAGCTGATATTGGTATGTCATACCTTTGGGGTAATAAGAGGGGGCTCCCACCATTGAAGGTGCAAAAAGCATGAGCTTTAGCCATTTAAACAAGTGATCTATTAATATAGGTAGATGGTGTCCTAGGCTGAGACCTAATAATAGGAGGATAGAGATAGATCTTGTAGGGGTATGTGTTGCTACTATACTCCTAATTTGTGATAAGGACACCCTAGTCTTTCTTCTTGGATTCAAAAAAGAAAGCTCTTGATATTGAAAATTACCTCTAGAGAATGCCCTTGTGTGTTTCTTGGGCATTAATCATGACAACTTTGCTCAAGAAACTAGATTGTTCTTGAAAGTAGAGTCACCAAGTACCTTTGAATGATGAGCCTTTGAAGGCCTAATATTGAAGGAAGTACTATCTTCTTAGCATGAACATGGAATCTTTCTTTGACATCAATGAACTTTAAATGTTTTTAATATGATGTTCCACTAGGCATGCAAAAAATTGTTATTACAAAAGTTTGCACCCTTGTCCAAAGTTTTGCCTAAGGAAAACCTCATGAAACATGGAAATAAACTCCAAGTTGTGGGACTTGAACTATGAGGTTGAGTCTCCAGAGAAGGTTAGCTTCCTCTACTATTAGGATGCACTTAAACTATTTTTGAAGAGAAAATGGAGAATATATGAAAGTAACTACCTAATCTATTCTAAAGAGGTGATGCACCAAAATAGGGTGTTTAGATCAATCTCTTCCCATACATGCACGATACCATTATTATGATAGTCCAACGATATATAGATTCAAACTTGCTTTAATCTATAAACTACATAAAGATCAGACAAGCACATGAGTGAAACAAGGAAAAATGCTTCACTTATTATCATTCATAGGCCAAAGAGATACAAAAATGTAGATTACAGATATCCACAATACATCAAAGAGAGGTAGACAAGCTCACATAGTATGATGATGGTTGAAAGAGATAAGGTAGGAAGTCATATAATTCAAAGGCAAAGAGGGAATTTATAGTAGCAAGCTAAGGCAATGCTAGAGAAATATAGAAGATCTGACCATAAGAAAGAGTACAACATTTTCCTTTATAGTGCCAACATAACTTGGATAACTTCCCTCATAAGATAGAAATCAACCACTATAATCAAATCTATAGAGAATAATCATTGCAAAATTGAAAAGATCTGATTACAACACAAATCCATATACGAGAAGAACACTTCTTCACCCAAAAAGTCTCTGAGAGGTTAGGAATGGTGATTATTTAACTTCTAACTAAATGGATAGATCAACAGGTGGTGGTAGAGTATCTCTTTGCATTTAATAGGCCTAGGGAATGATAAAAGTGGTTGTAGGAGATGAGAAAGATCAAATTCATCATTCAAGGAACTTCTTTTGCTACCATCAATTTGCCAAATCAACTTTGATCTTTGGTTAACTAAGGTTTAACCATAAGTCTTGCCATGTAGACCAAACATTTCTTACTATTATGCCACTCTATTAGAAATTCAATCTTTATGTCTTGCATTTGACTGTCTGCAATCACAACCTTGCCACTACCTTCCTTTAATAACAGTTATTGCTTGCAAAACCACAAAACCACAATCCACTGATCATCGTTGCCTCAAATCCCACTCTTAGAATTCTTTATTAACCACCATGACCTTACAAAGGTTGAGGTTAGATCATATCCACACCATCAACTCTTTAACCCATAGTTCCTTTTTGACCTTTGTGACCAAGCAAAACAAGGGGAACCACTACTTTACAACTCAAACCTTAACCATTTCTTGACCTATGGTTATCATGCACTGGCCATAGATCTAGATGATCTAATGGTGCAAGATATATCTTTGAATTATTGAAGATCTACCTTTTCTACATCACTATAGCTTAAACCATAGCATGTTTACATGATCGTGCAATCAAGAAAGAACAAAGCAATCACACCTTTGCTATCTTGACCTTGGTTAACACTCAACAACCCATGACTGTGTGAATTGCATGGTCATGACTTCAAACATTCTTAGGTATAATATGAAATATAGCCAATGCAAATTTGAAACCTTAGGCGATCATTAAGCAAATTATCATTTGAATTTGATTTTCTCGTGGGAGGGCATTTTGGTTAACAAAACCAAAACAAGGAGCTTTGACTAGGTGCTTGTTGCCCCTACTTTTGTTTTTTTAATCTATTGGAAAAAATGAGTTCTATGTTTTAGTTGAAGTCAGTCTCATTCCTATAATATTTGAGCCTAGGTCTAGATTCCTCAAGGTTAGGTGATCTTTATTAGATTTTTTCCTTCTCTTCCTCCATATCCGGGTGAGTTGTTGTTTTAATCTTGTAATTTGTCTGGTAATTTTAGTACCTACTCTAATAGAGATAAATTTTAGTAATTGCAAATAAATCATGCTTTTGAAGGTTCTCTAAAATTTACATGCCTTTGCAACACCAACTCACAACAAATCAACAATTGATAAAATACATTGGCAAAAAACTCCATGTTGCCTTCTCCATGGCAAGTTTTCAACCCATAAAGGTAATTTTACATAAGGGCTCACTCAGTGATGTATCTTTATTTAAAAAGATTCAAAGGGTGCATATTTTAAGCAAAATTGAAGTTTGAACCTAAGATCAGACTCCTAAATGTGATTTGGATTTATTATCACCCAAATACTAAGCCATGTAGAAAACCTCTTTTCATCTTCTCTTCAACGGTTTCCAACCCATGAAGATGATTTTTTGTGAAATGGATGAAAGTAAAATACAAGTTGCAAAGTGACATCCAAATGGATCCATGCTCCTTAACTAAAATCTTTAATAATTGGAAGTGGAGTTGTCAAAGATACAAACAATAAGGAAGCATAGGCACAAAAAAGGAAATTGCCTTCTCTTTGGCAGGTTTTTGACCTAAGCAGGAAAATCTCTGATTATGTAGAGAAATTAGGTCAACTGTTGAAGAAGGAGATTGTTGAAAATAGATTGATACAAGTATGATAAATGTGTTTCAATCATTGTTTTTTCACCGATGTTAAACCTACTATTTGCTAGTAAGACAACTACTTACATGATTTAAGTACTATCACTTATTTGATTGATGAAGAGAATTTACTCAAAACATGTAATAATAGCAACTAGAGGAAAGGTTGAGTTATGATATGAAAATGAGTACAAGAATCAACTAAGATAGTGGCAACATAGTGCATTGATAATCTACTTAAGGTTGGAAAGATTGGTTACACTAAGCAAGTTTAGAAGAACACGTATAACAAAGTTTTTCTACAAAGCTTGATCGAGTGGATAGTAGGTGTTGAGCAAAGTTAGTGCAAGTTGAGAAAAAAATCAATTGGAGCTAACTAAAAGTTTATTTTAGTGTATGTCAAGTAATAGAGTGGATGCAGAGTAAAGTTTAGTTGATGTCAAGCAATAGTAAACTTTAGTTCATGCCAAGTGATTTTATAGAGGATGCCAAGAAATGCAGTATGTGCTGAGCATCAAAAGCAAGTTAATGCTGAGTGTCAGCATTATTTGAAAGATCATGAATTGCATAGATACAAGATTACAAGTTTTCTTTCTTGGATTGCGTAAACCATTTGGAAGATAAGATTGATGAGCTGGTGGCACAGAATCCATGGTAAACCATTTTGAGGTGAATTCAAAGAGGATTAAAGGTTAAATTTATAGAAAGGGATAAAATGAAATAAGGGGTAGATTCATTAATCCTACCCAATTTTTTCTAATCCTAAATTGGACAATGGAGAATGAATGACAACATATCTTAATTTCCTATTTATAAAGATGGCTAGTTAGAAGAAAAGGTTATCATGTGTGAGAACCTAAGCAAGACAAAGAGTCTAGGGTATTTCTTCATTCAATGACTAAGTGAAGAGTCTGCATTGGCATGTTAAGAAAGAAGGCTTAAGGTTTTGGATGCTTGCATGGTGAACAAGTTATCAGAGCTAAAATATGTGAAAGATAAGTAGAATGGAGAACTAAAATAGAGATCTATAATGTGCAAATGGAGTTGTAAGTTATTATAAGATCAAACCTTATTGTTACTCTCTAATAATTATAATCAGTGTAGGGTAAATCCTTTGGATTAAGGTTGACCTAATAATCATTTGTAAATCCTTTAACTGGGTGACATTCGAAGTGAATGGTCTAAATTCCTCTAACAAGGCTCACTCCTAATAGGGTGATTGAAATCCTTTAATCAGGTCACATTTAATAGTGTGCATTGCAACCTTTAATAGGGTTGGCCTTTTACAGAGCATTACTTTAGAAGAGTGAAAAAGAGTAGCATATTAATGGTGGTTTTTTCCAAATTTGGTTTCTACGTAAATCATTGTGTCAAGTGTGTTATTAAATCTATTATCTTTCATGTTTACATTTGTACAAATTGATTTGATAGTAACCTACAAGGTTTAAGTCATTGCATAATCTTATGGATGTATGCATGATGATAAATATTTTATGGGTTCACTAAGCTATGAAAAGTTTTAATTGCACATCTGGACCTTGGATAACTAATTCACCCCCCCTCTTAGTCATTCTAAAGAATTTCAACAATTGGTATAAGAGCCATCTACTTAGGAGGACTAGTTTGAAGGTACTAGAAGCACAAAGATCAAGATGTCAAAAAGAGAAGTGCTGAAGCTTAATAGAGATAACTTTCCTGACTAGTAAATTCTGTTAAAGCTGCACCTTGGAGGACTTGGAGATCATGCACAATCTACCATTACTACTAAGCATGTTGATCCTATGAGAGACCTAACTACCAAGGATCTAAAAAAGAAGAAAGAACAAAACTAGACAATGTTAGAGATTGCCTCTACCCTAAGCCATGCTGAATTTGATGATATCGAAAGTCTTGATAGTGCAAAGAAAATGTGGGATGATTGAAAAAATATCTATGGAGGAGACAAGAATGTACAGAGAGCCAATGCTGAAAATCTCAAAGGTAAGTTTGATGATATGAGAATGCAAAAAGGTGAGAATATTGCTCAATACTACTCTAGGATAAAAGATGTTAATGCAATAAGGGGAGCTACTAGTAGAATAGATGATGGCACTATACTAAGAATTTTTTTTAGAAAATTGCTACCCATCTATGCTATTAGAGTTTCTACAATACAAGAACTAAGATTTGTACTTGGGAATGATCTAACTCTTGAAGGTCTAGTAGGTAGGGTCACCACTTTTGAGCTATCTAACTTCGATAATTAGAAACTTGAAAATATTGAATTTTCTTTCAAAGCTAAGATGTCATTAAAGGAACCTAATGATAAGAAGAAGAAGAAAAAGACAAAATATGTGTCCAGTGACAGTGATATAGATGAGGAGGATGTAGATCAACTTGAAGCACTACTAGAAAGAAGATTTTATAAAATGAAAGGGAAGTTTAAAGGTAAATTACCTATCATTTATTTCAATTTCAATGAGGTTGCTCATATTGCTACGAGATGTCCAGAGAAGAAGAACTATAGAAGTGGTGACAAGTACAGAAGTAGAAGAGATGAAGATAGTAAAGATTACAAAGACAAAGGAAAGAAGTCTTGCTACATTGCTGAAGAGGAAATAAGAGATGAATCTGATGAACATGATGATGAAGTGGTGTACGTTTCAATGAAAGATGTATCTAATGAAGATGATGCAACTGCACTTATGTCTTGTATGAACAAGAATGATAGATGGATCATTGACAGTGGGTGCTCACATCACATGACTGGATATAAAAGTAAGTTCATTACTTTAAATTATTATGATGAAAATAGTGTAAGATTTGGTAATGGTGCACCATGTTTGATAAAAGGAAAAGGTTCTATCAAACTCATAGAATTTTTTTATGTGACAATGCTTATTATGTTGAAGGACTTAACTATAATTTGTTGGGTGTGTCACAACTGAATAATTCAGGATGTGAGGTTCATTTTGAAAACAAGATTGCTAAGATATATGATACTAATGGAAAACTAATTGGAAAGGGTGATCGAACTAGGAATAATATATTCTATCTTGATATAGAGGATGCTACTTATTTAGTTGTAGAATCTGATGATGTGTGACTATGGAAAAAAAGGTTATGTCATATTTATTTTAATAACTTGGTGAGTATCAGTAACATGAGAAGAGTTAGAGCTTTTCCTAAGTCGAAGAAGCCTGACAATGTAGTATGCAAACAATGTTAGTTAGGCAATATGACAAAGTCAAGTTTTAAGAGTAAAACTCATACCTCTTAAGGAATACTAGAGATTGTTCATACTGACTTGTGTGGACCAATTGAAGTGCAAAGCTACAAAGGAGACAAGTACATTATGTTGGTTTTTGATGATTATTCTAGAATGATGACAGTTATATTTCTGAAACATAAATCTAATGCTTTCCAAATGTTTAAGTGGTACTTAGCAAGAGTTGAAAAAGAAACAAGTAAAATTATGAAATGTTTGAGATTTGATAGAGGAGGGGAATTTACATCAAATTAGTTTGAGATGTTCTGTAATGATAGAGGAATCAAAAGATAGACATTTACTTCTAGAACCCCTCCACAAAATGGAATTGCTGAAAGGAGGAACAGGTTTGTAATGGATTGTGCTAGGACACTCATGATGGAGAAAAATGTTGCTTTGAAATACCAGAGAGAAGCTATAAGTACAACTATCTATACCTTACAAGTCAAGAAAGGTACTCACTCAATACCTTTTGAACTATGGTTTGAATACTCACCCATTCTAAAATATTTTAAAGTATTTGGAAGTAAATGCTATATTCTCAAAGATTTGAAGAATGGTAAACTAGATGCAAAAAGTGAAGAAGGTATATTCCTAGGTTATAAGTAAAGCATATAAGTGTTTAAATACAAACACTAACAAAGTTGTGGAAAGTGTAGATGTGAAATTTTATGAATATACAAAAGTATATGAGGCTGAACCTATGAAGAAACAAAAAGAATACAAATTATTTGTATACTTTTCTGAAGGTATGCCTGCTAAGAAGATGTTGCAAATCAAGCTACAAAAAAACAACAAGTTTCACTGACTGTTGAGTCACATACTATGAATGTCGAGTTGCATTCAAAAGTGACCTACATTCAAGTATCGAGTTACATAATGAAGTTGGGGCATATTATGATTCTGACATCAATGTACATAAAAGAGACGCTAAAACACCTAATAGAGATGTACATAGTGATTCAAAAGTTGAAAGACAAAATGAAGAAAATAGAGTTGAACCAAGATTGTCTAAATATGTTAAGAGACATCATCTAGCTATACAAATAATTGGAAATAAATATTCTAGACCAATAACAAGTAACAATTTGAGAAGTGATACATGTTTGTCGAGCATGAAGGAACCAAAAATAGTGAAAGAAGAAGATGTGGACTAGAGAAAAGCCATGGAAGAAGAGATCAAACAAATTGAGGAAAAAAAAATGGACTCTAGTTCCTAGACCAAAAGAAAAAATTGTGATTGGCACCAAGTGGATGTACAAAAACAAGTTTGATGAAAATGGTAAAGTCACAAGGAACAAGGTAAGATTAGTCTATAAAGGATATGCACAAGAAGAAGGGACTTACTATGTAGAAAACTTTGGTCCTGTTGCTGGAATGGAAGAAGTAAGAACCCTACTTGCTTATTTTGCAGACAAAGGTTTCAAAGTTTATCAAATGGATGTTAAATCTACATTTCTGAATGGTATACTAGAGGAAGAAGCTTATATAGAACAACAAGAAGGATTTTATGATGTTAACAATAAAAACATGGTATGTAGATTACACAAAGCTTTATATGGTTTGAAGAAAGCACCAAGAGCACAGTATGAGAAACTTCATAAGTATCTTGTGAAAATTGGATTTGAAAGGACTAATGATAATGACAATCTATACTTGATAGAGAAAGGAAAAGGTAATTTTCTATCTAATTTTTTTTTGATGATATCATATTTGGAGGTCAAGATACTTTATGTGGCTTTTGCAAATGAAATGAACCAAGAATTTGAGATGTCTATGTTTGGAGAGATCAAGTTCTTTATGGGTTTGAAAGTACACTAGATGAAATATGGTATATAAATCACTCAATCTAAATATTTCAAAGAGATACTGAATTTTTTTGGCTTGGAGGATTCTAAACTAGTAAGTAGACCTATGGTGACAAGGCATAAGTTCTTACAGAATGATGATTCAACTAAGGTGAACCAAACATTATACAAGTCTTTGATTGAAAAATTGTAATATGTAGTACATAATAGATCTGATATTGCTTTATCTATAGGGATAGTTGAAGATTCTCTATTAGTCCTAGGGAGAATCATTTGATGGTTGTAAAGAGAATAATGAGATATTTGAAAGGAATAAAGGAATATGGTCTACACTATAAGAAAAATGAGAAATTTAAGTTAAGAGCCTATACTGATTCTGATTGGGCTGGAAACATTGGTGACAGAAAGAGAACCAATGGAGGAGCATTTTTCTTAGGCAAGAGGCTAGTTACATGGACTAGCAAGAAACAAAGCTGCACCTCACAATCTATTGGTAAAGCTGAATATGTTGTTGCTACTATAATTTGTACAAACATTGTATGGATCGAACAACTACTCAAAGGTATGAAGGAATAAATTACTAAACTAGTGATACTTTATTGTGATAACACAAGTGTTATAAATATATCAAAGAATCTTGTGATGCACACAAAGACTAAGCACATTGTAATCAAGTATCATTACTTAAGAGAATTAGTTCAAGATAAAGAGGTGAAGATGTAATATGTTAACACAAAAGAACAAATTGCTGATATCTTCACAAAGACATTACCTAAGGATGCTCATGAGTATCTAAGAGGTCAACTAGGCGTGATACCCCTATCAAAGGCTATCTAAGTAACAAAAGGAGTGCCTTGCATCAAACAAGATGATTGACATATGTTGTGAATTGATGTAGTGGATCTTACTTTAGGAGCTACCTAAAGTAATCAATGAGATGGAACTACAAATCAATCACAAGCAAGGTGACAGAGGGTGTAACTGAAGAAGTTCATATTTGCATATTAAGATGACAAGTCTTTGGCATCATTGTCAAAGAGGGAGATATTATAAAAAGAGGGAGATATACAAAGAATGGAAGATATATAGCTAAGAGGGAGATATATAATACAAGAAAAGGAAACAAAGATGGAGAAATTCTAACTCATAGTATGAGGGAGAAATTTTGACTGATGAAATAGAAAGTGTATTTGCTGATTACATCTACCTAGTAAGAGGAAGATAATGTAGAGGGGGATATAAGAAGTAATTTAGAGGGAGTCATAAGGATGACACAACAGAGTTTTGTAACCTATTCAAAAGATGAAAGTTGCTAATAGAAGGAAAGATTTCAATACAATGATTTTTTTTTTTGGTATTTTGTTGGTCTTACTATTTTGACTTAGTAATTTTGGTTGATCAGTTTGGCTTTCCATCAATGCCAAAAGAGGATATTTTTGAATAAGGATATTGTTTAAAATAGATTTATACAAGTATGATAAATGTATTTCAATCATTATTTTGTCATTGATGTCAAACCTACTATTTGTTGGTAAGACAACTGCTTACGTGATTTGAGTACTATCACTTATTTGATTGATGAAGAATATTTAATCAAAAGATGTAACAATAGAACCTAGAGGAAAGGTCAAGTTATGATATGAAAAGGAGTACAAGAATCAACTAAGACAATATCAACACAATGCATTGATAATCTACTTAAGGTTGCAAAGATTGGTTAGACTAAGCAAGTTTAGAAGAACAAGTATAACAAAGTTTGTTTGCAAAGCTTGATGGAGTGGATAGTAGGTGGGTACCGAGGTTAGTGCAAGCTGAACAAAAAATTAGTTGGAGCCGAGTGAAATTTTATTTTAGTTTATGCCAAGTAATAGAGTAGATACCAAGTAAAGTTTACTTGATGCTGAGCATCAGTTACTTTAGTTCATGTTGAGTGATTTTACAAAGGATGTCAAGCAATGTAGTATATGTTGAGCATCAAAAACAAGTTAATGCTGAGAATCAATATTATTTGGAAGATCATGAATTTGATAGATCTGAGCCAACAAGGTTGTTTTCTTGTATTGTATGAACCATGTGGAAGATAAGATTTATGAGCTAGTGGCACAAAATCCATAGTAAACCATTTTGAGGCAAATTAAAAGAGGCTTGAAGGAGATATTTCTAGAAAGGGATGAAATGAAATAAGGGATAGATTCATTAAATCCTACCTAATCTGTCCTAACCCTAAATTGGATGATGGAGAATGAATGAAAACTATCTTAATTTCATATCTATAATGATTATTGGTTAGAAACAAAGGTTTTCATGTGCGAGAACCTAAGGAAGACAAAGAGTCTAGGGTATTGCTTCATTCAATGACCTAAGTGAAGAGTTTGCATTGGCATGTTAAGTAAGAAGGCTTAAGAGTATGGATGCTTGAAGGGTGAACAAGCTATTAGAGCTAAAATGTGTGAAAGCCAAGTAGAATGGATTACTTTAAAAAGTATTTGTAATCTAAAAATGGAGTTGTAACTTATTTTTAGATCAAGCCTTAATGTAATAATTATAATCAGTCTAGGGTAAATCCTTTGGATTAAGGTTGACCTAACAATCATTTGTAAATCCTTTAACCAAGTGACATTCCAAGTGAATGGTCTAAAGTCCTCTAAAAGGATCACTCCTAGTAGGGTGATTGAAATCCTTTAACTAGGTCACATTTAAAAGTGTGGATTGTAATATTTAATAGGGTTGGCCTTTCACAGGGCATCACTTCAGAAGTGTGAAAAAGAGTAGCATGTTACTGTTGGTTTTTTCCAAATTGGGTTTCCATGTAAATCATTGTGTCAAGTGTGTTATTGAATCTATAATGTTTCACGTTTACATTTTTGCAAATTGATTTGATAGTAACCTACAATTTTTAAGTCATTGCATAATATTATGGATGTATGCATGATGATAAATGTTTTATGGGTTCACTAAACTGTGAAAAGTTTTAATTGTACATCTGGACCATGGGTAACTAATTCACCTCTCCTCTTAGTTATTATATAGAATTTCAACAGTCAATAGGTAAAATTTGGCCCATGTACTAGACCTAATATATGTTAGAATGATATTGGAATAGAACAATTTGTTGTGGGTGAAAGATATGAGTAGGATCTTACTTGCCAAATTTTCATCAATAGAGTACCCCAGAGGCAACTTTCCAAAACTTAGACGAAAATAGAATAGTAAATAACATGTTTATGGAAATTTACTATTATATCCAACAGAATAGTGAAATGGATTTCAAATGTCTATTGAACCTTGGCATTTATTCTTTCATAGGTATTTCCTTAAATTTGACTCGTGTGGTGCAAATTCTAAAGTATAATGGATGAATTTGAGGTTCTTGGATAAAAACTTACAAGTAATTGAAAGAGTTACATTGTTTCCTTGATTTTTCATTTTATCAATATGCATAGCTTTCAAAAGCCAATGATTATTGTGTCCAATGTCTTATTTATTTTTGAATTCAAAATCTTGTTCATTAGTTATCACCACTAAGTTGACAGGTTTTGATTGTTTGATTGGGATCACGTCTCAATTACAAAATTTCATAGACACTTCCCTCCATTTCTATGATATGGTGGATTTCCAAAAGAGGGTAAGATTAAACACATTCATCCTATCACTGAGAGGCTTTGAGGATGTGGTTTGGTCAAAGCCTGTAGTTTCCCAATTGTAGTTCAAGCTCCAGAACTTATTTATGAGTGTATTCACCATTACAATTTGGAAACCAAGCATATAGTTTTGCCTAATGACACTATATTAATTTCAATTGACAAACAAATGGTGGCAAATTGCCTTCATGTGCTAGAATGGGAGGAGTTTTTGACCTAACTGTCAATGGGGCCATTTCAAAATTTTCAACAAAGAAGATGATTTGGAGGAAGGAGATTATACAAACATGGTTCTAGAAGGTACAAAGCAATAAGCGAAAAGTTCCCAAGACTTTTTTCAGAACCAACCTCAAATTGGAGATAATTGACATTTTAGTTCTCTTGCACAGATTGAGAGGTGAAGTAGAAGCCCTGAATTTTGTTGAGCAATACTTCTCTTTGGTTTAGGTTATATGCTTAGATACATAGTATATTGATTTGGTGCAAGAGGTAAGTGAGATTCTATCCAATGCTCTTCAAGTGGCCAAATTCTAAAATTCTTTTTATATGTCTTCATTCTTGATTTATATGCTAGCATCATTGCAATTATGGTCTGGCCTTCCATGCCTATATGACTTCCCTGATGATTTCAAATCTTATGAGCTATATCCTTGTCTCCAACGACATAATAGTTATGAAAATTATATAAAAGTGAATGACACATTTACTATGATAATTTTTAGGGTACTAAAAGGATGTCCAAAAATGAGATTCATCCCTAAAGCCATGGCTGCCATCAGTAAATTTGGCTATTATTTCATTTGATTCTTATTTTTTTCTTACCTACATCTTATAGTTTATGATGGATTTCCTCTGAAGCTACCAAGAATCTAGATAATATGATAATCTTGGTAGAGATCATTTAATAAGATTTACAAGTTAATAGCCTGAGTGAAAGCTTGAAGAAGAAAGGATACAAGTTCCCCATGAAGGTTGGAGCTTTTAGTTGCGACACATGGTCAGATGCTAAGAAAATGATTATTTTTTTAGAAGAAGTACAAGCTATACATGTATGAGTTCTGGAGACCTACATTCAACTCTAATGGATATGCTAAGGATGCCCTATAGATTGGGAGTGTCATTAAGCACATCAACACCATTGAAAGCCATGATCACAAAGATGAATTTGAAAGCCATGATCACACTTTTGCAAGATTGACAGTAGATCAAGTCAAGCTATATAAGGTAAATATAGATGTCAAAAAAGTTGAGGATGATGGTCAAAATATGTATAGCACTACCTATATGAAAAAGTTAAGGAATACTCCTATAAGCTCTGAGACATTTGAAGATGCCATAGAAGACCTAGACTTGAAGATGGTGAGAATTTACAAGAGGACCAAGAAGTGAGTTGAATGGACTATGACTCAATGAAGTACATGAAAAGGTACATCTTCTTAGCCCTCCCCAAATGTAGCAGCTACTTCATCTTCCCATAGTGGCACTTTAGACACAATTCTACCTCTCACTCAAGGAATAGCTCAACTAGCTAGAGGAGGTGATCAACCTCCTAACAAGAACATCCCATTAGATAAAAAATGTTAGGATAGTTTAGTGCTAGTGATCAAGATAGAAGCATAAGCCAAAAAGAAGAAAGAAGAACTCAAGGGCTCTATGGTCATATTAGCTCTACCATCCCCCAATAGTCCAATTCCATCTATTATTGCAACACTAATCCTATAAAGTAGCCCCAAAATATAAGTGGTTGATCTTGGAGATGGAAAGATCAACAAAAGTAAATCCACAAAGTCAGATGAAGTAGTTAAGAAAACACTTGAAGTAGAAAACACATCTGAAGCTCCAAAATTCATTTTCCCTACTCTAGGAAATCCTTTCCACTCATCATCAAAGGCCCTAATTCCTATTAAGAGGAAAATTTTCAATTTGGATACATTGGGGACCGTGTCCAAGATGATAATCATTGAGTCATGGCTGAATAATACTTTAGAGAGGAAGAGAAAGAGGATAGAAGATGGGGCTCCAAATGAAGAGAATATATCTCTGGCCATTTTCTTTAGATTGACATTGAGAAAAGTAAAGAAATAGAAGACTTTATCTATCCTTGGCAAAGACCCAAACATAGGGAACCTAACTATGGAGATCACCAAGCCCACTAAAGATGGTAGCATTGAAGATCTAACTATAACTGACTTCACATTGCAATCTCCAGATCTAGGCAAGGTCAGGAATGGTACAAGGGTGGCTTTGTAGAAATAGACTAGTAAAGTAATAGAGGAGGAACTTGAGGGCCTCAAGCTTTCCAAAGTCAGGATGAAGGCAGAAATCCACAAGCTCAACTGTTTCATTAGGAAATTAGTTGCCCTATTAGAAAGTATTTCAGGAATGCCACCTACTAGTGATCCTATAGCTACAAATATTTAGGCAATCATCTCTCAGGTGCAAGAGGATAATAATTTTGGGAAAATTGGTAGGAAGTGGAGTGAAAAGCTCAAGTCTGATGGAGTTTTAGTTATAGAACAATTAGGCAATGTAGTGTCAAGGCTTGAGATAGAGAAATATAACATCCTAGATAATTGAATTGCCCTATCAGTAGAAAGGAAAAGAGTGAATATTGCATCTCCCTCCTACATATTTTCATTCAAATGAAGTTCAAAGAAGTAGTAGAAGAGATTCTTTAGAAAAGAGATGAGTGATTGTTTGAATGGCAATAGAGCTTGAAATTCAAAGTTGAAATGATCTCGACAGTAAAGGGCTATAGAAGATAGAGAGCTAACTTAAGGAAGAACATGATAAGAATTATAAGTTTCTAAAAGGCCTACACACAGGCTCCCAAACAAGTGGATAGGGCAAAGGAGTAGTAGGAGTTGCTCTCATGTAAAATAATTTCTCTAGCTACTTGGACAAATTAATAGAGAAATCTACTAGCCATTAGGACAAAGTGTTAGATCTCCAATAACTTGGTAGATGCATACACGTGGTAATAGAGAAAATGCAAGAATGGTTGAATGTAATCAAAGACTTGGCTAGAGAACACTCTAAGTGGCTCCTCAAATAGACCAATGTCCATATGCATAGAAATGAGGAGCTCATTCCAATCATTATCCCTGCCAAAGCCTATAAGGAAAAATTAGAAAAGGAGAAGAAAGCAAAATGATATTTCTCACGCTCTTTTTGTTCTATGATGTGAAATTGTAACTAATAATTGGCTTATTTCCATTTGTCATTTTTGAGAAGATGAACTGATTTAGCTCCTTTTTGTAAGGTTTCTTCTCAAAATCCTATATGTACTCAATTGAAAGATTAATGAAAGGTCAACTAATTTTTGGTTTGAGATACTTCATGTTGTAGAGACAAATTGAATTTGTTTCGCATCAATTAGTTATTGTTCCATTCCTTGTTTATTTTGAAACATCTCTTTGAGTTGAATTGAATTAATGAAAAAACATAGTTTTGCTCCCCCATTTTATGGAGAAAATCAAAGATAATCATAGTATTGTTAGTGTTTAAAAGAGATTCTTTCCAATAGTTACTTCTTAAGATATTTCTTTGCATTTTTGAGTTATGGGCATTCAATTTAAGTATCTAATTCATATAAGTAGAAAATGTTACTACATCATCAAATTTTGTGGGTTCATAAGAGGCATGGATTTGTGCATTTGGTTGGTTTAGTGACCTAAATCCTAGCTTGAGTTAGTTCCTAGCTAGGCCTAACTTTGTTTTCCTCTCCTATTCTCTGGTCAAGAACATAACCCATTTTAGAATTAGGAACTAATAAATTCATTTTAAATCACAAAGTTGAAAGGAGTTGTATCTTCAAATTTAGAGGGAAATTAGTCACTTAGTGTAGTATCCCAACTATTTTAATAAGTCATTATTCATGTATATTGGGCATTGAAAGAGTTAACTTAAAAAGGACAACCTTTTACCATCAAATTTTTGGTGACTTTGTTGGGGAGATGAACAGTCACTAGATTAGAAGAGCTATAGCATGAAGAAAGATAGTGCCACCTCATGAGAACATATTTTTTGTACTCTAACCCAACCTTAGATTCCAAGACAACCAAGAAGACAACATCTCATCTCTAAATACATTTGTCTATAGACATAGGAGGAAAGCAGAACACTATAGAAATGCTAGGCAAGTGCTAGAAGAAGAAGAAGCTAGCATTGAAGTATTAGAAAGAGCTATTTAGAAGAGAGAGCTTAAAAGAGAATAAAGGAGTGCAGAGAATATAAATTAGAGGCTAGATTAATTTGGAATCCTAGAATAAGGAAGATTCCTTAGAAGCACCAAAGATGAAGGTGGACAAGACCCTATTTTTGAAAAGCTTATAGAACTTGGCTTTCCCATCCTAGAAACACCTTGACAAAAGGATGACAAGAAGAGTAGGAGTAAGCCACATTCACCCCACAGAAATAAAAATTCATTGCACACTACTTGTTAGGTATTGGCTTTACATGGAGTAGTTGCTCCTCTAGTTGTCACTTTTCTGCCATAACTTGCTAGGACAATTATGGCTACTCCCTAGTTCACAACAACTAGTCTGATAAACCTCACAATATATCATCCACTGCCATCTAGTTCAAGAAAGAACTTCCTCAATTTTTTAGATGATGGGAAGGTTACTACTGATGAACATATTAAAGCCTTTTTTGCAGCAACTCATATTTTAGGAGTGGTACATGAAGACATAGCTATGAGGCTATTTGTAGAAAATCTAATAGAAAGTACAATAGACTAGCTCTATCATTTATACGATGCCTCAATTATAGATTGGGCTATGAAGAGAATGGATTTTAAAAAAGATTCAAAACTGTAGAAGACAAACATATTTTTCTAGCACAATTGATTTCCATAAAAAATATGCCTCTATAAGTATGAGGGATTTTGTTGCTAACTTTTACAAGATCAATAATAGAATCCCTACTGCTAACAGACCTACTATAGGTAATCTTAAAAAATTCTTCATTAGTGTGATGCCATCAGATATCAACTATGATCTAAGGAGATGTCATCCTATAGATTTGGTAGACACCTAGAAGAAAGTAGTTGAACTAGAAGATGACATGATCTCTGCTAGAAAGTGGAAATGAGAATTTCAAACCAAGATAAGTACTAGTAACACCACTTCATCTGATGAAATGTTGCAAAACTATCAAATGAACTAGTTTCTATGAAGAGGAAACTCCCTGAATTCAATATATCATACCAAAAAAATTTCCAAAATCAACTTGGGAGGAATATCTATGGGAAAATTCTACAACTTATTGGTTTGACATAGAGAGTGGCTATTGAGGCTGCACCAAAAAGGGGAAATATGTTTATCTTCCATTTAACCATAGATCATGATAATTAAAGTTTTCCCAAGACAACCTAAATGATGTAGTTGTTATCTACTAATGAGCTGAATGCTATAGTTTCTAGTCCTGAGTTAGATTCATACTCCAATGAAAACTTTGGAAATTTATTTTTAGAGTATGAATTGGATTCAGAAGGACCAGGTAAATGCTATGCAACTATTGATGGGACTACGTATATGATGTTGACTAGAAGCCATAAAAAAAAGAATTAGATTTTTGGTCATTCTCTAGGTGGTAATGATGCTTCCACTTCAAGAACTGGTAGTGTTGATCAAGTAGCCAAGAGTTATCAACCAGTCAAGGAAAATATCTCTTTTGATTTCATTCAATTCTATAAAGATTCCATAATTCAAATCTCCTCTATAGACTACTTAAAATCCCATCCCTCAAAATTAAAAATATTGGTAGATTATTGCAAAGGGCATGATATAAACCTAAATCATAATGTTATGGCTAGAGAAGAAGATTAGTCCTTAACATATAATCTTTTTGATCAAGAAGAATCCACAATTTTAGAAGCCTTACCTGGTCAGAAGCTTGACCCATTTTATGTGTCACTATACATAAACAGGTGAAAACTGAGCAACTATATAATTAATTTGGGTGCTCCAAATAATGTGATGCCCTACCTCATGGCTAAAGCTCTAGGCCTTACCCTTACTAAAATGATAAGTGTTACTCCATGGATGCCAAACAAGTTTCATTGCCTAGGACAATCAAAGATGCTCAAGTAGCGTTGGCCTCCCACCCAGAAAAGAAGTTGTTGCTAACTATCCTAGCCATACACATTCCAGCCAGCTATCATTTTCTTCTAAGTAGAAGCTTTTGTAGAGATCTAGGAGGAGAAATAAAATTGGATTGGTCTTAGGCAATGATACCCATAGGAAGAAAGAAAGTCAAATTAGAACTTGAAGAGAAAGCCAAGTTTACAATTCTAAAGTTGGATGATCCCAAAGCTCAAAATTTTTACCAAGAATTAGAATTTGGAAATTACATGTTGTTCATTGAAGGTGTCATAGAAGATCAAGATGTTGAAGAAAAGAGAAACCAAACTCCTATTAAAAATGAAGAAATATTGTTGATATAGGCATTGAAATTTGATGGGAGTTTTTCCTCATCTAGGTTAGGTGCAGTGGTAGTGTTGATATCACCTGAAGAAGAACTGAAATCAATAGTATTCAAATTAGAATTTGGAAACATGAAAAACACAACTAAATATGAAGCCCTATTAATTAGGATAATAGTTGTGAAAGAGAAAGGGATAAAAATACTAAAGGCTCAGGGTGATGTGGAGATCATTGTACAAAAAATCAAAGGGTTGTACTTTGTAAAAAACCATAAGTTGAAGAATTATAGGAATAGGGTATAGGATGAGATTGAAGGCCTAAATTCATTCTATCAAATTAGTACCAACTAGATGAACTCTAAAGAAGATTTATTGGTAGCCTCCATTTCCTTACAACTTTCCCATCTAGAATTCAAAGACAAGAAGTATCAAGAAGAAATTGTATACAAACCTTCCATTCCTAATAATGTAGAAGCCTGAAAAGTATTTAAAGATGACAAAAGTTTGCAGTTATTTTTGGAAAATGCAAGAAGTGTTCATGAAGATCATTCTAAGGAAACCATTCAAGAAGATCATCATAAGAACTAGAAGGAGGATGAACCTAGTGCTATTCAACTCCAAGGTAATATTATTCCTCCATATTTTGTATCATTGGAAAAGTTGTTTAATAGAAATTATTATTACATTAAGGAAAAGAGGGTAGAAAAAGGTCCCACTAATGGCAATTTTGAAGGAATAAACATTGGAAATATGCAAAGTCCTAAAATGATCAACATCAAAAAAAATTATACACATGAAGAAAAAGAAGTAGCTAGAGTGTTATGGAATATTAAGATGTATTCACATGGAGCTATAACGATTTGAAAAGTTTTAGAGGGGGAAAAATGAAACCTTAGATTCTCTTGAAGCCTGATATAACTTCCTTCCAATAAAAGAAGATACATTATAATTTGAAGGTAGCTGATGCCATATTTCAAGAAGTTGAAAATATTCTTAAGGTGAGGATTATTTATCCTATTCATCACTCTACATGGATAGAAAACATAGTGCCAGTTAGGAAGAACAAAGAGATAAGGATTTGTGTAGATTTTAGAAACCTAAACCAGACATCTTTAAAGATAACTATGCCCTCCCAAATATGGACCATCTATTACAAATGGTGGTGGGATCTAAAATGATGTCCATGCTTGATGACTTCTTAGGGTACAACTAGATTAGAGTGGAGGAGAAGGATCAACACAAGAGCACTTTTTCCACTCTTTGGGGTATGCTCGTGTATCATAGAATGCCATTTGGCCTTATCAACATTGGAGACACTTTTTAGTGATGTATGAAAAAATCCTTCACTAACATGAAAGATGGAATCATTGTCATATACCTTGATGACCTTACTATATTCTCAAAGAAAAGGAAAAATCACATAGAAGATTTGAAGAAAGTATTGTAGAGATGCCAGGAACATGAAATTTCTCTAAATCCTAAGACATATGTATTCTATATAACAATAAGAAATTTTCTTGTCCATATAGTATCACAAGAAGGCATCAGAATTGATCTTGAATAAATTGAAGATATCCAGATACTAAGTCTCCCTATAAACAAGATAGGAGTCAAATCATTCTTTGGCCAGACAAACCTCCTCAGAAGGTTCATACTTGATTTTTATGAAATCACTAACTACATTGTGGACATGGTGAAAGGAAATTCAAGTTTCAAGTAGACCAATGCCAGAAAATAAGACTTCAGGATTATTAAGACTACGATCACCAACGCTTCAATCCTATGTCATCCTGATTATAGACTAGACTTTATGATCTATTGTTATGCTTCTAAACACACCTTATCAAAAATTTTGATGCAGGATAAAAGAGTACAAGCCCCTATTTCCTTCATGAGAAAACCTCTGAAGAACCATGAGCTAAAATATTTTCAAATTGAGAAGCACACTTTTTCCATGGTAAAAGCCCTAAAAATTTTTAGATTTTATATCTTACACTCTCATTCTATAGTTCATGTACTTGATGTCACAGTGAAGAGTGTGTTGACCCAACATGATATAGGGTGCAATACGGGAGGGACATGGGTAGCAAAGACACAATAATATGACATTGAGATTAAACCCAAAAAACTAGTAAGGGGTAATGCATTATGTAAAGCCATAGCAAAAAATGAAAATGGTGAAGAGCCAAAGGAAAAACAATTAGTTTTTTACATAAGTCTACAAGATCCTTGGTTCAAAAATATCACATATTTCTTAACATATGGTGAGTGTCTTGAACAATTGATAGTGAAACAAAGAAGATATCTCAAATTCAAAGTCACCAAGTATGTGCTTTGAGATGATAGATTATATAAAAGATCTATAGATGAGACTTTCATCAGATGTGTAGACAAACAACCACAAGAGAAATTATTGAACACATTTCATGATGAAGCATGTGGTAGACATTTCTCATCCTCGATTATTGCTTTTAAAATATTGCAACAATGCTGCTATTGGCTTGGAATGTTTAAAGACACTTATCAATGGGTGTCAAAATGTGAAAAATGAAAAATGTTCATAGATGGACCTCAATTAGCTACATTACCTCTCAGGATTCTAGTAATCAAAACCCCATTCCAATAGTGGGGTCTCAATTTCATTGTTCCTATTAACCCTACATCTAGCGCTAGTCACATCTCTATCATCACCACGAAAAATTACTTTACAAAGTGGGTATAGGTGAAGGCAACCAAGAAAATATCTTTTGAAGTAGTTTGCAAATTTGTAAAGGAGAACATATTGGCTAGGTTTGGAGTGCCTATTAAACTAGCAATGGATAATAAAAAATATTTCTATTTGGTAAAAATCAAGAAGTACTGCTTTGAATATGGCATAACAACCATTCACTCATCTGAATACTTTCCACAAGGAAATGGTCAAGTTGATTCTAGTAATTAGAACTTGGTGAAAATCATGAAGAAACTAGTATTAGATAATCAAAAGGCATGGCACTAATAGATTCATGACGCAATTTGGAAGACTAGGTGACCCCAAAGAGAGAAATCAAAATTTCCCCCTTCGAATTGGTCTATAGAGTAGAAGCTAGTCCTCCCCTACCCCTAGAATTGGCCACTAGAAAATTAAGGATAGTGATCAAAGATGATATTTACAAAGATGGGTTGGAGAAAAGGATCCTATATCTGAGAAAGCTTGAGGAAGAAAGAGAAGAAATTGTGGATCATATTATGCAACATCAAATGTGTGTAAAGAACTTGTTTGATAAGAAGACTAGACCATAGAAGTTTATCATAGTAGACACTGTACTATTGTGGGACAAACAAAGAGAACCAAAAGGAATGCACAAGAAGTTTGACACACTCTAGAAAGGGCCATTCATCATCCATTAAGCTTTTGAAAATAATTCACTTAAATTGGCATATCCTAATTGTGAAGTATTACCTCTGATCTACAATGGTTAGGACTTGAAGTTGTATCAAATATCAAATTTAAAATAGGTAATCCCTATATCATAACATAGTTTTTAGATTACAATAAAAGGGACTTGAAGTTTTATCAAATTTCAAATTTAAAATAGGTAATCCCTATATCATAACATAGTTTTTAGATTACAATAAAAGCAAGTTTTGAAGGGACCCCGAAACCCTTTAACAAAAAGAAGAAAGATAAAGCATTATAGCCCAACTAGGTAAAAGAAACCTACAAAAAACTATAGAACAGTATCAAAATCAGGTTTTACAAGGACCTGAAACCACTAGAAAAGTCCAAGAACAAACTAACCAGGTTTTACAGGGACTTGGAACCACAAACAATCAAAACGATAAAAACCAAAAACTAGGACTAGAGACCCCAACCAATAACTAGAACAGATAGAAACTAAACTAGGGAACCTGACCCAGAGCCACTATTGTAGCTCCAAGATCATTTTACCAGCTTCCTTACAAATTGTAGCAATCTCTTGAATGGTGTCAGTAGCCAAAGCAACAACAACTTTCATTGCACTCTTCCTTGAGCTCTGCCTTGTTCTTTTGCTCGGACCCTCAACCGAAGTGATATCTTCATTAGCCCTTTTGCCTAGGCTTACTGTGGCCACACATATACTCGAGGTGACTTGTTCCATCTTAGTGCCACTCTCCTTGATTAGCATTATGAGGTTCTTCTCATAGTTGTTAAGTTTATTAGGGATGTCTCCCATCTGCCCTTCCAGTTGGCTAAGTTTGACATTGATATTATCTAGGTTATGTTGGAGAATTTCCACCTTTTTTGTCAAACCCATCATTTCATTGTAGATCTAGGAATCTACTTTGAGCATGGTGTTAGCTTTATCCTTTGTAGAATGTAGGAAGGAGAGCATGATATCCCTCTGCATTGAGTTGCTATCATCTTCAGCAGTCCCATGTGGGGGGGAATGAACATTGTCATTATTTTCCTCAATTTCCATTTGATCCTCCTTTTGAACCCCAACAGAGTCCTCTAGGTGAGCAGAATCCTTCTTTTTTTCTTCCTCTATCCCCTTGATAGGAGAAGTAGTCTTAGCCATATGGTCCTCCTTACTCTTCTCAATAGGGTTCCCAATAGTATTATCTTCCTCTTTATCACCCCCACTAGATATAGCCTGGTTACCCTCATTAACAGATTTACTCTATTCAGAATTACCTTCACTATTGGCTTCCTCTTTCCCTTTTTCATTATTACCTTCAGTCTCTAGGTACCCATCCAAATTAGAGCTTAAATCCTCGGCGTCAGTATCTTCCTCAACCTCAGGGTTAATATTCTCACGGCTTTTCGATTTCTCGATCTCAGACTTTTCATCCTCATGTTTTTGAGAAGCCGAGGGTTTCAAATTTAGGGCTTTATCTTTACCCTTAACAGAGTCACCCTTATTACTCTTAATGGAGTCCTTCTTCTTGTCCTTAGCGGGAGTGGAGGCAATGTGTTTATTTTTACAATACCTCTCTATAAGAAGAATTAGCCCTTCATGTAAAATGGGTCTGGACTCCTTCTTCTTATGAGCTTCTAAACTATGAAGTAAAGAAAACCATAGAAAGAAGGGGAAAGATATTCTATCTTTATGTCTAAAGTGATTTAAAAAACAAAGTGGCATTTATGAACTCTTTTACTTCTTCCATCAAGTATGAAATACTCATGGATATAGCAAAGAACATCCCTCCAGATCTCCTTTATCTGATGCACATTGAAGAAATCACCACTCTTTTTCTGTTGCTTCTCCTCGTCTTTCATTTTTGGAAACTTTTTGTAGGCTACATTTGAAATACTAGTTTGCTTGGTGAATTTTATGCCCACCATGGAGAGCCTCGTGATCTCTGCAATAAAATCCTCTTTAAGTTTCATAGTAACACCATAGAGAGTGACTTTTTCATTGGACCAGTTCTTAAAGAAAGCCGTAGTAATGTGTGGCTTAAAACCATTGAGTTGCTCCAGATAACATGTCACATTTCCTTTCTACAAAATTTTCCATACATCCTCACGAGCCTTCTAGGCATCACAATTTTTTGGTTCCTGCTTCCACGGTTCACCCCCATCTACAGAGAATTGAGAATGCAGTCAAATCAAGGTAACCAGATGCAGAGAGTGAAAGAGTTAAAATGAAAACTATTTTTCCTCCCATCAAAAGAGACTCCCTTTTTTGGAGATATGTGTGAAAACCACATCGCATTTATTTGAGTGTACTTCCTTGGGGAATAAAATCTGGCAATAATATGCTTACTCCACGAAATCATTAACTTTCTAATCTTTACAAATATTTCCCACTTGCGCATGGATGGCTTCATAATGAATAATTGCTTTGATATCAACTTGGTTAGTTAATACAATAGTCCACCTCACCCTTTGCCTCGATAGGACAGCATAGTTGGCAATCTAATCAGCAACATCGTTGGCCTCCCGAAAGGTATGGGATATGATAACTTTTTCAAATTTTTGAATAAGGTATTTGATCTCCTTCATTGTGGCTTGTATTGACCATGAGATAGAACTTTTATTATTTAGGATATTCACAATATTTAGAGAGTCACCTTCCAACCATAAATTTGAACATCCCAAATCCACGACAATTTTCATAGTATAAAGGGCAGTCGTTGCTTTAGCAATGTGACTATTAGTCCTACCTATGGGGATTGCTATAACATATTTAACATTTCCCTTATGATCTCTCAACACACCTCCACAACCTGCACTTCCCGGGTTTCCCTTAGCAGCACCATCAAAGTTTCCTTTAATCCAACCATAAGGGGGGAGACTCCAAGTGATGGTCAATCTTGGGTTATCAGTTTGAAGTTTAGGATTTTCGGAATGCATTGGATTATCAACAGGAAAGGTTTTATCAAGGTTCTTCAGAGATCTGAAGTTCTCCTTAAAAGCTCTAACAATATTCTGACCAAGTAACCATCCAGGAAACTCTTTGTTTCTAAAAATTCTATTATTTCTTTCTTTCCAAATACCCCACCAGAGATGAGGAAGAATAATTTTCCATAGGAAATTAACATCAAGATTCTTAGAAGGGCATTGCCAGCTTTTAAAAGAAGATTCCACATTGTTATGATGAACTTAGGTCAAATTCCAATACATAAAGGATCTCAGTCCAGACTTGCTAAGTATAAGAATAGTTCAAAAATAGGTGGTCTCTATCTTCAAATCCATTCTTGCATAAAATAGACCTATTCACCAAATTTATACCTCTTTTCTGCAAGTTATTGAGGGTCAAAATTTTATTTTGAAGCAGAACCCAAAAGAAGATGTTAATTTTAGGAATGAGACCCTTAGTCCAAGCCTGCAACCAAAAGGGAAGATTTTCCTTCTCCTTAGAAACAAAGAAAGAAGAAACTTTGAATTGCCCACTAGGATCAGCATACCAAATAATCTCATCCTCAAAAGAAGGATGGAGAGAAACATCATTGAGAGATAATTGGATGTGATTGAAGCATTGATCAATGTCCTTCAAGTTCACCCAAGAGTCATTCTGCTAGTAATGACATCTTCCCAAAATCTCACCCAAATCCCATTACCAATTTTCCAAGAGCACCCTTCTCCAGGAATTTTCTTTGTTCCCTGCATAGCTCCCCAAATGGAGGAAGGATGAGCAACATCAGAAGAAGAGAAGAAATTAGGAAGAGAAATATAATTAAGAAGGTATTTGTGTTTCCAAATGGTACTCCACTCTTTGTTTTCATGAAAGAAATGCCATCATTGTCTAGCTAGAAGAGGTTTATTCATGCTTCTGATTTTCTAGATGCCAAGTCTACCTTCCCTAATTGGTTTACAAACTTGGTCCCAAGCAATTAAAGACATTCTCTTTTTTTCCTCTGCACCAATCCATAAAAAATTTCTTTGAATTTTGTCAATAGCCTCAACAAATTTAGTGGGGATTTTCAAAAGACTTAAATCATAAGTTGGTATACTTTGGAGTGAAGCTTTAAGAAGAATTAATTTACCAGCCTAGCCTCAAAGGTTCCCTTTGCAACCAGCCAACTTCTTGTTGAATTTGTTAATAAGGTCTTCCCAAAAGGAATTTAGAGCCTTCAAGCCTAAAGGAAGACCCAGATAGGAAGAAGGGAAAGACCCTATAGAACAACCAAGGATTTTGGCAATTTTATGTTGTCTAAGAATATGGGTATTGAGAAAAAACACAACACTTTTATTCTAGTTAACCAATTGGCTTGAGGCAAAAGAATAAAGATTAATTGCTTGCTTCAAATTTCTAGCTTCCCTAACTTCAAATTTCCCCATAAAGATGGTATCATCAAGAAATTGGCCATGAGAACATATAAGAGGATGGGAAGAGGGTTGTAAGCCCTTAATAACTCCTTTATGCACTAGATCCCCAATGTACCTCCGCAAACAATCAGCCATAATAACAAAGAGAATGAGGGATAAAGGGTCCCTTTGTCTCAATCCTTGAGAGGGATTAAAAAAATGAGAAGAGCTACCATTAACTAGGACAACAATAGAAGAAGTAGAGATCAACTGATGTATCAGTCCAACAACCTTCTTGTCAAAGCCAAAGGTAAAAAAAATGTTTGAGAGAAAAGACCAATCAACACTGTCATAAGCCTTAGCAACATCCACTTTCATTACAAATCCTTGATTTTTAGAAAAAGATAAGGAATGAATATTCTCATCAGTAGAAATCACAAAATTGAGGATTTGTCTACCTGGAGTGAAGTGATTTTGTTGATCAGCAATGATCAAAGGGGTCACCAGAAGCAATCTAGTAGTAAGCACTTTGGAGATAATTTTATAGAAAGAATTACAAAGGCTGATTAGCCTAAACTGATCAAGTGAATCAGCTCCAATTTTCTTAGGAATCAGGTGAATCAGCTCCAATTTTCTTAGGAATCAGGCAGAAGAAGGTGGAATTGACTTCCTTTAGCATTTTTTTTGCCCCAAAGAATTCCTTTACCGCATCACAAACATCTTTTCCAACAAGTTTCCAAAGTTTTTGAAAGAAAAACATGGGAAAGCCATCAGGACCAGGGGCTTTTTCTCCTCCTAGAGAACTAACAACTTTGAAAATTTCATCATTCTTAGGAATTGAGCTTAACAATTTGTTCTGATCCTTTGAAACTCGGGTGGGGATCACTCTAAGGAATTCAGCTTGGTGTTCCATATTGATATTGGGGTCCGCTATCATAAGACCAGAGAAAAAAGTCACCATCTCATCCATGATGTCCTTATCCTCCTCAATCTTCAAATCTCCCTCAGTAAGATGTGAAATGTGAGATTTGGCTCTATGCTTCAGAGTGGATGGATGGAAAAATTTGGTATTTTTATCTCCTTCAGTCAGCCATATCAATCTTGATCTTTGCCTCCAGTAGATCTCTTCTTTAGTAATGATGTCATGGTATTGAGTCAGCTTTTCATTTTCTTCTAAAAGAAGGTCTGGGGAATATCCCTCCTTCTGAATTATATCCTGGATTTTTTGGATGTCCTCTTTCAATACAAATTTATCCCAAAAATGTTTCCAAAGCAATTTTTGTTCCAAATTTTGACTTTCTTTTTGACATTTTTAAGTTTAGAAGCCACTTTGAAGAGAGTAGTACCGTCAATTTTGATGTTCCACCATTCTTCCATTTTTCTTTCAAACTAAGGGTGCTGCATCCACATCTTCTCAAATCTAAAAGGAAAATTCATCTTAGGACTAATCTTACTAGCAGTGAAAATAAGAGGGAAGTGATCATAACCAATTTTCTGGTGCGCTTCCAACTTTTAGATGAAATAATTTGTCCAATCAAGAGAGATAAGAGCACGGTCAAGCCTTGCCTGAATACAATCATTGCCAACTCTCTTATTACTCCAAGTAAACTGAATGCCTTGAAGATCCATATCCATTAGGCCCTCTTTTTTTATAAACTCCCTAAGGTCCATTCTACCTTTGAGCTGGGTAGCATTACCTCCCATTTTTTCATGGTCATAAAGAGGGACATTGAAGTCTCCCATGATTATCCACCTTCCAGAGTAATCCATACTTTTAAAATTGGATATAGAGTCCCAAACCTTCTTCCTTTGGCTTTTCATGTTGGGTGCATATATATTCACAATATACCAGTCCTCTTTTTGATCAGCACTAGTAATTTTAGCAATCATAAAGTATTTACTAGCCCTCAAAATAGTCCTAGTAAAGCAATTTTTTTTCCATAGCATCAGGGTTCCCCCCGAAGCACCTTTTGAACTACTAGCATTTATAAAGTAATTTAAAAAAAAATTTATCTGCTCTGCTTTCTCTTTTTTCATCTTAGTTTCTTGAAGTAGAAGAAAATTAGGTTTCTGTTCTCTAACAAAATTCCTAACAACATCTAGTTTATGGTAACTATTCAGCCCCCTAATATTCTAGGTAATAATTTTCATTTCCATATTTTAGGGGTATAATCCAGAATAGTTACTTGACAACCATCAGCAATATTCTGCAAGCTTTCTAACTCCTTGGTTTTCTTAAAAGATTTCCTTCCACGTCCATTCAGAGACCCAACATCTGGTTTCACCTTGGACTGCTGGTCTATTTTTTCCCCAAGTTTTACTAGGGTTGAAGCTTTGGGATTCACTTTAGTATGCAATTCTAATTTATTGCTTTGAGTCTCGAACCCCTTTATGTTATACTTTTTTTCAGCCATTTTCCTTGAATTTGATTTAAGCTTTGAGATTACTCCATCTTCTTTGACAACTTCTAGGATAGGAGGGTCCTTAATAAGGGTATCCTGGGAAAGTAAAGGGGCAAAAACCTCCATCTCCCTGGGCTGAGTTTCATCATCCTCTCTATGAGCTCTAGATTCAGCCAAGAATTCTCCTTCCTCAAGCTCTATCATCTCATCAAGATCACTCCATTTATCCTCCATCTTTTGATAAAGAACAATTTGATTTGATAAATTCGACAAGTCATCTATACCTTGTTCAGGAAAGATGGGATCAAGTTGTAAGCCATTCGCTTCTTTTTTAGAGTTTATGTTATCCGTCTCAGGCACAAGCTTAGCCCCATCCTCAAGAAGAATCTCAGAGACAATATCCACAACTATTGGTGGAGCTATTGAGTTCTCATTCTCTTTCTTCTCTTTGAGATGAACGTCTTTAGGTTTCCAAACCTTCTTTTGCTGAACCTTAGTCTTTTTCACTTCCTTCTCACTACTTAAGTGGATTTTACTCTTGGACGGGTAGTTTTTAACCAAGTGATCCTATTTCTTACAAGCATAACAAGCATTAGGAAGATCTTCAAAAATGATTACTTGAGTTTTCTTACCAAGCTTACAGATTAAATCCACCTTTTCAAGGAGGTGATTCATATTCGCCACCTTCACATACAATCTAACACTCTGGAGTTTGGATCTGGTCATAGTAGCATTATCCAGAGCCACCAGTTCACCAAAAGAACTGGCTATACCCTTAAAAATGTGCTCATGCCAAAATTTGAGAGGGAATCTAGGAAGTTTGGCCCAAATCGGGGTAGAAAGGAAAAAGGAATCTGATAAAACCATATTAGGCTACCATTTTTTGATAGTAAGAGAACATTTTCCAAAAGACCAGGGACCTCCACAGAGAACCAAATTCATATCTTCCTTATAGTTAAAAATAAATAGAAAGAAATCATTCAGCATGGGAGCAATGTCCACCTCCCTGCGAATAGCCCATTTCCTCTTAACCATTTTCCTTAGAGAATCAAGATTTGGTCTTGCCCCAAAAAATTTTCCCACCAGCATGAAATCCATGGAGGAAATAGAGAAATCCACTAAGGGGTCAGGGATAAAGATCTGGAAATCACCTTTCTCCCAACTAGTCTTAGAAATCACCGGCGGGAAAGAAGATTTACCAATTGAGTTCTTGTTGAAAAGTGAAGACAAAGTCTTCTATTCTGAGGACCCTACCTTTTCTCCAACAGGGGAATTAACTTAATTAGATTCCACATAATGTTTCTTTTCCTCTTTGTCCTAACCTAACACATGAGAAGCAAAGGTAGAATCCAAGGGCGGGTCACGGACCCCACAACAACTGTCTGAAACATGTCCAGACTTACCATCATCCCCAACCACCACGAAACTTGATCCAACATTCTTCCTAGGACCCCCCACAGTTCCTCTAGGGTTTTTACCTCCTGCCAGGTTCTCCCCAACCAGTTTCCCACCTGAAAGCGAGCCCGCTAATTCAAAAACTGTTAGAGTGCCCAACATTCTGTGGAATATTTTCTACAAGTTTTGTTATTTTCTAGTATCATATCATAGTTACATTTAGTTCTCATTCATATTTTTTCTTAGCTAGGTTTCCTTGTCCTTCTACTTTGGTTTTGTTGTGTAGGCACTTCTCATTTTCACAAAACCAAAGAGTTTTGATTTCTTGCTTGGACATGGAATGTCCAAGTCCTTAGATAGAGCCAACTATTGCCCCCACTTTTTTTTTTTACTCTATGGGAAAAAGTGAGTTCTATTTTTTTAGTTGAAGTTAGTCTCATTCCCATAATATTTGAGCCTAGGTCTAGATTCCTAAAGTTTAGCAATCTTTATTGGATTTTCCTAGTATTCCCTCTCTTCCTCCATGGCTAGGAAAATTATTGTTTTTATATAGTAATTTTTTGGGTAAGTTTAGTATCCAATCTAATAGAGATCAATTTTCACTCAATGCAAATGAAGCATGCTCTTGAAGGTTCTCTAAAATTTACATGTCTACACAAAACCAAGTAACAACATATCAATGGTTGATCAAATACATTGGTGAAAAATTCCATTTTTCCTTCTCCCATGTAGGTTTTCAACCCATGAAGGCAATTTTCCACGACGGCTCACTCAGCGATGTATCTTGATTTAAAAAGATTCAAAAGGTACATATTTTAAAGAGAATTAGAGTTTGAATCTAGGATCAGACACTGATTTGGATTCATTGTTTCCCAAATGCTAAGCCTTGTAGAAGACCTCATTTCATCTTCTCCTTGGTGGGTTTCCAACCCATGAAGATGATTTTCTGCAAGATCAATGAAAATAAAATACAAGTTGCGAAGTGATATCCAAATAGCTCCATGTTCCTTAACTAAACATCTTTAATAATCATAAATGTAATCGTCAAAGATTTGACCAATAAGGAAGTGTAGGTGAAAAATAGAAATTTCCTTCTCTTCGGTAGGTTTCCAACCCATGCAGGAAAAATTCTAATTATGTAGAGAAACTAGGTCAATAGGTAAAATTTGGCCCTCGTACTAGACCTAGTGTATGTCAGAATGATATTGGGTTAGAACAAACTGTTGCAAGTGGAAGATATGATTAGGATCTCACTTGGAGGATTTTCATCAATGAAGTACCCCAATGGAAACTTAGCAAAACTTAGAGGAAAATGGAAAAGCAAATAACACATTTATGGAAAGTTACCATTATATCCAATGGAATAGTGAAAAGACTTTCAAATATTCGTTGAACCTTTGCATTTATTATTTAATGGGTATATGCTTAAATTTCACTTGTGTGGCAAAAATTTTGAGGTATAATAAATGAATCAAAACCCTTTTATAAAAACTCATAGGAAATTGAATGAGTTATCTTGTTTCCTTGGTTTCTCATTTTATTAGTTTACATAGCCTTTGAAAGCTAGTGATTATTATTTTTCTATCTTATTCATTTTTCAATTCAAAATCTCATTCATAAGCTATGGCTACTAAGTTTGTGGATTTTGATGGTTTGATTGGGACTAAGTCTCAATTTTAGAATTTCACAAATACTTCCCTCCATCTCTATGATATGTCAGATTTCCAAAAGAGGATAAAATCTAAATGCATTCATCCTATCACTAAGAAGCTTCAAGGATGTGGTTTGGTTGAAGCCACTAGTTTTCTAGTTGTAGTTCAAGCTCTAGAACTTATTTATGAATGTGTTCACCATTATGATTTGGAAACCAAGTAAATAGTTTTTCCTGATGACACTGTATTAGTTTAAATTGATAGGAAAATGGTGGTGAATTGCCTTTGTGTGTCAGAATGAGAAAAATATTCTGACCTAATTATCAGTGGGGCTATTTTTGAATTCTTAGTAAAGATGATGATTTGGAGGAAGGAGATCATGCAAACATGGTTCCAGAAGCCATAAACTGATAAGAGAAAAATTCCCAAGACTTTGTTCAGAACAAACCTCAAATAGGATATAATCATAATTTTTGTTCTCCTACATAGATTGAGCGGTGAATGAGAAGCCCTATATTTTATTTAGCAATACTTTGTTTTGGTTTAGGTTATATGCTTAGATATAATATATATTGATTGGGCTCAAGAGGTAAGTGAGATTCTTTCCAATGCTCTTCAAGTGGCCAAATTTTATAATTCTTTTTATATGTCTTCATTCCTAATTTATATGTTGGCATCATTGCAATTATGGCCTGACCTTCCATGCCTAGATGACTTCCCTGATGATGTCAAATCTTATGAATTTTATCCATTTCTCCAATTACATAATAGTTATGTAGATAATGTAAAAGTGAATGATGTGAGTACTATGAGAATTTGCAGGGAACTACAAGGATGCCTTGAAAGGAGATTCTCCCCTAAAGCCATGGCTTCCATTAGTCAATTTGGCTATTATTTCATTCAATTCTCATATTTTTCTTACTTGCATCTTGCAACTTATGATGGATTTCCTTTGAAGCTGCCAAGATATCTAGATGATATGATAGTCTTAGTTGAGATCATTCAACAAGCTCTACAAGTGAACATCTTGAGAGAAATCTTGAAGAAGAAAGGATACAAGTTCCCCATGAAGGTTGGAGCTTTTACTTGTGACACCTAGTTAGATGCCAAGAGTATGATGAATTTTTTTGAGAATAAGTACAATCTTGAAATGTATTTGATATGCTAAGGATGTCTTGTAGATTGGGAATGTCATAAAGTAAATAAGCACAACTGAAGACTACTAGGATGATTGCAAAGATGAATTTGAATTCCATGACTCTAATTTTGCAAGATTGATAGTAGATCAAATCAAGCTAGATAAGTTAAATATAGACGTGGAAAAAGTTGAGGATGATGGTCAAAATATGAATAGCACTACCTATTCAACAAAGTTAAGGAATAATCCTATAGGCTCTGTGCCATTTGAAGATGGCATATAAGACCTAAACTTGATAATGGTGAGAATTTACAAGAGAAGTGGGAAGTGGGTTGAATAGATCATGACATAGAAAAGTAGAAGCAAAGGTTAATCTACTCAATCCTCACCAAATGTAGCAACTACTTCATCTTCCCATAGTAGAGCTTCAGGTACAATTTTTCCTCTCATTCAAGACCAGATCAACTAGACGTAGGAGGTGATTAACCTCTTGAAAAGAACATCACACTAGATAATTTTTTTTAAGATGGTTCAGTGCTAGTGATCAAGATAGAAGAAGAAGCCAAAAAGAAGAAAGAAGAAGAATTCAAGGGCTCTACAGTCATAGTGGCTTTTCCATCCCCTAGTAGTCCAATTCCATCTATAACTACAACACTACTCCTACCAATTAGCCCCCAAATACAAGTGGTTGATCTTGGTGTTAGAAATAGGGATTACTAAGGGGGTGGGGGGTGGGGGGGGGGTTAATCAATAATCTACAAAGTTTAGTCACCAACTATATATTATTACTTACTTTAAACCATGCATAATGAAGTGATAAAGTAATGCTAAATAGTAATAGTAACAATGCACAAAGATAACTCATAACACCATTTTTTTAAAACTAGGGAAACCCTGGCCAAGGGAAAACCATGGTTGGGATGATACCCACTAGATAATATACTAATATATATGTTCCTTGTTAGAGGATGGACCCTATTAGAAGTCAATGAGAATATTTAGTATAATAGTCTCTATTAGGAGACTTCAAATCCATATTAGAAGGTTTCAACCCTATTAGGAGTTGTAGTGTAATGTATGCAAGAAGAGCCCACTACCCAAACATGTAATTTCAGCTACATGAAGAGCTCACTACTTAATCAAGTAATCTACTATTATTTTCCTTCCTTCAATGATCTATGATCTTCAGCTCAATCTTAGATCACTAGATAGTTCATACAAAACTTTGCATATATTGCTTTCACAAAAGTTTGCTCACAAGTTCACACACTTGATACAATAGCATAATCATGAGCACATACACACTTCTTATTGAAAGAAGTCCTTTGCATAAGTACCATGCCTTTACATAAAATACTACTGGGTCAGATAAGACCATAATTCACTTTCCTAAGTTAGAGAAAACATCTAGGATGTTAGTCCTAATTGGATAAGTAGTTGTTTTGTAACCAAAACAATTCTTTCTTTCAATTCCATTGTCTTGCTTCATCGAAACACAATTAACTCTATTCTGTATAGTTTGTGCAAACTTCTAAGGTTATACATATTATCACCAACATGTATAATATCTCCATGTAACTTTTCTTGTCATAATATGATGTCTACAACATGTTATAAACAAGAAAATACACTACTGTAAACCAAATTCTATACTTAGACAATTTCTTGATAACCAAACACTAAGTATCTTTATTTCCAAGATTTCTTGTCAACATGTACATCATGTGTTTCCATTAATGAAAAAAATTACATATAATAATTAGCCAATTGTCAACAATCTCCCCCTTTGGCATTGATGGCAACAAAAAAGGGAAAATTGGCTAAGTGACAAAAACAAACTATCAAAATAAACATTACATCTATTACAATTTTACAAATATGCTCCCCCTTACAATATACTTCATACTACACATGTATCTCTCCCTTTTTCAATCCAAATTTTCTACTTTCCAATTTTCTTCTGCTATTACTCGCCTTTTGATATCAATGAAAAAGGTCTCAAAATGTGAAGATTTTGTTCAAAATTGTCAAAACTGCTTGTCCTTTCCTTTATGGTGAAATAATCTTCATACAATCATCAAAAATAGCCTTCAAATTTTCCATACCTTTGTTCCATGTTTCTTTGGTAGACTTTACTAATGTGAGAATTCAACATAATGCATATGATGCAATCTCAACTATAGTTAGATCTAAATACAAAAAGTTTGATATGTGTCTTTGGCCTTGACACATTCTTCTAACTTCTTTTCAACAAATGATAACTTTGGAGTAATAGATTCTCTAAAGCCAGATGTTCTCTTCAATATATGGTCTTTCCAAAGTTCCAATTTCTTGATCTCGCTGTGAATATTGGCAACTTGACTCTCAATATCATTAACTCTACTTGATGGGTGTTGGATTAGGTTGGCTAAAGCCTCTAACTCATTCATCTTTGCCTCTAAATGATTGTCCAAATGTTTAGTCCATTTTTATGATAGGGTACACTTAACATACGAGAATTTCCCTTCTTGCTGACACTTTCAAAGTTCTTTGACGCATGTATCAAGGTTGACTAAGTCATTCTTGATATTCTAGTAGATGGTGCTAAACAAGTTAGCCTCATGGGAAATATGAGATTTTTCCTCTACAACATTCAAAAAAATTGTAAACACTTTGTCCAAATATTTTAGCACTACTTGTGCTCTTAATTTGGGATTTGACTCAGTATGCTATACTATCAAAGTACTCTGCAATCTTTTAGTTACTTCCATCAATGATCTCTTGAAAATCTTCATTATCTTATTTTTCTATAGCAGTTTGGATAAGGATGAAATTAGATCAGTCTGATCATCAGACTGATCTAATTTCATCCTTATCCAAACTGCTATAGAAAAATAAGATAATGAAGATTTTCAAGAGATCATTGATGGAAGTAACTAACAGATTGCAGAGTACTTTGATAGTATAGCATACTGAGTCAGATCCCAAATTTGGTATTTCATAGATCTCTCCATGTGATCACTTCTATCTATTGGATACAATTGTCTAATTGTGTGTTGTACTTAATGTCACACAAATGTCATATCAATTTTTAGTTAGTGCTTACTAAGCTCACTTAGTTAGCAAGATTGTTTTCCTTGTCTACCAAGCATTCCTGAAGTTTACTCTGTGAAGACAATGTCTACCAAGCTCACTCAAGCATCGAAAGAAATTATGGTAGAACATAGTGTCAACCGAGTTCACATGGTTAACAAAGGGAAAGTTGGACAGAGTTAGTGGTAACCAAGTTCACTCAGTTACCAAAGTATTTTTTCAAGTTCATAGTGTTAACTGAGTTTCTATTGGTTAACATAGGAAATCATCTCAAAACCAGTGTTTACCAAGTAGGGTCGGCTAATAAAAGATTTTTTTTTTTGGAATAAGAAGCTTAATTACTTTATGTATCATTTCTATACAACTATGATGATGAATATTGGTTATTGAAATTTGAATTTTGGTTGACTTGACAATCTATAAGGTATAAATGAAAGGTCAAGTTGAGATTTCTAGTGTGTGTGTGTGCAAGTGTGTTGATTTAATGCAGAATATAAGAGTGAGAGTGAACTTGAAGGATAAGCAGGGTATCCTTGTGGATCAAAAAAGTAATATTTGATCAGGAAGCATCAAGTTTAAGTAGAAAAGAGATCTAGATTCAGCAATTCAGTTGCATCATAATCAGGTCATTTCATTGTTACACTCTAACCATTATAGCAGTGATCTAAAATCTCTTAGTAGAGTTCGTTTAATAGCCAGTTGTAAATCCTATAACAAAGTGGCAATTCCATTGAATTTTATTAAGACCTCTTGTAAGGTCACTCCTAATAGGGTGATTAAATCCTCTAACAAGGTCACACCTAATAGTGTGTTTTTTAACCTTTAACAAGATTGGCTCCTAACAGAGCTCACTTCAAAAGAGTGAAAAATAGTAACTAGTTACATTGGTGGTTTTTTCCATATTGGGTTTCCACGTTAAATCTTGGTGTCTCATGTGTTCATGTTATTTCTCTTATGCTTGCAAATTAATTAATATTAATATTTTAATATTTTCTATAAGCAATTCACACTCTACATTTACCGAGTTACAACATTTTCTGTGTGTTTACTGAGTAACAACAAAAATTAGTTTTCTCACTCTAGATTTTATTATTAACATCTAATGGATCTGGGATTTATTTTAGTGGTAATTGATTCACCCCCCTCTCAATTAATCCTTCTATATTTCCAATAATTGGTATAAGAACTTTTAGGTGCTTATGGGAAAGGTTTCAATGACCTAAGCTAAAGATCAAGATGTTTTACAAGAGAGAGATTCCAAAGCTAAATAGAGACAACTTTTTAGCATGGAAGGGACTCATGAGACTTCATCTAGCCACCATTACCAAGTTAGGCTACAAATACCTTGATGATGAATACAAAACACCTATTGGTACATTGTATGAACATTGGAGATCTTTCTGAGAAAAAGAACCATAACATCATGATGATTGATATTGTATCTACTCTCAGCTATGATGAATTTGATGAGATCAAAGAATGTAAAACTACTTTTGATATGTGGAACAAGCTAAAGGATATCTATGGTGGTGATGAAAATGTAAGGAGAGCCAAAGTAGAAAGCCTTAGAGGATAGTTTGATCAGATGAGAATGAGAGAGGATGAAATTTTTTCCAAATATGTGGAAAGAATCAAAGCTAGTGTCAGTGCAATTAAAGCTTCTAGAGGAGAAATCAAGGAAGAAACTATTGTAAGTAAAGTTCTCAGAACATTTCTTCCTATCTATGCAATTAGAGTATCTACTATTCAAGAAAAGAGGTGTGATCCAAATCACAAGTTAAGTTCGGATGCCTTAGTAAGAGGATTGACAAATTTTGAGCTAGACAACTTCGACAATTATGTTCTAGCTTCCAAAAATATTGAATCTACATTTGAGGCCAAATTTTCACTCAAAGAGAAAGGCAAGAAAATAAAGGACATTCAATCAAAAAGTGAAGAGGAAATAGAGGAAAGTTCTAATAGTGATCTTGAAGTTGTTGAAGCTTTACTTTCAAAAAAATATTCTAGAGGAAGAGGAAGCTACAAAGGTAAAGTTTCTTAATATGCTTTTCTTGTGAAAAGATTGGTTATATTGCTGCCAGGTGCCCAAACAAAGAGAGCAAGGATGAGAAGAAGAGTCACAAGTACAAAGGCAAGAAGGAATTCAAAGTCACAAATCATTCAAAGACAAAGGTAAGAAGACTTGTTTTATGGCTAAAGATTCTAATAATAGTGAAGATGAGATAGTATATATTGCTATAAAAGATGAATCTAATGAAGAAGAAGATAAGATGGAACTTATCTCTCATGTTAGTAAAAATGATACATGGATCATAGATAGTGGATCTTCACATCATATGACTAGAGACAAAACAAAATTTGAACACTTTGAACACTATGATGGAGGTAGTGTGAGGTTTGGAAACAATGAACCTTGTTGCATAAAAGGGAAAGGTCGAATCTCATTAACCAAAGAACTTGTATGTGACAATGCTTATTGGGTTGAAGGACTAAAACATAATCTGCTAAGTGTGGCACAACTAATCAAAATTGGATTCAAGGTAGAACTCATGCATGGAAAGGCAAGACTATTGGATGAAAAAGGGAATTTGATTGGATTAGGCAAACAAACAAGAGGTAACCTATTTTATCTTAATCTTGTTGATTGCTCATGTTTTATTGTTCAAATGGAAGATAGTTGGTTATGACATAGAAAAATTTGTGATGCAAACTTTGATAATATGGTCAAGATAAGAAAAATTCAAAAAAGTAAGAGGTATTCCTAGTTTGAAGAAACCAGATGTTGGATTATGCAAAAAATGTTAGATTGACAAAATGGGAAAGACTAGTTTTAAAAGAAAAAAATATCAATCTAAAGATGTCTTGGAAATTGTGCATATTGACCTTTGTGGACCCATTCGAATAGAAAGCTGTAGTGGAGAAAATTTCTTTATTCTTTTTATTGATGACTATTCTAGAATGATGATTATTATGTATTTTAGAGAAAAGTCAGAAGCATTTGAGAAATTCAAATGGTATCTAGCAAGAGTAGAAAAAGAAAAAGGGAAAAGATTGAAATTCTTAAGATTAGATAGAGGTGGTGAATTCATCTCCAATGAATTCAAAAAAAAAATTGTTCAAAGAGGAATCAAAAGGCAAGTATTAGCCCCTGGTACTCCCGAGCAAAATGAAATAGTTGAAAGAAGAAACAGATCCATAATGGATTGTGCAAGGACTCTAATGATTGAAAAGAATTTTGCTATCAAATATTGGAAGGAAGCCATCAACACTGTAGTCCATACTTTGAACCAGGTACAATTGAAGTATGACTCACATACAACTCCCTACGAACTATGGTATGCCTATAAACCCAATGTAAGTTACCTAAAAGTATTTGGCAGTAAATGTTATATCTTGAAAGAGTCTAAAAAAGGAAAGTTTGATGTGAAAGGTGAAGAAGGTATATTCTTAGGATATTCTTGTAGGAGTAAGGAATATAAATGTTTGAATTTATCTACTCATAAAATCATAGAAAGTGCACATGTGAGAATTGATGAGTTTGTAGAAAGGATTGAAGAAGAGAGCATAAGGGAACTAGAAGATTACAAAAGATTTGTTTACTTTGAACCTGATACATTGCCAGACACATTTAACAATAAGGAGACTTCACCTCTTGAGTCTTCCTCAGTTACCAAGTTGCAAGAAGTTCAAATCGAGTCATAGGGACTTGAGTCACATGTTGAAAATATTGAGCCAATGCTTGCCGAGTCTAAACAACCCAAACCGGAAGTTGAAATTTGAAATTTGAAATGGTAACTCATTCTAAAGGAAAAGAACGTGTATTAGCCAAGTATGTTAGAAGGCATCATGCACCTAATCAGATTATTGGAGATAAATCAGAAGGTACTATGGCAAGAAGCAAACGAAAAGGTACATGTTTACTTGCTAATTTTGAACCTAGAAGTGTCAAGAATGCTATAGAAAATGAAAGTTGGATTGAGGCAATGAATGAAAAAATAGAACAAATAGAGAAGAACAAAACTTGGACTCTTTTTCCTAGACTTAAAGAAAAAATTTTGATTGGAACAAAATGGGTACTTAGAAACAAGTTGAATGAAGATGGACAAGTATCAAGAAACAAAGCTAGATTAGTGTGCAAAGGCTATTCTCAAGAAGAAGGAATTGATTATGGTGAGACTTTTTCTCCTATTGCAAGATTAGAAGGTGTTAAGACCCTACTTACATATGTTGCTCACAAAGCATTCAAATTATATGAGATGGATGTTAAATCTACATTTCTCAATGATATTCTTGGTGAAGAAGTCTACATTGAACAACTAGAAGGTTTTGTTGATCTAGACAAAAGGGACATGGTTTGCAAATTACACAAAGCACTATATGGTCTGAGACAAGCTCCTAGACCATGGTATGAAAGGTTACATAACTAACTTATATAGATTGGTTTTTAGAGAACTAAAGATAATAGTAGTTTGTATATCAAGGAAGTACCAGATAACAAGATTGTATTTGTATAGATATTTGTGGATGATACTCTATTTATATGGAATTATGATCTATGTAAAAATAATTTAGAACAAATGAACAAAGAGTTTGAAATGTCCATGTTTGGTGAAATAATTTTTTTTGTTGGATGGAGATACATCACAAGAATGGTATCTACATTACTCAATCTAAGTATTTCAAGGAGATACTCAAGAAGTTTGGTATGAAAGATTCTAAACTAGTTGTTATCCCCATGTGTACTAGACTAAAGCTTACAAAAGATGATGACTCCAAAGAAGTAAATCAGAAATTATAGTATGTAGTTCACACAAGACTTGATATTTCTTTAGTAGTTGGGACAATGGCAAAATTCTCAGCTAAACCCAGAGAAAATCATATGATGACAATCAAAAGAATTTTGAGATATCTAAAAGGCACTGAAGAATATGGTTTATGGTACAAACTTGGAGGAAACTTAGACCTAAAGGTATTCACTGATGCTGATTGGGTAGGAAATCTTGATGACAAAAAAAGAACAAGTGGTGGAGCATTCTTTCTTAGTAAAAGGTTGGTATTTTGGACAAGAAAGTAGCAAAACTACACATCCCAATCTACAACAAAAGCAAAATATGTTGTAGCAGTAGTGAACTATTCTAACATTGTTTGGTTTAAACAATTTTTGAAAGGCATGAAGATTGAGATCAAAGAACCAGTTGTCATATATTTTGATAACACTAGTGTAATTAACATATCAAAGAACCCAGTGATGCATTCCAAAACTAAGCACTTTTCTATAAAATATCATTTTGTTAGAGAACTAGTATAGGACAAAGAAATTAGATTGAAATATATCCACACAAAAGAATAGATTGCAGACATATTCACCAAGCCATAACCTAAGTATGCATTCCTGTATCTATGAGGTAAGTTAGGGGTCATTCCCTTATTTGAAGCTCACTAAATGAAAGTTTTAGTGATGCATCAGTAGGAACCAAGTTGAATATCAATTAGTTGATATAGCATAGTCAAGAGAATATTGCATATGAATCAGTACTTAAGGTACATTGATACTAATTTGGTATGTGTTGTCTTTGATGTGTGTTGTCAAAGAGGGAGAAGATTACTGTCATATCTTTCTAAAATTTTTTTTTGTCATTTCAAGAGGGAGAAGTTATGTAATTGCTTCACAAAGGGAGATTAATACATGAAAGAAGAAGTCTTTTGGTGAAAAATCTAAGAGGGAGAAACTTTCTAACAAAGAAATTCTTGTTCTAAAATTTCATTGTGCTATGACATGTTGTGATGCCATCAATCCCAAAGAGGGAGATTGTTGGATACAATTATCTAATTGTGTGTTATCTTTGATGTCACACAAATGTCATATCAATGGTTAGTTAGTGCTTACCAAGCACGCTTGGTCAGCAAGACTATTTTCATTGTCTACCGAGCATTCTTGAAGTTTACCCTGCGAAGATAGTGTCTACCAAGCTCGCTTGGGCATCAAAGGAAATTATGGCAGAAAATAGTGTCAACCAAGTTCACATGGTTAACAAAGGGAAAGTTGGGAAGAGTTAGTTCTAACCTAGTTCACTCATTGACCAAAAGATTTTTGCAAGTTCATAGTGTTAACAGAGCTTCTATTAGTTAACACAAGAAATAGTCTCAAAACTAGTGTTTACTGAGTAGGGTCAGCAAACAAAGGATTTTATTGTTTTGGCATGAGAAGCTTGATTACTTTATGTATTATTTATAGCCAACTATGATGATGAATATTGGTTATTGAAATTTGAATTTGGGCTGACTTGAAAATCTAGAAGGTATAAATGAAATGTCAAGTTGAGATTTCTAGTGTGTGTGTGTGTGTGTTCAAGTGTGTTGAGTGAATTAAGAAGGAAAGAGTGAGAGTGAACTTGAAGGATAAGTAGGTATCCTTGTGGAGTAGAAAAGTAATATTTGATTAGGAAGGATCAAGTTTAAGCAAAAAAGAAATCTAGATTCAGCAATTTAGTTGCATCACAATTAGGTCATTTTATTGTTACTCTCTAACCATTATAGTAGTGATCTAAAATCTCTTAATAGAGTTGGTTTAATAGCCAATTGTAAATCCTCTAACAAGGTGGCAATTTGATTGACTTGTCTTAAGACCTCTTGCAAGGCTAGTCCTAATAGGGTGATTAAATCCTTTAACAAGGTCACACCTAATAATGTGTTTTGTAACCTTTAACTGGGTTGACTCCTAATAGAGCTCACTTCAGTATAGAGAAAAACAATAACTAGTTACATTGGTGGTTTTTCCCATATTGGGTTCCCATGTTAAATCTTGGTGTCTCATGTGTTTATGTTATTTCTCTTATGCTTGCAAATTAATTACCTTTAATAGTTTAAGATCTGCTAAAAGTAATTCACATTGCATTTATCGAGTTACAACATTTTTTGTGTTTACCAAGCAACAACAACAATCAGTTTTTTTAGTCTAGATTTTATTGTTGACATCTAGGGGATCTGGGATTTATTTTAGTGGTAACTGATTCACCCACCCTCTTGGTTACTCTTTTATTTCCAACACTATCATCACTACTAGATCTAACAACCTGATCAAAATCTTCAAAAGATTCCTTAGGGCCATCTTTTGTACCCACATTCCTTGGTACACTAGATATGCCCCTCATGATCTCAGTGACCATATCATTCTTCATCAATTCCATCTTAGATCGAAAATCAAATAAGAAAATTCCTTGAAATTTAATCTCCATAACATCATAGATATCTGTAATCACCCTAGGGTCTAATATTCTTGGAGGCATCATCCAAGATCTTCACAAACCCTTTGGAATATATCCGTAATAATCACCAACTAGATAAAACCTTCACTTTGATAGGACTTGATGTAATGCAAGGCAGGTGAATCTCCATAGGAGATGACCTAGTCTCCAAAAAAAAACAAAGTGAAAACATAATACTTCAACACAAGATCTGATACAAAATGCAACTCTTTACTTACCAAATAAATTAGTTACATGTACTGCACTAGGATATAAGGTCTTCCTAATTATAGGGAAAATATAAAAGCAATTAAAATAATAGTTCTGCAAGATCTCACAAGATCCAAATAACTCCTACCTAGCCTAGATTTGCAACAACACAACAATCTGGCAGAAACCTAAACAAATTTAAACTTTATCTTGCAAGCCACAAAGTGTTAGAGTAATTAGATATTTCCTAATTAACTTTAGTTCACTTAAGAAAAACTTTAGGCATATAATAATTAATTCTTTTATCAATTATTATTATGCAACCTAGGTTAGACCTTTTTAGGGTTTCAATCTCCTTTATAAGGACAATCTCTCTTTGTAATTGAGATTAATTCATTGTTGATAATAGAAATCCATCCTTTTTCTTATCAAGAATGTCTCATCTATGGATCTAGCAATTTGTGGCTACATAGCTTTTTTTTTCTCTCTTCTATAACAAGTGTTTACATGCAAGTAATTTTTGGGAGTTGTGTGGTTGATCTTTCATCAACATCAACATAGTATTAGAGTTCCAAATCTTCATGTCCCTATTATGTTCTTGAACAATTTGGCATCATTTTCCAAATCTATGGATTTTAGAAAATTTTTGTAGTGGACTTGGGGCAACCTATTTTTGGAGCACTTTGAGCCCAAATTAACATCATCGTTGGTCTTAGAGTGCTTGAAAACCCCCATTTCAGTATAAAATAAGTCCATTTTAGATGCTGTTGAAATTTGAGGAAAATTATTTTTGTGCCGAGGTCATTTTGACCTAGGCACACTGAAATGTCCCTTTACTAGTTTTGTATGATATTTCACACCTCTAATCAGATTTTCAAGATCAAACAACTAATATCACAAAGATCCACCAAATTTCTCAAGAAACCCCAAATCGGGTATGCCAGAAATAGTCCCAAAAGCCTCACAACTTCACAAATTATTAATAAATCTGAAAATGGAAATTTTTACAGAAATTTCAGCAGCATAACAGCATACAAAATGACATTTCCAGATCCATATAGCCTTTACAGAATAGTTCACAAATGTAGGACAAAAACTATGCTCATTGGGCTCCCGTAATTAACACAAAAATGCTCGAAAACACCACAAAAATACTAATAATATATCTTAGAAGTTTAATCATGTCCCAATACATATATTCAGCTCTATTTTAACACCTTAAAGTCTGAAATACAGCAGCAACCCAAACTGATATGAAATACTCAACTGAAAACACCAAACTCATACAAAAAATACACCCGAAAACTCACAAATCTATACTGTTCAGCACAAAGGAAAACTCTTTATGAGCATGCACATGGAATGGCTTCAAAATCCTGTCCTTAGCCTTCCTAGAAACCTGAAAAATCCTGTTCTTGGGTCTCCCTGGAAACCTGCAAACTCCCATTCTTGGGTCTCCTTCTCCACAGGTTTGGCAGCCTCTAAAGAATAACAAAGAATGAGCAAAAATCAAGTTCTGGAATAAGCCCAAAATGCCTCCAAACTCTTTAAAAGAGGGCATAACCCTAACTCACATCCAAGAGGGGTTAATAAAATATATTTTAATAATAATTTTCATTTATTAGTCCATTAGCTTCCAAAGATCATCCCCTTTTCTGAAACTTCACCTTTTTGGGTCTGCCTGCCTTAGAAAAAGATTATTATTTTTAATTATTTGAAAAGGGGACATGAAAAGTCCTCCCCTCCCAAATATTTCTTGTCCTCAAGCAATGGTTGAACAATAAACCAATCAATCCACTTGGATCTCAAATGTAGTCATGAACTATACTACTGCCAATTAACACAGGCTCCTACAATATCCTCTGCAATATGACCAAGAGGAATCCATAATCAAACTAACAATTATAGCTCAACCCAACTCCAAGATCACCACTGCCACAGTTAGAAACCCATGAGACACAAACTCTTAGAACAATAAAAACCAAGTAAAGTGGACAAATCAAACTACCAACATAGTAAATACCATCTACGCATCACACTGGCCTATACAGAATGTACAATCCAACTTTGCAACAATGGTGAACGCTCTCGAATGAAACTGTACCAAGTATGGAGAATCCACACACTGTACAACTCCTGCAGTCAACACAACTCTGCAAATCACTAGCCACTATCTCATAACCATAACTCCCATGCACTACTGATGGTGAAAAGACATTACAAGATAAAGAGTAAGAAATGGAACCCAAACCAAATTTTCCCTGAACAAGTGATATAGCCCACTGTGACTGACTACCAGCTAAGCTAGGAGATGTCATAGCCAAATGAGTAGAATCAGTAACAACAACTGCTGAAGCATCACACCCAAACTCCTGCTCTAAGTCATGTATTATCAAGCTGTCAACTACAGAACCTATCACCATGTCATGCACACCACAACTCTCATCCTGAGATGTCAAACTGTCCCATAACTGATGACAAGCACTAGGAACCAAAGTACATCTTTGTATCATCATCTCATCAACATGGTCATCAAAGGTAAATTGATGAGCATACCTCACAGTGTAATGCCGATAGAATGTGCCAATATTAGTCAGTGGCTTAGACTGTAATCTAGATGAAAGTAACTGCAATTGATCATTAACCATGTTGGAACTGACTACTACCTCCAAAGATATCACCAAGGGAGTAGTATTACTAGCAGGAACCATGCCAACTACCAACTCACCAACATCACACATGATCTTTGATACATCTCTAGTCTCTGTGCCATCAGTACTAGAGGCCACCACCATGTTAGGCATACAACAATCTACTACAACACCCAGCTCAACTGAACCTAACTCTAGTGGGAATGAACCTGATATGCCAATGTTAGTATCAAGGATGGATGCATCCCCATCTCCACTGTCTCTGACAATCTTGGCCATGGACATCCTCGGATCACCAAAAACCATAGCTTGTGACTGTATAGAATTAGGTAAAGACTATAGCCACTCTAACTCCATGGTCACCTTATCCAAATGAAACTGTGACTCCTTGAAAGCCAACTGTGTACTCTCAAGAATCTCAGAAGTCACCTCAAGCTACTCAGTAAGCTCACTCACCTCATCTTCCTTGGCCAACAATGCATCTTATGCTGTACTACCCCACTCCATAAGATAATCTCTATCGGCTACCAACTGCATATAATGCTGTCTCAAAATCTGAATAGCCTCCCATAAAGAGTGGATCTCTATCAAGGAAAGATAACTACCTTCCTGCTCATCACTAGTAGGAGAACCCCATCCATAAACTGCTAACAATTGACGAGTAGCATCAAAATGTTGGCAAGTGACAGCAATGTCTTGGTCACTAACTCTCAACTGATTAGACACATGATGGCACTAGCTTGACTGTCTCCTACAAACCTCCTCTAATGCACTGTCTAAAGGAGTATCCTCAAAGTTACTAGTCTCTAAAGTATTACCATCCATATCCTGTGAATCAAATCTAAAGCTCATATCAACATACAGAGTATCAAAAACATTAGCACTGCTGTCCAACTCCTCTGTACCCAAGGAAACTAAGTCTTCAAAACTGCCCACTGCATCTTCCTGGATGTCATCAATGCCAATATGATCCTGGGACTCATCTGTACACACTGCCAAATATGAAATATTATCAACACATTCCAGCAAGTATGGTTGACTGGATATATGAACAAAGCCCAACACCGGTGTATAAAAACTAATACCAACATCGGATAAGCTCCTGGCACAAGAAAAGACAACATCGTGCAATCTGCTAATCGAATCCATGATAGCACCCAAGCAATCACTGCTACCAAAAAGTGTTAAAGATTTCCAGTCAATTGAATCCCAAATGCCAATATAAAAATCTCGAGTCCATATCCGTAAACTATAATCAGCTGGTAACTCAAGCAAATCCTCACCTGAGTAATATGACCAATACCAACTAATTCCACATCCCTGTCTGACATTATCCCTATATCCTGGATGTGAATGCAAGATGAACTCGCAACATTATCAATGTCCACATATGATCTACCATTCGTCGAAAGCTAAGTATTAGGAGTGCAAGATGAAACTAAACTCAATTCCATGTCATGCTTATCCCCATGTCTCTCCCAGTCTTGTAATGCCAATGGAGTATTCACCAAAGAAGATCGAGTGTCCTCAAGCTTGTGAGAAAGCCTGTCAACTTCCTCCTCCTTCCTCCTCAAGGCATCTGAATAGTTTTCGACAAGGCTAAGAAGATGGTCATGATCTGATAGAAGATGTAAATAACTCAACTTCATCGTTCCCATTCCTTCCCTAATTGCTTGTAAGTCAACACAAGGAGACTTTGCTTGAACTCCCTTATGTCTACCCTATAACTGAATCATCTGAATGTGATCCTCTATCATATCCCGCATCCTGTCATGATGAGATAATGAATTCACAATACTATCTTTGTTCACCTTCAGCTGGCTGGAAAAATCATGTGAAGTACTACCTACCTCAACCTCATGTGATGAAGCATCTAACTGTGCCTTGTACTCTTTCTCAGCAAAGTCATGAATGCTCAATGTCTGCTCATCTCTACTAGGTATCTCACCATCATGCACAACAACATCCTCATAATCATCATCTAAACCCACTACCTCCTATGGTAGAGTAGAATTAGAGACCTTTGCCTGGCTATAAGCTAGTTTCTCAAACTCCTCATGCAAGTTCTTGGTAATTGTGTCATCTGCCTTGTGAGAAAATATGCCAGATAGAAATCCAGTCAACTTATCCACCTTAGCTGGGTCGGGCAACATGTCATTCATCATACGATGGTGCTCAACCAACTGTTCAGACATGTCATGGCTTATTTTCATAAGTTTATCTCGAATGTCTAAATAACCATCCTTTCTACTATTTTGACTCTGGATATCAATTGTCTAAGATCGTGTCCTCTGAGACTTTGTACTATACCTCTCCATTTTGGATAAAGTAGAGTGTAACCCCAATAGGATATAACTTCTTCAAACACCAAGAACTAACATGCAAATGATTAGAAGTAGCATGCAACCATAGATTTTGACATGCAACTAATTAGAAGCAACATGCAACCACCAAATTCACCAAGAACTAACATGCAAATGATTAGAAGTAGCATGCAACCATAAATTTTGACATGCAGCTGATTAGAAGCAACATGCAATCATAAATTATGACATGCAATATCTGGGTAGTTATCAAAATTGACATGCAAGATCTGGGTTGTCAAAACTGACATGCAAGATCTGGGTAGTTGTCAAAACTGACATGCAAGATCTGGGTAGTTGTCAAAACCGACATGCAAGACCTGGGTAGTTTCAAAACTAACATGCAAGATTTGGGTAGTTGTCAAAACTGACATGCAAGATCTAGGTAGTTGTCAAAATTGACATGCAAGATCTGAGTAGTTGTCAAAACTGACATGCAAACTTCTACAAACCCTCAGGCTGGCAAGATCATAGCTCTGATACCATTGAAATGTCCCTTTACTGGTTTTGTATGATATTTCATGCCTCTAATCATATTTTCAAGATCAAACAACTAATATCACAAAGATCCACCAAATTTCTCAAGAAACCCCAAATCGGGTATGTTAGAAATAGTCCCAAAAGCCTCACAACTTCACAAATTATTAATAAATCTGAAAATGGAAATTTTTACAGAAATTTCAGCAGCATAACAGCTTATAAAATGACATTTCCAGATCCGTATAGCCTTTACACAATAGTTCACAAATGTAGGACAAAAACTATGCTCATCGGGCTCCCAAAATTAACACAAAAATGCCCGGAAACACCACAAAAACACTAATAATCTATCTCAAAAGTTTAATCATGTCCCAATACATATATTCAGATCTATTTTAACACCTTAAAGTCTGAAATACAGAAGCAATCCAAACTGATACGAAATACTCAACTGAAAACACCAAACTCATACAAAAAACACACCCGAAAACTCACAAATCTGCACTGTTCAGCACAAAGGCAAAATCTGTATGAGCATGCACATGGAATGGATTCAAACTCCCATCCTTAGCCTTCCTAGAAACCTAAAAACTTCCATTCTTGGGTCTCCTTGGAATCCTACAAACTCCCATTCTTGGGTCTCCTTCTCCACAGGTTTGGCAGCCTCTGAAGAATAACAAAGAATGAGCAAAAATCAAGTTTTGGAATGAGCCCAAAATGCCTCCAAACTCTTTAAAAGAGGGCATAGCCCGAACTCATGTCCAAGAGGGGTTAATAAAACATATTTTAATAATAATTTTCATTTATTAGTCCATTAGCTTCCAAAGATCATCCCCTTTTCCGAAACTTCACCTTTTTGGGTCTGCCTGGCTTAGAAAAAGATTATTATTTTTAATTATTTGAAAAGGGGACATGACACACACATATCAAGATGCAAAAAATTTTGGTTTTTTTTAATCATAATTATTTCCCAAAGCTTTTTTTTTCTATATTGAAGTGCTTGTTGTTATTTATGTTTAAAAACAATGTAAGAAGGCTAATATTTGGTTGAAAGGTGGTTTAGGGGTTTCCAAATTGCTTTATGAAGTAGATTAATACTTTCTTCTACCTCTTGAGAAGGAATGATACTTTTTGACTAAGCTAGGTGAGCTGTTGTGACACTCAATCACCAAGAATGTTGGTTTTATAGGTATTCCATCCATCTACCATGTTGTGTGGCTCATGTCCTCTAGGATTTTCAGTGGAAGCCTTTCATATGGGGTGGATGACCATACTCTTAGAGATTATTTTGCTACTTTTGGTGAGTCTCGGTTAAGCTCCATAATCCATGGAACTTTTTTGAAGGTGTACATGTACATGGATTGGGGTCTTCAATGATTAGAGAGCTTGGATCTATGAAATCTTTGAAACTGCATGCTTTTGGGGATCTCTACCGATAGTTAGCGATCAATTCTAGTGCCACATCACCCTTACATGTGATTTCTTAAGGAAATTGGAAGTTGTAATTTTTTTTTTTGAAGAAATTTCTTTGTCCCATGCACCACCACACCATCCTTCTATTGTCATGCCAACGATCCTTCTTTGGTCATTTCTTGGTGATCTATAATTTTTTGTTTGGTGGACTTCCTTGGATTCTAAGTAGTCTTTGTATTCTTAGCTGGTGCTATCCTTTTTCCTATAGGTCCGAGGCTAAAACACCACATAAGTGGAGTTTATTTGCATTATTTTTGGAGATACTTGTTTTCCACCAATTGCACCTTGTTCATGCTAGATCCTGGAGATTCTGAGATATTTGATTCGAGGCCAATTAAATAATTCACTCACCTCCTTCTGCCACTATGATTTTGACCTATGAATTGGAGCTCCAATTGGGTGGTCTTCTTTCCATTACAATCAACATGATTGGAGGCCACAAATGCACTAGATCTTAGCATCTTTATTAGAGGTGTTTCATTTCATTTTGTGGTGGAAACTATGTTCAACTTCCATGCATTATTTTTGGTGCTTCAATAATCACACCTTATTTTTTAGTTGCTTTGATGTTTGGTGGGTTAGTGTAGACTGTGTTTTGTGAAGTTTTTTTTTGTCGAGGACCCTCTTTCAATGGTACCACTAGCTTCTGGAGTTCTCTATAACTATTTTCCATAGATTCTCGATGTGATTCTTGGGACCCTTGTCATGTTGTTGCTACCTCAATGACTCTACCTATGCCCATGGTGTGTGCCTTCTACTCTTGAATCAGACTCCTATCTCTAGTACTACTTCTACCTTGGTTTCTTATGTGGTTTCGAATCAATAAGGAGGGGATGTGTTTGACCATGTATTTTTTATGAGGCATTTGGAGGCGTGAGATTTTTAATAGGTAGGTCATTGTTTTTAGGGACCAATTTTTTTAAGATGCAGTCTTTGGCATGATTTTTGTGACATAAGGTTGTTGGGCCCACTCCATCCATTCTCCTACAAATTAATCACCTTGGGCTTCTCCAACATGTCCTTGGGGTATGACATCTAGTCAATAGGTCCACATAGACCTCAAGACTCCACTAAGGTCCTATTAATAGGCTTTGTTTTCCATGAATTGCTTTTGAAGCTTTTTTTTGGTATTGTATTTTTTATGGAAAAATAAAACATGCATGTGAAGTATCAACGCCACCATGTCCCTCTGACAACATCCTTATTTGTTGACCATTGGTTTTATGGGTACCATTTGTTTGGAGATCTAGAGGTTTATTTTGGTGGAGGGGAAATTATTTTTGGGTTTTTCTTGCCACCAGTATTTTTTACCAGCTCCAACATGTTTCACAATGATTTGACTTGCATCCACCTATTTTGCCCATTGTTTTTTGGAAATAGTGATCCTTTCATGCATTTTGGCAATAAGAATATGTTATTTTTGGAACTGACCCTTTGATTTGGCTCTTGTTTCTAGTGGTTAGAATTTTTCTCTAGTAGGGGTCTTTTTCTGACATTTTTTTCCCTTGATGGTCATTCTTCCATCAAATTTGTGCTCATGAATTGCTAACATCAGCAGCACATTAGCATTGCATTAGCATTCTTGTCACCTCCTCAGGCCTTTTTTTTGACCTACATTCACATTTTTTCTCATATCTTTAGCATACAGAATTCATTTTTCAAAAATGAGATATTGTTAGAGAGATGGTTCCGAGCCTATCAAAGTGGTATAGTTAGTTTCTAGTTTTGATGCTTTTCTATGACTTTTTCTACTGTCAAAGTTAGAAGTTCCTTTTTGCACTCTTAGAGACATATCTTGAGTATCTTATCTCCGATTTAGGAATTCTTTATATTGTTGGAAATCTCTTTTTGAGATCTTTCTAGTGATGCTAGTTTTTTTTCAAGATTTTTTTCCAAACACGTTATATTCAGTCTTTTGCATTTTGGTGTTCTAGTAGATATCTTGGTTGTTTCAAGTTTGTGGATCTATTTCATTGCTTCAGATGATTTTTCATGACTTCTACTATCTATTGTATTAGACTTATGTCTTTTTTGGTCTATTTAGACATCATTTGTATGTATTCTTGTAAACACATTAAGATAAAGAGTAATACTGCATCTGTATTTTCATTTCAGTTGTTTTTCCTTGTTTTGCTTTCTGATTCAAGTAGTGTCATCTAAGGACACTCATGAAAATTATTGTTTTCTTGGGATTCATTATGTCTTGTGTCTTATTGTACATGCACTACTCATGATTAAAGTGCCCTAGGGGGTTGATGTTTTGTCTTTGTTTTCCTTCTTCCTTTGTCTAGTGAGTGTCCCCTCTGTGACATTAGCCTCATGATGTGTCTGAGATTGATCACCTCAATACACAAATATGTAATCTTTTGTGCATCTTGTGTACATGAAATGCGGGCTTTAGATCCTCACAGACACTTCAACATATTCCTTACCTACAAGATCATCCTAGAATAAACATTGTATTGTATTTCTGAAAGATCCAACAGAATGACCTATTGCCTTCTAACTAAAAGGATTATGCCTATTTTCTCTCAGAACGAGAAGCAAGAAACCAGACCCTTTTAATATGAAGGATTTTATGCAACTAAATGAAAATGAAGTTAATCTAGATGAGAGATGCAATTTAATCTAGGAATAAGAAAAAACATTTAATCTATATGTATGCATTGTATTAAACTAGATGATATTGATGCTAAGAAATGAAAAGCTATGATAACTTAAAACAAATGAGTATGCAATTTAATAGAAATTCAATGAAATTCCAAGATTCCAACCTCTGTAATGGGGGATTAGAAGCCTATTAAAAAGAATTCCCAAAATCCATCAACGGTCAAGATTAATTGGGATGAATGGTCAAGATTAGAAATGAGATTCAGTTAGAATGGAGAGTTTCCTTATGAAAAGGAAGTTAACTAATTTCTTTTGACTTGAATAAGGAATTAACTAATTTAATTCCTTTTTTGATTTTAGTCAATTGAGAGTTTCCATTTCTGAATTGAAGAGAGAATATTGGAGAAGATATTTGATTTAAGGAAATTAAATATGACCTCATAATTGAGTATTCTGAATTGAATAATTAAATTTGAAAATTAAAATAAGAATTATTAATTAAATCAAATATATTTAATTCCTTTTGTACATTAGCTAAAGAATTAATTTAATTTAATTAACACTTATAATTAAATTAAATTTAATTAATAGGCTTAATGCAACTAATCTGAGTCAATACTTTAGGAAATAAATGAGTAATATGATTAATGTGGATTAGGGTTTCTTACATTTGACAATTAAGTCAAGTAGCAAAAATTAGAATAAGAATTGCCTAGTGAAATAGGACTTAGGAATAGTTGAATAAACCAAAGTTGGTTGATACGAAAATGTGCCAATTTTGGGGTATTACATTTTGCCCTTCTTTGAATGAATGTGCAAGCAACACATTTGATTCAAAGAAATTAAAAGTATGATGCAAAGATCAAGAAATGAGATTGGTTCTGAAATTGATGATACAAAGACCAATTGATAAGCTTTTAAAGGTTATCTCCAAAATAAAGCTTAACCTTAGGGAATTCAAATAGAACACCTAGATACCAAGATTGATAAGTGTTTAAAGATTATCTCTAGAATAGAGCTTAATCTTAAGGGATCCAGATAGAACACCTAGATACCTAGATTGACAAGCTTTTAAAGATTATCTCTAGAATGGAGCTTAATCTTATGGAATCTAGATAGAACACCTAGATACCTATATTGAAAAGCTTTTAAAGATTATCTCTAGAACATAGCTTAATCTTAAGGAATCTAGATAGAGCACCTAGATACCTAGATTGACAAACTTTTAAAGATTATCTCCAAAATGGAGCTTAATATTAAGGAATCTAGATAGAATGCCTAGATACCTAGATTGACAAGCTTCTAAAGATTATCTCCAGAATGGAGCTTAACCTTAAGGGATCTAGATAGAACACCTAGATACCTAGATTGACAAGCTTTTAAAGATTATCTCTAGAATATAGCTTAACCTTAAGGGATCCAAGTAGAACACCTAGATACCTAGATTGACAAGCTTTTAAAGATTATCTCTAGAACAAAGCTTAAATTTAAGGGATCTAGATAGAACACCTAGAAACCTAGTCCATAAAAGATAAAAAGATCCAACCATGAGTCATAGAATCATCCCTAGAATGAGGCTTGATCCTCAATAGTTGGGGTTTAGATTGTCCCAATACCTATCCATTAAACTCTGATAAAGACTACTATAAAATTTGATAAATAACAAATGATGTAAGATAGAGGGGAAAAAGATGTCCCAAGTGATGAGATGCCCTGAATGATGAGGAAATAAGGTGGGAACAAGATGCCTTGAGAAATGAAGATTCAGATTGAGTTGAAATTCATGTTGAATGATGTAATCATCCTACCCCCTCAGGAGTGAAATCGAAAGATGACACACTAGAAATATGATATAAAGTAGTGTATCAAGAGATATAGAAGAAATCCATAAGTGAAAGGAGCATAGAAGAAATTAGAACAATCAAAAGAAAATTTGGATTCAATTTGAAGTGATTGCAAGGTTTAGAAGACCAAGTTTGACTAGATTTGACCATAGTTGACTTTTCCCAAGAAAATTAAAAATTTTTGAGGATAATATGATGTGAAAAGATTCAAAAATTTAGAAAGTATCAGAATAATTTGACTACACAAGCATTCGATCGTGTCAGTCCCAAAAATTTAAAATGCACTTTTGAGCTATTTAAGCGTGTTCGATTTCAAATTCGATCTCAAAAATGGATTCAAAGCAGTCAAATTAGCTTTGGGTGATTTCATGTAAATTTTAGCACTTTAAAAAAATTAGGTCAAAACCTATATTAGGGCCCAAAGGGTCATTTTCAAATCATTTGCAATTTTGTCTTTAGTAAATAGGAGAGCTTTGACGCAAAAATGGTGGTCCTCATGTCTTCTCTTCATTTCTATTGCTCTCGTTGACACAGCCAGCTAGTAAACTATGGACCTCTAGTGAGTAGTCGATAACCTTGCATCACATTTAATTTTTCATGCATTTCAAGGTGTTTTAGTATGTTTTTAAGGTCTTTTAAAGTTTGTGTTTTCGGTCCTCATGAGGGGATCTTGTTCTTCGCATGGGCTTGATCTCATCTTGTGCAAATATTCAACATGTTGTTGGTTCTTCCCAGAGGGCAGTGAGATTTATCACGAGAGAAATACCCACTTTTCACATGGAAAGTGCCAATTTTTTGGCACATTTCGCTAAATTGTCGATCATTCCTCACACGAGCATTTTCTTTCTTGTGCAAAGATGTGAAATCTCGTGCAAGACAATGTGTTTCCGTGTGAAAATTTGGTGTCATTGACAAAATTTAAAGTTGAATTTTTGATGTTTCATTGCAGATTTGTATTTGTGGTTTTCATTGTGTTTACTTGTTGAGTGGATATTGACCATTTTCGTGTTATTTTTTCTCGTGTGTGCAGGTTATCTTTGATGATATTGGATTTCGGTATCATTATCTGCCATATGGAGCTCTATTGCAGAGCCTTGATGCCACTGATATGGTGCACATAGATAGATTAGATTTGTCACATTTATGCTAGATCCCAATAGTGTTGGTCAATCCTGACCTATTGGCTATGTTGGTAGAGCATTTCCATTCAGAGATGAACACCTTCTACTTACTACAAGAAGAGATGACCATTATGCCTAAGGATATATATAGGATACTACAGATCCCATTTCATGGGCCGAGGGTAGTCTATGACATAGTACTAAGAGTAGGCATAGAGGTACTTTAGGCGATCTTTGAGTAGGACTTGATTATAGGGTAGGCTATCATATGGGATGAGCTTGTTCATACTTATTGTCCCACCCATAGGTTGGCCTTAGTTATGGTGATTTTCATTAGCTATTTCTTGGTGCCTAATAGAGGGTAGGAAATATTAGATTGTGGTTGGGGTTAGATGCTTTGGAGTTTTTTGGATGCCCTAGAGAGATTTGGATGGGGTCAGTGCATGCTCATGCATATGTTCCACGACATGCATGAGATTGTTTACCATGAGAGGAGGAGCATAGCCATCAAGGTATATGTTCTGCAAATATGGGCATGGGAGCATCTACCAGTGATGTGACCCATTTTTGAGGATGAGAGGTAGCCGACAGAGCCATATATTTGCAAGTATAGAGGCTAGCTTACCCAGATAGGTCTGGGGAAGACTGAGAAATGGAGGGCTCATCTTGATGACCTAGTATTTATCATATGGAGGCCCTATAGAGAGATTGAGGACTGGGATGATGCACCCCAAGAGTTGAGCTACATATTTGCATCACAATCACTGATAGGTCAATTGACACAAATTGTAGAGAGATTCCCTCTTACTCATGTGTGGCATCAATATGGGTGTCCTCGAGATATATCACAAGAGTACTGCTCCTATGTGCAACTGGCAAGGGATTTGTGACATGGGTGGTTGCAGAGGTTGGATCCAGGGAGATTCATGATCGATGTGTGCAACTTGGTTGCAACATAGTGGGATTACCTACCAGTAGTGGCAGACATAGGGATGATGCCAGCCTATTAGGTGTACTTTTCTAGCCATCCCTTCCCTTGTTTTATAGATCTAGTGGGGATGGGATCTCCTAGGCCACAAGGACCACCATAGTAGCCACCACCATAGGTACCCCAATAGACACCCCAGTAGGCAATTCAAAAGGTGAGGCATAGGATCTAGTAGGTATAGTTACTAGCTCGATAGATGGTATTTGATCTAGGTGTTGGAGGAAGTGAGACTAGTGAGAGGCGATGATAGAGACCTCACATAGAGGAGCAATAGCCAGTAGAGTAGGCCGATGAGGATATGCCGAACCAACTTGCTGTAGGAGCTAATATCCTAGTGCAGACATAGGAGGTGTTGAGGCAGGAAAAATAGAGGATATGCATGATACAGTGACAACTCAAAGAGCTATAGATCTAGGTAGCTATCAGGGATGCACAGTTAGTAGAGTGAGATCAAGAGATCTGTGACTTGCAAGGATAGTTGGAGCTAGTATCCCAGAGGGAAAAGTAGAGAGAAGAGTAGTAGCAAGATGAGATCTAGCTGCAGATCGTGAGAGCTGCATATTACTTAGCAACTTATTTAGTAATTGTCCCAAACAAGGCAAATTAGGTGCCTCAATTTTCATAGTATGCATGAGATTTAGGAGGTGCCCAGCTAAGTACAAGACCAGACATGCCTCCACTATTGTGTCCTACTCCTCCTTTCCCTCTAGGAGGTGAGGGAGTAGGAGAGAGCTAGATTGATATTTCTTTGAGCTTTGGCCTAGCTATGTATCCATTAGTGTGCCGACACCATTTTGTATCATTTTTTCTCAACAACACTCAAGTAGCATCAATTTTTTCACTAAGGTATTCTTTTGAGACTGATATATATACAAGATTTTGAGTCAAATATCATGTGTATGTGTCATTGTCTATCTTGTAAGTTGATGTACATGAGATGTTTATGCTATGATTATGAAATAAAAATATGATGTGATGTATGGATGTAGTGGAGATGAGATGAATTATGAAATTATGTATGAAATGCAAATATGAATGGACTGACATCTCATGTAGTATTCCATATTTTTTTTTGACAATGACAGGTATTTCATTGAGGCATGAGATTTCAAACCAAAGAATCAAACACCTATGTAGCTGTGAAGAATCATGATCCATTGAAGAGACTAGGAATTCCTCATCACGAAGGATAGAAGTAGATTTTCCATCGAACCATGTACTTATGCAGTGCAACCCTAGCTCTAGTTACCAAGCTTCTTCAATTTTCATAACTGAGCATATAGTGAATCCTAGACATCACACAATCCACATTGATATTGCAATAATAGGAATATGAATAGGACAACTGTTCTAGTTTTGTCAGGATTATATGTAAGCATTCAAGGCATAAGAAGCTAGAATGACCAAAACATTTGTCCCTTTTAATGTGGCAAGTGAAAATAAGCATCAAAGCATAAACACTAGGATGACTAGAATGTTTCTTACGTGTAGACACACCAAACTCATGAGAGATCCTTCTTATGCTAAGTAATCAACATGTATTCTATCCCCAATGACCCTTACATTCATAATTTGAGATAGAAGTGTGCTATATATAGTTGTAGTGACCTATATATTCACTTAGCAGGATGAGTATCAATATTTAATGTAGCACAAAGAGTTCAATCCAACAAGCAAGGAAAGGAACCAACCTTACTGATTTTATCCATATAAAAGGAGTCAAGGTACACACAACCATCCACTACGAGATGGAGGATCTTATGGTGGAGACCCCTCTTAAATGGATGCTTCAAATTATTTGGAACTAAACAAAAAACATAAAGCAAAGAAAAGGTCATGCCCCTAGTCCTTACTTCTCTAGTCAAAAAGTGACATCATTGAGTTGCTCAAAGAGACATGAGAAAGAAAAAAGAAAAGCAAACGAAAAAAACTTGATGCATCCAATCAAATTCATCATTTTTAGTGAAATTTAGTTTTAGTGGATTGATGTCAAGTGTCAATGTTTAGAACATGTTTGAAAGAAATCTCTTTAGTATGGTGACAACAGTAGGTAGACACAGTTGGAACAACTAGTGACTGAAGCCAAAGAGGAATCTTCAGTAAGAAGAACCTAAGTAGGACTGAGTGATAGTAGATAGACACAGCCAAGATGATTGGTGACTGATGCAATAAAGATTTTCGATGAGGGGACTCTCAACCATGACATGAGTGATACTAGGTAGACACAGTTAAAACAACTAGCGACTGTCAAAAGAGATTCTATGAGGAGAATCTCAAAAAAAAGTGACACTAGCGATAATAGGCAGACGCAGTTAGAACAACTGGTGACTGTCGTGAAAAAATTCTATGAGGAGAATCTTGAAAAAGAGTGACACTAGTGACAGTAGGAATACATAGTTAGAACAACTAGTGACTATCATAAAAGAGTTTCTATGATGAGAATCTCGAAAAAGAGCGACACTAGTGATAGTAGGTAGATGTAGTTAGAACAATTGGTGACTATCGCAAAAGAGATTCTATGGCACTATAGGTTGTTTCCCCTAAGTTATCACAAGATTCAATCCATGGATACATGAGCAAAGGAAACAAACTAAAGTAGGAAAGCAACTATACATGAGTGAGAAGATGTGCTGCAAGATGAATCATTGAGAACAAGAGGCACCTGTTTACCACGTTTTTGCCTTCTTGGCAGATATTCTTTTTTTTTTTTTGGCTACCATGATGCTTGTTCCCAGGTTTTCAACAATGGAAATTTTATTGTTTTTCAATTTTTTTTTATTTTTGAGTTTTTCAAATGTTTTGGTATTACCAAGGTGCATATTGCTAGGTTTTCACTAAGGTAATAGATTTTTTTAGTATTTTTTGCAATTTTAAGGATTTTTTTTAAGGACATATAGATATATATAGAGAGCTTCTAAAATTAGATCAACTATAGAACCACTTCAAGTGGAGAGTGTTGATAGGCTCCTTGAGAACCTCTCCTTCAGTTGTAGAAAGATGGTAAGCACTAGATCCATACACTGTAGATCCATACACTGTAGTGACTATGTAAGGACCAAGCTAGTTTGGTTTGAACTCCCCTTTTTGGACCATTTGTTGCTAATTCTTAGGTTTTTCTCTTAGAAGGAGATCACCCAAATAGAAGTCACATGGCTTAACTTTCTTATTTTAGCTTTTGGATATACATTGTTGATAAGTTTGAAGATGATCGTGCACCAGTACTTGTCAAAATTCATCTAACAATACTAGCTCTTGAAGTCTTGATATTTTGTAGTCATCATTAGTAATGAGGCCCTTCATAGAGATTCTTATGGTAGGAATCTCAATCTCAATTGGAATCACAACATCCACTCCATAGATAAAAGCAAAGGGCATTGTACCTATTGGAGTTCTGATACTTGTTCTATAAGCCAATAAAGCAGGATTAATTTGAAGGTGCTAGTGCCTTCCAGATTTACTAACTATGTAATGATATATTTTAAGGATCACCTTATTGGATGCCTCTACCTGGCCATTACCCCAGGGGTAGTAAATAGAAGATCACTTTTGTGTGATTCTAAACTTTTTGCATAATTCCTTAAGGTTCTTGTTTTTAAATTGTCCTCCATTGTCAGTAATAATAGAGGAAGGTACACCGTACTTGCATATGATTTAATTCATGATGAATAGAGCTATAATTTTTCCATTTTCTATTGAGAGAGGGGCTAGCTCAACCCACTTTGTGAAGTAGTCTATAGCTATAATAATGAACTTATGTCCATTAGATAAAGATGGGTGAATCTGTCCCACAAGATCAAAGGCCCATTATTGGAATGGCCATAGTGTAGTAGATGGAATGAGCTCCCTAGTTGGAGCATAGATTAGATTCCCATGGAGTTGACATTTTTTATAGGATTTGGCATATTTGATTGCCTCTTCCTCCATATTTAGCCAATAGTAACCAGCTCTAATAAGTTTACGAGATAGTGTTAAGCCATTTGAGTGAGATCTGCAAATACCCTAATGGACATCAATTAATGCACATTTGGACTCTTCAAATTTTGGATACCTAAGGAGTGTTCCATTGAGACCTCTCATAAATAAGTCATCAACAATAATGACATATCATGAAGCATTATGGATAAGGTGACATTTTCATTCTAGGTTAGACCATCTAGAATGGTTTGGTCATGCAGATAGAAGTATATGTGGTGGTAGTGGGATGAATCTTGTCCTACAATAGAATAAATTATCCTAGATTCAGGGGTATCATAAGTAGGGTAGAGTAACATTTCCACCAGAAACTCATGTCAGAGATCATTCTATGGCATTTGTAGCAAAGAAGCTAGAGTAGCAATGGCATCAGCCGCTTTGTTGTCTACTTGAGGAATTTACTAAAAAATGATATGAGAAAAGAATTTCTTCATGTCATCAACCATGCATTTTTAAGGGATAAATTTATCATCCTTTGTTTGATATGCATCGTTAACCTGGTTGGTTATGAGTTGAGAGTCCCCAAAGATATTTAGCTGCAATGTTGTTGGTACAAGGAAACAAAATCTTGTATGACTTAGGCAATAAATATCTCTATGGTGTAATGAAGATTAATCCAACACCAAATCCCTATTGTGTGAAGGAATCATTAAAGAAAATCACCCAAGTTTTGCATGTGAGTGTAAGAGTTGACTCATGAGGAAAATCAATGTTTAGGGGGATAAGACTCTACACTAGTGTATCCACTTGCTGATCAACAGTCACTTGTACCTTGATAGCCTTTTGTTCAACATACTGGATGTCAAACTCACTTAGTATCATGACCCACTTAGTTAGTCTTCCTATTAGAGTTGCCTTATTGAGTAAGTACTTTAATTAGTGGATCAATTTTAGCCACCAACCATGTAGTTTGAGCAAGCATGTAGTGTCTCCACTTTTGGGAAGAAAAGATGACTGCCAAGCAAGCTTTCTCAATGATACTATAACTCATCTCATAAGAGATCAATGTACAACTCAGATAGTAAATAGCCCTTTCTTTGTTATTGTGGTCTTCTTGAGCTAATAAGATACCCAAAGAAGTGTCTATTGCTAAGATGTACAAAATTAGAGGCTTTCCATATATAGGGGGCATCAAGATCGGTGGATTAACAAGATATTTTTTTTTATCTATGTCAAGCTTTCCTCACAATCTTGACTCTAGTTATATTTCACACCTTTATGTAGAGTTTTATTAAAAGGTTGTGATCTATCCACTAGCTATGAGATGAATTTACAAATAGATTAAAATCTTCCTTGTAAGCCTCTCATTTGACTGATATTATGGGGTGGTGGCATATCCATAATTGCTTGGACTTTATTTGGATCCACCTTGATTCCTTTTGCAGACACGATGTCTCCCAATAGATTCTTTAATGTGATTCCAAATGTGCACTTCTTAGGATTAAGCCTTGGACTAAATTTTTCCATGCGATCTAGGATAGCTCCCAAAAATTGAAGATGAGTATTGCATTTTTTACTCTTGACCAAGGTATCATCCACATATTCCTCCATGGTCTTGTGCATCATATCATGGAAAATTGTAGTGATTGCTCTCTAATATGTAGCACTGACATTTTTCAAGCCAAATGGCATCACATTCCAACAAAAGGTTCCCCATGCACAAGTAAAAGCAGTCTTTTCCTAATCTTCTAGTGCAATTTTGATTTGATTATAACCAGAGAATATCTCCATGAGTGAGTACATCTCATATCCTACTATCATGTCCACTATCATATTAATGTTGGAAAGTGGAAAATCATCCTTAGGACATGCTTAGTTGAGATCACATAACTTAGTACAAACTCTAATAGATTTTTTGTTCTTGGATACTAGAACAATGTTTGATATCCATTCAACATAATCAATGACGTGGATGAAACTAGCTTTCAGAAGTTTCTCCAATTTAGCCTTAACAAGAAATGCAACATGAGGATGCATTTTCCTAAGTTTCTACTTGACTGGTTTAACACTTGGTGTGATGGAAAAGTGATGCATTATGAGGTTAGGATCTAACTTTGGCATGTCTAAATATGTCTATGCAAAGTTTATCTTGTTCTCTCGGAAGAAAGCAATGAGTTACTCTTTTTCCTCTAGGGAAAATGATTGTGCAAGATGTATCATGTGAGGATTTTTTTTTTGTTCCCACGTTGATCAGCTATGCTGGCTCTATCAACACTGATGATCTTTCTTAAAAATTATTGGAAAGCACATCAAATATCTCATCCACTGGCACCTTAGAGAGATATTCACCCTTGAATATGTCTTTTATTTTTACTTTTTTAGGTTTCAACACTGCCATGATGTGGTTTTCACTATCAGACCTTTTATTATTTTTCTTTTTGATTGTATGACTAAGATATTTGTTGTCAGCTTCAATCAATTGACACTTTGTTCACTGGTGGAAGACGTTACTGGTTAAACAACATTTACGTAGCAGACAAGAGTATAGTCATTTTGGAATGTAGGGACTTCACTAGATAAATTGGAATTCTACTCTATAAGCTCAAGATATATGAGTGAAAGAGTAGTGGTAGGTTCAATTACATTCATGGTATAATCATTAAATGCTTGGACAAGAAATTTGAGACATAGAGTGGATTCATTCACATGCATTTTTGAATTCCTTTGAGTACTAACATCATCAACCGAAGACTCAAGGACACTAGTTGGATTGAACCCATTCAACCTAATCCTAGATGTTTCACCTAATTTGAGTTGGTTTTCATAGACATAAACTTGATCAATGTCTTTATCTATAGTTTCTTTTGAAAGAGAGTCAACTTCATATTCCTTATAATTAGTGCTACATGGCGACAGACTGTTGAATTCCCCAATAGTGATAGGGACATACTCTCCTTCATCATCTAGATTTTTACATAGTTACTCAATTCATAAATCCTAACTAGACTCTCCTTTTTTTTTGAATAAGCATGATGCAAATCAATAGTGTCCTTAGAAGAATCACTAGTGCCATCCATAGTGCTAACACATGGCACAAAGTCATTAGGTTCAACAAAGAATTTAGCAAGATTTTGAAGGATAGGATAAGGATAGGGATCCTCATCATTAAAATTATATTTTTGATCATTATACTCATCTTGTGACTCATTTCTAGATGAACTCTTAGGTTCTTGTATGAATTTTTTAATCCCTAAGTGGAAGGGAACCTTCTTAAAGCCTAGACTAGATTTATCTTTGTTTCTTTGAGCTATTGCTTTAACAAAATTCATTAGACCATTGTTGTTGCATCTAATAGGACTAGTTCCCTTATAGAAAAAGAATTTTAAGAGTCTAAGACTAGGGCCATATTTCTCAAGAGTGATCTCACGAGTCTATTTTGTGAGGTTAGCCAGAGTCTCCTCTTTGTAAAACCATGCAGTAATGGCTCTATTTTCACTCTCATTCTCTAGGGGGGTTGTAGCCTTGACAAAAGTACCATTTTACTTGGTTTGTGGTGTCAACACAAATGGCTTCTTCACTTTAGATGGTCTCCCATAATGATGGGGAGACTCAGGAAGAGATGTTAATGACGTCATTGGTTCTATGTGATATTCACCCATTCCAGTTTCTTTCAATTAGATTGACTATTCAATTTAGTTCAGCTTGTCATCATGATAGTCAAAAGATACCTTATTAGTAGGTACAAAATTTTAGCAGCTTTCAGCATGTTACAGTTATAGCTAGTAATTGCAGGGATAGTAACTTCAGAGCCATGAAATGGGAATTTGATGCATTGATGATAAGTGGATGGTATAGCATGCATCTCATGTATCCATGGTATTCCTAGAAAAATATTATAAGCCAAGGGAATATGAAGGATCTAATAAGTGACATCCCTTCCTACATGACGAACACAAAGAGGCAACACCACAAGACATAAAGACTTTCGCTCGACTTTGTCATATGCTTTAATAGTGATCTTACAATGAGGATCAATAGATTCCTTAGAGTAATCTAATTGTCTAAGTAGAGTGGTAGATACAATTTTTAACCCAAATCCATTATCAATGAGCACCTAACAGACACATTTCTGATGTATCATGACTTCAATGTGGAGAGGTTGATTGTGTGGGTGACTCAGTGAATTGTCATCCTCCTCAGAGAATGACATATAGTAAGGCAAATTCAGATGACCTACCATATATAGATTGGAAATGCTCAAGACCAAGATCTTGAGGGACATTTCCTTAGTGAGGGCTTTGTCAAGAATCTTCCTATGAGTTGGAAAGATTTTAAGTAGCTCAAAGATTGTGATTTGAGCATTAGTTTGTTTTAACTGATCAAGAACACTATAGTTGGTGGCTGCTGAATTTGCTACAAGTTTTGCACCTTTTCCAGATGGACCAGCAATGGTTTTATCTTTGTGCTATCCAAGATTAGGAGTAGATGACACGGGGCATTTGAGTACCAACTTGGCATGAGAACCTATGAAAGCATTGGAACAATATTGTGAAGATTCATTATCAAATGTGTGGGAAGTAGGACCCTTCAAGATGAATGGTGTCTTGGGTTTATTATTATCTTGCTTGCCCTTGATGGTAATAACATCACAGTACTCAAAATCCATGGGTTCAACCATGTTGATCACATTGTCATCATTAGAGTATGTATAGTTGACCTTATTGTTATGTTTTGGTTTTGAGTTCTCTCCTTTTTTAGAAGACAAGAAGGGCTCCTTGAAAGCCTTTTAATTTGAGTTCTTGTTATGTCCATCTACCACAATGTCACCATCATCAATCAAGTCTTGGACTTTGTGATGCAAGTTTATGTAGTTGCTATTTTTGTGACCCTTGTTTTGGTGGTATTTACAAAATGAGGTTTCAATCCACCATGGTGGTCGTGGTTGCAGATCATAAGGATGAGAGTTGTCCAATTGTGAAATGAGCTTGTGTTGTAGCAAGGTCTTATAGACCACATCCAAAGGTTCACCAAGAGGTGTATACTATCATTTAAGGCATGTAGCCCATGGGTTCCTTGGTTTATTTATGGATGTCTTGTTGTCAAGAGGAGGTTTCTCAACATTCTTGGCTATCTTGAGATTATTTATGAGATTAAGGGTTGCCTTAGTAGGTTCAGGAGTGATGTTGTCAACAACCCCATCATGTACAACTTCTTGATTCTTGTTGACATACTTGGGTTTGTCCTTGATAGAGGTGGATCCTTGTTTTGTGTCCTTTTGAAGGGTAAGTTCACCTTTCTTGACCATGAATTCCTCTATTTGGATAGCTTGTGTGACCATGCCCTCAATGGTGCATAGACCTTGAAGTTGGACTCTATACCTAAAATCAGGTAGGAGATTATCAGTGAAGATGTCAAGCTTCTTCATTTCAAGAATCTTGCATGAATATTTAGTATAAAGTTGTCTCCATCTCTGAAGGAATGTGAGGAAAGGTTCCTTGACTCTCTATTTAAGATTACATAAATCTTGGATGTTAACAAGGTGTTGATTGTTGTGAGAATACTTCTATACAAACAAGTTGGCAATTTCATCAAACATTTTGATACCAGGAGGCAAGTGTGAAAACCATTCCATAGCCTAACCACCTAGACTTCTTGAAAATAAATGCATGAGATATGTCTGATTATGCATAAATGCCATAGACAAGGCCCTGAATTCTCACAAATGGTTTTGGGGATTAGTAGTTCCAAAGTATTTCTCATACTTAGTTAGCTCTGCTCCTCTTGGAAAAGGAGGCATGTCTATACTTTTGTCAAATGGGAATGAATAAAGAGCCTCTAAGGTGTATGTTTTTGTAGGCATATCTTTATCACACATCATTTGAGCTAGTTGATCTTGCATGATTTTTAGTTGTTTTTGGAGTTTGGAAGTTTTAGTTTCTTCTTTAGGCATGATGATAGTTTCCACATTAAAATGATGGGGTAGCTTAGCTCCCTCTTGGGCTAGTGTGAGAAAGTTTTTATCTTTATCTTCGTTAAGTAGGATTTCCATGACCTTTTGGAAGTTTTTTTCTTTATGACACTTTGCTATGTGCTCAGGAAGTATTTCCACCTCTTCCTCATCTTCATCAGTGTAAGGGTATTTCTGTTTCTCATTCCTAGCTTGGTCTTGGTTTTTGTTGTGTTCACCATGTTCAAGTTTGTGATCAACCATTGTAGGAATGTGTTCAGTTTCAGTATGTTGTGATTGGAAAGCTCCTTTGAAAAAGAATTCAGATGTATTATTTGGAGATGTGGGATCTTTGCTAGTTTTAGGATCCTCTTGGTAGAAGGGGTTCATGATTTGTTGTAAGTTTATAGAGAACATTCTTTGGACCAGAGTTGATTTGATAGGTGAAGGAGATCATGAAGATTCCTCACTAGATGAATTGGATGCAGACCATTTACAAACTAGAAGCTAACCTCTATCATGATTATGACCCCTAGCTCAACCTCATCTAAGTCTAAGGGGATAAAACATGTTTCCACTTCTTGTTACCACAGTCATAAACAAGGACAAGAAGCAAAAGACCAAGACAAGAATTGTTAGATTGTGGTGACTGATCAGGAAAGTACTGTACATACTTCATAAATTTTTTTTTGGAAGTAGCCGACATGGTAGCCGACATGGTAGCTGGCATATCATGGCTAACATATGGACAACATGTTATAACCCTAAAGCGGTGTAATACTTGTATAAAAAGGGCTTAGGGTTGGGTATTTTTTTATGTGTGGTGATACAAAATTGGTTCTTGCGGCGGTATTGAGCTGTAAGGGATTACGGATTGTAATCAGGTTGTAATACCTGGATTGTAATAAGATCGGACTTGCTGTTTGGTGGATGTAGCCCAGGGATTGGGTGAACCACGTTAAATCTTGGTGCCTTGTGTTCATTTCTGTGTGTTCTATTATTTTTTTTATTGGTTATATTTGCATGTAGTTTTTATTTCTGTCCGTGGTTTATCCTAACAAGTGGTATCAGAGCCTAGTTGTTTCTCAGTTATCCTCTGCAGGAAAGTCTCACGGTTAAGTGGGAGTCTCATGGTTGAGTGGGAGCAATGGAAGATGATGGTAAGCTGAGGGTTAATAGGTTTAATGGGCAGAACTTCTAGTTATGGAAGATGCAAATGGAAGACTATTTATATCAGAAGGATTTATGGAAGCCATTGGAAGGAAAAGCCAAGAATCAGGGAACTATGTCAGAGGCTGAATGGGATCTTTTGGACAGAAAGGCACTCGGAAGCATTCAGTTATGCTTGGCATCATCGGTGGCATTTAATATTACAAAAGCAAAGACGACAGAAGATTTGATGAAAACCCTAGCGACACTGTATGAAAAGCCCTCCGCTTCAAATAAGGTATTTCTCATGAAGCGTTTATTTAATATGAAAATGGCAGAAGGTGGATCTGTTGCAGATCATTTAAATGAGTTTAATACTATTACTAGTCAATTATCTTCTGTGGGTATCAATTTTGATGAAGAAATTAGGGCTCTCTTGATTTTGTGTTCTTTGCTTGAAAGCTGGAATGGCTTGGTAATGGCGGTGAGTAATTCTGTTCCTGGATCAAGTACCCTAAAATATGATGATGTGATCGGTGTTATTTTAAGTGAGGAAACTCGTAGAAAATCCTCAGGTGGATCTACATCAGGAAGTGCTTTAAATGCACAAAGTAGGGGCAGAACGACTGAAAGAGGAAGTAACTCTAGAAATCATGGGAAATCAAGAGGAAAGTCAAAGGGGAGGAGGTCTCAATCAAGAGGACCAAATGATTGCTGGTACTGTAGGAAACCAGGGCACAAAAAGAAAGATTGCTGGACTCGAAAGAAAAATGAAGGAGATAAATCAGATGGAGACAAAGAGGCAAATGTGGTAAGTAATAAATCCGAAGAGGATGCTTTGCTTCTGTCTTTAGAGAGTGTTGATGATTCATGGGTTTTAGATTCTGGTGCTTCTTTTCATGCTACACCTCATAGAGGTTATTTCATTGATTATGTCCAAGGGGATTTTGGGCTTGTTTATTTGGGGGATAATGAACCCTGTCAGATTGTTGGAAAGGGAAAAATTAAGATTAAGTTGCAGAATGGGAATCATTGGCTACTACATGAGGTAAGACATGTTCCAAAGCTGATTAGGAATTTAATTTCAGCAGGGCAACTCGGTGATGAGGGTTGTGTAATTACTTTTAATGATAAAAATTGGAAGGTTTCAAAAGGTTCCCTTGTAGTAGCAAAAGGTGTGAAAGTAGGCACCTTATATCTTTGTACAGGTCATATTGTTCCTTCTACTTTGATTGTTTCAGAGAAAAATGAATATTCAGGAACAATTACTACAGTTGAGCAGGGAGAACAAATAGCTGCTGTAGATTCTGATACAGCGCTGTGGCACAATAGACTTGGGCACATGAGTGAGAAAGGTATGAAAGTACTTCATTCAAGGAAAGTTTTACCAGGTCTAAAATGTGTGAATATGGATTTCTGTGAAAGTTGTGTGTATGGAAAACAAAAGAGAGTGAGTTTTGTAAAGAAAGGGAAGGAAAACAAAAAGGAGAAATTAGAGCTTGTGCATATAGATGTATGGGGACCGGCTCAGGTATCTTCCCTTGGTGGCTCTCATTATTATGTTACATTTATTGATGACACAACTAGAAAAGTATGGGTTTATTTCCTTAGACAGAAATCTGATGTATTTCAAACTTTTAACAAATGGAAATGCTTGGTTGAAAATGAGACTGGTAAGAAATTAAAATGTCTCAGATCTGATAATGGTGGTGAGTATTGCAGTCATGAATTTGAAGATTATTGGTCCACTAATGGTATTCGTAGACAAAAAACTATTCCAAGGACTCCACAGGAAAATGGAGTGGCTGAACGCATGAACAGGACTATAATGGAGCGCGCAAGGAGCATGAGGTTGCATGCTAGGTTGCCCTTACACATGTGGGCAGAGGCTGTCAATACTGTAGTATATTTGATTAATAGAGGTCCCTCTACTCCTTTGGGCTGTGGTATTCCAGAGGAAGCATGGACTGGTAAGAAGGTGAGTTATTCTTTTCTCAAGACCTTCGGTTGTGAAGCTTTTGCTCATATAGACTCTGAAAATAGAACCAAGCTAGAAGCGAAATCAAAGAAATGTGTCTTTGTTGGATATGGCATTAATGAATTTGGCTATAGGCTTTGGGATTTTGAAAATCATAAAATTATAAGAAGCCGGGATGTCATATTCAATGAAAAAAAGTGTTGTACAAAGATCTATTGCAGCAACATGAGAAGAAAGAAGATGATTATGTAGTGCTGGATGATACTCCAAAAGCTGATGTTCCAGCCATTCCTCATGATGTGCAACAACTGCAACAACAAATACCACACACAACAGTGAATGTTAGATGGTCAACAAGGTAAATTAGACCTCCACAAAGGTTTTCTCCCTCTTTGTATTCTATTTTACTTACTGATGCTGGTGAACCTAAAAGTTATGATGAAGCTATGCAGGTGGATACTAAGATTCAGTGGGAGTCTGCAATGAAAGATGAAATGGACTCTTTGCTGAAAAATAAGACATGGGATTTGTGCAAGTTGCCTGCAGGTAAAAAGGCTTTATAGAATAAATGGGTTTACAGGTTGAAAGAAGAGGAAGGAGGTAAGAAAAGATTTAAGGCCAGGTTAGTTGTAAAAGGATTTGCACAGAAAAAGGGAATTGATTTTGATGAGATATTTTCTCCTGTTGTTAAAATGACTTCTATTCGTACTGTTTTAAGTCTTGTGGCTACTGAAGATTTGCATTTAGAGCAGATGGATGTTAAAACAGCCTTTCTTCATGGTGATTTGGATGAAGAAATATATATGGCTCAGCCACAGGGTTTTGAGGTCAAAGGTAAGGAGAACTGAGTGTGCAAATTGAAGAAAAGTTTATATGGCCTGAAGCAAGCACCTCGGCAATGGTATCTAAAATTTGACAGTTTTATGCATGAGCATGGATATAACAGGTGTCATTCAGATTACTATGTTTATTTTAAGAGGTTGGATGATGATAGCTACATTATTTTATGTCTATATGTTGATGATATGCTTATAGCTGGGTCTAACATGCATCATATTAAGGGGCTAAAATGCCAGTTAGCACATGCATTTTCTATGAAGGATTTGGGGGCAGCAAAAAAAATCCTTGGTATGAAGATTTGCAAAGATAGGAAGAACAGAACATTGACGCTATCTCAAGCTGATTATGTTGAGAAGGTGTTGCAACGTTTCTCTATGGAGAATGCTAAAGCTGTCAGCACACCTTTACCTGGTCATTTGAAATTGACTAAGGAGATGTGTCCCAAGACATAGGAAGAGGAGGATAAGATGTCCAAGGTACCCTATGCTTCAGCTGTAGGAAGTTTGATGTATGCTATGGTATGCACTAGGCCAGATATTGCACATGCAGTGGGAGTCATTAGCAGGTATATGAGTCATCCAGGTTTTGAGCATTGGAATGCTGTCAAGTGGATTCTCAGATATTTGAGAGGAACATCCAATAAGTGTTTACACTTTGGGGGCTCTACTACTGATTTACAGGGCTATGTTGACTCAGATTTGGCTAGGGATATTGATACCAGGCGGAGTACTACAGGTTATGTCTTTACTATTGGTGGGGCAGCCGTGAGCTGGGTTTCTAGGCTACAGAAGATTAATGCTCTCTCCACTACAGAGGCAGAGTATGTTGCTGCTACAGAGGCAGCCAAAGAGATGATATGGCTTCAGTTCTTCTTGGAAGAATTGGGACATCCTCAGAAGGATAATTATTTGTTCACAGATAGTCAGAGTGTCATTCATCTTGCTAAGAATTCAGCTCTGCATTCTAAGACCAAACACATACAGTTGCGGTACCATTTCATTCGGTCAGTTTTGGAGGATGGACAGTTAAAGCTGGAGAAGATACATACCAATGAAAATCTAGCAGATATGTTGACAAAGGTTGTCATAAGGGAGAAGCTGAACTCCTCTTCAGCTTCAGTTGGTCTTTTAGACTAAATGTGAATAAAAGAACAACAGAGTCCAGGGTGGTTTGATCCAGTGGGAGCCCCATGCGGTAGTTGTATTGCTACAGGATCAGTCTCCAAGTGGGAGATTGTTGTTTAGTGTGGAGCCTGATCAGTCCCCAAGTGGGAGATTGTTAGATTGTGGTGACTGATCAAGAAAGTACTGTACATACTTCATAAATTTTTTTTTGGAAGTAGCCGACATGGTAGCCGGCATATCATGGCCGACATATGGCTGAGATGTTATAACCCTAAAGCGGTTTAATACTTGTATAAAAAGGGCTTAGGGTTGGGTATTTTTTATGTGTGGTGATACGAAATTGGTTCTTGCGGCGGTATTGAGCTGTAAGGGATTACGGATTGTAATCAAGTTGTAATCACTGGATTGTAATAAGATCGAACTTGCTGTTTGGTGGACGTAGCCCAGGGATTGGGTGAACCATGTTAAATCTTGGTGCCTTGTGTTCATTTCTGTGTGTTCTATTATTTTTGTTATTGGTTATATTTGCATGTAGTTTTTATTTCTGTCCGTGGTTTATCCTAACAAGAATCACACTAAAAAATAGTCAAAAAAAAAAAGAGTGTTGTATACTAACGTATGAGTAGTCTGAGTAAGGGCTAGAACAACCAGAGATTACGACTATCATGAACAGAGTATAACAAGCACTAAAGGACAAGAACAAGATAACTGAGGAATGAGACCAGTTTAAGTGTAGGTCACAAGTCATCAACCAAGTAGGATGCCACTATTTGGGACTATTTGTAGATAGAAAAGAGGTAAAAAGTTGTAGGAAGAGACTAGAATTAGAGTGTGGATAGCTCTAATAGACTGGATTATCGATTTTAACTCAAGATTCTGCACAAAGATTCTTTGTGAATGATGTGAAAAACTACACAAAGGCAAGAAAAGACTTAGAATAGTAATTTCAAACCTAGAAACTCATACAAAGACTCACAGAGAGCATCAGATCCTCACACACACTTCAACATAGTCCTTACTTGCAAGATCATCTCAAAATAAATATTGTATTGTTTATCTAAAAGATCCAACAGAATGACCCGTTTCCTTCTAACTAGAAGGATTATGTCTATTTCCTCTTAGGCTGAGAAGTAGGCAACCTGGCCCTTTTAGTACAAAGGATTTTATGCAACTAAATGAAAGTGCAATTAATCTAGATGAGAGATGCAATTTAATCTAGGAATAAGAAAAAGCATATAATATATATGTGTGCATTGTTTTAAACTAGATGATATTGATGCTAAGCAATAAAAATCTATGATAACATAAAACAAGTGAGTATGCAATTTGATATAAATTCAATACAATTCCGAAATTCCAACCTCTGTAATGAGGGATTAGAAGCCTCTTAAATAGAATTCTCAAAATCCATCAACAGTCAAGATTAATTGGGATGGATGGTCAAGATTAGAAATGAGATTCAGTTAGAATGGAAAGTTTCCTTATGAAAAGGAAGTTAACTGATTTCTTTTGAGTGGAATAAGGAATTAACTGACTTAATTCCTTTTTTGATTTTAGTCAACTGAGAGTTCCATTTCTAAACTGAAGAGAGAATGTTGGAGAAGATATTTGATTTAAGGAAATTAAATATGACCTCATAATTGAGTATTCTAAATTGACTAATTAAATTCAAAAATTAGAATGAGAGTATTTAATTAAATCAACTATATTTAATTCCTTTTGTACATTAGCTAAAGAATTAATTTAATTTAATTAAAGTATAAACACTTATAATTAAACTAAATTAAATCAATAGGTTTAATGTAGCTAATCTTAGTCAATACTTTAAGAATTAAATGAGTAATATGATTAATGCAGATTAGGGTTTCTTGCATTTGAAAATTAAGTCAAGTAGAAAAAATCAGAATAAGAAATGCCTAGTGAAATAAGACTTAGGAATAGCTGAATAAACCAAAGTTGGTTGATATGGCAATGTGCCAATTTTGGGGTATTACACATCTTGATCATGGTTCCTTGACATGCAGTTCTTTTGGCCAACTTTCTAGTTGCATGTTACCTCACCCTTGTCTTCATTATTAGGGGGGGTGGGGGAGGAGTTCTTCTCTTGTTTCTCATGCTTCCTTGGTTTGATTGATCAACTCTTCAGGCTTTGGTGCTTCATGCCATATGTATCTTCAAGTTTAGTTGTTTGCCTTTGTGTGACTCCTTATTCAATGAATATTATAGTCTTCTCTACCTGGTAGTGTTCTATCTCAATGGAGGTTCTTCAAATTAGTAGTTACTTTTGATAGAGCTTTGTAGTTTCTACATGCTTCAGTGGTGTTCTTCATGACGATCTTTTGTTCCTATCTTCTGGGACATTCCCTAGTTTGTAGGATTATTTAGTCCTTCACTAGTTTCTTTTAGCATGTTTTCCATCTCTTTTTGGAATAGAGTTTTTCCCATGTGGTAATCTCTATTTCACCTCTTTTTAGAGATTTGGTTGTGCTTGGGTACCTCATCATGCCTTGTTTGTCGGGACCCAATTTCTATTTTCAATATTAGTTTCTAGGTTTTTAGTTACTCCCTACATTTATCTAAGGGGGGCTGTTAGAGTAATTAGATTTTTCCTAATTAACAAGATAGTTCACTTAAGCTAAAATTTAGGCATATAATAATTAATTCTTTTATTAATTATTATTATGCAACCTAGGTTAGACCTTTTTTGGGTTTCAATCTCCTTTATAAGGATGATCTCTCTTTGTAATTGAGATTAATTCATTGTTGATAATAGAAATCCATCTTTTTGCTCATCAAGAATGTCTCATCTATGGATCTGACAATTTCTGCCTCCATAGCTTTTTGCTTCTCTCTTTTGTAATAGGGGTTTGCATGCAAGTGATTTTTGGGAGCTATGGGGTTGATCTTTCATCAACTTCAACACAAAGAAATCTTCTTATTTCCTAAACTCACACTCAACTACTAGCTTTTCTTAATTTCACTCCTCTCAGCTACTCCTTCTCAATTCCCTCCTAAATAATATCTCTAGACAACATAAGACACTCTACTTATACTAAACTAAGCCACATGTTAATCTAGCAAGTTACATTAAATAAATATGAGCATATCAAATAAACCCTCAAGCCACAAGTCATCATGGTAGATTCAATAATACTTAGAACAGGCCCCAAATTTACAGTGCATAAAGAACTCATAAGATTAAATAACATTATGTGGCCTTAGCCTTAAGATGACACACCTTCCAATTATCTTTATCTAAGAACATGCAAGATAACTCCTATAGATCGAAGCTCGTCGAAAAAATCTCCACAGTATGCCCAAGAAATAAGGATCACACTACCAACAACCACCAAAAGAGCTCTAACTCTAACACAGTCCATCCAATATTTATGCACTCATAGGATAAGGTTGACCGATATGTCTCAAATACAATCCTAATTATGCAAAACATAAGACCTACAAAATCCAAGCTCGATGCTCTTGGAACACCAACATATATGGTTGTAAACTACCCCAAGATGCTCTTGCATCAATAGAGCACACACACTATGATTTAAATTGACAAAGATTGAGGCTTGGAAAATCTAAGCCATAGTGCACACACACTTTATTCCATTTTGGGGGAGAAAAAAGGGTGTGGCAACTTTTTGTTCTATCATCTTTGGGCACACTTACCCTAATGTATGACTAAAGATTTTGGAAAACATAGAATATTTGCAAATAAATTAATGTTCTTTTCAAGGAAATGTATGAAATGTTTTATTTCTAGGGAACACACATAAAAAAACTAGAGGAGAATGAATGTAACTTATGTAGAAATATAGACAAGAATTTCACATTTCACCTATTTGGTACATGGGAATTCCATTTTAGGACTATAGATTGCAAAGAAATGAACATTAGTTTTATTTTCTTGGGTATATATATATTGGTGTAAGAAGTGAACAAGTTTTGTATGAGATTACACATAAAAATTATCATGTCCTAAGCCAGGGTAGTCACCTTTGACCTCCAAAAATAGTTGTAACCTTAAATGACAAATATTGGAAAAAGTAGTTCTCTAGATTACTAATGTAGAATTATGTGTAAAATTTTTTTTTATAGTGACATTACATATCTTGAAAGTGATAATTGTACAAAGTCTAATTTATTTTTAATAAATATGAGCCTTATTAAACATATGATTTTCTCATCGTAAGGAATGAAGTTGTTATTTGTTTGCAAAATTAACTCACATATGTGTGTCATCTATCTCCTTTATCTTGTGGTGGAATTACATAGTGCAAGTGGCAAAAAATAATTTGCTAAGGTGTTAGAATAGTAAAGTTTAATTAGATAAATGTTTCAAGATGTTGTACATTGATAAGACATAAATCTGATTGTTGAAATTTGTTGCCTTGATTTTAATGTTTAAATATCAATAAGTAACAATTTCAACGCCTTAGGAGAATATATTAGATAGTGAGATCCATGACCTCCCTAGCCATGATGGTAGGATAATTTACTAAATCAATTTAGAATTATGATCAGGGATTGAGTTATGTATGTTTTGATGAATACTACTGTGATAATGTTTTCTAATGATTTATGATCTATTCACTTATAAACTTTCTATTTTAAATGAATGAGTGAAAGTAACTAAATACAAAATACAACAACAACATACAAATCATCATTAATGTGTGCTAGAGTGACTCATTCTGTCTAGTGGAAGGATATTAGTAAGATTTAATTTAAATGTACATTTGACAATTTGAGTGTTCATTTTTCTTTAGGAAATTAATTGAGTCAACTCTAAAATTTAATGCAATATAGGAGATAAAAGATCTAAAAATGAAATATCAATTAAAAATAAACAATATCAAGATTGTAACACTTGTAATAGCATAAGATTAGGTCATGTAAAATTATACTACATAAGTTCATGTATGCTTTGAAGAGTACAATTATGGTAATGATTTCTAATGATTTATATGATTCTCTAAGCTTCTTAGGATGATTTTATGAGTGCGCTTCATTAAATTTTAAAAAATTAACTCTCTTAGAATCATCCAAATGGTTGAGTGAATGTCATTAAAATAAAAAATATAACATACACATGTAAGTTAGATCAGCTCATAATGTTTATTGGAAAGATGTGAGCAAAAGTTAAATTGATTTTAAATTTGAATTTGAATTTGAAAAGCTTAAAGTTTAATGTTCCTTTGACACAAACATGTACTCCCAAATTTAATATCCAATGAGAAATGAAAGATTTAAAAATCAAAGATCAATTGGAAATAAGCAATAAAAATGTTGACATAAGATAAATTGATACAAAAATATGAAAAAGATTGACATAAGATAAATTCATGCGAAAATATGCTGATTAAACTTATTGCCTAAAGCACACTAACCAATCTAACCAAAACATCATCACTAAACTTATTGAAAAAAAATTCAAGAAAAATTATAAAATACGTAGTGTTGTATCAAACAAACCATTTTGATATGGATGGTCATCACATAAATATGCATCAAACTGCCTCTAAATGAATGGTAGTTAGTGGCAGATGTTTGTGGTTTCAGACTTTGGACCACAACTTGGAGAAACGAATTTATTATCAGATCAACAAACAGTCCTATGAAAAGGAAACAACCTCGATTAATGAATTCAATGGAAGTTGGTTTGTTGTTGCGGATAAAGCCTTTTTGGTCACTACTGTATTTAGTACTATATTTGGGAACATTTTATTTGGTGTCTGTAATACAAGTCGGTATAATGCATTGAGATCTGCCAAAACCGATAGATGGTAAGGAGGGTGTTGTAGTTGAATCAGCAGGTCCCATGTTCGAAACTGACAAATGGTGGAACCAGTCTGAAGCCAAAAGTGATGGAAACAGCAGGACCCGTGTTCGAAACTGACAAGTCATGGTACCTGAACAATATCAGTTGGAAAGAGCAGGTCCCATATTTTAAAGTTGGTTGTGCTGGAAATACCAGCAGGTCCAGGGTTCGAAACCCCTACCCTCCAAATTAATGGTTGATAAGAGTGGGTGCTGTACAAGAAACAACAGCAGGTGCATCTCTGAAACTGCCAAACTAATTGTTAGTAAAAGTGGGTGTGTTTGAAACAAAAAGTTCCATGTTTTTGTATGGAAGAATTAAGAGTTGGTAGGATGCGTTGGGTTAAAAATGGATGACTTAAGCATCACATACAATAACTATTGTAGACTTAAAAATATTAAATTGTTAAAATTGTTTGCTCATGAATTGTGTATGTTAGAACACTTTTTAGAATCTTAGAATACTTTTAAATTGTAGGGAGTTCAGTTGCAATTTGTTTTCTCTATCATCTTCCAAGTCCTACTTTAATTTATATATGGTTTTACAGTCCTGGCTTTTAGTGGATAGTTTTGTAGATTTCCGGTATTGTTTTAAACTGACAATGAGGAGTATTAGAAAACTAGTTACAGAAAGTTGAGTAAATGTAGATTTTTTAATGCCGTCTCAGAAACTCACGTTGTTAAGATGATAGGCATTTTCAGTGCACATCCATCTCAAATTTTGATTTACGGGTCCGTATCTCTATATTTGGGTGGTGGGGAGGAAAAATAAGTTTTTTTCTCTACCAGTGTTTGGAACTGGGTTTAATTGATCCAAAGATCATATCTTCAATCCAATATATTATTCTTTTATTACATTGAATGTATATTTACTTTTTGATTACATATAATTAGTCTATTAGTTGCATAGATTTGTGCAATTATGAGGTCAATTAATAAGTTATTTAGAAAATGTTGTTTCTTGTGTAACAAAAGGCTCATTAGAAAAGTGGTATATTCAAATAGACCATGCATCTACTTCCAAAGATGCATACATGATTTGAACAAAACCTTTGAATCAAGAAGATAGTCTAGTTTCATTGCCAACAAGCTCATGTTATGTTTGCAGTAGTAAGAGAGTGAGAGATAGGGAGAGAGAGGAAAGAATAAAGGGTGGGAGGAGATAGGGGCCAGGGAAGCATGGGAGGGTAGGAGTTAAAGAGATAAACATAGAGATAGAGATGGAGATGGAGATAGTTAAGAAGAGATAGAGATGGAGATGGAGATAGTTAAGAGGAGATATAGAGAGGAGGAGAGAGAGGACAGAGGTAGATAAATATTAAAGAGATAAACATAGTATGAGAGAGGGAATCAAGATAGATAGATAGATAAGATAGAGATGTGAGTGATGAATTGGGAGAGGTAGAAAGTGGGAGTGATAGGAGTAGAGAGATATATAATACGATAGGTATAGAGGGATAAATGGAAGAAAAATTGTAGGTAGAGGGGGTAAGAGATTGATGGATGGAGAGAATGAGTGTATGAATAGAAAGGAAGAAGTAACTAAGTATATTATTTATTAATAGAAAATGACTATTCATCAAAAAAGAATAGAAGAGAAGAAATTAAAATATTGATGATAAAGATAGAAGGATGGAGGAAGACAGAAAGTGGCGAATAAAAGGATGAATAAAGTTAGGGAGAGCTAGAGAGATAAAGAAGAACAAAGAGATATACTAAGATAAATAAGATATCAAGAGAGAGGCAGTGGGGACAGATAGATATATAGATAAATAGAGAGTTAAAAAACCGGTAGATAAACAAAATGAAAAGATGGGGAAGAAGAGAGGGAGTGAAAAAATCGGTGGGTTGTCTTCTTTCATTGAGGGTCGCGGTGGGTTCTACTTATGAATTGTAGGACTGATAGTTGAAAGAAGCTATCGTGCTCAAAAATGCTGGAATCAGTCTCTTTCCAATGGTTTAGACTCAGAAATTTATGATAGAAGACAAATGTGATGGAAATATCAGGACCCACGGTAGAACAATATCAGTTGGAAAGAGAAGGTCCGGGGTTCGAAACCCAAACTGCCAAATTAATGGTTGGTAAGAGTGGGTGGTGTGCGAGAAACAGCAACAGATCCTGCCAAAGTAAAGGTCAGTAGAAGTGGGTATGTTGGAAACAGAAAGTTCCATGTTTTTGTATTGCAGAACACTGAGTTGGTAGAAGGGGTTGCGCTGAAAACAGCAGATCTTGCATTAGAACTTTTCAAATTGATCAGGCCTGTGTTAGAAACTGGCAAAGATGATGAGGTTGTTATTACTTAGGAGACTTTGTATCTTAGAACACTTTTAGAATAAATTATAGGAATGTGAGAATTTTATAATGAGCTTTTAATCTTTTGTTCGAGAATTTATTGGGTTCGATGATTTTTTTTTTCAACGTCAGGTTCACCTGTAGTATTATCTTTCATTTTCTATCAAAAGTTGCATACAAAATAAACTGTTATTTTTTCTTTCTGGTATTGATTGCTTTTAACGGTTTTTAGCATCAACCTTGATTCATCAGAATGTAGGAGAGCAAAGAAATTATAGAAATATTTTTTTAGTTCTCCTGCATTTAATAATTCATATTCTCTCATGTATTCTGATGATGGGTCATGTACTAGGATCTGAAATGTTGATGCTACACAATCAATTCTAGAAGGAAAAAACAACATTAATATGAATTGGGGAAATCTGACCGACTTAAAATAAATTTTGTTACACTCTCTATTCTTAGTAGATAATTTTGTAAATTCTAATAGTGTTATAACTTGAAATTGGGAGTGAAGGTACACACATTCTATTAGAAATCTAGTTATAGAATGTTGGGTAAAAGTATTTTCTGATGTTATTAGGATTCAACCATACATTTTTTAAGTCAAATTTATTTCAATCCATATTTAATAAGTAGTGGTTCACAAGACCTCGTCTCTCATGAGAATGAATGGTCCACTTAATACTCATTGTATCTAGGGGTATTGCTCATAGAAGTAAACTATTGGGCCTTTCTAGGAGACCACCCATCCTAATATTACTCCAACTCAAGTTTGCTTAACTATGGAGTTTCCTCTAGGTGAGACATACTTAACTTGCTACCTTTTTTGCAAAACCTATGGTGATCATTGTGCCTTATGAACCATTCATTATAGAGCCCCAGGCTCATCAATTGATAAACATGAGATATTTTCCACACCAATTAAATTATGATATTATTATTTTCCAAGGCAAATCACATGTTATGCTATTGCTATCGGAATTGAGCTATGTAGTTTTTTAGCCAACCTCATTACCTCATGTCTGATAAGTAGTGGCTCACAATAACCCATCTCTCATGAGAATGAATGGTATGCTTAGCCCCCATTGCATTTAAGTGGTGGTCACAAAGGCAAAACATCATAAGACTTTCTAGAGGATCACTTATTGCAATACTACTCTAACTCATAGTTTCCTATTTTGTTTTTTTATTAGACCTTAGAAAATAACGTCATTAAGTTAACATGCACTTTCAATGTCAATCTATATATGGGCCTATGTCTCTATATTTGTATTTGGGTAGTGAGGAGGGAAGAGATGTGTTTATCATTTCGACCATCTATTTGTTTGGAACTAGGTTTAAATGATCTAAAGATCATGTCACCCTTGATTTTATAAACATCATTTTAAGATCAATAATTCTCTTTTGTTAAATTAAGTACACATTGACTTTTGAATAGACTCAAAATTTAATAAAATGTAATAACTTTGTAATATAAAACTATATATAATAAACAACAACTTAAAGAATAAAGAGCATATGCTAAAAAATAAAAGTGTAAATATATATATAAGAAGAGAAAATAAAAAATGTTGCAATCGAGTTGTATGGGATTCTCAATAGTAATGCCCTATCAATTTTATTTAAATTTTTAAATACATGCTTAAGAGAGGCTACAAGTTGAAAGCATGCAAGATTTGAGTGTATCTAGAAGGGATTTTTAGGTCAATCCCTTACAACACCAAATGTCAAAAAAAGGCTCAGGCTGAAAAAAGGCTTGAAAAAATCATGAATCCAAGTTTCTATAGCTTAACCTCTATGACAAACCAATAAAGATATTTCAAGAATCTAAAATCCTTAAATGGTTTAACCTAGAACTAATGGGAAGGGCTTGGAGGAAAATGTGCCACATAAAATGGGTGATATTATTCTCAATAATGGTAGACCTAACAATGTGCAACATCTTTGCTACCAAATTGTTAACAAAGATTGTATAGGCCATCTCTAGTCACATATAGGAACAATGGGAACCCAAGGTGTAAATAAAGAGTAGTCATTGAAAATATTGTAATTCTAAAAGGGTTTGTAGGATTTGATTCCAATTATATGAATCACATTAGAAGGAATAGTAAAATAATAACTTAAACATTTCAATGATTTTAATCAGAAGTTTTAGACTTTTTGTTGACTTGAATCCAATCAATAAGCTTCTTGGTCACCTTAGAGAATAATTTACATAGGGTTTCAAACTCCTTTTAAAAATAACTCAAAGAAGAAACCCATGTGACCTTAGCAAGAGGATGATCTTAGATTGAAAGATAGCATAAAACTAAAAGAAACTATAAATGATAGAAAATCCATTATAGAAGCTACTACCACTCTAACAAAGATAGGGTGTGATGACTTCCAAAGATTTTATAATTTTTTTAAATAAAAAATCTCTCTTAAATATGAATAGCCTCCTATAAAGGAGCCACTTTAAATTTATGTTGAAATTATAAAAAAGAAAATCAAAATTCAATGCCTTTCAAAGGTTGAATGATACATTTGGCACTTAGATCCAAACTTGAGACACTAAGAACTCAATTCACTTGATGCAATCCATAATGGTTGTTGTAGGAGGTACAAAACATTTCTTGAAGTAACATTAATAACTTCAAATAAGATATTTTAGAATGATCAAATAAGAAGAATAAACATGAACGATTACAATAATCTTAGAAAAACCCATGTAACTTCTTTGTATAAGGTATAGGTACCCAATATACTAGTTTCTTCTCAATTCAAGGATTAAAAAAACTTTTTGTATACTGATTGGAGAAGACAAAAAAGAAAAGGAAATGAAAGCATTTTAATTCAAAAATGTTTCGTAGGATTCAGATCTAATTTTATGAATCATGTTAGAAGGAATAGTATAACAATAACTCAAAAAAGATTTAATGATTTTAATTGGAAATATGAGATTTTGTTTTGATTTGAATCTAATTAATAAAATTCTTGTTCACCTTGGAGAATAAATTATGTAGGGTTCCAACCTCCTTTTTATAGTAACTCAAAGTAGAAACCCATGTGACCTCAACAAGAGGATGATCTTGGATTGAAAGATAACATATTGAAAAATATTTTTATAAATGATATAAAATCCATTATAGAAGCTAGTACCACTCTTTAAAATAAGAAATGATGTCATGGATTCCAAATCTTTTAAAACACTTTTAATCACAAAAGTCCCTTAAAAATTAATAATTTATTTCATTATTAATAGAGTGTGAAATTTGGGCCCTTTCTAAATTGGCCTCCTACTAGGGAGACTTTTTTAATTTTATGTTGAAATAAAAGAAAACAATCTTCATGTTGGAAATATAATGATAGGCTAAGTTATTGAGAGAGGAGAGGTGAATCAGTAACCAATAAAACTTTATCCTTGATTAGTAATTAATCCTTTATGTGAATTATGATCTAACTACATGCATGAGAAATTGAAAAAATGAAAGCATACACAATGCTTTAACACACAAGATTTGGTGACCCAAAAACCTTCCAAATAGAAAGTAAAATTGGGGTGGGGATGACACCCACAAGATTTAGTACTACAGTATAAAGTTGGCTTGTTAAGGCTTACAATGATCACTTTTGATGATCTGCCCTATTAGGAGCAATAAGAATTGCTAGGTCCACCTTGCAAAAGGATTTAGAAACATACAATGAAGTATGCACTTGGTAAAAAAATTTACATAAGATTGTTAGGTCTACCTTGTTAAATAATTTGACTGATCCACCTATTAGGATGAAACAGTAGTTGATCTTTCATCTGCAACTTGTTTTGTTGAATGAGATTCCTCTGAGTGTACAAATCACTTTGTTGTGATAGATAAATCTTTGTTGCTCCTTATACTGTTGTAGCCTTTGTAATTCTCTCTTCTTCTCTTTTGTGATGATTACATTACTTCTCTTTGATGATTTGGATGTGATACAATACATTACGTATATACCAATCCAATTACACAATTAAAAAGTTGGCCATGATACAAGTTTACACAAATATTACAAATTCGGCCAAAGTGTAGAAACTTGGGTTCTGAAGACTAACTCAGTGAGGTTCTAATTGTAGTGTCTGCCCTTGTTTACATTTTTCTAGACACATTGTTGCTATCATGGTCGAACTTTGTTAGACTAGTTTATATTGATAGTTAGTAGCATTGTTTTGATACTATCAAATATTGTGCTATGGATTCAGTTGATATATGATGAGATTATTTAGACTCTACATTTCATGTATACATGATGATTATTACATTGCTTTCAGTTATTGATGATGAATGGTTAGATGGTTTATTATCACATGTGTTTTCTTAGGGATACTTACCCCATACTTGCATGTGTATGGTGTGCGTGAACTGTTCTCTTTATATATGGCATTTCTGATATGGTTAAGGAAGGGATTCGTAGTCACCTACTAGTCGGGATCTACATGATGCACCACTTCCCACCATTTCCTGTTTAGCTTAGCATATATATAAATATATATTGTATGTACATGCATAGATTTTATGCAGGTTGTAGATACCGGGTATAGACTTTCCTGAATTGCTAGGATGAGCATACCCTATCGCACTATCTCAATGGTAAGAGAGGGGAGATAAATTCTCAAGTCCAAATCCTAAACCCTTAAACCTTTTGTCCTAGAGAGGTAGGAAAGGTATCTAAGATATTTTACCTTCCGAATGTGTCAGATGACATAATTCATGATTTTAACCCTTTAGACTGAGTTTGTATGGATTGTTCTATGATGGGTTTTCATATTTTATCTTGGAGGTCTATGATGTATTTGTCTATTAATTAAGTCTTAAATTAAAAGATTTAATTAATAATTTAATTATTTTGGGAAAAATTAATATAATATCATGATTTTTTGATATTTTGATTTTAATTAATTAAATGGGAATTAATTGAGAAAAAGAATTAAATAAAAGAAATTAAAATTTATAATAATAATAAAAATAATAATAAAATAATAAATAAATAATAATAATAGAAATAATAAAAGAATTAAAATAAAAGTTATAAGCTTGCCTAGGAGTAAACACACCTCTTGATTACACATATGTCAAAAACATAGGAGTTAGCATACAAATTAAGCACATGGTGTCTACAACCTTATGACTCATCTAGAAGGTTGGAAAAGACTCATGCTTAGTTTTCAAGACCTTCTGGTTGTTTCTAGAGACATTCTAGGTGCTTCCTGAGAGTTCTTTATATTCAGGCACTCTTAGAAGCTCAGGGAGCATTTTTGGAGGACCCTGGAACATGAGAGAAGGAAGGAGCTTGCTTTGCAGTTTCTAAGGAGAAGCGAATTAGTATCAATGTCCAAGTAGACACTTGTGATTCTGCCTACGTTATTTTCGTCTCTTGCACTTCCTATCTTCTTCATGTCTTCTGAATGCTTTCTGAGGATTTTCATATCTTGGTTGTATGCATTTTGTCATGGGTAGTTAAATTTTAGATAAGAAATTTTCATATGCATAGATTTGAGGAAACTATGGGGTTAGAGTTTTCAGATGTGTATGGACAAACCTATTTAAAAGAATTAATGGGTAAATTTAGAGAACAATTACTATTTAGGAGAAATTCTCAATTCATCAAATTGGAAAGCCCTTTTTGTTTAAAACTAGGTATATGTTCTCTTTATATATATATAACTTGCATACATACATACATACATACATACATACATGGGCATATGCACCGAGTTGTGGTGCCAAAAAAGTGACAAGGAAATTTTTTTTTTACTATTTTAAAAAGCGCGTATGTGCTATAGCGTGTGTGCGCTATAGTGCGTACGCGCTATAGCGCATATGCACTTAAAAAAAAAAAAAAAGTATATATGATGGGCTGCAAACCCGCAGCCCATCATTTTCATCAGCATTTTCTTCTACTCCTACAACGAGTAGCGTATACGTGAGTTGAAGACTCAACATTTGCACCACCATTTGCCAAAATGCCTCCTCGTCGACGAAATCCAAGACCACAAGCGCACCCATGACAACGCCGTAAGTGATATAAACCTAACTTTGCATTGTTTGATATATTTTTCATATTGTTTTGTAAGTTTTTTATATTCTTTTGTAGGGTTTTTACAAATTTCATTTAGATTTGTTTATTTATCTGAATTTCAATTGATTTTTTTATCAGGAAATGTTCATAATCAACCAGAAAATCCACAAGAACATCAAAACCCTCAAGAACCCCAAAACCAAAACCCTCCTCAAGAAGAAGAACAAATTCCACAACCCGAACCAATTGCAAGACCTCCACCAGGCACACAAGAAAATATAAGAAATGAAATAGAGAGAGGCAAAACTCAATTAGAAGGAATCATTGCTCGGTTGAAAGAATCCGGACAAACCAATCCAATGAGGGCTCAATTGGCATCATCCCTTGAATCCATTAACACTCAGATAGCCTCAGTTAGTGGTCAGTTAGATATTTGGCAGGCTAAGAGGGATGAACAAAAAAGATTTTATGCAAATAAATTGTCATATGAAGATGTTAGAAAAAAGGAAATACCAAAAGGTAGTATATGTGCATTATTTAGAAAACCAGGTGAGCAAAATACTGTTAGAGAGGGTACTAAACAATTCTCCATCCATTGGTGCATACATGATGCTATTAGAAATAATTTTTGAGATAGATGGTGGATGGTTTTTGATGCCCCTCCTTGCAACAATGACGAGGTCTCCATGTATTTTTTGAAGAAATTATATTGTGAGTTTGTCCTTGGGGAGATCCCCAATTATTTTGATATGTTAGACTCCAAGGGTAGAGGTGGGGGGTCATCATTTGACAGGCCCAGAGTACATCGTGACCCTAATGTAGTTAGGGCACCCGTGGTCCATCCACAACGTGAGCATGTGATTATTCCTTCAGTTGTGAAGGAACATGTAGAGGCCAGCACTCTAGGGACCATTAATGCTTTGACGCAAACCCTCATCCATTCCATGAGCCCATTAGTTGAGGGGGAGCCTTCTATACGTCGTGGTCACATGTGCACTTCATGCGGATCCCTATGCACATTTGGCACTCATGTCGGAGATGGTGCAGATGATGGGCTTGTCACCGATCAGTTCTTGAATGAGACATTTGGCATTGACACACAGGTAAATTACTAATTTGATCACATTTCATATGTATAGTGAATGATTAATTAATTAGGATTTATTGACATTGTTCAAAATTTAGGGTCAAAGTGTTCCTGGGCCTAGCAGTGATCCTCCAAGCCCATTTTTTGTCCCTTCGACGAGTACTGAGGTATGTATCAATTTAATCATTTTAATTAATACATATATTTATTATGTAATCATATTAAGGATTGACCAAAAAAAATATGCATGTGCATCAGTTCTCCATAGGACCCTCAACCTTTACCACAGACGCAGAGCAGAGACATCATAGGAGCTTCACACAGGTACAGTTGTTTCATTTTAATTTAATTCATTTGATTATATTTATTTCATGTTTCATGTTAGATATAACATGTATTGTATGACATGCAACTCATGATGTCGGACACACCTCTTCATCTATGACAGTCTGTTGATAGTGGAGTGGTCGTAGCTGTGGCTAGCTCATAGCCACTGACGGAGGTATGAAAGAATTTTCTTTGTTTTAGTTGTTGTTTATAACAGTTAATCTCAAAATTTCTAATGTTATTTATAAGTGATTATATTTATTGAATTGTTGTAGGGTCTTGTCACGCCTGATCGTCCATGAGCATTTGAGGTGGACTTACAGAGTGACTATTTTTTGGTGGTAAGAAAATAATTGATTTTGTGAGTACATATATTTGATTTCAACATATAATAAATATTGATTCATATCTACTTTCTTTGCATCAGTTGGACCTGGAGAAGAGCCTCAACAAGAGGTCAAGTGAGCGTGTCAGGAGGGCCCCGTCATCTCCACTGTCTCCCTCCACACGATGGCAGAGGACGTCAAGAGACTTGTTTCCTTCCCCTCGTGGGAAGGAAAAGATGTAGTTGAGATATTTGATACATATATATATATAGAGAGACTTGTTTCCTTCCCCATGTATATATATAGGCATCTGAGAGACATATTCGATACACATTTGATGTACATATGACATTCTATATTTGATGTATGACATTATTGGTTAATATATGATATGTTTGTTCATATACGAAATTATTGGTTATCATAATATATTATGTGTTTGTTAATGTATATGACATTATTGGTTATCATTTTATATTATATGTTTGTTCATTTATGATGTTAAATTAGATATGTTCGTGTATGACATTAAATTATATATGTGCATGTATGAAATTAAATTCAATTGCTAGAGAGTTGCCATTATGTCTACCAACTAGTAGATGTTCTTTTTTGCTTTATTATTATTTCTCAAAAACTGCAAAGAAGCTGTTTCTGGTGAATAGTTGTAAACAATTATGATCATCGACTTCATGTACTCGTGGCTTTGGCTGCAAACACTTGTAACTTTGGCTATAAGCATCCATGGCTTTGGCTATGTGCACTAGTGGCTTTGGCTGTGAGCATTTATGGCTTTGGTTGTAGGCACAATATATCCTTGGCTATAGGTTGTCTTTCTTGTTGCATGTCGAAGTTACCTTCAAGAATATCATTAGTCTAAGATCATTACAATTAAAATACTATGACATAATACCTTGAAAATAATAGTCTTTCACCCATTACTTTATTTGTTAAAACATCATGTAGTATCTACTTTAGTCCTTCTACTCAAATATGTTTTCAAAAATACTTAGTATGGCAAAGAAATGTCTATGGTAAGCTTGTCAAATAGGATATTGAAGAACTAAATGTGGATAGTCATTAGTACCCATCAATAAGAACACAGAAATCTTTCTCAAGCAAGCCATATGACATTAGCAAGTAATTTATAAATTTCCTTTGCAAATAACTAGAAGATGCTATGAATCTTAATACCGAGTTAATCATGAACTCATTATTCCATCCAAGAAGCATATATCACCCTAAGCCAATTAACCGACAGGATAAAAATTAATTCAATTTCAACAAAATTTTGAGTATAACAAGCATCTTAGGGATTCTTACAAGAATTAACACGATGTTCACAAGAGCATTACAAGTTCTTGTAATGCTATTTCACATATTGTAATCATATTCAATTTTGAATGGCCATTTGTGTTACAAGCATAAATGTTCTTTAAGGTCTTTTAATTCTAGACATGAATTTTATTATGAAGCTTTTTTATGAAAACCCACTCAATGCATATATTGTTGTTCCACATTATGCTAATTTGACTTTCATTGGTTGATTTGGGTCTAGACATGATGTTATTCACTACCTTTTTTATATATTGTTTTTTTGTAGTAATCATCGAAGTTGTGAACCTTGGTCGAGATCCTTACAAATATAATTTCAAATTGGACCTCAAATAGTTTTCTCAGTCACCCCCTGTACACAGATACTGAAATTGTAGTTAATTACAAAATTAATACTGAATTAACACAAGTTTAATTGAGAAGTATTATGTACCTCAATAGGCTAGATTATTATTGACCGAGAAGCTTTATCTTAGAGCAGTTGGTTTCCTAAATCTTTAGCGCAATGACAATCTTATGGAATGTGGAATTAGGTCTGCTAGCTAAGGAACGTTCTTTAAAAGGTAGAGGAAACTCAAGACTCACATGTTTCCTATCAATATAAATGTTTAAATCGCTTCTCTAATTTTTTCTATTTATGATCTTAAAACTTAACTTTCTAAATGCATTGATGGGGAAATAAAGATCTTCTAGGAACTAAAGGCTAATCATGTTTAATACTTACAATTCTCTGTTTTTATCTAATAATTTAAAAAAGATTGTACAAGTGTTTTCAAAGAGCAACACTTGTCACTAACATCATAAGAAGGAATATCCAAGGAGTCTTACCACTGATCCCCCACCACCAAATTCAAGAGAAAACAAAATTCCACTACTAAAGAGATAGTAACAATGATCATCCCTAGTCTCTCCCTTATCACAAAATGATTACCATCAAAATTTGCATTTCCAATTGCGTCATGTGCATTGAAGCAATAGTAACATTTTCACTTTCTTACCTAATGTCTCCCATTTCTGAAACTCCTGGGGAAGGGCAAGGCCATCTTCTCAGTACTTCAAAATACAACGAGTTCCATTTTTTCACATATTGATAATCGTTGACTTAAAGTTGGGGATAGGGTTTAACCAGCCACCCGGAGCTAATGGAGCAGATAGTTTGATCCCACGACGAAAGATGAGAGAGATTTGGCAGTTGGCAACTTTGTACTAGCCAACACTACAAGTTTCAGCATCACCCGAGATGGCATTGTAAAATGAAAATAGAATGTGATCTCCAAAAAGTGAGAGAGGTTATTGTAGGTCTCTGCAACATGGTCTTGTAGGAACTAGAATCGCATCCATACCTCGCATAAGCTTCGAGATATGCCCCATCAAAAATCGCAGCCCTATGGCATTTAGTGACCCTTAGGGACATTCTGGTTCAGTGTGCCTGAGAACGTTCGAGCACTGAAGGGGATAGGAAGAGGTTGGGGATAAAGTTTACCCGGCCACTCGCAGCTAATGAAGTAGATAGTTTGATCCCACGACGAAAGATGAGAGAGATTTGGCAGTTGGCAACTTTGTACTGGCCAACACTACAAGTTTCAGCATCACCCAAGATGGTGTTGTAAAATGAAAATGGAATGTGATCTCCAAAAAGAGAGAGAGGTCATTGTAGGTCTCTGCAACATGGTCCTATAGGAACTGGAATCACATCCATACCTCGCACAAGCTTTGAGATATGCCTCATCAAAGATCGCAGCCCTATGGCATTTAGTGACCCTTAGGGACATTCTGGTTCAGTGTGCCTGAGAACGTTCAAGCACTGAAGGGGATAGGAAGAGGTTGGGTATAGGGTTTACCCGACCACCCGGAGCTAATGGAGCAGACAGTTTGATCCCACGACGAAAGATGAGAGAGATTTGGCAGTTGGCAACTTTGTACTGGCCAACACCACAAGTTTCAGCATCACCCAAGATGGCATTGTAGAATGAAAATGGAATGTGATCTCCAAAAAGTGAGAGAGGTTATTATAGGTCTTTGCAACACAGTCCTGTAGGAATTGGAATCTCATCCATATCTCGCACAAGCTACAAGATATGCCCCGTCAAAGATCGCAGCCCTGTGGCATTTAGTGACCCTTAGGGACATTTTGGTTCGGCGTGCCTGAGAACATTTGAGCACTAAAGGGGACAAGACAAGGTTGGGGATAGGGTTTACCCGGCCACTTGGAGCTAATGGAGCAGACAATTTGATCCCACAATGAAAGATGAGAGAGATTTGGCAGTTGGCAACTTTGTACTGGCCAACACTACAAGTTTCAACATCACCCGAGATGGCGTTGTAAAATGAAAATAGAATGTGATCTCCAAAAAGTGAGAGAGGTTATTGTAGGTCTCTAAAACACGGTCTTGTAGGAACTAGAATTGCATCTATACCTCACATGAGCTCTAAGATATGCCCCTTCAAAGATCGCAGCCCTATGGCATTTAGTGACCCTTGGGGACATTTCGGATTGGCGTGCCTGAGAACGTTCGAGCACTGAAGGGGATAGGATGAGGTTGGGGATAGGGTTTACCCAGCCACTCAGAGCTAATGGAGTAGACAGTTCGATCCCACGATGAAAGGTGAGAGAGATTTGGTAGTTGGCAAATTTGTATTGGCCCACACTGCAAGTTTCAGCATCACCCGAGATGGCATTGTAAAATAAAAATGGAGTGTGATCTTAAAAAAGTGAGAGAGTTTATTGTAGGCCTCCGCAACACAGTCCTGTAGGAACTAGAATCGCATCCATACCTTGCACAAGCTCCGAGATATGCCCCATCAAAGATCACAACCCTATGGCATTTAGTGACCCTTGGGGACATTCTGGATTGGCGTGCCTGAGAATGTTCGAGCACTGAAGGGGATAGGATGAGGTTGGGGATAGGGTTTACCCGACCACATGGAGCTAACGAAGCAGATAGTTCGATCCCACGAGGAAAGGTGAGAGAGATTTGGCAGTTGGCAACTTTGTACTAGCCGACATTGCAAGTTTCAGTATCACCCGAGATGGCGTCGTAAAATGAAAACGGAGTCTGATCTCCAAAAACTGAGAGAGATTATTGTAGGTCTCCGCAACACGGTCTTGTAGGAACTTGAATCGCATCCATACCTCGCATGAGCTTTGAGAAATACCCCGTCAAAGATCACAACCCTATGGCATTTAGTGACCCCTGGGGACATTCTGGATTGGCGTGCCTGAGAACGTTCGAGCACTGAAGGGGATAGAAAGAGGTTGGGGATAGGGTTTACCCAACCACCCGAAGCTAACAGAGTAGACAGTTTGATCCCACGACGAAAGGTGAGAGAGATTTGGCAGTTGGCAACTTTGTACTGGCCCACACTGCAAGTTTCAGCATCACCCGAGAAGGCGTTGTAAAACAAAAATGGAGTGCGATTTGCAAAAAGTGAGAGAGTTTATTGTAGGTCTCCACAACATGGTCCTGTAGGAACTAGAATCGCATCCATACCTCGCACGAGCTCCGAGATATGCCCCGTCAAAGATCGCAGCCCTATGGCATTTAGTGACCCTTGGGGACATTTTGGATTGGTGTGCCTGAGAACGTTTGAGCATTGAAGGGGATAGGATGAGGTTGGGGATAGGGTTTACCCGACCACATGGAGCTAACGGAGTAGACAGTTCGATCCCACGAGGAAAGGTGAGAGAGATTTGGCAGTTGGCAACTTTGTACTAGCCGACATTGCAAGTTTCAGCATCACCCGAGATGGCGTCGTAAAATGAAAACGGAGTGTAATCTCCAAAAAGTGAGAGAGGTTATTGTAGGTCTCCAAAAAGAGTGTTTAAAAATGCAAAAACAGCGGGGGGTCCTTTATATGGTTTGGGAGTTTGACCATTAAAACTAGAAATTGTCCTAGTAGTAAGTGCTGGTAACAGTTTTGAAATTTGATTGTTGAGTATTGAGAAACCTCAAGCTTGGGATTTTTCTTGTTGGTTTGATTCTATAATAACCATTTCCATCTGAAAAGTCAAGTGTTGAAACCATTTAAGAAGTATTTGCATAGTTTTCCCTAAAATTTGAGTGCATAAAAAGGGGTATGTGATTGCTCCCAAGGTGGATTTAGTGTTTTCTCCAAACAAGAGTTTCATTTTATGTTTGAAATCATCTAATATAACCAAAGTGAAGGTTTTTGAACCATTTTGGGGTTCTAGAGACATTGCAAAGTAAGAGTTCTAGAAAGCCCTAGGGTAAAGGGGCTAGAAAGGAGAGTTTTGTAAAAACCATTGTAAAGTTGATCATGAGACCAAAAAAATAGAAGAATCCTTGCATTTGACTCATGTCTTAATACTTTTTTTGGTCATGGGAGTTCCAAAAGTCAAGGGATTGTGAGTTGCTTTGTAAATGGCCTCAAACTAGGCCCAGTTGGCAAACTGAAATAGCCAGTTTTGAGTGATATTTTACAAAACAAGTGTAGTTGGTTTTGGAGTATATTTTAGAGTGAGAAAAAGGGTATTTTAATCACCCAATATTTTAGGAAGTTTTGTGGAAAATTTTGGAGAAAACAACAAATTAGTGACTGGCAAGGGCTAGTTGGAACAAGCCTAGAAGGGGCAAAATTGAGAAAGTGTAAGAGATGAGTTGCTGAGAGTGTGCAAGGAGTTGGAACATGTTAGATGAGATGTTTTGAGATGATCCAAGGTGTTGAGGCCATTATATGATGCCAAGGACGAGTTTTGGTACTTGCATAGGGTGTTCCAACCAAGCTACAAATACATAGGATAGGACCTTGTAAGGTACTTGCAAATTATGGTTCTAATGACGAAAAAATAGAACTCCCACCAAACTTGGAAATTTACCTTATCTTTAATGTCAAGGACTAAGTTCAATATAAAGGGCCTACATTCATAGAAGGACAAACAAAATCAAAGGTTGAAAAAGTCACTATCCCATTATAATCTCAACCAAAAGTTGAAAAGGTTATGGATTCAAGAATCAAGAAGAAGACTTGTCATGGCACCTATATGGAGCATCTTATCAAATGGAAGGATCAACCAGAATCTGAAGTAACATGGATAGATGAGAGTGATTTTGGAAAGAAAGGTATTCCTACGAATAAATTACCTTAAATGAATAAATTACATGAAGAAGGGTGGCTAGCTGTTTGGAAATCTACTTATTTTTCTTCTCTCCCTCCTGTCATCCAAGAGAACATGCAATGAAAGAAAAATATCGTCACAATAAGAAAATATGAAAAATATTGTTCTAGCTTTAAAAAAATTGGAGACATCAAAACATAAAATCTAGATTCTAAACAAATCAAAACATAAAATCTATGATTTAAACTAAATCTCATCACTTACGCATCATAACAATATGGTCCACCTTAGTCATGTGGACAGTCTTGGGGAAGAGGTTGCAACAATGTATTTGGATCCAGTTGATCACTCTTTCTCTCTCTCCCTCTCTCTGTATTCAATCTAATGAGCCAACTGGATCTGCTCGACATTTTAATGTCTCAAGTATTGCCTCGTGGTCTGACTCGCGAAGTCTCCAAAGATTCTTATTATGTGGTTTTCCACCATATTTTATCAAGTGGACATTTGATGCGACAACAAGATTTGAATAATGAAGAATCTTCCTCTCTATTTGCCAATCCTTGAATAACCACAAGTTAGGGTTCTTCATAGAATATCGTCTAAGCCATGTGCCGGTTACAACCACCGCACCGACATGGTACTCTAAACCTTCACCATCTATAACTGAGTGATCCAATTTTTGTTTGGCTTGAACACAACAACACAAATAATAATCTGTCCCTTCTTCATTGTCTTCAAGTGCAATAACAGCAAAAACATGGCCTGCAGTGATAGATGTACAAAATGCGGTCATTAATTCAGAAAATACTTGCGTAAAAGTTATAAAGTTACATATTGAAATTACCAATAGAACATCCATGCATTCTTGAATTGAGATGCACAATTGTCTGACCAAATAATGTGTTGACGATATGTGATGCCCTTGTTAGCCAAATCTCCATAAAATAGTTGAAAACAACCATGTATGAACACCGTAGAATGTGATCGATCATCGCTGATGTAAAAATGGTACTCCCTCAAAATCTTCCTGTCATACTCTGTACTTTTAGGTGAATGCATGAATGTTATGTGAATAAATATGGAAACCTATTGAGAAGTATAATACTTTGCTTGCACCTCATTTTGTGGTTGTAGTGTGTAGTTCTCTGCAAAATCTACAACCGAAACAATGGTATCCAGTGGATACGTATCCTTGCACAACTTGAATTGCAAATCCAGTCATTGAGCTCTATGGGTATGCCTTGCATACTAGTAAATAATGTTTTCATGAAAAATCTTCATGAACTCATACACTGGAATCTTTTCAATGACTAAATCACATCTTTTACCATGTTTCCCATCTTTTAGAGCATATGTCACTGTCTTAAATTTTCCATAATCTACTATTTCATTTCCAATTGCATGTGTACTATCCATATGTTGACAAGTTGATAAAAGTTGCAAAGAACCACAAAATAAGCACGTACCATCCAAGCATGATGTCTTGTAAAATTGTTGGCCATCCCTTATTTCACATAAAATGTTGGATATGAATTCCCTTGAAGATCTTGGTGGCTCATTTATGTCACAATCCTACAAAACAAACTGAGAATGCAAAATTACGCATATTTGCCTAAAAACATCAAAATGGTTAGAAAATTCAATATGTATCCTACAACAGCAAGTTGTGCGTGTGTGATTTATCTTCACATAAAAAGGTTTACCCATCTCAAAAAATCTTTGACTTATTCGAATTTGAGGATACATACCAATAAATTTTGCAAAAAATTGTGTCTGAGTTGTGTCCAAAAATTTTTTCACATGTGGCTCGCGATTTTGGCTACCAATCCTCCTTCTTACAACATCTCTTTGATTAGGGGAAACACGTGTGTTATTTTTCCAAAAATCTTCGATCAATGATTTCAAGGCTTCACTACTTTCTTTATCCTTTCGCAGTAGTCTACCACTAAATGTCCATAACTCATTTTTTGTTGGATCTTCCAATCTCTCACGCCTTAGCATGGCTCTCCTTAGAGTACCTCTACCAATTTTTAATGTTTTTCTTGTCTTTCTCATGAGTCGAGCTTTCTTCATTTGGCTACTTACTATTGTTGATGTAAGTACTCGTCTTGCAATATTACTATCTTTGGTGCATGATTTAGAACCCACTTTGTCATAAGAATTCATTAGATTCTTTACAATATTTTTTTCATTTGAATCATCCATCGTTCTTAGCCAAAGAATCTTCATGATAGGCCTAAATTTTAAATTCCTCATCATTTCAACAAATAATTGGCATTGACCTATAATATTTAATTCATCAAAAAAAATCTCCACATACGATTAACTTTTCTTTGACAAGTATGCTTGCTAATCTTGTCAGACATTGATTTCAAAATGTTACTATCAATATCAATCAAATATTTTGGTCTTCTAAAAAAAATTCTAGAAGGTGTTATAATCTCTTCAATTCTCTCAACATTTTGAACATCAACATAAGGTTGAGTGTATTGCGTACCTTGAACCAAAGATGATGTGCCTTGGCAATAAGATGCAAAAGATGGAATATCACCTACTTGATGTGTTGATGTTGTGCCTTCAACATGACATGATGGACTGTGTATATCGTCGGATCTACAAATCGATGTCTCTTCAACATGAGAGGATGATATGACTTCAACATTGGAAGATGGTGTAGCGGACGATATGACTCCAACATTAGAAGATGGTGTAGCTTCACAATTCAATTGACTTCTTGAGCGTAATAGTCTCATTCGTTCTCTTTCTCTTTCCAATTCTTCCTCTTTGTTTCTTGGTACCGATGGTTCTTGATCCTCTTCAAAAGTCAATTCTTTATTATTTCTTTTCAATTTTCTTTGCTCATGTAGTAATTTCATTTTATCTCTTTTAATTTCCAAATCTCTCTCCCTATCTTCATTTGTTTTATTTTTGGGTTTTTTCCTTGGCATGATGATGATTTCTACATGTGAAATTATTCAAACATTTGAATTACTTAAAATGTGTAAATTACAAATTATTCAAATACATATAAAAATTATAATTATTTGAATGAATACACAATATATATATAAAATGACTTGTCAAATTTCTAACCATTTCGAAATAACATTTCATTGAAACATACAAATTTCAATGAATTCACTATATATTAAACAAAATGTCAAATTATAATCAAATTTGTATCTATATATCAACAAACAATATTTAAAATAGATTGCACTAACCTTTTCTATACAAGGAATATTCAAAAAGTTTTTAAATCGTGTATCCAATGATTGAATTTGGTGTTTGCTAGCTTCCAAAAGTGTTTGCCACGTTGAAATAGTGTTTGTTAGCTTGAAATAGTGTTTGCCACCTTGAAAGAGTGTTTTTTGTGTTGAAACCCGCGATTTCTATCGGGATAACAGAGTGCAGAACAGAACAAAAGCAGAGAATGAATGAAACGGGCCCCAAAGTTTCTTTTTGACCATTTTTAGGTGATTTCATATAGTGCGTACGCGCTATAGCACGTACGCACTATAGCGCGTAAACACTATATGAGAACACATCACTCTCCACCCTCCCTACTCTCTCTCTCTCTCTTTGTCTCCCTACTCTCTCTCTCTTCCTACTCTCTCTCCCCTCTCCCATCCCCTACACTCTCTCTCTCTCCCCTCTCCCATCCTTTACTCTCTCTCAATCTCCCTCTCCCACCGCCTACTCTCTCTATCTCTCTCACCCTCTCTCCTCTCCCATCCCCTACTCTTTAGATCTCTCACACACACTCCCAACCTCCCTCTCCCACTTCTTACTCTCTCTCTCTGCCACCTCCTACTCTCTCTCACACTCTCTCCCATCCCCTACTCTCTCTTACACACACTCCCATCCGCCCCTCTCTCCCATCCGCTACTCTCTCTCTCTCTCTCTTGGGATACTCTCTCTCTCCCCTCTCCCATCCCCTAAAATCTCTCTTTTGCAGATACACACTCCCATCCCCCTCTCTCTCTCCCCTCTCCCATCCCTTACTCTCTAGATTGCTCACACGCACTCCCATCCCTCTCTCTCCTCCTTTCCCACTCCCTCTCCCACCACCTACTATCTCTCTCTCTCTCTCTCTCTCTTAATTTCTCTCTCTCCCTCTCTACTCTCTCTCTCTCCCATCCCCTACTCTTACTCTCTCTCTCTCTCTCCAATCCCCAACTCTTTCTCACACTCTCTCCCATCCCCTACTCTCTCTGAAACTCTCTCTCATCCTTTCACTCTGTCTCTCTCATCTCGTACTCTCTCTCTCTGCCACCTCCTACTCTCTCTCACACTCTTTCCCATCCTTTCACTCTGTCTCTCCCATCTCGTACTCTCTCTTTGCCACCCCCTACTCTCTCTCACACTCTCACACTCTCTCCTATCCCCTACTCTCTCTCTTTCACACACACACACACACACACACACACACACACACACACACACACACACACACACACACACTCACACTCCCATCCCCCCTCTCTCTTCTCTCCCATCCCCTATTCTCTAGATTTGTCACACGCACTCCCATCCCTCTCTCTCCTCCTCTCCCACTCCCTCTCCCAGGTCACCTACTATTTCTCTCTCTCAAGTTCTCTCTCTCCCTCTCTACTCTCTCTCTCCCATCCCCTACTCTTACTCTCTCTCTCCCATTCCCAACTCTCTCTCACACTCTCTTCCATCCCCTACTCTCTCTCACACTCTCTCCCATCCTTTCACTCTGTCTCTCCCATCCTGTACTCTCTCTCTCTCTGTTGCCCCCTACTCTCTCTCTCACTCTCTCCCATCCTTTCACTCTATCTCTCCCATCCTTTCACTCTGTCTCTCCCATCCCATACTCTCTCTCTACCACCCCCTACTCTCTCTCACACTCTCACACTCTCTGCCATCCCCTACTCTCTCTCTTTCACAAACACACACACTCTTATCCCCCCACTCTCTTCTCTCCCATCCCCTACTCTCTACATCTGTCATGCACACTCCCATCCCCCCTATCTCTCTCCCTCTCCATCTCCTACCACCTACTAGATCTCTCTCTCTCAAGTTCTCTCTCCCTCTCTACTCTCTCTCTCTCTCTCTCCCATCCCATCCCTTACTCTCTCTCTCTCTCTCTCTCTCCCATCCCCTACTCTCTCTCACACTCCCATCCCCTAATTTCACTCTCTCTCTCCCATCCTGTACGAGCTCTCTCCGCCACCACCTACTCTCTCTCACACTCTCACACTCTCTCCCATCCCCTACTCTGTCTCTCTTACACAGATTCCCATTCCCCCCCCCCCTCTCTCTCTCCCACTCCCTCTCCCACTGCCTACTTTCTCTCCCCCATCCCCTACTCTCTCTCTCCCCTCTCCCATCCCCTACTCTCTCTCTTTCATAGACACACACTCCCATCCCCCTCTCTCTCTCCTCTCCCATCCCCTACTCTCTATATTTGTCACACACACTCCCATCCCCCCTCTCTCTCCCTCTCCCACTCCTTCTTGCACCACCTACTATCTCTCTCTCTCTCTCTCAAGTACTCTCTTTCCCTCTTTACTTTCTCTCTCCCATCCCCTACTCTCACTCTCTCTCTTCCATCCCCTACTCTCTCTCACACTCTCTCCCATCCCCTACTCTCTCTCTCTCTCTCACCCCCATCCTGTACAAGCTCTCTCTACCACCCCCTACTCTCTCTCAAACTCTCACACTCTCTCCCATCCACTACTCTATCTCTCTTATACACATTCCCATTCCCCCCCTCTCTCTCTCACTCCCTCTCCCATTGCCTACTGTCTCCCATCCCCAACTCTATCTATCTTACACACTTCCATTCCCCCCCTCTCTCCCCCTCCCACTCCCTCTCCCATCGCCTACTCTCTCTCTCTCTCTCTCTCTCTCTCTCTCTCTCTCTCTCTCTCTCTCTCTCTCTCTCTCTCTCTCCCATCCCCTACTCTCACTCTCTCTCTTTGCCACCCCTACTCTCTCTCACACTCTCAAACTCTCTCCCATCCCCTAATTTCTCTCTTACACACACTTCCATCCCCCCTCTCTCTCCCTCTCCCACTCCCTCTGCCATTGCCCAATCTCTTTCTCTTCCATCCACCCTCTCTCTCCCTCTCCCACTCCCTCTGCCATTGTCTACTCTCTTTCTATCCCATCCCCTACTCTTTCTATCTCTCTCTCCCCTCTCTCATTCCCTACTCTCTCTCTTTCACACACACCCATCCCCCCTCTCTCCTCTCCCATCCTCTACTTTTTCTCTCACTCACTCTCCCTCTCCCACTGCCTACTCTAACTCTCTCTCACTCTCTCTCACTCCCTCTCTACTCTCTCTCTGCTACCCCCTACCCTCTCTCACATTTTCACACTCTCTCTCTTTCTCTCTTACACACATTTCCATCCCCCCTCTCTCTCTCCCTCTCCCACTCCCTCTCCCATCTCCTACTCTCTCTTCCATCCCCTACTCTCTCTCAAGCTACTCTATCTTCCCCCTCTCCCATTCCCTACTCTCTCTCTTTCACACACATGCACTCCCATCCTCTCTCTCGCTCTTCCTCTCCCACTCTGTCTCTCACCACCTACTCTCTCTCTCCCCCATCTCCTACTCTCAATCTCTCTCTCCCAACTTGTACTCTCTCTCACACTTCCTCTCTCTCCCATCCCCTACTTTCAATCTCTCTCCCCCATCCTGTACTCTCTCTTTGCCACCTCTACTCTCTCTCTCACACTTCCTCTCTCTTGCATCTTGTACTCTCTTTGCCACCCCTACTCTATCACATTTCCTCTATCTCCCATCCTATACTCTCTCTGCCACCCCTACTCTTTCTCACTTCCTCTCTCCCCTCTCCCATCCCCTACTTTCTCTCTATCTCTCTCACACACACAAATAGCCATTCCCTTGCCCCACCCCCCCTAGCTCTCTCTTGGTTTTGGTTTGCAATTTAGGTCTCAATAGTGCGTGCGCACTATAGCACGTGTGCACTACCTTGAATTCACTAGCATTTTAATAGCGCGTGCGTGCTATAGGGCGCACATGCTATTCAAAGCTTTGCATTAAAACCAAGCCTAAGGCTTGGTTTTACCTTGGAGATCCAACCCAAAGGTTTGGAGTTTATAAACAGGTCTAAGACATGTTTTCCAGCAAACATACAAAAAATGATTGATTTTTCTTGTGTGCTCCCCTTCAAGATTTCTCGTGGTTGGGTATCGATAAGATCAGGTTACATAACACTATAGGTCTCTGTGTTAGCTATCTAACCATATAATTTATTTTTAATTTGAACTATTTTAAGTCTTTCATCTATAATTTCTTTTGAATGTATGTTCATCTTTTGTCAGAAACCACCATGTACTAATTGGGCTGTAGATTTTAGCTCATTCATCGAATTTTGTAACAACTTAGTTTTTTAGAAACTAGAATCCATTCTACACACTTTGAAAAAAAGAAGTTTTGATTTTAGATTAGTTTTCAATCATTTCTAGGGGGAGCACACAGATATTTCACATTTTTGGGATGGGTCTAATTTTAAAATTCATTAAAAAAAATACACATTATAAAATTACCCAAAAAATTTGGGATAAACTACATAGTGTTAGGTAACTTTTGAGTAGAGTGATTAAAGAATTTCAAAAAAAAAGTTAAAATTTTAGGGGGGCCACACTTTGTACTATGTTATGTTTTTTTGGAATAAACAGTACCACTTTCTGTGGCCCCCTTTTTTGAGGACCTAAAACTAAACCATTTTGAAAAAAAATTAGTAGTTTAGAAACTAGATTCAAAGGACTACGACTTTTGTTTTTGTCATCTCTTAAAATTTTGAGCGTAACTATCTTCAAATTTTTGTTGAAGTCCAAAATTTGCTGATTTCAGGAAAAAGGTGTCCACTTATACCCCCCTTTTGGCACCACAACTTGGTGCACTTACCCACATATATATAATGTAGTAATGCTTGATAACAAACTGCATGTATATATATACATATACGTATATACAAATATATGTACTTCTATACATATATTTTAAAAAATGCAGTGGAAAATATATATTAAAATTTTGAATCACATGTGATAAAAAGAAAACATTTTATGAAAAATATTATATATAAAAAATTCAAAGCGTGAAACGTATGTTTTATCGTTTAAAAAAAAAAAAAATTTAATCAAATTTGGGAGGGGTATTTTTATCCCACCCCGTCCCATTCTTTTTAAAAGTTGTCAGTAGTGAGCCTGCTGTCGCAGGTACTATGACTTTCGTCGCAGGCCCTGTGACAGAGGCAGGCTGCATGGTACTGCCATATATAATGGCAGTGCGAGTATAACTAAACTCGCCTTTGTTTTATAATACATTGATGTTGTTATGAATCTATCAATCATAATTCAATTTTTTTTATTAAGAGTTTATATTATTAAATATTAATTGTTATATGTTATTTATTATTTATATATATGTATATATATATTATTAATTGTTATATATATATATGTATGTATGTATATATATATACATATATATATATATACATATATACATATATATACATATATATATATATATAATATTAATGAAATTTTAATATTCAAGTTAATTAGATTTTAAATAAATAATATATAGTTTTAAATTAATCAATTTACTTAATTAGAATTTAGTCTAATTAAGGTTAATGAGAATGTTATAAATGAAATATTCAAGTTTTTTTTTTTGGGGTTCTCAAGGGAAGAAATTAAGTTATTTAAAAACAACATATCATTACCAGAATAACGTACAACGCATAATGTATATTCCTAGAACATTGAATTCTAAGAGTTATAAGGGAAAACCTTTATCCATCAAAACAAATACATGGGTTTGAGAAAAATGTATAAACGTTCCCTCATTTGATATCTAAACCTGAAATGAATACTGGAATCCCATACTTTAATCAACTGTGTAATTTTAAGCAAACCAAAACTTGTGCTTGCATCTTGTGTTTTCTCTATGCTCCTTGTTTTGGGCTTTTGGGTTGACTAGTTTGTTGACCATTTATAGGACGTCTACCAGAGGCTCAGGGGTTATGATTGTGATGTCATGATGGTGTCTTTTGATCTCAATCTTTTAAAACTCAACCATGGTTATGTGATGGCATGCTAATTGATATTATCGTTAGTCTTCTTGTGTAAACTATGACCTTTTTATGAGTTATCGATCAATTGTATTCAGATTACTTTCCAGTTGCCTTGATGGGATTGAATTGTTTATCTGATCTTGAGGATGTCATGTTGTGACATGTTTTGACTCGACCATTTTGGAGTCTTTGATCAGTATTACTTTGAGATACATTTTGGTTGCTTGTTGAGAACCAATAGATATTGTGATTATTAGTTGCCAATAGAGAACTGTTGTGGTCATGATTATCTATGGATGCTTTTCAGTTTCTCATGAAAATTTGATGCTCTTATTGTGTATTATCTTTTGGTATTTTTCCAGTCGCTTGTATAGGACTATGGCGATTTTGTGATTTATGATTCCATGAGCTTAGGGTAGGTTATCTACTTGTAGTGTTAGGAAGTGGCTTGCAATTAGGGCCAGGGCCCTAAGAGGCTACCAGGGTAACTCATTGTAAGTTGTTTTAATAAGTGAAAACATTACACCTAATATTAACTTAAATGAACCTAATAAGATAATTGTTTTCTTCTTGGCCATTATTTGAGTACTAGTACAGACTAGGATGGGAGTAGAGAGAACACTTGGTTGCGACCTTCCATTCTGTAGTATGCCTCGTCTGTATGAGAGGATACTAGTGGCTACATAGGGATCACTAGGGGGCCGGGGTCTATTGAGGGACTACTAGGGTAACTCTAGCATGATCCATGTGATGACACTTTCCCGCTTGCATAGTAGGTTTCCTACATTTCTTTGTTGTGCCTCTAGGATTAGATGTCAATTTCTGATTGGAACCTTTAAGTTAATAAACTTTTAGGATTCCTAGAATTAGAAAGTGTTTGTACTATGTGATTTGATAACCTGTTTGGGACTTGAGATTATCTCCTCAACACGGTGGGAGTGGACCATTTAGGTTCTACACAGTCAGGTGGTAGTGCTTTTCTACTCTTACCATTTGAGATCTATTTGAGACACTGTGGCTGATGCATTTTTTTGTTGGCATCTATCTTCATTCTATTCATGGATTATGATGGTGGGCATGTATCCTTATATTGATGATTAGCATATGTTGGATGATGTTATCTTATGCTTTATTTTGCATGATTAGATTTCTTTCTACATATGATGTAGTATGATTTAGGAGTGACATTCCTACTATGTTAATACCAATGATCTCTTTGGTGATTTGGGATGTTACGCACGGAGGGATGGCTAGGGCCCACGATGGTCTAATGATGCTATTTACGATTGGGAGGAACCATGTACTTAGATAGTTATGTTGTAATATATGCTTATCTTTCATGATGGATGTTTATATCTTCTATGATGATGTATCATGTATGATATGTGGTTTCATTTACTTTATTGCATCATGGATTAGAATTAGGATGATGATGTACTTTATTTTCATAGATGTATATTCTTTTAAGCCTTTCATACCCTGTGGCGTGTACAGTGGATGATCGAGCAATTGGAAATGTAATTTAAGAATGTTGGGCTTTACATTATTATTTTATGTCAGATGGAATTAGATAAAATTAATATTAGTTGATTTAATTGTGATTCAACATTAAGCGATCCTTAAAGAATCTAACCTGTTATGTATGTTTATGCACACTTTCAGTTAAATGTTGTTATTGCTTTCGCTACTATGTTATGAATGGTTTTACTTTCATGTTTCAAAAAAGAATGCTACCAAACTTAGTGAAACTTTAGGTTAATTCTTTGGATCCCTTGTTGGGGCATTACACTGATACTCAACATCCATTGTTAATGCTTGACATCATCATGCACTTAGTAGATGTAGAAGCTCGATCCATACTAATCACTTCCAAATAGTCTTGAACTCGGTCTATACTGGTGACTCGGTGAATACTGTGAAACTCAACATATAAATTGAATCACTTGATTCAAACTGTATAGCTCAGCCAATGCTATCACCTCAAGCTTGGTATAAACTGAGTCACTTGGTTAACACTGAGTAGCTCGGTTAACACTAGACTCACATTACATAAACTTTGAACTCAGTAAGCATTGCATAACTCAGTTTGCACTAGTAAACTTGACATACACTAAGATGCTCGATTTACATTGATTATCATCACCATAGTAGTAACTACTTGGTGCAAACTAAAATCTATCGAAAGGACTTGGTAGCAACTTTAGAACTCACAAGCAATTGAAATGCTTGGTTAGCACTGCTAATTGTACAATATGCTCAATATGAACTTACAATCTAAATAAATGTATGTCACTAATAACAAACATGACTGGAATGTCAAAAATTTCCCCCTTTGGCATTAGTGACAAAAACACTTATTAGTCAAAACTAAATTTAAGAATGTTCAACAACATCTTTTATCCATCACCTTATGTCTCCAACTCGATAGAGTATATTGTTTTTTAGATTTTTCGAAATTGGTTTTGTAAAAGATACATTTCCGTACATGGTAATGCTCCCCCATATATAATATACAATATACTATACATACAATATACATTTTCTCTACAGTCTACAATTTTCTATCAATTAATCCTCATTTCTCTTTTTACATCTTATCCACTCTTCTTCCCCTTTTTGTCTTATATTTTCTCCTCCTTTTTGACATTAAAGCCCAAGATTTATGCTATATGTATTTACATAGTAATGCTAAAATGTGACAAGGAATATGAATGTACCTTCAAGATAAGTGGCAAAGTCTTGTTCCAATTCTCTTGCAAGACCTTGCATGTGTGCAATGCAACCTGCACTTCTATTGACAATTCAATCATGTGGTCTACAATAGAGAAATTAGTATCATGGATGAGCATTTTTGAGTGTGCAATGTGCTTTTGTAGTGCATCTATGTTAGGGAGAATCATATTATGAATATTTATCAATGTAAATCTAATTCTTGCTTCTTCACTAAGTAATTATGCCTACATATCTATCAATAATTTGATCTTATTGAAGTGAGTAGAGCTAGAATTTGGGTCAAGCTACAATTGCTATGAAATTTTCTTTAGATCTTCATTAATTTTTGATAATTTATCTCTTATCTCTTTTTGTGAAAATTGATGTATCACATAGTTTTCCAAAAACTAAAGATACATTAATGCAAGAGGTTTCTAGAGAGCCTAAAATAGTAGATAGCTCTACTTGATGAATAACAATTTTTTGAGCTATAAGCTCTAAAACTTTATTCTCAAACTTTTTCTTATCTTTCTACAATAATTTTTCCTATCCATCCAAATCTTCATTATATTTCTAGATTTCCTCTGTCAATTGATACAAAATTGGTTGATAAATGTCAACCTCTATGCCTAAAGTCTCTGCTAGAATGTTCTTAGCATCCTCAATGATCTTAAACTCTTTGTTTCTTTCTTCTCTTAGCCTTTGTTGCTTGGCTTTCTTTTGAAGAAATTCACCAAAAGTTTGCATCTGATTAGGATTTAGATTTGAGATGTCCCTTTTAAGAATGACAATCTCCTCATCAAGATCTATACCCTCTTCCTTTTCTTTTCCTTTACCCAAAAATTTTTGTGCTCGGTTGAGGCTTGGTCACAATTGTCCTTGCACTTATTGCTTGCATACTAGGAATGGAAAAAATTGTTGAAATTGTAGGACTTATTGCAAAAATGGATACTACACTCATTGAAATACTAGTAGAAATGACTAATGTAGACAAAACTTATGTAGAAGATAGAACTTGCTGTTTAGTAGATGAAGTGCTAGGCACTACTATAAGTGAAGTACTAAGTTGGACTAGTGCAGAGATTGATTGAGTGCTTGTGCTTATAATTTTGGTCACAATGAATTTTGTTAAGGTTATCTTCGAGCTTGAGATTATCAATGTTTTTCTTGGAGAATGAGGAAGTGAGATTATGACCACTGTAGCAATCTTCACTAGGTTAGTCTCCTTAACATCTTGTGCATCTTCCTTGGTACCCTCCTACTCCTATTCCTCTTCATCATTGACATTATCAAAATGAGTCACCTCTTCATCATCTTTATCACTTACACTTACAAAAAAATCACTTAATTTGTGAAGAAGATAGACATTCTTCCATGTGTTTATAGCATTCTTCACAAAATGCTCAATTTATTTCAATAGAATAAGACAAGTATTGAATCATAAAGTTAATTGTTCTTCATTTCTCTTCAAAGATTCTTTCACCTCTTTGTCATTCAAATTTAGCATAAGCTGCCTTAGTATCTACTCATGTATATCTTTTGTAGTTTGCATGGCATGCTCCCATCTTGGCTTAATTTTTTCCATTAAAGCATTTAGAATCTATTGAGTAAGCTAGTCAGGTGAGTATTTCCACTTACCCATCTTGGATATCAATATATCTTCTATCTACTTCTACTCATCAATAGCCTTGGTCTCATATTTTAGTGCCTTGAATTCTATGATGCCAGAACTTGATTCCAACTCTTTTATTCTTTCCTCAAATGTGGGTGGAGACCTATTGAAAATTGTCTCCTCCTTCTTTATCTACTTTCTTTCTGGAGGATCTCCTGGTGAACACAACAATGGATGTCTTGGAAAGTTTGGTAATGATTACCTTACCTTTCTTCTTCAGTGCCTTCTCTTCGTCTAATTCTTCTTTATCCTCTGCTTCTTTGTCCTCACCTTTTCCTTCAGTTAACAATAAAGTAGAACTAGTTTTTAGTTTGGCAATTTTCTTCTTGCCCTTGTTAACTGCCCAAGGAAGCTTGGTCTCCAATTCTATCCTGGCCTTTGTCTCATCACAAGTGCCAAAGTAAGCAACTGTGGGATCCACTAGCTCATTGATTAATGCATCAATAATATCCTTTGTTTCATCAATGTTTACCTCATATCCAAGAGGTTTTACCCATGTGATTCTTGGCCTAACTACCTGAATATACACATTGCCACTGTCTACCATGAAAAAAAAATCATTTTTATAATGTTCAACTAATTTCCTTGGAATCTAGAATCTGTTATTCATTTTCTCCTTAAATGCATCAAAATAGTTGTCCATGATACTTGTATAATTCTCTCCCATTTTAGCAATATATTCATTAATCTGACAAAGCACTGGCACATCTTTTCTCCAAACAATAGTACCTTTTGATGGAAAGAAATTCTAAATATAGAAAAATAAACACATAAAGAGTGAACCAAACTTATGTGGATTGTTCTTTGAAGTCCTCATTCTATCCATATTTTTGTTGAACTGGTTCAACAGTAACTCAACAAGGTCAAGAGAAAGGTTATTCTTGACTACCTTATACGCCAAATCAATAGCTTCAAATGACACACTATTCAACCTGCAAGTGTTATATATCTTGTGTGTGATGATTTGAATGTCAAACTTTAGTTCTATGTCAACCACATTTCTTATTGTCATTCCCCTTCCATCCACTCAGCTCGGCTTTTCTTTTCCAATTCAAACCAACTTAGGGTTTTGGTCATTTTGGCTTTTGTTAACATGGGGAGACTGGTGATCTTGTGGATCATCTTCTTTGTGATAAAAATTGGTTTCTCTAATCACAACTGACCATTATCCACATGACTAAGGATGTATCTTATCCACTTAATTTAAAAATCTCATGGCATATGTGGAATATGTTTTAAACCTTTAGCTTCCACATGTTGGTGTTATGGTTTCAACACGCCATCAACACATAGTTTCTCTAGGGTTTCATCCATTTCCAAAGTACCACATTTGAAATGAGAATGGATGTCATTGATTAAGAGTACCTTTGGTGGAATTTGATATTCTGCTTCACTTGGATCTAGGGTTTATGCAACATTAGGAGTAAGCTTGAAATTTGGTGCTTTCCATTCCACACCTCGAACCAACATGTCTGAACCTCTTTCACCTTGCTATGGGTAGCTACCATATTTTCTTGGTAGGGTTTGAAAATCTTTCAAAAATTCACTCAAATTGCTTAAATGCTTGAAAATTGTTCTGCACAAATAGCTTGGTGAGAACTGACTTCAATTTTACCCTTTTTATCAAAATTCACCATAAATACCTAGTATGAATGTTAGTTCAAATTAACAGACTGTCATGCACTTAATTTGCATTAAATATTTAGTAGAGTCTTCCATGGCTTGATAACCACAAAATTTAGTTACTTCCAACCTCACTAAGTAAGAATCTATAACTTGACCTTGCTCGGTAAGGAAGGTAACTCGATATTAACTGGTACCTCTTACTTGATGATTCCTTTACATCTTGAATGCTGATATGGATCTTTTTTCCTATCAACTAGAACTGATTTAGATGTCTCCTTTAGTAGCTTAGTTCCAATTCTTCTTTGAGAAATCAAATGGAAATAGTGGAGTCACCCAAATCTTGAGTGACTTGATCATCATTGCTTGAACTTGCATTCTCAATAGATTTTGAAACCCCTTGCTATCTCATTTTCTTTCTAAAGACTAACTTGGTGAGTTTATGATACTCAACATCCACTATTAATGCTCAAAATCATCATGCACTTGGTAGATATAGAAGCTTGATCCATACTAATCACTTCCAAGTAGTCTTGAACTCGATCTACATTGGTGACTCGATGAATACTATGAAACTCGACATATAAACTGAATCACTTGATTCACACTGCATAGCTCAGCCAATGCTATCACCTTGAGCCCAATATAAATTGAGTGACTTGGTTAACACTGAGTAGCTCAATTAACACTAGACTTACATCACATCAAATGCAAACTTGATAAGAACTACACAACTCATTTTGCACTAGTAAACTTGGCATACAATGAGATGCTTAGTTTATACTATTGATCATCACTATAGTAGTAACTGCTTGGTGCAAACTAAAATCTATCCAAAGGACTTGGTAGCAACTGTAAAACTCGGTAGCAACTAAAATGCTTGGTTAACACCATTAACTATATAATATGCTCAGTATGAACTTACAATCTAAATAAATGTATGCCACTAATAAAAAGCATGACTGGAATGTTAACACTTCAATTTCTTCCAAAGGTTGAATGATACATTTGGCACATAGATCTAGCCCTAAGACACTAAGATCCCAATCTACTCCATGCAATCCTTAATGGTTGTTGTAGGAGGTATTTAAAATTCTTGAAGTAACATTAATAACTTCAAATAGGAGATTGAAAATCCATCTATAAAATATTCTTTAAGGTTCTTACATTGAGATTGTTTTTTATTCTTCCTTTGATTATCTCTCCTCAATGGAATGGCTTTGTGCTTGGAAGATAAAGAGTTGTCTCTATTATTAAAGTGCATTAATTTATCCATTTGTTTCAAAATTATAGCAATTAAGGATTGCTTCTCAAATTGAATTTATCTAAAGCTTATGGCTGGTTGGATTGGGAGTTTTTATTTAAATTCCTTAGATCTTTTGGATTCTATGATAAATTCATTTAACTTATCAGCCAACTAGTTAGCACTTTGTTTATGGTGGTTATTGTTAATGGTTCCTATTCTATTTTTTTTCAAACCTACTAAAGCTTATGTCAAGGTGACCCTATATCCCATATTATTTTTGACATTATGGTTGAAACCTTGGGGAGCTTTCTCAATTCTAAAGTGATGGATGGATTGATAATGAGTCTGAGGCATTCTTCTATGAATCTAGTGTGTTCTCATGAGAAATTTTTTGATGATACATTGGTTGTGGGCCTCTCCTCCATCCAAGAAGCTAAGGAAGTATGCAAGGAGTTTCTTCAACTCTACACTTTTTTGAGTAGCTAGCTCATCAATTGAGAGAAAATCTCTCTATACTTTATCAATACTTTGGAAGGAAGAAATTGAATATTTTTAGAATTTTGGGATGTTCTATTAATAACCTCTCAACTTCTTATCTTTCTCTTCCTCTTCAACTTATTCCCCTTGAGCTAGTCTAGTATTCTCTCATTAAAAAATTTAATACAAAACTTGATGGGTGGAAAGAGTCCCTACTTAGTTAGGTTGGGAAGCTTCAACTCATAAATGCAACCTTGCAAAATATCCCAATTTATGCCCTAAGACTCTTCAAAATGCCCTCTACATTTATAAAGTAAATTGAGAGAATCCAAAAATCAATATTTTGGAATGGTGTTGACGACATGAAGAGCATCACTATTATGGCCTATGAGAAGGCCAATAAATCCAAGAAGTGGGGAGGGTTGGGTTTTAGACCTATTAGAGTTATGAAATGTGCCCTCATGGCTAAAAAATATTGGAGATTATATGAAGAGGAAAAAGAATGGAATATATTGTACTCAACAACAAGTACATATTCTTGTAGCCAATTTTGGATAATTTTCTCTTCTTGGATTCCAAGATCTCTAGTTCACTTCATTGGAATTTCTTACAATAGGATCTGATAACAAATTACAGCTCACTTGCATATTACAGATCTATGTTTTAGTCCTCCATTCTACTTGGAATTCACACACTTTAGCATTGATAGTTTGTTCACCCTTTAAGCATTCATACTCTTTAGCCTGCTTGCCTTGCATTCCAACTATAATTGCTTCTATTCAGTTACTGAATGAAGAATACCCTAGACTCCTTGTCTTCCTTAGGTTCTTGAACATGACAACGTTTGCTTTTGACCAACTATCTCTATAAATAGAGAATTAAGATCTTTTGACGCTTAACTATAATCATCCATTTTAGGGTTAGGTAGGATATAATGAATCTACTCACTTTTCCATTTGGTTCCTCTAGAAACTTCTTCAACAATATTCCTTGAATTATGTGCCACCATCTCATCATAGTTATCTTCCACATGCTTCACACAATTCAAGAAAACAAAATGGTCAGCTCAGATTCATCAAATCTTTGATTTAACATTATTTCTTGTCACTTAGAAACTATACTATTCTATCATGCAACCACCACTAATTCACTTAGCAAGAACTAAAGTTTACTGATGCTCAGCACCAACTAAACTTTACTCAACATATACTAACAATCACTTCGCTTGCATTGTTTTTCATCTTTCTTGGTACCTTTTATTTTTCACTTGGCTTTTGTTGATTTCTACTTGGCTTGCACTTACTTCTTGGCAAGGCTTGGTAGACACTTTTCTTACTCAACATTCTTCTAGTTGTAACTTGAGTAATATTTCATTTTAGACTCTAGGTAGATTAAAAATACACTATAGTATCAATGTCTTACTTGGTATTAGTGCTCCTTTTAGATACCAAATAACTCAACCTTTCTCTAGGTGCTATTGTTATCTCCTCTTTTCAAATCCTCTTCATCAATCAATTAAATGATAGCTTTTATACCAAAAAGAAATTGTCTTCCTAGTAGGTAGTAGATTTGACATCATTGACAAAATAATGATTGTTCCATTACGGGTTCTTCACTTTAGAACAATCTTATATCAATAATCTCCCTCTTTGGCATTGATGACAAACCAATACCAGCAACAATACCAAAATGAAAGTAAATCTTTAAAATTTCTCCCTCTATTAGTGTAGTATATGTCCTTCCTCTATGTAGGGTAATGTGAGTTTTGTCAGGTTCCTTTACTATTGTTCCCTCTTTTTGATATTTAGGTATCTATCTCTATCTTCTCTATTCTTATATCTCTCTCAGTACTTTCTCCCTATTACTAGGTATATTTATATGTATTTCTCCTTTATTCTTATATTTTTAGGTACACTATCTCCCTCTAGTAGTTATTTCTCTTGTGTATCATTATTTCTCCCTCTTTGACAACAATGCCAAAGACATGTCATATTTGTATGTAGATATAATCATTTTAGATTCTCCCTCTATCACCTTTTATGTGACTATAAATCTTCTAATTTAGCTCCTTCATTACTTTAGTCAACTCCTAAAGTAATATCCACTACATCAAGTTGTAAGATACAACATTCAACTCAGTTGATGCAGGGCACTACTTATGCCTCTTAAGTAGCTTTGGATAGGGGTATCACCCCTAGTTTACCTTTTAGATACTTATGAGCATCCTTAGGCAAAGCTTTTGTGAAGATATCAGCTATCTATTCTATTGTATTCACATATTTCATCTTCACTTCTTTGACTTGAACTAACTCTCTCAATTAATGATACTTAATTGCAATGTGCTTAGTCTTTGTGTGCATCATAGGGTTCTTTGATGTATTTATAGCACTTTTATTATCACAATAAGTACCATAGATTCGATGATTTCCTTCTTCATATTTTTGAGTGGCTATTTGATCCATACCACATTTGTGCAATTTATTGTAGCAGCCACATATTCAACTTTAGTAGTAGATTGAGATATGCAATTTTGTTTCTTGCTAATCTAGGTGACCAACCTCTTTCCTAAGAAAAATACTACACCACTTGTGCTCTTTCTATCATCAATGTTTCCAACCCAATCAGCATCAATGTAGGCTCTCAACTCAAATTTTTCATTTTTCTTGTAGTACAAATCATAGTCTTCTATTCCTTTAAGATATCTCATAATTCTCTTAACAACCATCAAATGATTCTCCTTAGGATTACAAGAGAATCTTGCAACAATCCCAATAGATAATGCAATGTTAGGTCTTCTATGTACTACATATTGCAATTTTCCTGTCATAGACCTATACAATGTTTGATTCACATTAGTTGAATCATCATTCTTTGAACTTGTCTCCTATCACCATAGGTGTGCTAATTGGTTTGGAATCTTCCAATCCAAAAGTTTTTAGTATTTTCTTCACATTATTATATTTTTAGCATTTCTTTCACATACTCAGACTAAGTGATGTATATACCATATTTCATCTTATATACTACCACACTAGCAAATAACTTGTTCTCTCCAATCATAGAAATCTCAAATTTTTTCTTCATTTTATTTGAAAATGCTTTACATAATGTATCTTGACCTCCAAATATTATATCATCCATAAAAATTTCAGCTAGTAAAATACCTTTACCTCCTTTTGTCTTCAAGTATAGATTATTGTTATCATTAGTCCTCTCAAGACCAATCTTCATAAAATAATTGTGAAGCCTTTCATACCATGCTCTTGGGGCTTGCTTTAAACCATATAAATATTTGTGTAGTCTAGATACCATGTTCTTGTTGCTACCATTCAAAAATGTTGACTTCACATCCATTTGATAAAGTTTGAAACCTTTGTATGTAGAGTAAGAAAGAAGAGTTCTTACTCCTTCCAATCTTTCAACAAGGCCAAATATTTCTCCATATTTAATTCCTTCTTCTTGTGCATACCCCTTGTAAACTAATCTTGACTTATTCCTTGTGACTTCATCATTACAATCTAACTTGTTTTTGTACACCCACTTGGTTCCAATCACATTTTGCTCCTCTAGTATGAGAACTAGAGTCCATGTCTTATTTTTCTCAATCTACTCAATCTCTTCTTTCATGGATTTACTCTAGTCCTCATTTTCTAAGTCATCTTTCACTTTCTTAGGATCATGTATGCTCAAAAAACATGTATCACTTCTCAACTTATTCCTTGTCATTGGTCTAACATCTTTATATCCAATACTTTTTTCAATAGGGTGATGTCTCTTGACATACTTTAACAATATTGGTTGTGCTCTTCTTTCCTCATTAGGTTTGTCAACTTTTAAATCACTATGTACTTCTCTATGTAGTAATTCAACATCTCTTTCCTGTACACTTATCTTAGAATCAGAATGTGTTTTAGCTTCTATTTGGAACTTGGATCCTAATTCTAGCTTGGTTCCTGAATGCAACTCGAGATTTATTGTATGTGACTTGATAGCCACTAAAACTCATTGCTGATTTACAACTTGGTTTACAACATCTTCATCAACAAACATACCTTCATAAAACTATACAAATTATTTGTACTCTTTAGGTTCTTTCATAGGTTTAGCTTCATGTACATTTGTATATTCATCAAACTCACATTTGCACTTTCCACAACTTTGTTAGTGTTAGTATTTAAACACTTATAATCTTTACTTCTAGTGGAATAGCCAAGGAATATACCTTCTTCACTTTGAGCATCTAATTTTTCATTCTTGAAATCCTTAAGAATGTAGAATGTAGAATGCTTTCAAATACCTTAAAATATTTTACATTGGGTGAGTATCCATACCATGATTCAAAAGGTGTTGAATGAGTACCTTTCTTCACTTGCACATAGCTCAAGGTATAAATAGCTGTACTTATAGCCTCTCTCTAGTATTTCAAAGAAACATTCTTTTCCATCATGAGTGTCCTAGCATATTCCATTATAAATCTATTCCTCCTTTCAACAATCCTATTTTGTGGAGGTGTTCTAGGTGCATAAGTTTGTCTTTTGATTCCTCTTTCATTACAAAACATCTCAAACTTATTTGATGTAAATTCTCCACCTCTGCTAGATCTCAAACATTTCAATTTTTTTCCTTTCTTCTTCTCAATTTTGGCTAAGTACCAATCAAATTTTTGGAAAGCATTAGATTTATGTTTCAAAAACATAACTATTATCATCCTAGAATAATCATCAACAAATGTGATACTGTACTTATCACCTTTGTAGCTTTTCACATCAATTGGTCCACAAAAGTTAGTATGAACAATCTACATAATTTCTTTAGAGCTGCGACTCTTACTTTTAAAAGTAGATTTTGTCATCTTTACTAACTGACATTGTCTACATATTGTCAAGTTTCTTTATTTTGGAAAAACCTCTAACTATTTTCATGTTACTAATACTGACTAAGTTATTAAAGTTAACATTACATAATCTCTTGTGCCATAACAACACATCATCAAATTCTACAACAAGACAATTAGCATAATTCATATCAAGATAAAATAGATTACCTTTAGTTTAATCACCTTTCTCAATTAGTTTCTCATCAGTGTTATAGATCTTCAACTTTGCAACCTGAACTATTCAGTTGGGACACTCAAAAAATTATAGTTAAGTCCTTATACATAATAGGCATTGTCACACATGATCTTTTTTGTGAGTTTGATAGATCATTTTCCTTTTATTAGACAATGTACATCATTACCAAACCTTACACTATTTCCATCATAGTAATCAAGGGTAATGAACTTACTTTTATCTCTAGTCATGTGATGTGAACACCCACTATCAATGATCCATTTTTCATTCTTGTTTACATAAGACACTAGTGCAGTTTCCTCATCCTCATTAGAATCATCCTTCATGGAAACATACACCACTTCATCATCTTGGTCATTAGATCCATCTTTGGTTTCCTCTTCAATAATGCAACTAGACTTCTTGCCTTTATCTTTGTAATCTTTGTTGTCCTAATGTCTTTTACTTTTGTATTTGTCTCCACTTCTATTGTTCTTCTTCTCAGGACAACTAGCATCAGTGTGACCAACCTCATTGCAATTAAAGCACATGATAGGTAACTTACCTTTGAATTTTCCTTTGCCTCTATGAACTCTCCTTGCTTGCAGTGCGTCAATTTGTTCTACATCATTCTCATTTATATCACTATTACTAGAAACATATTTGACCTCTTTCTTCTTCTCTTTAGGTTCTTTTAATGACAATTTAGCTTTGAAAGTAGATTCAACATTCTTAGATTTGAAATTATCAAAATTAGAGAGTTCAAAATTAGTGAGTCTACCCATCAATCCTTCAAGGTTCAGATCATTGCTAGGTGTGCACCTCAGTTCTTGTATGACAACAACTCTAATTTTATAGATGGGTAGCAGGGTTCTTAGTACTTTTCTAATCATAGTCTCATCTTCAATCTTCCCATTTTCTCCTCTAATAACATTAACTACTTCTTTTACTTTGGCATAGTATTGAACTATATTCTCATCTTCTTGCATTGTCATATCATCAAACTTACCTCTCAAACTTTCAGATTTGCCTCTTAGCAGATTTTTGTCTCCTCCATAGATCTTTTCTATAGCATCCCACATCTGCTTAGCAGTATCACATTCCTTGATGTCATCAAACTCGGTGTAGCTTAGGGCATATGCAATCTCCAACATTGCCTGATTGTGTTCTTTCTTCTTCTTTAAATCCTCAATAGGTAGGGCTCTAGTAGGGTCAACATGCTCAGTGGTGGTGGTAGATTGTGCATGGTCTCCAAGACCTCCTAGTTGTAGCTTCATCAGACTTTGGCATGTAGGATAGTTCTCCTTGTGAAGCTTGGGTGCCTCTCTTTTGGACATCTTGATATTTTGCTTCTAGTACCTTCAAACTAGTCCTCTTAAGCACTATGGTGCTTTGATACCAATTGTTGTTCAATTCTTTAGAATAACTAAGAGGGGGGTGAATCAATTACCCAAGGTCTAGATGTACAAATAAAACTTTTCAATTCTTAGTAGCCCCATATCCATAAAACCTTATCATGCATGCATCCATTAGATCATACAATACATTAAGTTTTTAAGTTACTATCCTAGATCAAAACAACTTTGCAAAAATGTAAACATGAAACAACATAAGAACATTCACATAATTTGACACAAGGATTTTATGTGGAAATCCAATTTCAGAAAAACCACCAGTTACATGCTACTAATTCTTACTCTTCTAAAGTGATGCCCTGTTGAAGGCCAACCATGTTAAAGGTTACAATACACACTGTTAAATATAACCTAGTTAAACTATTTCAATCACCCTATTAGGAGTGAGCCTTATTAGAGGACTTTAGACCATTCCATTAGAATGTCACCCATTTAAAGGATTTACAATTGACTATTAGGTCAACCTTAATCCAAAGGATTTACCCTAGACTAATACAATGATAAGAAAGTAACATTAAGACTTGATTTGATAACAAATTACAACTCACTTGCATATTATAGATCTCTTTTTTAGTCCTCTATTTTGCATGGCATTCAAATGCTTCAGCTCTAATAGCTTATTCACCCTTCAAGCATTCATACTCTTAAGCCTTCTTACTTTGCATTCCAACTACAGTTACTTTTTTTTAGCCATTGAATGAAGCAATACCCTAGACTCCTTCCCTTCCTTACATTTCCACATATGAAAATCTTTTCTTTAAACCAACTATTTCTATAAATAGAGAAATAAGATCATTTTTTGCTTAACTACAATAATCCATTTTAGGGTTAGGTAGGATATAATGAATCTACTCACTTTTCCATTTGGTTCATCTAGAAATTTCTTCTATAATCTTCCTTGAATTAGCCTCAAAATGATTTACCTTAAATTCTATAGCAACAATTCATCATAGTTATCTTCCACATGCTTTACACAATTCAAGAAAACAATATAGTCGGCTTGTATTTGTCAAATCTTTGATTTAACATTATTTTATATCACTCAGAAACTATATTGTTTTCTCACTCGACAAAAAATAGTTCACTTAGCAAACACTAAATTTTATTGATGCTAGACACCAACTAAACTTTACTTAGCATATACTAACAATCACTCAACTTGCATTTTTTTCATCTTTACTCGACACCTCTTGTTTTTCACTTGGCTTCTACTGAATTTTGGTTGGCTTGCACTAACTGCTTGGCACGACTTGGTAAACACTTTTCTTACTTAACCTGCTTCTAGTCTTAACTTGAGTAATCTTTCATTTCAGACTTCAAGTAGATAAATAATACACTATAGTATCAATGTCTTATTTGGTCTTAGTGCTTCTTTTATATACCAAATAACTCAACCTTTCTCTAGTTGTTTATCTCCTCTTTTCAAATCCTCTTCATCAATCAACTAAATGATATATTTTAGACCAAAAAGTAATTGTCTCACCAACAGGTAGAAGGTTTTACATCATTGACAAAATAATGATTGTTACCTTACAAGTTTTTCACTTCAAAATAATCTTATATCAACATTTACTTAAAGCTAGATGGAAACATGGAAATGGGAGGAGAATCAACTTCTAGGAAGATAGATGGATTTTTGATGTCCCCATTAGCTCTATTTGTGCATTTTCTCCCTTTAGGAAAAGGTGTATCCAATATTTTGGAGTAAAGTCTATGGCCAATGGTCTATCAGGACTTGGATCAATCTTGTTGCTATGGAATCTTCCTTATCCCTTCTATTGTTAATTCCTTAATCATGCTTAACCTTATTAAGGATTCTCTAATGTGGGGTGCTAATACTTTTGGTAATTTCTCAATTTCCTCTACTAGTGTAGCTTTGCAAACTCAAGGCTCCCCCCTCCTTTTTTGGAAAATGTCTCAAACAAAACCCTTATCCCTAAAATTAATTTTTTTTCTTGGTTGGCTCTCCAAAATAAGATCCTTACCTTAGAAAACCTATGTAAAGTAGGAATTTATTTTCCTAATCATTTTTTTATTGAAAGAATATGCTAAATTATTTTCTCATATTATGATCTTTTTTCATTATGCCTAGGAATTTTGAACTTAGCTTATTCAAAATTGGAATTTGTGTTTGATTATGCCTAGTGATCTACAAGATGATTGGTTATTTTGAAAATTGGTGCATACCCATGTTGACAAATAGCTCTAGTCTCTAGTTGTCCCCATGTAATGTGGAACTTGTGGAATGAAACAAATAATAGGGTCTTTATGGATTTTTCCCTTCCTCTTTCTTTCTTAGTCAACAAAATCAAGAGCTACATTATTGAAAACTACTAGAAAACACTCATCTAGAGATTGACCTTGACCTTGGAAGAGGAGTTGGTTACTAGTTATCCAAAAAAATTAGAAATAAAGCCAAAAGGGACAATGCTACTTGGAAGTGCCCCTCTCTAAGATGGATTAAATTGAACTTTGATGGTGTAGTAATTAGAGATTATAAGGGAGACATTTTGAAGGTCATTGCTTGTCTACTTGGGTCTTAGACTAACCATTTGGAGGAAGCCATAGGTCTTCTCCATGGCCTTAAGTTGGTTGATTGGTGTCATTCTATAAATATTTGGATTGAAGGGGATTTGGAGAATATTCTTAATTTCCTAAAAAAAAAAATTTGTCCCTTTTATACTATTGGAAATATTATAAGTAAACCAAAAGTATAGTGAGTAGGTTTGACAAATTTTTCATTTCACTATTGTATAAGGAAGTGAATAATGTTGCTGACATAATTTCCAATGTGACAATTTTCTCTAATGTGATCATTATGTGGAGTGGCAAGGAGGATTTCAATGAAGATCTAAAATCCCTTATTATTATGATAAGACACATAGTGAATGTGTCAACCTACCATGTATTTCCATTAATGATAAAAAATTATTGGACAAAAAAGATTAATAATTATGGTACTATTGAAGGAAAAAATTCTTGAAGTTGATGAAAGATCAACCCCATAGCTCCCAAGAATCACTTACATGCAAACACTTGTCATAAAAAGAGAGATGCAAAAGATATGGAGGTTGAAATTCCTAGATCCATAGATGAGACATTCTTGATGAGCAAAAAGATATTTTTTATAATCAAAAGTGAATTAATGTATTACAAAGAGAGATCATCCTTATAAAGGAGATCAAAACCCTAACATGTAATTAACATGGGTTACATGAAAATAATTAACAAAATAATTAATTATTATATGCCAAAAGTTTAGCTTAAGTAAACTAAAAATAATAAGTGACTTAATAATTAAATCAATATGCTTTAATTAATAAGAAAATACTTTATTGCTCTAGGATCCCCCCTTAAGATAAACTTAGGGAGTAGCTAAAAACCCAAAAATTACTACTAAAAGAAGAATTGGGCCCTAGCAACAAGGCTTGATGAGATACCCAAGCAGAACCAAATCCTTGAAAATAGGAGAAATAGAGAAAACCTACTCCAAAAGGAGATGGAAAGAATGTTCCAAAAGATAGGAACAAACCCTACTCCAAAAGGATGATAATGAAGAACACCACTGAAGCATGAAACTACAAACATGACCAAATTGTTGATCTGAAGAACCTCTACTATATAGAACATGACCAATTAGTGAAGACTAAGTCTTAAGAGCTGATCAATCAAAGATGGAAGGTATCTTCATGGCCTCCAAAAATAGGAATGAAAGAATGTCTATATAGTAAATGGTCCTTCTCAATGAAATGCCTAGGTATTTAGCCACTACAATTACCTAGTACATTGGATCAAATAATAAATAAATAGCTCACTCCATCAAACCAAGAAAGTAATAGAACCAAATAACCCCCCCATAATGCTAAGAGGTAAGACATGAACATTGAAACTGAAACTGAATGCAATATCTCCAATAGAAAGAAGAACGAGGAACATCGAGAGTGCAAAAGAAGTGCAAATGCCTATAATGGCACATATCATTGATACATCATGAGGTTAATATCATAAAATGAACACTCACTTAGCAAAGGAAGATGGTGAATATAGTCAACATGAAAAACCCCAAGGCACTTTATAGGGTAGTGTGAATATAAAAAAAATACAAAAATGTGCAAGATACTAAAATGCGATAGAGTGACACTTTATCTCAGTACATTTGCAAAAATACTACAAAAGGATGCAAACAAATATCAAAAGAGACATAAGGCTGATATAAGAGAGATCATGCTTATAAAGGATGCCAAAGCCCTAACATGTAACTAACATGGGTTGCATAATAATAATTAATAAAATAATTAATTATTATATGTCCAAAGTTTAGCTTAAGTAAACTAGATATAATAAGTGACTTAATAATTAAATCAATATGATTTAATTAATAAGAAAATTCCTTATTACTCTAACAAAAATCCCAATATCTAGAAAGCTCAGAATGATTTGTAGGTTAACTTCTCTTTTTCAACCCTCATTATTGTCATGTTCTACAATTTGTTGGAGTATCTTAGTGCTAAGTTCTTCTATAATTTTGTTTACATGAGTATGGGTGGAGATTTGAAAAGTATAGAGCCTAATATTATGTGGGAAATGATGACTATTATATGTATTAAAATTTAAAATTTAACTTGGGTGTTATTGTAATCACCCAAAAATGGTCATCTAGACTATGAGTCCCCTTTTTAGTATTTTTGGTTAATTTATCTATTGTGTATCTTTGATCAAATCAATGCTTTCTTATTTATTCAATTATAACCTATGGTTTGAAAAATTTATCATAAGTCTTTTACCTAATTGAAAGAACTTTCTTCATTTTAATTAAATAAAATCCTCAAAATCCCATTTATCCTAAGTGTGCACATGAAAAGCATCATTCCTATTTTAAAAATAAAAGAAAAAACAATTTTTGTCTCACGTGAGGGGCACACTTTTCTATATGAGAGGAATATTTATTTTCAAAATAGATTTAATCCTCCTCCACACATCTTCTTCCTCTTAAACACCACCATTGATCTTTCTTAGGTTAGATGCTTATGCACATGGATCACTCAAGATGCATCCTCCACCCTCGATTAGGCCTCTCTTGCCTCTTAATCTCAACTACCCATTTATTTTCAAAATCATTATCTCATCTTATGCCATTTTACTAAAATTATTCTATAGGATTTCTTGGTGACTTTGGAGTTTTGAAGATCTTGGAGCGATCTTGCACTTGCATTCTCATGTTTGCATTATAGGTTCATGGAATTCTTAGCTCAGTTTCTTTTATGTTCTAGTTTAGCTCACATAGTCTAAATATGAGGCTTTGTAACTCCTCATTCTTGTTAGGTTGCATCTTGCATATCATTTCATTCATCATTGATTCTTGGATACTAGCATCCTTTCTCTTATCTTGGAATATCTCATTCTATAGTTCACCTTGCAAGGGTTGCATAGCATGGTTCACTTGAGAGCCACCATACTTCTATTTTGCACCTTTGCATTTCATAGATAGAGAGCTATAAGCCTTCTCTCTCTCTCTCTCTCTCTCTCTCTCTCTCTCTCTCTCTCTCTCTCTCTCTCTCTCTCTCTCTCTCTCTCTCTCTCTCTCTCTGCCTCTCTCTCTCTCTCCATGGTATTCTTTGGAAACAATTTCTTATAGAAATGTGCCTTATTTTTGGTATAAGTTTTTTGGCACCCACCACGGGGCTTGAACCAAGTTTCTAGCACCATTTTCCTACATTGTTTTGAGCTTAGTAGCTTAATTTTCTTGAATTTTAGTTTTATTTCTCATTTTTTGTTTTCCATGGCCTTTATAATCTAATGAAGTGGTTTTGAAGGGTTCTCACTTTAGTTTTAAGGCTAAACCTTGTGAAAATTGACTTGAAGGCAAAAAAAAACTAGTTTTAAAAAGATTTTCTCATATCTTCCAAATGGATTGGTTTTTAGATATGATTTTTTTTTGTAAGTTAGTGATGGATTAGAGATAACTCAAACCAAATTTCAGATTTTTTTGAGCTAATTTACATGAGTTGTAATTATTTTTTCATGAAGAAATATTTTTGGGTGCAAATCAATAGATTTTTAAGAAAAAGTTATATTGTTGGAATGGTCTCTAAATTCTATAGGGGTGATTTCTTTGTGTTTTGAATTTAGATTTCATATTGGGGCTCAATAAATCAATTTTTAAAAAATGGTATGTTCTGAGAAAATGGGTCCCTGGGTAACAAATTAAGAAATATTCCCAAAATTCTTGCATTTTTGGAAATCTCTCTGGTTTTGATTTTTGGGATCAAAATCATAGCATAAAAATCCAATCTTTTTTACTAGATCAAAAGAGTAGAAACAATAAAAGGGCATTTGGTGATTAGCTTGTGCTTTATTCCCCCATGGTCCAATGTATGATATGAGTTGTCACTTCATTTTGAATCAACTAGTTTAAAAGGAGTTAAAAAATGGAAAATTGGAAAGCGTGAAATTATGGTGCACAAATTCCAAAACCTTCTTATTTGAATTGTAAAAAGTGATAATTTTCTTCTTTTTCATTTTAAATTCATTTCCTTCTTTTGGTCAACTCGTTTGGTGTGTCTTCCCAACAAAAAAGGGCTTAAATCTATCATTCACACTTGGATTTGTGCTTTAAAATGAACCCCTTTGCATTTTAATCCCCAAAATTTTCTTATTTTTGTTTTCTTCTTGCATCCTTGTTAAGGAGTGTGAGGGGAATATAAATAAGGGATCTTGCATTTTTTTTAGGGGTCCTTCCTAGAGAAGTGATCACTCTAAGGAATGACCTTAGCTCTCATGTCTTAGCAGAGTATAAATAGTGTGACTTGAATCTAAATACAAGCCTCTTGGAAGTAGAAACATTGTCAATCTTGGGTAAGCCCCAAAGAACTATTAGAGTAAATGGTTAATTTGAGTTCATTTATTAAATTACATTTAGGGATCCTTCCTAGAGAAGTGATCACTCTAAGGGATGACCTCAACTCTCATGTCCTAGCAAAGTATAAATAGTGTGACTTGAATATAAATACAAGCCTCTTAAGAGTAGAAACATTGTCAATCTTGGCTAAGCCCCAAAGAACTATTAGAGTAAATGGTTAATTTAAGTTCATTTATTAATATACCTTTAATCCCTTCTTAATATTTCCCTTTATGCACTTGCATTTCCATTTAATAATTAATTAGTAATTATTAAATGTCATTTACCTCTTAGGGTCTCCCTTTTAGGTTTTTTGATCTCCTTCTATAAGGATTGATCAATTGTAAATTTCATTTATCTTTTAAGTCTGATAATAGAATTTGCATATTCTCAGAGCCAAACCCTTGCCTCATGCAAGTTTTCTTTGGGTTTTTTGGATCTATATTTCTCAAGTCCTACATGGTATTAGAGCCTAACCTGGTGTAGCTTGTTCTTATTTGGAGAAAAAGAAGAACAAGGGTTTGATAGAATAGATCTAGCTATTTTTGGGTATTTTTTGTGAAAATAAGAGGTCTCAAAAATTTAGAACACTTTGAGGCAAAACAGACCTCATGGTTGGCTTTAGAAGATGTCAAAACCCTTATTTCCATATAAAATACATTTATTTTGGCCAAGTTTACATTCTAACAAAAAATTGTTTTGTATACTAGGGTTGTACAACCTGTAGCATGCACTCCGAGGTGGAAAAATCCTAAAAAGAGCAAAACAAATATTAAAAATATATATTTTTAGTGCTTGTGATTGAAGGTTTTCTGTAGTGGTTAGGGAAACTACTGGCAATTTTTTTAACCCCCAGCGGCCACTGCCCATAGTTTTCTTTGACCACAGTGGGTCTACACCACCATGGCCACCACCGCTCCTTCACTAGCATGATCCGCCACTCAAGTGCCACTACCACCAAGTTGCTGCTAGAATGCCACCTCCACTCCACCTAGTGTGTTGTTGTCAAACAACCTTTACCTCCCTTACACATCCCATGATCATACAAGGGCCCAGGGGCTATATCTCTAGCCCTTTTTCAATTTTTTGAGGAGGTTTGGAAATGTTTTATTTGCTACAGAGGCCCTATCAATTTGTTGGCTCTAACTTGAGCATTTGGAGGTATTTTTTGAATTTGAAAGAAGCACCAGAAAGATGATTCAGAGATGGACATGATGGTGAAAGTATTTTTTAGATTTTTTTCCAGTTTGGTACCTATTTTTTGGCTCAAATTTAGATAATGCTTTCTATCTTCCGAGGGGCATAACTTTCTTCTTTTAGGTCTATTTTCTTATCTAAAAGAAGTGTTGACAACCTATTCTAAAGAAATACCAGATTCTCTTTTATTTTCATTAGTATTTCTCAAAGGTAAATGTGATTCTTAAATTGAAGGTTTTTTTGTCTCTTTTCATGTATAGGCATTCCTTCAAGAAACTGGGATTTGAGTTTTTGCATTATAGTGGGTGGTTTGTATTATTATTTATGTTATTTACATCAACAAGCCATAATTTAAAAAATAATAATCCAACACCTTCTAAAAAAATGGCCAAGAGTTGTTCTTGTCTAGAACTTCTGATCCCTCATAACTATCACACACAGAAGACCCTGATGATATGACCTCTCTAGTCAAAAGGGTTGTGATCTTGTTTAGATGTAGTGTGTCTAGATTTATAGAGGCCTTTTAAGGTCATGTATCATAGGAACAACATGTATGGGGCAATGGAGTTGATTTCTTTATAGGTATCTGACAATCTACAATTTCATCTTGATGGGTGCAATAACCCTCTAGCTATGTGGACTAAACTTGATGGTTTGTTTAGTGTAGTGAATGAGTTCAAACAATAGAGGTCTTTATTGCAAGGTTGTGGGAAAATCAAGACTGACACTAAGTACATCTACCTAATTTTTTCTAAGCTTTGTAGAAACTTTTAGATTTTTTCTTGTATCTTCTATTCCACCAAGGATGCTTTGAGTACTAGATTTACCATGCCATCCTTTGAGGCTTTTTGTGATTTTTTGATTTGTAATCTCTGTTAGTTGGATTCTCTCAAAGGCTTACATACTTTTCATTGGTAGCTCGACCATCTTCTAGGATGAAGGAGAAGAAATAGAAGTCACATCCTATAGAGTCTCAGATTGATTTGAGTCCTCACATCAAATCAGGCCCGCCTCCTCCTACGGAAGATAAAACAAAGTCAAAAAGGCTGAAGTGTTGTTATTTTAATAATTCCAATCATGATGAGTCACATTACTATATGAGAAGAAGTTAGATGGCTATGCCAAATAGGTTTAAGATTTGACAAGTCTCCTTCAAAAGGGAAACATTGATATTCCTTCTACTTTTCATGAATCTTCTTCATCATCATCATTTTAGTCAGATGGTAATGACATAGGAAAGGGTCATGCAATATGTACAACTACTACTCAATATTATTCTATATGGTTATTGGATTTAAGTTCTTCACACCATATGGCATGTTCTCAAGATTTGTTCTCTTCTTTTGAGGCTTCTCCTACTCCAAGAATTTTGATGGGGAACAATACTCTTATGACTGTAAGTGGGAAAGGTTCTATTGAGATTGATGATGGAAAATTTCATGATGTACTATATGTTCCATCTATTTCCTCTAACCTTCTCTCTATTTATCATATTACACATAGTGGGATAGGGAAGATAGTTGAGTTTGCATAATATTTAGTGCACATCAGAGATAGTGAGATAGGTAATATTTTTGCTATAGGTATTGTTGATCATTCTTCCTACTTATACTCTTTCTCTCATTTTGGTCCAGCATCTCCACTATAGGATACTCACTCCCCTCCTTCATGAGAGACAACTAAGGTGAAGTCAGGTCACTTGAACTTATGTGTTATTCCTGAGACTAGCGTTATAACTTCTACACCTCCAACTCATGTTTAGATTTCATCTATTGCATAGAATTACTCTTTAGTATTACCTACCATTATAGCTCCAGCCACTAAACCACCTACTATAGTTGTTGAGGATATGTTAGAGGACACACATCTCCTCTCAAATGACAAATTTAGCACACCTTTTATCCCAACTCCATTGGAGATTCCATTTCACGATTCTCAATAATCCTCTTTTGAGCATCAACTTGGAATTCCATCTTTGTTTTACATTCAGGGGTTTCACCTTCCTTATCCACTTCCTTTGTTTCTTTCAAATTGGAGCCACATTGGTATATTCATTGACATAAGAGTTTTGTCAATCTGGAGGGGCTATGGAGTCTCAAGCCTCTATCATGGGGGGTTTATTGTACTTATGGTCTTGAGAGAGTCTCTTGAGATATTTCATTTGTGCATCCATTTTAATCTCTTTTTGGAGTAGGGTTTTTCCCACTAAGTTTTCTCTATTTCTCTATTTCATAGAGATTTGGCTATGATTGGGTACCTCATCAGGCCTTATTGTTAGGACCCAATTTTTTCTTTTAGTATTGTAGTTTCCCTATGTTTTCATGTATTTTTTGTAGGTGCATTATTTCTCATCTTAAGGGGGGTTATTAGAGTAAACACTTAATTTTATTTTATTTATGAAATTAACTTTATTCTCTTCTTTAGATTTCCCTTTATGCACTTTCATTTCCATTTAATAATTAATTAGTAATTATTAAATGTCATTTACCTCTTAGGGTTTCCCTTTTATTTTTTTTGATCACCTCCTACAAGGATTGATCAATTATAAATTTCATTAATCTTTTTAGTCTAATAATATAATTTACATATTCTCAGAGTCAAACCCTTACCTCTTCTTTGTCTCTTCTTCACTATGATAAGTTCTTGTATGTAGGTGTTCTTTGGATTTTGTGGATTTTTATTGCTCAAATCCTACAAGAACTTCATACCTTTGGAAAGTAAAGTTGGAGATTGGGATACCATTTCCTCATAACTATTTGGCAGTACTCTCATTTATCTATAGATTTGGGCCTCATGTACCTTGTGTATAGTGAGGACATCCCTTAGTTGAGATTGTGCATCCTTATAGAAACTTGAATAGGTTGTTGGTGTCTTTGATGTGTTTGTTGATTTAACCTTTCCCACTTGGAATTAAAGGGGACACATCCATAATAGTGAGCCTTAGGAATGTTTACTTTTTGCATGCTTTCATTATGTATTATAAAACTTCAAAAAACACAAAAAATTCTCAAAAAAAAGGTCTAAAACATTTTCCTCCAAGTCAAAATATCAAGTGTAAAAAAATTTCTTGTGTTTCTTACTAGGAGGATTTTCATCATTTGAATTTTCTTTACTATGTCTCTAGTGCTTGAACTTCCTTAAAATGACTCTTTGGTCTTAGCACTCTTGGTCTTTTCCATTTTCATGGTCTATGTCAGCTTACTAGGACCTTATTTTTATTGAATTGTTACCTTGATCTCTTGACTACACTACTTCATTGGGAAAAGTGTTCACTTTTTTCTCTTATATATCTACTTGGTTATTTGGCTTCTTGCCTAACTCTTGACTTGAGTCATTGGTGTCATAAATCTCTTGGACACTTTTCTTGACAAGTCACTCTTTCATTGCCCCCTATCTTGGTAAGTGAACACTTTATCTCTCTATTTTGGACATCAAGTTATCTTGTATTACCTTATTAGCTTCCTCTAGTCTCCTTCATGCTTCAATTTACATCTACCACTATGGGCTTAAAATATTTTTCTACCAACCCTCAAATAAGCTTAGATTATCTTGAGCTCCTTAGGTTCATTAAGGAGTTTCAAGACCTGTGCACTAGATACAAAGAACTAAAAGAGATAGATGATCTGCTTATGTTGGTTTCACTAAGAACATCATGACCATGAAATTTGAACTTGAGAAAAGGTTAGAGGAAAGAATTGCATCCTCACATGAATCTTCCTTATGACCTTTACATTCATGTAAGTGATAGTCTTCAAGTTCTACATATTCTACTCTAAGACAATGATTATCTTCATCTATTGTATATAAAGACCTCTTTGGAAAATAAGCAAGTGGTACTTTCTTTGGGCCTATCCTAAAATTTCATGATAATATTATCTTTGATTGCTATGATGAAGACATGAATGCATGCTATACATTTGAAAATTAGAAAAAGGATCCTAGACATACTTGTGATAGAATTTGTACTCCCTTGGAAGATTCTTCTAATGTTATTTTGCAAATACTTATTTACACTAAGCTCATCACATTGCCTAAGTCTATCTCATACAAAAACCCATTCTTAGATACCTATTGTGCTTATCATAGACATAATGATCATAATACTTTAGATTGCATGTCATTGAGACATAAGGTTCAAGGTCTTATTGATAACAAGGTAGTTGGAATTGAAAATGCTAATGACTAGTGTGATGAGGATATTTCTCTTGAGAAAGACCATGTAAATGAACTTATGTCCAGTGATGGTTTTCGTGATACCTCCACTTTTTCCAACATGCATGAATCTCTAAAACTTTAAATCTTTCCAACACACCTCCATCAAAAAGGGAACCTAATTCTTTCCACACTAACTATGCATACCCTCAAGGGCTACCTCTAAAATAAACTCATGTGAATATACATTTGTTTGAAAACTTTTTCAATTCTACTAAGACTAATGATTCCCAACCTTCCTGTAATGTTATGCCTACTATTTCCACTTAAACTAGTCATTCATTTCCTCTTCATGATCCTATCATGGAAACCTCACATTATCCCTTTTCCTTAGAATGGCTCCATGTCGATAGGATTCTCAAAAATCTAAAGATTCACATGTGAAGAAAGATCAAGATAAAGAAACCTTTTATCTCCTTCAAGATGTCACTCTTCTATATCCTATGTCTTTTCCATCTCTCAAGTATGATGAAGATAACACTTTTACTATCTCCATTGAGATTATTGAAAATTGTGAGAAACTTACTATGCCTATGCTACCCCGTGAAACTTGTCAAGATCAAAGTATCCCCTCTTGTTCTACCTCTTTATATCCAGTTCAAAACTATGCTCAAGCTTCAAATGCTCCTATCAATTTTTTTTTCTCTTAGATCAAATTTACTTAAAAGTATATTGATGGTCTTGGCCATGTTACTCACTCTAAAGATGTTGATATCTCTACTCACTATTGATTTTCATCTCCTAAGTCTATCCTTGGTCCTTATCCATTAAATCTAAAGCCTTCCTTCTATAATGAGACCCTATGTTCCTCCATCTCTTACTTACACTCCTATCCCATCATCTATCTCTCCTATCATACCTCAAGATCAACAAAGATACTCATCCTTGAACCCTTTACATGAATCCAAATTTATGAACTCATCACATCATCTTTTTTCATCCACAAGTTCCAAGTATTTTTGAAGAAATTTGGATGTTCAACATAAGAAATACAAGAATCCATTCATAAATGAAGACCACTATTTCCTATATAATAAACATGTCATTATAATGAATGAAAAATAATTCAAGAGACCATAGGTGTTCACTTAAAAAAAAAACAATCAAAGAAAATATTTGTTCCTAAATCTATCATTGCAAAATGTGTTGTCAAGCATCTAAAAGAAAAGAAAATCAAAAGCTATATGTATTCCCAAGTCTCTTTTGAAAGACTTGAATTTTGAAAATACATAAAAGTTTACTTTAAAGCTTCCAAAGGCTTTCACTCCATCTTCTTCCAAATATCTTCCTCAAAAGCTTCCAAAAATATATTTCCATCTCATATATAAAAACCTCAAGCTATTTCCTCCATGATTTTCCCATCATTCCATCACCCTTCAAGGTGTGTGTTAATGTTGTTCTTTCCCACTTTCTTACCTATCCTTATACTATTTTTTAATCCTACACACACTTACTATCCATTATCCTTCTATACTTCCAAGGCATGAACTCTTATCCTCCATATGTTTTTTCTACCATCTCCTACCATCACCCTATCAACATCTTTGTAATAGTATTGGAAATGAGTAATCGAGAAAGGAGGGGTGAATTAGTTTTAACAAAAACAAATCCAAGTCCCTTTTAAGATGTCAACACAATATAAAACCAAATCCTAATGTAACTTGGTTAACACTAAATATTATGATGTAACTCTATTAACACTAAATATATTACTATCACTTGGCTATCATAGAGATAATTAAATCTTAAGATATTAATGTTATTATCCTTTATTAACTTAGTTGCAGAAATATAAAGGAAATAACATGAACACAAGAGACACCAAGGTTTAATATGGAAACTCAATTTGGGAAAGCCACCAATTGCAACTAGTTACTATTTAATAGGGGTTAGCACTATCAAATGTTACAAAACACACTCTTAGGTGTGACCCTATTAGAGGATTTAATTCACCCTCTTAGGAGTTTCCTTGTTAGAGGTCTTCAAACACTTCAATCTAGAAATGCTACCTTCATAGAGGATTTTAAATAGTTGTTAGGCTAACTCTATTAGGAGATTTGATTCACTACTACAATTATTAGACATAACAATGACTTGACCTAATTTTTGATGCCACTGACTTTGTTGATTTAGATCTCAATTATGGCTTGATTACTTGACCCTCCTTGATTGGAATGTTCTTTGTAGCTTGGTCAACTTGAATACTCTGCCCTTTATAGACATCCTTCAAATTTGCTTCCTTAATTCACCTTCTTTGATTCCATATTTTAATCGTTAACTTGGCATTTCATATATATGATTCACCTTGTCAAGTTAGCTTGAATACTCTTTTAATCAAACAATTTTCATCCCTTAAGTCAACTTGTATTAACCAATAAATTTATTAGACTAAATATGTTGATAGTCAACTAATATATAATTGAGTACCTAGTCAACATAGAGGATCCCTTCGTGAACCAACCCAACTTGGGCAATACTAACTTTATGCAAACTTTACTTTGATAACTAATTGAATTTTGTCAATACAAACTCTACTTCATTAATTGACTAAGCTCAGGCAATACTATCTTTGAACTTGGTTATAACTAAATGCTTGACATATATAGGAAACTGCCTTCAATGCCTGAGTGAGTTTGGCTATCACCGACTACTTAGTAATAGCTTAACATTTTGTGTAACATCAAAGACAACATAAAATTGAATAATTATTTTCAACAATCTTCCTCTTCGGCATTGATGGCAATACATGTAATAATATAAAGAGATTTTAGAAAAAAATAGAAGTACAGATAATATCCTTAGTTTCATTCTAATTCTCATCCATGAGAACTCCCTCTATTAGTGAGAACTCCCTATGACATCAATCTCTCCCTCTGGAATGAATTTATCTTACTTAAATGTCTCCCTCTAAATTATTGATATCTTCTTATGCAAAATGAACTTGTTGATATTAAATTTCTCTGATATGGTAGCAAATTCTCCCTCTTTCACATACCATGCCAAATAAAACAATCAATGTATTTTCCATGTACCTAATGTACTGATTCATATGTAATCTACTCTCACAATTCTACATCAACTTGAAAATCTTGAAAATTCTTAGTTCATGCATCATTAAACTTTGTTTAGTGAGATTTTGATAGGGGAATGACCCCTAGCTTACCTCTTAGATAGAAAAATGCATACTTAGGTAATGGCTTGGTGAATATGTTTACAATTTGTTCCTTTGTATTCACATATTCCAATCTAACGTCTTTGTCCTGCACTAATCCTCTCATAAAATGATACTTTATTGCAATGTTCTTTGTCTTGGTATGCATCAATGGATTCTTGGATATGTTAATTGCACTGGTGTTATCACAGAAGATAAATATTGGATCCTTGATTTCTTCCTTCATACCTAACAATAGTTGTTTGAACCAAATGATGTTGAAACAATTAACTATTGTTGTAACATATTATGCTTCTATTGTAGACCGAGAGATGCAATTTTTTTTCTTGCTTGTCCAAGACACTAGCCTCTTTCCAAGAAAGAATGCTCCACCACTAGTGTTTTTCCTATCATCAATTCTTGTTTCCCAATCAGATTTAATGAAGGTTTTCAATTCAAAGTTGTCTCCTTTCTTATAGCACAAACCATAATATTTAGTATCTTTTAGGCACCTCATAATTATTTTTATTGTCATTATATGATTTTTCCTTTGGATTAGCATAAAATATTGCCACCATACCAACTAATAATGCAATATCAGGTCTTGTGTGTACCAAATATTGAATTTTTCTAATCATTGATCTATATGTAGTCTAATCCACCTCTTTGGAATCATCATTTTAAGAAAGCTTATGTGCAGTAGACATAGGTGTTCCAACTAGTCTAGAATCCTCCACTATAAATTTCTTCAATATCACCTCTATCTAAAGCTCATCTTCCTCTGACTGAAATGCAGCTAGAACTATTTCTAACTTGGTTACACTAGCTGTAATGTGGGTTGCACTGGCTACAACTCGATCTCCTCTATCTAAGACTTGCTTCCCATAATTTGTGACTTGGGTTCCTCTATCAAATCTAGAAAACATTTAATTTTAGTGAAGTCTAGGTAAAATAAATTAGCTTTTGTTTGATTTTCAGTCCCAACTAGATTTCCTTTCCCATCCAACAACTTGGCATTTCCATTCATGAATTCTAACTTGAATCCAATGTTGTTCAACTATGCCACACTAAGTAGATTGTGTTTTAGTGCTTCAACCCAGTAAGAATTGTCACATTTGAGTTCATCAATCAATTTAATGCAACCTTTTCCTTTTATATAATAAGGTTCATCATTTCCAAATCTAACACTCCCACCATCATAGTGTTCCAAGTGCTCAAATTTTGATTAATCACCAGTCATGTGGTGAGAAAAACCACTATCAATCATCCATGTGTCATTCTTATTAATATGAGAAATAAGGGTCATCTTATAATTTTTATCATTTGATTCATCTTGAATAACAATGTAACTATTTCATTTTCATCACTACTATCATAGTCTTTACTCATGTAACAAGATTTCTTACCTATATCTTTGTAGTCTTTGTAGCTTTTGAAATCATTCTTGCCTTTGTACTTTCATGTTTTTTTTCCTCTTTTCTTTCTTTGTTTGGACACATTGCACCAATGTGACCAATTTCTTCACAAGAAAAATAGATTAGGGGCATTTTACCTTTGTACTCTCCTTTTACTTTAGAGATTCTTCTTGCAAACAAGGCTTCAATGACTTCAAGGCCACCATCAAAATTATCTTCATATTCACTGTCAAAAATTTTTCTTTTAAATTTTTGCCCTTTCTTCTTGAGTGATAGTTTATCTTGAAATGTAGACTCAAGTCTACTAGATTTAGGAGCATAGTTATCAAAATTATCTAACTCAAAGGCTATCAAACTTCCCATTAGTGCATCCAAAGTTATATCATTTTTGGGATCACATCTCATTCCTTGAATAGTTGAGACTTTAATTGCATAAATAGGAAGAAGATTTATGAGAACCTTGCTGACCACTATTGCATCATCTCTTTTCTATCCTAAGGCTTTGATTGCACTCACACTTTGTTTGATTCTTTCACTATATTGTGCAATGTTTTCATCTTCTCTCATCTTCATTTGATCAAAATGACCTCTTAGACTTTCTATCTTAGCTCTCCTCACATTGACATCTCCTCTATAGATATCTTTTAGGTTGATCCAAATTTTAGGAGTAGTAGGGAAATATTTGACTTCATTAAATTCAACTTAATTGAGAGTAGAAGAAATGTCAATCATCATTATGTTGTGATTCTTCTTTTCCATAATTAGGTCCACACACAAAGGTCTAGTAGGTGCTACATAATTATTCTCTAGGTATTTTAGGCTTGTGTCTCCAATGTTTTCTAAATGTAGCTTCATGAGTTCCTAACATGCTTGGAAGTTATCTATGTTCAACTTAGGAATTTCCTTTTTTTAAGACATCTTGATCTTTAGCTTAGGTCCTTGAAACTTTATCTACAAGCACCAAGAGATTTGATACCAATTATTGGAAATGGAAAGGAGTAACTAAGAGGTGAGGGGTGAATCAATTACTACAAAAAAAATTCAAGTCCCTTTTAAGATTTCAACACAATTCTTGTTGTAACTTAGTTAACAATAAATATTCTATTGTAACTTGGTTACACTAGATATTCTGTTGTAAGTTAGTTAACACTAAATATATTATTGTCACTTGGTTAGCATAGAGATAATTAGATCTTAAGATATTAGTGTGATTATCCTTTATTAACTTAGTTATAAAAACATAAAGGAAATAAAATGAACACAAGAGACCCCAAGATTTAACATGGAAACCCAATTTGGGAAAACCACCAATTGCAACTAGTTACTTTTTCTTCACTCTTATGAAGTGAGCCTTGTTAGGAGAAAGAATTATTAAAGGTTATAAAACACATTGTTAGGTTTGACCCTATTAGAAGGTTTAATTCACCCTGTTAGGAGTGGGCTTGTTAGAGGTCTTTAGACACTTCAATCTAGAAATGCCACCTTGTTAGAGGATTTGTTGAACAACTATTAGGATAACTCTATTAGGAGATTTGATTCACTACTACAATTATTAGAGAGTAACAATGACTTGACCTAATTGTTGATGCAACTGACTTTTCTAATTTAGATCTCAATTTTGGCTTGACTACTTGACCCTCCTTGATCATAATGTTCTTTGTAGCTTGGTTAAGTCAGATACTCTACCCTTTACAGATATCCTTCAAATTTCCCCCCTTAATTCATCTTCTTCAATTTCATATTTCAATCCTCAACTTGACCTTTCATACATATGATTCACCTTGTTAAGTCAGCTTGAATACTCTTTTAATCAAACAATTTTTATCCCTTAAGTCATCTTATATTAACCAATGAATTTATTAGAATAAATATGCTAATAGTTGGGTAATATAGAATTCATTACTCAATCAATATAGAGGATCCCTTCATCGACCCAACTTGGTTAGAAAAAGAGTTCTAATGTTAACTAACACAACTCAGTCAATATTGACTTCATGTTGACTTTCCTTTGATAACCTACTAAAGTTGATCAATATAGACTCTACTTCATTAACTGACTGAGCTCAGTCAATATTGTCTCTAAACTTGGTTATAATTGAATGCTCAACAAATAGAGGAAACTTCCTTCATTTCCTAAGTGAGCTTGACTATCACTAACTACTTGGTAAAGGCTTGACATTTTTTGTAACATCAAAGATAACATACAATTCAATAATCGTTGAAAACAATTTGAGCATACCTTTAGCAGTCCTTGACTATCATGACTTATCCTTACTATGCAAGAACTATCCAAATTAAAAAATCTTGAATTCTTTCTAAAAATAAAAATAGACAAATATTAAAAAGAAAAAAAGAAAGAAACGTGCCTTGGTGAAAACCTGGTAAATAGGCACCTTGGTAGAAAAAGTAAAGATAATTATCATATGGTGAAAACCACTTCTTGTGGCACCTTTGATAAGTACTATGATGAAAACATGGCAAATAGGTATCATGTGTAATTTTTCCATAATCCGTCCATTCTCTCTTCTCTCTTTAATCTTGATAATGTTGAGCTATCCTTGCATCTTGGTTATCTTATCCATCATCTTCCCTATTGTTCTTCCCCATTCACTCATAACCTTCATCTCTAACTTAATCCTTATTTCTCTATCTAGTTTCTATCCTATCCAATTGACCCCTTGGTCTTGATCATATAAAGAAAAACATGGTCCTCATAAGCCACTTGACATCCACTCTTTTGGGTTATACACTTTCATGACATCATGTAGTTATCCTATATGTTATATTTCTTGTTGGCTTCCAATTTTATCCTATATGTTATCTTGCTTAAATTGGATTTAATTTCTTATCCTACATGATATCTCCTTTCTTATCTTTCTTTTCTTGTCTAAAACCTACTACATATGGTTATTTTACTCTTTCAATAGCTTGGGTACTCTTGGGGATTTTTTCCTCGAGTATCACTTTCACTTGCTTCATATGTTCTTGCATACCCATCTTATCCACTAGCTTGCTAGTTCATCCTTCCTTGGACCTTGCTAGAGACTAGAACAAAATTATGTGATATTGCTTAAGAGATAGTCAATCCTTCCAAGTGGTAATAGGTTGGAAATAGATGCTACTTGATACCCATTCACTTTTATCTATCTATATCTTGCTTTGTGCTCATAAACCATCCATCTATCTCTTTTTGTTTCCTAGTTTGGAAATGATCCTTGTGTAGGGATAAACTGTGGTTATAATATTTTTAATAAATGATAAAGTTATTGAGCCATTTCATCTTGCATCTAAATATCAACATGGGGTTGTAAGTTGATGAAAGGTCTAGTGATTTTTTGCTCAAGGGATGAAGATAGCATACCAAGTGGGATCAATGTAGCTAGAACATGCAGAAGGAGACCTACAACAAAGCAAATAATTCTATAGATAGGAATTATCACTTCCTAGTTGCTAGAATTACACACACATCAAACAAAATAAATAATTTATTAAAATAAATATCACAAAATCAATAATACTAAAATCAAATATTAGTCAACTTTTCCAAACTAAGATAAATATATAATAAAAATTAAACTAATAGAATTTAAATCTCACAACCATTAAAGTAAATTTGAATAATCTTAATTAAATAAAATCAAACTAATTAAAATCATACAAGTATTAAAATAAATTACAACTATCCTAATTAAACAGAATTAAACTAATTAAAATAACAAAACTAATAAAGTAATTAGAGCTAATAAAAGAAAACTAATTGAAATAACATCATTATAAATTAAATCTATCTTAACAAAGTAAAATCAAACTGAAATGAATAATTTATTTATCAGAGAAGTAGTACATATATTTTTCTTCTCTTTTTCCTTTCACATAGCTCATATTTATATTATAATATGCTTACAAGTTGTTTCCCATTTACATGCCACTTTGCCATTGTTTTGTGACTCACATTTGACTTTTCTATTCGTTGGCAATAACTTCTTTAAAATTTAGTAGTTTATTTAGCTCATAGTCACAATAAAATAGGATATTATTTTTTATATGAATTCTTTTTCGTTGAATCATAAACAACATATTAATTTAGTTACAACAAAATGTATAAAATATGGCTAGCAATAGGAAGTATGGATCCTATCTAATAGAGAATGAGAAGTCTAGTAGGCGATACAAAGTTTGTCTGGTAGTTGATAGGTCCTATCTAACATGTGACATGAAGTCCAAAAATTAACAAAAATTCTTAGTTTTCTTCTTCCAACAATATATCATTTACAAGACTTCAAATAATGTATATATTAGTAAAGATAGTCAATTTATAATTTTTCATGTATTTATCCCAAAACTAAACTTGATATCATTTATTAATGTTTATGTTGGAATGTTCAAATGGGAAGAGTAGTTTTGAGAGGGGGGATGAATTGGAAGTAACTAGTTTTTATCCTTTTAAACCCTTATTAACACATAACTGAAAGCAATGTACATGCATGTAAACATATAAGTAAACATGAAATGAAAACATGCACCAACACATAACACCATAATTGATAACCCAAAAACCCTTCATGAATAAGAAGGTAAAATTGGGGTGGGGATGACACCCACAAAAATTATTGCAGCAATCAATGTTCAACCACTTTTGATGGTCTACCCTATGAAAGGCCTGCCCTGTTAAAGGCTTTACACTATGTCAATAGTGACCTGTTAGAGGATTTACAAACACTTACATGAAGTGTCACCCTATTAAAGGATTTACAATATGTTGTTAAACCCACCTAATACATAGGATTTTCAATCACCTTCTCCAAAGGTTCTCCTACCTAGCTATTAAGCTAACCTATCAATATAGGATTTCAGAATCTAATACAATTGTGAGAAAGTATTAGAACATTTGACCTATTTGAATGCAATCTCAAATTGATGGGTTCAGGTACTAGATTTTTTCTTCTCTATCTAGTACTTACTTGATTTGATCTCTGTATGTGCTCCTTGTCCCTTCTACTTTTTTGATCAACTTGATATAAAATTGGTGCTCTATTCCTCTAAGTCTTTCCTTCTTCACACTAAAATTTTGCTATAATCTCCCTATACACTATTCTAATCCACTTGAAAATGGGTTTTCGACCTCCTTTTAAAGAATGCAAAGACTTAGGGTTAGGTATGGATCTATGATCCATATTGAATTTCAAATTCCTACTCAAATCCTTTGTTTTCACCTATTGGTTGCATGCTATCTCACATTTTTTGATTGGCTGCATATTGATTTCATAGGTAATTGTAAGGATTTGATCTTATCTTCTTATCCCTTTGTGAGTCATGCAAAATTTGTTTTACATCTTAGTTTGTGATGGCACAAACTCTGATGCTGATCTTGAATTACTCAACACTCATTACATTACTAATGCTCGACAAGAATTGATTCTTGGATTGCTAGACATCTATTATTTTCTTGGTTTTCTCAGCACCTATTAAACACTATATTGCTTGACACATGTATGTTTTGTATTGCTTGGCATCTGAACATTTCTAGATTACTCAACACATGAATATTTCTTGGATTACTTGGCACATGAACATTTCTTGGATCACTCGGCACATACTACATTCTAACTTGCTCGGTATACGTTGTGTTCTTGGCTTATATATTGAAAATGGTTAAGTATGTTGACACTCAATTGTCAAGATTATTCTTTTGACCAACAATCTCCCCATTTGACATGAGTGTAAAAAAAACTTAATTAAGCATTTATGAACTTAACCTTGTTCAGCACATTCTTTATTTGCTCAATGTACATGCAAAAATTTAAAAATATTGTGAGTAACAATATACCTTATGACTCCCCTTGAGTTGATTATGCCTTGTCCATTCTTGAGACTAAAATTCTATGCTAATGTGCCTGATTCTCTATTGTCCTTTGTCCAATTTCTACATTCTTAGCTTGTGTGCTGTATTTGATCTGTGTGAAGTTCAAAATTTTGCATCTCCTCCTTTTCTCCTTTATTACTAGTCTCCCACTTTTTGGCTATTTAAAAACTTTCCACTTTATTCTCAAAATGAATGAAAGAATGTAATAAAAAATGGTTCAAAATTTGGTATTCTCCCATAGTATCTGCATATATACATATCCCCCTTTATACATATATCTCCCCCTTACTTTATCTCCTCCTTTTTTACACTGTTGTCAAAGGGTTCTATGGAATAATACCATGCTTAGCCAAAAATGTGCTATTTACCTCTAGGAGCATTTTCAAAGCTGCATCCTAATTTTCTAGTGCAATGTCCAATGACTTATGTTGGATGCCAATCTCTACTACTAGATATACATGTTCATCTAAGGTAGAAAGATTTGAATCTTTCTTGAGGAATTTTTCTATATACATTTGCTCCTTATGGAGTACCTCTAAGTGAGGGGTTATAGAGGACTGAATTTGCATCAACTTAGCTTTCGTATTTGCCTCCTCTGCTATTAATACAACTAATTATCTTTGTGTGTAAAGTATTTGAGAAAAATGCTTCTCACTCTAAGCTAGATTAATTGGGAATTGCATACTAGAAATCTTTAGATTTCTCTACAAGCTCAGTATCCTCTAGCTAGTCTCCTGTGTGAAGTTGGAAAAATCACACAACTTGTTGTATAGGGAAAATATATTTCCAAGTACAATCTTTACTCTATCCAATTTCTTAGCCAGCTCAACTTGACATAGTGCTATATCACCAAATATTTTCTCATTTACCTTTCCTTGGAACTTCCTTTCTAACCATTCCATTTATTTTGCATTTGTATTTTGGTCTTCATTTTTCACCTAGTCAACTATGTCAAATAGTTACTATACTATTGGCCTTTACTCATCAAGTATCTACGAGCTGAAGGCATCCATAAAGATGTCCTTTATCTCATTTAGTGCTTGCCTATATATATATTTTTTTTTCAATACCTCTTGTCTTCTTCTTCTATCTAGTGCACTCTGTATTTCATTAATCTTCTCCTCAGTGAGAGTGCTAGATTCATAGTAAGGTATTGTGATTTTCTCATCAAGCTCAAGAATTCCATACTAAAGTTTCCTAGGTACTTTTTTTGAGCTCAAGCCTAGTGTTCTAACTTGCAATTCTAGCATTTCGGTGCTCAGCTTCTAAAGAGTTTGAGTGGGAATACCTATTTTGGGTAGTTGAACCAAAGTTTGTATGGTAGATTCCTCCTCATCTCTTATCTCTTCCTTCTCTTCAGTTTGTTTCTCCTTTTCACTATCAATGGCTGGGGGTGTGCTTGTTGGTTATTCTATTTTTCCTGTCGCTACCTCTGCTATTGCACTCGGCACTTGAATTGCATCTGTTATTGTTTTTGGTGGAGATGGAGGTGGAAGCAATAAGAGTCCAGTAGTTTGAGTGGTCGAAGGTGGTTCTTGTGTTTTCACCTTAACTTCCTTAGATTTTACTATTGACTTTTGCAACTCATCAACATTGACCAATATTGGGCTTGAACATAATCTAGCTGCTTCTATTGATTGGTCAAGGATATTTGTGAGATCCTCTGTAGTCAATGGATTGATCTTTTGACAAGAGGTGTCAATAACATCCTTTATTTTGATAATCTCTATAGGTGTGATGGTGGCATGAAGAGGGCTAGGAGGTGGAAGTTGTGTATCTTGCACACTTTGCTCTTGCTATTCATCTGTACCCTTTTCTTCCTCTTTCTCCCCTTTATTCTCCTCTTCATTTTTCTTTTCTTCTTCCACTTTCTTCTTTTCCTCAGCCTTCTTCTCCTCTTCCTTCTTATCTTCCTCCTTCCCTATTTGTTTCATTTCCTTTTTCTTGGTACTTGCTTCTGCATTCTATTCCTCATAAAAAACATCATCAATTTTCTTATAAATTATTTTCCACAACTGTATGGATTTGTTCACAACATTTTCAATTTTATTCTGCAAAATACTAAATGCCCTATGTTTTGGAGTAAATCTACTATTGTGCCTCTTGACTACATTAGTTATTTGACCATTAGTCAAATCAGGCAACAATCTAGATAAAGTAGATTCTTGTATTTCCTTTTCCATTTGTAGACAGTAATGCCATTTATCTTCAATGATTTTATACAACTCCTTGGGCATTGAGTCATCTAGCTCTAGAGGTGTGTTCTTGTACTTGGCCATCATAGCATACACAGATTCCTCTATTTTATTTTTCTCTTCCTGAGTGAGCTTATTAAAATCTAAATTCTTTAAATCTTCCAAGTTATCATTTCTAATCTTTGTACACAATTTATCTATGGAAGACTTGGGTAAATGACTTAGCACTTTGAATTAACTATTATCTTCTGACTCTATCTTTTCTTCGTCTAAATCAGGTTGAGCTACATATTTTCTTCTCTTCCTATGCTCCTCACTAGTCTTCTTGGTAGTTTTGTTCCTCTTCTCTACCTCTTCTTTGGCCTTTTGTGTTGTAGCTCTGGTGGTGGCTTTGGTGGTAGGCTTCTTTGGTATAGGTTTTCCCACTTGCTTTACTTTGGGTTGAGGAGAAGGTTGAGCTTTAGCCTTTCTTTTTGTGACCTTGGTTCTGATAGGTGCTTCCTTGGCTTCTTTTTCCTCTACACCTTCCTCTTTATCCTCACCTAGACCTAGTGTTAGTTGTAGAGGCTCATCTTCTTCATTTTCATTGTCATCCTCTTCTTCATCTACTTCCTCTTCCTTTGTTGTGCCTACTTCTTCAACTCCAAATCTTTTCTTGATCTTTTTGATCAATTTGTCCTTCTTTTTCACTATTGTGGCTATCTTAGGGTCTGTCACCACCCTTGATTTGACAATGTTATAAGTTCAAAAATTTTTTGTAGCCTTTTCAATTTCCTTTGCAAGTAGAGTTGTTATTGCTACTGAGGCTTGATCAACATCAAGTTCATAGCCCAATGGCCTAAACCATCTCACCCTAGGTATGAATGCTTGTATATAAGTGTAATCAATATCTTGTAGAAAGAAAATATCCTTTACATATTGCTCAACCAGTGAGACTGGTATCCTCATCCTCTATTTCATGGACTTCTTAAAGTCTTCAAAATAGCTAGTCATTTGGATGTCAAAATTCTCACCCATCTGCTTAATGAATCCATTTATTTGCTAAAAAATGGTGTTATTCTAATCCCATTTCACCTTGCCTACTGAAGGGAATTATTTCATAATATAGAAAAACATACAAACCAAAACTAAGCCAAATTTGCATTGAGCTCCCTTAGACTTCCTTATAGTTCCCAGATTCTCATTGATCTGTTGTACCATGAGCTCTACAAGATCATATGTGTGATCTTTCTTCACCAATTTATAGGCTACATCTGCTACAATACATGGTACACTATTTAGTCTACTTGACTGGTAGAATTTGTGGGATATGACTCTCATAGAAAAATCTAGTAGGGGTTCTGTAATGGTGTTTATTGTCATTCCCCTATTATTCCATTTTGCACCTATATTCTTCTCTATGGCTTCCCTTTTGTCACTTCTTAGGGTCTTTGGCTGATCTAAGGTTGGAATACTAGTAACCCTATGGATAGTTTTCTTTGTAAACTTCACTGGCCCTATCTCTAACCAAAAGGCTCCATCGTGGATTCTACTCAACACTAGGTGTATCTATTCCGTTTGAAAACAATAGGGAAAACTAGGGCTTTGGTTTGACCCTTCTTCTCAACTATTGAGAATTCATCTTTAAGTTTTCTATTATCACACAATTTATCAAATGCATTAAAAATCAGCAAATTTCTTATGGCTCCAACTTTGTAGTTATGACACTGTCGAATGTCTTGGGCCATAACAACTTTATCAGGTATTACAAATAGGGCACGAACGGGATCATTCTTATAGGTGACTTTAGGAATGGGCTTAAACTCAAGCTATTTGACTTCATTAATGAAAATTTGAATTTCATGAATTCCCTTCTCCTTAGTGGTTTTTGACCTAGATGCCATCATTTACTGAACTAGGGTTTAAAATTAAATAAACTTTCAAGTTTTGCATAGCTCGACACGAATGAAAATACCTATGAATCGATGACATTGATTTGAATCACTATTGGAATTGCTGCAAATCATTGTTTGATCACTTCAAAATCACTTCTTCACTCTGCTCAACTTCTCTTTGTGTTTGAATGATTCAAAAATGAATGATTTTCAACTTTATTAGGTTCAAAAACTTGGCATTTATTGCATTTGTGATTACAATTGTACACTTAGCTTCCAAAGATTTTATCAACTTAGCTTCCACTGAAGTTCATCTACTTGATAGCTACTAACATTTCTTACTTTGTATCCACTAGTTTGTTCAACTTGGCATATACTAGAGTTTCACTCAACAACCAAAGGTAGCTCGATATCATCTTCTAACTTTTAACTTGGCATATTTTCTCATGCATATTTCTTCTTTGCAGTACTTCTATGTTTTCTTGGGCTGATGTAAGATACATATTTATATGTATCAGCCCCATCTATCTATCTTGTGCTTAATTGGATGAGGTGTGATCACTTGACCTCTTGGATGAAGTGATCTCTCCATTTGATGTGCTACATTCACCTTTCTTCTTCTATGTCTTGTTCATTTGTCCTCTTATTTGTTCAACATCAATATTCTCTTTTCCTTTGTTGACTTTAGTCTTTGGTGCTTTTGACTTTGTAGGATAGTTTCTACTGATCTGACCAATCTTCAAACAACTAAAACATATAGTTTGGTTTAGCCACCTTCTGTAAGTTCCCTTGAAATGTGTCCTTATGAAATTTTTAGGAATGTGTCCATACTATTGACAATAGTGATAGCTATACTTGGTATTGTAATCTCAATTGTAGTGATGTACATGGTTGATTCCTCTTGGAGGCTAATTAGGTGTCCACATAGGCTTTGATCTACATTCAAATGCTCTATATCCATACATTTTGCAATTGTAGCAGTGACCCTCAAACCTTGGTGTCTTCATGGTCTTGGTTATGCAGTCTTGTGTTGAATGTCCTTTCTTTTTGCACTTGTGACAAAAATTTTCATTTGTAGACTTATCATACTGATGACTATTCTTGCTTCTACACACATTAGAGGTATGTCCCTTTTTACCACAGAAATGAAAAGTTGGTTTAGTAGTCTTACCTTTGTTACTTCTTTCTTCTACAATCTTGGATGATTCTCCTTGTTCAGTGCTGATGTAGCCAAGTCTTGAAGTATCATTAGTAGCCCTTAGTGATTTCAGCAATTTCTCAAAGTACTTGATGGCCTCATTAAGTTTGTTGTAACCTTTCGTTATTTCCTTTTCTCTCTTCAATTCATTCTACAATTGTTCATTCTACAATTTTTCATTCTACATCTTCAAGGTGGAGATCTCAATGTCCTTCATGTTTAGCTCATGATGAACATTCATCATCTGGCTTAAGGTGTCTAGCTACATATTTGAGATCTTTTCAAATTCAATTTTCTTCTTTTCCAGCCTATTGGTGAGATTTCTCTTTTCATCTTCTATCATGGCCTTCTCTTCAATAGCTCTTTTCTTCTATTCAGTCACTTCAAAAAGCATTGTGGCTTGTGATTAGTAATCTAATTTCTTTAGCTTGTGCTTTATTTTTCTCCATTAACTCTGTTATTGTTGCATCAAATTCCTTGGAATCTCCATTTGAAAACATGTGTTTGTTGTCAATCTCCTTGTAGTTTGTGTCATTTTCAGCTATGGCAATCTCCTTCCTTCTTTTCAAGGATTTTCTCAGTTTCTCCCTGGCTTCCTCTACTTTGTGTAGAGCTAGCTGCACATCAATGACTTGATTGTCAATGATATTCCAAAGTTTGAAGACTTCCATATTCTAACCTTTTTCTCCAAGCTATTAGGCTTCTTCTTGTGAGAACCAGTGCTCTGATAAAAATTGTTCGAATGTTCAAATGGGAAGAGTACTTCTAAGAGGGGGGGGGGGGGAGGGGGGTGAATTAGAAGTAACCATGTTTTATCCTTCTAAACCCTTATTAACACATAATTGAATGCAATGTACATGCATGTAAACATATAAGCAAACATGAAATGAAAGTATGAATCAACACATAACACCATAATTTTTTACCTAGAAAACCTCCATGAATAAGAAGGTAAAGCTTGGGTGGGGATGACACCCACAAAAATTATTGCAGAAATCAATGTTCAACCACTTATGATGGTCTACCTTGTGAAAGGCCTGCCTTGTTAAAGGCTTTACACTGTGTCAATAGTGAACTGGTTAGAGGATTTACAAACACTTACATGAAGTGTCACCTTGTCAAAGGATTTACAATAGGTTCTTAATCCCACCTAATACATAGAATTTTCAATCACCTTCTTCAAAGGTTCTCCTACCTAGCTATTAAGCTAACCTATCAATATAAGATTCCAACATTTAATACAATTGTGAGAAACTATTGGAACATTTGAACTATTTTAATGAAATCTCAAGTTTATGGGTTCATGTACTAGATCTACTCTTCTTGTTTTGATCCTTTGTTGATCTGATCTCTGTATGTGCTCCTTGTCCCTTATATTGTTCTGATCAACTTGATATGAAATTGTTGCTCTGTTCCTCTAAGTCTTTCCTTCTTCACACTGAAATTTTACTATAATTTCCCTATACACTATTCTCATCCACTTGAAAATGGGTTTTTGACATCCTTTTAAAGAATGTGAAGACTTAGGGTTAGGTATGGATCTATGATCCATATTGAATTTCAAATTCCTACTCAAATCCTTTGTTTTCACCTATTGGTTTCATGCTATCTCAAATTTTTTGATTGGTTGCATGTTGATTTCATAGGTAATTGTAAGGATTTGATCTTATCTTCTTTTCCCTTTGTGATTCATGCAAAAACTATTTTACATCTTAGTTTGTGATGGCACAAACTCTTATGCTGATCCTGAGTTACTCGACACTCCTTACATTACTGATGCTTGACATGAACTAATTCCTAGATTGCTCGACATCTATTACTTTCCTAGTTTTCTTGGCACCTGTTAAACATTATATTTCTTGGCACATGTATGTTTAGTATTGCTCGACATCTAAACATTTTTTAATTACTCGACACATGAATATTTCTTGGATCACTCAGCACATGAACAATTTATGGATCACTCAGCACATGAACATTTCTTGAATCACTTAGCACATACTACATTTTGACTTGTTCAACACCAACTGTGGCTTGGCACCTATTGAAATTTTGGCTTGGCATACATTGAGTTCTTGGCTTATATAGTGAAAATGGTTAAGTGTGTTGACACTCAATTGTCAAGACTATTCTTTTGACCAATAGTTTAATCATATGCAACAAAATAGTGTAATACTACTTATTATATATGAAGATGAAATATAGAAATAGGTATGGTAGTGTGAAATAGAATGAATATGGTGTAAAATAGAGCACATTCCAATAAAACACCTCAACTAAACATGTAGCACATACTATGGGTGATCAAAGTGTTAATGGCCTATGTTGAATAAGAGCCTTAAGAATGAGTGAGAGGAGGTGCTAAAAATCAAATAACCACTTAAGTCATTGAGTGCTCCCAAATAGAATGATTACTTGAAGATAAGATCACCAATTATTGCATTTTTTGATTTTTTTAAATCCTTTTTTTGCAATTTTTTAATAATGACATGTGACTACTAGAAAGAAAGTTTTCAATCTCTCACTACTTAATGGCATTTAAAAATTGTTTTCACCACTAAGAACTTATTGTTTAGTTAATATTTGCCAAAAAATGATTTTCAAATATTATTGGCCAACAACACCTGAAGGTTTTTATTTTTGTATATTTTATTTCTTTTTTAAAAATTATTTTTTGGTTTTTATTTTTATTTTTGAGAAACTACATAAAATGACTAAAGAAATGAAAACTCTCATGTAGAAACAACACCATACAAATCATAGAGTTCCATGAAATCCACTGATAAAATGAGTTTCTTGTAGATCTTGAAATGATGACCAATAGAAAGAAATATAGCTCACCAAGAGTGACATGCTACCATATTGAAAAGCTGATTGTAGAACTTTTGAAAACATTCCCACACACATGATTAACATGATTACTAATAGAGAAGGCAATTAATAAAAGAGAAATGTAGTCCTCTAGCTTATCCATATAGCTTGAGATAGGTAGATGAATCAATTCAAGATGAGAACATATCGAAGGCTTTTGATACTATTCTCGTGTCTTTGTGTTACCTCTATGTGTGATGAAGAAGAAGCCAAAGATATAAGACCCATGAATCCCACAAACCAAGTGTCACATTATTTGGCATCCAAGGTTAAACAGAAGAAAATTAGTATCTATGAACATTGAACATATATCCCAATAATCCACTTCTCGTTTCCCTGAGGGAAATACAAAGTAATCATCCTATTTTCCTCCCAATAGGACCAAAAAATCTTATCATTGGATGCTAAGTAAGGAAGAAATCATCAATTGGAATAAGTCTAACAAGATTGGATAACCACCAGAAGAGACTTGTAACCACATTATGAAGACCAAGTAGATCAAGTATAGTAATTTGATATCATTTATTTAATAACTACACCATGGTGTAGTTAGTAGAATGTGAACAAATACTTGATAATGCATTCTTGCATAGACAAAAGACCCACACAATAATGCATACATTGATGTGGTACAAGTGTCACACAACTTATGAATATGAGAGGCACTAATGAAAAAGTCAGTGAGGACTTACTAGGAGTCAACCAAGTTAAGGTATTCCCTCTAACTTAACTTTTAAGTGTAATGGCATGAGAAACAAATGGAAGAATACCTTGACCCTTCTTTAGTAATCAACCAAATATTTAAGAATTTAATAGATTTTCCCCCAATCTTAATTTCATATTACAAATATATAGAGTTATTAGAATAATCCAAGGAATCAAGAAATTGAATTAACATTTTTTACCAATTAACAATCATCTTAATGTAATACAAAGAATTGACAATGATATATATATATATATATATATATATATATATATATATATATATATATATTAGAATAATCCAAGGAATCAAGAAATTGAATTAACATTTTTTACCAATTAACAATCATCTTAATGTAATACAAAGAATTGACAATGATATATATATATATATATATATATATATATATATATATATATATATATATATATATATATATATATATATATATATATATATATATATATATATATATATATATATATATATATATATATATATATATATATATATATATATGAGAGGGAGGGGGGGAGAGAGAGAGAGAGAGAGAGAGAGAGAGAGAGAGAGAGAGAGAGAGAGAGAGAGAGTAATAATTTGATCCTTTTGAAAAGAATAATCATCTACTTGGAACATATTTTATTTGGCCATTAATTCATGTAATCTCTTATTATTGTGCTTAATCAATTATCAATGGTCCCAAGTTAACCAGTATGTGAGGAACTCATATATTAATCATAGACCTCCAAGGATTGATGGATAGAAAAGTAATGAAATATAAATCTTGGAGATTCTAACAACATATTTCTAGAACAAGGAATACATATTGTTTAATATGTATTAGTGTATGATTAATTTCAACACCCGTGAGTTTGATGAATAACTCACATTAAACTTTGGCCTCAATTTTGTGTATTTGTGATTTATGAAGAAGAAAAAAATAACAAAGTTGATTATAATTCAAAACTGTATGTTGTTCTTCTAAGTCCATTAAACCAAAATCACACCCCTTATGTGCATCAATACATTCCAATATTGATTTATCAATTTCAAGCACATTATCATATGGTAAAAGAATCCTTGATAGTATGTAGTTTTAACCACCATATCATGAAGTGTTTTATGAGGCATTATAGTTTCCTTTGGTGGATATGTTGGAGTAGGTGACTATAAATATGTATTGAATAATAAAAATAGTAATAATAGATATGTAATTGGTGCGATGAAGTAGGATGAAGATGGTGACATATAATATGGATAATATGGTTGTTGTGAGTGTTCATTATGCATAATAGGTGAAGAAACATATTTGGAAGAAACCTTTTGTCTTTTCAATGCAACAAAGTGATGAGACATGTTAACATTATAATGTGTACCTTGATCTTCTTGATTTGTTGTTTCAAATTGTTTATCCTTTATAAGGAATACTTGTCCTCTTTCACCCTTATCATGGTCAATCTCACAAATAGCTTGTACTTCACTCACCATATTTTCTTGGTTTTTTTATGAATGTAAACTTATTGGATTCCCTATAGAAAATAGAACAATAAATGTTTAAATTTTCATTCTCAAGATCATATTGTCCTAAAAATTCATCAATTATTTTCTCTTGATCATACATAGAGATACCATTTGGACATACATGTTATATTGAAAGATTAAGATCATCATACATAGAGATACCATTTGGATATACATGTTATATTGGAAGATTAAGATCATCTAAGTTGCATTCATTGGGTATGGATTGTATAAATACATCACCTTTGGTTGGAACAATCCTCTCACCAATATCTTCTTCTTTTTAAAAATCTGATATGTTTGAACTACCTTGAAAATGCATCATTTTAAACAATTTTTTCTTCAAAAATCCCTTTTCATTTCTAATTACTCACAACAACTAGCTATAATATAAAATTGAATCTCACTTATAAGGCCTACTTGAAAACTCTAAAATAATGAACCTAAATTATTTACTACAACTCAAAGCTAAGGTATATGTTGATCAAACACTCTCTAAGGTGCATTGTTCCTAAACTGGCTCACTAAAACTTCAAGCCTTTAATACCTTTCCCCGAAAATGACAAAAAAAAATTAGGGATAAATTATAGCTCTACTTTTGATAATAAATGATAAATTTTATAATAAAGATTAAGATAACATACAAAGTGGGGCTGAGAGCATCTAGAACATGCAAAAGGAAACCTACAACGAAGAAAACAATTCTAGAGATAGGAACTATCACTTTCTAGTAGCTGGAACTACACACCAATCAAACAAAACAAACAATTTATTAAAATAAAACATCTCACCAAATTAACAATACTAAAATCAAACATTAATCAACTTTTCCAAACCAAAGTCAAAGCATAAATATCTAATAAAAATTAAACTAATAGAATTTAAATCTCACAACCATTAAAGTAAATTTAAACAATATTAATTAAATAAAATCAAACTAATTAAAATCACACAAGTACTAAAATAAGTTACAACTATCTTAATTAAACAAAATTAAACTAATTAAAATAACATAACTAATAAAGTAATTAAAGTTATAAAAGAAAACTAATTAGAATAACACAATTATAAATTAATGTTAGAATATTTAGAATAATTGAGGTGGGCTGAATTGGTTATCTTCAAGTCCAAATGTACCAATTCAACTTTTACTAACTTCTAATAACTCATTCAAACACATAAAACCACTCAGTCCATATAGAAACTCATCAACAAATTAACATATTCATACCTCACTTAACTCTTTGTTTAGTGTATGTCGACTAATAGTAAATAAAACAATAGTAAACAACATGCATCATGCATATATGACACAAGGATTTGATGTGGGAATCCAATTTGGGAAAAAACACTAAGTAACATGCTACCACTTTTCACTCTTCTAAAATGAGCTCGGTTAAGAGCCAACCCTATTAAAGGTTACAAAACATACTATTATATGTGAACTTATTATCACCTTGTTAGTAGTGGTCTAGTTAGAGGAGTTTGGATCATTCCATTAGAATGTTAGCTTGATTAAAGGATTTACAAAATGACTATTACGTCAACCTTGATTAAAGAATTTTACTACCATGATGGTTAGAAAGTAGCAACAAGTTTGATCTATTCAGATACAACTCACCTTGCAAATTTAGATATCCATTCAACTATTTTGTTGGTTCATTGACTATAATTCATTATCATCTCCTTCATTGATCTTCTTGGAAACCCTTCAAGCAATCACACTTAACCAATTGTTTCACTTCTCCTCTACTACTCTATTCTTCATAGGTTCTTATAATTACCAATCAACAATGAGCCAACCTTAGAAAACATCTCTTATGCCTCCTTGAATAGTTAACTATAATTTTTTTCTTGAACAATTCTATCCATGATTTATCCTTCTAATCCTTTCTTGATACTTCTAGAAACTTCTCTATAAATTATTTCCTATGATCACATAACAAACTCAATTTGTGCATGTAATATGCCACCTCATTAATCCTTATCATTGACATATTTTAACTAATTAAAAATTTCAACTATGTTAGCCTCAAACTCATTTTTTTCACAAATTGTTTATTTGGTGACACTTAATCATCATTATATAGCTCAGTCTCTACTGTTCTATCTCACTTGACTTATACTAGCTCACTCGGTCTTCACTATGCTTGATTTCTACTAAATTTTTTTTTTCATATTTATTGGCCATAATTATTACTCTGCTATCTCTTAAGTTTCATGATATTTTTTTTCAACTCCTTCATTGATCAACCAATATTCACTAGGATTTTCTTGTGTTTAACTCAGCACTTATATATTTCATACACTGAGTAAACAATACATCATCTTGTCAAAGACTAACTGATCAAGTGTCCATTGTAACTCTAACATAATTGCTCCTCTTTACTCAATAACTTCACTAGTTAATCTAGTTATCTCTCTTTTCAAATCCTCTTAATCAATCAACAAATTTGGCACTCTACACTATTAATGAATGTCTCTCTAGTAGATTGGACATCAATGACAACATAAAAATTGTTCCAATTGTTGTTTTCAATAATCTCCCTCTTTGGCATTAACAAAAATACCTCTAGTTACATATTCTTTAATATCCTTAGTTTCTTTTTTGTTCTCACATTTTACTCACTTACACTTCTCCCTATATGATAATAATTGTATATTCTTCAATGCTAACACCAACTATAATACCAACTATATTGGCTTGCCCTATCTCTTCTTGTGATTCATCTTCTAACTTTGATCACTAGATGGCAACACCTTAATCATATTCTACCTCTAATATGTAGCTTGTATGGTAACTACATATATTCTCCCTCAATTGTACTTCTCCCTCTATGATACCAATTATATATTCTTCAATGCTAATACCAATTATAATACCGATGGTATTGGCTTCCTCTTGTCATATCTCTTCTTTTCGTTCAAATTCTAACTCTGATCACTCCATGGCAACACCTCTAATCATATTCTCCCTCTAATATGTAGCTTGTATGTAATTTCATGTTGACATTAAGGTCAATTTGTCTATTAGTGACTTAACATTTAGTTAGTTGGTTTCATTGCTACCAAGCTCTATAGTTTGTACCAAGCTTATCATTCATCTAGCAATGTTATCCAAGTGTTTTACTTGCTACCAAACTAAACAATCAAAATGCAGTTCATGTCAACCTTCACTATGTCTATTGAGCATCTGATACAGTTTACTATATCACTCAAGCATAGTAAAATCTACCAAGCTATCTAGTAGAAATGATGAAGATCTTAGTGTTAATGAAACTCTATAGTGTTAACCAAGTTCTATAGTATCTACATAGCTTGTAGTGTTAACAAAGTGAATCTAATGTTAATTGAGTCATGCAATGTCAACTGAGTGATTTAGTATCTAAAAAGTTTCTTAGAGTTCACTGAATCATATAGAGTTGATTGAGTTCCAGCTACTTGAAGTGATCAATATGGATGGAGCTTTAACTTCAACTGAGTGCTAGAATTTTTTGAGTGTTGATAATGTTTATCAAGTGAGAACATCACCAAGTTTTCTTCAAAACCTGAGTTATAGAAATGACCCAAATTTGTGAATTATGATTAATTTGGTATTATAGCTAACTCCAAAAGGCAATTAATTGGATTGATATATATGTAATTCATTATATCATATCCAAGATGTAATCAAGTATGAGTATGTAAAGAAGTAAGAAGAAGATGAGTGCAACTTGAAGAAGGCTACAAGAAGTATATGGTATAGCAAAGACTTATCTATCATAGTTAGATGATCATTGCAATTCAAGGAATCTCACAAAACAAATCATAGTTGCAAATAAGATATCAGCCACTGATTCATTCTAATAGGTGCATTAGTAAAACCCTTTAACCAAGTGGACTTAACAGTCTTTTTCTACATCTCCTAATAGAGTGCATACCTCACTGTATGTTTGTAAATCATTTAACAAGCTAGACCTAACAATCCTTATTGCTCCTAATAGGGTAGATCACTAGAAGTGGCCAATTGTAACCCTTAATAGGCCAAATTTATACTACAATACTAAAGATTGTGAGTATCATCCCCACCCTAGTTTTGCTTTCTATTTGAAAGGTTTTTAGGTCATCATATCTTGTGTCAAAGTCTTATAAATGTTTTATTTCTTTTATTCTTTCATGCATGGAATTAGATCAAAATAATATATGAAGGATTAATTGGTGAAGTGAGTTAATATTTAATTGGTTACTGATTCACTCTCCCTCACTCATTTTTATATAGGATAGTAACTTTACATATCTTCTCCCTCTTTGACAATAATGCTAAATTCATCATCCATAACATATATCTCCCTCTTTTTTATATCATACATATCATTCTTCACTTTGTCACTATCTAATTGATATTTCAAAATCACATTCTCTTTCATCTTTACCTTGACCTTTTGTAGTTACATCTATTCATGCTTATGTCCATTTTTTACAATCTTTAGGAAACTCCTAAAGTGTGATCTCATGCATCAATGTGTAAGATATTATGATCATAACATTTGATGTAATACAACATCACTTCTCAACTTTCTTCAAATAGGGGAATGACCCATAACTTACCTCTTAGGTACTCAAATGTATCCTTAGGTAATACTTTAGTGAATATATTAGTTATCTTCTCCTTTGTGTTCACATACTCCAGTCTCACTTCTTTGTCTTGTACTAATTCTCTTAAGTAATGAAACCTGATAGCAATATGTTTGGCCTTTGTGTACATCACAGGATTCTTAGATATGTTTATAATACTTGTTTTATTGCAATATACCGCAAGAGGTTTAGTAATCTCTTCCTTCACACATTTCAACAATTCTTGATCCACACAATGTTTGAATAATTGATCACTATAGCAACATACTAAGCCTTCATTGTTGTCATCACCCAAAAATGATCATCTAGAGTATGACCCCTTTTCTATCAATTTTTGCATAATTTATCTAGGGCTTATCTTTGATCAAATCCTCAAAAATATATTTATTCAATTATAACCTATGGTTTGACCACTTTATCATAAGTCTTTTATTTAATTGAAAGAACATGCTCCCTTTTAATTAAATAAAAATTCCCACGTCCCACTTATCTAAAGTGTGCATACATAAGCATTATTCCTATTTTTAAAATAAGAGGAAAAGGAATTTTTTTCTACACATGAATGCACAACTTTTTATGTGAAAGGAATCTGCTATTTTTAAAATAACTTTAATTTTTCTCCATGCATTTCTTTCTCTCTCAAAAGTCAACTATTAATTGTGATTGGTAGAGATGCTTGTGCACATGTACCACCCAAGATTCATTATCCTCCTTTGATTATGCCTCTTTTTCCTCTTAATACCTACTACCCATTTATCTTTAAAAGGAGTGATCTTTCCTCATTCTCTCATCTTATACACTCTTTATAATGTTATATTATAGGGTTTCTTTCTAACTTTGGAGTTTTGAAAGAATTGGAGAACTCTTGCATTTTCATTGCATATTTTCTTTCTCGTTCTTGCATTATGGTATTTTAGTTTAGATTTCCTTTTTTTTTTCTAAACTAGATCACCTAATCTAAATAGGGGGTTTCTAATATTTCATACTTGTTAGCTTGCATCTTGCATCTCCTTTAGTTTAGTTTTCATCTTGCATTGAATACTCATTTAAGGATTATTGGATATTGGCACTCATTGCCTCTACTCTTTGAATCTCTCATTCTATGGTATGCCTTGCAATTGTTGCATATCTTTGGTTCATTTAAGAGCCAAAATTTCACTTCTATCACCTTTGAACATAATAGATAGAGAGCTATAAATCACCTCTTAAGATGCTCTCTTTCATGGGTATTTTGGAGAATAATGGTTTATAGAAGTGTGGCACTTTTTGTACACACATTTTTTGGCACCCACCATGGGGCTTGAACCAAGTTTCTAGCTCCATTTTCTTGCATTTTTTTTTTTGAATTTGGTAGTTTAACTTGTTGGTATTTAATTTGCATTCCTCATTTCTAGTTTTTCCAACAACTTATTGGATCTAATCAAGTGGTTTTGTGTAGTTCTTACTTTGGTTTTCAAAGCTAACCCTTGTGCAAATTGATTTGAAGGCCAAAACCCTAAGTTTTGAAATATTTGATCATATCTTCTAAAAAAATTGAACTTCAAATCCAAAATCTATTTTTTTAGGTTGGTAATGAATCAGAGATGACTTGATCCAAAAATCAAAAAAATTTTGAGCTAATTTATGTGGTTTATAATTATTTTTTTTGTTTTTGATGAAAAATAATTTTTGGTCACAAATCAATGATTTTTTCAAAAACATTTACATTTTTGGAAAGGAATATGAATTCTATATGGGGTTATTTCTTTGTGTTTTGAATTTAGATGTCATATTAAGTCTCAATAACTTGATTTGCAAAAAAAAGTTTATTTTGAGAATATGGGTCCTTGTGGCCCAAATTAAGACATAACCCTAAAATTATTTCATTTTTGGAAATATAATTTATTTATCTTGTAGGTTTCTTCTTTTTAGTTTCATTTTTGGGGTCAAAATCCTTGAATAAAAAGCCAATCTTGTTGATTAGGTCTAAAGGAAAAAAATAAAAAATAAAAAGCCATTTTGGTGATTAGCTTGCACTTTGTTTGCACATTGTTCAATACATGATATGAGTTATCATTTTGAACAGAATCAACTAGTTTGATGTATTTTATTTAAATTTTCTTATTCCTTCATGATTTCATGTACTTGATTGAAGCTTGTGAAGCCAACTTGGAGGTCAAAGGAGCAAAAAATGGAAAGTGTGAAATGAAGGTGCACCCATTCCAAACCTTTTTATTTTCTTTGTAAATATTGATCATTGAAAAATAATTCATTTCTTTTGGTCAATTTTTTTGATGTGCCTTCCCAACATTACAAAAAAGGGCTTAAAATGAATCATGTACACTTGGAATTGGGCTTAAAAATGAACCCCTTCATCTTTTAATCCCCAAGGTTTTCTTATTTATGTTTCCTTTTTGCATCCTTGTTAAGGAGTTTGAGGGTAGAATAAATAAGGGATCTTGATTTTTATTTTTAGTAACCTTCCTAAATATGTGATCACTCTATGGGATGACCTCAACTCCTGTGTTTTTATAGAGTATAAATAGGATGAATTAAATTGAAAGACATGCCTCTTGGAAGTAGCAATATTGTTAATCTTGGATAATCTTGAAAGAAATTTAGACCTTTGGGAAGTGAAGGTGTAGAGTGGGTTACCATTTTCTCCTCATTGTTTGGTAGTATTCTCTTTCATCTATAGATTTAGGCCCCACGTACCTTGCGTATATTGAGGACATCCCCTAGTTGAGCTTGTGCATCCTTGTAGAAACCTTTAATAGGTTGTTGGTGTGTTTTATGTACTTTAATGTTTAAAACCTTCCCTAATTGGAACAAAAGGGGACACATCCATCAAATTGAGCCTTGTGATTTTTTTCCTTTTTACATGTTTTTAGTACGTATTTTTATCTAAACAAAGCCCTAAAAACCATAAAAAATTCAAAAAAAAATTAAAAAATCATAAAACTTCAATATATATATATATATATTAAAAACTCTAAAAAATATTTTCCTCAAAGTCAAAACATCAAGTATAAACACTTTTCTTGTGTTTCTTGCTAGGGGAGTTTCATCATTTGACTTGTTTAAAATGACTCTTTGGTCTTAGCGCTCTTGGTCTTTTTCATCTTCATGGTCTAAGTCATTTTACTAAGACCCTCTTTTTTTGAAATGGTTATCTTGATCTCTTTACTACACTCTTTGATTAGGAAAGATGCTCATTTTTCATCTCACTCGATCTATCTACTTGGTTATTTAGTTATTGGGATTCTTGCTTGGCTCTTGACTATAGTTAGTAGTGTCATGATTTTCTTGGAAACTTTTCTTGACAAGTCATTCTCTCATTGCTACCTAACTTGGAAAGTGAACACTACTTCTCTAGTTTGTACATCAAGTTATCTTGTGTCACTTTATTAGCTTCTTCTAGTCTCCTTCATGCTCGATTTTGTATCTACCTCTATGGTCTTTAAACCTTGTGCTACCAAACCTCAACCACTTCTTGATGATCCTAAGTTTCTTCTCTTGCTAGGAAGCTACAAACCTATACACTTGATAAAAAAATTTGAAGAGACCAATCACCTCATTTACCTTAATCTCACTAAGGAAATGATAAGAACATACTCTGAATTCAAGGAAATGGTATAAGAGATAATGGCATCCTTAAATAAATATTTTTTAAACTCATCTTCTTCTTCAAGGTCTACACATTGTACTCCAAGACATCAATTATCTTCATCTTCTAGATCCAAAGACCCCTTGAGAGAGAAAGGAAGTAACACCTCCTCTGAGCATATGCCAATGTTTTGTGATGGACCTATCTTTGATTAAGATGAGAATGAAAGAAAAGGGCCTAGGCATACTTTTGAGAGAACTTTTGCTACTTTTAGATATTCATAGTATATGGTTCTTAAGACCTTAGTTGCAAACAAGATCATTAGTTTAACATACAAATCTAGACCTTATGAACTTGAGGTAAAACTTCCATGGTGGAGAAATGATCACTATTATGGCTACCATAGAAAAAAAATGTCATGAGACTAAATATTGAATTGATTTGAAACATAAAATTCAAGATCTTATTGATGATGGGATCATTGAAGTTACAATCTCTAATGACCCATGTGATGAGGATACTTCTCTTGAGAAAGATCATATTAATGAATTGATGTCTAGTGATGGTTTCCTTGATACCTCCACTTCTTCTAACACTCATGAAGCTCCTAAAATGTCAAAGATTTCTAACATACCTATTAGAATGGGGTTTTCATTGTACCAAAAGACCGATCTATCAATGCTTGATACAACCACTCAACTTATAGTACACATAAGACAATTAAGCCCTTCTCAAGAATCTTGAGGGGAATGTTGAATAAATTTCTAATAATCTCCCCCTCAATGTTACTTGAGGTTTTGAGGATTCAAACCTATGACCAAGCTTTGATACCACTTGTTAGAATGGGGTTGTTGTTGCACCAAAAGACTAATCTATCAATGCTCGATATAACCACTCAACTTATAGTACATAGGAGGTGCTTAATTCCTTTTCATGGATCTTGAGGGGAGCACTAAATAATTTCTAACAATACTTCCATCAAAAAAAGAACCTAATGCTTTCTGCACTAACTATGTGTAACCTCAAGGGCTGCCTTTAAAACAAATTTAGGCTAATCTTCACATGGTTGCAAACCTTTTTCATACTACTAAGTCCAAAGAGACTCAACCTTCATGTGATGCTATGCAAACTATGCCCACTTTAACTAGTCCTTTGGTACCTCTTCAAGATTCTATTATGCAAACCTTACATGCTCCCTTTTTCTTAGAAGTGTCTCTATGTCAAGAGGACTCTCAAAATGATAAAGTTATAAATAAAGATCAAGATCAAGCACCCTTTCATCTAATTTAAGAGGTCACCTTTCAATATCCTAGGTCTTTTCCATCTTCCAAGCGTGATGAAGATACTACTTCCACTATATCTATTGATCTTATTGAAAATTGTGAGAAACTCACAATGCCTATGCTACCTAAAGAAACTTGTCAAGATCAAAGTATCCCCTTATGTTATACTTCTCCATATTTACTTAAAACAAATGCTCAACCTTCAAATTATCCTATCAAAGGTGTTTCTCTTTGGTCCGCCTCACAATAGGTGTGCAATAATCATGCCCAAAGCCTTACTTAGGAATAGTTTATTCAACCTAAGGATTATTTCTCCCACCACGAGGTGTATTTAATTTGTCAACCCAGTGATGTATACTTGAAATGGTTGGCATGGCATGTGCACTAGGTTCCTTGAAGAGTCATTATGCTTATGCTATAGTAAAGTAAAATGCACTTAACTCCTTATTGAAATGAATGTTGGAAATGCAACTCTATGCTAAACTATATCAAAACCCAAACCATCCACAAAAAATGCTCTTGTAGATGCTATAGGAAGAAACTATAACTGCTATCTAAAATAGTGGAAATGCTAGAAGTAAATCTACATTACTCTAATCTATTCCACCTCCCAAGTGGGCCCCCTTGGTTGGCTTATGCTAATCTACTAACATAAAATGTAAACCAAGAACTACTTCATTATATTTCAAAAACTCCTTACATAAGAACAATACGTAAAACTGCAAATAACTTGCTACAAGATACAATAATGTTTTTCCATAAAAAAATTCCAACCTCTTCAAACTATTGATCCAATCCTTATAAATAGAGGATTGACACTTATTCTAAAATAGAAAAGAAAATAAAATTATTGAAGATATGCCAAAGAAGAAGAGGGAAATATAATAGCCTGTGAAATGAGCAATGAAGTTTGGGCAACCAATTCAACACCATAGTAAATGTAGAGGGAATATAGCTGTTAGAATTTCTTTAGAAAAACTGAGAGTGGGGGGGGGGGCGGGGGGGTGGGGGTGGGTGAATTAGTTATTCAAGGTCCAAATGTCCTATTCAAACTTTTTACTAATTATAGTGAAATCATTCAACCATTCATCCATCCAAACTTTAGCTTATCTAATCAACAAGTTACTGTAAATCAACATGCAAGTATAACACACACGAAATCAACACATGACACAATGATTTATGTGGAAACCCAATTTGGAAAAAACCACCAGTAACATGCTACTCAATTTTCACCCTTCTAAAGTGATGCCCTATGAAAGGCCTACATTATTAAAGGCTTACAACACACTGTTAAATGTGACCTTGTTAGAGGATTTAACCATCCTATTAGAAATGGGCCTGGTTAGAGGACTTTAGAACATTCACTTGGAATGCCAACCTGTTAAAGGATTTTCAAATGTCTATTAGGCCAACCTAAGTCCATAAGATTTTTAGATCTAATACAATTGCTAAAGAGTATTAGAAAATCTTGACCTGACTACAACATACAACTTATCTTGCATATCTCAGATCACTTCTTAGCTCATACCCTTGCCTGGCCTTCAATCTTTGCAACTCTTAAGAGTTTTCCTTCCCTTTCAAGCTTTGTCTCCTTGAGTCTCCATACTCAATGTACCAGTGCAATCATCTCTTCATGACCAATCATATAAGTAGAGCCTCTATGCTCTTTCTTCTCCTAGATGTCTTCTCCTTGACACCCTTCTAACCACTTCGCAGTTTGGCTCTTCAATGGGAACAATATCAGTAGCTCTATGCTTCTTGGTTAATGACATCTTAAATATAAGTCTTGGAGTTCCCTTTCCTACTCGATTCTTCCATTTTCAATTTCAATTCACATGGATTAGGTAGGATTCATTGTATCTAACCCACATTCTATTTCCTCTAGAAACTTCTTGAATAATCCTTTAGAATTCACTTTAAAATGGTTTACATAAGATTCTGTGCCAACAACTCATCATCCTTATCTTCCAACTTGTTCATAAAATTCAATGCAACCACTATGTCAGCTTGGATTTGGAAAATATTCATTATTTGAAATAATACAATAGCTTGGCACTATTGAAATACTGGTCCTCGACACATACTGTGTTACTTGGCATCAACTATTCTGTTCCTGATGCTCTGCACTTGAAGATCACTAAATGCCAACTAAATTTCTTTTGATACTCGGCACTTGATCGTCACTTGGCACTTGAAGATCACTCAAAAAATACTAGAAATGTCTATTACTTGGCTCCTACTAAGAATTTTGGTTGCTTCAACTAACTTGCTCAACACCTACTGATGATCTTAGTTAAAGCTTTGTAGTCAACCTTTTTACAACTTCTTCTTCCAATATATCTAAGTGTGACCAACCTCTATATCTTTGGGTATGTCATTAATACATTACTTAACCATAGTCTTAACTAATCCCTGCACTTCATTACAACATTATAACTCAACATTTCCTTTAGGTGCTCTTGTTACATCTTGTTGATCAAATCCTCTTCATCAATCAACTAAGTGATAGTGCTTGGATCTTATAAGAAAATATCATCCCTACAAATAGTAGGTTTGACATCAATGGAAAAAAAATGATTGAAAACATTCTTTAATAACAATCTTCCTCTTTGATCTTCAACAACAATGAGCTTTTCAATAATATTTCCAACAATCTCCCTCTTTAGCATTGATGGCAAACCAAACTGGTCAACCATCAGACTAAACTTATTCCACCAAAAGCTTACTAGGTTATAATAGTAAGTCAAATGCCAAAAAGTAAATTGTAACATCACATCTCCTACTACTATTTTGATTATTTCATTTCACTTCTCCCTCTTTGAGCTGTTGTATCCTTTATCTTTATCTTTCTCCCTTTGTATTATTCATCTTTTTTTGTTATGATCAACCTTTGAAATCTCCCTCTATCTTTATTCTAGTTGTCTACTATCTCCCTCTTTTTTTGATCCTTTATCTTCAACAGTTGTTGATCAGTTGTTCACTTCTCTCTCTTTGACAACAATGCCAAAGACATATTAGCATCTTAATATGTAGATGTAGCTCTTACAGGTTCATTTAATGTCTCCCTCTGTCACCTTGCTTGTGATTGATTTGAAATTTCAACACTTCTACTACTTTAGGCGTGGATCCCAAAGTAAACATCCTCTGCATCAATGTGTAAAATCTTCAACATTCTACTTATTTGATGTAGGGAATTCTTTCTTTTTGGTTCAAGTAGCCTTAGCTAGGGGTATCACCCCTAACTTACCTCTAAGATACTCAAAAGAATCTTTAGGTAGTGCTTTTGTGAAGATATCAGTAATCTATTCCTTTGAGCTAACATATTCCATTTTCACTTGTTTGTCTTCCACCATCTCTCTTACATAGTGATACTTGATTGCAATATGCTTAGTTTAAGTATGCATTACTGGGTTCTTTGATATATTGATAGCACTTGTATTATCACATTAAAGTGTCACAAGCTCAATTACTTCTTCCTTCATACCTTGTAGCAAATGTTTGATCCATACAATGTTGGTGCAATTTATAGCAGCTACCACATATTCAACTTCAGCACTAGATTGTGAGGTGTAGCTTTTCTTTTTGCTTGTCCATGTAATCAAGCTCTTTCCTAAGAAAAGTGCTCCTCCATTGGTGACTTTTCTATCATCAATGTTACCTCCCCAATTTGCATTAGTGTAAGCTTTCAGTTCAAACTTCTCATTCCTCTTGTAGTATAAACCAAAGTGATCAGTTCCTTTTAGGTATCTAATTATTCTCTTCACTACTGTTAAGTGATTTTTTCTTGGATTGGTAGAAAATCTTGCTGCTATTCCAACAACTAATGCAATTTTTGGTCTACTATATACAACATATTGTAGCTTTCTAATCATTGACCTATACATTGTCTAATTTACTTCAAAAGATTCATCATTCTTGGATAGTTTATGACCTATTTCCATTAGTGTGCTAATTGGTTTTGAGTCTTCTAGCCCAAATGTTTTGTTTACTTCCTTGATTTATTTGTATTGAGTCACAAATATGTCATGCTTCAACTTATGTACTTGTAATCCAACAAAGAATTTGATTTCTCCAAACATTGACATCTCAAATTCATGCTTCATTTGATCAATAAAATCTTTGCATAAAACATCTTTTCCTCTAAATATTATGTCATCAAAAAATATTTTTTATATCAAAATATCTTTACCTTCCTCAGCTTTGATGTACAAATTGCTATTGTCATCTATTCTTTGAAATCCTATATTTACAAGATATTTGTGCAACCTTTCATACCATGCTCTAGGTGCTTGCTTTAATCCATAAAGTGCTTTGTGTAGCTTGTAGACCATGTCCTTGTTCTTCTCATCAACAAATCCCTCTAGTTGTTCTATGTAGACTTCCTCTTCTAGTATACCATTCAGAAAAGAAGACTTCATGTCCATCTGGTAGACTTTGAAACTTTTATATGCAATGTATGCAAGTAATATTCTTACTCCTTCCATTCTTGCAACAAGGACAAATGTCTCTCCATAATCCAATCCTTCTTCTTGTGCATAGCCTTTGCAAACTAATCTGGCTTTGTTTCTTGTTATTTAATCATTCTCATCAAGTTTTTTTCTAAACACCCATTTGGTACCAATCAAATTCTTATCAACTAGTCTGAGAACTAGAGACCAAGTTTTGTTCTTCTCAATCTGATCTATCTCTTCTTTCATGGCCTTATACCAGTCATCATCTTGTAGTGCATCTTTGACTATTTTGTGTTCAACCTTTCTTAGTAGACATGATTCATTCCTTAACCTATTCCCTATCATTGGTCTAGCATCTTTACCACAAATGATTTGATCTATAGGGTGATGTCTTCTTACATACTTGGCTAATCTAGGTTCAATCCTTCTTTCCATATTTGATCCTTCAGCTTCAGAGTCATTTTGTTCTTCTTCATCTAGTATTTCATCATTTCTTTCTTGCATACTATTTTTAGAATCACTATGTGCATTTTCTACATTCTACAGCTTGGCTTTTGAATGTAACTCAACATTCACTAGTTGAGACTCGGTAGATACTGAAGTTTGTTGCTGATTCCAAACTTGATTTGCAACATTTTCTTCAACTGTCATTCCTTTGTAGAAGTATACAAGATATCTATAGTCCTCTATTTTCTTTGACTCATCAACTTCAACTTCTGCATGCTCATCAAAATTTATATTTTCACTCTCCGCAACTTTGTTAGTGTTAGTATTGAAACACTTATATGCCTTACTTTTGGTGGAGTATCCAAGAAATATACCTTCATCACTTTTGCATCAAACCTACCATTTCTAGTGTCTTTTAGAATATATAATTTACAACCAAACACTTTGAAATGTTTAACATTAGGTGAATGACCATACCATAATTCAAAGGGTTTTGCATTTTTAAAATTCTTGACTTGAACTCTATTCAGTGTATAAACTACAGTACTTATAGCTTCTCTCTAGTATTTTAGTGCAAAATTTTTCTCCATCATCAAGGTTTTAGCATAGTCAATCACTATCCTATTTCTCCTTTTAGCAATACCATTCTATGGTGGAGTTCTTGATGCTGATGTTTTCCTTTTGATACCTTTGTCATTGCAAAATGTTTGAAACTCTCTTGATGTGAACTCACCTCCTCTATCTAACCTTAGGCATTTCAAGTCCTTTCCTGTTTCCTTCTCAAATCTAGCCAAATACCACTTGAACATTTGGAATGCATCAAATTTTTTCTTTAAAAACATAGTAGTCATCATCTTGGAATAATCATCTACAAATAGTATTATGTATCTATCTCCTAGGTAGCTTTGCACTTCTATTTGACCACATAAGTCTACATGAACTATCTCTAGTACTTCTTTGGAAGTGTATGTTTTACTTTTGAAACTAGACTTAGTCATTCTCCTTAGTTGACATTGTTTACACATTGTGTTTTTAGGTTTCTTCTACTTGGGCAATCCTCTGACTTTCTTTTTGTTGCTAATACTAATCAAATTATCAAAGTTAACATGACACAACATTTTATGCCGTAACCATACATCATCAAGTCTAAAAAAAAGACATGTTGCTTCTTCCATATTTAGGTAAAATAGATTACTCCTATTTTGTTCACCTTTTCCTATTAGATTTCCATCAGTGTCATAGATCTTGGCAATTTTGTTTCCAAATTCAACTTTGCAACTTACATTGCCTAATTGTGATATACTCAACAAGTTGTAGTTCAATCCTTCAACATAGTATGCATTATCACATGAAATTTTCTCTATAAGTTTGATAGAGCCTTTTCCTTTGATTTGACATGGAGCATCATTACCAAATCTAACACTATTTCCATCATATTGAATAAAGGTAAATAACTTACTTTTATCTCCTGTCATGTGATGTGAGCATCCACTATCTATGATCCACTTGTCATTCTTGTTCACATAGGTAACTAATGTTGTTGCTTCACCTTCATCTTTGTCTAATTCATCCTTCATGGCTACATAGACTACTTCATCATCATTTTCATCAGAGTCTTCTTCAACAATGTAGCATCTCTTTCTTTTCTCTTTGTAATCTTTGTTGTCACCTTCTCTTTTGTTCTTGAACTTGTTTCCTTCTTTATAGTTTTTCTTCTATGAACATCTTGTAGCTATATGACCTACTTCATTACAATTGAAACATATGATAGGAAGCTTACCTTTGAATTTTCCTTTACCTCTATGGAATCCCTTGGCCAATAGTGCTTGTAACTATTCCACATCTTCCTCATCTATGCTGCTATCACTAGATGCATGTTTTTCTATTCTTCTTCTCTTGCTTGATGTGTCCTCCTTAGTGTCTTTTATTGTCATCTTGGCTTTGAAAGTAGATTCAAGGTTCTCAGGTCTATAGTTGTCAAAATTGGATAGCTTAAATGCAATAAGTCTTCCAACTATTCCTTCAAAATTTAATGTGTTCCCTTGTACACATCTCAGCTCATGGATGGCTAAAACTCTTATAGCATAGATAAGAAGCAAAGTTCTTAAGTATTTTTTGATGGATGTTTCTTCTTCTAGTTGTCCACCTAGACTTCTTATTGCTCTCACCACTTCTTTTATTCTTGCAACATACTGAGCAACAATTTCACCTTCCTCCATCTTCATGTCATCAAACTTCCCCCATCTTCATGTCATCAAACTTCCCTCTTAAGCTTTCTCTCTTTTCTCTCTAGACATTCTGATCACCTCCATAGATATCTAATATGGTTTTCCACATTTTAAATGTAGTGTTACAATCTTTGATGTCATCATAATCAGCATAGCTAAGTGCATATGAAATTTCCAACATTACTTGGTTATGCTCCTTCTTTTTGTTTAAGTCATCTGCAATGAGGGGTCCTACTGGAGTTACATGCTCTATTCTAATTGAGGTTTGTGCCTAGTCACCTATTGATCCAAGGTGGAATTTCATCAAACTCTTCCATCCAGCAAAGTTGTCTTTATTGAGCTTGGGAACTTCTCTCTTGGACATCTTGATCTTCCTGCTTATAGTACCTTGAAACTAAATCAGTAGATGGCTCTGATACCAATTGTTAGAATTGCTTTAGACTAACTAAGAGGGGGGGTGAATCAGTTATTCAAGGTCCAAATGTCCTATTCAAAATTTTCACTAAGTATAGTGAAATCATTCAACCATTCATCCATCCAAACTTTAACTTATCTAATCAACAAGCTACTATAAATCAACATGCAAGTATAATACACAAAAAATAAACACATGACATAGTGATTTACATGGAAACACAATTTGAGAAAAACCACGAGTAACATGCTACTCAATTTTTACCCTTCTAAAGTGATGCCCTATGAAAGGCCTACCCTATTAAAGGCTTACAACACACTATTAAATGTGACCTTGTTAAAGGATTTAACCAGCTTGTTAGAAGTGGGCCTAGTTAGAGGGCTTTAGAACATTCACTTGGAATGCCACCTTATTAAAGGATTTATAAATGGTTGTTAGGCCAACCTAAGTTCGTAGGATTTTTCAAATCTAATACAATTGCTAAAGAGTATTAGAAAATCTTGACTTCACTACAACATACAACTTATCTTGCACATCTCAGATCACTTCTCAGCTCATACACTCATTTGGCCTTCAATCTCTACAACTCTTAATAGTTTCCCTTCCCTTTCAAGATTTGTCTCCTTGAGTCTCCATACTCAATGTACCAGTGCAATCATCTCTTCATGACCACTCGTAGAAGTAGACCCTATGTGCTCTTCATTCTCATAGATGTCTTCTCCTTGACACCCTTTTGACCACTTCGTAGTCTGGCTCTTTAGTGGAAATAGTATCAAAAGCTTTATGCTTCTTTGTTTATGAATTCTTAAATAAAAGTCTTGGAGTTCCTTTTCCCACTTAATTCTTCCATTTTTAGTTTCAATTCGCAAGGATTAGGTAGGATTCATTGTATCTAAACCACATTCTATTTTCTATAGAAACTTCTTGAATAATGCTTTAGAATTTTCCCAAAAATGGTTTACATAAGATTTTGTACCAACAACTCATCATCCTTATCTTCCAACTCATTCAAAAAATTCAATGCAACCACTATGTCAGCTCAGATTTGGCGAATCTTCATTATTTGAAATAATGCAGTAGCTCGACACTATTGAAATACTAGTGCTCAGCATATACCGTGTTACTCAACATCAACTATATTTTTCCTGATGCTCGGCACCTGAAGATCACTAGTCACCAACTAAATTTTTTTTGATGCTTGACACCTGATCTTCACTCAGCACTTAAATATCACTCAAAACATACTAGAAATGTCTTTTACTCAACTTCTACTAAGAATTTTCTCTGCTTTAACTAACGTTCTCGGCATCCACTGATGATCTTAGTTAAAGATTTGTAGTCAAACTTGTTACAACTTCTTCTTCCAATATATCTAAGTGTGACCAACCTCTGTATCTTTGAGTATTTCATCAATGCATTACTTAACCATTATCTTAACTAATCCTTGTACTTCATTACAACATCATAACTCAACCTTTCCTTTAGGTGCTCTTGTTACATCTTGTTGATCAAATCCTCTTCATCAATCAACTAAGTGATAGTGCTTGGATCTTATAAGAAAATATCATCCCTACAAATAGTAGGTTTGACATCAATGGAAAAAAAATGATTGAAAACATTCTTTACAATAGTCTCCCTCTTTGATCTTTAACAACAATGAGCTTTTCAATTAGATTTCCAACAATAGCAACACTTATTCCCTACATTCCTAGAATAATGGCTCCTCCTTTGTAGTAGTCATGTCTTCTGGTGCCATAATGATTCCTCTACTATAGTTGGGCCTTGACGCTCCTTCTTGAATATTGTCCACCACTCTCCAACTTCTTCCTTTTCTAGCAATTTAGTCACAATGCATAAATATTTATGCAAATAAGCATAATCAAACTAAACCTAGATATTAGAAAACACATTCTAATGGTTATATGAGATACTGCATTATATGTATAATATTGGAAAAATATTACATCTACCCATGCTTTAATAGTTCTATCTAGACTTTATCATAAATTCAACTAGTTATGAGTTCACAAATATCCTGGTAGTATTAAAAAAAGAGTATTAAAATTAATATAAAATAGAGGCAATAATTGGCCACATCTCTCCTATTAAATCTACTTATGAGTTTATTGATGGTCCTGGCCATGTTTCTCACTCTAAAGATGCTGATATCCCTACTAATGATCCATTTGCATCTTTTAAAATCCATCCTTGGTCCTTGTCCATCTAAGATAAAACCTTCAAACCTTCCTTCAATATTAGGACGTTATGCTCCTCCATCTCCTACTTACACTCCTAGCTCATCACCTAGCTCTCCCATCATAGCTCAAGGTCAACAAAGATACACATCCTTGAACCCTTCACATCCATATATCCATATGAACTAGTCATATAATCCTTATTCATCCATAAATTCCAAGTCTTTTGCAAGAAATTTGGATGATCAACATAAGAAATAGATGAATCTATTGAAATATGAAAATCACTATGTCCTATCTAATCTACATGTGAAAAAGGAAAAAGAAAAAATATATAACAGGCCATAAAGGTCCACTAATAAAAAAGTGAAATCAAAGAAAAAATGGGTTCCTAAATCCATCACTAAATAAATGTGCTCTAAAGCATCCAAAAAAATAGAAAAAAAAAAGTTATATGGATTCCCAACTCACTTTTGAAAGACATGAATACTGAAAACAAATCAAATTTGGCATTCAATCTTTCATCTTCCTCAAAATATTGTGAGTCCTTCCACTTCATCTTCCTCCAAAATTACTTTACCACCTCATACATCTAATCCTCAAGCTATTTCATCCATGATTCCTACATCATTCCATCATCCTTCAAGGTGTGTGTCAACTTTTATCTTGCGTACTTTTTCACTTATCCTTATGCAATCTTTTCAAACCTACATTTCCCTACTATCCATCCTCCTTATAGCCTTGCAAAGAATAATAGTTTATCCTCCATATGCTCTTTCTACTACCATTTCCCTTTAATCACCCTATCAACATCTTTGAGAATACCATTTTTTGGTCTTGTCTTATCATAACCTATCCTTCCAATAGGAGCACTATTCATTCTATCTAAGAAAAAATATTCTTAATTTTTTTTTTTTTAAATCAACAAATAAGAAAGGAAAAAAATGCCTTGGCAAAAGCCTAGTAAATAGGAACTATCATAGCAAAATTAAAGAGAAATAATTCATACTATGGTGAAAACCACTTCTAGTGGCACCTTGGGAAAGTACCATGATGAAAACCTATCAAACATGCATCATGCGTAATTCTTCCATCATCCATTTCTTTGATCTTGTCTCTTTGATCTTGAAAATGTTGAACTATCCTTGTGTATTGGTTATATTATCTGTCAACTTCCCTATTATGCTTTCTCATACACTCATAGAATTTATATCTAGCTTCATGCTTACTTCTGTATCCTTTCACTTTCCTATCCAATTGACCTCTTGGTATTGATCACATAATGAAAAATATGGTTATCATAGGCCTCTTCACATTTACACTCTTTTGGGATATATACTTTGATAATATCTAGTCATTTTTCCTTCACACTATCTTTCTTATTGGCTCACACTTTTTATCCCATATTCTATCTTGGTTATTGTCTGCCACTTTCTATCCTTTATGCTATCTCGATCACTATCTTTGATTACTTATTATATATGCTATCTTTCTTAATAGCTTCCATTTCTTATCCAAAAAATGCTTGATATGGATATCTTTCCCTAGATTGGGTACTCTTGAGGAGCCAGTCCTTGAAGATCACTTTCACTCGCTTCATATTCCTTACCTATCCAATCTATTCTTATCCACCAACTTGCTACTTTATCATACCTTTCATCTTGCCTAATACTAGAACAAAATGATGTGATCTTGGTTAAGAGCTAGTCAATCCTTCCAAGTAGTGAAAACTTGGAAATAGGCACTACTTGAGACTCTAACACTTATGTCTATCTATATCTTTCTTTGTGGTCATACACCATTGATCTCATATTTCCTTTTCCTTGACTAGCTTGGGATTGAGTCTTGCATCTGGGTCTAGGGGGCATAGATTTCTTAGTTTATCAAGGTCTCTTTGTCACATTTGGGTTTCTTTTGTAACTCCCAAACAATATTTTTCAACACTTTTGATTGACATCTAGTGTTTTTCAACACTTTGGTAGACTCGAGTCCTAAAAAGATAGTCACGTGAATTTCACATATGCACTTAAACTAAAATTGGATGAGACATGGTGGCTTTATTTTTATTTTTGTGTTTTCTATGATGATTTCTTTATTGAGTGTTCCCTTTTTAATAGTCTCTCAGGGATGTCATGGACTAGAATACTGGGGGCATTGAGCATGTTTTTTTTTTTCCTTTCTTCCTATGGGTATACCTTGTCCATCTTAGGTGCGTTGAGCATCTTATTTGTGCCACTTAACATATAGGGTCTACAATGTATCATCCTTGTCTAAGCTGCAAGTGCATTCTTAAGGCCATCTCGACATTTTGTGTCTTGATGTAGGTATAATCTTGCTACATTAAACTTATGAAATATAATTTCACTATTCATCTTCACCTATGTGTCTTTGATGAATAGGTTGGATTCCCACATTCTATCTAATATAGATCATATGAATATCCTCATAGTTTATGCTAGTGATGAATGTATGACATTTTGATGTTCCTAATAAGCCTCAATTATAAAAACTAGGAACTACTTATATAGCCCTTGCAATTGCACCTTTCATACTAGCTTGCATTTTGGGGTTTATTTTAGCTTAGCTCAGCATTTGAATGTTGAGAGGCTAGTTTTCTTTATCTTTCATGGATTTTTCATTTAATTATGTTCATATTCTCTTAGTTCTTCTCAATTATATCTTTTCATCTCATTTTGTCATTCGCTCACCTCTTTTCTGTCATATCATCACAAGGGGTTAATTCTATCATCACATCTATCTACCATTTTGGGTCCCTTTGTTTAACCTTTTGATCCTAGTTTTGGACTCCTCATATTTGTGCAAAAATTGCACCCTTACCTAATTTTGATGTCCTTTATCCATTTTTGGGATCAAAATCAAAATCCAAGTTTATCGTAATGGTCAATATTGCATTTTAAAATTTGTCCTTATTCTACACAATTGGGTGACTTTCTAAGGCTTAATATTTCAATCTTGTTGGAGCATTCATCATTTCTATGTTCTTCTTCTCTTATTGTTCATTTCATTTCATTTTTCTTCATGCTTTGATCTAATTCCCATGCTTTACACTTCTTGGTCAAAACTAGTCACAATGGGGCACAACATCACTTCTTGGTGGTCTCTCTTTAGTTTTAATCACTTATCTATCATCATAACCTCTATCTTATCTTGATTTGACCACATCTAGCACATTTATATACCTTCTCTATCTCATTTTTATTTTGATCCCAAGGGAGCAAGAATATTCTATCATTGGTGCAAATTTCTTTTCTACTATGGATACTCATTAGTTCCTTTTGCTTGCATTGGATACGTGTCTAGACATATTAGTGCCTATCTTGGATATTGACATTATCTTTTTCTCTCTCCTAATATGCAATCCTAGTGCTAACAAGTTGTGCATTTAGGTTTTTTTATCTCTATGCACTCCATTATTCAAAGACAATTTATGTTTCTTTCTTGGCTTCTTTATTATTTGATGTAATATGTTCCCATAACGATCACACATTAGTAAAAAAGGGGAAAATATAATCGCCAAAAAATGGCCATCTAGACTATGATGCCCTTTCTAGCAATTTTGCATAATTTATCTATGGCTTACCTTTTATCAAATCCTCAAAAATATATTTATTCAATTATAACCTATGGTTTGACCACTTTATCCTAAGTTTTTTATTTAATTCAAAGAACATTCTCCCTTTTAATTAAATAAAAATCTGTACTTCCCAGTCATCCTAATTGTACACACATAAATCATTATTCTTGTTTTAAAAATAAGATGAAAGGACATTTTTGTCTACACATGAATCCACAATGTTTTTATGTGAGAGGAATCTTCTATTTTAAAAATAATTGTAGTTCTCCTCCACACATTTTTGTTGCTCTCAAAAGTCAACTATTGATTATGATTGGTGGAGATACTTTTGCACGTGGATCACTCAAGATGCATTCTACTCCTTGCTTATGTATCTTTTGTCTCTTAATCCCTATTTCTCATTTATCTTTAAAAAGAGGTTTATCTCCCCATTCTCTCATCTTAGACTCATATTCTAATGTTATGTTACAAGTTTTCTTGCTGACTTTTAAGCTTTCAAACACTTGGAGCACTCTAGCATTTGCATTTCATATTTTCTTTCTCATTCTTGCATTATGGAATTTTAGTTTAGATTCCCTTTTGTACTCTACAATAGCTCATCTAGTCTAAAAAAGGGTTTTGCAATATTTCATACTTATTATCTTACATCTTGCATCTCATTTAGTTTAGTTTTCATCTTGCATTGCATACTCATTTGAGGAATCTTAGATATTGGCACTCATTGTATCTACTCTTTGAATCTCTCATTCTATGGTGCTCCTTGCAAGTTGCATATTTGACGCAATGGAGCCTAGTGGGACTAATCACAAGGTGATCAACTGGTCCAAAAACCCTCTTAACTAAAGTCCTTCAACCAAATTTCTTGGTAAAGATGATCAAATGTGCAAGCACTAATCACAAGTGTTACAAGGATGATACTTGGTTATCATAATCCCACACCCAAACAAGGAAAACCCTGATCACTAGGGAAACCTATGAGCAAGATAACTTATCACAAGTTGCTCACAATGCACAAGACCAATTTGGAAAAACAATCTTAAACTTCTTTAAATGAGAAAGGAAGACTCTAACACATTGGAATAGTCTTTTCAAGTCACCAATGACATGAAACAATGATTAAAACCAAACAATGTAAGTTTTTCCACATAGTTGCTTTGTTAAATCATCCAAAAAGACTAGTAGCCCTTTTTGATGAAAATTAGACTTGAAATGAAATATTTCCATAGAACCTAGGGAAAATTTTTTTGTTTTGGACACCCTTTTGGGACTTAAAAAACATATTAAGGCACCAAGGTTTTATGACACAAAAAAATGGACTTTTGTTCACTTTCTCACTTAGGCAACTAAGGCTATTAAGCCTCCATTTATGAAGGAAGTACATGTTCTAGGACTCCATCCTAAAAAAAATTATGGGAACATGTGAGGACAACCCTAGCCAAGTTAAAAACTTTATTTAAAGCCTTGATGCCAAGTTTGGTTGGAGTTATGAGAGATGTTGCATCCTTTTCCTAGCATGCACATGGGAGATGGATGCCTAGGGCATCAAATTTCTCAATTATCCATGCAATTATAGAATTAAAACCACTTGCATCTTAAATTAAATGTCCAATTCTAGGAATTCACCAGAGGTCATTCAATTTCTATTTCAAAACCCTCCTGTATTCTTGAAAATGCTTCAAAACCCTAGGTTACCAAGAAATCCATACCTACTTACACAAAAAAAATGTGAATATGTTGAGTTAGAGAATAGATGGAGACTTCAAACCAGAAGCATTGGAAAGTTAATTCATCCACCTATCCAAAAATTTAGGTCTTAAACTTGGATGAATCTATACCAATCTAGACAACACATGACAATAGGTTGCTTGCCATAAAAATAGGGTATTTTATTGATTTGAAAATTGATTACATTCTCTATATCTCTCTATGCCTATCAACCACCTAAAAGGACTTATTAGATGACTTTTAATGGTCATAAAAAATTTTGAAACTTGTTATGGCCAATGGGGAAGTTTTTTCTTTGATTTACAAAATGTTGCTTAAAAGTTGTTTAACAACTTTTCAAAGAATTTTGCATTTTTTGCACTTTTTGTGCTTTATAAGAAAATGTTATGAAAATTAAATATAATGACTCTAAAAGGTCCTAAACATGAATAAACATGAAACAATCCAAAATCCCAAGATTCTAGGATCATTGACCATCTTTGACCATAGTTGACCAAGGGCTTATAACAATGTCAATCTTGGAACTAGGTCATACAATTTTGGTCTACATGCCTATTTGATTAATCTTTCTAAGGTTTTATATATGGATGCAAGGTTTGATGTTGGTTTATTATGGGTGGTCCTATACCATACTCCCCTTGTGTTTGAAAACTCAAGTTCCTAATTGAGGGTAATTGCTCCACAAAAGTACCATGTTGTTTGATTTGGTCTTCTATCATCCAAGTTGCATCAATATTGGGGAGTGCTTTGCACTTGACTAAGTACTACATGTACTTCTTGGTTCTATTTTTTTTTAGCAACTTGGTGTCCAAAATTTCTTCTAAATCCACTAGTTTTCTTTAAGGAAGATCACTTATATAGTCCTCACTATGGATTTCTAGTTTCTCACCTTGTTCTCTTGTTGAATCTAATATGCCTTTATATGGGGCGAGATCTACAACAGTGAAGATAGGAGAAATTTTCAAGGTAGGGGGAAGAGATAAATCATACGCATTTTCACCCATCTTGTTGAGTATTCTACATGGTCCAACTTTCTTCATCTGAAGATTGGAATATCTACCTTTAGATAGTCTCTCTTTTATCAAATATGCCCAAACCTTGTCTCCAACTTTGATGTGGATTTCCCTTCTTTTCTTATTTGCATGTTCCTTATATTTCAGTGTTGATATCTCTAATGCTTCCTTGACCTCATGTTGCACCTTTTTGATGAGTTATACTAACTCTTCTCCTTGAGTACTGATTTTGAATGTTGATCAAATAAATAAGATTGACAAATGAGTGTCAATACACTTAACCATTTTTACTATACATGCTGAGTACACAATGGAAGCTGAGCTAGAATTTCTTTATATGTCAAGTCACAAAGAGTGTTGAGAAAAATATAGTTGATGCCGAGCAGAACACATTATAGTATATGCTGAGCTAACATAATTCAACATGTACAGAGTAGATCAGAAGATAGTGTGTTTTGAGCATTGCAAAGTTAATAGGAGCCAAGTGATTTAGGAATCAGTAGAAGCCAAGCAATGCAAAAAAACTAATAGGAGCTAAGTAACATAGGAAACACAGTGGATGTTGAGCAATCTAGAATAGATGGTGTCGAGTATCAGTATTACTTTATGTGTCGAGCAACACAGGATTAGCATAAGAGTTTGTGCCAATACAAACCAAGATGTAAAATGGTTATGCATGACTCATGACAGGATAAAGAGATAAGATCAAATCCTCCCATTTACCTATGTGATCCATATGTAGCCAATTAGAAAATTGGAATTGCATGCAGTCGATGGGTGAATTTCAAGGGTTTGAGTGGGAACATTTTATCCAAGGATGCATAGCAAACCACTAATCTTTATAAGGGAGTCCTGACGCCATTGAATGAGAGTTGGAGAGAAGAAGGAATAGCAGAGCCTTTTACTGAGGTCATTGTAGAGAATTGGTGTCAAAGATTTAGTGGAAAGGATAGCATTTACACATCTAGTTTTTTAGAATAGAACAAGGAATACAATTAGCAAATAATATCTAGTAGAGATTAGGGATAGATGAGTAGATCAAGAACCTAAGATCAGCATTAGAGATTACATTAGTTTAGGTCTATTATTCTAATACTCTCTCACAATTGTATTAGGAATTTGGAAATCCTATTGAGTTAGGTAGGTTTAACAACCTTATGTAAATCCTTTAACTGGGTGACATTCTAAGTTGAATGTTCTTAAGCTCTCTAACAAGGCACACTCCTAACAGGGTGTAGAAATCCTTTAACAGGGTCACATATTAACAGTGTGTTGTAGCCTTTAACAAGGCAAACCATCAGAAGTGGTTGAAATCAATTGCTACAGTAAATTCATGGGTATTATCACCATCCCAATTTTACCTTCTTATTTTTGGAGGGTTTCTGGGTCACCAAAATCTCAAGTGTTATGTAGTGATGCATGTTTGTCTCTTATGATTGTTCAATGTTTATATGCATGCATGTTAATTTCAATTATATGTTATTAAGGGTTTAAAATTGGTTAAAAGGCTAGTACTTCTAATTCACACCCCCCCCCCCTCAGAAGATCGCTTCCCATTAAGACATTCCAACAATTGGTATCAGAGCTAAGTTCTCTCAAGGAGAAGCCTAATAGCTTGGAGGAAAAGATCTAAAGATGGGAGTCTTCAAACTTGGGAAGATCATTGAGAACTAGGTGATAGATGTGCATCTTGCTCTACACAAGGTAGAGGAAGCTAGAGAGGAATTAAGAAAATCCTTTAAAAGAACAAAGGAAATAACTATAGCTGAAAATGAAATTCACTACAAGGAGATTGACACCACACAAGTATTTACTAAAGGACATTCCAAATAATTTGATGCAACAATAGCAGAACTAATGGAGAAAAATAGAGCTCAAGTAGAAGAGATAAGAACTCTTAAAATAGAGTATGAATCATAGGCCATGGTGCTTTGTGAAATCACTGAACAAAAGAAAAGAGCAGTTGAGGATAGAGTCATGATGGAAGATGACAAAAGAAATCTTGCAAACAAACTTAAAGAAAAATGTACTGAATTGACAAGAATCTCAAGCATGCAAATGGATACACTTGCCCAAATGATGAACTTTCATCATGAACTCAATATGAAAGATATTGGGATCTCTACATTGAGGATGCAAAATGAACAACTAAAAAATGAACTGAATAGAGAAAAAGAAAGAGGAAAAAATCTCAACAAGTCAAGTGAAGCTATTAAGTACTTTGAACAGTTTCTGAAATCCCCAAGATCAGTCCATGATACATCAAGACTTGGATACTCCAGCATTGAAGTTGGTGAATCATTAGAGTGTTGAGAAAAGAAATGACAAAGGTAAGGATTCTAAACCCACTTTTCATTACTATAATAAAAGGGGCATACTGCTAATGTTTACAGGAGTAGAAGGATCAATCAGCCAAAAACACCCAAAAGCAAGGGTTACTATCACAAGTGCAACATGCAAGGACATATGACATAAGACTGTAGGTCTAAAGTCACAAGGACACAAAGATTTGATGGACATTGCCCTAATTGCAAGAAGTATGGACATAGAGCCTTTGAATGTAGATCAAAGCCTATGTGGACACCAAATCAGCATGTAAGAAGGGACAACTATGAACACCATTACAATTGGGACTACAATACAAGGCAAAGTTGTTAGTATTGTCAAGAGTATGGACATATACCCCTAAATTGCATAAGAACACATTTCAAGGGAAACTATAAAAGATGGTTGAACCAAAATACTTGCTTCAATTGCTTGAAAATTGGACACATCAACAGGAATTGTCCAACAAAGGCCAAGGCACACAAGATTGAAGTAAATAAGGGCAAAGAAAAGATTAATGTCGAACACATCAGAATAGACATGAAGAAGACATGGCAGAAAAAGGATGAATCAAGTACATACAATGGAAGGGTCACTTCACCCACAAGGTCAAGAGATCATTTCTCATCCAATTAATCACAAGATGAGCCTACAACATTGATACATATAAGGAAGTATCATACATCATCCCTAAACCATGAAGAAGCATTGCAAAGTATAAATCTGCATGAGACAAGATGCCAAGACAAAAAATAAAAATAAAAATTTGAAAGATGATGCTGAGCTATCTTTGGATGCCGAGTGAAACTACAGTGGTGGATGAGTTATTAAAAAAATTAGTAGATGCCAAGTGGATGCCGAGTTGAAAAACCTTTGGAAGTCGAGTGACAAGAAAAGGTACAAAAATGCATTAAATGCAAGGTTTTTGAGTCGCTTAAAGGTGAAAATCGATTCATTTTTGAGCCATTCAAACAAAGAGCGATTACTAGGAGCACGACTGAGTGATTTTCAAGCTTTCATTCATTTGTTTATAGCGATTCAAAATCTACCCAAGTAATCTAAAAATTTAACCAGATATTTCCTTCAGGTGCTGAGTTTTACAGTTTGTGAAAGTTTGGTTTAATCGTCAAACCCTAGTTCAGTTAAAAATGGCATTTAGTTCAAAGATGACCCAAGGGAAAGAAAGCCATGAGATTCAACTTATTATCAATGAGGTTAAGCAACCTAATTTTAGGCCCATACCAGAAGTTTCATATAAAAATGATCCCACTAGTGCCCTATCCACCATCCCTAAAAAAGTTGTTATGGTTCAGGATGTGCGACAGTGTTATAACTACAAAATAGGAGCCATAGGAGACTTGGAAATATTTAATGCCTTTGAAAAACTCTGTAACAATGGTATATTGAAAGATGATTTTTCTATCATAGAGAACAAGGGTTTAACCAAAGCCCTAATTTTTCCAATTGTATTCAAAACTGAGTGGATACACATAATACTTAGCATAATCCATGATGGATCATTCTAGCTAGAACAAGGACCAGTCAAGATTACCAAGAAGATGGTTCATAGGGTTACAAGATTTCCAACCCTAGATCAGCCCAAGACACTGAGAAGTGAAAAGGAGGAAACAATAGAAAAGAACACAGGTGCAAAATGGAATAATAGGGGAATGACAATTGACACAGTAAAAGATCCTCTTCTAGACTTTTCTATGAGGATCATATCACATAAATTTTATTAGTCTAGCAGTTTGAATAGTGTACCCTACATAGTAGTGGATGTGGCATATAATCTTGTAAAGAAAGACCACACCTATGACCTTGTAGAGCTCATGTTGTAGTAGATTAATGAAAATCTTGAAGCTATTAGAAAGTCGAAAGGAGCACAATATAAATTTGGGTCAGTACTAGTTTGTATGTTCTTCTATGTGATGAAGGAATTCCCTTCATTTGGTAAAGTCAACTGGAGTCAAAATAAAACTATTGTTGATCAAATAAATGATTTCATTGCACAAATGGGAGATAGCTTTGATGATCAAATGTCTATCTATTTTGATGATTTCAAGATTGCAATGAAGAAAAGAATGAGGATACTAGTCTCACTGGTGGAAAAGCATGTAAACGACATATGCTTTTTGGTTGACATTGATTATAATTACATTCAAGTAGTCCTTCAAAGAGTAAGATGGCTTAGACGAGTAGGATATGAGCTTGATGTTGACCAAGCTTCTACAACCATCACAACACTACTTGCAAAAGAAATGGACAAAACTACAAAGACATTTGGAACATATGATATTTTCAAATTAAGAGTTGTTGCAAAACTCAAGACAGTCACAACAGTAAAGAAAAAGGAAAAGTTGCTAAAGAAAATAAAGAAGAAGTTTGGTGTTGGAGAAACAAGTGCATTAGGTGAAGGAGAGGAGATTAGTGAAGGAGAAGAAGAAGGTGATAATGAGAATGATGAGGATGAACTAGAATAAGGGTCACTTGAATTGTCACAAGGCCAAGGTGAAGTTAAAGATGAGAGTGCCGAGGAAGCAGAAACCAAGGAAGTACCCATCAAAGAAAAAGTCATCAAAAGGAAGACAAAGAAACCTCCTACTTCTCAACCCTCACCAAAGAAAGCTACTATGCAAATGCCCAAAAAGCCAACAACCAGAGCTACAACAAGGGCCTCTACACAAAAGACCAAAGAAGAAGCTACAAAGAAGAAGAAGATAGTCATGAAGGCATAGGAAGAGCCAAGGAAAAGAAAAAGATATGTGGCTCAACCTGATACTGATGAGGAAGAATAGATTGAAAAGGTAAGTCATCCTCCTAAGTCCTCAGTTGATATATTATGTGAAAATATTAGGAATGGAGATTTAAGTGAAATGAACAAGATTAATTTCAATAATTTTAGTAAATAGGAACAGAATAGCATAGAAGAATTAGTCTATGCATTAATGGCACAGTTCAAGGACACACCTCTTGAACTAGATGGACAATTGCCAAAGGAATTGTCTAAAATTGTGGAAGACAAATGACATTTCTATCTAATGATGGAAAAGGAGATGAGGGATTCAACCCTAGCAGGCATACTACCTGATTTGACAAAGGAATAGGTAATTCAAGCAGTCAAAAGACATATTACTAGGTTTACACCTAAGTATAGGGCATTCTCCATTCTCCAAAACAAAATTCAAGAAGTTGTACAGAAAACCACAAGAGCGTGGAAGAACTTGTATAAGAAAACTGAAGATGTCCTCGAAGAGGAATACAAAGAAGAAGTTGTTTCTAAACTAGAGGAAAGAAGGAAGGGGAGAGAAGAGAAGACAAAAGTAGAGAACAAGGTTGAAGAAGATGAAAAAAAGGAAGAAATAGAGGAGGAAGGAAAAGATGAAGATAAGGGTACTGATGAGCAGCAAAGTGTGCAAGACACACAACCTCCACCTCCTAGTCCTCCTCAGTCTACTACCACACCTATAGAAATCATAAAGATTGATGAAGGGTATGCTCTGATACCACTGACAAAGGTACGTTCTGATACCACTAAAGAAGGGCCACACCACCCTTACCAACTCAAAACCAAGAATGCAACAATATGAAGACCAAGAAATTAAAATGCTTCCTAAAGAACTCTTTTATTATACTTGAAAATCCAATAGCAATTACAATAACATTTTTGCAAGATCTCTCAAGATCCAATCCAAACCCAAGCTAGTCCAGATCCATGCTTTGGTAGAAACCTTCAAGATCTCAACTTGTGCTCGCAAGCCACCAAGAAACCTCTTTTTTTATAAACCACAGTCACTAGCTCTTCTCACAAACCTAATCCAAGATCCAAGTGTAAACTGCCTCACATTCGGCGCTCTATCTACACACTCACAATTCCACCACAATCCTGTTGTAAACTGCCTCACATTCAGTGCTCTGTCCAAAGACTCAAGAAAACTCACTCTTCACTTTCTCCTTCTCTTTCAAACCTTCCACAACTTTCACCTTTCCAAGCTACTCCTTGAGCTTCCACTTCTCAAGCTACTCCTTGAGCTTTTACTCCTCAAGCTTCCACTTCTCAAGCTTGATTAGAAATGCTCATATGCCTTGCTTAAATAGGCACTTACCACCCAATACAGGACTTATCCACAACCTTCTAGAATTCCTCCACAACCTTCTCCAACTTCCATAACCTTCTACAATATCCTCAACTTTCTACAATATTCATAACTTTATAGAATTCTTCCCACACACCTCGATAAATGGAATGACAAAGGTTTATTTTTTTTATTTTTTTCTATTATGCCACCTATGCACCTCGAAAATAAAAATCCTCTTTTCCTTTCATTTCTCCTTTTTCCCTTTTTTTATTTTTTTATTATTTCTCCTTTAATTTTCATCACTTTCTCTCTCCTCCAATTTTTTTTTTTTTTTCAATTTTTTTTTCAACTTTTTTTTTTCCCCAGTAATTTTGCATGCAAGATGCTCTTGCATTAGACTCCCCTGGTAGATAGAAAAGTGTGTCCCCACACTTTGATGCCAAAAAAGAAAGGTCTACAACCATCTTCATCTTCACTAAAGGCTTCCACCTCAACAGGGACAACAAAACCACCATGCAAATCTTCCACATCTGCATTACTCTATCAAACACCAGAATCTCAACCATCCAATCAGCATGCTCACCCCCAGGAACAAACTGAACGTAATTCTTCAAACCCTCATCCACATCAGAAACTAGTGAATTCATACCCATAGCAACAAACCCCACATCAACAACCACATGTAGATCTCCATCAACACATGCCAAACTCTCAACACCAGCAACCTCATTGCTCACAACAAGATGCTTTGCAAGATACAAGTCACCACCAACAACTGGATCATCCATGACCGAGTGCTCTGCAACATACAAGTTACCACCAACATCAACTAGATAATCCATGACCAAATGCTCTGTAGTCTCCATGTTAGACTCAACCAACTAATCATGAAAACCAACATCTATCCCAACATCAACAACATTAGAAATATCTTCAACAACAACCTCTAGTTGCTCTGCAGGTTCTGCATCAGGCTCCACAAACTAATCAACAAAACCAACCTCTTCCACCTCAACCTTGCAATGCCATCTTCTCTCATGAACCTCCTTAACTTGATCAACCAATCTATCATCCAACTGAGAAAACATCTTAGAAAAATTCCTCTCCACTATATCATGGATTTTTGCAATCATTTTAGGGTCCAATCCTCTTGGAGCCATCTTCCAAGATCTTCGTAAACCCTCTACAACAAATCTTTCCCATGCTCCTTGTGACAACCAAATTGTTTGCAAGTCAGATCGCAACCTGCCACCTTGCATGAACAATTAGGAACCACATCACAAGTCTAGGACAATGGATTTGCAATCCACCAGCTTGCCGCAATCATGCCTCAACAAGTCTAGTCTTCCATCTCTGCATCCATCGATCAATCTACATGTCCTCCCAAGGTCCTGTGAAAACTGCCTCAGCTTCGATGATTTGTTTACACACTCAAAAACTCCCACTCTAATAAACTTCACCCAACCAAGGTCTTGGTACAAACTACCTCACACTTCGATGATCTGCTTGTACACTCAGGAACTCCTGCTCTGATAAACTTCACTCAACCAAGGTCCTGGTACAAACTGCCTCACACTTCGGCGATCTGCCTGTACACTCAGGAACTCCTGCTCTGATACCACTGATGAAGGGTATGCTTTGATACCACTAATGAAGGTACACTCTGATACCACTAACGAAGGGCCACACCACCCTTACTAACTCACAACCAAGAATGCAACAATATGAAGACCAAGAAATTAAAATGCTTCCCAAAGAACTCTTTTATTATACTTGAAAATCCAATAACAATTACAATAACATTTTTGCAAGATCTCTCAAGATCCAATCCAAACCCAAGCTAGTCCAGATCCATGCTTTGGTAGAAACCTTCAAGATCTCAACTTGTGCTCACAAGCCACCAAGCAACCTCCTTGTTTCTAAATTGCAATCACTAGCTCTTCTCACAAACCTAATCCAAGATCCAGGTGTAAACTACCTCACATTCGGTGCTCTGTCTACACACTCACAATTCCACCACAATCCTACTGTAAATTTCCTCACATTTAGTGCTCTATCCACAGACTTAGGAAAATTCACTCTTCACTTTCTCCTTCTCTTTCACACCTTCCACAACTTTCACCTTTCCAAGCTACTCCTTGAGCTTCCACTTCTCAAGCTACTCCTTGAGCTTTTACTCCTCAAGCTTCCACTTCTCAAGATTGATTAGAAATTCTCATATGCCTTGCTTAAATAGGCACTTACTACCCAATACATGACTTATCCACAACCTTCTAGAATTCCTCCACAACCTTCTACAAATTCCATAACCTTCTACAATATCCTCAACTTTCTACAATATTCATAACTTTCTAGAATTCTTCCCACACACCTCGATAAATGGAATGACAACCATTTATTTTTTTAACTTTTTTCTATTATGCCACCTATGCACCTTGAAAATAAAAATCCTCTTTTCCTTTATTTTCTCCTTTTTCCCTTTTTTTATTTTTTTATTATTTCTCTTTTAATTTTTGTCACTTTCTCTCTCCTCTAGATTTTTTTTTTTTTTTTTTTCAAATTTTTTTTTCAACTTTTTTTTTCCCCAATAAATTTCCATGCAAGATGCTCCTACATCAAAGATTAAGGATGTTGTTGACACCTCTTGTCAAAGAATAATCCCATTAAATGCAGAGGATCTCACTAAGATCCTTGACCAAACAACTTTTCAAGTACAATTGTGTACAAGTCCCATATTGGTTAGTGCAGATGATCTCCAAAAGTCAGTAGATAAACTCAAAGAAGCCAAGGTGTCACCACAAGAACCACCTCAAATCACTCAAACTACTGGACTTTCATTTCTACCACTGCCATCACCAGCAAGAATAGCCATAAAAGCTCATCAGGAGCCGAGTGGAATAGTACAGGAAGTCACAAGCATAATAGTACATATAGCAAGTACACCTCCAACAATAGTGGTACAAGAAGAAGATAGGGAAGAAACACAAGATAAGGAGGAGTTTGCAATACAAACCTTGGTTGAATTGCCCAAAATATGTACTCCTACCAAATCCATTTAAAAGCTAAATACTGAAATGATGACTTTACATGTCAGTACACCAAGCTCAATTTCCACCAAGGTAGCCAAGACCATTCATTATGGCATTTTTGAGCTTGATGAAAAAGTTAAAATACCCTATTATGATTCAAGCACTTTAACTAAAGAAAAGATGAATGAGATACAAAGTGCACTGGATAAGAGAAGGAGGCAAGAGGCAATGAGGAAAGACCACAAATAAAAGTAGGCAATGAATGAGATCAAAGATATATTTATGGATGCCTTCAGCCTACAACCTCCAGATTCAAGCAGGCCAATCCTTGAGCATCTATCTGATATAGTTGATCAAGTGAATAATGAAGACCATGATACAAATGTAAAACTTTTGGAATGGTTAGAAAAGAAGTTTGAAGGCAAGGTCAACTAGAAGATAGCTAATAACATAATTTTGGGACAGGTTGACCTAGCTAAGAAATTGGATAATGTAAAGATTGTATTAGGGAATATCTTTTCCCTTTATAGCAAGTTGTGTGATTTTTCTAGGTTCACACAAGAAATATATCCAAAAATTTTGAGCCTTGAGAGAAAACTTAAGCTCTCCAACATGCAACTACCCTCAAATCCTGCATAGAGTGAAAAGCAATTTGCTCAAACACTTCACACTCAAAGGGAATTAGCTACATTATCAGTAGAAGAGGCTACTATGAAAGAAAAGCTAATGCAAATACAAGCCTCTATCACTCCTCACTTAAAGATATTACATAAGGAGAAAATGTATGCAGAAACAGTCCTAAAGAAAGATCTAGATATTTCTACTCATGAAGGACTTATTGATCTAGCAACAGAGCTTGCAATCCAAAACAAGTCATTGGATATTGCATTGAATAACTGGGATGCAGCTCTCAAGATACTCCTTGAGGTAAATAAGACATTTTTGGCCAAACATGGAATTACCATTTAGGACCCTTTGGCATCAGTATCAAAAAGGGGAAGATAGTATTAATATTCTAAGGGGTAGATAATATCATAAGGGAGAAAATAAAAATATCCTAAGGGGAGAGATATATTAAAGGAGAAAATAAAATACATTAGGCACAAGGGCACAAGACAACAAAATTCATGATATGAGAAAGCATAATCAACTCAGGGGGAGTCATAAGGTATATTGTTGTTCACAATATTTTTTTTTAGAAATTTTGAAAGTGAAGAATGTACAAATAAGATTTAAATCATGAATGATCAGTTAAGTATTTTTGACACTCATGTCAAAGGGAGAGATTGTTGATCAAATAAATATGATTGACAAATGAGTGTCAACACACTTAACCATTTTTACTATACATGCCAAGTACACAATGAAAGTTGAGCTAGAATTTCTTTATATGCCAAGTCATAGATAGTGCCAAGAAAACTATAGTTGATGCTGAGTAGAACACATTATAGTATATGCCAAGCTATACAAAATTCAACATGTATCGAGTAGATCAGAAGACAGTTTGTGCTGAGCATTATGAAGTTAATAGGAGCCAAGTGATTTAGGAACTAGTAGAAGTCGTGAAATGCAGAAAAACTATTAGGAGCCAAGTAATGCAGGAAACACAGTGGATGTTGAGCAATCCAGAATAGATGGTGTAGAATATCAGTATTACTTTATGTGTTGAGCAACACAAGATTAGCATAAGAGTTTGTGCCAATACGAACCAAGGTGTAAAATGGTTATGCATGATTCATGACATGATAAGGAGATAAGATCAAATCGTCCCATTTACCTATGCAATCCATATGCAACTAATTAGAAAATTGGAATTGCATGAAGCCAATGGGTGAATTTCAAGGGTTTGAGTGGGAACATTTTATCCAAGGATGTATAATGAACCACTAATCTTTATAAGGGAGTCTTGATGCCATTGAATGAGAGTTGAAGAGAAGAATGAATAGCAGAGCCATTTATTGAGGTCATTGCAGAGCATTGGTGTCAAAGATTTAGTGGAAAGGATAGCATTTGCACATCTAGTTGTTCAAAATAGAACAAGGAACACAATCAGCAGATCATATCTAGTAGAGATCAAGGATAGACAAGCAAATCAAGAACCTAAGATTAGCATTAGAGATTGCATTAGTTCAAGTGTATTATTCTAATACTCTCTCACAATTGTATTAGGAATTTGGAAATTCTATTGAGTTATGTAGGTTTAATAGCCTTATGTAAATCCTTTAACTAGATGACATTGTAAGTTGAATGTTCTTAAGTCCTCTAACAAGGAACACTCTTAACAGGGTGTAGAAATCCTTTAACAAGGTCACATATTAACAGTGTGTTGTAGCCTTTAACAGGGTAGGCCTTTAATAGGTCAAACCATTAGAAGTGGTTGAATTCAATTGCTACATTAATTTCGTGGGTATCATCCCCACCCTAGTTTTACCTTCTTATTCCTAGAGGGTTTCTAGGTCACCAAAATCTCAAGTGTTATGTGGTGATGCATTTTTGTCTCTTATGATTGTTCAATGTTTATATGCATGCATGTTAATTTCAGTTATATGTTATTAAGGGTTTAAAAGTGGTTAAAAGCCTAGTACTTCTAATTCACCACCCCTTCTTAGAAGATCACTTCCCATTAAGACATTCCAAAATTGAAATTATATGGTAGTTCTACCACATCCAATGGTACCTTGGGATGAAGGTCATACACTGCTTGGAAGGGAGTATTGCCTGTTGATCTATTCATGGAGTCATTAAAAGAAAACTCTACTTGGGAAAAAATTAGATCCCAACTCTGAGCATACTACTTTGTGAGGTAGCTTAGGATATTATCTAAAGATCTATTTACTACCTCAATTTTCCCATCAGTTTGTGGATGGTAGGCAGAACTGTAGATTTGGTTAGTACCAAGTTTCTTAAAAAGTGTTCTCCAAAAATGGCCTTGAAATTTTACATCCCTATCAGATACAATAGTTTGTGGTAAACCATGGATCCTAAATACATCCTTAAATAAAATATATAAAATATGAGAAGCATAATTTGTTATTTTACATGGTATAAAATGGACCATTTTACTAAATCAATCCACAACCACAAAAAAACTATCAAATTATTGCTTAATTCTAGGTAACCCCATGACAAAATCCATTGAGATTGATTCCCAAGGTCTTGTGGGGACTGGTAAGGGTTGATATAACCCTTGATTTTTTGAAAAACCTTTGGCTTGCTAACAGATGGTACAAGTCTCAATAACCTTCTTTACCTCATTGTTCATCTTTCACCAATAATAGCTTCTTTTCACCATGTCTATTTTCTTGTCAATGCCAAAATATCCTCCCAGACCACCACAATGTTTCTGCCTGATGATATTTTTCCTCATTGAGTATTTGGGAATGCATAACTAAGCTCCTTTGAATAAGAGTCCATTCTAAATTAGATTTTCAGAGAAATTTGTATGGTATCTTTCAACCATCTCTATGCAAACTTGAAAAATCTCTACAAAATTAGGATCATCAACATATAAGTGCTTAAGGGATTCAATTCCCAAACTTTAAAGTTTTAATTATTCAAGTAGACTAACCCTTCTACCAAGGGCATCAATAACTTTATTTGCAACACCTTTCATATGTTTGATGTTGAAAGTATAAGCCTGCAACTACTCCATCTATTTCAGATGTCTGACATATAGCTTTTCCTGAGAATTGAAGAAACTCGATGCATGGTTATTAGTGTCTATTAAAAACTCCTTCGGGATTAGATAGTGCCTCCATTTATTGATGGGTTGTACCATGGCATAAAGCTCCAAGTCATAAGTTGAAATTTTTTAGTTATAATCATTTAGTTTCTTAGAAAAGAAAACTGTTGCATTACCTTCCTAATTTAGGACTGCACCTAAGGCCAAATTGCTTGCATGAGTTTCTATGGTGAAAACCTTATTAAAATCAGCTAGAAGCAAGATTGGGTACTACAAGACTCTATTATTCAAGTACTAAAATGCATCATTGGCTTCCTTTGACCAAGAAAATCTAGTCTTCTTTCCTCCTTTGATGGTGTCAAGCATGGGTGCACACACATGACTATATTGTTTAATAAACTCCCTATAGAAGGTGGAAAGACCATGGAAGCTTCTTACATCATCTTGGTTATTTGGTGGGGGCTAGTTGATGATTTCTTCAACCTTCTTAGGGTCCATCTTGAAGGTGGCTTGTGAGACACAAATTCAAGGAACACAAGTTCCTCCTTCATAAACATGTACTTTTTCAAGTAACCAACTTGTGTTAATGAAGGCTCCTTAGTACCTATTCCACATGCTCAAGATGCTCCTCCTTGCTATGACTGAATATTAGTATGTCATCAAGGTAAATAAAATAAAAAATTCCATTAAAATATATGAATATCTCATTCATAAGTCTCATAAAATTACTAGGGGCATTGCTTAACCCAAATGGCATTACTAACCATTCAAACAAACCTTCAATAGTTTTGAATGCTGCCTTCCATTCATCACCTAGTTTTATTTTGATTTGATGGTAGCCAGACTTCAAGTCTATCTTGGTGAAATAGTAAGCTCCTCCTAGTTGATCCAATAGATCCTCAATTCTAGGCATAGGGAATCTATACCTTATGGTGATCTTGTTAATATCCTTGCTATAGTACACAACCTCCATTTTCCATCCTTTTTAGGAGCAATGATAGATGAAACAACACAAGGACATAAACTTCTTTATATTAGACCTTTTTCCAAAAAATCACTCACCTACTTGGTAATTTCAGCATGTTGATTTTGTGTCATTTTATAGGGTGCCTTGTTAGGTAGGGAAGAGTTAGGTATCAAGTCAATTTGGTGACTGATATCTCTAATGGGAGGGAGGCTTGTGGGCAGATTGGTAATAGTAACCTAACTATACTTTTGTAGCAGATCTTGTATTTCTTTAGTGATAAGATCCTTGTCCTTAGAAGTTATGTTCTCCTTTGGCTTAGAGACCAAAATAAAACCTTGGGCATTAGGTTCCTTCAAGGATTTAATCATTTCTTTCTCCCCTATGGTTACAATAGTAGGTTATGCTTTAGGATTAGGCATGGGATTTATGGTGAAAGTTACACCACTCCTAGTTATAGAATAGGTATTCTTCTTACAATGGTGGATGGTGTACACATCATATTGCTAGGATATTTCTAGAACTATATGAGATTCATCCATTTCTACAACATCACAAAGTACCTTATCCTTAAAATTTTCTAAAGAAAATACTACCCATTGTTCTTTCACTAAGGTTTGTTTACCCTTTGTTAGCCAAGAGATATGATAAGGAAAGTGGTAAGGTTTCTTAGGTAGTTTAATTTTTTCTACCATTTCAGAGGAAACTAGATTTTTAGTAGAACCTCAATCAATTAACAAATTGCATACCTTGCCTTGGCACTTGATCCTTGTCCTGAAGAGAATCTTTCTTTGGGGTGGCTCGTAGGTGTGGGGGATCTACAAAAATTCTTTCCTCATCATTTTAAATGCTACTTCCTTAGGTTCGAGTTCTCTATAATCAAATTGCTCTTCCTCTATAATTTGTGCTCTTCTTTCCCCTTGATTATTGTTTCTCTTTTTAGGCCGCCTTCCTACATGGTTTCCTACTTGATTACAATTGTAGCATGTGAGAGGGTCATTTCCTCTTCCTCTAACTTTGAAAGACTTTCTTCCCCTATAGTGTCCCTTAAGATAATTTTCTCCCAGGTCCTTATTTTGATCAATAGGATTGTTTCCACTATTCTGCCCCTTGTTCCAAGATTTTTTCTTGGGCTTGAAGTTTTTATTATTCTCCTTGCATTAATTTTGATCTTGTCTCCTCTTCCATTTTTCTTCCACCTTGAGTGCTAATTGATATCACTTGTTCATGGAATTGGGGGTGTGAAGGTTGATTTCTACTTGGATGGGTAACTTAAGGCCATTCATGTACCTTGCCAATTTTTCTTCCTTATCTTCTATTGTGTTAGTCTTCATACATAGTTTTAAGAACTCCTCTATATAGGAACTAACATCCAGATCCTATTTCTTCATACTATGTTTCCTCTTATGGAGTTGTGAACCATAGTCTTTAGGCACATATGTCTCCCTGACTAGTACCACCATTCTATCCGAAGAAGAAATCATGTTTCTTTGTTTCTTCACCCTCTTTATCTAGATTAAGTTCCACCAAGTTAGGACTGCTCCCTTTAACTTGGACTTTTCCATCTTTACCCTCTACTTCTCTGGGATGTCTTCACACTCAAAGAAACTAGTTCAGGCTTCTATCCAATGTAATGCTACCTCAACATTCATTTTACCATTAAAAGTTGGCAATTCCAACTTCCCCTCCATGGTTCTTTTCTCCATGGATTTGAGAGAATTTAAGAGTGGTCTCTATTTAGTAGGTACTTCACCTTCTTCTTCAAGGTTATCAGACTCAACATCCTAATCTTCATCATTAGAGTGTGCCCTTTTTTATTTGTCTACCCTGCCTTCCAGTTCTCTCTACCTCCGTGCAAGAGCAGCATTGGTTTCCCTTTGTTCTCTAACTAGTTTTTCTAGATCAAAATTTGTTACCCTTATAGGGATTTATTCATCTTCTTTAGTAAGATCCATGGCTATGATACCACTTGATGAAATGGAGCCTAGCGAGATTGACCACAAGGTGATCAACTAGTCCAAAAACCCTCTTCATTGAAGTCCTTCAACTAAATCTCTCGGTAGACATGATCAAATATGCAAGAACCAATCACAAGTGTTACAAGGATGACACCACCTTATCAAAACTCTACACCCAAACAAGGAATATCCTAATCACTAGGGAACCCTATGAATAAGACAACTTATCACAAGTTGCTCATAATGCACAAATTGACCAATTTGGAAAAATAACCTTAAACTTCTTTAAATGACCAAGGAATACTCCAATACATGGGAATAGTTTATTTAGGTCACCAATGACATGAAATAATGATTAAAACCAAACTATGTAATTTTTTCCACTTAGTTGCTTTGTTAAATCATTCAAAAAACTGGTAGCCCTTTTTAATGAAAACCAAATTTGAAAGGAAATATCTCCATAAAACCTAGGGAAAAAAATCAGTTTTGGATGTCCTTTTGGGACTTACAAAACATACTAAAGCACCAAGGTTTTATGACACAAAAAAATGGGCTTTTGTTCACTTTCTTGCTTAGGCAACTAGGGCAATTAGGCCTCCATTTACAAAGGAAGTACATGTTATAGGACTCCATCCTACAAAAAAATGATGGGAACATATGAGGAAAACCATAGGAAGGTTAAAAAATTGATTTTAAGCCTTAATTCCAAGTCCAATTGGAGTTGTGGGAGATGTTGCATCATTTTCCTAGCATGCAAATGGGAAATGCATGCTTAGGGCATCAAATTTCTCAATGATCCCTACAAGTACAAACTTAAAACCACTTGCATCTTAAAATAAATATCCAATACAAGGATTTTACTAAAGGCCATTAAATTCCCATAGTGAAATCCTCCTCTATGCTTGAAAATGCTTCAAAACCCTAGGTTAGTATGAAATATGGACCTACTTACACAAAAAATGTGAATATCTTGAGTTAGAGAATAGATGGAGACTTCAAACCAGAAGTATTGGAATTTTACTCCATCCACCTATCCAAAAACATATGTCTTAAACTTTGAATGAATCTATACAAATTTGTACAACATAGGACAATAGGCTATTTGTAGTAAAAATAAGGTATTTTATTGATTTAAAAATTGAAATTACATTCTGTATATCTCTATATGCCTATCACCCACTTGAAAGGTCTTATTATAGGACTTTCAATGGTCATAACAACATTTCAAACTTTTTATGGTTGTTGGGGAAGTTTTTGCTCTGATTTGCAAAAAGTTGCTTAACAACTTTTCAAGCAATTTTGCATTTTTTGCACATTTTGTGCTTTATAAAAAAATGCTATGAAAACTTAAATTTAATGAACCAAATAGGACCTAAACATGAAAAAATCCAAAATCCTAAGATTCTAGGCCCTTTTACCATCTTTGACCATAGTTGACCAAGGGCTTATAACAATACCAATCTTGGAACTAGGTCATACAGTTTTGGTCTAGATGCATATTTGATTAATATTTCTAAGGTTTTATATTGAGATTTGAGGTTTTATATTTGGATCCAAGGTTTTATATTGATTTATTTTGGGTGCTCTTGCATTAATAGCTTTGGTTCATTTCAGAGCCATCATCTTACTTCTTTCACATTTTCACATCATAGATAGAAAGCTATAAGCCACCTCTTGAGATGCTCTCTTTCATGGTATTCTCAAGAACAATGGTTTATAAAAGTGTGACACTTTTTGTATTCATAGTTGTGGATTGAAAAATATAGTTCTACTTCTTGATTTTCCATGAAATTAGTCATCTTCTTAGAAAAGAAAGTGCCTCCACTTATACTCTTTCTAACATCAATATTTTCATCCCAATCAACATCTATGTAAGATTTTAGCTCAAAATTTTCACTCTTTTTGCACCATATTTGTTGACATATCACTCAAGTTTGTTATTAGTGACACACACTTATTCAAAATCTATGTATATATTGTACTCATTGAATAGTTTATAGTGTTTTTCATGTAATTTAGTAGCCACCTAGCTCTATAGTTGCTACCAAGTCTTTTGGATTAATCCTAGTGGTTACCAAGAAAATTCAGCCAGTGTAAAGTTTACCAGTTCAAAATATGTATTTCAATGTATACCAAGTTTATTAGTGGTTACCATGTTCATAGTTCATATTATGTGAAGCCTATATTTACCAATAATTGTAGTATCTATGATATTCATAGTTCATGTGATATAAAGCTAGTGTTAACTAAGCTAGTTTATAATGACTAAAGGATTCAGTGTTTGCCGAGTTGCACAATATCTACTGAGTCACTAGTATAGACCAAGATCAAGACTACTTGAAAGTGATCAATATATACTAGGCTTCTACATCTACCAAGAGCATGATGATGCCAAGTAGTAAGAGTGGATGTCGTATATCAAAACCTCACTAAGTCAGTCTTTAGAACTTGAATATCTTCATGTGGACCAACTTTGTAATATTTGTGTTAACTTGTGTTATGGATGAATTTTTAATTTTTTAAATTTGGATTGGTATATATATGTAATTTATTTTATCATATCTGATATATAGATGTAAGGACATGAATTTGAATGTGTGAGCATATGTGAATATAAAATGATTCAAGTTATGAATGTAGCAGATAAAGAATTATAAAGGCCATATTTGTATAAGGAGCAACAAAGACATTTAGTACACTAAAGAATCTCTATTACCAAACTTAGTTGCAATTTAGAGATCAACTACTTCATCCTAATAGGTGAACCAGTCAAAATGCTCTAACAAGGTAGACCTAACAGTCTTCTCTAAATCTCTTTATTGAGTGCATACTTCATTGTGTGTTTATAAATCCTCTCACAAGGTGGACCTAGTAGTCCTATTTGCTCCTAATAGAGTAGATCATCATAAGTGATCAATGTAAGTCTTAATAGGCCAAATTTATGCTGCAGTACTAAATTTTTTGGGTATCATATGCACCCTAGTTTTACTTTCTATTTGGAAGGTTTTTTGGGTCACCAAATCTTTGTGTCCAAGTGTTGTGGATGCTTTCATGTTTTCAGTTTCTCATGCATGCAATTAGATTAGATGTGATGAATTAAGTGATAATTGATTTATTGGATTAAGAATTGAAATTATTAAAGTTTTAGAAGTTAGTGAGTCACCCCTCTCCTCTCAATAACTTAGCATAGTCTTGAATATTTCCAACAATTGGTATTAGAGCTTTGTGGTTCTCAGGAGAAAGTTTAACAACTTGAGCAAAGAACAAGGATATGGAGATATTTAGACTTGACAAAGCTATTTCCAATGAAAAGTTGGATTTGGAAATGGCCATTGCCCAACTCAAGAAAGCTAAGGAGAAACTTTCCCAATCCCTGAAAAGAAGAAAGGAACTTGGAAATCAAATGAATGATCATCACTACATTGAAGAAAGAATTGAAGACTTTCACCCTTCAAGTAGCTTAGATGAAGAAAATGATGCAATCAAAGATCTCCTAGAGAACAATCATCCTTTGCAAAAAGAAGTAAGAAAGCCAAAAAGAGAAAAGGAAATTTAGTCAGTAAGGTTATGTGAAGTTTTGGAATAGAGAAACAAGATAAAAGAAGAGATGGATGAAAGGAACAATGAAATCCAGAACCAATCCCTTCAGCAAGTAGACTTGATTGATGAGCTCTCCAATGCAAATGAGGAAATCATGAGCCTAAGACTTGAAAATGAAAGAATAAGGAGTGATCTAGTTTTTAAAAGGAAAATCAATTAAAGAATAAAAAATGAGCTGAGATCTTAAAAAATAATTAGTTAAAGATTGAGAAATGACCTAAACACTAAGAAACAAATCAATGAGAGAATGATGAAATTTGAAGTAGACATGGATCAATTGAATGAGAAAAACCTCTATAAGCAAAAAGGATAATAATGAATTGGATACAAAGAAGAAGGTGAATCCTCCAAACAAGGTGCTCAAAAAAATTGAAGACCTATTTGAAATCACTATGGTGAGATAGGTCATACATCAAACAAATGTTGGAGTAATGGAAAATCAAATTTCAATAGAAAATGCTACAATTGTGATCAGCATGGTCATAGGGCTAATGAATGCAAAGACAAAGAAAGATTTGAAGGCAACTATCATAAATGTAAGAAACATGGACACAAGACATCATAATGCAAAACAAAAATATTGAACCCTGCAAAACATATTATGAAAGCAATATTTGGTTGGGATTACAATACCTGGTGTGGATGTCATTACTATGGAGAATTTGGACACATTAGTATGAACTGTGTTAAACATAATATGAGGAAAAGAAATACTACTAAAAGATATTTCATTTGTACAGAACTTGGTCATCTTGCCAAAAATTATATGAATACTGGTAAAATTGAAGATGAGAAGAAAGAAAAGGCTGAAATAGTAATGGATTCCTAAGTCTACTGAGGATACTAGTCTAAGTAATGATAATCAAGTCACTCAAGAGTTGGGTACTCTACCACTTCTAATTAAGTTCTCAAGGAAGAACTAGAACTAGACTATCAAAGAAGACATTTGAATCAGTTCCAGTTGAAAGGTGAAAAATATTGAAATTTGTATACAAGATCAAAAGGGATCACTAAGTAAGATCAGTATAAGTTATTACTAAGTTACCTTCTCTACCAAGTCATAAACTATACCGAGCATGGTCATGAGGAACAAGGCACTTATGGTTACCGAATCATGGAGATGTTGCCGAGTGATCAATGGAAAAATAGTTGATGATAAACTATCAGCATAATGTCAACTTACCTACCTCCATACCAAGCATTAATGATAAAGCTTTAATAAAAGGCATGGAATCAAATTCATTTCTTACTATGAATTTTTACATGGTATTGCAAAGACCTATTTTCAGTGCAATCAAGTGACTTGAGTGAATTTCCTACAAATTGTTTTTGAAGTTCTCTCAAGCTACCAAGTGAAAATTGTAGAAGTTGATGAAAGCTAACTTCACATCTCACTAAGATCACTTGCATGCAAATAACCTATTGAAGAGGAAAAGAAGAAGGAAGGGTGGAGCTTGGAGAAACTAAAAGGACTAAGAGAGAAGATATTGCAACAATGAAAAATATATTGTTGTACAATATTGATATGAAAAGATGATATAAAACTACAATAGGAGAGCCCAAATATAAAGGCCTATAGGAAGCTTGTAGAACAAGCTAGAAAGCTCTAAGAGATAAGGTTGACAACTAAGCATACGTCCACAAAAGGTGGGGTATCCTTGATCAAGGTGAGAAGATAAGTATGAATTAGATAGGAACAAACTCCCACGTTGTCAAAAAATCCTAGACTACAACTAATAAGTAAATGCATTAACCTAAGTAAACTTAAGTAAAAGCATAAATAATAATTATTTACTCTAACACCAACCTTAAGTGCAACTTAGGGGAATGCACTTAATCTTACAACAACTAAGATGAAATGAAAAATGGGTCCTAGCAACAAGGCCATGTCAGGTACCTAGGTACAATGCAAAGAAATGCAAACTCTAAAAATGGGGAAAGAGGGAAAACTTCATGAGATAAACCCTCCCCCAAAAAGAGGTAAGAAAATATAGTAAAGGATTGAAGAAGCCTCCAACTAGAGGAATGTCCCAGAAAATAGGAACAAGAGAAGATCATGAAGAGCATTACTGAAGCATGAAGAAGTTGCAAACTCTGTCAAAAAGAAATTGTTGATCTTAAGATCCTCCACAGAAGTAGAAGGCATGAAGTGTCTATATGGTAGATAATCCATCTCACCAAAATGCATAGGTAGTCAGCCACTACAATTTCCTAGTATATAGGATCAAATAATAAATACATAGCTCACACTATCGAACCATCAAACAAAGGAAGCATTATAACAACAAAATAACCCCCCTTAATGCATATGGTGTGTGGTGACAAGTAACTAAGAAAGTGGGCCAAAATCATCTGCAGAAAGAATCGAGAACAAGGAGAGGGAGGAAGAGGTATAAATAGCTATAAAGGCACATGTCATTGACACATCATTGGGCTAATTTTGTGGAAGGGATAATCACTTGACAAAGTAAGAAGGCACAAAAATGGTAACAACTAACCCCCCCCATGGCACTTTGTAAAATAGTATGAGTACAACTATCTCAAAACAATGTTCATGAACCCGAAATGCAAGAGTGACACTTTATTTGAATGAATTTTCATAAAGATGCTTAAAAATGATATCAATAGTGATTAGAAAGGGAAAAAAGTTGATACAAAAGATAGTACAACCCAAAACAAAAGATCCCATGCCATGAAAATGATCCTCGGATGTGGATCACCCAAGATATCAACCATAGAGAAAAAAATACCAAAAACATGATAGAAAGAGCATGGGGAAGAATCTAAAGGAAAGTTTTATATGGATCTTGATTGTAATGGGCCTTCTAAACTCAATGGCAGTGTCTATTTAGGCCCAAACTACTCCAAGAAAATTGTCTTCCTCTTGATTAAAGAAAAAATCATAAAAAAACTAGGGTTTGTGTCTCTGAATCATAGGTTGAAAAATCCTTCAACCAAGAAGTAGAAGGGAGGCTTTGATACCATGTACAAGTTGATGAAATCCAACTTCATAGCTCACCAAGATCACCTACATGCAAATAACCTACTAAATAGAAATAGAAGAAGGGAGGGTGGAGCTTGGAGAAACTAAAAGGACTGAGAGAGAAGATATTGCAACAATGAAAAATGTATTGTTGTACAAGATTGATATGCAAAAATGATATGAAATTACAATAGGAGAGCCTAAATATAAAGGCCTCTAGGAAGCTTGTAGAACAAGCTAGAAAGATCTACGTGATAAGGTTGACAACTAAGCGTACGTCCACAAAAGGTGGGATATCCTCGATCAAGGTGAGAAGATAAGTATGACTTAGATAGAAAAAAACTCCCATGTTGTAAACAAATCATAGACTACAACTAATAAATTAATTAATTAATCTAAGTAAACTTAAGTAAAAGCATAAATAATAATTATTTACTGTAACAAAAATGGCATCTAGTAGTAGCAAGGTGGAGAAAAGATCTAACATGTTGGTTCGAGGTGTTGAATCGAAAGTGCCAGATTTCAAGCTTGTGCTCATGGTTGCTAAAACCCTTGACCCAAGCAGAGCTCAACCCCAAATCCATTTGAAGGTACTTCTTGTTAATTAACTTCATGCTCATTTTAAATGTGCAGTTCAATAAATTTGTACTCATGAGATGAGTGATGCCCTAGGTCAATTATGTGTTGATGGAACCCTAAAACTTGAGCATCAACATTTGGAAGAAAAAGGATTAACACATATTCCCCATATGCCCTAAGAGTTTAAAATTAAATGGATTAGGTATATCTTTAGCTAGGTGCATAATGGACAACTATGGTTAGAGAAGCCAATTTTGATTTAAAAAAAAAAAAAAGATTCATCGAATCACTGGCCTTCCCATGCTGGCCAAAGACAAAACAACTAAAACCCTAGGTTGAGTAGAGTTGGAGAAGAAAACCCTAGTCAAGTGGGATGGAAAAAGTATGAAAATAAGTAGTGTCACATATGTAGAGTTCACATTTGGAATTCATGTCATTTCTCATAAGATATACATTTCAAGATGTCTTAACAACATGTCATGTGAAGTCATAGATTTGGCATATAAAGTGGTGAAGAACAACCTATCTTATGACCTTGCCGAGTTATTGTTGAGGAAATTCAATAAGAATATGGAAAGTATTAGAACTTCCAAGAACAACCTATGCAAATTTGGTTCACTATGAACCTATCTATTCTTTTATGTTTAGAAATTCTTCCCTTCCAAAGGCACTGTAGTCTGGAGAAAAGACGTGTCTGTACTTTACCAAATAAATGAATATATTATAGAAATGGGTGAGAACTATGGCAACATCATGGATAAATACTCTGATGTGTTCAAAGAAAAAATGAATAATAGGTTTAGAATTCCAAAGAAGCTAGTTGAAGACTATAAAGATGATGTGTGCTTTATGGTGGACTATGACAAGGTATATATCTAGATAGTCAAGCCTAGAGTTGTGTGGGTCAAACCTCTTGGACATGAGGTGAATATTGATGAAACCAAGGATATCATTGAATCCCTTGTCAATGATCCTATTGATCCCAAGGCCCCTTATTTTGGAACTTATGAAGAAGCTAAGGAAAGAATTGAGAAGAAATAAAGCTCCCATAGGTAGATAACAAAGGGAAGAGGAGGATAGCAAAATTGAAATCTAGTGCACCTCTCTTATTAAGCAAGGCCAAAGGTGAGGATGAGGAATAGGCAAAGGATGAGGAAGAATCTGAGAAAGAAGAAGAACCTTTGAAGAAAAATGACAAGGTGATCATCACCAAGCCTACAAAATCATCCAGTATAGTCTTTACAAGGAGGTCATAGAAGAAAGGAAGTGACATTGTACTCAACAGACCTCCACCAACCTTCCAAGAAAAGTTGAAGTAATTGAAAGAAGGATCTGGAATAACAAAATTTAAATTTTTGAAATATGAGACTAAGATAGAGGCAGAGTAGAAGCAAGTTAGAGTACTGGTGCTGAGAAAAATGGGTAAGTGGAAGTATTCACTAGACTAGATTGCTTCTCAAATCTCTAGTGAATTGCTAGAGAAAATAAAGCCAAGATGGGATTTTTCCATGCAAATATTCAAAGACATTTATGCACAAACCATGAGGCAGTTACTACCTAGCATATTAGATTCTAAGGTGAAAGAGTCTTTAAAGAAAAATGAAGAAAAACTAACTCTAAGATTTAATACTTGTTTAGTTTTGATTATGGATATAGAGCATTTTGTTAGAAATGCCACAAAGACTTGGAAAAATATTTATCATCTTCATAAACCAAGTGAATTTCCAATTGAATTAAAGGATGTTGATGAAAAAGAAGATAAGGAGAAAGATGAGGAGGAAAATGTTGAAGAGGTTATTCATTTTGATAATAAAGAAGAAGCAGAGGATCAAGGTAAAGAAGCTATAGAGGAAGAAAAGAAAGATGATGAGGAGACTGACCCAATCAAGATAGTTGTTGTAGTCATTGCAACACATCCTCACTCCTCGAGCAAACCATTGACTACATCAAGTATGGAGACAACTTTAGTAAGTTTGGTTGTGACTATTATATATGTGAAATTGGAGGCCTTTGATCCTCACATACACTTCAACATGGTCATTACCTGTGAGATGATCCCAAAATAAATATTGTCATGTTTATTTGAAAAGTCTAACAAAGCAACCTATTACCTTCTAACTAGAAGGATTATGAATTTTCTCTCAGAATGAGAAGCAGGCAACTAGACCTCTAGAATGAAGGATTTATGCAGCTAAATGAAAGTGCAATTAATCTAGATGAGAGATGCAATTATTAATCTAAGAAATGAAGAAGCATAGTATGCTAAATGGATGCATATTTAAAATATAAATGATGTATCAATGAAAGAAATAAAGCTATGCAAATATAAGAAAAGTGAGTAAGAATTTTAGCATAATTTTGACTCAAATTCCAAGATTCATCCTCTATAATGAGGAATGGAGAGCTTCTTTTATAGAATCCAAGAGGTGATCAACAATCAAGATTAACCAAAATGGACAGTCAAGATTGAAGAAGAGAGCCAGTCATAAAGGTAACTTCCTCATGAAAAGAGAGTTAACTGGTCATCTTTGAGTGATTAAAGGAGCTGACTAACTACCTTTTGAGTGATAAAAGGAGTTATTTGAGTCATTTTTTTGAGTGAATATTTAATTTAATAAAATAAAATATGACCTCATAAATGGATAACTTTAACTAATTCAATAATTAAAAAGAGGAGGTATCTTATTAAATTAAATGCATTTAATCCCTTTGTATATTAGCTAAAGAGGTAATTTTAGTTTAATTAAAGTAGAACACTTATAATTAAATTAAATTAAATTGATAGGTTTGTGTAGCTAATTTGAGTCGATATTTAGGAATTAAATAAATAATATGATTAATGCAAATTATGATTTTCTGCATTTGACACCTAGGTCAAGTAGCAATTATTAGAATTAGAATTGCCTAGCAAAATAGGACTTAGGAATAGTTGAATAAACCAAAATTGGTTAATATGGCAATGTGCCAATTTTGGGGTATTACATTTTACCCCTCTTTGAATGAATGTGTGAGCAGTATGTTTAATTCAAAGAAAATTAGCAAGCATGATGTGAAGATCAAGAAATGAGATCAGTTTTGAAATTGATGACACAGAGACCAATTGATAAGCTTTTAAAGATTATCTCCAAAATAGAGCTTAACCTTAAGGAATCCAAGAAAAAAACTTAGATATCTGAATTGATAAGCATTTTAAAGGTTTTCTCTAGAATGAAGCTTAACCTTTAGGGATCTGGATAGAACACCTAGATACCAAGATGAATAAGCTTTTAAAGATTATCTCTAGAATGGAGCTTAACCCTAAGGAATCTAGATAGAACACCTAGATATCTAAATTGACTAGATTTTAAATATTATCTCTAGAACAAAGCTTAATCTTAAGGGATCCAGATAGAACATCTAGATAACTAAGTTGAATAAATATTTTAAAGGTTTCTTCCAGAATGAAGCTTAACCATTAAGGATCTAGATAGAACACCTAGATACCTAAGCATAATAGAAAACATGATCCAATCATGAGTTCTAGAATCATCCCCAAAACAAGGCTTGATCCTTAGGAGTTAGGGTTTAGACTATCCTATACATGTCTATTAAACTTTGATTAGAAATGTTATAAGATGTGATCAACTGACAAAAAGATGAGATAGATGAAAAATGATGCCAGATAGAGGGGAACAAGATGCCCCTAGTGGTGAGAACATAAGATGGAGACAAGATGCCCCGAGCAATGAAAATGTTCGAAGTGATGAGGACATAAGATTCAAATTGTTTTGAATTTAAGATTCAATGATGTAATCATCTTTCCCCCTAGGGAGAAAAATTGAAAGATGACATGCCAAAAATGTGATGTAGCACAATATGTTAAAAGATACTAAAGAAATTTGATATTCAAAAGAATGTAAAAGAGATCAAAATATTCAAAAGGAATATAGAAGAGATCAGAATGATTAGAAGAATTTAGAAGAGATCAGAATGATTAGAAGAATTTAGAAGAGATTATTATGATCAGAAGAAATATAGAAGCCAATTTGAAGAAATCTTGGAAAGTTTGAAGAAATTGTGATTTGAAAAGGTGTCAAGATTCACAAAGTATTAGAAAAAAATTGGATTACACAAGCATTCAATCACACTAGTCCCAAAATTTGAAAATGTGATTTTGAGTTGTTTAAGTGTGTCAAATTTTGAATTCGATCCTAAAAGTGGATTCAGAGAAATCAAAGTAGCCAAGAGGGTGATGAACCAATCATTTGTGCAATCATGAAGAAACATGATACTTTGAATAAGCCAATAATTATCATAAAAAATGATGTAACTAGATCTACAATTGAACCATTGCTTATGTGATGCAATCTTATGCTAGATATAATCTTAAACTAGATGCAACCTTATGTTTGGGTATGAAGCTTCAATAATTATCATCACTGAGTGTATAGTGAATCCCAGATGTCATATAATCCCCACTGACATTACAATCATAGGAATACGAATAGGACATTTGTTCTAGTTTTGTTAGGTTAAATGTAAGCATTCAAGGCACAAGAAGCCAAAATGACTAGAACATTTGTCCCTTTTAATATAGCAAGTGAACATAAGCATTAGAGCATAAATGGTAGGATGACCAAAATATTTCTTGCATATAGACAGACCAGACACATGAGAGATCCATCTTATACTAAGTAGTCAATAAGTATTCTATCCACAATGGCCCTTGTGTCCATAACTTGAGATAGAAGTTTCCATATACACTCATAGTGACCTATACATTCACTTAGCAGGATGAGTATTAGTATTTATTGTAGCATAAAGAGTTCACTCCAACAAGTAATGAGAAGAACCAACGTCATTGATTTATCCATATAAAAGGAGTTGAGGTACACACGGCCATCCAATACAAGATGGAGGCTCTTATAGTGGACACCCCATTTATATGTATGCCTTAGATCATTAGAACTAAACCACAAACAAAAAGAAAAGAAAAGATCATGCCCCCAGTCCTTGCTTCTCTAGTCAAAAATGACATCATCAAGTTGCTCAAGGAGACATGATGAAGTGAAAATGAAACAAACAAAAAAAATGCTCAATATATCTAAACAAGTATGTCATTTTGAGTTCATTTTTTTGGGATTGATGTCAAGTGTTAATGTCCAGAACATAGATGAAAGAAATCTATTTAGTATGGTGATAATAGTAGACAAATATAGCCAGAATGATTGGTGAGAATCTTTAATGTGAACAACCTAAAGATTATCTAGTGATAGTAGACAAATACAGCCAAAATAGCTGGTGGTTGATGCAAGAGAGATCTACCATTAAGGAATCTTGAAAAGTGATAAGAGAAATAGTAGGTAGACACAGCTAAAAAAATTGGTGACTTTCATGAAAGAGATTCTATGAGGAGAATCTCAACAAAGTGTGACACTAGTGATAGTAGGTAGACACAGTTGAAACAACTGGTGGCTATTACAAAAGAGATTTTATGAGGAGAATCTCAAAAAAGAGTGACACTAGTGATAGTAGGCGGACATAGCTAAAATAATTGGTGATTGTCATGAAAGACATTCTATGAGAAGAATCTTGACAAAGCGTGACATTGGCGATAGTAGGTAGCCATAGCTAAAACAACTGGTGACTTTTGCAAAAGAGATTCTAGGACACTAGAGAGTAGTGCCCCTGAGCTGTGACAAGACTCAATCCATGGATACATGAGCAAAAAGTAGTAAACTAAAGTACGAAAGCAACTATACATGGAACCAAGAGATGCACTGCAAGATGGGGCATTGGGAACAAGAGGTGCTTGTTTGCTAGGTTTTCACCTTCTTGGTAGGGTTTTCATTTTATTTTCATTTTGGCTACCAGGATCCCTATTTCTAGGTTTTCACCAATGGAACTTTCTTGTTTTTCAATTTTTTATTTTTATTTTTCTCTTTTTTTGATTTTTTTGTATTTTTAAAAATTTTCAATTTTTTAAATTTTTTTTGGCATTACCAAGGTGCCTATTGCTAGGTTTTCACCAAGATAATGATTTTTTTTAGGTCTTTTTGCAATTAAAATTTTTTTTTTTTGGTATTACCAAGGTGTCTATTGGTAGGTTCTCATTAAGATAATGATTTTTTTTTAGGACTTTTTGCAATTTTTAGATTTTTTTCAAGACATTTAGATATGTACAAAGAGCTTCTAAGATTAGATCAGCTATAGAACTGCTTCAGGTGGAGAGTGTTGATAGATTCCTTGAGCACTTCTCCCTCAGCTATTGAAAGCTGGTAAGCACCAGATCCATACACTGTAGTGATTAGGTAAGGACCAAGCCAATTTGGTTTGAACTTCCCTTTTTGGACCCATTGTTGCTAATTCCTAGGATTTTCTCTCAAGTCAAGATCACCTAGGTGGAAGTCACATGGCTTAACTTTCCTATTGTAGGTTTTTGACATTTCCTACTGATAAGCTTGTATTTGATCGCACACGACTTGTTAAAGTTCATCTAGTAAGACTAGCTCTTGAAGTTGAGCTTTTCTATAATCTTCATCAGTAATAAGGCCTTTCATAGAGATTCTTAAGGTAGGAATCTCAAACTCTATTGGAAGTACAATATCCACTCCATAAACCAAAGAAAAGGGCATCATACCCATTGGATTCCTGATGCTTGTCCTATATGCCCATAAAGTTGGATTAATCGGGAGGTTCTAATCCCTCCTAGATTTGTTGACTATGAAATGGAGAATCTTGAGGATAACCTTGTTGGATGTGTCTGCCTGACCATTCCCCTGGGGATAATAGATAGAAGACCAATGTTGTGTGATTTTGAATGTTTTGCATAGTTCCTTGAGGTCTTTATTTTTGAACTGTCCTCCATTATTGGTAATAATGGAGGATGGTACACCATACTTACATATGATGTAGTTCATGATAAAAAGAGCTATAGTTTTGCCATTTGCTATTGTGAGGGGTACTGCCTCTACCCATTTCATGAAGTAGTCTATAGCTATAATAATGAACTTATGTCCATTAGAAGAACATGGGTGAATCTAACCCACTAATTTGAAGACCCATTGTTGAAATAGCCACATTGTGGTAGATGGAATGAATTCCTTGGTTGGAGTGTGAATTAGATTCCCATGGAGCTAGCATTGATTGTAGGACTTGGCATATTTGATTGCCTCTTGCTCTATTTTAGGCCAATAGTAACCAATTGTAATAAGTTTGCAAGCTAGTATCAAGCCATTTGAGTGGGATCTAAAAATGCCCTCATGAACTTCAACTAATGCATGTTTGGACTCTTCAGGTTCTAAACACCTAAGGAGTGTTCCATTGAGACCTCTCCTAAACAAGTCATCGGCAATAATGACATACCATGAAGCATTACGAATAAGGTAATGATTTTCAATTCGGGTTAGACTATCTAGAATGGTTTGGTTATGGAGATAGGAGTAAATGTGATGGTAGTGAGATGAGTCTTGTCCTACAATAGAACAGATCATCCTAGAATCAGGGGTATCATAGGTCAAGTAGTGTAACGCTTCCACCAAGAACTCATGTTGGAGATCATTGTCGAGCATCTATAGCAAGGAGGCCAAAGTAGCCATTGCATCAACAACTTTGTTATTTTCTAGAGGAATTTTCTAGAAGGTGATGTGCACAAAATACTCCTTTAGGTCATCAACCATGCATTTGTAAGGGATCAATTTCTCATCCTTTGTTTGATACACATCATTAACCTGGTTGATTATGAGTTGGGAGTCCCCAAAGATATCTAACTGATCAACTCTCCATTCAGCTACAATCTTCATGCCATTAATCAAAGCCTCATATTCAACAATGTTGTTTGTGCAAGGAAACAAAAATCTTGTATGCTTTGGGTAATGAATATCTATGTGGCATTATGAAGAGTAATTCAGCTCTAGATCCCTGTTGTGTGAAGGACCTAGCAAAGAACATCACCCATGTTTGGTGTGTGAGTGTTAGAATTGACTCATCAGGAAAATCAATGTTCATTGGGAGAAGACTCTGCATAGGTGCATCTGCTAGCTAGTCTACAATTAGTTGTCCCTTGATAGCTTTTTGTTCAACACATTGAATGTCAAATTCATTGAGTATCATGGCCCACTTAGCCAATCATCTTATGAGAGCTTCCTTACTAAGCAAGTACTTAAGTGGATCTATTTTAGCCACCAGCCACATAGTGTGGGAAAGCATGTAGTGTCTCAACTTTTGGAAAGAAAAGACAACTACCAAGCAAGCTTTCTGAATGATGTTGTAATTCTTCTCATAAGATATTAGCATGTGACTCAAATAATAAATAGCTCTCTCCTTGTTATCATTGTCCTATTGAGCTAATAAGATTCCTATAGATGTTTCAATTGTTGAAATGTACAAAATCAAAGGCTTCCCATAGATAGGAGGCATCAAGATTGGTGGATTAGCAAGATATTATTTTATCTGTGTTAAGCTTTTCTCACAATCCTGACTCCAATTGTATTTGATAGCCTTATGTAAAGTCTTTGTAAAAGGTTGCTATCTATCTGCCAATTGTGAGATGAACCTACAAATAGATTGGAGTCTTCCTTGTAGGCCTCTCATCTAGTTGATGTTATGGGGTGGAGGCATATCCATAATTGCTTGAACCTTCTCTAAATCCACCTCAATTCCTTTTGCAAACACAATGTATCCTATTAGTTTCACTGATGTGACGTCGAATGCGCATTTCTTAGGATCGAGCCTGAGACTAAAATTTTCAATGTGATGTAGAATGGGTCCCAAATCTTGTAGATGAGTATTATGTTTAGCACTTTTGACCAAGGTATCATCCATGTAGTCCTCCATGGTCTTATGCATCATGTCATGGAAAATTGTAGTTACTACTCTCTAATAAGTTGCACCAGCATTTTTCAAACTGAATGGCATTACGTTCCAGCAAAAGGTTCCCCATGCACATGTGAAAGTAGTTTTCTCCTAGTCTTTTGGCACAATTTTTATCTGATTATAACCAAAAATCCCATCCATTAGTGAGTACATCTCATAGCTCACCGTCATGTCCACTAACATATCAATGTTGGGAAGTGGAAAACCATCCTTAGGACATGCCAAGTTGAGATCACAAAAGTTAGTACAAACTTTGATAGATTTATTATGCTTGGAGACTAGAACAATATTGGATATCCATTTAGCATAATCAATTTCATAGATGAAAATAGCTTTCAAAAGTTTCTCCAGTTCTACTTTGATGAGCAATGCAACATGAGGATGCATTTTTTGAAGTTTCTATTTAACTAGTTTGATGCCTGGTGCAATGGACAAGTGATGCATAATAAGATTTGGATCCAGTCTTGGCATGTCAGAAAATGTCCCAACAAAATTTATCTTCTCTTAGAAAAAGGAAATGAACTTTTCCTTTTCTTTTGGCGACAATGACTATGCCAAATGTATCATATAAGGATGTCCTTCTATACCCAGGTTAATTGACTATGTTGGCTCTATCAACACTGATGATCTCTCTTGAAAGTGACTTGGAAGTGCATCAAATATGTCATCCATGGGCACCTCAGAGAGGTTTACACCTTTGGATATGTCTTTTGTTTTTACTTTTTTGGGTTTTGACATTGCCACAATGTGGTTTTGACCATCAGACCTTTTGTGTTTTTTATTTTTTATTGTATGACTAAGATATTTGATGTCAGCTTTAGTCATGTTGATGCTCTATTCATTGGTGGAAGACATTATAGGTTTGACACTGTCTAGGTTGTAGGCAAGAGCATAGTCACTCTAGAACATGGAGACTTTAATAGATGCATTAGGGTTCCAGTCTACAAGCTCAGGATGGGTGAGGAAAAGAGTAGTGATAGGTTCAATTGTGTTCACAATATAGTCATTAAGTGCTTGGACCAAAAATTTGAGACCTATGATGACTTCATCCATAGGTGTGTTCGAACACCTCTATGTACTAATGTGAACAATTGACAACTCTAGGACATGAGTTGGATCAGACCCATCCGACCTAACCCTAGACATTTCACCTAATTTGATTTGGTTTTCATAGACATGGACTTGGTCAATGTCTTTATTAGTAGTTGATTTTGAAAGAGAGTCAAACTCATATTCCTTAGAATCAGTGCTCCATAGCAAGAGACTGTAGAACTCCCCAACAATGATAGGGGAATACTCTCCTTCATCTTCTATATTTTTACATAGGTACTCAATATGCAACACTTGACTAGACTCACCTTGTCTTGAATGGGTATGGTGTGAATCAGTATTGTCCTCAAAAGAATCACTAGTACCTCCATAGTACTGACATGTGGTAAAAAGTCATCTATCTCAACAAATAATTTAGCAAGATCATGAGGAATAGGATATGGATATGGATCCTCATTATTAGATTGTTCCTTTTGAGTATCAGACTCAACTTGTGACTCATTTCCAGATGAACTCTTAGGATTTGGTATGAATTTATTAGGTCCCAAATGGAAAGGAACCTTCTTAAATCCTAGACTAGTTGTATCATTTTTGCTTCAAACTATTGCCTTGATAGGATCAATTAAGCCATTTTTATTACACCCAACAAGGCCAGTTTCCTTGTAGACAAAACATTTCATGAGTCTAAGACTAGGCCCATATTTTTCAGGCGTGATCTAACAAGCTTGTTTTGTGAAGTCTACTAGAGTCTCTTCTTTGTAAAGCCACATAGCAATGGCTCTATTTTCTCTTTCATCTTCAAAGGGAACTATAGCCTTGAAAAAAGTGCCATTATACTTGGTTTGAGGTGTTAACACAAATGGCTTCTTTGCCTCTGAGGGTCTGCCATAATGACGAGGAGACTCTGGAAGAGATGTTAATGACAACACTAGTTCTATATGATACTCTCTCATGCTAGTTTCTTTTAGTTTGAATGAATACTCAATTTGTTTCAACTTATTGTCATGATAATTAGTGGATTCCTAGTTAGAAGGGACAAAAATTTTCAACATCTTTGAGGATGTTGCAGGTATAGCTAGTAGTGACAAGAATAGTAACTTCGGAGCCATGAAATGGGAATTTGATGAATTGGTGAAATGTGGATGGCATAGAATGCATCTCATGTATCCATGGCCATCCTAACAAAATGTTATAAGCCAAGGGAATATTGAGCACTTGACAGGTGACATCCCTTTCTATAAGACCAACATGAAGGGGCAAGACCACAAGATCGAGAGACTTTCATTCAACTTCGTCATACACTTTAATAGTAATCTTGTGATGAGGATCAATAGAGTCCTTAGAGTAATTTAATTGTCTAAGAAAAGTAGTAGAGACAATGTTTAGCCCAATTCCATTATCGATGAGTACCTAATGAACATGTATCTAATGTATCATGACCTCAATGTGTAGAGGTTGATTGTGTGGGTGACTCGGTGACTTATCATCCTCCCCATAGAAAGTCATAAGATAAGGTGAGGTCAAGTGACCTACCATGGATTAAAATTTCTCAAGATCAAGATCTTGAGGAAAATTTTCCTTAGTGAGGGCTGTGTGTAGAATCTACCTATGAGCAAGTGAGATTTTAAGTAGCTCAAAGATAGAGATTTGAGCATTAGCTTATTTCAATTGATTGAGAACACTATAGCTGGTTGCTATTGAATTCGTCGCAAGTTTTGTACCTTTTCCAAATGGACTAGCAAGGGTTTTATCTTTATGTTGTTCAAGGTCAAAAGTAGAGGGAATAGGGCCTTTGAGCACCAAATTGGCATGAGAGAATGTAATAGCATTGGCACAGTGTTGCAAAGACGTGTTGTCCATTGCATTGGAAGTAGGGCTCCTCAAGACAAATGGTGTCTTGGGTTTATCATTATCCTATTTTTCCTTAATGGTAATGACATTACAGTATTTAGAATCCATAGGTTCAACCATGTTGATCACATTGTCATCATTGGAGTATGCATAGTTGACCTTGTTGTTGGTTTTTGGTTTTGAAGTCTCTCCTTTTTCATAGGCTGGGAAATGCTCTTTGAATGCCTTGTGATCTGAGTTCTTGTTATGTCCATCTACCACAAGTTCACCAGCATCAATCATGTCCTAGACTTTATGGCACAAGTTTATGTAGTTGCTAGTTTTGTGTCTCTTATTTTGGTGATACTCACAAAATGAGATTTCATTCCACCATGGTGGGTGTGGTTATGGATCATAGGGACAAGGGTTGTCTAGCGGTGAAATAAGCTTGTGTTGAAGCAGTGTTTTGTAAACCACATCCAAAGGTTCACCCAAGGGTGTATACTCTCATTTAGGGCATGTAGCCCATGAGTTTCTTGGTCTATTCCCAGATGTCTTATTATCAAGAGGAGGTTTCTCAGTATTTCTGGCTACATTAAGACCATCTACGAGATTAAATGCTACCTTAGCAGGTTTAGGAGTGACATTGTCAACAACCCCATCATGCACAATTTCTTAGTTCTTATTGATGTACTTGGGTTTGTTCTTGTTAGAGGTGGAGCCTTGTTTTGTGTCTTTTTGAAAAGTAAGTTCACCCTTCTTGACCATGAATTCCTCTATGTAGATAGCCTATGTGACCATGTCCTCAAACGTGTGTGGACCTTGAAGTTGGACTCTATACCCAAAATAAGGTAGGAGGTTATCCATGAAAATGTGAAGTTTCTCTGTTTATGAGATTTTGCATGAGTATTTAGTATAAAGTTGTCTCCACCTTTGAAGGAATGTGAGGAAAGGTTCCCCAACCTTCTACTTAAGATTACACAAAGCTCATATGTTAATAGGGTGTTGAATGTTATGAGAATATTGCTAGACAAACAAGTTGGCAATTTCATCAAATGTTTTGATATTAGGAGGCAAGTATGAAAACCACTCCATAGCCTGGCCACCTAGACTTCTTGGGAATAAATGCATGAGATACATTTGATTGTGCATAAATTCCATAGACAAGGCACCAAATTCCCACAAATGATCTTGGGGATTATTAGTTCCAAAGTATTTATCATACTTAGGTAACTCTACTCCTCTTGGAAAAGGAGGCATGTCTATGCTCTTGTCAAATGGAAATGGACAAAGAGAGTCTAAGGTGTATGTTTTCATGGGTTTGTCTTTCTCATGCATCATCTAAGCCAGTTGGTCTTGCATAATTTTTAGTTTTTTTGGGAGTTTGGAAGTCTTAGTTTCCTCTTTAGGCATGATGATAGTTTCCACATTGAAATGATGGGGTAGCTTAGCTCCCTCTTGGACAAGTTTGAGAAAGTATTTTTCTTTCTCTTTATTGAGCAGAATTTTCATGACCTTTTGAATGTTTTTGTCTTTATGACACTTTGCTATGTGTTTAGGAAGTATTTTGACCTCTTCCTACTCCCTATCAATTTCATGGTATTTTTCTTCATCATTCCTAGTTTGGTCTTGGTTTCTGCTATGCTCACCATGTTCAAGTTCATAATCAGCCATTGTTGGAACATGTTCAATTTTAGTATGTTGTGATTGGAAAGGTCCTTTGAAAAAGAATTCAGATATGTTGTTTGGAGATGTGGGACCTTTGCTAGTTTAAGGATCCTCTTGATACAAGGGATTCCTGGTTTGTTGGAAGTTTATAGAGAATGTTCTATGGACCCAAGATGATCTGACAGGTGAGGCAGATCGTGAATATTCCTCACTAGATGAACTAGAGATAGATCATGTAATGACTGAAGAGCAGCCTCTACCACAATTAGTACCCCTATCTCTACCTCATCTAGATCTTTGGGGATAAAAGACTTTGCCACTTCTTGTTGCCATAGTCATAGACAAGGACAAAATTGAAGGCTTAAACAAGGACCACACTAAAACATAGTCTCAAAAACAAAGCAAGATAAGGGTATTGTATACTAAGGTACAAGTCATCCAAGTAATGGCTAGAATAGCCAAAGATGATGACTATCATGACACAAAATATGAAAAGCACCAAAGACAAAAGATAAAGTGAACAAGAGACAAGACTAGTTTATGTGTAGGTCACAAGTCATTAGTTAAGCAAGAAGCCATTGTTTGACATTGTTTGCAAATAGAAAAGAGGTAAAATGTTGTAGATAATAGACCAAATTTAGAGCACAAGTAGATATTGAATTTTGAAGCAATTTTTGCAATTTTTAGACTATTGTGGATAGATTATTGGTTGTTTTGATAGATTTTAGATAGGCAATAAGATTGTTTTCAAGTTTTGGATAGCATTTTGGTTGTTTTGAACAAGACAATTGGTTTCTAGATAAACACAGGAAGCGAGCAGTAGTTTCAAACAACTCAACTAAGGAAAAAGCAACTCGGAGGGGTGACGCAGTCTTGAGGTTTAGTTTGTTTTATAGGTTTGGACAATGTTTAAAGACTCAATAACAAACATGCTTTTATCCCTAAAATAGAAAATTGGTAGAGAAGGCAAAACCTTTGTCCCACAAATTATGTGCATGCGCGCACCTCACATAGTTGTGTCACCCCCTAGAGGGCACCTTTGTTTTTGGTGTATTCAAAGGGCTCAATAACATATACACTGAATGAATGCCCTTGCGGTAGGGGTTCAACACATATACCACCTTCCAACACCTAGTTGCATGCATATGGTGAGTTCTATAGGAGAGATTCTTCCCCCTCCTTGCACAAACATTATGTCTCCTTTCGAAGGTGAACTGGGTAGCAACTAACTAAGAGGTTTTTACTTGGATTCCATTCATACTAATCCCCAATGGCTTTTCAAGGAAAGTTGAGGCCAACAGCCCACACCAACATTTGTAAGTGCACACTCTTGACTAGCAAGACTCGGGCTGACGCTAACTAGTGCAATTTGTAGAACCTTTTCTTGATATGTGATATTAGAGTGAAGAAGAGGAAATTAATATTTATTTGGAGTCTTTTGCTCAATAATGCTTCTTTATTATAGTTAGGTGGAATTTATAGTGAAAGGAGTGTGCTCACTTGGGTCATTCTCGGAGGTAAGATCACTCTAGCAGGCCCTCTAAAGGATTGACTTGGACTGGTGGTTTGGATCTAAGGGTCAAATTTTTTGATTTCCCTCAAGGGGAAAGAGCATACTCTTCTACCTTATTTCCTCACCCAAAAATGTAAGACATGTTAATCACTGAGTTAGCTTAATTGATCCACCTTGTCCTATTCCAAGACTTTGATCCCCTAAAATGAAATCATCATCTCTTCATTAAAGGCTTCATTTGGGAGAACCACTAACTTGCTTGACTCCCTCAGATGCCATCTTTTAGAGGCTTTTAGATTTCTAATTTAGCCTTGGTCATGACCTCCAAGTGGTAAAGAGCATACTACCCTATTCCCCTATCTTACACCCTACAAAGTTCACAAGCCCTATTTATACCATGTGTAAAAAGTAGTGAAAGAAGACACAATGTTTATGTGGGTTTGAAACAAATCTTCATCATGCATATCTTTGACAAGCACCCTACATTCACACAGTCAGTATATGTTTGAAGTGTTTGGATAAAAGGTATCTTCATCAAGCATCCTAAAAACCACTGTTAAGCTGTTGAAAACTAGAAATTAGAAACAAAATGCTTCAGAAAATAACATTAGTCAAATGGAAGCTTAACTATGGGAAAATAAAATTTAACATTTTTTGTTCTTTTTGATACCCATAAAATAGCTTAAAAAAAGCCAAAACCTATGAAAAAGTTAAAAGTCTTGCAAACCACTACTAAGCTATAGGAAAAAAAAAAAGAAATTAGAAAAAAAAATGCTTCAGAAAACACCGTTAGTCAAATGCATAATGATAGATCTAAATTCTAAATTCTAAATTCTAAATATTGTATTTGCATATGCTATTGCAAGATCATGCACAGGCTTGCATGAGAAAATGACATGCACCACGTGAGGAAATGCACATTTATGCAATTTTTTGAATGAGAAAGTGCAATGAAGGAGGAAAAATCCTCAGTTCCTCGTGTGGAAATGAGATTTCTCACGCGAAAATCTTGAAAACAAGATGGACAATTAAGAAAATTTGCACAACAAAATCATAAAAAAGTGCAAAAAACAGAATAAATGAGGCCAGAAAATTTGATTTTTCGTACCCCATGGTGGGCGCTAAAAATGTATATGTGAAATTGGGGGCCTCTAATCCTCACATACACTTCAACATGGTCATTACCTATGAGATCATCCTGAAATAAACATTGTATTATTTATTCAAAAAGTCTAACAGAGTGACCTGTTTCCTTCTAACTAGAAGGATTATGCCTTTGCTCTCAAAATGAGAAGCAAGCAACCAAACCTTTAGAATGAAGGATTTATGCAACTAAATGGAAGTGCAATTAATCTAGATGAGAGATGCAATTATTAATCTAAGAAATGAAGAATCATAGTATGCTAAATGGATGCATATTTAAAATCTAAATGATATTACAATGAAAGAAATAAATCTATGCAAATGTAAGAAAAGTGAGTAAAAATTTCAGCATAAATTTGAAATTCCAAAATTCATCCTCTATAATGAGGAATGGAGAGCTTCTTTTATAGAATCTAAGAGGTTATTGATGGTCATGATTAACTAAAATGGATGGTCAAGATTGAAGAGGAGAGCCAATCATAAAGGTAACTTCCTAATGAAAAGGGAGTTAACTAGTTGCCTTTGAGTGATAAAAGGAGCTGACTAACTACCTTTTGAGTGATAAAGGGAGTTAACTGAGACATTTTCTTGAGTGAATATTTAATTTAATAAAATAGAATATGACCTCATAACTGGATAACTTTGACTAATTGAATAATTAAATTCAATAATTAAAAAGAGGAGATATCTTATTAAATTAAATGTATTTAATTCCTTTGTATATTAGCTAAAGAAGTCATTTTAATTTAATTAAAGTAGAACACTTATAATTAAATTAAATTAAATTGATAGGTTTGTGTAGCTTATTTGAGTCGATATTTAGGAATTAAATAAATAATATGATTAATGTAGATTATGGTTTTCCACATTTGACACCTAGGTCAAGTAGTGATTATTATAATTAGAATTTCCTAGTAAAATAGGACTTAGGAATAGTTGAATAAACCAAAGTTGGTTAATATGGCAATGTGCCAATTTTGGGGTGTTACGACTACTACTGATACATCAAATGTCCAATCACTCTTTGCCCTAGCTCAACTCACCATATCATTGAAAAAAGTGACTTCCTCTTCATCAACTAAGTTGTAGAATCCTTCATCCACTGAGTTGAATTCTTCGATCTTCACTCCTCTAATTTTCACTTCTTCAGTTTTGACTACATCCATGGTAAGAACTCTAGTTTTGTCTACTTTAGTTTTGGATTCTACAATTTTTACTTCATCAATTTTAGATTCTTATAGTATCTTTGTATGTATTCCATCAGTTAGTACTATATCAATTTTTACTGCAATCTTGAGTATGTTCACTATTGTTTCCATTCCATGTACAAAAGCAATAAGTGCAAGGATAGTTGAACCTATGGTTCAACCAAGTACAAAATTTTTGAAAAGAAAGGGGATAGAGGAAGATATAGATTTGGATGAGGAGGATAGAGGAAGATATAGATTTGGATGAGGAAATAGAAATTCCAAAATGGGATAAGAGATAGAGAGTATAAGATTATAAATGATGCCAAGAATTTTTTCTGAGGCTATAGGAATTGAGTTTGATTCTTATCAACCTATTTTTTTTTATCTTGGAGAGGCAGTCCAAAAATTCAATGAGGACACTGAAGGTCAAGAAAAGTTGGTTGAAAAGACTAAAAATAAATTTAACAATAAAGTGCTAGAGCGCATTGCTCAACAAATAGTTATTTATCAAGTTGAGCTTTCAACAATTTTGGTCAATCTTGAGGCATCCTATTCAAATGTTTCATCAAATTTTTCAAAACTATGTGATGTCACTAAGTATACTAAGGAAGTGAAGGAAAAATTATCCAAAATTGATATAGATCTTAAAACAAGTGCTCAGTAGCTGTAACTTAACCCTAGTTCAAGCTCTGCACATTTCAAGAAGATCGAATTTTTTTTTCAAATATGCAAGCTGAAATTCTAAGAGAAGAAGCAAAGATCCCTTCAACATTGATTGATATACAAAATATGATCCTTCCACTCATGGATGCTATGCAAAAACACAACCTTGATCTATGATAACAACTTCTCTGTTGCAGATCACATGATTAAACTATCTGTAGAAGTGCAAATTAAAATTCATACATGTAAGGTCTTACAAGAAAATTGGGATAAAATCTTGGTAATTACCCTCAAGGTACACTCTGAATTCTTATCTCAATTTTCTATCTCCATGTAAATATGTTGAATAAATCTTTGATGTTATTGTCAAAAAGGGGGAGATATGTTATTCTATAAAGAAATGTTATATAGAAGAAATATCATATTTATATAAGAGAAAAGTTACATTTACATAAAGGAACACATAGTACGGGGGAGAAATATTCTATGGTGGAGAGCTACTCTATATATACCTTACAAAGATCAATTTTTAAAAATCTCAAAAATATACTAAGTTAGTATCACGTGGTGATGAATACAAGGCATTCAATTTTGGGCTAATAAGTGTTTTTGTGACTAATGCCAAAGGGGGAGATTGTTGACATATAAGTCAATTTTGTTATTAGTGACATACACTTATTCAAAATTTGTATAGCTACCATGTTCATCAAATAGTTTATAGTATTTTCCATGTAATTTAGTAGCCACCAAGCTCTACAATTACTATCGAGTCTTTTGGACTAATGCCAGTGGTTACCAAGCAGATTCAGCTAGTGTGAAGTTTAGTAGTTCAAATTGTGTATTTGTTGGTGCAGATACTATTGGAATATTCAAATGGGAAGAGTACTTTTGAGAGGGGGGTGTGTGGGGGTGAATCAAAAGTACCAATTTTTTATTCTTTCAAATTCATAGTAACATATAACTAAAATTAGCATGCATGCAAGTTAACAAACATAAAATGAGAGCATGCATCAAAAAATAACATAAGAGATTTTGGTTACCCAAAAACCCTTCAGGAATAAGAAGGTAAAACTGGGATGGGGATGACAACCACAAAATTACTGCAGCAATGAATTCAACCACTTCTTATGGTTTGTCGTGTTAAAGGCCTGCCTTGTTAAAGGCTTTACACTGTGTCAATAGTGACCTATTGAAAGAATTTACAAACACTTTACATGAAGTGTCACCTTGTTAAAGGATTTACATAAAGGTTGTTAAACCTACCTAATATATAGGATTTTCTTGTCCTTATCCAAATACTTTCCTCTCTAGCTATTAAGCTAACCTATCACCATAAGATTTCAATTTCTAATACAATTGTGAGAGAGTATTAGAACTTTTGACCTGATTGAATGCAATCTTGAATTGCTGAGTTTAGGCACTTGATCTGCTCTTTCTCTTCTAATCCTCACTTGATTTGATCTCTTTATATCTCTCTTGTTCTACTATTGTTAACAAAATATAACTGCTATCCCTTTCACTAAGTTTTTATTTCATACTAAGGTTTCACCATAATCTCCCCTTATGCAATTTTTCTTCCACACATACAATGGTCCATTTGTCTTCCTTATAAAGAATGTGAATACTTAGGGTTAGGTATGGATCTATGATCCATATTGAATCTCAAATTCTTACTCATATTTTGCATTTTTCTTATTGGTTTCATGCCTTCACAATTTTCCTGATTGGTTGCATGCAAATTTCATACGGATTGCAAATGACTCATCTTTATCCTTTTTCTCCTTCCATATTTCTCTAAGTCTTCTCCAAAAATGATTTACATATTATTTTTTGTAGGCACAAACTCTTATGCTGATCCTATGTTGCTCAACACATGAAGTATTATTGATGCTTGACACATACTATTTATGGATTGCTCGACATCTACTATGTTTCCTGGTTTGCTTGGCACCTATTTTGTATTGTATCACTTGGCATATGTTGTTCTGAGTTTCTTGACATTTGAATGATTCCATTACTCGGCACATGAACAATTTTTTTCTTACTCGGCATGTGTTATACTGTAATCTACTCAGCACTTACTATGACTTGGTACCTATTGAAATTTTGGCTCGGCATCTATTGTGTACTCAACATGTATGGTGAAAAGGGTTAAGTGTGTTGACACTCATTTTTCAATAGTATTTATTTGAGCAACAATCTCCCCCTAAGTTGATTATGCCTTTGAATTTTGAAATTTTGAACCAATATGCCTGATCAGTTCTATCCTTTGATCTGTATGATGTGCCTGTATTCCATGTGATTACCAAAAGTTTACATCTCTTCTTCACTCCTTTATTCCTTTCCTCCCCTTTTTGGCTATACACAATCCTCCCACTTTATTCTCAAAATGAAAGAATGATCAAAATTTGTCTAAATTTGGTAAACTTTATATCTTCTCCTCCTTTTGTTATTACTCCCCCTATAATATATGTCCCCTCCTTTCTTCACTTCTCCCCCTTTTTGACACTAATGTTAAAGGATTCTATGGAGTAATACCATATTTAGCCAAAAATTTACTATTTACCTCCATTATTATTTTCAGAGCCACATTGCAATTCTCCAAAGCAATGTCCAATGACTTGTGCTAGATGGTAGTCTCTACAAAAAGGTGTAAAAGTCCATCAAGAGTAGAAATATTGGGATCTTTCTTTAATACTATCTCAGCATAGACTTGTTCCTTGTGAAGGATTTCTAAATGAGGGGTTATAGAGGACCGGATCTGCATCAATTTAGCCTTTATATTTGCCTCCTCTATTGTTAGCACAACTAACTCCCTTTGTGTGTGAAGCATCTGTGCAAAATGCTTCTCACTTTGAGCTGGATCTCTAGATAATTGCATACTAGATATTTTCAAGTTCCTTTCCAAGCTCATTATTCATTGATTAGTTTCTTGTGTGAAATTTGAAAAATCACACAACTTCTTGTATAATGAAAAAAAAAATTCAAGAACAATTTTGGCCTTATCAATTGTTTTGGCCAACTTTATCTATTCGATTGCAATGCCACTTGATATCTTCTCATTAACCTTGCCTTGAAATTTTCTTTCTAACCATTCCATTAGTTTAACATTTGTGTCTTGGTCCTCATTTGTCACTTGATCAACTATATCTGATAGTTGTTGAATTATTGGCTTTCCTTCATCTAGTGATTGCAAGCTAAAGGCATCCATGAAGATGTCCTTGATATCATGAAGTGCTTTCTTTTTTTAAAACTCTTTTCTCAAAATTTCCTACCTCATCCTTCTATCCAATACATTTTTCATTTCAGATATTTGTGCCATTGTGATAGTTTTGGAATCATAGGAGGGTATCTCAATTTCTTCATCAAGTTCAGGGTCTCCATAGTGAAGTACCTTGGCCACTCTTGTTGAACTCAAGCCTAGCATGGAAAATTGAAATTGAATAGCTCTAGTGCTTAGCTCCTAAATAGTCTTAGTAGGAGTGCCAATCTTTTGTAATTCTACTAATGTTCGAATGGCGACCTACTCATTTTCTTTTGCTACATCATCCTTTTCATCAACTTTCCTCTCCTCTATACTCAACATCTAAGCATTATCCATATTTACACTTGGTGGAGGTGGTGGTGGCAACATCAAAAATTTAGCTTTAGTGTATGTAAAAGGTTGTACCTTTTGCTTCACCTTTTGTCTTTGCGGTGCCACTATTGCTCTTTGTATTTCATCTACAGTCACCAATATAGGATTTGTGCATAATTTTGCCTGAAGAGTAGATTGGTGAAGGATCTTTGAGAGATCCTCTATAGTGAGTGGGTTGATGTTTTGAACTATTTTTTTAATAACATCTTTTATGATGACTATATTTGTAGGTGTAGTAGTTGAGTGAGGAGGACTAGGAGGTGGCAGTTGTGTGTCTTGCACACTTTGTTCATGTTGCTTACCTATCCCATTTTCTTCATCTTTACTTATTTCCTCCTCCTTTTCTTCTTCATCCTTTTCTTCTTCCTCCACTTTCTTTTCTTCTACTTTCTTTTCTTCTACCTTCTTTCTTCTTGCTTCTTTTGTTTCCTTTGTTTTGGCACTTGCTTCTACCTTGTATTCTTCATCAAATACATCATCAATTTTCTTGTAGATAACTTTCCACACTTTTGTGGTTTTATTCACAACCTCTTCAATTTTATTTTGTAAAATACTAAATGCTTTATAGTTTGGAGTAAATCTACTATTGTGCCTTTTGACTGTATTTGTTATTTGACTTTTAGTCAAATCAAGAAACATCCTTTCTAAGGTAGACTCCCTTGTTTCTTTCTCAATTTGAAGACAATAATGCCATTTTTCTTCTACAATCTTGCATAATTCCTTTGGCAATGAACTATCTAGTTCAAGAGGTGTATGTTTATATTTTGCCATCATATTATAGACAAATGTTTCTATTTTATTTTACTCATCTTTTGTGAGCTTATTAAAATTTACATTCTTCAAATCATTTAAGTCTCCATTCTTAATCTTAGCTCATAATTTATCAATTGAAGACTTTTGTGGATGAGTTACCACTTCAAATTGGCTTATATCTTCAGATTTTGTCCTTTCATCTTTTGTGTCTGGTTGAGCCACATATCTTCTTCTTTTCTTGGGTTCTTCTACGAGCTATACAGTAGCTTTTTGTGTTTCTACCTCTTTGGCCTTTTGAGTTGATGCTCTTGTTGTGACCCTTGTTACTGTTGTCTTGGTTGGAGGTAGCTTGATTGGGGCTGATTTTTTTTCTTTCTTGGGCTTTGATTGAGTTGCAGGCTGTGTTTTTGCCTTTCTTTTCTTTTTCTTGGTAGATGTATGCACTTCGTTGGCTTCTTCTTCCTCGACACCTTCCTCTTTGTCCTATTCTTGCCCTTGTTCTTCTTCTTCTTCACTCTCTCCCTCCACTTCTTCTACTTCTTCTCCAATATTTTCTCCAAATGTCTTCTTTATTTTCCTCACCGTTTTATCCTTCTTCTTAAAATCTAAAGTAGTTTTTAGTTCTGTCTCAATTTTGGACTTAATAACATCATAAGTTCCAAAGTGAGGAGCTGCTTTATCAATTTCTTTTGCTAACAATTCTATGATTGTTGTTGAGGCTTTATCAATATCCAATTCATATCCTAATGAACTTAGCCATCTTACCCTTGGTATTGCAACTTAAATATATGTGAAGTCAATATCTACCAAGAAGCATATGTCATTTACATGTTTCTCAACTAGTGAGACTGGTATCCTCATCCTTTGCTTCATAAACTTCTTAAAATCTTCAAAATAGCTAGTCATCTAGGCTTCAAAATTGTCACCCATTTGATCAATAAACTCATTAATTTGACTTACTGCTATCTTGTTAGAATTCTAGTTTACCTTCCCAAATGAAGGGAATTCTTCCATCACATAAAAGAATATGCACATGAGAACTGAGCCAAATTTACACTATGCACCTTTTGATCTCCTTATGGTTCCTAAGTTCTCATTGATTTGGTACAACATGAGTTCAGCCAAATCATAGGTGTGATCTTTCTTAACTAACTTGTATGCCACATCAACAACTATGTAGGGAATGTTGTTTAGTCTGCTGGATTGATAAAATTTATGTGAGATTATCCTTACAGCAAAGTCAAGTAGGGGGTCATTCACAGTATTAATAGTCATTCCCCTATTGTTCCATTTTGTGCCTATGTCCTTTTCAATTACTTCCTTTCTTTCACTTCTCAATGTTTTTGGTCAATCTAGGGTTGCAAGACTAGTAACCCTATGCACAATCCTCTTAGTAATCTTTACTAGTCATAACTCTAGCTAGAAACATCCATCATTAATTCATCTCAAAACAATGCAAATCCATTATGTTTTAAATACTATGGGAAAAACTAGGGTTTTAGTTAAACCCTTCTTCTCAAAGATTGAAAACTTGTCCTTCAATATCTTATTCTCACATAACTTATCATAGGCATTAAAGTTTTATAGGTCACCTATAGCATCGATTTTACAATTATAGCATTTCCTTATGTCTTGAACCATAATGACTTTGGGTGGAATGATAGATAGTGCGCTAGCTGGGTCATTTTTATAGGCTACTTTGAGTATTGGTCTAAATTTAGGTTGTTTAACTTCATTGCTAACCAGTTGAATCTCATGATTTCCCTTAGCCTTAGGGTTTCTTGAGCAAGAATCCATATTACCAAACTAGGGCTTTAAAATGTATTAAAAATTAAAACTCTATGTAGCTCAACACTTGATAAATACCTTTAGATTGATAAGTTTGTGCTAAATCTCTATTGTTTTTGATGCGAGTGACTGTAAGATAGCTACTTGATTGCCTCTTAGCTCTCCTAATTTTTTCTCTTCATTTGAATGCTGTGAAAATGAACAATTTTCACTTTTATTAGCCTTGAAACCTAGCATTTATTGCTTTCGTGCTTTACAACTATATGTTCAGCTTCTAAAGGATTTTTCAACTCGGCATCAACTATTTTCCACTGACTTTGCAGCTACTATTATCACTTTGCTTAGCATCCACTAGTAAGTTTTAACTCAACCTAAACTGGAGTTTTACTTGGTAACCAAAGATAGTTTGGCATCATCTTCCAACTTTTATCCTAGCATCTTAACTTATGCAGATTTCTTCTTTGCAGTGTTCTTATGTTCTTTTTGGGCTGATGTATGATACATCTTTATATGTATCAGCCCTATGTGCCTTTCTAGTGCTTAATTTGATGAGGTGTGATCACTTGACCTCTTGGGTGAAGTGATCTCTCCATTTGATGTGCTACATTCACCTTTCTTTTGCCATGTCTTCTTCATATCTTCCCTAATGCACTCCTCATTAACTTTTTCTTTGTCCTTATTAACTTCAGTCTTGGGTGCTTTGACTTTTGTTGGATAGTTTCTGGTAATATTACCAATCTTCAAGCAACTAAAGCAATTTAACCATTTGCTGTAATTTCCCTTAAAATTAGTTCTTATGAAGTTTTTAGGAATGTGTCCATACTCTTGACAATAGTGACAGCTGTACCTAGTGTTGTAATCCCAATTGTAGTGATGTGCACGATTAGTTCTTCTTGTAGGCTCATTCGGTGTCCACATAGGCTTTGATCTGCATTTAGATGCTATATGTCTATATTTTTTGTAGTTGTAGCAATGACCTTCAAATCTCAGTGTCTTGGGTCTACATTCATGTGCTTATGTCCTTGTTTTTTGCACCTGTGACAAACACTTCCATGCTGATGACTATTCTTGCTTCTGCACATATTAGAGGTATGTGCCTTTTTACCACAACAATGACAAGTGGGTCTAGTGTTATTACCTTTGTTTATTCTTTATTCTACAATCTTAGACGATTCTCTTTATTCACTGCTAATGTTGCCAAGTCCTAAAGTATTATTACTAGCCCTTGGTGATTTCAGCAATTGCTCAAAATACTTGATGGCCTTATTGGGTTTGTTGTAGCTTTCTGCTATTTCCTTTCCTCTCTTTAATTCATTCTGTAATTTCTCATTTTGCATCTTCAAGGTGGAGATCTCAATGTACTTCATGTTTAGCTCATGATGAGCATTCACCATCTAGCTCAAGGTGTCTAGCTGCATGTTTGAAATCTTTTCAAATTCAATTGTATTTTCTTTCTATTTATTGATGAGATTTCTCTTGTCATTTTCTACCATGACCTTGTCTTCAATAGCTCTTTTCTTTTGTTTAGTTACTTCACAAAGCATTTTGGCTTGTGATTCTTGTTGAAGTTTGAGGAATCTGATTTCTTTAGCTTGTGCTCTATTTTTCTCTGTTAATTCTACTATTGTTGCATCAAATTCCTTGGAACCTCCATTGGCAAATATGTGTGTGGTATCAATCTCCTCGTAGTGTATGTCATTTTTAGCTATGGCTATCTCCTTCCTTGTTTTCAAAGATTTTCTCAATTCCTCCTTGGCTTCCTCTACTTTGTGTAGAGCTAGTTGACTTCCATCTTCTAACCCTTTTCTCCAAGCTATTAGGCTTCTCCTTATGAGAACCAGTGGCTTTGATACCAATTGTTAGAATATTCAAATGGGAAGAGTACTTTTGAGAGGGAGCAGGGTGCGAGGGGGGGGGGGGGGGTATGGCGGGGGGAAAAATTAGAAGTACCAATTTTTCCTTCTTTTAAATTCATAGTAACATATAATTGAAATTAGCATGAATGCAAGTAAATAAACATAAAATTAGAGCATGCATCAACACATAACACAAGAGATTTTGGTTACCCAGAAACCCTCTAGGAATAAGAAGGTAAAACTGGGGTGGGGATGACACCCACAAAATTACTACAGCAATGAATTCAACCACTTCTTATGGTTTGCCATGTTAAAGGTATGCCCTGTTAAAGGCTTTACACTATGTCAATAGTGACCTATTGAAAGGATTTACAAATACTTTACATGAAGTGTCACCCTGTTGAAGGATTTACATTAAGGTTATTAAACCTACCTAATACATATGATTTTCTTGTCATTATCCAAAGACTTTCCTATCTAGCTGTTAAGATAACTTATCACCATAGGATTTCAATTTCTAATACAATTGTGAGAGAGTATTAGAACTTTTGACCTAATTGAATGCAATCTTGAATTGTTGGGTTTAGGCACTTGATCTACTCTTTCTCTTCTGATCCTCGCTTGATCTGATCTCTGTATATGTCTCTTGTTCTGCTATTGTCAACTAAATATAACTACTATCCTTTTCACTAAGTTTTTATTGCATATTGAGATTTCACCATAATCTCCCCTTATGCAACTTTTCTTCCACACATATAATGGTCTATTTGTCTTCCTTATAAAGAATGCAAAGACTTAGGGTTAGGTATGGATCTACGATCCATATTGAATCTCAAATTCCCACTCATATTTTGCATTTTTCTTATTGGTTGCATGCCTTCACAATTTTCTTGATTGGTTGCATGAAAATTTCATAGGGATTGCAAATGACTCATCCTTATCCTCTTTCTCCTTCAAGAATTCTCTAATCAGGTCCAAAAATGATTTACCTCTTAGTTTGTGTAGGCACAAACTCTTATGCTCATCTTGTGTTTCTTGGCACATGAAGTATTATTGATGCTTGACACATACTATTTCTGGATTGCTTGGCATCTACTATGTTTCTTGGTTTTCTTGACACCTATTGTGTGCTGTATCACTTGGCATATGTTGTTCTAAGTTGAACAACATCTGAATGATTCCATTACTCGACACATGAACAATTCCTATCTTGCTCAGCATGTGTTATACTATAATCTGCTCAGTACTTACTATGACTCAGTACCTATTGAACTTTTTGCTCAGCATCTATTGTGTACTCAACATGTATGGTAAAAATGGTTAAGTGTGTTGAAACTCTTTTTTCAATACTATTTATTTAACCAACAAATACATATTCACTATTTACACTTACTTAAGTTTACTTAGGTTAATGCATTACTTTATTATTTTATTTTGTGACACACTTAGGAGTTTTTGCACCTTTTTGAGTTGTCATGTTGACAACATAAAAGTACACAACTCTATTTTAGCACATGGTGTCTACAACATTAATTTGCATGTCACACCCTTGTAGGCTTATCCTCTCATCACTGCACTAACTTTCATGAATAATGAAGGATAACCCATATCTAGTGATCATGTGTCTAGTTGTATGACATATCATGGTGCTAATTTTGAGGCATTCTAGATGTATCTCAGAGGCCTTTATATACAGGCACTCCTAGTGTACTTGAACATGGCATATTGAATGAATATATCATCATTTTGATCATACTCTCTCTCTTGGTCTACAGTTATGCTTGTGTCTGAGTTCTTAGTTCTTGGGTGAATTTTTCCCTTAGTCAAATTCTTACATGGTATTAGAGCTTGGAGATTTTCTCATCACATAGTCATTCAAGACCACTATTGCTTCAACACCTTAGCCTGAATCTAGAGTACTACAAAAATTGGGAGCATCTAGAGTTAGATTTGACCTTGCCATTGCATCCAGAATACTAATTTGATGAAAATCAACTATAAACTTGGCTACTTTTGCCCAAAGTCAACCATGAAGCAAAAAAAAATTTGCAAATCAAAACTTGGAGGCCCCAATTTGCAATTCGAGTATGGTCATTTTTTGTAGATTTAATTTATTTATTCAAATTTGCATTTTATTTCTCTACAATTTTGTTAGAATTATTCAAAAAAAAATTTAGCAGAACTAAGCAGTGAAACCCTAGCTCTGCTATTTGGTGGCATAGTTTATTTGTCACAGGAGGTATATTTTTTAATCATAGGGACCTTATATTTTTTGGTGGGCATTATACATTTTTCCAGCCAACTAAATCTTCCCACCAATGGCCAAGCCCACTGATGGGGCCTTATTTGTTTACCAAAGTTGTTAAAGTTTGTATAAAAAGTCATCCACATTGTAACCCACATTCCATGTAGCATTTTAATTTGTGAACCTGACAGATAGTTTAATTTGGAAATTCAACATAGTGAATACTCTAGTCCTATGCACAAATTTCCTTGTGATTGCATTAAGACCACCATCCATTATTTTTTGTGGCAACTATGATCAAAATCTCAACATCCATTCTTTAGAATTTATGTGCCATGAAACAAAAATTTGACAGGTTTAAAAACTATCAACTACACTCTTTTTAATTTCCTGGCACCTATTGGAGGTCACCGGCATTGTGACTTGGATTCCATCATGCATTACTATTTTTGACCATCGCATTCCAAACTCTAGCGATTGTCCACTTAGTAGCAAGTTTGAAAAATTGCCAAAAATATTTTTTAGTTCTCTGTTATCAAATCTGGTGCTGCTATTTTTACAAATCTCACCCACACAGTGACTAGTTTTCCCACCCAGTGTCCACATACACATCCACATGGACCACTACTTGCTCATCATTTGGAATTTTTCTAGCAAATATGTTGTTGACACGTGGACATCCTAGCCAAGGGCCCATGTTAGCACCACCTCTGCAGTTGACTCATTGCCCACATCACCTACCAAACAGTATGCCCACATGTCAGCACAACTATACACCATATCAATTTTTCCACGTCATAATTTTCATATAGTAAAAATGCCTACTAAGCCTGACATGTCAGTAGGGGGCTTTTTTTGTTGATGTCAGCTAGTCACTAGGTTAAATTTGATAGCCATTTAACCATCAAACTTAGTCATTTTACAACTACTACAATGGTCATTTGACCATCAAATTTAAGCATGCAGTTTTCCTACCAGACCCCTCTCCAGATTACTTTTCAATTTGGTAGCCTAACTTTGTGAGCCCATAACTTGATCATTTAGACTCTGATTTAGGTGTAATTTTTTTTGAAATTGGGTAGAATTTCCTAAATTTTCTATTGGTAGTGTTATTTTTTGATTTTAGTTTACGAATTTTGAAGAAATTGCATTTTTTGGTGATTATACTTGCATAATCCTACATTTTGCAACTTCAAATGCTCTGTACAAGCACATCTGGTCACTTTTTTAGGTTCTATTTTTTTGAAAGTACATATTTTTTTGTCTACTTTCTAGATCCAAAATCAAATTTTGGTTGTGTGGACCAAAATCTCACTTTGAAAATTAGGCCTTCTTTTGCATTGTAAAGCTTTGATTACTTTTCAAAATTGTTGTAAATTTGAGCTATAGTGCTTAGTGACAAATTTGAGCCTCAAAAGGTAGTTGTAAAATAAAAATTAGAAAGTCCACTTTGTTCTTTTTGACAAGTGGCCCATTGTACACACACTACTTAGAAAGTGCCAAAAGTATCTTTTCGGGGGGGGGGGGAGGGGTGGTCTTTTGATTGAGTGAAAAGGGGTGGTGTCTTTCTTTTGTGCTCTTTTAATTTCTACATCATGGGTTTTAAATGTCCTCCTCTAACTTCACACAACTATTCTACATGGAAAGATATTGCATGGAGTAGATTAATGGAAAAAGGATATAGTCTTTATGTTGATGGTAAAATTCTCAAACCTATTGATGCTAAAGAACTCATTGAATGGAAAAGACAAGACCAAGAGGCTTTAGGAGCTATTAGGAGTTGTGTACATAGGGATCTCCTCTTTCACATTACCAGTTGTTCATAATCTAAAGAAGGTTGGAACAAACTTAAATCATTGTATGGTAAGGTGGATGAAGAAAAGGGATTTTAGATTGAGGATGATCTACTTGTCTTGGATCCAAAGAATTTTGACACAATTCAAGATTACATTAACAAAGCCAATGAGTATAGGGCACTACTTAAAGATTGTGGAAATCCCATAAAGGATGATAAGTTGATTCATCACATCCTGAAGAGGCTACCTTCAGAGTATGATTCCTTTGTTTCAAGTTTTAATACTCATAGGTTGACCATGGGATTTTATTACTAGAACCATTAATTTGATGCATTTGTAGAGATGTTTATTTTTGAACAATCTCACTTGATGGATTTAGGACTTCTCAAGTCGTCAAATACCAAAGCCTTGGTGGCTAGTAAAGAGCACCAATCAAGTCAAGGAGGGAAAAGCAACAACAACAAGAAGTGGTAGAAGAAAAAATCACAATCTGAGACGCAACAATCCTCCTCACAACAAGGTAGCTATTCTTCCAAAAATAAGGAAAGTAATGACAAGGAAAAACTCTTTTTTGCATACTACAAAAAGCCAAATCATGATGAGCATCATTGCAAAACTAAAAGAATCGATGAGTTAGAAAATCTACTCAAGAAGAATAGAATTCAAGTGCTAGGTACTTCCAAGGATTCAACTCCAACCTCTTCAAAAGGTAAAGGTCAAGCACTTATGGCAAACATAATTTCTTCTTCAAAATGGATACTTGACTTAGGTACCTCTTATCACATGGGTTCTTCAAAGGGATATTTTTCTTCATTGAAGTAGTCAAAGGTGCCACATATCTTCATGGGAGATGATACTAGAATGGAAGTTGAAGGGAAAGGACATGTAGAAATGGAAAATGGGGAATTTAAATATGTTCTCTATGTTCCAAACCTTAGCTCCAATTTCCTATTAGTTAACCAAATCACTCACCTTGAAGATGGTCACAAATTTGATTTCCTTCTAGATTCAGTAATGGTGCGAAGTTTAAGAGATGATTCATTGGTTACAGTGGGGAAATTCAATGATGACAAGAGGTTTTATTCCTTCTCCTACTTTGTGCCTAAATCTCCTTCTCAAGCCTTGTTGACTCACTGTACTTCACAAAACACATTATGGCATGAGCATTTTGGTCACCTTGACTTTCACTCTCTTCAACAAATTTTCTCAAAATAAATGGTCAAATGTCTACCTAACATCAAATTTTCTAAGGGAGAATGTTCATCATGTTCAGTGGATATGAAACTCAAGGAGAAGTATGATAAAGGCAAGTCTTCTAGAGCTCTAGTTGTTCTATAGTTAGTTCACATGGTTTTAGTAGGACCCTTTGTAGTGACTTCAATCAGCCAAGGCAGCTACATACTCACATTTGTTGATGACTTTTCAAGATTCACTTGGGTCTACTTCCTTCATCATAAGAATTAAGTGGTTCATAAGCTTCAAGCCTTCAAGACTCATGTTGTACAAAAATCAAGGAAAGCCATCAAGGTACTAAGGGTGGAAAATACGAATAGTTATGTAGACAAAAGCCTTAAGGACTTTTGCAGACTTGAGAGGATTGATCTTGAAAATCTGTTAGCATTCAGTTGGCACAAGATAGATGTTGTAGGTATGAGGATTAGGACTTTCAAAACCATGGCAAGTTGCATGATTAATGCTAAGTATATTGATCCTACATTAGAAGTTGAAGCCATTAGTAGTGCTACTCACATACTTAACAGGTCTCCTCATAATGCCTTAGATATAAAGACTCCTTTTGAGGCATGGTGTAGTAGAAAACTAGTTGTGAGTCACATTAGAGTCTTTGGTTGTCCATCATGGGTGAACCTATATTCCAAGAGTTTCAAGGCACCAACACCTAAGCCTTGTACCTTCATCAATTATGAAGACAATGCTAAGGCATATAGACTTATGGATCTAGAGACATATGAGATCTTTATGGAGAAGGATGTTCACTTTGAGGAAAGTCCACCCAGATTATCCTCTAATCTTCTATGCACATCATACATAGTGGAAACTAATAGTGACACAAGTGATAGTGCTTCAAAAAATTTAGATGCGTGGGGTTCTATCAATAGTTACAGTGAGAGGTCACATCATCAATCTAGTCCACATGCTTATATTTCCATAGTGAAAGGTCCAACACAACATGGTACATCTTGTCTTCTAGCTCTAGCTTTAGTTGACTTGGGAAATAGCCTTGAGGACTTACATCTTCTCTTTGATGAAGGGGATCCTTCTATAGTTATTGCAAGGGCTCACTTTGACCTTCATGTCCATTCTCTACATGATCAATCTTCACAGGTTGATGTGATTGTGGATCCTTATGTACAAAAATCAAAGGAGGTCTCTTTGTCAGTTGAGGAGATAGATGGTTCATTGGAACAGGTTCAAAAGACATCCTTTCCAAATTTTCATTCATTCTTCTCAACATAGTTGGAAGGGGCGAGCATCAGCATCAGCATAGGGATACTTTAGAAGGTTTCACGGCCACCATACATGTTTAGGATTGTATGTTTGCCTTTGTTTCTTCCAAAAGGGAGGAATGTCATTTAGCACTCTTGGACTAGCTTTCACTTGTCAACATTCTTCTTTTGGGGAGGGCGGGGTGGGGGGGGGGGGGGGGGGGGGGCACTATTCTATCTCACTTCCTTCTCTCATCATTCTCTTATGTATATACTAGATGCATGTCATAATGGAGGGGTCTTGATTACTCCATCCACCCATGCATCCCTATTCATCTCTCTTTTAGGGGGAGGGTTTTTCCCATGAGATTTTTCCTTTTTCTCCACTTTATGAGAGATTTTTTTTTCATTATTTACATGGGTACCTAATATGGCCTAATAGTCGAGACCCATCATGCATCTTCATCCTAGTTTTTGTAAGCTTAAGTGCATTCCCCTATGTTGCACTTAGGGTGGGTGTTGGTGTAATACATATTCACTATTTACACTTACTTAAGTTTACTTAGGTTAATGCATTATTTTATTATTTAATTTTGTGACACACTTAGGAGTTTGTGCACCTTTTTGAGTTGTCATGTTGACAACATAGATGTATGCAAATTTATTTTAGCACATGGTGTCTATAACACTGATTTGAGTGTCACACCCTTGTAGGCTTATTCTCTCATCACCACACATACTTCTATACTTAATGGAAGATAACCCATATCTAGTGGATGTGTGCTTGGTTGTATGACATATCATGGTGCTGATTTTGAGGCATTCTTGATGTATCTCAGAGGCCTTTATATAAAAGCATTCCTAGTGTACTTGAACATGGCATATTGAATGAACATATCATTATTTTGATCATACTCTCTCTTAGTCTATATTTTTCTTGTGTTTGAGTTCTTAGTTCCTGGGTTATCGAGTTTGTAGTTCATATGATGTGAAGCTTATATTTACTAAGAATTGTAGTATCTACCAAGTTCATAATTCATGTGATACAAAGCCAGTGTTAACCAAGCTACTTCATGGTAACCAAGTGATTCAATATTTTTTGAGTAGCACAATATCTACCGAGTCATAATGTAGAATGAGTTCAAGACTACTTCAAATTGATCAGTATGGACTGAGCTTCTACATCTACTAAGAGTATGATGATGCCAAGTAGTGATAGTGGATGTCATATATCAAAACCTCATCGAGTCAGTCTTTAGAACCCAAGTATCTTCATGTGGGCTGACTTTGTAATATTTGTATTAACTTGTGTCATGGCCAACTTCATAATTTTGTAATTTGGATTGGTATATATATGCAATGTATTGTATCATATCCATATATATAGGTGTAATGACAAGAATGTGAATGTATGAGCATATGTGGATATGAAAATGTTCAAGTTATGAATGTAGTAGATAAAGAATTATAAAGGATATATTAGTTTAAGGAGCAATAGAGACATATCTATCATAGAAAGGTGATCAGTGCACTAAGGAATCTCTATTAGAAAACTCAATTGTAAATAATAGATCAACTACTTCATCCTAATAGGTGAACGATTCAAAATCCTCTAACAAGTTAGACCTAACAGTCTTCTCTAAATAACTTTACTGAGTGCATAGTTCATTCTATATTTATAAATCCTCTCACAAGGTGGACCTAGCAGTCCTATTTTCTTGTAATAGGGTAGATCATCATAAGTTATTAATGTAAGCCTTAACAAGACAACTTTATGCTACAGTACTAAAGTTTGTGGGTATCATCCCCACCCCAGTTTTACTTTCTATTTGGAAGGGTTTTGGGTCACCAAATCTTTATGTTCAAGTGTTGTGGATGCTTTCATGTTTCCAATTTCTCATGCATGCAATTAGATCAGATGTGGTGAATTAAGTGCTAATTAATTTATTGGATTACAAATTGAAATTATTAAAGTTTTAGAAGTTATTTATTCACCTCTCCCCTCTCAGTAACTTAGCATAGTCTTGAATATTTCCAATAATATATCTATAGTATTTTTTTCCTTTTATATGTCTCATTATCCTTTTCACATCCATCATGTGATTTTTTGTAGGATTAGCAAAGAATCTAGCAACAATACCAACTACTAATGTAATTTTAGGTCTATTATGTACAACATATTGTAAATTTTCAATCATTGACATGTATAATATTTGATTCACTTTAGAAGATTCATCACTCTTTGAAATTTTGTGATGAGTAACCATAGGTGTTCCAACTGGTCTTAAATCTTCTATTTCAAAAGTCTTCAATATCTCCTTGATATACTTTGATTGAATAATGTAAATACCTCTCTTCATCTAATAAAATAATAAAGTGACAAAAAACTTGATCTCTCCAAACATTGACATCTCAAATTGTTTCTTCATGTCATTAGAAAATAATCTACATAAAAAATCATGTCTTCTTAATATGATATCATCAACAAAATTTCAGCTAATAATATCATATTCTTGGATTCACTTTTTGAGCATAGGTTGTTATTGTCATTAGTTCTTGCAAAACCAATTTTCACCAAATAATTGTGTAACCTTTCATACCAATCTATGGGGAGTTTCTTCAAACCATACAATGCTTTATGTAGTTTATATAGCTTCTCCAAATCATATTTTATTGATTTAGGTTCAACCTAACATTGTAAATTTGTATCATTCTTCAACTTACTTCTTATCATGACTGTCGAATCTTTTCTTGCAATAATTTGGTCAGGCATATGGTTCCTCAAATATTTTGCTAAGAAAAGTTTAGGTCTTCTTTCTTCTTCATTTATTTCACTTCATTTTTCTTTCTCATCACCTTTAGGTATCTCTAGCTACAACTTGACATGATTTTTCAAGTGTTCAATTTCCTCCCTCTAATGTTTAGCTTATTCTATGTGTAACTTGGCTCCTACAAGCTAATGCTAGGTAGTTTGTGTTGCAGTTTTGAAAAAATACTAAGCAACAAAATACTCAATACCAAAATGATATCACCCACACAGTCTAAAGATTAGCCAATTCCTATTAAAAATTATGTGTGCAAACCATTTAGACCCAACTTCAACAAAACCAAAGGTGGTTTTCTACTCTTTAGGCTCTGCAAAACTAGGGTGGGTATACCAAAGGATGATTCGAGACTAGGAAACACTGTATGAGAATTATTTTAGTTTCATTCTGATTCTCATCCCAAATCCTCAAATACATGCATAATTCTTAACAATTTGATAAACACATCCCATATAACAGATCTAGCAAAAATTCTTCTATAGATCTGCATGTATTCTCAGCAATAGTGGATAACTAAAGCTAAAACATTCCATGCAAACAAGTACTAGCCAACTTTGAAGATCTATAGGAAATAAAATTAAAATTGATTATAATTCCAAATTTGAAAACCATTTATGACATATTTCACTTCCAACTGAATCAATTTGACCAATGCCTAATCCATTAGGGCTTAGAGTCTACTACAAATCCTTAGATCTAATTTGTTTCCTTACAACAAATATTATCAGCAATGCTTATCAGAATTCATCATTCAAAAATGCTTTCTACTACTACAGCAACCTTATCAAATTCATCAAAGCTTTTACTTAATCCATTAAACTAATAGCAATGATGAAAATATATACAACATAATTGGATTGCATTCAATTTCACAAGCATTTACTCATACAATGTCAAGATGACCAAGTAATCAAAAGGAAACAGCTCATAATTTGTATTCATTTTCTTTGAAAATTGTATACATTTATAGTAAACTCAAAATGACCTTAGGAAGAAACATAGAGATCATTCTATATTCATGTATTCTCAAGAACTAATAGATAAAATACATCATAAACTTGATCAACATATTGGATCAAAAAATAACTAAGTATATCAAGGAGAAAGAATAGAAATCAGACCCTTTCTCTAGCCCTAGAATCTCACTTATATAGTTTGAGATGCAATAAGCTTTAGGCTAAGAGAAAATGACAAGTGTCCTTTATGAGAAATATTTACATACACCTATCACAAGATGACAAAAATGTGGGTAACAGAAGATGTCCAAACCAAAACATTCCTTTTGGTGGGTCCACTTCTGTCACATCCTCTATTGTTGCTGATTTGGCTACTATTTTCATCTCTCTTTGTATGCAACTACCAAGCTAGCCAAAAATGAAGATTTTTCTAATGATTAGACATTAATCTCCACCTGTGGGTTTTCACCATCTTTATCCTATATGGTGGGAGTAACTTCTACCTTTTTCTCTTCTTCAGTTGTATCAGCATCTTATGGTCTTGAGCCTGCAACTGAAAGTGACTGATTATTCTTGTCTTCTTCTTCAAGTTGTGCTTGAGTAGTGATAGTGTCAATTATTTGGATCTCCTCACCCTACACCTCATCAATATCAGTTTCATCTTCATCAAACTATTCACCAGGAGCTATTTCTACCATCCAATTGTCAAACAATGTGTCATCTGGCCAATTGAATTGCAAAATATCTCTCTATCTTTTTAATACATATTCGACCTCATTATTAATAGCAACAAATTCATGTTTTAAAGAATCAAAGAATAGTTGGGCCTTCATCATTTCTTCCATTGTGGTAGCCCACCATGCATACCTTGTTTCATTTACAATTCTATTCATCCTTAAACAAAAAATATCATCAAGTTCCTTCGCCCATTCATCTTTGCTTTTTAAATTATTTCTTTTATCTAGGGCACAAGGAAACAAAATAAATTTCTAGCTCTTGTACTTGTTCAATTAGCCTACTATTATTTTCTATAAATGAATCCTTTTATTGTCAAAATTAGCAAGATCAGAAACAATATCAAAGATTTTTTCAATTTGATCATAAGAATTATTTATAACAAAGAAACATAAAAATGTCATTTCTTTCTCCCTTCTCATCCATTTATTTAAGATAGGCTTTAAAGCCTCATCATTGGCTTTTAACTCCTCCCAAATATTGATCACCCTGGCCAATTGATCATGAATTAGTGGCCATTCAAATCTGTCCCCCAAATATGTGAGAGCTTTTCTTAATTTATCTTCATATTTTGACTCCAACTCTACATATAAGGCCCATAGTTTACCCTTTTCTTCTTCAAAATCCTCAACAGTGTACTACTGTGGCCTTTGGGGTGTATTTGGTATTTCTATGAGGGGGGTGGATTTGAAGGGTTCAACTGAGGGGTGAGGGTATGTTATTCTAGGCCTTGTGGATTTTCCCAATAGCTTGTTCTCAAGCTCAATTCTCCTTTTTACCTATTTATTGTAGGCATCCACAATAATCTTATATTTATTCTATGACTCAAACATAGCCTATTCCTCCTTCTTAGTAGTGGCCAAAAGAAACTTGAAAGAATCCACATTCCAATGTGCTGCATGTACATGTGAGGTATCAACAACTCTTCTCACAATTATGCTTCCCATCAATCCAAACTCATCTGGTTGTGATGATGGGGCTCTAGATCCTCTTCTCAATGACCAACTAACCAATGTAGCTTGATCTTCAATGAATATAGTTCCTTGTAAGTCCCCTTTATTTTGATCTTAAAAAGTTAGTTTATTTGAAACAGAACTGAAAACTAAGACATCAACAATATCCCAATTTGGCAACAATAAAATGTTAGATGCCTCCACCATTTGCCTTCCATCCTCAGGGCTTATATTCTAAAATTATTTTATCATTTCTCCTTTTTTTTGGTTCTGGGTGGAAGCTTCATCCATTTCTAGATGCTCCGTTTTCAACCTTTTACATTTTTGCTTAAAAATATTCATGTTTGCTCTCCATACAAACTGCTGAAAAGCCCTAGATTTCACAAAATTGTCATCAACCAAAAATTTATGACTCACCTATTCTAACATAGGGTCCAATTCCCTACCTCTATAGTCAGCTATTGTTAGGTCCAAACTTGGGAGGGGAGGTTCTAGAGGGTTACCTTCATCCAATTCTACTTGAGTAATAAAGATGCCTCCTTGTGATCGCATCGACTCAATTTGCTCACCTATGACCTATTCTTCTCCAATCCTCAAAGGGGATTGCGTAGGTGAATATTCCTCAACTTGAGATCTCTCTTCTTCCATTACCTTCTACCTCTTGGGACTAGGCTCATCAGATCCCTCCTCTAGGGATGTACTGGTGGATCCCATTATTTTCTTGCCCTTATCTATAGGAGACCTTTTATTTTGAATTATAGTGTAACCAAGCTTCTTTTGTACAATTATTTGACCAGCTCCTATATTAGGAGTGAAAGTCAACCTCCTCATGACTTCTCTAGCCTTTTCAGGATAAGAATCAATAAAAAATTATTTCTTCTCATTCATAGCTTCCATTATTTAAAGGAAGTTACTCATGAGCTTATTTATTCTGTCAGCCTCTATATTGGCATTATCCAAAGGACTATATTTCTGATCAAAACAATAAATGAATTCTAGGACCCGGGAGTAAACTCTCCATTTTTCTTTTTTACTTTCTTATTCTTACAATGAGAATTGATTCCTTATAATGTCTTCTAGATAATATAAATCATGTTTGACCTTACCCAGCTTAATTCTATGCCTCAAGGTCTAATTGAAAAATCCCTTAGAATCACAAAAATGGGGATGGGAGAAAGCCATCATATACTGATCCAAAATTTTGTGCAAAAAGAGCCAACCCTCTTTGGTAATCACAAATTGATGGGCCACTGTGCAGGTAGGGAAAATTGACCCTAGTTGCATCTTCAACAGAAACATTTCTTCTACTCCTCTGAGTTTCCACAAAACTTTAGCCATTCCTACCTTGTAAGGTACTTGGTAAGGTAAGACATGAGGACTCCCTTTAAAACCATAAATTTTGAAAATAGTAGAAACAGTGTAAGGGATGATATCTCCCCAGTTGTGTGAAACTTTAAAATTATGGAGTTTATCCATAGGCCTAATGAGACTCATTAGTACCTTACGGATCCTAGGATTATCACTCAATATGAGGCATCTCAATTTAGAAGAAAAATACCTATCAAATATGATAAAACTAGCATTATTTGCATCACAAGTCATATCTACACTCCACAAATAGACTGGCAGTATTTCCCCATTTTTGTCTCTGTTCAATTCCATCTCATTACCAAAATATGTCACCCCCTTGAACAAAAACATATGCATTAATAGAGAATAGTGGCCAAAAGTTTTCTCCACTTTGCCTTTCGTAATTCCAACTAAACCAATGTGAATTTCTTCAACCAAAAAGGAGGAAAAATCAAAGATAACATCTACACCAACAGAAACAATTTGAACCATCATATGCATAAGGCCAATGGGCATGCAATCCTGCTCATCTTCACCAAAAACATGGCACAGGGTCCTGTATATCTCAACAGCCTGGGAAGTGAAAATATTCTTCTTAAATGGCTCTCTAGAGGCTGTAATAATTACTGGTAGAGTTCTTATTGTATGAATATGTGTCCTCAGTGCACCTCACCTAATTAAATCTTTCTTTGCTTTGTATTCATTCTCTAATTCTGGTAAACTGATTGGCATGTGGTAATCTGACAATGGTTCTAGGTGAAAAACCTCTCTAATTTCTTCAGGGATAATTGAGATCAGAGGAACACCATCATTTCTTCTCACAACCCTAATAGCTTGGTCATAAATCTTGGAAATGGCTTCAAGAAAATCATAATCCATGAAAAAACTTGGAACTACTAGCTTTCCCAAATCAAAATTCTAAATATTAGCATGCGGGGCAAACAACCTTTCTGAAAACCACTTTTTAAACAAGAAAAGGCTAGTTTGAGTAGTTATTGCATCCCTAACCTAGTTCCCCTTGTCATATAACCCATAAGAAATTTTAAACCTAGGGTTTAAGGAAATTAACCTTTTAACTTGTGTAGGCTCTGTAGTGGATTCTGGGAGTAATTCTAACAAATCATCATAGACATTCCTATCCATATAATTAATTTTCCTAGAAAATGCTTTCTTAGGAGGCATCTTGATCATAATAATAGGAACTAGAATGTCACAAAGGTTATATATGAGTACTTACTTGACTTGCTAGACTTATTCTTCTTTGAACTTCTATAGTTGCTTTGGAACAGATGAGGAATTGCTTCACATCTTTACCAGGCTTAACACAATATGATCAGCAAGTTCTTGTGCTCAGAAAACATGAAATCTTTGTTTGTGTAGGATTGGAATTAATGAAAATCTCCTATATTATGCTCTATTTCTCCCACACATGAAGCTTTCATTCATCATAAATGTGCAGAATAGAAAAATAGAGTAGCATCACACTTCCTTTCAAATTTGTGTCATTGATCCTTGAAAAATCCTATGATCCAAAAATGAAAACTAGGCTGATTCAAATTTCTTCTTAGCATGCTGGTAGTCAAACCAATAATCTACCTCCATCTGTATCTTTCCTTCAGTGCTAGCATTTCAAACTAGGCCCATGGATGACCAAGGACACATGTAATCAACTTGCTAACTTGCTATACATAACTTTCGAGCACCTTTTTATAGCGAGCTAGCGATAACCATTGATCTTTCTTTGATTGTGTGGTAGATATTTGAAACCACTTTTAAGAGAAAAATGGTGGGTCCCTCACTCACTAACTCACTAAATGTAATCTTCGCACATATTTTCATAGCGAGTTAATGAGTATCGTTGATCCATGCTTGATTTGACAATTAGAATACTTTATATATTTTATACATGGGGAGTGGGTCCAGGTACTACTATCGCTGAGCTAGCACAATATTTTCTTTGGGATCCTCACAATCATTTCTTTTTTTTTAAAAGAATGTCATCTTTTGTAATGATTAGGCCCTTGCTATGTTGCTACTAGAAAAGTGGTGTTATTTTGGCTAGTGATATAGCAACCTTTGATAGATTCTCAATTCTGGTGATAGAGAACAAAAAACATATTGATTGAAAACCTATCGATTAATGCTGGTGTTAAAGAAGGTAGGCATGTACATTTATAAGACTGCATGGTAATTTCCATAGTTACATCAACCTTTTAAAAGAACACTACCTTTTGCAAAATTTGGGCACTCGCTATATCACCACCAACAATTCACATGGATTTTTTGATAGCAACTTAGCGAGTTGTTGGAGAAACTTGGACTGCAGTGACACTATTTACAAGTTTTTTCATGTGTGTTTTTTCTTAAAATTGACAAGCCTGGGACATAACACGTTGTCATAATGTCACAATTTTTGGTGCCAGAATTCACTTTTTAGTATCACAGACACAATTATCTGATGGTCGCTACCTTGCTAGGTATAACATTTGAGCATCTTTCTATAGCGAGTATGTGACAATCATAGATTCAAAAAATATTCAACGGTGGGATAAAACCTCTTTCAAAATGACCTCAAAACAAGAGGGAAAAGAATATTCACTTATCCTCTTTTTTAAAAAAAACTTTTGCACTAAGGAATTTTTAAATGGAGTGAGACATAGGGTTTTAACAAAAAAATTCAAAGGCTAACAAATGGAAGATTTAGCTAGAAACCCTATTCACCACTAGTGGATTCCAATATAAATTTTTATACCTGGACAAAGGAATTTTATCATGCAAAAATTTAGAGCAACAATGGCTCTATCTGGGGACATTGAAAACTCTAGATTCAGGTGAGGGCTTAGAATTTTTGGGGGAAGCAGACCAACCACTACTAAGATTATGACACACACACAAGAAAACTATGCACAGGAAACTATACAAAGACAAAAGGATTTACACATATGTACAAGAAAACCCTAAACTATTGTTCATGGAGAAAATAAGTATTTTTCAAGAAAAATACCTCTTCAAGAACTGTCCATGAACTGACAGTTCAAGAATGTTGCCTGATAGATCTTTTATAATATAAGAATCTTCTCCCTATGTGTTTTCAATCAGATAGGGACCTAAGCATATGGGATCAAACTTACCATGTTTTCCTTTATCTTTTATCCTGACATTCCACATAAAGACCAAATCTCCACTTTCAAATTTCTTGCTCACTGTCCTCTTATCATAGAGTTCTTTAACATATAGTTGCAACTTTTAGTTTCTGATTGATACTTCTTTCCTAGTCTCAATTAGCCCAACTAGTTTGTCCAATCTTTCATGCATATCATTAATGATATCTTCATCATACATTTGAATGTAGTTATACAAACCTACCAGGTTGTTTTGAGGCATTCTTTCTTGAATTCCATAGACCATATCAAATGGAGCTACACCAATGGCTTTCTTCACAGTTACCCTATCAGCCCATATTGCTAACTGTAACTTGGAATCCCATGCTTTCTTGTTATCATCCAAGGTTCTCTTAATAACCTTTAATAGGCTCTTATTTTTGGATTCAGCTTGTCCATTTCCTTGTGGATGATAAGGATAAGATGATGATATTGTTATTCCATATTTATCACAAAATTTGATGAATTCCTCAGACCTAAAGCACATTCCATTTTTTGTTACAATTTTTTGAGGACAACCAAATCTGGAGATAATATTATTCAGTAGGAAATTATTGACGACTTTACTAGTTGCATTTTTTGTGGGGATAGCCTCTACTTACTTTATAAAGTAGTTAGTAGCCACTAGAATCCAATAATAGCCAGTGCTAGATTTGGGAGAGATTTCACCTATGAAATCCATACCCCATTGTTGAAAAGGTGCTTGGACCTCCACTAGCTTCATTGGAGTATTACCTGAGAACTTCAGTTTTCTAGCAAACCTCTGACAAGGGTCACATTTCCTAATCATAATTTGAGCATCCTTGAAAAGATAGGGCCACCAAAATCTTTCTCTCATCACCTTATGTGTAGTGGTCTTGTCCATATAATGTCCTCCACATACTCCAACATGCATTTCATTTAAGACTTATTTTGCCTTTTCTTGATGAATACACTTCAAAAATACCCCTTCAAAATTTCTCCACCATAAACTGCCTTGGAAAATTATGTATCTAATGGCTTGTAATTTAGTACTCCTCTTTTCATTTTTAGGAAAATGGGGAGGAGCTTCCACGTGTTGCAAGTAATATATAACATTAGTGTACCAATCACAATGATCTAGGTCGCATAAGTTAGACCTAAGGTCATCAACTACTACATTTATTTGATTGGCATCCAAATTAGATTCAGCCATGAGTTTAGCCAAGCCTTGACCTCTTACTAACTTAGTTATTTGTATTTCAATATTGAATTCTTGGATTGTGCTGATCCATCTACACCTTCTACCTAATACTTCCTGCTAAGAAAATATATCTTTCACTGTAGCACTAGGTACAAAGGCAATAACAATGGCACCTACCAAGTAGCATCTAAAAGACTTAACAACCTTTACTAGAGCATATTCTTGTTTTTCATTTATCTCATATTTCAGTTCAGTAGGCTACAATGACTTATTGAAAAAAGCAATGGGTTGTTCATATCCTTATTCATTTTTCTACAACAAGACTACAGCTAAAGTGTGAAAGGATGCAAAAGAAAAAATATGCATAGGCTTTGTGTAATCTGGAGTTCTTAGTACTGGAACATTTTTATTATAGTTTTAATATCCTGGAACGCTTGTGAGGGTTCACCATTCCAATCTATAGTAGCTTCCTTATTGAGCATCTTTGAGATAGGTCTACTAATTTCAGCAAAATTGGTAACAAACCTTCTAAGAAAATTAACTTGGCTAAAGAAGGATTGAATTCCTTTTACATTCTTTGTCTTGGGGACTTTATCAATAGCTTCTACTCTCTCAGGATCTATTTTCACCCCATCTTTAGAGACTATATGTCCTAGTAATTTGCCTTCTGTCACCCCAAATGTAAATTTCTTTGGGTTCAAGGACACTCCATATTCTAGAGCTTTGATAAAAAAAAAAAATCCAAATGCCTACAGTGATCCTCAACTTTCTTAGAATAGGCTATAAGATCATCCTAGTCTACAACCATAAATTTGTCAATATAATCATGAAATGCCACATCCATAGCTCTTTGGAAAGTAGCTCCTACGTTAACCAAGCCAAATGGTATCCTTACATATGCATAGGTTCCCCATGGGGTTGTGAAGGTTGTCTTAAATTGTTCATTCTCCTTTACCAAAACTTGATTGTACCTAGAAAAACCATCCATCATGGACATTAGCTCAAAACTGGTTACTTGCTACAACATGGCTTCCATATTTGGTAGTCCATGATTATCCTTCAAGGATGCAATGTTCAAATTCCTGAAATCCACACATAATCTTATATCTCCATTTTTCTTTCTGACATGTACCAAATTTGAAACCCAAGTGGAATGTCTAATTGGTTTGATTATTCCCCCATCTCTTAGTTTCATCAACTCTTCTTTCATTTTGGGAGCTAGGGTAGGGTTTACTGGTCTTTGTTTCTATCTAAAAGTTTTTAAATTATCTTCTAGTGGTATGACATGTTGGAACAAATATTTTCTATAAGGCTTAAGGTCATCATATGACCATGCAAAAACATGTCTATACTTCCTAAGCAAGTCAATCAATAGTTTTTTTATTTTAGCAGGTAGATTTTGGCCAATATAAGCCTTTTTTGGAGCCTCATTAGTACCAAGGTTTATCTCTTCTAATTCCTAAGGCTTAGGGTCCTTAACTCCTAGTTTGACTCTATCCTAATTATCAAAAATACTTTCCAAGACCACTAACCCCTTTGGCACCTTGTTAGTTTTCAACTGCATACTCTCCTAGCCAAAAATGGTTTCCTTACCATCTATTGTTTCAATTAAATCACTACAATCCATTTCTTGACCCTGGTATTTGTCTTCATTTAACAAAAAATTTATAATGTCTTTATCATCTTCAAAGATTTTCCAATTTTCAACATTATCAAGTATTGGAGGTCTACTTTGTACCTCAATTTGAGAAATTCCTGCAAATGATATCTTCTTAGGCTTGATTGCTACATTTTCCAATAAATCTACCATTTTATTCTGAGTCCTATCTCTTCATGAGGTACCAAATGCATCAAAACTTTCTATCTGCTCCCAAACAATATTTTTGTACTACTTTAATCTCTTGTTCTTAGATGCATAGGTTTATTTTATATGGGAGATAACTAATTCAAAATCCCCTATGACTTGCAATTTCTTAATTCCATCATGTGTAGTAACTTTCAATCCAAGCAACAAGGCCTCATACTCTGCTATGTTATTTGTGCAAGAAAACTTTAAAGTGAATGAGTATCTGAAAGTATTTTTCTCATGAGAAACAAAAACTACCCCTACCCTTGCACCCTCTTTAGGACTAGCCCCATAAAAAAAATTGTCCATAATATTGGTGAGTTTGTATAACATTCAACTTCATGTTCAATTACAGTAGGCAAATTCTCAACTTCTTCAAAAATCAATTCAGCTTTGAAGGCATTCGCACCAGTATCTAAGAAGCAAGTGGCATCTTTGTCAATTTCTTCCCCTAAAATGTGACTAACCCTTGGCTCTCTATTTACCTTGACAACTTTATCCCCTATGTGAAAAGTATCATAGGTTAAGTCACATTGCAGACTACCTCCCATAGTAGCACTCCATTTTCAAGAGAGTAACATTCCATAGTGTGGAGGTATATCCACTACAATGACTGACATGGTTAACTCTACTTTAGGATATGCAGCTAATTTGAATGGTAAAGAATTTATGGTACCTATATGTGGGACTTCCCTGGCATCCATTCCTTTGCATCTACCCTGCTTGGTGTCCACTTTCAACCCTAAGCCTTCCATTACTTTGAAAGGCATTATGGTGTTAGAAGCTCCTGAGTCTATCATGCAATTTTTTAGGGTCTTCACTTTTATGATAAAACTAAGGGAAAAAGGGTCAATATCTTCTATAAATGCCACTAATAAATCATCTAAAAACATTTGGGGAATCTAAGATATGATACCACTATCCTCTACTACTAATGGGGTTTGTTAGACAACAGTCTATTCTACAATAGTATTATTGTTTCCTATCCCTCCCAACCATGATAAAGCCTTGCTTTTATGCTCTTCAATTCTAAGAAGTTTAGACAAAGGTACTTTTATAGTTATTTGGGACAACATGGATATCATATCAACAAGTTCAACAATAGTGGGTTTTACAAGAATACCTGGAGTTGAAGTCTTTTGAACAGTAGGCACCACTATTTGCTTGATAGTATCAGGTCTTGATTTCTTTGCTTGCACAATTGCTTTTGTTGTTTCATTTTTTTGAAATTCAACCTTCTTTTTTGGTTCCCACTTCTTAACCTTGTTGTCTTTGATCTTAGGCACATCTATATTGACCTTCTTATTTTCATCATTCATCTTATGGGTGATATCTTTGATAAATACATTGGATGGCTTTCCTACATCATTATTCACCATTCTATTTCTCAAATTGTAATTATTATGAACTTGGGAAATCCTTTTTGCTGTAATTCTTTCAATCTCCTCTTTGTAAGGCATTCTTAAGCTTATGTGACCTACATCAGAAGATGTAACACATACCTTATCTGCATCATAACCTTCATCATCTAAAAGCACTTGTTGATGATGTAAATGATAAGAAATTCTCTGACTAGTAATATCATTTTTAGGTTCTTTAGAATCAAAATCTATAAAATCATCACACATACCATATTGCAACTCATATCATCATGGCTTTTATCTTCATTTTCTTCTTCAAGTTACACACCTTGATCCGGGGCAAATGATTGAGAAACAACACAATAATCAGAAGAATGAGGTGATTGAAATACAATGTACCATGGTACATCATCATTCATATTTACAGTGTTCCTTTGCAGGGGGTTTGGGGTACCCTTATCCTTCACATTTTATGTCTGGTTGGGGAGTGGCTTACCATCTTTCCACTGGGTAGTGTAAGGGTAATTTTGCATTCTAAGTTGCCTGTTGAAATTTCTATTATTCACATGGGTTCTCTTAGTAACATTTGGCTTATTGAAACTATTAGGATTCATCTTCTTTAGTAATTCAAAAATCTAGCCTATAGTAGGTTCTTTTGAATTCTTTCCTATAGGAGTTTTATCACCCTCCCTTTTGTTATTGTTCTTGGGATTAAAAAGGTTTGGATCATCACTCCTACCTAGTTTTATAGATGCCTTCCTATTATTCTCTATATTTACTGCAACTTTATAGGCATCCCTTAAAGTTTTGGGATCCTTATCCCTCAATTGATAAGCCATTTTTCTATCAAAATCATTGAAATATGTTGTGAGACACACATCCTCATTCAACCTCATAACTTGAAACAGTTTGTACATACCTTTCTTGAATCTTACATTGAAGTCAAATGTGGACTCATTTAGGTTTTTCTTGATGTTATTGAATTCATTCAACATGAACCCAGCATTGGTATTATCTCCATACTAATCTTTAAATAATTTCTCCAAGTCACTCCACGAGGTGATACTACCATCAGGTAGCCTTCTAAACCAATCCCTCGCATCCTTAGTTAGTGAATGCACAAAAAATTTCATTACCATATCTTCATGTTCAACTTCATAATCATTTAACATATCAATGAAAATTTTGAAATTTTCTTCACCAGTAACAAAATTATTCCTAGAAAACTTAACCACTTTGTCTCTTAAATCAAATGATATGGGATGTGGGGCACCAGGGATACCAACAATGATATTTGTCTATACTTTTCCAGGTATATAGGTTTCTTCTGGAAACCAAGAACATTTGAGGTACTTGCTATATTGGCTTGGTTTAGAGGAACATTTTGGGATTGTTGAAGTTGGACAATAGGGGCTTGAGTATAAGTGGTAGATGATGAGGCAGGAGCAGACTGAGATGTTCCTTGAACTAAAACTATTGGTCCAAAGGGAGGTATAGAAGCTAGAACTGGGATGGATAAATTTGGCCATGAGGCTAATGTAGAATTAGTCTTAAGGAACTAGACTTTTGTCCTGGTTTATGGAGCTTGAGCTTCATTCTAAACCTTCTCAAGTTCTTTTGAGGGACCTTCCTTCTCATTTCTAGCTTTTTCCAGCTCTAAATCTAATTTTGACATGGGAGGGTTTACAAATTTTATTGGTAGAGCTTGAGGTTCATTTATTTGGATTCCTATGGATTTTCCTTTCCCTTTATTTGTAGCTTTTACAGTGGGTTCTACAGCGTCTACTTAAACAGGTTTATAGGCTTGGACTTGAGCAATAACTGGTTCTTGCTTTTAATTTAGGCATTGTTCTTATTCTTGAACTTTAGCTCTTAGACTATCTATGTCTCCAAAAACATCAGTATGGAGAGTTGTAGTTTTTTCTTCTAACTTTTTGTTCTGATCCTTGAAGGCAACCATCCTTCTCAATAGAGAATCTCTTTCTATTATGGCATCCAAGGTGGCTTGCTCCTTCTCCTTTTCAAGATGAATGCGTTTAGCTTCTTCCTCAGCAATCCATTTCTTGAGAACTCCTATCTCATATTGCACTTCTTTAGGGTTTGTAGAAGTAGCCTCTAAATCAGTAGGATCATCCAGAACTATAAGATTGGGCTCTACGTATGGGGCTACTCTGGGATTAAAAGGATCATCAAATGAACTCCTAAATCCTAACCTATGGTTCATATCTTCTATGAGATCTAGCCTTGGTGAAGCAATTACTACTATGGACACATCTTTGTCCTAAAAAACTCTCTCATTTGGTAATGGGGTACTAAAAATGCCTCCTAAGAGTCTTGTGGTTTCAGATCAGAATTGAGTGAAGAAGACTCTCTCCCTAATATTGGTTGATACTGGGAATTGATGGATACAATACCTCTAGGTTTCTAGGTGGGATTTGGATCTGTCCTTTTCTTATTTTGGTTCTTCCTACCACCTTGGGGTAAATTAGTGTACATTGGTACATCAGGATTGGCTCTCATATAAGTTTTGGTGTTCTTTCTCTTGTCAGCCATATTCACCTTTTGTTAAAATAAGCACTAGCTTCAAAACCTTGACTGAGTCACCACCCTATTCTTGGGAAAATGCACAATGAAGCTTATTCCTAACTCCAAGGAAAAAACACACAAATAGAAATAGAAATATCAGACATAGATAGACCAATCACGAAGATCATAAGACTGCACTCTTTGCTCGTTAGCTAAGATACTTGGATGGGCTGGATACGTCAGTGTGTCACTGTGGTATTTGGGATATTCTTTCTTTAAATTCTCAAGGTTTGTCACTAAAATATCCTTTTATAACCATGGGAAAAACTTAGATAACTCAACACACACGTACACAATAGAACCAAAGAAACTGCAGTACTTTTCACAAATGTGTTGGACAACTCCCCAGTAGAGTCACCATTTTGTTGGAGTTTTGAAAAACTACTAAGCAAAAAAATGATCAATACCAAAATGATATCACTCACACAATCTAAAGATTAGCCAATTCCTATTAAAAATTATGTGTGCAAACCATTTGGACCCAACTTTAACAAAACCAAAGGTGGTTTTCTACTCTTTAGGCTCTACAAAACCAAGGTGGGTATACCCAGGGATGATTCAAGATTGGGAAACAATATATGAGAATTATTTTAGATTCATTCTTATTCTCATCTCAAATCCTCAAATACATGCATAATTCTTGACAATTTGATAAACACATACCATATAATAGATCTGGCCAAAATTCTTCTATATATTTGCACGTGTTCTTAGTAATAGTGGCTAACTGAAGCTAAAACATTCCATGTAAACAAGTATTGGCCAACTTTGAAGATCTACAGGAAATAAAAGTAAAATTGCTTATAATTCTACATTTGAAAACCATTTATGACATATTTCTCTTCTAGCTGAATCAATTTGACCAGTGTCTAATCCATTAGGGCTTAGAGTCTACTACAAATCCTTAGATCTAATTTGTTGCCTTACAAAAAATATTATCAAAAATTCTTATTACAATTCATCATTCAAAAATCCTTTCTACTGGACTATAGCAACCTTATCAAATTCATCAAAGCTTTTACTTAATCCATTGAACTAATAGCAGTGATGAACAGATATACAACCTAACTGGATTGCATTCAATTGCACAAGCCTTTACTCATACAATATCAAGATGACCAAGTAATCAAAGGGAGAAAAAATTTAGAAAGAATTGATATGGGGATAGCTCATAATTTGTATTCATTTTCTTCAAAACTTGTATACATTCACAGTAAACTCAAAATGACCTTAGGAAGAAACATAGAGATCATTATATATTCATGTATTCTTAGGAACTAATAGAGAAAATACATCAAAAACTTGCTCAACATATTGGACCGAAGAAATAACTAAGTATATCACCTAGAAACAATAGAAATCAAGCCCTTTCTCTAGCCCTAGAATCTCACTTATATAGTGTGAGATTCAACAAGCTTTATGCTAAGAGAAAATGACAGGTTTCCTTTACAAGAAATATTTACATACACCTATCACAAGATGACAAAAATGTGGGTAATAGAAGATGTCCAAATCAAAACATTCCTTTTGGCGGGTATGGTTCTGTCACATCCTCTATTATTGCTAATTTGGCTGCTAATCTGAGATTTCTTTGTATTCAACTACCAAGCTAGCCAACGATGAAGATTTTTGTGATGATTGCACATTAATCTCCACCTGTGGGTTTTCACCATCTTTATCCTGTATGGTGGGAGTAACTTCTACCTTTTTCTCTTCTTCAGGTGTATCAGCATCCTATGGTCTTAGGCCTACAACTAAAAGTGACTGATTATTCTTTTCTTCTTCTTGTAGTTGAGCTTGAGTAGTGATGGTGTTAATGATTTGGATCTCCTCACCTTGCACCTCATCACTATCAGTTTCATCTTCATCAAACTATTCACCAAGAGCTATTTCTACCATCCACTTGTCAAATAGTGTGTCATCTAGCCAATTGAATTGAAAAATATCTCTCTGTCTTTTTAATACATATTTAGCCTCATTATTAATAGCAGCAAATTACTATTTTAAAGAATCAAAGAATATTTGGGCCTTCACCATTTCTTCCATTGTCATAGCCCACCATGCATATCCTATTTCATTAAAAATTATATTCATCCTTAAACAAAAACTATCATCAAGTTCCTTTGCCCATTCATCTTTTCTTTTCAAATTATTTCTTTTATCTAGGGCATGAAGAAACAAACTGAATTTTTGGCTCTTGTACTTGTTCAAGTAGCCTACTATTATTTTCTATAAATGAATCCTTTTATTGTCAAAATTAGCAAGATCAAAAACAATATCAAAGGTTTTCTCAATTTGATCATAAGAATTATTTATAATAGAGAAACACAAAAATGTCATTTCTTTCTCCCTTCTCACCCATTTATTTACAATAGGCTTTAAAGCCTCATCATTGGCTCTCAACTCCTCCTAGATACTAATCACCCTGGCCAACTGATCATGAATTAGTGGCCATTCAACTTTGTCCCCCAAATATGTGAGAGCTTTTCTTAATTTATCTTCATATTTTTACTCTAGCTCTACATGTAAGGCCCACATTTTACCCTTCTCTTCTTCAAAATCCTCAGCAGTGTAGTACTGTGGCCTTTGTGGTGTATTTGGTATTTCTATGAGGAGGGTGGATTTGAAGGATTCAACTAGGGGGCGAGGGTATGTTATTCTAGGCTTGGTGGATTTTTCCAATAGCTTGTTCTCAAGCTCAATTCTCTTTTTTACCTCTTTATTGTAGGCATCCACAACTACCTCATATTTATTTTGTAACTCAAACATAGCCTGCTCCTCCTTCTTAGCAGTGGCCAAAAGAAACTTGGAAGAATCCACATTCCAATGTGTTGCCTATACATGTGAGGTATCAACAACTCTTCTCACAATTATGTTTCCCATCAATCCAGACTCATCTGGTTGTGATGATGGGGCTCTAGATCCTCTTCTCAATGACTAACTGACCAATGCTGATTGATCTTCAATGGATGCAGTGCCTTGGAAATCCCCTTTATTTTAATCTTGCAAAGTTAGTTTATTTGAAACAGAACTAAAAACTAAGGCATTAGCAATATCCCAATTTGGCAACAATAAAATGTTAGATGCCTTGACCATTTGCCTTCCATCCGCAGAGCTTATATTCTGAAATTATTTTATCATTTCTTCTTTTGTTTGGTTCTAGATGGAAGCTTCATCAATTTTAGGATGCTCTATTTTCAACCTTTTACATTTTTGATCAAAAATATTAATGTTTTCTCTCCATGCAAACTGTTGAAAAGCCCTAGATTTCACAAAAATGTCATCAGCCAAAAATTGATGACTCACCTGTTCTAACACAGGGTCCAATTCCCTACTTCTACACTTAGCTATTGTTAGGTCCAAACTTGGGAGGGGAGGTTTTGGAGGGTTACGTTCATCCAATTCTTCTTGAGTAATAAAGATGGCTCTCTGTGATCCCATCTACTCAATTTACTCACTTATGAGTTGTTCTTCTCCAATCCTCAAAGGGGATTGAGTAGGTGAATATTCCTCAACTTGAGATCTCTCTTCTTTCATTACCTTCTACCTCTTTGGACTAGGCTCATTAGGTCTCTCCTCTATGGCTGTACTGGTGGATCCCATTATTTGCTTGCCCTTATCTAAAGGAGCCCTTTTTTTTTGAATTATAGTGTAACTAGTCTTCTTTTTTACAATTATTTGACCAGCTCCTATATTAGGAGTTAAATTCAACCTCCTCATGACCTCTCTAGCCTTATTAGGATAAGAATCAATAAAAAATTGTTTATTCTCATTCATAGCTTCCATTATTTCAAGGAAGTTACTCATGAGCTTATTTATTTTTCAGCCTCCGTATTGGCATTATCTAAAGGACTATATTTTTTATCAAAATAATGAATGAATTCTAGGACCCGAGAGGAAACTCTCCATTTTTCTTTTTTAGTTTCTTATTCCTACAATGAGAATTCATTCCTTATAATGTCCTCTAGATAATATGAATCATGTTTGACCTATCCCAACTTAATTCTATGCCTCAAGGTCTGATTGAAAAATCCCTCAAAATCACAAAAATGAAGATGGGAGACAGCCATCATATACTGATAAAAAAATTTGTGCAAAAAGAGCCAACCTCCTTTGGTAATCATAATCTAATGGGTCACTATGCATGTAGGAAAAATTGACCCTAGTTACCTCTTTAATAGAAACATTTTTTCTACTCCTCCAAGTTGCCACAAAACTTCAGCCATTCCTACTTTGAAAGGTACTTGGTAAGGCAAGACATGAGGACTCCCTTTAAAACCATAAACTCTGAAAATAGTAGAAATAGAGTAAGGGATGATATCTTCCCAATTATGTGAAACTTTCAAATTATGGGGGTTATCCATAGGCCTGATGAGACTCATTAGTACCTTATGGATTCTGGGATTGTCACTCAATATGAGGCATCTCAATTTAGAAGAAAAATACCTATCAAATCTAACAAAACTAGCATTATTTGCATCCCAGGTCATATTTGTGCTCCACAATTGGACTGGTAGTATTTTCCCATTTTCCTCTCTGTTCAATTCCATCTCATTACCAAAATATGTCACCCTCTTGAACAAAAACATATGCATTAATAGAGAATAGTGGCCAAAAGTATTCTCCACTTTGCCTCTCACAATTCCAACTAAACTAATGTGAATTTCTTTAGGCAAAAAGGAGGCAAAATCAAAGATATTATCTACACCAAAAGAAGTAATTTGAACCATCATATACATAAGGCCAATAGGAATGAAATCCTACTCATCTTCACTAAAACACGACATAGGGTCTTGTATATCTCTACAACCTAGGAAGTGAAAAGACTCTTCTTAAAAGGTTCTCTGGAGATTGTAGTAATTACTGGCAGAGTTCCTATTATACCAATATGTGACCTCAGTGCACCTCCCCTAATTACATCTTTCTTTTCTTTTTATTCATTCTCTAATTCTAGCTAATTGATTGGCATATGGTAATCTAACAATGGTTCTAGGTGAAAAGCCTCTCTAATTTCTTCAGAGATAATTGAGATTAGAGGCATACCATCATTTCTTCTCACAACCTTAATATCTTGGTCATATTTCTTGGAAATGGCTTCAAGAAAATCATAATCCATGAAAACACTTGGAACTACTAGCTTTCCCAAATCAAAATTCTAGATATTAGCATGCGGGGCAAACAACTTCCTTTTTGAAAACCACTTTTTAAACAAGACAAGACTAGTTTGAGTAGTTATTGCATCCCTAACCCAGTTCCCCTTGTCATATAAGCCATCAACAATTTTAAGCCTAGGGTTTAAGGAAATTAACCTTTTAACTTGTGCAGGCTTTGTAGTGGATTCTGGGAGTAAATCTAACAAATCATCATGGACATTCCTATCCATATAATTAATTTTCCCAGAAAATGCTTTCTTAGGAGGCATCTTGATCATAATAATAAGAACTAAAATGTCACAGAGGTTATATATGAGTACTTACTTGATTTGCCAGGCCTATTCTTTTTTGAACTTCTACAGTTGCTTTCAAATAGATGAGGAATCGCTTCACGTCTTTACCAGGCTTAACACAATATGATCAACAAGTTCTTGTGCTCAAAAAACATGAAATCTTTGTTTGCATGGGACTGGAATTAATGAAAATATCTTGTATTATAATCTATTTTTCCCACACGTGAAGGTTTCATTCATCATAAATGTTCAGAATAGAAAAATACGGTAGCGTCGCACTTCCTTTTAAATTTGCGCCATTGATCCTTGAAAAATCCTATGATCCAAGAACGAAAACTAGGCTGACTCAACTTTCTTCTTAGTACACTAGTATTCAAACCAATAATCTACCTCCATCTGTATCTTTCCTTCAGTGCTTGCATTTCAAATTGGGCACATGGATGACTAAGGACACGTGTCATCAACTCACTAACTTTCTATACAAAACTTTCGAGCACCTTTCTATAGTGAGCTAGCGATAAGCACTGATCTTGCTTTGATCATATGGCAGATATTTAAAACCACTTTTAAGAGAAAAATGGTGGGTCCCTCACTCATTAATTCTCTAAACATAATCTTCACACATCTTTTCATAGCGAGTTAATGAGTATCATTGATCCATGCTTGATCTGATGATCAAAATTCTTTATATATTTTATACATGGGGAGTGGGTCTAGGTACTACTGTCACTGAGCTGGCATAATATTTTCTTCTTTATCCTCACAATAATTTCTTAGTCTTTAAAAGAATGTTATCTTTTGCAATGATCAAGCCCTCGCTATGTCACTTCCAAAAAAGTGGTGTTATTCTGGCTAGCAATATAGTGACCTTTGACAGATTCTCAATTCTGGTGACAGAGAACAAAAAACATATTGATTGAAAACCTACCAATTAATGCCAGTGTCAGAGAAGGTATTCATGCACATTTATAAGACTACATGGGAATTTCTATGGTCACATCAACCTTTTAAAAGAACACTGCCTTTTGCAAATTCTAGGCACTCGCTATATCGCCACTGGCAATTCTCATGGATTTTTTGATAGCAACTTAGCGAGTTTTCGAAGAAACTTGGACTCCATTGACACCATTTAGTAGTTTTTTCATGTGCATTTCTTCTTAAAATTGACAAGCCTAGGACATAACACATGGTCATAATTTCACAATTCTTGATGCCGAACTTCATTTTTTAGTATCACAGACACAATTATTTGATGGTCGCTACCATGCTAGGCATAACATTCGAGTATCTTGCTATAACGAGTATGCAACAACCGTAGATTCAAAAAAGATCCAACAGTGGGATAAAACTTCTTTAAAAATGACCTCAAAACAAGCAGGAAAAGAATATTCGCTTATCCTCTTTTTAAAAAAAAACTTTTGTGCCAGTGAATTTTTAAATGGAATAAGACATAGGGTTTTAACAAAAAATTTCAAAGGCTAACAAATGGAAGATTTAGCTAGAAACCCTATTCACCACTAATCAATTCCAATCTCAATTTTTGTACCTGGACAAGGAATTTTATCATGCAAAAATTTAGACGAACAGTTTGTTGATGCTCAATAGATCTTTTCTATTGAAACCTTGGCAGTGCCTAGTTGCTATGCTAGGAAGCGTCTTTTTGTGGTTTAGGTAAAGTACTAGGTTCTCCTTCATAGATGTAGACAAACTTTTTGTAGTCTTTACTTTCTTTCTTGCATTCATCTCTATTCCTTTCTACAAATTTGTCAACTTTGACATTTGCACTTTCCACAAATTTATTAGTGTTACTATTCAAACACTTATATGCCTTTATTTTAGTGTAATATCCTAGGAATGTACTTTCATCACTTTTTTGCATCAAGTTTTCCTTTACTTGCATCTTTTAATATGCAACATTTTCTTCCAAAATCTTCTAAATGATTAACATAAGGTGCATAGTCATACAAAAGTTCAAACATGTGTTTATTTTGTACCTTTCTTCAATTGAACTTTATTTAGTGTATAGATTGCAGTACTTACAACTTATGTCAATTACTTTTGTAAAACAATTTTCTCCATCATCAGTGTCCTTGCACAGTCTATGATTTTTCTTTTCCTTCTTTTAGCTATCACACTCTATGGTGGAGTCCTTGCTACACTCATTTGTATATTTATTCCTTTTTCATTGTAGAATATTTTGAACTCATCTGATATGGATTCACCTCCTCTATCTAATATCAAACACTTCAGACTCTTTCCTATTTATTTTTTGACTCTTTCCAAATACCACTTAAACATTTAAAATGCATCAAATTTTTCTTTAAGAAACATCATAGTCATCATTCTAGAGAAATTGTCAACAAATAGAATAAAGTACTTGTTACCATAATATATTTTCACTCCAATAGGACCACATAAATCAGTATGAACCAATTCCAAAATATCATCAGAGCAATAAGTCTTTCTCTTGAAACTAGACTTTGTCATTTTTCTCATTTGGCATTATTTGCACATCACCTTATTAGGGTTTTTCAATCTTGGTAATCTTCTTACTCTTTTCATCTTACTAATTCTTACCCAATTATCAAAGTTCACATGACATAGCCTCTTATGTCATAACTAAATATCTTCAAATTGTGCAAATAGAAAAGTATATTTAGATAGCTCTAGATAGAATGAGTTACCTCTTGTTTGATGACCACTTCTAATTAGTTCACTAGTATCATCATAAATTTTTTCCTTTCTATTTTGAAATTCAACCTGATAGCCTAAGCTATTCAATTGTGCCACATTCAACAAGTTATATTTTAAACCATCAACGCAATATTCATTGTCACAACCAATCTTATCATTCAATATAATTGATCCTTTTCCTTTCATAGAACAAGGTGCATCATTTCCAAACTTAACACTACATCAACCATAACATTCTAGATTTTCAAACTTACTTGTATCACCAGTCATTTTATGTGAGTAACCACTATCAATTATCCATTTTTATTCTTATTCACTTCTAAAATCATTTTAGTTTTCTCATCTTCATCAGATTCATCTTTTATTGCAACATAAACAACATTTTCATCAGAATCAATATCAAAAACATCTTCTTTAGCAATGTAACATAATTTATCACCTTTGGATTTGTAGTCTTGTTGTGATGTGGATCTTAATCAAACTTGAAGGTTTATTCGATGTTATTTCCCCCCAAATTATTTCTATAGGGTTTGGGGGTAGCGCCTCAAAGATGGGGTCAAGGGGCAGCACCCCTTGCAAGGTCCTGGGATAGTGCCTTAGGTGTACTCCCTATTGTAGTACAGGGTGGGGTTGAGGGGAAACACCTCACAAGGTTTTCTAGGGTTAGTGCCTCAGAAGCCAAAAATGACTCTACTATTGTAATAGGTGTCAACTACTATTTTCCTTTTGGATGACTTATTCTAGCCCTAATTTTGTAAGTGGAAAAAATCTTACATACTATTAAGGATTTCATAACGTATGATGATATTGTAGCTTCTTGTAGTGATATTGAGATATAAGGGATTGCATATTGTAATCATTGGATAATAATAATAGTGGACTTTTTGTTGGTGGACGTAGCCCATGGGTTGGATGGACCACATTATATCTTTGTGTCTTTTGTTCCCTTCTGTGTGATTTAGTATTTCTAATATTGATTATATTTTCATGTAACTATTGTTTTTGTTCATGGTTAATCCTAACAAGTCTTTGTTACCTTAATTATCTCTATTGTCTTTTCTTACTGGATATTTTTTGTCCTTCCTTTGTCCCTTCTCATCTTTTTTGGGACATCTAGCAGTAATATGACCAACTTTGTTACATATAAAATGGATAGTAGGAAACTCAACTTTATATTCGTCTTTTCCTCTTGGTAGCCTTCTTTCCAATAATGCTTCAAGATCATCAAGATCATCATTTGATTCACTATTACTATTCACATGTTTTCTCTACTTCTTTCTCATGGATCTATCAAGGGTTGGTTGAGAATTAAAAGTACATTCAACACTAGTTGGTGAATAATTATTAGAATTTGACAATTCAAATGCAATGAGTCTACTAATTAGACTATCTAGGGATAGATCATTACTAGGTGTACACCTCTTGAATTATAGATACTCTAATTGTATAGATAGGAATTAAATTCCTCAATATCTTACTTATCACAATATCATTAGATATGATACCTCTACCTCCTTTGATTTCATTCACAACCTCCTTGGTTTAGCCACAATATTGTGCAATAGTTTCTCCTTCTTTCATTCAAATTTCATCAAATTTAAGTTTTGATCTTTTAGCTATAGCTCTCAACACATTTTTTTCTCCTCCATGGTGTGCCAACTTGTCCCACATTTTCTTTGCACTAGTACATTTTGTCACATCATTGAATTTAGCATAACTTAGGGAAGATGCCATATATATCATCTTTTGATTATATTATCCCCTCTCCTTCATTTTCTCAATAGTCATGGGTCTTGGAAATTTAACGTATTCATTTTCTAGATAGCATGTTGCAGAGTCTCCAATTGCAAATAGATGCAATTTCATCATTTGTGTTAATGTTAGGAAGTTCTCCTTGTTCAACATAGGTGCTTCTCTCTTGTACATCTTGATACTTATCTTTAGTCCTTCAAAATTTACTTACAAGCACTAGTCCTCTGATACCAATTGTTAGAATATTTATTTTTAACTAAGAGGGGGGTGTGTTGGTGTTTTTACACTATTAAGCAACAAAAATATTTAACACCAAGATGATAAAGATCACAATAACCTAAGGATTAGCTACTTCCTATAAATAGTTACATGTTCTTTAGATCTGGACCCAACTTCAACAAAATCATGGAAGATTTTTTACTCTTTTGGCTCTAAAAAACCAAGGTGGGTGCACCTAAGAGATAAAAGATTTTCAACCTGATACTACATACACATTTTATTCATTCCATGGTATTTATTAACAATACACATCCCTTATAGAAGATTGGTCACAATTCTTCAAACATTAAAGTAAAAGTGATTTTGATTTTAAGCTTGATTCTTATTCATGATTTCTCCATATGTAGACTAAACTAGTTTATCAATGCCTCATCCATTGGGATTCAGAGTCCATCCAATTTCTTGACCTAATTGACTACATTACAATCAATATTGTCAACACTTCTTACTAAAATTCATTCTTACACATATCTTCCCTACTACTATAGAGATCTTGTCATATTCACTGAAGCATTTACCTAATTCATGGAATTAAAAGTAATAGTGAAATGATATACAACTTATCCTAATTGCATTCAATTGAACAAGCTTTACTCATGCAATCTCAAGATGACTAGGTAATAAAAATGGAGACAAGATTCAAAAAGAAAAGATATGGGCACAGTTTGTCTTTGTATTAATTCTCTTTGAAAATTGTATAAAAATTGAAACAGAACTCAAAATGACTCAATATAAGACATTAAGACCCTATAACATTAATGTATTCTCAAATACTTGCAGAGAAAATACATCATAAATTTTGCACCAAAGACTGGACTAAGCAAAGCTTAATAAAACTAAAATTTTACAATGACTTGGACCCTTTCTCTAGCATTGGAATCTCACCTATTTAGTATGAAATGCAACAAGCTTTAGGAATAGAGAAACTGAAAATTGTCCTTAAGACATAAAATTATCTATATTTCTACTATCATAAAAGACAAAACTTGGTGCAATAAAATGGTTTACATCATGAGTATTCTCTTGTAGGAACCACTTCTATTTCACCCTTTTCTATTTATTTGTTGCTGAGAAGTTAATGATTGGTTTTATGGCTTTTTTAGCTCCTTGAAAGATGTAGCCAATGGAACTGGAAATGATGGATCTGGCTCATATGTCAACAGAGTTGCTTCAACTTGATAATTTCCATCCACGTCATTGCATACTACCAAAATTACAAGTACATTTTGTATTCTCTTGTTGTTATATTATCAGTTTGAACCTCATTTCTAGTAGCTAAAGCTACTTGTCCATTCTTGTCCTCTTCTGTTTGTACTGATGTATCAATTATTTGAATTTCATCTTAATTGTCATTAGTTTCATCAAGTTCTAATTGTCTTGTATGGACAAAGTCTACCATCCACTTGTTGTTAGAATTCTTTAGAATAACTGAGAGGGGGGTGAATCAGTTATTCAAGGTCTAATAATGTCCAATTCAAACTTGCTAATAAAACAGGAGTGAATTAGAAGTGCTATCCTTTTTACTTTCTTATCATGCATGCAATTAAACATTAAACAATCATAAAAAGTAAACATGCATCACACCATAACACAAATGATTTTTATGACCCAAAAACCCTCTAGAAATAAGAAGCTAAAATTGGGGTGGGGATGATACCCACAAAATAACTGCACAATTGATTTCAACCACTTTTGATGGTCTACCCTATTAAAGGCTACAACACATTGTTAAATGTGACCCTATTAAAGGATTTCTACACCCTGTTAGGAGTGTGCCCTATTAGAGGACTTAAGAACATTCAACTTGGAATGTCACCCTATTAAAAGATTTACATAGAGCTATTAGGCTCACCCAAGTCCATGGGATTTACAGTCACCTTCTCAAAATAATCTTTGATCCCTCTCTAAGGATCTCTTATCCTTCTCCTAAGGATCTCTTTATCCTTTTCCTGAGGCTTATCCACCTAGCTATTAAGCTAACCTAGCAATGCAGGATTTCAATATCTAATACAATGGTAAGAGAGTATTAGAAAGGTTTTGACCTGATATAGATTGCAACTCTAACCTTGCAGATTTTAGATCACTCTTTAGTTCTTTTATTTTCTTGGCTTTCCTCCCTTGTAGTGCTAATAGCTTGTTCACCCTTCAAGATCTATCTCCTTGAGTTCTTCCACTCGTTATGCTAATGCACTCCATGATCACTTGATCAACTCAAAGTCTTGATGCTTTGTACTCACTCCTCACTATGTCCTCCTTCACATTAGCCTTCTCTTGGCTTTGACCACACTTGTGACCAACTCCCCCTTCTTACACACTTGATTTATAACCTATAACTCCTTATATAGAATTTTTGTTCTTCATTTCCCACTCAAATATTTGATCTGAGAAAATGATATTGTTTTTCCTCCAAATTGCTTCTTCTAGAAGCTTTATGATAAATCTATTAGCATTCACCTTGAATTGGTTTGCATGGTTTACATAAAATTTTGTGACATCTACTCATCATTCTTATCATCCAACTAATTCACAAAATTTGATGTAACAAACTTATCATTACTAATCTAGCAAATATTTGACTTAAAAAATAATGCAGCAACTCGGCATCATTGGTTTAATGATGCTCGGCTCCTTCTGTGTTACTTGGATTCTATTGTTATTTTACTAGTGCTCAACCCCTATAGCATTTTTGCTTTGATCAACACTTGAAGACTTACTCGGCATCCATTACTCTCTTTTTTTTTTATGCTTAACACTTGACCAATTTTGTGTTACTTGGCACCTGAAGGATTGCTCAGCACACACTAAAGTTGAACTTTTCTTGGCTTCAACTGAGAATCTATTTGGCTCTAACTAGCTTGCTCAGCTCTCTCCAATGAACTTAGTTAGGCTTTACAAATGACTTAGTTAAACCTTACATATTTAATGTGTCTTAGTGTTTCCATCCTCTTAGAGTATGTCATCAATACAATATTTCATCAATGGCTTAGCTGATCCTTATACTTCATTACAACATCATAACTTCAACCTTTCTCTAGGCACTTTAGTTACATCTTATTGATTGCCACCTCCTTGACAATTAACCAATTGATAGTAATTGGATCACTTAAGAAATTGTCATTCCTGCAAGTAGCAAGTTTGACATCAATGACAAAAAAATGATTGAAAACATTCTTTACCAGTTCCATTATTCTTCATTCATGATCATTTCAATCATTTCCAACGCTTATTAAAAAGTAGGTCATCTCGCTAGTTAAAACTTAGAATATCGTACTGCCTTTTAATTACATATTCCCCAATTCTATCAATTTTAGCAAAATCTTTCCTCAGAGAATCATAAAATAATTGCACCTTTACAACTTCTTTAGTTTTAGCTACTCACCATGCATTCCCTTTCTCATTTATGACCTTGTTTGTTTGAAGACAGAATAATTCATTCAATTCTTGGGCCCATTCCTCTTTATTTTTCAATTTATCCCTCTTGTCTATGGCATGTGGGAAAAGTTCAAAATTAACATTCTCATATTTGTCAAGATAATTAATGATCCTCTATTGTAGCTCAACTCTTTTATCATCAAATTTTGAGAGATCATTGGCAATATCATAAGTTTTTTCTATATGCTCATATGATAAATTGATGATAGAAAAACATAACAGAGTAACACCTTTACTCCATTTGTTGACAATTGGCTTCAAGGCTTCATTATTTTCCTTCATCTCATACCATATATTAATTGTCTTTGTTAGTTGCTCATAAAATGAGGGGCAATCAATTTTATTAACTAAATACATGAGAGCTTTCATTAGCTTATCCTCATATTGCACATTAAGCTCCACATGTAATGCCCATAACTTATTCTTTTCTTCTTCAAAGTCATATGCAGTATAAAATTTTGGCCTTTGGGGAGTATCTAGAATGTCAACATGAGGAGTGGATTTAAAAGGCTCCATTGGTGGGTGAGGATAAGTAATATGGGGCCTACTAGATTCTCCTAATTTTCTCTTTCCTTTTTGTTTATCCATTTGGGATACTTGATTTTCTAGCTGATGTATCATGTTCCCTCTCTCCTCATATGCCTTTAATATTTCTTCAAACTTGGCATTTAACTCTAGCAATTTACCTTTATCTTTTCTAGCAACTACCATCCCAATGCCCATAATCTCCCTAGTCATTTTTGACACTTTCTCACTATGCACTTCATCTAATCTGTAAACAATGATACTACCTATATGCTTAGCACTTGAGATTTCTTGTATCCTAATTTTCTCTCTCGTTTTAATAGACCATATCACCAATGCTTGGTGACATTGCTGTATTTTATTCCTCTATGTGCTTGTAGGATTTCTTCCTCAGTTTTAAACTGAGTATCCTTTTCCTTTCTAATAGAATCAAATACCATAGCATTGGCTATGTCCCACTCAAGTAAAATTAAAACTCTTGAGTCTTTTAAAATTTTCCTTCCCCCTTCAGGGGTCAATTGTGTAAATTCTTCCATAAAGGTGGCTTTAAATTCCTCCTCAATCTCAGAGTCCAACCTATTTGGTTGGTCTTCTTTTATTGATTTACACTTAGTCTCAAAATTGCCAATGCTTCTTCTCCACAAAAATTGGGAAAATTCTCTAGTCTTTACAAATTTTTCATCATCAATAAATTTTTGAGAAGCTTTTTCAATCACATGGTCTATTTCTTTACCTCTATAATCAGCAATAATGAGATCAAAATATGGCACAAGAGGCTCTTCAGGTACTCATCCTCTGATATTAGCAATTGTAATCACAATGTCCCCTTCCCCTCCAATTTGTCTCAACTATTCTCTTGGAGATGCTTCATCATCTATTCTGAGTGGAGTTTGGAATGGTGAATATTCTTATGCATGAGAAGATGAACCTTGCTATATTTTCTACCTCTTAGGGGCGTGTGTTTCAAGAGGGCTTTTAGATCTTGGCCTCTTATATGGAAAAACATATTATATGTTCTGAGCCACTATATACCCTAGCTTTCTTTGTAGTATATATTGGCCAAGGCTTACAATCATCCTATTGGCTAACCTTCTTTCCACCTTAGTAGCCTTGTCTAGGTGTGCTTTTGTTATTATCTCCTTTTTTTCATTCAAGTTTTGCATGATCCCAGTAAAGTTATTCATTGACATGTCTATTTCCAACCCCCAATGTTTCTTATCAGCCAAGGGATCATACTTTGGCTCCAAAGCATTTATGAAATCCAAGACTTTACTATAAACTATCCATTTTTCTTTCCTAATCTCCTTTTCGTGCAATGAGAACTTATTTCTGATTATGTCCTCAGGAAAATATATATTTTATATCTAAACTTTCACTTTACTTCATTCTCTAAGGAGGTTATAGAATCCCTTTAGATCAATAAAATGGGCATGGGATTGGGCCATGTGATATTTATCTAAAAATTTCCCTAACTTTCTCCATCCCTTCCTAACAAACACAAAATCATTAATGATAGTAACAATTGGAAAGAAAGTACCTTTGGATTTTCATAGAAAATTCCTCTCATCCACTAATCCAATTTTCAATAATAATTCTACCATTCCTACCTTCAAATGCATCAAATATGGTAACACATGGGGTTTTCCCAAGAAGCCAAAAACTCTAAAAAATAGTAGAAACACCATAGGGAATGATATCTCCCCAATTGTGGACCAACAATCCTTTAACATGATCTTTAGGTCTTATCAATTCTAATAAGGATTGTGGTATTCTAGGGCTATCCCCTCTCAAAAATAATCTGAGCCTTCAAGGAAAATACCTATCAAATCTAATAAAGTTGGCATGAATGACTTCCCATGTCATTTCTACGCTCCATAACTGAACTGAGAGTCTTTCTCCATCTCTTTCTAATTCCATTTCATTTCTTTGGAGAAAAAAGTAACTCCTTTATATAGATAGATATACATTAACATTGAGTACCAACAAAAGGGCCTATTAACTTTAGCTTGCGCTATTCCAATTAGACCATTATGAATTTCTTTAGCCAAGAAGGTGGTAAAGTCAAGAATTGAGCTCATTTCATACTGAAGAGTTTGAGTAGTGATAAGGACAATAAAGCCTGGGATGTTATCTTGTTCATCCATACCAAAGATTTTGCAAAGAGAGAAATACAAAGCCTATGCCCTAGGATTAAAATATTTTTCCAACAAGGGCTTAGAGGTACTTTGTGTAACTAAAGGCAATGATCCAATTTTAACAAAATGTTGCAACAATGGTCCTCCCCTTAGATATACCCTTTGTGCATCATATCTCGCTTGAAGGTCCTTCATGTCAATCTTCTCATGAATAGCATGATTGGGGTTTAGCTTGAATACCTCTCTAATCAATTTAGGTGAAACCCCAAAATGGTTATCCCCTACATGGTTATTTACTACCCTAGTAATTGGGTCATATTTCTTGTCCATATCTGCTAGTAGATCACCATCAAAGAAAACTCCAAGGGCAATCAGTTTACTTATGCCAAATTCCCAGACATTACTTATTGGAGTGTCTAATTTCCTCTCTACAAACCATTTGTTGAAAAGTTCTAAGCCTCCCATAGATACCTCAATGTCTTTTAAACAATTGGCTCTATCATAGAAACCCTCACTAACTAGTAACCTAGGGTTTTTCAAAATCAATTCCCTTCCCTTAGTTAACTCATTTACTAATGGAAACATTTGCTCCTGAAAATTTTCATCAACGACCCTTTTCAAATAATCTACCTTTCCAAAAAAATCCTTGCATGGAGGCACTGTTTGCAATTAACCCTAATATAGTCGTAAGAATTTTTTACTTGTCAGAAGTTTTAGATAGCTTACCCACCTTTTCTTTCTTTCTTCACCTCTGTGAATTACTTTACAGATTGTTGATAACCTAAAAAATTCTTTCCTTTGCTTTGGAAATCTTCCCACTGTAGGAATTTTGAAATTTTTTACTCCAAAATGGAGAATTTAGGATCTTATTATAGCATTAAATCTCACATGAGATAGCATTGATAAGGTTTAATGCTTGAAATAGTTAGATTTCATATTGCACCATGAATTTTAAATTTTTTACCATCAATCACAAAGCATTAGACAACTTGATTTGAAATTAAAAAATCTCTATTAACACTTTTGAAAACTTTCCATGCATCAAGTAGGCCCATTCCTGCATTTCATAAAGTTCAAGCATTTTCATGAAGTAATGATGCACTGATCATCGATCTTCCAATGATTGATGATCACAAAAAATCATTACATCTTTACAGTTATAGCTTTAAAATTATGGCCCCACTATTACACTCATCCTCCAGCCTAGAAAACACATGGATAATCCCACCAATCATAATGTTCCACATCATAATGCTTTTCCACCTTGGTGTAACTAGGAAACTTTCTAAATAAGAGGTCCCACTTGTCCACATGACAAGTAGCTACTTCCCTACTTGGACTAAAGTTAAATCAATTTTTTTTTGTGGGAATGCACTTCCCATTGATCTCCCCAAGATCAATGTTGTATATAGATCATGCCTTTTAAAATCTAATCAGCAAAGTTAACCAATAATGCATTTCTTCTTTCCAATGTGTTTTGACAATTTCCACATATGCATACTACATTATTACCTTTTAAAATTATGGGCCCATGACCTCATCACATGCTACATGTCAAGCAGTTACTTCCTTGCTTTATCTAAAATTTGAGCATGTTTATATTGTGGGTAAGCGCTACCAGTTGATCTTCTCAAGATCAATAGTGTACATATCTTATGTCCTTTGAATTATATCAACATCCTTTGTGACATCACTGAATACACATATCACCAGGGCACTTTATTGCTTTGGTTAAACTCCACATGTCTTTATGAAGTAGTAATATGCCCACCATTTATCTTTCCAAGATCAGTGATGTACAAATGTAACACCAAAAGTGACCCAAATTCTCAATTTGACCAATGATATTGCTGGAAATTTGAACATGCTCTAACCATTATTCATAGCTTAGAATAGTTTTGATAGCTTCAAACTTTTGGAGTGTAGTAAATGAGTTAACATCACAAAATGATATGTGGCAGAAAGGCAATTGCCCACATTCCATAAACTTCATTCAACTTCATTTTGCAAGTATGCGCTTATCATTGATCTTCCAAAGATCAACAATTGGTAGGAACAAACTACCATAGTTAAGATGTTTTGCAAAATACCTAAGAAAATAACCACAGTTAGGGTAATGCTTACTATAAAGGGTTTTTCATTTCATGAAAAGTAAATAAAAAATAATTATAGGAAAATGAAAACTTAGGATAAAGGCTTCCCATGTGATTTAATTAAAATATTACTTTCCACTATTTTGAGGGCTAGGGAACCAAAATAAGGATTTATAAAATTTGAAAGATTTCACCTAGGGTTTTAACAAATTTCACAAATTTTAAACACAAAGCTAGGGATTTTCACTATAAGGTGTAACAAAATATAAAGAGTGAAAAACTAGGCCAACAAGGTGAATCAGTTAACCTTAGGTCCAAATGTACCAATTCAAATTTTACTAACTTCAAATGACTCATTCAAACACATATAAGTTAAAAAGGACAAGGTTGTCATTGCACCAAAAGAGTTACATGTCAATGCCCGATGATGAGACCAGAATATGGTCTATTTTATCATTCCATTTTTAGTTGAATTTGCAAACTTTCTAAAAAGTTTGATGTTTAAGAACATGATGTTTATAATAATTTTAGACAAATGTGTGCATAATTACTTTCCAGGACTAAAATGAATATGCTATGAAATGATATGTCATTTGATTACAAAATAGTGAGAATGATGTTTTCCTTCCTTAGTAAGGTTGGATAGTTCTCCTGTAGTAATGTGACATAGGGTAAACTAATTTAGATGAAATATTTTGAATTAGTCTTGATATATGTTATTAGTTAGGAGGCACTGATATTTTGAATATTCAAAGGAAAAGTCAACTTAGCTAAGCAGAGTCAAAAGCCCAAGCAAACGGTAGTAAATTTAATCAATGACCATCCACATTACCAATTGTTTCATCCATAATAGCTAGTGCCTATTTTTAGGAAAGTGGGAGTCAAAGTGGGAGTCAAAGTGGGAAATCTAGGGTTCATGAGCTCCTACATTCATGTTTCATTTGGCAGCAAATTTAACACATCTCTTGTAATATTTAATGCTATCCATTGTTTCAATAGTTGATGAAGTCTAAAATCTAGGAATTTTGTTCCTAGTTTGTGTTTAAATAACTGGAAATCTATGTTCCAAAAAGAGGAATTTTTAGTAGTTTTTAATAGAAGGAAGAAGTTTTCTATGTTTTGAGTACTAAATGTAATCTTGTTGTTTATCAGTATGTATGTGTATTGTTTTTATGAATAAAAAGATCATTTCAGGTTTCCATCTTTGAGTAGTTCTACTTCACTTCTCTATGGGGGCCCACACAAGAAGTGAACTAATTAATTAGCATAGGAATTACTTTTAGTTCATATAAATAGCACAAACTCTATTGTTCCTATAGCCGTTGATAATAGAATTAGTGGACTATTCCTGTAACATAGGCAGTTGAAGTAGTTCTCAGCTATATTGTCATGCTTTGTTAAAATAGATTTGATTCTTAGCTTTAGTGTAGATTTCCTGTAGCATAATCATTTGAGTTTATGTAGAATTATTCTTAAGTTGAGAGAATTTTGAAGCATTAACTTTGCAGACACCATTTCAAGTTTATGTCCTTAGTTGATAAATTAAATGAGTCCAAATGAGCTGGGTTAGAAACATTCGGGACATCCAATCCTAGATTAAGTAGTCCATTTCTATAGTATTTTGATCCCTTTCTTTGGCCAAGCACTCGATACAACTAATAGTTTTATAGAACCACTTGTTAAGCCATGTCACAAATCCTACAAGGGACACTAGCCCACTACCAACAATCCACTCCCAATGTCACTCGCCATGGCCTGCAAGATTTGAATCTATGACCAAGCTCTAATACTAATTGATAGAAAGGAGTCTTATAAAACCATAGGAGGTAGTTAAGCCATGTCACAAATCCTATGAGGGATGTTGGCCCACTACCTAAAATAAAACCACTTGGTCCATACAGAAACTCATCAACAAATAAACATATTCATGCTTCACTTAACTTTCTATTCAATGTATGCCAACTAATAGTAAATAAAACAATAGTAAATAGCATGCATTACACATATATGACATTGGGATTTAATGTGGAAACACAATTTGGAAAAAATAGCCAAGTAGCATGCTACCACTTTTCACTCTTTTGAAGTGAGCTGGGTTAAGAGATAGTCATGTTAAAGATTACAAAACACATTGTTAGGTGTGACCCTATTAAGATATTTAATCACCCCATTGGGAGTGCCCTAGTTAGAGAAATTTGGATCATTCCATTAGTGTGTCACCTTGATTGAAGGATTTACAAAATGATTGTTACTTCAACCTTGATTAAAGTATTTTACTACCATAATAATTAGAAAGTAACAATAGGTTTGATATGTTTAGATACAACTCACCTTGCAAATTTGTAACTTCATTCAATTCTTTTTATGGTTCATTTATTAGGCTTCATTATCATCTCCTTCACTGATCTAGTTGGCAACCCTTCAATCAATCACACTTTGCCAATCTTTTCACTTCTCCTCTACTACTTTGTTCTTCATAGGTTCTCCTTAAAATTTCCAGTCAAGAATGAACCAACTTATGAAAAAATCTCTTATGCCTCCTTAAACAGGTAGCTACGATCTTTTGTCACTTAAACATCACTGTAGATCTTAGGAAGGTTAGATTCAATGAATCTATCCATCAGTTTGTCCTTCTACTCCTTTCTTGATACTTCTAAAAAATTATCATTCTGATATCTTACAGCAATAAGACAAGGTATCATCATCAAACTCATTCTCAACTAAATCTGAATTGTCCATGTGTTCTTCAAAAAGAGGATTGATAATTCCATGCAAAGTTCCTTTGTAGACATTAGGACAAGTGATTTGCTGATCAACATCAAACTCCTCACCATATAACGGATTAGTGAAAACTTTAAAACCATTTCTAACGTCACTGTCATGGACACTTTCAACATATGAAGAAGAAAAATCAGAATCATATGAAGACTCAACATCCACTCCATCAATGAAGCATGTAGAATACAAATCAAAGTTACTTCCATTGTCTCCATATAGGTGATTCAAATGTCTTGCAAGAAAATCATCATTTATCTTACCAATAGGTGCTGATGCATTAATCTCAGGATCAATCATGTACTGATCATCACTGCACTCATCCTAAAGACACTCTTATACACAATTAGGTAATATGTCTCTATGGATAACCTCTTTGTCTTCATATTGTGTAGATGCATTTTCTTCATAACTTTCAATCTCAAACTGATTTACACAATTCTGAAATGGACACTCACTTTCAGATTTGGAAATAGTACTCATACCTTTATATGCAAGAGAATACTCACTCTTGTCATTGCTCTCTTCTTCCCAATCAGCATCTGATTCACATGAAGATGGACACACACTAGCACTATCCTCTTCTTGACTTGAGTAATAACTCTCATCATCAGCTTCATATGACACCTCTTGATAATATATTGGATCAGCAACTTCATTATCACTTGAAAGACGACTTTCAGCTTTATGATACTTAGATTGATATGACTATCTTTCAACTTCAGATTTAATAATATTCTCAACATGATGCAATCTCCAATTAAGATAATTCATTTCTTGCCTATCCTATTGGTCAAGAGAATGCATCTCTACTGCTGAAATATTATCAACATATGAGCTTAGTTCTTCTGACTGTGACTGAGATACATATGATTTACATTCTTTATCTTGTGTCATCTCTCCATGGCATGTCGGGTCAGCAATTTCACCTTTATTAGTTGACAAATCACTTCTGATTTCTTCCTCCTCATACTGAGATGAATATCCTTCAACTTCAAAGTTTACAACATTCTCAAACAAAGGCATATTATCAATAGGAGGAGAAACAACTGAATTTATTTCCTGCATGTACAATTCATCAAGTAAACTATCTTTATGTTCTACTATTGTAATACCATAAATATGTGCATTTAATTAAGCAATAATGGAATCATTTCTTCTTTGCAACAGAGAGATTTCATGTTCACATGTTTTTATTTCTGAATCTTCAACAAAACTATTTATAACAGCAGGAGTTCTTATTTGTTGATCTAAAATTAAACATTCTATATGACATTGATTTTTTCTTTGCACCTCATCTTGCTAACAAACATTTCTAGAGAAGTGACTCTGGGTTAAGCCATATTTTATGTTATTCTCAATCTCTATAGCTATCATGAATGCCTAATGCAAAGTCTTGGGTTTTTTATCTCTCAACAGATAGTTCATCTTCCTATGAAATGCATCGAGATAAACCACTAAACACATGTGATCATCTGGCTTGTAACTTTTAGGAAATTCACTCAAAATCTTTGCAAATATGATATTAAATTCAGGAACTAACTCACCATTCCTGATTTAAATTTTCAAAAACTTATCAAAATAATCAGAGATGCTTACTCTTTCCCCGAACTGCATCATGAAGGTTGACAATAATTCATCCCAAGATGAAATTGAACATGCTAGTAAAAATGAAAACCAGTCCCTAGCATCATCTTCTAAAGTCGAAACAAACAACTTCATCTGAAGGTCTTCATGAGAAATTTCAAAATCACCAACCAAGTCACTAAACAACTGAACATGATGATTGGCTGAATTTTCATGGTTTCCACCAAACTTAGGCAAATACTTTCTGATGTTACAAGGCATAGTATTCGAGAAACCATGAATACCATTAAAATTCAATGGCATATACCACTTGGTAGAGATGGATCTAGGAACTTCACTAACCGACTGCATTTTAGGTGAAATGAATCTTGACAGTCTTCAAATTCAAGACTCACTCACCATTAAACATTTTCAGAATTCATAACTTGCAGCAGATTTTCACAGCCCTCTACCAAATGAACACTTCAAACACACTTTCACAAACTTTAAATATAACCAATTGAAACTCGATCTAATGAAGTGCACAAAACTTATCAAATTATTCTCCTCTTCTTAGTGCTAAAACTTCACTTGACGGAGAACACATATGTGGAATTCACTTTCATTGAAAAGAAATCATATGAAAGCATAAAATACCTCAAGTGTTGCTACATGAAACCACTGATCCACTGATTGGCATGGTGCTAATCTGAAATCTTCACACCACTGATCATAACCTTACAGAGTCATCATCTCCTTGAGGAGAGGAATGAAATCACAACAGTGATTCACATTTATCATTTCAAAAACTTTTAATAGAAAATCAAACAACACTCTGAAACTTATTGGTTAGAAACTTATATAGATCTCTCTTCTTGCTTGAAATATCACACAACTTTCAGATCTGCTTATTTCAACTAAAAACTCTTTGAAAGCAATTATACAACTGATCTACACTAGTTTAGAGATCCTTTAGATAGAGTCACCACTCACTATTGTGAGAAATATTTTAAACATGATTCATAACACTACAGATCTGAATTGAATTGTCAACTTTGTAAAACTTTGCAAAACTTTAAAAACACTTAAAAGAGAGAAAACATCTTTCACCAATTCTGACTCTGAATTACAATAGTATTTTGAAAACAACAACCGGTTGACATGACTGAAGATGAACACTCTTAGCAACACAATTGTATTCAACCTTGAAAAATACTACTGCAAATGGATAAAAACTTACTGGGGTGCATGATTTGGAGTAAGAAAACTGGAAAGAACATCAGAGAACTTACTGCTGAAACTTTGTAATGCACTTCTCCTGTTGTATTGAATCTCTTCTTTTCAAATTCTCAAGGTTTGTCTTAAATCTGATTCAATACATCCCCATCAGAGTCACCATTTTGTTGGTGTTTGAAAATGTTACCCATTTCCAATTACCCTGATGAGAACAAAGCACATCTAGGGGCAGCTAACTCCCATTTTCAACATGCCCATTCAAACACCAAGCCAACTATAAGACATGACCCTTCTTCTTCTTTAGGCTCTGCAAAACCTAGGCAGGTGGACCTATAGATTCTTTATATGGTACCAGTTATCAAAGCATACACTGAATCTATTCAAAGCAGATAAAAACCCTTATTTCTCCTAAGAACTCATGAAATAACATAGACCTACGATAGCTAGATGCAGATCTATGAACCTCATAAGCTGAGTGAGGGCATTCTATGATAGCTCTTCAACATGAAAGGGGAAAAGCATTTGATTTTTTATGTTGATTTCAACAACCCTTAGATATGCAACAGTGAGAAAGTAATGAACCTGTAGCTAATCAGTGCCTAGTCCATTGGGCAAATTCATGGATCACAAACATACATACAAATATTTGAGACATATGTGTATCTTCAGATATAGATCTATCTATTTAACTTGTAAATAGACATCTATGTTCAGTTTAAAATCTCGTTCTTACCTGATATCCTCCTCAATAAATCTGCAACCTTGTTGATTTCTATGAAGCATTTACACAATTCTTTGAACTATCAGCAACAATGAAACAACATATAGTCTTAGGGGACAGCAACTACGACCTAAACTCTTTGTTCTTAGATCATAAAACATTGAAATTCAATGAGAATGGAGACAAGATTCAACTAAAACTTAATCATCTGCTGCTCTTTGCATTATTTCCTTGAAAATATACAATCATATGCATGAAATGAAAGACATGAAAACAACCTAACAGATCTAAACTAGCTATATTTATCTTCCTACTACTTTTCATACAAGAAGAATATTGTTGAAGAAAATGGTATCACAGTCATGGAAACATGTCAAAATACTGGAACCAATGGTCTCACAGTGCAAAAACTAGAATCCCTAATGGTATCACAGCAATGAACTTTTTCTTCCCAGAAACTGGAACCTCTACAATGAAGGAAAGAATGAAAGATATAGGAGAACATGAAAATCTTGGATCTAATATGCAACTACCATCTGTCCACTTGGCAAACCTTCTCAACAGGTTAAAACAACTCTCTCACCTCTCCCCTCAACTGATGAATCAAATCTTCAATCATTAGGCCTCTACCAATACAAAAATATCTAAAATATCTAATTTGAACGATTAACTGATTTGTTTCCTGATCTAGAATGGCGAAAATTTGCTTAAAATAAACTCAAGAAAGGGAAAAACATCTCCAAAATTCACTTTACACTTCAGAAAACATTAGCATACGTCCCCAAACTAATTCTAACACTCCATGCTAAATTCTGCTCATTCTACTGAGAATGCCTCTGAAATTTGAAAATATGCTTATACACTGAACTAGTGAAGACCTATGCATAATCTGATCCCAAAAATGGATAGTTCATTTTCTCCCAGTTCCAACGGTATACTACACTGCACATTTTTGATAAAAATTGCCCTCATTATGGCAATTTGAAAATCTCAAGTCTGAACTGTGTCTTTGCATTAAAAATAAAAAATTTAAAAAGTATATAGTCTAAACTATATAAAATTCAAATTCATTTAAATTTTTCATTTCATGCATTTATCCTTTTTTGAACTTTCATTTTGTTTTCAACTTTATTGTTTCCCTCAACCTATTGTCGCCATGTGTCAGATCCTGATTGCCTATGACCCTCTGTTGAAATAAATATCAATTAATTAATTAATATTTATTAATCTCCATCTCCTCCTTGTAGCACCAAAAACTCCATTAGTTTGATATCACGTTCATACGCTGCTTTACGCTCTCACGGTTTAGCCTTTCCCGTAGCCCCGTGACCCCTTCAATGTTCATTTATGTGCATCCGCTTACACTATCATTTTTCCCTTTACGCCTATATGGGAACTTGTATTTCATTTTATGACTTTATACCTTTACAAATGCGTACCACCAGAGATGTTGAAAAATTGATTCTCGCTCCTACGAGGAACCTTTCATTTTTGTAGGATCGGTGACCTTTGAAGATTGTCTTACGCCCACACGTGGTAAGCATAACATTGGAGGGCCTTTGATTTTTCTCTCTGCTCTTACCTTGGCATAACACCAGAGAGCTCTAAAACTTAGTTTATGCTCATCCGCGAAAGCAAGTCAAAATTAGTTCACTTTCGAGCCCGTGGGCCCCTCATTGTCTCCTCGGCTTACAAAAGCCACATGTCCTTAAGACATTATAAATCCCACTTGTTGGTACATTTAAACATTTAAAACATCATCACCATAACAAATGTGGGATAAACTATGTCTCCATCCTCCAACAAATGCCGCAACTCCTTCTAGCGTGATCTTCTTGTAGTCTCGCAGCTTGTTTGGATGTTGGCGCTATCTTTTTGAAACCATGGAAGTCTATCGATTTCCTATGACTGTGACTTTGTTGATATGGAGTTGCCACCTATAAAACATAAGGACCCCTATTGCACTTGCCATAGTTGGGCGTGGACACCCTGCATCCTTTGCTTACTGTTGTAGATTGCTCCCAATCCTCTTAAGTTTCAGGCTGGAAGAAGCTACCCTGCGTGAGAGCATAGATACAGATGGCGTCTCCACCTTATGCAATGTGAATTCCTTTACTTAAATGTCATGCTCTACTCTTCTTTAAAATGTGGATGGTACATTTCCTTGGGTGTGAGCCTAAGAAGGGGACCTCTTGCCCATGCAATGAGCCATGACATTAAAATGGGCAACATCCTTCCTCAGCGTGGATTAGTTCCTCTATTGCTTGTCGTTGATGCTTTGAGTGTGGAAACCTTTGGCCTCTAACAAGTCTGTTCCCACTTAAACCTACCCTTTTGACTGCACCTACCATGAAGGATGGGCACACATTTTTAAAAAAAAAGAAAAACCTCTGTTCAAAATGGAATGTCACAAATGGTCTAAACTAGTGTCTTCATGTATTTGGCACCATGAGAGATGCCTCTTTTGTTTGGACGTGGACTTTCCTAACCATGGCCCTCTCAGCAAGAAAATATGTGGGCCTTGAATGCTATAGTTTAATATTGATGCTGCCTTTTAACATGTTGCTTCCTTTTTGATGTTGCAAGTGCATTGGGCTTTGCTGTGGAGTGTTGCAGTTTGTGTCTTTTAAACATACTTGCAGCTTTGAAATGGCATGGTATCTTTTTTTATTTTGGTTACTTGTGGACATTTTCTTCTAACACATTTCTAACTCCACATGCTTCAAATTTTGGCGTGGTCCTCTCGCTCTTTGACTGTCGTGAGTCTTTGACCACTCCCTTGCCGTTGATGTCGATTGTTTCCCATAAGCATCCATGGCCTCCTCTTTCACCACACCACACTCCAACTTCATAATTGCTTCACCTTGTAAAGAAAACTCAACACTCAGTTCTCTCATGAAAATTGACCCCATTCATGGCTTTGCATAGAATGATGCCCCCCATGGTGGCTCATTGAATCTTGAGCAATCAAACACTCATATATATATATATATATATATATATATGGCTCTTGCTAATTGTAACCAACCATCTTTCGAACAAGCGCACTCCTGGTTACCTTAAGTTGAGATCTTTTGAAAGGAGTATTGTAATTCATTACAATACCACAACAAAGAACTTTTCTCATAAGTTGTAGTTTTAAGTGAATCCTCGAGCTCCTTACCATTCAAGTGATGAGCAATCACACTTAAATCACATCCCGTTGAGGAGCACCCATATCACTGAAACTTATACGTCCAGCACCAGGCCAATTTGGAGGTCCATTTTGAAAACTAGAAGCACATCCTAAGTGTTGACCATGGTGTCTTTCATCTGCATATTTAGCTCTTGATCCATTCTCAATCATTGATTAATCTTTAAATCTCATTTTACCAGCATTCTGCAAACTATCAAACTAGTGTTAGGAGGTCCGTTGACAGCCCTTAAAAATTGACCCAGACAATTGACCAAGCCCTAAAAATCAAGATCTTTTTTCTCTCTGACATGTTTAACAAGCCTGCCAGATCTCGTTGCATGATGAAATCAACGTCAAAAGATATTGACCTCCGAAGTTGCCAACTTAAATTCACCTGCAGAAAAACATGTAAGAAAATTGGAAAGTGTGTTTGGAAATGGCTTGGAAAACTAAACAAATGGGCACTTGGGGATTTAGAATCTAGGGCACTATTTCTCTATCATGAGGATAGTATGATTCTATAATTTTTGCTCGTGAAAAATCACAGGTCGAATTTTGCAAGCATCTGAAGTTGGCTACTTGGATTTTGCAAACTGGGAACAATGACAAAAAACAATTTTTGCAAAATGGAATTGGCTTGGAAAAGTGTGCAGACTGATTCATCAAGACATAAAAAATGACACACTCGGAGTATTTTTAGAGGACAACATAGTAGTACAATCCATTCAATCTCACCAATCACGGATTAGGAGTTATGACGTCACAAACAGGGGTCTTGACAAATTTGCAAATAATGACACTAGTAAAACTTTAGAAACTCCATTTGGAATCGCGCTTGAAAACTAATCAATTGGATTTTTCAAAAGCTGAAACTTGAAACATGGGAATTCTCTGACATCTAAAATGCAACACAAAAGGAATTTTAGCATTTCGATCAACTGGTCAATAGTTATAACTCATCAAACAGGGCTTCTCAAAATTATGAACATTTTGCAACTGACCAACTTTGAGGGATTCAAAACCTAATCGAATGAACTCAAAATGACTCAAAATCAGAAACATAGGTTCTTGGATATGGACATTAGATACTCTCAAAGTGGTGAGTCCTAAAACATTTCTAGGTATGAGATATTCATTGGCAAACACAGCCTCCTGTCGCTCTTTGACACTTAGGTGAAAATGCAAATTTGGAACTAGCTCAAAACAAGACTTTGCCAAATAACTCGGAATGACAATTGATCTTCATGGATGCATAAACAGGCTGAATGGAGGGTGTTAGAAACATTAAACACCTCTGAGTCCTCATAGGTACAGTCAAGTACACATGCAATTATGGGCATTCATAGGGCTTGATTTGACTCAAAATTTTAAATGGTCGCTCAAAATGAGAACGTAATTTTGAGCACCAACAAGTTCATATTTGTATTAATTTCCTTTGAAAATTGTATATAATTGAAACAAAACTCAGAGTGACTCAAGATAAAACATCAAGATCTTATAAGATTTATGTATTCTTAGATATTTGCAAAGAAACACATCATAAAGTTTACACGAAGAAACTAGACTGAACAAAACTTACTAAAAACTAAAATTATGCAATAAATCAGACCCTTTCTCTAGCCCTAGAATCTCACTTATGTAGGGTGAGATGCAACAAGCTTCAGGCATAGAGAACTAATAGTTTTCCTTTAGAAAAAAGATATTTACATTTGTTACTATCATCAAGGGCAAAACCTAGTGCAACAGAAAAACTTTACATCATAACATTCTTTTTGGTGGGCCTATTTTCTATTACACTTACAAATGCTACAAATTTCATGATTGGCTCTTTAACTATTTTGAATCCTCAAAATATGTAGTCATCGCATTTGCTAATGATTTGTCTGGCCTTAATTCATGCAAATTCACTTCAACTTGAGGATCTCCAATTGCTTCATCATGTACTATTAAAACAATAGTTATGTCTAAGTCTTCTTCTACCACATCATCTATTGGGACCATTGTGCTTTCCACTTGAGCTAGTTGTTCTTATTTATCTTCTTCTACATGCACTGATGTATCATCTATTTGGTTCTCATCCTAGTCCACATCATCCTCTGCTATTTCCATTTTCTTTGAATGGATAAAATCATCCATCAATTTGTTGAAAATTGTATCATGAAGCCAATCAAAGCTCAAAATTTATCCTTGCTTCTTAACACCCAATCCTATAATTTATTTATTTCAACAAATTCCTCTCCGAGGGAATTACAAAATAGTTGCACTTTAAGAAATTCTTCAATTGTCCTAGCCCATAGTAAATGTCCTTCTTCATTAATGACTTCATTTATTCTTTGACACAATAGATCATTTAATTCTTTTCCCCACTCTTATTTCTCTCTTATTATTTCAATCTTTTTGAGTGCTTGGGGAAAGAGATCAAATTTCTCACCTGAATATTTTGAGAGACAAATTAGCATTTTTTTGCACTGCTACCCTCTTATTATCAAAATCAGATGGCTTCCTAGTCATATCAAAAGTTTTTTCTATCTATTCACAAGATAAACTAATACTTGAAATGCATAAGAGGGTGATATCCCTATCTCTTCCATCCCATTTACTCAAGATAGGTTTCAAAACCTCCTCACCACCTTTTTTTTCTCTCCACATATCCAATATGTTCACCAATTGTTCATAGAATGATGGACAATCAATCATATCTACTAGATATAAGATTTATTTTCTAAGTTTTTCTTCATACTAATAATTTATCTCATCTTGCAAGGCCCATAGATTATTCTTTTCTTCCTTTAACTCCTTAGCAATATAATATTGTGGCCTTTATGGTGTATCTCAGATTTCAATGAGAGGATTGGATTTAAAAGGTTCCAATGGTGGGTGAGGGTAGGTGATTCTTGGCCTACTGGATCATCCTATCACTTTATTCTCAAGTTCAATTATTTTTTCAACTTCTCTATTGTATGCATCTAAAACCTTTTCATATCTATTTTGTAACTCCAACTTTTCTTTTTCATCTCTTAGAGTTGTCACTAAGGTAAAATGGGTTGATCCAACACCCAAATGTGCATCTTGTACACTAGTAGTTTCTTCAACTCTTTTCACAACTAGGTTACCTATCAACCCAGTATCATCTAGCTAGGAAGAGCCAATCCTAGATCTTTTCCTTACTAACCAAATAACCAAGGTTGCATAGTCTTCGCTAAATTTAGCACCTTTTATTTCTTTCTTCCCCTTATCCTCTATACTTAGTGTATCTACAATAGGATAAAAAATCAAAGTATCTTCTATATGCCAATTAGGTAGTAATAATACCCTTTATACTTTTATCATTTGTATCCCTTTAGCAAGGGTTAGGTTCTTAAATTCTTGCATCATTTCTTCTTTGATCTGAAATTTTGTTCATTTGCTTCTTCCATCTTTAGATGTTTTATTCTTAGTCTACTACATCTTTCTTTCAAAATTCCCATGTTTTTTCTCCAAGAAAATTGATAGAAAGCTTTGGCTAAATGTTTCTCTTTCACTACAATTATGGGACACACTATGAATATTGAAAATTCTTTCATGCTCTAATCACACTAGGAAAAATTCTTCAATGGCTCTAAGCTCTTTGAAAGTCTGAAATTTGTTTGAGTAGAGAAGAAGTGGCAAATATTTGCAATATAATTTGTTTCTAGTTCACATGGGGAGCCTTAAATCTTCATAAATGAATTATAAGTAGAAATAGAGTGGCATCACCTTCTATTTTTAAAACACACTGTCAATTCCAAAAAATCCAATGATCCAAGAAAAAAATCATGATTGACTCACTTTCCACTTACCAGGTTGGCAGCCAACCCAATCAAGTTTCTCCATCTAATCCTTTCTCTCTACTACTAGTAACTCATACTGGACCCATTGACACTCATAGACATGTATCATACTCTCACTATGTCCCTATGCATAAACATTGAGCAACTCATGCATGTGACATAGTGACCATCATTGATGCACTTCTAATCAGATGATGTATACTTTACAAAAAATTTGGTGGGTTCTCCTTTTTTCCCACTGGTCACCATGTTGTGTGTGCTAAAAGTTGAACAAGTGTTCATAGTGACATGGCGCCTATCATTGATGTGTCTTTAATTTTATGGATTCAAACAACATGTGTCCTTCTCTTGAGTGTGAATCCACATGCCATATGACATGACATCATTTTGACATGATGGCAAGGTATTTATAATAATTAACATTTTGGTGTTGCTTTGTGAATTTAGGTTCTACTGTGTTTTGTTTTCATGGGCAGATGTTATTTCATTATCGAAGAAGATCTCATAGTTTTCTATCGTAACATAGCGACCACTATATTCTTTGAGGAAATTTGGCAACACAAAATTTGCATGTTCCATTGTTGCTATATTTACTACTCCTAACATTCCATAATGATCACATGGCTCACTGATGATGAAAAACTTTATGGCACCCATCTTACATGTTAATCCCACCATTTTTTACTTTTACGAGAAGGCATTATGTCATTACTACTAAAAATCATGAGTTTTCCAGTTGTGACATATTGACCATCGTGATTTTGTAGAAAATTGGCATCATGAAAAAAAAAAATAACACATTCTTATTTTGGTACCTCCTTTACTACATGTGACATAACTGACAATCCATTATGCTTGCAAAGCTGATTTATGATAGACAAAATTTTGGCACCGTATCCACTTTTGGGACACCATGTTTAACTTTTGTGGGAAGTCATCATGTCGCTACCAAAAAAACCCTCCTATTTTCTATTTGTGACATAGCGACCACCATTGATCTTGGAAGATCCAAAACATAGGCATTTTACCTTGAAACCATGGTTGAAAATTGAACTAGGGTCCACTCGGTCACCATGTTGCATGTATTAAAACCCATGAAAATTCTTATAATAACTTGGCACCTATTGTAGATTTTGAAGAGATCTAATGCTGTGTAATTTTTGAGGAACTATGGAGCCAAAATAGAATTTCTTAAAAGGTTAATAAAAATTATATACTATTTCAAAATAATTTTCCCACTTGATTTTCAAAGGAAAAACATATGGCATAAAGGGCTTTTTTAGGTCATAAAACTTATTCAAATAACGGTTTTCTTAGGGTAAACCAAGTTTAATATGATCAAACCCTAATTTAGAAATAAAAACTAGGAATTCATAGCATGGAATGTCCAAGAAATCACAAGGCGAAAACATGACTAATAGTGGCTCTATCTGGGGACAATGACTATGCAAGATTCATATGAGGGCTCAGAATCCCTAGGAGAAGTAGACCACAAACTTGACCCAAAATATTTCTTGACAACAATTGAGAGAGTGACAACACCAGATAAGAAATGTAAAAAATGTTGGAAATATTCAAGACTATTATAAGCTACTGAGAGGGGAGGGGTGAATCAGTAACTTCTAAAATTTCTACCAATTTCAATTCTTAATCCAATATTTAATTCATCACATCTAATTTAATTGCATGCATGAGAAACTAAAAATATAAAAGCATTCACAACATTTGAACATAGAGATTTGGTGACCCAGAAACCTTCCAAATATAAAGTAAAACTAGGGTGGGGATGATACCCAAAAACTTTAGTACTGTAGCATAAATTTTGTTGGTTAAGGCTTACATTGATCATTTTGATGATCTACCCTATTAGGGGCAAATAGGACTACTAGGTCCACATTGTGAGAGGATTTACAAACATACAATGAAGTATGCACTTGGTAAAGAGATTTAGAAAACACTATTAGGTCTACCTTGTTAAAGGATCTTGACTAGTTCACCTCTTAGGATGAAGAAGTAGATCTCTGACTTGCAACTAAGTTTGTTGATAGAGATTCCTTGGTGTGTTGATCACCTTTCTATGATAGATTTGTCACTACTGCTCCTTATGCTGATATGACCTTCATAAATTTTTATCTACTACTTATACATATGCTCACATTTACATTTCTTTCTTTTTCACATTATATTCTCATATATTTGAAATGATACAATACATATCACACACACACACACACACACACACACACACACACACACACACACACACACACACACACACACACACACACATATCAATCCAATTTACAAAATTACAAAGTTGGCCATGAAACAAGTTAACACAAATATTACAAAGTTAGCCCACATGAAGATACTCAGGTTTTGAAGACTGACTCAGTGAGGTTTTGATACTTGACATCCACTATCACTACTTTGCATAACCATGCTCTTGGTAGATGCAAAAGCTTAGTCCATACTGATCACTTTCAACAAGTCTTGAACTCGGTCTATATTGGTGACTTGGTAGATATTATGAAACTCGAAAAACATTGAATCACTTGGTTACCATGGAGTGGCTTGGTTAACATTGTCTTCACATCGCATGAACTAAAAACTTGGTAGATACTACAATGCTCGATAAACACTAGCTTCACATCATATGAGTTGCAAACTTGGTAACTACTAGTGAACTTGGTATACATTGAAATGCTCAGTTTGAACTGCTAAACTTCACACTAACTTAATCTACTCAGTAACCACTAGAGTTGGTCCAAAGGACTCAGTAGCAATTGTAAATCTTGGTGGCTATTGAATTACATGAAAAACACTATAAACTATTCCATGAGCTTGGTAGCTATACAAAATCTGAATAAGTGTGTGTTACTAATAACTAACTTGACTGATATGTCAACAATCTGCCCCTTTGTCATTAGTAACAAAAAAACTTATTAGCCCAAAATTGAATATCTTGAATTCATTACCATGTGATACTAGCTCAATCTATTTTTGAGATTTTTCAAAATTGGTATTTGTAGGATATATACAGATTATATCTACACCATAGCATATATCTCCCCTATACTATGTACATGTAATTTTTCTCTTATATACATATCTCCCCCTGTAACTCTTCTTTTCTCCCTTTAAATTTTCTCCCATATCTCATCTATATCTCATCTTTTCCTATATCTCATTTGCCCCTTTTTTATAGTAATGCCAAATATTATTCAACATATTTACATGGAGACACCAAAATGAGATAAGAATTTAGAGTGTACCTTAAGGGAAATTGCCAATATTTTATCCCAGTTCTCTTGTAATACCTTGCATGTTTGAATGGAAATTTGCACTTCGCCTAACAATTCAATCATGTGGTCAGCAACAAAGAAGTTGTTGTCCTAGATCAGGCTTTTTGAACATACAATGTTTTTTTGCATAGAATCCATGATAGGAAGGATCATATTTTATATATCAACTAGTGTTGAGTGGATCCTTGCTTCTTATCTTAACAACTTTGCTTACATATCTGACAAAAAATTGATATTCTTAAAATGTGTAGAGCTTAAACTACGGTCAAGTTACAACTGTTGAGCACTTGCCTTAAGATCATCATCATTTTTGGATAATTTTTCCTTAACTTCCTCAGCATACTCAGTAACATCCCATAGCTTTGCAAAAATTGATGACACATTAGAATAGGACGCCTCAAGATTGACCAAAATTGTTGATAACTCAACTTGATAAATAGCAATTTGTTGAGCAATGTACTCTAGCACTTTACTATTGAATTTATTTTCAGTTCTTTCAACCAACTTTTCTTATCCTTTGGTGTCCTCATTGAACTTTTGGACTGCCTCTCCAAGTCAAAACAAAATTGGTTGAGTAGAATCAACCTCAATTTCTATAGCCTCAAACAAAACATTCTTGGCATCGTCTAATATTTTGTACTCTCTATCTCTTTCCTCTCTCAATCTTTGTTGTTTGGCCTTTTTCTGGAGGAGTTCACCAACTATGTGCATTTGGTCTACAAAAAGATTGTTGAAATCCTATTTGGGAATTTCTATTTCCTCATCTAAATCTATATCTTCTTCTATCTCTTTTCCTTTCTAAAATTTTGTACTTGGTTGAGCCATAGGCTCAACTGTCCTTGCACTTATTGCCTTAGTACCCAAAATGGAAACAATAGTAGACATACTTGGACTTGTAGTAAAAATTGTTATAGCACTAATTGGTGAAATACTTATAGAGATGCTAGAAGAATCCAAAATTGATGATAGAATCTAGAACTAAAGTCAAAAAAGCTAGAGAGCTTACCATGGATGCACTCAAAATTGAAGAAGTGAAAATTGGAGAGGTGATGACTAAAGAACTCAACTTGGCAGATGAAGAGGGAGTCTACAGCTCATTTGATGAAGTGGAATTCACTTTTGACAATGATATGTTGAGCTATATTGGTGCAAAGAGTGATTGGACATTTGATGTGTTTGAGGTAGTCACAACCAGACTTGCTAGAGCTATCTCCATACTGGATGTTGTCAAAGGTTTTCTTGGGGAGTGAGGAAGTGAGGCAATGACTATAGCTACTATCTTGACTAGATCAGTCTCCTCATCATCTTCCTTATCTTCCTCGGTAGCTTCTACACCTTGCTCCTCTTCTTCTTCGTCGTTATCAAAATGAGTTACTTCTTCATCTTTCTCCTTATCCTCTTCTTCATTAATATCCTTTACTTCAATTGGATATTCACTTGGTTTATGAAGATGATAAACATTTTTCCAAGTGTTTGTAGCATTCTTAACTAAATTCTCTATATCCATAATCAAAATTAAGCAAGTATTAAACCTCAGAGTCATTTTCTCTTCATTTTTCTTTAAGGACTCTTTTACCTCAGCATTTTTTATGCTCGATAGTAACTACCTTAGGGTTTATGCATATATTCCTTTCACTATTTGCATGAAAAAATCCCATCTTGGCTTTATTTCTCCAACAATTCATTGGATATTTGGGAGGCAATCTAGTTTGGTCAGTACTTCCATTTACCCATTTTAATTAGCACCAGTTCTTCAACTTGTTTATGCTCTACCTCTATCCTTTTCTCATACTTCAAAGATTCAAAAAAAATTATTCCCACACCTTCTTCCATTTTCTTTTACTTTTCTTGAAAGGTGGGAGGAGGTCTACTCAGTACAATGTCACTTCCTTTCTTCCAAGACCTCCTTGTGAAGACTGCAGTGGATGCCTTTGCAGGCTTGGTGATGATCACCTTGCTTTTTTTCTTCAAATTTTCTTCTTATTCTTCTTCTTATTCTTCCGTTTTCCCTCAGTTAACATGTGAGGTGCACTAGATTTCAATTTGGCTATTCTCCTCTTTCTTTTGTTAACTGCCTGAGGGAGCTTAATTTCTAGCTCTATTCTTTCCTTTTCCTCTTCATAAGTACCAAATTCAGAGGCCTTTGGATCCATAGGTTTATTAACAAGGGTTTCAATGATATCCTTGGTCTCATCAATGTTTACCTCATAACCAAGAGGCTTGACCCACATAATTCTAGGCTTGATTGCCTAGATGTATACCTTGTCAAAATCAACCATGAAGCACACATCATCCTTGTAGTCCTCAACTAACATCTTAGGTATTCTAAAACTATTGTTCATTTTATCCTTGAACACATCAAATTAGTTGTCCATGATGCTACCCTAATTCTCTCCCATTTCTATAATATATTCATTTATTTGGTACAGTAGAGGCACATCTTTTCTCCAGACTATTGTGCCTTTGGAAGGGAAGAACTTCTAAACATAGAAGAATAAACATGTTAACAAAGAACCAAATTTGCAAGGATTATTCTTGGAAGTTCTAATAATTTCCATATTTTTGTTGAATTCTCTCAATAATAACTCAACAAGCTCATAAGATAAGTTATTATTCACAACTTTGTATGCCAAATCCACCACTTCAAATGATACACTATTGAGATGACTTGAACTGTATACCTTTTGGGCTATAAAATGAATACCAAACTTGAGTTATCCAATTGTAACACTACTTATTTTCATGCCTCTATTGTCCCACTTGGCTAGGGTTTTCTTTTTTAACTTGGCTTGACCTAGGGTTTTGGTTATTTTGGCTTTGATGAGCATGGGGAGGCCAGTTATTCAATGAATCATCTTCTTGGTTATCAAAATAGGCTGCTACAACCATAGTTTACCATTGTGCACCTAGCTAAGAATATACCTAATCCATTTGATTTTTAACTCCTAGGGCATGTGGGGAATGTGATTTAACCCTTTTGTTTCCAAATGTTGATGCTTAAGTTTCAGGGTTCCTTCAACACACAATTAAGCTAGGGAATCATCCATCTAAAGAGTACCAATTTCTTGAATTGCACATTTAAAATGAGTTTGAATGTCATTAACAAGAAGTACCTGGGGAGGGATTTGTGATTGAGCTCCACTGGGGTCTAGGGTTTCTGCAACCAAGGGCACAAGCTTCAAGTCTATTTCTTTCCATTCCACACCTTAAACCAACATATCAAAACCTTTCTTTGCCTTGTTGTTATTGCTAGATGCCATTTTTCTTGATAGCTTGAGAGAGCTTCAAAAATGATTGCAGGAAATTCGATCAAGTTTCTGGATCACACAAAAAATAGCTTCTTCACAATAGCTCTTAAAAATTCATAGTAAAAAATTAATTCGCTTCCATGCCTTTTGTCAAATTTTTGCCATTAATGATTAGTACAAAGGTAGCTGAGTTACCATCATGCTTGATAGACAATCATCCACTACTCTATATTGATCGCTCGATGAAGTCTCTATTACTCAGTAACCATAATTGCCTTTATTACTCCCAACCTTTCTCAATAGAGTTTATGACCCAACCTTACTCGGTAGAGAAGGTAACTTGGTAATGATTGATACAGATCTTACTCAGTGATCCATTTGCACCTTGTATATGGATTCAAATCTTTGTTTCCTTTCAACTAGAACTGATTCTGATGTCTTCTTAGATAGCCTAGTTCTATTTCTTCCTTATGAACTTAATTAGAAGTGGTAGAGTCACCCAATTCTTGAGTGACTTGACTAGAATCTCTAAGTTTAGTATCCTCGGTAGACTTAGGAATCAATCGTTGTCTCATCTACTTTCAAATATTATCATCTTTTGCCTTCTTTTTATCTTCAATCTTACCTATATTCAAGAAGAAATACCAAGGGTAAGATGGCTAAGTCCATTTGGATACGAAATCAATATTGATGAGGCATCTAAAGCAATAACTACATTATTGGCAGAAGAAGCAGATAAAAGTCCACCACATTTTGGCACTTATGATGTGGTAAGATCAAAGATAAACATGGAATTAAAAATTGCTTGTATATTGAAGAAGAAAGACAAATTAATCAAGAAGATTAAGAAGAAGTTTGGCAAAGAAATTGAGGCTGAGGTAGAAGAAGAAGAAGATGATAGTGATGATGAAGATGAGCAAGAACAAGGGCCAATGGAACTAACTCAAGGTCTTGGAGAAGACAAGGAGGAAGGTGCAGAGGAAGAAGAAGCCAAGGAAACACCAAATGAAGCCGAGCCAAAGAAGAGAAAGACAACATAATAGCCTTCAGCTAAGCCCAGATCAAAGAAAGCTACCACTCCATCAACTTAAAAGCCAACGACATGAGCATCAACAAGAGCCTCTACTCAAAAGGCTAAAGAGGAAGTTACCAAGAAGAAACAAGTCAAGGAATCACAAGAAGAGCCGAGGAAAAGAAGAAGGTATGTGGCTCAACCTGACACTAATGAAGAAGATCAATCAGAAAAGGTAAGCAATTCATCAGTTGATATCTTATGTAAAAAGATTGCAAGTGGTGACTTGAATAATTTAAATAAAGTTGATTTTAGTAAATTTACTAAAGAAGAATAGAATAAAATAGAAGAAAAAGTTTATGAAATGATGGCACAGTTCAAGTACACTCCACTTGAACTAGATGGTCAATTGCCAAAGGAGCTGTCAAAAATTGTAGAAGACAGATGGCATTTTTGTTTGAAAATGGAGAAGGAGATGAGGGAATCAACTCTAGCTAGTGTATTGCCAGATTTGACTAAAGAAAAAGTTAGAAAAGTAGTCAAAAGGAATAATAATAGGTTTACACCTAAGTACAGGGCATTCTTCATACTCCAAAATAGAATGGAAGAGATTGCTCAAACAACAATGAACTCATGGAAGAATTTGTACAAAAGGATTGAAGATATTCTTGAGGAAGAATACAAGGAAGAAGCTATTGTACCAATAGAATAGAGGAGAAAAAGGAAAGAAGAAGAAGAAAAGAAAAGAGAAGAAGAGAAGAAGGATGAAGAAAAGAAAGATGAAGAGGAGGAAGAGACACAAAATAGGACAAAATGGCAACAACTGAGCAAGAGTAGCAACTAGATCAGAGTGTGCAAGACACACGATTGCCACCTCCTAGCCCTCCACAAGCATCCATCTCACTTGTAGACACCATAATGATTACTAATCTTCCTAATACTTCTGGTCAGAATATCAATCCATTAATTGCAGAAGATCTGAAAAGAATTCTTGAAAAATCTACACAACAAGCAATATTGTGTACAGATCCAGTATTGGTCAGTATAGATGAGTTACAGAAACTAGTAGAAAATACAGTCAAAGATAAGGTGAATCCACAAGAACCACCTTCTATCACAACTACTAGTAGTAAATTCAAAATACAAACAAGCATAATTGATGCTGCAAGACAAAAGAAAAGTGCAGCTGTAGAAAAAGAAATAGAACAAATAGGACAGACTATTACATCTGATCCTACAGCACAAACACAAGGTGCACTTCCATAGATTATAATAATTGATCATGGTAGATAGAAGGAGGAGGAAATAGTAAAAAGCCCTAAAGAACAGGAGGCAATACAAACATTAATAAATTTGCCTACCTCGGGAACTCCTTCACACCAGCCATTGCAAATTTTTGTACCATCATCCAGTACTACCAGAGTTGCAAGCACACTTCACTATGGAGACCCTGAATTAGATGAGGAGATAGTCATACCGAGCTATGACTCAAAATCAATAACCATTGATCAAATCAATGAGGTGCAGGATGCACTAAATAAAAGGAAAAGATAGGAGATACTCAGGAAGGAGTATAAACATAAGCAAACATTTTATGAGATAAAGGACATCTTTATGGATGCCTTCAGTTTGCAATCACTGGATGAGTCAAAGCATATCATAGAGAAATTAATAGATATTGTTGACCAAGTGACAAATGAAGACCTAGAAACCAATGCAAAACTTATGGAATGGTCAGAAAGAAAATTTTAGGCGAAAGTGAATGAGAAAATATCAAGACAAATTACACTTTCACAAGTTGAATTGGCAAAGCTTATTGATAAAGTGAAGAAGGTACTTGAGAATATATTCTCACTATACAAAAAGTTGTGTGATTTTTCATACTTCACACAAGAAACAAGCCAAAAGATACTGAGCTTGGAAAGAAATTTAAACATTTCAAGCATGCAACTACCAAGTGATCCAGCTCAAAGTGAGAAGCATTTTTCTCAATCGCTTCACACTCATAAAGAAATAGTTGTCTTAACAGCAGACGAGGCTAATATCAAGGCCAAATTAATACAGCTCCAGTCTTCCATTACCCCACATTTAGAGATACTCCATAAAGAACAAGTCTATGCTGAAATTGTTCTCAAGAAAGACCCAAATCTTTCTACATTAGATGGACTTATTCATCTTGCTACCGAGACTACTATCCAGCATAAGTGACTAGAAATTGCTTTGAACAATTGGGATGTAGCTCTCAAAATGATTATGGAGGTAAATAGCACATTTTTGGCTAAATATGGTCTTAACCCTTAAACATTATTTGACATAAGTGTCAAAAAGGGGGAAATACAGATTAAAAGAGGGAGTTACGATTAAAAGGGGGAGATATAGATTAAAATACAAATTAAAAGGGGGAGATACAAATAATAGATACATTAATGGGGGAGTTATAAAATGAAAAAATAAAAAGGAGGAGCTTGTTATATAGATAAGGCACAATCAACTTAGGGGGAGTTACAAATTATTTTTTTGAGGTATATATTGTAAGATTGTAAGTTACAAATTTTGATCAAGTTTTCTTCAAAATCTGTACATACCAATCAGATTAGTAAATATACTTATAACATTAGTTAAGTGTTTTTGTCACTCATGTCAAAGGGGGAGATTGTTAACCTCATAATGGTTTTTGACATTTGAGTGCCAACACACTTAATCACATTCCACATTGGAAGCCGAGTACATCATGCATACCAAGTGATCTTCATGTGCCAAGTAGTTTTTACATACCGAGTGATCTTCATGTGCCAAGTAGTTTTTAGATACTGAGTGAAGATCAGATATCGAGTGAAGTTCAAATACCGAGTGAAGATCAGATACTGAGTAAAGATCAAATACCGAGTGAAGATCAGATACTGAGTAAAGATCAGATACCGAGTGAAGATCAGATACCGAGTAAAGTATAAGTGTCGAGTAAGACAAAGTGCCGAGTGTTAATAGGTGCCAAGTGATACAGTTTTGTTAAGGTGCCGAGCTATCCAGGAAACAACATGTGCCGAGTATCAGCAATACTTCAGGAGCCGAGTAACTCAGTACATTAGCATAAGAGTTTGAAATTGCACAAACTATGATGCAAATAGTTTTTACAACCAGCATAAGGTAAATCTCCAAGGATTTAATGATGAGATCGAATCTTTTATTTTTCCTATGCAATTTACATGCAGCCAATAAGAAAAATGATGAAGGCATGCGACCAATTAGCAAAAGATAAGTATTGAGCGAAAAATGAAGATTGAATGTGGATCGTAGATCCATACCTAACCCTAAATTCTCAAATTTCTTTATAAAGAAGACAAAATTTCATTGTAAAGGAGACGAGAGGTGTGAGAAGACATACAAGGGTTCACAAGGAATTCTATTTTCAGAAGCGAGGATTATCAGATCACAAAAAGGATCCAGATCAGAGAAAGTAGAACAAGTGCCTGCATTCAGCAATCAAGGATTGTAGTCAGTTAGGTTCATTGTACCTAATACTCTCTAGAAATTGTATTAGAATGAAAATCATATGGTGATAGGTTAGCTTAATAGCTATTTTGATAAATCCTTAATTAGGTGATTAAATCCTTTAACAGGGTAACACTTCATGTTAACTGTTTAAAATCCTCTAACCAGGTCACTATTGACACAGTGTAAAGCCTTTAACAGGGTAGGCCTTTAACAGGGCAGACCATCAGAAGTGGTTGAACAATATTGCTGCAGTAATTTTTGTGGGTATCATCCCCACCCCAATTTTACCTTCTTATTCCTGGAGGGTTTTTGGGTTACCAAATTCTAGTGTTAAGAGTTATTGATGCATGTGTTTAGTTTCTAAGTTTATTTGATGTATTTACATGCATGTAATTTACTTTTAGTTAAAAGTTTTATTGGATAAAATGGGATACTTATGATTCACCCCCCCTCTCATAAGTACTCTTTCCATATTTGAATATTCCAACAATTGGTATCAGAGAAAATCCAAGTTCTCACAAGGAAAAGCCTAACAACTTGGAGGAAAAGATCTAAAGATGGAAGCTTTCAAACTTGGAAAGATCATTGAAAATCAGGTGATAGATGTGCAACTTGCTTTGCATAGCTTGGAGGAATTCATAAACAAGTTGAGAAACTCATTAAAAAATAGGAAGGATCTAGCCATAGCTGAAAATGATATACACTACAAGGAGATTGATACCACCAACATATTTTCTAGTGGAGACACTAAAGAGTTTGATGCAGCAATAGTAGAACTGATGGAGAAAAACAAAATTCAAGCAGAGGAGATAAGATTTCTCAAGATGGAACATGAATCACAAGCCATAATGATATGTAAAATTACTGAGCAAAAGAAAAGAGCAGTTGATGATAAGGTCATGATGGAAAATGACAAAAGAAATCTTGCAAACAGACTTGAAGAAAAATGTACTGAACGGACAAGGATCTCAAACATGCAGATGGATACACTTGCCCAAATGATGAACCTTCATCATGAACTCAATGTAAAAGATATTGAGATCTCTACTTTGAAGATGTAGAATGAACAAATGTAGAATGAATTAAACAGAGAAAAAGAGGTAGCAAAGAATCTCAATAAATCAAGTGAAGCCATCAAGTATTTTGAACAGTTGCTGAGATCCCCAAAATCTTCCCATGATACATTAGGACTAGGATAAAATAGCACTAAAGTTGGAGAATCATCAAAAAGTGTTGAACAAAGAAGTGATAAAGGTAAGAATTCAAAACCCACTTGTCATTACTGTAATAAGAAGGGGCATATAGCTAATTTGTGTAGGAGTAGAAGATTCAATCAATCAAACATACCCAAAAGTTTCTATCACAAGTGCAACATGCAAGGACATATGACACAAAATAGTAGATCCAATGTCACAAGGACTTAGAGATTTGATGGACATTGTTATAATTGTAAAAAGTATGGACATAGGGCATTTGAATGCAGATGAAAACCTATGTGAACATCAAATCATCCAGCAAAAATAGAAGGTAATGAAAGTCATTATCATTGGGATTACATTACTAGGTACAGTTGTCACTATTGCCAAGAATACGGACATATACCACAGAACTGTATAAGAACACATTTAAAAGGAAACTACAAAAGATGGTTGAATCAAACTACATGCTTCAGTTGTTTGAAAACTAGTCATATCAGCAAAAACTGTCCTACAAGATCAAAGGCACCCAAGACTAAAGATAACAAAGGAAAAAAAAAGATTGACATCGAAAAGATAAGGGGGCAAATGAATAAGACTTGAAAAAAGAAAGATGAGTGCAACACATCAAGTGGAGGGATCACTTCACCCAATAGGTCAAGTGATCACACTTCATCAAACTAAGCATGAGAAGTACATAGGACTGATATACAAAGCTATATCACACATCAATCCCAAGACAAAGAAGCTAAGAAAAGTATAAATCTACATGAAACAAGATGTCAAGAAAAAAACTAAATGTTGATGCCGAGTTGTCTTTGGATGCCGAGCTACCAATAGCGATCGAGCTGATAACCGATGCCGAGTTAGATAATTTTAATGGAAGTCGAGTAAAGTGAAATATAGTGGAAGCTGAGTTAGGTTAAAATTTCTTCAAAAGCCAAGTTGGCAGTTGAACATTTAATGCAATGAAAGTAGGGTATATTATTGCAATTTCAATTAGTTTTTCTCATCACGATCAAGAAGCAAAGGAGAAGAAAGAGAGTTGAGTGACTTCATAGCAAGAATCTAGTGTTCCAAGCAGATTGCAACCTCATTCAACACATTTTTCATCAATCTAAAGGTATTTTCATTTGTGCCGAGCTACGTAGTTTGATACCCATTTGTTGTATAAACCCTAGCTTGCATAAATGGCGTCAAGTTTGAAGAAAACCCAAGAAAAAGAGTCATTTGAAGTTGATTTAGTTTCAAATGAAGTCAAGCAACTTGATATCCATCCTATTTCCTAAGTTGCCTACAAAAATGACCTAGCCGGAGCTCTCTCCCACATTCCCCCAAAAGTTGTAATGGTTCAAGACGTGAGGAAATGTTACAATTGCAAGATAGGAGCTCTAGGAGACATGGAAATTAGACAAGCATATGATAAACTATGTGTAGATGGAATATTGAAAGAAGAATTCAAAATCTTAGAAAGAAAGGGTTTGACCCGAGCTTTAAGTTTTCCTACCGTATTCAAAATTGAATGGATTAGACTTGTACTGAGTAGAATTCATGGAGGAAACTTGTGGTTAGAAGATATGCCCATAAAATTGACAAAGGAAATTATACATAGAGTAATAGGGTACCCAACCATAGATCAGTACAAAACCCTAAGAAGTGTGTCAAAGGAGGTCATTGAAAAGAATGCTCGTGCATAGTGGAACAAAAGAGGAATGAAAATTCATACCATACAGGATGCTCTAGTTGAATTTGTTGTTAGAGTCATTTCTCACAAATTCTATCAATCCAGTAGACTCAATAGTGTAGCATACATTGTAGTAGATGTAGGTTACAAATTGGTGAAAAAGGATCATACTTATGATCTTGCAGAACTACAATTGCAACAGATCAATGAAAACCTAGCTACTATAAGAAGAACAAAAGGCACTCAATGCAAATTTGGAGCAATCCTAGTTTGCATATTCTTTTATGTACAGAATGAATTTCCTTCTTTTGGTAAAGTATCATGGAGGAATGACAGAACCATCATTGCACAAATTAATGAATATATAGAGCAAATGGGAGAAAATTTTGATACCTTGATGACAAGCTATTTTGAGGATTTCAAGAAATCCATGAAGCAAAGATCAAGGATACCAGCTTCTTTACTGGAAAAATATACTAATGATATATGTTTCTTAGTTGACATAGATTTTACTTATATTCAAGCAATAATACCAAGGGTAAGATGGCTAAGGCCATTTGGATATGAAATCAATATTGATGAGGCATCTGCAGCAATAACTGCATTATTGGCAAAAGAAGTAGATAAAATTGCACAACATTTTGGCACTTATGATGTGGTAATATCAAAGACAAACATGGAATTAAAAACTGCTTCTACATTGAAGAAGAAAGACAAATTAATCAAGAAGATTAAGAAGAAGTTTTGCAAAGAAATTGAGGCTGAGGAAGAAGAAGAAGAAGATGACAGTGATGATGAAGATGAGCAAGAACAAGGGCCAATGGAACTAACTCAAGGTCTTGAAGAAGACAAGGAGGAAGGTGTAGAGGAAGAAGAAGCCAAGGAAGCACCAATTGAAGCTAAGCCAAAGAAGAGAAAGACAACTAAATAGCCTTCAGCTAAGCCCAGATCAAAGAAAGCTACCACTCCATCACCTCAAAAGCCAACAACACGAGCATCAACAAGAGCCTCTACTCAAAAGGCTAAAGAGGAAGTTACCAAGAAGAAACAAGTCAAGGAATCACAAGAAGAGCCGAGGAAAAGAAGAAGGTATGTGGCTCAACCTGACACTGATGAAGAAGATCAATCAGAAAAGGTAAGCAATTCATCAGTTGATATCTTATGTAAAAATATTGCAAGTGGTGACTTGAATAATTTAAATAAAGTTGATTTTAGTTAATTTACTAAAGAAGAACAAAATTAAATAGAATAAATAGTTTATGAAATGATGGCACAGTTCAAGTACACTCCACTTGAACTAGATGGTCAATTGCCAAAGGAGCTGTCAAAAATTGTAGAAGACAGATAGCATTTTTGTTTGAAAATGGAGAAGGAGATGAGGGAATCAACCCTAGCCAATGTATTGCCAGATTTGACTAGAGAACAAGTTAGCAAAGTAGTCAAAAGGCATAATAATAGGTTTACACCTAAGTACAGGGCATTCTTCATACTCCAAAACAAATTGGAAGAGATTGGTCAAAGAACAATGAAATCATGGAAGAATTTGTACAAAAGGATTGAAGATTTTCTTGAGGAAGAATACAAGGAATAAGCTATTGTACCAATAGAAGAGAGGAGAAAAAGGAAAGAAGAAGAAGAAAAGAAAAGAGAAGAAGAGAAGAAGGATGAAGAAAAGAAAGATGAAGACGAGGAAGAGACACAAAAACATGACAAAATGGCAATAGCTGAGCAAGAGCAGCAACCAGATCAGAGTGTGCAAGACACACAATTGCCACCTCCTAGCCCTCCACAAGCATCCATCTCACCTGCAGACACCATGACAATTATTGATGTTCCTAATACTTCTGGTCAGAATATCAATCCATTAACTGCAGAAGTTCTGAAAAGAATTTTTGACAAATCTACACAACAAGCAATATTGTGTACAGATCCAGTATTGGTCAGTATAGATGAGTTACAAAAACTAGTAGAAAATATAGTCAAAGATAAGGTGAATCCACAAGAACCACCTTCTATCAAAACTACTAGTAGTCAATTTGAAATACCAACAAGAATAATTGATGCTACAAGACAAAAGCAAAGTGCAGCTGCAGAAAAAGAAACAGAACAAATAGGACAGACTATTACATCTGATCCTACAACACAAACATAAGGTGCACTTCCACAAATTACATAAATTGATCATGGTAGATAGAAGGAGGAGGAAATAGTAAAAACACCTAAAGAACAGGAGGCAATACAAACATTAATAAATTTTCCTACCTTGGGAACTCCTTCACACCAGCCATTGCAAATTTTTGTACCATCATCTAGTACTACAAGAGTTGCAAGGGTACTTCACTATGGAGACCCTGAATTAGATGAGGAGATAGTCATACTGAGCTATGACTCAAAATCAATAACCATTGATCAAATCAATGAGGTGCAAGATGCACTGAATAAAAGGAAAAGACAAGAGATACTCAGGAAGGAGTATAAACATAAGCAAAAAATTTATGAGATAAAGGACATCTTTATGGATGCCTTCAGTTTGCAATCACCAGATGAGTCAAAGCATATCACAGAGCAATTAACAGATATTGTTGACCAGGTGACAAATGAAGACCTAGAAACCAATGCAAAACTTATGGAATGGTCAGAAAGAAAATTTCAGGGGAAAGTGAATGAGAAATTATCAAGACAAATTACACTTTCACAAGTTGAATTGGAAAAGCTTATTGATAAAGTGAAGAATGTACTTGAGAATATATTCTCACTGTACAAAAATTTGTGTGATTTTTCATACTTCACACAAGAAACAAGCCAAAAGATACTGAGCTTGGAAAGAAATTTAAACATTTCAAGCATGCAACTACCAAGTGATCCAGCTCAAAGTGAGAAGCATTTTGCTCAATCGCTTCACACTCATAAAGAAATAGCTATCTTAATAGTAGATGAGGATAATATCAAGGCCAAATTAATACAGCTCCAGTCCTCCATTACCCCACATTTAGAGATACTCCATAAAGAACAAGTCTATGCTGAAATTGTTCTCAAGAAAGACCCAAATCTTTCTACATTAGATGGACTTATTCATCTTGCTGCCGAGACTGCTATCCAGCATAAGTCACCAAAAATTGCTTTGAACAATTGGGATGTAGCTCTCAGAATGATTATGGAGGTAAATAGCACAGTTTTGGCTAAATATGGTCTTAACCCTTAAACATTCTTTGACATAAGTGTCAAAAAGGGGGGAAATATAGATTAAAAGGGGGAGTTATGATTAAAAGGGGGAGATACAGATATGAGATACATTAATGGGGGAGTTATAAAATGAAAAAATACAAAGGAGGAGCTTGTTAAACAGATAAGGCACAATCAACTTAGGGGGAGTTACAAATTTTTTTTTGAGGTATATATTGTAAGATTTTAAGTTACAAATTTTGATCAAGTTTTTTTCAAAATCTATACATACCAATCAGATTAGTAAATATACTTATAAGGTCAGTTAAGTGTTTTTGTCACTCATGTCAAAGGGGGAGATTGTTAACCTTATAATGGTTTTTGACATTTGAGTGCCAACACACTTAATCACATTCCACATTGGAAGCCGAGTACATCATGCATACCAACTGATCTTCATGTGCCAAGTAGTTTTTAGATACCGAGTGATCTTCATGTGATGAGTAGTTTTCAGATACCGAGTGAAGATCAGATACTGAGTGAAGTTCAAATACCGAGTGAAGATTAGATATCGAGTAAAGATCAGATACCGAGTGAAGATCAGATACCAAGTGAAGTATAAGTGTCGAGTAACACAAAGTGTCGAGAGTTAATAGGTGCTGATTGATATAGATTTGTTAAGGTGCCGAGCTATCCAAGAAATAGCATGTGCCGAGTATCAGCAATACTTTAGGAGCCGAGTAACTCAGTAGATCAGCATAATAGTTTGAAATTGTAGAAACTATGATGCAAATAGTTTTTATAGCCAACATAAGGTAAATCTCCAAGGATTTAATGATGAGATTGAATCTTTTATTTTTCCTATGCAATTTACATGTAGCCAATAAGAAAAATGATGAAGGCATGCAACCAATTAGCAAAAGATAAGTATTGAGCAGAAAATGAAGATTGAATGTGGATCGTAGATCCATACCTAACCCTAAATTCTCAAATGTCTTTATAAGGAAGACAAAATTTCATTATAAAGGAGACGAGAGGTGTGAGAAGACATACAAGGGTTCACAAGGAATTCTATTTTCAGAAGCGATGATTATCAAATCACAAAAAGGATCCAAATCAGAGAAAGCAAAACAAGTGCTTGCATTCAACAATAAAGGATTGTAGTCAATCAGGTTCATTGTACCTAATACTCTCTAGCAATTGTATTAGAATGAAAATCCTATGGTGATAGGTTAGCTTAACAACTATTTCGATAAATCCTTAATTAGGTGATTAAATCCTTTAACAGGGTAACACTTCATGTTAACTGTTTGAAATCCTCTAACCAGGTCACTATTGACACAGTGTAAAGCCTTTAACAAGGTAGACCATCAGAAGTGGTTGAACAATATTGCTGCAGTAATTTTTGTGGGTATCATCCCCACCCCAGTTTTACCTTCTTATTCCTGGAGGGTTTCTAGTTTACCAAATTCCAGTGTTATGAGTTATTGATGCATGTGTTTAGTTTCAAGTTTATTTGATGTATTTACATGCATGCAATTTACTTTCAGTTAAAAGTTTTATTGGATAAAATGGGATACTTATTATTCACCCCCCCTCTCATAATTACTCTTTCCATATTTGAATATTCCAGTAATGGTGACATCTACACTGGGTATTGTAGTCCCATCCAAATATTGCTTTCTAAATTTGTTCTACAGAATTCAATGTCTTTGTTTTACATTATGATTCCTTGTGTCCATGTTTCTTACATTTATGATAGTTTCCATAAAACTTTGGTTTCTCTTTCCATTCATTAGCCTTGTGACTATGCTGATTGCAATTGTAGCATTTTACATTGAATTTTTCTTTTCCAATACTCCAAAATTTGTTTGATGTATGATCTATCTTACCACAATTGTTGGAGGTAGGTCTTTGATTCTTTTGAGAACCTTGTTTGGAGGATTCACCTTCTTCTTTGTATCCAATTCTTTCTTTTTCTTTTTTCCTCTAGAGGCTTTGCTCAGTCAGTTGATCCATGTCTACTTGAGATTTCATCATTCTCTCATTGATTTGTTTCTCAGTGTTAAGGTCATTTGTCAATCTCTCATTGATTCACTTCTCAATGTTTAGATCATTTTTCTATCTTTCATTGATGCACTTTTTAGATCTCAGCTCATTTCTTATTCTCACATTGATTTTTCTTTCAAAATTTAGATCATTCCTTACTCTTTCATTGATTTGTCTTTGGCTCATAATTTCCTTATTTGCATTGAAGAGCTGATCAATAAGGTTTTCATGCTAAAGAGATTGGTTCTAGATCTCATTATTCCTTCCATCCATTTCTTATCTTATCTTGTTTCTTTGTTCCAAGACTTCACATAAACTTACTAACTAATTTTCTTATTCTCTTTTTAGCTTTCTTACTTCTTCTTGCAAGGAACCATTTTTCTTTAGGAGTTTTTTGATTGTGTTATTTGATTCATCTGAACTACTTGAAGGGAAAATGTCTTCAATTCTTTTTTCAATATAAAGATGACCATTTATTTAATTTGTAAGTTCCTTTCTTATTTTCAGGGATTGGAAAATTTGCTCCTTAGCTTTCTTGAGTTGGGAAATGGCCATTTCCATATCCAAATTTTCATTGTCAATAGCATTGTCAAGTTTGAATAGCTCCATATCCTTGATCTCTGCTCAAGTTGTTAAACTTGTTCCTAAGAACCACAATTCTTTGATACTAATTGTTGTAAATATTCAAGACTATGCTAAGTTACTGAGAGGGGAGGGGTGAATTAGTAACTTCTAAAACTTCTACCAATTTTAATTCTTAGTGCAATATTTAATTTATCACATCTAATTTAATTGCATGCATGAGAAACTTAAAATATAAAAGCATTCACAACATTTGAACATAGAAATTTGGTGACCTAGAAACCTTCCAAATAAAAAGTAAAACTAGGGTGGGGATGATACCCACAAACTTTAGTACTATAGCATAAATTTGGTCAGTTAAGGCTTACATTGATCATTTCTAATAATCTACCCTATAAGGAGCAAATAGGACTGCTAGGTCCACCTTATGAGAGGATTTACAAACATAAAATGAAGTATGCACTCAGTAAAGAGATTTAGAAAAGACTGTTAGGTCTACCTTGTTAAAGAAATTTGATAGGTTTACCTATGAGGATGAAGCAGTACATCTCTAACTTGCAACTGAGTTTGTTGATAGAGATTTCTTGGTGTGTTAATCACCTTTCTATGATAGATTTTTCACTGCTGCTCCTTATGCTGATATGGCCTTCATAAATTTTTATCTATTTCTTATACATATGCTCACATTTGCATTATTTCTTTTTCACATTATATTTTCATATATTTGAAATGATACAATACATCACACACACACACACACACACACACACATCAATCCAATTTAAAAAATTACAAAGTTGGCCATGACACAAGTTAACACAAATATTACAAAGTTGGCCCACATGAAGATACTTGGGTTCTGAAGATTGAATTAGTGAGGTTTTGATACTCGACATCTATTATCATTGCTTGGCATCATCATGGTCTTAGTAGATGTAGAAGCTCAGTCCATACTGATCACCTTCAAGTAGTCTTGAACTTGGTCTACAATGGTGACTCGGTAGATATTATACAACTCAGAAAACACTGAATCACTTAGTTACCATGTAGTGGCTTGGTTAACACTATCTTTACATTGCATGAATTGAGAACTTTGTAGATGCTAAAATTCTCACTAAACACTGGCTTTGCATCACATGAGCTACAAACACAGTAACCATTGGTGAACTTGGTATACACTAAAATGCTCAATTTGAACTACTAAACTTCACACTAATTGAATCTACTTGGTAACTAGTAGAGTTGGTCAAATAGACTTGGTAGCAACTATAAAGCTCAATGGCTACTGAATTACATGACAAACATTGTAAATTGTTCCATGAGCTTAGTAGTTGTACAAAATCTAAATAAGTGTGTGTGTCACTAATAAAAAACTTGATTGGTATGTCAACACAAGAACTATACAAAGACACAAAGGATTAACAGAATGTACAAAAACCCTAAACTATTGTTCATGGAGGAAACAAGTATTTTTAACAAAAATATCTCTTCAAGAACTATCCATGAACTAGCAGTTCAAGAATATTAATTGATAAATCCTTCAAAATATAAGAGTCTTATCCCCATGTGGCTTCAATTAGATAGGGGCCTAACCATACAAGATCAAATTTACCATGTTTTCCCTTATCCTCAATCCTAGCATTCCACATTAGGACTAAATCTTCAACTTCAAACTTCTTATTTACTATTTTTCTATCATTAAGGGCTTTGACCTGTAATTGCAACTTTTGGTTTCTAAGAGATGCTTCTTTCCTAGTCTCTATCAACCCTATTAATTCATCCAACCTCTCTTGCATATCATCAATAATTTCCTCATCATACATTTAGATGTAATTATATAGACCTGCTAAATTATTCTGAGTCATCCTCGCCTAGATTCCATACACAATGTTAAAAGGTGCTACACCTATGGCTTTTTTCAAAGTCACCCTATCAGCCCATATTGCTAACTATAATTTGGAATCCTAGGCCTTCTTGTTATCATCCAAGGTTCTCTTTATTACCTTTGACAAGTTTTTATTTATGGATTCAGCTTGTCCATTTCCTTATGATGATAAGGAGAAGATGTTGATCTTATTATTCCTTATTTATCATAGAAATTTATAAATTCCTCAAATCTAAAACACATTGCATTATCTGTCACAGTCTTCTAAGGATGCCCAAATCTTGAAATGATATTATTGAGAAGAAAGTTGTTCGCAACCTTACTAATTGCATTCCTTGTTGTAATAGTCTCCACCCACTATGTAAAATAGTCAGTTGCAACCAAAATCCATGAGTAGCTAGTGCTAGACTTAGGGGAAATTTCAGCTATAAAATCCATCCCCATTGTTTGGAGTATTCCCAAAAAAAATTAGTTTACCTACAAATCTTTGATAGGCATCACACTTTCTAACCATTACCTAAGCATCTTTGAAAAGGGAAGGCCACTAGAATCTAGCTCTCTTTACTTTTTGTAGTGGTTTTGGCCATATAATGTCCTCCACAAAATCTAGCATGCATTCACTCAATATCTCTTTTGATTTCACTTGATCAACACATTTTAGTAGTACTCCCTCAAAATTTCTCCACCATAAGGCATTCCTAATCATGATGTATCTGATGGCTTCAAAGTTTTGTACTTCTCTTCTCATTATCAATCAAATGGGAAGGAGCCTCCATGTGTTTCAAGTAGTATATGACATTAGTATACCATTCACAGTGATCCATATCACATAAATCTAATCTTAGGTCATCTGCTACTATATTTATTTGATTAGCATCTAAGTTGGACTAAGTCATAATCTTAGCTAGCCCATGACCTCTTACCAATTTTTTGATTTTAATTTCAATGTTAAACTTTTGGATCATGTTGATCCACCTACATCTTCTTCCTTACACCTCCTGCTAAGAGAATATACCTTTAATAGCTGCACTAGGTACAAATGCAATGACAATAGCACTTACAAAATAACATCTAAAGGCTTTTATAGCTTTCACCAAGACATAAGCTTATTTTTCATTTGTTTCATATTTTAGTTCAATAGGCTACAAGGATTTTCTAAAGAATGCAATAGGCTATTCATATCCTTCGTCATTCTTCTATAATAAGACTATAGCTATAGTAGGAAGGATGCAAAAGAGAATATGTGCATTAGCTTAGCATAATCTAGGGTTCTAAGAACTAGATCATTTTTTATGCCTATTTTGATATCTTGAAAGGCCTATGAAGGTTCACCATCCCAATTAATAGTAGATCCTTTCTTGAGCATTTTGGAAATAAGTCTGCTAATTTTAGAAAAATTTGTAACAAACCTCCTTAGAAAATTGACTTGTCCAAAGAAATATTGTATTCCCTTCACATTATTTTTTTTAGGCACCTTATTAATGGCTTCCACTCTCTCAAGATCTATCTTTACACCATCCTTTGACACTATATGTCCCAATAATCTGCCTTTTGTCACCCCAAATGTACACTTCTTTGGGTTTGAGGAGACTCCATATTCCAAGGCTTTGATAATAATCTTTTCAAAATGTCTACAATGGTCCTTAGCCTTCTTAGAATATGTTGTAAGGTCATCTTGGTATACTACCATAAACTTATTTATCTAATCATGGAAAGCTACATCAATAGCCCTTTGAAAAGTTGCACTAGCATTAATCAACCCAAATCGCATTCTCACATACACATAGGTACCCCATGGAGTTGTAAAAGTTGTCTTAAAATTTTAATTCTCCTTCACAAGGACTTGGTTATACCATGAGAATACATCCATCATGGACATTAACTCAGAACTAGTTACATGTTGAAACATAGCCTCCATGTTAAGCAACCCATAATTATCATTTAGAGAAGAAATATTTAGGTTTATGAATTCTATACATAGTCTTATGTCTCCATTCCTTTTTCTAATAGGCACCTAGATTTGGTTTGATTATCCCTCCATCCATTACCTTTATTAACTCTTCCTGTATTTTGGGGGAAAAGGTAGGATTCACTGGTCTATACTTCTACCTAAAAGGTTTGGCATTCTCCTTTAGTGGTATCACATGTTGGAATAGGTCTTCTCTATAGGCCTTAAGGTCATCATATGACCATGCAAAAATGTATCTATACTTTCTCAACAAGTTAACTAAATGCTTTCTAATTTTAGTAGATAAATTTTGACCAATATAAACTTTCCTTGGAGCCTTTGAGGTACCTATGTTTATTTCTTCTAGCTCTTGAGGTTTATGATCTCCAATTCTAGGTTTTACCCTATCTTGGTTGTCGAACATATTCTCTAGAACTACTAACCCCTTTGGTACTTCATTGGTCTTTAGCTATATGATCTCTTAACCAAAAAAAATTCTTTACCATTTGTTGTTTCAATTAATCCACTACAATCTAACTCTTGACCGTGGTATTTATTTTCACTTAACAGGAAATTTATAATATCCTTCTCATCCTCAAAGACTTGCCAATGTTCAATATTGTTAGGTATTGAAGGCTGATTCTAAACCTCAATCTATGAAATTTCTATAATTGATACATCCTTAGGCTTGATAGTTACATTTTCCAATAAGTCAAACATCTTATTCTAACTTCTATCCCACCAAAAAATACCAAATGCATCAAAAAGTTTAATTTGGTCTCACATGGCATTCCTATACTATTTCAATCTTTTATTCTTAGAGGCATAGGTTTCCTTTATTTGTGAAATAACCAATTTAGAATCACCTATGACATGCAACTTTTTTATTCCATGGTGGGTGGAAAATTTCAATCCTAACAAGAGAGCCTCATACTCTGCTATATTTTTGGTACAAGAAAAATTCAAGGTGAATGAATATCTAAAAGTATTCTTTTCAAGAGAAACAAAGACTAGTCCTACCCTTGAACCTTCTTTAGAACTAGCCCTATCAAAGTACACACTCCACAAAATTGGTGAATCCATACAACATTCAACTTCATGTTCAATCATAGTAGGCAATTTCTCAACTTCTTGAATAATCAAGTCTATCCTAAATGCATTCACACTAGTGCCTAAGAAAGAAGTTGAATCCCTATCAATTTCTTCTCCCAAAATATGGTTAACACTTGGCTCCCTATCTACCCTGACAACCTTATCACCTATATAAAATGTTACATAAGACATGTCACATTGTAGGCTACCTCCCATACTAGTACTCCATTTTATAGAGAGCAACATTCCATAATGTAGAGGAATATCTACTAAATGGACTTACATAGTCAACTCTAACTCAGGGTATGCAACTAGCTTGAATGGTAATGCATTGATAGTATGTATGACTGGGACTTCTCTAGCATCCATACCTCTACATCTACCTTGCCTAGTGTCTACCTTCAGACCTAAAGCTTCCATAACTTTAAAGGGCATGATGGTATTACAGGCTTCTAAGTCTTATCATGCAATTTTTTAGGGTTTTTCCTTTTATGATCAGCCTACGAAAAAATAGGTCAATATCTTCTATATAAGCTACTAATGAATCATCCAAAAACATTTGAGGGATTTGGGATATAATACCATTATCTTTAGTTATCATTGGGGTTTTTTGAATGACACTTTTCTCATCAATATTAAGTTATTATTTCCTATCCCACCCAACCATGACAAGGCTTTACTCTTGTGGTCTTCAATTCTAAATAGTTTAGACAAAGGTACTTTAACAATTATTTATGACAACATAGATATCATATCAATAGGTTTAGATACATTGGGCTTTACAAGCATAGCTAGAGTGGAAGTCTTTTGAATAGCAAGCACTATCATTGGTTTGACAATATTAGATCTTCATTTCTTCTCTTGTACAGTTGCCTTTACTATCTCATTTGTTTGGAATTGAACTTTATTTTTGGGCTCCCACTTCTTGATCTTATTGTGTTTTGGTTTTTTTTTTTTCTCTACATGAGTTTTCTTGTTGTCATCCTTAATTTTATGTGTAATATCCTTTATGAATATACTAGAAGGTTTTCTAGCATTGTTATTAGCTATCTTTTTTCTTAAACTATAATTACTATGAACTTGAGAAATCATCTCTATAGTAATCCTATCAATCTCCTCCTTAGAATGCATTCTCAAATTTATATGGCCAACATTAGAAGATGTTACACATACATTATCTTCATCATAACCTCATCATCTAAGAACACTTGCTGATGGTGTAAGTGGTAGGCAACTCTCTGATTTGCAATATAATTTTTAGGTTCTTCCAAATTAGAATCTACACAATCATCACACATGCTAACCATATTATAGCTTACACCATCATGGCCTTTTTCTTTTTCTTCCTCCTCATTCTAAACATTTTGATCTATAGCAAATGATTGAGAAACTACATAGTAATCTAAGGAGTTAGGTGATTGATAGACAATGCACCATGGTACATCATCATTCATATTAATATAACTTCTTTCTAGAGGACTAGTGTACTCTTATCTTTCACATTTTGGGTCTGGTTAGGAATTGGTTTACCATATTTCTATTGAGTAGTATAGGGGTAATTCTACATTCTAGGTTGTCTATTGAAATGGTTGTTATTTACTAGGGCCTTTTCACCAATATTGGGTTTATGAGTGTTAAAATTTGTTGGGTTCATCTTTTCCAATAGATCCAAGAGTTGACCTATTATGGCCTCCTCAGGCCTCTTTCCTATAGGAGTCTTATCAAACTCCTTCTTGTTGTTTTTAGGATTGAATAACTTTGGATCATCTCTCCTCTGAAGCTTACTAGATGCCTTCCTATTATTTTCAATATTCACTACAATCTTGTAAGCATCCTTTAAAGTCTTAGGATCTTTATCCCTCAATTGATAAGTCATCTTGCTATCAAAAGCATTAAAATGTGTTGTTTGGCAAACATCCTCATTTAATCTCATAACCTGGAACAACTTGTACATTCCCTTTTGAAACCTTACATTGAAATCAAATGTAGATTTATTAGGGTTCTTCTTGATGTTATTGAAATCATTCAACATGAATCTAGCATTAGTATTGTCTCCATATTGTTCTTTAAACAACTTTTCTAAATCACTCCATGAACTAATGCTATCATCAAGTAGTCTTCTAAACCAATCCCTTGCATCCTCAATTAGTGAATGAAAAAATTCATTACCACATCCTCAAGTTCAACTTCAAAGTCTTTTAGCATGTCTATGAAAATTCTCAAATACTCTTCACCAGTAACAACATTATTTCCAAAAAACTTGACATCTTTATCTCTTAGGTCAAATGATATAGCGTGTAGAGAGCTAGGGATACCTACAAATGACATTTGTCTATACTTTTCTAGGTATATAGGCTTGTTCTAAAAACCAACAACATTTGAGGTGCTTGCTACATTGACTTGATTATAAAAAACAATTTGAGACTATTGAGTTTGAAAAATAGGAATCTGAGTGTTAATAGTATATGATGAAGTAGGGGTAGACTAAGAAATAACTTGATTTAAAATTATTGGTCCACAATTAGGTATAGAAGTTATAGCTTGGGTGGACAAGTTTGGCAATGAAGCTAAGGCAGAGTTGGATTTGATGAACTCAATTTTTTTCCTAGTTTCTATAGCTTGAGCTTCATTTTCAACCTTTTCAAGATCTTTTGGAGGATCCTCCTTCTCCTTCCTAGAATTTTCTAGATCTAGATCTAGCTTGGACATGAGAGGGTTTACAGATATAGATTGGGGTTCATTTATTTAGATTCCTATAATCTTGCCTTCTCCTTTATCTATCTATTTGATAGTAGGTTCTAAATGGTCATTTTAGATAGGCTTGCAGGGTTGGATTTTTGATATGATAGGTTCTTGTCTTTGGCTTAGAAATTTTTCTTGCTTTTGAACGTTAGATCTCAAACTATCTATGTCTCCAAATATATCAGCATGAAGGACAAAAGTCTTCTCTTCTAGCTTCTTTTTTTGCTCCTTTAAGGTAGCCATCCTTTTAAGTAAGTTATCATTTTCAACAATGGCATTCAAGGTGGCTTGCTCTATTTCTTTCCCCAAATGAGCATGTTTAGCTTCCTCTTCTACAAACTATTTCTTTAAAACTCATATATCTAAGTGTACCTCTCTTGGGTTAGCAGAAGTGGCTTCTAAATTAGTAGGATCATTTAGATCTATAAGATCAGTCTCCATATATGGAGCTTCTCTAGTGTTAAAAGGATCATCCATTAAATTTTTATATCCTAGCCTATGGTTCTTATCCTGATAAGCTCTTTTGTATTGCAATGGGGTACTAAATATTCCTCCTAAGAGCCTTGTGGTTTCTAATTTAGAGCTAAGTGAAGAAGATTCTCTCCCTAATACTAGTTGGTATTAAGATTTGACTGATGAACTACCTCTTGGTTTCCAGGTAGGATTTGGGTCTTCCTTTTTCTTATTTAGGTTCTTCCTACCACCTTGAGGTAAGTCAGTATATAGTGGTACATTAGGATTAGCTCTTATGTAAGCTCTTGTATTTTTCCTTTTGTTAGCCATTAAAGAGGATTACTTATAATAAGAACTAGCTTCAAAACCTTGACTAAGTCGCTGCCCTATTCTAGTGAAAACAAAACAATAAAATAACATTTGACTTCAAGGGAAAGACACAAGATAATATGAATAAGTCTGACACATAGAGGAACCAATTACAAGGAACATAGGACTGCAACTCTTGCCTGATAGATAAGACACTTTATAAGGGTTGTATACGTCAGTGTACACCTATGGCACTAGGGTTTTCTTTATTCCTTTTAAATTCTAAAGGTTTGTCACTAAAAAGGTCCACTTTAACCACAAGAAATTACTAAAATGATCTGACACACATGTACACAATCAGACCAAAGAAACTGCAATACTTCTCACACATAAACATGTATTGAACAACTCCTAGTAGAGTCACAATTTTGTTGGTGTTTTTCAACTATTAAGAAAAAAAAACTTAATACCAATATAATAAAGATGAAAATAACCTAAGGATGAGCTACTTCCTATAAAAAATTATATGTGCTTCATATCTGGACCCAATCTTCAACAAAATCAAGACAAACTTTCTACTCTTTAGAACCAAGGTGGGTATACCTAAGGGATGGAAGACTTTCAATATAATGCTACGTACATATTTTATTTATTTCATGACACTTTGGAACAATACACATCTCTTAAATAAGATTTGGTCACAATTATTCTTAGATTTACAAATATGTCTGGCAATAATAGCTTACTAAGAGTCAAAAGATCATGAAAACAAGTGCTGACCAGCTTTGGCATTCTTTAAATAGTGAAGTAAAAATTATTTTGATTTTTAAGCTTGATTCTTGTTCATGAATTCTTCATCTACAAACTAAATTAATAGATCAGTGACTCATCCACTAGGATTTAGAGTCCATTCAATTTCTAGATCTAATTAATTGCATTACAATCAATACTATCAACAATTCTCACTAAAAATTATTCTTACAGACATCTTTCCTATTTCCATGGAAACCCTATCAACTTCACTAAATCATTTACTTAATTCATTGAATTAAAGGCAATACTAAATTGACATACAACTTCATTTAATTGCATGCAATTGAACAAGCTTTGCTCATACAACTTCAAAATGACCAGGTAATAAAAATGGAGACAAAATCCAACAAGAACATATATGGGGACAACTGATCTTTGTAATTTCCTTTCCAAATTGTATACAATTGAAACAAAACTCAAAATGACTTAAGATAAGACATCAAGATCCAATAAGATTTATGTATTCTTAGATATTTGTAGTGAAACATACCATAAAATTTACACGAAGAAACTGGACCAAACAAAACTTAGTAAAAACTAAAATTATGTAATAAATCAAACCCTTTCTCTTGCCATGGAATTTCACTTATATAGGGTGAGATGCAACAAAAATTAGGCATAAAGAACTAACATTTGTCCTTTAGACAAAAGATATTTACATTTTTTGCTACTGTAAACTGCAAAAATTTGTGCAACAAAATTTTTTTACATCATAACATTCTTTTTGGTGGGCCTATTTTCTGTTACACTTTCAAATGCTACAAATTTCATGATTGGCTCTTTTACTATTCTAAATATTTGGAATATATAGCCATTAGGTTCACTAATGATGTGTCTAGCCTTGATTCATGCAAATCCACTTCAATTCAAGGATCTCCACTTACATCATCATGTACTGTTGAAACAATAGTTATGTCTATGTCCTCTTCTATCACATCATAATTGGGACGACGGTGCTTTCCACTTGAGTTGGTTGTTCTTCCTTGTATTCTTCTACATGCACTAATGTATTTTCTATTTGGTTCTCATCCTAGTCCACATCATCCTCTACTATTTCCATTTGCTTTGAATTAACAAAATCATCCATCCATTTGTTTAAAATTGTATCATCAAGCCAATCAAAGCTCAAAATTTCTCATTGCTTCTTAACCACCCAATCCCCTAATTTATTTATTTCAACAAATTCCTCTTTTAGGGAATTATTAAATAGTTACACTTTAAAAAATTCTTCATTTTTCCTAGCCCATAGCAAATTTTCTTCTTCATTAATGACTTCATTTATTCTTTGACACAATAAATCATTTAATTATTTTCCCCACTCTTCTTTCTCTTTTATTATGTCAATCTTTTTGAGTGCATGGGGAAAGAGATCAAATTTCACAACTGAACATTTTAAGAGACAAATTAGTACTCTTTTTTACACTATGACCCTCTTATTATCAAAATCAGATAGATTCCTAGTTATATCAAAAGTTTTTTCTATCAGTTCACAAGATAATCTAAAAAATGAAATGCATAAGAGGGTGATATCCTTATCTCTTCCATTCCATTTACTCAGGATAGGTTTCAAAACCTCCTTGCCACCTTTTATTTCTCTCCACATATCCCATATGTTCAACAATTGTTCATAGAATGATGGCCAATCAATCTTATCTACCAAATATAAAAATTTTTTTCTAAGTTTTTCTCCATACTGATAATTTAACTCATCTTGCAAGGCCCACAGCTGATTCTTTTCTTCCTCAAACTCTTTAGTAATATAATATTGTGGCCTTTTTGATGTATCTAGGATTTTAATGGGAGGAGTGGATTTAAAAGGTTCTAATGGTGGGTGAGGGTAGGTGATTCTTGGCCTAGTGGATCGTCCCATCACTTTATTCTCAAGTTCAATTATTTTTCAAACTTCTTTATTGTATGCATTCAGAACCTTTCCATATCTATCTTGTAACTCCAACTTTTCTTTCTTAGCTCTTAGAGTTGTCGCTAAGGTAAAATGGACTGATCTAATATCCAAATGTGTAGCTTCTACACTAGTAGTTTCTTCAACTCTTTTCACAATTAGTTTTCCTATCAACCCAGTATCATGAAGTTGGGAAGAGCTAGTCCTAGATCCTTTCCTTACTGACCAAGTAACCAAGGCTACTTGGTCTTCACTAAATTTAGCACATTTTATTTCTTTCTTCCCATGATCCTCTATACTCAATCTATCTATAACAAAATTAAAAACCAATGCATCTACTATATCCCAATACGTAGCAGTCATACCCTAGATGCTTTTATCATTTGTCTCCCTTTGGCAAGGGTTAGGCTCTTAAATTCCTACATCATTTCTTCTTTGATCTAATTCTATGCATCTACCTCTTCCACCTCTAGATTCTCTATTCTCAATCTACTACATCTTTCTTCAAACATTCCCATGTTTGTTCTCCAAGAAAATTGCTAGAAGGATTTGGTTAAATGTTTCTCTTTCACTTTAATTCTGTGACACACTATAAATATTTGAAATTCTTTCATGCTCTAATCACACTAGGAATAATTCTTCAATGGCTCTGAGCTCTCTAAAAGTCTAAAATTTGTTTAAGTAGAGTAGAAGTGGCAAAATCTTTGCAATATACTCTATTTCTAGTTTGCACAGGGAGCCTTCAATCTTCATAAATGAATAATAAGGAGAAATAGGGTGGCATCACATTCTATTTTTAAAACACATCATTGATTTCAAAAAATCTGATGATGTAGTAACAAAATTGTGAGTGACTCACTTTCCACTTACTAGGTTGTAAGTCAACCCAATCAAGTTTCTCCATGTAATCCTTTCTCTCTGCTACTGGTAACTTTGAGCTAGACCCATTGGTGCTCATGGACACATGTTGCACTCTAGCTATGTCCCTATGCATAAACATCAAACAACTCATGCATGTGACATAGAGACCATTGTTGAATAACTTATGATCAAACAATGTATACTTTACAAAACTTTTGGTGGGTTCTCCTATTTTCACTTTGGTCACCATGTCAAGTGTTCATAGCAACATGGCACCTACTGTTGATGTATCTTTGATTTGAAAGCTCCAAACAACATGTGTCCTTCTCTTGAGTATGAATCCACATGGCATATGACATGACTTTGTGAATTTAGGTTCCACTGTGTTATGTTTTCATGGGAAGGTGTTATGTTGTTACCAGTAAAGATCTCATATTTTCTGGTCACAACATAGTGACCACCAAATTCTTTGAGGGAATCTGGCAACATGAAATTTGAACATTCTATTGTTGTTACTATAATTACTACTCCTGATATTCCATAATGATCACATGGCTCACTCATGATGGAAAAATTGATGGCACTTGTCTTACATGTCAATCCCACCATTTTTTACTTGTATAGGAAGGCGTTATGTCATTACTAGTAAAAATCATGAGTTTTCTAGTCACAACATAGTGACCACTGTGATTCTGTAGAAAATTAGCACCATGAAAAGAAAAATAGCAGGTTCTTATTTTGGTACCTCCTTTACTACACCTGACATATTTGACAACCCATCATACTAACAAAGCTTATTTAGGACAAACAAAATTCTGGCACCATGTCCACTTTTGGGCCTGTCGTGTTTCACTTTTGCTGGAGGTTTCCATCTCACTATCAAGGAAGCCCTCCCATTTTTTGGTCATGACATAGTGACCACCGTTGATCTTGGAAGATCTAACAGCATAGGAATTTTACCTTGAAACCATGCTTAGAAACTGAATTGGAGCCCACTCAGTCACCATGTCACATGTATTAAAAACCATGCAAATTCTTATAACAACTTGGTGCCTATCATAGATTTTGAAGAGATCTAACAGTGTGGAATTTTTGAAGAACTATGAAGCCAAAATAGAATTTCTTAAAAGGTTCCCAAAAATTATATACTATTTCAAAATAACTTTCCCGCTCATTTTTCAAAGGCAAAACATATGACACAAAAGGATTTTTTAGGTCATAAAACTTATACAAATTAGGTTTTTTCTTAGGGTAAACCAATTTTAATATGACCAAACCCTAATTTACAAATAAAAATCAAGAATTCATAGAAAAGAATGTTCAAGAAATCACAAGGCAAAAACATGACCAACATTGTCTAATAGATGGAAAGAAGTCTAGAAGGTGATAAGAGGTTTGGGTTATGTCTGACAAGACATAGGAAGTTTGTTTGGTAGTTGAAGGATCCTATCTTAGAAGAGACAGGAAGTCCAAAAACTAACAATAATTCTTAAGTTTTCTCCTCCCTTCAAGATGTTGCAAGATGTCATTTACAAGACTTCAAATAACATTTATCAGTAAAGAAAATCAGTTTATAATTTTTCACTTTTCATCCAAAAACTAAACTTTGTATGACTTATTATAATTTAATCATATGCAACAAAATATTGTAATTATATATGAAAATGGAATATAGAAATGGGTATGATAGTGTGTGGAATATGATGAAATATGGTGTAAAATGGGACATAAATGATTCTCATTACCTTATCTAAGTATAAGGGGCATGGACTACATAGCTTATCAAGGCTTCCTTGTTGCATTGGTGTTTCTTTGGTATCTTTCTAAATAATATTTTTCAACACTTCCCCTTGAAATTGAGTGTTTTTCATCACTTATCAAATACTTTGGCTATAGTCTAGGATGTTGTGCTACTTTTGAATTGTAGACTAAAGTCCTAAGGAGACAATCATGTGACTTCCAAACTTGCATGTAAACTAAAACTAGTTGAGGCTTCCTTTACTTTTTCTTGGTGTGTTGTCTATGATGATGTCTTTATTTCATGTTCCATCCTTAATAGTCTCTTGGGTATGTCATTAAACTAGAGGACTGGGAGCTTGGAGAATATTTTCCTTTGATTTTTGTCTATGGGGGTACTTTTTTAGATCTTAGGTGTCTTGAGCATCTAAGTTGACCCCATTAACACTTAAGATCTACAACATACCATCTTTGTCTATTTTGTACAAGTGAATGCTTATGGTCATCTCAACATTTTGTGTCTCAATGTGAGAATAATCTTGGTACATTAAATCTTGGGAATATAATTGGACTTTCATCTTTCCCTTTATGTCTTTGATGCATAGGTTCAATTCCCACATACTTATCTAATATAGATCATATTCACATCCTTATAGTTAATACTAATGATAATTGTATGATCTTGTGATGCCCTTAATAAGTGTTGATGATTAAAAATAGGACCTAATTATATAACCCTTGAAATTGCACTTTTTCATATTAGCTTACATTCTAGGGTTCATTCTAGCTTAGCTTGCATTTGAGTGTTGAGAGAGTCATCTTTAGCTTTCACGGACATGTCAAACAACTATGTTCATCTTCTTCATTCTTCTTCATTGTGTACTAATATTCATTTTATTTTTTATCTCTTCATCTTCTCATATCCTATAATCACAAGGGTTTGATCATATCATCATATCTATCTACCCTTTTGGATACCCTTATATACCTTCTTGACCACTTCTTCACCTAATTTTTGAACTCATCAGATTTCTACAAAAATTTCACTCTAACCTAATTTAGATGTCATAGATCTATTTGTTGGAAATATAAGAGGATTAATTGAGAGGAGAGGGGTGAATCAATTAACACTTAAATAAATCATAGATCCCTTTAGATGTCTATACAAATAAACTCTGAAAACTAAGTACTATTGATGCTTGACAAACACACGTAAAATGCTGTAACTTGGTAAATATTGAATATGTTCACTAGATACTTAACATGAAAATCTTAGATGTTATCTATGATTACCATTATTTTAATTTAGATACAAATACATAAAATAAAATAGCATGAGCACAATTGACACCAAGATTTAACATGGAAACCCAATTTGGGAAAATCACCAATTACAACTAGTTATTGTTTTTAATCTTTTGAACTAAGCCCTATTAGGAGCCAACCCTATTAAAGGTTACAAAACACACTGTTAGGTGTGACCCTATTAAAGGATTTAATCAGCTTGTTAGGAGTGGCCTTGTTAGAGGTCTTTAGATAATTCAATGGAACTGTCAACTTGTTAGAGGTTTTACAAATATTTGTTAAGCCAACTCTGTTAAGAGATTTAGATCATTGCTACAATGGTTAGAGAGTAACAATGAGATGACCTAATTTCTAATGCAACTAGATTACTGATTATAGATCTCTACTCTATCTTGTACTTGATCCTTCTTGATCAAAAATATCTTTTTAGCTTCACAAGGATATTCTTCTTATCCTTATGATTCACTTTCTTGCTGCATCATTAGATCTTCAAAATCTTCCATGCATTCACACTCTTGCACACTTTCAAATTCTCAATTTGACCTTATACTCATATCATTCATATTGACAAGTCAACTCATATACAACCTAATAATAATTAATATTCATCACCTTAGTCAGCTAGAAATAATAGATAAATTAATTAAACTCAACATTGTTAGTCTCAGAATGGTTTTGACATTTGAGTGTCAACACACTTAACCACTTTCTACATAGAAGTTGAGTACACTACATATGTCAAGCTATAGTATGTGGCAAGCCAAAATTCCAACAGGTGTCAAGTGACTCCAAGTGCCAAGCATTATATAGGTGTCAAGTGATAGATAGGTGTCAAGTCATAGTTGATGTCAAGCAAGTCAAAATGCTTCATGTTCCAAGTGAGCCAGAGTCATACATGTGTCAAGCAAGATAGAGTGCAATAGGTGTCAAGAAAAGCAGGATAGTATATGTATCGAGCACCAGTAATCCAGTATGTGTTGAGTAACATAGAGATCAACATATGAGTTTTTTCCTTCACAAACTTAGATGTAAACCATTTTTTGAGTTGACATAGAAGGATCTTGAAGGATAATAAGGATAAGAACGAATCTTTTCTATTTCCTATGCAATCAGCATGCGGCCAAGAAGAAAAATAGAGAAGGCATACAACCAATGATAAAAGTGTAAGGAATGAGCAAGAATTAAAGATTCAATATGGATTTTAGATCCATTCCTAACCCTAAGTCTTCGTAATCTTTAAAAGGAGGATGAAAACCCCATTGTATATATAGATGAGAGCACTGTATGGGTAAACTATAGCAAAATTCAGTGGGAAGTGTGAAAGACTATGAGGAACACAGTAGTAATTGCATATCCAGTTGATAAAAATAGAACAAGGGCTATGAAAAGATATCAGATCAAGAAAGGAACAGAGTGATAGAGAAAAATAAGGATCTATATCAGCAATTGAAGATTGCAAGCAGCCAGGTCAAAAAAGTTTCTAATACTCTCTAGCAATTGTATTAGATAATAGCTATGTTGGTTTAGTAGCCACATTAAAGATCCTCAATATGATTGTAAATCCTTTAATAGGGTGACACTTCATGTAAAGTGTTTTAAATCCTTTAACCAGGTTAGTATTGACACAATGTAAAGCCTTTAACAGGGTAGGCCTTTAACAGAGCAAACCATTAAAAGTGGTCAAACAATTATTGTTGCAGTGATTTTGTGGGTATCATCCCCACCCTAGTTTTACCTTCTTATTCCTGGAGATTTTATGGTTTACCAAAATTCTAGTGTTATGTGTGCTGATACATGTGTTTACTTTATGTTTATTTAATATGTTTACATGCATGCAGTTTACTTTCAATTATTATTTTTAAATAATTTGAAAAGAATAAAGTGTGGTACTTCTAATTCACCCCCTCCACTCTCAAAAGTACTCTTCCTATTTGAATATTCCAACAATTGGTATTAGAGCAAGGCACTCACAAGGAAAAGCCTAACAACTTAAAGAAAATATCTAAAGATGAAAGTCTTCAAACTTGGAAAGATCATAGACAATCAGGTGATTGATGTGCACCTCACTCTACAAAAATTGGAGGAAGACAAAGAAGAATTGAGAAAGTCCTTGAAAAGAAGGAAGGATATAGCCATAGTTTAAAATGACACACACTACAAGGAGATTAACACCACACAAGTGTTTTCCAATGGATATTCCAAGGAATTTGATGTAGCAATAGCAGAGCTAATAGAGAAGAATAGAGCTCAAGCAGAAGATATCAAAATACTCAAGCTTGAACAAGAATCACAAGCCATAATGCTTTGTGAAGTAACTAAATAGAAGAAGAAAGCCATTGAAGACAAGGCTATGATAGAAGATGAGAAGAGAAATATTACCAATAGACTAGAGGAGAAGACAATTGAGTTTGAAAGAATCTCAAACATGTAGCTTGACATCTTAAGCCAGATGATGAATGCTCATCATGAGCTAAATATGAAGGACATTGAGATCTCCACCTTGAGAATACAAAATGAACAGTTGTTGAATGAATTAAGGAGAGAGAAGGAGATAGTAGAATGCTTCAACAAACCCAATGAGGCTATCAAGTACTTTGAGCGGCTACTAAAATCACCAAGGACTAGTAATGATACTTCAAGACTTGGTTACACTAGCACTAAACATGGAGAATCATCTAAGACTGCGGAAGAAAGGAGTAACAAAGGTAAGAACATTAAACCTTCTTTTCATTTCTATGGTAAAAAGGGACACACTACTAATGTATGTAGGATTAAGAAGAACAATCAACACGATAAGCTTAAGAATGCAAGATATTGTCATAAGTGCAAAAAAAAAGGACATCAAGCACATGAATGCAGCAATAAGACCATGAGAACACCAAGATTTGAGGGTCACTGCTACAATTTCAAGAAATATGGACATAGAGATTTTGAGTGCAGATCTAAGCCTATGTGGACACCTAATCAGCCTACAAGGAGAAACAACCATGCACACCGCTATTGTAGTGCCTCTCCCATTTGACTTTTGTAAGTCATCCTGATGGATGCACCAGTGCTGATCTTTTGTTGTGATAGATCATGATTGTGACCCTGAGTGGTCTACACCATTGAGGTGTTTGGGTTTATGTTTCTTTATCAGTTGCTTTGATTATGCTTTTGACTAATCTTTGAGATTATGATGTGATTTTTGGTTCACTGAGGTTTGTGCCAGTGGTTACTAGGATCGATGTGGTATCATGAGGTTGTTCCGTGATTACCCTAAGATGTGTGCAAAGATTGCACTATGTACCATTACCATGCTACACTGGACTAGGTTCCTGTAGCAGTGGTTAGTCATGTTTATGACAATGCTTGCTTATGTGTTTTAAATGCCTTTTTAATGCAGAGTAACCAATCATTTTTAAATGCTTAAGTAATTAGAATGGATTGTTCTTGTTGGATTATTTGGTTATGTGCTGCGGACATTTACCTTGTTTTATTTTTTAGTAGAGAGATATTTGTTACTCATGTGATGTTTACATTTGAGAGGACCCGAGGGTCAGATGTTACACTTTGATTCCAGTATCATAGATGTTATACTACTATGTTGTTCAGTTAATCATATTGCATGATGATGCCATTTTGAGATGACAGTGTGTTTTATGATGATATTTGGTTATCTGGTATTTGGACATACCTCTGATCATGTTATGTGATGGATTTAATGCTATGGTTATTTACTTCATTTCTGCATTGCTATGCCTTTTGCGAACGCGAGTGATGTAAATAGATTATTTTAATATAATTAAATAAATGGTTAAATTAGGTGATTTAATGAATTTATTGCTTCAGCTATGTTATTATATGCAATTGCACTTGATCGTGTTGTTTAGTTTGCAGGATTATATCCCTGGCAGTGGCACTTGGAGTTAGTGATTCAGCTGTTCATATTTTACCAATGTCGCCTTTGTATGGTCGACGTATCCTTAATTAAATGTTTAAATTAAACCTTTCGGTGATTATTAAATCCGAACTCATTTGCATTATGTGATTAGACCAGTAAGTGTGTCTGTGCATTTACAGGTTTGCATTGTCGCGCAGTTGTTAAGGAGATTTATGTGTTTTTGGGTTTTCAGGCTTTTAAATTGATTTATTTTAATTTCTGGCAGCTTTGCCATAGATGAATTCGTATTTATAGGAATAGCCTATTTTCATTTGGGTCGATTCGGGGTTTAACTAGATTGGCTTGTTAAACGCCCTAATCGATTATTCACCCGAAAAGTGAATAAATATCCAAAAAGGAATTTAATTCCTTACTTCTCACTTTCAAATTGGAAAGTTGGAGAGTAAAACCCAAAATCCTCTTCATGAGGATTTACTGTTTTGTTCGTTGCAGGAGCTATGGGCATGGGATCGTCGCGAGGTTGAGCTCATTGGATCTAGCTCGAGGAAACCTTGGATTGCCGCGATTTTTAGCTACTTCTGTGGGATATTTATTTTATGGTTCAGATTCCCATTTTGCCCTTTTGGCTGTGAGGTAGGGCTTTCTTTTTTTATTGTTTCTGCTCTGTTTCAGCTTCTATTTTTGGTAGCTGTTTGTTTGGAGGCTGAGAACTAGTGTTCCCCTCCGTTTCTGTATGTTAGTTCTACTCGGTTGGGCGGGTATGAACATTTCCCTTTTTTTGGGATGAGGGTTTGAGATTTTACGCCGTTATGCTGGCCGTTTTTGCATACAATGTTCGATTCCATTTATTTTTGGATTTTTGGGGTTTTTGAACCCAAAGGCCAAATGGGTTTTAATTTTGAAGTTTTTTAAATTTTTGGGGTTTTTACCTCATTTTGCGTGCCGCCCTATTTTCTTGAGTTTTCTTATCACAATGTGGATCGTGGACCTTGATGATCCGTTTGGATATCAGTCAGACCACTTTTGCACTTTTATGTTGCATTGGGATGCGTGTTGCATCCATACTCCTGACTTTGTGTTCGGTTGAGTGATTTTATACCTGGTGTTATGGTTTCCTTTAGACCTTTGGTTTTATTTCGTGAACGCTAGGATTCGGGTAGAATCCATACTCTCGGATTGAGGTCGATTGAGTGAGTTCATGATGTTTGGTCTTGTTACATCATTGGGATTCGTGTAGAATCCATACTCTCGGATTGAGGCCGGTTGAGTGATTTCATGATGTATGATTTTATTGGCTTTGGGATTCATGTAGAATCCGTCCTTCCCGTGTTGCTTTCAGTTGGGTGTTTTCTTTGCATTGTGTTCTCATTCCTGTCCTTGTGTTATGATCTTCGTGATGGTGGTGCGCCACACACGAGTATGTACGCGTACATTTGTTGAGTGACTTGCAAGGCTCGATCTTCCGTGGAATTTTTGAAAGTTATGATCATTGGGGTTGAGATGGGAGTATGCATGCCCACGGGCACTTGTCGTAGGATGAGCATGGGTAGGGTAGGGTAGCATATGGAGGGGGCTTCTATCTTGCAGCCTGGTGACCTTAGTCCCATAGGGTTGGCAGAGGAAGTTTTAAATAAGTGATAATTAAAGAAAATGTGTGACTGATAATAAAACTTAAGATAATAAAATGTGTGTGCGGGGCCCTCCGTTGAGGAGTTGAAATGCATGATCCAAGCTTGGGCTTTTCGATGCCAAGTGACTCTCCATGATGTCAGCCCCTACTTAGTAGCCTTTTGAGTGTCTGACTAGGACCTTTACTCCTTGCATTGTCTTAGATTCTTGGTTCAGCCATCATACTGTCTGGTGTGAGTGTTAGCCATGGATGTTGTGATTTTTGTGTATTTGTGGTTGGATCATTATCTCCATCAGCATGACGGGTGTGGACCTATGGGTGCCACGTGGTTGGGAGGCGTAGCTACCTTCACCACTGCTAGGGATCAGTGTACAGAGACGATCTTTTGTCCTAGTGTGACCGTTGCTGGATGTCTTCACTTGGTACTTCGGGTTCCAGAGTATGCTTTCTTGTGATTTATGCTTTCATTGGGATGCTTGTATATCATGTTTAGATGATGTTATTTTATTTGGCGCATTCCCTTATTATGATGTTTAGCATATGATTAGATGCTGTGAATTATTGTATTAGCATATCTGTTGCTTATTGATGTTTAGCATGTGATAGGTGATATTATCTACTGTAGGATTATCTTATGCTTTACTACTAGCATGTCAGATTTCTTTATGCTTATATTGTTGCATGTTTTAGTAGTGATATCCCTATTACAACAGTACCGATGATTTGGTTGGTGGCTTGGGATGTTACGCGCGGGGAATGGCTAGGATCCACGATGGTCTTATGATGCTATTGACGGTTGGGAGGAACCGCGTACTTAGTTTGGTTGTTTTGTTCCTAAGATGTATTTCTGTACATTGTGATGTTGCTTTTGTTCTCTGCGATGTTTAATTTAGTGTGTTCTATGCTATTGTAGTTTAGATGGTTTGATGTTCTTCATTCTATGTTGTTCTCGCACTCGAGTGTTCATTCCTTGAGCCTTGGTGGATCCGGTACTCCCTGGTGTGGAGGTTTTTGATCTAATTTTGGTCTTTTTTACTTCTGGGAGTGTTTTCGTGTTTCTATGGGCGACATTTGTTCAGCATGGTGCGACACTTTAAAAAGTATCGCATGCCCATGCAAACTATGTCGTACGACACTGTAAAGTATCACATGCCTTCTTGAGAAATGTCGTACGACACTGGAAGAGTGTCGCATGCCTTCTTGAGAAATGTTGTAAGATGCTGAAAAGTGTCGCATGCCTTCTTGAGAAATGTCATACGACACTGGAAGAGTGTCGCACGCCTTAAGGAGAAGTATCGCCCTCCCATAGTGAAAAGTGTCGCACAGTTTTTGTGAAAAACCTGCGCGTGCCATCAACGAGCACTTTTCTTCGTGATCCGATCTTTTTGAGAGTTGATCTGGATACCCTTTTGGCCATTCTTCGAGCCTATGTTGTTGCATTTTGTATTCACGAGGTTTCTTTGAAATTCAGTTTTTGGGTTTCTGTTGTAGTCCTTCGAGGTTTAAAATATATTGTTTAAGTATAATTTGATGTATATTTAATTCCTTATACTTAAAATATATTTTAATATATGCAACAAATCATTTGAGATACGTTTTAGACCTCTCAGAGATAAGTTATGGATTCTAGGAAATTTCAAGGCTTCAGAAATCCAAACTTAGCCAATTTTCAGGGCTTTAGGATTTCAGGCTTACCCAAATTTTGGGATTTTGCATTTTACCCCAGCTTGGTGTTTTGTTGATGAGTGGTCATTTCTTGTGCCCTCATCTTTTTGTGGTGGTTGTTGGCTTTTGTTTGGGTGTGTCAGTTGGGTAGTGGCGTTCAGAGATTCGTTGGTTGCCAAGATTGTGTTGAAGTCTTCCGTTGCAATCGTTGTGATCCCTATATGATGTTGTCATGTGCATTCATACTTGTAAAAAAAAAAAAATCTTGGCTTGATTTGAATCCTTGTTTCCAAGGATCTTCGGGCGGGGCATTACAGCTATAACTGGGATTATAATACTAGGTATAGCTATCACTATTGTCAAGAATATGGACACATTCCTAAAAATTCATAAGGACACATTTCAGAGGGAACTATAGTAGGTGGTTAAACCAAACCACATGTTTCAATTGCTTGAAGATTTTTCATATCAATAGGAATTTCCCAACAAAGTCAAAGGTACCCAAGTTAGAAGTCAATAAATGAAAAGAGAAGGTAGATGTTGAACAAATTAGAGGAAAAATATACAAGACTTGGAAGAAGAAAGATGAGTACAACACATCAAATGGAGGGATCACTTCACCCAAGAGGTCAACTGATCACACCTCATCCAAATAAGCATGAATAGTTGTATGGGACTAATATACATAGTTATATCATACATCAGTCCCAAGACAAACAATTACTGCAAAGAAGAAATCAGCATGAGCAAAGATGCTAAGTAAAAATTTGAAGTTCTTGTAAATACTACCAAGCTATCCTTAGATGTTGAGTAAAGCTCCAGTGGATGTTGAGTTGCTGGTAGAGACTGAGTTGATGGTTGATGTTGAGTTGAGAAATGTCAATGGAAGCCAAGTGAATGAAATCTAATGGAAGTCGAGTCATGTTGAAACCTTCAAGTGTTGAGTTTACAGCTATATGCACTAAGCATTTAATGCTAGGTTTTGAAAGGTATAAGGTCAAATTTTGATCATTTTTTATGCTATTCAAATGCAAAGCAAAGATGAGAATAGTATAGAAGCAATCAAACAACAACCTTGAAGCCTTTTGCACCAATTTCAACAAATATTCAGCATAAATTTTGTCAATCCAAGGTATTTATCAAGTGTCAAGCTATGCAGTGTTAAAGTTTTAATATATTGAAACCCTAGATCAATATAATGGCTTATAGTTTTAAGAACCCCAAAGGAAAGGAAAGTCATGAGGTCCATATGGTTAGTAATAAAGTAAAACAACCTAAATTTAGGCCCATTCTTGAGGTAGCCTACAAGAATAACCTTGTTGGCATGTTGTCCATAATTCCACCCAAGGTTACCATGGTATAGGATGTAAGGAAGTGTTAAAACTTCAAGATAGGGGCTATAGGTGACCTTGAGATATTCCAAGCCTATGACAAGCTATGTGATAATAGGATTCTAAAGGATGAGTTTCAAATAGTTGAGAAGAAGGGTTTAACAAATGCCCTAGTTTATCCTACAAGTTTCAAAATAGAATGGATACTAATTGTCTTGAGCAGAATATACAATGGTTGTCTGTGGCTATAAATAGGACTAGTGAAGATTACTAAGAGGATAGTACATAGAGTTATGGGTTTCCCAACCCTAGATTGGCACAAGACCCTATGCAGTGATTCAAAAGAAGTTATTAAAAGGAATACAGGGGCTAAGTGGAATAAGAGGGGTATGATAATTGACACAATCATAGATCCCCTTCTGGACTTTGCTATGAGAATCATTTCTCACAAATTTTACCAATCCAACAGATTAAATAGTGTACCATGTATTGTTGTAGATGTAGCCTACAAGCTTGTGAAGAAAGATCATACATATGATCTAGCAAAATTATGTTGCAACAAATAAATGAGAACCTAGGAGCAATAAGAAGGTTAAAAGATGCTCAATGCAAGTTTGGTTCAGTTCTTGTGTGCATATTTTTCTATGTCATGGAAGATTTTCCATCAATTGAAAAGGTAAACTAGAATCCAAACAAAATTGCAATCACTCAAATTAATGAGTACATTGAACAGATGGGTGATAACTTTGAAGCCCAAATGACAAGCTATTTTGAGGATGTCAAAAAATCCATGAAGCAAAGAGTGAGGATACCAGTTTCCCTAGTGGAAAAACATATCAATTACATATGCTTCCTAGTAGACATTGACTTCACTTATATCCAAGCATCAATTCTAAGACTGGGATGGCTAAGGCCATTAGGTTATGAACTAGATGTGGATGAAGAATCAGTAGCAATCGCTACATTGCTTGCAGAAGAAATAGAATGGGCTACCAAAAATTTTGGCACATATGATGTTATGAAATCTAAAGATGAAATAGATTTGAAGACAACCTCTACAATTAAGAGGAATGATAAACTAGTGAAGAAGATAAAGAAGAAATTTGGTGTAGAAATTGAAGGGGCAACAGGTGCTGAAGAGGAAGAAGAACAACAAGGGTAAGGCCCAATGGAGTTAACCTAGGGCTTAGGAGAAGACAAGGAGGAAGGTTCCAAGGAAGAAGAAGTCAAGGAAGCACCTATACAAGCTAGGTAAAAGAAGAGAAAGGCTAAATCTCAACCTCCAACCCAACCAAAAGAGAAAAAGAAGGCTACAAAAACAACTCAAGCCAAGCCAACACTAGTAACAAGAGCTACCACAAGGGTATCTACACAAAAGACCAAGGAATGAGTAGAAGAGAAGAAAAAGGCCATTGCACAGACTGGTGAAGTATAAAAGAAAAGAACAAATTATGTAGCATAGCCAAACATTAATGATGAGGAGAGAACACAATTAGAGGATATTAGCCAATTATGAGTGGTAAGTCATCCTCCCAAATCTGCTATAGATAAAATTTGTAAAAATATTAAGAATGCAAATTTGAATGATTTGAAAAGCCTTGATTTCAATAAGCTAAGTAGAGAAAAACAAAACAAAATAGAGGTATATGTATATGTCATGATGGCTGAATTTAAGAACACAACTCTAGAGCTAAACAATACCATGCCTAGGGAGTTATATGAGGTAGTTGGAAACAAATGGCATTATTGTCTCAAAATGGAGAAGGAGATCAGAGAATCTACCTTAGCACAAGTGATACCTGACCCGACAAGAGGTAAAATAAGTAAGGCTAATAAGAAACATGGTGGCAAATTCACACCTAAATATAGAGCCTTCAGTATCCTACAAAATAAAATTGAAGATGTAGTGAATAAGTCCACACAATTGTGGAAGTCAATATACAAATTGACTAATGATAAAGATGAGGGATATGATAAGGATGTAAATAAGGCTAAAGCTAGTGAGAAGGAAAAGGAAGCCAAAGTAGTGGAGGAGGAAATTAAAATAGAAGAGAAGGTAGAAGAGGATACTATGGAAAAAGGAGAAGAAGAGAAGAAAGAGGAAGAAGATAAGGAAAAAGGAGAGGAGGAAACACAAAAGGAAAAAGATATGGCAACAGCTAAGCAGTAGCAACAAGAGGAACAAAGTGTGCAAGACACAAAATTGTCACCTCCTAGCCCTGCTCATGTGACCATCACACCTGCAAACTCTATAACAATCAAGGATGTTCTTGACAATTTTTCTTAGAACATCAATCCCCTAACTATAGAAGATCCTTCACCAATCAACACTACAAGCACAATTATGTACAAATCTAGTATTGGTGAGTGTGGATGAGTTGAAAAAGGTAGTAGCAGCACCAATAAGAGACAAGGTGAAACCACAAGAACCACCTTCCATCTTTATAGATACTAATAGTCAACTCCTAATTCTTCCACCACCATTTCCAATAGTTGATACATTAGGAATAGGTGATACCATGCAGAGTGAAGTAGAGAATGAAACAACAAAGAAAATAAGACAAATTGCTACACCTAATCCATGGTACATTCAACAGGTACACCCCCACCAATTTTTGTCATAGATCAAGGGAAATTTGAAGAAGACAAGGAGGACACATCAAAAGAAGAGGAGCGGGCCACAATATAAACACTGGTAGAGTTACCAAAAATAGGCAATCCTGAAAAAACTCTTTAGAAGCTAAGCACTAAAGCCATACCTTTGCAAATCTCTACACTAGGCTTGAGTTCTATAAAGGTGACTAGGGTACTTCACTATGGAGACCTTGAGCTAGATGAAGAGATAGTAATGCCTACCTATGACTCAAAGACTATCACCATTGAGTAGATTACAAAGATGTGGAATGCATTAAATAAAATAAGAAGACAAGAAATACTCAAAAATGAGTATAAGCACAAGCAAGCACTACTTGAGATAAAGGACATCTTTATGGATGCCTTCAGCTTGCAATCACTGAATGAGTCAAAATCTATAATGGAACAATTATCAAATATAGTTGACTAGGTGATGAGTGAAGACTAGGATACTAACATCAAACTTATGGAATGATCTGAGAGGAAGTTTCAAGGGAAAGTAAACAAGAAAATATCCAATGGCATAGCACTTGCACAAGTTGAATTGGCCAAGAAAATTGAAAAGGTCAAAACTGTACTTGAGAACATCTTCTCATTGTACAAAAAAGTTGTGTGATTTTTCCAATTTCACACAAGAGATAGGCCAAAGGATATTGAGCTTGGAGAGAAATCTTAATATTTCTAGCATCTAGCTACCAAGAGATCTAGCTCAAAGTGAGAAGCATTTTACCCAATCGCTTCACACTCAAAAAGAGTTAGCTGCACTTACAAGTGAAGAGGCCAATATTAAGGCCAAATTAATGTAGATTTCCATTATCCCACATCTAGAGGTCCTCCACAAAGAGAAATCCTATGCAAAGAATGTTTTAAAGAAAGATCCCAATATTTCTACACTTGATTGGCTTATACATCTCACTGCAGAGATTGTCATTCAACATAAGTCACTTGAAATTGCTTTGGAAAATTGGAATGCAGCTCTGAAAATGATAATGGAGGAAAACAGTACATTTTTGGCTAAATATGGTATTAGTCATTATAAACCTTTGACATAAGTGTCAAAAAGGGGGAGAAATAACAAAAAGGGAGATACGATAGATATATATATAATGTTTTGGGGGATAAATAATAAGAAAGATATAACTAAAGGGGAGAATACTAAGCATTTTGATTACATTCTTTCATTCATTCTTTTGAAGAATAAAAGGGGAAAGATTGTAGATAGCCAAAAGATAGAATAGCTCAGCACACAGGTATAGATTATAGAAACAAGACAAAGGCAAAGAATATCAAGTACATTTAGCACAAAATTTTCGTTACAAGAATAGACAAGGCATAATCAGCTCAAGGGGAGTTATAAGGTATTTTGAACAATTTTTGAAATTTTGTACATATGCAAAGTAGAATGATTAATGTACTCATAAGGTCAAATCAATAATGTTTAGTTAAGTGTTTTTGACACTCATGTCAAAAGGGGAGATTGTTGGTCTCAGAATGGTTTTGACATTTGAGTGTCAACACAATTAACCACTTTCTACATAGAAGTTCAGTAAACTACATATGTTGAGCTACAATATGTGCTGAGCTAGAATTCCAATAGGTGTCGAGAGACTTTGGGTGTTGACCATTATACATGTGTCGAGTGATATATAGGTGTTGATTCATAGTTCATGTTCTAAGTGAGCTAGAGTCATACATGTGTCAAGAAAGATAGAGTGCAATAGGTGCTAAGCAAAGTAGGATAGTATATGTGCCAAGCACCAGTAATCCAGTATGTGCCGAGTAACACAGAAATCAACATATGAGTTTGTGCCTTCACAAACTCAAATGTAAACCATTTTTTGAGCTAACATAGAAGGATCTTGTAGGATAATAAGTATAAGAATGAATCTTTTCTATTTCCTATGCAATCAACATGTAGCTAATAAAAAAATGGAGAAGGCACGCAACCAATGAGAAAAGTGCAAGGAATGAGTAGGAATTAAAGATTCAATATGGATCATAGATCCATTCCTAACCCTAAGTCTTTGTAATCTTTAAAAGGATTACAAAAACACCATTTTATATATAGATGAGAGCAGTGTACGGGTAAACTATAGAAAAATCCAATGGGAAGTGTGAAAGACTTAAAGGAACAAAGTAGTAATTGCATATCCAATTGATCAAAATAGAACAAGGGCTATGAAGAGATATGAGATCAAGTAAGGATCAGAGTGATATAGTAGAATGAGGATCTGTATCAAAAATTGAAGATTGCAAGCAGCCAGGTTGAAAGTTTTTCTAATACTCTCTAGCAATTGTATTAGATAATGGAAATCCTAAGTTGATAGGTTGGCTTAATAGTTATGTTGGTTTAGCAGCCACATTGAAGATCCTTAATAGGATTGTAAATCATTTAATAGGGCGACACTTCATGTTAAGTGTTTTAAATCCTTTAACTAGGTTACTATTGACATAGCGTAAAGCCTTTAACAAGGTAGGCCTTTAACAGGGTAGACCATTAGAAGTGGTCAAACAATTATTGCTGCAGTGATTTTGTGGGTATCATCCCCACAGTAGTTTTACCTTCTTATTCCTAGAGGGTTTCTGTGTTACCAAAATTCTAGTGTTATGTGTGTTGATGCATGTGTTTACTTTATATTAATTTAATATGTTTACATGCATGCAGTTTACTTTCAATTTTTATTTTTTTAAGGATTTGACAAGAATAAAGTGTGGTACTTTTGATTCACCCCCCCCCCCCCCCCCCCCCCTCTGAAGTACTCTTCCCATTTGAATATTCCAACAAATATGCCAAAATAAGAAAATCCTTCATTATCTAACCCTACTCAATAGACACTAACATAGAAACAATTTTCCTATATTAATTAAGTGAACTCGGTTAACACTACATATCTACAAGGATCCTTTAGTAATCAAGTGAGCTTAGTTAACACTGGTTCCATCCAACATTTCCTTCATTAACCAAGGAAGCTTGGTTAACACTCATCTTCTATAAACTTTCTTTTGATGCCCGAGTGAACTTAGTGGACACTGCCTTCTAAACTAGGAAAACACAAGAATGCTTGGTCAACACATAAAATTGTCTTCACTACCCGAGTGAGATTGGCATGCACTAACTGTTAATGATATAACATATGTGTAATATCAAAGATAATGCACAATTAATCAATTATATCTAATAATCTCGCTCTTTGGCATTGATGGCAACACAACATGATTTCTCCCTCTTTGATGACACATGCCACAGACAATAACTCTATTAATATTAATGTACCTTAAGTACTAATTCATTTGCAATATGCTCTTGTTAATACTACACCAACTAATGTATCTTCAAGAGGTTCTAGTTGATGCATTACTAAACTTCATTTAGTGAGCTTTAGATAGGGGAATGACCCCTGGCTTACCTCTTAGATACAAAGATGCATCCTTAGGTAATGGCTTGGTGAATATGTCTACAATCTATTCTTTTGTATTTACATATTCCAATTTGATTTCCTTCTATTGCACTAATTCTCTTAAGAAGTGATATTTTTATTGCAATGTGCTTTGTTTTGGTATGCATAACTGGATTCTTGTTATATTAGTTGCACTAGTGTTATCACAGTATATGACTATTGAATCTTTGATCTCTATCTTCATTCCTTCCAACAATTGTTTGAACCAAACAATGTTAGAACCATTGACTACTACTGCCGCATATTCTACCTTTGCTATGGATTGAGAGATGCAATTTTGTTTCTTGCTTGTCTAAGACTAGTCTTTTACCAATAAAGAATGCTCCACCACTAGTGCTCTTCATGTTATTAATACTTCCTGCCCAATCAGCAATAGTGAACACCTTTAAGTCCAAATTGCCTCCAAATTTGTACCATAATCTAGAGTCTTTAGTACCTTTTAGATATCTCATGATTCTCTTTATTGCAATCATGTGATTTTCTTTGGGATTTTCTAAGAATCTTGCCACCATACCAAGTGTTAATGCAATATCAAGCCTTGTATGCACTATATACTACAATTTTCCAATCATTGATCTATATATGGTCTAATCTATCTCTTTTGAATCATCATTTTTTGAAATTTTATGTCTAGTAGACATAAGGGTTCCAACTAGTCTTGAATCTTCCATTTCAAATTTCTTTAGTATATCATTGATATATTTGGATTGGGTAATGTATATACCATTTTTTTTGTATTGAATCTTCAATCCAACAAAGAATTTTATCTCTCCAAATATAGATATCTCAAATTCTTTACTAATTTCTTCTGAAAATGATTTTCTTAAGTCATCATTTCCTGTGAATAAGGTATCATCAACAAATATTTCTAACACAATCTTCTTGTTTGACCTCCTTCTTCGATATACATACTATTGTTATCAATTGTTCTTTGAAAGCTAATCTCTATCAGGTAATTATGAAGTCTTTTGTACCAACTCTAGGAGCTTGCTTGAGACCATATAATGCTTATATAATTTTCAAATTGTGTCTCTTTTGTTAGGATCTACAAAACCTTGTAGTTTTTTGATGTAGACTTCCTCATCAAGAATTCTATTGAAAAATGTAGGTTTAACATTCATTTGATACACTTTAAATCCTTTGTGTCCTGCATATGCTAGTAGAGTTCTAACACCTTCTAATCTTGCAACAAGAGAAAAAGTTTCACCATAATCAATACCTTCTTCTTGAGAATAGCCTTTGCACACCAATCTTTCTTTATTTTTGGAAACTTTTCCATCTTCATTTAGCTTATTTCTAAACTCTCATTTTGTGTCAATTAAATTTTTATCCTTGGGCCTAGCAATGAGGGCTTAAGTTTTGTTCTTCTCTATTTTTTTTATTTCTTCATTCATTGCTTCAACCCAAATTTCATTATCTAGAGCATCTTTAACATTTCTAGGTTCAAATTCAGCAAGTGAACATGTACCTTTTAATTTTCTTCTTGTCATTGTTCGATCAGATTTGTCTCCAATGATCTAATCAAGCACATGATGCCTTTTGAAATATCTTTTTAACATAGGTTCATTGGATTTGGAATGAGTTCCACTATTTTTATCATGAACTTTTGTATCTATCTCAAGTTCCACTGTCTACAACTCGGGTCTAGTAGACTCAGTTTAAACTAGCTTGATAGCTTCTAACTCTAACTCAGGTCCTTTAGACTGTGACTTGGGTTGCATTGTCTACGACTTGGTAACTGTTGAAGATTTTTGGGACTCAAAGGGTGAAGCTTCCTTTCCCTCATATAGATTTGGTAGGGTATCAAGTTCATAGTAAACAAATCTTTTGTAATCCTTTGGCTCTTTATTTTTTTCTTCTTCACTCTTTTTTGAAAACTCATCAATTCTCACATGTGCACTTTTTATGATTTTATGAGTAGCCAAATTCAAACATTTGGATGCTTTACTTCTGCAAGAGTATCCTTAACATCAAATTTTCCTTTTCTATATTCTTTCAAGATATAACATTTGTTACCAAATACTTTCTAGTAACTTACATTTGGATTGTAGCCATATCATAGTTGATAAGGCATTTTATTTGAATCTTTCTTTAACTATCCTTTGATCAAGGTATGAACTATAATGTTGATAGATTCCAATATTTTATTGCAACAATCTTTTCAATCATCATTGTTCTTGCATAGTCCATAATGGATATGTTTTCAAAATTACAAGAGGAAAGGTAAACTTTTGGGAGGTGGGGGGGCTGAATTAGTAGTTTAAACTTGGACCCATAAAACTTTCACCATTCATTCATCACATGCATTAGTGAGAAAAACTAAAATGACGTGTAAATCATATGCATCTAAATCATATAACCATGTAAGCATTCACACACATAACACCATATATGATTACCCAGAAACCCTCCAAGTGAGAAGGTAAAATTAGGGTGGGGATGACACCCACGAATCTTCACTACTACAGTAATAAAGTGTATCCAATGAAGGTTACAATATTTTGACCATGAAACATGATCTACCCTATGAAAGGTCTACCCTATTAAAGGCTTGCAAAGACTGTTAGGTCTCACCTTGTTAGATGATTTGAACACCCTATTAGAAGTATGCCTTGTAAGAAGAATTCAACTTACAACTAAGTAAGCATCTTGTTAAAGGATTATATACAGCCTATTAGAACTACTCTACTTAAGATATTTAACTAAAATCACTTGTTAAAATGTCTCTGCATAGATCTTGTGCTTAGCACTTCCTTGCCTGATAATAGATCACGTCTAAAAATGTCTTATTGATCCTTCATGATCAGATGTCTCAATGTTGTATCCTTTTCTTTATCCTTTGTTCTTCTCTAGCTCATTGTAAAATTCAATCTTTCTTCATAACTTCTAAGTCACCTTAAATTCTTTGCATATAAACTATCTTTTTCGCTCTTTCAATTCCTTTCTTATTCACTAAAGAGTTTAGGGCTTCATTCTCCTTAAGAAAACTTTGGTGTCTTAGGGTTAGGTATGAATCTATGAATAAGATTCATCCATTTTGCTACTTAATCCTTCCCATTTTCGAATTGGTTTCATGTAATTACATAGGGAATCCAAATAGAGATTTTTCCTTATCTTCAAAATATCAAAATATAATCTTAAGTCGGCTCAAGAATGGTTTACATAGTTTTTTGTGCCATTACAAACAAATATGTCAAAACTATGTCACTTGGCATATGAAGTCTCTGATGCTCAGCATGCACTATTATCTATATTGTGACTTGACACCTACATTACTTGGCATCCACTGTTTACTTGGTTCCTGAATCACTCGGCATGGTCTATCTACTTAGCACTTGAGTAACTCAGCATGGTCTAATATTTACATGTTGTGCTCGACATGTATTACTAGTTCATCATGAATTGAGTAAATGGCTTAAGTGTGTTGACACTCACTTGTTAAAACCAATCTAAGATCAACAATCTCCCCCTTCGACATGAGTGTCAAAGACACTTTGAATATACAATATTACCCTTAATTTCTTGAGCATAACATATCCATGACTTAGCTTGTATACAAAACTTCAAAATTTCAAAAAAATTAAATAACTTATATACCTCAAAATTTGATAACTCCCTTGAGTAAATGTGTCTCTACTAATACAATTTGACTTCAATGCATTGTGTTACTAATACTCTTCCATCTGATATGCTCTCTCTTAGCTGATATCTATTGATATCTATTTCTTTTTGTTCTTTTTCTCCCAAAAATTTATATCTCCCCCTTTCTTCATACTCCCCCATATTATATTTTTCCTTCATATAATATTTTTCTCCCCCTTTTTGACACTTATGTCAAATGGGCTAGACACCTATGGTGTGTTTATCTAAAAAATATTTTTAGACATCCATTATTATCCTTAGAGATGCATCCCAATTATCACATGCAACATCCAATGTCTTAATTTGGATTGCAAGCTCGGTAGCAAGGTGTACTAGAACAACTAAAGTAGAAAGAATGAGGTCTTTCTTCAATAGAGTTTTAGCATAGCCTAGCTCCTTGTGCATTATCTCCATATGTGAGGTGAGGGAAGCTTGAATGCTTGTCAGTTTGGCTCTAATGTTAGCCTCATCTATTGTTAAAATAGCTAATTGACTCTATATCTAAAACAATGTCCTAAAATGCTTCTTACTCTGAGCTAGATTTGTAGGTAGTCTTGCACCTGATGCAGATATTTTTCTTTCCAAGCTCAGAATGTCACTTCTAGTCTCTTGGGTGAAAAGTGTAGGATTACATAGTTTTTTGTATAGTGAGAATATATTCTCAAGTACCTTCTTCACATCCACAACCTTGGTTTCTAATGAAACTTGTTGTAGTGTCATCTCACTAGATATTTCCTCATTTACCTTGCCTTGAAACTTATTTTTAGATGATTCCAATAGTTTTGCATTTGTATCAAGGTCTTCATTACTAACCTTCTCCGCTATATCTATTAGTTGTTCTATTAGTGGCTTGGTCTCTTTAGGAGTTGGTAGACTAAATGCATCTAGAAATATTTTCTTAATGTCTTGAACAACTTGCTTCTACCTGTGTTCTCTCCTAAGCATTTCTTGATGCTTTTCCTTTCTAAGGCTTATTGTTAAATGTCTATTTGTTCCAATTTCATAGCATCATAATCATACTTTGGAATAACAATATATTCATCAATGCTTATTTCTCCATAATATATTACCTTTTCAACCTTTGATGAGCTTGGGCTTGGTACTGAGATCTGCAATGGAGTTGCATATGTACTTGGCTTCTAAAGAGTTTGTAAAAAGGAGTGCCAAATACTAGTAAAGCTAGTAGTTCTTGGATGGCTACTTGTTCCTTTACCTTTGGTTCTATCTCTTTAGGCTTACCATAGTTTATTACTATGACTTGGCTTGCACCTTATTCTTGTGTTGAAGGTATAGAAGAATCTATCTATGTTGTTTCCTTTTGTTGTCTTGTAGTGATATATTTCTCTTCTACTTTCTTCTCAATTGAATCAACCTTAGTAGATTCATCTACTATCATTTGGATCAAAGGTTTTATATTAGTAGATAAAAGGATGGGGGAAAGGTGGTTCTTGTGGATTCACCTTTTCCATTGTGACTTTAGTTACTACCTTTTGTAGTTCTTCTACACTAACCAAAACAAGATTGCCACATAGTTTGGCTTGCAAGGTAGATTGATCTAAAAACTTGTGTAGTAAGAGGATTGATGTTCTAAATTGATGGATCAAAGACATCCGTAATAGTTATAGTTTTAGAGTTTTTTCTTGTGTCATGGGGATAATTGATACTCAACAATTGTGTGTCATGCACACTCTATTCTTCTTGTTATTGCTCACTTGTTGCCTTGTCATCATCTTGCTTATTGTTATCTTTTTCATCATCTTTACCATCATCTTTACCATCATCTTTATCATCATCTTTACCCTCTTAAGGGTAAGCTTATTCTTTCCTTAGAGTGGTCAACCTATAAATGAGTTTCCATATTTGAGTTGATTTCTTAACAACATCCTTAGTATTATTTTGGAGAATGCTAAAGGCTCTGTATTTAAGTGTGAACCTAACTAAATATTTCTTTACTACCTTAGCAATTTTTCCCTTTGAAAACTCTAGCTTTACTTGGGCTAGTGTGGTTTCCCTAATTTTTCTTTCCAAATTTAGACAACAATGCCATTTTTTCTCAACAATATAATATAGGCTTTTAGTATTGAGTTGGAAAATTCTAGTGGTGTGTTCTTGAACTTTGATGTCATGGCATATAATACCTCTTCCACTTGGTTCTCAGAATCTAAGAATCTAAGTTCTCAGAATCTAAGAGACAATTGTAACTTAACACCTTGAATTGGCTGTTATCATCTGATTTTGTCTTCTCTTCATCAAAATCTAGTTGAGCCACATACTCCCTTCTCTATCTTTTCTACTCTTGTCATCCTTGCTCTATTTTCTTTGAATTTTCCTTGGCCTTTTGAGTAGTTGCATGTGTGGTGGCCCTTGTAGTAGGTGTAGTAGGCTTTTACTAACTTGGTTTTACAATTATCTTTGCCTTTGCCACTGGTTATGCCCTTGCCTTCCTCTTCTTTTACTTTATGGGAGTAGGTGCTTCCTTGGCTTCTTGTCCCTTGGCACCTATAGTCTCCTCTTCTTATTTGTCTTCTCCCATGCCTTGAGTTAAAGCTAGAGGTTCTTGAGCTTGTTTTTGTTCTTACTCTTCATCCTCTTCTTCTTCTTCCTCTTCCTCCTTGGCACCATCTCATAATTTCCAAAAACTTTAGTAGTCTTATCTACTTCTTCTACAAGTAGAGTTTTTATGGATGTTGAGGCTTTATCTACATTTACTTCATAACCTAAGGATCTTAACCATCTTACCCTTGGTGTAGCCACTTGCACAAATGTGTAGTTAGGATCAACAAGAAAACATATATCATTATAATGTTTCTCAAATAAGGAAACTAGTATTCTAAGTATTTGCTTCATTGCTTTCTTGAAGTCTTCAAAGTAGTTGGTCATTATGGATTCAATTTTTTCTCCTAGTTTTTCAATGTACTCCCCAATTTGTGTTGCAATTGATCTATTAGTTTTCCATCCCACTGTTCCAAATGAGGGAAATGTGTTTTGTACATAAAAGAATATGAAAACTAAAATAGAAACAAACTTGCAGTGTTCACTCTTGGTTTTTCTTATTACTCCAAGGTTCTCCATAAGTTGTTGTAATTGAAGTTATGCTAGATCATATGTATGATCTTTCTTAACAATTTTATAACCAACATCCATATCTATGCAAGGTATACTATTCAATCTACTAGATTGATAGAATGTATGCAAGATTACCCTTAAAACAAAAATTGATAAGAGGATTTGTGATTGTATCTATAGTCACACCTCTTTTATTCTAGACTGTTGTAGTATTCTTCTCAATCATTTCTTTGGAATCACTTTTGAGTGTCTTTGGCTGATCTAGGTTTGGGTAGCCAATGACCCTATGAATTATTCTCTTAGTTATTTTGATTGGTCCTCCTTCTAGCCACAAGGAACCATCATGAATTTGGCTTAGTACAATTTGTATCCACTTAGTTTTAAAAACATTTGGAAAATCTAGGGCTCATGTTAAACCCTTTTTCTCAACAATTTTGACTTCCTCTTTCAAAACACCATTTTCATACAACTTGTTGTACACACCTCTTATTTACATGTCACCAATGCTTCCTATCTTGCAATTGTAGCATTTCCTCACATCTTTCCCCATTATCACATTTGGTGGGATCATAGACAATGCACAAGAAGGGTCTTGTTTGTAAGTGATGTCAAGAATGGCTTTAAATATAGGCTTCTTAACTTCATTACTAACTTGTTGAACATTTAAGACTTCCTTTGCTTCAACATTTTTCAATCTTGATGTCATTATGACAAGATAGGGTTTTTGAAAATTTAAACTATGTATCTCAGTTCTTGATAAATACCTTAGAAAATTTGATGAACTGGCAATGAATTGCTACACAAATCTTCTGCAGTAACTTTTGACAAATTTTAGGTCACTTCTAGCTCTTTTTGTTCTTTCTTGATTTTAAAATGATGAAAAATGAGTTGAAATCAATCATATACCCTTTGAAAACCTTTTATTTAATTCTAAGTGCTTACACAACTATAAGCTCAGCAATAACCAATTTTAGGATCATTTAGCATCCATTGATATTTCCATTGCTCGATAGTTGCTACAAGCTCAGCATGAAATAACTAGATTGGTAGCTTTGCATTAACTAACATTCCACTCAATATATATAGGAAACTTTTCATACTCAGAAAAAACATGAAAACTTAAATATTTGTCTTGAATTTCTAATAACATCTTGCATCTTTATTCATGCTAATGTATTCTTTTTAGTACTATCTCCTTTTGGAACTGATGCACAATATAACCTTTAAATATCAGTCCCATATACCTTTTGTTTTCCTAGTTTAATGAGGTGTGATCATCTAACCCAATGGGTGAAGTGATCTCTTTTCCATTTAATGTACTACAAACATCTTTCTTTTTCCATGTCTTTTTCATCTAATCTCTAATGTGTTCAACATCTACCTTTCCTTTACCTATATCAAATTCACAACTTGGTGCCTTTGACCTAGTCAGACAATATTTACTAATGTGATCATTCTTCAAAGAGCTAAAATATGTAGTTTGACTTAACCGCCTTTTGTAATTGCCACTGAAGTGTGTCCAAATACAATTCTTAGGAACATGTCCATATTCTTGACAATAATGATAGCTATACCTTGTATTATAATCCCAATTGTAAGAGTTACCATTGTTTCTTACCTTTGTTGGCTTGTTTGATGAACTCATAGATTTGGATTTGCATTCAAAAGCTCTATGTCCATACTTCTAACAAGTATAGCAATATCCTTCAAATATTTGTGTATGCATGGTCCTAGTTCTACATTCATGTTCCTGATGACCTTTTCTTGTTGCACTTATGATAATGAGTCATGTTCTTAGGCTTGACATTCTAATTTTTTATTTTTCTCCTACACACATTAGCAGTATGTCCTTTCTTACCACAATTATGGCAAGTAAGTTTGGATTTCTTACCTTTGGTATTTCTTTCTTTTGCAACTTTGGATGATTCTTCTTCTTCAATGCTTGTGTAGCCTAGTTTTAATGTATCATTATTGGATCTAGGGGATCTCAATAATTGTTCAAAGTATTTGATGGCTTCATTTGGCTTGTTGAAACTTTTAGCAAATTATTTTTCTCTCTTTAGGTCATTTTTCAATTTTTCACTTCAATGTAGTTACCTTAATGTCCTTGACATTCAATTCATAGAGTACTAAGTTTTCTAGATTTGATTGTGTGTGTTTATTTCATCAACGTTTCAGACAACACTACATGATCCATCATCAGGATAAGAAAGTGCAGGATAGTAAGATGATGGATCATGTAGTGTGATCTGAAACATTGATGAAATAAATACACACAATCGAATCCAGAAAACTTAGTACTTTATAAATGGATTTTGGAAATCTGTTACTGTTAATTCAATTCATAGTTGGCATTCATCATTTAATTTAGAGTATCCAATTGCATGTTGGAGATATTAGTTAGCTCTATTGACTTCTCTTTTAATCTATTGGTCATAATTCTTTTTTCTTCTTCAATCATGGCTTTGTCTTTCATAGCTTTCTTCTTTTTTTTAGTGACCTCACATAGTAGTATAGCTTGTGATTCTTGTTATAACTTGAGATTTCTAATTTCTCAACTTGAACTCTATTCTTTTCCATTAGATCTATGGTTGCTACATCAAATTCATTGGAGTCACTATCTATAAATAGCTTAGTAGTGTCTATCTCTTTATATAGTGTGTCATTCTCTATAATAGCAATCTCTTTCCTCCTCTTCAAGGATTTCTTTAGTTCCTCTCTTGCTTCATTTAGTTGATGTAGTATGAGATGTATTTCAATCTCCTAGTTTTCAATAGTCTTTCCCAAAGTGTAGTCTTCTATTTCAAGATCTTTCCTCAAAGCTACAAAGCTTCTCTTTTAGAGAACAAAGCTTTGATACCAATTGTTGGAATTAAAAGAGGAAAGGTAAACTTTTGAGGGGGGCATGAATTAGTAGTTTAAACTTGGACCCATAAAACTTTCACTATTTATTCATCACATGCATTAGCAAGAAAACCAAAATGACATGTAAACCAGATGCATATAAATCATATAACCATATAAGCATTCACACACATAACACTAGATATGATTACCCATAAACCCTCCAAGTGAGAAGGTAAAATTGGGGTAGGGATGACACCCACAAATATTCACTACTATAGTAATAAAGTGAATCCAATGAAAGTTGCAATGTTTTGACCATGAAACATGATCTACCCTGTAAAAGGTCTACCTTGTTAAAGGCTTACAAAGACTGTTAGGTATCACCTTGTTATAGGAATTCAACACCTTGTTAGAAGTGTGCCTTGTTAGAGGACTTCAACTTACAACTATGTAAGCACCCTGTTAAAGGATTTCATATAGCCTATTAGGACTACTCTACTTAAGAGATTTAATTGAAATCACCTATTAAAATGTCTAGCATAGATCTTGGTGTCGGTACTTGCTTTCCTGATAATAGATCACCTCTAAATAGTGTCTTATTTATCCTTCATGATCAGATGTCTCAATGTCGTATCCTTCTCTTTATCCTCTATTCTTCTCTAACTAACTATGCAATTCACTTGTTCTTCATGACTTCTATGTCACCTTGAATTCTCTACATGCAAACTATCTTGTTCACTCCTTGAATTTCTTTCTTACTCACTAAAGAGTTTAGGGCTTCATCCTCATTAAGAAGACTCAGGCGGCTTAGGGTTAGGTATGAATCTATGGTTAAGATTCATCCTTTTTTTTTCTTAACCCTTCCCATTTTTTGATTGGTTGCATGTAATTACATAGTGAATGCAAATAGAGATTCATCCTTATCTTCAAAATATTGAAATATAATCTGAAGTTGGCTCAAAAATGGTTTACATAGTTCTTTGCGTCATCACAAAAAAAATGTCAAAACTATGTCACTTGACATATTAAGTCTCTAATTATTGGAATGCATTGTTACCTATAGTGTGACTCCACACCTATATTACTCAGCATCCATTACTTAGTTGGATCCTAAATCACTCAACATGGTCTATATTCTCAACACTTGAGTGACTCAACACTCATTGCAACATGGCATGGTCTAACATTTACATGTTATGCTCGACATGTATTACTAGTTCAACATGAACTTAGTAAATGGCTTAAGTGTGTTGACACTCACTTTTCAAAACCAATCTAAGATCTACATCTATTTCTTTTTTAGCTATACCATTTTTTTTTGGAGTACCATGGGCTGATACTTTTCTTTTGATCCCTCTTTCAATGTACAAATTATTGAATTCATTGGAGATGAATTCACCACCTCTATCTAATCTTAAACATTTCAATCTATTTCAAGTTTCTTTTTCTACTTTTCCTAGATACCACTTCAATTTTTGAAAAGATTTGGATTTTTCTTTTAGATACATTACAGTCATCATTCTAGAATTATCATCAACAAAAAGAATGAAAATTTCTTCTCCACTGTAACTCTCTATTTCAATAGGTCCATGTAAGTCTTTATGCACAAGTTCTAATACTTTTTCTAACTGATAGTTCTTGCTTTTAAAACTTGTCTTTCCCATCTTACCAATTTGGCAATTTTTGCATAGACCCATATCTAGCTTCTTCAAACTAGGAATATCTCTTACTATTTTATGTTTTCTTATCTTAACCAGATTATCAAAGTTTACATGACATAATCATTTATGCCATAACTATTTTTCTTCTTCTTGAGTAATAAAATATGAACTTTCACTAGGGTTAAGATAAAAATAGATTATCTATTTTTTGCTTGCCAAATCCAACCAGATTTTCTTTTCCATCCAATAGTTTGGAATGTCCATCCATAAATTCTACCTTGAATCTAATTTTATTCAACAGTGCCACACTCAGTAGATTATGCTTTACTCATTTATCCTAATAAGCATTGTCACATACAAGTTTCTTTGTCAAAGAAATACATCATTTTCCTTTTATGTTACAAGGTTCATTATTTCCAAATCTCACACTACCTCCATCATAATATTCCATGTGCTCAAATTTTATTTTATCTCTAGTCTTATGGCATGAATAGCCACTATCAATAATCCATGTATCATTTTTACTAACATGAGAGATAAGCTCCATTTTATCTCCTTCATCATCAAATTTCTTTTTTACTGCAATATACACCATTTCATCTTCACTTTTATCAAAATCTCTAGCCATAAAACAAGATTTCTAACTTTTTTTCTTATAGTTCTTGGAATCCTTCTTGCCTTAGTGCTTATTTCTTTTCCTTTCAGCATTTTTTTCTCCATTTGGACACCTTGTAGCATTGTGACCAACTTATTCACAAGAAAAGCATATCAGAGAAACTTTACCTTTGTACTTTCCTCTACCTTTGGAATACTTTCTTGCAAGTAAGGCTTCAACAACTTCAAGATCATTATCTTAGCTTTCTTCTATTTGTTCTTCTTCACTTCCTAATTGACTATACTTTGATTTCTCACTCTATTTCTTGAGTGAGAGTTTAGCTTCAAATGCAGATTCAATACCTTTTGAGCTAGGAACATAGTTATCAAAGTTATCTAGCTCAAAAGCTATCAATCTCCAACTAAAGCATCCAAATTTATTTCATTATTTGGATCACATCTCATTTCTTGAATAGTAGATACTCTAATTGCATAAATAGGAATAAGAGTTATAATTACCTTTCTTACAACATTTTTTTCTTGAATGTCTCCTCCAAATGCTTTCATTGCACTCACTTTATTTGATTCTTTCCACATATTTTGCAATGTTCTCATCTTCTCTCATTTTCATCTAATAAAAATGACCACTTAGACTTTCAACCTTAGCTCTTCTTACATTGTCATCTCCTCCACAAATGTCTTTTAGTTTGGTCCACATTTTGTGAGTTGTTTTACAATCTTTTACTTCATCAAATTTAGCATAACTAAGAGCAAATGCAATATCAATCATCATGATTTTATAATTCTTCTTTTTAGTAATATCTTCAATGATAATTTTCTAGTGAGAGTCTTGTATTCATCATCAAGATATTTACAACCTAAATCACTTATGGTAGCCAAATGTAACCTCATAAGTCCTTGCAATGCTACAAAATTGTCTCTATTCAACTTGGGAATCTCTCTTCTATAAGACATCCTAATATTTAGCTTAGGTCCTTGAAACCTTCTCTAAAAGAACCAAAAGATCTGATACCAATTGTTAGAAATATAAGAGTAACTAAGAGGGGAGGGGTGAATTAGTCACCACTAAAATAAATCCTAGATCCCTTTAGATGTTAGTACAAAATAAACTCTAAAAATTGAAAAATATTGATGCTTGACAAACACACATAAAATACTATAACTCGATAAATTCTAAATATGCTCAGTAGGTACTTAACATGAAAATGTTATATGTTATCTATGATTACCATTATTTTAACTTAGATGAAAACACATTGATGATGGTACACTCCACCTGTGCCAACTCACAACCAAGATCACAACAAGATGGAGACAAGAGAGATAAAAAAATGCTTCGTAAAAATTCCATTAATACTTGAAATTCATTACAATATCCTCCAAATGAAAGGACTCCAAATTCTTACAATATAAGAGATATTTTCTCTCTAAGAGCTTCTACAAGAAATTACATCCAAAGAGCTTCTACTTGAAGAGCTTGTCTTGAAGAGATTCTATTTCTCCAACTTGATTACAAATGATAATAGGCCTTTCTTAAATAGGCACTTACCACCCAAGGCATGATTTATCCACAACATTCTAGAATCTCCACAACCTTCTACAATATCTACAACCTTCTAGAATTTCTACCTAAATACAACTAAGCACCACTATGTGGCCCAATTAGAAAATTACATTTCTTTTTAGATCACAACAAATATTAAATGCATAATTTAAGGAACTTTCCAAAAACTTCTAAGATGCCACCTACACACCTCGATTAATGGAATGACAACTATTTTTCTTATTTTTCTTTTTATGCCACCTATGCACCTTGAAAATAGAAATTCCTCTTTTCTCCTTTTTTATTTTTTATTATTTCTCCTCTAATTTTCATCACTTTCTCTCTCCTCCACAATTTTTTTTTTTCTTAATAATTTTCCCATGTAAGATGCTCCTGCATCAGACTCCCCCGGTAGATAGAAAAATGTGTCCCACACTTTGATGCCAAAAAGAAAGATATACAACCATCTTCATCTTCACCACAAGCTTCCACCTCAACAGGGACAAGAAAACCAACATGCAAATCTTTCACTTTTTTTTTTTGCTGATGCATGATGCTCCTACATCTGACTCCCATGGTAGGAAAAATTTTGTGAATATGGATTCACAAAATGAAGTAGCCACTATTGATAGATTTTTTTCCTCTTCCTCCAACACATAGCTGGAACAAGTATCCGATGCTGAAATTTCTCTTTTGCAATGAACTCTATCCAAGTATAAATCTCATCCTCATCCAATCTTGTTGAATTAATCACACCTATAATAAATCCAGCAACACCATACCAATCTTCCTTTGCATACCATACATCACGAACAAGATCCTCATGCAAACCATCATTAATATCTTTTAAACTCATATGAAAGACAACATCCCATGATTCATAAGAATTTACCTATTTGACATCTTCATCTTCGCTTGCCTCTTTTATGTCGTCAACAATGCACGTAACTACTCCACTTGCTTGATCTCCAACTAAGGCACTATACTCTTTCTCTATTATTTTAGTCTTCCAATCACCTTCATCTACTTTTGGCATACAAATATGGTTATCTTCATGCTCTTCCTCTTCTCTTTCATCTTCTTCAACTTCTGGTTCACAAATAATTTTCTCTTCATCCACTTGCTCTTCCACTAGATCATCTTCCTTTTCCACATCCAATGAATTATCAACATCTCTTTTCTGGTGACATGCTCTTCATTTCTGCAACTTAACTTCTAATTCATTCACTTGCTTCTACAAATCAACTAGCAATGATTGTTGATTTCTTGCTCTAAATTTCTCTAGTCGAGGAATCCTCAGAATCCATCCAATCAGAAAAGTCATCTTCTTCTTTCTCTTCTCCATAATCAAGTCTTTAGAAGAAAAATCTCATGCAACACAAAAACCTTGTGCAAACTACCTCACAGTCGACGATCTGTCTACACAATCAAAAACTTCTTGACAAACATCACCCAACTCAAGGTCCTGGTGCAAATTGCCTCACATTTGGTGATCTGTCCGCATGCTCAAGAACTCTTGCTCTGATACCACTGATGATGGGCCACTCCACCCATGCCAACTCACAACCAAGATCACAACAAGATGGAGACAAGAGAGATAAAAAAATGCTTCATAAAAATTCCATTAATACTTGAAATTCATTACAATATCCTCCAAATGAAAGGACTCCAAATTCTTACAATATAAGAGAAATTTTCTATCTAAGAGCTTTTACAAGAAATTACATCCGAAGAGCTTCTACTTGAAGAGCTTGTCTTGAAGAGCTTCTACTTCTCCAACTTGATTACAAATGATAATAGGCCTTTCTTAAATAGGCACTTACCACCCAAGGCATGATTTATCCACAACATTCTAGAATCTCCACAACCTTCTACAATATCTACAACCTTCTAGAATTTCCACCTAAATACAACTAAGCACCACTATGTGGCCCAATTAGAAAATTACATTTCTTTGTAGATCACAATAAATATTAAATGCATAATTTAAGGAACTTTCCACAAACTTCTAAGATGCCACCTACACACCTCGATTAATGGAATGACAACTATTTTTCTTATTTTTCTTTTTACACCACCTATGCACCTTGAAAATAGAAATTCCTCTTTTCTCCTTTTTTTATTTTTTATTATTTCTCCTCTAATTTTTGTCACTTTCTCTCTCCTCCACAAATTTTTTTTTTTAATTTTTTTTTTTCTTAATAATTTTCCCATGTAAGATGCTCCTACATCAGAGAGCATACCCTCATCAAGTGGTATCAGAGTAGGAGTTCTTGAGTGTACAAGCAGATCATTGAAGTGTGAGGCAATTTGTACCAGGACCTTGGTTAGGTGAAGTTTATTAGAGTGGGAGTTCCTGAGCGTGTAAACAAATTACCGAAGCTGAGGTAGTTTGCACCAAGACCTTGGAGGACATGAAGATTGATCAATGGATGTGGAGATGGAAGACTGAACTTGTTGAGGCATGATTGTGGAGAGTTTATGGCTTGCAAATCCGTTGTCCTAGACTTGTGATGTGGTTCCTAATTGTTTGTGTGAGGTGGCAGCAGGAGCATCATGCATCACACATAAAATAAAATAGCATGAGCATAATTGAAACCAAGATTTAACATGGAAACCCAATTTGGAAAACCACCAATTGCAACTAGTTACTATTTTCACTCTTCTGAATTGAGCCCTATTAGGAGCCAACCCTATTAAAGGTTATAAAACACACTATTTGGTGTGACCCTATTAAAGGATTTAATCACCTTGTTAGGAGTGGTCTTGTTATAGGTATTTAGATAATTCGATAGAACTGCCACCTTGTTAGAGGTTTTACAAGTAGTTGTTAAGCCAACTTTGTTAATATATTTAGAGCACTGCTACAATGGTTAGAGAGTAACAATGAGATTACCTGATTTCTAATACAACTAAATTTTTTATTATAGATCTCTATTCTAGCTTGTACTTGATCCATTCTACTCAAATATATCTTTTCAGCTTCACAAGGATATTTTTCTTATCCTTCTAATTTTCTTCCTTTTTGCATCAGTAGATCTTTGAAATCTTTCATGTATTCACACTCTTACACACTTTCAAATTCCCAACTTGACCTTATGTCATTCATATTCTCAAGTCATCTCATATAAAACTTATAATAACTAATATTCATCACCTTAGTTTTCTAGAACCAATAGATAAATTAATTAAATTCAATATGCCAAAATAAGAAAATCTTTCATTAGCCAACCCTACTCAGTAGACTCTAATACAGAAACAATTTTTCTATGTTAACCAACTAAACTCGATTAACATTGCATATTTTCAAAAATCCTTTGGTAACCGAATGAGATTTATTAACACTAGTTCCATCCAAAATTTCCTTCTTTAATTGAGTGGGCTTGGTTAACACTCATCTTCTATAAACTTTCCTTTGATGCCTGAGTGAACTCAGTAGACACTATCTTCTCAACTAGGCAAACACAAGAATGCTCGGTAGACACAAAAAATTCTCTTCACTACCTAAGTGAGCTTGGCATGCATTTACTAATAATTATATGACATTTTTTTAACATCAAAGATAATACACAATTAATCAATTGTATCCAACACTATTTTTGGAATAAAAATCAAAATTTGGGTTCATCTTGATGGTAAAAATTGCATTTTAAATTTTTTCTTTCTTTTGTGTAATTTACTAACCTTTCTAAGGCTTAATCTTCAAATTTTTCTTATGCACTATCATTTCTTTATTTATTTTTCATTTCTACTCTCTTTTTCTTTTCTTATTCATTTCATTTAACCTTTCTTATTGTTTTGACATTGTCCATGCTTTATTTTCTTGGTTAAATATTGTCAAACTAGGGCATCTCTTCATCACTCAGGGGTCACTCTTGTTAGCATGAATGCTGATGGTATTCCTTTGGGGGAGTATCCTAAGCATTGGAGAGTATTGAAATGTGTCATTCATGATTGTGTTAGTCATTGATCTCAACATAGCAGTAAGTCTGTGAAGACTAGCATAGTAGCAGATAGATATCATACCTATACGAATAGAGTTTTGATGTACAAGAAAAGCATGTTTAAGGGCATGTTTTACCTAATGTCTTGATGATGAGGTTAATGCATAGAGTCTAATTTGATGATATACACAAGTTATAAGTGATTTACAGAGAGCAGTACAAAGACATAGTGCATGGAAAGCAATGTTGAATGATCCTATTATATCTTCTAGCAGAGATATAATTTGGTGATCAGTAGTCAACCAGTGATTGAAGATAATCTAATGGTGACATCAGAAAGTGTGCAAGCCTAAGTATTGCATGTGTGAACTTGTGTATATACTATAAGCTGATAGTGCTATTGTAATTATGAATTAATTATCTTATTATAATTAATTGGGAAAGCCTCAAGACTGACTCAAGGAATTATTTTCTGGATATGGTATAAAGGAAAAATGTTTTCCTTGTTTGTAAGATGAGATTGAAATATATGTTCTATTTGAAGTGAGAAAAGGATTAGAGTGTTTGGTAAAATTGATTAAGCAATCCAAGGGATTATTGGATGCATGATTTGTGATCTAGTTACAAGATCAGAAGGAGTGGAGGTCTGATTGATAGGATAGACAAAGAGGAAAGAAGTGTAATTCAATTTTATTATTCTATAAGGAATAATATAGAGATCATTTGGATAGTGGGTCCATCTATCTTTCACAACTCCTAATAGGGTTGGTACAACTCCTAACAGGGTTGGAGTCTCCTAACAGGAATTCAAAGTCTCTTAACAAGAACTAATATGTATTGAATGTTATTCTAGACTCCTAACAGGGTCCATTCTCTAAAAAGGAATGCTTATATTATTACGTGATCTTGTAACACAAGGAAGGATGGGGAAAACTAGTGCCAATGGCACACCCAACTCTCTAAACCACCTTGCAAGGGTTAACACAACAAAAGAAAATACAAAGAATAGAAACCAAAGGAGCAAGAAGATTAAAATTCTTTCATTGATTCTTCAATTATTAAACATACATGCCCAACTATAAGGCCTTCTAAGTTATGTTCAAATACAAATAGATTCACATTCAAAGACCCAATAGCAAATTCATAGTTTCAAGTTATGCTCTGCAATCCTTTCTTCTACTCTCTAATCTATCTAGTTCTAAGACTAAACACTCTATTTATACTAGCCAAATTATCTTACATATCATTCTAGAACATGGAGAATCCACAAGTCAGCTCTCAAAAAATATTAAATGAAAATAAACCAAAATTAAATGCACAAGTCGGCCTATATCAGCAATTAACTATCCTTAAATTGATGTACAAGAAAAATCATGATGTCTCCTCACTCTAATTGAGTTCGAATTCACACTTCAAACTATGGATAGATATCTAGTTCCTATACAAGCCCTTAAGTTCACAAGGTCTAATTCATTAAGAAAAAGTGTACGTCCATTATGAAAGTTAGGCACAGGAAACTATCGTGCAAAACTACCTAAAATTGATATTTTGGGAGAATTTCCATATCTCCAAAACTATAAGGAGTTAAGACTTGTGCTCTAGAAAATATATATTAATCTAAACTCTCTTGAATCATTGAAGTGTCTAATCCTTCATTCATTTATAAAAATTAGTTACACTATCTACAACAGGCACACAGAAACTAGAAAATGTAGTTTCAACAACAAAGTAAAAACTAAAAACATGCAGGATATCAGTGCAACCCAGGATGCTCCTACATCAGACAACCAAAGTTGGAAAAAGTGATTCTCCTAAATCATTGATATGTCCCAACTTGAGCTAAATCCAACTCAAACTAAGAAATTCATGAAGCATCTTTCATAAGTCTATTCTTCCACTTCACCAGATATTCATAATAATCTTTTCCTCTTGTGCTCTTACAAATTCTCTAATCCAATACCTATTCAATTTCTTCAATATACTTCTTAGGATAGTCCTCTAATAAAACAAAATTTTCATTTGACTCATGATACATGTATAAATTAGAAACATTGAATATAGGAGATATATCCATATCATCAAGTAACTCAACTTCATAAGCATTTCCAGTGTCAAATTTCTTCAAGATCTTACAAGGTCCAAACTTCTTCATCTTTAGGTTACTATATGTTCCAACTAGAAATCCTTTTTTTTTTTTTCAAATGAACCATATCTTCATCACCAACTTGAAAATCATGATGTCTTATAGACTAATTAACATTTTCCTTATACTTTTGATTACTTTTTTCCATCCTCAATTTCACTTCCTTATGCAAAGACTCCATGAAATCAAAAAAAAATTCTCTTGCAGCACTTCTCTTTTCTTTACCAGCAATATCTCTCAAATATAATACTCCTCTAGGCTTCATTCTACTAACAATATCAAAAGGTGTCTTTCCTAGTCTCGTATTCATAGAATTATTGTATGCAAATTTAGCTTGTTCCAATAACATGTGCCAATTACTTGGCTTATTCCCAGCTAAACATCTCAGTAAATTACTCAAGCTTCTATTCACAACCTCTATTTGTCCATCTGTTTTTGGATGGAATGTAGAACCAAACTTCAATTTAGTACCCATCTTCTTCCACAAAGTCTTCCAAAAATAACCAACAAACTTACTATCTCTATCAAAAATAATACTTCTTGGTAATCTATGCAATCTTACAATCTCTTTGAATAAAAGTTCAGCAACATGCTCAACATCTGATGTCTTCTTACATGGTATGAAATGAGCCATCTTAGAAAATCTATCCACTACAAAAAGTATTGAATCATACCCTCTCACTGTCTTAGGCAATCCAAGAACAAAATTCATATTGATGTCACTCCAAGGTTTCTGAGGAACAATAATAGGTATATACAAACCATTATTTTGACTCAATCCTTTGCAACTTGACAAACTCCACAACTCTTTACAAATTTCTAAACATCCTTATACATTTGTGACCAATAATACTTCTCTTTCAGCAAACTCAATGTCTTATCAATTCCAAAATGTCCAACTGATCCACCACTATGATTTTCCTTAATAAGATTCAACCTCAAAGAACTTCTAGGAATACACAATTGAATACCTTTGAACAACATACCTTCTTGAATGAAATAATCATCATACTTACTAATGTGATTTGTCAAATTTGGTGCTCTGCACTCTCTCTATGCCTCAAAAATTAAGATCGACATCATACAACTCTTTCATTTCATCAAAACCAAGAACTTCAACCTTCATTTCAGTTAGCAAAGAATGTCTTCTACTCAATGCATTAGCAACTTCATTAGTAACTCCACTCTTGTGCTTAATGAGAAATGTAAAAATTTGCAAATACTCAACCCACTTCATATGTCTCTGATTCAATTTATGTTGACTTCACAAGTATTGTAAAGCTTTATGTTCAGTATATGACACAAACTCCTTAGGAATCAAATAATGTCTCCACTTCTTCAATGCTTGAACAATAGCATAGAATTCTTGATCATACACAGAGTACTTCCTTTTAGAATCATTCAAATTCTCACTAAAGAAAGAAATAGGCCTACCTTCTTGACTTAATACAACTCCTATTGCATTACCACTTGCATCACATCCAACTTGAAATACTTTATTGAAATCAGGCAAAGCAAATATAGGTAATTTAGTGACTTTTTTTTTTAAAGTCTAAAAAATCTTATTAGCTCCATGTGTCTATTTGAATTCCTTTTTATCTCCTCTCATTGTCTCAGTCATAGCATTGCAAATAAAACTAAAATTCTTTATAAACTTTCTATAAAAACTAGCCAAACCATGAAATGATCTTACCTCACCCACATTCTCAGGTGTAGGCCACTCCAAAATTACTTTAACCTTCTTAGGATCCATCTTCAATCCATTAGCTAAAATCACAAATCCCAAATACACAATCTCTTCTTGCATAAAAGAACACTTTTCCAGATTAATTAGCAACTTTTCTTCTTTCAACCTTTGCAATACTTGTCTAATATGCTCAAGATTCTCTTCCTTAGTCTTATTTATTATCAAAATGTCATCCAAATAAACAATCAAAAACTTACCCAAGAATCTTTTTAGAACTTCATTCATCAACCTCATGAAAGTACTAGGTGTATTAGTTAAATTAAATGGCATAACCAACCATTCATACAAACCATCTTTGTCTAGAAAGTAGTCTTCCATTCATCACCTCCTCTAATTTTGATCTAACAATAGCCACTCTTCAAATAAATCTTGGTAAAATACTTTGTTCCACTCAAGCAGTCCATTATGCCATCCATCCTTGGCATAGGAAACCTATATTTCACTGTGATTTTGTTAATAGCTCTGGAATCAGTACACATTTTTCATTCTCCATTCTTTTTAGGTGCTAATATAGCTAGTACAACACATGGACTCAAACTTTCTCAGATCAAACCTTTCTACAAAAACTCATGCACTTGTCTATTAAGTTCTTCATTCTATATAAGTGTTTGGCAAACTAGCTCTAGGAATCAGATCCATACAATGACTTATGCTTCTTACTAGAGGTAAACAATTAGGAATATCATCAACAACAATATCTTTATATTCATTTAGCTTGGTCATTACTACTGACACTTGGTCCTCTAGGAACTATAGCAAAAAAAACTTGATTCATCTTTACTTCCTTTTCAAATTTCTTTCCATTAACCATGCAAACTTTTACTATAGTACAAGTAACTACTTTTGGACTTTTAATCAAAGGCAGCAATTTTTTTTTTTGATTCAATATTGCATCATGTACAAAATATCTATCATATTGCCAAGGTCCATCCAAAAAAATATGACAACAATCCATAGGCATAATATCACATAAGACTTCATCAAAGTAATGTCCAATTTTGAACTTCACAAGGCATTTCTCACTTACCAATATCTTATGATCATCTCTAATCCATGAAACATGATAAGGTTTGGGATTCTTTAGCCTCTACAATTTCAACCTTGTAACTATCTCTTTGAATGCCAAATTTTTAGAACTTTCGCTATCAATGATCACCTTGCAGCATTTTCCATTCATCTTACATCTGGTCTTGAAAACACTTCTTCTAAGGATAGGTTCCTCATCACTTCTCTTATTACATAAGGTTCTTCTCACCATCAAATTTTCTCCAGCCTTAGGTCTACTTGATGAACTCCCAATGTATTCTTGAATTACAACATTTCTATTATTTGACCCACTTTTAGAAGATCTACATTCAAATGATCTATGCCCTTCTTTACCACATCTAAAACAATTACCACAAAAACCACCTCTAAGATAAGAATTACCTCTTCCTTGGTAAGATCTAGTACCTCCTTGGTATGAGCTACCAAATTCCCATTTGATCTTTTCTTTTTCATCATTCTTCCATTCTAATTTTCCTTTATCCTACACAAAAATTTTGGATCTGCCACCTTCTCCATAAGATCTACCTCTACCTCATTGGAATCTACCACCTCTACCTCTTTGTCTCTGTTCATGATTCTTTGCTAAGATCTCCTCAACTTTTAAGGCATATTTATATGCTTCTTCAACACTTTCTAACTTCACAAAACTTATTTCATCTTGAATTCTAGATCTCAATCCATTTATGTACCTTGCAATTTTCTCAACAACATCATCCACATGTCCAAATCTAATGTCCAATCTATAGAATTCCTCAGTATACTCATTCATAGTCATGTCCCTTTGTTTCAAATTTTGGAACTAACTTTTTAATTAGTAGGAATGAATTTTTTATTTACCTTATTCACTATATTGGGCCAAGTTTTGATCTTCTCCTTTCCTCTCCTTTGTCTATCAGTTTGCAAATGCTCCCACCATAGTGATGCATGACCTTTCAATCTAGTGACTGCAATCTTCACCTTTCTATTACTAGGAGTGTTTTCATACTCAAAGAACTTCTCCATATCAAAGATCCAATCTAACATATCATTGGTATCCAATTTTCTATCATAAGGAATAAATTCTACAGCAAGCTTTGAATTTTCCCTGAACAACACTCGTAACAATCTTTCTTCATCTTGATCTTCCTCAAGTTCTAGATTACGGTTTGGTGTTGTTGCTTCATCATCACTTACATCATCAAGATGTACTCCTCTCCTCTATGCTATCTTCACAACATCTAATCTAGCTGCAATTTGTCTCAATTAATCCAATATAACATTATCAGCATTTTCTCTACCATGAACCATCTTTACAAATTAGGTTCCTGCAAGATCGTAATCCTTTGCAAGTTATAGGTCAAATCTGTAGATCTACCACCCTACAAAAAAATACAAATTAGGGTTCTACACTATCTAATATCCACAAGGATAAACATCTAGCTCTAATACCACCTGATGCAAGGAAGGATGGGGAAAACTAGGGCCAATGGCACACCCAACTCTCTAAACCACCTTGCAAGAGTTAACACAAGAAATGAAAACACAAATAATAGAAACCAAAGGAGGAAGAAGAGTAAAATGATTTCATTGATTCTTCAAATATTCAACATACATGTTGAGTTGTAAGGCCTTCTGGGTTACAGATAAATACAAATAGATTCACATTCAAAGACCCGGTAGCAAATTTGCAATTTTGAGTCCTACTCTGCAATCCTTTCTCCCACTCTCTAATTTGCCTAGTTATAAGCCTAAAAACTCTATTTACACTAGCCAAAAATCTTATAGATCATTCTAGAATATGGATAAGCCACAAATCAGCTCTCATTAAATATTAAATCAAAATTAAATGCACAAATTGGTTTGCATCAACAATTAACTGTCCTGAAATTGATGTCCAGGAAAAATCATGATATCTCCTCACTCTGATTGAGTTATAACTTGTGATTAAAAATATGGGTATATATCTAGGTCCTCTAAAACTTCTTAATTTTTCAAGGTCTTATTCATTAAGGAAAAGTGAGTGTCTATTCTGAAACTCGGGCACAAGAAATTATTTTGCAAAACTGCCAGAAATCGATGTTATGGGAGAATTTTCATATCTCCAAAAATATAAGGAGTTAGGACTTGCACTATGGAATATAGATATTTTTCTAGTCCCTCTTGAACTCTAATATTTCACAGCCCTTCATTCATTTTGGAAAATTAGTTACATTCTCTTCAACAGGCACCCAGAAACTAGAAAATGCAGTTTTAGCAGAACCCAGTTTCAACAACGAAATAAAAACTGAAAACATGTAGGATAGTAGTGCAACCCAGGATGCTCTTGCATCATCTTGTGGGTATCATCCCCATTGAAATTTTCCCTCTAATAAATGGTTTTCCTATTAAACATATCTAGTGTTATTATGAATGAGTATCTTGTTGTGGTTTCTAATTATATTACTCACATAGTTAAGTTTGATTAAAGTTGATAATTGTGATAATAGTTGGATAACTAATTCAACCTTCCCCCCCCACCCCTCCACCACCCCCCCCCAGAACCTCTTAGTTATATTGGTGGACTATATATTCTCAAAACTCTTTGGCCTTAATAATTTATCCATTATCATGGATTTTCTCTATCTCAATTTGATCAAATCTCACTCATTCCAGTATTTCCTTTATCTCATTTTGGTTTTGATCCTAAAGGGGTAGGAATATTATATTATTGTTGCAAAAAAAAATTCTTCTATGGCTATCTTTTTTTTTTTTATTCATCTTCTTTCTTTGGCTACTTGGCTTTACATACCAATGCTCATCTTGAGAATTGATATTGTCTATCTTTATCCTAGTGCTCAATGTTATTGCTAACTTTCTATGCATTTATGATTTTTTTACTCATTGTGCTTTGTTCTTTGGAGACAAATCTATCTATCGATTGCTATCTTGGCATCTTCATTATTTGACTTAATGTGTTCCCAAATCGATCACACATTAGTCAAAGATGGATAAATGTAATCACAAAAAAATGGTCATCTGGAATATGAGCCCCTTTGTGGTATTTTTTCTTAATTTATCTATTTCTTATCTTTGATCATACCATCACTTTATTATTTATTCAATTTTAACCTATGGTTTGACCACCTTATATTTACTCTTTTATTTAATTGAAATAAATTCTCCCTTTTAATTAAATAAAAAATAAAAAATCTCATTTATCGTAAGTGTGCACATGAAAAAAATTATTCCTATTTTAAAAATAAAATAAAAGATATTTTGTTGTCTCACATAAGGGGCACACTTTTCTATTTGAGAGGAATATTTTTTTTCAAAATAGATTTAATTCTCCTCCATACATCATTTTCCTCTTAAAAACCACCATTGATCTTGCTTAGGTGAGATGCTTGTGCACATGGATAACTCAAGATGCATCATCCACCCTTGATTATGCCTCTCTTGCCTCCTAATCACAACCATCCATTTATCTTTAAAAGGAGGCTCTCTCCACATTCTCTCATCTTTTTATTTTTTACTAATGTTATGGTACAAGATTTATTGGTGACTTTTGAGTTTTTAAGATCTTGAAGCATTCTTACATTTGCATTCTCATATTTACATTTTAGCTTCATGGAATTCTTAGATTAGTTTATTTTATGCTCTAGATTAGCTGACATGGTCTAAATAGGAGGATTTTTAGCTCCATATTCTTGTTAGTTGTATCTTTCATATAAATTTAGTTTAGCTTGCATTGCATTGCATTCATCTTTGACTCTTAGATATTAGCATTCTTGCTCTTTTCTTTGAATCATTCATTCTATGGTTCACCTTTCAAGGGTTGCATAGCTTGACTCATTTGAGATCCACCATACTTCTATTTTGCACCTTTTCACATCATAGATAAGGATCTGTAACCCACATCTCAAGTCTCTCTCTCAATGGGATTCTTTAGGAATAATGGTTTATAGAAGTGTACCCTATGTTTAGTATATAGTTATGATGGAGAGAATATGATGTACAGTTGTTAAATGGTTGTTGTATCATCACTCTCAAATCTAATAGTAGTTGAAAATTAATAACAAGTATATATTGGGTACATTTTTTTAATTAAATTTACTTATCATATATTCATCCATATGACAACTATTAGTTTAACTGATGACATTTTCCTCTTTAGTCCCATAATGTTTTGTGAAAATGTGAGCCTGCACAAGTTGCTTATACTTTTCTTGTTTATACATGCCAAATAATTATTACAAAAATTATTATATGATGGTTTTATATTTCATTTTGTAATTTGACTTTAATAATTTTGGTTAGTTTTGAGTGTCCTTGCAAGTCCATGATTTTATTCATTCTATCTATGAATCTAGAGGAATAAGAAAGTGAATATGGGTGGAGACCATTTGAGGATTGAGATGGATTAAAATAAAAACTTCGAAAATAAGTATTTGATCTAATTCAGCAAAAATAAGTTTTCATGGAGTGAAAAATTTGGCAATTTCATGGAAAATGTGTTTGACTTCAATGGGACATTGTCAAAACAATTTGTCTCATCATGGACTAACTAATGAATCCTTATCAGGGGAATATAATTTGATTAATGGATAGGTCATTTTGTAATCCATGAGCTCCATGGAAGGCATGAAGTAAATTAGAAAGTTAAATTTCTAACATTGCTAGTCTGAAGTAGTTCTTTCATGGTGATGAGCAACCGATGAAACTTCATGTTGTGTTCAATTGTGAGGAATGTTTGACGCCACAAGAAAAAAAATTCTTCCTTATGAAATACCTTATGTTCAAGGGATAGTATAAGGGTTATTATTACTACCACCTTTTGTTTCTCAATAATATTAGAAATAAAGACTTGATTTCTATTCCTATTTTGCTATTTTTTTTTAATGGATTCAAATGTGAAAGATATTTTGGAGGCTAAAAAGAAGGGAAAAAAATTCACCATTCTATACCAAGGGCTAATTTAAAATCTTTACAAATTCCACCTTTCCCTCTGTCATCCCTACACCTTTTAGTTCAAAATGTGTAAGATTCCTAGTGACTTCAACCTAATTTCTCTAAAAAAAATAAAATTTTAAAAGACCACTATTGTGTTTGAACCAAGATAGAATATTGTTACTTCCCATGAAACCCATACTTATGATAAGGGAATGAAATGATAAACTTGATGGACCAAAAAGTCCTAAGTTCAAACTTCAATAGATTGATTTGGATGTTGAGATTACTGATGAAGCTAATACCCCCACTTGTCTACTAGGCTAGCTATAAAACCATTTGAAAATGAGAAAATTCTCAAGAATCACTCTTCATCTAAGAATACTACTAAATCTACTAGTCCATATGAGGAGGACTCTTATGACAAAAAAGTCATTTCCCCTTTGAATGCCACTATTCCCTCACCTAAGGTTAGCAGTTGCACTCATGTGTTTGAAATCCCTAAAACTTATCTTGTCCCTGTTATGGACCTTGCCACATGTCCCAACTCTCCCTCCCCAAACTTAAGCATCAAGAATAATATGATCATTGAGGAGGCCAGTAGTGTTCATGGTGATACTGAAAATAAGATGATTAACATGGAAAAGAGAGTGGATGGTCTAGAGGTGAAGGTTAAATGAATTACTAGAAGTGTTGATTCTATAGAATGTAAGATGTAGGAGATTGACCAATCTCACATTGATGGTCATGCACAATTCATCTATAGCACTCTTCTTGCTACATGAAGATGAAAACAAAAAAAAAGTTAGATGACGAGGATGATTACAAGGATTTATTCAAGTTTTTTTTAGAAGATTGGGCTAGGATGTTTGATGGAGCATCCAATCATTCTAGGGAAATCTTGCATCACCAAAAATATGTCTAGTGATAATTTATATTTGATATTTTTACATTTTTGGATACCCATTTGGGAAAATTGGAGACCCAAACTTCCATATTCTGCTCCTACTTTTTTGGGTTGGTTTTCCAAATTTCAGGCTAACATTATAAATGAACAAAAATGAGCTATTAAGTAGGAGGTCCATATTTATAAAGAATTAGAGAGTGTGAGTTCAAGGGGATATATTCATTATATTTTTAAGAACTTAAAAAAAAAAAAATCAAGTCAAAACTCTTCATTGCTTGAAAGTTATTATAGTTTTAAGTTTTAGAAGACCTTTTGAAAAATCCTTCGAGTCATATTTGAGGCACTAAATCATCTCGTATAACCTCCAAAATTGTGGAACAACTATAGGCCATCCATAAGATTGTAGATTACTTAGACAATTTTTTTATGGCATAAAAAATTCATCAATAAGAGCATCAAATAAAACATTATGCTTCTCAAAATTTGGACCACCTTTTATGGAACCTTCTATTTTTTCACTTACTTCCAATTTGAACTCTATATTCTTTGTTTTGGCTCCTGATTGACAAATTTCATAATGTAAATTTTATTCTTGTCACTAACCCTAAAATAGGCTATTTAAGTTTCATCTTGGTAGTTAAAAGATACTTTTGGGGGAGTTCTGGGAGAAGGTATTATGAGAAGGGTTTTTTTCCAGAATATGATAATATTCTAGGCCATATAGTATATAGTTGGGTCTATTTAGATTATATTAAATGTAATATTTTATCATTTAAAATTATGTAAATATCCTTTACTATTGTGTCACTTGTGTCCAAAGTTGTGCCCTCATCAAGTGGTATCAACACATAAATTCATGAGTGTGTAGATAGGTCAGTGACTATGTTTATGGGTTGAGAGATATGTGTAAAAATTTCCCCCATGAAGGAACCATGGTGGATGATTTGTGGGTGTTACAAAAGATACTTTTAGATCCCTCAAGAGGCATATGGACTCCTTGTAATAAAAATTACAAAGAGGGATTGATTTTATAGCAAGACACAAAAGTGAGGAAGAATGTGAAGAAGGGGGGAAGGTTGAAGAAGTCCAAGAAGCAGTAGGAATTTGTATGTTAGTGATGGGGAGGTAAGGATAGTCTAACTATTCTATGCCTCTGATCCTCCACCAGGATCTTGGTGTTGTCCTAACACCTATGATGGTCTATATGATTCCTTGTCCACTCATGGATCCCTTGACCTTCCCTAACTTTCCCACCAAGTTAAACTAACTCATCTTTCAACATTACAAGCTTTGATCTCTAGTACCTACTCCTTACATAGGCTTATTAGGTTATTTTAGGCTTCCAACTCCTTCTAACCTCTAAAAGTGGATTTGGTGAGTTCCAAGATGGTTTTGGATCATTTAACACCTTTACAATGCATTGGCAAGATTGGATTTTCACCTAATTCTAGGGTTTCTTCACAACAGGGCTACTAGAGTAGCCCAAATTAAGCCTCCCTCCAGATTTGTAGGGAATTTGACACCCTTTATACAAAGAATCACATCTCATATTTTAAAGGAAATTTTCTCCTAAAGACCCATTCTAAAGGATTTGTGGGGTCTCAGACTTCCAAAAGGTCATATAGTTCCTTTGGCAAATTTGTGGGTTTTAAGGGTTTAGGGTACTCTTCACTATCTTGGTCTTCAACAGTACATTTGCAAGGCTCATCAAGCCTTTTCCTTCGTAATACAACACCTTCAAACACTCCTCTTCAATTCCTTAGAAGGAATGGTCTTATAACTCCTTCCTCTATCACTTGGAACACTTTTTCTCTTGATTGCTCCTAGCTGAGCAATGTCAAGCTTGCCTAGGGCTTTGTTAAAATATTGTTTACACTTGCATTTTGGGCCCCTAATCACAAATATATATAGGGTAATGTATACACTATCTGATCCCAAAGTTGCATGGAGTTACTACAATGGGAATAGGAGCTACAAGCCCTACTTCATTAGTTCTTCCAAATTGAACAGTAGGTTGTCAAGCCTTTCAAACTAAAGAAATATAAACTAAAAAACCAAAACCTAAACTAGATATTGATAAATGATGTAAAAAAAACACAATATAATTACACAAGCATAATATTACAATAGCAACACACTATTCTAACACTTCAAGCCACAAAAATGATTGTTAACCATAGTTCTTCCATACACAATTTGTTGTTTCTATACATTTGTCTACATACTAATTGAGAACCCTTAATTTAGGGTTCCTCATTAAATTTATATTCTTCTCCTCAAAGTGATGTCTAGTTAGGGCTATTTGGCCTCTTATCATGATTAGGCAACTCAAAGAAGAAAAGTTGCTAAGCAACCTTTATACAACTTGTTGTTCCCCGAGCAATTTTTGCTCTTACATTACTAAGACCATTTCTATGTCTTCCCAAGACTTTATTGACCTTAAAAATTAAAAAAATACACCACCTAAGACCTCTAAGCATGTAGTTATGTAAAGATATCAAGATAATAAGTTTTGATCAACTTTTTATTGCTCAAGCAAGTTTTGTCCTTACACTCAAATGACCAAAATGTAGGTCCTCCTAAGGCACAAATGTGCTCATATTGCAACAAAAAATCCTATTCCAAAATTTTAACTCATATAAAATCAATGCTCTTAGTATGACAACATACATTGAGGCATTATGCTACTTACATGGACCAATTGAACTTCTAGGACCTAGACTAGGCCAAAACACACAAAATGAGCTATAAGCTCTTATTTTACTTACGTTCTTCTTGTAAGAAGTTCAACATAATAAAAATGTGATGGTAGGAGCCCTTGGAAGGGTTCTCTTGCACCATAATCTCCCCTCTTCATGATCTAAGGCACTTTGGGATCAAGAAGAGCTATATTAATACCAAACTTCTTGAACTATGCTTCCTCAATCTAGATGGCTTCAAATTTAGGTTGATCCTTCCATTTGATCAAATGCTCCATGTAGACTTGATTTCTAGTAGGTTTCTTTACTTTGTATTCCAAGAATTTTTCTTCTTTGGCCAGCTTCTTCTTGGGAATGGCATTGGTGTCAATGTCTTGTAGTACCTTTGATGGAGTTGTACCTTGATGACAAATATCTCCTTTGAATCTGATCAAGTCTACAACATTAAACACTGGTGACATGGCTAAGTCTAATGGAAAGTCCACTTTGAAGGCATTCTCTCCATATTTATCTAGAACCTTTCCTAGGCCAACTCTTCTCATCTAGAGCTTGGTGGGCATACCTTGTTGCATCCTTGCTTTGTTAAGGTGGACCATGATGTAGTCCCCAATCTGAAATTGTACTTCTTTCCTCTTTTCATCCATCTTAGCCTTGTCTTTGAGTAGACTCCAACATGGTTTTCTTCACTTGATCTTGAACCTCCTTGATAGTTTGAGTGAAATCTTGAGCATGTCCACTCTTCAACTCCATAGAACCTAATTCTCTCAACTAACACACTCCTCTAGAGTGTCTTCCATATACTATCTCATAAAGACTTTTTCCTGTGGTCCAATTTACACTATCATTGTAAGCATATTTATCCTGAGACATAACAAGATCCCAAGTCTACCCATACTCCTTTTTCAAACACCTTATCAAGTTTCCAAGCACCCTATTGATGATCTTAGTTTGGCCATGATTTTGAGGATGGTATGTTGAACTGAAAGAGAGATTAGTTCCCAGCCTTTTCCATAAGGTTTGCAAAAAGTGACCCATGAACTTGTTATCTCTATTAGACACAATAATCAAAGGGAGTCCATGAATCCTAACTATCTCCTTGAAGAAGAGATGTGTTATATAACTTGCATCATGAGTATTTTTACATGGAATGAAATGACTCATTTTAGAGAACCTATCTACTACAACATAGGTGCTATCCATACCTAATTTAGTTTTAGGGAGTCCAATCACAAAGTCCATACTTACACACTCCCAAGACCTATTTGGAATTTTCAAAGGTTGATAGAGTCCTAAATTGCTTGAACCTCCTTTAGCTCTTTGGTATATTCCACATTGGTCAACATATCTCCTCATATCCCTTGCTAGCTTAGGCCAAAAGTAGTATCTCTATACTAACTCCAATGTTTTGTTTATTTCAAAATGTCCACTTAAGCTACCATTATGCTTCTCCCTCATGGATCCTCTAGGTACACATAGTTGATTACATTTAGACAACAATCTATTTTGAAAGGTATAATCTATAAACTCACCATGAAAATGGTTCTCAAACTCTAGGCACACAATGTAGGCTTGTGAAAAGTCTTCATCCTCATCATACAAATCTTTGAAACCTACTATTCCAATGCTTTGTAGCTGTACTTCTTGGATAGTCAAAATCTTTCTACTCAAGGCATCTACTACCTTGTTGAGCTACCCCTTCTTGTGCTTGATTGTGAAGGTAAAATATTGGAGATACTTATCCACTTCAAATGCCTATTACTAAGCTTCTCCTAATTTTTTATGTAGCTTAAAGTCTGATTATCAGTAAAGACTAAAAATTCTTTGGGTAGGCAATAATGCCTCCACTTCTTGAGAGATTGTGCCAATGCATACAACTCCAAGTCATAAGCTGACTACTTCTTCTTTGCCTCATTAAGTTTCTCACTAAATAATGCCATAGGGCTTCCTTCCTGACTCAATACACCCCCTACTACTGTACTACTTGCATCACATTCAATTGTGAACAATTTGTCAAAATTAGGTAAGAGTAAGATAGGTTTTTTGGCTACCTCTTGTTTCAATTGTTTGAAATGCCTTCTCAACTACCTTAGTTCATTTGAGTTTTATTTTTAGTCCTCCTTTGATGATGTAAAGCGTTAGAGCACAAATCTCACTAAAGTTCCTCACAAAATTTCTATAGAATTGTGTCAAGCCATGAAAACTTCTAACTTCAATCCCTATTTTGGGGTAGGCCAATCCAAGATTGCATCCACCTTGCCTAGGTCCATTTTCAAATTACTGTTGGACACTACAAAGTCCAAATAAGCCAGCTCTTGCTGCATGAATACAAACTTTTCCAGATTAATGGCTAGTTTCTCTTCATGTAGTATCTTCATGACCAACCTTAGATGTTCAAGATTCTCTACTTTTTTTTTTCTATAGATGAGCATATCATCTAGATTAGACCACTACAAATCTTCATGTGAAGTCCTTCAAAAACTCATTCATCAATCTCATGAAGGTGCTTGAGGCATTAGTAAGCCCAAATGGTATTACAAGCCATTCATACAATCCATATATGGTTTTAAAAGTGGTCTTCCACTCATCACCCATCTTGATTCTAATTTGATGATATCCACTCTTTAAATCTGGCTTAGTGAAGTACATAACACCTCCCAGACAATCCATCAAATCTTCTATTCTTGGAATTGGGAACCTATACCTGATATTGATCCTATTGATAGCCCTTGAATCTTTACAAAGCCTCCATTTTCCTCCTTTCTTGGTTGCTATGACCACTGGGACTACACATGGACTAATACTCTTCTTAATCAGCCCTTGATCCAATAATTCTTGTACTTGTCTTGCCACTTTCTTATTTTGATCAGGAGTAAGCTTATAAGTTTCTTTATTAGGCAAAGATTCACTAGGAACAAAGTTAATTTAATTACTTATAGCTCTTCTTGGAGGTAGAATGGTAGGGGTTTCATTGCTTACTATATCTCTAAATTCTTCCAACATTTGTTGCACTTCTAATGGTAGTTTTGGCTATAACTTCTTGTTTTCCTCCTTTGGCTTCACCACTATAGCACATCCTATGGTCTCCTCATCCTATAATTCTTGTAAGAACTCTTTACCAATACTAAGAAACACACTAGGTGTCTTAGAAGTTTCCTCTTCATTCTCTATTAAGGACTAAATTTTGTATGTCCTTCCATCCTTCTTGAAAGAAATGGAATTCTCCTCTCCATCATAGATCACTTTTCTATCAAATTTCTATGGACTTCCCAATAGAAGATGGAATGCATCCATGGGAAGGACATCACAAAGCACTTTGTCTTTATAGCCTCCAATTGAAAACTCCACCCATGTCTTCTCATTAACTAGCACAGTTTACTCTTGATTCAACCAATTCACCTTGTAGGTGTTTCATGAGAAACCTTTTATAAGTTTTAGCTTCTTTACTACTTCCTCTACCATGATGTTATAAGTAGGCCCTAAATCCACTATAACCTTGCAAACTTTTCCTTTTATCTTACACCTAACTCTAAAAAGAGTCCTCCTCTACTTTGGTTCACCTTGATTAGGATACCTTATAAGTACCATTCTGAACATCAGGTTCTCACCCATTTATAATTCCAAATTACTAACTTCATTAGTGCATGAGTTTCTACTATGTTCTTTGGTATAGGCAACCCTCTTTTCATTATTTGAGGCTGATGGTTTGTCAGGAAACCTATAGGTATGATGTCCAAGTTGCCCACATATGTAGCACTTCATGGTGGCAAAGTAGGAGTTGCTTCTTCCTACCCCTCATCCTCTATTTCATTGAGATCCTCTTGTACTAATTTTTGAACTTTGTTCCAAGATTCTACTCTCCCCTTGGCTTCTTGACTCACCACCTCTATTAGAACCTCCTCTTTTACCTCCTCTAGAGTCTCTACCTCTTCCCCTATTCTTTGAGGTGCGGTCCTACTTTCTTTTTCCTTTGACTTCCACCTTTAAAGCCATTTGATAACACTGATGAACTATTTTAGGAGCAAAAAGGTTCATGTCTTCTTGAATAGACCACTTGAGTCCATTCAAATATCTTGCCAATTTGATTCTTTCATCTTCTACCACCTTAGACCTTAAGCATAGCTTTTGGAATTCTTCAATATAAGAGTGCACATCCATATCATTTTGCCTTAGATTTTATCTCCTCCTATGTAGATATATTTCATAATCTTTAGGAATGTATTCTTGTTTAATTTTAGCCACCATTCCTTTCCAACTGATAGTGGGACCTTTCCCTTCTTTCTCCCTTTCTATTTGCACAAACTTCCACCAAGTTAGAGTAGTACCTCTTAACGTTGACTTTGCCACCTTGACTTTTTGAGCATCATTGACACCATCACATTCAAAATGGTTCTCCATTCCTTCAATCCATTCCATGATGAGATCTAGATCCATCTTGGCACTAAATAGAGGAATTCCTTCCAAGGATTTATTATTTATTACCTTGATTGCCTTCAAGAAAGGCCCTTCTAGTAAAACAAGATCTGGTGTTGGAGTTTTTTCTTCCAACTCAATGTCTTTCTCTTTAGCTTCCTTCTCTTATTTCTACTCCATCTTGTTCTTGACTTTATTTGTTGTGTCTTGGACCTCGCTCAACAACTGTTCAATTTGTGCCAATATTTCTCTCAAGACCTATTGTCTAACTCCTAATATTATACTTTATTTTCTTATTTTTCAACCTTCTTGGCCAATTCAACATTGGTTACCATTTTTCTAGAACCACTGGATTCACTAGGTGAAAACATTCACCTTGCTTTGCACTGGCTTTCTTCCCACACCTTTGTAGTCTCTAATTCCAATCTAATGGGGAGGTAAGGATAGGCTAGCTAGTCTTTAACTCTAATCCTCAACCAAGATCTTGGTGTTCTCCTAACACTTATGATGGTCTATAGGATTCCTTGTCCACTCTAGATCCCTTGACCTACCCTAACCAGCCCACCAAGTTAAACTAACTCATCTTTCAACATTACAAGCTTTAATCTCTAGTACCTACTCCTTACATAGGCTCATTAGGGTATTCTAGGCTTCCAACTCCTTCCAACCTCTAACAATGGATTTGGTGAGTTCCAAGATGGTTTTGGGTCATTTAACACCTTAACAATGCATTGTCAAGATTAGGTTTTCACCCAATTATAGGGTTTCTTCACAGAAAAGCTACTAGAGGAGCCCCAATAAGGCCTCCCTCTAGATTTGTAGGGAATTTGAAACTCTTTCTATAAATAATCACTTCTCCTATTCTAAAGGACATTTTCTCCTAATGACCCATTCTAAAGGATTTGTGGGGTCTCAAACTTCCAAAAGATCATATAGTACCTTTGGCAAATTTGAGGGTTTTAAGGGTTTAGGGGACTCTTCACTATCCTAGTATTCAACAGTACCTTTCCAAGGCTCATCAAACCTTCTCCTTCACAATACTAGACATTCAAAGACTCCTCCTCACTTCCTTAGAAGGACTAGTCTTGGAACTCCTGCCTCTATCACCTAGAACACATTTTCTACTGACTACTCCTAGTTTGCAACTAAATTTTGGGCCACTACTTGCACATATATACAAGGTAGGGTCTATACTACTTGATTGCAAAGTTCCATGGAGTTACCATGATGGGGATAGGAGCTATAGGCCCTACTTCATCAATTCTTCCAAACTGAATAGTGGACTATCAAGCCTATCAAACTAAAGAAACACAAACTGAACAACCAAAACCTAAACTAGATATTGATAAATGAATTGAAAAAAAAACAATATAATTACACAAGCATAATATTACAATAGAAACACACTATTCTAACACCTCAAGCCACAAAAATTGACTATTAAACATAGTTCTTGTATACATAGTATATTATTTCCATACAATTGTCATACATACTAATTTCCAACCCTTAATTTAGGGTTCCTCATGACCTTTGTAGTCTTCTCCTTAGAGTGAGTGTCTAGTTAGGGCTATTTAGCCTCTTATCATGGTTAGGTAACTCAAAGAGGAAAAGTTGTTGAGCAACTTTTGAAAAGTTGCTAGCAACTTTTTGTTACTCGAGCAATTTTTTTCTCTTATGTTACTAAGCCCATTTCTAGGCCTTCCCAAGGCTTTCTTGGGCTTAAAACTCAAACAACTACACCACCTAATACCTCTAAGTACATAGTTATGCAAAGATCTCAAGATAACAAATTTTGAGAAACTTTTTATTGCTCAAGCAAGTTTTGTCCTTACACTCTAATGACCAAAAAAATGTACATCCTCCTAAGGCACACATGTGCTCATATTGAAACAAAAATTCCTATTCCAAACTTCTAACTCATATCAAATCAATTCTCTTAGGATGACAACATACACTAAGGCATTATGCTACTTACAAGGACCAACTAAACTTCTAGGACTTAGACTAGGCCTAAACACACAAAATGAGCTCTAGGCTCTTATTTTACTTACATGCTTCTTGTAAGAAGTTAAATACAATAAAAATGTGATTGTGGGAGACCTTGGAATGGTGATCCTACACCATTTCATAGGATTCTAAGGGTTATTTCTAGAATTAGGTGTTCACTTTTTTTGGAAACCTTATTCCATAAGAGTTTATTTATTGGATCAATGATATGGAGGAGTATTTTTAGTATAAATATGTATAAAATCTTAAGAGAGTCAAGTTTTTGAAAGCCTAATTAAAGGTTCATGCCAAAATTTGGAGTTATGAGGTCCAAATGGATAGGAATTGAAAAGGAAAGGAGAAGTGAAAAAGATAGGATCAGATGATGGATAAATTGAAGAAATAATTCATTTTTTGTGACAATGAGCTTGGTTTTTTTTTAAAGATCCAAGGGTTAAAATAGGTGCGAAGATTTGTTCAAGAATATATAGAGGAGTTCTATGGAGTCCTCATTAGTACAAGTTAAGTTCTTATTAGTACAAGTCATGAAGAAGATATTAAGGAGAAGGTTTCTCGTTACCTTAATGGGTTAAGCTCAAACATTCAAGAGGGTCTAAGTCTAGTTAGAATGACCAGTATTGAAGAGTCATATCAATTCACTTTTAAGGTTCAAGGAGAAGCTAAACAAGAGGTTTTAAGGAAAGAAAAGAAAGAAAGGCCAAGGAGTAAGGGACAGTGGTAGGTCCTTTGGAATTCTAAATGATGATGTAGAGGAACTTGTGATTTGATCTTAACAAGGCTTAACTAGCTAGTTAGGTCTCACTCACCATCTAATGGTTATGACTCTGGTGGTCTTCCCAAGGACCCACCAAGGACTTTTCTAAATATTCCCAAGATTTCTATTCAAATAATCTACTTCTTAATAGGTTGTAGACCTTGTACAACTTTTGTGACCTAAAAAGTTTATCCTTCCAAATGACTACTACCACAATCCTTCCACTAACTAAGATCTCAATGTTATAATATCCTTTATGGAATTCAAATAAGTTGGTTCCATTCCATTTAATCAATTTTTCTATGAGTTATGCTCAAAATTACTTAATACTTCAAGTTTCTTTAAGAAGTAATAATAGGCCCAATCTAATAAACCTTGCATGTTGGATATCTAGCCTTTAGCTTACCAACTATTTGAACAACCACCACCCTACCCCACCCCCCCTCCCCACACAAAAATTTAAAAAAAAAAAAACTAAATAAATACATTTTTTTACACCCATTTGGGAACTCTAAAAAAATCAAGAAATTGCACTTGAGTTTTCCCTCTAAGACCCTAAACACAAAATGAGCACTTTTAGGCTTACTGAGCAGCAAAAATGTAATTTTAAAAACTATGCCCATAGACCTTCACTAGATCATTTATCTTGATGTTTAGGCACATGTATGGTGTTTGAAAAATTATTAGGATCTCAATCTACCTTTATATTACACCATTCAAATCAATGGCCATCACTGCACAAATAGTAACCAAACTTGGTGCATAGGGAAAAGTGAATCAATGAAAGTAAACCTGAGTTCATCACATAACCTAGCACCTCAAAGGAAATTCTAAGGAAATCAATGATTTCAATCTAAATATAAAGTAATTAAATCTAGGAATATTAATGCCAACCAAGGGATGAAGGGGCACTAATGCAAACAAAGATCTAATAGGATAGAACTAGAGATATAAAGCAAGATCCTTATATCCCTTAATCTAGGAAGAGCTGTGAAATGAAATCAAAAGACTAGATTTAGGAAGTAGAAATTTTTAAGTAAATAATCTTCGAGAACTCTTGATGAGGATGAAGAACTTTGGATCTAATTTTCTAATGTCTACACAACTCCAATCAATGAATAATCCAAAATACAAACCTAAAACTTTGAGATTTCTAAAATTTGAAAATCATTAAACTAATTGGAAGAGTCAACTTTAATCAATGGGGATGACATTAGGTAGTAGGGATATAGTGTGTCTATGATTAGTGGTTCTCTGAATATAAAATAGTTTTGAATCTCTAAAGATTAAGAAAAATGGTATCTAAATCTACAATTTATTCTTCCTTCTAAGATTTGAAATGTACAAGATAAAGAAATTTTTGTTTTATTGATGGGGGGTTTGCCTTCTTCAAACCCTATTTTAGTAATTAACCTTTGAAATATCAAAAATTCCAAAATTTAAATTAAATGCACAAATTCACCTTACAATAGTAGGATATCTCAATTTGAATGCAATGGGTTCACTTTACCAATTGAATCAGATCAAGAGAAATGAGGATGAATGGATGTACAAGATGAAAAAATGGAAGTTGAATGTATCAAGGAAGATATTAAATTCTAGAAAAAATCCTTAAAATAATTTAATTCTTGAATCCTTGATCTTTAGTGGAAGATTTTCTTCAATGCCTTGAATGCTTGAAAACTTGAATACTTGAGAACTTGAGTGCTTGAGCACAATATGATATTGTATGTGCATGATCAAAAATGGAGAAAACATATGGGTTTATAAAGGGATTAGAATAAAATTTCTTATTTATGTTGACTATACATTGAAATTAACAACTCGTATCGATTTGGACATGGGACCTGAGAAGTGGACCCAAAACATGGCCTAGAAGGGGTGCACTGCATCTCTGATTAGCCTAGTAGGGACACATTACATCCTTGATTGCGTAAGTATGAACTATGGAACTGCTAAGTAGGGCACATAACCCTTTGAATATCCTCATGGTCCTGAAATAAGTCCCAAATCCTAAAAATCAAGTGCAAATTTCAAGAGAAGTTTGTTGTAGTGTAGAAAATAGATTTCAAGTGATTAGATGAAGGCAAGGGAGAACCTAATTGGTTAGACCCTACCTCAAGATTTACACAATGAAATAGGAGCATTAAATAAGGTCTATTAGGTCCTACCCTAATTCTACCTAGGATAAATGAGAAGAAATGAGAGGCATGCAAATAAAAGAAGATCTTGCATTTAATAGATGCTAAACCATCATTAAAGTAAAGTTCTTCCAATTTAATACAATATAATTGGAAATACCAAAATGGTATAAACATAAGTTATACAAGAATACCAAGCATTCCAAGAAAGAATAATGAATTTTAATTGTGGAATGCTAGGGAAAATGTATTTTAAGTACAAAGCCCTAAGTTTTGAGGGTTTTAGACCTATGTGGATTAAAAAACACAACTCTCTTCACACAAAAAATTTCAAAGCCTCAAAATAGGTGAAAACAAAGATAAAAGAAAAATATTTAAGATCCAAACCACTATTTTATAAAACTAATCAATATTCTAGGAGTTTCAATATAGAAAGTATCTAGCTAACAGGAAAAATATAGTAACTCAAGGACCAAAAACTTACTTCTTTGCTTGATTTATCCAAATAACTTCAAAAATAGTTTCTAAGGAATCATATATGATCTTTTATTATTTATTCCCATTTCCAAAAAAAATTCATGCTTACAGTTGCATTTGTGCAATATTTTGGAAAAAGTTATCAAAGTTGCAATTTTGCACATTTTTACCAACTATACAATTTTGCACTTCTACTACTCAAAACTTCTCCAAGTTTTCCAAATAAACTATAAACCATCCCAAACTCCTAATATTCCTAGTAAAAACCTTCCTAAGTAATCTTAACTCTTTATCCACCCTTGGTGGCTCAAGACCCCAAAATTGACTAAGTCCATCAATTAGGGCTTGCAAACAAAATGGGTACACTTAGGCTTAATCCAACATAAAATATTTATTTTAGACCTTATTACATCAAATAATTACATTCCATAAAATTTTTTTAAGGTTCTCTTGTACCATACTCCCTAGGTGGGAAAAACTCAAGTCCCTAGAGTGGACATGTATTGAATAGTGGTTCCATGATTGTTTCTTTTTTCATTCATGTAGCTTCTACCTCAAGTAAGCTAGCCCATTTTAATAGATATGATTCCTTATGGACCAATTTTATAGTCTTCTTAATGACCTTAGAATCTAAAATTTATTCCAACTCTAATGATTGGCTAGGAGGCAGATATTTTACCCAATCTTTTTTATCTATTGTTGCAAATTCCAGTTGCCTTGTATCTGTTACATTCACTTTGAATGGATAAAGGTTGCCTACATTAAAAATAGGTGAAATTCCTAGATTAGGGGGTAGTTCCACCTCATATGAATTATTACCAAACTTTTTCAGTACTTTTAGTGTTCAAATCTTCTTCATCAGCAATTTTGTGTGTCACCCTTTAGGAAATATTTCTTTCTACAAGTAGCCTATCATTAGATCACCTAATTTGAAATCTTTTTCTCTCCTTGTCTTGTCTTCTTGAGCCTTGTATTTCTCTACACTCTGATGCAAGGCTTTTTTCACCAACTCTAGTAATTATTTCATGTTATCTTCAAAGGTTTTTCCTAAGGCACTTCTCTTATCCACTATACTCAAATATTTGAGCTCCAATATTCCTCTTGGATAACATCCATAAAATAATTCAAAAGGAATCTTTCTAGTACTCCTATTGATTGACTCATTATATACATATTTTTCTTGGTGAATAAACAAGTCTTGTGCCTATGCATGTTGTTTTGTGAGATTCCTTAATGAGTTTCCCAATGATCTATTTACCACTTCAAACTGACCATCAGATTGTGGATGATAGTCTAGTGAGAATGATAGATTAATTCATAACCTTTTCCACAAGGTTATCTAGTAATGGCTTATAAATTTAGTATCTTTATCATTGACAATGCTAAGTGGAAATCCATGAATCTTGAAATTTTCTTTAAAGAAAAATATTTCTATGTATGAAGCTATTAGAAATAAAATATGGAAAGTAAACTCTAAGAGGGGAGGGAGATGAATCAATCCTTCAAAACATTAACCATGAATTCATTCACCACACATCCATCTCACAATTTGCATGCAAAATGAAATACCAAATTAAGCATATACATTCATAGCATGAAAACAAATAAACATTCACACATATGACACAAGATATGATTACCTAGAAACCCTCCAATATGAAGGTAAAAATGGGTTGGGGATAACATCGAAAAATCTTCACTAATGTAGTTGTAAAGTGTATCTAATGAGGGTTACAATGTTTGATCATGAAATGTGATCTACCCTATGAAAGGTATGCCCTATTAAAAGCTTACAAGATTATTAGATCTTACCTTGTTAAAGGATTTCAGCACCCTGTTAGAAGTGTGCATGGTTAAAGGACTTCAACTTATGATGAAGTAAGCACCCTATTAAAGTATTTACAACAACCTATTAAGACTTCTTTGATAAGAGATTTAATTGATTCACCTATTAGAATGTCTCAACAATGATCCTGTGGTTAGCACTTTATTGCTAGATAATAGATCACCTCTTTCTTGATGTATATGTAATCCTCTTTGATCAGATGTATCACTTCTATCCTCTAACTCCTTTTCTCTATTTTCCTCTAACTCATTTTGTAATGTATCTCAATTCACAAGCCACCATGAGTGCTCTATATTGCATGAAAACTTCTCTCTTTACTCACACCAAGTTTTAGGGTTTACCTTCATTAAAAAGATCTAGGTGACTAGGGTTAGGTATGAATCAAAAATTGTAATTCATCCATCTAGCCACTCAATTTTAACTGATTGGCTACATGTACTGCATAGGGATTGTTAAATAAGATTTTTTCTTATCATCTAGGATCACAAGAAAATCCTTATGTCAGCTCCAAAATAGTTTATATAGTAGTTAGTGCCATTACAAACAACTATGTCAAAACTATTTTACTTAGCATCTAAAGTCCTTGATGCTTGGCATCAATTGCAACTTCAATGTTGTCACTCAACATCTAAATGACTTGGCACATAGTGATTTCTCAGCACTTAAGTGACTCAACACTAACTATTTACTCAACACTTACTGGGTATCTCATTCAACATGCACTATCTGACATGTTATGCTAGGTATGAATTACTTGTTTGACATGAACTAAATTCTAACTTGTAAATGACTTATGTGTATAGACACTCATATGTCAAAACTAGTCTGAGATCAATAATGAAGCATCCTTTATATTTCTACATGGAATGAAATGTGTCATTTACTAAATCCATCTAGTACAACATATGCACTATTCAATCCCCTAACTATATTTGGAAATCCTAGAATAAATATATTGTCAAGGCCTCATAGAAATGGAAAATGGTTGGTAGCAACTTGTATTAGATAATGTACCTTTTACCCTTTAAAACATTGAACATTCTTCAAAAAAATTATTGACATCACTTTGTGCTATAGGGCAATGATATAATATTGTTACCTATTTTAGGGGCTTGTCTAAGCCAACGTGACCTCCAAGAATACCCTGATGTTTTTTTTAATAATATTGTCCCTAATTGAACATTTAGGAGTCAATAACAAATGTCCTTCAAATAATGCATCCTGCAAAATAAAATCAAAATAATCAACATAAAAAGAATTAGTGAATTGAGAACAAGCTTTATAGACCTTTACAAATTCTTTATCATCCTTATACAGATCTTTCAAATCTTCTAACCCTGCAATTTACAATTGAATTTCTTGGATGGTGAGGACCCTTATGCTCAAAGAATCTTCCACCTTATTAGTGGTACTCTTCTTATTATTGATGATAAAAGTATAAGCTTGCAACTTCTCTACCCACTTTAGGTATCTTTGATTTCTCCTACCTATTCAAGAAGCTAAGACTGTGATTATTAGTGTTCACAATAAACTCTTTAGGGAAAAAATAATGACTCCATTTCTTTAAGGCTCGTACCATAGAATATAACTCTAGGTCATAGATTGAATACCTCTTTTAGTCTAACTAAGTTTCTTTGAAAATATTGTTACAGGATGGTCCTTCTAACTCAATATTTCTCCTATGGTCAACTTACTTGCATTGCACACCATTGTAAATAGTTGACTAAAATCTAGCAACCTTAGGGAAGGTAACTCTCCAACTTTCTTTCTCAAACTCTCAAAACAACTATTGGCCTTATCAATCAAGGAAAAGTGATACTTAACTCCACCTTTCATGGTATTAAGGATAGGGGCACATATATGATTGAAACTTCTTATAAAATTCCTATATAATCAACATAACCCAAAGAAAACCCTCACATATCCTATTGATTAAGGGTTTGGCCTATTAAGAATGGTCTCTACCTTAAATGGATCATTTTCAATCAACCCTATGATAGTACAAAGTTTATTAGTTTTATGAAACTCACTCTTTTCCAATTTTATCATCAATATTTTTTGGTGAAGCTTCTTGAGGACCATGTCTAAATGCTTGAGAGGTTCCTCCTTATTCTTTCTAAAAATCAAAACTTTTTCAAGATACACTATCACAAATATTCCAATGATTTCATTAATGACCTCATTCATAAGGTGCATAAAGGTCCTATGTGCATTTCTGAATCCAAAATACATCACCAACCATTCATACAACCCTTATTGGTTTTGAAAGTTGTCTTGCACTCATCCTCTAGTCTGATCTTTATTTGATAATATCCTAACTTTAAATACACCTTAGATAAATACCATGCTCTACCCAAGTAGTCCATTAGGTCATCTATCCTAGGAATAGGAAATCTATATCTAATTATGATATTATTTATGGCCCTTTCAAATTAGTATGAACCCTTCACTTAGAATATTTCTTGGGTACTAACATTTTTGGGACTGTACATGGGCTTAAATTTTTCCTTATAAGTCCTTTATCCAATAATGCTTGCACTTTTTTCCATATTTCCTCATTTTTTATAGGTGTCATGTTGTTAGCATTTTTATTAGGAAATGTAGCTCTTGGTATTAGGTATATTTTATGACTAATGTCTCTCATAGGGGACAAGATATATGTTATCTCATTGACTATAATATATTTATACTAGCCCACCAATTTTGAACTTATGCAAGCACCTCAAGTTTAGTCTCAATCTCTTCTACTTTATTGGGCTTCACTATAATGGCATAACCATAGCCTCCCTCTATTTTCAATACATTGATAAAATCCTTACCAATAAGAAACATAACACTAGACCCAACATGTTTATCTTTTCCCTAATCAGACAAAGGATCTATTTGTTATTTCCTACCCTCCTTAATTATCATGCAAGAATTTATTTCCTCATCATGTATTTATTTAACTTCATACTACCTTGTATAACCTAGAAACATATGGAAAACATCCATGGGGAGTATGTCACATGACACTATGTCCCTATAATCCCCTATCTCAAACTCTACACAAGTTCATTCATCGACAAGAACTTGTTGACCATTATCAAGCCATACTACTTTATAACAACTAGTATGAGGCAGTCTCTTCAACTTTAACTTCTCTATTGTTTCTAAGGCTATAATGTTTTAAATAGAATTTTTATCAATAGTAACCTTACAAATCCTACCATGGGACTTATGTGTGGTTTTGAATAGTGTATTCCTCTATGGGGGTTCCCTTTATTGTGGCACCTTTAACAATGTTCTTCTTGGCATTAGGTTCTCACTTTTCATGACTTGTCCTCCTTTGCCTACTAGTGAAGTCACACTACAACTATACTCCTCTTGAACCAATTGGATTCTCATTTCTCCTACATGAGAACTAGAAGTCCTTTCAGGACATCCTCTCATAGTGTGGCAAACTTGATTGCATTTATAACACCTAGCCAATTTATCCACTTTATTCTCTTTTTTCTTGGTTCTCAAACTAAGTTCCTAAAATTCTTTTCTGTAAGCATTCACATTCAAATATCTTTTTTTTAGCTTTTTTAACCTCATGCATTTTTACTTCATAGTTTGCAAGAAAAAATTAGGTCTTCAATCTGATATGTATTCTTTCCCAATAAGTGATCTTCTTCTTCCTAGCTTGTATCTTTTCTTCTTGCATTATGATCCACCATACTAAGACTAGCCCTTTAAACCCAAATTTTGCAACATTGGCCTTGATTTCATCTAAAACTCATTTATAATCAAAATGATTATTCATTGCATCTATCCAATCTAACAACTCTTCCTCATTCAAATTACCATTAAAGATAGGTAACCCATCAAAATGATCTCTACTAATAGATTTAAAGGCATTTATAAATACCTTTTATTTCTTTGGATAACTCTAGAGATAAACTCACCTCTATTATGGGAATTTCTTCTTCCTCCTCATCTATTATGTTTCCGCATTCAATCAAATTTCATTTTTCCTTCTCCTTATCTTTCTTGGAATCTTTCTCTTGACCTTGAATGATCATTTCTTGCACCAACTACCTAATGGTCTCTAGATTGATTTCTTCGGGAGGTATTCAAATATCCTAAGAGATTTCTAGAGACATTGACTCTTGATTTTTCTGACATATACCAAAATGATCGCACTAATATTGGCTCTAATATCAATATGATGTAGAGAAACTTATGGTTTGATCTTAACAAGGCTTAACTAGCTAGTTAGGTTTTACTAGCCATCCAATTGTTAAGACTATAGTGGACTTCGAAGGTTTCTATTTAGACAATCCACTTGACACTCAATTGTAGTCCTTGTACAACCTTAGTGACCTAACAAGTTTCTGCTTCCAATAGACTACTACCATAATTCCTTCCACTAACTAGGATCTCAATATTCTAATAACCTTTATGGAATTTAAATTGGTTAGTTTCATTCCATTTAATAAATGGTCCAATGGGTTCTATGCAAACTTACTTAATACTTCAAGTTTCTATAAGAAGTCTTAATAGGCCTAATATAATTAGCCCTACATGTTGAGTATTGAATTTTAACTTACCAACCATTTTAACAACCCCACCATCAAATTACAAACTTTAACACCCATTTGGGAACTCTAAATAATATAAAATAATTACACTTGACTTTTCCATTTGTTGGCCTGGTTTTTCACCCTTGCTCATGTGTTGTACCTCAAAGTGAAAAACCCTTGGGGTTATAGTCCAAAATTGGTGAGTTTCTATTGAAACCTAGTTATTTACTTAAAGTCTCATAGACCCTTGATGTTGTGCCCTAGCCCTAAAAAGTAATTAAAATATGATTTCCAACTTTAAATTGTATAGGACATGCTTATCCTAAGTTTTTTTTTTCACAAAGATTACTTTATTATTTTCCATGAAATAAACCTTTTTATTATTAAGCTTTCCCTAACTGTAGTTATCTTTCTTAAGCATTTTATGAAACATCTTAACCTTGATGGTTTGTTTTGGTTGACTATCGATCTCTCTAAGACTGATGGTGAGTGCATGCCCACAATGTGAAGATGCATGGTTTTTAAGTGAAGTGGGAAAGTGCCTTTGAGACACCTGGCACTTGTTGATGATGGGTATTAAATGTGCTACAAATGCTAAATCTTGTTAGAGCTTGTCAGTACTTTGTCAGATCTTTTTCAGAGTTGTTAATGCCTATCAGTACACGTTCTATTTTCTTGCAATATTATTGGTTAAGCCAAATGTTGAGGTTACTTTTTACTATCATATCATTGAGTTGTTGATCTTGGGAAGATCAAAAGTGGGTGTATTATTACTATATGGAAGTGCTCAACATTTAAGTAATGTGGGAAAGCACCAACAAGACATATGGCAAGTGATGATGTCATGGACCCACTTCTTTGAAAAGAAATAATGCAGTCTGTACTATGGCAATTGTCAAACACATGATAAAAAGGGAAACATTCTATGGGTTAGTCTGGCTGACTAGATTTTACAAAGGCATGATTTCATAATATTGTTGATCTTGGTAAGAACAATGGGAAGTGCTTACCTACATTATCAACTTGACTTAACTTTAAGAAAAGTGGGGAAGTGCCACTCTGCCACATGGCAAGGTGTGACCTATCGTAAAGAAGAGTCGTCAAGTCATGCCAAGGTGGAAAAAGGTCATGAAATGGAACAAAATAATTGGTCAAATAATACAAATTCTTGCTAGGTTGGAATGAGTATGCCAGTGGGGTCACATTTTAAAAAGGCTTATTTGCAAGGTTTTAATGCTTTTTTTAATCATCGATCTTCGATAGATTGACGACTGGTGCTTCATTGCATTACAAAAGTGCTCAGAGCTTAAGTAATTTAAGAATGTGCTTTTGTGACACATGGTATGTTTTATAAAGTTTTATTGTAGCTTTCTAATTTTCAAAGGAGGTTGCCTAATGATCAAGAATTAATGGTTAGAATTCAAATTTTAGAGTATGGCAAAAATTTGAACTATGCATTACAAACCATGATCAATGCTACCTTGTACGACCTTAATGCTATAGTATAACTAGAAAATTCACCATTAATAAGATAAAAAATTACAAAATTCTCAAAGTGCAAGGCTTCCAACAATTTGAAGAGTGATTCACACAAAAAATTGACAAGAAAGAGCAGATAAGTGGTCTAAAAAATCCTGACAATTAATAAATTGCAATAGTGCTAGGTTGAATTAGGTAAATGACACCTCATTAGAAGATGGCCAAATAGAAAAATCACCCTCAATAATAGAAATAGAAACACCAACCATAACTACTAGCCCAAGGGACAAAATCAATGATGTGGTAGCCGAGGACTTTGAAATAACTATTGTTTTAATAGTTCATGATGATGAAAGTGAAGACCCTCGAGTTGAAGTGAATTTGAAGAAATTAGAGCCAAACACATCATTAACACACTTGATGGCCACATATTCTGAGTATTTGGAATACTAAAAGGCCAATCATGGAATTTTTTGTATTTAAAAAGTGTAATAGAAAAATGGCCCACCAAAAGAATATTATGATGTAAACATTATTTTCAATTTCACAAAATTTTGTCTCATATGACAATGACAATTGTAAAAAATAGTTTGTCTAAAGGATAGATACCAATTCTCTATGCATGAAGCTTGTTGCATATCACACTATATAAGTGAGATTCTAGGACTAAAGAAATGGTCAAAATTCTTGTATAATTTTAGTCTTGACTAAGTTTGTTTGGTCCAATTTTATTTTTTATGTAAACCTTGTGATGTATTTTCTCTGCCAATATCTGAGAACACATTAATGTTATAGGATCTTCATGTCTTTTCTTGAGTCATTTTGATTTTTCATTTCAATTCTATACAATTTTCAAAGGAAATTAATACAAAGATGAACTATCCCTATATCTGTTCTTACTCAGTCTTGTCTCCATTTTTATTACTTGGTTATTTTGAAGTTGTATGAGTAAAGCTTGTTCGATTGAATGTAATTAAATCAAGTTGTATGTCAATTCACTATTTCTTTTAGTTCAAGGAACTAAGTAAATGCTTCAATGAGATTGATAGGGTTTCCATGGTAATAGGAAGGATATTCTTAATAATGATTTTCAATAAGAATTATTAATAATATTGATTCTAATGTAATCAATTAGATCTAGAAACTAAATGGACTCTAAATCCCAATAGATGAGGCACTGACATATTGATTCAATCTATAGATGAAAGATCATGAATAAATGTCAGTTTAAATTCAAAATCAATTGTACTTTACTATTTGAAGAATGTCAATGTTGGTCAACACTTGCTTGCATTTAACTCCTGAGTTCTAGTTAGCTACTATTGCCAAAACTATATGTAAATTTGAGAAGAATTGTGACCAAATCTACTATAAGGGATATGTATTGTTGTGAAATGTCATGGAATGAATAAATTTTTTATGCAATATCAATTTTAAAATCTTTCATCCCTCAAGTGCAACCGCCTTGGTTTTATAGAGCCTAAAGAGTAGAAAATCTTTATGATTTTGTTGAAGTTGGGTTCAGATTTGAAGATTAACTATTTATAGGAGGTAGCTGATCCTTAGATTATTGTATTATTTATTATCTAAATATTAAATATTTTTTTTCTTAATAGTTGAAAAGCACCAATGAAATGGAAACTCTACTGGGGAGTTTCTTAACATGCTTGCATGTAAGAAGTACTACAATTTCTTTGGTTGTGGTGTATATGTGTTTGTCAGATCTTTTTAGTACTACTCATGGTTATAGTAGACTTTTATAGTGATAAACCTTGAGAATTTAAAAAGAAAGAAGAAAAAACCCTAGTACCATAGGTTTAGACTAACGTATACAACCCCAATAAAGTGTTTTATCTATCAAGCAAGAGTTGCAGTCTTATGTTCTTTGTGATTGGTTCTTCTGGGTGTTAGATATTTTTATACTATCTTGTGTCTTTCCCATGAAGTCAAAAACTATTTTATTTTTATATGTTCCCTAGAATAGGGTGGTGAATCAGTTAAGGTTTTGAAGCTAGTGCTTATTTGATGAGTAGTAAACATGGTGGACAAAAGGAAAAATACAAGAGCCTACACAAGAGCCAATCTTGATATACTAGTGTACCTTATCTACCCTAAGGTGGTAGAAAGAACTAGAAGAAAAAGAAAATAGATGTAAATCCCACTTGGAAACCACAGGGTATTTCCTTAGTAAACTCTTAATATCAACCAATGGTAGGGAGAGAATTTTCTTCATTGAGCTCGAAATCAAAAACCACTAGATTCTTAGGAGTATTTAGTACCCCATTGCAAGTTGAAAGGGCTTATTGGGACAAGAATATGTCTCTAATGGAAGATGCATTCCATAGACTAGATGTGATAAATGAAATGTATCATAGGTTAGGATATAATAGTGCAATGGAGAATCTTTTTAATCCCAAAGTAGTGCCATATGTGGAAACAAACCTTATAGATCTAGATGATCTAGCTAATTTAGAGGCCACTTCTATAGATCCAAAAGAAGTATACTCAAAAATAAATGTTTTAAATAAATAGGTTGCTAAAGAAGAAGCTAACATGCTCATTTAGAAAAGGAAAGAGAGAAAACCACCCTAAATGTCATTTTTGAAAGAGATAACTTGCTTAAAAGGATGATTTCCTTAAAGGAGCAAAATAAGAAATTAGAAGAGAGGAATTCTGTCCTCCATATGGATGTCTTTGGAATATATATAGCTTGAGATCTAGGGTTCAAGAACAAGAAAAGTTGCTAAGCCAAAGGGAGGAACCTATCATATCTCTGATCCAACCCTAAAAGCCTATCCAAATAGATCATATAGAACCTACTATCAAGTAGATAGATAAAGGAAAAGGTAAGGTAGTAGGAATCCACATTAATGAACCTTAAGTCATACCAAACAAGCCCTCAAATCTTCCCATGTCTAAGCTAGGAAAGAGAAGGAGGATCTTTCCAAGGAGCTTGAAAAGGTCAAAAATGAAGCTCAAGCAGTAGAAACCAAAAGAAAAGTTCAATTCATCAAGTCCAATTCTATCTTAGCTTTATGGCCTAATTTGTCCACCCAAGTTGTAACTTCTATACTTGCTTGTGGACCAGTAATTTCAAATCAGGTTATGTTTGAGCCTTCCCCTACTTCATCCTCTCTTATTAACCCTCAAATCCCTAGTGTTCCAACTCAGCACTCTCAGAATCATGCTTACAACTAGGCTAATACAGCAAGTACATCTAATGTTGTTAATTTTCAAAAGAAGCCTATATACATGAAAAAATATTGACAAATATCATTTGTAGGGATTCCTAGTTTTCCACATCCCATATCATTTGATTTAAGAGGCAAAGTTGTCAAGTTTTCTAGAAATAATGTTGTTCTTGGTGAGTAACACAAGGGTTTTAATAGATATGTTGAATGATTTTGAAGTTCAACATGAAGATTTAGTAATGAAATTATTTGTACATTCACTGATTGAGGATGTTAGGGATTGGTTTAGAAGATTACCAGATGATTGTATTAGTTCCTAGAATGATTTAGAGAAGTTGTTCAAAGAGCAATATGGAGATAATACTAATTTTGGTTTTATGTTGAATGAATTCAATAATATCAAGAAGAATCCTAATGAATCTACATTTGATTTTAATGAAAGATTCCAAAAGGGAATGTACAAATTGTTCCTGGTCATGAAACTGAATGAAGATGTATGCCTTACAACATACTTTAATTTTTTTGATAGAAAAATAGCTCATCAGTTGAGGGATAAAGAGCCTATAACTTTAAGAGATGCTTTCAAGTTTGTAGTATATATTGAGAATAATAGAAAAGAATCTTGTAAGCTAGGGAAGAGAGATGATCCAATGTTGTTCAATCCTAAGAAAAATAGGAAAGAAAATGATAAAGCTCCTATAGGTAAGAAGCCTAAAGAACCCGCAATACGCCAAGTGTTGGACTTGCTGAAAAAGATGAACCCGAAAACTTTCAACACACAGAAACCTAATGTTGGTGAAAATGCCCTATTGAATAATAACCATTTTAATAGACATCCAAGAATTTAGAATTCCCCCTATGCTACTCAATGGAAAGATGGTAAACCAATTCCTAACTAGACCTAAAATGTAAAAGATAAGGGTACACCAAATCCTTTACAAAGGAGTTTTGTTAATATGAATGATGATGTACCATGGTGCATTATATGTCAATCACCTCACTCTTTAGGTTATTGTGCGGTTGCTCAGTCATTTTTTTTAGATCAAAATGCACAAAATGAGAAAGAAGAAGAAGAAAAGGTTCATGATGATGTAATTTGTAATATGGTTAGCATGTGTGATATTTGAAAGAACCTAAAAATGATATTACAAACTAGAGAATTGCCTACCAGATACATCATTAGCAAGTGTTCTCAGATAATGAAGGTTATGATGAAGATCAGGTATGTGTTACATCTTTTGAAGGTGACCATATAAAATTAAGAATGCCTTCTAAAGAGGAAATTGATAAAATCATTGCAGAGATGATTTCTCAAGTTCATAGTAATTATGATTTGAGAAACAAAATATATAATAATGATGTTGGGAAACCTTTTGGTATATTCATAAAGGATATTACACATAAAATGAAGGATGACAATAAGAAGACAAATATAGAGACAACTAAGGTTAGAGACAACAAGACCAAGAAGTGGGAACATAAGAAGAAAGTTCAATTCCAAACAAATGAGATAGTAAAAGCAACTATACAAGAGAAGTCAAGATTTGATACTATCAAGCACATGATAGTGCCTATTGTCCAAAAGACTTCTATTCTAGATATTATTATAAAGTCCACTATGTTTGAACATATTGATGTGATTTCTATGTTGTCACAGATAACTATCAAAGTGCCTTTGTCTGAATTGTTTAGAACTGATGAGCATAAGAGTAAAGCCTTGTCATTGTTGGGTGGGATAGGAAATAGTAGCACTATTTTTTAGCAAAGAATCATTTAGCAAACCCCAATGGTGGTAGAAGATAGTGGTATTATATCCCAAATTCCTCAAATATTTGTGGATGATTCATCAGTAGCCTATATAGAAGATATTGACCCATTCTTTCTAAGTCTAATTATAAAAGGGAAAACCTTAAAAAATTGCATGATAGACTCAAGAGCCTCTAATACCATTATGCCCTTCAAAGTAATGGAATTGTTAGCAATTAAAGTAGATACTAAGCAAGGCAGATGTAGAGTTATGGATGCTAGGGAAGTACTAGTCATATGGACTATCAATGCATTGCCTTTTAAGCTAGATACATACCCTGAGATAAAATTGACTATGTCAGTCCTTGTAGTTGATATTTGTCCACTACCTGAAATGTTTCTCTCTATTAAATGGAGTGCTACTATGGGAAGTATCCTACAATATGATCTATCCTATACAACTTTTCATATAGGAGATAAAGCTATTAAATTAGACAAAGAGCCAAGGGTCAATCATATTTGGGGAAGACATTTACAAAGATTCTACTTGTTTCTTAGACACTAGTGTCAATGAATTTAGGGTAGAGTTGATTAAAAATTGCTTGATGTAACTGAGCATGAAGTTGAATGTAGTATGGATTCACCAATTTTGTGGACCATGTACTTTGATGGGGCCACTTCTAGAGAAGGTTTAGGGGCATGAGTAGTTTTTATTTCTCCTAAAAAGAATACTTTTAGATATTCATTCATCTTGAATTTTCCTTGTACCAGAACTATAGTAGAATATGAAGCTCTTTTATTAGGATTAAAAGTTGCAAGCCATCATGGAATCAACAAGTTGCATGTCATAGATGATTTAGAATTGGTTATTTCACAAATAAAGGAAACTTATGCCTCAGAAAACATAAGGTTGAAATAGTATAGAAATGTTGTTTGGGATCATATTGAATTTCTTGATGCATTTGGTATCTCTTGGAGGGATTGAAGTCAAAACAAAATGGCTGACCTATTGGCAAATGTAGCAATCAAGCCTAAGGATATGTCATTTACAAGAATTTTATAGATTGAGGTTCAGAATAGGCCTTTAATACTAGATAATATTGAACATTGGCAAGTCTTTAAGGATGATAAAAACATTTTTAATTTCATTCTAAGTGAAGAATAGTATCATGGTCAAGAGTTAAACTGCAGTGATCTAATTGAAATTGCAGATGGTAAGGAAACATTTTTTGGTCAAGAGATCATATAGTTGAAAACTAATAAAGTGCCTAAAGAGTTGGTTGTTCTAAAAAACATGTTTAACAACCAAGATAGGGTGAAGCTTGGAATTAGAGATCACAAACCTCAAGAACTTGAAGAGATAAGCCTAGGTACTACTGATGCTCCAAATAAATTTTACATTGGTCAAAATTTGTCAGCTAAAATTAGAAGACCTTTGATTGATTTGTTGAGAAAACATAGACATGTCTTTTCATGGTCTTATGATGATCTTAAGACCTATAGAGAGGACCTATTCTAGCATGTCATTTCATCAAAATAATGTTAAACCTTTTAGACAAAATCAAAGAATTGTAAATCCCACCTTAGTCCCCAAAATTCAAGAAGAGTTGATGAAGCTAAGGGATGGAGGGATAATCAAACCAATTAGGCATTCTACTTGGGTTTCAAACTTGGTACCTTTCCAAAATAAGAATGGAGATATAAGACTTTGTGTACACTTTAGTAACTTGAATATAGCTTCCCTAAAAGATAATTATGGGTTGCCAAACATGGAGGCTATGTTACAATAAGTAACTGGCTCTGAGTTGATGTCTATGATGGATGGATTCTTAGGATACAATCAAGTCCTAGTGAAAGAAAATGAACAATTAAAAACAACTTTCACAACTCCGTGGGGTACATACATATATGTCAGAATGCCATTTGGGTTGATCAATGTAAGCGAAACTTTCCAAAATGCTATGGATGTGGCCTTTCATGATTACATCAATAAATTTATGGTAGTATACCAAGATGACCTTATAGTTTATTCCAAGAAGGTTGACAACCATTGTAGACACTTGGAAAATATTTTTGTCAAATCCCTTTAATATGGAGTGTCCTTAAACCCCAAGAAATGTACATTTGGGGTTACTAAATGTAGATTACCAAGACATATAATCTCAAAGGATGGAGTAAAGATAGATCCTAAGAGAGTGGCAGCCATTGACAAGGTACCTAAGCCAAAAAATGTGAAGGGAATACAATCTTTCTTTGGGCAGGTTAATTTTTTGAGAAGTTTTGTCATGAATTTTGCTAAGATTAGTAGACCTATTTCAAAAATTCTTTAGAAAGGAACTACTATCAATTGGGAAGGTGAACCTTCACAAGCCTTTCAAGATATTAAGATTGCCATAAAAATGTTCTGGTTCTTAGAATCCTAGATTACACTAAGTGAATGCACATATTCTCTTTTGCATCTTTTCAGACTATAGTTGCAGTCTTATTAGAGAAGAATTAGGAAGGATATGAGCAGCCTATTACATTCTTTAGCAAATATATGCAACCTGCTGAATTGAAATATGAATTAAATGAGAAACAGGCTTATGCCTTAGTGAAAGTTGTCAAGGCTTTTAGATGATATTTGGTAGGTGTCATTGTTATTGTATTTGTACCTAGTGCAGCTATCAAGGACATATTTTCTCATTAGGAGGTATCAGGTAGGAGGTGTAGATGGATCAACAGGATCCAAGAATTTAATATTGACATTTAGATTACAAAATTGGTAAGGGGTCAAGGGTTAGCTAAACTTATGGATCAATCCAACTTGGATGCTAATCAAATAAATTTGGTAATAGACGACCTAAGATCAAATCTATGTGATATGAATCATTGTGAATGGTATATTAATGTTATTCATTATTTACAACATATAGAAGCTCCTTCCCATTTGACTAAAAATGAGAAAAGAAGAACAAAGTTGCAAGCCATTAGATATATCATTGTTGAGAATAATTTATGGTGGAGAAAATTTGGAGGAGTGCTAATAAAATGTGTTGATCAAGAGAAATCAAAATAGGTATTGAACAAAATGCATGTTGGAGTCTATGGTGGACATTATATGGTCAAACCACTACACACAAAGTAACAAGAGATGGATTCTAGTGGCCTTACCTTATCAAAGATGCTCAAGTAATGGTTAGAAAGTGTGATGCATGTCAAATATTTGCAGGTAAACTAAACTTCTCAGGTAACACTCCATTAAAGCCAGTTGAATTTCAAGCACCATTCAAGAAATAGGGGATGGATTTTATCGGTGAAATCTCTCCTAAATCTAGCACTAGTTATTCATAGATCTTGGTTGCTACTAATTATTTCACAAAGTGGGTGGAGGAAATTCCAATGATAAATTTAACTAGCAAGGTTGTTAATAAATTTTTGTTAAATAATATCATTTCAAGATTTGGTTGTCCCTAGAGGATTGTGATAGATAATGTAATGTGCTTTAGATCTAAGGAGTTTATAAAGTTTTGTGATAAGTATGGGATAACAAGATCAGCATCTTCTTGCTATCATCCACAAGGGAATGGACAAGCTAAATCCATAAATAAAAGCTTGTTGAAAGTAATAAAAAGAACCTTGGATGATAACAAGAAGGCCTAGGATTCCAAGTTCCAGCTAACACTATGGGCTAACAAGGTGACTGTGAAGAAAACCATAAGTGTAGAACACTTTTGACATTGTATATGGGATCCAAGCAAGGATGCCTCAAAATAACCTAGTGGGTTTGTATAACTACATTCAAATGTATGATGAAGATATCATTGATGATATGCAACAAAGGTTGGATGAGTTAGTTGGGCTGATTGAGACTAGGAAAGAAGCATCTCTCAGAAATCAAAAATTATAGTTTTAGGTCAAAGCAGTCTATGATAGAAAAATAGTAAATAAGAAATTTGAAATTGAAGATTTGGTCCTCATGTGGATGCTAGTATTGAGGATAAGGGAAAACATGGTAAATTTGATCCAATATGGTTAGGCTCCTATCTAATTAAAGTTACATGGGGAGAGGACTCTTATATTCTGAAGGATCTATTAGGCAATATTCTTGAACTACCAGTTCATGGACAATTCTTGAAGAGGTATTTTTGTTAAAAATACTTTTTTCTTCCATGAACATTAGTTTAGGTTTTTTGTACATTTTGTGAATCCTTTGTGTCTCTTGTATAGCCCTTGTATATATTTTCTTTCTAGTTGTTGTTTCTCTTAGAATTTGTTAAAAAAGAAAGATGGTTAAGTTTGTGGTCTACTTCTCCCAGGGATTATGAGCCTTCATGTAAATTTTTATTTAGTTGTTGTCTCAAGAAAGAGCCACTGTTGACCTATTTTTTCACCCTTGGTCATGTGTTGTACCTCAAATTAAAAAAACCCTAGGATTATTGTCCAAAATTGGTGAGTTTCTATTGAGACCTTACGAATGTTGTGTCCTAGCCCTCAAAAGTAATTAAAATATAATTTCCAAATTTAAATTGCATGAGACATGCTTATCCTAAGTTTTCTTTTTCACAAAGATTACTTTGTTATTTTTCACAAAATAAACCTTTTATTATAGAGCTTTCCCTAAATACGATTATCTTTCTTAAGTATTTTATGAAACATCTTAACTTTAATGGTTTGTTTTGGTTGACTATTGATCTCTCTAAGATTGACAATGAGCACATGCCCACAATGTGAAGATGCATGGTTTTTAAGTGAAGCATGAAAGCACCTTTGTGAGACTTGGCACTTGTTGATGGTGGGTCTTGACTATACCAAAAATATGAAATATTATCAAAGCTTGTTAGTACTTCATCAAATCTTTTTTAGAGTTGTCAATACATGTTAGTGCACGTGCTATTTTCTTGCAATATTATTGGTTAAGCTAAATGTTGAGTTTGTTTCTTACTATCATATCATTGAGTGGTTTATCTTGGGAAGATCAATGGTAGGCATATTACAACTATATGAAAATTCTTGACATTTAAGTAATGTAGGAAAGTGCCAACAAGACATGTGGCAAGTGATGATGTCATGGACCCACTTCTTTGAAAAGCAATAATGTAGTCTGTACTATGGTAGTTGTCAAACACGTTGGCAAAAAGGGAAACATTCTATTGGTTAGTCTGGTTGACTAGATTTTATAAAGGCATGATTTTGTAACACAATTGATCTTGGTAAGATTAATAAGAAGTGCTTACCCACATTATCAACTTGACTGAACTTTAAGCAAAGCAGGGAAATGCCACTCCACGACATGGCAAGGTGGGACCTATTGTAAAGAAGAGTTTTTGATTCATGCCTAGGTGGAAAAAGGTCATGAAATAGAACAAAATAATTGGTTGGATAATAAAAATGCTTGCCAGGTTGGAATGAGTATGCCAGTGGGGTCACATTTTAAAAAGGCTTATTTGCAAGGTTTTAATGATTTTTCATGATCATCGATCTTTGGCAGATTGATGACTGACACTTCATCGCATTACAAAAGTGCTCAGAGTTTAAGTAATGTGGGAATGTGCCTATGCAATGTGTGGAATTTTTAATAATTTTTATTGTAGCTTTTTAATTTTCAAAGGAGGTCATATTATGATTGAGAATCAACGATTAGAATTCAAATTTTACAGTATGGTACAACTTTGAACTGTGCATTACGAACCATGATCAATGCTACCTCATGCGAACTTAATGCTATATTATAACTAGAAAATTCACCATTACTAAGCTAAAAATTTGAAAAATTCTCAAAGCACAAGGGTTTCTAAAGCTAAGGCATGATATTTTCTAGGGTTTCTAGCAATTTGAAGAGTGATTCACATAGAAAATCAGCAAGAAAGAGTGGGTAAGTGTTCTAAAAAAATTCCTAAGAATTGATAAATTGCAATAGTGCTAGGTTGAATCAAGTAAATGATACCTCATTACAAGAAGGCCAAACAGAACAATCACCCTCAATAATAGAAACAAAAACACCAACCATAACTAGTAGCCTGGGGGACCTAATTGATGATGTGGTAGCCAAGGGCTTAGAAATAAATGTTGTTTTAACAGTTCATGATGATGAAAGTGCAAAGCCTCGAGTTGAAGTGACCATGTAGAAATCAAATTCAAACACATCATTGATACACTTGATGGCCACATATTTTGAGGATTTAGAATAATAAAAGGCCAATCATGGAATTTTTGTATTTAAAAAGTGTAACAGAAAAAGGGCCCAACAAAAGAATATTATGATGTAAAGTTTGTTTTATGTTTCAAAATTTTTTGTCTCATATAACAATGACAATTGTAAAAAATATTTTTTCTAAAGGACAGCTATCAGTATTCTATGCCTGAAGCTCGTTGCATCTCACACTATATAAGTGAGATTCCAGGGCTAGAGAAAGGGTTTAAATTGTTGTATAATTTTAGCCTTTACTAAGTTTGTTCGGTCCAATTTTTTTTTATGCAAACCTTGTGATGTATTTTCTTTACCAATATCTGAGAATACATTAATGTTACAATATAGTAATGTCTTTTCTTGAGTCATTTTGAGTTTTCATTTTAATTGTATACAATTTTCAAAGGAAATTAATACAATGATGAACTGTGCTCATATATATTCTTGTTGAGTCTTGTCTCCATTTTTATTACCGAGTTATTTTAAAGTTGTATGAGTAAAGCTTGTCCAATTGAATGCAATTGAATCAAGTTGTATGTCAATTCACTATTGCTTTTAGTTCAAGGAATTAAGCAAATTCTTTAGTGAGATTGATAGGGTTTCCATGGTAATAGGAAGGATATTTGTAAGAATGATTTTTAGTAGGAATTGCTAATAATATTGATTGTAATGAAATCAATTGGATCTAGAAACTAAATAAACTCTAAAAATGGATGAGGCACTAATCTATTGATTCAATATGCAGATCAAAATCAATTTTACTTTATTGTTTGAAGAATGTCAATGTTGGTTAACACTTGTTTGCATTCAACTCCTAAGTCCTAGTTAGCTACTATTGACAGAAATATATATAAATTTGAGAAGAATTGTGACCAAAACTGCTATAAGGGATATGTATTGTTGTGAAATATCATGGAATATCAATTTGAAAATCTTTCATCCCTCAGGTGCACCCACCTTGGTTTTGTAGAGCCTAAAGAGTAGAAAACCTTTATGATTTTGTTGAAGTTGGGTTCAGATTTGAAGAGCAAGTAACTATTTATAGGAGGTAGTTAATCCTTAGGTTATTGTATTCTTTATTATCTAGATATTAAGTATTTTGTTGCTTAATAGTTGAAAATCACCAATACCATTTAAGACCCTAAACCCCACTAATACATTTCCACTTGTTTTTCTAGCAAAATTTTTGACCAAAGGCCATATTAGCCTATGATTTCATCTTTTTTTTTGTTTTTATCCCTGCATTAGTCAAACTTTTGACCAAATGAGGGTTTTATGCTCGAGTTGGTCAAAATTTCCACCTCCCTCAACAATATAACAAAATAATGCTTTTGAGTGGTGGCTTTATTAGTGTAAGAATTTGTCTAAGGGAAAAATTCACCCAGGAACTAAGAAATCAAACACAAGCACATAGTAGACCAAGAGAGAGACAGAGTATGATCAGAATGACAATGTATTCAATATGTCATCATTAATGCCATGTAAAAGTACACTAGGAGTGCATGTATATAAAGGCCTTTGAGATACATCTAGAATGCCTCATAATCAACATTATGATAAGTCATACAACCAAGCACATGTCCACCAGATATGGGTTATCCTCCATTAAGCATGAAAGTATGTGTGATGATGTGAGGATAAGCCTACAAGGGTGTGACACGCAAAACAGTGTTGTAGACACCATGTGCTAAAATAGAGTTGCATACTCCTGTGTTGTCAACATGACAACTCAAAAAAGTGTGCAAACTCCTAAGTGTCTCACAAATAAAAATAATAAAATAATGCAAAATAATTGAATAATGCATTAACCTAAGTAAACTTAAGTGTAATAAGTAAATACTTATGTACACCAACACCCCCCTTAAGTGAAACTTAGGGGAATGTCGTTAAGCTTATGAAACTAGGATAAAGATGCATAATGGGTCCCAGCTACTAGGCCATGTTAGGTACCCATGTACATAATGAAGATGCAAATCTCTCATAAAGTGGGGAAAGAGGGAAAACCTCATGAGGAAAACCCTCCCCCAAAAAAAGAGATAAATAAGGATGCATCGATGGATGGTGTAATCAAGACCCCCCCATTACGACATACATCTAGTATATACATAAGAGAATGAAAGAAGGAAGAGAGATAGAATAGGCTCCCCCCTAAAACAAGAATGCCAACAAGTGAAAGCTGCTCCGATGAAGAAGCTGGTCCAAGAATGTAGAATTGTGTTCCTCCCCTTAGGAAGAAACAATGCCAAAGATACACTTTTGAAGATGTATGTTGGCCTTGAAACCTGCTCAAATATCCTTTTCACTAAACCTATTCAACTAAACCATCTGTCTCCTCAACTGACAAAGAGACCTCCACTAATTGCTATTCACAAGGATCCACAATCACACCAACCTGAGTAGATTGATCATGTACAGAATGGACATGAGGGTCAGAATGAGCCCTCACAACAACTATAGAAGAATCATCATCAATGAGAAGATGTAAGTCCTCAAGTCTGTCTCCCAAGTCAAGTGAAGCTGTAGGTGGAAGATGAGATGTACCATGTTGTGATGAACCTTTCACTGTGGCAATGTAAGCATGCGAACTAGACTGATGTGACCTCTCACTACAACTTTCAATAGAAACCCATGTGTCTTAACTTGTTGAAGCACTATCATTGGTGTCACTATCAGTTTCCACTGTGTATGATGTGTGGAGAGGAGTAGAGGATAAGCTCGGTGAACTTTCCTCAAAATGAACATCCTTCTCCACAAAAATCTCATGTGTCTCTGGATCCATCAGTCTGTAAGCCTTCACATTATCTTCATAACTGATAAAGGTATAAGGCCTAGGTGCCAGTACCTTGCAATTCTTGGAAGATAGGTTTGCCCATGCTGGACAACTAAAGACTCTAAGGTGACTCACAACTGGTTTTCTACCGCACAATGCCTCAAAAGGAGTCTTTCCATCTAAGGCCGGATGAGGAGATCTATTAAGTATGTGAGTAGCACTGCTAATGGCTTCAACTTCAAGTGTAGGATCGAGAGGCTTGGCCTTTATCATGCAACTTGCCATGGTCTTGAGAGTCCTAATCATCATAGCTGAAACATCTGTCTTGTGTAGACTGAATGCTAGTGAGTTATGAAGATCAATCCCCTCAATTCTGCAAAAGTTCTTAAGTCTTTTGTCTATATATCTGTTATCATTATCCACCCTTAGTACTTTGATGGCTTTTCTTGACTTGTGTTCAACATGAGTCTTGAAGTCTTGAAGCTTATGAACCAATTCATTCTTATGATGAAGGAAGAAGACCAAAGTGAAACTCAAAAAGTCATCAATAAATATGAGTATGTAGTTGTCTTGGCTGACTGAAGTCACTGCAAAGGGTCTTACTAATACCATGTGAACTAGCTAAAGAACAACTAGAGATTGAGAAGACTTCCCTTTATCATACTTCTCCTTGAGATTCATATCCACTGAACAAGATGAACATTATCCCTTAGAAAAGCTTATATTAGGTAGACCTTTGACCATACATTTTGAGCAAAGTTGCTAAAGAGAGCGAAAGTCAAGGTGACCAAACCGCTCATGCCATAAGTTGATTTGTGAAGTAGAGTGAGTTACCAAGGCTTGGGAAGGACTCTTAGGTACAAAGTGGGAGAAGGAGTATAACCTCTTGTCATCATTGACTTTCCCCACTACTACCAATGAATCATCTTTGAGACTTCACACTACCATTGAATCTGGAAGGAACTCAACCTTATGACCATCTCCAAGGTGAGTGATTTGATAAACTAATAAGAGATTGGAGCTTAGATTTGGAACATAGTGAACATCTTTGAATTCCCCATCTTCCATTTCTACATGTCCTTTCCCTTCAACTTCTATCTTAGTATCATCTCCCATGAGGATGTGTGGCACCTTTGACTGCTTTAATGAAGAAAAGTCTTCTTTTGAAGAACCCATGTGGTAAGAGGCACCTCAGTCAAGTATCCATTTCGAAGAAGAACTTGAGTTTACCATAAGTGCTTGACCTTTACCTTTTGAAGAGGTTGGAGTAGAATCCTTGGAAGTACCTGGCACTTGAATCTTGTTCTTCTTGAGTAGATTTTCTAACTCATCGATTCTTTTTGTTTTGCAATGATGCTCATCATGATTTGGATTTTTGTAGTATGCACAAAAGAGCTTGTCCTTCTTTTCATTACTTCCCTTCTTGTTTGAAGAAGAACTGAATTATTGAGAGGAGGATTGTTGTGTCTCAAATTGTGTTTTCTACTTCCACTGCTTCTTCTTATTGTTGCTTTTCCCCCCATGACTTGATTTTTGATCATCACTAGCCACCAAGCCTTTGGTCTTTGATGACTTGAGAAGTCCAAAATCCACCAAGTGAGATTGTTCAATAATCAACATGTCTACAAATCCATCAAAGGAAGGCTTCTGGTAAGCAGATCCCATGTTCAACCTATGAGTATTAAAACTTGAAACAAAGTAGGCGTACTCAGAAGGTGGCCTCTTCAAGATGTGATGAATCATCCTATCATCTTTCATTAGATTTCCACAATCTTTTAGAAGTGTCTTATACTCATTGACTTTGATGATGTAATCCTAAATTGTGTCATAATTCTTAGGATCCAAGAGAAGTAGATCATCCTCAATCTGAAATCCCTTTTCTTCATCCACCTTACCATACAATTGTTCAAGTTTGTCCCAAGCTTCTTTTGATTTGGAACAATTTTTAATGTGAAAGAGAATATCTCCATGTATACAACTCCTGATAACACCTAAAGCTTGTTGGTCTTGTCTTTTCCAATCAATGAGTTCTTTAGCATCAGTAGGTTTGGTAATTATACCATCAACATATAGACTATATCCTTTTTCCATTAATCTACTCCATGCAATATCTTTCCATGTAGAATAGTTGCATGAAGTTAGAGGAGGACATTTAAAACCCATGATGCAGAAAATGAAAAGAGCACAATAGAGAGACACAAAAAAACACAATGCACACCCCCCCCTTTCACTCAATCAAAAGACCCCCCCAAAAAAGATGCTTTGGCACTTTATAAGTAGTGCGTTTACAATGGGCCACTTGTCAATATTGAACAAAGTGGACTTTCTAATTTTTCTTTTACAAGTACCTTATGAGGTTGAAATCTATCACTTAAGCACTGTAGCTTAGATTCTAAAAAAGAATCAAAGCTTTACAATGCCAAAGAAGGTCTAATTCTTAAAGTGAGAAATTGGTCCACACAACCCTAGAATATAACTTTAGATCTGGAAAGTAGATGAAAAAATATGCACTTTCAAAAAAAATAAAACCTAAAAAAGTGACCAAATGTGCTCGTACAGAGCTTCTGAAGTTGCAAAACATAGGATTATGTAGGTACAATCACCAAAAAAAGAAATTTCTACAAAATTTGTGCATCAAAACAAGAAAACAACACCAGCACTAGAAAATTCAAGAAATTTTACCAAATTTTTAAAAAAATTGCACCTAAATTAGAGTCTGGATGTCCAAGATATGGGCTCGTGAAGTCAGGCTACCAAACTGAAATGTAATCTGGAGAGGGGTCTAGAGAAAAAATTGTGAGTCTAAATTTGATGGTCAAATGGTCATCACTGTAGCTGGAAAATGCCTGGGAATGACGATCAAATAGCTTTCAATTTTAAGACAGTGTTCTATTGACATCAGCAAAAAATTCTTGCCCTTGAGTGACGTGGTAGATGAGATGTATGTCCTTACTATACAAAAAACACACATGTCAAATCATACAATGATGTGGCACTACTCTCCAGTTCCATGGGTGATGTGGTAGTCTAGGTTGTCACGTAGCTGAAGGAGACTAACATGTCAAATGTACGTGTCAATGTCTTTGACTATACCCGGTGGGTTTTGCACAATGCTTATGTGTCAATGTGTTTGCCACGTTAGTGACTGCATCTGCTGTGCTATCCTATTTATGTCCACATGGCAAGTAGATTATGGGTGGGAGATTAAAACTCACAAGCGGTAAAATTCTTTTCAACGAGCCAAAAATCATAGGTGCCCGAGGATCTTAGCACCAGGAGCTGAAATATTCCCTGTCAGAGGTCATACATGTGCCAGGAAGCTATCACCATAGCCAAAATCATGTACTAGAGTGGGAGTAGAGAATAGGGTGCTGGAATCTCTGATACAATGCCAAGAAATTCCTATCACATGCTTTAAAAGTTGAATAGCGACCGTCAGAGTCTCAGGATTTAATCCCACATTCAATGGGATTAAGCACTATGCACTTTATAAAAAGAGAAGCCCATGACACTCTAGACAAAGAGGTCATCGAAGTTTCGAGTGCACCGATAATGTTGATCTTGCCATTTTTTGAGGGCTTGGAGGGGGCCGAGGAAATATGTCATCAAAAATTTAGAAGTTGTTCCCTTCGGTTAAGAGGGCACTCGCCATATTTAGTAGTGTGATTCCCAATTTAATAAAATGCCCACAGATTTAATAAAATTCCCCTGCGCCAAATTAAAAAACCTCCAAAAAATGGGATTTGCGGTGTCACTACCTAGGTTTGCTGAAAAAAATTTCTCTGCTAGGAAATAAATTCTAAAAATTTGCACAGAAATATGACAAAAATACAGAGAAAATAGAGAAAATACAGATCCAAATTAAAATTGAATTACAGATCTAAAAATGATGACCATACCCAAGCCACAAATCGAGGCCTCTGGGTTCCAATTTGCTAAAAAAAAAATCCTCGTGGTCGACTTTGGGCCAAGGTAGGCATGTTCATAGTTGATTTTTACTGGTTCAACATTTCGGATGCAATGGCAAGGTCAGATCTGGCTCTAGACACTCCCAATTTTTGCAGTATTCTAGATTTAGGTTGAGGTGAAGAAGCAAGTGTGGTCTTGAATGGCTATGTGATGAGAAAATATCTAAGTTGCTCTAATACCATGTAAGAATTTTCTTAAGGGAAAAATTCACCCAAAAACTAAGAACTCAAACACAAGCACATAGTAGACCAAGAGAGAGAGAGAGAGTATGATCAGAATGACAATGTATTCAATATGTCATCATTAATGCCATGTAAAATTACACTAGGAGTGCCTATATATAAAGGCCTCTGAGATACATCTAGAATTTCTTGTAATCAACATCATGATAAGTCATACAACCAAGCACATTTCCACCAGATATGGGTTATCCTCCATTAAGCACGAAAGTATGTGTGATGATGTGAGGATAAGCCTACAAGGGTGTGACATGAAAAATAGTGTGTAGACACCATGTGCTAAAATAGAGTTGCATACTCCTATGTTGTCAACATGACAACTCATAAAAGTGTAAAAACTCCTAAGTGTCTCACAAATAAAGATAATAAAATAATGCATTAACCTAAGTAAACTTAAGTAAGTGTAATAAGTAAATACTTATGTACACCAACAATTAGCATTAGCACAGACCATGGTTTCATTCAAGTTTAACATTAAGGTCTTCATGTATGAGTAATATTGGTGATTTTCTCATCTTTTTTCTTTGCATAGATTAGCCATCATAGGTCATTACTTCATGTGGGCATATCTAAGTGCACTAAGTAGAACTCCTTGGACATGGGTCTAGAGCTAGAGGAAGGCTCTAGTTTAACTATGAATTCCATTGGTTTAGATTCCTCTTCTCTTCCATTGAAAACCTTTATGTGTATATCTACCTTGGAAAGGAATATGAAAATGAAATGGTACAAGTTATTCTAGAATTTATTTTCTTTGTTCCTCTTACATATCTTGGATAGAGTAATTGTGTACTATGTTCTCTACCCTAGCTACTTAGACAGAATACACTTTAGGAAAGATAGGGAACTATGCCTACATTAAACAAGAAAAAAATAACCAAAACCCTCTATTCTTTGGCAACTTGAAGTGCAAAAATTTCTCTATTTCAACCTAAGTTTAAATTAGGATTGTTATTTGATAATTAACGGGATTCATGAATTGTTTTTTTTTTCCCTGATATGATGGTAATTATTGGATAGAATTTTAAGGAAGTCTAAGAAAATTGTTAAAGTTTGATAAAGAATTCAGAAATTTAGAGAAATATGCCCAAATAATAGAGTGCATTCCTCCATTAGTTCCTCTTCTTTCCATTTCTTTTCCTTTAGACACATTGATATGGGGTTCTTGTGCACTTTTTTCCCAATTTAAAATGCATTACGTCTTACTTTGTTGAGGTCATTGTTTAGTTCAAATCCTTAAATTTTTTTCTAATTGCATATAAACAAATAAGTTTTGCTAGTGGTCATATGATATTTTTCGAGATTTTAAATAAGGTTGCATCTGACATTTCATACTATACCTTCTCTAATTGATAAACAAGACTATCAATTTGTATGAACTCTACACATTGTTTGTTTTGAAACACCCAAATCATAACTAGTATCAAGTCATAACCTTGCAGCTATAGAAATATGCTAAGGCATAAACATATCTTATTTATAGTGTAGATTTTTTCACTCATAGCTTAAACTCCCTTTTTTAATTGGATATTACTGATACATCTTTTTTTATTTTAAAATTTCACATTTCTTCAATACATTTGAATTACAAAGTTTGACTATTTTTCATCTTGTATTCAAATGTTACATCTCAAATGTTTCATCTTGTACTATGAATCATTCAACTATTTACCATCTTTTCTATTATCATATTGTGTTGTTTTTTTGGTATGGGGTTAATTTTTTCTTGCAATTAGCTAAATTAGGCAATTTATTATTTTATGTATTTCTTGGTATGGAGTTTTCTCTCTTGATTTTTTGTCGATAAAAGATTTGGGTCATGGCTAATTTTTCCTTCTCTAGGTTTTCTATGAGGTGTTGTATTTTTTGAAGAGCTATAATTTTGTTGAGCTATGAAGAGTCATCTATATCAGTCATGACTTCAAAACCCCTTGTTAAGACATGATAGAGGTACTTGGGCTAGTTTTAGTATTGAATGAAGATTTTGTATGGATTCTATAGACCAATAAATAATTGAATTTGAAATTATTTCTATCGTGCAAGTGAGAGGTATGGTTTTTATATTTTGTGCATGGATTTGGATGACTTTGACTATAAAAACTAAGATCTATATTTAAAAAGATCCAACCACCGTACTATTTCTTATGAAGGATACAAAGAGTTTAAAAGATATAGATATACCTATATCAATAATACGATTGCTAATTCTAGAAGGTATGTGCTTCTTTTCCATTATTACAATATTGATTGCTATCCTGGAAATGATTTAAGTAAATTCTATTTTACTTCATATTGTCTATATCATTGAATATGGTTATAGTTATTAAATAATTCCCCCTATTTCAATGTGAATTAATACAAAATCACTCTTAAATGATTCTTTTATAATATGAGGACTTGTGACTATCATATATGGTGTGAAATGTAGAGCCAATTCCTCATATTCTTGCACACGTGGTCAAGTTGTTGAGCCCTCTGCATTGGTTGGCTTGATAAAAATGTTAAAATATATATGGAATCTATACTATCTACAATAAGTTGCCAAGAATTAAATTGTAAACTAAGGCAACAGCTAACAATAGAGTGCATGACATATTAAAAATGGTTCAATGCCTACTTATCACTAAACTCATAGTCACTCAAATATTTATTATGAGAAAAACTTTGAATTCTAGTTATGACTCTTAGACTCCTTAAAATACAATAGATGAACCTTTTTTCTACTGATACCTTTGTGTTATGTTATGGCATGAGTGTACTTGATGTCATTTTATAAATTACTCATTTCTCATTAATAGAGAATGCTATGATCACATGTTGTTAAGTTAAAATAAAACTTATAATGTTGGTTATAGATTAAAATGTGGCTTCCCTCCCATGAAATTTGAACATCTTCATGTATAGAAAATAATGCATCAAAAATCACTTTATACAATTTAGAAAAACTTTTGCTTCTATTTTTGTTTGTAATTAAGTATTGATTATACACCAATGTAAAGGATTTGGAATATATAGTGCACATAACTCTTGTTTAGGTATGATTATCATTTGAACCTCTTCTACTAAGCTTTTGGTATACAATGAGCACTAAATGGATTTACATGATTATATTTAACATTGTCATGTACTTGCACATTATTAGTACCCAAAATTCTTGCTAAATCTTGAACTCTATTCTTTAACTTTATTGGTGCTTGATGATAAATCCCTTGTATAAAAATTGCTACTTGTTTTTATTACAACTTCTACATTAACATGGGCTAATAGTTTATATAACACTCTACCTGGTTAATGGGAATTAAATGTAATCTCATGTTTCTTAGAATAGACAAGGAAGAACACCATGCTTAATGATATAGACTATAATACATGCAATGAATGTATATATACATCTTTAAGAATTGCATACTCTTAAAGGTTTTCACCCTTTTATTAAAGGTTGGTCCCTTGATGTTGTGTAGTCCACATAGGTTGTTCATAATTAGTTGTATAATCTTCTTCAACATGTTTCCATTATAAGGTGCAAGAAGAGTTGTTATTCATATGATTTAACTATGACAAGAAGTGTTCATTAATCTCACATCTTTAAAAAGATGCTCCATTAATTTTTTTGGACCAAGGAAATCATCAAGGTTTGCAAATCCCAATTCAAAAATGTCTAGTTAGACTAGTCCACTCTTGAAAAAATATGAATCTAGTTCTTCCATGTTAGGACATCTAAAGCTAAATTTGTTTTAGGAAAAAAAATTCTAGCATTACATTCTATTAGAAATATAAGAGGAGTAATTGAGAGGGGAGGGGTGAATGAGTTACTCCAAAAATAAATCTCAGATCCCTTAGATGTTAGTACAAAATAATTTTGTCAAAACTTAATTCTACTGATGCTCAAAACAAAGAAATGATGTAACTTGGTAATTACTTAACATGCAAATATTAAAATGTTATTTGTGATTATCATTACTTTAACTTAGTTGTAAGCACATAAAAGAAATAGCATGAACACATTTGACACCAAAATTTTAACTTGAAACCCAATTTGGGGAAAACCACCAATTACAACTAGATATTTTTTTCACTCTTTTCAAGTGAGCCTTGTAGCTAACCCTATTAAAGGTTACAAAACACAGAATTAGGTGTGACCCTATTATAAGATTTAATCACCCTATTAGGAGTGGCTTTGTCAGAGATCTTTAAACAATTCAATAGAACTACCACCTTGTTAGAGGATTTATAAATGGTTGTTAAGAAAACTATGTTAAGATATTTAGAACACTACTACAATGGTTAGAGAGTAACAATGAGATGACCTGATTTGGCTACAACTGAATTGCTGATTACAGATCTCAATTCTAGATTGTACTTGATCCTTCTTGATCAAATGTATCTTTTTAGCTCCACAAGGATATTTTTCTTATCCTTCTAATTTTCTTCCTCTTAGCATCATCAAATCACACATACACTCCTCACACTTCCGTCCTTTCAAATTCTCAACTTGACCTTTTATTTAAACCTTTCATATTGTCAAGTCAGCTCAAATACAACTTAGAATAATTAATGTTCATCTTCTCAGTTGAATAGAAGCAATAAATTAATTAATTGAACTTAATATTACAGAATAAAAAAATCCTTTATTAGCTAGCCATGCTCTATAAATACTAACTCAGAAACAATTTCCCTATGTTAACCAACTGAACTCTGTCAACACTACATACTTAAAAAGTTCCTTTGATAACTAAGTGAGCTCAGTCAACACTAGTTCTATCCCATTTTTCCTTCATTAACTGAGTGACATTGGTTAACACTCATCTTCTACATACTTTCCTTTGACATCCAAGTGAACTCAGTAGATACTACATTCTAAACTAGGAAAACTCTAGATTTCTTGGTAGACACAGAAAACTATCTCCACTACCCAAGTGAACTTGACATAAACTAACTAATAATGATATGACATTTTTTGTAACATTAAAGATAATACACAATTAATCAATTGTTTCAACAATCTCCCTCTTTGGCATTGATGGCAACATAACATGTCATATTACAATGAAATTTTTGGAGCAAGAATAAAATAAGGAACATATTCTTAGTTTCTTCTAATTCTTATCCATGAGAACTCTCTCTATTAGTATGAACTCTTGCTGACTTTAGTTTCTCCCTCTTTCAGAAAACTTTTTTCTACTAGATCTTTTCTACCTAATTCATTCTCCTTCTTTGACATCTCTTCACTATGACAACAAACTTCTCCTTCTATATAAATTTTTTATGAGATATGATAGTAAAATTATCCCTCTTTGATAATGCATGCCAAAGACAATGCTTGATGAAAGTCAATGTACTTTAAGTATTGATTTATTTGCAATATGCCCTTGTCAATATGGCATCAATTAATTGATCTTCAACATGCTTTGATAGGTGAATCACTAAACTTCATTTAGTGAGCTTTAGATAGGGGAATGACCCCTAGCTTACCTCTTAGATATGGAAATGCATCCTTAGATAATGGCTTGGTGAATATGTCTAAAAAAATTTCTTTTGTGTTCACATATTCCAATCTAACTTCTTTAGCTTGCACCAATTCTCTTAAGAAGTGATATTCTATAGCAATGTGCTCAGTTTTGGTATGCATCACTAGATTCTTTGGTATATTAATTACACTGGTGTTATCATAGTATATAACTACTGGATCCTTGATCTCTACCTTCATACTTGTCATTAATTGTTTGAACCAAACAATGTTAGAACAATTAATTGTTATTGCCACATATTTTTCTTTTGTTATGGATTGAGAGATACAATTTTGTTTCTTGCTTGTCCAAGACACTAGTCTTTTATTGAGAAAGATTGATCCACCACTAGTGCTTTTTCTATCATCAATACTTCCTACCTAATCAGCATTAGTGAATACCTTTAAGTCCAAATTTCTCTTATTTTGTACCATAAGCCATATTCTTTAGTACCTTTCAGATATCTCATGATTCTCTTGATTGCCATCATGTGATTTTCTTTGGGATTTGTTGAGAATCTTGCCACCATATTGATTGCTAATGTAATATTAGGCCTTGTATGCATACATACTATAATTTTCTCATCATTAATCTGTATTTGGTCTAATCTACCTCTTTGGAATCATCATTTTTGAAAAGCTTGTGTCTAGTAGACATAGGGGTTCCAACTAGTCTTGAATCTTCCATTCCAAATATTTTTAGTATCTCCTTGATATATTTTGATTGAGTAATGTATGTACCATTTTTGTTCTATTGAATTTGCAATAATCCAATAAAAATTTATCTCTCCAAACATAGACATCTCAAATTCCTTACTCATTTCTTCTAAAAATGACTTGCACAAGTCATCATTTCCTATGAATAATGTGTCATCAAAAAATATTTCTACCAAAAAAATCTTCTTGTCTAGTCCTTTAGTATATAGACTATTGTTATCATTTGTTCTTTGAAAACCAATCTATACAAAGAAATTATGAAGTCTTTCATACCAAGCTCTCAGAGCTTGCTTGAGACCATATAATGCCTTGATTAATTTGTAGACCATGTCTCTTTTGGTAGGATCTAAAAAATCTTTTGGTTGTTCAATAAAAACTTCCTCATCAAGAATTCCATTCAAGAATATAGATTTAACATCCATTTGATAAACTTTAAATCCTCTATAAGCTAAATATGCAAGTAAAGTTCTAACAACTTCTAATCTTGCAATAGGGGCAAAAGTTTCACTATAATCAATACCTTCCTGAGAATAACCTTTACATACCAACCTTGCTTTGTTTCTAGATACTTTTCCATCTTCATTTAGCTTGTTTTTGAACACCGCTTTGTGCCAATTACATTTTTATCCTTAGGTCTAGGAACAAGAATCCAAGTTTTGTTCTTCTCTATTTATTCTATTTCGTCATTCATTGCTTCAACCCAACTCTCATTTTCCAATGCATCTTTAATATTTCTAGGTTCAAATTCACCAAGTAAACATGTACCTTTTAATTTTCTTCTTATCATTATTCCACTTGAATTGTCTCCAATGATTTGATCAAGTGAATGGTGCCTTCTGACATATCTTGCTAACACAGGTTCTTTGGATTTACTAATTTTATTATGAACTTTAGTGTCAAGCTTAGGTTCCATTATCAGTGACTTGGGTCCATCAGACTTAGTTTTCTCTTGAGGTAGCTTGGTGGCTTCTAACTATGACTCAAGTTGCACTATCTACACCTTGGTAGCTATTGGATATTTTGGGGACTCGAGAGGTGGAGCCTCCTTTCTTTTTGATAGATTTGGAAGGGTATCAAGTTCATAGTAAATAAATCTTCTATAATCCTCAGGTTCTTTATTGCTTTCTTCTTCACTCTTTTCTGCAAACTAATCAATTCTTACATGTGCATTTTCTATGATTTTATGAGTGGACAAATTCAAACATTTGTATGCTATACTTTTGCAAGAGTATCCTAGAAATATGCCTTCATCACCTTTGACATCAATTTTTTTTTTTCTAGATTCTTTCAAGATATAACATTTGCTACCAAATACTTTCAATTAACTTACATTAGGTTTGTAGCCATACCATAGTTCATTAGGAGTTTGATTTGAGTCTTTCTTCAATTGTACTTTGTTCAAGGTATGAACTGCAAAGCTGATAGCTTTCTTCCAATATTTGATTGCAACATTCTTTTCTATCATTAATGTTCTTGAACAATCCATGATGAATATGTTCCTTCTTTCAGCTACCATTCTTCTCTAGTGTATCAAGGGCTGATACTTTTCTTTTAATTCCTTTTTCAATGTAGAATTCATTGAATTCATTGGATATGAATTCACCATCTCTGTCTGATCTTAAGAATTTTAATTTCTTTCTCTACTCTTGCCAAGTAGCACTTGAATTTTTGAAAAGCTTCATATTTTTCTTTTAAATACATTAAAATCATCATTCTAGAATAATCATCAACAAAAAGAATTAAAAAAATTCTCCACTATAACTATGTATTCCAATAGGTCCACATAAGCCTGTATGCACAAGCTCTAAGACTTCTTTAGAATGATAGTTTTTACTTTTAAAACTAGTCTTTCCCATCTTATCAATTTGGCAATTTCTGCATAGATCCATATTAGGTTTCTTCAAACTAGGAATACCTCTTAGTCTTTTGTGTTTTCTCATCTTAACCATATTAGAAAATTTTACGTGACATAATCTTTTGTGCCATAACTAGATTTCTTCTATTTGAGAAATAAAACATTAACTTTCACTAAGATCAAGATAAAGTAGGTTACCTTTTGTTTTCTTGCCAAATCCAATCATATTTCCTTTACCATCTAGCAGTTTGGCCTTTCCATCCATAAATTGTACCTTGAATCCAATGTTATTCAACTATGCCACACTTAGTAGATTATTCTTTAGTCCTTCAACCCAATAAGCATTATCACATACAAGTTTATTGGTCAAAGAGATAAAACCTCTTCATTTTATCTTACAAGGTTAATTGTTTCCAAATCTTACACTACCTCCATCATAACATTCCATGCATTCAAACTTTTTTTTATCTCCAATCATATGATGTGAATAGCCATTATCAATAATCTATGTATCATTTTTGTTAACATGAGAGATAAGTGCCATCTTATCTCCTTCATCATCAGATTCATATTTTACAACAATATATACCATTTCATCTTCACTATTATCCAAATCTTTAGCCATAAAACAAGATTTCTTACCTTTTTCTTTGTAGTTCTTGTAGTTTTTGAATTCCTTCTTGCCTTTTTACTTATTACTTTTCTTCTCATCCTTGTTTTCTCTATTTAGACACTTAGCAACAATATGACCAACTTCTTCACAAGAAAAATAGATTAGAGGAATCTTGTCTTTGTACTTTCCTCTACCTTTGGAGTATTTCTTTGCAAGTAGGGCTTCAACAATTTCAAGATCACTATTAGAGATTTTTTTTGTTTCTTCTTCACTTCTTGATTGATTAACCTTTGATTTCTTTCTGTTTTCTTTGAGTGAGAGTTTGGCTTCAAATGTAGACTCAATATTTTTGGAACTAGAAACATAGTTATCATAGTTATCCCACTCAAAAGCTATTAATCGTCCAACTAGAGCATCCAAAGTTATTTGGTTATTTGGATCACATATCATTTCTTGAATGGTCGATAATCTAATTGCATAAATAGGAAGAAGATTTCTAATTACCTTGCTTACAATTTTTTTGTCATCAATTTCTCCTCTAGATGCTTTGATTGTGCTCACGCTTTCTTTTATTCTTTCCACATATTTTGCAATTTTTTCATCTTCTCTCATTTTCATCTAATCAAAGTGACCTCTGAGACTTTATACTTTGGCTCTTCTTACATTGTCATCACCTCCATGGATGTCTTTCAATTTGGTCCACATTTCATGTGTTTTTTTGCAATCTTTTACTTCATCAAATTCAACATAACTGAGACTACATGCAATATCAATCATCATTATGTTATGATTCTTCTTCTCAGTAATGTCATCAACTGATAATATTCTAGTGGGAGTCATTTATTCAGAATCAACATATTTACAACCTGAATCATTTATAGTAGCTAAAAGTAATCTCATAAGTCCTTGCCATGCTACAAAGTTGTCTTTGTTCAACTGTAGAATCTCTCTTCTGTAAGACATCCTAATCTTTAGCTTAGATCCTTGAAAAATTTTCAGCAAGCACCAACATCTTTTATACCAATTTTTGGAAATATAAGAGGGGTAACTAAGAGGGGAGGGATGAATTAGTTACTACAAAAATAAATCTCAGATCCCTTAGATGTTAGTACAAAACAATTCTATTGATGCTCGGCAAACAAAGAAATGATGTAAATAAGTAATTATTTAACATGAAAATCTTAAGATGTTATTGTGATTATCATTACTTGAACTTTTTTGCAAGCACAAAAAATAAATAGCATAAACACATGTGACACCAAGATTTTAATGTAGAAACCCAATTTGGGAAAAACCACCAATTGCAACTAGTTATTGTTTTCACTCTTCTTAAGTGAGCCATGTTGCTAACCCTATTAAAAGTTACAAAAAACACTATTAGGTGTGACCCTATAGAGGATTTAATCACCCTATTAGGAGTGGTCATGTCAAAGGTCTTTAAACAATTCAATTGAACTACCACCTTGTTAGAGGATTTACAAATTGTTGTTAAGCCAACTATATTAAGAGATTTAGATCACTACTACAATGGTTAGAGAGTAACAATGAGATAACCTAATTTGGATACAATTGAATTGCTAATTACATATCTCAATTTTGGCTTGTACTTTATCCTTCTTGATTGAATGTATCCTTTTAGCTCCATAAGGATATTCTACTTATTCTTCTAATTTTCTTCCTCTTAGCATCATCAAATCACACATACACTTCTCACACTTTCATCCTTTCAAATTCTCAACTTGACCTTTTATTTATATCTTTCATATTTTCAAGTCAGCTCAAATACAACTTAGAATAATTAATGTTCATCTTCTTAGTTGGCTAGAACTAATAGATAAATCAATTGAAATTAATATTCCAAAATAATAAAATCCTTTGTTAGTCGACCTTTCTCAGTAGACACTATCTCATAAATGGCTTTCCTATGTTAACCAACTAAATGTGGTCAACACTACATACTTGCAAAGTTCCTTTGGTAACTAAGTAAGCTTGGTCAACACTGGTTTCATCCCATGTTTCCTTCATTAACTAACTAACCTTGGTTAACACTCATCTTCTGTAGAGTTTTCATTGACACCTGAGTGAACTTGGTAGGTACTACTTTCTAAACTAGGAAAACTCTGGATTGCTCAGTGAAATAGAAAACTACCTCCACTACCCAAGTGAGCTTGACATACATTGACTAATCATGATATGACATTTTGCGTAACATCAAAGACAATACACAATTAATCATTTGTTTCAACAACATTCTAGATTTTGGATTTTCTACAAGGTATATGTGCCACAAACATTATATTTTGGATTTTCTATAGGGTATTTGCAGTGAAAACAGGTAATATGTTTCCTAATCTAAATATTAGTGTGTTGATATCTTATAATTATTTTTTATAATGTGGGTAACTATAAATTTTCAACAATACTTTATCATTTTCTCTATTCTAGGTTATACAAAATATAAAAAAACCTTAATTTAATTTTTGCTCTCACTGCTTATGATTTTTTCTATTGCCACAGAATCCCTCTTTGGTCTTTAGGGCCTATTTGTCCTTGTTTGTGTTGCATTGGATCTCTGATGGTTGGTGTTGCATTGGATCTCTGTTGGGTAAGTACAAATTTTTTATAATCATTTATCCTTTACTCTATTTTATTATTTAGGTTATGCAAGATAATAGACCCCTTTATTACTTTTGAATCATATTTTCCAAGCTATCCCATGCATTTTATTTTAAGCGTTGCATTAGTTACCCCTTTCTTCTTTGCACTATAAGCTCAAAATTTTCTATAGATTTTCTGTACCATATTTAAAATGGTATGTTCATAATATTGATCCTCTTCATGCTTGAAGTTATTCAATGTATATTCTTGTTTTTCTCTTCATATATATTCTTCTAGGAATTCACAAGTTGTATCTTCCAATACTATCACCCATACACAGTGCAGACCAATAATGTGGAAATAACTTAAATAGAAGTCACTTGAGTATATGTCAAAAGTTATGAAAATTATACCAAAATATATAGTATCTTTTTCTCTTCTAAGATTATAATTTTTTTTTTAAATATGTTTGCAAATTGCCACACAGCACAAAATTCCCTAAACTAGTGGAGAAACATTCAGTACCCCAAGACCAACTTGAAGCTTATATCTATACACAAGGAGCTCCCATTGAATGGATATAGATCTATTTTACTTTAGTAACTTTTACTTTCTATTTTCATAGTACTGTTTGTATGGTTAGAGAAAGGGTGCAAGCCCCTTTTATGGAGCCTACTATAAAAAATCCAATTAGTTAAACTTGACCTTCTCAATTTCTCTCCATAAATAAAACTCTAGCTTTTAGTTTTGAAAGATTCTAGCCATCTCTGCCAAATGGTAGTGATTTACTTCTATGATATCAATTCAAATTTCTATATAGCTCTTAGGACTGCATACATATATCAAAATCCAATGCATGCTTGAACTATTGTGATATGTTTATTTATATCAATTTTCATACTTAAATCTATAGTACACTACAATAAGAAAGAATAAATATGTAATAATGTTGTGAGGAGTTATGAAGAAGATAGCATCAAAATTTTCAAATTCTATAGAAAAGCCCTTACATTTTGATCAAGAATTTCTTGACAATAGTTTGTATGTATTTTTTACAAGGGGCTTTTCAAGAAGATCACTTGAAGTAATTACTAATATAGAGTATGAGAATATGTCTATGGAAAAATTTAAGTACAAATAGGTTTATTTAAAGTTTAAATTATCATAGAAACCTTTCTATGAATAAGAAACTCGCAAAGTACAAATTGAAGTGCAATTTCAAAAAAGAGAACAAGAAATGGATTATAAAGATCAATAGGGTTGGATTAAATATCTTACTTCCACATGAACTAAACATCACCAATAGACCTCTTATTTAGATTAAGCAAGGTTCTCAAATACTATTACCTCTTGAATCAATGTGCTCATATAGGGGGGGTCATTGAAAAGAGTAAATGCATCCATCCCTTTGTGCAATCACTGTGTAATTACAACACTTTCAAGGGTGATGTTGAATCCATAAAATTATGTTGTTCCAATTCCAATCAATTGTTAGATTGAAAGTTTTCTAATTTTACATAGTATAGTATACTCTATGTGGATTTTTTCCCTATATTCTAGCGCAAAAATTTCCTTGTAATCTGGGTATTTTACAAGTTGCAGTTTGGGCAGCATGGAGTTTCAATTATCAACATCGTTGACACATGTTACACTTACATTTGGCATGATCTTTATTTTCTCATGGGCCTTAATTTTTTAGCTTATTAGAGGTGTTTGGGTAATATCTTTAGAGCAACGTATACTTCTAATCAAGTTGTTTATGGTGTTAGGCATGAAGTATGTAGTTCAAGTGAAAACTAGACATCTTCATAATCAAAGAGTGGCTACTATCAACCAAATAGTCCCAAATCTAGACTAAGAAAGGTTCACACATAAGTGATCTACTATAAGAAACTAAATTATTAGGTTCCCTATATTTAGTAGTATAATTTCTTGAGCATTTAATATTTGAATCATAGCATATGGTTAGAATCTTATAATGATTGCCAGATTGTAATGTATTACATATAATTACAATCAATGAATTCATCCTATCTTGGTTACTAACTCTATCATAGTATAAGGTATTTTCTTATATTGCATCCATTTATCTAATTTTGGCATTGCAAGAAGTAGGGAAGCTACAATGTTTAAGCATCCAAGATACACAATCTCTTAGTTTGTCAATGTGAGCTAGTTGGTGGTGCAGGAGCACTTAGGTAGGCTAGTATGAAACCTAGGGCTTTTTTTTTGCTTGTAGTGATGAGTATCCACATTACTAATCTAATAAGTTTTTTAGGAGAGTTTGCAAAACCGAAAATGGCCAAGTTGCTAGAAAGTGCAAAATGTTGTCAACTAGGTGAATTAGGTTTTAGAAAGGGTAAGATGGTCTACTAAGGTTCCCATGGCCTTGGGTATGTTATTTGAGATCCTTTAATGTATATTATATGTCCACTTGGTATTTAGAACAATTTTGGAGGTCTAACTCCAATTTGGGAAAATGTTTCTAAAATTTTTTATATAAGAAAAATAGGTTTTATAGGGATCCCGAAACCCTCAAGTTAAAACATTTCAAATGGCTGATAATAAGCAACAAAAGCCTAGCCAAAGAACAACAACCAACCAAAAGGCTAGTACAATAGACAAGAAAAAAGTTAGTAGAATTGATAAACAAAAATCTAACTATCAAAAAACTATAGTAGACTAAAAGTCCAAAAGATAGGAAGAGAAAAACTATGTTATTCCTCTGTCTTTCTCTCGAGCTCCTGCATCATTTCTACCACTTCATAGGCTTTGTGTAGCTCCTCAACAATCTAATCCTAATTCTTCTAACCTATTTGATCCATGCTATTGAAGTTAATATTTGTCATCATATCCTCTTCCATTTTGTCTCTTGCTCTATCCTTTTCCTCATTTTCACCCAATAATCCTCTAGCTTTCAGCATTCCGGCAAGGGAAGAGATGTTATCATTTATAGAGTCAAAATGGAAATCATCTTGTTAGCTGGATTATGATTATAATTTTCAAAATTTTGAATTCTTTTTTCTACCAAGCTGAGATGCTCCCCCTGTTCATTCAAATTACCAGAATCAAGCTTCTTTCTTTTGTTCTCTAGTTGACCCATTCTTTCTTTGAACTCCTCCAATTGATGGTATAGCCATTTTATTGACCTAAAATTGTCAAGCATACTATTTCTAGCATTATTAAGTAAATTCATGCTAGTTTCCCTTGCATTATCTGTAATGGCCACCATGGCCGAATCAATGAAATCCCCCATTTGGATATGCCCCTTCCTTTCTTCAAGAATTTGGGGGTTCATAACCTCCCTGACAATACCCATTTTGGAAGTTCTAACATTGAAATGTTTCCAATTCATGTGTCTGTCTTTAATTACCACCTCTCCACCCTCACCATCATTCTTCTCCTTGTCTTGTTACTAAGAATGAATAGGGGAAAGAGGAATGGTAGAGATCTCTGACCTAGAATCCAAATTCCCCTTAGAGTCCTTCTCTTTAGTCCTCCTCTACCTTTTAGCCACTAGCTACTCCTTCTTATAATCCTCATCCTCTTCATTCTCATCATCAATGTTCATATCCTCCCCTTCTTTATTGTATTCTTTATCTCCCTGACTTCAAGATTTCAGCCCTAGCCCTCTAGGAATTTTCCTGCATGGGGTTTTTTATGATGAGGGTTATTTCTTCTCCAAAGCCTTGGCCTTCTTTCTAGATGAGGTGTTAACTTCTTCATCCTCTAAACTAATACTCTGAATATCGTCCATGTTAGATGAGAATATAGAGCTTCCCATATCCATAGAAGCATCCACAACCTAGATGAGGGTTTTGCTTATGTTTTGAGCATTGAAATTCTTGTATATTAGAACTAGTAACCCCTCATGTAGGGCCAAATTAGCAGAGGGCTTCTTCTTATGCCCAGAAATACCTTACACATGGAAGTATATAAATATAAATGGAAAGAAACCTTGACACCATAGTGAAAATGATTGAGTAAAACAAAATGGTGTGTTTTTAATTGATCAAATCTAGTGTCCGAAGATATATACTCTATAATAGCCTTCAAAATATAGCTCCATAACTTCTTGATAGAATCCATTTCGTAGTAAGTTTCACTCTTAACTTGTTCCTTTCTCTCCTCAATATTATTTGCAAAGTACTTCATAGCATTCACTGGCACCTTCTTATCTCTATAAAACTTCAACCCCTCTATGGGAATTTTAGCTACATGAGTGATAATATCCTCAGTCACCTGAAATGAAATCCCATCCACTTTAACCCTCCCATTTTTCCAAGAATTTACCATACTGTTAGTGATCGCAAGGTAAAATCCAATGGAGTTTAGCAATATAACTGGGTATATCCCCCTTCTCTAACTTCTCCCATACTTTATTCCTTTTCTTCCATTTATCTACCTCTCTAACTAGTTCTTTCCTACTTCTTTCCCTCACCATTTTAGACTTCTCAATACTAATGATTCTCATAAACTATGTCCTTTGATTACCTATCTCAAACCTCTAAAAACCTTGATGGAACCCTCTCTGATAATCATTTCTTTATCTTTCTCTTCCCCAAAAATGGTAAAGAAGGAGAAAAAAATTGACCCAAGAAATATGTTGATCTGACATTGATAACATCATCTGACTTCACCTTCGATAATTGCCATAATTACAATTACTCAAACCCATGCTCACATTAATATCCATAATTAACTTTAGATATCCCCCATACCTCCTGGGATTTTTTGTAGCTCAATAAGGCTTTTCACTTCTTTCGAGATGTCCCCACCCAAATTCCAAATCATCACCTTTTCTTGCTTAACTACTTCATTGGCAAACCAATCTGCCACGAAGTTTTCCTCCTTGTATTCATGGCTAACATGGAATATTTCAAAATTGCCAAGAGTAGAATGAATTTCTTCAATGATATTAGCAATGGTATATGCTGGTTGAATAATCCCTTTAATACACCTTATGATGTTTTTTGAATCCGCCTCTAACCATAAAATTTTGACTCTCATATCTAAAGCTAATTTCACTATGTGGAGAGTAGCATTGGCTTCTACATAGTGGTTTGTTTGATATCCTAAAGGGTAAGATATGGCCACAATCCCTCCACCATAGAAATTTCTAATGATACCTCCACATCTTGAAGGAGTAGGGTTTCCTTTAGCCACACCATCAAAATGTGCTTTATGCCATCCCTCAGGAGGGACCATCCATTTCACCTCCTATCTTTTGGTCCTCCTATCCTTTTCCTTCTCCTTCTTCTTATCACCATCTTCAATGTCCCCCCCCCCCCCCCCTTCTAATTTGATAATTTTCCTTTATATTTCTATATATTTTATCTACCAAAACAAAAGGTGGTTCCTCTCTATCCCTAAAAATTTGATTGTTTCTTTCCTTCCAAACTCCCCAACAAAATGAGGCAAAGTCTACATACTTAAATCCTGCCAATTTTTACCTTTATTCATGCTATTCTATTAACAAAAGAAATCCAACACATTACTTGGCTTGCACCAACTAACCCCAAAATTCTTAGTAATAGTATGCCAAACTTCCCTGGAAAAAGGAAAATGGATAAACATATGATTGATCATTTCCATTTGATGTTTACACAGTATACATATATTTGGAATATAATGTCCTCTTTTAATCAAATTTTCCCAAGTAAGAATTTTGTCTTGTAATACCAGCCAGAAAAAAATATTGATCTTTGGAGTAAGGCCAGGTAACTAGGCTTTAGCCCAAGGTGGCTTCTAATTCAAGCTCCAAAGAGAATTATATCCTGAAGCAATTGAATAACATCCATTTGGATTATGTTTCCATATTAATTTATCTCTTTCATTATTTAGAATCATTGAGTTTAGAATTATCATTATTGGCTTCAGATCATTTGAGATGAGAGACAACTCTCTCCAACCCTAGTTAGTTCTATAGTCTCTAATTTTTAGTCCAAATTGCCCAATACAAATATTTACCTAGTTTACAAAGTTAGGATTATTAATTAGGGGGCTTTGAATCAACTATTTATCATCCCAAAAGAGGATATCATCACCATTATCCACTTTCCACTTTATCTTAGCTTTGGCCAAGTCCCTTGCCTTGAGGACACCATTCCATATGACAGACCCATTCGGTATCATGACAACATTTTCTTGCTGAGAGCAGCTTTTTTGCAGGATTTTGTAAATTCATGTTTGTGATGCTCTAACTATTTGGAATAGTTATGAAACCAAGGGGGAACCTTTACAAGCATGAGGACAACCTTTTCAATGGGTTGGAAAAATTGGAGAAAGTATTGTATAAACTGTGTACAATGTTTTGGTTCCCAGTCTTGGTTACTATCCTTGAAAATTTCTTAATTAAAATAAAATTTATGTAATTCATTTCCTAAACATTAAAAATATTAATTTTGTTGTCTTATTCTATATTTCATCATAGGTCATTAAAACTTTCCCCTCAAGACCTACATGAAGAAATTTCTTTTATTAAAACAAAGACAAAAACATGAAAGTCAACCTTTGTGGAAGAGTGACTCTTTCCATTTTCTAGCAAGTTCTACAAGTGTGCACCTTCAACTAAGGATGAAGGGATGTAGTCTTCTGCTAAGACAATTTGTAAAATAGAAAAATCATAAACAACATCAACATAAACATTTACATCTAACTTTTTTCAATAGTAATACATCTATATCAATTAAATGTCTTCAATATGCTACAAAAAATAGACTAGGACTACAACTCATATGTGTCACACCCTTTTCACAAACACTATCCATCCAAGATGAGTGTACTTCCAACATAGGCCTTTGTCTTGTTGTATGTAATCTTTTTATAGATGCATCAATACTTCAACTACTAGAATCTCCGCACCTAGCACTACTACAATGGAAACTACAGCCATAGGAATTACTACAATAGCATCTTGTTTCTTCCTCCCACACTGCTCATCCAATTTTTCTACAATGTTCTCTAATGCAATCTCAAATAGGGACTTCCTTATAAATCTTCTAGCCCATGTGAAGCCATGGGAGATTTCCCACATAATGATTCTCTTTGCTACATTGTATAAGATCCTTTCAAACTTTTTCTTGACTAATCTCAAAGTAACTATGACCTATACATTAACCTTGTGAAAATGAGTCTCCTTAGTGACTCAGTAAGGGCTCTATCCTTGCCATTGAAAACATAGTCATTTCTAAACTTTGAAATGAGCCATAAAATTTGAACAACAAAGCAAGACCAAAAGACATTGTAGTCCTTCCTAAGGCTCATGACAAATCCAAGGAAAATCTCAATAACACTAATATTTTTGTTAACATAGATACCAAAAATGCCTCAAACTTTCTTGGCAAATAGGTAGTCAAAGAGAAAATGATTCATGGACACCAAATGAAGCATCTTTTTTGGGTTCCACCAAGTTAGCCAAAATCTTATTAGACGTTTTTTTCCAAGATGAAGAATCATAGTTCATATTCCAACAATAATTCTCATGATTGAAAATGTCATCTATATCAGTCAGGGAGGAAAAAATTTTGGCCTTCACATTGGGGAGCAGTAATACATTAGGCCACTTGAAGGATGTATACCTATTATTATCAATCTCACACTACTTGGGAAGGGCCAAATAATTGTATGCATCCCTAATCATTGAGTACATTATCCATTGTCCTTTTGGAACATTAAATTTCTAACATACTTCTTCCCAAACCAATAGTTTTCCATAGTGAAATTTGAATTCCCTTTCTAGACCATGTTCTTGATGAGCACCCTTGTAGTAAAGCTAGTGATATGTTTCTACGCACCAAGTTTCATCAACTAGAGCTTCCCCACATATTTTATTACTTTTTGATATATTCCCATTCTCTATAACATCTTGTCTAACATTCTCTCATCCTTTCAATAGGGATTTATAACATTAGATCCAGAAATGAAACATGGAAAAGGATCTAATAATGAGGTCACAAAAGTGCAAATCCTTCCATGAGGAACCTCTACTGGGGACTGCCCTACTAATTTTATTTCTAACCAAGACTTTTCAAGATAGTTCCTTGAAAATCTATTTAGCAAAAAGTGATAACGCATGTTCTAAGACCCTTTAAGCCTGATCCTCCTTTTCTTTTCTCATGGCACACTAATCCCATTTCACACCATGTGCCTTCAAAGCCCCATTGCCATCATATTAGAAATCTCTAATCTACTTTTGTATAACATTAAACTAGTAATGGTTGAGCATTGTGAAAGAAGTAGAATAGATATTGTAAGAGGAAAATATCTTTTGGTAGTCCTCATTTGTTCTAGCCAAGGAAAAGTAACACTTATTCCACATTTTGAGCTTCTTATTCTCTTCAATCAAATCCTTAATGTTTTTTAAATCAAGAAAATTTGAAAAGGGGATGCCAAACAACTAGAAAAATTAATTAATCATACCGAGCTACTGAAATAAATAGTCACAACTCTAATATGTCCATACTCTACACTAAATACAAACTTGCCCCATTAAATGACCCCAACTCATGACAAACAAGGACTAGTGGAAAGGGTCAATGAAAGTTGTTGAACTTATGTCAATGAAAGTTGTTGATATTGTAATACGGGTGAATTTGAGTGAGGTAACCAAATTTTTCTTTGAAGACCATATGTGCATATATAAACATTAAGTACAACATATTCAATATTTTTACAAATCTACACATTAGTTACACCAAATTTTTCTTTCAAAACCATATGTTACTTACCTCCCAATGTCATGAGCATTGTTCTGGATGATACAAGAACATGGTATAGAATCATCAATGACTCAAGATTTCATAGTTGGTGCAACTAGTAGGGCCAAAAAAATTCTCAACTAAGGTAAAAGAAAAAACTTGTGAGGAAGAATGTGAATTATTAAAGAATTGCAAATAATCATGATTTCTATGTTCATTAGTGTACGTGTAAATAAAATTTAATTTTTTTATTTATTTCTTCATTTCAATTTATTTTTTCTTTATATACATTTTTTTTTGTCAAACAACAAACTCCAATCAAAGTGATAAAAAGGAAGCCAATGAAGAAAACCATTGGTTGACATTAAACAAAGTAAGAGGATCCTATATGATCAACAAAGGGTTACAATGTTAATAAATGTATAGGCTAGTGCTCTAAATACTTTCTGATATTTTAGTTAGCTACTTTGAGTACTTGATGATATTGTAGTTAGCTCCATTTGTGGGAGTAGTAAATTCAGTTCCTCAATTTCTTTTCTATTCTTAGAATATTTTACTTGTCAAAATCACAATTCAATCTCTCTGGTGAAATCAAGTTAGTTCATAGATCGCTTTAGTAGGTACATATTGAATTGATTATTGTTGATGTGGTAGTAGTGGAAATGATCTAGTAGCACAACATGTTTCAATGGTTGTGAAAATTCAATATAGTACTAATGGTGTGACTATAAAGAAGTGTTTATCATGTCATGAGTACATTACTACCTGTGAATTATTTTTGCAAATTAGAGGTATGGCAAGAGAAAAATCTATTGGCATTGCTCTAGGCACCACCTATAGCTATGTAGGTGTTTGGCATTTTGATAGAGTTGAAATCATAACAAAAAAACCAAGGAAATATGACTACTCCTTTCATAGTTGCCTTCACTGAAATTGAGAAAATCTTTGGGGAGGGTATTGAATGAGGTTGGACAAGCTCATGGTGTTGGATGAGGTTGATCCTTATTATCTTTTTTCCTCAAGAATGAATTAGGATCCCTATTTAACCTATTTTGATGGTGTTTGCATGTGAGAAGGAAAAATTGACATCAAGCATTAGTAGGAGGCTTAACTTAAGCTAGTGCCACAATTTTTCCTAAGCCTAATAAAACTGAACAACTTCTGTAACCTGTTGTTATAACACAGGAACTTGTTAAAATATAAAGATGTGCATGCACTTTTAATTGAAATCTATATTATAAAATGTATAATTAAAATGTAGCCATTTGACAGATGCAAGTTGTGTATAATCTTTTGAATCCAAAATTATTCATTCCAATCTTTGCAATCTAATAATGACTTGTGTAATTAGAGAGAATTCTTGTATTTTAATTTAGAAACATCAAAAGAAACTTAGTTTACATTTTTTTCTTTTTTTATATTTATAAAACTTAATGCATGTCAATATCTCCTACCATATTTTAAGGCATAGGCATAATGGAATTGATGGGTTCAAATTCCAAAATAGTGCACATATTGATTTAGAATGTCCTAATTTAGCTAGGTTTGTAACTAAAATTAATTTATAATGGATATTTCCTTGCACTTAAAATATAATGCATGGCCTATTGGATCTAGATTGCAAGCTCTTTTAAGCAACCATAAGACCTCAAAACCATTACTTTGGTTACTACTTTTTTTTTTGTGGATAACAACTTTTTGATACATAACTTTATTGTATCTCAATGATTTTTGTTATGTTCCTTTTGCAGACTAACCTTGTCCACAAGAACCAATTCACTATTGCATTCAAAAATCTTGGCAACAAGCCTGATGGTAGCTTTCCAAGTAGGTAGCTTATTGAAAGCAGTTAAATTTATTTTTTTGGTCTTTTTACTTGTTTATTACTTTAGTAGGTGTTTTAGTTTTGTGATTTTAGAGTTTTGTAACAAAAAATTTGTTAAGATGAAAATTATTATGTTTGATGTGGTTCACTTTCAGTGCATGTTGATATAGAGAGAGAGGGTAAGAAACTATCAAATAATCAATTGGATAAGGAATACAAATAGTGGTTGAAATTAATGCATGAGAGTTATGATGAAGAGGCAGAATGTTGTAATGAGTAGGCAGCGTTGATTTTGGTATTTCACAAAAAGGTAAGATGCATGTAAGTATCAAATTTTGGTCCTTTATGTTGTCTTGCATAGATTTCACAAATCTTTCTATATATTAGTCTTTCTTGGTAACAGAAAGCTGCTAGTTAATTTGTATTGATGTTTCATTAGAGGAAACTATTGATGGTGTCATCCAACTTCTTAAGTTTGATATTTATGATATTTATGAAAACCAAATATGACTTACTATACCTTTCCATGTTTTCTTTATTTTCTTCAAATTTTATGTGGTGCATACCTGGTAATTAAAAGAAGAACTATTGGTGTATGTTTAGTGTTATATTTCCTCACAATAGATAACTTTAAAAGCCTTGTATTCTAGTGATGAAGAAAGTTTGTATTTAATAAATTGAATTTTCTCATGCCTTAAATCTTCTATGATTAAAAAGAATATGTTTATTGTAGTTATGATTTAGACTATTTTATGTAGTATTCCAAGTCTTATGAACTATTTTATCTTGTTTCTTTCTTTGCTAGGTAAAATTTATATGCAACATTGACATTTTCTTGATAACCATTGTAATTCTTGGCATTCATCAAAATTGAGAAAGCCTTCTTAGATGGCATCACATGGAGTCTTTGAATAAGTTATTATATGGGATTTTACAACATACCAAGTCATCTTTTATCAAAACCATGAAAACAAATTGGTCTTAATGCATTTGATTTTTCATAACACACATGAAAGAAACTCTAAGCTTTCATTAATCCTCAAGACTGATGTTGGGAAACTATTTTCTTATTCTTATTCTTTGTTTGAGTTGGTAAAAATCTCTTTTAGCAACATTATTAGCATGTGTTATTTGGTAGTTGCACCTAGTATAGGGATCTATTGTCATTGTATCACTTAACCAACATTTACTTCTAAATAATTTCATTATATGATGCAAATATGTTAATCATAGGGGGTCACCCTTAAACATCACATACTAATGGAAAATTGAAGATTAGAAAAATAAGTCAATTTTGACTATTTAACACTTTTAGCTTATTAATAAAGCTTTAGTATGTGATGTTTAAGCCATCCACCCATAAAAAGAGATCCACTTAATTGAAACATTGCAAGTAAATAATTTCCTACCTTAAATACTTTTATTCTCTTACAATTATCTTCTCAACATTTTTCTATAGCTTCCTTGAATCTGAAGCTCTCTTACCCGTCATTCTTGATATAAACTTACCTTGCACTTGAATTGTTATATACTGCAAACCATTTTCTTTTGTTCCAAAATACATGTTCTATTTCCCATAAGTATCAAATTCCCTTGGAAATTTTTTCTATCATAAAATGATGATCAAAACAACAATATTAGTGAAAAAGGGAAAATTTTTAATAAAGTTTATGTTTATGTCCTTTCAAATATTGAAATGTTTTGTATAAGAATAGCTTTGTTATCATTTCAAAATTCCTTTAGTGGCAGCCCTTTGAAATAAATGGTGCATGGCTTCTGATTTCAAAGTGGAATCCAAAATTTACATCTACCCATTTCTATGTATGCTCCTCTACATTTAGTCAAAATATATTTTGATGTTTTGATTGGTTTGTTTATGTTGTAAGAAGCACATGATTAATATTCAAAATGTCCCTCTTATTTTCATGAATATTATTACTCTATTTTGAATATTTTTTCCCCCTACTTTCAATGTTCAATGATCACTTACTCTACAGATTTTACAGTGATTTGGAGTCTAAGAAATATCTGGCTTCAAAGAGGGTCAAATTTAGTAATTATGGTTTAAGGTCTAAAGATTTGGACAAAACATCAAGCTCTATATCAAGCTCTATTAAAAGAGGACTAGAGAAAAGTTCACAGAGATTGAAGAATATTGGTATGTCATTGCGAATGGGAGTTTCAAGGGTAGTCTTTCTAGAGTATCTTAAATTGTTAGAGAAGAAGATATTTGATACTCAAGATAAGTTCCTGTAGAGGTGGAATAGATTTCTTGTTATATCTTGTATAATTATTTTACTTGTTGATCCTTTGATTCTTTATTTTCCAGTTGTGGATGATGAACCTAGATGTATGGGTATAGATACAAAATTGGAAATTGTTGCTACTATTTTGTAGTTTCTCATAGATATCTTGTATTTAGTACATATGGCTCTTCAGTTTTGAATAACTTTCATAGCTCCTTCTTCTGGGGTGTTTGGGAGAGGAGAACTTGTTATTGATCCAATACAAATTGTAAAATGGTATCTATCAACATACTTTATCGTTCATTTCCTTGTTGTGTTGCCTCTTCCTCATGTATTTGAAAATCATATTGAAACTTATGTTCTCTAAAATGATCATTAACATAGACTATTAATGGGAAAAAATTTACACCTTATTCTACTTAAAGCATGAGTTTATATATACATGTTTTTAACTAACATTATAACTAATGTTAGTTTGGTTAATGATGTACTTTTGGTGTTATGTCAACTTGTTATAATAAAAATATGAGCTAATAGTTAGCTACATAAATAATAGTGTAATAGCTATTGAAATGAGGATTTGCTTCTGCCAAGTCATTTTTCAGATGCCTAAGGTTGCCAGCTTGGGTATGTGTTCACTTATACAATGATTTTTTTATCTAGGGTTTGCTATGGTTGGGCTTGGTTGTTCTATATATATAATACATGCTAGCAACTAACATGGGAACCATTATGTAGATCTTGGTTACAACTGCAGTTCAAGTTATTGAACTAGTTTATAAGCTACTCACTAGCTAGTAGTAGGCTACATGGGTATTGGTCTTCTTGTTGGTTGGATGAGGTCATGCCTTCCACCAAGTCTTATGACTGGATGCTCTAAGATGTTGGTATGGGTTCACCAGTGTAGCTATTTTGGTGAGTTCATCCATACAATTTGCATGTATATACCTACCTACTTGCATGCGTGTGTGTGTGTGTGTTTTGGAATATTCAAATGGGAAGAGTACTTCTGAGAGGGGGGTGAATTAGAAGTAACACACTTTTAACCTTTTCAAATCCTTTTTAAACAAATAACTGAAAGTAAACTGCATGCATGTAAACATATTAAATGAACATAGAATAAACACATGCATCAACACACATAACACCAGATTCGGTAACCCAAAAACCCTCCAAGAATAAGAAGGTAAAATTGGGGTGGGGATGATACCCACAAATCACTGTAGCAATAATTGTTTGACCACTTCTGATGGTCTGCCCTATGAAAGGCCTACCCTGTTAAAGGCTTTACACTATGTCAATCATGACCTAGTTAAATGTTTTACAAACACTTTACATGAAGTGTCACCCTATTAAAGGATTTAGTCACCTCTTCAAAGGATCTACAAAATAGTTGTTAAGCTAACCTATCAACATAGGGTTTTCACTATCTAATACAATTGCTAGAGAGTGTTAAAAATCTTTGACTTGATTTCTTACAATTTTCAATTGCTGATTTTAGGCACTTGATCTACTCACTCTGATGTGATCCTTGCTTGATCTAATATATCTTCGTATCCCTTGTACTATTCTGATCAACTAGATATGTAATTGCTGCTCAATTCACTAAGTCTATGATGCCCCTGTTGTTTGCCATGTTCTATAATTTGTTATCTACTTAGCAATTTACTTGACTTCTATTTAGCAACATAAAATTATGGGGTCTAAGCCTTCTTATAAAGACTTCATAGACTTAGGGTTAGGTATGGATCTACAATCTATATTGAATCTTGAATTCCCACTCATTCCTTGCATTTTTCTCATTGGTTGCATGTCTTCTCCATTTTTTTGATTGGTTGCATGCTAATTGCATAGGAAATGTAAAAGAATCATTCTTATCCTTTTTATCCTTTGAAATCCTTCTATGTCAGCTCAAAAAATGGTTTACATCTAAGTTTGTGAGGCCACAAACTCATATGTTAATTTTGTGTTACTCAGCACATGCTGGACTACTAGTGCTCGGCACATATACTATCCTACTTTGCTTGACACCTATTGCATTTTGTCTTGCTCGGTACATGTATGACTCTGGCTCACTTGGCATATGAAGTATTTTGACTTGCTCAACATCAACTATGACTCAAAACCTATATATCACTTGTCACCTATATAATACTTGGCATCTGAAGTCACTCGGCACCTATTGCAATTATGGTTGGGCATACATAGTGTACTCGGCTTCTATGTAGAAAGTGGTTAAGTATGTTGACACTCAAATGTCAAAACCATTCTAAGACCAACAATCTCCCCCTTTGACATGAGTGTCAAAAACACTTAGCTAAACATTATTTATCTATCCTTATGAGTACCCTATTCAATCTACTCTGCATATGTACAAAATTCCAAAATTTGTTCAAAATACCTTAAAATTCTAATAACTCCCCCTGAGTTGATTGTGCCATTTTCATTCTTGCAGCCAAAATTCTTGTGCTGATGTATATGATACTCTTTTCCTTTGCCCTATTTCTATAATTTGTACCTGTGTGCTGAGTTGTTCTATCTACTCTGACTATACTTGTAGGTTTTATTCATATCTCCCCCAAAAAATTATTTCTCCCCCATACTATTTACACATTAAGTCTTATTTCCCCCTGACTTATATCTTTCTCATTATTATTTTATTTCTCCCCCTTTTTAACACTTATGTCAAAGGGTTCTAAGGATTAATACCATATTTTGCCAAAAATGTGTTGTTTACCTCCTTTATCATTTTCAAAGTTGCATCCCAATTCTCTAAAGCAATGTCTAGTGACTTATGCTAGATGGCAGTCTTTGGAACAAGATGTACAAGTCCATCTCATGTAGAAAGATTAGGATCTTTCTTTAAGACAGTTTCAGCATAGACTTTCTCTTTATGGAGGACCTCCAAATGTGGGGTTATGGAGGATTGAATCTACATTAATTTGGCCTTTATATTGGCCTCTTCACCTGTAAGTGTAGCTAATTCTCTTTGAGTGTGAGGCGATTGGGAAAAATGCTTCTCACTTTGAGTTGGATCCCTTAGTAATTGCATGCTAGAAATCTTCAAATTTCTCTCCAAGCTCATTATCCTCTAGCATGTCTCCTATGTGAAGTTGGAAAAATCACATAGCTTTTTGTACAGTGAGAAAATATTATCAAGTACAATTTTGACCTTTTTAATTTTCTTGTCCAATTCTACTTGTTTGAGTGCTATACCACTTGATATTTTCTCATTCAACTTCCCCTAAAATTTCCTCTTAGACCATTCCATAAGTTTAACATTTGTATCCTAGTCTTCACTAGTCACCTAGTCAACTATATCTAATAATTGTTCCATTATGGGCTTTGACTCATCTGGTGACTACAAGTTGAAGGAATCCATAAATATTTCTTTAATCTCATATAGTGCTAGCTTGTGTTTATACTCTTTTCTAAGTATTTCTTGCCTCTTTCTCCTATTTAATGCATCTTGCATCTTAGTAATCTGCTCCATTGTGATAATCTTTGATCGTAAGTAGGTATTAAAATGTCTTCATCTAACTCAGGGTCTCCATAGTGAAGTACCTTGGTTACCTTTGTGGAACTCGAGCTTGGTGCTGAGATTTGCAAAGGTATGGCTTTAGTGTTTGGCTTCTAAAGGGTTTTTGTAGGAGTGCCAATTTGTGGTAGTTCTACCAATGTCTATATAGTGTCCTACTCCTTTTTTTTTGATGTAGCCTCCTTCTCATTAGACTTCCCTTCTCTTGCACTTGACTTCTGTGTGGTGTCATCTATTGCTATAGGTGGTGGAAGCATTAAAATTTGAGTGCTAGTAGTTGTATAGGTGAAAGGTGGTTCATATGGTTTCACCTTGTCTCTTTTTAGTTCTGTTACTACCTTTTGTAGCTCATCTACACTCACCAATATAGGATTTGTGCATAATTGTGCTTATAAAGTGGATTGGTGAAGGATCTTGGAGAGATCCTCTACAGTTAGGGGATTGATTTTTTGAACAAAATTTTTAGGAACATCCTTGATAGTTATTGTGTCTGTAGGTGTAATGGTTACATGAGGAGGGATAAGGGGTGGCATTTGTGTGTCTTGCACACTCTGTTCCTCTTGCTACTATTGTTCAACTATTGCCATATCTTCTCCCTTTTGTGTCTCTTCCTCCTCTCCTTTTTCCTCATCTTTCTTTTATCCTTTTCCTTTCTCTTCCTTCTCTTCCATTTTCTTTTCCTCTATCTTTTCCTTAGCACTGGCCTCTTCCTTATTTGCTTCCTCATCCTTGTCATCAGTTATCTCGTAGATTATCTTCCACAATTGTGTGAACTTATTTACTACATCCTCAATCTTATTTTCTAGGATGTAAAAGGCTCTATATTTAGGTGAAAATTTGCTACCATGTTTCTTATTAGCCTTTGTTATTTGACCTCTTGTTAGGTCAAGAATCACTTGTGCTAAGGTAGATTCTCTGATCTCCTTTTCCACTTTTAGACAATAATGCCATTTTTTTTAATTATCTCATATAGCTCTCTAGGCATGGTATTGTCTAGCTCTAGAGGTGTACTCTTGAATTTAGCCATCATGGCATATACAGATTCCTCTATTTTATTTTTCTCTTCTCTAGTTAGCTTATTGAAATCAAGGTTTTTCAAATCATTCAAATCTGCATTCCTAACATTTTCACAAATTTTGTCTATAGTAGATTTGGGAGGATGGCTTACCACTATGAACTGGTTGATATCCTCTAACTTTTTTCTCTCCTCATCATCAGTTTCTAACTATGCCACATACTTTCTTCTTTTCTTTGGTACTTCATTAGACTATTCAATATCTTTCTTCTTCTCTTTTGTTTCATCTTTGGCCTTTTGTGTGGATGCCCTTGTGGTAGCCTTTGTTGCTAGCACTAGCTTGGCTTGTGTAGGCTTGGTTACCTTCTTGGGTTTGGTCTAAGCTCGAGGTTGAGTTTTAGCCTTTCTCTTCTTTTGCTCAGCTTGTGTAGGTGCTTTCTTGGCTTCTTCTTCCTTGGAACCTTCCTCCTTGTCTTCTACTAAGCCTTGGGTTAACTCCATTGAGCCTTGCCCTTGCTCTTCTTATTCTTCACTCTCTCCTTCCTCTTCTTCTTCTTTAGCATCTGCTTCTCCTTCAATATCTACACCAAATTTCTTCTTTATCTTCTTCACTCATTGATCTTTCCTCTTAATTATAGAGGCTATCTTCAATTATGTTCCAACTTTAGATTTGACAATATCATATCTACCAAAATGGGGTGCCTCCTTATCTATCTCTTTTGCAAGCAATCTTGTGATTTTTGCTAAGGCTTCATCTACATCAAGTTCATATCCCAATGGCCTTAGCCATCTTACCCTTTGAATTGATGCCTGGATATAGGTATAGTTAATATCAACCAAAAAGAATATGTCATTGATATATTTTTCCACTAGGGAAACTGGTATTCTTACCCTTTGCTTCATGAATTTCTTAAAATCCTCAAAATAGCTTGTCATTTGGGCCTCAAAATTATCACCCATCTGATCAATGAACTCGTTGATTTGTGTGATTATAGTTTTGTTTGGGTTCCAATTCACCTTTCCAATAGAAGGAAACTCTTCCATGACATAAAAGAATATGCACATAAGAATTGGACCAAATTTTCACTGAGCACCCTTTGACCTCCTTATTTCTCCTAGGTTCTCATTTATTTGCTGCAACATTAGTTTTGGATCATATGTATGATCTTTCTTCACAAGTTTGTAAGCTACATCAACAACTATACATGGTACATTGTTCAATATGTTGGATTGGTAGAATTTGTGAGTTATTACTCTTACAGCAAAATCTCAAAGAGGATTAGTTACAGTGTCAATAGTCATACCCCTCTTATTCCATTTAGCTCTTATATTGCTTTCAATAACTTCCTTGGAATCACTATGTAAGGTTTTAGGCCAATCTAGGGTTGGGAAACCCGTAACCCTATGTACTATTCTCTTGGTAATCTTTATTGGCCATGTTTCTAACCAAAAACATCCATTGTGAATTCTTCTTAAAATAATCCTTATCCATTCTATTTTAAAACCTATAGGGTAAACTAGGGTATGAGTTAAACCCTTCTTCTCGACTATTTGGAATTCATCCTTTAGAATTTTGTTTTCACATAGTTTGTCATAGGCTTGAAATATTTCAAGGTCTCCTATAGCTCCTATTTTATAGTTGTAACACTTCCTTACATCTTGTACCATGACAACCGTTGGTGGAATTATGGACAATGCATCGATAGTGTCATTTCTATGGGCGACTAGTGGGATGGGTCTAAACTTAGATTGTTTTACTCCATTACTAACCAGTTGGACCTCATAACTTTCCTTTCCTTTGGGGTTTCTTGAATTAGAAGCCATTATACCAAACTAGGGTTTCAAATATATTAAAAACTTTAATACTATGTAGCTCAACACTTGATGAATACCTTAGATCATCGAAATATATGTTGAATTGCTATTGAAATCAATGTAAATGGCTTCAAGGTTGCTATATGATCACTTATGCACTCTTCTCATCTTTCTCTATGTTTGAATGGCATAAAAATTATCAAAATTTGACCTTATACCTTTCAAAACCTAGCATTAAATGTTTAGTGTATATAGTTGTAAACTCGGCACTTGAAGGTTTCAACATGACTCAGCTTCCATTGGATTTCATTCACTCAGCTTCCACTAGATTTCCACTTCACTTGGCTTCTATTAACTGTTCTCAACTCAGCATCAACCATCAACCCAATCACTATTAGCAACCTGGCATCCTCTAGAGCTTTACTCAACATCTAAGGTCAACTAGACAAAAACTTCAAATTTTTGACTTGGCATCTTTGCTTATGCTGATTTCTTTTTTGTAGTATTACTTTGTTTTGGGACTAATGTATGATATAACTTTGTATATCAATCTCATACACCTATTCTTGCTTAGTTGGATGAGATGTGATCACTTGACCTCTTGGGTGAAGTGATCCCTCCATTTGATGTGCTAAACTCACCTTTCTTCTTCCAAGTCTTATTCATTTGCCCTCTAATTTTTTCAACATCTACCTTCTTTTTTCCTTTGTTGACTTCTAACTTGGGTTTCTTTGACTTTTTTGGGCAATACGTACTAATATGATCATTCTTCAAGCAACTAAAACATGTGGTTTGACTCAACCATCTGTTGTAGTTCCCTCTAAAATGTTTCCTTATGAAATTTTTAGGGACGTGTCCATATTCCTAATAGTAGTGACAGCTATACCTGGTATTGTAATCCCAGTTGCAATGATGACCATGGTTGTTTCCCTTTACAGGTTGATTGGGTGTCCACATAGGCTTTGACCTACATTCAAATGCTCTATGTCCATACTTCTTGTAGTTATAGTAGTGACCCTCAAATCTTGGTGTCCTCATGGTCTTGGTTTTGCATTCATGTGCTTAATGTCCTTATTTTTTGCACTTATGATAAAAGCTTGCATTTTAAGGATTATCATGATGATAACCATCCTTGCTCTTGCATACAGTAGAAGTATGTCCCTTTTTACCACAAAAATGACAAGTAGGTTTAGTGTTCTTACCTTCATTACTCCTTTCTTTTGTAGTCTTGGATGATTCTCATTGTTCTGTGCTAGTGTAACCAAGTCCTGAAGTATCATTACTATCCCTTGGTGATTATAGTAGTTGCTCAAAGTACTTGATAGCCTCATTGGGTTTGTTAAAGCTTTCTAATATCTCTTATTCTTTCCTTAGTTCATTCTACAATTGTTCATTTTGCATTGTCAAGGTAGAGATCTCAATGTCTTTCATATTTAGCTCATGATGTACATTCATCATCTGACTTAAGGTGTCAAGTTGCATGTTTGAGATTCTTTCAAACTCAATTGGCTTCTCCTTTAGTCTATTGGTAAGATTTTTCTTATCATCTTCTATCATGGCCTTGTCTTCAATGGTTTTCTTCTTTTGTTCATTCACTTCACAAAGCATTATGGTTTGTGACTCTTGTTCAAGCTTGAGTATTCTGATTTCTTCTACTTGAGCTCTATTTTTCTCCATCAATTCAGCTATTGCTACATCAAATTTCTTGTAATCTTCATTGGAAAACATTTTTGTGGTATAAATCTCCTTGTAGTGTATGTCATTTTCAGCTATGGCTATATCCTTCCTTCTTTTTAAGGACTTTCTCAATTCCTCCCTGGCTTCCTCCAATTTGTGTAGAGTGAGATGCACATCAATCACTTGATTATCTATGATCTTCCCAAGTTTGAAGGCTTCCATCTTTAGATCTTTTCTCTAATTTGTTAGGCTTCTCCTTGTGAGAACCTTTTCTCTAATACCAATTGTTGGAATATTCAAATGGGAAGAGTACTTCTAAGAGGGGAGGTGAATCAGAAGTAAGACACTTTTAACCTTTTCAAATCCTTTTAAAACAAATAACTAAAAGTAAATTGCATGCATGTAAACATATTAAATGGACATAAAATAAACACATGCATCAACACACATAACACCAGATTTGGTGACCCAAAAACCCTCTAGGAATAAGAAGGTAAGACTAGGGTGGAGATGATACCCACAAAATCATTGTAGCAATAATTTCTTGACCACTTCTGATGGTCTACCCTATGAAAGGTGTGCCCTATTAAAGGGTTTATATTGTGTCAATAGTGACCTAGTTAAAGGATTTACAAATAATTTACATGAAGTGTCACTCTGTTAAAGGATTTAGTCACCTCTTCAAAGGATCTACAAAATAACTACTAAGCTAACCTATCAACATAGGGTTTTCACTATCTAATACAATTGCTAGAAAGTATTAGAAATCTTTGACCTAATTGCTTACAATCTTCAATTGCTATTTTTAGGCACTTGATCTGCTCATTCTGATGTGATCCTTGCTTGATCTAATATATGTTCCTATCCCTTGTACTATTCTAATCAACTAGATATGTAATTGTTGCTCAATCCACTAAGTCTATGATGCCCCTGTTGTTTGCCCTAGTCTGCAATTTGCTATATTCTTAGTAACTTCCTTAACTTCTATTTAGAAACATAAAATCATGGGGTCTAAGCCTTCTTATAAAGACATCATATACTTAGGGTTAGGTATGGATCTACAATCCATATTAAATCTTGAATTCTCGCTCATTCCTTGCATTTTTCTCATTAGTTGCATGCCTTCTCCATTTTTTTTATTGGTTGCATGTTGATTGCATAGGAAATGTAAAAGATTCATTCTTATCCTTGTTATCCTTGAAAATCCTTCTATGTCAGCATATAAAATGGTTTACATTTGAGTTTGTGAGGCCACAAACTCATATGTTGGTTTTGTGTTACTTGGCACATACTGGACTACTGATGCTCAGCACATACTATCCTACTTCACTTGGTACCTATTACAGTTTGTCTTGCTCAACACATGTATGACTTTGGCTCACTTGGCATATGAAGCATTCTAACTTGCTCGGCATCAACTATGACCCAACACCTTATATCACTCAGCACCTATATAATGCTCGGCACCTAAAGTCACTCAACACCTATTGGAATTCTGGCTTGGCACATACTGTGGCTTGACATACATAGTGTACTCAACTTCTATGTAGAAAGTGGTTAAGTGTGTTGACACTCAAATTTCAAAACTATTCTAAGATGAGCAATGTGTGTGTGTGTGTGTGTGTGTGTGTGTGTGTGTGTGTGTGTGTGTGTGTATTTATCCTTGCAATATATAAAACTATTTAGAATAGTACTAGTAATACTAAAATTAAAATTAAAACAAAAATATCTTAATTGTAACTCTGGTATATAAATTTAATATGCATCAAACAATTGTCAATAAATAAATAGATAATTAGGATATATTTTCCACAACAATTCCAATTGTGATATTTCTATTAGGATTCAGCTATGTTTTTTTTTAGTCAAACTCATTGACCCATGTTTCATGAGTAGTGGTTCACACAAACCCATCTCTCATGAGAATAAATTGAATGCTTAACACTCATTGAATCTAGGTGATGCTCACAGAGGTGAAGCATTAGGACTTGACCCATCTTTCATTAGTGGTGTTCTTACTAATTACCTAGTGCAAGATAATTTGCAAGAGTAACTTTTGTAGGAATAATTTATATTGATCAATTTATTATATTTTTGTTATTTCTAAATTATTAATTTATTGCGATATTGCTATCAAGATTCAACTATGTGGTTTTTGAGTTGAACTTAGTTGACCCATGTTTCATGAGTAATGGTTCATGTTAGAATTACAAATGGGAAACATGTACTTCTTGGGTGGGGGTGGGGTGTGTACTTTCACCATTCATTAGATGCATGTAATATATGAACTGAAAATAACATGTAATGCACATACATCTAAATCATGTAAGCATATAGTCAAACACACAAAATTAACACCAAATATGATTAACCAAATAGCCTCCAAATGAGAAGGTAAAACTAGGGTGGGGATGACACCCACAAATCTTCACAACTGTAGCAATAAAGTGTAGCTAATTAAGGTTATAATGATTTGACCATGAAACATGATCTGCCCTGTTAAAGGCTTACAGAGACTGTTAAGTCCCACCTTTTTAGAGGGTTTCAACACCCTGTTTGAAGTGTGCCTAGCTAAAGGAATTTAGAACATCCACTTGGAATGTCACCCTATTAAAGGATTTACTATAGCCTTTTAGGACTACTCCACCTAGGAGATTTAACTAAAATCACCTGTTAGGATGTTTCAACATAGATCTTGTGATTTGGCTCTAGTTGCTTGATTAAAGATCAAATCCATACAGTGTCCTTCTACATCCTATTTGATCTGATACAAAAATTGTGGTATCCTTCTATTCTTTTCTCTCCTCTACTAAATTTATAATTCACTCTCATTGCTAAGTCACCTTGAATGCGGGGGGGGGTGTGAATCAGAAGTTCAAACTTCAACTATTAAAACTTTCACCATTCATTAGATGCATGTAATATATGAACTGAAAATAACATGTAACGCACATACATCTAAATCATGTAAGCATATAGTCAAACACACAAAATTAACACCAAATATGATTAACCAAATACCCTCCAAATGAGAAGGTAAAACTAGGGTGGGGATGACACCCACAAATCTTCACAACTATAGCAATAAAGTGTAGCTAATTAAGGTTATAATGATTTGACCATGAAACATGATCTTCCCTGTTAAAGGCTTACAGAGACTGTTAAGTCCCACCTTTTTAGAGGGTTTCAACACCCTGTTCGAAGTGTGCCTAGCTAAAGGAATTTAGAATATCCACTTGGAATGTCACCCTGTTAAAGGATTTACTATAGCCTTTTAGGACTACTCCACCTAGGAGATTTAACTAAAATCACCTGTTAGGATGTTTCAACATAGATCTTGTGATTTGGCTCTAGTTGCTTGATTAATGATCAAATCCATACAGTGTCCTTCTGCATCCTATTTGATCTGATACAACAATTGTGGTATCCTTCTATTCTTTTTTCTCCTCTACTAAATTTATAATTCACTCTCATTTCTAAGTCACCTTGAATGCTCTATGAACAAATTCAATCATCTACACCTTGTTACCTCTTCTAATATGATCTCTTTCACTCTCTTGATTCATTATAATTATTGGGCCTTTATCTTCCTTATAAAGACTTTGGTGGCTTAGGGTTAGGTATGAATCTATGGCTGAGATTCATCCTTTTTGCCACTTAATCCTTCCTATTTTCTGATTGGCTGCATGCAAATACATATAGATTCTACAAATAGATTTTTCCTTATCTCCAAAGAATTAAATCTAACCTTAGGTCAACTTTAAAATGGCTTACATAGTTTTTTGTGCAATCACAAACAAATATGTCCAATCTATGTTACTTGACACTTAAAGTTATGGATGCTCAGCACATGTTGTAATTCTATTTTTGACTCGACATCTAAATTGATCAACATCTACTATTCACTCGGCACTTGAATCACTCTACATGGTCTATCTTCTCGATACTTGAGTGACTCGACACTCATTATAACTTAGCACAGTCATGTATTTACATATTATACTCGGCATGCATTACTAGTTCAATATAAACTAAGTAAATGTCTTAAGTGTGTTGACACTCAATTGGCAAAATCAATATGAGATCAACAATCTCCTCTTTTGACATTAGTGTCAAAAACACATGAATATATACAAAAAAAATGTTCTTCTCGAGAATAACATAACCATGACTCATCTTATATATAGAAGTTCAAAATTTTCAAAATTTTGTAATAACTTATGTACCTCAAAATTTTATAACTCCCCCTAAGTTAATGTGCCTATTTTGAATCAAAAAATCTATTCTCCATTCTGAGTAGGTTTTACTCTTGTTGATACTCTTTGACTTCAATGTGGTTATACTCTTTCATCTAATGTGGTTATACTCTTTCGTCTAATATGCTTTGTTCCTATTCTTTTTCTATTTTGAGCTTTCTTTCTCCTTTTTAAATTTTGTTTGCTCCCCCTTTCATTATTCTCTCCTTGCTTTATCTACTCCTTTCATTAATTCCTTTTCTTGCTATCTTACTCTCCCCCTTTGGTTTATCTCCCCCTTACTCTTTTCATTCTCTCCCCCTTTTTGACACTTATGTGAATTGAGCTATATACTTAGAGTATATTTGTCCAAAAAGGATTTGTAGACTTCCATGATTATCTTTAGAGTTTCATCTTAGTTGTCACAGGCAACATCCAATGACTTGAGTTGGATTGCCAACTCAGCTACTAGGTGAACTAGCCCTTCTAGTGTTGAAAGATGAGGATATTTCTTTAACAAAGTTTCTACATATCCTAGATCTTTATGGAGTATTTCCATATATGGGGTGAGAGAGGCTTGAATTTGTGTTAATTTGGCTCTTATATTAGCCTCTTCTACTATTATCATAGCTAATTGACCCTGTGATTGAAGAAATGTGTGGAAATGCTTCTCACTCTGAGCTGGCTTTTGAGGTAGTTGCATACCTAATATATTGAGATTTCTCTCTAGACTCAGTCTATGTCTTGCATCTTGAGTGAAGAGTGTGGGGTCACACAATTTAGTGTACAATGGGAAAATCTTCTCAAGTACCTTCTTCACATCTTCAACCTTTGTAGTTACTGTAGCTTGAGTAAGTGCTATCTCACTAGATATTTTCTCATTCACTTTACTCTGGAACTTCTTCTCTAACCACTCGAGAAGTTTTTCACTTGTGTCAATATCTTCATTATTAACCTTTTTAACAATTTCTAACAATTATTCCAATAGAGGCTTTGTTTCCTTAGGTGTAGATAGGTTGAATGCATTTAAGAAGATTTCCTTGATGTCTTGTAATTCTTTCTTTTGCCCAAATTCCTTTCTAAGAACTTCTTGGTGCTTCTTCTTTTCCAAAGCTTTTTGTAATATTCCTATTTCCTCTATAGTCATAGTGTCATAATCATACTAGGAATAATGATCTCTTCATCTAAAGTTGCATCAACACAGTGAGTTACCTTGTCAACTTTTGTAGAGCTTGAGCCTTGTGCTGAAATTTGTAGGGGTATAACTTTTGTGCTTGACTTCTGAAGGATTTTTGTAGGAGTGCTTGATTTTGGTAATGCTAGCAATTCTTGAATAGCTTCTTGCTCATTTTCCTTTGGTGCATCCTTGCTCTCTTTAGATCTACTTTGGTTAATCACAATGATTTGAGTTGCACCTTGTTCTTATGTTTGTTCTTTGAGTATAGATATATCTATATGTCCTATTTTCTCTTTTGTTGTCTCCTTTTCTTCTACTTGTAATTGTTCAACTAAATAAACTATAACATTTGTGTAAACCTTAGTAGATGTGTGTACTAATGTTTGAATTAAAGGTTGAGCACTAGTAGCTAAAGGAATGGCAGAAGGTGGTTCTTCTGTATTCACCTTATCCCTTGTGATCTTAGCTACTACCTTTTGATATTCATCTACACTGACCATTACTGGATTTTCACATAGTCTTGCTTGTAGTGTAGATTGGTCAAGAATATTCTTTAGATCTTCTATAGTTAAAAGATTGATGTTCTAAGATAAACTATTAGAAACATCCTTAATAGTTATGGTTTCTACAAGTATACTAGTGTCATGAGAAGGGCACATACTTGGCATTTGTGTCTCTTGCACACTTTGTTCTTCCTATTTCTCTTCAGTTGTAGCCATGTCATCATCTTTTTTTTGTATCTCCTCTATAGTATTATAATTTTCTTTATCTTCATCTTTGTCATCATCTTCATCTCCATTATTTCTACCCTCAAAGGGATCTTCTTCTCCTTCTTTGATAGTTGTCAATCAATATATCAATTTCCACACTTGAGTGAATTTCTTCACAACATCTTCAATGTTTTTTTGAAGAATTTTGAATGCTCTATAATTTGGTGCAAACCTTCCACCATATTTCTTATTGGCCTTATTAATCTACCCTTTAGTCAATTTTGGCATTACCTGGGCTAACGTGGTTTCTCTAATTTGTTTCTCCAAGTTTAAATAATAATGTTGTTTATTTTCAACTATATAATTCATTTGGCATGGTATTATCTAATTCAAGTGGGATGTTTTTGAATTTATACATCATTTCATTTATTGATTCTTCAATCAAATTCTACTCTTCTCTACCAAGTATTTCAAAATTAATACTTTTCAAACCAGTCAAATTTACATTATTTGTAATATTCTTATAAATATTTTGAAGAAAAAATTTTGGTGGATGACCTACCACTCTAAATTGGCTTGTATCCTTTGATTATGTTCTCTCATCATTAGTTTCTGGTTGTGCAATTTATTTCCTTCTTTTTTTCTTCTACTCCTAACCTCCTTGTTCTATAGCCTTGGTATTTTCTTCGGCTTTCTCCTTGGCATTTTGTGTGGTGGCTAGTGTGCTTGCTCTAGTTGTTGGTGTTGGCTTTTCTTAGCTTGGCTTGGCAATCTTCTTTTCCCTTTTTTTGCCACAAGCTATGCCTTGGCCTTTCTCTTCTTTGGTTTTTCTTGTACTAGTGCTTCCTTGGTTTCTTCTTCCTCAACACCTTTAACCTCTTCTTCATTCATATTTTCTCCCAATCGTTGGGTTCTTGAGCTAGTTCTTGTTCTTCCTCTTGATCCTCTTCATCATCTTCTTCTTCACCTTTACCTTTACCAAATTCAGCCTTTAATTTATTCACCAATTTTTCTTTCTTCTTTAGTGTGGAGGTTGTCTTCAACTCCATTTCTACATTAGACTTCACCTCATCATAATTTCCAAATATTTTGGCTATTTTATCAACTTTTTTAGCAAGAAGTGTAGTGATGGTAGTTGATACTTCATCAACATTAATCTCATATCCTAAGGGTCTTAGCCATCTTACCCTAGGTATGGAAACCTATACGTTTGTATAATCAATATCAACAAGAAAGCATATGTCATTGTAATGTTGTTCAACCAGTGAAATAGGTATTCTCATCCTCTGCTTCATAGACTTCTTAAAGTCTTCAAAATAACTTATCATGATAGTTTCAAAGTTTTCACCCATTTGCTCAATGCATTCATTGATTTGCACTGCAACTAATTTTTTCATCTTCCAACTCACCTTGCCAAAAGATGGGAATGTGTTTTGAACATAGAAAAATATGCAAATTAGGATTGATCCAAATTTTCACTATGCACTCTTGGTTTTTCTAATAGCACCTAGGTTCTCCATTATTTGTTGCAATTATAGTTCAACTAGATCATAGGTATGATCCCTCTTCACATTTTTGTAGCTCACATCTACTGCAATACAGGGTACATTGTTCAATCTACTTGATTGATAAAACTTATGAGAAATTACCCTTAGGGAAAAGTCAAGTAATGAGTCTATGATGGTATCAATTGTCATTACACATTTGTTCCATTTGGCTCCTGTATTTTTCTCTATAACCTCATTTGAATTGCTTTGCAGATCTTTAGTTGATCTAGGGTTGGAAAACTAGTTACCCTATGAACTATTCTCTTTTAAATTTTGATAGGACCATCTTCCATCCATAAGCATCCATCATGTATTCTACTCAACAATATCTTGATCCATTCTATTTTGAACACTGTGGGAAAATCTAGGGCACAGGTAAAACCCTTCATTTCAACAATATTAAATTCTTCTCTTAAAATGTCATTTTCACACAACTTGTCATAGGCTTTCCTTATTTCCATGTCTCTTATTCCTCCTATCTTGTAGTTGTAGCATATTCTAATGTCTTGGACCATTATGACTTTTAGGGGAATCATAAAAAGTGTGCTTGATGGGTCTTATTTATAAGAAACATATGGAGTTGTTCTAAAATATGGCTATTTCACTTCATTGATAACTAATTGAATATTTAAAACTTCTTATCCCTCTACGTTTCTTGAACTGGATTCCATTTGATAAACTAGGGTTTATACAAATTTTAAACTACATGACTTGGCTTATGAAGAATACCTTGGAAATTCGATGAACTGGTGTTGGATCATCACTAGAATCTATGCAAACACTTCAAACTAGTTTTTGAGTCACCTTCTACTCTCCTTGTATTTTCTCAAATTTAAAATGACAAAAAATGAGTGAAAGTGGACATTATACCCTTCAAAATTCTATGTTTAATGCTTAGTGCTTGTACAGCTATAAACTTGGCATCAACAGTATTTCTATTTTACTCATGATCTAATGACATGACCATCACTTCATAGCTGCTACAGGCTTGGCATCAATTGGCTAACTTGGTAGCTCGGCACTAACTAGTGTTCCACTTGGCAACCATTGAAAACTTTTCATGCTTGGAAACAACATGAAAGCTTTGAAGATTTAACTTGAATTTTTACAACACCTTGCATCTTTATTCATGCTGATGTAATCATTTTTAGTGCTATTTTCTTTTGGAACTAATGTATAATATAATACTTTAAGTATCAATCCCACATACCTCTTGTTTTGTCAGTTTGATGAGGTGTGAGAACTTGACGCATTGGGTAAAGTGATCCCTTCTCCACTTGATGCACTACAACCATGTCTTATTCATTTCATTCTTGATGTGTTCAACATCTGCCTTGCCTTTGCCTTTATCAAATTCACAACTTGATGCCTTGGACCTAGTTGGACAATGTTTACTAATGTGACCAGTTTTCAAACAGTCAAAACATGTAGTTTGACTCAACCACCTATTGTAATTACCACTAAAGTGAGTCCTAATGCAGTTTTCAAGTACATGTCCATATTCCTGATAATAGTGATAGCTATATCTTGTATTATAATCCCAATTATAGGAATTTCCAAGCTTCTTACCTTTTTTGGCTTGCTTGATGACCATGTTGACTTGGATTTGCATTCAAAGGCTTATGTCCATACTTCTAGCAGTTGTAGCAATACCCTTCAAATTTTGGTGTATGCATGGCTCTAGTTCTGCATTCATATGCCTAATGACCTTGTTTATTGCACTAATGATAGTGGACCATGTTCTTAGGCTTAGTATTTTGATTTGTATTCTTGCTCCTACACACATTAGTGGTATGCCCTTTCTTTCCATAATTATGACAAGTAGCTTTGGAATTCTCACCTTTTTTGTTCCTTTCCTCAGTAGTTTTGGATGATTCTCCTTCTTTAGTGCTTGTGTAGCCCAATCCTAATGTATCTCTATTGGATCTAAGGGATTTCAGTAATTGCTCAAAGTACTTGATGGCTTCATTTGGCTTGTTGAAACTTTGAGAAAATTCTTTTTCTATTTTTAGGTCATTCTATAGTTGTTCATTCTGCAACTTCAATGTAGTTATCTCAATGTCCTTGACATTCAACTCATGATGAGCATTCATCATTTGGCTCAAGGTATCCAATTATATATTTGAGATCCTAGATAGCTTTGTTGACTTTTCTTTCAATCTATTTGCCAAAATTCTTTTGTCTTCTTCAATCATGGCCTTGTCTTCTATAGCTTTCTTCTTTTTTTTAGTCACCTCACATAGTAGTATAGCTTGTGATTCTTTCTCCAACTTGAGATTTATGATTTCTTCAGCTTGTGCTCTATTTTTCTTGATTAGATCTATAATTGCTACAACAAATTCACTAGAGTTACCATCTGCAAATAGCTTTGTGGTGTCAATATCTTTGTATTGTGTGTCATTTTTTGCTATGGCAATCTCTTTCCTTCTTTTCAAAAAACTCTTCAAAGCATCTCTGGCTTCATTTAATTGATGTAGTATGAGATGTATTTCAATCTCCCTATTTTCAATGGTGTTTCCCAGTTTGTAGACTTCCATTTCAAGATCTTTTCTCTAAGATGCAAACCTTCTTCTTCTGAGAACTTAGCTCTGATACCAATTATTGGAATTACAAATGGGAAACATGTACTTCTGAGAGGGGGAATGAATCAGAAGTTCAAACTTTAGTTATTAAAACTTTCACCATTCATTAGATACATGTAATATATGAACTAAAAATAACATGTAAAGAACATGCATCTAAATCATGTAATCATATAATCAAACACACACACTTAGCACTAGATATGATTACCTAGAAGCCCTCCAAATGAGAAGGTAAAACTAGGGTGGGGATGACACCCACAAATCTTCACTAGTGCAACAATAAAGTGTAGCCAATTAAGGTTACAATGGTTTGACCATGAAACATGATCCACCCTGTTAAAGGTTTAAAAAGACTATAAATTCCCACCTTGTTAGAAGTGTGCCTAACTAAAGGACTTTAGAACATCCACTTTGAATGTCACCCTATGAAAGGATTTACTATATCCTGTTAGGACTACTCTACCTAGGAGATTTAACTAAAATCACCTATTAGGATGTTTCAATATAGATCTTGTGATTTGGCTCTAGTTGCTTGATTAAAGATCAAATCCATACAGTGTCCTTCTTGATCCTCTTTGATCTGATATAATAATTGTTGTATCCTTCTATTCTTTGTTCTCCTCCAACTAATTCTACAATTCACTCTCACTACTAAGTCACCTTGACTTCTTTATGAATAAATTCAATAATTCACCCCTTGTTACCTCTTATAACATGACCTCTTTCACTCTCTTGACTCATTATAATTGTTCAGGCTTCATCTTCCTTATAAAGACTTTGGTTGCTTAGGGTTAGGTATGAATCAATAGCTAAGATTCATCCCTTTTACCACTTATTCCTTCCTATTTTCTAATTGGCTACATGCAAATACATAGGGATTCTACAAATAGATTCATCTTTATCTCCAAAGAATCAAAATGTAACCTTAGGTTAGCTTGAAAATGGTTTACATAGTTGTTTGTGCATGCATTATTAGTTTGGCATAAACTAAGTAAATGTCTTAAGTTTGTTGACAATCAATTGTCAAAACCAATCTGAGATCTATAGTTTGCACAAAACCATCTTGCATGAGAATAAATGGAAAACTTGCACTTATTAGATCTAGGTGATGCTCATAGAGCTAAAACACCCAGATGTGATCCATCTTTGATGAGTAGTTCTTTTACTAATCAACTCTGTGAAAGCTACTAGCCTACAAGAGTAAGTTTTGTAGGCATATTATATATTTGATCAATTTATTACATTAATATTATTTATTTATTGTGATATTACTATTAGGATTCAACTTTGTATTTTTTTGAGTCAAACTCATTGACTCATGCTTCATGAGTAGTGGCTCACATGAACCCAGATCTCATGAGGATAAATGGAACACTTAGAAATTTTTGGATCTAGGTGATATCATAGAGGCAAAGCACCAGGATATGACTCATCTTTCATGAGTAGTGTTTTTACTAATTACTTTGTGCAAGCTACAAGAGTAAGTTTTGTAGGTACTTGGACTCACTTTTACTAATTACTAGGGTATAAGTGATATTGTAGTGATCCAATTCCACTCCCTCTAGTAATATGAGACATCACTAGAGACAACAATATCATTGACACCATCCCACTACCACTACTACCTCTCCAAGTTACCCCTCTATTATGAGGTTGTTATTTTTTTCTTAGACTTCTTAGTTGTGTTTAGTGTGGTGGGGTTACTTTCTTGGTCCTTCTAGCCCCTCAAGATTGTTGAGGTTTTTTCTCATTCCTTCTCTCTTTTCTTGGTTGGTTTCTGGTCACTATTTGGTGTTCGTGTTCTTGGGTTTCCTTTGTTTCCTTGGTCCCTTTGATCCATTTGTAGTCACTTATTGGAAACTAATCAAATTTATCTTTATTTTTATGTATTCATTAATTTTTTGTGAAATATAGTGTTAAAATGCAAACTCTAGACTATGAAGGAATTTTTTTTCATTTTAGGGTGGACATATTACTGTGCATTGTCTTGCAGAATTGAGGAAATCAAAGAAAAGACCTTGGTGGTCTGGGGTTTTTGTTCTCTAATACATTCTAATATTAACATTAATGGTTGGGACCTATTGATTTATGAATTTATCCAAATTTTCCCTACATCTAAATTTTTTTCTCATATGCCTCTTTGGATCAGGCTCTTGAATCATCCCCTTCACTTGTGGTTGGATTTAGCTTTAGAAACTATGGGAGATGCCATTGGTGACTTCCAAATGGTGGATTCTAAATCATCTAATATTTTGCATACCACTTACACTTGCATCCTCATGGTGGTTGATTCTTTGAAGGGCCTCCCTAAGAAGATCAAACTTGATGCCCCTAATGGTTTGTGTATTCACACTCTAGACTATGAAGGAATTCCTTTCCATTATAGGGTCTTCTATAGGTTTGGACATATTGTTGCATGTTGCCTTGTAGAATTGAGAAAATAAAGGAAAGACCTTCTTTATGGTCTAGGGCTTTGGTTTAGCATTACTCTATCCTTAAAGACTTGACTTCTAAGGATTCATTTGTGGTTGTTGATGGTACCAATAGCTCTACTCTATTTAACCAATCTTTTGGTCTATTTTTGGATGTGTCTGTCATGGTAGCCCCCACCTCTATAGGTTAGGTTCCTTCCCTATAGATAATCACCATCCAACAATAACTTCTTTTGGATTCACTCACTGGTACAACTCATACATATTACAATGTTAATCAATATCCACTACAACTCATTGTCTTTTATTTTCAACAAATTAGATTGGTTGATATTTCAACCAATGCTTGGAGGTTTTCCTCCAAGAATTGGTCAAAATTTTGACCAACTCTTTGGTCGTGACCATGGCATCCTACTTGTAGGATAGACTAGAATTGGTCAATATTTTGACCAATTCTTGGAGGTTTTCCACCAAGCATTGGGCAAAATTTTGACCAACCCTTTTGTTTTAACCATGGCATTGTGGTCATGGGATAGACCAAAATTGGTCGATATGTTGACCAATGCTTGGAGGTTTTCCACCAAGAATTGGTTGAAATTTCTACCAACACTTTGGTCATGACCATGGCATCTTGGTCATGGGATAGACCAGAATTGGTCAAAATTTAACCAAGTCTTGAAAGTTTTCCACCAAGATTTGGTCAAAATTTTGACCAATGGTGACCAATTAGGTTCATCCAAAGTGCACTCTTTTCAACCATATATTTGGTCTAAATTTTGACCAATTGGAGGTTTGGTTGAAATTTTGAGGACAAAAATTGTGGTGCACTACTTGGTCACAACTTCAACCAACAGGGATCAAAATTTTGTCAAAATTTGGATCAAAATTTACTAGTGCCCAAATTGAACACTTTGTGGGCTTATTAAGTAACTGCAAAGCAATGTTACAAACTTCACCTGTAGACCTTCACTAGATTAGTTATCTTGAAGCTTAGGAAACTAAATGGACTTTTAAAAAATCTAAAGAATCACAATATACCTTTAGATTACACCATTCAATAATTTTTTCATTACAATCAACTTATATTTCTCTCTTCCTGGCTCACCACTACCTAGTGATCAACCTAGGGCATCATTGAAAAAAAAGAGAACCAATCTTGGTAGGCCCAAAAAAGGAACAAAAATAACCTATAAAATATACCTAGCATTTAAATAATTTGTAATAGGTTATGACCATGGAATTCTATAGAAAATGCATTTTAAGTTCAAAACCCTAAGTTTTGAGGGTTTTACACCTATGTGGATTCAAAACCATGACTCTTTTCACACATAAAACTTCAGAGCCTCAAACTAGATGCAAAAGAAATATGAAGCAAAAATATTTTATATTTAAACTACTACTTTACAAAACTATTCAATATAATATGAGTTGTAGTACAAAAGGTGTCTGACTAGCAAGAAAAATAGAGTAAACTCAAACACCAAAAACTTGCTTCTTGCCTTTATTAATCCAACTAAATTCAAAAATAGCTTATAAGACCTCCCATATTCCCAAACATCATCTCTACCCATTTTCAACTAATTTTTGGGCTTAAAATTTCATTCTTGCAATATTTGGCAAAATGTTGCAAAAGTTGCAAAATTGTAACTTTTGAGCAACTTTGCAATTTTGCACTTCGACTACTCAAAACTTCTCCTCTGTGTTCCAAATCAACTATATACCATCCCAAACACATAATACACCTAGGAACTCAATTCCTTATAAATATTAACTCTGTGACCACCCCTAGTGGCTCAAGAACCCAAAATTGACTAAGTCCATCAATTAGGGTTTGCAAACAGAATGGGTCCAATAAAGCTCAATCTCATATGGATTTTTTAAAAAAAACTTATTACATCAACTAATTGCATTATACAAAAAAATGGTTAAGGATCTCTTCACGAGATGAGGACCAATGAAAAAACTAAAGATGTGGGTGCTAGCCAAAATTAGAGGAATGAGGGCTTCAACCACTCCACCGATCAAATTCCTAGAGACCAAAGAGGAAGGCTTACAAAAGGATTAGGGAGAGGTAGTTTTAGAGGAACTTATTTCCATTATGGTGAAGAAGGATATAAGGCCTATGAATTTCATCAAAATCAACGAACAAAAAATATGAGAGTTGAAGGCCATGTAATAGTTGCACACACTAATGAAGAAGTCCATCTAAGCACTCATATGATGCAAAGAGGGGAGAAACCCTCACTATCAAGAGAACCCTAATAAATGAATAGAATAATTTAAATTAGAGGAAGATGTTGCTTCACACTAGGTGCAAGTGTGAGGATAAGTATTATGGTGTGACTATCGACAATGAGAGAACTACCATTTTGGTATCAAGGTGATGGTCACAAAGTTAAATCTCAAGAGAGAGAGGGACCCACATTCATATTGGACTACTTGATTGTATGATTTCTACAAGGTCATGGTTAATGAATAGTGCTTGGTGAAGTTCAATATTGGGACATACCATGATGATCAATTACTATGTGACATTATACCCATGGATGCATGTCATATGTTATTGGAGATGTTGTGGTAGTTTTGCATGTATTCTATACATCATAGTTGAGAAAAGACCTATTCTTTGACAAAGGATGGAGTCCATCATAAGCTAAAACCCTTAACAAAAAAAAAGAAGCAAAGTAATGCAATAGTGCTAGGGCATGCCTTGTTTATGGGAGAAATGTTTTAGATGGCATGAAACATCAACACTTCTATTATGCTCTAATTCTTAGGGTGGATAAAGAGGGTAGTAGATGAGTTCTAGTAGAGGTTCTAGGTCTATTGAGTGTGTTTGAAGACATCATACCTGTTAGCATGAAATTTGATGTTATTCCTATGGGGGAGTATCCTAGTAGTATTTGAGACATGTTTCATTGGTTGTGTATTGCATTCATGACAAATGTTTTCATTGATGTCAACATAATTGTTATTCTATGAAGATTGGCTGAGAAACAAACAAAGATTGCTTTCACATGGTTCAAGGACTGAAGATAACCTTATGCACCCATGAAATTATGTTCTAGATTATGTCTAAATGCTATAGTTAAGAGCACATATGGACATATGAAGACTAGAGATAGTTACAAAGGATTCGATGAAGACACCTTTTACATGGCATTTTAGGAAAGTGAGTACTAATTTCTAGATTTTATCTCCTAATAGAGATAGAATCTGGTTGAGAAAACTTAGAAAAAGGTTAAAGAAATGTTGAAGATTCTTTGGTTAATCATGCATAATCACATGATCAATGAGTATGAACCTATGAAGATTGTGAGCAAACAAAATTCTTGTAATTGTGAAAAAATGTAATATTGTAATGTAACATGTAATATAATATCTTAAGTTGGTCCTATATTATTATTGGAAATTGGGAAATCCTCAAGGACAACTTAGTAATTTATTCTAGGACTTGGATAAAGGAAAGGTCATTTCCTTGTGGAAAGAGAGAGTGATATGTGGTCATATCTATGTTATGTATTGTGAAATGCTACATGTAAATATCTTTTGGATCAAAGAAGAGATTGGTGTAGTTGAGGCACTATGAGCTTACATGGAACTATATTTGGAAAGTGAAGTTATTGTTGGATATTTTTTTATGTAAACTTATATTATTTAGTGAGCATCGTAATGAATCTATTTTTACAATAGATCATTATATCTTCCTTTCAACTCCTAACATAATTGAGACAACTCCTAATATGCTTGGAATCTCCTAAAAGTAATTCAAAGTCCCGTTATAGGTATTCATATGTACTAATTGTATTTTATTGACTCCTAATAGGGTCTATCATTTCTCAAGGAACATTTATATTAGTACATCATCTAGTGGGTACTATCCCCACCAAGGTTTTCACTATGATCAAGGGTTTTCCTAACTAACATATATGATATTATTATGTATGCTTATCTTTCTCTAGTTGTTACAACTATATTTTATGTGTTTCGAATTTAAAGAAGATATTGAGAGTTGTTTTAATTACATAGCTGATTCTCACCCCCCCTCCTTTCTTAGTTATCTTGGTGGACTTTACTTTCTAAAAATTGGTATTAGAGCATCAGGTTCTTAAAGGAAAAACTTAATGGCTTAAGGAGATCTATAGTGCATTTCAAGAAAGAAAGTCCAAAGAAAATACGATGATATTTACAAAGAATAGATGAAGACACATATTCTATGCATGGGTTCTACAACCAAAAAGGATGTAATTGAAGAAGACGAGCTTGAGGGTTGTGATGAAACTTATAAAGGCACATTCATCTAGAATATGCTTGCTAGAGAATCATTATTATCAACTCTTCTTGAAAATAAATGTGGTTAGGTAAAATCTTTAAGAATTTCTCACAAAGTTTGGAAAGCTTTTCTTAATACATATGAAGGTGATAAATGTGATTAAAAGGTTAGATTATAGAATTGGACGATGGAAGATGAATATGTAAGAATTTAATTTGGTAGAATAAAAGAGATTGTTACATGAATCAAGACTTGTGGTGGAGAGAAATTGGAAGATGAAATTGCATTGAAAATATTGAAGACTTTGACACTTCCATACAAATAGACAACACAAATGATTGAATAAGTTATTCCTTGCACATATGATTTTATAAAAGATACTCTTCTTGGTAGATTATAGTCAACTGAGATTTGGATTAGAAAAAGTGGAGATTTTCCTAGAGTTGAAAAGTAGTAGAAATACTATTGTGGTATCCACAACACATGCCCCATTCCTCACTAGGAATGGGGACCCCCTACTTTCTTCCGACTCTCGGACTCATAGTTCGAAAATTAAAAGAAGGAGAAAGTCTCGATTAAATTAGTTAGAGTAAAAAAAAATACAAAAAATTGAAAATCACCAAAAATCAAAAAAATGAAAATCACAAAAAAAAAAAAATTTGAAAAAATTTAAAATTTTTTTTTAAAAAATTCTGCGTGCACGCATATTGAGGCACGCGTGCTTTGCAAAAACAAGGAAGGAAGGGGGGTTATAAAACCCCCTCCTTCCCCCTTGCTATTTTCATTTCTTCACTTCATTTTTTTATTTTAGAGCTGAGAGAGGAAGGTGAGAAACCTCCCCCCCTCCATTCACATGGTCTCATGCTTGAGCGCGCGTGTAGGAGAAGAAGCGAGCGACATGCTGTTGTCGTGCAATTCTCAGTGCATGCGCGATGCTACGCCACATCCCTCTGGGCCACACATGACTACTGCTCCACATGCCCTTTTGGACATGTGGCAGCACAATCGCTACATGTGCTTATAGGGCCGCGCACGACTGCCGCACCGCGTGCCCCTATCGACGCACGATGGATTGCCCACGGTGCGCACCCTTTTGGGACGCGCACACACTGCCTCACCACATGCCCTTATGGATGAGAGATGGTGCGACCACTACTCGCACCCTATTGGGCCGCTCAGTCGTAGCGCCCTTCTGGGCGCGCGCACAAGGCCTCTACCGCGCCCTTCTTGGTGCACGTGCGGCGCCGCTGCCACCCTCCTCACTTTTTAAAATTTTTTTATTATTATTATTTTATTTTTATATGATCTCAAAACCCTAAAAAAAATAACAATAATAATAAAAATTAAAAATTAAAATAAAAATTAAAAAAATCACAAGTAAAATAGATTCTAGAATATCATTTTTTTTTTGTTTTTTTTAAAATGTTTTATATGTATCCAGTGATTAATCATTTTTTTTTGTGATGTACAGGTAATATAATCAAATGGCATCCACATCCAGATCAATAGCAAAGCTAGTTGCGTACAAGTTCCAAGGCGTACCTCGAAGTCACGATTGCATAATGAACACTCTGAGATCAAAGACACAAAACTTGGACATAGACTTGGGAGAATTTTTGAGGGTTTGTAACAAACCAACTGAAAGATCTTCTTTGAGATCCGCCTTAATCTGGTATGGAATGGTAAATGCAGCATCACATCCTAGGACTGTTCAGTTAGCTAAATTGGTTTTGACCTTATCTCGACATTTTGTTCCCGAGGAAAGGGTGCTAAAGAGCGTCACTAGGGAAGTGGTCTTAGATCTATGACCTGATAATATCAAGAGATTTTTTCAATTACCTAGAGCTGATCAGTTTATTAGACTTTCATATGAAGCAGCTGAGAGCTGGCATAAGGATCATCACCAGGAAGCCATGGACATCATATATTCCTCATACTTCATTGAGAAGCCATCTCGGGGAAAGACAATCAGCAAAGTAGATATGGTGCGAGGATACATGAAGAATGAAATTGGATATTCAATCATTCTTCTGAGAAGAGTTATGGGATTACCTACAGTAGGTCATCTCACTCCATTCATGGTTAACTTCATCAAAACCATCAGACACACAAAAATGCTACTGTATTGGGTCACCACACTTAGTGAGAACGTGTGTGATCAGTTGCGGACAGTAAAGGACAAGAAGAAGTTTTATATGACTTCTTATGTGGTATATCTACTTGCGGCAAGAGTCACTAACTATCCTAGATTGTATAAAAAGGGTAGTATGCAGGACCCTAATGCATGGCCGTATATAGTTTATCCTCATCTAGTTAAGAAGAAGCTCTCGCCACAAAGAAAAGAGTACAAGATTGTGAATGATGCCTTTATCTTTGCCATCATTCAATTCATCAAAGGCGATTATGGAAAGAGATTGTCTGATGAGGCCAAGGCATAGATCACAGCTCTCGATGCATATTTTATCCAGTTCTAAGCATTCACATACATTCGGGTTGGTAGTGCATCTATCCATCCAAAGAAGCTCCCAAGGTACCCAAGTGACAAGTTGGTTCTAATAGAAATTTCTCGGCAGATTAAGTCAGCATATGAGAGGATCAAGAAACAACGAAGACCTTGTTGGGATTGGCCATTTGTAATAAGAGCATACCAGGTAAAGAGAAAGTAGGATATCCTGACTTTTGAGTGGGAATGGGAGAACTATCCCCTCAAAGAATATAGCTCTCCTCGGCCATTCTTCGACAATGTTGGCAAAGTGGAAAATCTGGCAGGAAAAGAGTTCTACCATAAGAATGCCATTGAAGATCATTGGATGAATGCCACAAATGAATATGATGTTTGTATCAGGGACTATTGTAGAATGACTTTATATCTAGCAGAGAAGGCTCTCCATTTGACCATCTCAGATGAGATAAGGCTACAAGATTCATAAGAGCTACTAGATCCCTTATTCAATATAGATAAGGTTGGTGAGAGGCCCAATCTAAATGCAAAAGTTGATAGGGAGGAAGGAGATGATATTAATCATCGAGCAAGACATGTCATCAGCATGAAAACAAGTTGGATTAAGAAATCCTTTCCACTTGATTTGATTCTGGACACAGTGATATTCCATGCACATGCTCACCCAAAAAGGGTAAAAGGGAGGAAGGTCACAGTTTTTATCTTTGTGCTCCAGTCTCCTATCAGGCCATAAATAGTCTACCAACTTGATCGTCTAGTGGGATATTACCATCCTTTAGAGAAGAAGAAAGAAAAGATGAAGAGAGCCTCTCCTCAAAGGATCCAAATAGAGCATATTGAAGAATAAGCCATTCATCTGATGCATGAAGAACCCGCTTCTCCTATGGTTCTATAGAAGAAAAGGAGGGTTAAGGTTACAATGAACAAGAGGCAGAGAGTTCATAAAAGATTAGTGCCTAATCCATCTATTCCTGAAACCATTTCCGAGGAAGAATCAAATGAGGATGAAATAGAGTTAGATGGGGAGGAAGAACAAATGCCTTTACAAGGGAGAACTCAGTTTGCCAAAGCCACAAAATTGGAAAGAAAGAAGAATGTCACAAATACCCCACCACCTACCCAAGCTGAAATGGTAGAGCTTTCTTCTTTGGAAGATGAAGTACAATGAGGGGTGAATGAGTAAAGAGAGCTGGCTGATGATATTCTCTCCATTCCAGATTTTGATTTCATGCCAGTGGGTACATAATTGGTTGGAGATAAGATTACAGATACTCCTATAGGTGAATCTCAACAGCAAGATTGGATGTAGATGCCACTTGAGACACAAGGTCCTCATCTAATGCCCCCATCTTCACCTCAAGCTATGATGGTAGATAAGGTTTCAATGACACCTCCACCTCCAAGTCAAAGGAACATGTTCAAAAAGAATCATCATTATAAGGAGAACCATAACCAAGGACTACTAATGAGCCACCAAAAGAGGCACAGGTAATGGAATGTATACAACAGCCTTCCCAGGAAGTTGAGGATCAAACTACGAGATCTACAAAAATTGAGACTATAGAAGAAGAACCCTCACAATAGGAAACTCCAAGAAAAAGTGACAGAGGGAAGGAGGTAGCTAAACACATCCCTTCATCATCTAGAGCCAAGGTTAAAGAAAGACATATCCCGAGATGGTTTCGAAAGGAAATAATGAGGAGTGCTAAGCATCAATTCCTTGCTTCAGGGGATGATATTTGTGACATTGTAGAGATTTTGAACAAGCCTAACTCTCCATTACAGGATGCAACACCATTTTCATTCATTACCACTCCTCAAAATCAAGCCTTATTTTCACAAGTGGCTCATCCCCCGAAAGGTACAGATGAAGAAGCTATCAACCTTTAGGACTATGAAGTAAAGAATATCATGTTAGGGAAACCTACGTGGGATATTTCTCGACAAATGATGACTATGGGAGTCAAAGAGGTTCTTAACCATATGGAACGTGATGAGATTGAAATCAGAGCACTTTGAAGGCAAGTTGAGATCTTGAAAGGATATCTAGCTGAAGTTAATGGTCCTCTTGATTCTGAATGCCCAGAGGAGACTTTGACTACCATTCTTAAAGAAGGGGAAGGTGTACAACGCAATCCATTTTTGAGAGTTTTTCAAGATTGGTGAGACAACCTTGAGGATAGGGGTATAACTATAATTACAAGAAGTCTAAAATTATTGCATGCTACACAAGACAATGTTGATAAGATCATGGCAATTTTGAGCCAGGACTTCAGCATTATGGATGAGGTATGGGTTTGGAGCAAGGATTTGCAAATTCTACAGGCCATAAAAGGACAAAGGTACCACATTTTGATTGATGTATATATCGGCAAAGAGCTAGACATGATAGATGATTGGATAGAAAATATTATAGAGGGAAATAAAGTGATGGAAACATTGCATGATGAGATACATAGGCTCAAGGACCAAGCTCGAGAGCAAATTTTGGAAGTAGAAAAGTTATATAGTGATGCATTCTTGGATATTTTTGAAGATGAAGAATGAGAAAAGCTTTTATCAGTTGAGGTAGTTGTAGAAAACTTGAAAAAGAATTTAGAGGAAGCATCCAATGATGAAGACATCAGACAAGCCTTCAGGATAGAAGAAGCATTGTTAGAGTTGGATACCAAACTTGGGGATTTTGTAGAAACTCGAATTAAGGTGGACAACTATAGATAGAAGGTCAAAGAAAAGTATGAGGCTTTGGATCTTCCCAATGCTGCTAAGATTATTGAGATTATAGAGAAATTCAAGGGCAAATATCCAAACATATCTTTAGGATAAAGATGAACAAAACCCAGATGCCAGAATTTCAATTTTGACAATTAAAATTTTTTTGAGATTTTTAACTCAGTCGAGCTCTGCAGCTCTACAGCTCCACAGCTCCATAGGTTTGCAAGTCCCCAGGTTTGCAGTTCAAAGGTGCACCGACAGTTGACTGCCAGTTTCAAAAATAGCACTTTCCATGCATTGAAAATGCATTTTGATGGCAAGTTAACTCCGACACACATCAAGTGAATGACCAGCTTCTATTTTTGGTTTCTCCATGCACTTCTACTTTGACTGATGGCTTCCTCCTACTTTCTCTCTCATACTTTCATTGTTTCTGACATGTAAAGGGCTCATGCATCCAATTAATGAATAAAATATGGATGGAGTCCCTCTAAGCACCAGTTAGATTAATAGTTTGTATATATTTAGTTTGTTTTAATGTTTTAAAAGAATTTTTAGTGCATCAAGATATCTCTCACTCTCAACACAAATTGAGGAGACGATTTCTTATAAATACCCCATTGTAAAATGTAACAAGGGCTACCATTATTATGCAATAAAATTATGCTTTTGGTGCTAGCATTTGGAGTGTAGTTATTCTTGCCTGAGTGTTTCATTCTTTTGTGGATTTTATTCATGAGATTGTGATTGAGACAAAGGTTTATTGTGTTGTTTCTTGTTCTGCGATCTTTTAGTTCTAGTGTTTGCTATAGATATATGAATTTTGTTGACGTAACAAGCTTGAGAAGAAATCACCCGATTGCGTCTACATAGCTTTTTGTCTCACATGAGCACACTTTCCATGGCCTTTTGATTTGATGAAGAGTGAAACATCATCTGATTTTTTAAAGATTCTCATCGATGATTGCATCGGTTGATTCTAGGAAGCACTGCTCCTATTTTCATTGGTTTCCTACCGATTTCTTCAAAGGTTTAACTTGCAACATGTTGTATTCAGTAGCTTACTTCCATTTAGGAATTTCAATTTCAAGTTATTTGATTTCATGTTATTTACTTTTAGTTTCATTATTTTCTTTGCTAACCCCCTTGTTAGAATAGGACCTCAGACTAGCTGCATTGTTTAGATGTGCATTCATTGAAAAATAGTACAAAAAAATATTGTTCTTTTGGTGTGATATTTTGAGATAGTGAATAGATTTTACTTGATTCCAAGGTAAAAGAGTTTTTGGAACCAACAAAGGCCTCCTCATGAACATTCACATTTATCTTCTACTAAGAAAATTTTGGTACGTCACAAGACAAACACTGAACCTTGGAGTGGATCCTTAAAAAGATTTTATTTTCAAGAGAGGAATTACACTATGGATTCTTGTCATTGACCTCATGCAAAATGAATGCCCAATAGAAGTGGCACTAGAAGGAGGGTCTTAAAAGGAACATACTATTGGAAACAAGAAATATTTGATCAAATTTCAAAAATTTTGCACCCTTGCAATAATCTACACTATGTAAAAGGTTCAAAAATTACTTCTAAAATTTTCAAAAATTTAGGTCCGCAGCTCTGCAGCTTCATAGATTTGCAGGTTTGCAGGTCCGCAGAACTCTGTGGTCCACAAAATTTAGAAGAAGTGAGGAAGTGTACTTTTGCAAAGGTATGCTTTTCCCAAAATTGATACAAGCTGGAAGATATTGATCCTAGATCCCCATTCCAACGAGCATTAAGATCTTCACCAACTACCCAAGAATTTCTAGAGCTTACTCATTTTCATAAGCCACGTAGTGACAAAGGAATACCCCAAACTCAGCCACTTCCATTTGACATTTCATCATCTTCTCCTACTCTGCCACACATTCAACCACCAAGTAGACCTCCACATATTCCAACACTCCCATCACCTTTCCACCCACCTTTAGGTGCACAAAATCCTCCGATGGCCTTTTTCGCAAATGCAGTTGATTCACCCCTTAGCTTGAGAGGTGCCCTCCATGACCTCCCTAAGAATCCTGAGAAATTTTGTTCAAGGTTTATTTACAGAGAAACAAGAACTATCAAAGATCTTGTCAAGATTTTTAAGGAAATTTGCAACCGAAAGAAAATTTCCAATGAAGATGTGGTTCTTCATTTATTCCCCTACTCTTTGGGGGAAATTGCCTTCAATTGGTACATGAACCTACCACCGGGATGTATTGGAGACTGGGCCACTTTCAAAAAATCATTTTTGGAAAAATTCAAAACATTCATCAATCCAGCAATGATACATCAACAATTCATATCAATAAAAAGGGACCCAGCTGAAATAGTTTCACGCTTCAATCATCATTTTCATATGGCCTACTGCAAGTTGGAAACACCGTACACAATTTCGGTTGAAGCTACCATCCAAGTTTATTTCAATGCCATGGATCCTCTTACTGCAATTTTTTTGAGAAGACTTCCTACAGCAAATATTGACACATTGGACAAAGTCTTTGTAGAAGCAATCTTGTTCACAAAGCAAGCTAATCCTAATGGAGGGGGAATGATGCTTGCTACACAAAAAGTTCCTACCATGCTAACGATTCTTGTGGGAGCACCCACTGTACCTAGTCAGTTCATACCTATGAACCCAGTTCCATTACAATAGGTACCCACTCCACAAACTCAAGAGATAACATATCCAAGGTATGAGCCCCTGAAAATAGCCTTCTTTGAACAAAAGGCAATGGTTCCTGTGGAAGAAAATAACAATCTCCTTTCAGAAGTTGGTCAGATGAAGAAAACCATGTTGCAAATGAACAACAAATTGACTCATCTTAGATTGTCTCAAGGACAAAATAAAAACTTCCAGAGAAACAATTCTAGCCCCTACAACAAAAATTTTGGTCAGAATTACAATAGGAACTTCAATAATAATGGTAGAAACAACACAGGAAACAACGGGGGAGGAAATAACTTCAATCCTCCTGATCGCAACAATGGCTTCCAAAGACAAAACCAAAAATGGAACACTAGACCAAATAATGGAAGCATTTCTGCTGATAACAACAACATTCAGTATGCCAACATTAATCAGCATGATGTTAGCCAAAATATACCTAGCAACGATGGTGCATACTACAATGGTAATTAGGATGTGAATCAAAACCCACCAATAAATGATAATCTACCTCCTATTCAATTCAATGTAATGTTATTAGAATCTTATGATTCTACATAGAATGTACAAGTGGAACAACAAGCAAATGAAGAATTCTCGTTCCCTTTTAGTCAAGAACCCGATCTTCAACATGATGAGATGTTTGCCTTTTGAAATGATAATCGAAACACATATAATCTCAGAAACAAAAAGGATCCCTTGACCGATGGAATTCCTCCTGGTTTGCAACCAACCCCACCTAATCCTAGAGCAAGCAACAATCCACCACCGGTAAGGCCAGCCCAAGGAGGACCACAGTATCAAAATCAAGTAAACATACTGACAGTACTGAAGAACCCTGCTTGGTCTACTAAAAAATATAATGCAGTTGAAGACCTAAAGAAAACAAAAGCCAATATGTCCATGTTCGACATGTTGCAGAATTGTCCACAACAAAGAGAAGCACTCATGAAGACATTGGATAATACAAAGGTTTCCCATAATATGAATAATGTCCCCCAAAAGAAGGTGTCGCAACAAGTAAATGTTGCAGAAGTGATGCCTACTATGTTCAAGGACAAAGTCAAGGTACCCCCATTTTTACTGAGCATAAGGATATATGGAAAGAATCTTCACAATTTTCTTATTGATTCAGGAGCTTCCTGTAATGTGATGCCATTATCAATAGCTCAAAGGCTAGAAGTTAACCCTCAACCCTCTAATCGAGTGGTAATACAGTTGGATAAAACTGAGGTAAAAGTCATTGGAGTATTGAAAGATGTGTGGATACAGCTAACAATTGATCCTCGGATCCAAGATATTGTTGACATACATGTGGTTGACATCCCAAAAACATACAGATTACACCTGAGTAGAGAATGGAAAAAATGTCTTACAGGATGGTTCTCTACAGATTTCACTCAATTATGGTTACCATGGAAAGGTTTGAACAATCAAATCAAGATAGATGTCGAGCCTAAACTAAAACAATGATCACAGATTACAATGCCCCGAATGAGGTAGCATTCTTACAATCTGATTTGGGTTCATACAAAGTAATGGCATTGAACATGGTTCCAAACAAGACATCTCAAGACCAAGATGAAGAACCTAAGGTCACAATACCTAAAAGTGAGATCCTGACACAATTCATAGAAAGTATGGTGACTAATCTATAGTGTTTAGGAGAGGAAGCTGACCCCAGTATCCTCCTCCTTCTAGGATTTTGCAGGTTGCACAAAGTTAGTCATTCAGAATTTGAATGTTCAGCATGCCAAGAAGCAGTAGCAAAAGTTTTGACACAAATAATGGGAAACAAAATTACGAAGACCTCAAGCAATGAAGTTATCCAAAGTCAAAATTCAGTGAATTCATCCAACCTTGTTAAGCAAGCTGAAGAGGAAAGTGAAGATTTAAATGTATCATACAGCGATACCTCTTCAGATGGTGGAGGTTTATCTTCTCCTCCTCTTGGGATGATTAAAGTTCAGAGAAGAAGATGATATGTTAAAGGTAAAGGATGGACCTCAATAGTCATTCATCCGGAACCTAAAGTTGAAAAAATCACTAAGCTAATAGAGGAAATTTAGGAGGAGCAAGAAAAACACACTCTTCCTCTATCTATGGGGTATGAAGGAGGTTCATCAAGCCCTACATGAGAAAAGTTACAATGGGTGCCCAAGAAATAGTCATTTAAGGCTCAAGTAAAAGAAAAGTTAAGGACGAATAAACACACAAAGTCAAAAAACCCAAGGAAAATGTAGTTTGGACACTCCGCTTCGATGGTTCTAGATGTAAATCAAGATCCAGTGCAGGTATTGAACTAATCAACCCAAAAGGTAGGTCTTTCTATGCTGCATATCAATTGCAGTTTAGATGTACTAATAATGGCGCAGAATATGAAGCCTTGATTCGAGGACTTCTCTTTGCATTGGAAAAAGATGTCACTGCTCTTATAATTGAAGGGGATTCTCAACTGGTGATAAGACAAGTAAAATCCATATACTCATGCAATGACAAAAGATTAATCGCTTACAGAAAAAGGGTATGGGATATAATGGATGACTTTGAAGCTCTGAACATCAAATCCATTCCCAGAAGAAAGAATGTGGTAGTAGATGCCCTTGCTATTTCAGCTAGCACTTTACAACCAGTAGAAAGAATAAAGTTGAAAAGATTCTCAGTTGAATTAGTTGTTGTTCTCTCCATTCCTGACAATATCACAAACTTTCAGGTCTTCCAAGATGATCAACATATACTCGAGTTTATTATGTGTAGTTTCCATTTCCAAGGACAAGAGATTGATGATACACCTGAACACAAGCTTGAAGATGATGAGCTTGAGGATGGTGATGGAATCCTTAATTTGAAAACCAATAGCATTCTGAAAGGGATGGTTGAACTTGAATGCATCTTTGACTGTGACGAATCAGCACTCAATAGAAGGGAAACTCAAGAGAAAGGAATTGAAGAATGTGACTCATACAATTTAGGTACTGATGAAGAACCAAAAATGGTGCAAATTGGAAAAGCATGCAATCAAAAGGAATAGGATGGCATGCTCAAGTTTCTCATCGAGTATAAAGATGTCATTGCTTGGAGCTATGAAGAATTAAAAACTTATGATCCTGAGATTATCACACATGACATCCCATTGAAACCAGATGCTAAACCTTTTCGACAAAGACAACGACCGATAAATCTGATAATTGAACCACTAATTATGAAAGAAGTCAAAAAACTACTAGATGCTAAGATCATATTCCCTATTCGTCATTCCACCTGGGTAGCAAATTTTTTCCCTATACAGAAAAAGACCAGAGAGATTCACCGTTGTGTTGAATTTCGTAGCTTGAACTTGGCATCTCAAAAGGATAACTACCCTCTACCCTTGTTAGATGAAGTGTTGCAAATCATTAACGGTTCAAAGATGATGTCATTTTTGGATGGTTACTCAAGATATAACCAAGTGATGGTCGATGAAGAATATAGGCTAAAGACTACTTTCACAACCAAGTGGGGAACGTTTGCCTACAGAAGGATGCCTTTCGGGTTGATTAATGTGGGAGCTACATTTCAATGAGCAATGGATGAAGCCTTCAAAGGATTGATAAATAGGTGTATAGTCATCTACATGGATGACTTGACTATCTTTTTGAAGGATCAAATTACTCATATTGCTGATCTAAGGCAGGTATTCAATAGATGTCATAGGTATGGCATATCACTCAATCCCAAGAAATGTTCATTCGGTGTTACTAAAGGAAAGCTCCTGGGAAATGTCATTTCTGAAGTTGGAATTTCCATTGATCCAGATAGAGTTGAGTCTATTTTGAAGTTAGCAACTCCTCATAGCTGAAAGGAATTGAAATCTTTTTTTGGAAAGATAACCTTTGTACGCAAGTTCATAAGTGGTTTTGCAAAGATAGTATGCCCCCTCAATGATTTACTTAAAAAAGGGGCTAAAACAGAATGGGTACCAGAGATAAAGAAATCCTTCCAAGATATCAAGGTTTCCATTTCCATAGCCCCAGTTTTGGTAAGTCCAGATTATATGTTACCCTTCAAGATCTATTCCTTTACTTCTGAACATTCTTGCGCAAGGATCTTGACACAAAAAAGAGAGAAGGAGGATGAACGACCCATTGCTTTCATGAGTTGTCCTCTAAAGAACGCTGAGTTAAAATATTCAAATCTTGATAAAAAATCCTTTACGCTAATCAAGGTAGTAAAGAAGTTTCATCACTATATACTTAGAAGTAAGGTGTACGCAATTGTACCTGACCCAACAGTAAAGACACTTTTGATGCAAAATGAACTTGGTGAAAGAAGAGGAAAGTGGATGGAAATACTTCAAGAATTCGATCTAGAGATTCAACCTATGCGATTAGTTAGAGGCCAAGGATTATCCAAAATGATCACTGAAAACTAAGAAGGAAATCAAAATGAATTCAAATTTGATGATGAAATTGATGAAGATGATCAAAAGAAGATGGTTGTATCACAAGTTGATATCAATCAAGGTGTGGTGACAGATGTGTGGTACTAGGATATTGTCTATTTTCTCCTACAAGATCAATGCCCCAAGTGGATGAACAGTTCACAACATAGGGGACTTAAGATGAAATGTGAGTCTTACAAGTTACTTGATAACAAGTTTTATAAAAGAAACTAAGAAGGGATTTATTTGAAATGCTTAGGATGTGAAGAAGCTAAGGATGTCCTGGAACATTTTCATGATAAGTATGGTACGGGACACGGTTCAGCAGAAGCAATAGCTCACATGATTTTAAGATCAGGTTATTTTTGGCCCTCAACATTCAAGGATACTTTTGAACATGTAAGTTCCTATCATACATGTCAAACTAGTGCTAACAAAGAGAGGCACCCAAAAATGCCACTGCAACTAGTATATGAGGTGCACCCTTTCACAAAGTGGGGACTGGATTTCATTGGTCTAGTAAACCCACCATCATCAACTGGACATGCATTCATCCTTACAGCTACGGATTACTACACATGATGGACGGAGGCTGAGACTTTCAAAAATTGCACTGCTAAGGTGGTGACAGACTTTTTGGAAGAACATATTATTACCAGATTTGGAATGTCATTTGCTCTTCTATGCGATAATGGATTTGCATTTTTGACACAATGGGCATTTGAAAACAAAGTCATCATCAGATTCTCTTCAAATTACTACCCACAAGGAAATGGGGTAGTGGAGTCTACAAACAAAAATTTGATCACTGTAATAAAATGACTGCTAAAGGAGAACCCTAGGGATTGGCATACACAATTGAAATACGCCTTGTGGACAAATCGGGTAAGAGTGAAAAAGGCCTTGGGTACTTCTCCCTATTTACTTGTTTATGGGCAAGAACCGATATTCCCACTCAACCTCAAGATTCTTGTTTTAAAATTCATGAGGGGGTATGCTGATGACACTAACAGAGTACAAATCTGATTGATGAATCTTCTAGAAATGGATGAGAAATGAACAACTACATTAGAACACATGGCTAAACATCAAACTGTTGTCAAGAGATGGTTCAACAAGAGGGCCACAATAAAATCCTTCAGGATTTCTAACCTAGTCCTACTTTGGGATAAGGCGAAAGAAAAGTTGGGAAGCCATACCAAGTTTCAACGCTTGTAGACAGACCCATATCAGATTGCGAAAATTCTCGGAGAAAACACATTTAGGCTAAGTTCCTTATAGGGGGAGTTTCTACCTTCGCCCGTAAATGGGCAATTTCTAAAACATTATTTTGAAGCCTAAAAAAGAAAAAAAACATTAGTTAGGTTTCATTTCTACACGTAGATTAAATTTTCATTTTCGCAATGGTGTGTTTCCTTTTTTCTAAGTTGTGTGTTTACTTTCAGTCGTGTGTTTTCTTTTCAAGTCAGATCAGTCTTAGGGGGTAAGGTGTACTTGGGAATTTTCTCGATATTTCACTAACCACTCTTTGGTCCCAATTTTAGGAGGAGGTATTTCTTTGTCAAAACATTTGGATGATTGTGTGTTTTATACCAATCAAGCAACATACATCTCTCATAATATTAAAGGGACTTTTCAGTCTGGAAATCAGAAGCCTAGACTAACAAGCTCTTAACACTTTGCAAATTTAAAAGTTTGATGGTGTTAGGTGTTGTTCAATTTCAAGTCAAAGATGACGAGAAATTATCCAAATTTTGACTAGTTCAAATAGGAGGGGTCTCCTCAGAGGGTTGCTAAGATCATTGTTTGGCGTAAGAGTTTCTAAAAAAAAAAAAGAAAAAAAAAAAGAAGAAGTTCTAAAAGAGGAACACAAGGGATATTCATATGAGATCAAATCCAAGAAATGACACTGATGTTCTGGCTACACAATATAAGCATAGTCAGGATACAAAAACTAAAATAAAAAAAGGAGAGAGATGGTGTTAAGTCATAAGGATTCTACCGATCTGAAATGGCTAGAGGTGCATTACAAAACAAAGCACCTGGTAGTCAAAATTATTGTTTCATCAAAAGTAACATTTTAAATGAAATGGAGCAATTATGCAAAAGGCCTAAAATAAAAGAATGTGACATCCCACCAAGAGCCCTTGAACTAATTCTCTTATCTAGTCAAGCAATTGATTAACAAGGAGCCTTTGTGAAAATTCTGAATGAATGAACTGGGAGGGGTGGAAGATTGTTTTAAGTTGACAGAGAACTTTGATTGATGACATCCTGATACATCAAAGAGAATGAATACATGATGCACACATTGAGTTTGAAGGTTTAGATTTTGGAAATTTGGATTGCAAGGTCATCTGAGATATGCTCAAGGTGTTTGAAGTTTGATTGGTGTTTGACGCACAGTGGAGGAATGTTTGCTAATGAAGAAATGCCTTGGTCATTTCTCCCTTTTTTTGGGGCTATTTGTTGTGGTATCCACAACACATGCACCATTCCTCACTAGGAATGGGGACCCCCTACTTTTCAGAAATCGGAAGAAGGAGAAAGTCTCGATTAAATCAGTTAGATTTTTTAAAAAATCAAAAAATTGAAAATCACAAAAAATTGAAAAATTGAAAATCACAAAAAAATCAAAAAATTGAAAAATAAAAAAAAAATTTAAAAATTTAAAAAAAAAAAATTCCGCGTGCGCATGCATATCGAGGCACGCACGCTTTGAAAAAATAAGGAAGAAAGGGGGGTTATAAAACCCCCTCCTTCCCCCTTGCTATTTTCCTTTCTTCACTTCATTTTTTTTTCTTTAGAGCTAAGAGAGGAAGGTGAGAAACCTCCCCCCCCCCCCCATTCACATGGTCTTACGCTTGAGTACACGTGAAAGAGAAGAAGCGTGCGACATGCTACCACCGAGCCCTTCTTGACATGCACACGGCCACTACTTTGCATGCCATTTTGGACACGTGGTCGCGCAGTCGCTGCGTGCGTCTATAGGGCCGTATGGACGGGCAGTGGTGCGGCTGTTGTGTGCGCCCTTTTGGCCCACGCGCTATTACACCATGTACCCTTATGGACGCGAGACGATGCAACCGCTACGTGCACCCTTTTGGGCCGCGTGTGCATGCAACCTTCGTTGTGCCCTTCTTGGCACGCGTGCGGCGCTGCCGCCACCCTCCTCACTTTTTTTTTAAAAAAAAATTATTAGTTTATTTTTATATGATCTCAAAAACCCTAAAAAAATTAATTAATTAATTAATTAATTAAAATTAAAATTAAAAAAATCACAAGTAAAATAAAATCTAGAATATCATTTTTTTGTTTTTTTTTAAATGTTTTATATGTATCCAGTCATTAATCATTTTCTTCTTTTTTGTGATGTATAGGTAATATAATCAAATGGCGTCCACATCTGGATCAATAGAAAAGCCAGTTGTGTACAAGTTCCAAGGCATAACCCCGAAGTCACGATTGCACAATGAACACTCTGAGATCAAAGACACAGAACTTGGACACATGGACTTGGGAGAATTTTTAAGGGTTTGTAACAACCCAATGAAAAGATCTTCTTTGAGATCCACCTTAATCTAGTCTAGATTGGTAAATTCAGCATCACATCCTAGGCCCGTTCAGTCAGTTGAATTGGTTTTGACCTTATCTTGACATTTTGTTCCTGAGGAAAGTGTGGTAAAGAGCATCACTAGGGAAGTGGTCATAGATCTATGACCTAATAATATCAAGAGAGTTTTTCACTTACCTAGAGCTGATCAGTTTATCAAACTTTCATATGAAGCAACTGAGAGGTGGCATAAGGATCACCACCAGGAGGCCATGGACATCATATATTCCTCATACTTCATTGAGAAGCCATCTCGGGGAAAGACAATCAGCAAAGTAGATATGGCGCAAGGATACATGAAGGATGACATTGGATATTCAATCATTCTTATGAGAAGAGTTATGGGATTTCCTGCAATAGGTCATCTCGCTCCATTCATGGTTAACTTCATCAAAACCATTAGACACTCAAAAATGCCACTGGATTGGGCCACCACACTTAGTGAGAACGTGTGTGATCAGTTGCGGATAGTAAAGGACAAGAAGAAGTTTTATATGACTTCTTATGTGGTATATCTACTTACAGCAAGAGCCACTAACTATCTCAGATTGTAGAAAAAATGCAGTATGTAGGACCCTAATGCATGGCCATATATAGTTTATCCTCGGCTAGTTAAGAAGAAGCTCTCGCCACAAAGCAAAGAGTACAAGATTGTGAATGATGTCTTTATTTTTGCCATCATTTGATTCATCAAAGGCAATTATGGAAAGAGATTTTCTGATGAGGCCAAGGCATAGATCACAGCTCTTGGTGCATATTTTATCCAGTTCTGAACATTTACATACATTCGGGTTGGTGGTGCATCTATCCATCCAAAGAAGCTCCCAAGGTACCCAAGTGACAAGTTGGTTCTAATGGAAATTTCTCGGCAGATTGAGTCAGCATATGAGAGGATCAAGAAACAACAAAGACCTTGTTGGGATTGGCCATTTGTAATAGGAGCATACCAGGTAAAGAGAAAGCAGGATATCCCGACTTTCGAGTGGGAATGGGAGAACTATCCCCTCAAAGAATATAACTCTCCTCGGCCATTCTTCGACAATGTTGGTAAAGTGGAAAATTTGGTAGGAAAAGAGTTCTACGACAAGGATGCCATTGAAGATCACTGGATGAATCCCAAAAATGACTATGATGTTTGTATCAGGGAATATTGTAGAATGAATTTATATCTAGCAGAGAAGGCTCTCCATTTGACCATCCCGAATGAGATAAGGCTACAAGATTTACAAGAGCTACTGGATCCCTTATTCAATACAGATAAGGTTGGCAAGAGGCCTATTCTGAATGCAGAAGTTGATAGGGAGGAAGGAGATGATATTAATCATTGAGAAAGACATGTCATCAGAATGACAAAGAGTTGGATTAAGAAACCCTTTCCACTTGATCTGATTCTGGACATAGTGATATTCCATGCACATGCTCACCTAGAAAGGGTAAAAGGGAGGAAGGTCATAGTTCCTATCTTTGTGCTCCAGTCTCCTATTAGGCTAGAAATAGTCTACTTGCTTGATCATCCAGTGAGATATTACCATCCTTCAGAGAAGAAGAAAGAAAAGAGGAAGAGAGCCTCTCCTCAGAGGATCTAGATAGAGCATATTGAAGAACAAGCCCCTATGCAGTAACATGAATCTACTTCCCAAGATCCCCGAGACCCTGCAATTTCTCATATCCAGGTTTATTTTCCATTGCCTCCTATTTTGTCAAGCCAGCAAGAAGAAGGAGAGATTCCAGAGACATCCATTCATTCAATGCATGAAGAACCTACTTCTCCTAAGGTTCCACAAAAGAAAAGGAGGGTCAAAGTTAGAATGAACAAGAGGCAAAGAGTTCGTAAAATATTAGTGCCTAATCCATCTATTCTTGAAACCATTCCCAAAGAAGAATCAGACGAGGATGAAACAGAGTCGGATGGGGAGGAAGAAAAAATGCCTTTACAAGGGAGAACTTAGTTTGCCAAAGCTACAGAATTGGAAAGAAAGAAGAATGTCACAAATGCCCCACCACCCACCCAAGCTGAAATGGTAGAGCTCAATTCTTTGAAAGATGAAGTACAACAATGGGTGAATGAGCAAAGAGAGCTAGGTGATGATATTCTCTCCATTCCAAATTTTGATTTCATGTCAGTGGGTATAGAATTGGTTGGAGATAAGATTAGAGATACTCCTACAGGTGAATCTCAACAGCAAGATTGGACGCAGATGCCACCTAAGACATAAGGCCCTCATCCAATGCCCCCACCTTTACCTCAAGCTATGATGGTAGATAAGGTTTTAGTGACGCCTACACCTCTAAGTTCAAAGGAACATGTTTAGAAAGAATCATCATTACAAAGAGAACCATAACCAAGGACTACTAATGAGCCACCAGAAGAGGCACAGGTAATGGAATGTATACAACAGCCTTCCCAGGAAGTTGAGGATCAAACTATGGGATCTATAGAAATTGAGACTATAGAAGAAGAATCCTCACAATAGGAAACTCCAAGCAAAAGTGATAAAGGGAAGGAGGTAGCTAAACACATCCCTTCATCATCTAGAGCCAAGGTTAAAGAAAGACATATCCTAAGATGGTTCTAGAAGGAAATAATGAGGAGTGCTAAGCATCAATTCCTTGCTTCAGAGGATGATATTTGTGACATTGCAGAGATTTTGAACAAACCTGACTCTCCATTATAGGATGCAACACCATTTGCATTCATTACCACTACTCAGAATCAAGACTTATTTGCACAAGTGGCTCATCCCCCGAAAGGTGCAAATGAAGAAGTAGTCAGCCTTCAGGACTATGAAGTAAAGGATATCATGTTAGGGACACCTACATGGAATACTTCTCAAAAAATGATGACTATGGGAGTCAAAGAGGTTCTTAACCATATGGAACATTATGAGATTAAAATCAAAGCACTTCGAAGGAAACTTGAGATCTTGAAAGGATATCTAGCTGAAGTTATTGGTCCTCTTGATTCTGAATGCCCCGAGGAGACTTTGACTACCATTCTTAAAGAAGGGGAAGGTGTATGGCTCAATCCATTTTTGAGAGCTTGTCAGGATTGGCGAGACAACCTTGAGGATAGGGGTATCACTATAATTACAGGAAGTCTGAAATTATTGCATGCTACACAAGACAATGTTGATAAGATCGTGGAAATTTTGAGGCAAGACTTCAGCATTATGGATGAGATATGGGTTTGGAGCAAGGATTTGAAAATTCTACAGGCCATAAAAGGACAAAGGAACTGCATTCTAATTGATGTATATACCTACAAAGAGCTAGACATGATAGATGATTGGATAGAAAAGATTGCAGAGGGAAATAAAGTGATGGAAACATTGCATGATTAGATTCATAAGCTCAAGAACCAAGCTCGAGAGAAAATTTTGGAAGCAGAAAAGTTATATAGTGATGCATGCTTGAATATTTTTGAAGATGAAGAATGAGAAAATATTTTATCAGTTGAGGTAGTTGTAGAAAACTTTAGAAAGACTTTAGAGGAAGCATCCAGTGATGAAGACATCAGACAAGCCTTTAGGACAGAAGAAGCATTGTTAGAGTTGGATACCAAACTTGGGGATTTTTTAGAAACTCGAATTGAGGTGGACAACTATAGACAGAAGGTCAAAGATAAGTATGAGGCTTTGGATCTTTCTGATGTTGCTAAGATTACTGAGATTATAGAGAAATTCAAGGGAAAATATCCAAACATATGTGGGTAGCATTTCTTAGAGAAAATTTTGAAGCTTTTGAGAAATTGAAGATATTTAAGAGTAGAGTTGAGAATGAATTTGATTTGAAGACTAGATGCTTGAGATTTGATAGACGATGATATTTTAACAATTTTTGTGAAGAAAATGGTATATAGAGATAGGTTTCAGCCACAACTCCTAAGATATATGAATAGAATGTCATAGAAGAAAGGAGAAATAGAATAGTAATAGAGGTAAAAAGAGAAAGGATACTTGAAAATAATATATCAAAAATATTTTGAAGCGAAGTAGTAAATACAACACTATACACTATGAATAGTGTCCAAATCAAACAAGTAACTAGTAAGACACCTTATAAACTTTGGTTTGGACATACACCTTCTATGAATTATTTTAGAAACTTTGGAAGTAAAAGCTACATTAAAAGAGATCATGATGTTGGAAATTTTGATTCAATTAGTGATGAAGGTACATTTCTTAGATATTCATTGAAAAGAAAGGCATATAGATGTTTTAATCAAAGAACTAAGACTCTTGTTGGGCATGCTAATGTGATTGTTCATGAAAAGTTAAGAATTCATAAAAGGATACTTGATTATAATTTTTTTTGAAGAGAATAATCTAAGGCCTAAAAGAGAGAATGTTGAATGGGAATTATTTTATGAAAATAACACTGATTTGCGTGCAGAAATTTAGAGAGAAATACAAAGAGATGAACCTAGATTTGAACCTAGAATAAAAATCGGAATTGAAGCAGTAACACCTAGCATAAATTTCATAAAGAATCACCATGCAAAATAGATCATTGGAAACAAAGATAAAGAATGTATGACATGAAACAAGGTACAATAAGGACTATTTTTAATTTCTCAAGTTGTATCTAATAATGTTGAAGCTTACACAAATGATTATTGGACAAAAGCTATGAAAGAATAACTAGAGTAGATTGAGAGAACAAAACATGGGAATTGGTTCTTAAGCCTAAGGATAAGAATGTTATTGAAACTAAATGGGTATTCAAAAACAAGATAAATGAACAAGGAAAAGTTGTAAGAAACAAAGAAAGATTGATTTGTAAAGGTTATTCATAGTAAGAAGCAATATATTTTGAAGAAACTTTTGTTCCTTTTGCTAGATTAGAAGTAGTAAGAATATTTTTGGCATATGTAGCTAAGAAGAACTTTAAATTTTATCAAGTGGATGTCAAATAAGCATTTCTAGATGGAGAACTTGAAGAAGAGGTATACATTGAGCAACTTGATGGTTTTCCTTTGACAAATGAAGATGATATGGTTTTGATTAAAAAAGGCATTGTATAGACTAAAACACCTAGAGCCTAGTACACAAGATTGGAAAAACACTTGACAAATTTGGGATTTGTGAAAGGTAATGTTGATAGTAACTTGTATATGAGAAAAGATGGTAAAGGATTACTGATTGTTGTAGTATTTGTGGATGACATTATTTTTGGAGGAAATGATGAAGTGAGTGAGATATTTTTAGAGGAGATGAAGAAATAATTTGAAATGAGTATGATTGGTGAGATGAAGTACTTCTTGGGATTGTGGGTTGTATAGAACAAATTTTGTATTTTTGTATCACAAGCTAAGTACCTTAAAGATTTATTGAAGAGATTTGGTTTGGAAAGTTGTAAACCTATTGGAATACCTATGATAACTGGATGCAACTTTTCTAGAAAATATAAATCCCTTGTTGTTGATTTGAAAAAGTATAGATCTATGACTATTGATTGCAATATTTAACATACACTAGACCTAATATAGCTAATGTAGTTGGAATTGTCGTAAGATTTCAAGTATATCTTATAGGGAGAAATTATGCAGCAATAAAAAGAATTTTGAGATATTTGAAAGGCATGCCTAATTATGGATTATATTATGATAGATCAAATTATTCCACTTTATGTGTGTACACTGATGCAAATACGGTAGGAAGTGTAGATGATAGAAATAACATTAGTGGTGGAGAAATTTTCTTGGTAGAAAGATTGGTTTCATGGAAAAGAAATAAATATGCTTGTATTTCATAAAGTATGACACAAGAAGAGTGTTTAGAAGAAGAAAAAAATTCAAATAAAATTATTTGGATGAAGCAAATATTGAAAGACATTGGAATTTATTTTATAGAGCATGTTATCATACATTGTGATAACACAAGTACATTGAGTATATCAAAGAATCCAATATTACATTTAAATACAAAGCATATATCTATTAAGTATCACTTTTTGAGAGAGAGAGCTACAAAGAAAGAGATCAAATTGGAATATGTTAGCACAAACAAGAAGATAGTAGACATGTTTACAAAACTTTATTCAAAGGACACATTTGAGTACTTGAGAGGTATGCTTGGGGTTATGCCCCAACCTACTTTTGTAGTTGATGCAGAGATGGCATCAGTCCTATGGTAATAAAGTACCACTTCTTTATCTAGACTAGATTTTTTATTCTTCTGTTGGAAATGTAATGACAAGAAAGTGATTGAGATGGGGGGAGGAGAGGTCAATCAAGAACCAATAAAACTTTTACTACTTTAGATTCTATAATCTAATAACATACATGAACATAAATTAATATATAAATCAACACCATAAAACTTTCACACAAGATATGGTAACCCAAAAACCCTCCAAGTAGAAGGTAAAACTTGTATGGGGATGGCACCTACAAGCTTCACTACTGCAGTAATAAGGTTGGCCTATTAGGGCTTACAATTGATCACTTCTAAAGATCTAGTCTATTAGGAGTATGAAGGACTACTAGGTCTACCTTGCAAAAGGATTTTACAATACAATGAAGTATCTTCTCTATCAAGAGACTTACCATAAGACTATTAGGTCCACCTAGTTAGAGGATCTAACTGATGCACCTATTAGGATCAATCAATAAGATGATCTTTGTAATGTAAATTTGATTTCTAAAAAACATCCTTTGAATAACCTGATCACCTGACGATGATGGATAAGTCTCTTCTTTTCTCTTTATACTACCTTGTAGCCTGATTATATATTCTACTCCATATTTTCCTTTTGTCTCCAAAATAAACATATATCTTCTTCTCTTACAATTTTACACACTTGCATATTTCTAGACAAACGAATTTTTCTTTCTTATATATCCTCCAAACAATAACTCTATATCAAGTCAGCTCCCACAATAGATAACTCCATAAAAACCAAATATACCTTTAGGTTGGCTCAAGTTCTGATGCTCAAGAAATACAATGATTTTGATCTTTTACTATCACTCAAGCAATACAAAGATCTTGGATGACTTTGAACCTTGGTTATCCCTAAATGCTTGGGTAACACTATGGAGTTCGGGTGATATGCCTTTTCATAGGGTCAACAATCTCCCCCTTTGGAATTGGTGACAAAAAAACTTATCCTAAGTAGTTATGTCTATGATAAAAAATTACTTACTCAAAATTTTCCTATCAAACTCTCCCTTTGCACATGCATGGTTCTATTACTTAGTTTGAACTGAAATGTTGTTTGTTAGTTACAACTTCTTTGAATTTGGTTTTTTCAAAAAAACTATTGTTTGACTGAACATATGATCTAGAAATTTCTTCTATATATTTCCTCATGTAAATATTTCCTCCTTGATTATATACACACTATGCTTCCCCCTTTTTGATACAAATGCCAAAAACATGTACTTACAAAGTAATACCAAAATGTGCAAGGAAATCATTATGCACTTTCAAAATTAAAGATGTAGTTTGATCCCAATTCTCTTTTAGTACCTTGAAAGTGTGCAATTCAATCTAGAGTTTAGCTGATAGCTCCATCATGAGGTTTTTAATTGAGAAGTTGGTGTCATGTACCAGTGCCTTTGCATGTGCATGCACTAACTGCTTCTACATCACTTCCATATGAGGAAGTATTATACTCTGGATGTCTATAATGGTTGCCCTTGTTTTAGCTTCCTCCTTCAGTAACTTAGCCTACAAATCTATCAAAAATCTAACCTTTACAAAATGATTTGAGCTGGTACTCAGGTCAAGTGCTAACAAGCTAGTAATGTTCTTCAAGTCTTCATCATTTTTTATCATTTTATCTTTTATTTCTTTAGTGAAAATTGATGTATCACAAAATTTTGTGAGCAATTAAATATTATTCATTATGACTCATTCAAGAGTTCCAATCAAAGTGGAAAGTTATACTTGATCAATAGCAATCTTCTTTGCTATATTTTCCAAACTTTATTTTCAAACTTTCTTTCTACTCTTTGTAGAAGTTTTTCTCCCTCATCTATATCCTTATTGAATTTATGTGCAATATCTAGTAGTTGTTCAATAGCAGGGGCCTCATTATTTCCTCTATTTGTAGTGCATCCAAAAATATTTCCTTGATGTCTTTAATAACTATACCTATGTCTCTTTCTACTCTCAACTTTCTCTATTATACCCTCTTTCTATAGGAGTTGATGAAATCCAACTCCACAGTGTACCAATATCACCTGCATGCAAATAGCTTGTTGAAAAGAAATCAAAGGAGCAAGAGCTTGAAGCAAACAATGCAAGAGAAAATATTTTACAATAGAAAAATGAAATTGCTATGTGAATAGATAAATTTACAATGAGAGAGAGACCCCTTATAAAGGCCTCAAAGAAGCTTTTTGAACAAGCTAGAAGGTGGTAGAAGATAAGGTTGACAACTAAGCACACTTCCACAAAAAAGGTGGAACATGCTAAAAGGGAACAAACTCTCATGTTGTCAACAATTCATCACTACAACTATTAACTACATGCATTTACCTAAGTAAGCTTAAGTAATAGAATAAATAATTAATAAATGATTAATTAATTATTTACTCTAACACACCCCCTTAAGTGCAACTTAGGGGAATGCCTTAAGCTCACAAAACTAAGAGAAAATATAGGAGGGTTCTCGACAACATGGCCATGTTAGGCACCCATGTACAATGCAAAGAAATGCAACCTTTGAAAATGGGGAAAGAGGGAAAAGCTCATGGAAAAAACTCTCCCCCAAAAAGAGGTAAAAAAACATGCTTAAAAAATGAAGGAAGGAAGGAAGGAGGGAAGGAAGGCCTCAATAAGACCCCCCAAGGACAACTTCCATTGAAAATGTTTCAAGAGACTCTCTCAAAACCATAAGTACAACCAGCCCCCCCATGAGAATAGACACCAAAGCCCTCCCAAAATGATGGAGCTACTATAGAAATGATCAAACCAATGAAACTCCAATGTGGAAGGAACAAGGGAACATAAAAAGGGAACCCCTAAATGAGAGGGGAAACTAGAATGCCTAGCTGATGTCCAAAGGAAAAATATAAGGATCTAGAAATGGAATCCCCAAGGTCAGTGTGATGACACTGTCATGAATGTCTATTGTAGTATCTACAACAAGTGCACCTAGAGTCTCAATGAATGAAGCTAAAGGATCAAGCAGAGTAGAAGAAGAATCCTACAGAAGAGAAAAGCCCTCAACTAGATGTGGTGTGGAAGTCAAAATAGGGATCTCAGGAACAATACAAAGGTTCAAGTATCCTGAATGCACCACATGATGCTCTTGCCAAAGAGAAAAAGTGTGCTCTAAAAATGGAGATGGTGGACTAAAGTGTGAGAAGGTGTAGATATGAGTGGAAGGATCAATGGCCCCTATAGCAATAAGACCTCCTATTGCACAATCTTGAATGAAGATTGAATCAATAGTGAACTCAATTGTCTTCCCTTATCCACTACATTTAATCTAAGAAATTGAGAGAAGGTTGGAAAACAAAGATGGAACATATAATACATCATTGAATATACCATCCTGGATGCTAACTAAACCTTTCCCATAGACTGGTAGGGCAGTGTTATTCCCCATGTGAATATAAGAAATGGGAGAAGCCTCAAGAGTAGAGAAGACACCGTGAGAAGATGTCATATGGTGACAAGCACCTGAATCCAGTACCCAAGGAACTTATGAAGGAGATGCAATAGAAGCTTTTAATACATGACACTTTCTAAGATCTTCTGTAGATGGTGAAGATGTGGAAGAAGATTGAAAGGTAGACCCCTATGAGGTAGAAGAGGATGGAGAAGAAATATTGTTCTTCTAAAGAAGAGCTTGCAAATCTACAATTTGTTTCTCATAGCCATCAAATCTCTTCTGAAAAAAATGTGCTTCATCATGAGATCCTTTTCAACAATAGGAATAGGTAGGAGACTCATTATTCTTTTTCTCCTTCTGCTTAGAATATGATGAACCAGTAGAAGAGGGTTCTGATATCTACTTCAACTTCTGCTCCTGTATATCCTTGACAAACAATGCCTGTGACTGTGAACTTGAAAGTGAATCCATCTGATTGATCTTGGACTATTCATGAGTTAACCAATCAAAAAATATCTCAAATGAAGGCATCCTATGTTTATCACTCAAGGCATCTATAGTGGAGTAGAAAGTAGAAGAGAAGACTTGATACTATCCCTTCAACTTTGAGAGTATCAAAAAGATACATTCATCATCTATCTTGGTTTTCCCAAATCCTTGCAAAAGTGTATGCAAAGATTTGAATTTCATCAAGAAGTCCTCAATGGTGGGAAATCTGTCAAGTGTCAAAGAAGCCAACTCTGCATCAAACTAAAGTGCCCAAAACTCTTTCACTATTCCACACAAAGTCTAAAATTTGAGCCAATAAGCCTGTGGAGTGGTCAAACCATCCAAGTGAAATAGTAGACTGTCTGAAATATTCAGTGCAATCAATCCCATGGCCTCATCCATTTTATTCCTATTCTGAAGAATCTCAAAAACATGTGTAAGAATAGGTTGATTCTCATCTAAACATGACCATAAGCCCCTTGACATAAGAAGCCTAGTAATTTATGCCTTTCAAGTGTGATAGTTGTGTTGTGTGAGACGGGTTACAAATGGATCCGCCATTGAGAGAGAAGAAGATAGAAGTAGATGGGTCTATTCTAAAGTAAATTACAGAAAAGAAAATGATCCCCCCCACAATGTATAAATTGGGCACTCTTTACTTAGTGCAATTACAATAGCCAATTTAGGGCCTACTTCTGAAAGTAGTATTTCTATCTATAGAACTTATAATCTAATTGTAGATCTAGAAAGTAGACAAAAAAATATACACTTCAAAAAAAAAAAAAAAAACCTAATTATGTGTCCAGATGAGCCCATACTAAGCATTTGAGGTGGCAAAAATCAAGAATTTTGAGTTATAGAAAACTTCAAGAATAGAGATATCAAACCACCTGCACCAATGTGTAGATCACAAAATCCTACCCCAAAACAAAAAACAAAATTCTCGAAAAAATGAGTCTGTATGAGGGAGATATCATTGTTTGAAAATCACCTCTATAGTTATTTTTTCTGAATCGCCACCACTGCACCTCCAAAAAATAAAGAAAAAATCCCAAAAAATATCAAATTTGTTATGTCAAACCCTCTTTCTCCTTTTTCTCCAAATACTAAAAAATTTTGTTCCTCCCGATTGAAGAAAAAATCACAAACAAACTAGGGTTTGTGTCTCAAAATCACGGCTTAAAAAAATCCTTTGAACAAGAAGTAGCAGGGAGGCTCTGATACCATGTAGGAGTTGATGAAGTCCAACTCCACAGTGTGCCAAGATCATCTACATGTGAATAGCTTGCTGAAGAGAAACCAAAGGAGCAAGAGCTTGAATTAAACAATGCAAGAGAAAATATTTCATAATCGGAAAATGAAATTGCTATGTGAATGGATGAATTTACAATGTGAGAGAGACCGCTTATAAAGGCCTCAAGGAAGCTTGTAGAACAAGTTGGAAGGTGGTAGAAGATAAGATTGACAACTAAGCACACTTCCACAAAAAAGGTGGAACATTCTAGAAGGGAACAAACTCCCATGTTGTCAACAACTCATCTCTATAACTATTAACTACATGTATTTACCAAAGTAAGCTTAAGTAATAGAATAAATAATTAATAAATAAATAAATAATTATTTACTCTAACACTTTCTTCATCGATCATTGAGGATCTCTATCTGATCAGTAGTGAGATTGGATTGATCTCAATTTGGAATCACAATCTCAGTATCCAATTCTATCTCATCAAATATGTTTACCTTATCCTTTCCTTTTCTTTTGGCACTAGGAAAGACTATGATTTCTTTTCCTTTCTCCTCATCTTTCTTCTCCTCTCCACTTGGTTGACTCATAGTTGCTTCTTTTCTTTCTTTGTCAGCCTTTTTTTCATCCTTAGGTTCATACTCAGTTAAATTTGTCCAAAAGGTAGATTGAGTCTACAACTTGGGTCCTACTTGGGTGGATGGAAGAATCTACTCCTTCTTTGATTGGTCTACACTAGGTGTAGAAATGGCTTGGCTCAGAGTGGAGGGTAGAGATGCAATCATTGTTGCTCCCATAATTTCTATATTAGACTCTTCAATAGTTTGTACCTCTAATTCTTCATCTTTCTTCAATTTACCTTCTTGCTCAAAAATGTTTTTCCACAACTTTATTGTGGACTACACAACATCCTCTATTTTGTTTGACAAAATTTGAAAGGCTTTGAACCTTGGAGTCTACCTTCTCTCATGTTTTTTCATGGCCTCTTTGATTTTGTAGAAGTTGATCAAAGGCAACCTCATATCTTTCCAAGATCACCTTCATGCAAATAACCTGTCAAAGGGAAACCAAAGAAGGAAGAGGTAGAGCTTGCAAAAATACTAAATAGACTAAGAGAGAAAATATTGCAAACAAAAAAAATGTATTGCTATACAATATGGCTTGAAAATGAGTGATGAGTTGAGAAAATAAAATGAAAGAGCCCAAATATAAAGGCCCTCAGGAAGCTTGTAGAACAAGATGGAAAGTTCTAGAAGATAAGGTTAACAACTAATCATACATCCACAAAAGGTGGGATATCCTCGATCAAGGTGAGGAGATAAGTGTGATTAGGTAGGAAAAAACTCTCATGTTGTCAACAAAGCCTAGACTAAAACTAATAAATAAATGCATTAACCTAAGTAAACTTAAGTAAAAGAATAAATAAATAATAAATAATTATTTACTCTAACATACCCCCTTAAGTGCAACTTAGGGGAATACGCTTAAGCTCACAATAGCTAAGATGAAATGCAAAATGGGTCTTGGAAATTAGGCCATGTTAGGTACCCATGTACAATGCAAAGAGATGAAACCTCTAAAAATAGAGAAAGAGGTAAAACCACATGGAAAAAACCCTCTCCCAAAAAGAGGTAAGAGAAAATCTAGTGAAGGACTGAAGAAGCCTCCAACTAGAGGAACGTCCCAGAAATAGGAATAAAGAAGATCATGAAGAGCATCACTGAAGCATGAAGAGGCCAAAAACTCTATCATCAAAAAGAAACTACTGATATGAAGAACCTCCATCGAAGAAGAAGACATGAACTGAGCATGTCTATATGGTAGATGATCCATCTCACCAAAATGCTTAGGTAGCCATCCACTACAATTGCCTAGTATATAGGATCAACCACTAAATACATAGTTCACACTATCGAACCCTTGAACCAAGGAAGCATTAGAACAAAAAAATAACCCCCCCTTAATGTAGATGGGGTGAGGTGATAGGAAACTAAAAAAGTGGGCCAAAATCCTTTGTAAAAAGAAGAAAGAACGATGAGAGAGTTTAAGAGGTAAAAACACCTATAAAGACACGATCACCAACTCTACATGGGGCTAATGTTATGGAAGGGACACTCACTTGACAAAGGAAGAGGGCACAAAAATAGCAACAACTATCCCCCCATGGTACTTTATAAAATAGTGCAAGTACAACTTTCTCAAAACAACATTTGTGAACTTAAAATGCAAGAGTGGCACTTTATCTCAGTGTGTTTTCATAAAGATGCTTACAAATGATATCAATAATGGTCAGAAAAGGAAAAAAACCTGATACAAAAGATAGTACAACCCAAAATAGAAGATCTCATGCCATAAAAATGATTTTAAAACCTAGAACAGTCAAGATATCCACCATAGAGAAAAAATACAAAAAATATAATAGAAAGAGCATGGGGTAGAATCTAAAGGAAATGGCAACATTTCTTAAAAAATGACAAAACTAGATTTCCAAAATTATAGCATTTTCAAAAAATAGCTATGAGACCCAAAAGATATGCTTGCTGGAGTGAGAAATAGAACTTAAAAATTTGATTACAAAAACAAGCAATAAAACTATATCAAAACCTAAAAATACCTACACCAATGTCTCCATCTTGGAACCAACTTTCTGGAGCTTCTTTTGGATCAGAAAAATAACTTTATATGCTCAAGTTGTCACCAAAAAATTGAGTAGGTCAAAAAAAAGGACCTAGAATGCTTGCAGGGGTGCTAGTGTAGGGTGATGTCATGCTGATGTTAGCAAGTCACTGCATTACAATTGATAGCATGTCAGCCATTGTGGCAAAAAATATGGCATGACACATAGAAGTGCTATGTGGTAGCCATGTGGTAGATGTTGACATGTCTGGGTAACGTGGCAAGGGCCATGTGGCAGATGCTAATGTGGTACCCATGTTGCATAGCACCCAAAGATCACACCAAGTATGCTACAAAAAACTCTACATGGGCAGGTAGTTGTGGGTGATGGGTGAGTAGTTTTCACTGGCGATGGTGGTTGCAAGGGCAGCTGAAGCCAATGATGCCATGGTTGTGGTGGTTGGAGAGAGGCCTACCAGCATCAACTGGGTTGCATTGTCACTGTGGTAGCTATGCAATGGTGTAGTGGCGGAGCACTAGTGGTTTCTAGGTAGCAGTGCCAAAATATATTTTTTTAATTTTTTCATTTAAAATCATCTATACAATTTGTACGACAAGTCTAGATAAAAAAATTTCCTCTTGGATCAACTATGTCCAAAATTTACAAATTGTATATGGATCTTGACTATAATGGGCCTTTTGAACTTAATGGCAGTGTTTGTTTAGGCCCAAATTGCTCCAAAAAATTAGTTGTCCTCCTAATTGAAGAAAAATGCACAAACAAACTAGGTTTGTGTCTCTGAATTGCGGCTTCAAAAATCTTTCAACCAAGAAGTAGTAGGGAGGCTCTAATACCATGTAAAGGTTAATGAAAGCCAACTTTATAGGTTGCCAAGATCACTTGCATGCAAATAACCTATCGAAGGGAAACCAAAGAAGGAAGAGGTGGAGCTTGGGAAAACACTAAATGGATTGAGAAAACAAAGAAAATGTATTGCTATACAATATGGTTTGAAAATGAGTTATGAGTTGAGAAAATACAATGAGAGAGCCAAAATATAAAGGCCTAAAGGAAGCTTGTAGAATAAGCTGGAAAGTGCTAGAAGATAAGGTTGGCAACTAAGCATACATCCACAAAAGGTGGGATATCCTTGATCAAGGTGAGGAGATAAGTATGACTAGGTAGGAACAAACTCTCATGTTGTCAACAACTCCTAGACTACAACTAATAAATAAATGCACTAACCTAAGTAAACTTAAGTACAAGAATAATCAATTAATAAATAATTATTTACTCTAACATATTTATGCATTGGAGAAGTTAGGCATGAAACTTATCAATGATTGCTCTCTGATTTCCCTTTCTATTTTAATAACATTAGTCCATCTATGTGTGACTACATTCAATAGGAAATCAGGGGCTTGGCCTTTTATCTCACTAGGATCATATTTCCATTTTTCCATTTTCTCCACTGCAGCATCTTCATTTTAATGTTGTTTCTCTTTGCTTCTAGTTTTATACTTGATATACTTGAAATTTACCATTCCACTTCCTCCTCTTAGTCTCTTTTTTTTTTTTCAAAGGATAGTGGTGGCCTCTTTAGTTGGATAATAGGTGTGTTATCTTCTTCATCTTCATCTTATAGCTTCATCTTCCTCTTGGATTTCCTAATAGTTGTGAATATAGGGGTAGCTTCCTTCTTAGGTACCCTTGAAATCACTCTCCCTTTCTTCTTAGGATGTTCTTGCTTTGCTTCTTCCTCTTCTTCTTCCTCTTCTTCCTAATCTTCACCTTTACCCTTAATTATCTTGAGAGGGTAACCTTTCATTTTCTTCTTCAGTAACTCCATCCTCTTCTTCCCTCTTTTCAAGACATGACAGATCTCTATCTCTAGAGATATCCTACATTTTTCTTCATCATAAGTGCTAAAATAGGTTTCCTTAGGGTCAAAATGCTCATTCAAAAGAGTCTCTATGAGATCCCTCATATCATCAATGTTGACTTCATAACCCAAGGATTTTACCCATGCAGTTATAGGAATAACTACCTAAATATGCATGTTATCATAGTTAACTAAGAAACAAATATCTTCACCATATTGCTCAACCAACTATTGAGGTATCCAATACCTAATTTGCATTTTCTCCTTGAAATTATCAAAATAATATTCCATTATGCTATCAAAGTATTCTCTGAATTCTTGAATGTAGTCATTGATTTCATAAATCACAGATATGTCCTTACTCCATACCACACTACCTTTGGATGGAAAGAAGTTTTGAACATGAAAGAATAAAGACACGAGTAAGGATCCAAACTTACATACATTCTTCTTTGAAGCTTGGATGTTCTCCATGTTCTTGTTAATTTGGTTGGGTTGCAACTTAGAGAGGTCAAATGATAGGTTGGTCTTCCCCACCTTGTAAACCAAGTCAACAGCTTCACATGGGACACCTTTTGGTCTACTCGAGTTGTAGATCTTGTGAGCAATGACATGCATTTCAAATTTTATCTCCATGTCATTGAAATTATTTAGCTTCATTCCTCTTTCATCCCATTTAGTTAGGGTCTTCTCTATCAACTCTCTTCAAGATAGGGTTTTCATTATTTTGGGCCTATCCTTCAACTCGTTACTCAGTGAACCATCTTCTTTGTAATCTTCACAAGTTTCTCAAGATAGAAGAATATGTCTTGAACTCTACTCAAAATGAGCCTAGTCCACTTTATCTTGAAGTCCTTTGGCATGTATAGGACATGTGTCAAACCCTTTATCTCCAAGTGTCTATGATCAGGCTTGAGTACTCCATTGTCACATAGGGCATTATATGCTTCATTCATCTCAAATTTTCCTAATTCTTGAATAGTGCAATAGTAGAATGACCTGATATCATTCATTAACAATACCTTTAGTGGATGGTTGGATGTGCTCCCATAGGATCTTTTTTTCTTAGCAATTTTTGGATGTAGCTTGAAATTTAGTGCCTTGAAAACCACATTCTTCACTAGCATTTATAAACCCTTTTTCACCTTCATGCTGGAATTAGATGTCATTGTACTTGGTGAATGATGAAATTCATAATTAGTGAAACTTTCACTACAACTCTACTCTACAACACTAATTAACCTATAGATCACTCTGGTGCTCAAATTCACTCTGAAAAATGGATTAGATTGCTAATTTAGATTACTTTTCTCACTTAGATTACTGATTTAGATTCTATAATCTACTATAATGCATGAACATAAAGTAATAAAGAAATCAACACCATAAAACTTTGACACAAGATATGGTAACCCAGAAAGCCTCCAAGCTGAATGTAGTGCGTCTTCCATCTAACTTCTGTAATTCATCCTAATGGATGTAACCTTGATGATCTTGCTTGGTGAGGGATTGTGATTGGGACCATGAGTGGTCTACACCCTTGAGGTTATTGGATTTATGTTACTATATCAATTTATTTGATTATTCTTATGGTTGTTTTATGAGATTATGATGTGATTTGTGATTCACTAAGGTTTGTGCCAATGGTAGTGTAGTGCACCAATATTACAGTCAAAGGAACCAACAAATATAAATATATTTTTCTTTTTCAATGAAAGCATTTTTATTTTATTTTATTTGTTATATTTATTTTCCTTGATCTACAATATTGATGTACATTCCTACAATACATTTAACTAACTTCACTAACCACTTTAGTTCCTTCCAACCAGAACATTATTTGAAATTATAACAAAATGTCTTTATAACCAAATGTATCAATTTCAAATGGAGACACACATTTTCTCTTAGAATCATTTTAGAAACAAAAACATAACAACTTTACTCATTTCTATATACTATAGGATAGTGCATGATATATAAATTTCTTTAATCACTGAATGTAGCAACATATCAACAAGTACAGTCCACTTATACAATTTTCCAGCTTACAAGCTGTCATAAAACACAAGATTGGGAGTTACCCAAGGGTGACTCTCCCTAATACAATAAGAATTCACTTGGAAGAATGTTTTTGTTGCACATGAAAATAAGACAACATCCTTCTTCTCTTCAAGTCTTCAATCCATAGATCACAACCTGCAGTACAACACACACAAACAAGCCCATGGTACTCTCCTCCCAACCTTAGGCCTTTTAAAGGCCACCCCCGAGCAGGGAGAACCTTGACTAGGTGGACATACATTACTAACAACCATTTACAACACAATGCTCACATTACAAAACTGTTCACACATTTTACAGTTCACAAATAAACCACAAAAATTCCCAACCAAGGTAGACCACTTAGGATCACATGTAGATCCATCTCAAGGGGTAAGGGTGGAAAATGAATGTTGAGGAGACTCCGCCTGCAACTATGCCTTCATTAGGCTATACACTTTATACACATGCCTTCACAAGGCAACCCAACACCACATACATGCCCTCACATGGCATCTTTACAATACTTATAACTCCAGCAAGGTGGCATATGGGGCCCATAACACCCATATGGCATCCCTCTCCTACTCTAGGAGAGACTCTCACCCAACACATTCCCTATGCACCCCTTACCCTCACAAGGCTCTCTTTCCCTCCCAAGAGATGAGACTCACCTTGTCACACCCAAAATAGAAAACTGCAACAAGAACATATGAATTCACAACACAAAGTAAATCACAATACACACATACACCAAAACTGAAAGATGGTCCCTCAACCTCACACAACACAACATTACAACACACCATATTACAACTACATTACAGAAAACTCACATGCATAACACAATAAAAATAATCTACTTAACAACAAACTTTCATAGCAAGGGTACATAAGGTTACCAACCTGGTTTCCAAGCAAATTTGAGCTCCCTCTCTTTTTACCAGCAATCCTCCTCCTAAGCTATCTTCTTCTCCTTGTTTTTTTTTTTTTCCCTTTTCCAAAATTTTACCCCACTTAGATTCTTTTTCCAGATCTATCAAAAAAAATTCTCCCCCCAAGAACTCTCCAACCAACTCTCCCTAAAGAATGTTTTCTTTTGATGCTTAAGTTTCCAAATTCGGCCAACTTGGGAATCCACAATTTTTGGGTGCTCTTTTCAATGCCTAGGGAAGCTTATAATACTTAAAAATGCCCCTACCCCCTAGGTATATCATATGGGCTTTAAAATAAGACCTCAAACTACCCCTAGGGATGGTGTAAACCTCCTAGAAATTCACAAAAGGTGTGCATTCGACCTAGCATGGAAAGAATCCCTCTTGGACCCATAAATACACCTAGGGAAAAGAAATCCTACCAAACCACTCCTTGGTTCACTCAACCACCTACCATCCCACTAAGCATGCTACAAAGGAGAACATGTGTCAAGTGACACCACAATACACACAACACACTTGGCAAGCCATCAAGAAAAACAAATTTACTTTTATAGAATCACAATAATACACACAAATTGGTTTTACAAATAAAATACAAGGGTAAAAAGGTTATACCCTCCTTAGGGTTAACCTTGGTTTTTCCAAACACCTAGCAAGGTTCTCCATAAATCCATGGGCTTCTTTCCTGCGCACTTATTGCAAATATCAGTAGTCCAAGAATAAGGTGATAAAATGATAATGTAAATATAAATCACATAGATTCTATCATCAATGAATAACATAAATAATATTAAATATGTATTTCCATTCATATCACATTACACACTTCACATTTGTAGCAATCCTCTAATCTAGATAGTAAAACATTATGATCATTTATTCTTACAGAAAATTATGGAATTAATCTACCTTAAGCAATGCATCAAATATAATATAAGTATACAATTCTAGTTTATTCAAATGATACATGAATTCTTAATGTTACTCTAAATATGCTAAGACATGGTAATCTAGCACCATATGGAGACCACAATTCAAAAATCAAACATTCACTTGAGTATAACATAAGCTTTAATCATGATATATGGATCATCAAGAAGGTAAGTAAGCATATCTGAATAACATCATAAAAACTACTTAGAATATTAGTGTCCTAGTAACATCATAAGGAATCATCATATAGCCTAATGATATAGGTATCAATGTCCCAATAACATAACATGAAATCAAATAGTCTAAGGATCAAAATATCAATGTCCATAGGGGGTAATAATGTGTCATCTAGAGTCTAACTATCAAAGTCCAAAAGAAAAAAAATGTCAATAGTGCTATGATGGTCGGGGCGGGACATGATAGGTTACTAGGATCAATGTGGTATCATGATATTATTTCATGATTATCTTGAGATGTGTGCAGAAATTGCACTATGTACTATTACCATGCTACACTAGACTAGGTCCCTACAACAGTGGTTAGTCATGTATATGATTGTGATTACTTACATGTTTTAAATGCCTATTCATGTTGTGTAATCAACCATTATTAAATACTTAAATAATTAGAAATGGAGTGTCCATGTGGATTCATTGGTTATGCACTATAGATATTTACTTTGTTATATTTTGATCTAAGAGATACTCATGTTATGTTTTACATTTGAGATGACCTATGAGTCAAATGTTATTCTTTGATTTCAATATCATATATGTTAAACTATTATTCTATTCAGTTGATCATATTGCATTATGATGCTATTTTGAGGTGACAGTATGTTTTGTGATGATATTTGGTTATTCGATATTTGGACATATCTTTAATTATGTTAGGAGATGGATTGAATGTTATGGTTATTTACTTCATTCTTTCTTCATTATGCTATATGCAAATATGAGTGATGTAAATAGATTATTTTGTTATAACTAAATAAATGGTTAAATTAGGTTATTTAATGCATTTATTTCTTTAGCTATATTGTTATATGCAATTGCACTTGATCATATTGTTGAGTGTGTAGGATTTATATCCTTGGCAGTGGCACATGAAGTTAGTGATTCAATTATTCATATTTTACCAATGCCATCCCTATATGGTCGATGTATCCTTATTTTAATTGTGTAATTAATCCTTTCAGTGATTATTAAATCCTAACTCATTTACATTATGTGATTAGACCAATGAGTGTGTCTATGCATTTAGAGTTTTACATTGTCACGAAAGTAGTTAAGGAAATTTCTATGTTTTAGGGATTTTTAGCTTTAATTTTATTAAATTTAATTTTTGGTAGCTTTTCCATAGATGAATTCCTATTTCTAGGAAGAGCCTATTTTAATTTGGGTCGATTTGAAGTTTAACTAGGTTGGCTAGCTATTTTCCCTAATCGTGAATATGTATTGGAAGAGGAATTTAATTCCTCACTTCTCACTTTTGAATGAGAAAGTTTGAGAGTAAAAGCCAAAATCCTTTTCATGAGGATTGACTAGTTTGTTCATTTTGGGAGCTATGGTGTGGGATTGTCATGAGATTGGTATCATTGGATCCAGCTTGAGAAGACCTTGGATTGCTACAATTTTTGGCTACTTCTATAGGCTTTTTTATTGTATGGTTTAGATTCCCTTTTTTCTCCATTTGGCTATAAGGTAGGGTTCTCTCTTTTTATTATTCTAGCTTCATTTCTACTTATGTTTTTGGTAGTCATTTGTTTAGAGGTTGAGAACTAGTGTTCCCCTCTATTTCTTTATGCTAGCTCTACCTGGTTGGGTGGGCATGAGCATTTCCCTATTTTTCAGGATGAGGGTTTGGGATTTTGCACTGTTATACTGGCCATTTTTGCATACGTACTCCAAACCCAAATTTTATTTGATTTTTTCGCTTTTGTACCCTAAGACCAAATGGGTTTTAATTTCAAAGTTTTTGGGTTTTTAGGTTTTCACCTTGATTTGTGTGCCACCTAGTTTTCTAGGGTTTTCTTAGCATGACATTGATTGTGGACTTGGATTATCCATAGGATGTCAGTCAGGCCATTGTTACACTTTAATGTTTGCATTGGGATGCATGTCACATCTATAATCTTGAATTTGTGTTCAATTGAGTGATTTTATACCTAATGTTATTGTTTCTTTTGGACCCTTGTTATTTTGTGGACACTAGGATTCGTGTACAACCCATACTCCTAGATTGAGGCCGATTGAGTAAGTTCATGATGTTTGGTTTGGGATTTGTGTAGAACCCATACTCTTAGATTGAGGCCACTTGAGTGAGTTCATGATGTATGGTTTTATTTTTCTTGGGATTCGTGTAAAATCTATCCTCTTAAGTTGTTTTTGGTTGAGTAATATTTTTCTTGGGTTCTCCTCTAGACCTTATGTTATGATCTTTGTGATGGTGATGTGCCATACACAAGTACATGCACATTAATCTATCAAGTAACTTGTGAGGCTCAATCTTCCATGGTACTTCTAAGAGTTATGATCATTGGGATTGGGTTGGGAATATACATGCCTACGGGCACTCATCATTAGATGAGTATGGGTAGGGTAGGGTACCATATGGAGGGGGCTTCTATGTTGTAGCCTGGCAATCATGGTGCCATAGGTTGGCAGAGGAAGTTTTAATTAAGTGATAACTAAATAAAATGTGTGAGTGGTATTAAAACTAAAGATAATAAAAAGGTTCAAAATGTGCTCCTTCTATTGGAATGTTTGAGCTACAAATACTAGCTTGGGCTTGTTAATGCCAAGTGACTCTCCATCATGTTAGCCCCTACATAGTAGCCTATAGAGTGCCTAACCAAGACCTATAGTTTATGCATTATCTCATGATCTTGGTTTTAGTCACTATTACTATCTAGCGTGAGTGTTAGCCATGGATGTTGTGCTTTATTTGTGTTTGTAGTTAGATTATTATCTCCATCACTATAGTGGGAGTGGACCTACAAGTTTCACGTGGTTAGGAGGCATAGCTACCTATACCACTACTAAGGAACAATGTACAAAGATAGTCTTTTGTCCTAGTGGGACTATTGCTAGATATTTTCACTTGATACTTCAGTAACTGTAGTATGCTTTCTTATGATTTATGCTTTCATTAGAATGCTTGGATATCATGTTTAAATTATGTTAGTTTATTTGATGCATTCCCTTATTATGATGATTAGCATATGTTAGATGATGATTTTTATTTGTAGGATTATCTTATGCTTTATTTCTAACATGTTAGATTTCCTTATTCTTATGTTGTAGCATGTTTTAGTAGTGACATCCTCATAAGATAGCACCAATGATCTGATTGGTAGTTTGGGATGTTATGCACAAGGGATGGCTAGGACCCACAATGGTCTTATGATGCTATTAATAGTTGGGAGGAACCATGTACTTAGTTTGGTTGTTGAGTTATTGCGATGTTATTTCAATACATTGTGATGTTGCTTCTGTACATTGTGATGACGCTTTCAATTATTTCCCTTCTCTACTATGTTAGATGGTTAGATGTAGATCCATCTAGTAGCTATTAGTTTCAAGTTCCTATGCCTCAAAATATGGATATGGTACTCCACAATGTGGAGGAAATTTATTTCCTATCTTTTTACCCATATATTTTCTAGCATATTGATTTGTATTCTCACACAAAATAGTACTTTCTTGTGTGAGAATACAAATGTTCGCATGATGTGTTGGGTTTCCTCACGCAAAAACCTCACACCTATTTGGGTGTTTTGGATACTAGGCCAAGTATGTCCTTATGCAAGATGGTGTTTCCTCACATGGCTCAATGTTCTTTCTCACTCAAAGAGGCACTTCCTCATGTGAGACTATCAATTGTTATTCTATCACGTAAAAAATAGGGGGCATCTCCACTATTTTTTGGAGAATACAATTTGGACTTTTGAGTACCCTTTAGGAATTCTTGTGGTTCCATGATTTTATAGATCAAAGATTTTGTGTTCTGATGTTATCTTGGGGTTTTTTTCTTTAGTTTGGTTGTGTAAATTAGATTGTGGCATTTGGAGATTTGTTGGTTGTTGGGATTGTTGGTGAAGTCTTCCATTGTGATCATTATGATCCTTGTATGATGTTGTCATGTGCCTTCATACTTGTAAAAAAAACTATCTTGGCTTGAATTGGATCCTTGTTTCAAGGATGTTTGTGTGGAGTATTACATTTGGTATTAGATTCCATGTTCAAACATTGGGATCTTTGTGTAAATTTTTCCCATATGGTTGATGTTGTGTTATGTGAGTGTGAGTGTCTTGGTGATAGCTCATGAGTTTTGTTTCTTTTTTATCTACTTTTTATGGACTTTCTTGTCCAATTGATATGACTAGAGTAGTGTAAGGAGAAGGAAATGATCCTTTCCTTGTTTTGGTAGATAGAATCAATGTGCCTTGTTTGGTTGGTTGCATGTGTGACCCTTTTGGATGGAGCTGCTAATTGGTATCTAGGTGTTCGCTTTGAGTGCCTCCTTTTGTTCTCCTTATGGAGTAAGATGCATGTTTCCTTGTTTTCTCCTATTTGTAAGTAAAACAATGAATCTTATTTGTGATTCTGTGTTATGTGAATAAAGTAATGAAATGGTCTCCTTCATTGAAAAATGAGTGTTTATTGTGAATCATTGTAAAGAGGTAGGTTTTGCATTCTATCCTTGGGTTAATGACTTTAAGTGCCCAATCTGATTTCTTCATAAGCTTATGGAAATTGTATTAAAATTGATGGATATATAAATTTTGCATTTCATGGAAAATAATTGACCGAAATTGCTGTAGTCTACATATGCATGAGGTTATTGATGGTATATTGCTTGATGTGTGTGAGTGTGTTCTCTAACGCTACTAGGATGATGTCTTCCTTAGCATTGTGTGGTGATTTATCCCTCTTGTGTGACTATTTTTAGTCATCACATGTAATGTGATTTTTTTGATGCCTTATTTTATTTGGCTAGAGTTACTTTCCTCGTGTTTTTGGGGTAGCATTTGTTTTTAGTATTTTTCTTCTCTTGAAATAGACATTAAAATTTATCTATCTCTCTCTTTATGGATGTTGTCAAATATGAATTATTGTTGAAATAAGCTCTTTTTGATTTATTGTTGGAGTTTAAAATTCCCCATTTGGGATTTTTGTTTTGGTTCATGATGACTATTTTGAATGTGTTTTAACTACAGCTCAGTTGTGTGTTGTGACTATACAATGTTCATCTTGAACCTCTAGTAGTACGCACAAGGGATTATATCATAGAGAACATACTAGTGTGGTTTTCATAGATGTAAAGTTGCTAATGTAATTGGATGGTTTAAATGATGATTAAATGTAATGATTTTCTAAAAAGAAATTTCAAAAGATAGGTACTTGTTTTATAGTAATTGACTCTTGAACCCTTGCTTTGAAAACCTTTTAGTTACAATGTGCATTAATGCTTGTGTTATGATTAATTGATGAAATTATGGGAGAGAAGTAATGATAGTTCCATTGTGTGAATTACCTTTCATTTCATGTCTTATGTCATTCTGGGCATGTGTTCTCTTGAGTTGTTTTGGACATTTCATATGTTGCTTGTCTTGGTAACTAAGACACTTTGTGTTTCCTATGATGTTCTATCTTGAGTGGTGATTATAACTCTTAGGTCTTAGGACTCTCTAAGATCCATCATGTTTTAGGCCTCATAAATATCTTTCTAACACTTTTTAAACAAATTCAATCTAAGTATGGATGTGAAAGTTATGACCTCTAGAGTGAAGGAAATTTTTGTGTTGATTTGAAATTTTGTGTGAGAAGCAAGTGCTCATGTACTTTCTCGCTTGGTTCATTGCATTTTCTTACCTGGTTTGATGAGAAACTTTGTACAAGACAATGCTAATGCAAATTTTTTCCTTGGGAACACCAAGCAACTCTTTCACACTTATAATGGTGTAAATTGATGCTTCAAGTACCCTTTATCAACTAGAGGCCAATTCAATCATGACATATCACATTCATAGCCACTAGAGAAGTTTAACCCTTCATGTTATTATTAGGGAGGTGTTAACAAATCTTCATAGTCTACCAAGTACTTAGGTACTTATTAGGATTTGTGCTTAGTTTTGTGTGTTTCCTACAACACTATTTCACCCTTGTGAGAAGAAGTGTTGACTATGAGCATTCCTTGATTGAGGTGGATGTTACCTTGTCATTTGATAGTGACTCAATCATTTGATGAGACTAGATCCACCTTTTGGACATTGACTTTGGCACATCTATATATCCCTTTATCTCTTGAGAAAGTAGGCTAGCATGGTTATGTTCATAGCTTAGTTAGTGTTGGATGAGTATTCTGATGGTTGGTGGAATTGTGACATTCCCTAATGTGTCTTGGGCTGATTTAGTGCAGAGTTTGAGAGAGACTCCCTCTAAGCCCTAATGCTCTATAGTTTCGATATTTCTAACCTTGTATCTTCTAGAGGAGTGTCTCATTCAAGTTTCTCATAATAGTTTGCTTAAGGTTGGAGATTGATTTTAGTAGTAGGTTGGGTGTGGTATTCCTAGCATGGTGCTAGAGGGGCATGGTATAATTGGATGCATATTACCATTTTATAAGTTGGTATACATGATTTTTTCCAATAATGATATTCTTTACAATCTTTTGGAAAGGTGATATCTTGTCTGGTTGTGGTACGTAACCCAAATTCCCAATGATAATTGAATTTTTTGTACCATAGAGACTATGTGCTCCTATGCTTGGTGTTTAGTAGTAGTGAGTATCCTTTGGAGTGTGCACTTTTGTTGGTAAATCATCATCCTCATTGTTCAAAGGGTGATTTTATGTGGTTTCAAGGATTCTCATGTGTGGCATGATGGTATTCTTGGGAATTTGGGATGGTTATTCCCCATGATTCCAACTCATGTTGGAAGTGCATAGCATTTTGACCTAATTTTTTTGTCACGTGGTAGGTGCATGATTAGTCGGGTACTTGTTGATGAGGTAGAGTGGATTTTTTTCCTTACCTAGTATTGTTGACTTTATGGCTACATGGGTTTTCCTAGCACATAGGAAGTTTCTTGTCAGAGCATCTTGTGTTTGTGTGGCACCCATTCTCTTGTGGTTGACCTATTTGGGGGTTGTTGTGATGGTTGGATAATGTTGGAGTTATTGGTGGTACTTGTGAAGAAGTTAGTGAGTCATTCCCTGTGTTCAATTTTGATTTCATTCTTAGTGTGTTTGGTTTCTATTCTTGGATTTTAGGCTTCAAGGAGTGAGCCTAGTCTTTGGGGGGGATTATGTAGTGCCTCTCTCATTTGACTTCTATAATTCATCCTGATGGATGCAACCTTGATGATCTTTTTTGGTGAGGGATTATGATTGTGACCATGAGTGGTCTACACCCTTGAGATGATTGGATTTATGTTACTATATTAGTTTCTTTGATTATGCTTATGGCTGATTTATAATATTATGATGTGATTTGTGGTTCATTGAGGTTTGTGGAAATGGTTACCAAGACCAATGTGGTATCATGATGTTGTTTTGTGATTATCCTAAATGTGTGTAGAGATTGCACTGTGTACTATTACCATGCTACACTAGACTAGGTCCTTGTAATAGTGGTTAATCATTTATATGACTGTGTTCACTTATGTATTTTAAGTGCCTATTCATGTTGTGTAATCAACCATTATTAAATTCTTAAATAAATAGAAATGGATCTTCCATTTTTGATCCATTGGTTACGTATTACGGATATTTACCTTGTTATATTTTGATCCGAGAGATACTTGTTATTCATGTTATGTTTTACATTTGATATGACCTAAGGATCAGATGTTATGCTTTGATTTTAGTATCATAGATGTTACACTACTATGCTATTTAGTTGATCATATTGCATGATGCCATTTTGAGATGATAGTATGTTTTGTGATGATATTTGGTTATCTTGTATTTGGCCATATCTCTAATTATGTTAGGGGATGGATTTAATGCTATGGTTATTTACTTCGTTCTTACTTCATTATGCTATATGCAAACATGAGTGATGTAAATAGATTATTTTGGTATAATTGAATAAATGGTTAAATTAGGTTATTTAATGCATGTATTACTTTGGCTATGTTGTTATATGCAATTACACTTGATCATGTTGTTTAGTGTGCAGGATTTATATCCTTGGTAGTGGCATATGGAGTTAGTGATTTAGCCATTCATATTTTTCCAATGTCATCCATGTATGGTCAATGAATGCTTATCTTAATTTTTTAATTAAACCTTTCAGTGATTATCAAATATGAAATCATTTACATTATTTGATTAGACCATTGAGTGTGTTTGTGAATTCAGAGTTTCACACTGTCGTGAAAGTTGTTAAGGAAATTTCTATGATTCTGGATTTTTGAGCTTTTAATTTTATTAAATTTAATTTTTGATAGCTTTTCCATAGATGAATTACTATTTCTAGGTGTAGCCTATTTTTGTTTGGGTTGATTTAGGGTTTAACTAGGTTGGGTAGCTATTTTCCCTAATCAATTATTCACTCAAAAAGTGAATAAGTATTGGAAGAGGAATTTAATTCCTCGCTTCTCAATTTTAAATTTAATTCATCCTCCCATTTGGCCTCTTCAACTAGTAAATTCTTCCATTGGATGAGATACTAAGTTAGGGTTTTGTTCCTTAGCTTCTTTATGCATGTTTTAAGAATGTACTTTGGTTCCAAAATTATTCTTCCTTCTTCATCAAGTTTTGGTAGTACTATTTGAGTAGGAATATTCTACCCAATTACCTTCTTCAAACATGAAACATGAAAAACTAGATGTATCTTTACTGTTGGTGGCAACTCAAGCTTGTAGGAAATACTACCAATCTTTTGAATGATTTGTTATGGTTCATAATATCTTGGAGACAACTTATTATTCTTTTTTTGTTGCTTCATTGAGATTTTTTTATAAGGCTACAATATCAAGAAGACCCAATCCCCAACTTCAAAATTTCTTTCACTATGATGTTGGTCCACTTGTTATTTCATTCAATTTTGTGCTATAGCTAAATTCTCCTTGAGTCCTGAAAGTACCTATTATTGATGAAGCAAGTGATCCTCCACTGCTTGAACTCTTGGTGAAACCTTTAATGATGATGTGATGGAAGGAGGATGATATCCATAAAGTGCCAAAAATGGAGACATTTTTGATGAGCTATGAAAAGAAGTATTCTACCACCATTCTACAAGAGATAGCCAATCTACCCATTGAGTTTTTTTTTTCTAAATTTAAACAATGTAGATATCCTTCCAAACATTTATTAACTGCCTCAATTTTCCCATCTAATTGTAGATGGTATGAAGAACTATGAGACAATTGAGTACCCAAACATGAGAATAAATCTTTCCAAAAGTGACTAGTAAAGGTAGGATCGCGATCGCTAGCAATAACCTTAGGTATACCATGTAAATTTTTTATATTTTCCAAGAAAATTTTTGCCACTATACTTGCTTTAAAAGGATGTGATAATGCAATAAAATTTACATATTTAGTGAGGCAATCAACTACTACCATGATGACATTATGGCCTTTAGATTTGGGGAGCCCTGTGATGAAGTCCATAGATACCTCTTCCCAATGTTGGCTAGGAATAGATAAAGGTTGCAAGAGACCTGGTGTCTTAATTTTTTCCCCCTTATTTCTTTGACAAACCAAACATTTAGCTACAAAATTTTGAACATCACCTTGTAGCCCTTCCCAAAAAAAATCTTGCTTGACCCTATTATATGTCTTCAAAAATCTTGAATGACCACCAATTGGGGACACATGTAGTTCTTTGAGAATCTTGTGTTTAAGAGTGGAATTCTTGTAGAGATACAAGCACTCTTTATACCAAAGAACATCCCCCTTTAAACAAAACTTATCTGAACTACTAGGGTCAATTTTTTTTTGTTGGATGAGATTACTTATTGCAACATCATTTTTCCACTCTTCTTTGGCTTTTACCATCCAATTTTCTTGTAATATTGAAAGGGCACACAAAAAGGCTTCATCTTTTTCATCCTTCCTAGAAAGTGCATTGGCCACAAAATTTTCCTTCCCTTTCTTGTATAAAATTTCAAAGTTATATCCCAACATCTTAGTGACCCATTTTTGTTGCTCTTCTAATGATAGTCTTTTGATAATAGTCTATTGTGCAAGTTATTTCATTACAAGTGGTATCAAAGGATTATATTGAGAGACTTATAATGAACATAGTTGGGCCAAAAATCCATCCATGCCTTTTTTAAGAAGTCTTTGCAATTGCATTTGATGAGAGTTTACCATCTGTGGGGATTCTGCCTTCAATCCCCTTAGCTCCACTACCTTTCCTTGTGATTGAAATCGCATAAATAGTTCTTGGAAGTTCATCTCAATTATTCCTAATGTAGTAAGCCATTGTACTCCCAAAACAATATCTGTTGCACCCATGGATATTGCATACATTGGGGTATCAAGTTGATAATCTTCCATGGATAATTTGATGCTATGACACTTTTCTAAACCTGTTTTCTATATATTGATGCTATGCTATGAATTGATCTAGTTCTAGATATAAGGAAGCCATTGTAACATTTTGTCCATATGGGATTTGATGTATTTCAAAAAAATTATCCATTTGATTTATTTGTTTTATAGAATCCTTGCCATCAAATTTGCACATATCCACCTTTGGAAAAAATTTCTTAGATCCCATAGGATTAATAAAATTGGTGTTATAACTAGTCGACTTGAATGTTTCACCTTGATTTCTTGAGAGCTCCTTCATTCATTCATTCATATAGGTGCCTAACATGCTTCATATATCTGATATATCTCCTCATAGGTCACACATATCCTTCTTAACCTCTTCCTTGAACTTACTAAGTTCCTCATTGGGCTTACTCTCATCTATTGCTTCCCAATATTGATTAAAGGATTTCCCCGGTGTGGTAGAATTACTTTTACCTCTTGTTGGAGGCCTCATCATGATGGAAACCAATGTTATCAAAAAAAAATCCCCAAAAAATTAGCAAATTTGCTACCTTGAGAGAGAATTTTCCTAATTTTACAATATCTTGCTTATTTTTGTTTTTCAATTTCTCCAAGCTTTGAATTTATGCTCCTCTACTATGTTTTGAAAAACCCAATACAAGTTATACTCCAATTCAGCAAGATGTGAGATATATGAAGATCTCAAAAAATTGTGTAGAAATAGTAATTTTGCAATAATTTCCTCAAATATGCTCCAATTCCTCTAAATTTTGGATTATATATTCTTTAATATATTCTTCAAAAAATATTTAAAAATATTTGAAAAAATCACTAAAATTTGAAAGTTATGCTCTTCCCAAATTACCTCAATGTTGAGAAAAAATCTAGTCGCTATGGTGCCAAGATCATGGTCTAATACCACTTGTAATGAAATAACTTGCACAATAGAAGAAATAATATAAAATATTATATAAATACTTGATAATATCTGAGAGTTATAGGCCACTTCAAGGGAGCAACCTCCAAATATCTCCAATGAGAACACACTTCACAATCTGATGATGAAATATGACTCACAACCTCCTATATATACCTATTTATGCTTAGGTTGAATAGACACAACCCTTCATAACACCTAGGCTAACCTACTAACCTAAATTATAATATAATAATGATAACATAACTTAATATTAAGATAGCCAAAAGTTGACTATTCATAACCCTATATACAATAATATTAAGGGTGTAGCATTGTTGCACTTTATGTTTGTATTGGGATGCATGTTATATCTGTACTCCCAACTTTATGTTTGGTTGAGTGATTTTATACCTAATATTATTGTTTCTTTTGGACCCCTGTAGTTATTTCATGGACATTAGGATTCGTGTCGAATCCATACTCTTGTATTGAGGCCAATTGAGTGAGTTTATGATGTTTGGTCTTGTTGCATCATTGGGATTCCTATAGAACCCATATTCCCGGATTGAGGTCAATTGAGTGAGTTCATAATGTATGGCTTTATTCTTCTTGGGATTCATGTAGAAACTATCCTCCCAAAAAAGATTTGATTGAGTGATATTTTTCTTGTGTTCTCATATAATCCTTACGTTATGATCTTCGTAATGGTAGTGCACTACACATGAGTACATGTGTGTATATTTTTTGGGCAACTTGTGAGGCCTGATCTTTTGTGGTACTTCCAGGAGTTATGATCATTGAAGTTGGGTTCAAATATCCATGCCTATGGGCACTCATCATTAGATAAGCATGGGTAGGGTAGGGTAGAATATGGAGGGGGATTCTTTATTTTAGCCTAGCGATCATGGTGCCATAGGTTGGTAGAGGAATTTTTAATTAAGTGATAACTAAATAAAATGTGTGAGTGGTAATAAAACTTAAGATAAAAAAAAAGGTTTGGGATGTGTTCCTTCCATTGGGAAGTCTGAGCTACTAATAATAGCTTGGGCTTGTCAATGCCAAGCAACTCTCCAAGATATTAGCCCCTACATAGTAGCCCATTGAGTGTTTGACTATGACATGTAGTTTATGCATTATCTCATGATATTGGTTTCATTCATCATTACTAGCTAGTGTGAGTGTTATCCATGGATGTTGTGCTATATGTTTGTTTGTAGTTGGATCATTACCTCCATCAATATAGTGGGAGTGGACCTATAGGTTTCATGTGGTATAGAGGCATAACTACCTATACCGCTATTGAGGACTAGTGTATAGAGATGGTCTTTTGTCCTAGTGCAACCATTACTAGATGTTTTTACTTGATACTTCAAGTTTTAGAGTATGCTTTCTTATGATTTATGCTTTTATTGAAATGCTTGGATATCATGTTTAGATGATGTTAGTTTATTTGATGCATTAACTTATTACAATTTTTAGCATATGTTAGATGATGACTTTGATTTGTAGGATTTTCTTATGCTTTACTTCTAGCATATTAGATTTCCTTATTCTTATGTTGTACCACATTTTAATAGTGACATCCTCATAAGATAGCATTGGCAATCTGGTCAATAGTTTGGGATGTTACACACAGGGGATGGCTAGGACCCATGATGGTCTTATGATGCTATTAATGGTTGGGATGAACCACGTACTTAGTTTGGTTGTTCAATTATTGTGATGTTATTTTAGTACATTGTGATGTTGATTCAGTTATTTCCCTTTTCTGCTATGTTAGATGGTTAGATGTAGATCCATCTAGTAGCTATTGTTTTCGAGTGTCTATGCCTCAAAATGTGGATTTGGTACTCCCCAGTGTGGAGGAAATTTATTTCCTATCATTTTTTCTTTATTTTTTTGGCTTACTAATTTGTATCCTTGTGCAAAATAGTAATTTCTTGCATGAGAGTGCAAATGCTCGCATGGTGTGTTGGGTTTTCTCATGTGGCTTGTGGTGAATCTTTACACAAAACCCCACACTAGTTTGGGTGTTTTGGCTACTGGACCAAGAAATTCCTTGCATGAGATGGTGTTTGCTCATGTGGCTCAATGTTATTTCTCACACAAAGAGGTACTTCCTCACATGAGACTGTTAGTTGTTATTCTCTTGCATGAAAACTAGGGGGCATCTTTGTTGTTTTTCAAATAATGCAATTTGGACTTTTGAGTACCATTTAGGAATGCTTGTGGTTCCATGATTCAATAGATTGGAGAGTTTATATTTTGATGTCATCTTGGGTTTTTGTTCTTTAGTTTGGTTGTAATTAGGTTGTGGCATTTGGAGATCCATTAGTTGTTGGGATTGTTGGTGATGTCTTCCATTGTGATCTTTGCAATCCCTATATGATGTTTTCATGTGCATTCATCATTGTAAAAAAAAAATCTTGGCTTGAATTGAATCCTTGTTCCAAGGATCTTCAGGTAGGACATTACATAGAAGGTAAAAATGGTGTGAGGATGACACCCACAAGCTTTATTACTATAGTAATAAAGTTGGCATGTAAGGGATTAAAATTAATCACTTATGGTGATCTACTCCATTAGGAGTATGAAGTATTACTAGGTCTACCTTGCAAAAGGATTTTACAATACAATAAAGCATCTTCTCTATTAAGGGACTTAGCATAAGATTGTTAGGTCTACCTAGTTAGAGGATTTTAATGATGCACTTGCTAGGATGAATCAACATGATGATCTCAAAAATGAAACTTTATTTGTTAAATAAGATCCTTTGAATAATTTGATTACTTGACTATGATGGATAAGTCTCTTCTTTTCTATTTATACTTCATTGTAGCCTAATTAAGTATTCTGCTCCATAGTTTCCTTTTGTCTCCAAAATAAGCATATATTGTCTTCTCTTACAATGTTACACATTTTCATTTTTCCAGAAAAATGGTTTTTTCTTTATTATATATGCTCCAAACATTAAATCTATATCAAGTCAGATCCCACAATAGATAAATCCATAAAAACCAAATATATCCTTAGGTTGGCTCAAGTACTAATGCATAGGAAATATAATGCTTTTGATCTTATGCTATCACTCAGGAAATATAGAGAGCTCAAGTGACACTTAACCTTGGTTATTCATGTATGCTCATGTAATATTGTGGATCTCAAGTCATATAGCTAGCTTGGTTTACACAAAGAGCTCAGTTAACTTTATGAACTTAGTTCAGCATGAACTATTTTCTACTGATAAGCTTGGTTTATACTATGAGCACAGTTAGCATAGTAAACCTACTTGAGCTACACTAAATTTTGTTCCCTGATAGAAATCTTGGTTACAGTATTAACTGACCTTATTGGATAGCTAAAGTGATTTTTACTAATTGAAAATATGTCTTGCCATAGGGTCAATAGCTTCTCCTATGGGGGAGTATCTATGTTTGAGTTGAGTCATGAAGGACTCTTGGTATTGGTATTTAATATTATTTTTGGACACTTGAGTTTATTGAAGATTAGACATAGAAAATTGACATAATGATACCTTTTCCATTGATGTCAATGGAGGAGAGCAGCACATGAAAAACATCCTTTGATACAAATGTTTAGAGACATCTTATGGGGAATAATAGTGCATGAAAAATATTATATAAAAGATGTTCTTAAAGGAGAGATTCATGTTAATTAATGAAGAGGATTTGAAAATATGCTAATGTATGGGTGAGATTAACACCTTCCTTGTGCATGATGGTTACAATAGATATGACATTCATGTACACCATGAATGGGGGAGCATTTGCAATAGAGGCACATTTGGTATTTATGGAACTTAGATGTTTTTCATATATGTTACTATCAATACCAAAGGGGGAGATTATTAGCATGATTGATAATGGTATTCCTATGTGGGAGTATCCTAGTAGTGTTAGAGACATGTTTTATTGATTGTTTGTGGCATTCATGATAGAGTTTTTCATTGATGTCAACATACTAGTTATTATGTGAAGACTGGCAAAGCAACAAATAGAGTTTGGATTTACACAGTTTGAGGATTGAAGATAAGCTTATGAACATGTGAAATTATATTCCAGAGTGTTTATAGATGCTACAAGTAAGAGCACATATGGAAATATGAAGACTAGATAGAGTTATGAAGTATTTTGTGAAGGCAGCTTTCAAACAATATTTCTAGAAAGTGAGTACTAATGTTTGGATTTTATCTCCTAACAATGGTGGAATCAAGTTGAGAAAATTTAGATAGAGGTTAAAGACATGTTGAAGATGGCTTGGTTAATAATGTATAATCAAATGATCAACAAGAATGAATTTGAAAAGATGTAATATTATAATGTAATATATTAAGTCGGTCCTATATTATTATTGTAAATTTGGAAAGCCTCAGCATCAACTCAATAATTTATTCTAGGACTTGGTATAAAGGAAAGGCCATTTCCTTGAGGAAAGAGAGTGTGATATGCAGTCATATCTATGTTATGTATTGTGTGAGCTTACATGCAAATATCTTTTGGATCAGAGAAGAGATTGGTGTAGTTGAGGCATAGTGAGATTACAAGGAATTGTATTTGGCAAGTAAAGTTGTTGTTGGATAGTTATTAATTTACACTTGTATTTTCAATGAGGATAATATTGAAGATGTTTGGATAGTGGGTCCTTCTATGTTCCTTTCAACTCTTAACAAGATTGGAATCTCCTATCAGGTATTCAAACCAAGGACTCCTATTCTAATAGGGTCCATCCCTTTGCAAGGAACATTTATATTAGCACATCATCCTATGGGTACCATCCCTACCAAGGTTTCTCCTTAGATCAAGGGTTTCCCTAGCTAACATTGTTGGCAATATGGCTACGTAAGATGAGTTAGGGTTGTCATTTATGGCAACATATATTTCAAGATGTAAGGACAATATACACTACTAAAGATTCTATAGTCAAAGATAGAAAATTGTCTAAGTGTTAGACTGTTTTACTAGCAAGATAGAGTTTTTTTTGGTGTAGCAAAGGCTAAAGAGATATTTTGCACATGAAAAGTTAAGGGAAGGTATATTAGAGTTGCATGATGATGTATCTAAGTGCACAAGTCAATACGATTAGTATGACAAAGTTACAGGCTAAATACCAGTAAATACAATATGCACAGCAAAATAGAGTAAAATAGGAAAAGATATATAAAGTGTTAAGGAATTATATTAGTGATGAAATAATTACTTATATTTGTAGGGACAACATCCTAGATGTTTACCCCATGGTAACATGTGATTGCATCAAGTTGACTACACAAGAGTTTTGTGAAAAGAAATGCTATAAGTAAAAAGTTACTTTATGTGAAGTAATGTGGTGTGTGATATGTGATATATATGTAAACTATCCAAATAATATTTGAAGTTATATGAGAGATCTATGATGTGAATTTTGATATTAGATCAGGCTGTGCAAAGTATGAGAATCAATGATAAAGAAATTTTTGTATCTATCTCTTTTGTATAAAGGAACTATATTGTATAATTGCATGTTAGGGAAGTGAGCTCTTCTTTCATATAGTTGTACTTGTAATACCAACTCATAATAGGGTTGAGTCTTTTAATAGGCCCTAGTCCTCTAATAAGGATTGAGACACTATATGTAATTCATGGACTCCTAACAGGGTCAATATCCTTAACATGATTCTTTTGTTTAGTGGATTATCTTGTGGGTATCATCCCTACTAGGGTTTTCCCTTGGACAAGGTTTCCCTAGTTTAAAAATAATGGTTTTATGAGTTCTCTTTGTGTATTTTTACTATTATTGGTTTAATCTCTTATGCATATTACAAAGTAATTAATAATATCCAATTGTGGGCAAAAGTTTGTATAATACTTATTCACATCGCCCCCCCCCCCCCACCCCCCCCCCCACCCCCCAAGTATTATATTTCTAAAAATTGGTATTAGAGCTTAGTTACTCAGAAGAGGCTTAACAACTTGAGTAAGATCCTTATGGATATGAAATGTTTAAAGAGAAATATTGAAGAAGCCCTTGAGAAAATTGATCTTCTTACAGAAGAAAGAGACAACCTGAAACAAAGGTATGAAGATGAAAGATATTACATTGGTAAATTGAAAGATAAGATTGATTACCTAAAATCTAGATAGGAAACAAAAGAGAAAATTAGTGACAATGATGAAGTAGGAACCCTCAAGAAATAAAATAAGATCTTGAAACATGAGTTGAAAATTGTTGAAGTTGAGTTTGAAAAAGGATGACAATAAGACTGAACCATATCTCAAATATGAGAATGTAGACCTAAGATACCATCTGACTCAAGTAACATCTAAATTAGATTCTATTAGAATAAAGCATTCAAAATTGGAAAATTACAATACCATTATGAAAGGATAATTAACACAAGCTAGACAATAGTCAAAGAAACTTTATTCCAATAGTGAAAAAATTGGTGAACAACTATTTTTTAATAGATCTTCTTATTATAAGATAGGTCTTGGATATCTTATTAGAGAAAAATCAGCCAAGAAAACTAAGGTTAGGAAAGAACTAGATCCAATTTTTGAAAATCCTAAGCATAAAGAAACTAATTAAAATAGGATTGAACCAAACATATCGTCAAAAGTATCTAAAGAAGTTGAGCAAGTTAATCTATCTGAGAAATGTGATGAACCAAAGAAAATAGATTAAGTTGAATCATCTAAGGAGGCTAGATATGAATTTAGAGAAAAAAAAATCTTATGTAATAAAGTTGTTCATATGAAGAGATATTGCACAAGTAAGTCTTTTAAATCTATCACTAATTTCTATTGTTATAATTGTCATGGTTTTGGACATAAAGAAGTAAATTGTAAGAAACTTAAGTTTGATAGTAATAATATAAATAGTAGAATGTTTAGGGATACTAACCCTGTAGGTAATGCAAGAAGGAGATCACAAAGAAGATCTAATGATGGAGAATGACCTAATGGAAGAAGGAACCAAATTGCATGTTACAAATGTAACAACCTTGTAGATATTGCAAGGAATTTCAAAGCACTAGATAATTAGAATGGAATCAATTAAAGAAGGAATACACTTGTATGTTAGTTATGTAATAACTTTGGACACACGATGAGATTTTGCAGAATTGATAGAAGAAATTTCAATAGGAATCCTAACTATAGAAGGAACAATAACAGAAATGAGAGAAGAAATGATAATGATGGCACTAATAGTTGGAAGTAATCAAAGAGCATGTTCAAGAATTGAAGAAAGTATTTGTGAAATCAAATAATCTAGAAAGCTCACATGCAATTCTAGAAGAATAATTTTTTGATGCACCTAAAGAAAGAATAAAATCAACCATAGTGTGTGATTAATCTTATTTGAATTAACCACCTTTTATCAAAGACAAAGCATCAAAAAGATGGAAAAAAAATTAAGGAGTTGAGTAAAGAGTTACAAAGTTAACTTGAAGTAGAAAAAGTACTAAGGAAGCTCTTGTTAAGAGTGCAAGTCATTTGGTCATCAAATGAATGAAATCAAAGTCAAAAAAGCTTACTAGTTAAGAGAGAAACAATTTCATGAATTTTTGTAGATGCACAATCAATGTGAAGTTCAATTTAAAAGATTTAAAAAATAAAAATAGCATATTAATTATCATTCAATTGTGTGAAAAATGAAGGAGTGAATTGATAGTGAGTAAAGGTGAATTCGAAAGCATTCATTGTGCAAAGTTGAAGTTGCCCTAGTTTCACAAAATTTGGATATTTTGCAAAGTTTATAAAATATTTGAATCAGTTGAGATGATGACTCCTATTGTTTGTGATGTAAGTAAAAGGCCAAGATATGTATTCAAGAAGCATCCTTTCATTTTCCAAGTGGGTGATCCCTTAGAAGCATTTTTGCAAGTTTTAAAAAATGTTCTTCATGTAGAGGATATCATGTCATATATCCATTGTAAATTTGAGAGCATTAGAGACAATGATATACATAAGGACCTTGACCTAGTGTGTTAGTGTGAATTTTCACTAAAATAAGAGTTTGTGCATTAAAAGAACTGAACATTATAAACCACAAGTTCTTTATAGAATTTGGCAACCATGAATGGAGCAGAATTATTCTAAGTTGCTTTCACAAATAAATATTTTGGGTGGGAGAGGTACCTATCATGATAGAAAATGATTTTATTCATAGGTTAGCTAGTTTGTGCAATGATGGGAGAAACCCAGTTAATGAAAAGAATGTAAAGAAGATGGTAGAGACAAATATGAAAACCAAATCAAATGGAAGAAACATGAGTATTAACCTAATTAAGTAGATAAATGTGAGAGTGATCAGTAAGATAATTTTCTACAATATGAACCATAGTTCGAGATTAAAATTTGTATCTTCTAGTTTCCTACATGTAGCATATATGATGATAGTTGAGAAGGAGAAAGTGAGCATGTGTGACATATTGAGACACCGGTTGTTGGATAACATTGAGAAGATTAAGAAAACTAGAAGTGTAGTATTTAGGTTTGAATCATTATTGATTCACCTATTCTTCCTAGTGATGAGGAAATTCCCTAATATACCTAATAGGGAATGGTACAACATAAATCAGTGTACCATGAGCTTGGTGTCACATCATTTCAGAAGATAGACTAAAGAAAAGATTGTGGAAGACATTAGTAGAATGATGAGAGAGTTTCAATCTATGATGAAGAAGAGGTATATAGAGGCATGGAAGCATAGAGGTACATATGTTTCATGGTTGAAATAATGTGTCTTGCATGGAGGTAGTTGTACCAAGAGTTAATTTTATAGACCCCATGGGTTATGAATTGAGTGAGGAAATCATTAAAGGATATGCAACAATCATACTTAAGTCTAAGGAAGATAAGGATACTCCTAGAAGGGGTACTTGTGCTAAAAAGATCAGAGAAGTAGACAAAAATCTCTACAACAAAGAGATCAAGAAGAATGTTGAGAAAAAGATAGAAACTATTCTCAAAGAATCAAGAATGAAAAGGTAGGAATTCAATGAGATTAAGGATATATCCTTGGAAATGAGGGCTAGTAGACAATCTGAGGTATTGGGAGCTACTCCTATTTCTATAGCAACATCTTCAGAGGTAGTAATAGTAGTAGGATCTACTTAAAAAATACCTCCTACTATATACCATAGTTGCTCAAGTACAACCTATTATTGTACAACCTATGAAGAAAACTAATGAAAAGGAGGTACGATTGTTGAAGATAAATCATCTACTCCTTCAGCTAAGAGAAATTCAAAAATACTAACCAAGGTGAAGCAAGAGGTTGAGTCACCTATTAATAAAAGGACCAAAAGCTATTTAGTGACCCTGAAAGAGGAGAAAGACACTTGAAATGGTGGAATCTAATAAAAAAGACAAACCTACTAAATAGGGAGTTGGCGAAGCAAGGACTACCACAAGAAAGAAGCCTTAGAATCCTAAGGTAGAGAACTTGAGCATGCAAATTATTAATGATAATAATTTCATTTAGTTGAATAAATTTTATAGCATGTACAGCAATATGGATAGAATCCAATTAGAAAATGTAGTAGTAAGAAATATCATTCTTAAGAACAAGAGATTTCAAGATGTTCAAAGACACATTCTAGATGATATGTCTAATATATTAATTAATAGAAGAAGAATATTCATTAGTGAGGATAAGAAAATTAGAGAAAACATGGTAAAGAAACTTTGTGTAGTTAACATCGATGAAGATTTTCAAGACATGTCGAAGGAAGTTGAGCACCTATGGAGGAATAAAAGAAGACATATTCTTTTGATGGGAGGAAACTATGAAGAAGTAAATAGAGAGATAGAAGAAGCCATAGCCAATTATGACTCTTTTACCAAAGGAAGTGAGCGTGAAGTTAGGGGAGCCAACCCTATATCTATTAAATAGAGTACTCCACCATCAGTAATAGTGGAAGCTAAGGACATATAGATGGAAGACATATCTTCGCAAATCTCCACTAGATCGGTTACAACACAAATTGGTACTGAAAGTTTAATAGTAAACATCATAGAAGAACCTTTCAAGGATCTTGGGGAAAATATTGTTGGAAATTTCATTAACTACTCCAGTTCATATGAGGAGGAAGAGAAGAGGAAGACTATGTACAAAGAGAAAAAGAGGAAAGTAGATGAAAAGAATGAAGAGACAAAAAACAAAAGAAAAGAAAGAAGAGGAAAAGAAAAGGAAAGAACAAGAAGAGAAAATAAGGAAGGAAGAAGAAGATGCAAAGAGGAAGAAGGAAGAAGAGAAGAAGAGAAAAGAAGAAGAATAGAAGAAGATGAAGGAGGAAGTAGAAGAAAAGTAAAAGGAGGAAGAAGAAGAGGAGAAGAGGAAAAAGGATGAAGAAATCAAAAGGAAGGAAGTTGAGAAGAAGAAAGAGGACAAGGAAAAGAGGAAAAAGGAAGCAAAAAAGAATGAGAAGCCTAGTGCACCCAACACATCTCTCACCCTTGTTGCTCTCATAGGTCTATATGATGATGATCAATTAGAATTGATATCATCCCTTAGTAAAATAATCAATAAGAACAAACAAGTAATAGTTTACAAAAGACTCTAATGGAGGTCACTGAAAAGTTGTAAGGAGCCATGATAGTAAAATCTCTTGATCCTAACCCTAACTTATTGACTCTCAATGCTTGGATCAAGTCATTAGGGAAGTGTGAGCTTGAAGGCAAAGCTTTGTATGTGAAGTGCGCAATGTCTTTTAGCTTCACAAAAGACATTCATAGTGATCTTAAGGCCAAATGCATAGAAGTGGAAGTATTGGAAAGTCAACTTAGTCAGTTTGGTGTGTAGATCAAAGAAATTTAAGTACATGTTAGCAAGGCCTATGATGAGATAAGTCCCATTGAAGCTAAGAAATCAAGGATACCCAAGAGGTTCTCACTTCTAAGAGAACATGTATCTGTGAGGTTGAGCACAATAGAGAATTAGTTGGAAGAATGTCTACCAGTTAAGACATCTTTTGACATTTTTTGTGTAATCATATCTAAATTTAGTAGAGATAGAATCTTATGGTTTGTGTGCTTTGCTCAACATTTCAAAAGGAGTCAAGGACTCATAGGAAAAGAATATGAAGAATCTTGCAGTCAGTTTTGGTGATTGTATTTCTTGCTTGTTATCCTACGAAGAGGTATGTGGACATAATTTTGACATGTAATTAAGTTTTGATACCTTTTCCATTGATGTCAAAGGGGGAGAAGAAATAAAATTGTATACATATGTAAGGGGGAGCTTAGCTATGTATACAGGAAATCTTTGTAAAAGGAGAGATAAGGAGTGATGGAAATTTGATATGTAATGATCCATCAGACATGAATAAAATCTTGATGTTTTGAAGGGCAGTTTTTGATAAGTTTCTCTTTGTGTTTTTTTGTTTTTTTGTATAACATTTTGGGACTGAGCCAATTTCCCCATACGTTTCCATCAATGCCAAAGGGGCAAATTGTTGGAAATATGGCTAGGGAAGATGAGTTAGGGTTGTCATTTATGGCAACATATATTTCAAGATGTAAGGACAATATACATTGTTGAAGACTCTATAGTTAGTGATAGAAAATTGTGTAAGTGTTAGATAATTTTACTAGCAACACAAAGATTATTTTTGGTATAGTGCAGGCTAGAAAGATATTTGACACATAAAAAGTTAAGGAAAGGTATATCAAAGTGTCATAATTATTGGAAATCTATTCATCACTCTATTGGAATGATTGATTAATTATGTATTGTCTTTGATGTTACACAAAATGTCTTGTCATTACCAATTAGTGTATGTCAAGCTCTCTCGGGCATTGAAGATAGCATTTTGTGTCTACCAAGCATTCCAAAGTTTTCCTAGTTTAGAAGACAATATCTGTCAAGTTCACTCATGCATCAAAGGAAAGGCTTGTGAAAGTTGAGTGTTAACCAAGCTCACTCAATTAATGAAGGGAATGTTGGATGGAACCAGTGTTAATTGAGCTCACTAAGTTACCAAAGGAACTTTGTGAGTGTGCAGTGTTGATCAGGTTTACTTGGTTAACACAGTAAAATCATTTTTGAGTTAGTGTCTACTGAGCAGGGTCAGCTAACAAAAGATTTCCTTTTTTTGGCATATTAAGTTCAATTGTATTGTCTGTTGGTTCTAGCTGACTGAGGAGATGAATATTAATTATTCTAAGTTATATTCTAGCTAAATTGGCAATATGAAAGATGTAAATATAAGATCAATTTGAAAATTAAAAAGTTGAATGCATGGAAGATAATTGAAGATTTAATGGTGCTAAGAGGAAACAAATCAAAATGATAAGTAGAATATCCTTGAGAGGCTAAAAAGATATATTGAATCAAGAAGGATCAAGTATACAAGCCAGAATTGAGATCTATAATTAACAATTCAATTGCATCCAAAATCAAGTCATCTCATTGTTACTCTCTAACCATTGTAGTAGTGGTCAAAATCTCTTAAGTAACTTGGCTTAATAGATATTTTTTAAATCCTCTAACAAGGTGGCATTTCTATTGAATTGTCCAAAAACCTCTAAGAAGGCAACTCCTAATAGGGTGATTAAATCATCAAACAAGGTCACACCGAATAGTGTGTTTGGTAACCTTTAATAGGGTTGGCTCCTAACAGGGCTCACATCAAAAGAGTGAAAATTAGTAACTAGTTGCAATTGGTAGTTTTCCTATTAGGATTAAACCACGGATGAAAATAATAATTATATGCAAATATAACCAATAACAAAAAATAATAGATCACATAGAAAAGAACACAAGATACCAAGATTTAACATGGTTCACCCAATCCTTGGGCTACGTCCACCAAAAAACAAGTCCAATATTTTATGATCTAGTGATTACAACCTAATTACAATATGTAATCCTTACAGCACAATACTACTACAAGAACCAATTTCATATCACAACTTATGAAATAATCCCTAACCCTAAGCCCTTTTATACAAGTATTTTAACCACTTTAGGGTTATATTTAATAATTACATGTCAGCCCAAAATCCCAATAAAATAGGGCACAAAATTTATTTTTTCCTGAACCCCAAAAAATTTATGAAGTATGTACAGTACTTTCCTTATCAGTCACCACAAACTAACAATCTCCCAATTGGGGACTGATCAGGCTCCACATTAAACAACAATCTCCCGCTTGGAGACTAATCCTATAGCTATACCGCTACCACATGGGGCTCCCACTGGATCAAACCTCCCTGGACTCTACTATTCTTTTATTCATGTTCAGTCTAGAAGACCAACCGAAGCTGAAGAGGAGTTCAGCTTCTCCCTTGTTACTACCTTTGTCAACATATCTACTAGATTTTCATTGTTATGTATCTTCTCCAACTTTAATTGTCCATCTTCCAAAACTGATCAAATGAAATGGTACTGCAACTATATGTGTTTGATCTTTGAATGCAGAGCTGAACTCTTTGCAAGATGAATGGCACTCTGGCTATCTATGAACAAATAATTATCCTTATGAGGATGTCCTAATTCTTGCAAAAAGAATTGAAGCCATATCATCTACTTGGCTACCTCTATAGTAGCTACATACTCTACCTCTGTAGTGGATAAAGCATGAACCTTTTGTAACCTAGAAACCCAACTCACAACTACCCCCCCTACAGTAAAGACATAACCTATAGTACTCCACCTAGTATCAATATCTCTTGCCAAATCTAAGTCAACATATCCCTGTAAATTAGTAGTAAAGCTCCCAAAGTGTAAACACTTATAGGATGTTCCTCTCAAATATCTAAGAATCCATTTGATTACATTCCAATGCTCAATTCCTAGATGACTCATATACCTGCTAACAACTCCCATTGCATGTGCAATATCTAACCTAGTACATACCATAGCATGCATCAAGCTTCCTACAGCTGAAGCATAGGGTACCTTAGACATTTTATCCTCCTCTTCTTGTGTCTTGGGACACATCTCCTTAGTCAATTTCAAATGACCAGGTAAAGGTGTGCTAACAACTTTAGCATTCTTCACAGAGAAATGTTGCAACACCTTTTCAACATAATTAGCCTAAGATAGCATCAATGTTCTATTTTTCCTATCTCTTCAAATCTTCATACCAAGAATTTTTTTTGCTACCCTGAAATCCTTCATAGCAAATGCATGTCCTAATTGGATTTTTAACCCCTTAATGTGATCTATGCTAGACCCAGCTACAAGCATATCATCAACATATAAAAATAAAATAATGTAGCTATCATCATCCAACCTCTTAAAGTAGACACAATTATCTAAATGAAACCTACTATAACCATGCTTATGCATAAAACTATCAAATTTTAGATACCATTGCCGAGGTGCTTGCTTCAAGCCATACAAATTTTTCTTCAATTTGCACACTACGTTCTCCTTACCTTTGACCACAAATCCCTATGGTTGAGCCATATATATCTCTTCATCCAAATCACTATGAAGGAAGTTTGTTTTAACATCTGGCTACTCTAAATGAAAATCTTCAGTAGCCACTAGACTCAAAATAGTATGGATAGAAGTCATTTTAACAACAGGAGAAAATATCTCATCAAAATCAATTACTTTTTTTTGTGCAAATCCTTTTACAACTAATCTAGCTTTAAATCTTTTCTTACCTCCATCATCTTCTTTTAACTTGTAAACCCACTTATTCTATAAATCCTTTTTACCTACAGGCAACTTGCACAAATCCCATGTCTTATTCTTTAGCAAAGAGTCCATTTCATCTTTCATTGCAGACTCCCACTGAATCTTAGTATCCACCTGCATAGCTTCATCATAACTTTAAGTTTCATCAGCATTGTTGGAGTTTTGAAAAAACTACTAAGCAACAAAATGCTCAATACCAAAATGACATCACTCATATAATCTAAGGACTAGCCAATTCCTATTAATAATTATATGTGCAAACCATTTGGACCCAACTTCAACAAAACCAAAGGTGGTTTTCTACTCTTTAGGCTCTACAAAACTAGGGTGGGTATACCCAGGGATGATTCAAGACTAGAAAACATTGTAAGAGAATTATTTTAGTTTCATTCTAATTCTCATCTCAAATCCTTAACTACATGCATAATTCTTGAAAATTTGATAAACACATCCCATATAAAATTCTTCGATAGATTTGCACGTGTTCTCAGCAATAGTGGCTAACTGAAGCTAAAACATTCCATGCAAACAAGTATAGGCCAACTTTGAAAATCTTCAGGAAATAAAAGTAAAATTAATTATAATTCTACATTTGAAAATCATTTATGACACATTTCTCTTCTAGCTGAATCAATTTGACTAGTGCATAATCCATTGGGGCTCAGAGTCTACTACAAATCCTTAGATCTAATTTGTTGCCTTACAAAAAAATTTATCAGCAATTCTTATCAGAATTCATCATTCAAAAATCCTTTCCACTACTATAGCAACCTCATCAAATTCATCAAAGATTTTACTTAATCCATTGAACTAATAACAGATATGAATAGATATACAACCTAACTGGATTGCATTCAATTGCACAAGCCTTTACTCATACAATATCAAGATAACCAAGTAATCAAAATGAGACAAAATTCAAAAAGAACTGATATGGGGATAGCTCATAATTTGTATTCATTTTCTTTGAAAATTGTATACATTTACAGTAACTTAGAATGACCTTAGGAAGAAACACAGAGATCATTCTATTATTCATGTATTCTCAGGAACTAATAGAGAAAATACATCATAAACTTGCTCCAAACATTGGACCAAAAATAGACTAAGTATATCACTTAGAAAAAATAGAATTTGGACCCTTTCTCTTACCCTAGAATCTCACTTATATAGTGGGAGATGCAACAAGCTTCAAGCTGAGAGAAATTGATAGGTGTCCTTTAAAAATTTTTACATACACCCATCACAACAAGACAAAACTGCGAATAACAAAAAAACCGGTATATTGAACATTCCTTTGTGAGTTCACTTCTATTATTCCCTTTGGAAAGACAAAAAATATTATGATTAGATTCCTTTTAGTGCTCTAGTTCCTTGAGATAGGTGGCCATCAAATGTGATAGTGATGAGTCATCTCCTGCTACCTGAGGATCCTCTTTTTCTTTATCATAAGTGGCAGAGGTGGCTTCTACTTTTGTACCCTCTTCTTTATCATCATTCTCCACCTCATCACCTCCTTCTGTCTATTCTATAGACATAAGATCTTCCTTCCACTTATTATAGGTAGTGTCCTCTAGCCAATCAAAATTCAAGACTACTCTTTGTACAATTATTAGGGAGTTTGCAATTGCCTCCATATCAACCAATTCTTTTTTGATGAAGTTATAGAATATCTGCACTTTAACCAACTCCTCATTTGTCATAGCCCATAACAAGTGTCCACTTTCATTTATAACTTTATTTATCCTTTCACAAAAAATCTCATCTAACTCCCTTTTCCATTCCTCCTTTTCCTTCACTTTATCAATAGTTTTTAGTGCACAAGGGAATAAATCAAAGTTTTCTACAATATACTTGGAAAAACAAATAGTTAGTCTTTTTTGAAAAGAATTTTGCTTATCATCAAATCCTTGCAATTTATTTGACAAGTCAAAGATTTTTTCTATTTGATGACAGGGCAGTTGGATGACAGATATACACATAGTAGTGATATCTTCATTTCTTTTTGTCCATTTCTGCACAAGGGGTCTAAATACAGCTTCATCTCTCTTCAGTTCATCCCTAATGGATGCAACCTTTTCCAATAAATCAAAACATGATGACCACTCAATTCTATCTACTAAATACATTATACCCTACCTTATTTTCTCCTCGAACTGATTATTTAGTTCTACATGCAATGCATACAACTTATTCTTTTCTTCTTCAAAATCTTCTATAGTGTAGAACTGTGGCCTTTCAAGGGTATCTGGCACCTCAATAATTGGAGTGGACTTGAAAGGTTCAATAGGTGGCCTAGGAGGACATACAATACTGGGTCTTTTAGATTCTCCTAATTTTCCTTTCCCAAGGACCTTCTCCATTTGAGATACTTTATTTTCCAATGATTGTATCTACATACCCCTTTTCTCATGTGCTTTCAAAACTTCTTCAAACCTAGCATTGAGTTGGGAAAATCTATATTCTTCCTTGCCAAATACAACACTACCAAATTTTAACATTTCTAATGCCATTCCTATTATCTGCTTACTGTCTACCTCACTAGCCTTGAAAATTGTCAATGCACCAATATGCTCTGTAGTGGAAATTTTCTACATTCTAATCTTGTCTCTTTCTTCAATTAACCAAATAAAAGGGGCTTGGTGGTCATCAATAAATTTGACTCCTCTATGAGCCTGTAATACCTCTTCTTCAGTTTTAAATTAGATATCCTTTTGCTTCCTAACTAAATCAAAAACCATGGCATTCACTATATCCCACTCTGGCAAAATAAGGACTCCTGACTATTTAATTACTTGCCTATCTACCTCAGCAGTAAATTGAGAAAAATCTTTCAAAAATTTAGACTTTACCTCCTCCTTAATATAAAAATCCAATCTATCAGGTTGTTCTAACTTTATTTTTTCACAAGTCTTCTCAAAATTTCCTATATTTAGTCTCCATAAAAATTGTGCAAATGCTCTAAACTTCACAAAATTTTCATCATTAATAAACCTCTCAAAGGCTTGGGCAACTATAGGGTCAATTTCCTTACCTTGGTAATCAACAATAGTTAAATCCAAGGAAGGTGTAGGTGGCTCTTGAGGCTCTCCAATCTTCAAATCTGTGGAGGTAACAATCACATCCCCTTCTCCACCCAGTTTTCTAAGTTCTTCCCTTAAAAATGCTTCATCATCAATCCAAATTGGGGATTGCCCTTGGGAGTATTGTTATACCTAAGAAGAAGAAGATCCCTAGTCTAATTTCTACCTTTTGGGAGAGTTGGTTGCAGATGGAATTCCTAGTCTTGGCCTTTGATGAAGGGGTGCATGTTGCACACTTTGAATCATTATGTAACATGCCCATCTTTGCAAAGTATATTTGCCAAGAGCTACCACATTTCTACTGCTTTTCCTTCTTTGTATCTCTACAACCTTATCTAGATATATCTCAACATATATGGCTTTCTTTTCATTCATGGTTTGGATTATTATAGCAAAATTATTCATTAATGCTTGCATTTTAGCTCCCTAGTATTTCTTATCTTTCAATGGGTCATACTAGGGGTCAAAAGTATTAATGAATTCTAAAGTCTTACTGAACACTATCCATTTTTCTTTCCTCAATTCATGTTCTTGCAAAGTGAAAATATTTTTGATTACATCCTCTAGATAATAAACTTGTTGTACTATGTGAGAAGCTTTCACCCTCTCTCTTAAGAGGTCATAGAATCCTTCAAGATCAGTAAATCTAGCATGAGATTCTTCCATGTTATATCTATCTAAAAATAAATTAAGCTGCTTCCACCCTTTCCTAACAAAAACAAAATCATGCACTATAGTAACAATTGGAAAGAAGGTACCCTTCTTGGACAATTCCCTCTCATCTATAGTGCTTATCTACCATAGGAGATTAGCTATCCCTATCTTCAAGGGCACATGGAAAGGTAGCACATGAGGCCTTCCCAAAAAGCCATATACTCTTATTATTGTTGAGACATTGTAAGGGATTATATCCCCCTAGTTATGACTAACCAACAGTCCTAGTACATGGCCCTTGGGTTTGACCAATTCTAACAATTCTTGTGGAATTCTAGGGTTGTCCCCTTTCAAAAGTAGCCTAAGCTTTGATTCAAAGTATCTATCAAATCTCACATAACTGGCATCTATAGCTTCTGAAGTCATATCTACACTCCACAACTGTACTGGATTCCTCTCTCCATCCCTTGTTGTTTCCACCTCCATACCCTTGGAGAAAAAGGTGAATCCCTTTTACAAGCATACATGCATAAGCAATGAATACCAATAGAATGGTTTGTTCACTTTTCCCCTTGCTATTCCCACCAAACTATTGTGAATCTCCTTTGCAAGAAAAGTAGCAAAATCTAGAGTAGTACTCATTCCAAATTGGAGAGTTTGATCCATTATGAGAACAATTGAGCTTGGGATCTACTCAGCTTCATCCATCCCAAAAAATTTATGAAGAGAAGTATATAATTCCTAAGCCCTAGGGTTAAAATGTCATTTCAATAATGGCTTGGGTGTGCTAGCAATAATCACAAACAAAGTTCCAACTTTAGCAGCATGCTCCTGCAATGGCCCTGTCCTTAAGAACATTCTTTGTGCATCATATCTTGCTTGTAAACCATCCATATCAATGATTTCATGTACAGTGTGGTTAGGGTTAAGGTTGAAAACTTCACTGAACAACTCAGGGAAAACCCTAAAAAGATTGACTCCAAAATGATTTTTCACCCATCCCGTAATAGGAGCATATTTCTTTGCCAGGTCAGTCAATAGATCACTATCAAAGAAAATTGAAGGGACTATCAATTTTCCAATGTTGAATTCCCAAACATTGCTCATGGGGGTATCTAAATTCTATTCTGAGAACCATTTCTTGAACAATTGCAAACCCCCGATAGAGACTTGGGCATCTCTTACACAATTTTCCCTATCATAGAAACCCTTAGCCACAACTTCCCTAGGGTTCTTAGGAATGGGTTCCCTCCCTTTAGTTATTTCATTTACTGATAAGGAAAATTTTTCTAGGAAATCATCATGCAAAGCCCTTTTTAAATAATTAGTTTTCCTAGAAAATTCCTTTTGTTGAGGCATTTTAAAATTTCACACTCTTACAAAAGAAAATTCTTGATTTCTACAGGTTACAAATCACTTACCCCCTAAATTTTCCCTTCTTTCTCTATAATTTTCTCTACAAATTTGTTGAAACCCTTGAGAAATTTTGTGCCCTTGCTCTAGAAATCCTTTTCGCTCTGAGAAAATCTGCGATTGTATGCTTCAATAATGGCAATTTTTCATATTATACTAGTGCATTGAGGTCACACGAAGGAAACTTTGAGTCATATTAATTCTTGTAACCATTAGTTTTGTGTTATATTTCAAATTTGAATCTGACCCGTTGATCTCTCAAAGATCGAACAGCTTTATTTCAAAAGAAAAATGCCTTTAAAAATTTGAAGCCCCTAGCCACATGTCAAAAGGGTGCATGCCCGCATTACTTAAAATTCCTACAACTTCTTATTGCGGGCATGTTATCCGTCGATCTTTCCTAGATCAACGGTGGGCCAAAATCCTTTTCTTTGATGGCCCACTTGACTGACTTAACCAATCAAATATCATTCTTTTACAATGTGCTCTGATAGATTTGATTGTGGTATTTAAACTTTCAGCGCCCATGACATCACTACTTTGAACTTGGCATACCTGTCATGTTCCATCAATGAGCGCACTTTACTCCATCTAACCTTTCCAGCATGGCACGACTCAGCATTCCCTTTAATTCTTGGTCCCACTATGCCTGCTTGCCTACATTACTTAAAACTCGAGCAATTCCATATTGTGGGGAAGCACTAACCATGGATCTTATTCAGATAGATGGTGATGACAAATCTTCTATGACTGTAACATCTAGTCAGCTAGTGAGACCAATGAGACACTTTCTCTATACTCTAGCTCATCTGACAAGTACCACATAAGACAAGTTGTTATTATCTTCTGAGCAAGGTTGGCCCATATGTCATACTATGTCATGTGTCACATTTACACTTCCTCACATTACTTAAAATTCCTGCACTTTAGAATTGTGGGGAAGCGTCGCTCGTTGATCAAGACAAGATCAATAATCACATCAATTCACATTTGAACAATGTCAAGTTAGTTATACTAACCAATGGGAAACCTTCATATGAGTTTGCATCTTCTGACAACAGTCCATGCCAGGGAGTCCCATATCTTCTTCTAAATGAGTAGGTGCTTGACATCATCTTTTCCACATGTCAAGCTGGCACATTCCCACTTTTCTTATTTGATGAGCATCTTAAAATTGTGAGCTTGCGCTAGTTGTCGATCTTTGGAAGATCTATTGGTTTTTGAAAAAATTGGAGGGTTTTCAATTATCCCAATGAGAATGTGACATATCTAGGGGCAGCTAACTCCCATTCTCAAAATATCACTTCAAACATCGAGCCAACTTTAAGACTTGACCCTTCTTCTACTTCAAGATCTACTAAACCTAGGTGGGTAGACCTCTGATTTAATCGATACCATTCTAGTGCAAAAACATATCCCTAAATCTATTAAGAAAATTTTACCCTTATTTCTCCTAATGACTCAAGAAATGACACAAATCTACAATAGTTAAATACAAAGCTATGAATCTCATAAGTTGAGTGAGGATTAAACTGTTCTAGCTCTTCAACATAAAATGTAAAGATGATTTGAATTTAATTTTGATTTTATGTGGGTGGGGAAAGTGGATGAAAACCAAGTATAGAAAACACACTATTGATCATGTAGCTGATCAGTGCCTGATCCATTAGGAAATTAATGAATCTCCTTCATGCATTTTGGATATCTAATACTTATCTATATATTCAAATATATGATCTATCCATTCACCTTGTAAATAGACATCAATGTTCAATCTAAATCTCATTCTTACCTGATATCTCCCTCTATAAAATTGCAAACCTGTTAAATCTCTGAAGCATTTACATAATTCCTTGAATTACAAGCAATAATGAAGCAACATACAGCCTTAAGGGACTGTACTTATGATCTAGGCTCTTTGTTCAAAGACCATAAAACATCATAGCTCAACTAAGAAAGGAGACAAGATTTAGACTGAAACTAAACACTTTCTGCTCACTGTATTAATTTCCTTGAAATAACACATGAAAATACATGAAAAGACTCACAAATCATCTAATAAACTAGACTATACAATAACATATGCTGTCATACAAGAGAGAAAATGGCAGGAATGAGAAACTAATGGGATAGGAAGGGGGTATCACAGCCAAAGCAAAGCTTCATGGTCTGGAACCAGCACATCCTAGGTCTTCCATTGAGAATACATCAATTCCAAGGCCAGTCCTACTAACCACCTTCATACCAAGGAAACTTTCCAAATTTTCCAACCCTTACAAAAGAGAAGAAGAAAGTATAAATAGCAATAGGGCAATTCTCGGATTCAATTTGCAATTGACATCTGTCTCCTTAGAAATCCTTCCCAAGAAGCTAGAAAAGCCTCTCTCTAACTTCTCTCTATAATTGCTAATCATATCTTTTCTATTTTGCCTCTCCAAATGCAAAATATCTCAACAAAAGACAAAATTCTGATAACTGAACCTGGATGTGTGCCAATTGATCAAAATTTAACCAAAACACCATAAAGACACAAAATAATTAGATACAAAGGTCACTAAATGTGTTTTAGGTGTTTTTTCACTGAATCCTACAACTAGTGATTCAAAATACTTGATAAAATGCACCGTTCAATATCTAAGAGAAAACCTTTTGTAGCAAGAACTAGCTGCTTCCTATGCAAAAATTGACTCTAGAATTGAAAAGTTCATCTTCTCCCAATTTCGGTAATATATAATATTGCATACTTCACTTATCGAAAACCCTCTAAAAGCTAATTTGAAAAATACTCCCCTATTACAAAACCTTGTCTACACTTCTTTTAAATTTTAAAAATTTAAAATATCTAAGGTTTGAACATTAGAATGAATGCCCTTTTTTATTTTAAAAACTTGCACGTACATCCATTTGAAAGGAAAGATAATAAAATAATATCTTTATCATTTTCCAATTTCTCCCTACCCCTCTGAATCAGGTCAAACCTGGTTTGATTGACACCATGTGGTGACTCCTGATTGGTCCTAGAGCTTGCACTGCCATGTCATCACCTGAGTGGGACCTATTGCCACATGTCCAATTTTTGCAATCCTGCATTGCTTAACCAGTGTGCATCTTGAGATTACGAACTTGTGCCAACCCTCTGATCATGCCACATGTTAGCATCTATTCTTTTGGTCTGTTCTGGTGCCACCTCATTTCACCTAGAATCCACTACCACATGTTAGACACCCACATACCTGCATTTTTTATCCTCCTTGCAACTTCATTTTGTAGGTATGCCCCCACCGTTTGATTGGACACATGGCATCATCTGAGCCTCCATCACCACCTCACCAAAAAAGCATCTTCATTTAAAATTTTGGCTAACATCACACTAACATCACCTCCAGGTCGGCTACATGGGCCCTGCCTGCAAGGGTTGGTGCTTCAAAAGTGCATGTCCTTAAGACATTTCACATTATATATGGAGGAGTATTTAAATGCATAAAAGAATTGTTCCCTCCCCAATGTGGGACTAAGGAATTATAATAACCTTGCTCTCCTACATCAAGTGGTCTCTCTAGCTACTATTGACTCCCCTACCTCTTCTTTGCTAGGCACCATTACACTTAGAACATTCCGCTAGTTTGCATCTACAACAAGAAACCTTAGCTTGGCCTTCACCTTTTATGTAGCCTCTACATTTAGCATGAGGCTCTACAAAGGCTTGTTGCCTTTGTTCAATGTTGCATGCATTACCCTGCTATAGTTGTGGGATCCTCACTATTCACAAGTATTTACCAAATTTCCTACCTCCTCATTGTGGGTATCTTCAACTTTTAATGCTGCTCTAGCTTTTTTAACCAGCAGATTGCATTTTTAAATGCATGGATGCTCTACTTTTTACTTGGCTTGCTTTAACGCAAAGCCTCCCCTGCTACTACATAAGCTTGTTTTGGTGATTAGCAGCTTCTAATATGTAAAGCAATTTGTTCTCGCTATTTTGTTCTTCCCTATTTGGTGTGAAGACTCCATTCTGCTCCCACCTTGTTTGTTCTTGCATGGGCTTCAATTCCTAAAGCTAGTTAATTTACTTTAAAAAATATCTTAGCAATTTGTGATAAATCTTGCACAAAAGAGTACACTTGGCTCTAGAAGCACATAAAAGCTTTTAATGAACATGCTAGGAAGTTAACAATCCATTCTAGCACTTGAATAATGTGATCCATAATGAAACTTTGGAATAATAGGATCATCAAAAGTATTTTATCTCTCAAGGATCTTCTCTAGTCACTCAATATTCAAAGCTCCAATAGGCTTAGAAAGATCCTTGTAGATAAAAGGGTTCCTAAAATCTAAGCTATCTAATGTGGCCCCCTTTTTTCTTGTTTCGAAGGCCGCCTTATCTAGCTATGGCTTTGACTAGATGACTTCATTTTATGCAAGGTGATTTTTCTTTGAACATGGGAGCTTCTCACCAATATTTGATCCATTTGACTAATGTTATCCTGTGTGGGATTTCTACTTCCCTTAGCATGCTTGTTCTATTCTTTCCAAGTCATGGTTTACCCTCTTAGCTTGGAGATCTACTTTTTACATGGCCAATAGCTATTTCTCCTTTTTTGACTTGGTGCCACCATGTTTCTATGCATGGGGATGTTCCTTTTACCTTTCTTTAATGCCCCCTACTACCTTTTATATCTCCCTGCCACTTTGAGTGTTGTTTTTTTTTCTTTACTTGTTCATTCACTGGTTTAAGGTCTTTCATGTCATCAGCCTCAAAAAGACCAACAATATCATCTTATTTAAGAAGAAGATGATCCACACCATTGAATTTAATCTCTATACCTACATGTTTAGAATATACAACTTTAAATCCAACTTGAATAGTAGGTTCAACCTGAGTTTTTCCAATAGACTTGCCCTCGTCGAAAACCACAACCTCAATTCCATTTTGCAACAATCTATATGGGCTTAACAAAACTTTTCACTAATATATCAAAAAGTGATACCACTCACTTTGCTCCTTAATATTACAAAATTATCTTGGAGCATCTCATAAACTTCAAAATCTCTGGCCACTGACCATCAAGTTCTAAAGTTTAGCAGGAATCACAATAATTTCTTTTTGTGAAGTACCTTGCTGGGAGATCATCATGTCTCTTTTAAGTCTATCATTGTGTGAATCGGGCATTTTGATAGAAAGGAAAGCCATATTCTCAATAGAAAGGATTATTGAAAATGATGAGGATCATAATGTCTTATCAAGACAATCTTTATTCTGTGAATAAAGATTCACAATCTGACATAATTAGTTGGGCCCCAAAGTGGGTCCGACTAAAAAAAAATTATTTGTGAACAACCGAAACCATCAAACTAATCCATAGAACATCCAATATCAATTTAACAAAGAATAAATCAGTTCACATCACTTTTTCAATTTTTTAAAACTCATTTCACCTTTTTCTGCAATTTGTCAATTTGGTGCTAGGAGGTCCTTTGACTGGCCTTAAAACTAACCAGAACACCTGATCAGCCTCTAAAAATTGGCACATTGATTCTTTGTTTCACACACTTGCATCTCATCAAATATTGTCTCGTGATGAATTTGGGGTCAAAAGATATTCATTGTCAAAGTTGACCTCTCAGAACTGCTTGCAAGAAAGCATGTCAAAAAATAATAAATTGCATTCGGATTTGACCTTGAAAACTAGGCAAATGGACACTTGGGAAAATGAAACTTGGGGCATTGGCTATTTTTCATGAGGATAGTATGGATTTTTGATTTGGGCTCATCACGAATAACAGGGAGCAAATGGCGAGTGGTCAAAGTAGGCTACTTGGAATTGCTAACTAGAAACAATGACAGAAAAGCAATTTTTGGAAATGGAATTAACCTAGAAAAGTGTGCATATGGATTCGTCATGAATTGAAAGTTGGCACACTTAATGTATTTTCAAAGGATAACATAGTGGTATAATCCATTTAGGCTTACCAATCACGAGTCTCAAGTTATGACATCACGAACAGGGGTTCCAATCAATCTACAATTTATGACACTAGTAAAAGATAGAAATTGTGTTTGCAATCGCGTTTGAAAACTAATCAAACAGATTTGTCATAAGCTAAAAATTGAAACATAACAAGGCTCTAACATATGCAACACAAAAGGAATTTTAGCATTTTAGTCAACTGGTCAAAAGTTATAACTCATCAAACAGGGCTTCCCAGAAATTAGAACAAATTGCATCAATATGAAAACAATAACTGACTAACTTTGAGGGATTCAAAACCTAGTCAAACAGACTTAAAAAGACTCGAAATCTAAAAAAATTTCTCTCAAGTATGGACACTAGAAACTCCCAAAGCAGTGAGTCATAAAACATTTCTAGGTGCAAGTTATTTGATTGCAAACATAGCCTCCTGTCACTATTTGACACTTAAGTGAAAATGCAGAATTGACATTTGCTCAAAACAAGACTTTAGGAAATGGCTCAGAACAGAAATTTAACTTCATGGAACACTTAGACAGGCTGAATGGAAGGTGCTAGAGGCACTGAACACCTCTTAGGCCTCAACTTGACAGCCGGGTACATGTGCATCAAAAAAACATTTATAGGGCTCAATTTCTCAAAATTGCTCAAAGTTTGGGCTGCAATTTTGAGCACCAATAGTGGCTCTATCTAGGGATGCATGCCCCTTGTAGGCATGGAAATATTTCAGATCTTTGGAAGAAGTAGACCACACACCTCACTTCAAAAATTCTCTCAAATAGCTTTATTGAAAGTAGGGAAACAACTAAAACCACTATATACAAGCAATGGCCCCGGGCCACCGAAAAGTTTTAGAACTCCTTACCTCTATCGTACAACTAATTTTCATTTACATCTTCTTGAGGTAAACTTAAATTCTCATCCTTCTTTATTTCACCAAACATAACATTTGCAATCAGCTCATTAGGAAAAACAAAACTATCATGATCTTTATAGTGCGTATAAAAGTCAGACATACTTTCCTCATCTTTCTCACTATGAAAAAATGATTCAGCATGATCATGAAAATTGGCATCACATGAAAACTGATCATTACTGACTAAACCATGGATTCCTTCAACAAGAAACAAAAAAGCTTGGTATTCTACTTCATTCAACGAGTTACATGGATCAAATTGTAACTCACCTTGTGCATCCAAATATGAAGAAAATGTAAAATATGATTTCTCCTCATTTGCAATATTAGTACTCCATAAATCAGATTGAACATACATTGTATTGTCTCCATATTCTAACAAATGATTAGATACTAAATCACAAGATTCATCATGAAATTTCCTTCTAACAATATCTTGATCCATATAAAAAATTTCCTCAAACAACTCACTAGGATCAACCATTTCATTAGTATTACTTTTCTTGTCATATGAGCTATCTAAATGTATCTCATCTTCATGAAAATGAGAAAAAAATGAATCAGCATTAGACCTTATCTCTGCATCTTCATTTTCAACATAGAAGTCATCATGTGTATTGATGTACGGATTACCATCACATACACCTTCCAAACTTGACAGAGCATATTCTAAAACTGTATCTCCTTCAGCATCAAATTTAGGGGAAATGACTTCACCACATGAATTTTCATAATGTGTCAAAACACAAGAATCCTTAGATTGGTTAGCATACCTTTCAAAATCATGAGCCAACAAGTCAAAAATCTCATCAACGCTTAACAAAATTTCACTACTAGTTTCTTCTCCTTGGTTGTGATCATTATCTGGATAGCTTGACACATTTGTAACAGTAGACTTATTAGTAATATATTTTGAAAAATCAAAACTCTGATCATCACATACATCTTCTTCCTTAGATGACACCTCAATAACCAGTATCTTAGAGCATTTACTTTCATCACTAGAAGAAAAACTATTACTACTATTATACTTTCCATCTTTTTGACAATCATCATCATAAAAAGACAAATCCACATTATGCCTACTATTAGACTATTGATTACTATCCTCTGATTCATAAAGCTGAGACTCTTCATCCTTGACATCATTGTCAATGGACTCATTGCATTTGTTAACATCAGACTCATTAGCCTTCAAATTATTTTCAACCTCCATGATAAAATCTTGGATTTCATAAATCTTATCTAATCTTATCTTGGCTAGCCAATCAACCGAATTTGGCATAAAAACTTCTAATAGTACCACTGGCCATGAAGACTCCTCAGGTCTGAAAAACTTGTCAAGATTCATAACTACTGATTTGAATTTCATATAAATTTTAAATCCACTAAAACCCTTAATATCACTAATTGTACTTCTTAACATTAAGACAGTCTTATCATGAATCTTTCTTTTCAATCAAGCAATATTTGCACAACCACTTTCAAGAGTCGGCACATCACTTTTAGACCAAGACTTAGGATTCATTTTATAAACTTTTAAAACTCCTACATCTTTTTCTTAGTGCTAAAACCACTAGATGGAGGCAACCATTTCATTTATTCAATTTTCATGAGAGACAAATATATGAAAATTGAAATACCTTTATGTGTTGCTATCTAAAACATTAAATCTACTGATTGGCACAGGTGCAAGCATGAAACCCATCACACCGTAGATAGAATCCTTTGTAGAGCCGCCACTTCCTTGAAGAGGAAAATGGAATCACAATAGTGATTCACCTTTTGAAATCAATTATGTTAGCAGATACAAACAATCACATAAATTGTTAATCAGGAAACTTTACTTCCTCTTTCCAAAAACACTTGATCTACCCATAAATACTAAAAGCCTTTGATATTTAGAAAAAACCATGCACTGGCACAAATATTTTGACTAGAGCCACCACTCACATTTAGTGAGAAATTTTTTGAAACTATTTATCACTTGTAAATTCTGAATGAGACTTTCAATATGGAAAATCTTGCATATTCACAATTCACAGCAGATCTATACAACCTTCTACTAAATAACTTTCTTCAAATACACTTCACAAACTTAAATACAATAGCTAAAATGAAATCCAATGAAGTGTATGAAACCTATCAACTATTCTCCTCCTCTTAGTGCTAAGAATCACCTGATGGAGAACATGCTTCTTAACAATCAATTTTCATGAAAAGAAAATACATGAAAACCAGATACCTTAAGATTCGAATGATTGAAAGTTTTCTGTCCACTAATTACAATAGTAGATCCAAATTCTTATTGAACCTTTTGAACTATTACATCACAAATCTTACCCAGCTTCTGAATGTTTCAACCTCTTTGAATCTGCTCTTCTCATGCAACAACTAATCACAATTCATGCATAGAACTACACTGGTATAGGGATTAACTTAGAGTCACCACTCACATTAAATGATACATGAATTGCATTAGTCCTAAAGATACTGTTGGTATTTTAAAATGCACTAAACCTACTAGGTGACAAAATGCTTAATACCAGAATGACAGTACATACACAATCTAAAGACTAGCCAATTCTTATTAACAATTGCATATGCAAAGTATTTGGACCCAACTTCAACAAAACCATAGATGGTTTTCTACTTTTTTGGCTCTACAAAACCCGGGTGGGTATACCTAGGGACGATTCAAAACTGGAGCAACTGTATGAGGATTATTCTTAGTTTCATCCTGATTCTCATTTCAAAATCCTCAGACATATACATAATTCTTACTAACTTGGTAAACACATCCCATAAAATAGATATGGCCAAGAATTCTTCTATAGATCTGCAGATGTTCTTAACAATAGTGGCTAACTGAAGCTAAAACATTCCATGCAGACAAGTGCTGGCCAACTTTGAAGATCTACAAGAAATAAAAGTAAAGTTTGATTTAATGCTGCATTTTGATAACCATTTATGATATATTTCTCCTTCATCTATATTAACTTGATCAGTGCCTAATCCATTGGGGTTCAGAGTCTATAGCAAGTTCTCAGATCTAGTTTGTTGCCTTACAACAAATTCTATCAGCAATTCTTATCAGAATTCATCATTCAAAACCCTTTCCACTACTAAAGAAACCTTATCACATTCATCAAAGCTTTTATTTAATCCATTGAATTAACAGCAGTGATGAATAGATATACAACCTAACTAGATTGCATTCAATTGCACAAGCCTTTACTTATACAATATCAAGACAACCAAGTAATTGAAAGGAGACAAGATTCTAAAAGAACTGATATGGGGATACTTCACAATTTTTTATTCATCTTCTTTGAAAATGGTATATCATTTACAATAGACTTAGAATGTCCTTCAGAAAGAAATAGAGCTCATTCTATATTCATGTGTTCTCATATAATTGACAGATAAAATACATCATAAACTTGCTTTCAAAATTTGGACCAAAAATAGACTAAGCATAGTACTTAGAAAAATAGAATTCAGACCATTCTTTAGCCTTGGGATCTCACTTAAATAGTGTGAGATGCAACAAGCTTTAGGCTAAAATAAATGATAGGTGTCCTTAACAAAGAGTATTTACATACACCTACCATAAAAAGACAAAAAGTGGGTAACAGAAGATGTCTAGATCAAAACATTCTCTTAAATGAGTCAGCTTTTGTTAATACAATTTTATGTTGCCGATTGGTTATTGATCTACTTTCTCTGTACAAGTAACTGCCAAATTAGCCGATGATGAAGCTTGTTCTGATGATGGCATATTAACTTCCACCTATAGGCTTTCTTCATCTTTATCTCAGGTGGCAGGAACAACTTCTATCTTGTCCTCTTCTCTAGCCTTATCAGCATCCTGTGGTCCCGGATTTGTAATTGAAAATGACAGGTTTCTCTTGTCTTCTTCTTCTTATTGGGTTTGAGAAATGATAGCATCAATAGTTTGGAATTCCTCATCCTGCACGTTATCATTGTCAATTTCATCTGCATCCAACTGTTCACTAGAAACCATTTCTGCCATCCACCTGTCAAATAATGCATCATCTGGCCAGTTGAATTGAAAAATGTCCTATTTTTTTAGCACATATTCAGCCACATTATTAATATCAATGAAATCCTGTTTTAAAGAATCAAAGAATATTTTGGCTTTCACCATCTCCTCTGTTGTGGTGGCCCACCATGCATGCCCAGTTTCATTTACTACTTGATTCATTCTTAAACAGAATGTGTCATCAAGTTCTTTCGTCCATTCCTCTTTTCTTTTTAAATTATTTTTATTATCTAGGGCATGAGGAAATAATTTGAAATTTTGACTCCTATATTTGTCCAAGTGATTTATTGTTATCTTTTGTGAATGTGTCCTTTTATTATCAAAATTAGCAAGGTCAGAAACAATATCAAAGATTTTTTCAATCTGGCCATGGGAAGTATCTATAACAGATAAACACAAAAAGGTTACTGCTTTTTCCCTTCTTACCCACTTATCCACAATAGGCTTTACAGCCTCATCATTTCCTTTTAATTCCTCCCAAATGTTAATCACCCTGACCAATTGATGATGAATTAATGGCCATTCAACTTTGTCTCCCAGATATGTAAGAGCTTTTCTTAGTTTATCTTCATACTTAGATTCCAACTCTATATGTAAGGCCCATAACTTAGCCTTTTCTTTTTCAAATTCCTCAGTAATGTAATATCGTGGCCCCTGGGGTGTATTTGGCAGTTCAATGAGGGGGGTAGACTTAAAGGGTTCTACAGGGGGATGAGGGTAAGTTATTCTAGGCCTGGTGGATTGTTCCAATAGCTTATTTTCAAGCTCAATCCTCCTCTTTACCTCTTTGTTGTATGCATCCACCACTGTCTCATACTTGCTTTGTAACTCAAACATAACCTATTTCTCCTTCTTAGCAGTGGCCAAAAGAAACTGGGAAGACTCCACATTCCAATAGGTTGCCTGTACATGGGAGGTGTCAGCAACCCTTCTTACAAGTATGTTTCCCGTCAGTTCAGACTCATCTGGTTGCGAGGATGTGGCTCTAGATCCTTTTTTCAAAGACCAACTGACCAAAGCAGCTTGATCCTCAATGAATGTAGTTCCTTGGAAATCTTTTTTATTTGGGTCTTGCAATTCCAATTTATTTGAAACAGAATTGAAAATTAAGGCATCTACAATATCCCAATTTGGCAACAATAATATGTTAGAGGCTTTTACCATTTTCCTTCCTTCTTCAGGAGTAATGTTCTAGAATTCCTTCATCATTTCTACTTTAATTTGGTTTTGTATGGAAGCTTCATCCATTTCTAGATGCTCTGTCTTCATCCTTTTACATTTCTCCTCAAAGATGTTCATGTTTGTTCTCCATGCAAATTGTTGAAAAGCTCTTGATTTTACAAAATTGTCATCAGTCAAAAATTGATGACTTGCTTGTTCTAATACAAGGTCCAATTCCCTGCCTCTACAATTAGCTCTTGTTAGATCCAGACTTGGGAGAGGAGGCTCTGGAAGGTTACCTTCATCAAATTCTGCTTGGGTAATAAAAACACCTCCTTGTGATCCAATCTCTTCAATTTGCTCACCTGTGAGATGCTCTTCTCCAATTCTCAAAGGAGATTGGGTGGGTGAATATTCCTCAGCTTGAGATCTCCCTTCTCTTATTACCTTCTACCTCTTTGGGCTAGGCTCATTAGGTCTCTCCTCCAAAACTATACTGGTGGGTCCCATTATTTGTTTGCCCTTATCTATAGGAGCCTTTTTATTCTGAATTATAGTGTAACCAGGCTTCTTCTGTACAATTATTTGACCATCCCCTATATTAGGAGTGAAAGCTAACCTCTTCATGGCTTCTCTGGCCTTATCAGGAGGAGAATTAATAAAAAATTGTTTCTTCTCATTCATGGTTTCCATTATTGCAGGTAAGTTATTTATGAGCTTATTTATCCTGTCAGCCTCTGTATTAGCATTGTCTAAAGGACTATAATTTTGATCAAAACAATGAATAAATTCTAGGACCTGGGAGTAAACTCTCCACTTTTCTTTTTTAGTTTCTTGTTCTTGTAAAGAAAATTCATTTCCTATAATGTCTTCTGGGTAATATGAATCATGCTTTACCGGTCCTAGCTTGATCCTATGCCTTAGATTCTGATTGAAAAATCCCTCAGAATCACAAAAATGGGGGTGGGAGACAACCATCATATACTAATCCAAAATTTTGTGCAAAAAGAGCCATCCTCCTTTAGTAATCACAAACTGATGGGCCACTGTATAGGTAGGGAAAATTGACCCTAGTTGCCTCTTTGAAAAGAACATTTCCTCTACTCCTCCTAGTTGCCATAAGACTTCTGCCATCCCTATCTTTAGGGGAACTTGGTAAGGCAAGACATGAGGGCTCCCTTTAAAACCATAAATTCTAAAAACTGTAGAAACAGGGTATGGAATAATATCTCCCCAATTGTGTGAAACTTTCAAATTATGGGGGCTATCCATATGTCTTATGAGATTCATTAATACTTTAGAGATCCTGGGATTATCACTCAAAAATAGACATCTCAACTTCGAGGCAAAATATCTATCAAATCTGACAAAGCTGGCTTTATTTGCATCCCAAGTCATATGTGCACTCCACAACTGGACTGGTAATGTTTCCCCATTTTCTTCTCTGTTCAAATTCATTTCATTTCCAAAATATGTTACCCCTTTGAACAAGAACATATGCATTAATAAGGAATAGTGGCCAAAACTTTTCTCCACCTTACCTCTCACAATTCCAACCAAACTGATGTGAATTTATTCAGCTAGAAAGGAGGCAAAATCAAAAATGACATCTACACAGAAAGAGGCAATTTGAATCATCATATACATAAGGTCAATGGGCATGAAATCCTGCTCATCCTCACCAAGAACACGGCACAGGGTCCTGTATATCTCTACAGCTCAAGAACTGAAAAGGCTCTTCTTAAAAGGTTCTTTAGAGGCTGGAGTTATTACTAGCAGAGTTCCTATGGTACCAATGTGTGCCCTCAATGCACCTTCCCTAATTATATCTCTTTTTGCTTTGTATTCCTTTTCTAATTCCAGCAAATTGATTGACACATGGAAATCTGATAATGGTTCTAAGTGAAAAACCTCTCTAATTTCTTCAGGGCTAATTGACACTAGAGGCACACCATCATTTCTTCTCACAACCCTAATGGCTTGGTCATAGTTTTTGGCAATATCTTCTAGCAATTCGTAGTCCATGAAAACACTAGGAACTACTAACCTTCCCAAGTCAAAATTCCATATATTAGCGTGAGGGGCAAACAGATTCCTCTCTGAAAACCACTTTTTAAACAAAATGAGGCCAGTCTAATTGGTTACTGCATCCCTTACCCAGTTCCCCTTGTCATACAAGCCATCAGCAATTTTAAGCCTAGGACTTAATGAAATTAATCTCTTGACCTGTGTAGACTCTGTAGTGGATCCTGGGAGTAACTCTAGGAAATCATCATAGATATTCCTATTCATATAATTAACTTGCCCAGAGAATGATTTCTTAGGAGGCATCTTGATTGTAACAATGGGAATTGGAATGTTACAGAGGTTATGATCGAGTACTTACTTGATTTTGCCAAAATTATCCTCTTTTGAACTTCTGCAACTACTTTCAAATAGATATGAAACTGTTTTCACATCTTCACCAATGCTTAATCACAACGTGATCGATGGGTGCCTATGCTCACAGAAAATGTAATCTTTGCTGGAGTGGACTGTAATGAATAATAAAAGAAAATCTTACAGATTATACTCTACTTTTTCTCACATGCAAAGTCTCTGTTCATCATAAATGCATGGGACAAAATGTCACCACACTTCCCCTTTTCTTTTAAAAACTTGCACCGTCAATTCTTGGAAAAACTTGCGATCTGGTAATGACAACTAAGCTGGCTCATTTCCTTACTAACATATTTGCATTCAAACCAATAAGATAGCTCCACCTATGCCTTTCCTTCAATGCTAGCACTTTAGACTGGGCCCACGGATGACCACGGACACGTGTCATCATGTCACTAACTCGCTATACTTATACCTCGAGCATCTTTCCATGGCGAGCTAGCGACGATCATTGATCTTATGTCAATCATGTGGCATACATTTGGAACAACTTTACAAGGAATCAATGGTGGACCATCATTCGCTAACTCACTATGCTTAATTTTTGAGCACTTCTACATAGCGAGCTAATGACAACCCTTGATCTTGGCCCAATCTCACAGTCAGAAAACCTTGAATTAGATTCCTAGGAAGTGGGTCCATGGTACCGCTGTTGCTGAGCTAGTGTGATGCACTGGAATACACATATATATTTTAATCATCCTTTATCTTAGGTTCTGTCATGTTTTTGACTTTTGGGTCAGTCGTTATGTTGCTACCAGCAAAACACAACAATATCTGACTAGCGATGCAACAACCCACTGAAAAACTAGCACCGGGAAAAGTGACACAGCTTGCAAGGAATTTTTCGAGACTTTCCAAATCATCACTGGTCATAAAAGAAGGCCACCTTTAGTGATGATTTCATCCTCACTATGTCGTTACAGGAAAATCGCTTGTTTATTCTAATAGCGACTTAGTGACTTCCTGGAGTAATTTGGATGCCAGGTTTATTATTCTCGATGACCAAGAACACGTGTCATCACGTCTCCAACTTGCTATGCTTAGCTTTCGAGCACTTTTCTTTATCGAATCAATGACAATCATAGATTTAAAAGAAATCTGACGGTGAGTTAAAAAACTTTCACAAGGATTAAAACAACAAAATCAACATAGGTGAATAAAAAACATCTGCGTAACTTTCTTCCCCCTTTTTTAAATTTTCACGCCAAGGAAAATTTAAAAGGAAAAAGGGACTAGCCTAAGAAAAACACAAACTTAGTTGGAAACCTAATCATCACTAAAGGATCACAACCTAAAATTTTATCTAGGCAATATGAAACCTATTATACAAAAATTCAAGCCAACAGATACCACAAACTAATTTGAAACAACAACAGATAGAAGACCACTCTGCAAATTTATCTTGAATTTAAAATCTCTACACAAAGCTGAAACATAACTTTCTTGACTCTGAAATCATGGCAGGACTTTGAAAACAACAACCAGCTGGATTGATTGAAGATGAACACTTTTAACAATACCATTTATATTCAACCTCAAAGTCACTACTACAAATGGATAAAAATTGACTGGGGAACATGAATCTCTAGCAAAAAAATGAAAAACACTTCATGATATTACTATTTATACCAGACATTCCAGTACTTCTTCCAATGAAATTCTTCACAGAGTCCCAAGCAGAGTCACCATTTTGTCGGTGTTTGAAAATGCTGGAGGGTTTTCAATTATCCCAATGAGATTATGACATATCTAGGGGCAGCTAACTCTCATTCTCAACATATCACTTCAAACACCAGGCCAACTATAAGGCTTGACCCTTCTTCTACTTTAGGCTTTGTTAAACTTAGGCAGGTAGAATGTAGATTCAATCGATACCGTACCAGTGAAAAAACATATCTTTGAATCTATTAAGAAGATTTTACCCTTAGTTCTCCTAATGACTCATGAAATGACATAGATCTATAGTAGCTAAATGCAAAGCTATGAATCTCATAAGTTGAGTGAGGGTTAAACTGTTCTAGCTCTTCAACATAAAATGTAAAGATGATTTGAATTTGATTTTGATTTTATGTAGGTGGGGTAAGTGGATGAAAACCACGTATGGACAACACACTAATGATCTTGTAGTTGATCAGTGCTTGATCCATTAGGCAATTAATGAATCTCCTTCATGCATTTTGGATATCTGATACATATCTATATATTCAGATATATGATCTATCTATTCATCTTGTAAATAGACATCAATGTTCGATCTAAATCTCATTCTTACCTGATATCCCCCTCTATAAAATTGCAAACCTGTTAAATCTTTGAAGCATTTACATAATTTCTTGAATTACAAGCAACAATCAAGCAACATATAGCCTTAAGGGACTGCACTTATGATCTAGGCTCTTTGTTCAAAGACCATAAAACATCACAACTCAACTGAGAAAGGAGACAAGATTTAGACTGAAACTAAACACCTGTTGATCACTATATTAATTTCCTTGAAATAACACATGAAAATACATGAAAAGACTCACAAATCACCTAATAAACTAGACTATACAATAACATATTCTATCATAAAAGAGAGAAAATGGTGGGAATGAGAAATTGATGGGATGGGAAGGGGGTATCACAGCCAAAGCAAAGCTTCATGGTCTAGAACCAGCACATCCCAGGTCTTCCATTGAGAATACATCATTCCAAGGCTAGTCCTACTAACTATCTTCATACCAAGGAAACTTTCCAAATTTTCCAACCCCTAGTAAAGAGAAGAAGAAAGTATAAATAGCAATAGGGCAATTCCTGGATTCAATTTTCAATTGACATCTATCTCCTTAGAAATCCTTCCCAAGAAGCTGAAAAAGCCTCTCTCTAACTTCTCCCTATAACTGCTAATCATATCTTTTTTGTTTTGCCTCTTCAAATGCAAAATATCTCAATAAAAGACAAAATTCTGATAACTGAACCTGGAAGTGTCTTTGAACATGGGAGCTTCTCACCAGTCTTTGATCCCTTTGACTAACGTTACCCTGTGTAGGATCTCTACTTCCCTTAGCATGCTTGTTTTGTTCTTTCCAAGCTATGATTTACCCTCTTAGCTTGGAGATCTACTTTTTACATGGCCAGCGGCTATTTCTCCTTTTTTGACTTGGTGTTTCTATGTTTCTATGCATGGGGATGTTCATTTTTCCTTTTTTTAATGCTCCCTACTACCTTTTATATCTCCTTACCACTTTGACTATGGGTTTTTTGTTTTTACTCGATCATTCACTAGTTTAAGGTCTTTCATGTCATCAATCTCAAGAAGACCAACAAGATCATCTTATTTAAGAAGAAGATGATCCACACCATTGAATTTAATCTCTATACCTACATGTTTAGAATATAAAACTTTAACTCCAACTTGAATAGTAGGTTCAACTTGAGTTTTTCCAATAGACTTGCCCTCACCAACAACCACAACCTCAGTTCCATTTTGCAACAATCTATATGGTGGACTTAACACAACTTTTCACTAATATATCACAAAGTAATACCACTCATTTTGCTCCATAATATTACAAAACAATCTTGGAGCATCTCATAAACTTCAAAATATGGCCACTAACCATCAAGTTCTGAACTTTAGTAGGAATCACAATAATTGGATTTTATGAAGTACCTCGCTAGGAGATCATCATGTCTCTTTTAAGTCTGTCGTTGTGTGAATCAGGCATTTTGACAGAAAGGAAATCCATATTCTCGAAAGAAATGATTATTGAAAATAATGAGGATCATAATGTCTTATCAAGACAATATTTATTCCATGAATAAAGATTCACAAACTAATGTAATAAGTCGGGCCCCAAAGTAGGTCTAACTAAAAAAAAATTTGTTTTTGAACAACTGAAACTGTCAAACTAATCCATAGAACATTTGATACCAATTTGAAAAAGAATCAATTAGTTCACATCACTTTTTCAATTTTTTAAAACTCATTTCACCTCTTTCTACAATTTGTTAATTTGGTGCTAGGAGGTCCTTTGACTGGCCTTGAAAATTAACTAGAATAGCTGATCGGCCTCTGAAAATTAGCACATTGATTCTCTGTTCTGCACACTTGCATGCCATCAAATCTCGTCTCATGAAAAATTTGGGGTAAAAATATATTCACTATCAAAGTTGACCTCTCAGAACTACCTACAAGAAAACATGTCAAAAAACAATAAATTGCATTCAGATTTGACCTTGAAAACTGGGCAAAAGGACACTTGGGAAAATGAAACTTGGGGCATTGGCTCTCTACCATGAGGATAGTATGGATTTGCAATTTGGGCTCATCGTGAATAACAAGGAGCAAATGGCGAGTGGTCAAAGTAGGCTACTTGGAATTGCTGACTGGAATCAATGACAAGCAATTTTTGGAAATGGAATTGACCTAGAAAAGTGCGCATATGGATTAGTCACGACTTGAAAATTGGCACACTTAAAGTATCTTTAGAGGAAAACATAGTGGTATAATCCATTTAGGCTTACCAATCATTAGTCTCAAGTTATGACATCATGAACAAGGGTTCTAATCAATTTGCACTTTATGACACCAATAAAAGATAGAAATTGTGTTTGGAATCGCGTTTGAAAACTGATCAAATGGATTCTTCATACGCTAAAACTTGAAACATAACAAGTCTCTGATGTCTACAATGCAATGCAAAAGTAATTTTAGCATTTTGGTCAGCTGGTCAAAAGTTATAACTCATCAAACAAGGCTTCCCAAAAATCAGAACAAATTGCATCAGCATGAAAATAATAACTGACCAACTTTGAGGGATTCAAAACCTAGTCAAACAGACTCAAAACGACTCAAAATCTAAAACATATGCTCTTAGGTATGGACTTTAGACACTCCCAAAGTGATGAGTCATAAAAAAATTTTGGGTGCAAGTTATTTGATTGCAAACATAGCCTCCTATCACTATTTGACACTTAAGTGAAAATGCAAAATTGACATTTGCTCAAAATAGGACTTTACGAAATGGCTCAAAATGGCAATTTAACTTCATGGAACACTTAGACAGGCTAAATGGAAGGTTCTAGAAGCATTGAACACCTCTTAGGCCTCAACTTGACATCCAGGTACATGTGCATCAAAAAAGCATTTATAGGGCTCAATTTCTCAAAATTGCTCAAAGTTTGGACTGCAATTTTGAGCGCCAACAAGATCAATGGTGGTAACATTGGAAATTTTTAAACCTTACAAGATGAGAAAAGTGATGTTACCCTGGACACATGTCTGCATGGTGCATTCCTCCTTTGTTTAAACTTCCCTCAAGTTCTTTATGCTAGAAAGCGTCCTTCGTGTATCAAGACAGGATCAATGGTATGAAAAAAATTTGCACTTTATGGTCAATCATCCACTTGGGCCTATGAAATGAGTGATTTAAATCTGCATGCTTTGACTCACTTGACTATTGCATTAACTTTTGAAACTTCCCACGCCTACAACATAAGTGTTTCCAGCTAAGCATAAGTGGCAGACCACATGGCATGATTCAGCATTCTTTCCTAATTCAACCCCACCTTGCCACATGTTGAAGAACTGTGTGCCCACATTATTTATCTTTCTTGCAACTTCAAAATGCAAGCATGCACTGGCCTTTAATTTTTGACAGATCAACGGTTATAGAATCAGTCATTTTAAATACCACGTGTTAGAGTAAATAATTAATTAATTGTTAATTATTTATTCTACATACTTAAGCTTACTTAGGTTAATGCATGTAGTTGAGGTTATTTGTTGACAACATGAGAGTTTATTCCCTTTATCATACTTATCTTTTCCACCTCTTGTGAATGTGTGCTTAGTTGTCAACCTTATCTCCTATCTCATTCCAGCTTGTTCTACAAGCTTCCATGAGGCCTTTTTATTTGGTCTCTCACTCATTGTAAATTCATTCCATTCACATATCAATTCCAATTTCCTATTGTGAAATATTCTTTTGTGCGATATTTGCTTCAAGCTCTTTGCTCCCTAGGTTTCTCTTCAGCAACCTATTTGCATTGCAGGTGATCTTGGTGCATTTTTGGAGTCAAATTCTCAACTCCTACATGGTATTAGAGCCTCCCTACTGCTTCTTGTTCGAAGTATTTTTGAAGCCATAATTTGGAGTCACAAACCCTAGTTTGTTTGTGCATTTTTCTTCAAATTAGGGGTAGAGAAAAAATTTTGAGCACTTTGCGGTCAAACAAACACTGCCATTGGATCTGAAAGGCCATTTGCAATCAGGTTTCATATAAAACTTTTCATTTTTGGCTACAAGCATTTTTTTGAAAAAAAATTAGCCTCCTAGGTCACTGTTGTATGAATGCAAAGAAAAAATAAAAATAAAAAAATGTGCCACCACTGCAACAGTGCTCGCACACCACCATGGGGTAGCTTGGGTCCCACTAGTGCACTAACAATCTGCCAGTGCACCGCCAGCAATAGCCCCACCTCCTCTACCGCCAGCGCACCACCAAGTCTCCACTCATCCTAGTGACACCGTCGAGTTTTTCTCCCAGGTGCCATCACCACTAGTAGTTCTTGCACAGATAGTGTAATGTCATCTTTTGGCACACTGACATAATCTTCTAGCCAAGTGATGTCATTTCTCGATCGATCTCATCATCTTTCTAGCAAGTGACATCATCACTTTCCAGTACTTGCTAACATCAGATTCTAGGGAGTGTACATCACAATTTGATTTTTGACATCATCTTTCCAGTGATGGATATTTTTTAAAATGACATCTTTTTGATCGCCATATGGGCATCAAATTTAACACAATGTTTGTAATTTTCTAGCAAGGTGCATTTTTGGAGCAGCAGTCAATTTTTTGGCCATAACTTGAGCATACGGAGGTCTTTTTCTGATCCAAAAGAAGTGTTGGAAAGCTGATTCAAAGATGGATAAATTGGTGCTAGTTTCATAAGATTTTAAGTTTATTTGAGCTCCCATTTTTGGCATCAAAGTAGAGACTTTTGTTTCCTTCGATTCTGCATCAACAAATCTAGGTTATTTTCCAATTTTTTGCTTTTCATAGTTTTTTTTGTGGTATTTGAGAGATATTATTGTATGTTTTTTGGTGGGTGTCTTTATTTTCTATAATTTACTTTAGTTAAGACCCTTCTACTTTCATCTTCTTCTTTCTCTCAATGGCGGATCCATCTATGACCCATCTCACACCACACAACTACTACACCTGGAAGGCACAAATGACTAGGCTTCTCATGTCAAGAGGTCTATGGTATTGTCTAGATGAGAATAAACCTATTCTTACATGCCCTTTTGAGGTTCTATAGCATAGGAACAAAATGGATGAAGCCATGGGACTGATTGCACTCAACATTTTAGATAGTCTGCTATTTCATCTAGATGGTTTGACTACTCCACATGCTTATTGGCAAAAAATTTAGACTTTGTTTGGACATGTGAATGACTTCCAAGCACTTCAGTTGGATGCAGAAATGACTTCTTTGTCACCAAGAAACTTTCCCACCATCAAGGACTTTCTGATGAAGTTCAAATCCCTACGTGTAGTTTTACAAGGATGTGGGAAGAACAAAACTAATGATGAGTGCATATTTTTGATACTCTCAAAGCTGAAGCGGCAGTATCAGGTTTTTTCTTCTACTTTCTACTCCACCATGGATGCCCTTGGAGATATACATAGGATGTCTACATTCGAGACATTTTGTGATAGGTTGACTAGGGAAGAGGCAAAGATCCAATAGGTGGATGGCTTTGGCTCTTCCAGCCAAGCATTGGTTGCTCAAAATTCTAAGGGGAAATCAAAGAAGAAAAGAAAATTGAAGAAAGACACATCAAAATCTGATCCTAAGCCTCTAGCTAATCCTCCAACAAACCCTCTCAAGGGTAAATATTCTTCAAAGTCCGGTGAGTCTACCTCCAAGACCAAGAAGAAATCGAGTGACAACTGTAGTTTTTGTGGGAAAGATGGACATTTAGTTTCTAGGTGTTGGAAATGATTGGAGGCTTTAGAGGAAGCCATGAAGGAGCATCACATTTCAGCTCCTTGGTCTTCATCTCCACTTGTAGGGAATAGGGGTCAATTTTTGGTCGCATGGCTTCATAATAATTTTGTAAAGCTTCCACATATTCCCCTTCGGATTGAGCTTACATTCGTTACGGTCATTCATTCAATTAAAATGATCTCCGCTTCAAAATCGTACATGAGATTTTCACCTCATACGGCTCCTCCTTTTTTTACAGAATAAGGAAAGTAATCAATTCAATTGACAAGAAAAAAGATTTTCCTTATGATTATGAATTAGCAGGAACTAGTGTATTTCCAATGAATCTCTAGCTATCCTTCTTGCAAAGATTTTTTTATTATTTAGAATCAATAATAAAGTATTTTAGCTTACCACTACAAACATAACCTCTAACAATTTCTATGTCCTTAACGCATTGTATTTTACGGGAATTATTCACTCCAACAATCTCTGATGGTTCTAGCGGTATCTGAAATACAAACGAGATGGATGTTTGTTGCCTCAACCATTCTAACTAACCCTTAATAAAAATAAAAAAATGTATTCTATATTCTTATTTTATTTATTATAATGAAGCATTTGTGTTGTTGATTTTAACGCATAGTGCTTTTTCCCTTATGCACACCTATCATATAGATTTGACCATTAACATCTACATAATAGATATAACCTTTCACTTAATACTAGAATCTCAGAAGATCAAAGCATCTAAGGTTGCATAAATCGGGGATAAACGACAAAAAGAATTGTTCTATTTAGAAAACTCACCTTCACTAAACGTCAGTTTTTACTTTTAATAAATAGAATATAAAAAAAGTAGAAAGAAAAAAAATCAAATCACACCATCTCTGTAATAGGTAAATGCTTTTTTCTCCCCTGAGGCCATTGGGATTATCTGCAATAATATATCCACTACAATTGTGAAAGTCTTGTCAATAAAATTGTCATTTCTCTGAGATCTAGGCATAGTCAATTTATAAATTTTATAATTTCTTTCATTCCCCATATGGAAATGATTCCATGAAAAAAATTATTTGCCAATGCACAATAGCATAATAAATTTTCTTACAATCACAAATATGTAAACTGAATAAAGAAAAATTGGGAATATTTGAAAGAGTTTATTCAAATTGATAGCAATCAATAAAAAAAAAAATGAGAAAATGTTTATGTTTCATGCTTGGTTTCTCATGACCCCAACGATCAAACGAGTAAGTAAACAGAAAATTGGGATAAAATGAAAAAATGATGATTGATTGTGTTTGTGCATACTTATTATATAAGTATAGAATCTATTGAACATATCATTATGATAGAATTTGTGTCATTAGAAAGAAAAAAGAGGAAATAGAAAACAAATAATGAAACATAGAATGCATTATAAACGTATTATTATTACACTAAAACCAGGTGATTCTATTCCACTTTTTCCTTCAAAATGAAACTTATTGGAATTGTAAAACATGAACACCCGTTCATACAGGACTTTGATTCCAGGCACACGTGATAAATCTCTATCAAATTTTGATGAAAATTTCCAATCTCATCCACAAAAGAAATTGACTTCGTGCCTGCATCATGTGGGAAAGGTCGTAATAACAGTGGAATTATTACCATACGTCATAGAGGAGGAGGTCACAAGCGTCTGTATCATCAAATTGATTTTTGACGGAGTGAAAAAACATACTGGGAAAAATTGTAACAATAGAGAGTGACCTTAATAGAAATGCATATATCTGTCTTGTGCACTATAGAAATGGTAAAAAGACATATATTTTGCATCCGAGAGGGATTATGATTGGAGATACTATTATTTTTGGTGCAAGAGCCCCCATATCATTGGGAAATGCCCTACCTTTGAGTGCGGTTTGAATTATTAATTGTACATAATTAGAATTAACTGATTGGGTTTATAGAAAAACCTTAAAATCTATCACTGATCCAACTAAAATACTTTAATGGGATCAATCCCAAAGGGAAACTAAGGATAAAGAACAGTGAGTGATTGAGTTCAATAGTTTCTGAATTAATTATTGACTCCAAAGATATGATAATATGGAGAAGACTTAATTGTTTGAAGCAGAAACAACTAAGGTAAAGGAACCCTTGTTCTGAAGAAAAAAAACAAGTAACTCACATTTGATTTGATGGTCAAAGGTAGATTCGAAGCTGAACAGTGACAAATAGTTTTTTTATCAAAAAAAAATTGATATTTCAAATGCCTCCTATGTTATCTGGAAGATGCAAAAGCATTAACATAATTTAATAAAGTCATTCATTCTAAATGCTACATGAAAAAATAACATAAGCCAAATGATGGAATAAAGAAACCTAGGATGTACAAAATAAGGACATACTATGTAGCATCTACGTTAAGAATAAAAGTACACGTCAATTTGACCCTTTGTTAAAAACTACTTGTAATAATTCATTTGTAAAAGTTATTTATTATATTGGGTGGTGTAGTGTGTTAATTCAATCAAACAATTGAGTTTGTTTCTTACTTTGCTTTACCTTAATTCAATTAAAATTTTTGGTAAAAGTGATGTCTTAGTCCAAGTGGGAATAACAATCTTTTTTTCACATGTCTATAGAGTTTTTATAAATAGAAACAAACATCTCTAAAAAAGATATTGTATGTAATAATTTATCAAATGAATCGCACTCCTTCATATACATCGGGGGTCCATTGATGAAAAGGAACTAAAGAAAGTTTGAATGCAACTCCTACCGTTACAGATAGAAGTGCAATCCAAATTCCTGGAGAGTTATACATTTGTGTATTTATAAGACCATTGGCTATTTCTTGAATTTCAATCTCACCTCCAGATAGACCATATAGCCAAGAAAGACCATAAGCAAAAATGGAAGAACTTGTTCCACCCATAAGTAAATATTTCATAATAGCCTCATTAGACCGAACATCTCTTTTGGTATATTCAGATAATAGATAAGAACATAGACTTAAACATTCTAAAGATACGAAGATAGTTGTTAAATCATTAGCACCACATAAAAACATTCCTCGTAGAGTAGCTATTAATATGAATAACAAAAACTCTATTACAGCCATTTCTATACATTGAATGTATTCCATGGATAGAGGAATACACAAAGTGGAACATAATAAAATGATAAACCAAAATATTTTATTAAAATTGTTTGTTTGTAAATTGCCAAAAAAACTAATTGCGGGTTCTTCTCTCCATTGAAATAACAAAAAAATTATGCTTAGCACTAAACTTGTTAAAGAGATGAAATAAAATCAAGTTGTCTTTTTCTGATAAAAAATGACATCGATTACTAGAAGAAGAAATAGGCCAAAAATCAGGATGCATTCTGGGAAAATGGAACTTCCATAGAAGAGAAGCAAATGAAATTTTTTCATAAAAATGATTTTAAGGTATAAAAAATGCATTTTTCATTTTTTCCGGATCATTAGTTACTAACTTCAATTAATATTCGAGCAACATTTTATTTAAAATCTCCTTATTATACATTAAATCTATGATTTATTTTTCATTCTTCTATACCTTTCGTTTTCGTTCCAATAAAATTTGTATCAATTTTGAGAAAGTAAGTTTTCTTTTATTGATCAAAATGGGATAGATCTGTGGATCTATTTATACTAGTTAGTGGATTAACGGTAATGCGCAAAAGCTTTATTAGATTTTGCCATTTTATGAATCTCTTCCTTCTTGTGTATAGCATTGCCTTTCTCTCTGGCAGCATCCATTATTTCGTAACTTAATTTGAATTGCATATTTGGACCAGAACATTTTCGAGATGACTCTAAATACCAACAAATCGCAAGTATTTTTCCTTCTTTCTCTTTTATTTCAATGGAACTTGATAAGTGGATCCACTTACATGTTTTGATTTTACTATCAATTTGGGAGTTAATTTGTCTATTGCTTGACGTAGAACAATTAGTGGATTTTTCTCTATTTTTTGTTGAATCTTTTCTAGAGATTGATAAAAAATTTGGTAAGCTAATGATTTTTTTCCGTTCTTAAGAATATGGTTAATGACCATGTTAACTAATCGATTATGATAGATCAGATCAAATTTATCAATTTTCTTTTCTACAGTACTTTAGCATGACATGAGTGTGAAAAAGGTTCATAAATTTATTTTTGCATGAGCTACGACTTTAGAACCTTTATGGATTCTTGACTCTGGGGCTTCTCACCACCTAAAAAACACTCTGTAGTTGCTTACTTTACTTGCTCCTTGTTCCACCACACAGATTGTAGTTGGAAACTCTTCACAACTTTCAGTTTTGGGTTCTAGCACTGTTGCTTTGGTCGGGGATTCTCTATAGGATGTACTTTGCGTTCCTAATATTTCAATGAACCTTCTATCTATCTATCAGATTTTCCACTCTAGCTCTGGGAAGAGAGTCAATTTTTCACCACATGATGTGATTATTTAGGACTTGCATGATCTCAAGATGATCATGGCCACTAGGAGTGTTGACTCTACATCTCGCCTCTACAGATTTGATGGATTTAAGTCTTTTGATGACACAGCTTCATGTTTAGTTGCACATGTAGATTTAGTAAATAGACTTTGGCATGAACATTTTGGGCATCTCAATTATAGATATCTTCAGCAGATGAGCACATAGGCACTTTTTCTTGGGCTTCCCTAGATTTCTTGTCCAAATGGTGTTTGTCAGGGATGTGCACTTGGCAAGCAACATAGGGATTCTTTTCTACATGGATGAGCCACTTGTGCTTTAGCACCTTTGGAGTTGATTCATAGTGACCTCATGTCATTTCCTACTCCTTCTTTTTTGGGTGCTAGATATGTGTTTACATTCATTGATGACTTCTCCAGATGCACATGGGTGTACTTTCTTGAGTACAAGTCTAATGTCTTTGACTCATTTTGAGTTTTTAAGGCATTTATAGAGAAGTAGTTTGGACTTTCTATTTAGTGGATATGCATGGATAATGGGGGGAGTATGTGAACTAGGCTTTTAGAGATTTATGTTCTGAGCATGGTCTTTAGCATCAGCTTTTAGTGCCCTACACTCCTCAATAGAATGGTGTGGCTGAGAGGAAGAACAGAACCCTTCGAGAGATGGAAAATTGCATGATTCAGTCTAGGTCCATGGATTCATGTTTTTGGGTAGAGGTAGTCAATTGTGCCAACTACATTTAGAATTGGATGCCTCATAAGGCACTTCAAAATATGACTCCTAAGGAGGCTTGGTCCCATGTCAACCTTGATGTATCATCATTCAGAGTTTTTGGGAGTATGGCATATGCATGTGTACCTGATGCTCAGAAGAAAGCAATGGAACCGAAGAGTTGACCACTATTTTTTTTTGGCAACTATGAGGATGTAAAGGCTTACAGGTTATTTGATCCTAATTCCAGAGAGGTCTTATTTCAATGGGATGTCCAATTTGATGAGAGCCCTCCTACAGTACATTCCTCACCTCTAGTGACTCCTCCAGCTCCCACTACTCCCTCTTCATCTCCACTTTGTTTCATAGATGATGAGGATGATGATCATGGTGATCCCGATATACCTCCACCATAGGATCCTCCCCAAATGCCTTAATGGGCTTGAGCTACTATTGAGGCTATAGGATCTCTAGCTGGTGATCCATCCACATCTCGTCACACCCGTTCTCACACAGCAAGTTCCAGTCTACTCAGTCATGCTATTAGTACTAATCCTCAGACATTTGTGGAGGCGACAAGACATTCAGAATGGGATAGTGCAATGGAGGAGGAATATTCTTCTTTGATGAAGAACCACACATGGGATCTTTGTTCTCTTCCCAAGGGGAGAAAGCTAGTGTGTTGTAAGTGGATTTACCACACTAAGTATGTTGCTGATGGTTCCATTGATAAGTATAAGGCTTGTCTTATTGCAAAGGGTTTTTCATAGGTTGAGGGTGTTGATTACTTCAAGACATTTTCCCCTGTCACCAAGATGAATTCCATTCAACTTATCTTATTCCTTGTAGTTTCATAGGGATGGTCAGTTTATTAGATGGACGTGAAAAGTGCCTTCTTGCATGGTGATATCACTGAGGATATTTATATGGAGAAGCCTCCAAGTTTTTTGCAGGATCCCACCTTGGTTTGTAGGCTTTGATGTTCATTATATGGTCTCAAACAAGCCCCTCAGGCTTGGTGTGAGAAGATGGACTCATTTCTATTGTCTATAGACTTCACTCACAACCAGTTTGATCCCACAGTGTACATTCAGTATCTTGGTGATGAGATTTTAATTCTTTTTTTGTATGTTAATGATATTATCCTTATAGGTAGTTCATCATCCATGCTCTAGGATGTTAAGCGTGTATTGATGGACCAGTTTGAGATGACTAATCTTGGTTTGCTGCACTACTTTCTCGGTCTTCAAATTCATCAGTCTCCCACTGGCATTTTTGTGTATTAGCAAAAGTATGCTCTTGACATGCTTCGTCGCTTTCACATGCTTGATTGTAAGGTTGCTCCTACACTATTTCAGTCGAGTGTTACTTTGTCTACCTCTTTCTCATCATCTACAGTGGATGCTACTTTGTATCGGTAGTTGGTTGGTAGCCTATTGTACCTAACACACACATGCCTTGATCTTTCTTTTTTGGTTGGCCTAGTCTCTCAGTTTTCTTAGGACCCTCATGAGAGTCATTAGCAAGCTGCCAAGTGTATTCTGCACTACATTTAGGACATACATATTTATGGCATTCATTACATGATGGGGACTCCACACATTGTTGGCTACACTAACTCAGATTGGGCCGGTGATGTTGATGATCGAAAGTCTACTTCTAGCTTTTTGTTTTTCCTTGGCTCCAATCCCATCACATGGTCATGCAAGAAGTAGCATGCTTGAGCACTTTCATCTATAGAGGTTGATTATAGGGCCATAGTTCTTGCTAGTCAAATTGCTTTATGGCTTTGTCAATTGATGATTGAGTTTGGCTTTCCTCCTTATCGTCCCACTATTTTGTGGTGTGATAATCAGAGTGCCATCCACATTTCTCACAACCTAATGGAACATCAGCATACCAAGCACATTGAGTTGCATATGCATTTCATCCGTCAATTAATCCAAGATGGTGTTATTGCATTGGAGTACATTCCTACTGCTAGTCAAGTTGTTGACATCTTCACTAAGTCTTTTGCATTACCTTGCTTTCTTTAGCTATGGTCAATGATTGGGGTTACGGAAGTTGTCCTTGGGGGGATTGGTTGAGACCTTCCTTCCTTCACTTCATGTTTTTTTCAGCATGTTGTTTTACCTCTTTTTGGGGGAGAGTTTTTCCCATGTGGTTTTCTCTCTTTCCCCATTTTATAGAGGTTGCATTTTCTTGCATTGTACTTGGGTACCTAAAATGGCCTCATTGCCAAGACCCATTTTTCATTTTTCCTTTGTTTTGTGAGCTTAACGAATTCTCCTAAGTTGCACTTAAGGGGGGTTGTTAGAGTAAATAATTAATTAATTGTTAATTATTCATTCTACATACTTAAGCATACTTAGGTTAATGCATGTAGTTGAGGTTAGTTGTTGACAACAAGGGAGTTTGTTCCCTTTAGCATACTTATCTTTTCCACCTCTTGTGAATGTGTGCTTAGTTGTCAACCTTATCTCCTACCTCATTCCAACTTTTTCTACATGTTGGGTGATGCGACGCGCTCCCCTGCCCACAGGTGGTTAATTATGTGGTGTTCCATGTTCACTAACAGTCATGGCTTTTGGTGCAATGGAAAATGGGCCCTACAATTGGTATCAGAGTCTGGTTTTGGCCTGGTCATGGGTTCAAATCTCCCCGGTGCCTTCCCGACCCGCGTAAGCACCTGGTATGCTTTGGTGCAACGGCAAATGGGCCCTACAATTGGTATCAGAGCCTAGTTTTGGCCTAGTCATGGGTTCAAATCTCCCCGGTGCCTTCCCGACCCGCGTAAGCACCTGGTATGCGCGTCGAGGGGGAGATTTTTGGGTGATGCAACACACTCCCCTGCCCATAGGTGGTTAATTATGTGGTGTTCCATGTTCACTAACAGTCATGGCTTTTGGTGCAACAGCAAATGGGCCCTACACTACAAGCTTCCATGAGGCCTTTTTATTTGGTCTCTCACTCATTGTAAATTCATTCCATTCACATAGCAATTCTAATTTCCTATTGTGAAATGTTCTCTTGTGCGGTATTTGCTTCAAGCTCTTTGCTCCCTAGGTTTCTCTTTAGCAAGCTATTTGCATTGCAGGTGATCTTGGTGCATTTTCGGAGTCGAATTCTCAACTCCTACAGCACGTTGACTGTAGTGACAAATAAAAATCTCTATCCATTCTGACTCATCTAACATTTTCCACGGAAGATATCTCATCATCATCTCTGAGAACGGTGGGCCCATCTTGTCAGACTATGCCACTTGTCCCATTTTTGCTTCCCTGCATTATTTAACATTCGTGCATTTTATTATTGCGGGCATGTGCAAGCCTTTGATTCTTTGCAAGATCAACAATCAAAAACTCTGAGCTATAAAATAATACCTTTATTAAAGAATGGGCCAATGATATTGCAGGGATTTCAAAACATGCACGAGGAACACTGACAGTTCTGCAAAAGGTCTGACTAACTCTGACAGCCATGAACTTTTTTCGATGCACTAAAGTTGAAATGTCAGTAGGAGCTACGTGTCAAAAAGGTGCTTCCCCACAATATTTAAAGACCTTGCAGCACCAAATTGTGAGAATGTGATGGCTGTTTATCTGATCAAGATCAACAGTCACACAAAGTTTGTTGTTGCATAGGACTTTTTCAAAATAAAATAATGCAGTTTAGGAAAACTTTATAGGGTTTATCAAAAGATTAAAAGGTCACTCTTTCATAAATAAACCTTTAGGATAAGAATTGTCCTACCAAAAATTATTTGAAATAATATTCTCTAAATTTTTCAAAGGCTAGGGCCAAACAAGGCAAGGCATAAGTTTATTTGGTGAATTTTTTGCTTAGGGTTTTTTGACCAAATTTCAAATTACTTTGGAGTGCACATTTAGGGCTTTTCACTACTAAATACAACAAATAGGGGTGGTGAAAAATCAAGCCAACACTGGCTCTATCTAGGGATAATGAATAAGCAATATTCATATGAGGGCTTAGAATCCCTGGGAGAAGTAGACCACAAGATTGACCTTAAAAACTATGACAACTTAGAGAGAGAAAAAACACAAAATAGAAGAATATACAGGGACTATACAGAAGACAAAAAGATTATATAAAATGTAAAAGGAAACTTAGACTATTGTTCATGGAGAAAATATGTATTTTTCAAGAAAAATACCTCTTCAAGAACTGTCCATGAACTGGCAGTTTAAGAATACTATCTACCAGTTCATGGAGAATTCTTGAAGAGGTATTTTTCTTGAAAAATACATATTTTCTCCATGGACAATAGTCTAGGTTTCCTTGTACATTCTGTATAATCTTTTTGTCTTCTGTATAGTCCCTATATATTCTTCTATTCTACATTTTTTCTCTCTCTAAGTTGTCATAGTTTTTAAGGTCAAGCTTGTGGTCTACTTCTCCCAGGGATTTTGAGCCCTCATATGAATCTTGCTTATTCATTGTCCCCAGATAGAGCCAGTGCTGGCCTAGTTTTTCACCACCCCTGTTTGTTGTATTCAGCAATTAAAAACCCTACTCCAAAGTAATTTGAAATTTGGCCAAAAAACCCTAAGCAAAAAATTCACCAAATAACCTTATGCCTTGCCTTGTTTGGCCCTAGCCTTTGAAAAATTTAGAGAATATTATTTCAAATAATTTTTGGTATGACAATTCTTATCCTAAAGGTTTATTTATGAAAGAGTGACTTTTTAATCTTTTGATAAACCCTATAAAGTTTGCCTAAACCGCATTATTTTATTTTGAAAAAGTCCTATGCAACAACAAACTTTGTGTGACCATTGATCTTGATCAAATAAATAGCCATCACATTCTCACAATTTGGAGCTTCAAGGTCTTTAAATATTGTGGGGAAGCACCTTTTTGACACGTAGCTCCTGCTAATGTTTCAACTTTAGTGCATCAAAAAAAGTTTGTGGCTATTAGAGTTAATCAAACCTTTTTGTAGAACTATCAATGTTCCCCGTGCATGTTTTGAAATCCCTGCAATATCATTGGCCCATTCTTTAATAAAGGTATTATTTTATAGCTCATATTTTTTGATTGTTGATCTTGCAAAGAATCAAAGGCTTGCGCATGCCCACAATAATAAAATGCACGAATGTTAAATAATGCAGGGAAGCGAAAATGGGACAAGTGGCACAGTCTGACAAGATGGGCCTATTGTTCTCAGAGATGATGATGAGATGTCTTCCCTGGAAAATGTCAAATAAGTTAGAATGGATGGAGATTTGTATTTGTCAATGCAACCAACATAGTATTTAAAATGCCTAATTCTATAACCCTTGATCTGTCAAAAATCAAAGGCTAGTGCATGCCCACATTTTGAAGTTGCAAGAAAGATAAATAATGTGGGTAAGTGATTCTTTGACGTGTGGCAAGGTGGGGTCAAATTAGGAAAGAACGTTGAATCATGCCATGCGGTCTGCCACTTGTGCTTAGCTGGAAACACTTATGATGTAGGCACAAGAAGTTTTCGAAATTAATGCAATAGTCAAGTGAGTCAAAGCACACAAATTGAAAGCACTCATTTCATTGGCCCAAGTGGATGATTGATCATAAAGTCTAAAAAAATTCCATACCATTTATCGTATCTTGATCAACGAAGGACGCTTTCCCACATAAATAACTTGAGGGAAGTTCAAACAAAGCAGGAATGCACCATGCAGACACATGTCCAAGGTAACATCACTTTTATCATCTTGTAAGGTTTATAGATTTCTAGAGTCACCACCATTGATCTTTTGAAGATCGACGACTGGCGCAAGCCCGTAATTTGAAGATGCTCATCAGATAAGAAAAGCAGGAATGCACCAGCTTGACATGTGGAAAAGATGACGTCAAGCACCTACTCACTCAGAAGAAGATATGGGACCCACTGGCATGGAATGTTGTGAAAAGATACAAACTCATATGAAGGTTTCCCATTGGTTAGTATAGCTGACTAGACTTTGTTCAAATGTGAATTGATCAGACCGTTGATCTTGTCTTGATCAATGAGCGGGGCTTCCCCGCAATTCTAAAGTGCAAGAATTTTAAGTAATGCAGGGAAGTGTAAATGTGATGCATGGCATAGTATGCTTCATGGGCCTACCTTTCTCAAAAGATAATAACAACTTGTCTTATGTGGTACTTGTCAGATGAGCTGGAGTATAGAGAAAGTGTCTCATTGGTCTGACTAGCTAACTAGATATTATAGTCACAAAAGATTTGTGATCGCCATCGATCTGAATAAGATCCATGGTTAGTGCTTCATTGAAATATGGACTTGCTCAAATTTTAAGTAATGTGGGCAAGCGGGCATAGAGGGACCAAGACTTAAAGGGAATGTTGAGTCATGCCATGCTAGAAAGGTCAGATGGAGTAAAGTGTGCTCATTGGTGGAACGTGACAGGTATGCCAAGTTCAAAGTAGTGATGTCATGGGCGTTGAAAGTTTAAATGTCGTAGTCAAATCTATTAGAGCACATTGTAAAAGGATGATATTTGATTGGTTAAGTCAACCAAGTGGACCATTCAAGAAAAATATTTTGGCCCACCATCGATCTGGGAAAGATCAACGGATAGCGCATGCCTGTAATAAGAAGTTGCAAGAATTTTAAGTAATGCAAGCATGTGCCCTTTTGACATGTGGTTGGGGGCTTGAAATTTTTTAAGGCCTTTTTCTTTTGAAATAAAGTTTTCTGATCTTTGAGAGATCAATAGGTCAAATTCAAATTTGAAATATAACACAAAACTAACAGTTACAGGAATTAATATTACTCAAAGTTTCCTTTGTGTGACCTCAATGCACTGGTATAATATGAAAAATTGCCATTATTGAAGCATACAATCATAGATTTTCTCAAAGTGAAAAGGATTTACAGAGTAAGGGCATAGAATTTCTCAAGGGTTTCAACAAATTTGTTGAGAAAATTATAGAGAAAGAAGGGAAAATTTAGTGGGTAAGTAATCTATAACCTGTAAAATCAAGAATTTGCTATTGTAAGAGTGTGAAATTTTAAAATGCCTCCACGAAAGGAATTTTTTGGGCAAAATGATTATTTAAAAAGGGTTATGCATGATGATTTCCTAGAAAAATTTCCCTTATCAGTAAATGAAATAACTAAAGGGAGGGAACTCATTCCTAAGAACCCTAGGGTAGTTGTGGCTGAGGGTTTCTATGATAGGGAAAACTGGATAAGAGATGCCCAAGTCTCTATCGGGGGTTTCCAATTGTTCAAGAAATGGTTCTCAGAATGAAATTTAGATACCTCTGAAAGGCCATAGTTCTACACTATAGAAGATTTTGAAGAAGAAAAGAAAAGTTGTATGCATTGCACGTAGAATTAAATAATCAGTTTGAGGAGAAAATAAGGCAAGGTATAATGTATTTAGTAGATAGAATTGAGTGGTCATCATGTTTTGATTTATTGGCAAAGATTGCATCCATCAGGGATGAACTAAAGAGAGATGAAGTTGTATTCAGACCCCTTATGAAGAAATGGATAGAAAGAAATGAAGATGTCACTACTATGTGTATATCTATCATCTAGCTGCCTTGTCATCAAATAGAAAAAATCTTTGACTTGTTGAATAAATTGCAAGGATTTGATGATAAGAAAAATTCTTTTCAAAAAAGAATAACTATTTTTTTTTCCAAGTATATTGTAGAAAAGTTTGATTTATTCCCTTGTGCATTAAAAACTATTGATAAAGTGAAGAAAAAGGAGGAATGGAAAAGGGAGTTAGATGAGATTTTTTGTGAAAGGATAAATAGATTTAAAAATGAAACTGGACACTTGTTATGGGCTATGACAAATGAGGAGTTGGTTAAAGTGCAGATATTTTATAACTCCATCAGAAAACAATTGGTTGATATTGAGGCAATTGCAAACTCCCTGATAACTGTACAAAGAGAAGTCCTAAATTTTGATTGGCCAGAGGACACTACCTATAATAAGTGGAAGAAAGATCTTATGTCTACAAAACAGATAGAAGGAGGTGATAAGGTGGAGGATGATGATAAAGAAGAGGGTAAAAAAGTAGAAGCCACCTCTGCAACCGATGATAAAGACAAAGAGGATCCTTAGGTAGCAGGAGATGACTCATCACTGTTACATTTGATGGCCACCTATCCCAAGGAACCAGAGTGCTAAAAGGAATTTGATCATAATATTTTTTGTCTTTCCAAAAGGAATAACAGAAGTGAACCCACAAACAAATATTTGATGTACCATTCTTTCTGTTATTCACAGTTTTGTCTTGTTGTGATGGGTGTATGTAAAAAAATTTGAAGGACACCTATCAATTTCTCTCAACCTGAAGCTTGTTGCATCTCACACTATATAAGTGAGATTCCAGGGCTAGAGAAAGGGTCTGAATTCTATTTTTTCTAAGTGATATACTTAGTCTTTTTTTGGTCCAATGTGTGGAGCAAGTTTATGATGTATTTTCTCTGTTAGTTCTTGAGAATACATGAATAATAGAATGATCTCTGTGTTTCTTCCTAAGTACATTATGAGTTTACTATAAATGTATACAATTTTCAAAGAAAATGAATACAAATTATGAGTTGTCCCCATATCAGTTCTTTCTAAATTTTGTCTCCTTTCGATTACTTGGTTATCTTGATATTGTATGAGTAAAGGCTTGTGCAATTGAATGCAATCTAGTTAGGTTGTATATCTGTTCATCGCTATTTATTAGTTCAATGGATTAAGCAAAATCTTTGATGAATTTGATAAGGTTACTGTAGTAGTGGAAATGATTTTTGAATGATGAATTCTGATAAGAATTGCTGATAAAATTTGTCGTAAGGAAACAAATAAGATTTAAGGATTTGTAGTAGACTCTAAGCCCCAATGGATTAGGCACTGGTCAAATTGATTCAGCTAGAAGAGAAATGTGTCATAAATGGTTTTCATATGCAAATTTATAATCAATTTTACTTTTATTTCCTAAAGACTTTCAAAGTTGGCCTATACTTGTTTGCATGGAATGTTTTAGCTTCAATTAGCCACTATTGCTGAGAACACATGCAGATCTATAGAAGAATTTTGGCTAGATCTGTTATATGGGATGTGTTTATCAAATTTTCAAGAATTGTGCATGTATTTGAGTATTTTAGATGAGAATTAGAATGAAACTAAAATGATTCTCATACAGTGTTTCTTAGTCCTAAATCATCCCTAGGTATACCCACCCTGGTTTTGCAGAGCCTAAAGAGTAGAAAACCACCTTTGGTTTTGTTAAATTTGGGTCCAAATGGTTTGCACATATAATTGTTAATAGGAATTGGCTAGTCCTTAGATTATATGAGTGATGTCATTTTGGCATTGAGCATTTTTTTGCTTAGTAGTTTTTTCAAAACTCCAACAAGCATCAGTAAGTAAAATAGAAATCAAAGAGGGAGAAAATCTTTGTGGAGGTCTAATTTGCCTTGTTGACCATCTAACATTCACTAGTGTGTGTGCTATTTGTTTTTGTAGTTGTTGCACATTATGAGGAATGGCTGAAACATTAGCTTTTAGAGTATCATCCAGCACTACATAATCATCTTCTTTCTTCTCATGTTGTTGCAATAGATCTTTGTACATCACTTTCTTATTGAATATGACATCCCTGCTTCTTACAATTTTATGATTTTGAACATCCCAAAGCCTATAACCAAACTCATTAATGCCATATCCAACAAATACACATTTCTTTGACTTAGCTTCTAGCTTGGTTCTATTTTCAGAATCTATGTGAGCAAATGCTTCACAATTGAAGGTTTTGAGAAAAGAATAACTCACCTTCTTACCAATCTGTGCCTCCTCTAGAATACCACAGCCCAAAGGAGTAGAGGGACCTCTATTAATCAAATATACATTAGTATTGACAACCTCCACCCACATGTGTAAGGGCAGTCCAACATGCAACCTCATGCTCCTTGCTCATTCTATTATAGTCCTATTCATGTGTTCGGCCACTCTATTTTTCTGTGGAGTCCTTGGAATAGATTTCTTTCTATGAATACCATTAGTGGAGAAATAATCTTCAAATTCATGACTACAATACTCACCACCATTATCAGATCTGAGGTATTTTATTTCTTACCAGTCTTATTTTCAACCAAGCATTTCCATTTCTTAAAAGTTTGAAATACATCAAATTTCTATCTAAGGAAATAAACCCATACTTTTCTAGTTGTGTCATCAATAAATGTAACATAGTAATGAGAGCCACCAAGGAAATATGCTTGAGTCAGTCCCCATACATTGGTATGCACAAGCTCTAATTTCTCCCTTTTATTTTCCTTCTCAATCTTTGCAAAACTCACTCTCTTTTGTTTTCCATACACACAACTTTCATAGAAATCCATATCAACACATTTTAGACCTAGTAAAACTTTCTTTGAATGAAGTACTTTCATAGCTTTCTCACTCATGTGCCCAAGTCTATTGTGCCACAATGTTGTATCAAAATCTATAGTAGCGATTTGTTCTCCCTACTAAACTGCAACAATTATTCTTAAACATTCATTTTTCTCTGAAATAATTAAAGTAGAAGGAACAATATGACCTTTACAAAGATACAAGGTGCCTACTTTCACACCTCTTGCTACTACAAGGGAACCTTTTGAAACCTTCCAATTTTTATCATTAAAAGTAACTACACAACCCTCATCACCAAGTTGCCCTACTAAAAGTAAATTCCTACTCAGCCTTGGAACATGTCTTACCTCAAGTAGTAGCCAATGATTCCCATTCTGCAACTTAATATTCATTTTTCCCTTTCCAACAATCTGACAGGGTTCATTATCCTCCAAATAAACAAGCCTAAAATCTCCTTGGACATAATCAATGAAATAACCTCTATGAGGTGTAGCATGAAATGAAGCACCAAAATCTAAAACCCATGAATCATCAACACTTTCTAAAGATAGAAGCAAAGCATCCTCTTTGGATTTTCTACTTACCATATTTGCCTCCTTGTCTCCACCTGATTTATCTCCTTCATTTTTCTTTCGATTCCAGCAATTTTTCTTTTTGTGCCCCAGTTTCCTATAGTACCAATAGTCATTTAGTCCTTTGAATTGAGACCTCCTCCCCTTTGACTTTCCTCTTGATTTCCCATGATTTCTAGAGTTACTTCCTCTCTCAGTCATTTTGCCCCTATTTTGTGCATTCAAAGCACTTCCTGATGTAGATCCACCTAAAGTTTTCCTATGCGTTTCCTCACTCAAAATAACACTGATCACATCATCATATTTTAGGGTACAAGATCCAGGAATAAAATTACTCACAGCCATTACCAAGCCATTCCAGCTTTTAGGAAAAGAACACAAAATCAAGAGAGCCCTAATTTTTTCTTCAAAATTGATACCCACAGAAGATAACTGACTAGTAATAGTAGTAAACTCATTTAAATGATCTGTAACAAATTCACCTTCTGCCATTTTCATATTAAATAAATGCTTCATGAGAGGTACCTTGTTTAAAGCGGAGGGCTTTTCATACAGCGTCACTAGGGTTTTCATCAATTAATCTATCATTTTCAATTTTGCAATATTAAATGCCACTGATGGTGCCAGGTGTTAGAATCTAATAAGATTAATAACCCAAAAAACTAGTGCAAAGAATAAATATCTAAACTATGAATGCAAATGATACAAAATCAAAATAGCATCACAGAGTTAGTCTCCAAGAGAGTAATGCAAATGCTGGAAGCAAAATAGCATTAAGAGGATGCAAAAATAAGAGATGCAAATACAACCTAGGTAGCATGCTTATATAGGCTAGGAAGAGGGAGGAGGTGGCAACACCAACCAATGAGGAGCAACCATCTATCAGACTAAAGATAGCAAAGTATCTTCCCAAGATAGCTAATGGATGCTCACATGTAGGAAGGTGACACCTCACAACCATTCACCTAATAAGACATGCTTTATTAACCTAAGTGAGATTATTAAAAGTGTAGGAAAAACCTAGCAAAATAGGAAAAATAAAAAAAACTACACTAACACCCCCCCATAAGCGAAGCTTAGGTTGATGTAGAAATGGGTCCTAGCAAGTCAAGCCTGATGAGGTACCCATGTACATAAAATTCCCCCAAAAGAGAGAGAAAAGAGACTCCCCAAAGAAAATTAGGACTCCAAGTGAGAGGAAGAGGCCCCCCCAAAAGATGAAGCATCTTGCACCCCCAGCAAAGCTTGCAAATTTTGTCCAGTAGATCCACTTACATTGAACAAGTTTTCTTTCCTTAGATCCCAAGTGTGGTTCCTCATCAAGGAACTATACTCTTCTTGCATAGTTGTATCCCAGTCAGAAATACCAGAAGCCTCATGAAAGGACTGTGGATTTGAGGCAGTAGCAATGAAGATATGTAGAGCATCCTGGAATTGTGAACAAGTCTGTTTGGTGTCTGATGGATCCCCAACCCAATCACCTACAAACTACAAGGTTTGTCTAGCCCAAAGTGGACCAAAAGATGGAGAATCTAGAGGAGAATCATCAACCTATGAATGATGACTAGGAGAGGAAGGGGGTGAGTCATTTGAATCACTCTCTGCATCAGAAGTGGAGGTAGAAGACTGCTCAAGTGAATCTGACCCATTAGAAGATCTATCATGTATTCCAAGTGACTCCAATGTCAAAGTAGAAGGCAACCCTGTGACCATGCTCTGCTAGTTAAGCTAATCCAAGTAGTGGAAGTTAAGATGGCCAAAATTCTCATGCCATAATCTGCTCACATCATTGGAGTGAGTGAGTGAAATAGTCAAAGGAGGATCAGGAAGAAAGTGAGAAAACATATAAGTTGTGACTAATGATCTACTCTCCCAACTACAATTGTAGAATCATTGTGCAACTCACATATCTCCACTGAACTAGGAGTGAACTCAACATGCTTTCCTAAACTTGTGTGAGTGATCTGGTATACCGATAGGAGATTAGTTGACAATGAGGGTACACAAGGAACATCATGGAATGTGCCATCCCCCACATCAACAGACCCTCTCCCACACACCTCAACAAGAGTATTATCACCCATCAAAATAAAAGGCATAGTACACGGCTCCAAGGATGCAATTTCTTCCTTAGATGAAGCCATGTGGTGTGAAGCACCCGAATAAAGAACCCAAGTGGATGGTGAGGAAGCAACTGCAAAAAGGGCCTTGCCCTTTCCTTTCCCCTTGCTATTTTCTTTTTCCTTGTTAGACCCTTCATTAGAACTTTGTTTGATAGACTCAGGAACACTAATATTATTCCTCTCAAGAATGTATGTCAAGTGATCAAATTGTTTCTACAAAAATTTATGTTCATCATGACCAGATCTTTTACAATAGGCACATTTGACCTTTTCTTTCTTAGGCTTATCACCCTTGGAAGATGGTGTATCAATAGTTGCTTTTGAAGAAATTGATATCTGATCCTTCTTCTCCTTACTATTCTTTTGTTTCTTGTCCTTACTATTGTTGTTACTACTTTGTCCTTGTTGTTCTTTTGTGCCTTGGTTGGCTGCTAAGGCATGTGACTTAGAGGACGTAAGAGTGCCCATCTAGATTAACTTGTCGTGTTCTTGAGTGAGATTGACAACAAAATCATCTAAAGATGGCATGGTGAATTGAGTACCAAGTGCACCCTTAGTAGCATAGAAGGTAGAGACAAACACAGAATATTCTGAACTTAGCTTAGAGAGAATACTGAGAATCAGTTGTTCATCTTTCTTTTCAATTCCACATTATTTTAACTGCAACCTTAGTGATTTCAATTTGGTGAAGAAATCTTGGATTGTGTTGAAATTGCCTGGACTCAAACTAATTAATTCATTTTCCAACATATGACCCCTCATTGAATCTTGTGTGCCAAATAGTGTTTCTAGCTTTGTCCATACTTCATTTGGTGTATCCAAAGACTCAATGTGAAATAGCAAGTCAGGAGAAACAGACAAACACAATGTTCCATATGCCTCATCACATTTGTTAAACCACTTAGGCTTATCTTCATCCTTAGCAGGTTCAGTTTCAAGTCCCATAGTTATCCTATTTAATCCAGCTTTCTTTAAGTGAATTGTCATGCGTGATTTCCACTCAAAGTAATTGTATGGAGTTAGGATGGGCATTTTTTTTGATCCATGATGAAGAACTGCAAAGAAATGCTAAAAAGAAGAGAACCTAGCCGCGACAATGCCCCCCCCCCCCCCCTTTTTACTCAATCAAAGAACCTCCCCAAAGAAATATGATTTGGCACTTTCTTTTAGTGCATTTACAACTACCACTAGAAAGAAATACTTAGTGGTTTTGATTTCAATGCATTATAAACCCTCATGAAGAGCATATGCTAAAAGTGAAACTTGGGCACAATAATCAAGAAAACAAATAGCACCACTGCGATCTACTCAAAAAATTATGTACTTTCAAAAAAAGAATCACCTGGATACAAGGTCATATGAGAAAGTTATGATCCTCTGAAGTTTTCAAAATGAGAACTGTGCACAGTCATAGCTGAGAATTTGCAATTTTTTAAGAATTCATGCATGAAAATCAAAAAACAACTCCACTAGTGGATAGAGCACAAAAAAATAGCCATGTTCATAACAAGAATCATCAAAATCGGAGTTCGTATGAGCAAGAACGAGACATTTGAAAACTGCATTCAAATCTATGACTGCCAACGGAGAGGAGTATGGCTGTAGCCTTTCATGCTTGATTTTGCAAAATATACAGCTTGCATGCAAAATCTAAAAGATACTCAGATGGTTTTTTGAGGCTGTGAACAAAACCCAGAAAGCGTTTTTCTTGCTAATGTACAGAAGATGTTGCTGTAGTGTAAATCAGACACCTTTAATAGTAAAAAATGGCTCCAAAAATCAAAAAATGACCTTAGAAACTAGAATATGACATGAAAATGCTGGATTAGCTTCCTAAGTCCATCAATGGCATACTGGAACCTACAAAACTAATTGAAAACTCCAAATATGCAAGTTGGTTGTCAGATTTGAGATTGAAACACCAGAGAAAAATCATTTTTGTCAAAACTTTTCTGATTCTTAGGATCATCCAAAGATGCAAGAGAAGAGCATACTTCATTTTTCAAAAAACTACAATAAAGTTTATTAGCCCCCCCCCCCCTGAATCTCTCAAATAAGGAAACTAAAATCTATTCTTGCACATAGAAAAGCTCTGATACCATGTTAGAATCTGATAAGATTAATAACCCAGAAAACTAGTGCAAAGAATAAATATCTAAACCATGAATGAAAATGATACAAAATCAAAATAGCATCATAGAGTTAGTCTCCAAGAGAGTAATGCAAATGCTGGAAGCAAAATAGCATTAAGAGGATGCAAAAATAAGAGATGCAAATACAACCCAGGTAGCATGCTTATATAGGCTAGAAAGAGGGAGGAGGTGGCAACACCAACCAATGAGGAACAACCATCTATCAGACTAAAGATAGCAAAGTATCTTCCCAAGATAGCTAATGGATGCTCACATGTAGGAAGTTGACACCTCACAACCATTCACCTAATAAGACATGCTTTATTAACTTAAGCGAGATTATTAAAAGTGTAGGAAAAACCTAGCAAAATAGGAAAAATAAAAAACTACACTAACACCAGGCATAATCAAATGCTTCCAAGTGCCTTTCTGTCCAAAATATCCCATTCATCATTTGACATAGATCCTTGATTCTTAGCTTTTCCTTCCAATGGCTTCCATAAATCCTTCCGATATAGATAGTCTTCCATTTGCATCTTCCATAACTAGAAGTTCTGCCCATTAAACCTATCAACCCTCAGCTTACCCTCATCTGTGATTGCTCCCACTCAACCATGGGACTTTCCTGCAAAGGATAACTGAAAAAAAACTAGGCTCTAATACCACTTGTTAGGATTAAACCACAAATAGAAATAATAATGACATGCAAATATAACCAATAACAGAAAATAATAGATCACATAGAAAAGAACACAAGACACCAAGATTTAATGTGGTTCACCCAATCCCTAGGCTACGTCCACCAAATAACAAGTCCAATATTTTATGATCCAATGATTACAACTTGATTACAATATGTAATCCCTTACAGTTCAATACCACCTCAAGAACCAATTTTGCATCACACCTTATGAAACAATCCCTAACCCTAAGCCCTTTTATACAAGTATTTTAACCACTTTAGGGTTATGATTAATAATTACATGTCAGCTCAAAATCTTGATAAAATAGGGCCCAAAATATTTTTTATGAAGTATGTATAGTACTTTCTTGATCAGTCACCACAAACTAACATTTTCAAAACTGGGTTTCCACATTAAATTTTGGTATCAAATATATTCATGTTATTTCTCTTATGTATTTACAACTAAGTTAAAGTAACATTAATAGTAGATAACATCTTAAGATTTTCATGTTAAGTATTTGTTGAGAATTTTCAGTGTTTTCCAAGTTACAACATTTTTTATATGTTTACTGAGCTTCAACAAAGTTTGGTTTTCAAAGTTTATTTTGTACTGACATCTAAGGGTTTTGGGATTTATTTTTGTAGTAACTGATTCACCCCTCCCCTCTCAGTTACTTTTATATTTCCAACATCCTCCCCTCAAGATTTATGACAAGGGCTTAACCACCTTCTATGTACTATAAGTTGAGTGGTTGTATTGAGCATTGATACATTAGCCTTTTGGTGAAATGACAACCCCAATCTAACAAGTGGTATCACAGCTTGGTCATAGGTTCGAATACTCAGACTCTTAGGTAGTGCTAAGGGAGAGATTGTTAGAAATCTATTCAACACTCCCTCAGGATTTGTGAGAAGGGCTTAATCACTAACTATGTACTATAAGTTGATTGGTTATATCAAGCATTGAATGTCATGATGATGTACCTAAGTGTGTAGGTTAGTACAAATAGAGTTACAAGATAATTACTAGAAAAGACAATATGCACAGTAGAATAAAGTACATGAGGAAAATTTATATAAAGTGTTAAGGAATTATTTTGGTCATGAAATAATTGCTTATGTTTATAGGGATGACATCCTAGATGTTTACCCTCTATTAGTGTAATGTGTGATTGCATCAAGCTAACTACAAAAGAGTTTTGTGAAAAGAAATGTTGTAAGTAAAGAGTTACTTTATGTGAAGTATTATTGTGTGTGATATGTGATATATCTATGAATGTGAAGTTTATAATATATATGTGAACTATCTATATGACATGTAAAGTTATATGAGAGATTTTTAATGAGTATTCTAATGTCACATCAGGTTATGTGAAGTATGACAATCAGTAGTAAAGAGGTTTTTGTATCTATCTCTTTTGTATAAAGGTACTATATTGTATAATTGCACGTTAGGGTAGTGGACTCTTCTTCCATATAGTTTTACTTGTATTTACCAACTCTTGACAGGGTTGGAGTAACTCTTAATAGGGTTGAGGCTTTTAACAGGGCTTAGACCTCTGACAAGGACCAAGACACTATATGTAATTTGTAGACTCCTAACAGGGTCAATATCCTTAATAGGATTCTTTTTTTAAGTAGATCATCTTATGGGCATCATCCCCATTGGGGTTTTACCTTAGCTAGGGTTTCCCTAGTTAACAATTAATGGTGTTATGAGTTCTATTTCTGTATGGTTTTATTTACTATTCAACGTTATTGGTTTACTTTCTTATGCATGTTACAAAGTAATTAATAAAATCCACTTGTGGGAAAAAAATTCATAGAATACTGATTCACCCACCATGCCCCCCTGCCCCCACTCTCTTAGTATTATATATTTCTAACAAAAATATATGGTATTATTGTGTGTGGTTATCTTTCTCTGGTTGTTGCATCTACTAATTACATGTTTCAGAATTAAAGAAGATATTGAGAGTTGTTTTAATTGTATAACTAATTCACCCCCCCCCCCCCCCTCGACTCTCATTTATCTTGATGGACTTTTATTTCTTATAATATCTCTAAGGGGTTTCCACTAATAACACAAATCAGTCATCAAATAGTCTTAACCCTCAGAGCTAGTTTTTTTAATAGGGTTTCTCGTAGGATGGCTCCTACTAAGATTGAGGAGTGGAACAAAAAAGTTTAGGAATAGCTAAGGAAAGGTCTTATTTGGGAGATCCTAAGTGCATGTTCAGTACCTACAATAGTGGCACCAACATAAGATGGAGAGTGGAGGATGTGTATAGACTCTAGGGCTATAAACAAGATTACCATAAAATATAGATTCCCCTAGTCAAAGATGAATGATATTATAGACTTTGAGCTCAATAATTTAGAAAGATAGACCTCAAGAGTGGGTCTCACAAAATTCAAATTAGAGAGGGGATGAATGGAAGACTACATTTAAGACTAAGGAATATCTGTATGAATGGTTAATTATGCCATTTAGTCTTACCAATGCATTAGATACCTTTATGAGGCTCATGGATGAGGTACTAAAGGAAAAAAAAAATTTATTTATTTAGATGATATTTTGATTTTTTAGTAAGGCACTCAATGATAATTTGAGGCATATTCATACAGTCTTTAAGAAGCTTAGTAAGGAAAAAATTTTGATTAATTTGAAGAAGTGTAGCTTTATAAGTAGGGAATTAGTCCACTTGGGGTTTTTTATCTTATCTAGATGGTCTCAAAATAGACCCAAAGACTTTATAGCTTATGCTATAATGGCCTACCCCAAGGTTTTCTACCAAGGTAAGGTCATTACATGGGTTGGCTAGTTTTTATAGGAAACTCATTAGAAAATTCAATAGTATTTGTCTACCCCTCATCGATACAATAAGGGAGGGGATAGAAAAGAGTTCAAATGGACTAAATGAGTTGTAAGGATTTTTGAATTGTTGAACAAGAAGGTGACATAGAAACCTATGTTAGCACTCCCTAGTTTCAACAATTTGTTCCAGGTAGATTGAGATGTTTGTGGTAATGCAATTGGAGCTATTTTGAGAAAAGAAGGTAAGTCCATATCCTATTTAAGTGAAAAGTTAAGTGACGCAAAGAAGAAGTATTGTTTTGATGACTAGGAATTCTATTTAATAGCTCAAGCAATAAAGAAATGGAGACATTATCTAATGGAAAAGGAGTTTGTTTTGTATATTGATCATCAAGCATTAAAATAACTAAATAGATAGGGTAAGTTGAATCGAAGGCACTTAAAATGGTTAGAGTTTTTGTAGAGCTATACATTTTTTTTGAAAAACTAAAGTGGAAAATCTAATAGGGTTATAAATGTCTTAAATATGAGGCAAATACTATTGACAAAAATACGGAGTGAGGTGGTTGGGTTTAATAAACTCAAAAATTTGTACCCTAAGGACCCTAGTATTGTAGATGCTTGGAAGGCTTGCAAATTAATGTAACTATTACTCTAGATAGGACAAGGTGGCTAGACTAAATGTTCCAATATGGTATTTTATTCAAAGGGAGTCAGCTATGAATTTTGAGGATTTCCATGAGGGAAGATTTGATCAAAGAGAAATTTACTGGATGAATGACAAGACACTTTGGTTCATACAAGACCATTTCCATTGTCAATATGCATTATTTTTAGCCTCAACTATCACAAGATCTAAAGAAACTTGTGCAAACTTCTTGACTGTGTCAAAAAACTAAAGGAGTCAGCCATAATACATGACTTTATAAGCCACTACTTGTTCCATCAAGACCTTGGGAGGATATAAGTATGGAATTTTTTCTTGGTTTGATGATGACACAAAGGGTAAATGATCCAATATTTTTGGTGGTTGATGGGTTTTGAATATTTTCTATTTCATTCCTTGTCACAAAATCCATGACACAATTCACATTGCTAATTTATTCTTTAGAGAAGTGGTTAGGCTACATGGTCTTTGAAAGAGTATAGATAGTTTTAGCTAGTGATACCAGGTTTTTGGGTATTTTTAGAGAACCTTATTGAAGAAATTTAAGAAAAGGGTGAATTTTAGTTCTATAAACTACCCACACACTAGTGGGTAAAATTAAATAGTGAATAGAAATCTAGGTAACCTACTAAGGTGCTTAGTAGGTTATAAGCCCAATTATAATGCCTCAGCTGGAGATCCTTGGAACACAAGGATAAAACATGTACTGAATAATTTTTTTCTTAAGATAAGTTACTTAACAATAGCATAAAGTAACAAAGTGAAAGAGTGAAGCATTAAAATAAGGTGATAAGAATATGGAAAATGGCAAGACTCACATGTTCACCTACACTAGAGGAAGTCTTACAACTAACTCTAAAGATCTCCAAGCTCTAAATTGCAACTCACAAACCAAAGATCACATGAAACATGAGAATATACTAAGGTAATATTCTCTTTTAAAGCCAAGATAAAAGATACTATCATGGTTAGGCATACAAGTCCATATCCAAAAATCATATCATAATCAAGAATCACAAGCAGAGACCAACATTGGTCATCAAGAAGATGAGGGATCAAAGCTACAACCACTCATCTACTAAACACCATTCTAAAAGATAAGTGTTCACTCCTAAATTTTGGCTAAGTCTAAAATCTTGAAGCCTTAAAATTTCCTAGAATCTATATCTTAACTCAAAGAGGTTTGGAACCTATCTCAAATGAATCGTCACATATATTAAAATATATCTTAAGGACCATATACTTAAATGATATATATTAAACCCCATAGAAAATATGTTTTGAACTAGGAAGGTGTGAAACCTAATAGGGTGTCCAAAACCAACTTCCAAACTCTCCTCTACCAAGCCCAAATGCCAATTGTTTCTCGCACGAGGAAACATTGGTCTCTAGTCTCATGCAAGACTTTGCATCACTGCATGTGAGAAAATGCATTACTCTGTGTGAGGAAGTACATGCTCAGACAAGGAAGTAAATGCTCATATGAGGGAGAATGTATGTTTGTGTGAGACTATATATTGTCATGCAAGGAATGCCAACAATGCAATAACAAGGCAACATGAAAAAGCATAAAAACATGAAACCTCCACACTAGGGAGTTCTAGATCCACATAAATTGAGGAATGGTCACTCAAGACCATAAGAGACAAGAAATAAAGAAACAAGAAGTAGAATACATCTATCCATCTAATCCATAATAGCATATGAAAGAACATGCAGAAAGCAACATCGCAATGCAAATACATCGTTCATAAACGAAACATCATACGAAGGAAAGCATAAACATCTAAGCACCAACACAACTAAAACTCATTCTTGGTTCCTCCCAATCATAACAACATCATGATACCTCAAAGGCCCTAGCCATTCCCTGAGTGTAACATCTCAAACTCCCAACTAGATAGTTAGAGTTTTCTTATGAGGGTGTTACTACAACAAATGTAAGTAACATCATAAGAACAAGAAGATCTAACCTGCTAATCCATCAATGCGTAGAATCTCCAAATAGTAGTGAATCACATCATCTAACCATATGCTATAACATCATAATAAAGGAATGAATCAAATGAAAACTAAAATCATCTAAGCATGATATCTAAGCATTCCACTTAAAACATAAATCACAAGGAACATACTCTAGAAACCCAAAATACCAAGTGAACATCAAGCATTGGTCTCAACTAGAAATAGATTGTCTTTATATACTGATCCCTAGTAGTGGTATAGGTAGCTATGCCTCCCAACCATGTGGAACCCATAGGACCACTCCTTGCATGCTAATGGAGATAATGATACAACTACAAACACACAAAAAACAAACTTCCATGGCTATCACTCATGCTAGATAGTAAAGAGGACTGAAACCAAGATCATGAGACAATGTAAATACAAAAGGTCCTAGTTAGACACTCTATGGGTCAACTATGTAGGGACTGAATGGAGAGTATGTCACTTGGAATCATGAAGCCCCAAGAAAAATATCATACAAAATTGACTCACCAAGGAGGCCATCACACTGTGTCCTCAACTCAATGTCAGGTGCTCACATTTAATTATCTTAGATTTATTACTCAGTAATTTATTTAGTTATCACTTTTTTAGAAAATTCTTCATGCCAACCCACTAGGAAATAGTCACCAAGGTTACAAGAGAAGCCCCTCCATGGTCTACCCTACATATCCATGCTCATCACATGATGAGTGCCCGTAGGCAATGCATATTCCCAACCCAACCCCAATGAACATAACTCCACTAATGACAACTAAGAGATTGGCCTCATAAGCACCTAACAAATACATGTGCATGTGCTTGTGTATGGGAACACCAAAAACATGAAGATCATAAATAACAAGGGCTAGATGAGAACACAAGAAAAATACCAAGTATAATAAAATCACTCAACTGACCTATATCTGGAAGCATGGATTCTACAAAAATCCCTATGATGCAACAAAAAAAAACATCATGACTCACACAATCAGCCTAAATCCAGGAGTATAAGTTCTACATAAATCCTAATGATGCAAAAAAATACCAAACATAATGAACTCACTCAATTGGACTAAATTCAGTAGTATGGATCCTACACGAATCCTAGCATTCATGAAATAATAATAAGGGTTCGATCAGAAACAATAACACTAGGTACAAAATCACTCAATCGAACACATAGTCAAGAGTGTGGATTCAACATGAATCCCAATGTAAACATAAAGATGCAACAGTGGTTAGATTGAAATCCTATGAATAATCTAAATCCATGACCAACACCATGCCAAGAAAACCTAAGAAAACTAGGTGGCACACAAATCAAGGAAAAAACCTCAAAAACACAACATTGAAGAAAATCAACAAAAATAAAACCCATTCTACCCTCTAGTGAATGAGCCACAAAAATCCAATAAAAATTGGGTTTGAATCCCATATGCATAAATGGCTAGCATAACGATATAAAACCCCAAGCCCCCATCCCAAAAAATAGGAAAATGCTCATACCTGCCCAACTGAGTAGAGCTAGCAATTAGAAATGGAGGGGAACACTAGTTCTCAACCTCTTAATAAATGACTACCAAAAGGAGAAACATAAATGAAGCTGAAATAGTAAAATAGGAGAGCCCCACCTGATAGCCAAAAGGGCAAATACGAGAACCTAAACAATAAAATAAAAACCCCATAGAAACTACCAAAATTCACATCAATCCAAGGTCTTCCTGAGCTAGATCCAATGAGACCAACCTCATGACGACCCCACACCTATAGCTCCTACAATGAACAAAACAATATTTCCTCCTGAAGATTTGGAATTCGCTCTCATATTTCTATTTCAAAAAGTGAGAAGTTAGGAATATAATTCCTCTTTGGATAAATATTCACTTTTTAAGTGAATAACAGATTAAGATTATTAACCAGATAACCTACTTAAACCCTAAATCCACCTGATTGAAAATAGGTTATTCCAAGTAATTGGAATTCAACTATGGAAAAGTTGCTTGGAATTAAATAAAATAAGATAAAGCCAAAAATTCCATTAAACCAAAAATCACAAAATTCCTTAATAACTTTCATGACAATTGTGAACCTCTAAAATGCACAGAGATGCTCACAAGTCTAATAAATCACCAAACAATTTATTTTTATACAATTAAATGGGATATGTCAACCATACATGGATGACATTGGCTAGATATGAATAGTTGAATCACTAACTCCATGTGTCACTACCAAGGACATAAGTCCTGCACACTAAAAAAAATGATCAAGAGAAATTTCATATAGTAACATATTCCAAGTGATAAATGCATTAAATCACATTAAAATCATCTATTTAAATAGTGCATTTTACATAAATTGTCAAAATGAACAAGGTAAATATTCGTAGCACATAACCAATGAATCCAACATGGACAATTAATTTCTAATCATTTAAGAATTTAATAATAATTGTTTAAACAACATAAAAAGGCACTTAAAACACATAAGTGAACATGGTCAAATACATGACTAACCACTATTGCAAGAACCTAGTCAAATACAATAGGATAACAATACATAGTACAATCTCTGCACACATCTCAGGGTAATCACAGAACAACATCATGATAGCACATCAATCCTAGTAATCACTAGCACAAACCTTAGTGAAACCATCCAACACATCATAATCTCATAAATTAGGCCATAAGCATAATCGAAGCAACTAATATAGTAACATAAATCTAATCATCTCAATGGTGTAGACCACTCATAGTGCCAATCACAATCACTTCACAAAGAAGGATCAACAAGGTTGAATCCATCAAAATGACTTACAAAAATCAAATGGGAGAGGTACTACATCATCCCCCCAAAGACTAGGCTTATTCCTAAATGCCTACAATCCAAGAATAGAGAACAAACACACCAAGTAGGAAATCAAAATTGAACAATAGGAATGACTCAACAAACTCTCCACAAGTCAAACCCAAATCACTCCAACATTCACAAACCTTCTCATCAACCCCCAAATAGGTTAACCACAAGAGAATATGTGTCCCATAGGCACAAGATCCTTTAACAAGGGACTTCTAATACACTAGGAAAATCCATCTAGCCATAAATTCAACACTACAAGGTAAGGAAAAATCCACTCTACCTCATCAACAAGTGTCAAATTACAACATGCAGCTATCAAGTGACCACAAAACAAGGTCAAAACACTATACACTTACAACAAGAATTGTAATCATGGGGATTAAACATCCCAAAATTTCCAAGAATACTACCATGACACACATGAACATCCTTGAAACCACGTAAAATCACCCTTTGAACATAGAGGATGATGGTTTACTAACAAAATTTCACACTCTAAAGGATACTTTCCACAACTAACCACCAAGTGTAGGAGCATTTAGTCTCTATGAAACAAAAATCTCAACTATTGTTGGGAACTAGGGTTGCATAACCCAACTAGACAAGTTATCACCTTTCCACAAGGTTGCAAAGAATTTTATTAGTGAAAAAAATCATGTAGTAACTTCATACCAACTCATAATATGGTAACATGTGTCCAATGATACCATGTCCCTCCAATAACATCCTAGGAATGCTACACCCAACCTACTGCTAAACTCAAACTCTAGCCTCAAGTCAACAGTAAATAAGCAACTCGAGATAGTCCTCTTGAAGATACAATCTTAGGGAGAAAGAAACTATAGGTTATTAGGATTGAGAGGGAGTCTCTCTTAACCTTTGCACTAAGTCAGCCCAATATGCATTAGGAAAAACTCACATTTCCACCAACCATCAAAATACTCATTCAACATTAACTAAGCTAGTGTCATACCCATGTTAGCCTACTTTCTCAAGAGAGGCAAGGATATAGAGATGTGCCAAATTCAATGTCCAAAAGGAGGATCTAGACTCACTAACAAGACCGAGTCATTCCCAAATGAACAAGGCAACAACTTTTCCCAAGGAATGAGTCACTTGCAATCTACACTTCACCTCACCAAAGTGGGTTGGTGTTATAGGGAACACACAAACCTAAGCATGAATCCAACTAAGTACCAAGTCAAGTATGAAAGTTATTAACTCCTCCTTTAAGAAATAACATGAAGATTTAAACTTATCCAATGACCATAATTATGATCTAACATGATTGAATTGGCCTCTACTCAATAAAAGGTACTCAGAACATCAATCTACATCTTCCACAGTGCGGAAGAGATGTTAGTTGTTCCCTAGGTGACATTTTGCATTAGTACACTCTCACATGAGGTTCCTCACATAACTAGGTGAGATAATGCAATGTCTCAGGTGATCAAATGCATGACAACATGTTTACTCACACAAAATTTCAAATCAACACAAAAATTGCCTTCACTTGGGAAGCCATGACTTTCATATCCAGACTCTGATTGAATCCATTCAAAATGTGTTGGAAAGATATCAACAAGGCCTACAACACGATGGAGTTTAGAGAGTCCTAAGACCTAAGATTTTTAATCAATATATATACCCTAAAATGGTCGCCTAGACTATGAGCCCCCATTATTCAATTTATCAATATATCAATTTTCTGAATCAATGGTTTGCAATATTTTATTAAATCAATTCAAATCAATTTCCTTGATCAAATTTGATTATTTCATTTCTAATATTGATCATTTTATCCCATCTTATTTAATTAAAAGAAAATATCCCTTTTTATTAAATAAAATAAGTCCCCATTTAATTAAAAGAAAACCTCTCTTTTAATTAAATTCATCAATATTTAATTAATTAAGAGAAAAACCCCTCTTTTAATTTAATTAAATATTTCCTATTTAATTAAAAGAACTTGTTCCCTTTTAAATAAATAAATCCCACATCAAAAAGGAAATGAAATAAATAAAAATTAAATAAATTCCTTTTTCCTTCCCTCATTTAATTATTCTCCTCTTTTCTCATTGGTGGAATTTTGTCTCACATGGATCAAACTCTATTATCCCATATTGGTTTTGAGAAGCCTCCCACCTCCACATTTTCCTTTATAAGGGAGAGTCCTCTCCTCATTTTGGAGATTCATTATTATGCTATTGTTATGTTGCAAGTTTGGAGAGTGATTTTTGAAGGATTTTGAATACTAAAGCTTTTTTGTGGAGAATTTTTATCTTATTGTATTCTTCTCTCATGCACCCATGGATTTCATCATGAGGTTTCATCTTTGCATTTTTGTATTAACTTAGATCTTGCATTGATAGATTAAATCTTGCTTTCATAGATTAGATCTTGCATTGTTTTTCATTATTATCATATAGATTAGTTTTCATCTCCATTTGCATGCATTTTGGATCCTTGAATCTCTTGTTTCATTGTGTACTTGCATGGGCACAAACTAGGTCAAAACTGAGGGCCTCCATTACAAACCCTTGCACTCCATGAATAGAGAGTTATGAGCCACCATTTGAGACCTCATTTTTTATGAATCTTTGATTAATGACTCATAGAAGTGTGCCTACATTTTAGGCATACAATCACCACTCAAGATAAAGTATCATAGGCAAAATTAAACAGTCTTGTTTACCAAGACAAGCAACAGATGCAATATCCAAAAAAACCAAAGAGAAGACATATCCAAAATGACATAAGGCATGAAATGAAAGATAGTTCACACTTGAAAAAAATATTACTTCTCTTTCATAATTTCATTAGTTAATCATAACACAAGTGTTAATGCATAATGAAATTGGAAGGTTTTCGAAGCAAGGGTTCAAGAGTCACTTCCATAAAACAAGTACATGTCTTTTCAAATTTCTTTCTAGAATAACATTACATATCATCATCATTTAAACCATCCAATTATAATAAAAAAATTACATCTATCACAAATACACTAGTATATTCTCTATAAGATTATCCCTTGTACATAATACCAGAGGTTCGAGATGAACGTGATAGAGTCACAACACAAGACTAACTAGCAGAAGAAAACATGTAGAATAGTCACCATGAAACAAAATCAAAAAGCCCAAATGGGGGAATTGTCAACTCCAACAATAAATCACAAAAGAGCTCATTTAAAAAATAAGTCAAATGTGAAAACAGCCACAAGAGAGTGATAGAGAAATTTGATGACTATTCCTAGAAAGAAAAATACTAAAAACCAATGCTAGCCCAACAACATGAGGAAAGTACCTCCAGCTAAAATAAGGTATCAATAAAATCACATTTACACGTGATGATTGAGAACAGTCATACAAGAGGAATAAATCACCACATAATGCTAAGTAATACATCATCCTAGTAGTGTTAGAGAACACATTCACACACATCAAGCAGTATCCATCAATAATCTCATGCATATGCATACTACAATATTTTCCTTAATTATTTTCCATGCAATGCAACACTTAGATATCCATCAATTTTAATACAATTTCCATAAGCTAAGAAGCAATTAGTTTGGGGACTTAAGTCATAACCCAAAGGATCTTAATATAACACCTATTTCTTTGCAATGATTAACAAAATACATTCATTTCTCAATGAAAGGAAACATTTCATTACTATATTGACATAATAGATAATCACAAATAAGATTTATTTGTTTGCTTACAAATAGGAGAAAATGGAGAAACAATGCACCTTACTCCACAAGGAGAAACAAAAAGAGGTACTCAAAGCCAACACATGGACACCAATTAGTGGCTTTATCTCAAGGATCACATGAACAATCAGCCATGCTAAGGCACACCAATTCCATCTACAAAACAAGGAAACACTCACTTACTTCTCCTCACACTACTCTAGTCACATCTATTGGACAAGCAAGTCCATCACAAGTAGGTACCCAAGCAACAAAAATCATGAGCTCTCAAAGAGGCATTTGTACTCACACAATCGTAGCATTAACCATATGGGCAACATATACATAGAAATCACAATGTTTGAAAATGGGCTCTAATACCTGATTTAATGTCCTGGCTGGAGATCCTTGGAACACAAGGATAAAACAGGCACTGAATAATTCTTTTCTTAAGATAAGTTACTTAACAATAGCATAAAGTAACCAAGTGAAAGAGTAAAGCATCAAAATAAGGTGATGAGAATAGGTAACATGGTAAGACTCATATGTTCACCTACACCAACAGAAGTCTTACAACTACTTCCAAAGATCTCCAAGCTCTAAACCATAACTCACAGACCAAAGATCGCACAAAAAATGAGAATATACCAAAGGAATATTCTCTTTCAAATCCAAGGTAAAATCTCCTAGCATGGTTAGATATACAAGTCCTTATCCACTAATATCACAATCAATAATCACAAGAAGAGACCAACAATAGCCATGCAGAAGATGAGGGCTCAAAGTTACAACCACTCATCTACTAAACACCATGTTGAAAGATAAGTGTTGACTCCTAAAATTTGGCTAAATTTGTAATCCTAAAGCCCTAAAATTTCCTATAAAACTTTATCTTAACTCAGAGAGGTCTCAAACCTTTCTCAAATGAATCATCACATATATTAAAATACTTCTTAAGTATAAGGATCTTATACTTAAATGATATATTTTAAAACTCATACAAAATTTGTTTTGAACTAGGATGGTGTGAAACCTAGTAGGGTGTTCAAAACCAACTTCCAAACTTTCCTCTACCAAGGCCAAATGACCATTTTTTCTCACATGAGGAAACACTAGTCTCCAGTCTTGCATGAGACTTTGCATTACTACACACAAGAAAGTGCATTACTCTACATAAGGAAGTGCATTACTTGTTAGAATATATAGTCCATTGATATATCTAAGAGGAGGGGAGGGGGGGTGAATTAGTTATCCACCTATCATCACAATTATCAACCTTAAATAATCTTAAGAATATGAGTAATATAAATTGAAACCACAACAAGATACTCATACACAATAACACCAGATATGTTAACTAATGAAACCCTTGATCAGAGGGAAAATCCCTATGGGGATGGTACCCACAAGATGATGTACTAATATAAATATTTCTTGTTAGAGGATGGACCTTGTTAGGAGTCTATGAATAGATTCAGTACATATGAGTCCCTCTTAGGAGACTTTGAATCCCTATTAGGAGATTCCAACCCTATTAGGAGTTTTTCTAACCCTATAAGGAGTTGTGGAAGATAGATGGACCCACTACCCAAAAAAATTCAAGGGCAAGACCAATGAACCAATTGTCCAAATGATCTTTGCATTATTCCTTGTAGAATAAAAGAATTTTATTATATTGTTCCTTCCTCTTTCTCTATCCTATCAACTAGACCTTTGCTTCTATTAATCTTGTAACTAGATCACAAATCTTGCATCCAATAATCCCTTGGATTGCTTACTTGCATTCAGTAAGCACTACTCCTCCTTTCACTTTGTACTTCATACAATGACTACAATACTTGAACACACATTATAATCAAGGAAAACATCTTTCCTTTATACCATATCTTCATAATAATTCCTTGAGTTAGCCTTGAGGCTTTCCCAATTAATTATAATGATATAATCAATTAATTACAATTACAATAGCACTATCGGCTCACAATCTATACAAGACTTCACACATGCAATACTTGGGCTTGCACACTCACTAACATCATTAGCTAACTATCCTTTGTCACTACCTGACTATGCATCTCTTCATTACATCTTAGATGTAAGATAGCCAAAAAACATTAGGAACTACTTTCCCAATAATCTATCTCTAAACTACTCTCTCTAAATTAGGTACAACTTCCATATTTCTTTGACTCAGAATCTACACACTTGACCACATTATCACAACATTATTTCAAACATGTTCATAAATGTACATCATCAAACAATAAAACCATTGTCCACACCATCAAGATCTTTGTCTGCTACTCAAGCAGTCTTTACAAAAATCATGTTATGTTGACATCAATGACAAAAAAAGTCATGAATACAACATGTCAGTATTCGCCAATGCTCATAATACTTCTCCAAAGTAGTATTATCAAAATTCATGCTAACAATCTACCCCTTTTGCATTGATGGCAACACAGATGAAAAAACCATCTAAGTTCCAAGAATACCAAACAATGTTCTAATGTTTTTGCAAACTAGCATCAATTTTCCACATGCTAAAAGGAATCTCAAAACAACAGGTGCACATTCCTTCTTTTGGATATAAACTGTATACTTCACACTAAAAAATTCACAATACATTAGGTGCATATTCATGCTTCCTTTCATGAATCTTTCTAAATCTCTCTAAAGAGATATCTTTCCCCCATAATTAGGGGATATGTTTTTCATGTATATTCTCCCCTATCAAGATCAATGTCAAAGACATCAATCCCAATGTTACAACATACCAGTTCTCAAATACGAATTGTTAATATATTGCACCAAATCGACAACTAGCTTGAGTGTCCAAAGACACTATTCAATACCAAATACCAAGAGTCCTTTGTGACTCAAATCATCAAAAATACTCCCCCACATGGGAAGAATCAACATTTAGTCTAGGCTAACAATAGTGCTTTGTACCATTTGATTGATGCACTCTCTACATCACCCACTCAAAATTAGGTAGGGGCATAACCACAAGAATACCTCTTAAGTACTCAAAAGTATCTTTAGGCAAAGGCTTCGTAAAGATATCTGCAATTTGATCTTTAGTACTCACATACTCCAATCTAATCTCCTTTTATGTTGCTTTCTCTCTTAGCACATGATACTTAATACATATATGCTTAGTCTTAGAATGAAATACATGATTCTTAGACATACTCATTGTACTTGTATTATTATAGTAAATAATAGTAGGTTCTTCAAACTCAATTCTAATATCCTTCAGCATCTTCTTCATCCACATAACTTGATTACAATTATTTTCTACTACAACATACTCTACCTTAGCAGTATTCTATGAAATACAATCTTACTTTTTGCTTAACCAAGAAACCAATCTTCCTCCAAGGAAGAATGCTCTACCATTAGTTCTTTTTCTATCATCTATACTGCATGCTCAATCAGCATTAGTATATGCACATAGAGTGAAATATTCACTCGATCTGTCATATCAAATTCCATAACTAGATGTCCCTTTCAAATATTTGAATATTCTTTTCACTATTGCAAAATGATATTCCTTAGGATTAGCTTGAAATCTAGCTACAATTCCAACTTCATTTTCTATATTTGTTTTGGTGTGAATCAAATACTACAAACCTCCAATCATGGATATGCACTTCTTTAGCTCTATTGCAAGTGTCTCATCTTTGTTGGATAACTTGTGACTAGTTATCATAGGTATACCAACCAATTTACAAATTTCCAAACCAAATTTTTTCAACAAGTTTTTCAAGTACTTATCTTGCAAAATGAAAATGCCATCACTATTTTGCACAATCTATAATCCTAGGAAAAAAATCATTTCTCCTATCATGCTCATTTAAAATTCATTCTTCATCTCTTCAGAAAACTTATCACTTGCTTCATCATAAACTCCAAAAATGATAACATCAACAAATATTACAATAATTAGCAAACCATTTTCAGCTTCTTTCAAATAAAAGTTACTATCTATCATACATTTAACAAATCTAAGCTTTTCCAAATAACTATCCAACCTTGCATACTAGGTTCTAGGTGCTTTCTTCAGAGCATATAAGGATTTCTTTAGTCTACATACCATGTATTTGTCTTCTGATAAAGGGAAACCTTTAGGCTACTCAATATAAACCTATTCTTCAAGTTCTCCATCAGAAAGGTTGATTTCACATCCATATGATAAACCTTGAACTTCTTATTCATTGCATAAGCCATGAACATCCTTACTACTTCCATTTTGCCTATAGGTGCATATGTCTCCTCATAGTCTATACCTTCTTGCTATGAATATCCCTTGCATAGAAGTCTAGCCTTGTTCCTCACAACTTCACCTTGCTCATTCATCTTGTTTCTAAATACCCATTTGGTTCCTATCACATTCTTGTCTTTAGGTCAAGAAACTAACTCCCATGTATCATTTTTCACTATATGATCCAATTCTTCCTTCATTCCTTGAATCCAATGATCATCTTTAACTACTTCATCTACACTTTTAGGCTCAACTTGAGATATTAGACATATCCCCTCATTTTCTCTATTCCTTTTCATCATACCTTTGTCTTTGCTTCCAATTATCTTCTTGGGAGGCTGATTGTTTGTTAGATTCCTATTAGAGGTACAATTTGACATCTCAACTCTTATGTCTTCTCTTGGTTCAGATCTCTACTCTCCTCTTTGCTCAACAGTTAGCACATCATTTTGCAAATTATTTTTAGTCTCAGAGAAAACTTTAGCATTCTATCTAACAATTCTAGAATTATCTTCTTCTTCATCTAAATTATAATCTACCATCTTTTCTTTAGTTCCAAACTTTTCATCAGTCCTTACATTTGTGCATTCAACTATTATCTTAGTTCTATAGTTGAAATATCTATAAGCCTTTCTTTTCAATGAATAACCAAGAGTCATACCTTCATCACTTCTTGGATCAAACTTACCATTGTCATCATCTCTCTTATTGTAACATTTTCTCCTAGATATTCTAAAATACTTAACTAATGGTGAATGACCAAACCATAGTTCATAAGGTGTCTTCCTCATACCTTTATTGATCTATACTCTATTTAGAGTATATACTATTGTATTGACTACTTCTCTCCAAAATGTCTTAGAAACATCATTTTCAAACAACATAACTCTTGTTTCTTTAGCTACTGATTTATTCCTTCTTTCAACAATCCCATTTTTCTTAAGTTTTCTAGGTGCAAATAGTTTTCTTTTGATTCCATTCTCTTCACAAAATATTTTAAACTCTCTAGAGGTGAATTCTCCTCCTCTATCAGATCTCAAACATTGTATCTTAACACCATATTCATTCTCAACTCTATTCTTAAATATCTTAAACTTCTCAAAAGCTTTAGATTTCTCTTTAAGAAATGCTACTCACATCATTCTAGTGAAATCATCAAAAAAAATCATAAAATACCTTTCACCATAGAATCCTCTTGTTGTAGAAGAACCACTCAGATCTATGTGAATGATCTCTAGCTTCTCTATGGTAGAGAACTTCTTGCTGGGAAATGATATTTTCTTCTACTTAGCCAAAATACATTCCTTACACACAACATTAGTAGGCTTTGTAATCTTAGGCAAATCTCTAACTGCAAAAGTGCTGCTAACTTTCACAATATTATCAAAGTTTATGTGATAGAATCTTCTATGCCACAACCAATTTTTATCCACTTTAGCTACCAAACATGTCATTTCAGTAGGATTCAACTGAACTGTAGTAGATAATAAAGGTATTCTTAGTGAACTGCAATAGATAACCCTTATCTACCAATTTTCCAACACTCAACAAGTTATGCTTCAATCCATCAACAAAATAAACATCATTAGTGTTAGTTTTACCATCAAGACTAATGGATCCAATTCCTATTATATGATAGGCTTCATTTCTACCAAGTCTAACAATACCTCCATCATGATTCTTGAACTTAACAAGCTTACTTATGTCACCAGTCATGTGATGTGAACAACCACTATAAGTTATCCAATCAGATTTATTTTCTACTTGGGAAACTAGAGCTCTTTCTTCTCTAATTTCTCTATCAAGATCATCTTCCTTGATAGCCACAACTCCCAATTCATTGTCACTTTAACTTTGACCCTTTTTCATTAGATTCTTCATCTTTATTTGCATACAAATAGTCTCTATCTCTATCTCTTCTAGGTTTAAACTTTCCCTTATACTTTTTCTCTCTTTTAGGACATTTAGATGCATAATGACCAAATTTATTACAAGTCCAACATTTAAAGATTTATTACCATCTTTTTCTCTACTCACAAGAAGGGTTATTCCTTCCTCAATCTTCTTGTCTTCATCAAATCTTCTTCTACTAGCAAAATCTCAATGAGTGCTTGTACTCATTGTCAAATTAGGTGGAAAGTTCAGGGCACTAAAAGTTATTTTGGCTCTTGCAAGATACCTAGACTATCTCAAATCTACTTTTTCTGATTCTAATCTTCCAAGCAACATTTCCTTTGTGAAATCCTTAGTGTAGGGCATTACTAGCTAAATCATCTGAGTTACTAGTTTGAATGGTGGTGTCAAAATTTTTAAGATCTTCCATATGACTTCATCATTTTCATTGGTTTCAACATGTGACCAAATTCCTACAAAATTTAAGATGTTCTACCAACATAACTTCTTATAGATTCATCTTCCTTCATTTTAGCATCTTGAAATGCACATATCCAATTCTATAATCTAATTCTCTTTGCATGATCATCACCTTCAAAAGTAGATTCTAATGCTTTCCAAATTTCATAAGATTTTACAAGTGACTTTACCTGACTATGTTCATTCTCTAGAAGAGTTGTTAGTAGAGATTCTCTTCCTCTCATGTTACACATGAATAGATCTCTTTCTTCTTCACTGCATCCTTCAAGATTTTCTTCTTTAATGATTGTCTTCTTACCCTTTGTCAAGATCCAATATCTTGGACCCATGCACAATAGATGAGTCTTCATCTTCTCCTTTGAATAGTCATAGTTGGCCCCATCAAATCTAGGACTATCCTTTCTAAAAATATTCGCCATCGATCTCCCAAATTTGTTAAGCTTATCCTTCAAGGACCTAGTTCTTTGATATCAATTGTAAGAATATATAGTCCACTGATATAACTAAGAGGACAAGGGGCAGGGGGTGGGGTGGTGAATCAATTATCCAACTATCATCACAATCTTAGCCATATGAGTAATATATACAAAAACCACAACAAGATACTCATACATAATAATACTAGATATGTTAACTAGGGAAACCCTTGATCAAAGGGAAAACCTTGATGGGGATGGTACCCATAAGATGATGTACTAATATAAATATTCCTTGTTAGAGAATGGACCCTATTAGGAGTCTATGAATAAATTTAGTGCATATGAGTCCCTGTTAGGAGACTTTGAATCCCTGTTAGGAGATTCTAACCCTATTAGGATTTTTGGAAGACAACTGAACCCACTATCCAAACAACTTCAAGGGAAAGACCAATGAACCCACTACCCAAATGATCTATATATTATTCCTTACAAAATAATAGAATTGTATTGTATCATTCCTTCCTCTTTCTTTTTCCTATCAGCCATACATCTACTTCTTCTTATCTTGTAACCAAATCACAAATCTCACATCTAATAATCCATTGGATTTCTTACTTGCATTTAGTAAAAACTCTTCTCTTTTTTCCACTTCACACTTCATACAATGATTATAATACTTGAACACACATTACAATCAAGGAAAACATCTTTCCTTTACAATGTATCTTCATAATAATTCCTTGAGTCGGCCTTGAGGCTTTCCCAAATAATTATAATAGGATAATTAATTGATTAAAATTACAATAGCACTATTGACTCATAGTCTATACAAAACATCACATGTGCGATACTAGGGCTTGTGCACTCACTGACATCATCAATTGACTATTCTCTGTCATTGCTTGACTATGCATCTTTTCATTACATCTCAGATGTAAGATAGCCAACAAACATAAAGAACTTATTTCCTAATGCCCTTTCTCTGAACTACTCTTTGTAAATTAGGTACAACTTATGTACATCTTTGACTCAGACTCTATACACTTGACCATATCATTAGGACATTGTGTCGAACATATTTGTAACTACACATCACTAAAAAATCAAACCATTTTTTGTACCATCAATATCTCTATCTCCTACTCATCATGCTATGTTGACATCAATGAAAAAAATAGTCGTGAATGTAATATATCAATATTCTCCAATGCTCAAAATGCTCCTCTAGAGTAGTATCATTAGCATTCATAAAAACATTACTTCATGGGAGGATTCATATCTCATTATGTGAGGAAATAGACACTCTGCACAAGGAAGACATGCTCATGTGAGGAAGTACATGCTCATGTGAGAGACAATTTATGTCTACATGAGATAATACTTCTTGTGCGAGGAACTTCCCTTCCCATGTGGGGAATGGAAACAACTTAATAAAAAAAGGCAAGACAAAAAACATTAAAACATGAAACCTCCAAACTAGGGAGTACCGGATCCATGTAAATTGAGGAATGATCACTCAAGAGAATAAGAGAAAAAACACCAAGCAACAAGAAGGAGAAAACATATATCCATCTAATCCATAACAGCATATGAAAGAACATGCAGAAAGCAACATCATAATGCAGATACATGGTTCATAAACCAAACATCAAATGAAGGAAAGCATAAACACCTAAGAACCAACACAACTAAAACTCATGCTTAGTTTCTCTCGACCATAATAACATCACAAGACCTCAAAGGCCCTAGCCATCCCTCAAACATAACATCCCAAACTAACAACTAGATAGTCAAAACTACCTTATGAGATTGTTACTACAAAAAATGTAAGTAACATCATAAGAATGAGAAGATCAAACATGTTAATCTATCAAAGCATAGATACTCCAACTAGTAGTGATAGATCTAACATGCTAATCTATGAAGCAACTGCTCTAGTAACCTGCATGAACAAGAATGATAGATGGACCATAGACAGCAGATGTTTTCATCACATGACTACAGACAAAAGTAAATTCGTTACCTTTATTCAATATGAAGGAAACAGTGTTAGATTTGGTAACAATGCACCATGTCATATCAAAGGGAAAGGTAGTAACAAGCTTACTGAAAAGATATCATGTGATAATGCATACTATGTTGAAGGCTTGAATTATAACTTGTTAAGTGTCTCATAGTTAGGCAACATAGCATGTAAGGTTGAATTTGAAAAAGGAGTTGCTAAGTTATGATTCTCAAGGAAGTCTAATAGGAAAAGGTGATCAGACTAAGAGTAATTTGTTTTACCTAGACATGGAAGATGCTTCTTGTCTTATTATTCAAATTGATGATGTATGGTTATGGCACAAGAGGCTATGTCATGTAAATTTTGACAATCTGATAAGCATCAGCAAAATGAAGAAAGTCAAAGGTCTACCAAAGTTGAAGAAGCCTGATAACACCATGTGTAAACAATGCCAACTAGGGAAGATGACCAAGTCAACTTTCAAAAGAAAGTCTTATACTTCAAATGAATTATTAGAGCTAGTTCATACTTACTTGTGTGGTCCTATTGAAGTACAAAGCTACAAAGGTGACAACTACATAATGCTATTTGTAGATGACTATTCAAGAATGATGACAGTCATGTTCATGAAACAAAAATTAGATGCATTCCAAATGTTTAAATGCTACTTGGCCAAAATTGAGAAAGAAATTGGAAAAAGCCTAAAATGTCTCAAATCTAATAGAGGAGGTGAATTCACATCAAGAGAATTTGAAGAGTTCTGCAATGAAAAAGGAATTAAAAGGCAGACATCAACACCTAGAAATCCACCTCAGAATGGTATAGCAGAGAGAAGGAATAGATTAGTTATTGACTGTGCCAAGACCTTAATGATGGAGAAAAATGTTGCACTCAAGTACTGGAGAGAAGCTGTAAGTATTGTAGTCTACACACTCAACAGAGTTCAAGTCAAGAAAGGTACAAATGCAACACCTTTTGAGTTATGGTATGGGCATTCTCCTAATGTAAAACATTTCAAAATATTTGGATGAAAATGTTATATATATAAAGAGTCTAGGAATGGAAATTTTGATGAAAAGAGTGAGGAAGGCACATTTCTTGGTTATTCTTCTAGAAGAAAAGCTTATAAGTGCCTGAATGTTAACACTAACAAAGTAGTAAAAAGCACAAATGTGAAATTTGATGAGCTTGCAGAAGTTCAAAGTGTTGAAAACACCAAGAAAGTAGAAGAATACAAGACCTTTGTATATTATTATGAAGGTATACCTAATAATGGTGAAGTTGCAACTTGGAATGACAATCGCAAACAAAATCTAGTATATGCTGAGTCACAGATAGTGAATGTTGAATAGCAGACACATTCAAAAGCCGAGCTACATAATACAGAAAATGTTCATTCAGACTCTAAGAATAGTCAACAAGAAGAAAATGAACAAATACCTGATGAAAATATACATGAGGATACAGATTCTAAAAGAGACAACATGCAAACAAGGAAAGAACCTATATTGGCAAAGTATGTGAAAAGACATCATCCTGCAAATCAAATTATTGGAAACAAAGAGGCAAGACCAATGACAAGGAATAGACTCAAAAATGAAACATGTCTACTCAGCAAAATGGAACCAAAAATAGTAAGTGAAGCCATAACAGATGATGATTGGTATAATGCTATGAAAGAAGAAATAGAAAAAATTGAGAAGAATAAGACATGGACCTTAGTCTCAAGACTAGTTGATAAGAATGTGATTGGAACCAAGTGGGTGTTCAAAAACAAGTTAGATGAGAATGGTGAAATCACAAGAAACAAGGCAAGATTAGTCTCCAAAGGATATGCACAAGAAGAAGGACTAGATTATGGAGAAACTTTTGCTCCAGTTGCCAGAATGGAAGGAGTAAGGACCTTATTGGCATATGCAGCCTTCAAATGATTTAAAGTCTATCAAATGGATGTTAAGTCTGCATTTCTAAATGGTATACTTGAAGAGGAAGTCTACATAGAGCAAAAAAAAGGTTTTTTTGATGAAAAGAACAAAAATAAGGTATGCAAATTACACAAGACTCTATATGGATTAAAGCAAGCCCCTAGAGCTTGGTATGAGACACTTCACAAGTATTTGGTGCAAATAGGATTTGAAAGAACTGATGATAACATCAACATGTACATCAAATCAGAAGAAGGTAAGAGTATTCTTGTATCTAAAATATTTGTGGATGATATAGTTTTTGGAGGAAAGGAAGCGCTTTGCAAAATTTTTGCTAACAAAATGAAACATGAGTTTGAAATGTCTATATTTGGAGAAATCAAGTTCTTTGTAGGATTATAGGTGTATCAACTAAAACATGGTATATTTGTGACTCAATCAAAATACATCAAGGAGATACTCAAGAAGTTTGGATTAGAAGATTCCAAATCTATCAACACACCAATGGCAATAGGACATAAGCTATCTAAAAATGATGAATTAGTTGAAGTCAATCAAACAATGTGCAGATCTATGATTGGAAAACTACAATATGTTGTACATAACAGACCAGACATAGCACTAGCTATTGGAATAGTGACTAGATTCTCTGCCAATCCTAGAGAAAATAATCTCATGGCAGTAAAAAGGATAATTAGGTATCTCAAAGGAACTAATAATTTTCGCCTATATTACAAAAAGAATGAGAAATTTGAGCTCAATGCATACACTAATGCAGATTGGGGAGGAAAAATTGATGATAGGAAAAGTACAAGTGGAGGAGCATTATTCTTAGGTAAAAGGCTAGTTACTTGGACTAGTAAGAAACAAACATGCACATCTCAGTTCACTACAGAAACGGAATATGTGGTAGCAACAGTCAATTGCACAAACATTGTGTGGCAAAAACATCTATTGAAAGGAATGAAAGAAGAGGTAACTAAACCTGTGATACTATATTATGACAATACAAGTGCTATAAACATATCCAAGAATCCAGTAATGCATGCAAAAACCAAGCATATTGCAATCAAGTATCACTATGTTAGAGAATTGGTAGAAGAGAAATAAGTGAAGATGGAGTACATTCAAACTAAGGAAAAAATTGTAGATATCTTCACCAAACCATTTCCCAAGGATTCTTATGAATATCTTAGAGGCAAGTTGGGGGTAATGCCCCTAACTCAAGTAATCTAAAGCAATATAGAAGCTGCCCTGCATCAATAGAAGTAGATCATTGAAATATCAAAAGAATGATGCAGAGGATGACAACAGGAACAAAAACTCCAGATCAGTCACAAGCATGGTGATAGAAGGAGAAAACATGAGATGCAAAGCTTATATTTAGCATGTTAAAGATGCTACATCTTTGGCATTTATGTCAAAGAGGGAGATATATGAGAAACTGATCAATAAAAACTAAGAGGGAGATATATATGAAGGATCAAGAATACAGAGTAAGGATGTAGCAGTCCAGAAGGAGAAGTAGAACAAAGGATTCAGTTTGTATCAGCAAAAGAAAACATATGTAATTTTGGTGGTAACTAAGTTGATCAGCTTAATCATTTTATCAGTTTGGTTTGCCATCAATGCCAAAGAGGGAGATTGTTGGAAATAATTGAAAAGATCAAGAATGAAGAGAAATGGAACTGGTAAAGAATGTTTCAATCATTGTTTTGTCATTGATGTCAAACTTGCTACCTACAAGGATGGACACATGCTTTAATGATCCAAATACTATCAATTGGTTGATTGACAAGGAGGTGACAATCAATAAGATGTAACTAGAGTACCTAGAGAAAGGTTGAAGTTATGATGTTGTAATGAAGTATAAGGATCAGCTAAGCCATTGATGAAATAGTGCATTGATGACATACTCTAAGACACAGAGAATGGACACACTAAGACATATCAAAGATGTAAGGATTAACTAAGTTCTAGTTAGTGCCGAACAGTCTTCAGGTGCTGAGTGATCTTCAGGTGCCGAGCAGTCTTCAAGTGTCGACTGAAGATTAGGTGTTGAGTAACACAGAATCCTTCAGGTGTCAAGTAGTAGAAAAAGATAATAGATGTCGAGTAAGTCTTCAAGTGTTGAGCAAAGCCAAAATGCTTCAAGTGTCGAGCACTAGTAAATAACATTAAGAAGTCGAGTAACACAGAAGGTGTCGAGCATCAGTAAACCAATGATGCCGAGTTGCTGCATTATTTTGAAAAGTCAAAGATTCGCCAGATCTGAGCCAACATGATAGTTATCTAGAATTTTGTGAACTAGATAGAAGATAAGAATGATGAGCTGGTGTCACAGAACACTATGTAAAACATTTTTGGCGAATGCTAATGGATTTATCATGAAGTTTCTAGATATAAACAAGATATGGGATAAATACATTGTGTCCTACCTAATCCATTGAAATCCTAAAGTTGGAGAGAAAGATTTGAGCAAGAAATCAAGAACAGAATTTCTTTATAAGCAGTCACAGGTCAAAAGATCAAGCGCGCATGCATGAGAGGGAGTTGGTCATAAGTGTAATCATGCGAAGAAGCCAAGAGGAGTAAGAAAAAAGCATCAAGACTTTGAATTGATCGAGTGACCAGAGAGAGCATTGGCATAATGAGTGGAAGAACTCAAGGAGATAGATCTTGAAGGGTGAACAAGCTGTTAGCACTCCAAGGGAGGAAAGCCAAGCAAAGAAAAGGACTGAATAGCGATCTAAAATCTGCAAGGTTGAAGTTGCAATATGTATCAGGTCAAACCCCTTCTAATACTTTCTTACCATTGTATTAGATATTGAAACTCTACATTGCTAGGTTAGCTTAATAGCTAGGTGGATAATCCTCAGGAAAAGGATAAAGAGATCCCCAGGAGAAGGATAAAGAGATCCATAAGAGAAGGATAAAGAGATCCTTAGGAAGAGGATAGGAGATCCTTAGAGAGGGATGAAAGATTCTTTTGAGAAGGTGATTGAAAATCCCATGGACTTGGGTGAGCCTAACAGCTCTATGTAAATCCTTTAACAAGGTAATTTCATTGGCAAGTAGAGGACTATAAGGTAATTATGTCAACATGTAATTTTCTCAAAGTCACAACTCTCTATGAAGAACAATAGATGAAAGAATGTAATTTGCAAATGATATATCTAAAAGTATAAAGAGAAAAGTTTTAATATAGGTCTTGTCAAGAGAAATCAACTTTGACAAAAATTTACTGAAAATTTTAAGAAACAAAGTGATTATGTGTTATGACAAAAAAGATAAAAGATAATATTAAGGGGAAATTATAATGAGATCATTCGTAATATATGACCTCTTCATTTTCAAATTGTAAAGCATAAAGAAAAGGTGATTTCCAAGAAGGGATAAAATGATAAAGTGCACCCAAGTCAACCATATGAACTATATACTTTGCATGGTTTCCATTTTACATATCACTGTGTGCTATATTATATATGTGACCTCAACATTGACCAAAAATAGTGTGAATCTAGAAAGTTATTATAACTATATTATTGGCAAGTGATTACATGATACATTAGTTTGGTCCCTATTTGGAAAGAGTCAAGAAATGCAAAGTAAATTTCTGATGTAGCTGAACCATTATAATGTATTTAAAGTTCAGTTGAAATTTTGGGAATGCTACACTAATGGTTAAAATTATACATATAATCTAGTAGTTGAAAGCCACTTCAGAAAAGATTTATTGTTATGGAAATGACACACTATTACTTCAAAATTCTTGAAAGATATTGGCAATACTAACATATTCTTTCTGTTGTACTATCGGTGGAGGGGAGGACAAATGCAATATAAGGAAAATGAGGTGCTTGGATTCATCCACTATGATTCAAAGAGACTTATCCAATTGAAACTAAGTAATGGAGTTTCATAGCATGTTTCATAATTTTAAATTATTGGTATTCTTTTTCTCATAATAAAGTTGTAAATATACATGTAATGTCTATTTAAAAATATAGTTTGTGGAGAGAAAAAATACACTCTTGATAATGAAGCCTTCAAAACAAAAGATTGTATTTCATTGTATTGAGTTAATCAAGAAAAGTACAATTGTAGAACTGTATATTAATGTCAATCATATGAGCCTTGCCCTACTATCTAGACAACCTTTTTCTTCACTTAAATTTTGTTGGATGTTATGGCATTATGTTGACAAAAAATGAGATCCCTATTTTCTAATATCGATGGCTCACATGAAGCCAAAGGACTCAACCAAAAACTTTGTGGCTTCATCTTCCTGGCCTTTTATATGATTCAGTACATTTGAAGGAAACATTTTACCTGCATGCTTATCCTTTGATTAAAAATCAAATATTTAAATAAATATAATAATAATAATGCACACGGTCACAGCTAAGGCTTTCATTAAAAATTTGCATCACTCAATTTATAATGACTATGAAATGAGCAATGGCATTAGACAGATATTGTGAGAGCACTTTCTTTGTATAGGTGTATGGCGTATAATTCTTAATGACTGACAATGATTATATGAGACATACCATTTAAATCTGACTACCAAATGTCAAACTTCTCAAGGCATATAGCTTGCAAGACATTTTGGTTTTTGTCTAGTTGTATTGGTGCACACCTATATTTTCTTATAATAAGGCGGTGGTTGGTTGTCCAGTAACTCTGATTTGGTTATGATCAACAAATACATTCCAAAACATTGTCATAAGATGTGGTCACAAAGAGCATGTTGATGTTGGTGAAATATGTAATGTCATGCCAACCTAAGTGTTAACTCTTACCCTACTCTAATGTTTCTACAATAGGATTAAAAGTTATATTAAGTTCATTCTGATATGATGTAATTGTAGGATGGATATGTGCCTTCTATATTGCAATCACCTGTTCACAATATTATGATAGTTCGGCTATGATTTCAATTATCAGATTTGATGCTTCACCTCAAGTCTGTATAATGTATATACAATTTTATGGCTAATGAATGTAGATGGAAAGGAATGACATGGGTTCACTAACCCTTCCTATTGTACCTAGTTTGTATGGTCAAGTTAGTGACCCTGTTACTCAGGGTATGTTTCATTACTTCACCTATCATGTTTGGATACCAATAAAAGGATGTTCTTGCCTAAATTGCCAATAATCTAAACTGTTTGTTATTTTGAACCCATGTGTTGTGGATGAACATGCAAAATGATTGTTTCTATTGAATTTTTAGCATCATTCTTATCTGATTATTGCTCTCATACATAAACGTGTGTGTATGTGTGTGTGTGTGTCTATATATATATATATATATATATATATATATATATATATATATATATATATATATATATATATATATATATATATATATATATATATATATATATATATATATAGGCTATACAAATTGGTTCAATCTGATTCAAATCTCTAATATAAAGCAGCGATCATACTATCAACATGATTCCATTATTTACTGTTATTGTGAACTACTTCATTTTGTCATATCACCGACTAAGATCGGGTATTGTGAAATATCATATGCCAATCATGATTGGACTTTTGAAGCACATAACCACTGAATGTGGTTAAGGATAACAAATAATGGTTTATGGGTAGTCTCATGTAGAGACATGACCCTATGTGCCCAAAGGGCATGTAGAGTCACATCTCTACATGAGACACAACAATTCTATATATATATATATATATATATATATAAAAATAAAGTGGTATGATCGTTTGGAAAAAATCACACAATACATGTTACTACCAACGATCTACACACACACACACACACACACACACACACACACACACACACACATATATATATATATATATCAATCTGCAAATACTAAAGTAGCATCAGTAATATTCATTGAAAGAGAAAAAGACAAGTAAGATATCAGGAATTTATACAACGCATTTAATCTATACCTCTACTATGATCGATATCAGAATTAAAGCAATCAGATCTGTCATTGTCTGGCAATTACTTATAAGGTAATCTTATACCTCTAATCTAACATTCCTTAATAGTTTCCTTTGTGTGTCTTTATTTTACTTGAGCTCACTTTCATGTGCACTTATTGGGTTTTCGAAATGCTTTTTTTAGTGTTTTTGTGTAGTAATTCTAAATGCTTGGTCAAAAAATTATGAATGGCTAAAATGGGACTGATGGAATGTAATAGTACCAATGTGAGAGATTATTATGTATGAATGGCTAATAGTGCCAGTGTAAGAGGTTAGAACTTAGTATAACCCCAAAAATGGCTAGATTAGAATCATGTAATCTTGATGTGTCAACATAAGCATATGTGATGAGCTTTGGATAGGGGATGTCCCTTCCAAGAAGAAACCTTAGGGGGTGCACTCCAAAGAAGATGGCGCATATTTCCCTTTCATTTGGTTTGCTTGTTCTTACACATAACATTTCCCAACAGAGCATAATTTCATAAAGATGCTACAAGTATCTTAACATACAAATTTTGCATTTATATTACTTTATTGAATTTACTGTCATTTATGTCAAAGGTTAATTCAAGCTCATATGAATTTTAGAGGATCATGTAATGTATTAGAATTTTTGGTTAAGCTGCTTGCTTGGCTAATTGAGTTGGTTTCTTGTCTATGTTAGCTAGCTACTTGTCTGCTTGTTGTGCCATGTCAACCTTTTGAAAAGAGGATTGATTTATAAGAAGATTTAAATATGGTTTCAGATTTAAGAGCAAAAGGTGTCATCTCAAATTTTTATAATGGCTTCAAATTTCTTTGCCATGCTACTACTCATTAAGCTTTAATGTCTTGGAAACAAGTCACATGTGGCAAGTTACATGGTACTGCCATCCTCATATTACGTAATTTTTCCTAGCTTTTTTTAATACTTGAACCTTGAGAGGGATGGAACACTTGGATTATGCCATCTATATTGGAGGAACCCATAAGAAAGTCTTAAGACAAGGGCAAAATTCTTGATGACATGGTACAATGCACTATTAGCATAAGTACATGTGCTAGTCAATACTAATGAGTTCCTTATCAATCACCAAAGATCCAAGCGTGCATTATCTTTGATATTCACAAATGCACTTGAATGCCCATATATGTCTTGTTTTCTTTTTTACTAAATTTAAAAAAATATTTATTCACAAGAAATAAAATAAAAAATAACCCATTTGATATCAAAACTCCAAATTAGTTCAATGACTAAAATAACTACAATATGAGTGCACTACATTATTATATATTCAGAATACACAACATCTGTTGAGAATAAAAATTGCATTCTTCAGTGATAGATATTTTTTTGAATATCATATGCAAATAAAAGCCTTTCTACATTTGTTTCCAATTACTGACATGTCTTCCTTGATACGTATTTGGCACAAGAATAGAATTGGTGTTCTAGTAGTTTGACCTACAGAAAACTATAAAGATGATCAAATGATCAACACCATAAATATTATACAATTTTATCAATCACGTATTTGCTTTTAGGAAACAAAATGAGCCCCATATAGATCAAGAGTTCAAAAAATAGTTTTGGTTGACAAAGTACTTAAATTTGAAAACTAACCTTCAGATAGCCTAGAAAAAATTTGACATGTGTTAGTTTCTTTTCTAAGAATGGTGATACGACTTTGTCCCAACTGCCTAAAGTTTAGAATAATTTTTCAAAGGTATTTAGAATACTTATAGTCAACTATCTTCTCTAACAAGATGAGCTAACACAACATAAATTTCTTGGCAGCTTTCAATGAAATATATACAAGCAAGGGAGGAAATATTGACTTTAAGATCAACTGATGGTCAAAAGAATACAACAAATCTGACAAACACATTCATGACAATGTGTGATGAGTAGTAGGATCGAAATGCCATGGTCAGTGCTAGATATTTTTGCCATTTTCAAAGGTGGGACGTAGTTATAATTTGAAATTTCAATAACAAGTTATGGGTGTGGCAGAGTTATTTCTTGCTTTGTGAGGACAGAGACTCAGATTTTTCTAATTTAATCATATTTTCTAAAGGCAAGTGTCCATTTTCTAGCTGCACCTACAAACACAAATTAGGGGAGATGACAGATTATTTAGAAGGATATAATCAAAGGCCTAACTATAAGCATTTTCAGGATACAAAGGGCGGCATGGGTCTCTTTCTTTTTTAGTTCTTTCTTCTCTCTTTCGCATGCAAAAGAGAAATGCATTGTAACTCATTTTTCTAAGTATTATAGCAACAAGTTCATTTTAGCTCAATAAAGTGTAGGAGTTGTTCCCTCTTGATCTTTCTTATCTACTCCCTTGAATGAATATAATGTTATGTTTCCTATTTTTTGTAATCAAAAACTCCTGACAACGTCTTACTCAAACATCAATGGTGTAAGATGAACATTTTTAGTGTAGGTCATAATCTATGTTAGAGTAACTTTAAGTTGTAAAAACCCTCATTTTCCTTCATGCAAAAGTCAATGCTTAAACCTTTCTATGAAGTGCTTATGCCTAACATGTCTTGATTCAACTTGTGAGTAGAGATTAATCTTTTATCAGCTGATTGTGAATGAATGAAGTTTGTAAGATATTGGTCTATCACCAGGTTTAGCTAGGAGTATTTCATTTTAGGATGTTCAAATTGACTTTGATGACCATTAAGGTTCATTTGTATCAAACAAAAGACATATGAATAGGTTTTTGAGGTATAGTTGCATAAATTGTAAAATTTGCACATTGTTCCTAAAGAAACTTTATAATATGTTAACATTGACTTAGTCTTATTGTCCTCCAAATAGTAGAAAAACCATAATATGATTACCATAGAGATGAGGTCATATAATTTTTAGCATTTCAATAGTTTATTCATGTGTTTGATATGGAAGTTGGTGTTGCAGCTGCTCTATATGCAAATGTTGGATATTCTCAGCCTAATATATTTATTGCTTTGGCTCACCTAGGATGTAGTTCAGCAACCCTCTTTAATTAGGACCTCTCAGAGTCGACATGCTTGATTTTTTTAAGTTTCCCACCTATTAATGAAGATTTGATTAGTAGTGCTTCAAGGTATTGTTCTTCTTGTGTGTGTGTAATGGTTCACAATTTCATGATTCTGTAATCTACCTGTTTGGCCTAACTTTTTTGGATTCTACAATAGTATTTTTGCTCCAATAGTATGGACAAATGAATTCTATCATCAGTATTCTAAATCCTATTGTTAGAATATTCAAATAGGAATAATGCTTCTGAGAGAGGAGGGGTGAATCAGAAGTATTGTACCTTTACCATTAAAACTTTTAACTGAAAGTAGATTGCATCCATAAACACATCAAACAATTATGAGAAACAGATATGCATCACCAAATAACTCTTAAGATTTTGGTAACCTAGAAACCCTCTAGGAATAAGAAGGTAAAACTGGGGTGGGGATGATACCCACAAAAATTACTGCAGCAATAAGGTTTAACCACTTCTAATGGTTTGCCCTGTTAAAGGCTTTACACTATATCAATAGTGACCTGATTAAAGGATTTCAAACACCTTATGTGAAGTGTTACCCTATTAAAGGATTTAATCACCTATGTATAGGATTTGCAAAATAGCTGCTAAGCTAACCTATCACCATAGGGTTTTCTTTCTAATACAATTGTTGGAGAGTATTAGGTATAATAAACCTGATAGCTTACAATCCTTTGATTGCTGAATACAGGCACTTGATCTGCTTTCTCTAATCTTGATCCTCTATGATCTAATACTCTTTACTTTGAGAACTAGTTATCTTTACAAACCCTTGTCCATCCACACACATACAATGGGATTTAGTCTTCCTTATAAAGACACTCGAAGACTTAGGGTTAGGTATGGATCTACGATCCATATTGAATCTTTGTTTCCCACTCATTCCTTGCACATTTACAATTGGTTGCATGCCTTCTCCATTTTTCTTATTGGCTACATGTAGATTGCATAGGAAGAAAAAAAGATTCGTTCTTATCTTTTTAATCCTTCAAGATTCATCAAATGTCAGCCATGAAAATGGTTTACATTTGAATTTGTAATGTTACAAACTCATATGTGCATTCTTTGTTGCTCAGCACTTATTGATTCCAGATGCTCAACATTTATAACAAACTGGCTTACTCGGCATCATCTATGACTCAGCACTCAAATGTCACTCAGCACTTGTATCATGCTTGGCACCTAAAGTCATTTGGCACTTGAACTTCACTTAGCACCTGATCTTCACTCGACACCTAGAGGCTGCTCGGCACCTGAAGATCACTCAGCATCTAAAGGTTTCCCTGACTTGACTCATGTTGTGGCTTGACATACATGGTGTATCAGCTCCAATGTAGAAAGTGGTTAAGTGTGTTGGCACTCAAGTGTCAAAAACCATTTTGAGGTTAACAATCTCCCCCTTTGACATGAGTGACAAAACCACTTAACTGACCTTATGAGTGCATGTACTAATCTGCTTGGTATATACAGAGGTATTAAAACCTTAATCAAAATTTGTAATTGACAATATATATACCTCAAAAGTATTGTAACTCCCCCTAAGTTGATTGTGTCATTATCAGTGCTATCTTGGTAAACAAAATTTGATGTTGTATATTATGCTACCTTTTTAGCTTATCTCCCCCATTATGTTCTCTCCCTCTTGTCTCCCCTTTTTATCTTCTCTCCCCCTTTTTGACACTTATGTCAGAGGGTTTTAAGGGTTAAGACCATATTTCACCAAAAATGTGTTGTTTACTTCCATGATCATCCTAAGAGCTGCATCATAATTATGCAAAGCAATTTCTAATGATTTATGTTGGAGGGAAGTCTCTGTAGCAAGGTGAATAAGTCCTTCTAAAGTAAAAAGATTAGGGTCTTTCTTGAGAACAGTTTTAGCATAGACTTGTTCTTTATGGAAGATTTCCAAATGTGGGGTAATAGAAGATTGGAGTTGTCCTTGATTGTGGCCTCTTCTGTTGTTAGTATAGCTATTTCTTTTTGAGTGTGAAGCATTTGAGAAAAATGCTTCTCACTTTGAGCTGGATCTTTAGGTAGCTGCATGCTAGAAATATTCAAATTTCTTTCCAGGCTCCTTATCTTTTGGCTGGTCTCTTGTGTGAAATATGAAAAGTCACACAACTTTTTCTACAATGAGAATATATTCTCAAGTACCTTTTTGACTTTTTCTATGACCTTTGCCAATTCAATCTGAGAAAATGTTATTTCACTGGATATTTTCTCATTAACTTTTCCTTGAAATTTTCTTTCAGACCATTCCATGAGTTTTGCATTTGTCTCTAGGTCTACATTTGTCACCTGTTCAACAATATCTGATAATTGTTCCATGATATGTTTTGACTCATCTAGTGACTGAATACTGAAAGCATCCATAAATATATCTTTAATTTCATGCATTCTTTGCTTTTGTTGATACTCCTTTCTGATTATCTCTTGCCTCTTTCTTCTATTTAGTGCTTCCTACACCTTATTGATTTGATCAATGTTTATTGTTTTTGAGTCATAACTTGGTATGACTATCTCCTCATCTAGTTCAAGGTCTGCATAGTGAAGTACCCTTGCAATATTTGTAGAGCTTGATCCTGGTGCTGATATTTGTAAAGGCTTTTGTGAAGGAGTCCCCAAGGTAGGAAAATTTATCAATGTTTGTATTGCCTCCTACTCTTTAGGTTCTATTTTCTTCTCCTACTGTCTACCTTGATCAGTTATTGTAATTGTAGGAAGTGCACCTTGAGTTTGTGTTGTAGGATCAGATGTAATAGTCTGTCTTGTTTGTTTTTTTTCTTTGTCTATTGATGCACTCGGCTTCTGAAATGTGGTGTCAACTATGCCTATTGAAACAACTGTTGGCATTTGAAGTTGACCACTAGTACCTATAGAGATGATGGAAGGTGGTTCTTGTGGATTCACCTTATCTCTAATTGTGTTTTCTACTAGTTTTTGTAGTTCATCCATACTAACCAATACTGGATCTGCACATAATCTTGCTTGTTGCGTAGATTGGTCAAGGATTCTTTTGAGATCCTCTGCAGTTAATGGATTGATGTTCTGAGCAAAAGTGTCAAGAACATTCTGTACAGTTATAGTTTCTACAAGTGTGATGGGTACATGAGGAGGGCTAGAAGGTAGCATTTGTGTGTCTTGCACACTCTGATCTTGTTGCTACTTTTCCTCAGCTATTGCCATTTCAGTTTGCTTTTGTGTCTCCTCCTATGTTTCTTTCTTTTCTTCTTCCTTCTTCTCATCTTCTTGTTTCTTTTCTTCTTCCTTCTTCTCATCTTCTTGTTTCTTTTCTTCTTCCTTCTTTTCTTCTCTACCTTGCTCTACTCCTATCTTCTCTTCTCTCCTTTTTCTTCTTTCTTCTGGTGGAGTCGTAGCTTCTTCCTTGTATTCTTCTTCAAGAACATCTTCAATCTTTTTGTACAAGTTCTTCCATGATTTTGTTGTTCTTTGTACAATATCTTCCATTTTGTTTTGGAGAATGAAGAATGCCCTATATTTAGGTGTAAACCTAGTATTGTGCCCTTTTAATGCTTTCTTTATTTTCTCCTTAGTCAAATCAGGCAGTATGCTTGCTAGGGTTGTTTCTCTCATCTCCTTCTCCATTCTTAAATAGAAATGCCATCTGTCTTCTACAATTTTTGACACTTCATCTAGAAATTGTCCATCTAGTTCAAGAGGGGTGTACTTGAACTGTGCCATCATTCCATACACTGATTCTTCTATTCTATTTTGTTCATCTTTAGTGAACTTATTGAAGTCAACTTTATTTATGTTGCCTAAATCTCCACTTCCAATCTTTTTGCATAATGTATCAACTGAAGAATGGCTTACCTTTTCAGATTGATCTTCTTCATCAATATCAGGTTGAGCTACATATCTTCTTCTTTTCCTAGGCTCTTTTTGTGTCTTCTTGATTGGTTTCTTCTTTGTAGCTTCCTCTTTAGCTTTTTGAGTAGAGGCCTTTGTTGCAACTCTGGTTGTTGGCTTTTGGGGTGATGGCATGGCAGCTTTCTTTGGTTTGGGTTGAGCTAGAGGCTAATCTTTTGCATTTCTCTTCTTTGGCTTGGCTTGGATTGGTGCTTCCTTGGCTTCTTCTTCCTCAACACCTTCCTCCTTGTCTTCACCTAAGCCTTGTGTTAATTCTATTGGTCCTTGCTCTTGTTCATCTTCTTCATCATCATTGACATCATCATCATCTTCAGCTTCAGCCTCTACCCCTTCACCAAATCTCTTCTTAATTTTCTTCATTAGTTTATCTTTCTTTTTCAATGTGGAGGTGGTTTTTAATTCCATATTTATCCTTGACCTTACCACATCATAAGTGCCAAAGTGTGGGGCACTCTTATCTATCTCTTCTGCCAATAATGTAGTTATTGTTGCGGATGCTTCATCAATGTTAATTTCATAGCCAAATGGCCTTAGCCATCTCACCCTTGGAGTTTTTGCTTGGATATAGGTGAAGTAAATATCAACTAAGAAGCATACATCATTAATATGTTTTTCTACTAGGGAATTTGGTATCCTCACTCTTTGCTTCATGGATTTCTTGAAATCCTCAAAATAACTTGTCATTAGGGTATCAAAATTGTCTCCCATTTGTTCTTTATATTCATTTATTTGGGATATGATGGTCTTATCACTTCTCCATGTAACTTTTCCAAAAGAAGGAAATTCGTTCTGAACATAAAAGAATATACAAACCAAAATTGCTCCAAATTTACATTGGGCACCCTTTGACCTTCTTACTGCTATTAGGTTTTCATTTATCTATTGTAGTTGCAGTTCAGCAAGATCATAAGTATGATCCTTTTCACCAATTTATAACCTACATCTACTGCTATACATGGCACACTGTTGATTCTATTGGATTGGTAGAATTTGTGGGCAATAACTCTAACAACAAACTCAACTAGAGGATTCTGAATGGTATGAATAGCCATTCCTCTCTTGTTCCACTAAGCACCTGTATTCTTTTCAATGACCTCCTTGGATTCACTTCTCAAGGTCTCATGCTGATCTAGGGTAGGATATCCAATTACTCTATGAATTATTATTTTTGTTAGTTTGACAAGGACATCTTCTAACCATAGACTACCATCATGAATTCTGATTAATACAAGTTTGATCCACTCTGTCTTGAATATGGTGGGAAAACTCAAAACTTGTGTCAAACCCTTCCTTTCAACAATTTTGTATTCATCTTTTAATACTCCATCGACACACAGTTTCGTAAAGGCTTCTCTAATTTCCATGTCTCCTAGGGCTCCTATCTTACAATTGTAGCATCTTCTCACATCTTGAACCATGACAACATTTGCGGGTATGCAAGAAAGGGCTCCGGCTAGGTTATTTTTGTATGCCACTTTAGGAATAGGGCAAAAATCAAGCTGCCTAACCTCATTAGACACTAGTTGGACTTCAAAAGATTCTTTTTCTAGGATTTTCCTCAAACTTGAAGCCATTTATGTAAACTAGGGTTTCCTTTACACAGAAATATGAAACTGTGTAGCTCAGCACAAATAAAAATACCTCAAGATTGATGAAAATGTGTTGTAGGAGGTTGCAATATTCTTGGAATGCTGGATTCTCTATTGTGAGGTCACTTTGCGCTCTTTTATCTCCTTTGCTTCTTGATCGTGATGAGGAAAAATGATTGAAATCGTGATAATATACCCTATTTCCATCACATTAAATGCTCAACTACAAACTTGGCTTATGAAGGATTTTGACATCACTCAACTTGCACTACATTTTTATTTTACTCTGCTTCCATAAGAGTTACCCAACTCGGCATTTGTAATCAACTCGGTCGCTGTTAGGAACTCGACTTCCACTACAATTTTACTCGGCATCCAAAGATAGCTTGTCATCAATATTTTGAATTGTATCTTGGCATCTTGTTCCATGCAGATTTATACTTGCATTTATTTTTCATGGTTTAGGGTTGATGTATGATACTTCCTTGTATGTATCAACCGTATAGACTCATCTGAAGATTAATTGGATGAGAAATGATCACTTGACCTTATGGGTGAAGTGACCCTTTCATTGGATGTGCTTGATTCATTCCTTTTCTTCCATGTCTTCTTCATATTTGTTCTGATGTGTTCTACATCAATCTTTTCTTTTCCCTTGTTTGATTCAATTTTTGGTGCTTTTGACCTTGTAGGACAGTTTCTGCTGATGTGACCAATTTTTAGGCAACTGAAACATGTGGTTTGGCTTAGCCACCTACTATAATTCCCTCTGAAATGTGTTTTTATGCAATTCTAGGGTATATGTCCATATTCTTGGCAATAATGACAGCTATACCTAGTGTTGTAATCCCAATGTTACTGACTTTCATTTCCTTTTGTTTTTGTTTCTTGATTTGATGTCCACATAGGCTTTGATCTGCATTCAAATGCTCTGTGTCCAAACTTCTTACAATTATGACAATGTCCATCAAACCTTTGTGTCCTTGTAACTCTGGATCTGCAATCTTGTGTCATATGTCCTTGCATGTTGCACTTGTGACAGTAACTTTTTTTTTTTGGTGTGTTTGTCTGATTGATTCTTCTACTCCTGCAAATATTAGTAGTATACCCCCTTTTATTACAGTAATGAAAAGTAGGTTTAGAATCCTTACCTTTGTCACTTCTTTGTTCAATGCTCTTTGATGATTCTCCAATTTTAGTGCTATTGTATCCAAGTCCTGATGTATCATGGCTGATCTTGGAAATTTCATCAATTGTTTAAAGTACTTGATGGCTTCACTTGATTTGTTGAGATTCTCTGCTACCTCTTTTTCTCTATTCAGTTCATACTATAGTTGTTCATTCTGCATCTTCAAAGTAGAGATCTCAATATCTTTTATGTTGAGTTCATTATTTGGGCAAGTGTATCCATCTGCATGTTTGAGATTCTTGATAATTCAGTACATTTTTCTTCAATTCTGTTTGCAAGATTTCTTTTGTCATCTTCCATCATGACTTTATCCTCAACTGCTCTTTTCTTTTGTTTAGTGATTTCACATAACATTATGGCCTAAGATTCATGTTCCATCTTGAGAGATCTTATCTCATCTGCTTGAAATTTGTTTTTCTCCATCAGTTCTTCTATTGCTGCATCAAACTTTTTTGTGTCTTTATTGGTACACAGTTTTGTGGTATCAATCTCCTTGTAGTTTATATCATTTTCAGCTATGGCTATATCCTTCCTTCTTTTTAAGGATTTTCTCAATTCCTCCCTTTCTTCCTCTACTTTGTGTAGAGCCAGTTGCACATCAATCACTTGATTGTCAATAATCTTCCCAAGTTTGAAGACTTCCATCTTTAGATCTTTTCCTCCAAGCTATTAGGCTTCCTTCTTATGATAATTCAATGCTCTAATACCAATTGTTAGAATATTCAAATAGGAATAATGCTTCTGAGAGGGGAGGGGTGAATTAGAAGTACTGTACCTTTACCATTAAAACTTTTAACTGAAAGTAGATTGCATCCATAAACACATCAAACAATTATGAGAAACACATATGCATCACCACATAACTCTTAAGATTTTGGTAACCCAAAAACCCTCCAGGAATAAGAAGGTAAAACTGGGGTGGGGATGATACCCACAAAAATTACTGCAGCAATAAGGTTTAACCACTTCTGATGGTCTGCCCTGTTAAAGGCCTGCCCTATTAAAGGCTTTACACTGTATCAATAGTGACCTGATTAAAGGATTTCAAATACTTTACATGAAGTGTTACCCTGTTAAAGGATTTAATCACCTATTTATAAGATCTATAAAATAGCTGCTAAGCTAACCTATCACCATAGGGTTTTCTTTCTAATACAATTGTTGGAGAGTATTAGGTATAATAAACTTGATAGCTTACAATCCTTCAATTGCTAAATACAAGCACTTGATCTACTTTCTCTGATCTTGATCCTCTGTGATCTGATACTCTTTACTCTAAGAACTAGTTATCTTTACACACCCTCATCCATCCACACACATACAATGGGATTTAGTCTTCCTTATAAAGACACTCAAAGACTTAGGGTTAGGTATGGATCTACGATCCATATTGAATCTTTGTTTCCCGCTCATTCCTTGCACATTTACAATTGGTTGCATTCCTTCTCCATTTTTCTTATTGGTTGCATGTAGATTGCATAGGAAGAACAAAAGATTTGTTCTTATCTTTTTAATCCTTCGAGATTCGTCAAATGTCAGCTGTGAAAATGGTTTACATCTGAATTTGTAATGTTACAAACTTATATGTGCATTTTGTGTTGCTCGGCACTTACTGATTCTAGATGCTCAACATATATAACAAACTAGCTTACTCGGCATCATCTATGACTTGGTACTCAAATGTCACTCGGCACTTGTATCATGCTTGGCACCTAAAGTCATTCAGCACTTGAACTTTAGTCGGCACCTGATCTTCACTTAACACCTAGAGGCTGCTCAGCACCTGAAGATCACTCGGCATCTGAAGGCTTCCCTAACTCGGCTCGTGTTGTGGCTCAACATACATGGTGTACTCGGCTCCAATGTAGAAAGTGGTTAAGTGTGTTGGCACTCAAGTATCAAAAACCATTTTTAGGTTAACAAGTGCAAGTCTACAAAGAGATGGGTGTCAAGGTTATAGATTCATTACTAGACTCAGGAATGGGCCCATCTTCAATCTTCAAAAGATTGAATATGAGCCCATTCCCAACTGTGGTAATGAATCTCAAAGATCCTTCAGCCTTAGCATATCATGTCCTTTGGGCGATCTTTTTGAAGCTGCTTCAACATTGTATCCTTCAGACTTTAGTTTATACCTACCAACAACAAGACTACTTTGCGTCATTAGAATCATGAATAAGGAATGCAGAGGTAAGCTTTTCTGGGTTTTTGCTGAGAAAATATTGATATTAAAGTAGTGGGGCTTCTTGGCATTTTATGCAAATTTTTTTGGTGTAATTTAAGATTTGAAAAAAACTATTGAAATTTTTCCTGTCCTTCCTATTCTATGCAAATTAAATATGAGATTCATTGTTACGTGACTCCTCTACAATTTTCAATAATTGTTGGGATACTAAGAGCATATCATCTTGGAATGTTGGTATCATGGTTGTTTAACAAGGTTACATTTAATGTTAAGTACTTAGTAGAACATAATTCCATATCTCTTATAATCTTGTTAGGTGGCTAAAGGCTTCTTTTTTTTAGTGCAGGATTACACACAATACATTCCCCTATTAGTTTATGAATTAGAATCATGGTTTCGGACACCCTCAATTTATGTGTTTGATCATTCTACTATTGGTATGATTGTGAATGCTTTTCTGGAGATAAGTTTTACTCAATAAATTGTGAAGCACATGGAATCTTCTATGATTAATCCAAACAAATACATATGCCCCTTTATAAGTTAATTGTTTGTTTGAGTATATATAATATACTTCTTGATAGTTTCTTTGGTTGATGTGCAGCATCAAGACTTGGGTTCTGGTATTTCTTCTGTAGTCGTAATGAAGGATCGTATATTACTTGCAGCTTGTGGAGTAGATGAGATTCTTCCTCAGAGTCCTAAATTTCTAGCTGATATCTTCACTTCATGTCTCACAACACCTATTAAAATTGCATTGTGATGGTATTATCTTATTCTCATACCTCTAATCATCTCAGTATTTTTACACATGATTGGGAAACTGCAATTTGTGATTTGCTAATAGCTAGCTCCTTTGTTGGGTACAACAACTGGACATATTAGGGAGTGAATTAATAGCATGGTTTCTTGTACAAAATCAATTTAATATAGAGTTTTGGTAATGATTGTTGATCTATCTTGTATCTTAAATTATTCTCATTTCCCTCAAATATGTGTCACAATGGATATAGTGTTTACATGTATCATAATATTGAAACGACTCTCTGAGGCAGGGAAAAGTTGTTTACTATGCACAAATAGCTCACTTCTAATGGAATGGAACTTTAAAAAATTGGGATACTAAAATTAGTGATCCTTTTATTCCCGTCACATGAAATTTTTGGTTTTTGCAATGTATGTTACTAGTTTTGGATTTTTTTTTGCTAAACATGATTACATCTTTATCTAACAAGACATAAAGAATTACCAAAATGCTTGTCACCCATCCTTGTACAATGCTAATGATTCTTAGTTGGAGTAGTTCCAAGATAAGTCACCTCTTGGGAAGTCTTGATGCTTACCCTTAGAGAATTGCCTGAATTGAAAAGTGACAAGTGGACCATTCATGCTCATGAGATGGTTTTCCATGATCTGCATTTGATGAATTATGGGTCAACAACTTTGATTCAAAAAACTATGTAGCTAAATCCTACTATGGAATAATGTAAAAATTACCTTATTTGTCAACCTGATTTGTGTGTACGATTGATGATATATTAATAAATATCAAATTAAGAGCTAAAATTCAAGCCATAGTATGCCAATTTCACACACAAAAACTTGGCCTTATTTGTCCCAGTCGAAACCTTTTTTTAAAAAGCCCACATTGGCATGTTGTGATGGTTAAATAGTGGTGTTGTTCTTTCCATTAAGATTCAAATCTTGCTTGGGTGCTAGTTTAGTTCCTTCATTTCTAGGAATTCTATGTCAATAGCAAGATCCTCCAACATGAGAAACACAATGCAGAATAAAAAGACTATTAGATGATGGATCATTTTTTTCTATTGCATTGAGTTTTGCATATTTTTTAAGAAAACACAATTCTGGTGCTGCCCATACTAAAACACTAGAAAAACCAAAAATAAAGACTAAAAGACTATGAAGCAATGAGCTAAAAGATATGTGTGAAGGAACAAGCTAAATAGATATGCCTATTCCAGTAGCTTTTAAAAATTAGTATGTAGCGAAAGTAGATTCAACTCCAAAGACAAGTCTATTTTTTCTAATTCTGGCATGCAGCTTTAGGAGAACAACAACTGAGTACCCCATATGTTCAAAACATGAAAATAAGTCTTTTTATCATATGTTTTACCTTTTGGTGGGCCCTGTCAGACATGGATTGCCTTCATACAATGTACATGATTTTTCTCAATCCTATGACTAATTATATATTCTTCATATTAGTTACTATCGATGTTTTTCAGGCACTCTATAAAATAGTTCACATGCCTTGCGTATGATATGACATTTTGCATGCATCCTGCACTCTCTCTCATCTAACTAATATGGATTATGAAGAGTGATCTAAAACCATGATGCTAAAAACACACAATCAAATCCAAAATGAACTTGCACTACAAATGGATTGTGGAAATCTAATATTGGTAAAATTGCATGCATGTCTACCAAGACAATCACAACTTTAACATATATTTTTCCTGGCAGACATGCATGCAAAATTAATAATATCAAATTTCCACAATCCATTTGTAGTGCAAGTTCATTTTGGATTTGATTGTGTGTGTTTTTTAGAATCATGGTTTTAGATCACTTTGCGTAATCCATCATCAACTAGATGAGAGACTGCAAGATGCATGCAAATGTCATATCATATGCAAGGCACGTGAACTCTTTTATAGAATACCTAAAAAAAAATTACACCTAGCTGTTGGTGGAAATTTCCACCTTCATTGATCGAAATTTCCACCAACGCCTAAATTTTTTTCTACATTTGTTGGTCAAAATTTCCACCTTCATTGGTCAAAATTTACACCAATGCCTAAAATTTTTCCTACCTTTGTTGGTTGAAATTTCCACCTTCATTTGTCAAAATTTCCACCAATGCCTAAATTTTTTTCTACCTTTGTTGGTCGAAATTTCCACCTTCATTGGTCAAAATTTCCACCAACAAGTAAATTTTTTTCTACCTTTATTCGTTGAAATTCCCACCAACTCCTAATTTTTTTCCTACCTTTGTTGGTCAAAAATTTGACCTTCATTGGTCAAAATTTCAACCAATTCCTGATTGAACTTAGACAATGGTTTTGGAAGGTTTCTGACCAATAGATTGGTCAAAATTTTGACCAACTAGTGAGTTGGTCAAAATTTTGACTAGAAAAATATCAACCAATGGGTTGGTCAAATTTGGTCAAAATTTGGTCAAAAATTGGGTCAAAAATTTGACCAATAAAGTGTAGTGCCTGCCCCTAAGTCGCATTTTAGTCTTCATTGCCAAACTCTTTTAGGCCAGTTTTATACTTGATGTTTAGTAGCATTACTTTCAGATTATTAGATGTTGTTTTACACTCAATTTATTATATGATGAGATGACTTGGTACTCTATATTTCATGCATGTATGATGATTATTCAATGTTTTCAATTATCAATGATGATTAGTTATATGGTTTATTATCACACGTGCTTTCTTATGGATACTTACCCCATACTGCATGTGTATGGTGTGCGTGTTTGTTTTCTTTATGTATGGTGTTTCTGATGTGGTTAAGGAAGGGAGTCGTAGTCACCTGCTAGTCGGGATCTACACGATGCACCACTTCCTGCCATTGTCTGTTTAGCTTAGAATATTGTGTCTGTACATGCGTGAATTTTATGCAGGTTGCAGGTACCGAGTATTGACTTCCCTGAATTGCCAGGATGAGCGTACCTTATCGCATTATCTCAATGGTAAGAGAGGGGAGATAAACTCTTAAGTCCAAATCCTAAACCCTTTAGCCAATTGTCCTAATTGATAATTAGGACAAGTATCTGAGTTAAGTACCCTCCGAATGCATCAAATGATGTTATTTCGTGATTATAACCCTTTTTGTTTGATTTAGTATGTGTTCTTCTATGATGGGTTTTCATATGTTGCTTTATGAGTCCTTGATGTATTTACTATTAATTAAGTTTAATTAAAACGATTAATTAATGATTTAATTTAATAGAAAATTATTATGATATTTTAATATTTAATTATATTTAATTAATTGAGAAATTAATTAAATAAAAAGTATTAAATTTGGAAATAAAAGTTTTAAGTATAATTTTAGAATGTGATAATATTTATTTAATTTAATAATAATATATATTTAGAGTTCATTTTTAAATAAATGCTAAATATTATTATTAATTGAATTAATAAATATTTTATCAATTAAAGTTTTTTTAAATAAATTAAAAGTGGAAAAGATATTAAATTATTAAAGGTTTCTAGATCGCATGATCTAAGCATGAGTTTAAATATAAAAGAAATTAATTAAAACGATTAATTAATGATTTAATTTAATAGTAGATTATTATGACATTTTAATATTTAATTATTTTTTTATTTAAATTGAGAAATTAATTAAATGAAAGGAATTAAATTTGGAGATAAAAGCTTTAAGTCTAAATTTAGAACGTGATAATATTTAGTTAATTTAATAATAATATATTTAGAGTTCATTTTTAAATAAATGCTAAATATTATTGTTATTTGAGTTAATAAATATTTTTATCAATTTAGTTTCTAAAATAATTTTAAAATTGAAAATATAATTATTTAATAAAAGATTCTAGTTCGCATGACTTATGCATAAGATTAAATAAAAGAAATTTATTAAAAGATAAAATAAGTGAAAATAATAATGTTACTTTAATTTCATAAAGTGCGCATGAGATTAAAAGTAATAAAGATTAAAAATAGAAGTCAAGTGGAATATTAAATAAAGTTATTTAATAATTCAACTTAATATGCATGAAAGATGAATGCAAAATAAAAGAAAAGATAATAAAGGTTAATTTGGAGTTAACTGAGTTGTGCAAAGAGTCTTCTCGGGTAAATGCACAATTAGTGCCCCGAATTGAGGAGAAATTGCTTATCACAACTTTGGGGGTTCATTTTTGGGATATACGAAGTTGGACGGGAAATTTTGGTGAGACATCTTTTGGAAGCGATTTTCAGAAGGCAAATACCAAAGAAAGATTTTGGGAAGAACGTTATTGAGAGGAGCGAATTCTCTTGCAGTTCCTGGGGATTTCATAATAGCATCAGGATCAGGTAGGGTCTTGTGTTGTTGATTATCGATTAAATATGCAATTATCCTTTCCTGTCTTCTTCGTGTCTGGGATTGGTAAATCCGAATTCTCTGTGATGAAAGTTTTAAGCTTTCAATATTGTGAATTTATTAATTGTTCGTCAATAATTTCTGTATCCATGGAGACTGGATGAATTATTAGAACCCTTGTTTTCTTGATTTAGAAATTAAGATTTATTTAGGTAAGGATTTTGAATGTAAAACTGAAAGTTCTAAGTTTTAAAAATATATATTTTCCTTGGAGGATATTGTCTTAATGAAAATTAAATCAAACTAAATTTAAAATAAACATTATTTATTTTATATAAATATATATATATATATTTATTTATTTTATATAAATATATATATATATTTATTGTTTTAATAAAATTAAATAAATCTTATTTAAAATAAAATTAATTATTTAATACTTTTATTAAAATCGAAAATGGAGATTTGTTTTATATTTTTAAAAAAAAAAATATTACGATTTAAATTTTTATAAATCATTTAAAAAAAAAAAAAAACGTTTTAAATAGAATTACTTTATTTAATATTGTTATTAGATAATTTAAAATTATTAAATTTTAAATTATATTGAAATTTTATTATTATTTATTAATAATTTTATAAATAAATAAATTATTAATAAATATAATATGATTCTTTATGTATCATTAATTAATCTTAGTTATAGTTTGACTTAATTAAGATTAATTAAATCGAATATTTGTGTAAGCAAGTTTAATATTATAACATCGATTTTAATGGAAGCTCAGATTATTATAATCAACAAGGATTATTAATAATTTAATTATTACCTTAGATTGTTTTAGGACTTTGACTTAAGATCAATTAAGGGTAATTAGGTGTTTCATTTGGAGTTAGGAACGGGTTACTTTGTAAAGGTGAACTATGGGTTCTATCTGTTTAAAACATACGTTCAACTGGAAATGGAAACCTCAATAGTATATTATCAATTAAATTGAACTATAAAACTTTTTATTTGAAAATAAACACTGAAAACTGAAACCTTATTGTTTAACTCAACTGTATATTTCAAATCAAAACCAATTGTGAGACTATGATGTTTTCTATATATTGTTTATATTTGAGTGTTATGGGGTTGGTTTAGCATTGACCAGTTTAGGTTGTCCCCAGAGGCTCGAGGTTGTGAATGTGATGTTATGATGATTTGTTCTCGATCTTTTCAAACCAACCAAGGTAATGTGATAGTATGCTCTATGATGGATGTATTTACTGTTTGTTATTGCTTTCCAATTTCCTTGTGTGAAGCTGAGGTGTATGTATTTGAGATACTTGACTTAACCATTTTCAAGTCTCGATCAGTTATATTTGATAACCATTTTTGAGTCTCGATCAGTTATACTTGGTTTGCTTTTCGGTCGCTTAAGAGGACTGAAGTGTTGGTTATGTTCTTGATGATGTCATGTTTTGACTTGACCATTTTGGAGTCTTCGATCAGTATTGTAATTTACTATTGGGATACTTTCTGGTTGCTCATTGGAGAACCATTGGATTTTGTGATTTATCATTGATGCCTTCAGTTGCTGATAGAGAACTGTCGTGATCATATGATTATTATTGGATGCTTATCTGTTGCTCATGAAGAACTGATGTAATTTTGTGGCTTATCTTTTATGATGTTTTTCAGTTGCTTGTATAGGATTGAGGTGATTTTATTATGATTCTTGATTCGTGATTTCATGAGCTTAGGGTAGGTTATCTATGTGTAGAGTTGGGAAGTGGCTTGCAATGGGGATCGGGGCCCTAAGAGGCTGCCTGGAGTAACCCATTGTAAGTTGTTTTAATAAGTGAAAACATTTACACTAAATAAGGGAAAATGAACCTAATAAGATAATTGTATGTTCTCTCCCATGCCTTGAGTGCTAGTACAGACTAGGATGGGGTAGAGAGAATGCTTGGTTATGACCTTGCACTCCATAGTATGCCTCGTCAGTACGAGAGGATACTAGTGGCCGCAGGGATCAGTAGGGACCCGAGATTCCTAAGGGATTGCTCGGGTAACTTCTACGTGACTTTTGCGATGACACTTTCCCGCTTGCATATTAGGTTTCCTACGTGTCTTGTGGTACCTCTGGGATTTAGATGTCGATCTTTTTAGGAACCCTTGAGTTAGCATACTTATAGGATTTCCTGGACTTAGAGAGTATTTATGATTATAGGTTTTGTATCCTATTTGGGACTTGAGACTATCTCCTCAGCGCGGTGGGAGTGGACCATTTAGGTTCCACGCGGTTGGGTGGTAGTGCTTTTACTCTTACCATTGAGATCCGTTCCGTGGTCACCGTGGCTGGAGTTTTTGTGATTGGGATTTACCTTCACTATGTCCTTGGATTATTATGATGGATGGTTAGATTTTATGTTAGATGTTTTATCATTATGGATGTATGGACATATCAAGTATGGTGAATAGTTTTGTATATATCTTTACTGCACTTTGTATCATGGATTCATGGAGGTTGATGTATTTCTATTATTACATATGTATATTCTTTTAAGCCTTTCATACCCTGTGACTTGTATAGTGGATGATTGAGCATTCCGAATTAATTTGCCGAGAGGCATTCGGAACAAATGTATATTATGGACATGGGACTTTCTGATTATTCTTTCATATGTATGTGATAGTTGTTAGACTTAGAATTAATTAAATTTAAACGTGACTCAACGTCTTGGGATCTTTAAGAAATGTAACTTACAATGTATGTTGTCAATGATTACATGTTATTGCTTCCGCTACTATGTGTTTGATGTGTACGTTATACTTCTTGTTAAAAAAAAAAATGTTTAGCAAACTTAGTAAAACTTTAGGTTAATTCTTTTGGATCCCTTGGCGGGGCATTACATAAAGGTCAAAAAATGAATGCAAATGTACTAGTGTAAGCACCTAACAAGTGCACATGCATGTGTTCGTATGTGGGCACACCAACAACATGAAGATCATAAATAACAAGGGTTAGATGAGAACACATCCGACCTATATCTAGGAGCACAAATTCTACACAAATCCCTATGATGCAACAAAACCAAACATCATGAATCACTCCACCAGCCTAAATATGAGAGTATGGGGTTCTACACGAATCCTAGTAATGGAACAAAATACTAAACATAATGAACTCAAACAACTGGCCTAAATCTAGGAGTATAGATTCTACACAAATCCTTGCATCCATGAAATAATGATAAGGGTTTGATCAGAAATAATAAACCAAGTACAAAATCATTCAACTAAACACATAGATGAGAGTGCAGATTAAACACAAATCCTAATGCAAACATAAAGATGCAACAATGGTTAGATTGAAATCCTACAGATAATCTAAATCCACAACCAACATCATGCCAAGAAGACCTGATAAAATCGGGTGGCACACAAATTGAGGCAAAAACCTCAAAAACCCAATATTGACAAAAATTAATGAAAGTAAACCCCATTCTACCATCAGGTGAATGAGCCACAAAAATCCAATAAAAATTAGGCTTGAACCCTATATGTAAAAATGACCAGCATAACAATGCAAAACCCCAAACCCCCATCTCAAAAAATAAGAAAATGCTCATGCCTGCCTAATTGGGTAGAGCTAGCAATAAAAAATAGAGGGGAATACTATTTCTCAACCTCTTAATAAATGACTACCAAAAATAGAAGCAAAAATAGAGCTAAAATAGTAAAACATGAGAGCCCTACCTGACAGCCAAAAGGGCAAATATAGGAATCTGAACAGTAAAATAAAAACCCTATAGAAACTACTGAAAGTCATGACAATCCAAGATGTCCCCGAGCTAGATCCAATAGGACAAACCTTCTAATGATCCCATGCTTGTAGCTCCTAAAATGAACAGAACAATATTTCCTCTTGAAGAGGATTTGGAATTCACTCTTAAATTTCTAGTTCAAAAAGTGAGTAGTCAAGAATAAAATTCCTTTTTAGATAAATATTCACTTTTTGAGTGAATAATAGATTAGGGTTATTAACCAAATCACCTAGGTAAACCCTAAATCCACCCAAACAAAAATTGGTTATTACAAGTAATTAGAATTCAACTATGACAAAGCTACCAGGAATTAAATTAAATAAGATAAAGCCCAAAATTCCCTTAAACTGAAAATCACATAATTCCTTAATAACTTTCACGATAATTGAAAACCTCTAAAATGTACAGACATGCTCATAGGTGTAATCGCATAATTCAAATGAGTTTGGATTTATTTAAATCACTGGAGATTTTAATTTTAAACAATTAAATAGGATATGTCAACCATACAAGGATGACATTGGCTAGATATGAACAACTAAATCACTAACTCCATGTGTCACTACCAGGGACATAAGTCCTACACACTAAAAAACATGATCAAGTGCAATTGCTTATAATAATAGTTAAAGTGATTAATGCATTGAATCACATTAAAATCATTTATTTAAAGAGCCCATTTTGCATAAATTACTGAGATGAACAAGATAAATATCTGTAGCACATAACCAATGAATCCAACGTGGACAATTCATTTCTAATTATTTAAGCATTTAATAATGGTTGTTTAAACAACATAAAAATTCACAAAAAAAAATACATAAGTAAACATCAATCCTAGTAACCACTGGCACAAACCTTAGTGAAACCATCTAACACATCATATCTCATAAATCAGTCATAAACATAATCAAAGCAATTGATATAGTAATATAAATCTAATCACCTCAAGGGTGTAGACTACTTATAGTCCCAATCATGATCACTTCACAAAGAAGGATCAACAAGGTTGCATCCATCAGGATGACTTACATAAATCAAATGGGAGAGGCACTACACCAATAGATGGGATTTGATTCTACCATAGGTATAATTTTCTTACAATAATTTTGTGAACATAAGCAATGGTAGGTCACCATTTCAACTTGTGTATGAAATTGGTCCAAGGACTACACTAGAACTAAGCAAGATGAACCATGGAGGCAAGTCTAATGTTGAGTTACAATACTGTGGTGAACATGTCTCGAACCCACATGAGGAAGTGTGTGAAATTTATCACCAAAATGATCATGTGGTATAAGGCTATGACTAATTAGAAGATAAGGAATAAGGACTTCCAAGTTGGGGATGAGGTTATGGTGTACTTGAGGAACTAGCAATTTCTAGTGGGCTCCTAAAACAAGCTAAAGATGAAAAAAATTGGTCCCTACAAGATTTTGAAGAAACATGATTGAAGGATTGCATATGAGGTGAAGTTTCCAAATGAATCGACATTCCCCCCATTTTTTAACATTATAAATTTAACAAAGTATTGACAAGGTGACATATCAGAGGATCGTATACTTGAGTATCCTAAAGATATTGAACAAATCCTAGATTGATGTGTGGGAAGGAGTATTAGAAACAAATAGTATGAGGAGTACCAAATGAAGTAGAAATGATGCCCCATGGAATACTCAACCTAGTTATCTAAGGTGGAAGTTGACTATTTGAGTTTTTCCTCAACCAACTTGTTAGTGAACAGATTGTCCTTTCAACAATTTTCATAAATTTACTCTATGCCCAAGGTTTAGAAATAACAAAATGTCCACAATAGCTAAGAAATCTCATATTATTTGACTTTCTCTTTAAATTTTTTGAAGGTATAGCTCCCTTATTAGGTTTGCAATGAATTTAAATTATCTTTTACACTTTTATCCGAAAGCGCTTAAGGATCTCTCGACTACTCTTAGGTAGTGAGGTAAAAATTAGTACAAAATCTTAAAGAAACATCCATTTGAATATACTTATACAGAAAATCTACTTCAGAAGAATGAATAACACCATAAACTAATATCAATCATCCAAATACCTTAACTAAAATGAACTTATAGTAAGAACAACAATCAAATATCTCAAACCAATAAAATAGAGTTCACAAAGTAACAGTGGTCTACACACTTTGAACACCAAGTTTATAAGTTGAATTCAAGATGATGTGTGTGTGTGTGTGTGTGTGTGTGTGTGTGTGTGTGTGTGTGTGTGTGTGTTAAACCTTTCACATGCACATAGTCATTCAAAAGAAAAACATCCATATACTATCCTTTGATTACTGTATAAAAGTATCTACTTATCAGAGTTTCTAGCTATCTATTTTCTAACTATCTATTGCTAACCTTAAACCAATTCAATGCCCTAGAATTTATAGTTTTTCCATACAAATATGAAAGGCCTCCATCAAAACCCAGCCATTTTAGCTAAAACAAGAAATAGTTACAAAACAAGAAAGTAGTTTAAAAATGAGCGCAAAAAAGTAACTGAAAGCAACGATTTAGTTCAAGTGTCATCTCTAGTTTTCTCCTCCTCACCAATGGTCTGACATACCAACTTCCAACTTCAGAAAGTATTCATAAACTCCTGCATCGCATGGGAGTGTGGATTCTTTAGGATCAACAATCGGGCTCTACATGCATCCTTCTTCAATTTGAATTCCTTTATCTTTAAACTCTAACGTAGCATCAGGTTCTTGTTGAGACACAACATCAATTCAATACTTGCCAACATAGTGAAGTCATTGGCACTTGGCAATTCACCATCCCTAATTCATTCCATGGCTTCATTGAAGCTCTTTGTTAGTGTCTCGGCATCCATGTTCTCATCGTCAAACTATAGGATCCCTGTAGGATTAACTACCTTCATATCCTTAAGGAGTTCTTCGTGCATTTTAGTAATTTTATTTTCTATTCCTTGTACTTCTTTAATTGTCTCCTTGTACATTGACTCCTTCCATCTCATGTTGTTCTTCATAATGAACAACATGCAAGGATCCACATTTTTCATTGGGTTCTCATTCAGGAACTTGAGGACCTCGAACCTCTCAACTTGAGCCACTTGAAAAATGACTGCTTGACATTGACCTAGCTCTATATCCCAAACTAGAACTAAAGTTTGGATCTCTCCCAAGAAATGATTCTCCCTTAGCATAAACATTAGCAAATTCTAAAATAAATTTATTACCTTCTTTTATGATGATGTCCACCCAGTCCTTCACATTTTTAGCTAACAGCTTCCCTCTTTGCATCTGCTTCATCAATTGTTGACTTCCTACTAAATTAGGATCAAAGGGCTGTGGAACTTGAACAATCAGCAATGCACCAAGGTTCATTAAGGAATTGATATATGCAGCCATTATTGTCACCATGCCTTTTAGTTCCTTTTTCTCTTTGCTCTCCTTCTAAGATTGTGTCAACATATGATCAGTAGAGAATTTAAAGAAGTGATTGTTGGTGCTTCTATTAATAGTTCCCAATTCAACCGAGGTAACTTTGAAGCCTTCATCATCAATATCTTTGGACTCCTTCTTCTACTTGTAGGTAGCTATTTTGGCGATGATTTTTCCTGTTGCTAGGTCTTTGGTAAGGTGAGCATTTGTCTTCAACTTCTTTACCTTTGAACCCCTAGTCACATATTTAGTAACAAGGTCTTTCACCAGTGTGGAAACTAGTTGCAAATTCATTTTCTTGTTGATTGTGTTAGATAGCTAGGAAGGAATAACCAAGCTCACAGAAATTGCCTAGGCATCTCTAGTAGGAGTTAGGAATCTGGGTTGATCTATCTTAGGAGCCTCAATGAATTGAACATCGTCATCCGCACCATCTGAGAAATTTAGGCTATCATTTGAATCCTACCCCTGAGTTGACATTCTCTCCTTCTAAACTTTATGTTGCTTCAAGGCTTCAGATTTAGATTGAGATCTAGTCCTTGGAGCTATAGTTTGCAAATGAAGGGGCATCTTCTTCTATTTATCCTAAGCCAATATACTACCTACAATAGGAGAAAGTGGGACATCGGATGGAGATGGTTCAAAAAAGGAAACCACTCCTAAAGAGGGTTCATTGATAATTCCTTTGCTCTTTTTCTTTAACCAGTCATCTATGAAGGTAAGTATAAATCTAGCCCTTAGATTAATATCATCTTCCTCATCTTTATTCTAGTCAAATGTCAGATACTTCAATTCACTAGGTTCATCCTAGCTAGGTTCAATTATATTTGAGCCATCTTCAACCACTCCCTCTATTTTGAACTTCACTCTGAAGGAATTAATTTGCTACAAAGTCAACCTTGAATGATCTTTTCTCAAAACTTATCCTTCATCCTTACAATCTTGTCATAGGTCTTCCAACTGTGGAGTTGTCGGTGGGTGAACTTCAAGGCCCAGAATTTGGACTACATACCCTTTACTATCAACATTCCTTCTGCTATGGTAAGAGCCAAAATTGAACCCAAGCAAATTAATTCCATAATAGAAGCATTGGTCATGCTACTACAAACCAACAAACCCGTCTTGATAGGAAAAGTTGTTTCCCAATCCTCTTGCAGTAAATTATCCTTTATAATAGAGCAAAATTGCCTACATATCTCAGCCAAAACAAAATAGTCCAAAGTATACCGTGGAAATTTTGTAGGTTCTTCTTCGAATCCACCTATCCTAAAGTAAGTGAACCTAGGCAACTGTATGAAGTGACTTCCATATTGCTGAATTAATCTTTGGGATTCATGAGACAACCGAGGCATTGGCACTTCCGTCAGAGACATATAAACATTCTCCATTAATAGTTCATGAACTTTTCTAAAATCTTCTAAGACTCTATCTTTTTGTAGCAAAGGGCAATACTGAAAAACTATTATTTCTTCACTCCATACTCCATGAGGAAGAGGGGTAAGATCACAAGTATAGGAAATGCAATAAGTTAAATAGGAAGCCATATAAAAATCTTCCCAAGATTCCTTAGCTTGTTTGAGTTGAGACCTCAGTGAACTGGTAATAATATTTTCCCAATCCATCCATTCTTCACCCTTCAAGATGATTTCTATGTACCTCTACATTCATTCTTCAAAAGGAAACACGTCATTTGAACCTTTGACTCTGTGCAATAACACTACAAGGTCATCGATATGAGGTTTAAGGTGATCTTTTTTTATGACCTTGGGTAGCCTAGAACCTCTACCATACATGGTCTTAGTCCATTTTCAAGCTAGGGTATTGTGAAATTGATTTTGGGATTCTTGATAGTCGGCCTAGGCTTGAACAGGGGAAAATGCAGCAAAGGTATTCTCTTGCAAATGTAGTATAGAGGCAATAGTGTCTCTTGAAATTGAGAGTATCATGTTGCCATTTTTACTTACAATACTCTTACTTCTAACATTGTACTGATCAATACAAATTTGAAGAAGTTTAGGACTCACAAAGTTTGCGAGAAAAGCAGCGGCCTCAATTAACCCACTAGTTAGGACTTCAATACACCCATTCACCTCATTAGAATATTCAAGAAAATTTGCCTATAAATTCTCCAACTTAACCCCCTCCAAATTTGTATCACAAATGATTGGCTTTCTACATTCTAAACTTGAGACATTATCGAAGAAATGCAATATAGACCTCATTCTTAATCAAACAACAAGGCTTCGAATAGATATGCTAGAAAATACAGAGATTTTTTGAACAAAACAAGAATTTCTAAGTCCTCACTTGTATTTTGCTAAAAAATAAACTTTTTTTTTTAATCTCCCTTAACATCTTCTTCTCCACACTTTCCATTCTTTACATATCAAATAGAAAAAGAAAGTTGAGCAAGTTTTAAATGGAAAGTACTTATGTGTAGAAGTACAAACTTATTAGAAGGCATTAATGACACATCACTCCTTGTTAATGTTCACATGTTCAAAATCCTTGTTGCGTAAAATTTCCATTTAATGATTTCCTTTTTGGATATATTGGTAATGATTAGTTTTAATGTGACGTCTAATCTCTTTTCTAGCTGAAGATTTCCAACTTTCCCCATAATGAAGACTTTCCAGATTGGGAAAAGAAATGTCCTTTGATTCATTATTTTCTGACATGACCATCAATTGCCTTGCGAGATGACGACATGTCATACACTAGGATTTAATATTTCCAAAACACCTCCACCATTGAACAAATTTGAACTACTTCAAATCGAGGTTCAAAGTGGTTCAAAGCAATTCAAAAGAAAAATTCTACTAAGTTGAGGCATATCACCTACCATAAAAATTGTTAGTACAAAATGTTTGGTTCAACTGCTTTGAACTACTTTGAACCGAGGTTCAAAGTGGTTCAAAATGGTTTGAGGGAAGGGATATCGACTGGGGGCAAAAGGGACTTCAAATCATCACTTTAGGAGATGGTGAATATGTAGAGAAACAAGGGAAAGACTTCAATAAACAGTTAGGAAAAAAAATGAAGGAAAGACCTTTGAAAGATGGCAACTCAAAGAACTACTAACAGGGGCTCTAACTGGGGACTATGTATGTGGAGTACATAGAGAACTCAAAAAAATAGAAGCACAAACAAACCTAAGCTAATACAAAGGAAAACGACAGGGAAAGAAAATAGAAAACAAAACAAAAGGCTGTGTACATGACTGGGGACTTCAAAACTCAGAACTTGATTAACTTCAAGTCTTGCCCGATATAAGTAAAGGGTAGAACCATTCCATTTGGGTACTTCAGAAAAAAGGTGTTTGGGCCAACAACTTTTGAAATGATAAATGGACCCTTCCAGAGATATTCAAATTTTCCATGTGCACCCTTTGGTTCTCTCCTTTTATCCCAAAGAAACACTTCATCATTTTTGAGGAAACTGTGTGGTCTTGCTTTCCTATCAAAGATCTATTTTACCCTCATTTGATGCTCGGTATTATGATCAACTAGCTTGTTTCTTTCCTCTTCTAACTTGTGCAAGTACATTATCATTTTCTCCAGTGAATCCTTAAAGAACTAATCCTCAACAATAGTTTGCAGCTTAGCAGTAGACAACTCCAGAGGCAATGATACTTGAGCTCCAATCCCATACACCAATTCAAACAAAGCCATGTCGATAGCTCTTTTTGGAGTAATCTAGTCAGCCCATAATGCTTCATAAAGTTTCTTATGCCAATCTCGAGGATTATCAAACACCAACGTTTTGGTTATAGCTATCAAGTTCTTATTGCTGGACTCTTCCTGTCCATTCCCTTATGGGAAATAATCTAAAGAATGGGCTAGTGATATGCCATGTCCATATCATAACAGAGAGATCTCTTCAAATGAAAAGTAGGTTGCATTTTCTAAAACTATCTTTTGAGGAACCCCAAATCTGACAAAAATATGTTCCATCAGGAAATCATATACTACCTGGGAGTTGGCCTTTTTAGTTGGAATAGCCTCCACCCATTTGGTGAAATAATCTATTGCTATTAATATGTATGTATGTCTAGCACTTGATGGAGGATTTAAAGGTCCAACAAAATCGATACCCCATTGCTGAAAGGGCTCATCAATAATGACCAACCTAAGAGGTAGTGCTACTAGTTGAGGATGACCAGTAAAAAGTTGACATTTCTCATAGTTCTTTACAAATTTATAAGCATCCTTGAACATACCTGGCCAATAGAAACAATTCCTAAGGATCTTGGAAGCAGTTATTGTGGATGAGAAGTGTCGTCCACAAGCCTTCGAATGATATGCCTTTAATATTTTTTCTTGTTGCTCTGCATCCACACACCTTAAAAAGGTTCCATCAATTCCTCTCTTATATAGAACATCATTTGAAATGACATACTTAGTAGCCTTTAATTTGAGGTTTCACCATTCCTTATAGCTCATGTTCAGGGGACATTCACCATATGTTAGAAAATATGCAATATTTGAGAACCAGGGGTCCATAAGGCCAACAAACAAAATAGCAATTTTTTCTCCAACTTCATCAAGAGATGTATCCTTGCTTTTAGCCTATCATTTTTAACATAAAATTGATTTCTTACCTGCTTCACAATAAGTTCAGAATCACCCTTCACTTTTAACTGCTTCGCTCCTTTTTCTTTGGCTTCTTGTAGGCCTAGAAGCAGGGCTTCATAGTTCGCAGTGTTTTAGATTGCGGTAAAAACAAGTTTTGAAGGGGCCCTGAAACCCTTTAACAAAAATAGAAAAGATAAAGCATTAAATTCTACCAGTTTTTACAAGGACCTGAAACCTATTGAAAAAATAGCATCAAAATCAGGTTTTACAAGGACCTGAAACCACAAGCAATATCCAAAAAAACAACCCAAGTTTTACAAGGACCTAGAACCTAGTTAAATACCAAACAAAAACTAGTAAATAGGACCAAAAACATAAACCATTAACCACAACTAGCTATAAAGACCAAAAGCTGAGACAAAAACCAGAGATCAAAACCTAGTGAGAGTTGCTACTATAGCTCTTTAATCATTTAGACAACCTCTTTTCCAATCTTTGCAATATCTTGAATGCAATCAATAGCCAAAACAGTAATAGCCTCCTGAGCTTGCTTCCTAGAACTTTGTCTAGTTCTCTTGCTTGGACCCCCTGGTGATATAATCTCTTCATTTGTGCATTTTCCAAAAGTAGCAGCAATAGCGCATATACTGGAAGTCACATGTTCCATTTTATCACCACTTTCCTTAATAAGCATTATGAGGTTTTGTTCATAATCCTTGAGTTTGTATGGGATGTTTCCCACCTGCACTTCCAATTGGCTAATTTTTGCACATTTAATATCCTGGTTATGTTGCACAATATCCATTTTCTTTTTTAGACCCATTATTTCATTATATATCCATGAATCAACTTGAAGTATGGAATCGGCTTTATGCTTAGTAGAATGCAAAAAGGAAAGCAAAGTTTCCCTTTACAGAGAATCATTATTTTCCTCTTCCATAACCTCTTTTGTGGGTGAAGCAGTCTTATCTGTCTGATCCTCCTCCCATACAGTCGTAGGGTCCTCATTCTTGTCCTGATCCACAACCTCTTTGGTGGGTGAAGCAATATTAATAGTTTTTTCCTCCTCCCTCATAGTAATGGGGTCCTCTTCAGCCTTTTCCATCTCTTCTTCACCAGCTTCAATATCACTCTGATTACCCTCATCACCAGTATTACCATGTTCTGTGTTTTCTTCACTATTTTCTTCCTCATCCTCTTTCCCACTTTTTCCTTTGCTCTCTGAGTGACCTTCCAGGTTAGAACTAAAGTCTCCAACATTTGTATTTTCTTCTTCCTTTGGAGTATCATCCTCTTTCCTTTCAGAATTCTTAGACTTAGCTTTCTCTTTCACCTTGTGCTTTTGAGAATGCGAGGTTTTTTGTCTGAGAATCCTCTTTTTACCCTTGACATTTTCTTCATTCTTATTCTTTTTAGAAAGAGAATCAATAATAGAACCCTTATTTTTATCTAATGAAGGAGTGGAAACAATGGACTTTCTTTTACAGTAACCCTTAATAAGGAGGATTAAACCTTCATGTAAAATAGGACACGACTCCTTCCTATGAGCTTGCAAACTTTGAAGCAAAGAGAACCGCAAATAGAAAGGAAAAGAAAGTCTATCCTTATGTTTGAAATGATTGAGGAAGACAAAATGATATTTATGTACTCTTTTATTTCTACCATCAAGGATGAAATACTCATGGGTACAGGAGAGCACATCCCACCAAATTTCCTTTATCTACTCTAAATCGTAGAAATCTCCACTTTTTTCTAGATTTTTCTCCTCAGCATCCGTCTTAAGAAATTTTTTGAAAGTAGCATTTGAAATGTTGGTTTTTTTACTAAACTTTATGCCTTCCATGGGTAAACTCATGATCTTAGCTGAAGTCCTCTATCAATTTCATAGTAACACCATGTAAAGAGACCCTGTCCTCAGTCCAGTTTCTAAAAAAGGCCATGGTAACATGTGGTTTGAACCCATGAAGACGTTCCAAATAATTGGTCACCTTTCCCTTCTACAAAATCTTCCAAAAATCCTTCCTAGCCTTCCATTCGTTGCAATTTTTGGGTTCTTGTTTATGTGGCTCACCTCCCATTTTCAGAGAATTATAGAGAATGGCTAAGACCAAAAGTAGTTGAAAGAAAAAAGCAAACAAGTGAAACTAATATCAAATTTTCATCACATCACATAAAACCTGCTTTAGAGATTATACATGCAAATCCTTCCTTGTAATCACATAAATGTACCTCCTCGAGGAAGGAACACTAACAACCATAGGCCCACTACCAAAAATCATTAAATTTATAATCTTGGCAAATCTTTCTCACCTTCACATGAGTAGCATCATAATTAATAAGAGCTTTTAGATCAATGTGCTTGTTTAGCTCACCGATCCACATCATTTTATAACCCATTTGGATAGCATGGTTGACAACCCCTGTCAGCTACCCTATTAGCCTCACAATAAGTGTGGGATATTATGACTTTTTCGAATTTATTAATAAGAGATTTAATCTCCTTGACTATTACCTCAATCGACCAAGTAATTGATTTTTTTTTATTGAGCATGTTAATAATATTTAATGAGTCACCTACCAACCATAGTTTAGGGTAACCCAAATTAGCTACTAACTTCATAGTGTATAGAGCAACAGTAGCTTCAGTAATGTGGCTATTAGAATTACCTATGGGAACTACAATGGCATCGATTATATTGCTAGCATGATCTCTTAAGACCCCTCCACATCCTACTCTTCCCGGATTGCCCTTTGCAGCACCATCAAAGTTCCCTTTAATCCATCCATTAGGAGGATTATTCCATCTTGTAGTCAATCTTGGGTTATCAACTTTCAAATTAGGACCTTGTGATCACAAAGGATTGTCAATTTGAAAAGTATGAATAGTTTTCCTCTGAGATTTAAAATTTTCCTTGATTGCTATAACAATAATTTATCCAAGCACCCATCCTAGCAAATCTTTATTTCTAAAGATTCTATTATTTCTTTCTTTCTAGATACCCCACCAAAGATGGGGAAGAGGTATTTTCCAAAGAAGTTCAACATCAAGATCCCTAAAAGGACACTTCCAACTTTTAAAACAAAGTTCAACATTGTTTTGATGAACCCAAGTTATATTCTAGTAATTAAGAATCTTGGTCCAAACTTGTTGACTATAAGAATAGTTCAAGAACAAATGGTCTCTATCTTCAAGTCCATTTTTACATAAGGTACATCTATTTCCCACATTAATACCTCTTTTTTGCAGATTATCCTGGGTGAGGATCTTATTTTGAAGCATAATCCAGTAGAAAATGTTTATTTTAGGTATGAGACCCTCAATCTGTGCTTGAGACCAAAAAGGATGATTACCCTTCTCCCTCGAAGTAAAGAGAGTAGAAACTTTAAATTGACCACTAGGATCAGCATTCCAAATCATCTCATCCTTATAAGTAGGATAAAGATAAAAAGCATTCAAACTTAGTTGTATATTATTGAAACCTTGATCAATATCAGTCAAATTCACACAAGAATTATTATGCCAATAATGACTCACTAGAATGCCATACCTTTGCTTACATATATCAACTTGAGCAGTATTGTGAAAGTCTTCTATGAGGGGATGATCCATTAACCAAACATCTTCCCAAAATATCACCTTTTTCCCATTTCCAATTTTCTAGGAACAACCCTTTCCAACAGTATTCTTTGTCCCCTGAACTACTCCCCATATTGCAAATGGATAAAGAACATTAGGAGAAGAAAGGAAATCAGGTAAAGTTTTAACATTGAAAAGGTACTTATGTTTCCAAATAGTGCTCCATTCTTTGTCATCATGATAAGTTCTCCATCCTTGTTTAGCCAAAAGAGCTATATTCATACTTCTTATTGTTATGATTCCCAGTCCATCTTCTCTGATAGGTTTACAAACTTAGTCCCAAGAAATTAAATGCAGTCTCTTTTTTTCCTCAATACTAGTCCATAAAAAATTCCTCTAAATTTTATCAATAGTATCTACAAATTTCACTGGAATTCTAAAAAGGCTCAAAGCATAAGTTGGTATACTTTGAAGATAGACTTTGAGAAGAGTTAATTTACCTACTTGACTTAAAAGATTTCCTTTCTAGCCCGCCAACTTCTTATTGAATTTATTTATGAGGTCTTCCCAGAAGGAATCAAGGACTTTCAAACCTAAAGGTAGACGCACATAAATTGAAGGGAAAGATCCTATAGAACACCCAAGGATATTAGCAATTTTATTATGTCTAGGAATTGGGGTGTTGATAAAAAAATATAGCACTTTTATTCCAATTAACCAATTGACTCGATGCTAAAGAATACAAATTTAGAGCTTGCTTTAGGTTTCTGGCTTCATTGACTTCAAACTTACCCATAAAGATAGTATCATCAACAAACAGACCATGAGAAAAAATGAGAGGATCGGAAGAAGGCTACAAACCTTTAATAACACCTTTTTAAACCAAATCCCATATGTATCTCCCCAGACAATCAACCATAATAACAAAAAGAATGGGGGATAAAGGGTCTCCTTGTCTCAGACCTCAGGAGGGATTGAAGAAATGAGAAGAACTTCCATTGACCAAGACAGCTATAGAAGAGGTTGAAATCAATTGATAAATAGCTCCAACAACCTTATGGTCAAAACCAAAAGCATGTAAAATCTTAGAGAGGAATTCCCATTCAACTCTATCGTAAGCCTTAGCAATGTCCACTTTCATAATAAACCCCTAATTATTAGAACAGGACAAAGAATGAATATTCTCATGGGCTGAGATAACAGAATTAAGAATTTTTCTACCTAGAACAAAGCCATTTTGTTGATCAAAAATAATTGAAGGAATCACAAAAATTAATCTAGAAGTAAGCACTTTGGAAATAATCTTAGAGAAAGAATTACAAAGGCTAATTGGTCTAAACTAATCTGGAGAATCAGCTCCAATCTTCTTGGGAATTAGATAGAGGAATGTGGAATTTATTTCCTTTAGCATTTGTTTTACTCTATAAAATTCCTTCACAGCATCACAAAAATCTTTTCCAACGATTTTCCATAATTTATGGAAGAAAAACATGGGAAAACCGTCTAGACTAGGTGCTTTGTCTCATCCTAGAGAACAAACAGCTTTGAAAATTTCTTCATCTTTGGGGATAGAGCTTAACAATTTATTATGTTCCTTCGAAACCAAAGGTGGAATCACTCTAAGAAAATTAGCCTAGTGATCCAGATTAATATTGGGATCAACAGTCATTAAAGAAGAGAAAAAGGCAACCATTTCTTCCATAATGTCATTATCCTTAGTAATCTTTAGATCCACCTTTTTTAGATGTGAAATGTGAGTTTTAGCTCTGTGCTTGAGGGTAGAGAGATGAAAGAATATGGTATTTTTGTCACCTTCATTCAACCATATCAATCTTGATCTTTTTCTCTTGTAGATTTCTTCTTTAGTAATGATGTCATGATATTGGACCAACTTTTCATTTTCTTCTGTAATAAGGTCAGGAGTGTATCCTTCCTTCTAAATTTTATCCTATATTTTTTGGATATCTTCCTTGATATCAGAGTTATTCTCAAAAATATTACCAAAACAAATTTTGTTCCATATTTTAACTTCTTTTTTAACATCTTTGAGCTTAGAAGCTACTCTATAGAGAGTAGTACCTTCAATGTCTATATTCCATCATTCAGCCAGTTTCCTTTCAAACTATGGATGCTGCATCCACATCTTTTCAAATCTAAAAGGAAATTTTTTCTTGAAATTTATCTTTGCAGCAGTAAAGATCAAAGGAAAGTGATCTAACCTAATCTTCTAACAAGCTTCCAACTTACAAATAAAATCTTTTGTCCAGTCAGGAGAGATAAGAGCATGGTCAAGACAAGCCTGAATACATTTATTAACTCTCTTATTACTCCAAGTAAACTAGATTCCATGGAGATCCATATCCATTAAACCCTCCTTGTTAATGAAATCCATAAGATCCAGTCTACCTTCCAATTGACTCACATTTCCTCCCTTTTTCTCATGGTCATAGAGAGGCACATTAAAATCACCCATAATGATCCATCGACCAAAATAATCCTTACTTCTTATATTGGAGAGAGTATCCCAGACCTTTTTCCTAAGGTTCTTATTGTTGGGAGCATATATGTTGACAATATACCAATCTTCCTTTATGCTAGTAATTTTGGCTGCCATTTGATATTTACTAGCATTCAAAATGGTTCTTGAATAACAATTTTTCTTCCATAACATCAGAGTTTCCCCTAAAGCACTTTCTGAACTACTAGCATTTATTGAGTAATTTTTAAAGGATTTAATCTATTCAACTTTCTCTTTATTCATCTTTGTTTCTTGCAACAAAAGAAAATTTGGCTTATGCTCTCTAACAAAATTCATAACAACATCAAGTTTATGGATGCTATTCAACCCCCTAATATTCCAAATTATAATTTTCATTACTATTTTTTAGAAGTAAAGTCCAGAATAGTTTCTTGTCTACCATTAGCAATATTCTGCATACTCTCTAATTCTCTAGTTTTCCTAGAGGATCTTCTTCCAGGTTTATCTGGGATACCAACATCTGGTTTCACCTTAGTTTTTTGATCCACTCTACTTCCAATTTTTTCTAGGGTACAATCATTTGGTTTCACCTTAACTTGCTGATCCACTTTACTACTTCTTGCCTCTACCCCCTTAGAAACAGCATTAATATTTTTTTCAGCCTTTTTCCTTTGATTTGGTTTATGCTTTAAGTCTTTTCCTTCCTCCTTTGAAACTTCTAGGACAAGATCATTCCTAAAAGGAACAATATCTTTACACTTAGTAATATCTATCTCCTCTACAAGAACTCCAAAGTCAACCAGGATTTCCCCTTCCTCAAGAATCTCCTTCTAATCTAGATCTCCCCATTGATCTTCCATCCTTTGATAAATAACAATTTGTTTTGTTAAATCTGCTAAGTCTTCTATATTTTGTTTTGGCCTCATATATTGAACCATAGATCCATTGTCATCTTTTTTAGTATTCTCTTTCTCTTTCTCAGGTTGTAGGATAGGTTTATTCCCCAGAGATCTATTCCTTTCCTTTTGACTATTCTCAAAATCTTTATCAATCACTTCATCTTGAGCTTTTGAATCCATGATCTCCATGTTCTCTTTCAAGTGAGAAACTTTAGGTTTCCACACTTTCTTCTGAACTTTAGCCTTCTTCACTTCCTTTTCAGTACTTGAATGATTCTTACTTTTATTGGAACAATTTTTAACCAAATGACCCTATTTTTTATAGGCATAGCAGGAATTTGGAAGATCTTCAAAAATAATTTCTTGTGTTTTCTTTTCGAGCTTAGAAATTAATTCCACCTTTTTTGGAAGATGATTTAGATCGACCACCTTAACATAGAGTCTGGCACTATGAAGTTTGGTTCTAGCTACCGTAGCATTATCCCAAGCCACCAGTTCACCAAATGAACTAGAAATGCCTTTAAAAATATCTTCATGCAAAAATTCTAAAGGAAGGCCAGGGAGTCTAGCCCAATTTGGAGTGGTTAAGAAAAAAGTATCTGATAAATTCATATTTGGCTCCCATTTTTTAATAGTTAGAGAAATTTTTCCAAATGACCATGGACCTCCACAAAGAACCAAATTCAAATCTTCCTTACAATTGAAAATAAATGAGAAAAAGCCATTCGACATGGGAGCAATATCCACATCCCCTCAAATAACCCATTTTCATTTGAACATTTTTCCTCAAAGAATCTAAATCTAGTCTAGCCCCTAAAAATTTGCCCACTAGGGTGAAATCCATGGAAGACACAAAAAAATCGACTGAAGGATCTAGGATAAATATTTGAAACTCAACTTTCTCCTAGCAAGATTTAGCAGTCACCAATGGAAAGGAAGATTTACCATTAGGTTTTTTTCCAAAAAGTGAAGACCAAGTCCTTTGATTTGAAAACCCTACTTTTGGCCCTTAAGAATACTTTTCCTTATTGGTCTCGACAATAATGGAAGTCCAATTTGAAAGAGAAAGGGAAAATATCCCTTGTGGCTGAAATGAGGACAACACCAACACTTGAACCTAAATTCAAATAGCTTCCATTGAATTCTAGAGTCCATAGGGCTTCTTCAGAACCTACTATCTCTTCTTCTTTGCATGGTTCTTCAGGAAGAATAATATAATTTCCAAACTGACATTCCTCATATGATATCTATGTTTTGGGATTATCTGAGGGTACTACTGTATATTTATTCGTTGGCTCGGGCTCTAGCTTTATTTTCTTCTTTCCTATTGGAATATAGGCTTCTAACTAGTCCATTTTAATTTCCCCACCCATATCCTTATAGAAGGTTTTGCTAAGCAACATTCCATAGCTAGCTAGTATATTAGCTACAAAAATAGTGAGTTTCACTCTTTTCTTTGGCCAAGCATAGAGAACAGCCTATACATTCTTCACTTGATCGATTATGGACACTTGTTTTCCATCCATAGAATAACAACACCTAAAAAAATTTGTGAGCTCCAGACCAAGAGCCCTTGCAATAGGCTGGGACATAATGTTATCTAATGCTCCAAAATCAATAATGCAATTACTAAGCTTCTGGCCATTTAATAGCAATGATATATAAAATAGATTGGGCTTTTTCTCTTCTGTTTCCTTCTGAACAGAGTTAACAGTTGCCTCATGGTAAGAGGTGTTGTTGGTGCATCTTTTAGACACAAAAATAGGTTCATTAATAGCCTTTGAGTTCTTAGAAACATCATCAAAAAAATGTGCATTAGTGGTAGAACCTCCCTTTACATATTGAACTAGCTTGTCCAACTCTCTAGAATTAAGTATTAGGTACTCGGCTGGAAAAATATATATGGAAGAGGATTTGCAAAATTCAACAATATCAAAAGCTGAAGTACTAGCCATACTTTCTATTCTAGACAAGATTCTCGGTTCTATAGTTTTTGCTAAATCAACATGTATATGTTCCTTACCTTTGGAAGTTGATAAATTTAGGCTAACTCCTGGGTAAGCTTTCTGATTCCTTTGTCCTCTAGTCATCACCATGCAAGCAGGGTCTTGAAGAGTCATAAAAGCAATGCCTCCTCTCTCTGAATTAGATTCGTACTCAAGAAAATAAGCACCTAAATCACCACCTTCTACATTCTCATTTTCAGGAATTTGCTCTATTGCAAGAGCATTTTTTACTAATTGAACACAATAAAGCCAATCAAGACATTCTCATTCATCATGGTCTGAAGTCATATGAAAAGAACACATTTTTTCCTTGGGAGCTTCTTCAATTTTTAGTCTCATTTGAGGAGTAGTCAACAGGGGAGTTTTGCCAAAATTTTGAGGTTGTTGTCATCTATGAATGTCTAAATAAGGAGTCTGGTAAGGGCCATGGATTTTGTTTTGTTGTCTCTTCATCATCACTACATCATTCATCATTTTTTGTAGAACAAGATCAGTTGAATTAGAGGATGAAGTTGTTCCTAGTGTTTGAACTTCTCATTTCCATTTACCAGCATTGATAAATGCATCCTCTAACTGAATAGCCAATCTCTGGGTAGCAGCCAAATCAACACACGCATCCTTTATGAGATGAAAACTTATGTATGGATGACCAACAGTTATCAAGAATGACTTCTAGTTCTCTGCATTAGGTCTAGATGTAGCAAGGATTCTTTGAATCAATCTAGTGAACTTGGCAATGAATTCCCTCATGGGTTCGTGCATCTCTTTTTTCATCTGACTGAGTTGGAAAAATAGAGAACTTTCATTTTCAGGGGCCTTGAATCTATCTTCAAAAGCATTTTTCATATCATCCCAACTAGTGATGGAATGATGAGGTAGGTGGTTAAACCAATCTGCAATGGCATCAGTCAATGTCTACACAAACAATCTTACAACAACTTCTTGTGTGGGAACACTTATAACAGCACAAGCAGAATGAAAGGCACTTAAGTGATCATCTATTGAAATCTTGTCATCTTCACTAAACTTGGGTAAAATTTTAGTGGCTCCTTTGGGTAATGGTGTGGGATTTACACCCAAATTTAATGGCCCAATGTTTTTCCCCTATGGTTGGTTTATGACCATGTTTGGTGGTACAACTTGCAAAGGTTGAACGATTATAAAAGTGGGGACAAGAGTATTCAATGGAAGCAAAGATTGCACTAGTGATGAAAGAGGAGATCACTTCGTTGGTGAACTAGGTCTAATTTGGGATTTGATACTCTTCTTCTTGGGGTTGTTAAAATCTGGTAAGAGATTTAGATTCTTCAATGGCTCAAAATTTTCATCAAGAATCCCCTTTTCTCTCTCCCCTCTTGTGTATCTATGGGTAGCTAGCTCTAACTCCTAGTTCTAGGTTCAAGGTCTTGTAGGTGCTTGAGCAAGTCTATTCACAATTGCTTCCTCTTCAACTTTTGGTACCCCTCTCAACAATCCAGCCCTTTCTTCTTCTCTTTCCAGAACACCCAGTACTTGTTGATATTGCTAGTTACTTTTGTGCAATGCCCAAGCAGTTGAAACCAAGTCTGAGATTATGTCTTCTTGAGTATCTTCAAATTGAAGATTAGGTTGTAGTACAAGGAAGACCTCGTTATGTGGAAAAACCATTTTTATACATTGTTTTTAAAAATTTAAGTTCTTTTTCAAAGGGACTCTTCCCCAGTAGAGTTGCCAAAAAATTGTTAGTGACCAAATTGTCCTTTCAACAATTTTAATAAATTTACTCTATGCCCAAGGTTCAGAAATTACAAAATGTCCACAATAGCTGAGAAAATCTCATATTATTTGACTTTCTCTCTAATTTTTTTAAAGGTACAACTCCCTTATTAGGTTTGCAATGAATTCAAATTATCTTTTGCACTTTTACCCGAAAGTGCTTAAGGATCTCTCAACTACTCTTAGGTAGTGAGGTAAAAATTAGTTCAAAAATCTCAAAGAAACATCCATTTGAATATACTTATACAGAAAATCTACTTCAAAAGAATGAATAACACCATAAACTGATATCAATCATCCAAACACCTTAATTGAAATGAACTTATAGTAAGAACAACAATCAAATATCTCGAACCAATAAACCAGAGTTTACAAAGCAACAATGGTCTACACACTTTGAACACCAAGTTTCCAAGCTGAATTCAAGATGATATGTGTGTGTGTGTGTGTGTGTGTGTGTGTTAAACCTTATGCATGTACATAGTCATTCAAAAGCCAAACATCCATATACTATCCTTTGATTACTGTATAAAAGTATCTACTTATCAGAGTTTCTAGCTATCTATTTTCTAACTATCTATTGCTAACCTTAAACAAGTTCAATGCCCCAACATTTATAGTTTTTTCATACAAATCCAAAAGGCCTCCATCAAAACCCAACAATTTTACTTAAAACAAGAAATAGTTACAAAACAAGAAAGCAATTTAAAAATTAGCACCAAAAAGTAACTGAAAGCAATGGTTCAGTTCAAGCATCATCGCCAGTTTTCTCCTCCTCGCCAATGGTCTGATGTACTAGCTTCCAGCTTCAAAAATTATTCATAAACTCCTACATCATGTGGGAATGTGAATTCTTTGGGCTCGGCAATCACGCTCTACACACATCCTTCTGCCATTTGAATTCCTTTATCTTTAAATTGTAACATGGCATCGGGTTCTTGTTGAGACACAACATCGATTCAATACTTGCCAACATAGTGAAGTCATTGGCACTTGGAAAATCACCATCCCTAATTTGTTTGAAAGCTTCATTGAAGCTCTTTGTTAGTGTATTGGCATCCATGTTCCCATCGTCAAACTATAGGATCCCTGTAGGATTAACTACCTTCATATCCTTAGGGAGTTCTTCGTGCATTTTAGTAATTTTATTTTCTATGCCCTACACTTCTTTAATTGTCTCCTTGTACACCGAATTCATCCATCCCATGTTGTTCTTCATAATGAACAACATGCAAGGATCCACATTTTTCATTGGGTTCTCATTTAGGAACTTGAGGACCTGAACCTCTCAACTTCAACCACTTGAAACATGACTACTTGACATCAACCTAGCTCTATTTTCCAAACTAGAACTAAAGTTTGGATCTCTTCCAGCAATGATTCTCCCTTAGCATAAACATTAGAAAATTCTAAAATAAATTTATTACCATCTTTTATGATGATGTCCACCCAGTCCTTCGCGACATCAGCTAACAGCTTCCATCTTTGCATCTGCTTCATCAATTGTTGACTTCCTGCTAAATTAGGATCAAAGGGCTATGGAACTTGACCAATCAGCAATGCACCAAGGTTCATTAATGAATCAATATATGCAGCCATTGTCATCACCATGCCTTTTAGTTCCTTTTTCTCTCTACTATCCTTCTCAGATTGTGTCAACATATGATCAACAGAGAATTTAAAGAAGTGATTGTTGGTGCTTCTGTTAATAGTTCCCAATTCAACCAAGGTAACTTTGAAGCCTTCATCATCAATATCTCTAGACTCCTTCTTCTGCTTGTAGGTGGTTATTTTGGCAATGATTTTACCTATTACTGGATCTTTGGTAAGGTGAGCATCTATCTTCAACTTCTTTACCTTCGAACCCCTAGCCACATATTTAGTAATGATTTATTTCATCAGTGTGGACACTGGTTGCAAGTTCTTTTTCTTGTTGATTGTGTTAGATAGCCAGGAAGGAATAACCTGGCTCACATATATCATTAGGGCATCTCTAGTAGGAGTTAGGAATCTGAGCTGATCTACCTTAGGAGCCTCGATGAATTGAACATCACCGTCTGCACCATCTGAGAAATTAAGGCCATCATTCAAAATTGAGGTCATCATTCGAATCCTACCCCTGAGTTGACATTCTCTCCTTCTGAACTTTATGTTGCTTTGGGGCTTTGGATTTAGATTGAGATCTAGTCCTTGGAGCCGTAGTTTGAAAATGAAGGGGCATCTTCTTCTGTTTATCCGAAGCCAACATACTACCTGCAATAGGAGAAAGTGGGAAGTCAGATGGAGATGGTTCAGAAATGGAAACCACCCCTGAAGAGGGATCATTGATAATTCCTTTGCTCTTTTTCTTTAACCAATCATCTATGAAGGTAAGTTGTGAAGGTAAGTACAAATCTATCCCTTAGATTGATATCATCTTCCTCGTCTTTATTCCAATCAACTATTAGAGACTTCAATTCACTAGGTTCTTCCCAGCCAGGTTCAATTATATCTAAGCCATCTTCAACCACTTCCTCTGTTTTGAACTTCAATCTAAAGGAATTAATTTGCTGCAAAGTCAGCCTTGAATGATCTTTTCTCAAAACTTCTCCTTCATCCTTACAATATTGCCATAGGTCTTCCAACTTTGGAGTTGTCGGTGGGTGAACTTCAAGGCCAAGAATCTAGACTGCATACCCTTTATTGTCGAAGTTCCTTCTGTTATGGTAAGAGCTAAAATTGAACCCAAGCAAATTACTTCCAATAATAGAAGCGTTGGTCATGCTACTACAAACCAATGAGCCAGCTTGATAGGAAAAATTATTTCCCAATCCTCTTGTGATAAATTATCCTTTATAATAGAGAAAATTTATCTACATATCTCAGCCAGAACAAAACAATCCAAAGCATACCGTGGAAATTTTGTAGGTTCTCCTTTGAATCCACCTATCCTCAAGTAAGTGAACCTAGGGAACTATATGAAGTGACTTCCATATTGCTGAATTAATCTTTGGGCTTTAGGAGACAACTGAGGCATTGACACTTCCTTCAGAAACATATAAACATTCTCCATTAACAAATCATGAACTTTCTTGAAATCTTCCAGGACTCTATCTTTCTATAGTAGAGGGCAATACTAAAAAATTGTTATTTCTTCACTCCATACTCCATGAGGAGGAGGGGTAAGATCACAAGTATAGGAAATGCAATAAGTTAAATAAGAAGCCATATAAAAATCTTCCCAGGATTCCTTAGCACATTTAAGTTGAGACCTTAGTGAACTGGCAATAATTTTTGCCCAATCCATCCATTGTTCACCCTTCAAGATGATTTCTATGTACCTATACATCCATTCTTCAAAAAGAAATACATCGACTAAACCTTTGACTCTATGCAATAACACCACAAGGTCATGGATATGAGGTTTAAGGTGATCTTTTGTGATGACCTTTGGTAGCCTAGAACCTCTGCCATACATGGTCTCGGTCCATTTCCTAGCCAGGGTATTGCAAAATTGATTTGGGGTTTCTTGATATTCGGCCTGGGCTTGAATAGGAGAAAATGCAGCAAAGGTATTCTCTTACAAATGCAGTACAAAGGCAATAGTGTCTCTTGAAATTGAGAGTATCATGTTGCCATTTTTACTTACAATACTCTTGCTTCTAACATCGTAGTGATCAATACAAACTTGAAGAAGTTCAGGACTCACAAAGGTTGGGAGAAAAGCAAGGGCCTCAATTAATCCACTGGTTAGGACTTCCATACACCCATTCACCTCATTAGCATATTCAAGAAAATTTGCCTATAAATTCTCCAACTTAACCCCCTCCAAATTCATATCACAAATGACTGGCTTTCTACATTTGGAACTCAAGACATTACTGAAGAAATGCAATATAGACCTCATTCTTAATCAAACAACAAGGCTTCAAACAAATATGCTAGAAAATACAGAGATTTGTTGAACAAAACAAGAATTGCTAAGTTCTCACCTATATTTTGCTAAAAAATCAACAATTTTGTTTGTCTCCCTTAACAACTTCTTCTCCACACTTTCAGTTCTTCACATGACAAATAGAAAAAGAAAGCCAAGCAGGTTTTAAAGGGACAGTACTTATGTGTGGAAGTACAAGCTTATTATAAGCTCCTTGTTAACATTCACATGTTCGAAAGCATTGTTGCTTAAACTTTCCATTTAATGATTTCCTTTTTGGATATATTGGTAATGATTAGTTTTAATGCAACATCCAATCTCTTTTCTAGGTGAAGATTCCTGACTTGCCCCATAATGATGACTTTCTACATTGGGAAAAGAAATGTCCTTTGATTCATTATTTTCTGACATGACCATCAATTGTCTTGCAAGATGATGGCATTTCGTACACTGGGATTTAATAATGTGAAAACACCTCTGCCATTGAACAACCTTGAACTACTTCGAACTGAGGTTTGAAGTGGTTCAAAGTGATTCAAAAGAAAAACTCCACTAAGTTGACGCATATCACCTACCATAAAAATCATTAGTACAAAACATTTCGTTGAACTGCTTTGAACTATTCAAAGAGGTTTGAGGGAAGGGATATCAACTGGGGTGAAAGGGACTTCAAATCATCACTTCGGGAGATGGTGAATACGCGAAGTGACAAAGGAAAGACTTCAATAAATGGTTGGGAAAAAAAAAATGAAGGAAAGACCTTTGAAAGATGGTGACTCAAAGAACTACTAACACAACTGAGACATGATGGGGTCACTTCTCAAATTACCCTGAATGTCTAATGCAGGAACATCCACCAGTGTCAAGACAATCTTGCATCACCCAAAAATATGTCTAGTGATAGTTTCTAGTTCATGTTTTTGCATTTTTTTATTCCCACTTGGGAAAATTGGAGGTCCCAACTCTCAAAGTTCCACTCCTACTTTTTTGGGTCAAATATTTTTCAAATTTTAGGCTGACATATAAATATAGAAAAAATGAGCTATTCTGTAGGAGAGCCATTTATATAAAGAATTAGAGGGTGTGAGTTCAATAGAATATGATCATTTAAATTTTAAGTACTTTGAAAAAATAACCAAGTCAAAATGTTTTACTGTTTGAAAGTTCATGATGTTTTAAGTTTCTAAAGACCTCTTGAAAAATATTTATAGTCAGATTTGAGGTACTAAACAGTAGTTTCCAAAATCTGATAATATTGTAGCCCATAGGACATATAGTTGTAATATTCTTCTAACAATGAAAGAAATTCCAAATTGAAATCATTATTAATATAAATATTTAAACAATCGCAATAAAATGATTATTTAATATTTGTAATTAAATTATTGCTAAATGATTTGATACAATACTACTTATGAATTAATCATCAATAAAAAAAATCATTACAAAAGAATATGTGTGTGTGGGTGTATAACATATATAAATAGCTAAATTAAATAACACATAATAATATAATTATGATATTCATCAAAATATAATATCTTAAACTATACTAACTCCAAACTAACACCTAACCCTCCTAACTATTTAAACTAGCGATGCGACCTATAATCCTATAGGACATGGGACATACTATAAGTATGATTGCGGACAAAGGTAAAAGGGAGGGGGGAAAGAAGCACATAAGCTGGGGAAGAAGGCAAAGTAATAATTTAACAATGCATGCCATCCCAAGTGGAAGTTTAAAAAAAAAAATTTAATGGAAAGTTAAGTCTCATTTCATACCCATTGAATAACAAGGAGATAAAGACCCAAAATTATAGGGTTGACCAAAAAAAAGGGTATGTTATATAAAATATAAGTTTTTTTATTGATTATAAATGTAATTTAGTAAAGAACTTTATTAAATAGTTTATATATATATATATATATATATATATATATATATATAATTAAAAGATATTATAATTCATTTTAAGTGGTATTTAGAAATATAAATAAATTAGTTAGTATATTTTTGACAAAGTGAACTAAGAACCCATAGTGCTAGTATAAGGACATTGCTTGTCTATATAAATGGCTTCGTGCCAGTATATACTCAGGAGTTGTCTTTACATAAATGGCTAAGATGGGATTGATAAAATGTTGTAGTGCTAGTGTAGGAAGTGAGATCCTCATATAAATGGCTATCGTGTCAGTGCGAGAGATGAGTAACCTTGTATAAATGGCTAGAGGAGAACAAGATAATGGCTAGAAATAAGGATAAAATAATATATTTCTACTTTTTAGTATTAAATCCTAACATTACTTTTTCAAGTATTAGTGTCCCAATCTAACCCTAATAGCAAGGATGTCACAGTGGTGTTAGAGCATGATCTTTCCATCCTAGAGGGTGAAGATTATAAACATTTCAATCAATAAAAAGGATCAAACTATTGAATAAAATTGTTAAAGAATCTTGGAAATATGATCAAACAAATGATGAGTTCATACAAGTGATTTATTGTTAAGATGAGAGAGACAAAGTAAATTCGCTCGAGATAGGTAGATGCTAAGATAGGTAGGGACATGGGTCCCAATGCCTTGAGGAAAGAGTCCAAGATGGGTGAGGACATGGTTTTGAATGCCTTGAGGAAAGAGTCCAAGATAGGTAAGAACACAATTCCAAAATCCCTGAGGAAGAATCCAAGAAGGGTCAAACATTCAGTCCAAATACCTTGTGATAACCTACTCATAGATAGGTATCTAGCATCTTGCGACATTGAGATTTTCATCCTCTTAAGGAGGTAATATATGAAACAAAAAAGGACTTGAGATCAATATGCTAACCTATTCAATCTATTTCATTAAATGAATTGCCAAGGAAAAATATATCAAAACTATATAGATCGATCATACTATATGTGTCAATCCATCACACATCCACCCTTAATAATTTTAAGACATAAGTCAAATTATGCTTTGGGCGATCCACCAAACCTAAATATTATGAAATCCATTTAATGACCCACAATATTTCATTCTATATGATACAATCACTTAATTCTATCACTTATATTGTTTGACGTATAAATCAACTTACCTTTCAACTCAAAAATATATTATTGAAATGAAATTTGGAAATTGAAAGAGAGTTAACAAGAAATTTAAGGATTGGTCAATAATCTAACATATCAAATGAAAATTGTAATTGCTTGAGGACAAGCAATTTCAAGAGGGTAGGACTGTAATATCCCTCTAATAATGAAAGAATTTCCAAATTGAAATAATTATTGATAAAATTATTTAAATGATTGCAATAAAATGATTATTTAATATTTGTAATTAAATTATTACAAAATGATTTGATAAAATACTACTTATGAATTAATCATCAATAAAAGAATCATTGCAAAAGTATATATATATATATATATATATATATATATATATATATATATATATATATATATATACACATATATATTCATCAAAATATAATATTGTAAACTATACTAACTCCAAACTAACACCTAACCCTCCTAACTAGTTAAACTAGCGACATGACCTATGATCCTATTGGACGTGGGACACACTATAAGTATAAATGCGGACAAAGGTAAAAGGGAGGGGAAAAAGAAGTACGTAAGCTGGAGAAGATGACAAAGTAATAATTTAACAATGCATTCCATCCCAAATGGGAGTTAAAGAAAAATTTCAAGGGAAAGTTAAGTCTCATTTCATACCCACTGAATAACAAAGAGATAAAGACTAGAAATTATAGGGTTGACCAAACAAAAAGGTATGTTATATAAAATATACATTTTTTAATTGATTATAAAAGTAATTTAGTAAAGAACTTTATTAAATAGTTCATATATATATATATATATATATATATATATATATATATATATATATATATATATATATATATATATATATATATATATATATATATATATATATATATATATATATATATATATATATATATATATAATTAAAAGATATTATAATTCATTTTAAGTGGTATTTAGAAATATAAATAAATAAATAATTTAGTTTGTATATTTTTCACAAAATGAATTAAGAACTTGTTAATGAACAGATTGTCTTCCAAAAAAATACATATAAATTAACTCTAAATGCCCAAATAAGAAGACTAAATCAGAATTAATAGTTGGGTCACTTCACTATTGAAAGAGTGTAAGTGCCCTCTAACTTTATCTAGGTACAACTCCCCTTATATGATTTACAATGAATTTAAATATGGATGCTTTTAACCAAAAAATACGAAAGGTTTACAAACATCTACCCACAAACACGAAATAGATGCAAAAACTAACTGACTGAAAAGAAAAGAGCAACAAATGACACAAAGTCTATTTGCCAAAATGTTGCATTACAAAGAGAATGAAAAACCTAAGAAAGCGTAGAATTAGAGCTTTAAAGACATCTTGAAATTAAATATATTTAGAAAATCATGAAATTGAATGTGTTTAGAGAAAACTAAAAGCTACACAAAGATAACAATCAGTGGAAAGAAAATTGCCCAAACTTGAAGTTTTGATATGCAATTGTCTTCCAAGTCTCCCTTCTCTAAAAATGCAAAAGACAACAAAGATCTCATTACATGTTGAATCAAAATCACTATCTAAAAGGAAACATAAATTCCCTCTCCTGCATTATATTCAAAATCAAAATATCCCCTCTTTTTCAACACATAGTTTAGAAAAATAAACAAAAGCTCTGCTCTTTCTCCCCTAGAAGAATTGAAGAATCTAGAAAAACTCTCCCTTCCCGCTATAGCACAAAGTCTATAATCAAGAAAGAAAAAAGTGAAAAAAAAAACCCTGGCACTTTTGTCATCCCATCGTAAATAGAGCTTCTTTTTCCACTTTCAGTTCTGATAACTGTCTCTTGCTAGTTCTCTTCATCTTTTGTTTCGATAAGAATTTTATCAGTTAATTAAAAATTGACTTTTGATATTGTCTTTTCTATAGAGTTTATTAAAAACTCTCTTAAATATCTCCTTCATATCCCTTGTTTAATATACTTCGATAAAGTTTTTTTTAAGAAACCTTTTAAAAGTCTCCATATATTCTGTTCATAAGGAAGTAAGGGAATATTTGAGGGGAGAATATAATGTTTTGAATATAACATTATAAAATTCTTTTAAGTAAAACTAGCAATTGTTTGGAGACACGAGTTGCTATACACATGGCATCTGTTCAAATGACTGTTCATATTTAAATTAACAAATCCCCAATCTTGTAGAATATTTGTTAGAGAATTATCTGCACTCTGTCAAACACCCCATAGAGCACACCATGCATAATTAATTTGCCTTCTCCATTATGATCCCATTATTCTGCTTCCAACCCGAGCTCACAGTTTCTCACGAACACCATTGAGGCCTGCAAATTCATTTCAAAGCTGCTTTCACATAAGAGTCCATTGAATTTAGCATAACTCCTATTTACCACCAATGCTCAAATATTTAATTCCCCGAATGTGGAAATCCATATGGCAATGTTGTTGTGAACCCGTGACTTGACAGTGTGCTTGATGTTGCTGGTACTTATGATTAAACTTGGTCTTTTTAAGAGCCCCACCCACGGGTTGTTATTTTCATATTTCAGGTTTGAGATTTCATTTGTGAGAATGAGTGCGTTCATTCGGGTTCGAGCCTCCCCTTTGACCCCGTATGGTTGCATCACCATCTGCATTCACAAAACCCGATAGCAATTGATGGTGGTTTATATTTTAAATGTGTTGCTTTGGAAATGAATGGAGCCTTGTCGACTTGGGAGAAATTGACAAAGCTCAGGTGTAAAGCTTTCGTAGTTGATAATCATCCTCCATGCTTGTCAATTCATCATGGATACCCATGCTAAAGAAAATGCATGTGAAAGACCATTCAAAGCATCATATTTTTGCATGTGCAACATTCTGATAAACATAGATCCCAACATCCGTGATATATCATCACTATATCTCAGCTCCATTCCGCAGATCATTACACATATCATATACTCTTGCTTATTCTTAGAACCAGATAGGAAACATTTTGCATAGGCTGATGATAGCATTGGGTTGAAACTTGCGGCTTTCAATGGATATTAATTTTTTGACATGATTTGTCTTCACCCATGGTTTTCCATGCACTTCTCCATGATGAGTGTGCTCAACTATCAGCTTTATCTACAAACTTGCATTTATCATGGAGCAACATAGAAAGATAAAGGGGCACGGGTGATTTATTTGGGAGAATCATAGACAAAACAATATTATGAATCCTTTCCATGACATATCACTGAGTCATCCATTGTGCATTCAAACGGTTAGCATGCACCTTGCTTTTTGGACCAGATCTCATACCTATAGTATCCTTTGATGATTTAATGCATATGCACTTATGTTGGTTGTGCTCGGGGGTCCTCAAATTGGATGTCAGAATGTAACAATTTCTTAAAGAGCTGTTGTCATAGAAGGATAATCTTTCCATAAGCGACCTAGAATAAACCTCCAAGAGAGAATACCAACTCAAACCTTTTCAAGGATTTGAAAACACTTATCCATTGTTTCATGGGAGCCGAGTTATGAGCATTATTCATTGGAAGCAAATTTAAATGCTTGGATCCAAATTGGTGGTATATAACAAATCTAAGTTCTGGCATCTTGTATGCAATTCTATCTTTATTCAGATTTTTGCAACTACAAATTTCTTTCAAAAATCCAAGCTCAGCCTTGGTCCTCTTATTGCATTCATAATCATGGTGCTCTGTTCAGCAAGTATCATCCAACTGTTAATAATTCATCATAGAGGCTCTATCTGATTCATAAGGGAAGAGATCTAAAAATTACTGGATGTTTTTTTATTGTTAAGCAGATGCATGGTAATAATACACTGAATTTCCTATATGATAAGGCACTTTAGATGTCAAATTTCAGCATATGGAGATGTTCATGGGCTACTTCCTCATCCATAGATTCATCATGTGACTTATAATACCCTTAGTACATGACCAATTGAAATCTTCGAGCTTTTCTCAACTTGGCTGAGATATTGGTTTGATGTATCTTGCTGAGATTGAGACAATAGTAAATTCAAACTTGTGCATTTAAATCTGCATTTTGAACTAGTGATATGAATCTCTAGGCCTCGGGAGCTTGCATGTCAAGACTTGAAAGAATCTTGAACCTAAATTATGAACTTTGATTCTAAATCTCAAACTGCAATCTAACACTTTGAATTTGCAATGCAAGTCTTGAACTTTGAACCTTTGATATCTTTGAGTCACTGGACTTTCATGCTAAAACTGCAAGATGAACCAATTTGAATCACTAAACCACTTCAAACTACTTTGAACCTTAGTTCAAAGCGGTTCAAAATCATAAATCGAAAATTCTAAACTGTGTCCATATTGGGTACCAACAGGGACTCTAACTGTGGGACTATTTTTGATGCAAAAATTGAAAAACTCCAGCAATCTCTGGCAAAGACAAGTGCCTAACCCATTGGGCAAATAGAGTCAATAAGAAGAGAAAATCGAGAGATGCTTGCAGAGAGGGTGGAGGGGAGCAGGGAAAAATCAACTGACCAAAAACACCTAAACTACCAACAAGCACGAAGCTCACACATTATTCAAACTAATGCTACACACACCAAAAAGACATATTTACAAAGTATATACAAAGGTAGGAAGAGAACCTACCAAAAAATTGGAAGAAAGAAGAATTCATGTGAATCCATTTATTGGTTGGGAGAAGTAGAAGCCTTTCCACATCAGCAAACCATGTCTCAATAGAGCAACTCCATACCACTGCTTAATGATGACTCTTTCATTGCCATACTTCAAACTGAAAGTGCATATGCATATGTTGATCCAACACTCATTTCCAAACAGCCATAACTCATCATAGCATCATTCTTTGCTCGAGAATTGATCTTTAATATCCACAGGGTCAGATTCTACTTCAAGATGAAAAAAATAAAATGCTGAAAATCCACCAAGAGATGATGCATAATACCTTGAAATGTTGTCATCAAGATTCAATTCTTGCACATGGCCCTTAATGTCATGGTCAATTTGCAGCAATAGAGACACCTCATCCAACATGGGATTAACCCTTGAATATGTGTTTTATTCATCTCTTTCAAGAACCAAACTGTCATCGAAGATGTTACACATTCCATTTTTGTCCTTTTCCAAAGTGTTGTCACATGTTTCAACATTTCTCCCACAATCCAAACCAGCAAAACCATGTATAGATGAATGAAAAGAAAAATTATCAACAAATGCTTCATTCTCAATCTAATTTGAATGGATACCTGAGTCATCATTAAAGGAATGATTTGGGTTGAGTCATGATAAGAATGTGTCTATAATTTCTTCTTCCTCATTAAGAAGCATGTTCTTCAACATATCAGCCAAGTCACCACTAGATTGAAAGTCAGATTCACACATCCTTTTCTCAACAAGAACTTCAACAGGAAGACTTTCATCCAAAGACATCTCTGCCTTATCTCTATGAAGGATTAAATTTCCATCAAATGAACTAACCTGAGAAAGGTCTTCTAGCTAAAGAGATAATAAAAACACGCTTATGATTCCCTCTTCTTGATCAAGGAATGTGCCTTTCCATGTTTTAGCATGGCTATCTATAGGCTGAGTGATAATTTCAACACATCTTTCTTCAATCTAATTTTTAGCATGAGAAGAAAACTTTTCATTGCAAATTTCACCTTCAAACCTATTAGGTCTTCCCATGAGCTGATTTTGAATTTTCAAGCATGAGGAATCATTTTCATTATCCATGAAAGTATAAGATTCAATCTCAGATTGTAGGTTATTCTAAAATTTTTCACCAAGAAGACTTTTTAAAGAAAGATGACCAATATCATTTTCACCCATTTCATCAAAAGTGAAAGATTGAAATTTGGGCAGCAAGTTGTCTAATTTTTCACAAATAGGGACTTCTGAAATGAGATGATTGTCAACACTCTCAAAATTGAAACTTTCTAAAGCCAAAGAGGAGAAAGATTTAGAGGCACCTTCGTCAAAATCAACATTAACAATAAGGTTTGCTGCTGCACTATTTCCAAAGTGAAAATATTCCATAAAAGGATCTTTTCTAGCATTCATATTCAAAGAGCCAATGTTCTCACAATCTTTTGTGAGTTTTAAAGGTTCATCTTCTGACAAAGCATTACTAGAAAGCATTTCAATGGAATTCTTTAAAAAAGAATGCTCACCATGATTTTCAACTGGAAAACTTTCTACATGAGGTGAAGAAATATCTTGAGGCAAGATTTCATCATTATTGCTTACCCTTTCTCCATTGCTGTCACATATATTCTCATCTGTTGAAACTGGATCAACATGAGGCTGGAGTAACTCTAGCTGTACGTCTTGGTCATTCATGAAAAGGTGATTGAAGTACATGGGTGAAACTGAGATAATTGGAGCTTCATCATCATCCACCTCCAAATGCTTCTTCAACCGAGACACTCTCTCCTCAAGTTCTTGCAAGTCTTTCAACTTGTGAAATTTTGCACAGAGGCTTTTCCATAGCAGCCAAGACAAGTCATTATTTTCAAGGCTTATATTATTCTAAATGCCCTGAGAAATACTTTCTTTAAAGCTATCCACAAAGTCACATAACACTTTATCGTCAATTTGATGAAATTCCAGGAGAGAAGGGTCTAGCCTCGATCTTCTCATGACTTTTGTATCCAACATGGTCTTTGTATAGATTCGCCAATCTCTTGCACATAGAGATAATCATAAAACTAAGGAAGCAAATGTTAGGCACTTAAATCTTTGCTTCAGGATCCCCAGTAGAGTCACCAAAAATATGTTAGTGAATAGATTGTCTTCAAAGAAAATACATATAAATTAACTCTAAATGCCCAAATAAGAAGACTAAATCAGCACTAATAGTTGGGGCACTTCACTATTGAAAGAGTGTAAGAAGCCTCTGAATTTATCTAGGTACAACTCCCCTTATATGATTTACAATGAATTTAAATATGGATGCTTTTAACTAGAAAGTACAAAAGGTTTACAAACATCTACTCGTAAACACAAAATAGATGCAGAAACTAACTAACTGAAAAGAAAAGAGCAACAAATGACACAAAGTCTATTTGCCAAAATGATGCATTACAAAGAGAATAAAAAACCTGAGAAAGCGTAGAACATAGCTTTTAAAGACATCTTGAAATTAAATATATTCAAAAAATCATGACATTGAATGCATTTAGAGAAAACTGAAAGCTACACAAAGATAACAATCAGTGGAAAGAAAATTGCCCAAACTCAAAGTTTTGGTATGCAATTGTCTTATGAGTCTTCCTTCTCTAAAAATACAAAAGACAACAAAGATCTCATTACATGTTGCATCAAAATCAATATCTAAAAGGAAACATAAATTCCCTCTCTTGCATTACATTCAAAATCAAAATATCTCCTCTTTTTCAACACACAATTCAGAAAAATAAACAAAAGCTCTGCTCTTTCTCCCCCGGAAGAATTGAAGAATCTAGAAAAACTCTCCCTTCTCACTATAGCACAAAGTCTATAATCATGAAAGGAAAATTTGTAATCATGAAAGGAAAAGTGAAAAAAAAACCCCCCTAGCGCTTCTGTCATCCCATCATAAATAGAGCTTCTTTTTCCACTTTCAGTTTTGATAACTGTTTTTTGCTAGTTCTCTTCATCTTTTGTTTCTGTTGGTGCTCAAAATTGCAGCCCTTATTTTGAGCACTGTTGAGAAATTAAGCCCTATGAAAGCTTTTTGATACCTATGCACCCGACTGCTAGTCTAAAGCCTAAAAGGTGTTTAATGTTTCTAACACCCTATATTCAGCCTGTCTAAATGTTCCATGAAGTTAAATCATCATTCTGAGCCATTTGGCGAAGTCCTGTTTCAAGCATTTGTCAAATTTGCAATTCTGCCCTAGTGTCAAACAGCGACAGGAGGCTGTGTTTGCATTTGAATATCTTTAACCCAGAATTGTGTCATGACCCGCCACTTTGGGAGTGTCTAATATCCATACCTAAGAGCCTATGTTTTAGATTTTGAGTCGTTTCCAGTCCATTTGACTAGGTTTTGAATCTCTCAAAGTTGGAAATTTGATGTTTTCATGTTGATGCACTTTGCACCTAATTCTGGGAAGCCTTGTTTGACGTGCTGTAACTTTTGACCGGTTGACCAAAATGCCAAAATTACTTTTGCATTACATTGTAGACATTAGAGACTTCCTATGTTTCAATGTTCAAGTCTTAACGAATCCGTTTGATCAGTTTTCAAACACGATTCCAAATGGAATTTCTAAAGTTTTACTGGTGTCAGCATTTGCAGATTGATTGGAACCCCTATTCGTGATGTCATAACTCCTAATCTGTGATTGGTGAGATCGAATGGATTCTACCATTGTGTTGTCCTCCGAAAATAGTACAAGTGTGCCAGTTTTAAGAACTTGATGAATCCATCTTCACACTTTTCTAGGGTCAATCCATTTGTAAAAAATCATTGTCTTGTCTGTGTTTCTATCTGCAAAATCCAAGTAGCATACTTTGAACGTCCGCCATTCGTGTCCTGTGATTCGTCATGAACCCAAATTGCATATTCATATTCACCTCATGACATAGAATCAGTGTCCCAGTTTTTGTTTCCCCATGTGCTCATTTGCCTAGTTTTCTGAGCCAAATCCAAACCCAGTTTATGGTATTCTGACATGTTTTGGTGCAGGTAATTCTGAAGAGGCAACTTTGATGGTCAATAGCTTTTGACCTTGAATTCGTCATGAGATAAGATTCGACAGGATGTAAGTATGTGGAACAAAGAATCAATGGGTCAGATTTCAGAGCCTGGTTAAATGTTTGGATCAGTTTTTAAAGCCAGTTGATAGGCCCTATTAACAGAAAAGTGACAGTTTGTAGATAAGTGATAAAATGAGTTTTAAGTGATGATTCAACTGTCAAGTTTGTTGCAATTCAGTATGAGGTGATCAGTGGGTCAGTTTTGTGGTTCAGTTGTTTGAGTTTGAAAATTTTTTAGTTGGACCCGCCTTGGGGCTCGACCAGCCTCATCAAAGTGACAGGGGAATGTAACAGTGAGATAAAATGGGGAAGTAAACATGACTTTTAAAGTCTTGAATGAGATCAGTCATAGTCTTAAATGATCAGAGATGAGTTTTACTTCCAAGTCAAAGATTTGATGAAGTTTGTTTTGTTTTGCCTAATGTAAACCTTACTAAGACATCCTAGCATAAAATAAGCTCGACACTGTTGAACATCCTCCAGACTAATCAATCACCTAGGAAGCTTGGAGGCCATTAGTTGAAGGTGCTACATCAAGAAGAATCTCACTCTTGTAGCTGTTGAATTTCAAATGCTTATCAGCAAGGATTACTTAAAAAGAATGCTTGCAATACTGAAGGGTCATCTCAAGTTTCTGGAGGTCACCAGTTGGTAGTGCATATGGAAGAAGCTCCATTTCTTTGAAGAGAGTCTGCCAACAACAGTCACTCATAGTATGAAAGACTGCCCAGCACCAAGAAAGCAAGGGCACTCCACGCAGGCAGAGTATGACATGTTAAAGATTCAAAAGCAAGGACTCACATTTTAAAAAAGGGAACTGAGGAGCCATCCAAGTCAAGATGAGACCATGTGTAATTAAAAAGAATGTCCATGATTGCAAGACACCACACATAAAAGAGGTTACCACCAGTGAAAAAAGGCCTCATGCTAATCAAGGAGAAGCAGGGGAGCTCACGCATGAAAAAGGCACCACGAGCTTGCAAGGAACCCGCCATGTCTAAAGAGAAGTTATAGTTTTAAATGAGGAACGCGGACATAGGAATTCACATGCATTAAGACCACAGCAAGGGACTAAGGTAAAAGGAATAACCGCTTAGTGAAAAGGAGGCCTGCCTCCAAAGCAGAGGCATCAAAGTTTGAGTTTAAATCCATCAGAGAGACATGCCTATTCAAGTTGCAGGAACCTCACAAAAAAAAAAAGGGGCGGAGCTCGGTGTTAGAAAGAGCTCCACGTGAGTGAAAAGAAGCCATTGGAGCATAGGGCATATTCAAAGGCAAGGAATGTGAGGCATCTTATAGTAGGGAGGCATCCATAAAGCAGCAACCTACATTTTAAATGAGAACAAACCCACAAATTAAACAGCAGACCCCAGACAGCGCGCGCCAACAAATATAACAAGGAAACACGCAATACAACAATCCAAGAAGACCATGCCATTTCAAAAGAGCTCCTACATCTTCAAAGAAAAGCCACTCAACAGGGAAGAATAGATGAGGAACATGACTGGAGCCAGTGCTGTGTAAAAACCAGAGAAGCCGATCCCAATCACAGCCAAACCACAGAAGAGAGCATTATCAGAACAAGACAATGGCCACGCATAACTTGGAGACGCTTATTCAAGCAAAATTCGCAAGTTTTATAGAGAAAGCCGCCATTCATTGCAAGGAAAGAGCCCACGATTTTGTGGAGTTCAAGCCATGCAAGTCAAAGAAGTCGTGCCATGCCACAGAGACCCTACGTTTTAAAAGAGACTCCCAGGCCATTAAATCCCATATTGGCTGGGCAAATAAGTTTTTAACAGTTCAAATAGAAATGAACACAATAGACATTGTGAATTGAAGGTAGAGGCTTTTGAGAAGCCGCAGGTCAGAGGGTGGGGCCCATGGTCGGATTGATGACGTCAAATTTGAAGCCCTTGTAAAATTTTAAACCAGAGTACAAGCACGCTGATGTGGCACCAAAAGATGGAGGTTGCACGAGATTGTGACACGCATCTTGATCTTGCGGCCATCGTTACCTCACCATGCGAAGGTGCTCGCTAGTTATCTATAGCGAGATAGCAAGGCTAACGTGGCAACAAGTCTGGGAGATGATGATGTGGCATGATTTCCAAGGCTGATGATGAGGTGTCAGAGGATGACACTTGTCATTCTGTCGCTGTGTCGCTAATGACGTGGCAATTGTTGAGTTAGATAGCGATATAGCGAGGGTTGATATGGTGACGACACGTGGTAGGTAATGCAGAATAGGCGAGCCAATCAATGAATGACATGTATCATCAAGCCGGTCAAACCAAACTTGACCTCGGATTCAAAGGGTAGGGAAAGTTGTGAAGGCCAATGAAAAATATTTTTTAAATCATGTTATGCAAAATGGATGCCCATGAAATTTTTTCAAAACTCAGAAAGGATTTTAATATAAAGTTCTAACCTTAGAATATTTTAAATTTTCCAAAATTTAAAATCAAATGTTGCAAGTCTGAGTTTTCAAACAAAGGGGACTGTTTTTCAAACAAAGATTTTAGGCATTTTCGAGAGGCTAGATATGCCATATCATATACCCCTGGAATCGTGGAAGTCTGAATTTTTTGATTCCAAGGTTAGTTTCTACACAGGAATCCGTCTGTTCAAGCAGTATGAGGTTTTCTATTAGGTTCCTTTTCTGCATCCGTATTCAGGTATGGAGGTTCAAAATTGATTCCTAACATAATGATAACATGGGTATGGTTAAAAGATAGTAAAAATGCAGTTGGGGTCGAATTGAATTAATTTCAAATCAGTTAAAGTTTGATTCCTTTAGCATTTCATGAAGATTTCAGATATTTTGGCAAGTAAAGGGATTTCATCATTAGGCAAGGATATTTTGCAAGTTTGTTACAGATTAATGATGAAATCAAATCAGATTAGATAGGAGAAGGAAGGAGGAAGTTTTCATTTGCCAGAAGATTGAATTTCAAGTGGACACTTGTCAAGTAAAGATTAGATCCGAAAATTCTTTCTCTTCTATATTTTTCTATCTTTCATTCTTTGTGGGGGGTTCCAGTTTTTGCACTAAGAGACCATTCTTCAGCATTTCTTCTTGTATTGAACAACATTTTGAGTTTTATGCAAATAGTTCATGTCTGTTAGGTAATTTATGAAGTATTCTGTACATCTTTCATGTATTTGGTTTCAAGGAAATCAAATAAAGAGAAGCAATGGTTTCAAATTCAGTTTGAATCTTGTCTCATGTTTGTGGATCTGTAATCTTTTCTAGTTTATGATCAAAGACCATAGATTAGGTTGCATCTCATTTAGTGATGTATGTGATTGAAATACCTTGCTTATGGAACAAAGAGCCATGTAACCGCTTGGTGTTTATCACAGGGTTTACTAATTTCATGATGGGATATTCTGAGTATGAGATTCATTTTGATGCGGATATCTATTCATAAGGTGAAAGATAGATCAGGGATCTAGATGTAGTAATATGTTTGAGATTTTCAGGAGATGTATGGTTATAATTCATTTAATTGCCCAATAGATAAGGCACTGATCACATATAAGATCATTAAATTTTGTTGCTCATACCTGGGTCTTGCTGTCATCAATCTATTAAATCATTTTCATTTTATGTTGAAAGCTATTCAAAAGTTAACCCACACTTAGCTTGCTAGTTTCATGAGTTATGTTCTTAGCTATTTCATGCTTGTGATTCTTGGTTAAGTATAGAAGATTTTGGGGGTTTTTATTTGCTTTACATTAGATTCAATGAATGCTTTGACAACTGGTACCATATAAAGAATCTATAGGTCCACCCGCCTAGGTTTTGCAGAGCCTGAAGAAAAAGAAGGGTCATGCCTTATAGTTGGCCTGGTGTCTGAATGGATGTGTTGAGAATGAGAGTTAGCTGCCCCTAGATGCATCTTGTTCTCATCAGGGTAATTGGAAACGGGTAACATTTTCAAACACCAACAGTTTCAATAAGAGTTTTATCAGTTAATTAAAAATTGACTTTTGATATTGCCTTTTCTATAGAGTTTATTAAAAACTCTCTTAAATATCTCCCTCCGATCCCTTGTTTAATATACTCTAATAAAGTTTTTTTTAAGAAACCTTTTAAAAGTCTCCATATATTCTCTTCATAAGGTTCAAGTAACGGAATCTTTGAGGGGAGAATATAATGTTTTTAATAAAACATTATAAAATTCTTTTAAGTAAAACTAGCAATTGTTTGGAGACACAGGTTGCTATACACATGGCATCTGTTCAAATGACTCTTCATATTTAAATTAACAAATCCCCAATCTTGTAGAATATTTGTTAGAGAATTATCTGCACTCTGTCAAACACTCCAGAGAGCATGCCATTGCATAATTAATCTCCCTTCTCCATTATGATCCCATGATTCCGCTTCCAACTCGAGCTCACAGTTTCTCATGCACACCATTGAGGCCTACAAATTCATTTCAGAGCTGCTTTCACGTAAGAGTCCATTGAATTTAGCATAACTCCTATTTACCACCAATGCTCAAATGTTTAATTCCCTGAATGAGGAAATCCATATGGCAATGTTGTTGTGAACCCATGGCTTAATAGTGTGCTTGATTTCGTTGGTACTTATGATTAAACTTGGTCCTTTTTAGAGCCCCACCCATGGGTTGTTATTTTCATATTTTGAGTCTAAGATTTCATTTGTAAGAATGAGTGTGTTCATTTGGGCTCGAGCCTCCCCTTTGATGCCGTGTGCTTGCATCACCATCTTCATCCACAAAACCTGATAGCAATTAATGGTGGTTTATATTTTACATGTGCTACTTTGGAAATGAATGGAGTCTTGTTAGCTTTGGAGAATTTGACAAAGCTCAGGTGTAAAGATTTTGAAGTTGATAATCATCCTCCATGCCTTTCGATTCATCATGGATACCCATGCTAAAGAAAATGTACACAAAAGACCATTCAGAGCATTAGATTTTTGCATATGCAACATTCTAATAAACATATATCCCAACATCCGTGATATATCATCATTGTATTTTGGCTCCATTCCACGGATCATTACACATATAATATATTCTTGCTTATTCTTAGAACCCGATAGGGGCCTAAACTTGCGGCTTTCAATGGATATTAATTTTCTGACATGATTTGTCTTCACCCACAGTTTTCCACGCACTTCTTCATGATGGATGTGCTCAGCTTTTGGCTTTATCTACAAACCTACATTTATCACGAAGCAACATAGAAAGATAAAGGGGCATGGGTGATTTATTTGAGAGAATCATAGACAAAACAATATTATGAATCCTTTCCATGACATATCACTGAGTCATCCATTGTGTATTCAAATGGTTAGCGTGCACCTTGCTTTTTGGACCGGATTTCATACCTATAGTATCCTTTGATGATTTCTTATGCTGGTTGTGCTCGGGGGTCCTCAAATTGGATGTCAGAATGTAACAATTTCTTAAAGAGTTGTTGCCATAGAAGGATAATCTTTCCATAAGCGGCCTAGAATAAACCTGCAAGAGAGAATACCAACTCAAACCTTTTCAAGGATTTGAAAACACTTATCCATTGTTTCATGGGAGTCGAGTTATGAGCATTATTCATTGGAAGCAAATTTAAATGCTTAGATCCAAATTGGTGGTATATAACAAATCTAAGTTCTAGCATCTTGCATGTAATTCTATCTTTATTCAAAGTTTCGCGACTACAAATTTTCTTCAAAAATCGAAGCTCGACCTTGGTCCTTTTATTACATTCATAATCATGGTGCTCTGTTCAACATGTATCATCCAACTATTAAGAATTCATCATAGAGGCTCTATCTGTTTCATAAGGGAAGAGATCTAAAAATTACTGGATGTTCTTTGATTGTTAAGAAAATGTATGGTAATAATACACTGAATTTCCTATATGATAAGGCACTTTAGATGTTAAATTTCAGCATATGGAGATGTTCATGGGCTACTTCCTCATCCATAGATTCATCATGTGACTTATAATACCCTTAGTACATGCCCAATTTGAAATTTTTGAGCTTTTCTCAACTTGGCTGAGATATTGGTTTGATGTGTCTTGCTGAGATTGAGACAGTAGTAAATTCAAACTTTCACGTTTAAATTTGCATTTTGAACTAGTGATGTGAATCTTTAGGCCTCAAGAACTTGCATGTCAGGACTTGAAAGAATCTTGAACTTGAATTATGAACTTTGATTCTAAATCTCAAACTACATTCTAAATCTCAAACTACAATCTGACACTTTGAATTTGAAACACAAGTCTTGAACTTTGAACCTTTGAGATCTTTGAGTCATTGGACTTTCATGTTGAAACTACAAGATAAACCACTTCGAATCATTGAACCACTTCGAACTACTTTGAACCTTAGTTCAACGCGGTTCGAAATCATAAATCAAAAATTTTTAATTGTGTCCATATTGGGTACCAACATAACCCATAGTGCCAGTATAAGGACTTTGCTCACCTATATAAATGGCTTCATGCCAGTATAGACTTAGAAGTTGTCTTTATATAAATGGCTAAGATGGGATTGATAAAATCTTGTAGTGCCAGTGCAGGAAGTGAGATCCTCGTATAAATGGCTATTGTGCCAGTGCGAGAGATGAGTAACCCTGTACAAATGGCTAGATGAGAACACTATAATGGCTAGAAATAAGGAGAAAATAATATATTTCTACTTTTTAGTATTTAATCCTAACATTAATTTTTCAAGTATTAGTGTGCCAATCTAACCCTAATAGTGGGGACATTACAATAGTTGGGGTATGTTTAGATTGTAATGAATAAAAGATTCTCATTTTAGATGATAAAAATTTGCTTTATTGTTTTGTCATTTGTGTCTCAAGTTGTGCTCTCATTAATGTTACTGTCCAAACCCAATTATGCTAGGGAGAATTAGTCATAGGTTTTCTCTAATTTTTTTAGCATTGCGGGTGACACAAGTGGCCTTAGTACTTTTATTTTTAGTTCTATTATTAGTTGGTTTAACTTGGAATCTTATTGACCTGTGTGGTAGTTTAAAACTTACTTTAATACTTTGGTGAACTTGTGTAGCCTATGTGACTTAAGTTTTTTGCTTTATCTTGTGTCTATAGGTTTTGATAGAGAAAAGTTATAGGTGGTTGTTCCTCTGTTGTATTTTTTCTTATATATAATATTCTTTTGTTAATATGTTGTAATTGTATATGAGATAACCCCCTAGTATTGGATGTTTTTAATATCAAAAACATGTTATTATGGATGTGGTTGATAATGGTTACTCTTTGAGGATTTGACAAATCTCAGCCTTGGTTTGGTTATTTATTTAATATGTGTGTTTGTTAGCAATGCCAACCTATTATAGAAGAAAAAATTGAAATCTACTCTTGCACCAAGGGGTTTTTGGTAGTTACTTTTGACTTGATCTCTAGTTGGGATTATGTTCTTGATGTTAAAGTCAACATACTTTCTTTCTAAAGCTTTGGGTTTCTTCTAATCCTCTTCTAAAGTCAACATTGAAGCATTTGGAGTATCACATTATATGTTTAAGCATACTATGCATGCTACTAGACAACCATAGGTAGTTGGAATAACTCCCCCAACTATGTATTATTCTCATCTTGATTATCAAATGGAACTCACACTATTTTTAATCATTAGCACTGGACAAAAACTAGGATAGAGATAAATAATAGTATACAACAATAACAACATAAACATATATGCAGAGGAAAAAATGATAGATAATATAGAGGAGGAAGAGGAAGAGAGATAAAATAGTAAGATAGAGTGGTACCAACATAAGTTGTGCGTGTGTGAGAGAGAGAATTAAATATAATCATTTTTCTTAATAAAACAAACAGTCAAAATAAAATCATGGTTATAATAAAGAATTAAAATATATTATATTTTAATTAATGAAACTAAGAATTTAATTTTTATATTAAAACTCACATTTCTATAAGAAAAAATGTAATGTATGAAAATATAAAAATATTTTATAAGTAAAACTAATTGTTTAATTTTACACAATTAGAGAAGGTTTACTATTTAATGTTTTGTATTTCCAATTTTTTTCATACAATTAAGTAATTTTTAATAATGAAATAATATCTATATAATTTAATATGTACATTTGTAAATAATAAATAGATGTAATACATATAAATTTGATGTTGATGAATAAATATGATGTAATAAATAAGAAATAAAATATAACTATTTAATTTTAATACATAGTTTATAAAAACCTAATAATAATTTATATATCTTTTAGAATTGAATTATTTCTATTTCGTGTTTATTTCTTTAGTATTTTTTTGATATAAAATATGATTATTAATTTAATATTAAAATATATATTTAAGTTTTAAATGTATTTAAACTAAATGATAAATTGTTTAAATAAAAAATATTAATAATAATAAATAATATAATTTAAAAATTGTAACATTTATCAATTATACATATTACAAACACTATTATAAAATATAATTTTAAAAAAATTGTTTAATTTATTTTTCTAAAAGTAAAATAATAATAATAATTTAACTACTTTTATTAAAAAAGCAAAGTTTTTAAAAAATAGGAAATTCAAATACAAAGATATAACATATTAAAATTGTATTAAAAAGACATATATATATATATATATATATATATATATATATATATATATATATATATATATATATATATATATATATATATATATATATAATTTGGACTTATGCATTACATGAAGTTTTGGGTGAACCCACAATAATGGGTTCCACTTTAGTGGGATGAAGAAATTTGAAAAAGTTGACAAATTTTCGCATCTCTATTCACCATACGTTCGCGCGAACACCTTAGACATGTTCGCGCGAACATGTACTGCTCGTGTGTTCATGGGAACATGTCAAGGTATGTTCGAGCGAACATGCGCTAAGTACATGTTCGTGCGAACATGTAGTGAGCCAATTTTTGACGCTTAAAAACATCTTTTTCACTTTTTCAACCTCATTTTTATGGCGAGTACTGTTGATTGAGCGTTCGGGCGAACGTGTGGCTTGAGCAACTTCTGTCAACATCATCTTCTTGTTTTCGTTCTCATTTTCATTATCAGGTATGTCAAAATAATATTAATTTAATGTTTTCAACGTTTTTGAAGTATTTTTTTATATCATCAAAGTAGATTTTAATGTTTTCAATGCATTTTTCTTGTGTTTTTAAAACATATTTAAATGTTATTTACGTTTTTAATAGTTTTGAAAATATATTTGAATGTTATTTACATTTTTAATAGTTTTGAAAACATATCTAAATGTTAATTTAATATTTTTATTATTAATTTAGAAAATAGAAAAATATTATATAGAAAACATTAGAAAACATTAGAAAAAATAGTAAAAAACATATAATATAAAATTTAGGAAAAACATTAGAAAACAAGTTTAGAAAAAACATTATGAAAACATTAGAGAATTTATAATTTAATATAAAATTTAGAAAAAATTTATAAAAAAATTAGAAAATTTATAATTTAATATAAAAGTTAGAAAACAAATTTATAAAAATAGTTTAAAAAATTTTAAAAAATTTTTAAAACATTAAAAAAATTCAAAAATTTAGAAAAAAACATTTTAAAAATTAGAAATTTAGAAAAAAAAATATTGCAAAAACATTACAAAATTTAGAAAACAAATTTAGAAAAAAACATTACAAAAATATTAGAGAATTTATAATTTAATATAAAATTTTTAAAAAAATTAAAAAAATATTTTAAAATAAATTTTAAAAAATATTAGAAAAATATTAGAAAATTTATAATTTAATATAAAATTTTGAAAACAATTTTTTTTAAAAAATTGCAAAAACATTAAAAAATTTAGAATTTAATATAAAATTTAGAAAAAAAATTACAAAAACATTAGAAAATTTATAATTTAATATAAATTTTAAAAAATAAATTTAGAAAAAACATTAGAAAAACATTTTTAGAAAACAAATTTAAAAACATATTAGAAAAATATTAGAAAATTTATAGTAATATAAAATTTAGAAAATAAATTTAGAAAAACATTAGAAAAAATATTTTTAAAAAAATTAGAAAAACATTACAAAATTTTAGAAAACAAATTTAAAAAAATATTTATGTGTGTGTGTGTGTTAAATGTATATATGTCAAATTCACTTTAATGTCTTAATCTTAGAAGTTTAATTAAATGACATATCTTAAGGGTCTAGATCCTGAATTGTACATGTAAAAATATGGATTAAAATGTATAATTTTTTATTTTGAACATAGATGTACATGTATATTTGTTCATGGTTAAAAGTAGATGTATGTACATATTTTTAATAAATTCACATTTTTATATGTATAATTTGTGTATATGTTAACTATTGATCTTAATTTATCTTATAAATAAGTGCAATTAACTATATTTAATAACACGTCTTAAGAGGAGATCCTAAATTATACATAAGAATGTAGATTAAAATGTATATTTTATTTCATAAATGTACATGTAAATATGTTCATGTGGTAGATATAAATGTACATACATATGTTTTCAATATTCACGTTTAAATGTACATATGTTATTATTTTTAATGTCTTAATAATTAGAAGTATATAATTCACTATATAATTCAATGACATGTCTTAAGGGGAGATCCTAAATTATACATATATAAGAATGTAGATTAATTTGCATATCTAGGTATGAATATAACATACATGTACATCCAAACCCTAACCCTAACCTAACCAAACCCTAACCCTAACCATTATCCAAACCCTAACCCTAACCTTGATCTTAAAATTTAATTTCTAAACCCAATATTATAAATGATAATAAATACCCTAAATCATAATCTTGAACCAAATCATAAACTTCATATGCTAAGTTCCCTTATCCTAAATTCTTAACCATGGACTTTAATATTAACCTCTAAATTTAATGCTAGAAATTATTTAAGTTCGTGTAAACCTTGATAGTGTCATAAGGTCTTAAATCTTACCCTAAAATTGAGCCTAATTACACTAAAACCCTATTTGAAAACCTAATTGAAGCCTAACTTACATAAAATTAAAACAAGTTGACCCTAATCCTAAATTGTTAAAAATTACATTTGAGATACATGCACATACATTCAAACACATGTACATAAATGAAATATGACCCTTGTTTTAAATGATATATATGTAACCCAAATTGAAACCTAAACCTTGAAACATTATCATTTAAGAGTAATACAAATAATTTATTAGGTACCCTTTAATTGAATTCTCTAATAATACCCCCCAAAGTATAATAAAATCTTAGAACAACAAATTAATTCTAACCATAACCAAACTCTCAACTTTAAAGTCATCTTATACTTATATGAAAATTAATCTAGGTCTGGATGTGTTACAAATTATCTAGGTCCATGATGTGTGATGTATGTTTAATTACATGTGTATAATTTTTAATGTTAAAAATAAAAAATTATGTACAATAGGCAATTTAGCTCTTCATACATTTTTACAAATATGGCTTCACACGATGTGCTTGATGCAGCCTCTGGTGCGACACCTAATGTAGTTCCTACTGCGACACAGGTTGATGTGGTTCCTATTGTAGCACCTGATGCAATTCCCAATATGGCTCCTCATGTAGCTCGTGGTGGGGCTCATGTTGCAGCTTCTGGTGGGGCTCCTCGTGTACCTTGACATAGGGCTCATCGTGCAGCTCATGTTTCAGCTCTTGGTGGGGCTCATGTTCTAGGTCAGGCTACACCTGCAGCTCCTGCTGGAGGTCCTGCTGCACCACCTCCACGCATCGATATCGATGCATTATTTGCATTTTCAAAGCATGAGGTTGCTAGACTGCAGCACTCTATTGACCTCTAATGATGGTCTTTATAGAGACATATGTACTACAATATGCAAGAGTTTACAGGATTTGACAGCTAGGTTTAGAGGTCACCATTCATTTACTCCTGCCATATTAGCTTTCATATCTAGGGAGCTTAGGGATGAGGTTTCAGGAGATGCATCATTTGATGACGTCAAGAGGGTAGCCCCCAAAGACGTCATCTAGAGAAATCTATTTCCAGCTTATGAGGCGACGCAAGATAAGGTGAGAGGCTACAGAGTCACACGATGCAGAGACCCTATTATTGCTAGCATGATCTATCCACGATTTTTAGCTGCATATGGTCGTTATCCTAATAATGACCAAATACCCTTTTATTTTGCACAACAATTGTACGTTGAGTTAGGTATAGGGATCAATGTCAACTACTTGGATATTCTTGATTATTGCGGACAGGGGCATGGTCAGATTGCAGATCGTGACCAGTACCACAGTGTAGATTGTCTGCCACCTGCAGATCTTAGACAGTTTGTTGGATCAAGGATGCCTCCTATGATTCCTACACATGCGCCTATTGCAGATAGAGTCATCATTGCTTCCCAAAGGGAAGCAATTGACACTATTGGGCACATTGCATATACGGCGGCTAATATCACATCAGATTCTATTGGTCATTGTCTTCATAGTCGACATCCTCGTCCACTTGGTCGACCATCTTCACAGGCATCTAGTAGCACTTCAAGTGCCTCCTCTGATGATGCATATAGAGCTGCTGGGCTACCATTGCCAAGTGATATTCGTGGTCTTTCAGGACAGCAGACACATGGATATGGCAATGTATTTTTTGGAGGATATGTTGCACTTTATTAGCTATATTTCTGATACACAGAGGATTCCAGTACACGTAGTGATGGGTGTTGTTAGACAACATGAGAGCCCTGACACAATTCCACAAACACAAGCCACCAAACTAGTGACAGATGATACACCTATGCATAGCTCACAACATTCGGCACTAGACTCATGACACTCTACAGATGACTTGAGAATACGAGTTGGAGATGTCCATATCATAGCTGAGGGCCTTGATGATTTTGGTGAGTGGTTGCGAGGCCTATTTGAGATTGATACTAGTTCGACCCTGGGTATTTCGTCATACATGGACCTGTTATTTGGACCTGGAAGCACTGATTCTACACCAAATGTACCTAGCCAGTTACACAATCCACTTCACTCAGATTTACTAGCAGTTGGACATGGAGTTTCAGGCTCAGGTGCATCAGTAGATGATATGATGGAGTCTGCTGATCATCCTCCACCTATGGAGACTAAGGTACATATATAATTTATTTTTAATTTTAAATATATATGAAATTAAAAAATATGTTCATTTATTGAAAAATTTAGTTTAGATATATATGTAGATATTTAATTTAATCTTTAACTCATAATAAATCATGTAGGCACAAGTCGCTGAGCACATGGTTACACATACTGTTGGTTCAGGGCATCATATACATGAGAGAGATGATTCTATTGAGGCATCTGATAGTGCTTGAGTTTTAAATAGTTTGTTTAAAGTTGTTTAAATATTTTGAAAACTAGATATATATATGTGTGTGTGTGTGTGTGTGTGTGTGTGTGTGTGTGTGTGTGTGTGTGTGTGTGTGTGTTTTAAAGATAGAACTCTAACACATGTATGTATATATGTATATATATTTGCAGGGCTTGGTTGATGTGCCTCAGTGAGAGGATGTACAGGAGACTCGATCAGAGGGTCGTTCTATTCGTATGCGTCTTGAGGGGTACTTCTAGTGGTAGATCAGAATTATATATTTTTTGATGCATATATATTGGAGGTCCAGTTTACATGTACACGTGTATTTCAGTTCCTTGATGACATGCATGTACTTTCACTATTTATTTGATTATTGAGTATTTCAGTGTTAGATACCATCACATGTACATATATATGATTTTTTATATTTTGCTACATACATATATTTATTCGAGATTTACAGTTTGCATTTCAGATACATAGAGATATATTAGATCTGTAAATGTTTATTCTTGAGATGTGTATATGTGTACATATGTGTATTTTTTTGTGTTATAGCTATAGAACATAATCTTGAGACACGTGTGTACATGTATATCAATTATCAATTAGTAAGAAGTTAGAAAGATACGTATTTCTTAAATTATCAATAACTAATCTGCTAAAGATAAATATTAGTTTTATGTGGATAAAAATATGTTAATTAGGTAAGCCAATTCATTATTTTAGAGAAAAATTACAAAATATATAATATTAAAAAAAATAATAATTTAAACTAATTTAAACTTTAAGAGTACATGACCGTAGATGTAATAAAGTAACATTAAAATATATAATTTTTTAGTAAACTAACCTAAATGATAACTATGAACTTATAATCTTACAATTTTAAAAACACATACTTTAATTTTCACTTATGAAATTCAATCTAGTTTGAAAACAAGTTGATAAATGAATTTAAATTATTAAATTCATCCATGGTACAATTAATTTAAATTATTAAATTATATAATTTTTTAATAAACTAAATTTGATAATCAATTACTAACCTGCTAAAGATAAATATTAGTTTTATGTGGATAAAAATATGTTAATTAGGTAAGCCAATGCATTATTTTAGAGAACTTTTACAAAATATAATATTAAAAAAATATATTAATTTAAACTAATTTAAACTTTAAGAGTACATGACCATAGATGTAATAAAGTAACATTAAAATATATAGTTTTTTAATAAAGTGACCTAAATGATAACTATAAACTTATAATCTTACAATTTCAAAAACACATACTTTAATTTTCACTTATGAAATTCAATCTAGTTTGAAAACAAGTTGATAAATGAATTTAAATTATTAAATTCATCCATGGTACAATTAATTTAAATTATTAAATTATATAATTTTTTAATAAACTAAATTTGATAATTAAGAACTTATGATCGTAAAATTAAATACACATTTAATTCAAGATGAAATTCAATAGTTTGAAAAAAAAGTTGATATTTAAGAATTGTAACATAGATAATGAAATTGTGTAAGTTCAAAATTGTAACATAGATAATGAAAGTGTTGAAGTATGAAAATACATAGAGGGTATGCAAGACAAGCAAGCAATGTTTGAAGTATGTGATGCAATTCCTAATTTGTGTCCCAAGGAACATAGATAATGAAATTGTGTAAGTTCAAAATTGTAACATAGATAATGAAAGTGTTGAAGTATGAAAAATACATAGAGGGTATGCAAGACAAGCAAGCAATGTTTGAAGTATGCGATGCAATCCCTAATTTGTGTCCCAAGGAACTAATTAGTTTTGGAGTTCCTGGGAAACCTATTAGCCAGCGTTCAAAGGAAATCAATGTGTTCATGCAAGGGCCACATTTCTTCTACTATGAGAATGATGCTTTTGCATCAAAGGATATTTGGAAGACAATATCTGAACAATTTAATAGTGTTGAACCAGAGTTGGTGGACTCAATGTTCTTTTCAACTTCTAGAAGAGCAAGAGGGTATGTGAATAACCTTCCAATAGAAGAGCGATTTCAAGCAGAACCTTTCCCCCCATGACTATTTAGGAAGCACTTCCACAAATAAAAAAGTATTAGCCTTCATGGTATCAGACGAAAAAAAAAAAATTCCATAGACTCAAGACGATGTGGCACTATCCTTATTGATCAATTGAGAGTTATGATTCAGAATGCATGAGGGCAACTGCAATATAGTGCGTAGAAATATATACTTCAAAAGTGTGAAGAGTGGAATTTGGTATGGGTGGGGCCAAGTGACCTCATCCCTCTAGAGCTCCATGAGATAGAGCTTATATTAAAATTTGATAGAGATCACACTCGTGGAACTTCTTGTCTGACCGATCGCTTGTGTTGTTTGGGTAATTCATTCCAAACAGATACAGTTGCATATCATTTATCAGTCTTGAAAGCATTATATCCTGATGGTGTCAGAGTACTTTCTCTGTTTTCTGGTATTGGTGGAGCAGAAATTGCTCTTCATCGATTTGGAATACATTTAAGTTGTGTTGTATCTATTTTAAATTATGAGTTTACTCACATTGTGATGGAAGTGAGAGAAATAATGCACTCAAAAGCCTCAGCTAATAATTTTTCCTGATCAATGTGTAGGCTCATTTTTTTTGGTAAATAACTCAACGTTAATAGACTACTTGAAAAATGGAAAAGGATTTTAACCAGAATAGAATGTTCTCTACTGATTTTAAATTGTCAAATCAAAGGATTACATACTCTAACTAAGAATACTAATTCTTTTTCATTTTCAAATTAATTTTATAAAGGTTTACAATCAGAAAATACTTTTTTCTTTAACGAGAGTTCAATTTTAAGTCGTCCAACGAATTTCTTTGAACTGACTCTAAAGTGGTTTGTCGTGGAAGCTTATCGTAATAATAATGTTTCTGATCTTCTTTAACGGATGGTTTTTAATTATAACTTTTGGAGGACCTCCGTGGGCTTAGAAAGTATGTGTTTTGTTTTACAATGATACAAAATTACCATATTTATTGTTTGCAACTACTTGAATTTCCTTGGAACTTTTTAAGGTGGAGTATTATTAAATTCATCCATGGTACAATTAATTTAAATTATTAAATTATATAATTTTTTAATAAATTAATAAAAATTAAGAACTTATGATCGTATGATTAATCTAAACACATTTAATTCAAGATGAAATTCAATAGTTTGAAAAGAAGTTGATATTTAAGAATTGTAACATAGATCATAATTCAATAGTTTAAATTCATCCATAGTACAATTAATATTATAGTTTTTAAATAAACTAATGATAACTGCAACTCAAATATTCAAATTAAAAACACAATTTCACCAAAGTTGATATTCACAATTTCACATGGTAGTACAATTGAAAACACATTTCACCAAAGTTGATATTCAGATTATTATAAAATAAATCTCAAAGGTCTAATCAACCATGATGTACACTTATAACATGCAATATTTTTTCATGATCTTCACTGTCTAGTCTCCACTTGCGACGTACATGCTTAAGTTTGATTGGATGCAGACAAAGCCCTATAGCAACAACCAGGTGGTTGTATTGTAAAACTTTGTTGTCAGGTTGATAATCAAAAAAGTGTATTCCATGTTGGACTATTTTCTCTTGCTTCAAATATGTTCCCTCTATCACAACAGAACCTGTACCACAAATTTAAGTGTTTTAAAATTTGAAAGATATGAAGTTACCTAGATATAGTTATTTATTTAAATATATATGTGCATGTACATGTATATGTATAATTTGCCTATGGGGAACAACATTCCATCACTTTCTTCAGGATCATATAACTTTGTCCTCTCTGAAGTACATCACAATAAATAATAACTGACACATTTATGATTTCTAGGCTCAACAATCGTGCAAAGACATCTCTTGCATAACAAGTATACATGAATGCATGTGTACAATATATATAAGACAATTGAAATCGATAATTAAATAAAAAGTTGAGATTAATTTTTATGATACTCACCCACTTTTACCAATCCAGAGATATGATTATAATCATAAGAAATCAATGGAATATCATCAAAATTTTCATCTTCTTTATCAAATGTATCGGTAACATCAAGTGGTACCGAAATCCATGCACCTGTATATCCATGTGTCTGATTGATGCATTCTTCATAGTTTTCATCAATGCAACTGTCACAAAAATATGAGTATTCTCTTGCCTTCAATGTCCAATTGCAATTATTTGTACTCATGATTGAATGTAAGGAACGTGTCTTTTCTATCCTCTTGCAACCATGCATGTTTTTTCTATTGACACCTGAAAGTTCGTTAAATTGAAAATATAGAAAAATTAAATTTAAACTTAAACGAATTCAAAAATAAAACTTAACAATAAAATTTTATAATTTAATTGTGCATAAAAGTTAAACAGACGTACACATCCATACTTGTTATCTCCCAGAAGACTCTATATGGTGTCTGTCAACTCATTGTTGATGATGTCCCGACCTCATCTAATGCAAAATGAGTTTTACACCATACAACAACATCATGTGCATCATTTACACGAACTCCCTGATAATTCATTTGATACTTTCGCAAAGCACGTTTGATGCAAGCTCCAGCACCATCATGTTCACCTTTTCCATGGCCACTCTCAAAGAAATTCCATATGTGTTTTATATTCTCATTGTGATGATATCTACACAATGCATAAAATGGTCTAGATGATTTAAATTGTGCGGCACATCCATCAGACCAAACATAATGTTTATCAACATTTATGTTTCTTTCTTTCAAATAAGAAAAGAACATATTGAAACAATGTTCTACATAGTGAATGCCATGTTCTTTATCATCATTTATATAAAAATGATATTCCTTTATAATTACTCGTGCTTGAACTGTACTCTGAACACCATCCAAATCTAACTGTGCATGTTTATAAAAAACATGTACCATAATAGTGACCTGCTTATTAAAGTAATAATCTTATTGAATTGCTTTCTGATGAACAAATGAATAGTTCTCTGCAAAATCAACAACGGATACAATTGTTTCAAGTGGAAAATTATCTCTCAAAGTTTGAAACTGTTGTGCTTGCCACTTTGCAAAAAATGCATGACAAATATAAGGTTGAATCAATTTCTTAAATCTGTCCATAAATGTTAGAACATGCAACTCCTCTTCAACATTTTCCAAACTTTTTGTTTCTTTCCCCAACTTTGTTTCATTCTTGACATACTTGTAACTTTTGCAATTCAATATTTTTATTACATCAATATTTTCAGTTTTCAAAGGAAATAGAGCCAATTCACCACATGTTTCACATAATCCTTTGATGCAATTTAGTTTACCAATTGGATCATCTATGTTGTCACACAAAATGGATGATATAAACTCACTTCTCCTACTAGGAGGAGCAACACGAAAACCATATGTGTCTTCTATAAACTTTTGAAATACCTGATAGTGGAGATCAAACTCAATATGATGACGACAACAAGAAGTTTCAAACACTTTGTTTGACCTCACAAAATATGGCTTCAATTTTTCAAACAATGTTTGCCCAAATTTTACATTACGATGTTCATTACAAAATGACACATCTAACTCATGCTGTGTTGTGTCCAACCAATGTTTTGTATGATGTTCATATTGACCAGGTGCAATCTTATGCCTGATAACATCTCTACTATTTGATGAAGGATGAGTGTTATCAATCCAAAATGATATGACTAATTTTTTTAATAACTCTTCAATTCTATCAGAACGAGGTTCTCTACACATGCAGTTGCCCTCCATAGTACTGTCATCCACAATTAATCTTCTCTTAACATATTGTCTCATTGTTTTCCTACTAAAACCCATTTCAGAAGAAATTGAAGATATTTGTCTATTTTGAGACATATTTTTACTTACAACAGACATCAACATCACTTTTCTTGCCAGAGACTTATCTTTACTTCGAGAGTGTTTTCCTATGTTTCTCAAACCTTGTTTTACAGTTTCAATCAAACCAATTTGCATGCTAGAAAATCTTCTCTTCTTTGATGTTGTGTTTACACCTAACAATTTCAATGCCTCTTGCAACTTTTTTTGTGTAAGAAAAAGTGAAAGCAATTGAGCTTGTTCAAGTGTTTCAGTATTATCAAATTGAGTCATCATTTCTCTTATCTTCTTCTTCATTGACCTTCTCTTAGACAAAACTTAATGATTGAACACTAGCTGCAAGTTTTCTCAATTTATCTACATCTATTTTAAGTAAATGATCTAAATTCTTATGAGAAATACCATACTTTATAGATTGGACAATATTTAAGAGTTCATCCATACCAGTTCCTGCACCTGATCTCTACCCTTCTCTGATTTCTATTACTGAAATTTCTACAGGGACTGATCTTGAGCCTTCTCCAACATCCATTGTTTGAGATTCAATAGGGAAAGATTCTGACCCTTCTCCGACTTCTGTTATTTGAACCTCTGTAGGGACTAATCTTGAACCTTCTTCAACATTCATTGTTTGAGATTCCGTAGGGAGTGTTCTTGACCTCTCTCCCATATGCACTACTTCTACTTCTGTTGAGCCTTCTTCAACATTTCCTTCACCTTATTTAATTCGATGATAATGTGCCACTTCTTGATGAGACCTTATATGTGCCATTATTGCATTTGATAACTCCAAAGGTTGTGTCCTAGTGAGTGCTGGCATGATACCTCAGAATGCAGATGTAGTGGAGGGAAACTTAAATGAACTTTATGCCTCTCAAGTGCGTAGAAAAAAAGGTTGCAGTTGGTAAAATAGAGTTGTAGGGTGCCTAAAATGCAAATTTTGAGTGTTTTGAATAATTTAGAGTGTTTCCTAAGGTCTTGGGATGCAATGCAAGGTGTGGAAGTGCAGATTAGGGTTCTTGAACTTATAATGAAACACCTAATTACCAAGTGCGTCCTAAAACTATCAATTGCGCCCTAAAACTACCAACTTCACCCATGAAGTGTGCAGTTAGTAAAATACGGTTGCAGTTGGTAAAAGAGGTCAAAACTTGATAATTAAGACGTGGGTATGCAAGATATGAGTGTTTTTGAGATTTTTAAGTGTTTAGAGATGTTATGCAATGTGAAGAAATGCTAAATGACATAGGGTTTTGATATGCAAAGTGCAAATGTCCGAGGGATGTTATGCAAGTGCAAATGCAAGGTGTCGTTTTGAAGGTATGCAAGATGAAGAATATGATATGCAAAATGAAAGTTAGAGTTATGTTTTGGACTTGGTAAAGATGCTAAAGGTAGGTGTATGCAAAGTGGACTATGCAAGGGATGGTTTCCTAGGGTTGATAATGACTTTTAGGCAATGTAAAATGAGGATAGGTAATCAAGAAGACAAGTTGGTTGATGAACAATTTGATAGGGTTTGATAGTGAAAATGATGCTAGGGTTTGCACAATGCAATATGAGGGGGATATACCACTAGGGTAAGTCAAAAATGACATTTAGGAATATGATTATGCCAATGATAGAGGTATACATAAGGTTTTTTAAACTTAGGTGAAATCTTGACAAGGTTTTGACAATGTTTGATGTTTTGACAAGGTTTTGCAAGTTTCCAAGGTGTAAATTTGAATGTTAGCTTTTATCTTGATTATGTTTTACACACATGCAAGACACATTAAGACAAGAATAGCTATTGTTAAAAGTGAACAATCACACCACAACCTAGGCTTTAGGACTGTATCCACTGAATTCTTACTTAAACCAAAGTTCAACCGCGCTTATCCAGAGTGGACAACTTAGGAATTTGGCAACACAGGCTCCCCTTTATAGTGCAATCACTTCTCGAGGCTACCAAGATCCATGTCTCAAGGGGCATGACTTCCCAAGGGATTGTTGTCTCTACTAAGGATCGCGAGAATGTAGGATGTCTTCACGAGCATGGGTGACCCCTTGAGCCAGTGGATAGAAAGGATTTTGGCCACTAAAACATGGTTTTTAGTAAGGGCATTCTGTTCAACAAGTGAGTGATAAACTTCCTCAAAAGGTCTCCCAACCCCGAGAATCGGGGTTTGACACACCATAAGGGTACTGGAGGAGAGCTATCACTTAGCAATACTGCTGACACGGCTTTCACCGTAATCGAGTTTTATATAGCAGCTAGAAGTTGACCTGGCTTTTGGCCCATTACTGCTCTGAGGTTGTCCCCTGGCATACCCAATATCGAGTATCTTGGTCCAAGGCAGGCCTCCTATAAAAGTTACATGGATTTCTCTTACACCCAAGATCCATGAATGGCGAGAGGATATGTCCAATGCAACTCTTAAGGATTTAAACACACACACCAGACAGAAAATAAAAAGTTTATTTTAAGCACCAAACGAACTGTTATTTAATCTAATAAATCCACACACATGGTTTTGACAAACACACAATGGTCTTCGACAACGTCCTGCAAAACAAGCATTAGTTGTTTGTTACGATCATGTCTTTATTCTATGATTGCCACATGCTGCAAGGAGACCATTAGTAACACAATAAGAATACACATTTTTTAACACCATTAATATGTTACTAATTTTTAATTTAACTTCAATGCATCCGTCAAACAACTTCACTAATGAAAGAAAGAAATAAATAATTTAAATAAACAATATTTTTACCAAATTGATGCTTTCGATTTTGCGAATGAAATTCATGGCAAAGACAAACAATGCACATAGGTCAGGTTGATGGCAAATAGTTATACAAATGGCAAATAAAAAGACAAATGGCAACTTTTTCAAATTTTTTTGGGTGTTCGCACGAACACGTTGAATTACATATGTTCAGGCGAACATGTGTCCAAACTTTTCGGCGGCCGCAAATTTTTATGGCGTATATTCACACGAACGTACGTTTGCACGAACATGGTAAACATGTTCACGTGAACGCCATGTTCGCGCAAACATGCAAATCACAAAAATTTTCACCTATTTTTCAGATATATATATATTTTTGCTCTTTTGACTTCCATAATTGCAGGAGAATGATCTCCTACTGTAAAATTAAAAATGTCAAAACGTGCTGCTCGGAGCAAGCTTTCCAACGACTATAATTTTAATACATAATTTAATCATTAAGACTTTCAAATATGAGTTTAACTCATTATAGGTTCATTGCCGATTGAACATCGACCGACTTTGACACTTCGAAAAAATTAGTAAACTAGGTCAAATTTTTTTTGAAAAATATGGAAGAATTGGCTTATTGAGATACCTTTCTATTCAAAAAAAAAAAATGGTTTATGATAAATTGACTTCAAATTATTTGTGTCAAACGGAACGTATGTCTGAATTACGGTTCATATCACTTCAAAACTTCATAAACTATAAAATATTCAACCAAAATAAATCAAACCAAATGCATCATCTAGATATTGATGTTATAAATCTAACGTCAAAAGAATTACTTCATTATCATTTCTAAAAAAAAAAATTATGTGTGTCAAACTAACTGTCACTTTTTAAAATATTCAATTTTATTATGTACCACTTTTCGGAGGAGATAAAAAAAATTGACATAAATAATTTTTTTTTTAGATTAAAAAATATGGTTACAAAGTAGGAACAAAGTACTCAAAATCACTAGTTTATGTCATCTTAAAGTTATTTATAGTTTTGAAAATATAGTCAATTGAACGTGACGTTTGTTGCAAAAATATTGATTTTAGTGTCAAAATTAGTCAAAAAGTGGAACCCATTATTGTGGGATCACCCTTTTAGAAACAAGTTATATCAAATAGTCAAAAATAAAAATCAATGTAAAACTAATAATAAATATATTTAAAATAAGAAATTAAAAATATTTAATAGATTGTGATAATTAATATTGATTAGACATGTTGTGTGAGGTGGAAGATAAAATGATTGAAGAAACACAATTTTATCAACTTATCACAAATGTGAAAAAAATAAAGTTATAATTAATATATTCATTATTGCAAGATGAAGTTGTTAGAAAATATTTGTATTTTTAATTGAAGAAAATTAATTTTCTTCCCACCAAAAATAGTATGGATCAATAGAATGGATAAAAAATATGATTTATAAAATAATGGAAAATTAAAAAAAGATATGAACATTTGAAATCTCATATAATCTTTTAAATTTTTAGATTTGATTGGTTAGTGTTAATGTTATATTTGAATTGACATGAATGCATAAGTATTATGCCATGACAGGAACTAATAAGATCGATGGCACTCGAGATTACACAATTCCCATCCAGCGTATTTTTGGCTCTAAAATTTTATCCATTTTTCATTTTTTTCAATATACCAAAAAAACACAACTCCCATGCGTATCCATTCAAACTCCATTTATCTACAAGCTAATATTACATGGCTTTCTTGTTCTCTCCTGCGGCAAAGGCCGAACAGGAAAAACTCTGACACCATTGCAATACAATAACAGGAGCAACAAAGATGAAGCCTATGGCCATATGTGATAACAGGTATGCCTTATCTCCGTCTCTCTGTTTCACTACCAGGGTTCCTTCTAACAAAACACCCTGCAATATTAAAATTGTAAGGAGAGACCCTGGGAGTAATGCTTCAGTTGGCCAAATGAATACAGATGTGAAAGTCAGAAGCATCAATTCCAATAGAATATACGTGTATAACGGCACCGGTATTTCCGCCATTGGCCAAATCAGTAATAGTTATATGGACAATACCAGTCCAATCCACAACAATTTTAATATCAATGCTAGTAGAATGTGCAAGAGATATGGAGGTACCGACAACACTTCAGTAGGCCAAATTGTTAATAGCAGTATGAAACGTAAAAAATTCTTATACTATCATGAGGGTGCCCACAAAACTACAGCAAACATTGACAATAATGCTAATTCAATCCGCGGCAATATTTATTCCAATTTCCATCCAATCTTCAATGGTAACATCAGGAAGGCCAATGATAATGGAAACAGATCAGGCGACAGGACCAACAACAATATGAATGCCAACAAAATCCACTACCATAATGATAACTCTAGAAACCTCACTTCAGCTAGCCATGATAATGGCATTTTGAGTGCCCAAAAAATCTTTAGTTGTTATGATGGCAACCACAAAATTTCAGCAGGCGTAAGATATACCAACAATGCTCATCCCATCCAGACCAGTTTCAATCTGAATTTCAATAGCAATAGCAATAGCAATACCGACAAAATCAAGACTCGTATGAATGCTAACGAAACCTACAATAGTTATGATGCTCCCAACAGCCCCACTTCTGCGGGAGAAGTCAACCGTCTGGTCCTCAGCAATAAGCAAAGATTAAAGCTGAATAATTCCTCAGACCGAGACTTCTATTCATTCCCAAGATTTGTTACTCATGTTGATGATGCTTTCATCTCCACTCTCACAGATCTATACAGGGAAAAAATTCCACCCGGCACAGAAGTCTTAGACCTGATGAGCTCTTGGGTAAGCCATCTTCCAGCTGAAATTCAATACAAGAGAGTAGTTGGTCACGGTCTTAATCCCCAAGAGCTTGCAAGGAACCCTAGGCTTGATTATTTTTTCGTGAAAGACCTAAATGAAGATCAGACCTTAGAGGCCAATGATTGTAGCTTCGATGCTGTTTTGTGCACAGTTAGTGTTCAATACCTTCAGCAGCCGGAGAAAGTTTTTGCAGAGATTTATCGGATCCTTAGACCTGGTGGGCTGTGTATTGTGAGCTTCAGCAATAGAATGTTTTATGAGAAAGCAATCAGTGCATGGATAGAGGGTACGGATTATAGTAGAGTTCAGCTTGTTGTGCAGTATTTTCAGTGCGTCACAGGCTTCACACAGCCAGAGGTGGTGAAAAAATCACCTGGGTCAGAGGCAAAGTATTCATTTGGCTGGCTTTTGGGGTTATTGGGGATAAAGGCTAATGACCCATTCAATGCAGTTGTCGCTTATAGAAATTTTAAACCTGTCTAAGTTTGCAGAAATGTGGGAATGGAAGAGCAGATGCCCTATTAACAGAGGATTTCTCCTATTACACAAAAATGGGTCTGCTGAGCAATTAACTGTGATGGAAGATCACAGAGAGGAATGTGTGGTTGAAGAAAGCATAAACTCAATAAGCTTTCCTGGGTTCAGTATTTTGGGTTCCAGTTTGCCCTTGTTGAGAATCCATCCCTGTTTTATCATATACACTTCACTAATAGTGCTACTACAGAATGGAATGAATCAGGGTCTTACGAGAAGATTTTATACTTTGTATCAGAGCCAAAATTAGTTTGACATTCTCACGAGATAGCTGTTGGATTGTCATTAGAGATTAGAGACACAAGTCTTCTTCCTTATCATTGGAGCATCTTTGTTTCAGACTGAAATTGTTCTTCTAGCTAGTTCAAAGGTTTTACTAGGACAGGGCAATATAAACATACTGCCACATAGTGCACAAATTAATTCATCTGGCTCAACCTGTTCTTGTAGAACTCATCTCAAAATTTGAGCTTTATGTATTTTATTAATGTTTACTTAACCACTAGAGAGCAAATTATTAGCTGGACATTGCCATCAGATAGCTGTTGGATTGTCATTAGAGATTGGAACCATACGTCTTCTTCCCATTCTGGCATTTTTAATTTAGAATGAAACTGTTCTTCTAGCTAGCTCAAAGGTTTTGCTGGAATAAACATACTGCCACATAGTGTACAAATTAATTAATCTGGCTCAACCTGTTCTCGTAGAGCTTATCTTGAGATTTGAGGTTTTGGTATTTTATTAATGTTTAACTAAGTACTAAAGAAATTTCAAATTTCTATTGTATCATCCTATGATGAATCAATTGTTCTCAAGTCATAGATGCTCCAGGAGTAATATTCCGTTTCATTTACCATCTGGTAATCTGTACTTATTGTGTATTGTGCTTCCCAGTTTCTCTTATGAGTTCTTGTATTGTTTTTTGAACGCTTCCTTTTCCCCAGTTGAATATACGTTCTTGTCTCCACTAACAAGGAAATAAAATAACCTCTTGGGCATTATGCAAATTTTGTCCTGTGTCTGAGACTTTCAAGCTAAAGAATGCAAAACCATTTATGAGTGTTACCAGCAAAAATTGTTAAATCTAAGGCCAAGACTCCAACGTGCACAGGACTTGAACCTGCACTTTGTACTCACAAGATTAGTCCTAGCACTCAATAACCAGGGATAACTTTAAGAAACCCTGCTTTGGAAAAATATATAAAATCATGGTGAATCCAACATTATTATAAGGGAAAAAAATTAATTTGGCTTGGCAATTTTATTTTTCAAAATAGGAAAAAAAATTGATTTTATCGGCGATTTTTTTCCGTTGTATGAAAATTTTGTAAAACCATGGCGAATCTTTAATTATTTCAAAAAATCGCAACCAAAAGAAAAAATATATAGAAACCATAAATTTATATCATCCAAGATACAATAACCCTTTTTAATGACCGTTAGATGATCCTAAATCAATGCTCTAAATCCCATTTCAGGCTAAAAAGTTAAAGTACAAAAAGTTTCTGAAATAACGACACTTGTCCACAGTATAATCTATTTCGAACCAAAGATTAGAAGGATAAAAAGTTCCTTAGAAAGTCTCCGGAATAGAGACACTTGTCAAATACATGTAATTTACATATAACCCGACTTAAAGTTTTACCATAGATTGGCGAATGTGACCATTTATTAAGACATGCCTCAGAAATTGTGGGCAAAAACATTTAATTTACCAATATAAATTAAAAATGATTGTGTATCAATATTGGTGATTGTAACATACCAATTTTTCACAACCGTTGTAAATATTCATCTAACAACAAAACCCTTTCACAAGACTATGATCTCATTAAACTAATTAGAACTAGAAAGAAGTAACTGCTATCTAATCTATTGCATTTTAACATCAATGAATGTAAGGAAATAAATAAATGATTACTTTGATATTATATAAATCAAACTAACATGCTTGACTGAAAATAAAGTAACAACATATATTTCTACGCTACCTATTTAAGCTTTCATATTTCTAAAAGTAAATATGCAAAGAACGTATAGTTATGAAGAATTCTCTTTAACTTGTCTAAGCCTCGGCATTGGTGAGAGGAGAAGTATTGACATAGGCTTAACCTCCCAACCGTGGACCATTACTTATCCCCACACATCCTAACTTAATAGAACGGCCCTCCCTACCTCGGAATCGGGCTTGGGATGTTCATAAGTCTAGCCATCTGAGTAATCAGGTGGTTTGAGTGTCCCAACAGTTATTTTCCAAAATAACTGAAGCGTCTGGACAAACAAAAAAAAAAATCATGTTCGGCACATCTGCCTTTAACTACCCTAGCCAAGGATTTCAAAGTTGGGTTCGTAAACCCAATCTCCACCACTCGACTTGACAACTAGTTTCATGATTAGGACATGCATGAGCTATCATATGTATTTTATTTTTTTGTTATCTGATTTCATTTTTGATTTGATTGCAAGATTGATTTTACACCTCTTCACCAATCTTTGGCCTTTCTGCCAGGTGAATTTCCTTTGTGTCACTTTAACCAATTCCATGCAAGGTAGCTTGTTTAAGCTTGCAACATTTGGATACCTTCCAAAATATTCGGGTTCAATAAATATAACTGAATCATTGATGTGAACTCAGGGTATTATTGTTACTGGACAAAACATGAATACTTCTTACATTTACATCAGATGGTTAATGGTTTATTTCTGCTATTACAGTCTTAACCAACTGAGGAGATAGATCTTTGAGACTGAGAAAGATGAATTATGGTAAGTGAATTATGCATGAGAAATAAAAATAAAGACTACTATTCTACCATATTCTCAGTCTTCCATGTACAAATATATTATAAAAACCATGACTTGGTCAGTCGACTAAATATAATTTGGCTCAGCAGCAATTACAATGTTAAAGACATTTATTGACTTTATTAGACCTCTAAAAGTTATCGGACTGTTTGATATGGATATACAACTGACTAAATTAAAAATCGAAAGGCAAAAACCTGATTCCCGACTCTGGATTCTCTCTTCACCAAACTAAGAAGCTTGACTCCCGCCGCATATAGACTTGTTTTGATTCTTACTGTGGTCTCAATGATAGAAATCAGAGGAATGGTTCAGATTTGCTGGGATGGAGATAGTTTATTGTGAGTCAGAAGAAACTCAGAAAAGCGTAGCAGATTCTTGGAAAAATAGAGACGAACGCCAAATGAAAAAGGTATATTCAATTCGATCAAGGAGACTCTTTTAATATAGCTGCTTGGTTCTTCGACTACCTTCAGTTATAAAAATGGCCATTCGAATGCCTCTCAAATTGAATTTTAAAAGAAGGAAAATAAGAGGGAAAGAATAGAAGTTGGAGAATTTGAATTTATTATTTTATTATTATTGTTCATTCTTATAAACGGTCATGTGTATGTATTGATAAAGTGGCATCATTAGATTATAAACTTGTAATTTATTGGTGTCACCTTATTTTTATGTACATGTGTTCGTATTTTAGGGTGAATAATAATGATTAAATAATAACTTCAAATAATAAATCTTCAAAGGTATGAATTTCATATTTTAATTTAGATTATTAAGTTTTTATTTTATTGTTTTTCTAATAGCTCATGTGGTCCTATAATGCAACATGTTGTCAAGTCCCAGTATCCTTATTAGGGTAGTCTTAGGTCAAACTTGTTGATTTTGATGACTAGACCAATCGACCATCCCCTTCCGATGATCCCGTTTATCAATGCTTCCCTTTTCTTCAGTCTTCTTTTTGCAATCACCCAAACAAACATTCTCGCCAATACATTAATTCAAAGATATATTAATTGTTAATTCAAAACCATTGTCAATCATCTAGTGACAGTTATAGATTTCATCAAAGTCTATAATAATTAACTCATTTCACATGATCATGAATGAAATAACTCATTATCAGTTGATACAACGTATATAATTTAACTAACTCACTTTGTATGATTAGGAAAGAAATAAATTGATACGTCTATAATTAACTAACTCACTTCACATGAAAATAATTTGTTAAACCAACGGCTATGATCAATTTTAAAACTTGGGGCAAAATTTGGGATGTAACATACCCACTCCCTTAGATTTTTCATCGTCCTCGATGAACATAATAGAAAAATTAAGTAGTTCTTAGTGAGTTATATAGAAAGAAAAGAAATATTCAGTTTTCAATCTTAGAGAAAAGATAGGGATATCTTTGAAAAATATCATGATAATCCTCCCAGGTGACATTATCTTTAGCATACTGGTCCCTTTGGACCTTGCACTGCGTTACTTTCCAATTTCGTAAGCGTAGCTTACTTACCTTGAGTATTTTGAGCGGTCTTACCTCTACCACCCCTAGTTCTCGTACCTGCAATAATTTCCAATCAATCATATGTTCATGGTGGGTAATATACTTTTTAAGATATGACACACTGAAGACATCATGCATCCTGGCAAGGGCTGGTGGTAAACCAATCCTGTAGGCCACTGGGTTTACAACCTCCAAAACTTCAAAGGGTCCCACCTATCTTGGGGCTAACTTAGCATTCTTGCCAAATTTGATAGTACTTTTCTGAGGCTTAACCTTTAATAACACCTTGTCCCCTACTGAGAATTCTCTGGGTGTTCTTTTGGCATCAACATAACTCTTCTGTTTGTTGTTTGCTTCTTTTAACCTTTGACGAATTTGAATTACCTGTTCCTCCATCTCCTGAAGCATTTTAGGCCCGACAATGATTCTATCTTCCAACCGATTCCAACTCACTGGAGTTCTGCATTTATGACCGTACAAGGCCTCAAAGGGGGGCCATTCTAATGGTGGACTGATAGGAGTTATTATATGCAAATTCTACCAAGGGTAAATATGTTTCCCATTGGTACTGCCGGTCCATACAGTATACTCTTGGGAGATCTTCTAATACTTGATTTACCCGTTCTGACTGACCATCTATCTCAAGATGATAGGCTGAACTAATGTTCAATTTGGTGCCCAGAGCTGTAAATAATGTTTGCCAGAATCTGGAAGCTATCCTAGTATCCCTATTTGAAATAATTTTCTCTGAAATTTCGTGCAACCTGAAATTCTCTTTTATGAACTTATGAGAAATCTCAGGTGCTCCATTAGATAAATTCCCTTGTACGAAATCCATGGATATTACCTACCATTTCCACTCGGGTACTTCATTTGGGTATAACAGGCCTGCTGGGTACTGATGTTCTGCCTTTACTCTCTGGCATTCCAAACACCCTGCTATAAACTCGATTATCTCCCTTTTCATCCCCTTCTAGAAATATAAAGGTTTTATATTAGATAACATTTTCGTTACTTCTGAATGTCCTGAATATGGGGCTGAGTGATATTCACCTAAAATCAGTCTTCAGAGTTCAGGATCGTTAGGCACATAAATTCTGTGGTGGTATATTAATAATCCATCCTCTTCTAAGCTAAACTCTGAATACTTAGGATCTTGCTGGTCTTTGATAAGAGCTAAGCTGATTTCTGTATAAAACTCATCATGCTCCAGGTGTTGTAAAATTTGGTCCTGTTGATGTTAGTTTTTATACCACATAACATATTAGCAATTGAATATCTGATATGGAGTATCAAACACACAATTCCTTTCTTGAAAAGTTAATACTGATGGGACATGAGAATAACTCTAATGTTCCTTACACCTGTGGATACTAACTCAGTATATCAATGTGATTTGCTGGTAATCACGTAGGCGGCTTTACATTATTCATTCGAAGATAACTTGGTCTTTGGTGGAATGATGGTGATGGTGATTCGGTGTGAATGCCAGATGATGTTGATGGAGAAGGTGATGGTGATGGAGGGTGAATGTTCTTATGACTTGTGCCTTTCTAACTTTCCTCTTCAAAACTCCAACTCCTAACTACTTGCTATTCTACTCCTACTCCTATGAATGGAAAGATTAGCAAATGAACGGGGATCGAATCTAATGAAAGTTTACCAGCAACTCCACCTCCATAGATGCAATGATTCAAAGGAAAATAAACTAGTTTACCACACAAGGCTTCTCAACAAGCCGCTAGGATGCTAGTGGCCTAGTTATTGATCCCTATCAAACATCCACTAATGCTACCATGCAACTATCCATCTACTATTAATCTTACTTAGCAACTTGAAATGAAATCTATTTTAGCAACTTTAAAGGAAATCTTATTCTAACTAGCGGAAGTAGAAACCATGCAACAATACCGAATGTTCTTAATCACCATGCAAGTCACAACAATGATAAGGAGAGGCAATTTTGGCATTATCTTATGCAACAATTTTCTCCGACTATTACAAATGAGAGAAAATGGCTGTATATAGAGGCCAAAATGTACAATCGACGGTAGAGATAAAGGGGCAAAATCGACAATCCAGATTGAATCCTAGAAACCCTAATTAGGGTTGCCACCCCATCGACCAATGAGAAGATGCCACCTTGCCAATGGACCAATGAAAAAAGTGGAAAAGGAGCAACCAATGAGAAGGCACCAAAATGGTGGCCAATCAGAATTAGACACTTGTCCTACCCTAGAAGAAAGAGAAATCACCACTTGGGCTTATATCAAATGATCTAATATAAATCTTCCTTTTTCTTTCGTTCTTTTAGCTAAGGCAATGAACCTAGCTAGCCCTTCATTGACTTCCTCTATGGGAGGGCAAGGTGTATGCTTTATCTTAAGCTCAGCCGATTTCATCATGCTGCTTGCTGCTTGCTGCTTGTAGTGTCTTCTCATGGTCCTTCTCATAATCTTTTGCATATCCGATAAAGGCATTGAGGGAGGTAAGGGTGCCCAAATGCTTCTTCTTGATAGCAACCTTTCCTAACTCATCCAATCTTGATCCAAGTCTTGTCTCATCGATGTCCTCTTCTCTGATGTCTTCAAAATCAAGTGCCGCCCCAACGTCGCTCATCATGATTGAAATGGAAGTGTCGACGCTTGGGCTGTGCTGTACAACTACATTCTATATCTCCTCAAGTGTTCTCAATCTGGTAGTCAAGGCAACAAACTAAGACTCAACCGTACTCAATCCTCTTTCATCAACCAACTTGGCCCTTTCCAAAGATGTCTCTAGTAGCCCAATGAACGCCTGTAGCCTGGGAATAACTAAATCCTTGATTGGAAGGAAATCCTTCCACTCCTCTTCAAATACTTTGAATTTGTTTCTAATGGTCACTACCAGAATGTCGAGATAAAGGAAGGTAAGAAATTTCGCCCATCTTGGATTGTATCATGGATCCAATCCCTAACTTCATGTAGCTGAGCCGATATCTCTTCTAGGTTGCTCTCACTATCTTGAGGAAGGCCTGCCTGGTGCAACTGTTGGATAGGCTGGCAATATCTCCAATATTTTTTCTCGGCCTCCAACTTTATGATCTTTTCATTTGCCTTCCTCAACCTTTCTCTGATTGAAGCTATACCCTCTTGGATCTCTTCACATTCCATGTCATCTGTGTTTCTTCCCAAATTATGCTCTACTATCTCATATTCTTGGGCCGTAGTCTCATCCAATGCCTTGTTGACTGTTGGTATAGCAATCTGAACCTTTCGGTGACCATCATTGTCACTCCTAATTACCTTTGCCACCGTTTTTGCCATTTGTTTTTGGTTTTCGCTATCAACCTTTTCTATTAGTCCTCGGATGTCTTCAATTGTTCGGGCAGTTACTACCTCGCCTCTTGGCATAAACATTTGCCTTAACCATAGTGGTGTGGTGCATCTCCCCAAATCTTGATTCGGTTCGACTAACAGAGCATCACCAACGGCCTTGGGTGCTTGACTTATTGCCTCAATATCAATCAGCCCATCTCCTTCTTCACTAGTAACTTCCATGTCATCTCCATGTTGATTTTTTGAGAGAGGAGAGTACTTGGTGCTATTACTATAACCACTTGACTCTGTATTAGAGCTCACTTCTACCACGGTCCTTTGTTCACTTGTGTTATCTTCTTAGCCTTTAGCTTCAATTATCCTTTACCTTGATGGTGCTGCGTGCTGTCTCTTTGTTGGAGGTTCCTGATGTTCTTTGCTTTTTTCAACCTCCAAAGCTCTCTTCCTGCTCCTAACTGTTTCTTGTTGCCGACTACTTCCTTTACCCTTCTGTTCGACTGATTCCGCTAGACCCTCTTTTGGCTTCATCTTCTCATAAGTAAGGTGTATCCTTTGACTTTGTAGTTTCCTTAACTTTTCATTATACCACGACTCGGTATGCAAATCTATGTCCTTGTGACTGCTTCCAAGGAAGGATCATGATGATCATCTTAATCAACTGGATTCAACTCTGTTTCTTCTACTGTATCATAATCTTGTCTCAGCACATCTCCATCATCTTTCAGTTGATCGGGAATATCAAGGCCTCTCCATCTGATATCTCTCATCATGTTCTCCGACAACCTTGAGAAAGCTAGCTTTCTCACATGAAAGTCATCCTTGGCATTGGCTCAAAAGTCTTCTATCGTGGGAACATGTTTAAATGCATTTCCGTGAGATACCTTGATAAGACCATTAGGATCAAATCCTTGCCTTGCTCTGTACCATCCTAGATGATACCATTCCAATTCCTTCTCTGCAGTTGCAAAGGCGACACGATTGGGGCAACTACCATTGCCAATTTCAAATGAGAACGTAATCCCTGTCTTACCTTCGAGTCTCATTATTCTGTCATAATGCTAAAGTTGCCTAGCCAATTCCATCAAAACTACCTTGTCGATTGGGTATCTTGGAAGCCTCTTGGGACAAACTATGCTTCTTGCTACTCTAATGTAGGTGAATTGCGAAAATTGGATGAACCAACTCCCATACTTTTTTATCTTTGCTTCTGCTTCTGATGAGACTCTCCTAGCAGGTGTACCTTGGAATACCCTTACTATCTTCATGGCAAAGGCGTCACAAAACATTTTGTAATCTTTGTTGTTGTGCAAATGAAGCTGTGGATAGCATTCATGCACCAAATATTGCCCCGGACCATTGCCAATTTCTCCTAAGGCCTTAAGTCCCAGACTTTTATACAATCTAGCAATTAGGTAAAATAGATAGGATCCCATGTAGAATTGCTTTTGGTTTTGTACGGTTCTAAGTTGCAACTCTAGATTCTCGCTTATTATCCTAGCCCAATCAAATCTTTTTTTTCCTTTTTCAATTTCATCGATAAAGAAGTACATCCAGTTTTCAAATTGCATACCTTGAGCTAGGCCCATGATCCGGCTGAGGAGCACAATGAGATCGCCATATTCTGATTTGAAATCTGCCACTGTGAGCCTTGATGATATGGTTACTCCTTTCTTTCCCTTGTGTAGCCAATCCTGTTTTAGATGCATGAAATAAGCCTCTTGGTTATCTTATAATGACTTGGCGGCTTGATCCATTATCACCACTATTATGCTCTTGTACTGGGGAATGTTAAATGCTTCTTCGATTGCTTGTCCGCCAATGTTGGCCAACACCCTCTTCCTTTCATCAAAAATGATGGATTTACTGATTAGATCAAATCTGGATGCGCACTCCATAACCAACTCTGGACAAGGCAAGGTGGGAGGAAAAGTTGCTGTGTGTACAATTCCACTTCTATATATCTTCTTTGCCATGGGGATTGTCCTTCCTTTAGTCTGTCCTTTACCTGTATCATATTTACTGTACCAACATTTGTATCGGTTATTCACCTCATTTTTTAGAAGAAAGTTGTTTTGGGTATCATATCCTTTTTGTCTTTCTTAGTGTTTGTTCCCTTAGGGTTCTTGCTTGCACTGACATCTACCATCCTAAACACTTACTTCTGCCCCTTCGTTTTAAGTGATATGGACTACTCTTATCGATCTCCAACATTTTTTCTATCAATGGATTCTAACTTATTTCTGCTTTGCCAAGTCCTATTACTACACTTATCAATCTCCAATCTTCAACCTAGGGGTGAGACTACCATTTATTTTTTCCTCTTCATTACCTTAGGATGAACTACACTTATATCTCCTAACTTCATATCTAGGGTAGTCTAGCTTATTTCTGCCTACCCTTATCAATCTCTAATCTTCAACCTAGGATGGGATGATGAAGTGGTGGATGATGAATGCAAGAAGAACCAAGGAAAACAAAACCAGACAAGAACAAAAGAGCGAAATGCACTTAAGGACCCCTTTCAACTCTAAATGAATTGAATTTACTTTTACCAATGGCCGGGTCTTCTTTTGAATTTTGGATCAGACTTAGGAATTTCAAGCCCCTTGCAAATATTGATGCCCTAGCTGAATAAATTAGAATTTTGTCGACTTGAAATTGCCCATGCATGTGTCAAAAAAATCAGACTTTATCACTTGTTTTCTTCACCAACAAAATTGTCCAATCTCTAGGAGAAAATCGCAGCCCCTCTTGAAAATCAAAATTTTGTCTTCCACAAAATTCGGCTCGCACAAAGATTGGCTCCCACAAAATTCGGTTCCACAAAAGTAGTGTTAGGGCAAGAAATTCTGATTTGCCACAAGAAGTTGCCTAGGGTAGAAATGCAGCCTTCATGGAAAATAATCAAATTGCCAACAATGAAAATCCACCTTTGCAAGAATGCCAAAATCTTGAAAAAAATCGCCTTAAGAAAAATCGCTGCCTTCCTCAAAATTCGCCCAAGCATGCAAGAGGAGGATGGAATGAATGAGGAGGTAAAGGGAAGGAGATCCCTCCTATACCCAATTCACTTCCCTTCTCTAGCTGACCGACTTGCATCTATTAGGGAAAAAAATATATTAATTAATGCACAATTCTAGTCCGGATTAAATGATAAGCTAAAAATTAATTTTGCCACAATGAAATTTGCACTTTTAATTTGTCGGTTAGACCATAATTGCAAAAATAAAATAAATAAAGCCTTGGAGATGCTAAACATTTTCATTTAATGACAATTTAGTAATTAATATATCATTAAAAATTGGATTTGGCAAGCCAAAACCAATTTTTTCAATTTTAAATTACTAATTTCTTTAAAGACTTAAAGATTTCAAGGCAAATTTAATCCATTTAATGCCAATTTTTTGCAATTTAATCTAAATCAATTTTGGTATAACAAAAATAAATCATTTCTCTAGAATCTAAAATCAATTTTCCAATTTGATTTCACCATCACAAAATTAAATTTTTCATCAAAAAAAAAAAAAAATTTCCGAAACAATTAAATCTAAAAAATTTATTTATTTTGAAAATGCTAAAGATTACATAATTACATCCAGTTTTCAAAATAAATCGTCTAAGTACAAAATTCAGCATTTTATCTTGCCAAGTGTTGTTTTTTGAAATTTGTTCAGCCTAAGGATAAAATTAATCGTTTCGGAAAATCAAGTTTAAAACCAGGTGAAAAAAAAAACCTAAACCTTTCTCCCTTTGGGCTTGAAGGTGTCGAAGGCAAATTTTTTTGCCAAGGCGACCGAAAAAAGGGGTCCCCAAAAATTTTGGGGTGATGGTGTGTAAACCTCACAACATATCTCTCAACCTGAAGTTTACAGTAGTTATCACTGAGATGTGTCTTCTTCAGCTTAGGGCATCTGCCACCTTGTTTTCCTTACCTTTAATATAACTTATGTTGAACTCATAATCTACTAAGAATTCCAGCCACCTCCTTTGTCTAGCATTAAGATTCGGTTGGGTGAATATATACTTCAAACTATGATGATCAGATCTAAGCTCAAAAGGTTTTCTGATTAAGTAATGTCTCCACATTTGCAAGGCATGCACTATCGCTGCTAATTCAAGATCATGGGATGCGTAATTTTGTTCATAATTTTTCAGTTTTCTTGATTCATAAGCAATTACTTATTCATCCCGCATTAACACACCCCGTAATCCTTCTCTAGATGCATCTATTATAACTACGAACTGCTTTTGTGGGTCAGGTACTATCAAAATAGGTGCGGTAGTCAATTTTTCTTTCAGAAACTCGAAGGCTGATTGACACTTCTCTGTCCAAATAAATTTCTTTCCTTTTCTTTAAAGTGAAGTGATCGGATAGGCTATCCTTGAGAATTTTTTGACGAACTTTCTATAAAACCTAGCAAACCCCATAAAGCTCTTGACTTTGGATAAATTTCTAAGTATGGACCATTCCTTAATTGCTTTTATCTTTGATGGATCCATTGCTATACCCTGAGCTGATATTATATGCCCTAGATATTGAATCTCCTTTTGGTAAAAAGCACACTTAGATAATTTCCCATATAGCTTGTGTTCTCTTAATCTTTGCAGAACTATTTCTAAGTGCCTCTGATGTTCTTTTTCGTTCTTAGAATATATTAAAATGTCATCTATAAAGACCAATACAAACTTGTCCAGACAATCCTGAAATATACTATTCATTAAATTCATGAAAGCTGTTGGGGCATTGGTTAACCCGAAAGGCAACACTGTAAACTCATAATGTCCATGCTTGGTTCTAAATGCAATTTTATGTATATCCTGATCTTTTACTCGAAGCTGATGGTATCCTGACCTTAAGTCAATTTCTAAAAATACTGTCGCACCCTTCATTTGATCTAAAAGATCATCTATCCTCGGCAATGGATACCGGTTTTTGATGGTGACTTTATTAAGCATCCTGTAATCTATACATAATCTCATGGTTCCATCCTTTTTCCTTACAAAAAGCACTAGGGCTTCCCATGGTGAGACACTAGGCTGAATCATCTTCTTATCTAGCATATCCCGAAGTTTAATCTGTAACTCCTTTAACTCTATAGTTGTCATTCTATATGGAGCTCGGGATATGGGTTCTGCTCCTGGCATCAAGTCTATGGTAAAATCAAATGCTTGGGAAGGGGGTAGTCCAGGAAGTTCCTCAGGAAACACATCTTGATAATTCTTCAAATAAGGGTATTTTTCTTCGAAGGACTCTTTTAACTTTTGTTTGATTTCCCCATCTTCATAAATGTAGTCATCCCCATATGTGGTTGTTTTAGGTTCCCTTGTATCCTTAATCCTAACTGTGAAAATCTCACAGCCTTTCCTCCCATATCTCTTAAGTTGCATTGCAGAAATCTGTTTTGATATAATTTCATGTTTAATCCCTGAAATGTTTGTTGGTCTGCCTTGATCATCCACACAATTTATAGTTTTGGCAAGACAATCTACTTTGGCCTTATGTTCACTGAGCCAATTAATTCCTATGATAATGTTTATGACCCCAGGGGTGCTACATATAAGTTCAATTTCGTAGAGAAATTCGGGAAGTCAACTTGAGCTTCAAATAGGCATTGCTCCACCTTAGCCCTTGATTGGTTCACATACTTCACTGTCCATGGTTTTGCCATAAAACTAGATCTTTTCAGGAACCTACTTAACAACCTAGGTGATATAAAACATTCAGATGCTTTATTATCAATTAATATGGACACAGGGTTTTTGTAAATCTTATCCGGAGTTTCAATGGGGCCTATTTGTTGTTCTGCTTGTCTATTATCCAGAGCTACGTGAATCCTTTGCTGAAAGACTTGATGCTGTTGTGGTAAAGGTGGTCACTATGGTTGGCTGATGTTGGGTTTAATGGGGCACTATTTTAAAAAATGATCTCCACAGTTAAAACATCCTCCTGGTGGTCCTTTCTTCTCATTATTCCTGTTGTTTTTATTCATATAATAATTACTTTTGGCATTGCCCATTGCTCTTTAACTTTGGTTTGTTGTTTTTGTAGTCCTTAAATTGCCTTTTTTGAGGCCCGAAATCAGCACCGTCTGAATTCCAGGTTGTCTTCCTTTTGTTGTCTTGGATGGAGTCATCCTTTTTGATCTTGTGTTCTTGCTGAACAGCCTTCTCTAGGGCCTCTTCCATGGTTCGGGGAGCGAGAACATCAATAGTTCCTCTTATCCTATTGTTCAATCCCATGATAAATTTCCTCACCATCAAATTAGTGTTTTGCTGATAAGGTGGCATGTACTTATGCAATCATGTGAACCTCTCCCAATACTTATTGACTGACATGTATCCTTGTTTTAAGAATCTAAAAGCTTTGCGACAGCCAACGTTTCCGGAATGTGTTCACAAATTTCTCCCAGGTGATTTCAGTGGTCCTAATGTTTTGTTCAACCTTGGTATTTCCCCACCAGGTTGCAGCTTCTCCGATAAAATGATATATTCCCCAAACTGCCTTTGAGGTTTTAGAGAAATTCCTAATCTCAAAATAAAATTCCATCTCAGTTAACCATGCTTCCGCTTCTTCCCCAGACTCAGAATCAGAAAACTTAGGTGGTTTTATTTTCTTTGTTTGTTGATAAATCAGCTACTATCTCTTTCTTCTTTTGTTTTTCCGATTGCTTGGGAGAGGGAGTTTTGTTATGTTCAGAGACTTCTGTCTCCACTCTAGGAGGTGGTGTGGTTTGGACTTCCTGGCAATTCTGCCCTATTTGGGCTGCCATTTCACTCATCCTTTTTTCCATGGTTTCTAACTTTAACTGTGTTTTTTGCAAGATCTGGAGTAGCAGTTCATTAGAATATTGAGGGTTCTTGCGTATTATATCTTGATTTACAATGTTCTTGTTGCTGTTCATTTTTATGTTAAGGGTTCCCACATGTAAATTTGCAATTTTGTCATTTATGTGCAAAGAAGAAATTTTTTACAATAAAGAAAAGTCTTATAAACACATGATTTCGAATAACTTAATTTAATTTATTATTTCATTGCTTCACTAAGCAACCTTATTTACAAAATCTTCCTCTATTGAGGATGTTTACATCAATATAATGTTTAATCTTGCTCTACAACACTTAGTTTTGGTTCAATTTGACACATATCTCGCACCATCTAGGATCTATGAAATTGTAAAAAAGGGTTGCTTTGCTGAGCATTCCAGCTTTGAATTAGTTTGTTTCTATATGCCGCTTTTCTAGTAGGAGTCCACCTGACTCTTTCCTTCTTCATCCACTAAATTGCCTGATTCAAAGTTTCATTATCTCGGGGTATAGAACAACAGGTGTAGTCATATTTAGTTATGTTTTTAATGAGATAGGAAAAGATGGGGTGTCGAGTTTTCTTGCGGGGTGTTTTACGTACTTGCATCCTGTAGTCAACCTAGAATTCTTTCAGGTATCAAGAAGGTAGGGTGCCCTAGGTTCAGTGTCGAACCCAGTGCTGTGATACCATATGTAACATACCAATTTTTCACAACCATTGTAAATATCCATCTAACAACTAAACCCTTTCACAAGACTATGATCTCATTAAACTAATTATAATTAGAAAAGGAGTAATCGCTATCTAATCTATTGCATCATAACATCAACGAATGTAAGGAAATAAATAAATGATTACTTTGATATCATATAAATCAAACTAACATGCTTAACTGAAAATAAAGTAACAACATATATTTCTACACTACCTATTTAAGCTTTCATATTTCTAAGGGCCCGTTTGGTGAGCGGAATAGGAATACGTATTCTGGAATAGAACGTATTCCTGTTCTCCGTTTGGTTCAGCCAATATTTGATGAGAATTCGCGGACCCGAAAATTTATGTTTTCTGAAATTAAAAAAAATGGAATAGGAATACGTATTCCAATACCACCTATTTTAGTGGAATTGCAAAACCCCATTTTTGGGCCAAAAATGGAATACGTATTCCATTTTTGCCTCGTATTCCAATCCCGTTTTGGTGGATCCGAACAAGGAATTCGAAATTTTTGGAATACGTATTCCTATTCCGCTCACCAAATGGACCCTAAAAGTAAATGTGCAAAGAACATACAATTATGAAGAAGTCTTTTTAACTTGTTGTCCAAGCCTCGGCATTGGTGAGAGGAGAAGCGTTGAAATAGGCTTAACCTCCCAACCGCGGACCATTACTTATCCCTACACATCCTAACTTAATAGAATGGCCCTTCCTACCTCGGAATTGAGCTTGGGATGATCATAAGTCCAGCCATCTGAGTAATTAGGTGGTTTGAGTGTCCCAACAATTATTCTCCAAAATAACTGAAGCGTCTGGACAACAAAAAAAGATCTCATATTCAGCACATCTTCTTTTAACTACCTTGGCCAAGGATTTCAAAGTTGGGTTCGTAAACTCGATCTCCACCACTCGACTTGACAACTAGTTTCATGATTAGGACATGCATGAGCTATCATATGTTTTCTATTTCTTTGTTATCTGATTTCATTTTTGATTTGATTGTAGGATTGATTTTACACTTCTTCACCAATCTTTGGCCTTTTTGCCAGGGGAATTTCCTTGGTGTCACTTTAACCAATTCCATGCAAGGTAGCTTGTTTAAGCTTGCAACATTTGGATACCTTCCAAAATATTCGGGTTCAATAAATATAACTGAATCACTGATGTGAACTTGGGGTATTATTGTTATTAGACAAAACATGAATACTTCTTACGTTTACATCAGATGGTTAATGGATTATTTTTGCTATTATAGTCTTAACTGATCGAGAAGATAGATCTTTTAGACTGAGAAAGATGAATTATGCATGAGAAATAAAAACAAAGCTTACTATTCTATCATATTCTCAGTCTTCCATGTACAAATATATGATAAAAACCACGACTTGGTCAGTTGACTAAATATAATTCGGCTCAGCAGCAATTACAATGTTAAAGACATATTTATTGACTTTATTAGACCTCTGAAAGTTATCGGATTGTTTGATAAGGATATACGACTGATTAAATTAAAAATCAAAAGGCAAAAACCTGATTCCCGACTCTGGATTCTCTCTTCACCAAACTGAGAAGGTTGACTCCTGCCACGTATAGACTTCTTGTGATTCTTACTGTGGTCTCAATGATAAAAATCAAAGGAATGGTTTGGATTTGCTGGGATGGAGATAGTTTAATGTGAGGCGGAAGAAACTCAGAAAAACGTAGCAGATTCTTGGAACAATAGAGAAGAATGCCGAATGAAAAAGGTATATTCAATTCGATCAAGGAGACTCTTTTAATATAGTTACTTGGCTCTTCAGCTACCTTGAGTTATAAAGATGGCCATTCGAATGCCTCTCAAATCGAATTTTAAAAGAAGGAAAATAAGAGGGAAAGAATAGAAGTTGAAGAGTTTGAATTTATTATTTTATTATTATTCTTCATTCTTATAAGCATTCATGTGTATGTATTGATAAAGTGGCATCATTAGATTATAAACTTGTAATTTATTGGTGTCACCTTATTTTTATATACACGTGTTTGTATTTGAGGGTGAATAATAATGATTAAATAATAACTTCAAATAATAAATTGTCAAAGGTATGAAATTTCATATTTTAATTTAGATTATTAAGTTTTTATTTTATTGTTTTTCTAATAGCTCATGCGGTCCTATAATGCAACATGTTGTCAAGTCCCAGTATCCTTATCAGGGTAGTCTTAGGTCAAACCTGTCGATTTTGATGATTGAACCAAACGACCATCCCCTTCCGATGATCCCGTTTATCAATGCTTCCCTTTTTTTCAATCTTCTTTTTGCAATCACCCAAACAAACATTCTCGCCAAGACATTAATTCAAAGATATATTCATTGTTAATTCAAAACCATTGTCGATCATCTAGTGATAGTTATAGATTTCATCAAAGTCTATAATAACTAACTCATTTCACATGATCATGAATGAAATAACTCATTATCAGTTGATACAACATATATAATTTAACTAACTCACTTTGCATGATTAGGAAAGAAATAAATTGATACAACGTCTATAATTAACTAACTCACTTCACATGAAAATAATTTGTTAAACCAACGGCTATGATCAATTTTAAAACTTAGGGCAAAATTTGGAATGTAGCAGCGATTGGTATGAGCATGCGACCCAATTTTCATAAATTGCGGGCGACGTCGCCACTCCAAAAGTGCCAAAAAATTCGCCAAATCTAGGGTCCTCAATGAGTGAGATTAGCCATTTGGCAAATAGTCGCTACTGAAGTAAACCTTGTCAATAACATGTGGGTACTTAAGAATTGTTTTCTAATTTTTATATGCACATGTTAAGATGAATATTGAAAACGGATATCCATGGTTGATCAAGACCCACAGCTCTGACGACAGCCTTGTTCTGGAAATGTTCATGGTTATAGGATGGAAGATCAACAGTGTGTATGCTTGTTATATGAAAGGTACCACCTATCTGTTGATGTGAGTTTTGTTCCACTACAACATGCATAATCCACTCAATACTCTCTTCATATAAGGTCATCTCTCATGCTAAGCTTGCAAAGTAAGATCATGAAATGACTCCAAGGTTTTTTGAATTGTGGATGCTTAGTGAAATAATGTGATTTTCTGGTAATCACTTAGGGAACATACATTATTCATTCAATTGATATCAACTATTTGTACTTCTAAGGATTTAGCTTCACAATGTGCAATGAAAATATAGTTTTAATCTTCAACTTCTCCATGTCAACTCAAACTTTTGCTTATACTTCTAACTACGAATGCAAGAAATCATAGAAGGACTTGGGCCCTACTATATGTAGCTTGATCAGCGACTCCACCCACCTAGTGCAAGCTTCTAAGAAAGACACAAATGGTTTTCACATCAATACCCACTCTTCAATTCCATCAAATTGATGCAAACTAAAGATTGAATATCAATTGAAGTTAAGTGATTTAAATGCTCATTTTGCAGACATTGAGTTTAATGCCCAACATCTAGCATTTAAATTTCAATTAGAGACCTCACCTTGAGTTTAATGCCCAATAATTAATTGCTTGGGTCGGATTTGGGCTTGAGTACTTTGATTTAGAGGCCTTATGAGGCCACCCACTTCATTATATTGGGCCCAAATCAGGTTTGACCCAATTCCCAACTTGTACGCTATTTTCTAGGGATGTTTGGCTTAGAATATTGGGATCAAATGTCATTAAAAAAAGGCCACACGTCTCCTATAGGGCTGCGGCTCACTTTTGAAGGGCATTTGCTATAAATCAGGGATCCTAGTTTGGCCTCTCATTGTGCACGGTAGAATAAGACTGGCCCCATTTTTAATTTCAATGCTTGGAGTCTCATTGTTGGGCCCTAAGTATCCATATTTCAACCCTACCAATCTGGTTTAAGGCTGGAGTAAATACTCCAGCCCCCACATGCTACACATTGGGCAAGTTTAAATTTGATTTGGATCTGTTTCAAGGGGCCATATGTTTCATATAGGGCCTACACTCCTTGGACTTTGGCCCATCCTTATACCATTTGGGTCTTGCCTTAAGTTTCAATGCAAATCACCATGCATATAATCTGTTTTGGAGCCTATTTGAGGCTATTTACTATGCATTTCGCCCAGTTATACTTGTCTTAGCTTGCTGGGCCTTAACGATCCTTGGGGATTCAAAAACTTTGAGTTTTCTGATCAAATTATCAAGCTTTTGAAGAGCACACAATTATACTGAGGAGGGGGGTGGTGGGTGAGTCAGTATAATAACAACTTTTGCAATTTAAAACTTTTATCCACACAATAACTTCAAATTCTAAAATCAATGATTATGCACATGAACACAATAACACTAAGATTTACGTGGAAACCCAATGCAGGAGAAAACCACGACAAATAATTGCTTTTTATATTAATTTTTTCTTTTACAATGATTTGTAGGCACCAACCTACTAGAGGATACAATCTCTATGTTTATGAACACCAACTCACTAGAAGCTCTTAACTCCCACACTTCGCAGGCACTGACCTACTAGATGCACCAACCCCCATTGCTTGTCTTCATGAGCAACAACCCACTGCACGCAAACTTCTTTTCCACCTTTGACACTGTTGCTCACTCAACTGATGATGGACACTTTCTCTTAATCTGATTGTATTTTCTTCTTCAATATCAGAATTCTTTCTTTATGACTGCACAACCTTTATCACTATATCATCATAGATCTGCCAACTACGTATGCTCCAAATTGTCTACTAAAACTGCTCTAGAATGCCCACAAAGTCTTCATATATCTGCTCATGAATGCTTATTAACATGGTCTATATACAGCCCTTACAAACCTTCTCAAATGCAATCCCTCAGTTTTGCAAAGATCATTTTCTTCCCACACGAGGTGCATTCTTTTATCTCATAGACACCATTCTTATAATTCTGCAATTCTATTTGTATCAGATATATAAACCTGAATATTTATAGCCCTTTAATTGCTTGAACATCCTGTACACATCTCCCAGATCTCCATTCTTCTTATGCTCTTGTATTTTCCATAATACTTACAAACACTTCTTGCACTCTATATTCCTCCTACCGTTCTGCTGTTATACTTCCCTTTTTTTTTTTGTTCTCACATTTCTCCACTCCAATTTCCAATTTTATTTAGTATGCATTTATACTTTTCAAAGAAATGATCATGCCTTTAGAAATGAAAGCACATGTCACTCACTAAAACATGATTTATTATTTTCATTTAATAATCTTCCTTAATCACATGAATCACTCCAGCCGTAATAGTTGATTATCATAGTAATATTCTTTTTGACATAAGAAGTCAACGACTTAATAAGTTTATTATTTAACTGAGCAGGCTTTTTCTTATTGTTTGTTGCTTCATCGTTGATTATTATCATGAAAGTTGGTTAACCTTTATTTTAATAGCCGATGGCATCTGACAGGATGGTTTATTCATCTTTAATAATACCGGCGTTCATCATAAAGATTATTGGGCTCCTCTATGGCATTGCTCCTTGCCATTGACTCATACTATGAAGCATTGGTTTCAGAGAAGAATATGTTTTAATTGCTGTCAACCATTCTCGTGTAAGAATCTCTGCATGTTCAACGTCTTTGACGAAGAGTCTACTCTTTTATTTCCATCTCTGCATTCACATAGTTCAATATTATTCTTGACAGCATCGATTATCTTGAACATGCAACTATACCACTGTGTATACCTTCTGTTGCTGCTGTATCGTATTTCTTTCGTATTGTATTCATAGCTGCATAGTCGCTGCTGATCTTCTTCTAACAAGTGGTCATTGATTTTTGTCTTTTGGAGGCATACGTATACATTTGAAATTGCTGTTGTATATGTATCTTTTACTACATCACTTCATTTGACATTCAATCAAACTTTAGTATCTTGCAATGGCTGCCATGTTTGATAATTGTTAACTTCGAGATTATCAGTTACTCCTTGCCATCTTATGTATTTGATCTCTCATTCTATGTGGTGCAGGAGCACCTAGGTCGGCTTAGGGTAGACCTAGGGCTTCTTTAATGTTTTTGCTTGTAGTGATGCTAGCCACATCACTAGATCAATAAGGGGACCAACTTGGTCCTAAGGTGAGATTAGATAGGTTGGAAGAGCCCCAAGATGCAATATTGCTCCTAATTGCTCAAAATTGCTCATTTGGCTCAATAGAGCATTTTTGGGTTTTGTGGGCTAAATAGGGCAAGTAAGTGTTTTATGGTCCTTATTAGGTGTTTTGTACCTATCTAAGGCCTTTTACAAAGTTTGATAGCAAGTGGAGCAAGTTTGGGAAGCAAAAGCGGAAAATTGCTCAATTCTTGCAAAAGTTGTCATTGACAACTTTTGCAATTTTCTTGCAAATTGAGCAACTTCTTCATCGGAGCTCTTCAACCACTTAAGGTAGTTGGGTTCGGTCATGCCAAGCCTATATAAGGCCAATCTCAACCTTTTCAAGGGGTTGGAGAAAGTGGAATTGTCAGTGTACGGACTGTGCTACAGCATTTTAATACAACAGTTTCTTGGTTTGTGTGTTCTTTGCCTTGTACGGATTAGATGCAGTTGTCTTTGTGTTGGAAGTGAAAGTGGATATTGTTTCTCAATTCTGTAAATAATTTGTTTGTTGTTTTATAGGGTTTGAAGTGCTCAAGTAAATTATTTTGTAACTTACCAATCTGCTGGTCTGAACAAGGTTGTGAGTGCAAAATGGGGTCTTAGGGCCACTTCCCATCGTATACATTGTACGGTCTCTTGGGATCTGGAACTAGACTCCTTGTACTTTATGTACAGCAAAGGAGAGCCCATGGAAAGCACAACTGAGGCTTTGGAGGTGATGCCCTAGGCAAGCAAATCATGTTTGGTTAGGGATCAGAGATCAGCAAATGAGCATTTGGAGTAAATTGAAAGTGTAGATACTCCAATCCAAGCATGTGGTGAGTAAGGAGATGATGAGAGCTAACCCCAATCCCATGGAGAAGCCTTGGGAAGAATCCTAAAGAGGTTTTTAACCCAAACAGTTCCAAAATCCTTGAAACCCTCAAAATAAGGCTAAATTTGTGCCTGCACTGTACAGACAAGTTGAAGGATTAAGATTTTCAAAATTTTCAAGTACTCTGAAATGGGTATCCAGAAAGCTGATTTGTTTTGGCCATTGTTAAGGGTTTTTGCAAAATATCTTAGTTTTAATGTGTTTGGAGGGCTAATCCTTGTAGCCTTTTCCCAAGCACTTGGGTGCAAAATGATTTGTGGATTGCAACTTGATTAGGGTTTTGTCCTTGTTTTGGGGTTGGCATTTTGATGAATGACCTAGGGTATACCTAGGTGTCCATTTCATCATTTGGGGAATCCAAGCTAGTTTTGCATTAGTCACCATGTTGGTTTCACCTACTGACTCTTTAGTAGCTATAGACATCCACCAATTGTTCCCAAATCTTTAACCTGCTCTAACATCACTCTGATGTGACAACCAATCTTGCTCTCAAACCCCAAGCTCTTCAGTGTCTCCACTAAGTCATTCACTCGACCAAATAAGGCTTCTACACACCCTATTGCCTCCCAGGATCCTAGCCAGTGGATCCTATTCCTTCAATTGGTGCACATCAATTGGTTGGTACAAGCTTGCTTATAACTTCACTAATAACCCCAATGCTGATTGGATTCCCCAAATGATGAAATGGACACCTAGGTATACCCTAGGTCATTCATCAAAATGCCAAACCCAAAACAAGGACAAAACCCTAATCGAGTTGCAATCCATAAGTCATTTTGCACCCAAGTGCTTGGGAAAAGGCTACAAGGATTAGCCCTCCAAACACACTAAAACTGAGATATTTTGCAAAAACCCTTAGCAATGGCCAAAACAAATCAGCTTTCTGGATACCCATTTTAGAGTATTTGAAAATTTTGAAAATCTTAATCCTTCAACTTGTCTGTATAGTGCAAGCACAAATTTAGCCTTATTTTGAGGGTTTCAAGGGTTTTGGAACTGTTTGGGTTAAAAACCTCTTTAGGGTTCTTAGCCAGGCTTCTCCATGGGATTGGGTTAGTTCTCATCATCTCCTTACTCACCACGTGCTTGTATTGGAGTATCTACACTTCTAATTCACTCCAAATGCTCATTTTCTGATCTATGATCCCTAACCAAACATGATTTGCTTGCCTAGGGCATCACCTCCAAAGCCACAATTATGCTTTCCATGGGCTCTTCTTTTCTGTACATAAAGTACAAGGAGTCTAGTTCCAAATCCCAAGAGGCCGTACAATGTATACGATGGGAAGTGGCCCTAAGACCCCTTTTTGCACTCATAGCCTTGTTCAGACCAGCAGATTGGTAAGTTACAAAATAAAGGAAGTTAATGAACAAAGGGAGAAGAACAAAGTTCTTGAAGAATCCCTAGCAGAGGTGAAGGTGAAATTGGATGCATTTGCTGAAGTAGCCGGGAGGAAGGAAGAAGAGGAGTATGAGAAGGGTAAAGAGGTAGTACTGGAGGACATTGTACTTGAACCTGACCCTGTCTTGAATGAAGAGCCCTTCTTGAAAGCTATCAAAGCCCAAGGAGGAAAAGCTTTGGAAGGTGTACCAATTTTCAGTGGAAAGATGGACATGGATGCAGTCATGGACTGGGTAGATGGCATGGAGAACCATTTTGAGTGTGAGGGGGTATTAGACGCACAAAAGGTTAAGGTGGCTAAGTCAAGGCTCAGGGGCTCAGCATTGACATGGCGGAAATACCTACAAGATGAAAGAATCAGCATGGGTAAGACTCCTATAGAAATTTGGAAGGCTATGGTCACTAAAGTGAAGGAGAACTTCCTACCTGAAAATTTTGAGATCCAACTCCACAAGAGAAGGCAAGGACTGAAGCAAAAAGACCTAGATGTAACTTCTTATACTGAGGAATTTCAGAGGCTATATCTGAGAACCAAACAACAAGAAGATGAACCATTCAAAGTGGCAAGATATCTAGGTGGTTTGAAGTGGAATATCCAAGAGGAGCTCAGTTTGTGGGCACCTACCACAGTTTAAAGATGCCATCAGCTAGCTCTAAAGGTGGAAGAAAAGAACAAGAGGAAAGAAGATTCTAACTTCAAGGATAGAGGCAAGGGCAAAAATCAAAGAGGACAAAGGGGAGGCTACCAAGGTAGAGGAAGTGAGCAAAAGAATCAAGGAGAGAGCAAGCTCACAGAGCAAACTAGTGACAACCCTTCAAGAGGTGGTTACAATAGAGGGAGAGGCAATCAAGGGGGATCCAATAGGGGGAGAGGATCAGGCAGATCCAACTCATAATTTGCAAGTATGAAATGTTATAACTGTGGACAGTTGGGTCATCCAGCCTATAGATGCCCAGACAAGCCTTCTTCCTCAAGCCAAGACAAAAGAATGGCATATGTGCAAGAGGATTGCAGCAAAGAATCAGATGTGGACCACATTGAATTTGAAAAAGGTGAGAATCTCATGTTTAGGAGAGTGCTGATCAAACAACTAGCTCTTGATGAACCTAGACATAGAAGGGCATTGTTTAGGATAAAATGCAAAATCCTAGGAAAAGTGTGCAAAGTGGTGGTGGATTTAGGTTCTACTAATAATGTAATATTAGAGGAGGCTGTTACTAAGCTGAAATTGCAGAAGATGCCTCATGACAACCCTTACAAGGTTACTTGGCTTAATAAAGGACAGAGCATCTTGGTGAATGAGCAAGCTTGGGTGGATTTTTCCATAGCAGGATACAAAGATAGGTTGTTGTGTGATGTATTGCTTATGGATGCTTGTCATCTTTTGCTAGGTAGGCCTTGGCAATTTGATAGGGAAGTTGTATATGATGGTAGTGCTAATGCCATAACTTTTAAGAAGGGAGGTAAGACCTTCAAAATTCAGTCTTTATTGGAAGGGGAAGAACCTCAGCCCAAAATGCCTAGTGTGTTGTTCTGTAGTGGGAAAGAGTTTGTGAAAGACCTCAAGGATGAGGAATGTCAAAGTTTTGCAGTAGTGCTGAAGTCTAAAGCAAAGGAAAATGCAGCCAAGGAACCCTTACCAATTGAAGTCCAAACTTTGCTTGAAAAGTACAAGGACATAGTGAGCGATGGTACTCCAGCTACCCTACCTCCTAGGAGATTTATAAGTCATCAAATTGACTTTGTTCGAGGTGCTTCCTTGCCTAATAAAGCGGCATACAAGCTCACTCCAGATGAAAAATTAGAAGTGGCAAGACAAGTCCAAAAATTAATGGATCAAGGTTTGATACAAAAGAGCATAAGCCCATGTGTGGTCCTTGTTGTGTTGGCATCTAAGAAAGGGGGCAATTGGAGGTTATGTATGGACTCAAGAGCCATAAATAGGATTACAATCAGGTATAGGTTTTCCATACCTAAGATTGAAGACCTTATGGATTGTCTTGGAGGGGCTAAATATTTCACTAAGTTGGACTTGAAGAGTGGTTATCACCAGATAAGGATAAAGGAGGGAGATGAATGGAAAGCAACATTTAAGACTACTGATGGTCTTTATGAGTGGCTTGTGATGCCATTTGGTCTTTCCAATACTCCTAACACATTCATGAGGCTCATGAATGAAGTGCTCAAGGACTTCACAGGTAGATTTGTAGTTGTATATCTTGATGATATACTTATCTTTAGCAAGACTAGAGAAGAGCATATCAAGCATGTTGAGGTAGTTTTGAAAATACTTCATGAAGAAAAGCTAGCCATCAACCTTGAGAAGTGTATTTCTTCAAGGAGGAAATTGTGTACCTAGGCTTTGTGGTTTCTCGAGGCACATTAAAGATGGACAAGGAGAAGATTGCTAGTATACTAGATTGGCCAATACCTACCACATCTACTGAGGTAAGAAGTTTCCATGGTTTGTCTCAATTCTATAGGAAATTCATTAGGAATTTCAATGGCATTTGTGCACCTTTCCTAGATACTATAAAAGGTGGAGTCAAGTCTAAGTTTAAGTGGACTTTAGAAGCTGAAAAGTCATTTGAAATGTTGAAGAAACAAGTACCTACTCAACCTATCCTACAATTGCCTAGTTTTGAGAAATTTTTCACCTTAGAATGTGATGCAAGTGGCTTAGCAGTAGGTGGGGTTTTGAGTCAAGAGGGTAGGCTAGTAGCCTTTTATAGTGAGAAACTTAATGAGGCCAAGAAGAAGTATTCATCCTATGACTTAGAGCTCTGTGCCTTAGTTCAGTGTCTTAGGAAGTGGAGATAGTATTTGTTGGCCAAAGAATTTGTTGTGTTTACAAATAATCAAGCTCTTAGCTACGTCAACACTTAAGAGAAGCTGAGCAACATACCCTTGAAGTGGATGGAGTACTTGCAGGCCTTTACCTTCACAATCAAGCATAAGAAGGGGCAATTAAACAAAGTGGCAGATGCACTTGTTGATGTGAGTTTTGTATCACTACACAACATATTAGTAATTGAATATCCAATACGGAGTATCAAACATACAATTCCTCTCTTGAAAAGTTATTGCTCATGGGATATGAGAATAATTCCAATGTTCCTTACACTTGTGGATACTCACTCAGTTTTATCAATGTGATTTGCTAGTAATCACGTAGGCAGCCTTATGCTATTCATTTGAGGATGACTTGGATTTTTGGTGAGATGGTGATGATTTTGTATGAGTGCCAGGTGATGTTGATGGTGATGGTGATGGTGGAGGATGGTGAATGGTTCTTACAACTGGTATCTTTCTAACTCTCTTCTCCTAAGTTCTGAGTCCTAAATTACTTGCTATCCTGCTCCTACTCCTATGGATGAAAGACTAGCAAATGGACTAGGATCGAACCTAATGAAAGTTAACCAGCGGCCTCACTTCCACAAGTGCAATGATTCGAAGGAAGAGTAAACTAGTTTGCCACACAAGGCTTCCCAACAAGCCACTAGGATGCTAGTGGTCTAGTATTGATCCCTATCAAACATCTACTACTGCTAACATACAACTATCCATCTACTTTACTCCTACTTAGCAACTTGAAATGAAATTTGCTTCAACAACTTGAAAAGAAATCTACTCTTAACTTTTTGGAAGTAGAAACCATGCAATAATATCAAAGGCCCTTAATCACCATGCAAGTCACAACAATGAAAAAGAAATAGTGATTTTGGCATTATCTTATGCAACAATTTTCTCCGACCCTTACAAATGAAAGCAAATGGCCTTATATAGAGACTGAAATTACAATCGACGGTAGAGATAAAGAGGCAAAACTAAAGATCCAAATTGAATCCTAGAAATCCTAATTAGGGTTGCTACCCCATCAGCCAATGAGAAGACACCACCTTGTCAATGGACCAATGAAAAAAATGTAAAAGTGGCAACCAATGAGAAGGCACCAAAATGGCGGCCAATCAGAAATAGACACTTGTCCTATTCTAGAAGAAAGAGAAATTGCCACTTGGGCTTACATTAAATGATCTTCTAATATGACTCCCTTTTTCTTTCATTCTTTTAGCTAAGGCAATGAACTTAGCTAGCCTTTCATTGACTTCTTCCATGGGAGGACAAGGTGTATACTTTATCTTGAGCTTAGCCGATTTCATCATGCTAATTGCTGCCTGTAGTGTCTTCTCATGTTCCTTCTCATATTCTTTTGCGTATCCAATAAAGGTGTTGAGAGAGGAAAGGGTGCCCAAATGTTTCTTCTTGATAGTAGCCTTTCCTAGCTCATCTAGTCTTGATCTAAGTTTTGCCTCATTGATATCTTCTTCTCTGATGTCTTCAAAATCAAGTGCTGCTCCGATGTCACTCATCATAGTTGAAATGGACATTTTGACGCCTGGGCTGTGATGTTTAACCGCCTTCTGTATCTCTTCTTTGCCAAAGGGGATTGTCCTTCCTTTAGTTTGTCCTTTATCTGTATCATACCGACATTGGTATCGGTTATTCGCCTCATTTTTAAAAAGAAAGTTGTTTTGGGCATCATATCTTCTTTGTCTTTCTTAGTGTTTGTTCCCTTAGGATTCTTGCTTGCACTAACATCTACCATCTCGTCAACCTATGATAGGATGGTTGAGTGGTGGATAATGAATGCAGAAAGAACCAAGGGAGACAATATCTAGACAAGAACGAAAGAAGGAAATCAACTTAAGGACCGCTTCCAACTCTAAATGATTTGAAGTTACCCTTTACCAATAACCGGGTCTCTTTTTGGATTTTTACCTGTATTGTGTTTACTGTATCGACCATAGTTTAAAAACTCGGTATCGGCAATATCTCGGTTGGCCCAAAATTTTGGAAAAACTCTGAATCGACAAAAACTCGGCGAAAAAATTGGCAATAAATCGGCACTTTTATCGAACATTTGAAAATATACAAATTCTTAAAATATTCTTAGCAATTATTATAAATCTACTAAAGCCTAAAATCTATTATCAATTTATTATAAATCTATTATATATTATAATATAAATCTATTATTTAATAATTATCTATAAAATATATTGCTACTAGCCAACTACAAATTATCAGTTCTGAAAAATGAAAATAAAACAATATTAATGTAGGTTTTAAATTTAAAATACAATAAACTTAAATTACTTTTGTCTTTAAAATTGTAAATACTTTAAATTTATTGTATTACTATTTACTATTTTAAATTTAAATAAATACATTAAATTTACTGTATTTAAAACTTAATAAAAATTAAATTAAATTTAAATCTTTTAAATTAATTTTTTTTAATATTACTGTATTGTAAATTTTTATCTTTTATCAAAATAAATAAATAAAAATTTTAACAAAATTAATTGATGAAATTATATCTGGATTTACATAAAGTTATAATAAAATTTACATAAGATTTAAAAAAAACAATGAACATCAACATAGTTTGGAAAAAACGAATCGTAACTGGAAGGCGGAGTGCAGAGATTCGTCATTCGAGCACATTAAACTTCACACGCTCACCAGAGGGGTTAGGGTTTTGATAGCTCTACACACTTATCAGGCGTTCTTTGAGCAGAAGGGTTTCCGTCTTGCCAATCTCACACACTTTAGGGTTCATGGAATTGCTCTTCTCCTCCAGAGCGCAAATGACATCTGCAATGGCAGCGTTGTAGGCCTGCTCTTCCGTCGGATGACACCACAAACAGACACCCTATATTCGCCCCCCTCTATCTCCATCCCTAAAACGTGAAAGGAAATTTTGAATGTAGATTTGACCCAAAAAAATCAACGCTATTCAACGTTTTTTCACCCCAAAATCCGCGGGTAATGGCGATTTTTTTGACTAAAAATCGCTGCGTTTTTTTGAAAATTTTGGGGCCGGCATTTATGGCGTTTATATCACTCGCCTTGCTGTTTCGCGAAATACCGCGTTTTTTGCGATTAATCGCCGGTATTTTAAACTATGGTATCGACATTGGTATTGGTTATTCGCCTCATTTTCGAGAAGAAAGTTGTTTTGGGCATCATATCTTCTTTGTCTTTCTTAGTGTTTGTTCCCTTAGGATTCTTGCTTGCACTACCATCCTCTATCTCGTCGCCCTATTACGGGATGGTAAAGTGGTGGACAATGAATGGAAGAAGAACCAAGGGAGACAATATCTAGACAAGAACAAAAGAGAGAAATCAGCTTAAGGACTCCTTTCAACTCTAAATGATTTGAAGTTACCTTTACCAATAGCTGGATCTCCTTTTTGGAATTTAGGATCAGACTTGAGAATTTCAAATCCCTTGCAAATCTTGAAGCTCTAGTTGGAAAAAATCAAAATTTAGTGCTCTCAAAATTGTCCACCATTTGCCCCCAAAAAATCAGACCTTTGATCACAATCACCTCTGCCAAATAAAATCTCCCAAACTAGGGCAAAAATTGCAGCCCCTCTTAAAAATCAGAATTTTGTCTTTCACAAATTTTGGCTCCCACAAAATTCACCAAGCAAGAAGAGTGTAGGTCTGCCCTCAATCATGGAAAATTGCCAAACATAGAGATCTCTACCATGAAGAAATTTGCCAACAATAATGCCAATCTGCCCTAGGAGAATTGCTCAAGGAAGAGAAAATCTACTCCTAGCCAAAAATTGCCTAAGCACCCAAGAGGAGGAGTCAAAATGAGGAAATGAGAGGAAAGAGTTTCCTCTTATACCCAACTTGCTCAGCCTCACTAGCTGGCCAACTGGGACCCTAGGAGCAAAAATAAATTAATTAGAACACAAGACATGGTCTCCAATTAAATGCTTAGCCCAAAATTAACTTTGCCAAGATGAAATTTACTTTTTTAAATTGCTAGTTAGACCAAAATTGCAACAAGAAAGTAAATAATGCCTTGGGGATGCTAAATGTTTCCATTTAATGATGATTTAGTAATTAATATATCATTAAAATCGGATTTTGGCTAGCCAAAAGCCATTTTTTCAATATTAAATTACTAATTTCATTAAAGACTTAAAAATTTTCAAAACAATTTTAATCCATTAAAAGCCAATTTTTTTGCAATTCAATTCAAATCGACTTTGCCAAGCAATTTAAATTTTTATCACAAATAAAATTATTTCTCTAAAGTTTAAAACCGATTTTGCAATTTGCTTTCATCATAACAAAAATTAATTTTCTCACTGAAAAAATTTCAAGATTTTCCAAAAAAGTTCAAATCTAACAAAATTTCATTTTTTGAAAATTATCCAAATTTACACAGTTATATCCAAATGTTCAAAAGAAATCATCGAAGTACAAATTTTACAATTTTATCCTGCCAAATGTTTTTGAAAATTTTGTCCGGCCTAAAGATGAAATTGGTCATTCTGGAAAATCAAGTTTTAACCGGGTGAAAATAAGCTAGGCCTCTCCCATGGGCCTGAAGGTGTCCAAGGCTTAAAAAATCTCAAAAAAAATCAAATCAAAATTGTTGGACACTCCAAAAATTTGCCAAGGCGATTAAAAAAAGGGGGTCCCCAAAGTTTTGGGGCGATGGTGTGAGAACCTCACAACAACACTAAGTAGAAGGATCTTGACAGTCCAAGAGATTCAACTCCAAAGCATTAGAATAGAGAGTTTTCAGAATTTTTATAAAGAAGATGAGGACTTTGTTGAAGCCTACAAGGTATGGATTTTGAGAATCATTTTCATAGCAAATTTTCAGAATATACTTTGCAAAATGGGTTGCTATTCAAGGGTAACTAGTTGTTTCTACCAGGGGGTTCCATGAGAGAGAACCTAGTACAGGAGAAGCATAATGGCAGCCTAAGTGGACATTTTGGTGTTAGCAAAACCTTTAGAGTTGGTGCAAAGGTTCTATTATTGGCCAAAGTTAGCAAGGGATGTAATTGAGCATGTGGAGCAGTGCATGGTGTGCATGAAAGTCAAAGGAGGAATGAGCAGTGCAGGTCTATATCAGCCTTTACCAATTCCAAACAGGCCATGGGATTGTGTAAGTATGGATTTTATTGTTGGTTTGCCAAAAACTAAGCAAGGATATGATAGCATCTATGTTGTTGTTGATAGATTCAACAAATTGGGGCATTTCATTCCATATAGGACAACTAATAATGCAAGTCATATTGCCCATTTGTTTTTCAAAGAGGTGGTAAGGATTCATGGACTTCCATTAAGCATTGTGTCAGATAGGGATGTTAAATTTATGAGCCATTTTCGGAAAACCTTGTGGAAAAAGCTTGGTACAAACATGTCATTTGGTTCAGCTTACTATCCCCAAACTGATTGTAACATCCAATTTTCCCGGGTCTAATTTATCATTCAACCTACTCAAGGAATACAATTACTTCTTCGTTTCATAGGAGGGTAGTTACATCATTCATGTTCATTGAAGAAGATTTTACTGTTGAAAACAGTTAAACAAAATTTATTAACTAAATACTTGAAATACCATCAAATTAAATTACTACAGAAATTACAAACCACATACCTCGGGAACTGAGTTTGAAATCAAAACTAGGGATGCTTCTGCAACCACCCAGGTTAGTCCACAAATACACTATAACATTTTCATATGACAACTACCATCTAAGAACCACTATCTTAAAAATCAAACGATAATTTCAATTAAATACCACCATATTTTAAATTAGGGCATCACATACCACTGTATCAATTAGGGCATTGTTTACCTTTAGTTCATTTAGGGCTTCTAATACCGCTATCTCACTTAGGGCTTTCAATACCACGAATTCATTTAAGGGCTTCCATGACCATGGATTCAATTTAGGGCTTCCGCGATGATGGATTCAATTTAGGGCTTCTGCGACTACAGATTCAGCTAGGGCTTCCAATACCATTGTATCATTTAAGGTTCCAACTATCACCCAATCAAGTAGGGCTTTGGATTTCTTTTCCTTCTGATCACTTATCTGAGACAGTTTCTCAAGATTAGATAAATACTTGTATTCAATATTCATATAAATGAAAACAATTCACAAATCAATCTAGATAACAATGAATTTAACTCAATTCAATCCTACCTCTTCATAAATAAAAATGATAATACCTTTTTCTGATAAACAATTAAATGCATAGCTTAACTTTGTCTGACGCATATCCGACGTCTTAAGAGAGAGGAAACATTGTCAGGGGTTTAACCACCCAACCTCGGACCACAATATATCCCCACACGATCTTTAACGAGAAAGGCCCTTCCTACTCGGAATTGACAGGGAACATCATTCCATCCACTGGGCATCAAGATATATAACATGCCATATGACTTGGTAACAAGAGTTCATAGTTACAAAAATATGCATGAGCTATTAATTAATTTATATTAAATGGTAAATATTAAAATGATAAAACTGATACTGATTCATATTGCTACAAATTCCTCTCTTCGACCTCGTCACCCTTTTTCTTGGCTACTCAACTAGGTGAAATCCAGGTGTTAGAAATTCTCAGCACAATCGATTCTGTCAAATTTACATGCATCTAACATTTTACAATCTATGAATACATAATTTTGTTCTTTAAAGATGTTTGATTAATTAAATTCCACCTCTTCACCATAATGCCTGGAGAGTTCCATGGTGTTTGGATTCATAATAGAATTTTCATCTTTGCATGGTATGAATGAATGTATAACAATCTAAGCTAATTTAAGTTGCTCACAACTTTCCTATATGCATAATTGATACGTTCTTAAGAATTAAGTTACATCTGTGATATAAGAACAATTTTCCAATAACTAGTAATCTATTACTGTTCACCATGATTCAATTTGTATTTATACTAGTTCCAGAACATTGGATTTTTCATGATTTCATGTTCTTTTCCAGATTGAGTATAAATGGGTTAATTAGATTCTAAACTTCATTGCATTTCCTTCCATCAAATTGAGTTAGTTATAGTTAAGGGACAATAAACGATAAAACATACTTTATGACCTAATATCTTGCAAAATAATGGCCAACTGGATGATATTCCTTCAAGTCATTGATCGTAAAAGATTTACAGAAATTTATAGTCAGTTATGAATATGATTAAAGGAAATCATCATCTCATAAACAGTGAAACATTATCATATAAGAAATTCGCTAACCTTAATATAGACAACGACAGACTTCACCTAAATGCTGTTTTTGTATATCCTCTAAAAGATATCGACATTCTTGGTGATGGAAGAAACGGTAGATCTATTGATCAATACAATTTTATTTCTAATTGCTAATGCTAGGGCAAATATGCTCCAAACTGTCAACTCACGGGTTTTAATATGTATTTAAAACATCAAATAAGTATAATGGTTGCATGAGTTTAACAAGAATCTTACATGGCTCTCTGTCCTCTAATACTGAGATGAGCCTGCGTTTAAATAAACCCCCGACCCTGCTCTGCAACCTGCGGTAGATAATAATGGGTCGAATTTAATTCAGGAAATGATTTGAACAAGGTTCGGTCTCTTCAGCATTGGTTGACAGGGAACTCCATAGCTAAGGGTTGCCGGCAGTCAAAATAAGGAAGCTATTAAATAAAATAAGCCTATCTCTACATTTGCCTATAGTTACAAGATTCATTTCGAACTCCCAAGAAGTCTAAAAGAATTTAAAACATAAATACTATTAAAAATGTCAAACAATAATCGATTGAAAACAAGAATAATAAAGAAGAAAATAGAATTAAAATTCAAAGATTATAATAATATAATTAATATAATTCGAACATTATTATAAAATACAACTTCTAAATTATTAAATGATAATGGTGTCAAATCATGGTTACATTTAAATGAACATTTATAAACAATTATTAAAGATACTACGACAAAAGATAATTAAAAACTCTTTAAGATACGTTTTATATTTTAACTCAATTATTTTATTTTAATTATTTATTTAAATAACTCATGCAATTCCACGGGTGTATCCTGTTTCAAATCGCTAGGTCCTTTACCCATCTGCCAGTGATGGTGATGCCCTGCCTAATTCTTTTTTGACAATGCTTCCACCTCTTTGACATGCTCCCTGCAAGGAATTCCTCTGTAATTAAATTATATATTATAAATAATCATATCAGTTAATCCTTTCATCTTAATTCCATGAATTCGCGATTAACGATCAACTAACATGTCATCTTCACTTGAAATCATAACGACTAACTATCTTACCATTTTGCCAGATTATATCAAATTAAACTGCCAACTGACTTCATGTGAACCTCAATGTCTATATTTCAAGCTAGGTCAAAAATTGGGATGTAACACAGATGGTCAAACTAAAGTGGTTAATAGGACCTTAGGGAACCTTCTAAGGTGCCTAATTAAGGAATATGGTCAAAGTTGGGATGTTATCATTTCACAAGCAAAATACGCCTATAATGATAGCAGGAATAGAACCACTAGAAAGAGTCCTTTTGAGATAGTTTATGGAATGCATCCAAAGGGTTTATGTGAATTGAGGGGTCTTGATGATATGGATCAAAGAAGTGGTCAAGCTAAAGACTCTGTTCAAACCAAGAAAAACCATGAAGAAGATTCAAGAGCAAGTCAAACAAACCATCCAAGCTAGCACTCAAAAAGCTCAAGGCCAAAGCGGATGAAAAGAGGAAGGATATTTAGTTTGATGTTGGGGACTATGTAATGGTCCACTTGAATAAAGCAAGGCTTCAAAAAGGTGTTCCTACCAAAAGCTACAGATGAAAAGAGTAGGGCCTTGCAAAATATTGGCAAAATATGGAGAAAATGCCTACAAGGTAGATTTACCATCAAATCTAGGCACATCCCCTATTTTCAATAGTCAAGACTTGGTGGCATTCAAAGGTACATTACCTTAGATCAGTCCAGATGTTCAAGTTGACATTGAATCTACTGTAACACCTAATATCAGCACGTTGGAAGCAGAGAAGGTGTTAGATTCCAGGGTGAAGAAATCAACAAGGCACAAGGTGTATATGGAGCATCTCATCCAATGGAAGGGCAAGCCAATTTTAGAGGCTACTTGGGTTGCTAAGTCAAAGTTCAAGAAGGTTGGCATACCCCTGGACATGTTGCAATCAGGTGTGACTTAGTTTTTTGATGGGGGGAGTATGGTGTAGGAGCACCTAGGTCGGCTAAGGGTAGACCTAGGGCTTCTTTAATGTTTTGGCTTTTAGTGATGCTAGCCACATCACTAGATCAATAAGGGGACCAACTTGGTCCTAAGGTGAGATTAGATAGGTTAGAAGAGCCCCAAAATGCAATATTGCTCCTAATTGCTCAAAATTGTTCATTTGGGTCAATAGAGCATTTTTGGGTTTTGTGGGCTAAATAGGGCAAGTGTTTTATGGTCCTTATTAGGTGTTTTGTACTTATCTAAGGCCTTTTGCAAAGTTTTATAGCAAGTGGAGCAAGTTTGGGAAGCAAAAGTGGAAAATTGCAAAAATTGCTCAATTCTTGCAAAAGTTGTCATTGACAACTTTTACAATTTCCTTCATGGGAGCTCTTCAACCACTTAAGGTAGTTGGGTTTGGTCATGCCAAGCCTATATAAGGCCAATCTCAACCTTTTCAAGGGGTTGAAGAAAGTGGAATTGTCAGTGTAGGGACTGTGCTACAACATTTTAATACAAAAGTTTCTTGGTTTGTGTCTTCTTTGCCTTGTACGGATTAGATGCAGTAGTCTTTATGTTGGAAGTGAAAGTGGATATTGTTTCTCAATTCTGTAAATAGTTAGTTTGTTGTTTTATGGGGTTTGAAGTGCTCAAGTAAATTATTTTGTAACTTTCCAATTTGTTGGTCTGAACAAGGTTGTGAGTGCAAAATGGGGTCTTAGGGCCACTTCCCACTGTCTACATTGTACGGCCTCTTGGGATTTGAAACTAGACTCCTTGTACTTTATGTACAGCAAAGGAGAGCCCATGGAAAGCACAATTTTGGTTTTGGAGGTGATGCCTGATCCCAAATTTTGACCTAATTTAAAATATAGTTGTTGAGGTTCACATGAAGTCAGTTGATAGTTTAATTTGTTATAATCTTGCGAAATGGTAAGATGGTTAGTCATTATAATTTCAAGTGAAGATAACATGCTAGTTGATTATTTATCATGAATTCATGGAATTAAAAAGGCAACTAGCCGTTATGATTATTTATAACTTATTATGATAATATGATTTAATTCCGGAGAATTTCATTGCAAGAAACACGTTGAAGGGGTGGAAGCATTGTTAGAAAAGAATTAGGCACAGGAGCATCACCATCACTAGGCAGATGGGTTGAGGACCTAGCGACTTGAAACAGGATACATCTGTGGGACACGCATGAGCTATTTAAAATAAATAATTTGAGAAACATAAATAATTGAGTTAAAATATAAATCATACTTGAAAGGATTTTAATTGATCTTTCATTATATTATTATAATAAATATTTGCATACGTACATATAAATGTAAAAATGAAATGGCACCATTATATTATAATAACTTAATAAAATGATGTCACCCCATTGATATACTTACATGAATGTATGTAAGTATATATTATAATAATAATATTCAAGATATAATAACATTCGAATTATAATAATATTCGAATTATAATCTTCCAACTCTATTCTTTCCATTTTAATATTCGATTTAATATTTGGCAATTCGAATTGTCTTATATATCTTTCCAACTTTATCTCCAACCATTTAAATTTTCTTTTCCTCTTCTTTGTTTTAATCGAATTAAAACATTTGGAATTTGAATCGGCTATAATCTTTTGTAACTGGCAGAAGCCAAGGAGTCTTGTGTTCTTTCTTTTTATAAGAAGTCGTGAGGGAGAGGCGGGGTATCCTTTCCAAGCACCCGACTACCTTCTCAATCATCTTCCTTTATCAAATCGGATTCCTCCATTAATTCTGTCTTTTTTTTCTTTTTGCTCATAGTTTTCCGGCTTCTTTCACTAGTCGAATCTCTACAACTTCATTCAAAATCTCTGCAATTTTTGGCAGTGTCTTTCTTGTTGCAAGTCGGCTATATATTGTTCTTTGCTGGAGATGATGGTTTCAAATGCACACTGTGATTACACCTAGTAATCCATTTGAAGAAGAGCCGAAAACCCTGTTGTTACTAGTCCATGCCATGATATTACTCCTTCCCACGAATTCATGCCCTTTTAAACATGCTGCCAGGAATTGAGTGTTATTTTGGTAGGAGCTAAGACTTGATCCTTGCAAGTAAGGTGTGGCAAAGTAGCTGAGGGTTCAGCATGACAATATCATCAATTTGTCCAGATTTTGTGAAATACCCGAAACAATATTTCCAATTTGATTTTCCTTGTATAAAGGTACAATAATATTGAATTTCATCGCAGCAAGTTTTAGTATTTGTCATGATGATATCTTGTTTGATTTTACAGATTGAATTTCTTTAAAATTAGCTTGATTCATGGCAAATGATAGCCAAGTAACCATAGTATGGAACCATAAATGAATTGTGCTAATGGATATTAGAATTAAGCAATCAATCTGTAATCTTTTAAGAATATAATCTTTCAAATCATAGATTGTGATAAGCTGGAATATACAATTGAGAATCAACAGAAAGAACCAGAGAATTCCAAACATCTAGGACTCACCCGACTGTGTAGCCAAGGAAATGGGTGATGAGGTGAGAGAAAGGAATCTGCAATAACATGAACAATATCAGTTATGACATAACAATGTTTATCATTTTAAAAAGGAATCATTTAAAAGGTAATGCATGAGCATGTTTACCCTCCTGCTGTCAAGTTGAATGGTGTGTTTAGATACCAAGATGCTCAGTAGATGATAAGATGATCTCTCTCTATTTTGGGTAGGGAGGCCCTTTCTCGATAGAGATTGTGTGAGAATAATTTAAAGTCCAAGGTTGGTTGGTTAAGCCCCTGACAATGTTTCACCTCTCCCCAAGTTGTTGGACGTACAACAGACAAAGATAAGCTATGCATTCAATTGTTTGTTAGAAACAAATATTTTTACTTTATGAAGTATATGCAAGAAGAAGGTAAGATTAATTGAGTTATATTATCGTTGCAGTTATTTTACACTTAGTTGCGAGAGATAGATTTATTTGATGAATTGTTATTTCAGTCTTTCATTATGTGAACATTGAATATGAGCATATCTTCTAATTTTAAGCTATTGCCACAGTTAAGAAATCGAAAGGAAAGGAATGATATAGTGGTATTTGAAGCCCTAATTGATTCAGTGGTATCTGGACCCCTAAATGATACACTGGTATTTGGAGCCCTAATTGATACAATGGTATCTAATGCCTTATATGATCCGATGGAAATTGAAGCCCTAAGAGATACAGTGGTATCTGAAGCCTTAAATGATCCAATGGTAATTGATGCCCTAATTGATACAGTGGTTTGTGATGCCCTAATTTTTTATAGTGGTATTTAATAGTAATCGTCATTTGATTTTGATATAGCAGTATTGAATGGTAGTCGTTATATGATTTTGTTATAGTGGTATTTGTGGACTAATTTGGGTGATTGCAGAAGCATTCTTACAATGATTTATCGGTTCAAATTTCATAGTATGTGGATTTTAATTTCTATAGTAATGATGGTGTTTTAAGTTCTTAGTTAAGAAATTTTGTTTCACTGATTTTAACCGTCAATGTCTTTCATATGAACACAACCGATTTAACTGTCTTCCTATGAAAATCAAGTAATATTTGTATTTCTTTGAATATGTTAGTTGTTAATTAAGACTTGGAAAATTTGGTTGTTACAATGCCCTAGGCAAGCAAATCATATCTGGTTAAAGATCACAGATCAAAAAATGAGCATTTGGAGTGGATTGGAAGTGCAGATACTCCAATCCAAGCATGTGGTGAGTAAGGAGATGATGAGAGCTAACCCCAATCCCATGGAGAAGCCTTGGTAAACCCTAAAGAGGGTTTTAACCCAAACAACACCAAAACCCTTGAAACCCTCAAAATAAGGCTAAATTTGTGCTTGCACTGTATGGACAAGTTGACAGATTAAGATTTTCAAAAACTTCAAGTACTCTGAAAAGGGTATCTAAAAAACTGATTTGTTTTGGCCATTGTTAAGGGTTTTTGCAAAATATCTCAGTTTTAGTGTGTTTGGAGGGCTAATCCTTGTAGCATTTTCCCAAGCACTTGGGGGCAAAATGACTTGTGGATTGCAACTTGATTAGGGTTTTGTCTTTGTTTTGGGTTTGGCATCTTGATGAATGACCTAGGGTATACCTAGGTGTCCATTTCATCATTTGAGGAATCCAATCAGCATTGGGGTTAGTGAAGTTATGAGCAAGCTTGTACTAACCAATTGATGTGCATTAGTTGAAGGAATAGGATCTATTGGCTAGGATCTTGGGAGTCAATAGGGTGTGTAGAAGTCCTATTTGGTCAAGTGAATGACCTAGTGGAGACCTTGAAGAGCTTGGGCTTTGAGAGAAAGATTGGTTGTCACATCACTAGGTATTCAAGATGACATTGAAACTATTTACAACCTCTAAATATTTTTTCTATATAAACTTGCCGTAAATACCAATGTTTCTCGCATGATATTCGTATTCTTTTATGGTTTCTTGCATTTTCTTCTTAAGGCATATGTGTTCATATATAGTTGTTTTTAATAACTATTTTTGACTTGAACCGTTTGTTTCTCCACTAGTGAACATTGTTTAAGCATATTACATTCTCTATCTCAAAATGTTATCATTAGAACTGCTGGCACTTCCTCCCATTTGCCTTTGCCATTAATCTCCCTTTTGTGTCTTTATCAAATAGTAGCTTTAATCAATTAATAGCAATGCTATTCTTAATAAATCAACCTTCATAGAGTGCCCTTGTTCACACATCATAGCTTTGGTTTCTTATATTTTTATACCTTTGACATTGATGATGGATGGTTACATTATCAATCTTGTGCACACTTGTAAAACCCTTTGACATCAATGACAATATTTTCATCAGTTTCAAGGTGCTGTTGCAAGCATAATCAGTGTACTTTCAAATTGGGTTCTATCATGGTTTGGACCATGGGTAGTCATAGGTTACGCCGAATTTCATCCATGAAGTTCAGATTTCAGCGAATTTTTACCCTCTCTGAACTTCATCCAAATTTTATGACATCCAATATAATATTGTTATTTATAATAATATTATTTTATTTTAAAATAATATTGAGTTACTTCATTTATTTATTTAACAATGTCAAACTATTTTGACAATTTTGTGCATATATTACTTATATTTAAAAATAGATAAATTTATATAAGTTTAATTCAATGTCGAATTTTTTACCAAATTTTTACCCTTGCCGATTTTCATCCGAATTTTATGATTGACGAAATCAGATTTAAATTTGAACCTTGCGACTTAGTGTATGAGAACATAAACAAGGCCCCCCTTGGTTCGTATCAAGGTCTGATCTCATGTTTGGGGCTGCATTCTTTACTTGTACAATCATTTTCAAGGCTGAACCACCCATATTTTAAAGTTCAAGGTTCATTGTTCTAAGTTTGGGTTACAACTCCTAGGCTTGAGATGGGGTGATGCTTCATTTACTTGACTTGAGATAAGACAAAATTTAGTGGGAATGAAGGAGAGGCTCAGCTTGAGATGAGACAAGATTTGATGGGAACGGAGAAGAGGCTCATGTTGAGATGAGACAAGATTTGATGGGAGTGAAGGAGGGTCTGAGCTCAAAATTGAGGGGAACAAAGAGAAGTCCCAGCTCATCAAAGGGGACGAAGACATAGCTCAGCTCAAAAACCAAGGGAACAAAGACAAGTCTTAGCTCAACAAAGGGAATGTGGACAAATCTAAGCTCCAATTTTTATACTTAACCAAATTTCAGCTCTTCCTAGGCTAACTTCTATTATGTTGTCATCTCCTAGACTTAACCAGATTATGCAAAATCAGTCTCACTTTGGCACTTAGGCAATTTTCTCAACTCTCAAACTAGACATGACCTTTCACAGCCCGACTTAATGCCAAATCTTTGCAAAGTTTCAGACTTTTGCCCAAACATAACCTCTTGCACCTAGATTGTTGCTAAATTTACTCAAACACCTAAGCCTACCAGAAAAAGGAGGGGGTCCCCATTTGCATTGGGGTGATGGTGTTAAAACCTAACAACATCTAGCACCCACCCAAAGAAATGTTCCTGAACATTTGCAGAACCTTTGGTTAATCCCCACATCACCTATCCAATGACTAGGAATTGTACTCAAAATGGGAGGAACCACAAATTGAGCTAAGAACCTTAATCTTTAGTTGCTCATGTGTGTGCAAGTGGTTTATGCCTTGGTCAACAAGAACCTAAAAGCTTCTTAGATATCTTGGACTTAGCTATTTTGATATCGTTACTCCAAAAACATTTTGTATAGAGCCTCGCTGCTAGTTAGGCATCTTGGATAGAGCCTTGCTGCTAGTCAGGCATCCATCATTTTGACAAGGTTATTGGTGTGATCCACCATGAACATTGCTCTACCTGTAGTCATTTTTCATTTAATAGCACTGATAGAGATATTCGCACAAGCAGAGCAAAACTATTTCATTTTTCATTTAACTTTTTTTGCATTTTCTTTCTTTACTTTCTTTTGATATTTCTTTTTGTTTCCTTTCAACCTTTTGTTTGGCCTATAGGCGTGGAAGCCTGTAAACGGTTTGGAAAACCATAGTGCACTGAAGCTGGTGTATGATTTTCACTAATCCCAACTTCACTTTGAAAACTCAGAGCAATTAAGTGCGAGTAAAATGTCATGATTAAAAGACGCAAGTATCTTAGACACAATGAATGTATTCAATCCAAATTTAGTGCAAATCCTTTTCGAAGGACCAACTATTAGGAGCGATTTCCTGTTCAAGGTATACTTGCAAGAGGTATTCAAGAAATAAGCCAAACAAATCTACTAGGAGAACACTGGAGTGTGTTGTATGGCACATCGCCTTTCTTACTAATTGGGATCTCTCTAGACTAAACTAACCAAAGCAGAGAACTAAACTGTGCCGAATTAAAAAAACTAAACGAAACTACTTGAGTCAAATGACTCAAGGAAAACCTGCAAACTGATTTTCTAAAGCAGACTTTCAATTGATTCAAGGCAAATTAATCCAGGCTTCAACAAAGCAACTACTCTAACCACTGAAAAAGAAACCTACTCTAACCCTCTCGAACCAAGTGGTTCGAGACAAACCCACTCTAGCTATGTGCATAAATGCCAAAGAGATGACATCGACTGGACTAGTATATTCACTTGATCTAACATGGTTTCTCAAGATGTTTAGGAGTGGCAAGGTTTGGGCGACCATTTTCAGTTTTGTAAATTTATTCTTGTTCTCTGAAAACAATTTTGTCACTCACTCTCAAACTCAGGAAGTTTATCATGTAAGGTCAACAATTGAGGCAATTCATTTGGTCCATGGTCAATCCAGATGCAAGTTATCTTTCCTAAATTTTCACAATCAAAATAAAAAATTTCATGACTTTCAAAATTAAAAGAAGGCAAAGATACAACCTAGCATGGAACATTTTGACAGGGCTTTACATAACATCATCACCACCATGTTCGTTTGGGGGGTGCTAAAGGATATCAAGAAGGAAATTTGGTTTCAAGATAATCAAGTTACTGCAAGTGGCATGGTTAACTGTCAACTTCGACCTCCAAAGGCTCTGCTACTTGAGATTGAATTTGATGAACTCATGAGGATGTTTGGTGATGGTCTTCCTTGCAGTTTTGAGGATTCCAAGAGTGATGAAATGCTACATGAAGAGTTGCAAGATGTTCTTAGAGCAATTTCTACATGCAAGATAGCCAATTACCCCTGGATGCTCTTGCATCAATCCCTTCTAGTGATCTCAATGGTCTATAGGACTTTTTGACCCTAAAACTGTTAAATTCACGTTTCTGACAGTGAGAGTAATTGTTGGGGTCAATGAGGTATCCCTGGACATGAACCTGTTATCTGAATGTATGGACTTTGGACATTTCTATGTGGCATTGCTTGAATTTGATAGATATGTGTATGGTTAGTTTAAAATATACATCTTGCTTGCTTGACACAACATATGTTTGCTGATGTGTGATTTGTACAAAGGAACAATCAAGGTCTGTTTGGCCTAGACTTATTATGTGACACTTTTGCATGGTCTCATATTGGACCGGTGACATATTCAGTGGTAACATACTAGATCAACGACATATGTGGTTAGATTGTTAGACTATTACATATGTCTACTGTATTGGACCAATGTTATATGCTGCTCTATCTTGAATTGGTGGAACATGGGAACACTTAGGAATCAATGACAAAAGCATTCTCTCTAGTATACTCACACAATACCATTGGGCATTGACAAGTCAGGTATACTTGAGATAACAATCTATTAGAGTGAGGCAGAGTTACCTGACTTCTTGTTTGTGTAACTTCTCAATAAATTATCACGTATTTGTTTAAAAAATTCCATTGAAAACCTTATTCTGTAACAATTCTGAAGCTATTATTTTGTTTATTTTTGAATAGGGAGCTGTATTTAAATTAGGTGTTCACATAATGGAAATCAAAACAGAAATGTAGCTATTACACATAATGTCTTTTATAGTTCTCAAATTTAGTTGGAACTAGTTCCATAATAAACTGTAAGCTCTGCCATTTCAAGCAATAAATTATAATATATATGGCCCAAATTTATTTCATATTTAATTTGAGCAACAACCATATAAATTTTAAAATGATAAATTCACATTAATAAAAAATATCCGATAATAAATTAAGGAGCAAAAGTCTCCTTAGATAAAAGATTATAAAGATCTTTCCACAACGGGTAAGATTGACAACTAAGAAAAGCTGAGGATAAGAATTTAACGAAAGACTAAAAGAATTTGTCTAAATAGTACCCCAATTGACTATGATAAACTAAATATAACAATATTATTTTAATACCCTCTCTTAATAGTCAATCTGCCAACTACACCAAGTTTTTCCCAAAACTTCACAATTTTTTTGGACTCAAAGACTTGGTAAGAATATCTGTAGTTTGATCCTCAGTTGCAACATATTGCATCATCACTGATTTATCTTCTACAAGTTGCCAAATAAAATGACAATGAAGTGCCACATGTTTTGTTTGATCATGGAAGACCAGATTTTTTGCAAGCTTTAGCACCCTTTGGTTGTCACAAAACAAGGGTGAAGGCCCCACTTGAGACATTTTTGTGTCAAAAAGCATCCTGCAGAGCTAGATTGCATTAGATGTTGCTTTGTCAGTTCCTCGATACTTAGCTTCTGTTGAAGAGTGAGCTACTGTTTGTTGCTTCTTAATGGTCCATGTGATTGCATTTGTACTTAGACTGAAAACATATCCAAAAGTAGACTTCCTGCCATCAACAGAATTTGCCCAATCTGAATTGGTAAATCCAACAAGCCTAGGATTTTTTTTTCTATTATACAAAATATTGTTGTCACTTAGGTTTGCACCCTTGTCCAAGGCCTAAGCACGAGAACAACCTAGTGAAACATGGAAACAACCTCCAAGCTGTGGGACTTGAACTACGAGGTTGAGTCTCCGGAGAAGGCCGGCTTCCTCTTACTGTCAGGGCGCACCTATCTATTCTCAGAAGGGAAAGGGAGAAAGAGAGCGTTAAAGCAAATCTACCTAGTCTAATCTAAGGCGGTGATGCACCGAAACAGAGTGTTCAGACTCATTCCTGCCCATACATGCACTACGAAGCTAGGGTAATATACAAAAGTCATACGCGTCCAGACTTATATCGATCAATAGTCACATACAGATCAGAAAACCAACTGAATGACACCAGGAAAAGGAGATTTCACTTGTATATTATCCAATAGGCCAAAGATAGATACAGTATGTGGACCACTAATCTCAATAATGCATCAATGAGAGGCAGAAGAAGCACATGCACATTGACCACTGAAGAGAATGACACAGGATACTATGTAGCTCAGAGACACAGGGATTCTACACTGCAAGTCTGCAAGCAGTAGCAGAGAAAACCAGGAAGAGTCGACCACCAAGAATAGATCACAAAATTGCCTTTATAGCTCAGTCATAACTGAAGATTTCTGCATTACATTCACTTCTCACCTACTGGCATTAACTTCCACTCTGAGAATCCAATCGGAGATCTGATTGAATCCTGGCTTGCATACCAAGAAATCTCATATCTCTCTGAGAAAGAGCCTGGAGAAGACATAAACGGCACCGCAACATTCCCTGACATGGTAGATGGATCGACCGGATGGATGGAGTGTCATTCTGCGCTTAGCATTCATTCCAAGTTGGTGGCAATCAATCATACCATCGGATTTGTGGCAAAACTCCTGATTTTCCATCATTCATGATTCGTGCATCCATCGAATCGATCAGTCAACAGGCTCGACGAGCCTACTGGGCCATGCAGACCAATCAGACCTTCGATCTCGCCACCCTGGCAGTCTCTTTACATTTGACTGGGCGTTACCACCCTTTCCATGCGACTGGGCGCTATGTCGCTATCGGAAAAGTCTTCGAAGGTCTCGATAGCGCCATAGCGCCTAAAGGTTTCAACTTGACTGCGCCACCTTGGCGATCATCTAACTGCAATCGTTCGCTAACCGCCACGTTGAAAATCGGACCCGCAAGGACACGTGTCCTCCAAGCGCTAACTCGCCATTGTAAAATCCGCGCAGTTCCTCCATGGCGAGATAGCGCCCGCCGCTGATCTCTTTCCAATCTGACGGTCGCAGACTCTCCTTTCCGTGGCCCTCCTCTCGTGATTCGCCGAGCCCGCTGATACATGGCGTCTGTTCGTTGGTTTGTCGGTCATTCAACTCTAACTGCATCTGGCGGCATGAAATGTGGCCCCGCCAGGACACGTGGCGCACGGGCGCTATGTCGCCATGTTAAAACCCGTGCAACTCCGCCATAACGCGATGGCGCTTACCGTCGATCTAAGCCGATCCGATGGTGGAGATCATAAACCTTGACTGTGTTAGCCGTGCTGACAGAGACTCCGCCTAGTTACACGCGGCTACTTCTGATTTATCGCCGTGACGCCGGGCTGACAAACTATACATGCGGAGTACCGTCGGGACCCACCTGTCTGGTCATTCTTCGCCGTGATGAACTTTTCATTTGGGCGCTATGTCGCCATCGAAAAACGCATTGGTTTTCCGTTGGCGCCATGGCGCCTCGCCGGTCTTTGGAACTTCCGGCCCGTGAAAACCCGTTGCCCGCCGCCGAGAGTATTTCCATCGGGCGCTATGTCGCCATCGGAAATTTCCGGCCGATATGCAATAGCGACATGGTGCCCACTGACGTCAAGGAACTTTCTGACCTGCTGAACGCTGAACCCACCGGACACGCGTCAATTAGGCGCGATGTCGCTGATACTATCTCCCGTGCAACTTTCGATGACGAGATCGCGCCGACCTTCGATCCTTCTGAAATCTGACGGAAGAGAAACTTTGGCGGGTGAATGAATGATAACATTTCTGGCGACTCACAGGGGGCATGAGCCTGCTCAATGCATAAGACCAGTGCTTGCAGAAAACTCCATTGGGCTACAGGGTCGAGAAAAGGACCTGGAAGGCACGAAACTGAGAGCTACAAGAAACCCTAACCCGCCTGAGAGGAAACCAAAACATTGAAGACCTTGAAGCTCTAGCTCTGTTTCTGACTAGAAACAAAGAACAGAACCTCCTCCGCGACCTGAGGCTGTCAAAACTTTGGAAACTGGCGATTCAAAAGAGAAACCCTGTGCACGCGCACTTATTGAAAAACAGGAACAGACAGAAGGAAACTAGATTAACTATGTACATAGATTCACAATCCTTTTAGAAACAGGGCTTCAGATGGATCCCATTGACTGGAATGGGCAGAGTTTCACCGTTAGGTCTGCTCAGTTGGAATGCATTTGCCTGTTTGCAACTGGAGATCAAATAAGGGCCACTCCATAATAGGTCAAATTTGGAGTGCCTTCCTGGTTTTGCTCTGTCTGAGTCCCACTTGAGAACTAAATCTCCCTCTCTGAAGATTCTGGCCCTTGCCTTCTTGTCAAAACTCTTCTTCATCTGTTGCTGGTGAATCTCTAGAGTTTTCATGGCTTTGTTTCTCTTTTCTTCCAACTCAATTAGTTCTGCCATTCTTACTGACATGGCATCATCTTCAACCAGTTCCAGCTGATGAGCCAACTCCAAGGATGGAACTCCAATGAGATTGGGAGTCTAGCTTCCCTACTATATACTAGCACAAAAGGTGAATTCCCAATAGATCTCTTGGGTGTTATCCTATCAGCCCACAGAGCAGTCCTTAATTTCTTGTGCCAGGTCCTCTGATTGTCTTCTATTGTCCTCTTCATAATTATGATCAGATTCTTGTTGGAAGATTCAGCCAAACCATTACCTTGAGGATAGTAGTTCGATGATGTGCTCAGGTAGATATTGTGACTCATTGCCCATGCACAAATTTGGGTTCCAACAAAAGATTTGGCATTATCTGAGATGATAGTAGAAGGAGCTCCAAACCTAGATACAATTCCATCAAGGAATTCAACAACTGATGGCTCTGTAGCATCCTTCAAGGCAACTGCCTCTGTCCACCTAGTGAAATAATCGGTAGCAGCTAAGATCCATTTATGACCTGCACTAGATGGAGGATTAATGGGGCCTATGAAATCCAACCCCCACTGGGTGAAGGGCTGATCCACCTGAATGGGATGAAGAGGAAGAGCTGCAAGTGTTTGTTTGCCTGAGAAGAAAGCGCACTTCTCACATTTTCTCACATACCTATGACAATCATGAAACAAGGATGGCTAGTAATAACCAGCCCTCATGATCTTCATGGCAGTTGTTCTTGCAGAGAAGTGGCCACCATCAGGGCCATCATGGAGTTCTTTAATCATCCTTTCAGCCTGATCCTCTTCAACACATCTCAACAAGGTCCCATTAAAATCCCTCCTGAATAGGATATCATCAATCACAACATAGGGAATGGATTGTAGTCTATATTGTCTTTTTTTAGCTCTGTCCAATCCCTGAGGGTATCCGTTCCCTGATAAAAAGTTCTTCATGTCATCCATCCAGCTCTTCGGGCCATTAACATTTCCTTCCTCCTGTTGCTCTGCAATTACCATAGCAACCTCCTCATCCAACTCCTGGTCTGATAACATCTCTTTGCATAATCCTCTCCCTCTTACCAATTTGGTAACCTGAATATCAACCTCATATTCCATTACTCTAGTGATCCATCCGGCCCTTTTTTCACTAATATCCTTGCTCAAAAGGAAGTCCTTTACACTAGCATGGGGCACCAACGAATGGATCTTGTTGTGGGATAAAAGGTGTCTAAATTTCTTCAAGGCTCTAATGATTGCAAGGGCTTGCTTCTCAACAAAGCTGTATTTATCTTCATATTCTTTAAGCCCTTCACTAAAGAAGGCTATGGGCTGTTCCTCATTCTTGTCATTTGTTTGAGTCAAGACAACAGAAATACTTGATTCACCACCTAAAGTGTAGAGGATGAAATCTTTCTCGAAATTTGGGTTCATGAGGGTAGGGGCCGATGCTATGGCTGCCTTGATCTTTTCAAAACTCTCCTTCCCCTCCTTGGTCCATGAGAAGACCATATCTTTCTTGAGCATGGCTGTAAGTGGTTTCACCATGGTAGCAAGATTAGGAATAAACCTTCTTACAAAATTTATCCTACCAAGGAAACTTTGCAGCCCTTTCTTGTGTTTAGGGAGAGGAAGGGCAAGTATTGCTTTTGTTCTTTCTGGATCAATGGTTAATCCATCTTTAGATACAATGTGTCCCAATAGTTTTCCTTGGTTTGTAGCAAAGACACATTTGGCTGGGTTGAGAGAAACCCCAAACTCTCTACATCCTAGAAATACCTGTCTCAAATGATCAAGATGATCTTCCACATTCTTGGAATACACAGTTATATCATCAAGGTATACTAAGACAAACTTGTCAATTAATCTTTTGAAAGCTACCTCCATTGCCTTTTGGAATGTGGCACTTGCATTTGTTAATCCAAATGGCATTTTGCAATAAGCATAGGTGCCCCATTTAGTAGTAAATGCTGTCTTGTATCTATCAGACTCTTTAATCAGCACTTGGTTATAACCAGAAAACCCATCAAGAAAAGAGAATCTCCTTGACCCACTGACCTTGGACAGAATTTGCTCCATAGAAGGAAGAGGATGGTGATCCTTAAGGGAACCCTGATTGAGATCCCTAAATTCCACACACAATCTGATTTCTCCATTCTTCTTCCTCACAGGGACAAGGTTAGCCACCCATGATGAGTGTTTAATAGGAAAAATTATGTTAGCTTCAATCAACTTGGATAGCTCTTTCCTCATTAAAGGTTCAATCTTGGGATTCACTGGCCTCTGCTTTTGTCTTACTGGTTTGAACCTATCAACCAAATCTATGGTATGCTGAAACAAACTAGGGTCAAAACCTTTTAAGTCATCATACGTCCAAGCAAATACATCACTAAATTCCTGACATAGATGAATGAAATTTTCTTGCTCAGCTTCAGAACATACCTTCCCCATGCTAAGAGATTTTCCATCAGCAATAGTAACTGGGGCATGGTCATCCTTTTTTGCAGCTAGATCCATCCCTTTATCCCTTGACTGATCATCAGGATTAAAGACACTCTCCAAGGTAATGAGACCCTTGGGCAGCTTGTTGGAACTGAGATGAATGATCTGATCACCATATTGATCTTGTAGTCTTGACTGATTTCTCTCTGAAAATTCTGCTTCATTCTGCAAGAAGCTCACAATTTGCTCATCAGACTCAAACACTTGCCAATGAGTATTATTATCAGGAACAGCAGGCCTTACCACTATCCTTACTTGTTGTTTCTTTTCTTCCTCAAGATTCCTTGGCACATCATAAGATGCACCCACTGCTGCAAGTCTATCAGCATATTTATTTTCTTTCCTAGGAATGCTTTGAATATTAAATGCTTGGAAACCCTCAAGCAAATCCCAGACTCTGTGTTTATAAGACTTGAGCAGGCCATTTTTGGTGATATTCTGATTTCTCACTTAGTTCACTACCAACTCACTGTCCCCATATACTTTCAAGGCTTGAATTCCCCTCTTTTGGGCAAGTAGGAGACCTTGGATCAAGGATTCATACTCGGCCACATTATTGGTACAACTGAATTGGAACCTAAAAGAGAAGTAGTATCCTATTTGTGTAGGAGAGATCAACATAACACCAGCCCCTGATCCATGTCTATTCCTTGAGCCATCAAAGTACATACTCCATACTCCATTTATGTCATCATTAGTCCTAACAAGGTCAGGAACTTGAACCTCTTTCTCTATTATGCAATATGTACTAAGGCCTGTCTCAAGGGTTTCCGACATAGGCTCAAACTGACATGTATTTGCCCACTCATCTAAGAAGAAATCAGGAATCTCTACTATGGAAGTGACAGACTCGTTTACTATGTTATTTTCGTCCATCTCTAGGATAGGGCAATTCATATTGATGAAATTGGGAGTGTAGGGTTCAGTGTGATGAAGGGCTTGAGGTTCTGCTCTTATTGAAGCATTGGCCCCATATCTGGTCTTAAATGACATGTAAGACCAATCAGCAGATATGAATACACCAATTTGAGCAGTGAAGTCTCTTGAAAGACAGATGGCAAAATAGGGCTTAACCTCAGCAACAGATATGTCTTGAATCACAGTACAACCAGGGCATGCATGTAGGGCCATTTCCACACTTCTAAGGATGCCTACGGTTTTGACAGTACTCCCATCTAGTTGTAACACATCCCTAATAATGGGCTCATATTTCATCCCTAAAGCATCAGCAACACACTTAGGCATTACTGAGCTACTAGCCCCCGAATCTATCATGCAATTATGGACTAATTTGCCCCCTATAATCAGAGAAACATAAAATGGAGGAGGTCTAACCTTTTTATTTGCCTCCACATCTCCCGCTGGTTGTACTAAACTAGTGGCACTCTCCATGGTAGATGACTGATCCTTGGGTTCAATCCTTTCCAATTCTTGCTGCAGCATCTTCCTCTGCATTGGTATGGTAGCAACAGCATCCCACATGGAAATGTTTACATTGGTCTTCTTCATTTGCTCTACCACACTCAATGGTGCGTTAGGAATTTTGGTAGAAACTTTGGGAGCTGCACTTATGAGAGGTTGAGATGGAGTAACATAGGGATCACTTGCATTCTCCTCTCTTGGACCTTGCCTTTGCTGTTGTGAAGTGTTTGTTTGCTCATTCGCTGTCTGTGTGTTAGGTATAACACTTGAAGTTGAGGCCTGCTTAGGAGAAGGAGGAGCAGCATGTTCCATAGCTCTCTTCTTGCTTCTTGTGTTATGAGCAACGGAATCCTGGTTTACATTACAATGCTCCTCCATCGGGTGATTCATAAAAGAGCAATCACCCTGCCTCTGAACATATGAGGCCTCCTTGGGATGATCTTCCTTGTGTGGTTGCTTTGCTGTGGACTCCTGGACAGTTAGGGCCAAATAAGATTCTGCTTTCGGACATAGGCAGTAGGTATAAGAATAGTTGCATGAAGGACAAAAATCTTGGTCTTGGGCCAAGTTATTTTGAGGGACTATAGCTCTGTTCTGATTTGAGCTTGAAGCAAAAGCATGACTATTCTGCCTATTCTGATCAAAAGAGCTATTCCACTGATTAGGAGGCCTACCACCACTTGGAGCCTGATATTGCAATTGGGGAGGCTTGCCACCTTGGGCCTGCTGCCTTTCTAAGGCCACCACCTTGTTACTCATCTTTTGTATTAGAGAAAAACTATCCTCTAATCTCTTCCCTTGGTCCTTCAACTCCCTCCCCTGCTCTTGTAATTTTTTATCCAGGGTCTTCTCTCTTTTGTCTGTGCTCAGCACTAGACCTTGGAGCATTTCCTTGAGTTCATCTATTCCGTTTGAGGATGTGGAAGCTTGGGGGACTGGAGTAAGGGCTTGTGACGTAGGAGTTGTAGGAAGAGGGGCTATTGCTGGTTGGTGGTTGGGAACATCAGGAAAGAAAGGCATAGGAGGCCTTGGGGCCAACTTTCCACCTTGTATTAGGATATTCTCAGCCTTTATAGCTGTCTCATAAGCATTTGGTAATGTATCTCCTCCCATAGTTTGGATTGTGGTGGCAATGTCATTGTTGAAAGCTCTAAGGTAATGCAAGAAGGCATTGCTAGGGGTAGGTTTCACTATAGTAGGTATTCTATCCCATGTCTTTTGGAACCTGTAATTAAAATCAGTCATACATTCATGGGGGGCTCTTTTTATTGTAGTCAGCTACTCTAGTAGTGACAAATGGTCACTCTTATCCTCAAAATGTTTACATAATCCTGCTCCTAGTCCATCCCAGTCAGTTATGGAACCATGAGCTAAGCCTCTATACCACTGTAATGCTTTTCCTTTTAAAGATGAGGCTAGAAGTCTGATGGCAACATCATCTTCTGTAATACCATGAATATTGCAGACATTCGCTACCTCTTGGATATGCTCTAGGGGGGAAATAGAAGTTTCACCAGTAAAATCAGGTATGCTTTTTAGTGCAGCTACTGGTATATCATGTCTTTGGGCTAACAACAGAGGACTTCCACCATTAAAGGTGGCAAAAGCATGAACTCGAGGGTGTGCCATATAAGCAAGTGTTCTATTGATGAGTGCTGATGGCAATCTAGGCTGAGTTCAGACAGTAGAAGGAGTAGAGACAGATCTTACAGGTATATTAACTGTTATTCCACCTCTAACTGGTGATAATGAAGCTCTAGCCCTCCTTCTTCTAGGACTTGAAAGTGAGAGTTCTTGATATTGAAAATTACCTCTGGAAGACGCCCTTGTTTCAGCTCTGGGCATGAATTTCTGCAACTTTGGCTTGAAACCAGATTTGTTGATGTTCAGAGTCGCCAAGTACTTGATGAATCAGCCTCTTGAAGGCTTGAATACTAAAGCCAGCACTACTTCTTCAGCATTAATCTCAGAAACTCTTTCTTCTTTTGACACCAGTAGACATGAAATCTTCTGATATGAGTCCCACCGAGCGTGCCAAAAACTGTTGTCACTTAGGTTTGCACCCTTGTCCAAGGCCTAAGCACGAGAACAACCTAGTGAAACATGGAAACAACCTCCAAGCTGTGGGACTTGAACTACGAGGTTGAGTCTCCGGAGAAGGCCGGCTTCCTCTTACTGTCAAGGCGCACCTATCTATTCTCAGAAGGGAAAGGGAGAAAGAGAGCGTTAAAGCAAATCTACCTAGTCTAATCTAAGGCGGTGATGCACCGAAACAGAGTGTTCAGACTCATTCCTGCCCATATATGCACTACAAAGCTAGGGTAATATACAAAAGTCATACGCGTCCAGACTTATATCGATCAATAGTCACATACAGATCAGAAAACCAACTGAATGACACCAGGAAAAGGAGATTTCACTTGTATATTATCCAATAGGCCAAAGATAGATACAGTATGTGGACCACTAATCTCAATAATGCATCAATGAGAGGCAGAAGAAGCACATGCACATTGACCACTGAAGAGAATGACACAGGATACTATGTAGCTCAGAGACACAGGGATTCTACACTGCAAGTCTGCAAGCAGTAGCAGAGAAAACCAGGAAGAGTCGACCACCAAGAATAGGTCACAAAATTGCCTTTATAGCTCAGGCATAACTGAAGATTTCTGCATTACATTCACTTCTCACCTACTGGCATTAACTTCCACTCTGAGAATCCAATCGGAGATCTGATTGAATCCTGGCTTGCATACCAAGAAATCTCATATCTCTCTGAGAAAGAGCCTGGAGAAGACATAAACGGCGCCGCAACATTCCCTGACATGGTAGATGGATCGACCGGATAGATGGAGTGTCATTCTGCGCTTAGCATTCATTCCAAGTTGGTGGCAATCAATCATACCATCGGATTTGTGGCAAAACTCCTGATTTTCCATCATTCATGATTCGTGCATCCATCGAATCGATCAGTCAACAGGCTCGACGAGCCAACTGGGCCATGCAGACCAATCAAACCTTCGATCTCGCCACCCTGGCAGTCTCTTTACATCTGACTGGGCGTTACCACCCTTTCCATGCGACTGGGCGCTATGTCGCTATCGGAGAAGTCTTCGAAGGTCTCGATAGCGCCATAGCGCCTAAAGGTTTCAACTTGACTGCGCCACCTTGGCGATCATCTAACCGCAACCGTTCGCTAACCGCCACGTCGAAAACCGGACCCGCGAGGACACGTGTCCTCCAAGCGCTAACTCGCCATTGTAAAATCCGCGCAGTTCCTCCATGGCGAGATAGCGCCCGCCGCTGATCTCTTTCCAATCTGACGGTCGCAGACTCTCCTTTCCGCGGCCCTCCTTCTCTCGTGATTCGCCGGGCCCGCTGATACATGGCGTCTGTTCGTTGGTTTGTCGGTCATCCAACTCTAACTGCATCTGGCGGCATGAAATGCGGCCCCGCCAGGACACGTGGCGCACGGGCGCTATGTCGCCATGTTAAAACCCGTGCAACTCCGCCATAGCACGATGGCGCTTACCGTCGATCTAAGCCGATCCGACAGTGGAGATCATAAACCTTGACTGTGTTAGCCATGTTGACAGAGACTCCGGCTTGGTTACACACGGCTACTTCTGATTTATCGCCGTGACGCCGGGCTGACAAACTATACATGTGGAGTACCGTCGGGACCCACCTGTCTGGTCATTCTTCGCCGTGATGAACTTTTCATTTGGGCGCTATGTCGCCATCGGAAAACGCATTGGTTTTCCGTTGGCACCATGGCGCCTCGCCGGTCTTTGGAACTTCCGGCCCGTGAAAACCCGTTGCCCGCCGCCGAGAGTATTTCCCCTGGGCGCTATGTCGCCATCGGAAATTTTCGGCCGCTATGCAATAGCGACATGGCGCCCACTGACGTCAAGGAACTTTCTGACCCGTCGAACGCCGAACCCACCGAACACGCGTCAATTAGGCGCGATGTCGCTGATACTATCTCCCGTGCAACTTCCGATGACGAGATCGCGCCGACCGTCGATCCTTCTGAAATCTGATGGAAGAGAAACTTTGGCGGGTGAATGAATGATAACAAATACCAAAGTCAAATGTCCCTTTCACATATTGCAGTACTTGCTTCGTTGCAACCCAGTTTTATGCCATAGGGGCTATCATGAAATGAGAGATATAATTCACAATATAACTCTAGTCAGGTTTAATGGCTGCAAGGTAGATAAGGGTGCCCACTAGTTGCCTAAAAGCTGACCTATTGATCACCTTTGAGTCTTATTAGGTTGAAAGTTTCAACGCTTTATTGGTAGGTGTAAATGAGATTTTGTATCTGTCATTCCTAACTTGGCTAGCAAACTCTTGGCATATTTAGATTAAAAAATAAAAATGCCGCAACCTTGTTGTGAGGTTTTCACACCATCGCCCCAAAAGTTTTGGTGACCCCCCGTTTTTCCCTTGCCTTAGCAAATTTGGAGTTGTCCAAAGGTTTTCGGATTGGTAATTTTACACCTTGGACGCCTTCGGGCTAGGAAAGGGATTTGGTTTGTTTTCACCCGGTGCAAAACTTGATTTTTTGGAACATGTAATTTTATCCTTAGGCCAAACAGAAGTCAACAACAATTTTTTTCGATGGTTAAAATAATATCTGGCAGGATAAATTTGCAAATTTTGGACTTGGATTTTGAAAATTTGAAACAATTGTATAAGCTTGACCATTTTCAAAATGAAATTTTTAGATTTAGTCATTTTGGAAAATCTTGGTTTTTTTTGGTGAAAAGAAATTTTGATAGTGAAATTGAAATTGGAGTTTGAATCTCGACTGCCAGGAAAAAGATTTATTTTGTTAAAATTTTTGAAATTGTATTGCAAAATTGAAATTGGATTAAATTGCAAAATTTCATTAATTTGGTTGAAATTTAGCCTAGAGGAGTTTAGAAATGTTAAAGGAAATTGGTAATTTATAATTGAAAATCGATTTTGGCTTGCTAGATTTGATTTTAATGATATTTTAATTGCCAAAGTGTTGTTAAATGAAAATTATGGCATCTCCTAGGCTTACCTTGTTTCTATTTTGCAATTTCTAATCAAAACTGGCAATTAAATGGGCCCAATTTCACTATAAGGCCAAGTAATTTTAATGTTCCATTTAAAACTGGGCCATCTTTAGAGGTCTAATTTTATTTTTTTGTTTCCCTCCAGGCAGTTCGGCCCACTCTGGAGGCAAAATGTTTGGTATAACAAGGGCTTCCCCTCCTCATATTTCCTCATTCTTTTTTCCCTCCTCCTTGGATGTGCGATTTTTTTCAAGTTGGGCAAATTTTCAGCTAGGGCAATTTTGTTAAGTCTGATTTTTCCATTGATTGGCAGTGATTTTTTTCCTCCTTGGATGGGCAATTTCTGCCCTAGGGCGACTTGGAGGAGCAATTCCGATTTTTTTCAAGTTGGGCGATTTCTGCCCTAGGTCGAGTTTGTTAAGAAGGCCTGATTTTTGCAAGAATGACAATGTTTTTGGGGTCTGATTTCTCCATCCTTGGCAGCAATTTCTCCTTCCAGCTTTGGAAATTTTATTTGGTAAAGAGACAACGTGATTTATGGTCTGAATTTTGGCAATTTTGGGCGAATGGTGGAGAACATTTTGATTTAGAGCAGATTTTTTTCTGCCCTAGGGCAGTGATTTCCTTCAAATTGGGCAATTTTGGCAAAGAAGGTAAAGATTCAGTGGCATGAATAGATTTTTTTGCAAGGTTGGTGAGTTTTGATTTTTGCTAGGGGCATCACATTTTGAAGTGGGATTGAATTTTCTTAGATCAGATCCGAACTTGGAGAGGGCCCGATTATTGGTTAAGGCAGATTTAAGGTAAAATTCTCATTCATTTTTAGAGGTGAAGATCAGGTTTAAAGGTAAATTCTATTTTTTGTTCTTGCTTGGTTTTCCCTTATTTTCTTCTTGTACTCATCATCCACCACTTCATCATTTCCATTGATAAGCTGAAGTTGGGAGATATAAGTGTAGATTTCATGATAGGACACTTGGAGAGGCAGAAATATGCTAGACCACCCTAGGATTGAAGTTTGGAAATTGATAAGTGTAGTCCATCCTAAGGTAACAAAGAGGCAGAAATAAGTTAGATTCCATCGATAGAAAGAAGGTTGGAGATTGATAAGTGTAGTCCATATCATTTAGAACGAAAATGGTAGAAATAAGTGTTTAGGATGGTAGATGTTAGTGCAAGCAAGAACCCAAAGGGAACGAATACCAAAAAGGACAAAAAAGACATGATACTGAAGACCACCTTCTTCTTGAAAGTGAGGAGAATAAGTGATACCAATATTGGCACGGTGAACATGGTACAATTGAAGGATAGATTGAAGGAAGGACAATCCACCATGGTGAAGAAGATCTACAAGAGCAGAATTATACATGTGGCGGCTTTCCCTCCTACCTTGCCTTGTCCAAAATTGGTAATGGAATGTGCATACCGATTTGATATTGTGACCAAGTCTATCATTTTTGAAGAAGGGAAGAGAGTGTTGGCTAACATCAGCGGACAAGTGGTCGAAGAAGTATTCAATATTCCCCAGCATAGAGGCATGACGGTGGTAACAATGGATCAAACAACCAAGTTCTTTCAGGATAATCAGGATGCCTACTTCATCTAAAGCAGAATTGGTTACACGAAGGCAAGAAGGGAGTTACCAAGTCATCAAAGCTCACCAAGTTAGATTTCAAATTGGAGTATGGCAACCTTATTGTGCTTCTCAGCCGAATCATGGGCATGGCTCAAGGTATGCAATTCGAGAACTAGATGTACTATTTTATTGATGAAATTGAAAATGGAAAGAGAAAATTTGATTGGGCTAGAATTATAAGTGAAAATTTAGAGTTGCAACGTAGGACAGTGCAAAATCAAAAGCAATTCTACATGGGATCCTATCTTTTCTATTAGATTGCGACACTATATGAAAATCCTGGACTTAAGGCCTTAGGAGTGATTGGCAATGGGCTAGGGCAATGTTTAGTGCATGAGTGCTAACCACAGCTTCAATTGCACAACACCAAAGATTATAAGATGTTTTATGATGCCTTTGCCATGAAGACGATAAAGATATTACAAGGGACATCTGCTAAGAGGCTCTCATTGGAAGCGCAAGCAAAAGCTAAGAAGTATGGGAGTTGGTTCATCCAATTTTTGCAATTCACATATATTAGAGTAGTAGGAAGTATAGTTTGCCCCAAGTGACTTCCAAGGTACCCAGCCGAAAAGATAGTTTTGATGGAGTTGACTAGGCAACTTGAGCATTATGACAAAATGATGAAACTTAAAGGTGAGATAGGGATTACCTTCTCATTTGGAATAGGCAATGATACTTGCCCCAATCCTGTCGCCTTTGTAGTTGTAGAGGAGTTAGAGTGATATCATCTGGGATGATATAGAGCAAGACAAGGATTCAATCCTAATGGTCTTATCAAGGCATCTCACGAAAACACATTCAAACATATTCCTACTATAGAAGATTTTTTGGCCAACACACAGGATGACTTTCATGTGAGGAAGCTAGCTTTCTCAAGATCGTCAGTGGGCATGATGAGGACAATTAGATGGAGAGGCCTTGATATTCCAGATCAGTTGGAAGATGATGAAAATGTGCCTAAGAGAAGATTATGTTATAGTGGATGGAACGGAGTTGAGTCCAGTAGATTGGATGATCATCAGGATCCTTCCTTAGAGGCAGTTACAAGGATAGTTGATCTACACACTGAGTCATGGTACAATGGGAAGTCAAGGCAATTACAAAGTCAAAAAGTACGCCTTACTTATGAGAAGATGAAACCAGAGGAAGAAGGTCTAGTGGAGTCAGTTGGACAGAAAGGTGGAGGTAGTAGCCAGCAACAAAGCGTAGTTAAGAGCAAGAAGAGAAATTTGGAGGTTGAGAAAAGTAAAGAACATTAGGAGCCTCCAACAAAGAGATAGAATGCAACATCGTCAAAGGAGAGCATAATTGAGGCTAGGAGCCAAGAGGTTAATACAAGTGGACAAAGGGTCTCGGTAGAGGTGAGCTCTAATTCAGAATCAAGTGGTTACAGTAACAGTACCGAGTACTCTTCCCTCTCGGAGAACCAACATCGAGATGATGTGACAGTCACTAGTAAATAAGAGGATAGGCCAATTGATATTGAGGAAATAAGCCAGGCACCCAATGCCATTGGTGATGCTTTGCTAGTCAAACCGAATCCAGATTTGGGGAGATGCACTGCACCACTGTGGTTAAGGAAAATACCTATGCCAAGAGGCGAGGTGGTGACTATCCGAACAGTTGAAAATATTCAAGGGTTAGTGGAAAAGGAAGATGGTGAGAAACAAAAACAAATTGCAAATACGGTGGCAAAGGTAATCAAGAGCGATGATGAGGGTCACCGAAAAGTTCAGATTGCTATATCAAAGGTTAGCAAGGCAGTGGATGAGATTGTAGCCCAAGAATATGAGATAGTAGAGCATAACTTGGGAAGAATCACGTGACATGGAATGTGAGGAGATCCAGGAAGGCATGGTTTCAATTAGGGAAAGATTGAGGAAGGAAAACAAAAGGATTGTAAATTTGGAGGTCGAAAACAAGTATTGGAGGGATTGCCAGCCTATCCAACAGTTGCATCAGGTTGCCCTTCCCTAAGACAATGGGAGCAACATAGAAGAGATATCGGCTCAACTGCACGAAATCAAAGAATGGATCAATGATATAATTCAAGATGGGTGAAATGTCTTGCCTTCCTTTATCTCGACACTTAGGTCAATAGTGGCTATTAGAGACAAATTTAGAACATTTGAAGGGGAGTGGAAGGATTTCCTTCTAGTCAAGGACTTATCCATTCCCAAGTTATGGGCATTTATTGGGCTATTGGAGAGATATTTGGAGAGAACCAATTTGGTAGGTGGAGGAATGAGTATGGTGGAGTCTTGGTTTGTTGCCTTGACCATCAGATTGAGGATACTTGAGGAGATACAGAATGAAATTGCACAACATAGCCTAGGCGTTGACACTTCCATTTCAACCATGATGAGCAATGTTGGGGTTGCACTTGATTTTGAAGATATGAAAGAGGAGAATGTCAATGAGATAGAGTTTGGGTCGAGATTGGATAAGTTGGGGAAGGTTGCCATCAGGAAGAAGCATTTGGTCACCCTCACCTCCCTTAACACTTTATTGGATATGTGAAAGAGTATGAACAGGATCATGAGAAGACACTACAAGCAACGAGCAACATGATGAATTCAGCTGAGCTCAAGATGAAGCACACGCCTTGCCCTCCCATGAAGGAAGTCAACGACAGGCTAGCCAAGTTCATTTCTTTGGCTAAGAAGATGAAAGGAAAGGGTAGAATTATATTAGAAGATCATTTGATGTAAGCCTGAGTGGCAAATTCTCCTTCTTGGGTAGGATAGGTGTTTGATTCTGATTGGCTACCATTTTGGTGCCTTCTCATTGGTTGCCACTTTTCCTTTTTTTTCATTGGTCCATTGATGAGGTGGTGTCTTCTCATTGGCTGATGGGGTGGCAACCCTAATTAGAGTTTTTAGGATTTGATCTGGATCGTTGATTTTGCCTCTTAATCTCTATTGTTGGTGGTAATTTTGGTCCCTATATAAGGCCATTTGCTCTAATTTGTAAAGGGTTGAAGAAAATTGTTGCTTAGACAATACCAAAATTGCTTCTTTATCATTGTTGTGTCTTGCATGGTGATTAAGAACACTTGGTGTTATTGCATGGTTTCTACTTCCAAGGGTTGAAGAAAATTGTTGCTTAAGATAATACCAAAATTGCTTTTATCATTGTTATGACTTGCATGGTGATTAAGAACACTTGGTGTTATTGCATGGTTTCTACTTCCAATAGTTAGAGTTTAATATCATTGAAATTGTTAAACTAGATTTTATTTCAAGAAAGTTGTTAAGTAAGAGTAAGAATAGATGGATAGTTGCATGGTGATATTAGTGGATGTTTGATAGGGATCTCAAAACTAGGCCACTAGCATCCTAGCGGCTTGTTAGTAAGCCTCGCGTGATATTCTAGTCTCTTTTCCCTTGAATCATTGCATCTATGGAGGTAGAGCCGCTGGTAAGCTTTCATCAGATTTGATCCCCGTCCATTTGCTAATCTTTCCATTCATAGGAGTAGAGGTAAAGCAGCAAATAGTTTAGTAGTTGGAGTTCATTTAAGAAGAAAATTAGAAAAAGGAGAAGCATTATTGGTAGACATACCCTCCATCATTACCATCGACATTATTTGGCGCTCATATACTTTACAAAGCCAGACATCATCACCATCACAACGAGAGTTCAACAATCCTTGAATGAACAATGTAAGGCTGCCTATGTGATTAACCAGCAAATCACATTGATATAATTGAGTTAGTATCCACAGGTGTAAGGAACATTGGAGTTTTTCTCATGTCTTCATGAGTATTTACTTTTCAAGAGAGGGTTGAGTGTTTGATATTCCATATCAAGTATTCAATTCCTATATGTTATGTAGTGGTACAAAACTGACATCAACAAACCTATCTACCAAACCTCTGCACCTAAAGGCCTAAATTTTTGTCATATCGAAAGGCTGAAACAAATTTTATTTGTAATCATCCACATAGATGACAAGAAGAATGATATCATTACCTATGTTTTTGAATTATAAATTGGGATTTGAAGGACTTTTCCAAAACCTGTGTTCATTCAAATACCTATCAATCTTTATGTACCATGCCTTGATTGCCTGTTTCAGGCCATAAAACACCTTTATCAATTTGCATACTTGGTGCTCCTTTCCTAGAACCTTAAAACTCTAAGGTTGTGTCATGTACACTTCTTCCAAATCTCCATTGAGGAAGACAATCTTCATGTCCATTTGATGGACTTTCCATCCAAACTGTGCTGCTATTGCTAGAACTAGACAAGTGGTGCTTTTCTTTGTTGTAGAGGTGAAGGGTCTCCTCATAGACCATTCCTTCTCTATGCAAGAATCCTTTAGCCACCAAATGTACTTTGTATTTGTCAAGTGTTCCATCAGATTTGTACTTGATTTAGTACATTCATTGTCAGCCAGTGAGTTTCTTTTGTGGTGGGAGATCTGAAAGAACTCAAGTGTTATTTTTTCACAAATGCTTTTATATTCAGAATCCATAGCCTTTTCCCATTCAAGTTTACTTTTGGCCTTTAAATAATCTCAGGGTTCATAAATTCTCTAAATGACCATAAGAGCAAAATTAAATGGATTATGTTTGGTCTTACCTCTAGATGATTGACCCTCAGCCAGTCCATCATCCAAAACATCACCGTTGAGCTTTTCCCACTACTTTGGTGGTGGCACAAAAACACCTTCATCCAAATCAATGTGGCCACCCAAGTCAAACTATATAATCTAGATGCTGATCTAGGTTTTCTTGAAGAAAAGCTTTTCTACTATTACTTGCCTAAGAGATTTCACAAGTTTGGAATCATCAAAATCTCTCCCTTTAGGTGTAGCTAATAGAAGTTGAATGGCCAATCTATAGCCTTAAAAGAGTGATCTTTAGGGTTCTTGATGCTAGAAGAGAGCTGAAAAGGCCCACCTTCTTCATCAATTACTACATCCTTGCTGAGTGTTAGGCAGTCAATTTCCACATCAATTGGCCTGTGGGCTTTATGGTTGTTAGAGTACCTTGTAAGCATTAACTTTTGACTTTTGGAGTCAAGTTTGGTTCTGGTGTCATTTGGAATCCAAACATATGCATTAGAACCAAAAACCTTAAAGCAAACGATTCATGGTTTCCTCCTAGATCATGCTTCCTTTGGGGTCTTCTTGTTGACTACCTATCTCGAAGACCTATCAACAAGGTACACTGCATTTTAAATTGCCTTAGTCCAAAACTTCTTTAGAACATACCAGTTCTACATCACCATTGGGCCTTTCCCGTAATAGTACTGTTCCTCCTTTCAAGTACACCATTATGTTGATGGGTAAGGGTGTTGTAAAGTGTCATTTAATACTGTGTTTGAAACATATTTCGTTGAATTTTCTTGACAAGACTCACATCCACTATCAAATTGAAGAGTGATGATTGCACATCCTGACTCATTTTCTACCAAGGAGTTGAACTAATTAAACTCTTTAACTACTTCTAATTTTTCCTTTAGGAAAAATGCCCACATTTTCCTATTGAAATCATCAACAAACAAGAGAAAATGTTCGGCACTAGTGACCGATGCAGTATTTATTGGTCCACAAACATCTGCATGAACCAGTGGAAGAACCTTCAATGCTCTCCAAGCTTGTCCTTCCGAAAATGGAGTTTTGCGCTACTTCCCTGCTAGGCAAGTTCTGTAAACATCTTGTAGTTGCTCCTAGATCTCGAGTAAGCCTTCTACCATATTCTGTCAACTAAGATTGTTAAGATAGATTGAGATGCCCATAACATTGATGACAAAGTATTGATAGAAGATGAACTCTTTGCAGCCAATGCATGTTTTTGAACCTCTCCAATGTCAACAAGATGATACAACCCATGAACTTTGACGCCAACTACAATGGAATTTCTTCCTCCAAAGGTTATTTGAACATTTTCTTTTCCAATAAGTTTTTACTCTTCACCAGTATCGAAGATTATTGAATCTGAGCAAGTCTTACACTTTGTGAACCAATTTTTCCTATTAGTAAAATGCTCAGATGCTTTAGAATCAATATGGCACATAGATGATTTTGTATGATCTGCTGGTTGTTTGGCCATCAAGGCATAGAAGGTGGATATCTTCTGCTTTGAATACTCTGCAACATGAGCCTTGTGTTGAGACCCTCCCTAGTTGGATTTTTGAGCAGCCAACCTCTTTGTGCATTGCTTCTTCACATGACCAAGTTTAACACAATAATGACGTGTGATGGTCTTCAGATACTTTAAAGTAACATCAGATTTGCCTTGTCCTTTCTGTTGAGCGGACTTGCCTTTGCCCTTGTCCTTGGTAGTTAAAGCTTGTTCTACAATGAATCACTGCTGCTACCAAACTGCTTCTTACATCTACTTGCTGCAAGAGTTTGTTACACTAATCATTGAACTTTAGGTCAACATTGGTAGAATTGATGTTGAGTTTTTCATTGAAATGCCAATGTGAATGTGATAAGCTTTTCAATGTGATGATGACCATATCTTCTTCTTCCATCTTGCAACTCATTGACCTCCAATTGATCACTATTGTGTTTGATTTTATAAAATAATGCTACAAAGACATCTTCTCACCCATCACTATCAAGATCATGTTTTTGGGGACAAGGGCCCTGCCTATATTAGATATTTCGTGCAAATCTTGCAAGTGTGTCCATAGTTCTACAAAAGTCTTGATAGAAGGTACTTCTAGAAGCATTTCATTTATAACAGATAACTTGGTGGTATAACGGGTTCAGGATTGCGCTAATTAATTTGTCATGGTCTTTACCCACAGTTGTTGGATGAATGGATTTACCAAGGACTATCCAGTCAAGACACTTGTACTCAAAGATTGTGATCATCCCTTATTTCTAGTGTTCTAATTTTTGCCATTGAACCTCCTTCCAACATGATGTTGGGTAATGATGCCATACTTGCCGCTATCCAAAGGCAAGAAAATTAAGGTAAACTCCAGCTTTGACTGAAATTCCATAATTTTTTTTTTGTAAACCCAAACATCTCTGATATTTACAGAGTAAAAGATTGTCAACAATTATAAAGGTTGAAAACCCATGATTTTATCCAAAAAGTAGAAAAAAATTGTACAAAAAAGTTAAGAACTTAGGTCGAGAATCCCCTAAGAAACCCTACGGGCATATGTGAGATTTGTGATTTTGAAAAAATAGCTGGGAAACCCTTCGTATGACTAGAAACCCTAGTTGCAGCCTTGCAAGAGAGAGAGAGAGAGAGAAAAAAACCCCACATTTTTTGAAAAAAAAAAGTAGTTCAGAAAAACAGACAAGTCATACTAAAAACCCTAGTTGCAGCCTTGCAAGAGAGAAACTGAGAAAAAAACCCCACAATTTTTGAAAAAAAACCAGTAGTTCAGAAAAACAGACAAGTTGCACAATTTTTTAATGAAAAAAAATCTGTGATAGCCAAAACACACTGCAAACTTGCAGAAAAAATTCATGCTTTTTAGTAAGAAATAGGTTGCAATCTTTAGGTTAAAAAATCTGCTATTTTTCCAAGGAAGGAAACCCATGATATTTACCAATTAAAAACCTCGCGACTTAAAAAATAAAATCACGCAAAAGAGCTTGCACAATTTCATATGGAAATCTTATGATGAATTTTCTGTCATGTTGTACAATTCGTCACTGTCACAAACCATACACACTAACTGGTCCCAAGGTTTTGCAAACCTGAGCTCTGATACCATAAAATGAACACAGAAAATGATTAATCATTAAATACATTTGATGATAAATTAAGGAGCAAAAGTCTCCTTAAATAAGGGATTACAAAGATCTTTCCATAATGGATAAGATCGTCAGCTAAGAAAAGTGGAGAATAAGAACATTGCTGAATTTTAAAAGAATGTTTCTAAATACTATCCTAATAACATAATAGACTTCTAAATACTATCCTGATTCCTAATAACATAATTGACCATTATAAACTAAATATATTAATATAATCATAATTTATTTTGACTAATTTACAATGCATGTTTTGGAACCTTGATTGTGGATTTGGCCAAAAACCTGTGGTATTTTGTGCAGTTTTATAGGTGCAATGGAAAACTAGTCTTCCCTTGATTAAAAAACAAAATGGAGACTTCAAACCAGAGTCTGGCAGTCTGATGAGAACTACCAAAACTCACAAATAGCAGCCTAAACAAATATATAAAATTTAAATGGATAGTTTTAGCTTCCATAAAATCTCACAGCTTATTAGTATGCCATTGATGTGTGCAAATGTTTGTACAACGTGGTAAGAACTTGCATTGTTTCTTTTTTCTCATTTATTTCAGTTTTGGGGCTAATAAAAGAATCTGCGTCTTATCTTATAAATATACTTTGTTTTTGATGGTAAGAAAGAGTTGAATATTGAAAGAAATAATTTAATGGAATGGAAGATTTCCTAAGAAGTACAGTGTTTGAAATCAATCTTGGAATACCTTTGACTTTGAGTTTGGTTCTTTTTCATTGGTAGATGAGGATTTATCATACTTTTGGACTGATTGCTTTACTGATTTACAGGCCCTTTCTTCCATATTTTCATAATGGTTAAACTTATACATGTAGTGTGTAAAAACTAAAAGGCTTCATACTGGCAATATTGGGTGTTAGAATGGTATATCGAGCTCCTTACACACTCAAATACCATATTAGCAATCTCATTTTAAAATAAACTCTGGCATATAACCATAGTTGCATGTGGTAGTACTAGAAATGAAATGAAATGATTCTTGATTATGTTCACAAGACCCGAAGGCCTATGGCACCACAAGGCTTACAGCTATACCAATCATGTGAAAGTTTTACGTTGCAAGTCAGCAGAAAAGGAGAGTACACAAATACTAAGTTACAAATCCTGAAAGATTAATTGTAAGATAATGTTGCTTCCTTTTGAAGGGCTGATAATCTTCTGTTGGTTCTGTCAAGAATTGATACTGTGTTAATTAAGAGTTACTGTCATCTCCTCATATAGCTCAAACATGAAGTCGATTACCTAGGAATCCCTCGAGGCTGTATTAGAATATGAAATGCCTCTCAGTTTTAACCACCCTTGAGATGCAGGATATACAGATCTTCCCTTTCAATTCCTCCTAGAGGTGATTCCTGCGGGCCGCGCCCATCTCATATCTAACCTTGTGGAAAGCTATACATGCACATCATGTCTTATTTGTAGAGAGAACAAGATGCACTTGAGAGAGTTGAAGCAAATTCTTTGAGATAAATTTAGTGGCTTCTGTTATCTAGTTGCTTTGCTTGAATGTTGGTTTCTTATTTGCAGGTTGATATTGTTTTACAGCAACCACCCAGAAAAAGAGTCATGTAGTATTTAGTGATCCCTTAACCTAAAGTTGGTCATAATATTGAATCAAAGCCATCAGTTTCTGATAAAAGTGATAATTAGTTTTTGATCCTCGAGTGGTAGTCTTGAAGAGTTATTAAAATAGCTTCTTGTATAATAAATTTGAAATCAATAGGTGAAGATCAAGATGTGTTTTCATCTGGTGGGATCAGTTTGCCACTTAAAGAATGGAGACTCAATTGCCAAAACTTTAGTTTGTGAGCACTGTAGACGAGGGCACATTGATTGGAACTGAGGGCACATTGATCGGAACCATGAGAGTTTTGTATTGTAGGTATGAACCTTAAAGAGTGCTAGACAAGGATTAGTAAAAAATGGGTGAGGGCATGTGTAACAAAATCTGTGGACTTGTTGGTCATTGATGTTGAAGTGAGCACCAATGACCATTAATCTACATGCCAAATACCCTCCACATGACAAGAGAGAAGCAAGAGGTGAAGATGCTATTCCACGAAATAAAGAATAAAAAATCAATAGGTGAAGATCAAGATGTGTTTTCATCTGGTGGGATCAGTTTGCCACTTAAAGAATGGAGACTCAATTGCCAAAACTTTAGTTTGTGAGCACTGTAGACGAGGGCACATTGATTGGAACTGAGGGCACATTGATTGGAACCATGAGAGTTTTGTATTGTAGGTATGAACCTCAAAGAGTGCTAGACAAGGATTAGTAAAAATTGGGTGAGGGCATGTGTAACAAAATCTGTGGACTTGTTGGTCATTGATGTTGAAGTGAGCACCAATGACCATTAATCTACATGCCAAATACCCTCCACATGACAAGAGAGAAGCAAGAGGTGAAGATGCTATTCCACGAAATAAAGAATAAAATATCATGATACATGATCGATAGATATGAGATATATTGCAATGGTTGAGGTACCCCAAGCTAATGTCATAAGATTAGACAAGTTTACGATGAGCATCTTAATCTTATGACATGAGAGAACTGACATAAGAGATCATAAATGATCTAAGTAACAATTCGTTAGCCCTGTTTATAAACATGTCAATTTCAAACTTTCATATTTTGTCTGGCTAGTCAAGCATACATGTTCTGTAAAGACCTTTCAAGATTGGTCACCATGTACTTAAAGTCAAAGGCCTTCATTATGAATCTTGTAGTGAGTTCATTGACATTTCTCTCTTCATCACAAGCCATCATGTGCATTACGAGAGCCTAAGTACAAGTGGCCAATATAGCTTTACGATGTTGAATTTGTCAGATTTACAAATGATGGGTGTCCTATTTTGATTATGCTCAAATGTTACCAACTGCCAAAAATATCCGAATGCTAATTATCAGCAACTTGGACAAGTTATATAAGTTTATAAAATGCCAATATCTTCATTTAAAGAGGCTACTTATTTTATTTCATACATTGGCGAGTTAGCCAAGCTGATGGAAGAACCAACACATTATCGATCTCATCGGCATTTTATCCAACTTTCCAAAGTTTTTATAAAGGTGGATACATTAATATGAAAGATTCAACCTTTATTAATCGGCAATTTCATGAAGTGGTTCGAAACACCGTCAGGAGATTAGAGGTGGATGTGCAAATGCATTTGATTGCCCACTTTATAAAGTTCTTTAAATTTTCTTAAAAAGTTGGATAAGTTTGCTAAAAAGGTGGTTTGGAAAGAAGTCCAAAGTAATAGCAATAGCCAAAAACAATACAAATACACTCATATTGAGCACATCAAATGTAGGGAATTCATTATATCAGTGAGTTGGTCCAGCATGTGCTGAAAAAGCCGATAACAGAATTTTGTAATGGTATTCATGGGGAGGTTTATAACTTTTGTAAGTTTGATAAAAGGATGACAGTAAAGAAAGAGGTAATGATTACAACCACCAAAAGATGTCACGATAAAATGAGAGTTATTTTTATGGTTTAAAAAAAAAGGAATATTTTCATCGCCAATGGTTTATCAGTCTTTCTAAGAGAAATGCCATTGCTGGGAACAAAATGAAATGATTGCAAATGTGCACAAAATAGAATTTGTAAGGTGTCTCAAAAAGATCTCACAAATTCAATCCATGTCGATTCCTAAAAAGATAAGATCTCATGTGTGCAGTGAGTACAGGTTTCATGAAGAATGAATTGTCTAAAAAGCTTTAGAAACTTTCAAACAAATGCATCTGCCAAATGGTAAAAGATGAATTCCAAAATCAGTGCGGAAACAAGTTACAGGCATCCACCAAAGCTGAGTGAATCATGTTCATTTGTTAACTATTATAGTTCGAAAGGCCCCTGTAGATATCCATGAAAAGCATCACAACATGCTATCAACATTTTTCAACACATAATGGTCATCAAACATTATAACCAAAATGGTCTAGTGGACATGCGCACAAAATCTGGAATAATAAATAAAGGATGTGGGCTGTTCGACATAATACAATGATTGCAGGAGCATATTCAAAATGGAATGGCTGAAAATGCTTTAAAAACCTTCAAGCACATGCAAAATGTGGAATCATAGGCAACACAGAAGTCATTTGAGGGAATAAGACAAAGAAATGTCATCTCCAAGAATTAAAATGCATGGAGAAATAGCTGGCTAACTGTTTTGAAAGAAGGCTTCATAGAGATGTCAAAATGCAATGATGGAGGCATTTGCATAAAACAGATTTATCAAGAAACCTTTAAGAAAATGCAGCTGCAGTTAGACATACATGCACAGTATGGAGCCACAAACACAGCCCACAAGCTGTTTCTGATTACAAGAATGGAAGAAAATTGATGATCTGTCGAAGCAGCAGTTTAGAAATGATAGTGGGTGCAAGGCCACATACTACAACCTCTGCATACATTGTCCCAATGTCACACACAAAATGAAGCACAAAGAGTTTAAGATCTTTGCGGTTGGAGATGCCACATAGGTGACATTTATGTAAAATGTGGAGCACGAATAGCTACACTTAAAAAAGTATTTGACAGAATGCTTCAGGGAAATGTCATCTCGTGCAATTCAGTGGTTGCAGAATATGCTCAAAATAAATGGTTAAAAATGGCTCAGAAACCTTTAAACAAATGCTTTGGGCAGGTGTAAAGGCAAACCCCATAACCTTTACCAGCACTTTTCTCGTTTGTGCCAAAATGTGAGCTTTCGAACAGGTTATAGAACTTCATCTTTGTGGAGGAATTATTGTCAGATAGAATTGTCGGAGATGCTTTGGTAGACGTGCATGCAGAATGTGGAGTCAAAGACAAGGCTTATAAGTTGTTTTTCAGAATGCCTCTGAGAAATGTGGTCTCACGGAACTTTATGAATGCACATATACACATAATGCAATTTAGTAAAGGTTTCAGCAACTTCCAAATAACCAAGTTGGCCAAGATAATAAAGTATCGATTCCAGGGAGATTTAGTTATTCTAATTTAGTCATCGGTGAGTTGACAAAGTTGTCAAAGTACTCCAAAATACCGACAATTCAAATTGGAGTTTTGTTCAAGATTCACGACTTACCAAAAGGGAAATGGGTATTGTATCGACAATTCTAATGATGATCACAAGATGGTTAACTTGTACAGAGTGCCAACATGAGTTTCTCATTTGTTTTCAAAGGCCAAGAAGAGATAGTTACAGTAACCACCCAAGAAAATGATACCAAGAAGCTTATATAATTGGATGCATAATCAAGTGTGATTACATAATGGAGATATTTGCATGTTTTAGCCAAAAATTTGCAGGAGATTTCTCATGCAATTGAATCATTTTTCCTTTTTTTTAAGCATAATTTAGAATATGTAAGGCATGATCCTTAGTATAAATAAAAAGGGTCATGAAACATCATTTGATCACCCTCCAAAACATAGTGATGACATAACATTTTGCCAAGAATTTTAATATCAAAGGGGTTCTGTGAGCATAAATGTAAGGTGTAAGGTTGGCTCTACAATGTTCTCAAGATCGTCCAAACCCACTCCGAAATAGGAGCTTCAATGCAAGTTCTGACTATTCATCATGCAAAGAGGGACAATGAGTTTGGCTTTAAAAATTCTTAGGTCAATATGCATACAAATGTGAAAGCATATACATAGAAAATGAACTATTTGACAAAATGCTTCATGAGAAATTTCTTTCTTGAAGGGTCATGAACATGAATCTCAATGGCAAAGAAAGTGATGCGTCAAGTATGAACAAACAAATCAAATCATTGGGAATGTGGTGGCCTTGAATAACAAAAATATGTGTTAATTGTTCTTTAATGCCTTATATTCTTATGTTCATTTACACAACAACTATGACTCTCATTATCTAAGTTTCATATTCTCTCCAATTCATTTGGCTTGGCTTATTCAAGATGAGTCATGGATTTACTCAAACAATCAAGAAGTACAAATGACGTTACATTTGGTGACAACTTCACATTATGTGTGGATTGAAATTTAGATCTTCCAAGGATGTTGAGCTATGAATATGTCACAATACTTTGGTCCTTTTTGAAGAGCCTCAATATTATTGGAGATTGATCACAAGTTTAGAAGAAACAAATGAAGACGGACATGCAACTTAGGGAGAAGCCTGATTTGAAAGTCACAAGTTTCTTTTTTGTAAAAGTGACTTGATTTTTTGTAATTAGAAGTTATCTTTTGAGATCTATTTTTGTAGAAGCTGGGTAAATCCTAACTTGTTTGTGAATGGGTAGTTACTCCTAGGGATCACTTAGGTAGTTATGGTAAGTGGTTATTTGAAGTAGTTATCCTAGGTATTCTTTTTAAAGAAGTTGTCTTTGATAACTACTAGGTAGTTACCTCAAGTAGTTACAAAAAGTAGCTAGGTGGTTACACTGAGTGGTTACTAGGTAGTTATCAAGAAGACCTTATACATACAAGCTCATTCACAATGTAAAAATGGGGAAGATCTTTTCACAAAGGGCATTACAGAGAATTGTCCAAAGAGACTTTTTGGTTTTACACCATGTGCAAAGTGTTTTTGATTTCGTATATTTTCAAAAAGACAATGAAGAATGCATTTAGTTGTACGTCTCAAATGTATGTTGGCATTATGATGACCATGATGATGAGCATGATGATGAGCATGCTGATGAACATTATGATGAAGAGTGGTACATCATAATAAGGATGATCTATGGTTGTCATTGATGGAAACTACTATTATCACTTTATCAGTGAAGGGATAAATGTCAGTATAGGAACATGATTGGTGAAAGTTTAACGATTAGTGAATAAGCCTATGATCGGTGACTATAGCAGAGCAATTGACAGTTATAGTGTGATAGAAATATTTTCATTGATGTCAAAGTCAATGACATAATCAAGAGATGCATATACATTACATGAAATATATATTTCATTATTCTTGAAGTTATGATTATATATATATATATATATATATATATATATATACACATATACATATATATACAATCTTATCTCGAAGTTATTCCTTCAAGCCATTCCATTAGTGATTGTATTTGTTTACAACTTTGCATTGCCATACCAATCACTATTTGTGTGTTCATCATGGCTTTTGTCTATTTGTATTCATCCACTTTGTCATTTCTTCAACATGTGCAAGTACTCTCTCTCTCTCTCTCTCTCTCTCTTTATATATATAAAGAGAGAGAGAGAGAGAGAGAGAGAGAGAGAGAGAGAGAGAGAGAGAGAGAGAGAGAGAGAGAACAATTTGAGAGTACTTGCACGTGTTGAAGAAATGACAAAGTGGATGAATACAAATAGACCAAAGCCATGATGAACACACAGATAGTGATTGGTATGGCAATGCAAAGTTGTAAACAAATACAATCACTAATGGAATGGCTTGAAGGAATAACTTCGAGATAAGATTGTTGTGGGAGGAACTTGAGCAACCAGTTTATACATCAAATTGGAGATATTTAATGGAATAATATACATATGGACCATATTCTCATTTCCATATGACACTGTTCATCATATCTATAGAGGGTAATGACAAGTGACATAGTTGGAATTGAAAGAGCATGGAACACAACACTTTCATGGGTTTCCAATCAACGATGAGTATACATAAAGAGGCAAAGATGGTAATAAGAAGACAATTAAAGTGAAGAATAAATATAAGGACACAGGTGATGTTGAAGATTGAATAGTGAGGGAAAATAATAGCGTTCGAATGGAGGCAAGAAAAACTTGGATGCTTGTGTTTCTTTTATATATATATATATATATATATATATATATGCAACAATTCAACAACACATTAATTTGAAGAATATCAGGATTCTTAATTTGACACAATAGTAGCATCATTCTATTGATGTCAGTTTTTGTACCACTACATAACATATTAGCAATTGAATATCTGATATAGAGTATCAAACACACAATTCCTCTTTTGAAAAGTTAATACTTATGAAGACATTAAGCAAGAACTCCAATGTTCCTTACACCTGTGGATACTTATTATATCGATGTGATTTGTTGGTAATCACGTAGGTGGGCTTACGTTATGTTATAACTTGATGGTACTTCGCTTGCTTGACTTGTTCTTTTCTCCTTGATCACTTTCACTTTCAACTACTCCTACCACTAAATGCTTATTGCTCTACTACTCCTATGGATGGAGAAATTAGGAAATGGACGGGGATCTAACCAAATGAAAGCTTGCTAGCGGCGCTACCTCCATTGGTGCGATGATTCTAAGGGATACTCTTAGGATTTTGACATTGACACCTATCTTCCAACCCAACTTGAAGTACAAGCGGAAAGATGATAAGCAAGTAGAACTTAGGAGCAATAGGACTAGATTACTGCACAAGGCTTCCTAACAAGAGTATATAGGTCCCTATCAAACATTCACTAACATCACCATACAATTAGCCATCTACTTCTACTCTAACAACATGAAATGAAATCCTACTTTAATTTGAGAGATGAGAAGAACCATGCAATACACCAAAATGATCATGTATATCCACCATGCAAGCCACAACAATGAATAGAGAAAAATTTTGATAGTATTTTGGCAACAATTCTCCAACATAACTCTTTCACAAATGAGAGAAAAATGGCCTTATATAGAGGCTCCAAATAACAATGAATGGCTGAGATTAAGAGGCAAAATCAAGGGCTAAGATTATATCTTACAAACTCTAATTAGGGTTACCATTATTCAAACAATTACATGAGGGCACCAACTTTGTGGGCCAATGAGAAAATTACTAATTTGTCAACCAATGAGAACATAGGACACTTGGCATGATTTGATTGCATGCACATGAAAGTGCTACCTCATCAACCTTATCTTATAAATTTATTCAATCCTTGAGGTAAGGTGAAGCCTTGGATGCTTGAGCTTGTCCTTAGAAACTTTCTCATCACCTCTTGAACTTGCTTGTACTTGATGTCCTGACCTTGAAAGGATGAGGTCTTCATGTATTTGGGGTAATCTCGCCTTGGCCTCAATGGCTTTCTTGGATATGAACTTCTTTGCAACTTGAGAGCCTTGCTCTTGGCCACTACCTTGAAATTAAACTTAAACTCCCCCATTATCCTTGCCTTCCTTAACCTTCCTGGACCTCCAATCCTCCCATTCGAATCCAACCAAGCTAGCTTGCACGAATAACCAAACCTTGCCTAGCCTCAAATATTTTAAATCTCTTCTACTACCTCAAATATTTTCAAAACTCTTCTACTAATCCGCTCTTTCTTGAAATTTCGGGGCTTCTTGAATCTAAATCTTCAATCAAATTTGCCCTTCACCTGATTTCATTATTCACCAAAGCTCACACTTCAACCTTTGCCAGCTTGCAGTCAAATAGAAGGGTCAGGACCCCATGTGGAATTGCTTCTAGTTTTACACTGCCCTAAGTTGTAATTCTAGATTTTCACTTATAATTCTAGCCCAATCAAATTTTCCCTTCCCATTTGCAATTTCATCAATAAAGTAATACATCCAATTCTTGAATTGCATACCTTATGAGACACCCATGATCCGGCTGAGAAGCACAATGAGGTCGCCATACTCTGATTTGAAGTTTGATAAGGTGAACCTTGACGCCTTGTTGACTCCCTTCTTGCCTTCATGTACCCAATTTTGTTTTAGGAGAGTGAAGTAGGCATCTTGATTATCTTGGTGGATCTTGGCAGCCTGATCCATCGTTTGTCTCCCAACTGTATCATGTTTACTGTACCGATATTGGTATTGGTAATTCGCCTCATTTTTGAGAAGAAGGTGGTTTGGGCATCATGTCTTCTTTGTCTTTCTTAGTAGTTGTTCCCTTAGGGTTCTTGTTTGCACTAACATCTACCATCCTAAACGCTTATTTATGCCCCTTCGTTCTAAGTGATATGGACTACCTTTATTGATCTTCAACCTTCTTTCTATCGATGGATTCTAACTTATTTCTGCCTCTTCAAGTCCTATCACTACACTTATCAAACTCCAATCTTCAACCTATAGGTGGGACTGCCCCTTATTTCTGCCTCTTGATTACCTTAGGATGGACTACACTTATATCTCCCAACTTCATTCCTAGGGTGGTCTAGCTTATTTCTGCCTCGCCAAATGTCCTATCATGGATTCTACACTTATCTCTCCAATCTTCAACCTATAGATGGGATGATGAAGTGGTGGATGATGAATGCAAGAAGAACCAAGAGAAACAAAACTAGACAAGAACAAGGAGTGAAATCTGCTTAAGAACCACCTTTCAGCTCTAGAATGAGTTGAATTCACCTTTACCAATAGCCGGGTCTTCTTTGAAGTTCGGATCAGACCTAAGAATTTCAAGCCCTTTGCAAATAATGATGCCCTAGTTGAAGAAATCAAAATTTTGTCCTCTTGAAATTGCCCATACATGTGCCCAAAATCAGGCTTCAATCATATGTACTTCTCCACCAAAAAAAATTGTCCAACCTAGGAAAATTAGAACTCCACAAAGTTCGGCTCCACAAATTTCGACTCCATCAATTTCGGCTAGGACAAAAATTGCAGCTCTCTACTTGTGGAATGAGAAATGAAGGGGGAAACCTTCTTATACCCAACTCTACACACTCCTCCTAGCTGTCCAACTAGCCTTGAGAGAGACAAAATTTAAATTAGTGCACAATTTAGATTTAAATGCCAAGCTAAAAATTAATTTTGCCATAGTGAAAGTTTGCATTTTAATTGTCGGTTAAGATGAAAATTGCAAAAGTAAAATTAATAAAGCCTTGGAGATGCTAAACATTTTCATTTAATGACGTTTTAGTAATTAAAATATCATTTAAAATTGGACTTAGCAAGCGAAAATCAATTTTTCAATATTAATTTATTAACTTAAAAGATTTCAGAATCTTCAAGGCAAATTTAACCTATTTAAAACCAATTTTTTGCAATTTAATCCAAAATCGATTTTGCAATGCAATTTTAATCTTTTAACAAAAATAAATCATTTCTCTAGAATCTAAAATCGATTTTCCTAATTCAATTTCACCATTACAAAATTATTATTTTTTTTCACCAAGAATTAAAATTTTTGAAACAATTAAATCTAAATTTTTTTTTATTTTGAAAATGCTAAAGATTACATAATTATATCTAGTTTTCAAAATAAAACCCTCTAAGTCCAAAATTTTGTAATTTTATCTAGCCAAGTATAGTCCAAATTATCAAGAAAATGTTGTCTTTGAAATTTGTTTGGCCTAAGGATAAAATTATCTGTTCTGGAAAATCAAGTTAAAATTCGGTGAAAAACAAATCTAACCTCCTCCCTCCTGACTCGAAGGCATCCAAGGCATAAAATTTTCTAAGATTGAAAATTTTTGGACAACTTCAAAAAATATTTGCTAAGTCAACTTAAAAAGATTTCAAAAATCCACGAAAATTGCCAAGGCTTGCTTGAAAAAGGGTGTCCCCAAAATTTCTTGGGGCGATGGTGTGAAAACCTCACAATATCTAGCATCAACCCAAAGAAATGTTCTTGAACATTTCAAGAAATAAGTAACTTAGAACAAAAATCTCAGGATGGCCTATCCGCAAATCTACTTAAGGACAAGCACTCAATAAGGGAAATAACTCTCTAGTTGATCCTAAGCACCTTGACCATAAGTTACCCACATATGTGCAAATGGTTTATTCCCCACTCGTCAAGATCTTGATAATCTCTCAGATTCATTAAACTTAGCTATTGTAAATATCCTTCAAAAGCAACCTGGATAGAGCCCTGCTGCCAGTCAGGCACCTATAGCCCCGACGGAGTTATCGCTGTGGCACCACAATTATGATTCTACCTTTAGTGATTATTTTTATAGCACCAGTAGAGATGGTTGCACACGCTTGTTCCAAATTTCATCTTTATCTTCACTTTGATACTACTTTTTCTCTTTTTTCATGATATTTCTCTCTTTTTTTTTTCAATCTTTTGTTTGGTTTGCAGGCAATGAAGCTTGCGAAGGGTTTGGAGAATCACAGTGGTGTTGAAGCAGGTGTATGATTTTTACTAAGTCCAGTTTCACTTCAAAACACCAAGAACTTAGAGCAATTAAGTTTGAGTAGAATGTTGTTACCATGTCAAAGATAACTTAAGAACCTCTGTCGAGTTTGACTCAAATTTAGTACAAGTCCTACCATATGCCAATGACTAAGCACATCCTTTAATCTCTAAATCCTTGCTAAATGCATTCAAGAAATGATCAAGATAGACTCCGTTTTGTCACCAAAATGTAAAATTTACACACCTCGCCCACAAGTGATAACATGGACCCCCTTTGCTCTTGCGAAGGCCAAAACCAAAATTGCTTTCCAACTGAGGGAAGCTAAAAAAAATAATTTCAAGTCAAATGACTTGATGCAAATCAAATTGAGCTCCCTCACAACACCTAAACTAAACAATTAAAAGAAAACTACTCTAACCCTTGGGCTAAATGGTCCAAGACACATTCTACTCTAAGGAACAGAAAGGAAACCTAATCTAAGTCAACATGAAAACAAACTAAACTACTCTCTTGAACCAAACAGTCCAAGACAAATCTACCCTAACTATGTACAAGACTCTAAAGGGACAACACTAACTGATCTAATATATACACTGGATCTAACATGGTTTCTTAGGGTGTTCAAAAGTAACAAGGTTTGGGTGATAGTTCTCAATCTCGCAAACTCATCCTTATACTCTGAAAAAAGAATTGTCACCTCAAACTCAAACTCTAGAAAATTCCCATGCAAGACCAACAATTGAGGCAACTCATAGGGTCCATGATTAATCCAAATACAAGTTATTTCTCCAAAATTTCCATAATCGAAATAAAAACTTTCAAAACTTTCATCTTTAAGAGTAGGGAAAGAAACAACCTGGTGTGCTTCAGGTGGTAACTCTTGTTTAAACCTCAATTGATCATCCATAGCTTCAGAAGGTCGCAATTGGTGATGAATCTTCCCTCTAACATCTACATCGAACTCATTGGTAGTCTAGGCAGAATCAATCATGGAATCAAGCTCATGAAATATCGTCTTTGGGGGCTTGTCCCCGTGAATGGTGAACCATGAATCCTTGTGAATCTCCTCAAGTGTATCCTCAAAAATCAAGGATTTTTTGATATTCTCCCCATCAAACACCTCTCCAAGTTGCTCGAACACAATATCCAACTTTAGCATCAACCCAAACTGTTCTTATTTTCCTTTTTCATGGGAGCAACTTGATCACCACTCAACAATCCTTGCATATCCTTGTCGATAGAAGCTTCATCATCTAGCATGTAATTTCCCTTTGAACTCTCTTTAGGAACACCTTGCCATTCTTTATATAGACTCTCACCAAACATAACACCTTCAAGATTGGTAGGAGAATCATCATACGCCTTTGTGAGTTGCCCATCAACTTCCATTTCAAGTGGCAAAATTTCTGGAGGCCGAAATAGATGGTAAATCATGCCATTTGCAACAACTTTATCACCTTGAAAGGCTTTGGGTAATGACTCCCTTTGTATTTCTTCCATAGGATCTTCAAGCATCCCTCCAAAGAATGTAGTGGAGATAGTGCCTTGTATTGGTTTATCAAAATTTTCCTCATATTTGAACTCTCTTGTAATATCTTGTAATTCCTTGTTGAACTCACCCACTTGATTATCTTCCTCTTTAAGGATATTTAAAACTTGTTGCAATCCATCCTCAAGAGTCACCCCTTGAATTATGTATGAAGGATCACCAAAGATTTCCTTTTCGTCCACCTTTCGATGTTTCATTTGTAGTTCTTTGTGTGCCCTCACATATTGACCTTTGCCTACCATCCTTTCTCTCTCTTTGATAAATTCAATTGTTTCCTCAATTTTCTTTTCAACCTCTCCACCTCGTGATATAATGTGTGAAGGTTCATCCACTTGGTTATCTTGGACATTAAAATCAACCGTATCATCTGGATAAATCTTACCCTCTTCATTCTTTGGTGTCCAACTTAAAAGCTGAAAGAAATCTTTACCACCCCCCACTGATATTTCCTCATACCAACCTAATTGAAACTTGACCAAGTCAATGGTGTCTTGGCAAGATGGGCAAGTAGACTCTGAATGTGAGAGACTATGTACACTGCACCAAGAACTTCTTACATATATGTTTTTCAGTTCCCTATTGATATCTTCTTTGAAAACAAGAAAATCTTCCTCCGAATTGACAAAGACCGCAGGCTCATGTACTTGTGAAAAAGAAAATCTTCCTCTTAATGCCAAGTCCATTCTCAAGAGAAACACCAAACAATTCATCTCCTCATGATCTGTAGTACCATGTATCCTACACTTCCTTGATGTTGCAAATTAGAGACAAATCCAATGGAGGTAATCTTTTGTTCAAATCAAACCAAATGGGAAGAATGTCCACCTGCCTGTCCATTGAGAAACCTTTCTTTTTTGAATTCTTTGATTTCTTTTGATTTTTTTTTGGATTTTCACTTTGAAAGAGATCTCTCATGTCAAATCTAGCTTTGAAAGCTCATGCCTTGTCAATCTCTACTATGAATTTCCAAGTTGATCTAAGAATGAAAGTCATCCATGCCCTCCCTCTAGCACTAGATAATGTTGTTGTCAGTTTTTGTACCACTACATTACATATTAGCAATTGAATATCTGATACGGAGTATCAAACACACAATTCCTCTCTTGAAAAGTTAATACTTATGAAGACATAATCAAGAACTCCAATGTTCCTTACACTAGTGGATACTAACTCAGTATATTGATGTGATTTTTTGGTAATCACGTAGGTGGGCTTACGTTATTCATTTGAAGATAACTTGGTGGTACTTTGCTTGCTTGACTTGTTCTTTTCTCCTTGATCACTTTCACTTTCAACTACTCATACCACTAAATGCTTATTGCTCTATTACTAGTCCTATGGATTGAGAAATTAGGAAATGGACAGGGATCTAACCAAATGAAAGCTTGCTAGCAGAGCTACCTCCATTGGTGGGATGATTCTAAGGGATACTATAATATCCCCTACTAGGCCTGTATAGAATAACTATCAAATTTTGTTTGATAGTGTTGTAGCTTCTCTTTGAAAAAATTGTATAGGAATTTGTATATATATTATGGTTTAGAATGTAATAGATTCTTTTTCTATATCAATCCCTTGACCTGAGAGGAATGGTATGATTGTATTAAATAGGATGAATACCAATACTCCACTTCATTATAATATTTATGTTCAAGTTTTACTCACGACCAGTGAAAAGGTGATCTGAGTTAGATAGAGAGTTCAGATTTAATTAAAAAGAACACAAACAATAAAATGATACGATCAAGATTGGCAACTCGTGGATGCAATATCAATGCAATAAGAAGGGTGATAACATTCTTTGTGTCGTAAATTCTTCTATAGCCTACGTTCAATGTTATACTTGGTATAATAGATTGAGAGTTTATAGTAGAGACTGACATTCTATATGGAGGTTCGTATATATTTCTGAATCAATCCATCGATCCCTGTCCCTAATGGGATGCTACCTCTGATGATTTCTTTAATGGTCATTGTCTACTGATTACTGTTTGAATATCATGTTTGACCTTTTGTTTATGTCGCTTCTCTATATCTCTGTACGTAACTGACTATGTCGACATGAATCAGTGACTTGTTGCTTCTTTATTCTTTTGTTTGATACACGCATCATGAACATCATTCGATGCTTCCCAAGATCACAATTCAAATGTTATAGTTATGGACAGAAAGACAGAAAAATAATGTATTCTATTGGGTGTTCTTTCCTCCCCCATCGTATCAATATATCTTTTATATATTGTGTAGTTTAATTGAATGGTGTTTTGCTGGATTGAACATTCTGTTTCCATATATCAATTACCCATCTGATGTTATCATACTGGACATGACTGAATAGATATTCATTGAGCGGTGCAATGGTGATGGGCTCTTCTTACTTAGGTTGAATGAGGAGTTTTCATATCTCTGCCATAGACTCTTCTTGTCACATTGCTTACTATACCTTCCCTTGGTGAACTACAAAAAATTCCTTTGTAATCATACTGACTGTATTAAGTTGTTCATTGTCTTCCTTACTATTGACTAGTATTGCAGGTTGCAATGTCTTTGAATATTTCTCTTATCCATTCTTGCCCTATACCTTTCGATGGAGTCATCTTGTTCGATTGGAGAAGTCTCATTTTTATGAAATTCTGATATATGTTTATATGTATTCTAAACAGATACTTCCTGCTATTGTTGCCTTCATTCTCCCTCTTTAGTCACTGCTATGTGTTCTGGTGTAATCCTTGTTCAATGCTTTATATCCTTGATACTGTCCACTTCGTTCATAGTTCCTTATCTCTATTGTGCAATCTGCAACTCCAATTACTATTTGTATATTTCCTATATCTCCCCTTTATTCTATGACTTTCTCCTTTATTTATATGATTGTTTTATATTTCTAAAAGTCACACCCTTTGTCTCTTTATATAATCAAGTAAGATTAATTAAGTTTTGAATATAATATCATTGTCTATTTCAAATTATAGATTATTATTATAATTTTATTATATTGATAATATATGATTTGTTAATCATTTGACTAATAATTTGATTGATTAATATGTCATTCTTCCATTCGAATATTAAGGATGTAGAAGATATTGTACTCATAATAATATGGTTAATATTAATAATATCTCTTAGTTTGATATTTATTTATTTAAATCTTTTATTAATAATATAATATTATAATATATCATTTATTCCTATCATGTTCTCTTATTAACACTAAATTTAATAAATTATAATATAATTTATTATTAGACTCCTTATGTTGTTCTTTATTATTATTATTTTTAAATTCTAAGGGGCAAAAATAAGGGACATGACAGTCCGCCCTTCCTCAAATTGCTTGTCCTCAAGCAATTCAATATTTTCTCCTTGTGAGTTTGTCGATGCACCTCACTATAGTCCTGCAAAAACAATTTCAATTTTGAGATTAGATCATAATAAATTTAAAGATTGCAAGATTTGATTTAAATTACGAAGATCAATTTAAAGAGAGAACTTATCTTGATGTACTAGAGCACTTTCTTTGTTGCTTGCTCTATGATGACTCCTAATGACTATATCCTGGGAGAGGCTTTATCACATCCTTAGTTCTCAATGGGTATCCATTTAGGATTACTCCCCTTTATAATACTTAGGTGAGATTTTAACTCATCTCACGATCTCTATAATAATTTCTCTATAGTGGGGTGCCTTAGCAGTTCTCCCATAACCACAGTGTAGTAGGGTGCCCTGCTAGCAATTCTCCCTTTACTATCACTATGATAGGGTGCCCTCAACGGTTCTCTCTCAACTAATTCTTGCAATAGGGTGCTCCCTTAATTATAGAGCAATAGGGTGTCCTAATCATGGTTCTTCCCACATACCGCTGCACTACGGTGCCCTAGCTATTCTCCCTTAATTAATTTTGCAATAGGGTGCTTTAGTAGTTCTCCCTTAATTATAGAGCAATAGGGTGTCCTTACTATAGTTCTCCCTAACATACCACTATAATAGGGTGCCCTAGCTATTCTCCCTTATTGCCCTCTTAGGAAGGTGCTAACAATAGGGTGTCATTAGCAATTCTCCCTTAATATTAATAATCATAAAAATATGTACATATATGTATTGTTTGATATTTACACTTCCTGATTAGGGTATGACTAAAGTTGAACTTCCTCGAAGCTTCAATGATTCTCTATTTTGACAATAATCACTTATATTCATCATTTAACTAATCATTTTTCTAGGCTTCTTTTTCACCTGTATTCACTAAATGTTTGTAATTGTATTCACACTACAAGATGGCAAGATCATTGCTCTGATACCACTGTAAGGCTATTCTTACCCTATACCTTTCGATGAAGTCATCTTGTTCAACTGGAGAAGTCTCATTTTTATGAAATTCTAATATATTTTTATATGCATTCTAAACAGATACTTCTTGCTATTGTTGCCTTCATTCTCCCTCTTTAGTCACTATTATGTGTTCTGGTGTAATCCTTGTTCAATGCTTTATATCCTTGATACTATCCATTTCATTCATAGTTCCTTATCTCTATTGTGCAATTTGCAACTCCAATCACTATTTGTATATTTCCTATATCTCCCCTTTATTCTATGACTTTATTTATATGAATGTTTTATATTTGTAAAAGTCACACCCTTTGTCTCTTTATATAATCAAGTAAGATTAATTAAGTTTTGAATATAACATCATTGTCTATTTCAAATTATAGATTATTATTATAATTTTATTATATTGATAATATATGATTTGTTAATCACTTGATTAATAATTTGATTGATTAATATGTCATTCCTCCATTCGAATATTAAGGATGTAGAAGATATTGTACTCATAAGAATATGCTTAATATTAATAATATCTCTTAGTTTGATATTTATTTATTTAAATCTTTTATAAATAATATAATATTATAATATTATTATATATTATATTATTATATCATTTATTCCTATCATGTTCTCTTATTAACACTAAATTTAATAAATTATAATATAAATTATTATTAGACTCCTTATGTTGTTCTTTATTATTTATTTTAAAAAATTCTAAGGGGCAAAAATAGGGGACATGACAAATAATCTTAGGATTTTCACACTGACACCTATCTTCCAACCCAACTTGAAGTACAAGTGGAAAGATGATATGCAAATAGAACTTACGAGTGATTGGACTAGATTACCACACAAGGCTTCCTAACAAGCCGCTAGAATGCTAGTGGCCTAGTATATGGTTCCTATCAAACATTCACTAACATCACCATACAATTAGCCATCTACTTCTACTCTAACAACATGAAATGAAATCCTACTTTAATTTGAGAGATGAGAAGAACCATGCAATACACCAAAATGATCATGTATATCCACCATGCAAGCCACAACAATGGATAGAGAACAATTTTGATAGTATTTTGGCAACAATTCTCCAACATAACTCTCTCACAAATGAGAGCGAAATGGCCTTATATAGAGGCTCCAAATTACAATGAATGGCCGAGATTAAGAGGCAAAATCAAGGGCCAAGATTATATCTTACAAACCCTAATTAGGGTTACCATTATTCAAAAAATTACACGAGGGCACCAACTTTGTGGGCCAATGAGAAAATTACAATAATTTGTCAACCAATGAGAACATAGGACACTTGGCATGATTTGATTGCGTGCACATGAAAGTGCCACCTCATCAACCTTATCTTATAAATTTATTCAATCCTTGAGGTAAGGTGAAGCCTTGGATGCTTGAGCTTGTCCTTAGAAACTTTCTCATCACCACTTGAACTTGCTTGTACTTGATGTCCTGACCCTGAAAGGATGAGGTCTTCATGTACTTGGGGTAATCTCGCCTTGGCCTCGATGTCTTCCTTGGATATGAACTTCTTTGCAACTTGAGAGCCTTGCTCTTGGCCACTACCTTGAAATCGAACTTAAACTCCCCCATTATCCTTGCCTTCCTTAACCTTCCTAGTCCTCCAACCTTCCCATTCGAATCCAACCAAGTTAGCTTGCACAAATAGCCAAGCCTTGCCTAGTCTCAAATATTTTCAAATCTCTTCTACTAATCCACTCTTTCTTGAAATTGTGGGGTTTCTTGAATCTCAATCTTCAATCAAATTCACCCTTCACCTGATTTCATTCTTCACCAAAGCTCGCACTTCAACCTTTGCCGGCTTGCAATCAAATAGAAGGGCCAAGACCCCATGTGGAATTGCTTCTAGTTTTGCACTACCCTAAGTTGTAATTCTAGATTTTCACTTATAATTCTAGCTCAATCAAATTTTCCTTTTCCATTTGCAATTTCATCAATAAAGTAATACATCCAATTCTCGAATTGCATACCTTATGAGACACCCATGATCCGGCTGAGAAGCACAATGAGGTCACCATACTCTGATTTGAAGTCTGATAAGGTGAACCTTGACGCCTTGTTGACTCCCTTCTTGCCTTCATGTACCCAATTCTGTTTTAGGAGAGTGAAGTAGGCATCTTGATTATCTTGGTGGAACTTGGCAGCCTGATCCATCGTTTGTCTCCCAACTATATCATGTTTACTGTACCGATATTGGTATCGATAATTTGCCTCATTTTTGAGGTGGTTTGGGCATCATGTCCTCTTTGTCTTTCTTAGTAGTTGTTCCCTTAAAGTTCTTGCTTGCACTAACATCTACCATCCTAAACGCTTATTTCTGCCCCTTCGTTCTAAGTGATATGGACTACCCTTATTGATCTCCAACCTTCTTTCTATCGATGGATTCTAACTTATTTCTTCCTCTTCAAGTCTTATCACTACACTTATCAAACTCCAATCTTCAACCTACAGGTGGGACTACCCCTTATTTCTGCCTCTTGATTACCTTAGGATGGACTACACTTATATCTCCCAACTTCATTCCTAGGGTGGTCTAGCTTATTTCTGCCTCGCCAAATGTCCTATCATGGATTCTACACTTCTCTCCAATCTTCAACCTATAGATGGGATGATGAAGTGGTGAATGATGAATGCAATAAGAACCAAGAGAATGAATTCAATTCACCTTTACCAATAGCCGGGTCTTCTTTAAAGTTCAGATTAGACTTAAAAATTTCAAGCCTTTTGCAAATAATGATGCGCTAACTGAAGAAATCAAAATTCCATCCTCTTGAAATTACCCATGGCCAAAAATCAAGCTTCAACCATATGTACTTCTTCACCAAAAAAATCGTCGAACCTAGGAAAGTCAGACCTCCACAAATTTTGGCTCCACAAAGTTTGACTCCACAAATTCTGATTCCACAAAGTTTGGCTTCACAAATTTTGGCTCCACCAATTTCGGCTAGGGCAAAAATCCCAGCTCTCTACTTGTGGAATGAGAAATGAAGGAAGGGGGAAGCCTTCTTATACCCAACTCTACACACTCCTAGCTGGCTAACTAGCCCTGGGAGAGAGAAAATTTAATTAGTGCACAATTCTGGCCCAGATTTAAATGCCAAGCTAAAAAATAATTTTTCCATAGCGAATGTTTGCATTTTAATTGCCGGTTAAGACCAAAATTGCGAAAATAAAATTAATAAAGCCTTGGAGATGTTGAACATTTTCATTTAATGACGTTTTAGTAATTAAAATATCATTTAAAATCGGACTTAGCAAGCTAAAATCGATTTTTCAATTTTAATTTACCAACTTCTTAAAAGATTTCAAAATCTTCAAGGCAAATTTAACCTATTTAACACCAATTTTTTGCAATTTAATCCAAAATCGATTTTGCAATGCAATTTTAATCTTTTAACAAAAATAAATCATTTCTCTAGAATCTAAAATCAATTTTCCTAATTCAATTTCACCATTACAAAATCAATTTTTTTTTCACCAAAAATTAAAATTTCCACTTTTCAAAATAAAACCGTCTTCCAAAATTTTGTAATTTTATCTTGCCAAGTATAGTCCAAATTATTGAGAAAATGTTGTCTTTAAAATTTGTTTGACCCAAGGATAAAATTACCCGTTTTGGAAAATCAAGTTAAAACTGGGTGAATAACAAATCTAACCTCCTCCCTCCTGTCCCAAAGGCGTCCAAGGTGTAAAATTTTCTAAAATCGGAAATTTATGGACAACTTCAAAAAATATTTGCTAAGGCAACTTAAAAAAAATCTACAAACTTGTGAAAATTGCCAAGGCTTGTCCGAAAAAGAGGGTCCCCCAAATTTTTGGGGCGATGTTGTGAAAACCTCACAAGACATTCAAGGTCAACGACATAAGAGGAATATGTTAGGTGATCAAATAGTAATTATGTTTGAACTTTGATGGAATTAATTGTTTATTATTAAACACAAAATGCAACTGCAACACATTAACAAAAACACAAGCTTCTGAAAAATGATAGAGACAAAAGTGGTGACATGGTTTACATGCTACAAAAATGACACACAAAGGCAATGATATTCTAGTATCATCGCATGGACAAAGTAATGAATATACTATACCTAGGCAGGCTCGAATGTCATGAGTACAATAGAGATAAACATAGTCATATACAAAAACACTAAAACAGCCAATCTTATTTGTCGAGGAGTCTTCAGATGTTGATGGAAAAGACATTACACATGAGAGAACAATAGATGAACTATTAATGATATAAGAAAAGGCAGCACATCTTGATGACTTTGACCTTATTTGAAAACCAGAGTGAAACACACCCGCAACAGTTGAAGATGGCATGGATTTGAAGTGATATGTAAAATAATGGGTAAAAGAAAAATGTTAAAGAAACAATGGAAATATTATGACATCAATAATTGATAGCATGTGAGAGAAGTTCGAGTGATAGTGTCTAGATCAAACACGTCAAGGGAAAGTACCATTGGTAAAAGATGGATGACTAACATCTCAAGGGATACACAGTTCGATGAAGGAAAGACATGATGTTCGTCCAAGGATCAAACCCAACACAACAATGACCCAATGGAGCCATCTTTAATAAATTAAAAGCCTGGTTACTAAGCATACAACGTGAAGTCATTCAACATTTTTTGACAACGACAAATATACTAGGTGGCTAGAAGATAGATATGCCAGCAAGACTGATATAAAAAAAATTATGATGTAAAACTAATTCAAAGGAAATGGGAAGGCACAATTAATTTAGGAAAATATTAATCTAATTTATTCAATAACAAACAATGCATATACCAAGAGGTGTGATTAATAAAGTTAAGAAAATATATGACAAAGTGTTATTATTTAAATGGAAAGGTGCGATTATAGCTTTTTTTATAAATAGAGGGGTAAAAATTTATTAAGAAAAAGGATTACAACAAGGAGAGCTCAACAAGGAGCTCTGTCTTGAGCAACAAGTTCATCAAAATCTTGTAACAGCTCAAGGGGGAGCTGCCCCCATCCATAATATTCTAGCTTGGAGCATGACTAGAAGCCCATTTGGCCAAACAATTAGCAACTTGGTTCCATTCATAAGGAATGTAAGTAAACCTAATGAACTCAAGAGAGGTACAAAAGAGAAGAGTCTAATAAACAACAGTGGCCAATTGCCAACTAACATCCTCAAGCTCCTATGAGGAAAGCAAGTTCACCACCACTTGGGAATCAGACTCATAGATAATCTTGTGCCATCCCTGCAAACAACACTATTCCACAACATATAAAATGGCCTAAGCCTCCATGAGATTGTTAGTATGGTCACCCTTATTCCCTGAGAAAAAGAATTTAACTTCACTAGAACTGCAACTAGCCACTCCCCCAATACTAGTAGGTCTTGGATTCTCCCAGGAAGAATCATCAGTGTTAATTTTCAGAACTCCACGAGGAGGATTCCAATGCCCCTTCTAATTCACTTGTACTTTCCCCTATTGCTGAGGCTATTTGGGAACTCTTTGATACCATTGAGTTGCAACCCTATCCTGAGGATGAAAATTGAGGCGATTGCATATAGCAAGATCAGCTGGATCCATACCCCCATCTAGCACACACTTAATGTGAATAGTTTCCTGAAGAGAATGTGAGATCTTCCACCAAAGATGCATACACCAATCCAAACATCTTGGATGATTCAACAATTCCTCTCTAGCTAGATATGCGAAAGAATGAAAGATGGGCCAGCAATCCAAGCAACATGGAGAGGAGAAGACTTGGAAGGAGCACTGCCCAAGCGGGCCCAGAACTTAGTCAAAGAGGAAGCATATCTACAAGAGCAACCCCAAGCACTCACCAAAGGTGCCATAACTGAGTAGAAAAGGAGCAATGGAAGAACAAATGGGAGACAGACTCCTCCCCATTACGACACAAAACACAATAAGAGGGGCCTTGAAATCCACATTTTCAAAGATTATCCCATGTGAGACAGTAGTTGTGAGCCACTAGTTCATTTTGAAAAGACACACCCACCATTGGAAAGGGTATAAAAGAAAGATATTTAATTTGAAAAGAAGTGAGTCAGCAGTTGGAGAAGAAATAAGAGTATACTAAGAAGAATATGTAAGAAAGAAGAGTAGAGTGAATGAAGTCAAATATAAGTAAAGTATAAAAAATATAGAAAGGAAATATATATATAATCAGATTGAAAATCTGAATTATATTAATATATCTGTATGTCTGTAAATAAGAAAAAGTTATATATTTTAATTATAGGCTGGCTTTAGGAAAGGAGAGGAGCGTATACATTCATTTAGATGAGAAGAGAAAAGAATGCAATGAAAGTGTCCATAATTAGCTGAATAAGCAATATTGACAACGTGGAAGAACAACTTGTGTACTGTGGGTTGGTGCTCACGAAGACAGTAAAGGGAGTTGGAGCTTCCAGTGAGTCGATACCCATAAAACATGGATGTTGTAGCCTCTAGTAGGTTGGTGCCTACAAATTGTTGTAAAAGAAAAGGAAGCACATCATGATGACTTTGACCTTATTTGAAAACCAGAGTAAAGTTGATACGCCTGCAGCAGTTGAAGATGACATGAATCTGAAGCGATATGCAAATCAATGGGTAAAAGAGAAATGTTAAAGAAATAATGGAAATATTACAACATCAGTAATTGATAGCACGTGAGAGATGTTCGAGCGATAGCATCCAGATCAAACACATCAAGGGAAAATACCATTGCTACAAGATGGAGGACCAACATCTCAAGGGATACACAGTTCGATGAAGGAAAGACATGATGTTGGGCCAAGGATCAAACCCAACACAGTGATTACTCAATGGAGCCATCGTAAATAAAATCAAAAGCTTGGTTACTAAGCATACAATATGAAGTCATTCGGTGTTATTTTGACAATGACAAATAGTCTAGGTGGCTAGACAATATATATGCTGGCCAGATTGATATAAATTAATTATGATGTAAAACTCATTCAAAGGAAATGGGAAGACACAATTAGTTTAGGAAAATATTAATCTAATTTATTCAATAACAAACAATGCATATGCCAAGAGGTGCGATTAATAAAGTTAAGAAAAGATATGATGAAGTGTTATTATTTAATGGAAAGGTGCGATTATAGTTAGAGATGAAGAGTTATTATTTTTAATAAAAGATGTGATCCTTCATTTTGAAAAGACACCCACCATTGGACAGGGTATAAAACAAAGTTATTTAATTTGAAAACAAGTGAGTCAGCAGTTGGAGAAGAAATAAGAGTATACTAAGAAGAATATGCAAGAAAGAAGAGTAGAGTGAATGAAGAAGTTGGATGTAAGTAAAGTATAAAAAAATAGAAAGGACATATATATAATCAGATTGAAAATCTGAATTATATCAATATATGAGTGTGTAAATAAGAAAAAAAAAAAAATTTTAATTAAAGGCTGACTTTAGGAAAGGAGAGGAGTGCATACATTCATTTAGATGAGAAGAGAAAAGAATGCAATGAAAGTGTTCATCATCAACTGAGTAAGCAATATTGACAAGGTGGAAGAACAACTTGTGTGTAGTGGGTTGGTGCTCACGAAGACAACAAAAGGAGTTGAAGCTTCTAGTGAGTCGGTGCTCATACAACATGAAGGTTGCAGCTTCTAGTAGGTTGGTGCCTACAAATCATTGTAAAAGAAAAAGACATAAAATAAAAAGAAATTATTTATCTACGGCTTTCTCCCACATTGGATTTCCACATAAACATTGTGATATTTTGTTCATGTGCATAATTGTTGATTTTAGTGTAAGGTATTGTGTGGATAAAAGTTTTAGATTGCAAAAGTTATTGTAAGATAAGTTGAACACATAAAGAAGACGAAAAGCTGATTGCATTAACGTCAAAGTTTTGAGAAATATTTTTAAAGGAGCATATGCATGAAATGACAGCCTAGAGTAAGCAGGAACTCTAACAAATCCTCCTCAAGGGGAGTATGGGAGAACTTCCATAGGCACAACATTTAATGACTAATTTGTAGATGGAAGATTGATGGTTATGTTAGAAATAGGGATTATTGAGAGGGGGGCGGGGGGGTGAATTAGTAATCTACAAACTTTAGTCACCAATTGGATATTATTACTTACTTTAAACCATGCATAACAAAGCAATAAAATAATGCTGAATAGTAACAATAACAATGCACAAAGATAACTCATAACACCATATTTTGTTAACTAGGGAAACTCTAGCCAAGGGAAAACCCCGATGGGGATGATACCCACTAGATAATATACTGATATATAAGTTCCTTGTTAGAAGATGAACCTTGTTAGGAGTCAATGATAAAATTCAGTATAAGTAGTCCCTATTAGGAGTTGTGCCAACCCTGTTAGGAGTTGTAGTATAATGCATGCAAGAAGAGCCCACTGCCCAAACATGCAATTTCAACTACAAGAAGAGCTCACTACTCAAACAAGTAATTCACTGTTATTTCCTTGACTGATCTCTAATCTTCAACATGATCTTGGATCACCAGATAAAACTTCACATATATCGCTTTCACAAAAGTTCGCTCACTTCGCAATCTTACAAGATAACACTTTTCAATTTTACAATCACTCTTCTTATCGCAAGAAGTCCTTTGCATAAATACCATGCCTTTACACAAATTATTGCTGGGTCGGAAAAGACCACAATTCACTTTTCCAAGTTAGAGTAAACATCTAAGATGTCGGCCCTAATTGGACAAGTAATTGTTTTGTAAACAAAACAATACTTTCCTTCAATTCCGCTGTCTTGCTTTATCAAAACACGATTATCTCTGTTCTGTACAACCCGTAAAAACTTTTGAGGTTATACATGTCATCACCAACATGTATACTATCTCCATGTAACTTCACTAGTCATAATATGACGTCTGCAACATGTTATAAACAAAACAATATACTGCTGTAAACCAAATTCTATACTTATACAATTTTTTGATTACCAAACACTAAGTATCTTTATTTCCAAGGTTTCTTGTGAATGTGTACATCATATGTTGCCATTAATGACAACAATTACATATCACTAGGCCAATTTTCAACAATCTCCCTCTTTGGCATTGATGGCAACAAAATAGGGAAAATTGGCTAAGTGACAAAAACAAAAGTAAATAACACCTTACATCTATTACAACTTGTTCAACTTTATATATATGCTCCCCCTTACAATATACTTTACACTTTTACAATCTTCACATGAATTCCTCTCCATTTTATCTCTCCCAACAATCTCTCCTTTTGATAATTCAATTTTCACTATCTCTCCCCCTTTGACATCAATGAAAAAGGTCAAAATGTTAAGATACTGCCCAAAAATTGTCCAAAACTATTGTCCTTCCTTATGCTGAAATACTCTTCATACAATTATCAAAATAGCCTTCAAATTGTCCATATCTTTGGTCCATGTCTCTTTGGTAGAGTCAGCTGATGTGAGAATTGCATATAAAGCATATGATGCAATCTCAACTGCATTAATGTCTGAATAGAAAAATTTTGAATATGTGTCCTTGGCCTTGACACATTCTTCGAATTGCTTTTGAACAAAAGATAATTTCAAAACAATGGATTCTTTGAAATCAGATGTTCTCTTCAAGATCTACTCTTTCCGAAGTTCTAGTTTCTCGATGTCATTGTGAACACTGGCAACTTGACTCTCAAAATCATCTACTTTACTAGATGGATGCTGGATCTGGTTGGACAAAGCCTCTAGCTCATTCATCTTTGACTCAATCTGATTATCTAAGTCTTTAGTGAGCTTGTATGATAAGGTACACTTAACACACACAGTTTTCCCTTCTTGTTGACATTTCCAAAGTTCTTTTATACAAGTATCAAGGTTGACTAAGTCATTCTTGATATTCTGACAAATTGTGCTAAACAAGTTAGCATCATGGAAAATTTGAGCCTTTGCCTTTGCAACATTCAACAAATTTGTAAGTTCTTCATCAAAAGATTTTAGCACTGCTTGTGCTCTTTATTCAGGATTTGACTCAGTATCTGTACTGTTAAAGTACCGTGCAGTCTGTCAATGACTTGCATTAATGATCTCTGTAAGCTCTTCACCATTTTATTCTTCTGAATAAGTTTAGATAAGGATGAAATTACATCAGTTTGATCATCCTCATCAGTAGCTAAACTAGGAAAAGAGAGTGGAGTAGATGAACTAGATGGTTTAGTCTCATCCTCCCTCTGTTTCCTAACAGCTTCTTTAGTTCTTCTCCCTTCCTCTTCTTTCTTTTCCTTTTCCTCTCTTTCTCTCTTCTCTTTTGATCTTTTCTTCTTTTCTTCTTCTAGTAGCCTCTTCTCTTTCTCAGTTTGTTTCAACTTTTCCTCAATATCTTTAGTGTCTGTTCATTTGGTTCAGAACCACCAAATGGATTGGTATCAACAGTGTTAATGGTAACATTGGTTTGATTGTTGCTGTAAATACGTATTCGCTATTTACACTTACTTTACCTAGGTTAATGCATTATTTAATTATTTTGCATTATTTTATTAGTTTTATTTGTGAGACACTTAGGAGTTTGCGTACCCTTGTGAGTTGTCATGTAGACAACACAGGAGTACGCAACTCTATTTTAGCACATGGTGTCTACAACACTAATTTACGTGTCACACCCTTGTAGGCTTATCCCCACATCACCCATATCTGGTGGACATGTGCTTGGTTGTTGACATATCATGTAGCTGATTACAAGGCATTCTAGATGTATCTTAGAGGGTTTTATATATAGGTACTCCTAGTGTACTCTTATCATGGCATATTAAATATATTGTCATTCTGATTATACTCTCTCTCTTGGTCTACTGTGTGCTTGTGTTTGAGTTCTTAGTTCTGGGGTGAATTTTTTCCTTAGGAAAATTCTTACATGGTATTAGAGCCACTTGGAGATTTTCTCATCACATAGCCGTTCCGAGACCATACTTGCTTCAGCACCTCAGCTCGAATTCGGAGTACTGCAGAAATTGGGGTCATCTAGAGCCAGATCTGACCTCGCCATTATGTTCGAAATGCCGAATCAGTGAAGATCGACTATAAACTTGGCTACCTTGGCCCAAAGTTGATTGTGAGGCAAATTTTTTTTGCAAATCGAAACTCGAAGGCCTCGATTTGTAGTTTGGGTATGGTCATTTGTAGATCTCGTTAATTTATTTTTGGATCTATGTTATTTTTCTCTACATTTTCAACTGCAAATTTTCAAAAAAAATTTATGCTCTTTGGGCACCTAGCAAAGAATTTTTTTTTTTTAGAACCGAGTTGTCAGATCTTGACTCTGTAGTATATTTAATTGGTTGGTTGCAACGCTTATTCAATTTAAATCCGCAGGCACATTGGTTAATTCAGCATAGAGGCCGTACTAAAATCCGGATCACACGCTTTACGGGCCAGCCCCGTGACCATCTGCCGACCCCATCCTGGCGGCCAAGTCCACCGACGGTGTCTTTGTTTATTTTTGTTGTACATGGGTTTATTCTTAAACAACACATAGTGCTTAACACTTATGCATGTGGGATTATTAAAAATTCCCTCCTGCCCATTTTTTGGGTTCTGGCGCTTTGTACTGCAACATATTCTGTCACAACGCTCAGATTCCTGTTCGGACAACAATTCTCGGTGGCATCAGTACCTTCTCTGGCAATGCGAAGAGAGATTCTGGACTGCAGATTCCTAACTTCGACGAGGGTTTGCAGATTCCTGATTTCGGCATCAACGTTAAGTTTTTCGGCACACTATTTTAAATTTGTGGCAAGCGTATTTCAAAATTCGGCGTCTCCTAAGTAATTTGGCAACCGTGCATCAACTTTTTCGAAGACTCTGATTGCCAGCTGTCTTTGCGTAGTAACTTCCCAGCGTACGCAGACACGTAGACCACACATTTTTAACCACGCGGACACTGTCTAGTCTCCTGCCCATGCCCATGATGGACTGCTATGATTTAGCCACATGTCTAGTGATTGACATATCAAGCCACGTCACTTGGTGACTCCTCTAGACATGTTAGTGTAGAGCTGTCCTCACCCATCAGCATCTGACGCAGTCAAAGACACATCATTGATACGCAAGATGCCACATCAAACTAACATGTCAACTGTACGAAATTTGCCATGTCTCAATAGACTATACGGGCACGTCATTGTACGAACATACAGTCAGTGCGTAGTCATCTGACACGTCAGTAGGGGCTTAGTTTTTCGCTGACGTTAGCTTTTACTGTCTTAAAATTGATGGCCATTTGACCGCCATAACAGGGCATTTTACAACTGCAGTGATGGCCATTTTACCGTCCAATTTAAGCTCGTAGTTTTTGCTCTAGACCCCTCTCCAAATTGCATTTCAGTTTGGCAGCCTAACTTCGCGAGCTCATATCTTGGACATCCAGACTCCGATTCAGGTGCAATTTTTTGTCAAATTGGGTAGAATTTCTTGAATTTTCTAGTGGTGGTGTTGTTTTCTAGTTTTGGTGCATAAATTTTTCATAAATTGCATTTTTTGGCGACTGTACTTGCATAATCTTGCATTTTGCAACTTCAAATGCTTCGTACGGGCACATCTGGTCACTTTTTTAGGTTCTATTATTTTTAAAGTGCGTATTTTTTTTCTACTTTCCAGATCTAAAGTTAGATTCTAGGGTTGTGTGGACCAAAATCTCACTTTCAGAATTAGGCCTTTTTTGGCATTGTAAAGCTTTGATTCTTTTTTTGAATTATTGTAGATCTGAGCTGTAGTGCTCTAGTGACAGATTTGAGCCTTATAAAGTAGTTGTAAAAGCAAAATCAGAAAGTCCACTTTGTTCATTTTGACAAGTGGCCCATTGTAAATGCACTACTTATAAAGTGCCAAAAGCATCTTTTTTGGGGGTGTCTTTTGATTGAGTGAAAAGGGAGGGTGTGTACTATGTTTTTGTGTCTCTCTATTGTACTCTTTTCATTTTCTGCATCATGGGTTTTAAATGTCCTCCTTTAACTTCACCCAACTATTCTACATGAAAAGATATTGCATGGATTAGGTTAATGGAAAAAGGATATAGTCTTTATGTTGATTGTACAATTCCTAAACCTACTGATGCTGAAGAACTCATTGATTGGCAAACTCAAGACCAATAGGCTTTACGAGCTATCAGGAGTTGTGTACATGGGGATCTTCTCTTTCACATTAAAAATTGTTTAGAATCTAAAGAAGCTTGGGATAAACTTGAATAGTTGTATGGTAAGGTGGATGAATAAAAGAGATTTCAAATCCAAAGAATTTTGACACAATTCAGGATTACATCATTAAAGTCAATGAGTATAGAGCACTTCTAAAAGATTGTGGAAATTCCATGAAGGATGACAGGTTGATTCATCACATCTTGAAGAGGCTACCTTTTGAGTACGCTAACTTTGTTTCGAGTTTTAATACTCATAGGTTGACCATGGGATCTACTTACTAGAAGCTTTCATTTGAAGCATTTACAGAGATGTTGATTGCTGAACACTCTCACTTGATGGATTTTGGACTTCTCAAGTCATCAAAGACCAAAGCCTTGGTGGCTAGTGATGAGCACAAATCAAGTCAAGGAGGTTAAAGCAACAACAAGAAAAAGAAGTGGAAGCAAAAAACACAATCTGAGACACAACAATCCCCCTCTCAACAAGGGAATTCTTCTTCAAACAAGAAGGGAAGTAATGACAAGAAGGAAAAACTCTTTTGTGCATATTGCAAAAAGCCAAATCATGACGAGCATCATTGCAAGACAAAAAAAATCGACGAGTTAGAAAATCTACTCAAGAAGAACAAGATTCAAGTGCCAAGTACTTCCAAGGATTCTACTCCAACCTCTTCAAAGGGTAAAGGGCAAGCACTTATGGAAAACACAAGTTCTTCTTCAGAATGGATACTTGACTCAAGTGCCTATTACCATATTGGTTCTTCAAAGGAAAACTTTTCTTCATTGAAGTAGTCAAAGATACCGCACATCTTCATGGGAGATGATACTAAAATGGAAGTTGAAGGGAAAGGACATGTGGAAATGGAAAATGGGGAATTCAAAGATGTTCTCTATGTTCCAAACCTTAGTTCCAATCTCCTATCAATTTATCAAATAACTCACCTAGGAGATGGTCACAAAGTTGAGTTCCTTCTAGATTCAGTGATGGTGCGAAGTCTACGAGATGATTCATTGGTTGCAGTGGGGAAAGTCAATGATGACAAGAGGCTTTATTCCTTCTCCCATTTTGTGCCTAAGTCTCCTTCTCAAGCCTTGTTGACTCACTCTACTTCACAAATCAACTTATGGCATGAGCAGTTTGGTCACCTTGATTTTTGCTCTCTTTAGTAACTTTGCTCAAAACATATGGTCAAAGGTCTACCCAACCTCAACTTTTCTACGGGAGAATGTCCATCTTGTTCAGTGGATATGAATCTCAAGGAGAAGTATGATAAAAGGAAGTCTTCTTGAGCTCTAGTTGTTCTTTAGCTAGTTTACATGGTTTTAGTAGGACCCTTTGCAGTGACTTCAGTCAGCCAAGGCTGCTACATACTCACATTTGTTGATGACTTTTCAAGATTCAGTTGGGTCTACTTCCTTCATCATAAGAGTGAAGTGGTTCATAAGCTTCAAAACTTTAAGACTCATGTTGAACACAAGTCAAGGAAAGCCATCAAGGTACTAAGGGTGGACAATGAGAACATATATGTGGATAGAGGACTTAAGAACTTTTGTAGAATTGAGGGGATTGATCTTTAGAACTCACTACCATTCAATCTGCACAAGACAGATGTTGCAGCTATGAGAATTAGGACTCTCAAGACCATGGCAAGTTGCATGATAAAAGCCAAGTCTCTCGATCCTACACTTGAAGTTGAAGCCATTAGCAGTGCTACTCACATACTTAATAGGTCTCCTCATAATGCCTTAGACAGGAAGACTCCTTTTGAGGCATGGCAAGAAACCAGTTGTGGGTCACTTTAGAGTCTTCAGTTGTCTAGCATGGGCAAACCTATCTTCTAGGAATTGCAAGGCACTAACACCTAGGCCTTGTACCTTCATCGGATATGAAGACAAAGCAAAGGCTTATAGACTTATGGATCTCAAGACTCATGAGATATTTGTGGAGAAGGTTGTTCACTTTGAGGAAAGTTCACCTAGCTTATCCTCTACTCCTCTCTGCACATCATACACAATGGAAACTGATAGTGACACCAGCGATAGTGCTTGAACAAATTCAGACACGTGGGGTTCTATCGACAATTGTAGTGAGAGGTCACATCATAGTCCACATGCTTACATTGCCATAGTGAAAGGTCCAATACAACATGGTACATCTCATCTTCCAGCTCCAACTTTAGATGACTTGGGAGACAGACTTGAGGACTTACATTTTCTCATTGATGAAAGTGATCCTTCTACAATTGTTGTGAAGGCTCACTCTGACGCTCATTTCCATTCTCTACACGATCAATCTATACAGGTTGGCATGATTGTGGATCCTTATGAACAAAAATTAGTGGAGGTCTCTTTGTCAGTGGAGGAGATAGATGGTTTAGTGGAACAGGTTCAACAGACATCCTTGCCAGATCTACATTCATTCTTTTCAGCATAGTTGGAAGGGGTGAACATTAGCATCAGCATAGGGATACTTGAGCAAGTTTCAAGGCCAACATACCTCTTCAGGAGTGTACCTTTTGCCTTTGTTTCTTCCTAAGGGGAGGAATGCCATTCAACATTTTTGGACCAGCTTCTTCATTGGAGCAACTTTCACTTGTCGGCATTTTTCTTTGGGTGGGGGGGCGGGGGGGGGGGAGCCTATTCTGTCTCTCTTCCTTCTCTTATTATTCTCTTATGTATATATTGGATGTATGTCATAGTGGGGGGGTCTTGATTACTCCATTCATCCATGCATCTCTATTCATCACTCTTTTTGGGGGAGGATTTTTCCCATGGGGTTTTCCCTCTTTCTTTGCTTTATGAGAGATTGCATCTTTATTATGTACATGGGTACCTAACATGGCCTAGTAGTCGGGACCTATTATGCATCTTCATCCTAGTTTTCATAAGCTTAAGGGCATTCCCCTAAGTTGCACTTAAGGGGGGGTGTTGGTGTAAATATGTATTCACTATTTACACTTGAGTTTACTTAGGTTAATGCATTATTTAATTAGTTTTATTTGTGAGACACTTAGGAGTTTGCGCACCTTTGTGAGTTGTCATGTAGACAACACAGGAGTATGCAACTCTATTCTAGCACATGGTGTCTACAACACTGATTTGCGTGTCACACCCTTTTAGGCTTATCCTCACATCATCGCACATACTTTCATGCTTAATGGAGGATAACCCCATATCTGGTGGACATGTGCTTTTTTGTTGACATATCATGTAGCTGATTATGAGGCATTCTAGATGTATCTCAGAGGCCTTTATATGTAACTCCTAGTGTACTCTTGTCATAGCATATTGAATATATTGTCATTCTCATCATACTCTCTCTCTTGGTCTACTGTGTGCTTGTGTTTGAGTTCTTAGTTCTGGGGTGAATTTTTCCCTTAGGAAAATTCTTACATTGATCAATCTTCATGGTGTCACCACTTATTGACACTTCGAGGTTCTAGGGGCTGGAGGAGATGCTGCATGTGACTTTGTCAACATCTTACTGATAGCTGTTGTAGTCTCCTTTCTCAACTTATCCTTTTCACCAACATGAATAAGAATGGTCTCAACTTATTTTTTAAGTATGGCGCGAGGTTATTCAACAATCCTTTTATTTCACCTTCATCATTAGTCTTGGAAATGGTCCTCAACATAGACTTTCGAAGTTCAAAATCTTCTCTTGCAGAAGTCTTCTTATATATAAGTCTCTCATAGACTTTCTGGTTCACTACTCCTTCAATATCCTTCAAACTTAGATCATTTTCTATGATATATCTCACAGTAGATATATCTATCTAATCCTTCTCAAAATTATTTTATAAATCATGAAACTTGTTCATCTGAACAAAGTTTCCCTCATTTGCAATAGCTACATTGATCATCTCAATCTCTGGTTTCCAGGGTTGCCGAGCTTTCCCTACTACTTAGGTGGAATCACCTTTTCTACTTGCTTAGTTTCCTATTCCTCATCTTCTTCATCACTAGAGTCAATTGTCAACAATGTTTTCTATTTTTTTTCCCGGTCTTATGGCCATTTGCTTGACTCTTTTTGTCTTTGTAGACACTGCTTCAACTAATCTCGTAGATTTTCTTTTCTATTCACTGGGCTGAACATTTGACACTATTGCATATGGAATGCTCTGTCCTAAAGATGTTTCAACAACTGATACTGACAAGGGTTGTATGTTTAGTACACCTTGCTTCATTGTCTGTCTCACGGCCTCAGATTCACTTTTTGTCATTCCGGCCTCTGATAGTGCTTTCCTCATTATTGACTCAACCTTCTTATGAGATGCCTTCTCCAAGGTTGCTTGATGAGCATGTTGTGTAATCTCATCATACGTGCCAAATCTATACTCTGCTTTGTCTTTGTCTGAATTTAACAACAAATCAATGTAACCAATTGCTACATCATCATTCAATTCATAGCTCAAGGATCAAGAAATGTCTCTCGAGGTTCCACTGCTTGAATATATGTATGATCTATATCAACTAAAATACAAATATCTTCCTTGAATCTATCCATAATTGTAGGAGCAATTCTAAATCTCTGTTTCATCTCATTTTGAAATGTCCTCATTATTAAGTTTCCATTGTCCAATATCTTGTCTTCAGGTTGCCTTCTGCACACCTCTGAAATCTTCTCCATAGTGCATCTGTCACTACTCATTATGTCTGTGACTAATAAGTTGGGAAATCTCTTTAGTACATGAAAGATTATGTGATTTATCAATGATTGGAATCTAAACCCACCATTCTTTGTTCTTTTAATCTTTTCAAGGTTTTCTAGGAGTTGCATCTCAACACATATCTTATATGCTGCATATATGAATCCTGCTGAAAGTTCATCTATCTTAAAACTTGCACAAACTAAATAAGCAATAATTCTACTAAGAAATCTCACATCATCTTACTTGATGGTGCTGATCACCATAGCCTTACCATTTTACACTACCTTAGTCAATTTCTCTCCAATAGGTACACTGCCTTGTTTGCTAAGACCAATTATGTCATGAGTAAGGTCGGCAGAAATGTCTACTACATTATCTTGCATCCACAACTTACCATCATGTATCCTACTCAATATGATTTGAGTCCATTCATCTGTGTCTAACTCACGGTAGAAGTGATACTTAAACAAGTCTAATTTTCTTAGAGTTCAAATCTGGGTTTCACTGTCATGTTGTGGTTAAAAACTAGTTCCATATCTTTGTTCATGAATTCACTACCAATTGACTCAAATTTGCAATTCAAATAATTTTCTACGTCTTCATGGCAAACTACGTTGTTCAGAGTGATAGACAATGCTGGGTTAGGGTTTCCTTCAGTAGGTTTTACGAAAACTATCCTAAACTTAGGTTTATCTTCGTTCTCAACACTATGTACTACTAACATATCCATGATCTTTATCAAACAATATCTTTTACCAAACAAATTTGTGGAAAAATGATAAAATACCTCTTTTCGAAAATAGTGTTTGCTTCAAAATTTCTCTAACAAGTCACTTTTGAATGCTCTTTGCTTCGAATGTGTTCACAATGAAGTGAAAAGTCAATTCTATACTCCATTTATTCATCAACTTGATCTTGCATTAATTGCGTACTTCGCAAATATGAAAAAGCTATCAATTACGTTTTGTAATCAGATAACTACTCAAAATCATCTATCTGATCTTCAGAGGTCACCCGAGGTTTACTATAGCCTCCTTCCATCATAACAAACATCCTCAAGACTTCGCATCACAAAATTCTTCACAAAAACTTACTTTCCATCTTTTGCTGTAGAATTAACCTTTACTGTAATACCAATAACTCTGAATTTCATCATAACTTGTTTAGATGAGCTCCAAATTACAAGCGAGCTTAGGTTCCATCTAAACATGATTGGATGCACCTCCCAACTTCGCTACCTCTAATTCAACTTTTGAATGAAGTTCCCAAATTTTGATGCTGTGAACAAGCTTAATTCAACTTAATTGAATCAAACTCAACAATTGACTTCGATCTTCCTATCTCATCATCATCTAACTTTTCTTTTGAGATATCTATTCCTTTCACAAATGCTTCATTAAGTTTTTCTCGAAGTTCACTCACATTGTTTCTTTGTTCTTCATTGTCTCTGCTAGTTCCAGATTTCCTTTCCTAGTTCTTTCTATCATTCCTTTTATTTTTGAAGTTTCTTCCATTGTTCCTTCTATCTCTGAAGTTTCTGTCCATTCTATAGTACCTCGTTGTATGTCCGAAATTATTGCATAACTAACATACAAGTGCTTTGCTTCTAGGATTCTGCTGATCATTAGTTGCAAGACTATTCTGAGCAATGTGTCCTAAGTTGTTACACTTATAACACACGATTTGTCTTTTGTCTTCACAAGATTTTTCTCTCGATGTCCTTTCATTAGATCTTCTTCTATCTGCAGGGTTAGTATTTCTAGACATTCTACTATTTCTTCTATCATTATCATACTTAGGTTTCCTATAATCACTTGCATTATGATCCATACCATGACAATTATGACAATAAAAGTCCTTAACATGATTAAATGACTTATTTGTACAATCTCTTTTCATATGACCTATTTCATTACATAAAAAACACTTACCTCTAAATTCATAACTAGTTGCCTTAGGAGTTTCCACTTGTTTTGGTTCATCCAAGATTTCAACTTCCTTGTTTTGCTCAACTTCTTTAGGTTTCTTAGAAGATTGACTAGATTCGATCTTATCATCAGATTTTTCTTTTTATTTTGAATTTGATCTAATCTCAGGCTTCCTTGCAGACATGTTAATTAGGTAACCAAGACTAGTCTTATCATAAGTGGGTCTTTGTATAGACGTTAAATCATCAAGCTTTTCTCTGCTAGAATAAAGTTTCTTAAGCTACTGTTCACACTGTGTCAATTCACCTTTCACAATAGTATTGTACTTATGGAGTTCTTCATGATCTTTTTTCAATTTTTCAAACTTAGATGTTTTCTTTGCCAGACTTGCGCTTAGATCTTCATTTTTAGTCTTCAAGTTAGATTCAACTTTGCTAGGATCATTTCTCAAAGTTAACTTTAGATTTGTAATCTTCAACTCATGCTTCAAGATCTTGTACTCTGTCTTCAACTTTGAATAGTCATCATCATTAGTTCTAGATTCAATAGATTCAGGGTTGGATTTCAGATGAACAATCTTTTCCTTCAATTGATCAATGTATACTTTGGAGTCTTCATATCTGTCCTTCAGCTTATTTCTTTCTTCAGTAAGGAGATCAATTTGTTCAAGAGCTTCTTCAAGATTCTTCATCAACTGTTCCATATCCATAGGGATCTTACTTAAGCTGTTAAGCCTCTTTAAAGTAACTGTGCTCTGATACCAATTTTTTGAAATAGGGATTACTGGGGGGGGCGGTGAATCAGTAATCTACAAACTTTAGTAGCCAATTAGATATTATTAATTACTTTAAACCATGCATAACAAAGCAATAAAGTAATGTTGAACAGTAACAGTAACAATGCCCAAAGATAACTCAACACCATATTTTGTTAACTAGGGAAACCCTGGCCAAGGGAAAACCCCGATGGGGATGATACCCACTAGATAATATAATGATATATAAGTTCCTTGTTAAAGAATGGATCCTGTTAGGAGTCAATGAGAAAATCCAATATAAATAGTCCCTATTAGGAGACTTTGAATCCCTATTAGGAGATTCTAACCCTGTTAGGAGTTGTACCAAGCCTGTTAGGAGTTGTAGTATAATGTATGCAAGAAGAGCCCACTGCCCAAACATGCAATTTCAACTACAAGAAGAGCTCACTGCTCAAACAAGTAATTTATTGTTATTTTCCTTGATTGATCTCTAATCTTCAACACGATCTCGGATCACTAGATAGAACTTCGCATATATTGCTTTCACAAAAGTTCGCTCACTTTGCAATCTTACAAGATAGCACTTTTCAATTTCACAATCACACTTCTTATCGCAAGAAGTCCTTTGCATAAATACCATGCCTTTACACAAATTACTGCTAGGTTGGCTAAGACCACAATTCAATTTCCCAAGTTAGAGTAACATCTAGAATGTCGGCCCTAATTGGACAAGTAAATGTTTTGTAAACAAAACAATTCTTTCCTTCAATTTCGCTATCTTTCTTTATCAAAACATGATTATCTCTGTTCCGTATAGTTCGTAAAAACTTTTGAGGTTATTCACGTCATCACCAACATGTATACCATCTCCATGTAACTTCGCTAGTCATAATATGATGTCTGCAACATGTTATAAACAAAACAATACACTGCTATAAACCAAATTCTATAATTAGACAATTTTTCGATTATCAAACACTAAGTATCTTTATTTCCGAGGTTTCCTGTGAACATGCACATCATGTGTTGCCATTAATGACAACAATTACATATCACTATTAGCCAATTGTCAATATGTTATCCATTTGCCATTGATGTCAAAGTGGGGGAAGATATAAAAGATGAGTAAGTATTGCCATTAATGATTAATGGGGAGATTGATGAAAACATTGTCATTGATGTCAAAGTCAAAGACATAACCAGGAGATGCATATACATTTGAATATATATATCATTGATATAATATTTACTTCATTATTGATATATATATATATATATATATATATATATATATATATATAAAATTTTCCTTGAGGTTATGATAATAGATAGAGAGAGAGAGAGAGAGAGATTGCAGAATACTTACATATATTGAAGAAATGACAAAGCGATTGAATATAAATAAAGAAAAGGCTCGATGAACACATAGACAATAATTGGTATGATAGTGCATACAAATTCTATCACTGATGGAATGACATGAAGGAATAACTTTGAGATAAGACTCTCGTGAGAGGAGCTTGAGCTACCAGTTTATACATCGAATTCGAGATATGTAATGGAAGAATATACATATGGACCATATTCTCATTTCTATATGACACAATTCATCATATCTATAGAGGGTAATGACAAGTGATATAGTTGGAATCAAAAGAGCATGGAACACAACACATTCATGGGTTTTCAATTAAGGATGAGTATACATACAAAGGAAAAGATGGTAATAAGAAGATGATTGAAGTTAAGAATAAATATAAGGACAATGATGGTGTTGATGATTGAATAGCAAGTGAAGAATAACTTGGATGTTTATGTGTCCAGCACATATGTATATGCAGCATTTCAACAACACATTAATTTGGAGAATATTGTGATTCTTAATTTGACACAACAAAAACATCATTCAAGGTCAGCGACATAAGAGGAATAAGCCAAGCGATCAAATAGAAATTGTGTTTGAACTATGATAGAATTAATTGATTACTATGAAACACAAAAAATGGCTATGACATATTAACAAAAATACAAGCTTCTGAAAACTGATAGAGACAAACGCAGTGACAGTGTTTACATGCTACAACAGTGACATAGAGGCAATGATATTCTAGTATCATTGCATGGAAAAAGCAATGAAGATACTATACATAGGCAAGCTTGAATGTGATGACTATGATAGAGATAAGCAGCAGTAATATACAACAACATTAAAGAAGCCAATCTTATTTGTCAAGGAGTCTTTAGATGTTGATAGAAAAATCATTACAAAGGAGAGAACGACGGATTCACCATCAATGATATAAGACAAGGAAGCACACCATGATGACTTTGACCATAATTCATACACTCACAACAGTAGAAGATGGCATGAATTTGAAGTGATATGTATATCAACAGGTAAAAGAAAAATGTTAAAGAGACAATGGAAATATTATGACATCAATAATTGATAACATGTGAAAGATGGCTTGAGGGATAGCATCCAAACCAAACACATCAAGGGAAAATACAATTGTTAAAAGATGGATGACTACTGTCTCAATGGATACACAATTTGATGAAGGAAAGACATGATGTTGGGGCGAGGATCAACTAATGGAGCCATAATTAATAAAATCAAAAGCCCAGTTACTAAGTGTACAATATGAAGTCATTCAGTGTTATTTTGACAACCAAAAATATACTAGGTGGCTAGAAGATAAATATGCTGACAATACTGATATAAAAGAATTACTATGTAAAACTGATTCAAAGGAAATGGGGAGGCACGATTAATTTAGGAAAATATTAATCTAATTTATTCATTAACAAATAACACATATACCAAGAGGTGTGATTAATAAAGTCAAGAAAATATATGATGAAGTGTTATTATTATTTAATGGAAAGGTGTGATTATAGTTAGAGATGTAAGTGTTATTATTTTTAATAAAAGATGTGATCCTTCATTGTGAAAAGACACACCCGCTGTTGGACAGGGTCTAAAAGAAAGTTATTTAATTTGAAAAGAAGTAAGTCAGCAGTTGGAGAAGAAATAAGAGTAGAGTGAATGAAGAAGTCGAATATAAGTAAAGTATAAAAAAATAGAAAGGACATATATATAATCAGATTGAAAATCTGTTAGATATAAGTAAAGTATAAAAAAGTAGAAAGGAAATATCTATTATCAGATTGAAAATCTGAATTATATTAATAAATGAGTATGTTTGTACATGAGAATGACTTCAAGAAAGGAGAGGAGTGCATTAATTCATTAGATCAGAAGAGAAAAGTATGCAATGAAAGTGATCATCATTGGTTGAGTAAGCAATATTGACAAGGTGGAAGAACTATTTGTGTGCATTGAGTTGGTGCTCAAGAAGACAACAAAGGTAGTTAGTGCTTCTGATAGGTTAGTGCCTGCGAAGTGTGGGAGTTGGAACTTCTAGTGTGTCTGTGCTCATAAAACATAGAAGTTGTAGTGGGAAGAGTATACAATTATACTGGGGGGGTGAATCAGTATAATAACAACTTTTGTAGTTTTAAACTTTGATCTAAACAATAACTTCAAATACTGTAATGAACAATTATGCACATGAACACAATAACACAAGATTTACATGGAAATCTAATGCGAGAGAAAACCATGACAAATAATTTGTCATGTCCCCTTCTCTGCACTAGTGCTAGGTTAATCTATCTCCACATCTGGATAGATTAATGACATTAACTATCAGGATGCTTACCAATCACATCAAATTTTTTATCTTAAGTACATTAGTTATTATATTAAAGTTTGTCGATAAAGTTACTTTATGTTATAAAGTCATTTACTTTATAAAGTGACTTAAAGTGACTACAAGATGAAATTGTTGTTTTTATCCCACATCCCTTATTTCAATGTTTTTCCCTCACTTCTAGATTATAAGTAAAGGACCTTGCCTTGGGATTTACACACCATGAATATATGAAATCAATATATTGACATGTTCTAGTTTCTTTAATGTGACTGGTCTGAAAGCTTTGAGGATGAAATCCCTTGAGTTTAGTTTTTCGAGAAAGATTGGATGTCACCCCAATCTTTTGTCTTTGAAGTAATGCAACATACAGGTAGAAATCGACAAGTTGAATTGAAATCACAGCTGGGCTAGTTGGAGGTATGTGCAGTCGAAATACCTGGCTCTATTTGTTTGAGTACATTTTCTGATTTCCATTTTGGAAGACTGTTATCTTGGCCGCAAGGTAGAATGTTCAGTGAAGGGGGTGACTGAGTCTTTTTTTCTCATATTTTTGAAGTACCATCATGACAACTGGAAGATGTTATCGATAGGAGGAAACACGACATTTAGGTCCCTCACTAAGTTGTGAACATTTTTTCCTCATTGGTTTGCTATACATCATTGGCAATGTAAAGTGCCAGTAGGAAAGTCATCACGTCTGATCAGTGTTCGGACTCATGTTGGAAATCAAAGGTTGTTCTAGGAAGCACAAGAAGAAGCTTCACCAGTGAGAAAAGCGTAGAACTCCACATTCGGCAAGAGGATCACAACATCTAGTCTCCATCCAGTGACAGGGTATCACAGCCAAAACAAGTTGGATGTCTTGATGTGTCTATCCTCCATGGGTTATCTGATTCCCCATCCTTCAGTTAAAGTGATAGACCTGAGTAGCATAAGATAAGCAGAGGAAGTCAGCAATGGTCACATGGTATTTGGATGCAGAAAAATGTCCCTCAATCGACATTAAATAAGTACGGGTCTGTCATTCTATGCCTCTGCACACTGGTAACATTGTTATTTGTATTTTGATTACAGTGGATATTCATTGATTTAATATTATAGACTGTTGAGAACATTGGATGTTAAATTCAGTTTGAATCTTCTTGATGAAATTTGAAAATGTTATTGGTTAAATTCATCATCTCCTAGTATAGGAATTAATAAATAGTGGTTTAGGTTGTTCAGTAAAGTATTGTACTGGAGAAAATAGAGGTTGTTTGATAACTGTTTGACAAATTACCCAGTTACAAATCAAAACTCTCTGATTAGGATTAGCCAAGAATATTATAGTGGTATCAGAGCCAGAAGACCTGCCATCTTGTGGGAAAGAACCAAAATTTTGCAAACCTATTCTTTATCCAAAAATGATAGCTAGGAATGAGTAAAAGACAACACAAATTCAGTCATCTATAGCCAGAGTAAATAGGTTCTTCAGATCACATTGAGATTGAAGATAATTTTACAATGGATGAGGAAGTAGTATCTGGAATAGGGGAACAAACTGATATTACTCCATAGGTTGATCGTACAGGACAAGCTGAACAAGAAAACAACATTCAAATGGCACATCTTGAAACTAAATAGGATAGGGAAGTTCAGGAAACGTTGTAGGCTATCAGAGATGGATAGAACCATAGTTGGCATAATTGCCGAATAATCGACGAGTTTCTACTAATCGTCAAGTTTTTACAAAATTTAATCGCGACTCGGCTACAAAAAAATTGCCAAGTTTTTGTGAAAAAATCACTGATTAATCATCGAGTTTTTGCAAAAAATTGGCAAGTTTTTCTGGAAAACTCTTTTTTATTATTTTTATTTTTTTATTTTTTAATTTAATTTTTTAATTTTTGTTTAAAAAAAGGCAAAAAAAGCCTATATATATTATGTAAAATAGAAAATTACAGTATGCTAGTAGAGCTAGGAAGAGGAAGATGTGATTGTAATGATGTTTTTACCTCTAGTTTGACACACTATTTACTATTATACTTCTCGCCTTTAGTATTCCACACGAGAATGTGATTATGTACCCACTATGCACTTATATATATCTAAAATCCTAGTTGTTTCTTTTGTGTTCTCTATAATGAACTCATTAGATACATTTTCTTATTGAAATTTGTAAAAAAATGTATTTTAATTAAATTTTAGTGATTTTTTTAGGTTCCCAAGTTTTCCCGAGTTTTTTTTTTTAAATAGCCAAGTTTTTCCCAATTAAACTTTTGGGGACTTGGTGAGTTTTTGGCTTTGGCGAGTTTTCCAACTATGGACAGAACAACATTGCTAATGCTCTTCAACAACTAATGGGTACTATGCAACAGTTGGTCCCAACCCATAGAAGAGCACTGAGCCATCAGAGTGGAGGCGGTAGTGTAGCTGGATCTCCCTGAGCTATTAGAGCTCCCACACGTAATACTGGCAGGCCCTTAATGCCAGTTTTTAATGTAGAAGAAGCAGTACCACCAGTAGCACCAAATTTACTACCGACCAATGTTATGGCAATGTTTGATGAATGAGATTTGTTTCCAGACCCAATTAAACAAAATCTGACCTTTGTCCAGTACCTAAATCAGAAAAGGGAGGCTGATAGACAGCAATAGGACTAGAGACTGAGGGCTGCTATGAACAAGCTAACTCTCCCCACCTTTGATGGTAGTAGTTAGACATTAGCTAGAGCTTGGATTCACAAGCTTAATACCTATTTGACATTTAAACCCATGGCACAAATAGAAGCCATCAGATTTGCAACAATGCACCTTAAGGGAGTAGCATATGATTGGTGGCATCATGGATTAGTCACCCAAGATCATGGCCTCATAACTTCATACGAAGTTTTCAGCTCCAAGCTGATTACTCGCTTTGACAGGAAAGATATTGAAATCTATTACAGAGATTTGGCTTAGTTATGACAGAGTAGGTCTTTGAATAAGTTCATTGATGAGTTTCAACGTATATCAGTGATGGTGCCGGATATGTTAGAGTAGTGCAAGGTGATGTTATTCATAGAGGGCTTATAGGACAGGTTTAGAGGTTTGGTTAAGGTACTTAAACCAAACACTCTAGATGATGCGATTAAGATTGTCCATGATTTGGATTCACCTTCATCACTATTGTTGCCTCCGAAGAAACCCTATAGAGGATTTACATCGACCCAAGGAAACAAAAACCAATAGAAATCAAATCCTCCCAGATTGGATTTTGAGACACATAATGAATTAGGAGGAAGAAATTGTGCTTCACCTGTAGGGAACCTTGGACCCTCAATCATAGATGCCTTGGTAAAGGCAAGATTCACTATGTTCAGGTTCTTTTCGAGGATGAAGGAGAGCAACTAAAAGGTGATGATGTTGAGGACAGTGAGGAGGAAGAAGTTGAGGAGCAGCCTCTTAAAGATAAAAAGAAAAAGGCCACTATGGAACAACCTCTTATTAAAGCCACTCTTCCTAGTGATCCGACATGTCATCCTTTCAGAGTGAAGGGTGTGGTCAAGGGACAATGCATTGTTTGTCTCTTGGATATAGGAGCATTCCATAATTTCATTAGCACACATGTGGTATCTAAGAGAGGATTGTAGATAGTTGACATACCTAAGTTTGAAATGAAGGTAGCCGGTGGTGAGGTTTTGAGTTGCACAGAGAAAGTACCCAGTCTTCAGATATAGTTCGATGATTATCTTTTAGAGACTAACTTCTATGTTGTTGATTTGGATGGGTTGGATGCCATTCTGGGTAGACAGTGGTTAAGGACTCTCTGTAGGTACACATTTGATCATGAGACCATGTAGTTGTTTTTCCTAGGTAGCAAATGGGTCATACAATCTATATGCCTTTGATTATGATCTAGGATGCATGCAGATTGAATGGGTCATACAAGCAAATGGGTCATACAGTTTTTCCTAGGTACCTAGGATGCATTTGAGTTGTTCAATGGGTCATACAATCTATATGCCTTTGATTCTGAGTTGTACCCTGTGAAGATGCACTTCACACCTTTTTCATCCAATTTTTGCCTTTTCTCTTTAGGCACATGTGCATATGCAACACATCCAAACACCCTTAGGTGTTCAACTGTCCATCTTCCTCATGACCATGCTTCCATTGGAATTTTATCACGAACTGCCTTTGTTGGACACCTATTAATTAGGTAAACTGCTGTTGCCACAACTTCTCCCAGAAATTTAGTTGGGAGACCTTTCTCTTTTATCATGCTCTTTGCCATTTCAACAATGGTCTTGTTCTTTTTTTCAGCCAGTCCATTCTGCTGTGGTGTGTAGCTAGCGATGAGCTCTTTCTTTATGCCATGTTTCCTGCAAAAATTTACAAAAGAATTGGAGGTATACTCCCCTCCTCTATCTGATCTGAGGACCTTGATATAGTGTCCACATTCTCTTTCAGCTTGGGCTTTAAATTCTTCAAATTTATCAAATGCTTCAGACTTATTCTTTAAGAAATACACCCATGTCCTACGACTGAAATCATCAATGAATGTCATGAAATAATTACTCCGCCCAATGGAAGTAACTTGCATGGGACCAACTAGGTCAGTATGCACTAATTCTAATGGATATCTAGCCCTCCTAGAATTTTCAGAATTAAAGGGAAGCCTATGTTGCTTACCTAAAATACAAGCCTCACACTTGTCACAAGAATTTCCTACATGTGGCAAACCATCTACCATTCTTTTATTTGACAATAAATTTAAACCAGCATAGCCAAGATGACCATACCTGAGATGCCACAACCATGAAGGGTCTTCAATCACACTCCTTAGAGCTGATTGTGTGTGAGGTGCAGCACAAACTTAAGATTAGAAATATGTCTCTATCTTCAAGGGAAACATTTTGTTCTTTGTCATTTGAATTGCTACAAGTTCTTGCTCCTATCCTTTTCATGAATGACACACGTGTCATTCTCCATCAGCACTTTGTATCCATTTTGAATGAGTTGACCAATGCTCATCAAATTGTGCTTCATATCAGGGGCGAAATACACATTTTGTATTTTCTTCTTCTCACTTTTTTTGGTGCGGACCATAATTGATCCTTTGCCCACTATTGGTAGGGTTCCATTGTTACCCATTTTAATTTCTGATTTGAAACTCTTGTCAATGAATGAAAATAATGTTTCATTACCACTCATGTGGTTGCTACATCCACTGTCAAGGTACCAAACCTCAGGGCTTCCTTCTTCACCAACATTACACATGATGAAGGTAGTGGCATTATTTCCACTTCCCATATTCACGTCAGCCACATTTGCTTGTCCTGATTGATCTTTTTGTTTCTTCCAGCATTCATTTGCATAATGCCCATATTTATGACAGTAGTAGCATTTTACATTACTCTTATTTGAGTTGTAGTTTTTCTTACCTCCTCTTGAAGTATTTTGTGAGCTACTTGCTCCATCTACTCTTCCTGAGCTTTCTACTATAGCATTTCTTTTTCGTCCATTACCTCGGCCTCTGCCTCTAGAGTTTTTGCCTGAGCCATTTCTTCCTCTCCCCCTTCCTCTTGGATTTGACTGAGTCTTGAATGCTTGCTCTTGGGAAGAAGAAGATATACATCTATTGATCCTATGCTCATGGGTTTGAAGTGTACCCATCAACTCATCCATTGTCAAAACAGTGAGGTCTTTTGCCTCTTCTATGGTCATGACCAAATTGTCATATTTATGAGGTAAACTCCTCAATATCTCTTCCACTATCCTCTACTCTTGATAGTCTTCTCCATTTGACTTCAGTTGGTTAATCACATTGGAAGTTCTTGAACTAAAGTCAGCAACTGATTCATTTTCCTTCATCTGAAGGTTCTCAAACTCCCTCCTTATATTCTGTAGCTTTACTGTACGAACTTTATCAGTCCCCTTGAAGTTCGTCTCAAGAATATCCCAAGCTTCCTTTGCATAATTTGGTGCTGCAATCTTTGGGAATACTGTCTCTGTCATTGCTGCTTAAATCAAACTTAATGCCTTTGCATCTTTCCTCTTTGACTCTTTCAAATGAGTCTTCTGTGCATTTGTGAGGACAACATACTGAGTTGGATCAGTCACATCATTGAATCCATTGACCACAAACTCTCACAAATCATTTGCAACCATTATGGTCTTCATCTTCTTTGCCCATGTATCATAATTTTGCCCATTGAAGGGTGGTGGCTACTACCATATCTTTCCTGCATCTCCTGCCATGTCAAATATCCCAAGCAAAAAACTTTTCCCTAACTCATTGTGGATGTGGGGGCTCAAAGCTCTGATAACATGTGAGAAATATATTAAAATTTAATTTAATACTCACAACCCTAAACCTAAAATTTTACTCAGCACTTAAAAGTTGCTCGGCACATGAAGGTGCCGAGTGCCAATTTTACTTGGCACTTAAAGGTGCCGAGTGACAGATTGCTCGGCACTTGATGGTGCCGAGTGGATGGTTGCTCGACACTTGATGGTGCCGAGTGACAGGCAACAGGTGCCGAGTTAGCTCGGCACTCAAACAAATAATACTCGGCAACAATGGATGCCGAGTAAGCTCGGCTTCAAAAGAAATGCTCAGCAACAATAGATGCCGAGTGAGCTCGGCTCCAACTTGGAAAGAGGATGCCGAGTGTTCTATTCAACTGAAAAATTATAACTTAAGAAATTTCAACGTGAATGTTTTCACCATTAAAACTAGAGAGCCAAAGCTTTAAGCTTTCAAACAAATTACTCAAATGCAACATACAAGGGAAGAGCAATGGATTCAAGTACGCCTGCTTGCCTTCTATTCAATCTTTGATTTAAACTATTACAAAATTTGGGAGCATTCGGCTTCAACCAGAAAACCCTAAAACAACCCTAAACTGGTAAAACTTCAAATTTCAATAAACTTTAAACCTACAACTCTAATGGCTGCATACAATGGTGTCTAGAGCAATCACTGCTTCAACAGGACAAATGCAAACAACAACTTACAGAGAGAACAAGGGAAACACGTGCAATTGCAGGCACAAACTTCTTTTCTTCTTCCTTCTTCTGCTCTGCTCTCCTCTGCAACTTCTAATCTGCTTGAACTCTTTGAATGAATGAATAAACATTCATTTTGTCACATTCCATTTTCTCCCTCTTTTTTGATTTCAAAATTTCACCCACCGTATTTATGTTTTTGTCTGTTCTAGGCGTCAGAGGTGGTAGGTGAGCGTTTGGCTCAAGGGGAAAACTTACGCTGCCGTATTAAATATTCCAACACTCCCCCTTTGTCTCGAGCCAAACAAAACAAGGATCACAACTAATCCACATCAACTACAACAAGACACTCTCTTAGGTGTACAAAAATTTCAATGCCTAAAGGCTTAGTAAATATGTCTGCTAGCTGCTGCTCAGACTTGCAAAATTTCATCTTGATATTTCCATTCTCCACCTACTTTCTGATGAAGTGATATCTGATCTCTATGTGTTTGCTTCTCCCATGGAAGACTGGATTCTTGGACAATGCAATTGATGAGATGTTGTCACAATAAATTGTGGTTCCATCCTCTTGCCTTTCATTCAAATCTGTCAAGATCCTCCTTAACCAAATAGCTTGACATGCTGTTGTATTTGCTGCTATGTATTCAGCTTCTGCTATAGATTGAGCAACAATAGGTTGCTTCTTGGATGCCCATGAAATTGCACCCAATCTCATATGAAACATGTATCCAGAAATGCTCTTCCTATCATCTAAACTTCCAACCCAATCACTATTAGTGTAACCAACCAACTTGAAATCATCATTTGTAGTATATAAAATCTCAAATCCCTTGGTACCTTTCACATACCTTAGGATCCTCTTTCCCGCTTGCCAATGGGAATCCTTTGGTGTTTTCATAAATCTGGAAATCAGACTTACTGCATGCATTAGGTTTGGCCGAGTTGCAGTCAAATACATTAGACTTCCAACCATACTCTTGTATAATGTTGGATCCACTCTCTTGCTAGAGTCTTCCTTGCTCAACTTCAGACCTACTGCTGTTGGTGTGGGGGCTGCCTTACTGTTCTGCATTTTAAATCTCTCCAAGATCTGCCTTGCATATTTTTCTTGAGAGATGAAAATGCCATTATGCATTTGTTTTACTTCTATGCCTAGAAAGTATTTCAAGAGACCTAGGTCTGTCATTTCAAATTCACTTTACATGGCCTCTTTAAACTCACCAATTAGAGCCTTATCATTACCAGTAAAAATCAAGTCATCTACATACAAGACAACAATCAATACATTACCATCTGCTGCCTTGATGTAAAGAGTGGGCTCACCATTGCTTTTGCTAAAGCCATTGCTCATCAAATATGAGTCAATCCTACTGTACCATACCCTTGGAGCTTGCTTGAGCCCATAAAGAGCTCTCTTCAATCTATATACTTTATTCTCTTTACCTACAACTTCATAACCAGGTGGTTGCTCCACATACACTTCTTCTTTCAATACACCATTTAGGAAGGCGTACTTCACATCCATTTGAAATACCTTCCACTTGTGCTGGGCTGCAATTGTTATGACAACACGCATGGTTTCCATTCTTGCAACAGGGGCATATGTCTCATCATAGTCTCTTCTATACTACTGTTTGTAGCCTTTGACTACCAGCCTTGCCTTATGCCTATCAATCTTGCCTTTAGCATTGCATTTGGTCTTGTAGACCCATTTCATTCCAATCACATGCTTCTTTGGAGGCAATTCAGTTAGCTCCCACGTCTCATTTCTTTCTATAGCATCTATTTCCTCATCCATGGCCTTACACCATTTCTTCTCCTTGATTACTTCTTCAAAATATATTGGATCACTATGAGAAAATAATGCAAAATTAACACTCTCATCATAATCTTCATACCTTTCATCTTGGTATAACTCCCTAAGACTCTTGGTCTTTCTTGGTAACAGGGAGGAGAGTGTGGGATCAGAATCTTCACTACTGCTGCATTGCCGACTAGCTCGGTCTTCACTGGTACTCGGTACTGACACTCGATCATGCCTAGAGGAGCTTGGCAGTGACTGAACCTGCTTGCCTTTTCTTCTATTTGCTCCTTCTTCTTGCTGTTCATCAACATCTTCTTCACTCATAATTGGCACTTTACTTGAAGTGCTTGGTGACTCATCAGTTGGACCATATCAAAACTGATTTTCAAGAAATTCCACATCTCTTGAAAGAGTCATCTTGTTGTTCAATGGGTCATACAATCTGTATGCCTTTGATTCTGAGCTGTACCTTGTGAAGATGCACTTCACACCTTTGTCATCCAATTTTTTCCTTTTCTCTTTAGGCACATGTGCATATGCAACACATCCAAACACCATTAGGTGTTCAACTGTCCATCTTCCTCATGACCATGCTTTCATTGGAATTTTATCACGAACTGCCTTTGTTAGACACCTATTAATTAGGTAAACTACTATTGCCACAGCTTCTCCCCAAAATTTAGTTGGAAGACCTTTCTCTTTCATCATGCTCTTTGCCATTTCAACAATGGTCCTGTTCCTTCTTTCAGCCACGCCATTCTGCTGTGGTGTGTAGCTAGCGGTGAGCTCTTTCTTTATGCCATGTTTCTTGCAAAAATTTACAAAAGAATTGGAGGTATACTCCCCTCCTCTATCTGATTTGAGAACCTTGATATAGTTTCCACATTCTTTTTCAGCTTGGGCTTTAAATTTTACAAATTTATCAAATGTTTCAAACTTATTCTTTAAGAAATACACCCATGTCCTATGATTGAAATCATCAATGAATGTCATGAAATAAGTACTCCCCCCAATGGAAGTAACTTGCATAGGACCGACTAGGTCGGTACACACTAATTCTAATGGATATCTAACCCTCTTAGAATTTTCAGAATTAAAGGGAAGCCTATGTTGCTTACCCAAAATACAAGCCTCACACTTGTCACAAAAATTTCTTACATGTGGCAAACTATCTACCATTGTTTAATTTGACAATAAATTTAAACCAGCATAGCCAAGATGATCATACCTGAGATGCCACAACCGTGAAGGGTCTTCAATCACACTCCTTAGAGCTGATTGTGTGTGAGATGTAGCACAAACTTGAGATGAGAAACATGTCTCTATCTTCAAGGGAAACATTTTGTTCTTTGTCATTTGAACTGCTGCAAGTAAGTTCTTGCTCCCATCCTTTTCATGAATGACACATGTGTCATTCTCTATCAGCACTTTGTATCTATTTTGAATGAGCTGACCAATGCTCATCAAATTGTGCTTCATACTAGGGGCGAAATACACATTTTGTATTTCCTTCTTCTCACCTTTCTTGGTGCAGACCATAATTGATCCTTTGCCCACTACTGGTAGGGTTCCATTGTTACCCATTTTAATTTCTGATTTGAAACTCTTGTCAATGAATGAAAATAATGTTTCATTACCACTCATGTGATTGCTACATCCACTGTCAAGGTACCAAACCTCAGGGCTTCTTTCTTCACCAACATTACACATGATGAGGCAGTGGCATTATTTCCACTTCCCATATTCACGTCAGCCACATTTGCTTGTCCTGACTGATCTTTCTATTTCTTCGAGCATTCATTTGCATAATGCCCATATTTATGATAGTAGTAGCATTCTACATTACTCTTATTTGAGTTGTAGTTTTTCTTACCTCCTCTTGAAGTATTTTGTGAGCTACTTGCTCCATCTGCTCTTCCTGAGCTTTATATTGCAGCATTTCTTTGTCCTCCATTACCTTGGCCTTTGCCTCTGGAGTTTTTGCCTGAGCCATTTCTTCCTCTTCCCCTTCCTCTTGGATTTGACTGAGCCTTGAATGCTTGCTCTTGGGAAGAAGAAGATGTAGATCTATTGATCCTATGCTCATGGGTTTGAAGTGCACCCATCAACTCATCCATTGTCAAAACAGTGAGGTCTTTTGCCTTTTCTATGGTCATGACCAAATTGTCATATTTATGAGGTAAACTCCTCAATATCTTTTCCACTATCCTCTACTCTTGATAGTCTTCTCCATTTGACTTCAGTTGGTTAATCACATTGGAAGTTCTTGAACTGAAGTCAGCAACTGATTCATTTTCCTTCATCTGAAGGTTCTCAAACTCCCTCCTTATATTCTGTAGTTTTACTGTACAAATTTTATCATTCCCCTTGAAGTTTGTCTCAAGGATATCCCAAGCTTCCTTTGCATAATTTGCTGTTGCAATCTTTGGGAATGCTGTCTCTGTCATTGTTGCTTCAATCAAACTTAATGCCTTTGCATCTTTCCTCTTGGACTCTTTCAAATGAGTCTTCTATGCATTTGTGAGGGCAGCATACTGAGTTGGATCAGTCACATCATTGAATCCATTGACCACAAACTCCCACAAATCATTTGCAACCATTATGGTCTTCATCTTCTTTGCCCATGTATTATAATTTTGCCCATTGAAGGGTGGTGGCTACTGCCATATCTTTCCTGCATCTCCTGCCATGTCAAATATCCCAAGTAAAATTTTTTGCCCTAACTCACTCTGGATGTGGGGCCTCAAAGCTCTGATATCATGTGAGAAATATATTAAAATTTAATTTAATACTCACAACCCTAAACCTAAAATTTTACTTGGCACTTAAAAGTTGCTCGACACATGAAGGTGTCGAGTGCCAGTTTTACTCAACACTTGATGGTGCCGAGTGGTGAGTTGCTCGGCACTTGATGGTGCCGAGTGACAGGCAACAGGTGCCGAGTTAGCTCGACACCCAAACAAATAATACTTGGCAACAATGGATGCCAAATAAGCTCGGCTCCAAAGGAAATGCTCGGCAACAATAGATGCCGAGTGAGCTCTGCTCCAACTGAGAAAGAGGATGTCGAGTGTTCTGTTCAACTGAAAAATTATAACTTAAGAAATTCCAACGTGAATGCTTTCACCATTAAAACCAGAGAGCCAAAGCTTACTCAAATGCAACATACAAGGGAAGAGCAATGGATTCAAGTATGTCTTCTTGCCTTCTCTCTGATTTAAACTATTACAAAATCTAGGAGCATTCGACTTCAACCAAAAAATCTTAAAACAATCCTAAACTGGTAAAACTTCAAACTTCAATAAACTTTAAAGCTGCAACTCTAATGGCTGCATACAATGGTGCTTGGAGCAATCACTGTTTCAACAGGACAAATCCAAACAACAACTTACAGAGAGAACAGGGGAAACACGTACAACTACAGGCACAAACTTCTTTTCTTCTTCCTTCTTTTGCTCTGCTCTCCTCTGCAACTTCTGATTTGCTTGAACTCTCTGAATGAATGAATAAACATTCCTTTTGTCACATTCCATTTTTCCCCTCTTTTCTGATTTCAAAATCTCACCCACCGTATTTATGTTTCTGTCTGTTCTGCGCATCAGAGGTGGTAGGTGAGCGTTTGGCTCAAGGGGCAAATGTACGCTGCAGTATTAAATATTCCAACATAAATACATTCTTCTCCCTTAATGTCATTTACCACATACTTCTATGCACATATATAAATCAAATTATATATATATATCCTTCCTTATCTCACACTTTTCACATCCTTATGCACTTTAATATTTATATTCTTATCAGATTTGAAATTCTGATTAAATATATATCCTATCCTTTTCTTTCTTATTCTTCTTTCTTGCCACTGACTTGATTTTAATTCTATATCCTTCTATTACTTATATCTTTTTCATTTTAAAGTTTACGTCTTTTAAAATAAAAGAGTCGTGTCCCTTTTAAATAGACTAACTTTTCATTTTTAATATAATCACATCTTTCCATTGAAATTAATTCCATGTCTAGTATTACTTCAATCTTATCAGGCTTGTCTGAAGTTATAATGTATAACCCTTTTAAATTCCCTTTTTAAATGCCTCTTTAATATTTTGTCCCAAAATTCTCATCCTCAGCCTGTAGATGCAGGTACAGACATCTTTGATATATCTAATCCATACCTTATCGTGATTGTTTGGCTGTCTTCTGACAATGTTGGAGTTAATGACATGGCTAAAGCAGCTGACTTGTTTCTTGGATAGGAAAGTCTTCAAGATGATTGCGTCTTGTATGTTTATCATGACTCTAGAATTCCTTTGTTTATTATCTACACCTCATACCTATCATGTCACTTTAGGAATTTTATAATAGTGACTATCATGTAAAGTGCTGAAACCTTCGTCTCATATACGTAAAACTTTTTGCTACATATACTTATTCCCAGCTGCCTTTGACTCTTATCAAACGTTGTGTCTTTCATCCGGCTTCATTTTTCCTTTTTTGGTTATCGACACATGAACTTTTAATCATGCTACTCCACAAAGACTCCCGCTGCATAGTACTTCATTGCTTAGATTCCAAGTCACCGTGGAATATGCTATGAAAATCTGTAGTTTTTATCCACGATACTTATATAATTTTTCATATTTTGCTGAACGGAGACTCTGATTGTTTCCATCTTTTATCGGGGCTTTAATCAGTGCTTGGCATTGTTCCTTGACTCATTCCATAGTTCGCTGCATATTATATTCATCTTATTTCTTAACTAACATTATGGCCATTTGCTAATATTCCTATCTTTCCAAAATGTGCTAGCACTCCTATGGCTGATTACACAACTTCTTTAGACTGTATGTTGTCTCCTATGATATACATCGTGTGTTATGAAATTTGATGCACATCAACCTTTAAAATTCCTACAACATTATACTGAGTGAGTTCCTTTGTATATGAGTCTTCATATTTGATGCAGTCTCTGTTTAATTTCTAGATACATAACATGGCTGTATGTATATTGACTGGTGTGAGTTTGTATGCTATTTGTTTATTTGATCATCTTCAATACTCATCTACATGTAATATGTATATTACATACTTTCTAGTTAACCTGTGTCGTGAGACCATAATATCTTGTCTTCTCCATGTTTTTGAGCATACTGTGTGCTGAAAGAGTCTTTCACATGTATATTTCTGAATTGGAAATTCATTTCTAACTTTACACATTTACATATCTCGTAAGAAAGATGTATTTATTAATCTTAGTGTATAAGGCTGCCATTATCCTTATTGTTTGTAAGTAATCTAATACAACTGCTATTATATATTCTACTATAACATCTTAAATAACTATACGCGAATCAGAAATAATTCTCATAACTGTACTGTTCATTGATTTAACTTGAGATTGAGGTTTCCAAACTTCTTTATATGTTGATCTTAAATAATGGTATTGCTTGTTATAGTTCCTTCATTGATCTGCACTATATTTAAAATGCATCTCTGTCAAACAATATTAATAATGCATTTCACATTTTCCATCAATGATAACATTTTAATCAATCTTCCTATAGATCTTCGACATCAATGACAAAATAATTCCATCAATCTCCCCCTTTATCATTGATGTCAATCAAACATTTTCTAAATCTCCTCCTTCCTCTCTCTATCCCCCTCTGATATCAATGGCAAAGGGTCAACCATCAGGGTTCTATCTACAAGACTTCCTCAAATGCTTCCCTATGAAAGTTCTCTCATACTCCCATGGAGAAGGATTATCCAATGCTCCTACATGCTCTATTGCTTTTAATGCTGCATTTTCTTCTTGGAAGGTTCCTCTTGCAAACTTTGACATCAATGCAATTAGCTTTCCAATCTCTTGAATATAATCTTTAAAACATCAACATATATTGAATCACCTTAGTCTTTTTCTCCAAGGATTTAATGAGTTCTCTCTCATATATATATATATATATATATCCCCCTGAGATCATGCATCCTCTCAACTAAGAAGTATATGAGCTGCAAGCTGCACTTGCATTAGCTTATCCTTCTCCTTGAATTATCTTCCTTCTCCAAACATTCATAGTTTTTCCTTTGTGATCATCTTTGGCATCATGTTTTTTAATACACCTTTGAGTTTTTCCAACATCAAGTCTACAATGTTTTGCTCTATGTCTATAGTTATTGCACTTATAACTCAAAATATTATAGTTTAAATATGGAATGTAATTTCTACTTCTACATGCTTGAAGATTTCCCATTTGTGATCTACATTCTCTCACTTTGTGACTAAAGTAGCTGCATGAGTAGCAATATCCATAGAATCTATTGATATATAGCGTTTGTACAAGTAATCTGTCATATGCAAACCTGTATCATATTTATTTGGTAATCATGTCATGTCCCCAATTTTCGGTGGCAGTCTGATTAATTAATTTGATTAACTTGGTTGTCCAAAATAATGAATATTTTATGAGGACGACTAATTAATCATTTTAATTAAATAAATAAATGATATTAAGTTAATTACTTATAAAGTTATCAAATAAATAAATATTAAAAGATAACTTTATATTTAATTAATTTAATAAAGTGACTTGGATTATAAAATATTTAATAAAGTCACTTAAGAGATAAGATCAAAAAATGTTCTAGAAGTCTCTGGAGAAGATGGAGAGAAAAGAATAAATAGGCACCCCAGGGCTCCATTCGAATCAGGCAGTTGTTTATCTCTCTTTGTTTTTAGATTGTGATTCAGTCACAGGTGCATTGTAGAACCTAGGGTTTCTGCAATTGTCACAACTGGCCATTGAGAACGATAACTCTCAATTGGTACACAATTTTGAGGATGTGAAATATCATCTGAATTATTGCACAGTGGAGGTGGTCTTTAGCCATTTCATGTTGGGCTTATTTGTATATTCAGAATTTTGGAGGAAGACGATTTACGATTTCTGATAATCGTGAGAACTGAAGAGTTTGAAGGTCTGGCCGGGAGTTGAGAAACCAAGGATTACAAACTGATGAAACTGCGGGCCTGATTTGACTGTCAGAGACGAAATCATAAAAGGAAGGATAACGAGCGGATTTAGGATTATTGCCAAGCGAATGCAGTTATAGACATTCCGAGTTCCATCTGGAGGCGGCCATTATTATTATCACTTCCATACATGGTCAACGGCATCTGTATTGCGCAGGCATTAGGAACGAATCGCAAAGGGTAGGAATAAGGGAAAATTACATTGGAGAACACATTCGTAGGATAAACCCACGAAAATGGAGATATAGAAAATAACAAGCCGAAATATATTCTTTAACAGTGATTTTATTTGAAGCCGCAGCTATTATTGCCGCTTGCAAGAGTCTGGAACCCACTGTGGAAAATTGCGGGAAGGATATAGTGTATGGAAATTCGGGCGACCTTCCAAGCTAGCCAAAATCGCAGATACAAGGGGCGGAAATTATCACCTAAAATACAAATGTTATGCTCCTAAATTGGCGAATGCATAAATCGGGCACCATTCAGGAAATTGCGATCTCATTTCTTCCACCCATTTGGCAGCCGCAGTAATAGGGCAATCAGATTATCGATGCAATCATGGAGTCAGGCCGAACGTGTCAGCGAAGTCTGTGATTGAGAAACAGACGGACCCTGTTGGGAGGTTGCGGAAAAGAAAATTGCGTGCCTAAAAGTTATATATACAAACTTTATAGCCGGAAGCATTCAACGACTTAGTTAATAAGCCTGAACGATTACAGCACCCATATCGGTTTAGGACTAGGCTGGATCGAGACTCCAAATTGAAAAAAAAAATTATGTTGGCAGCATCAGTTTCTACGTTTCCAACTAGTTATGGAGGACTTTGAACAGACTCGGCGAATTTCATGGAGGCGGCAATTTGAGGTTTTGATATTGTTCCAATTCAGACCAGGTCTGTTATATTTGTGATTAGACATTGAAAATCTTTTGTAATTAAAAATGTTTCCTTGAATATCGATGGTATTGTTACCTATTGTTGCATCTATATTATTTGGTGAATCCTATTGGAAATAATACCAAACTGAAGGTTGCATAACAAGCGTTTGACAAATTGTCTCAGTTCATTATTATTTGTGAATGACCCATATAGTAAGAGTCAGTACAGTGGCAACATAGATTGCTGGCAAACTGTTTGATGAAATGTCAAACCCTTGAAGTTTTAAGATTTTTGGTGCTTAAAGAGTCAATAACCTGTCGGGGTTATCTCAGTGGTATCAGAGCAGTTTTCTTGCCATCCTGTGGGATGAGAACCGACTTACATGAGTGATCAGCACTCTACTTCAACTAAGATGGACAAGTACAACACAAAGTCTCCAAGGACACAATCTTGGACCATTAATAGACACAGTATGCAGAGTCGGAATTGTGGAAAGGAGAGCTATTCAGACATTCAGGATGAGCTCAGAAAAATCAAACATAACATGTCTGAATTGTTGGTTAAGCACCACCGTATGATTGACAGGCTGTCCGACCCAGCTAAGGTGAATAAGTCAACTGGATTTCGATTTGGCAAATCTTCTCGCAAAGCCTTGATTGATACAGTGGGAGATGTTACTAGGAACCTTAATGAGGAGTTCGAGAAACAAGTGTGCAACCGGTCAGAGGTTTTAGTTCGGTCACAGGACGAAATGGTGAAGGATATTACGCTGATGGATAGTAACTGTCAACTTGATACTCAAGTTGAGACAGTTGTATATGGGTTTCCCAAGGGTGATGTCTCAGGTACTCAGGGTAGTTTGGTTTCGACAAGCAATGATTACAGTGGAGTGAGTTCAGATGATGATAAGGATGTTGATGGTAAGATACTAGGTAAAGATAAGCAAACACTGAGTATCCATGATTTTGCTGAGAGAGAATACCAGGCTCAGTTAGATGCTTCGTCACATAAGGATGAAACTGGTAGTACTTCACATGATTGGTCCAGCCAGCTGAAGGTGAGCGAAGAAAGTGTTGTGACTTCTTTATCTCATCATGACAGGATGCGGGAGATGATAGAAGAGCACATCCGAATGATTCAGTCACAAGGAAGACATAAGGAAGTTCAGGCAAAATCTTCTTGCTTTGATTTACAGGCAATTAGTGAAGGAATGGGAACAATGAAGTTGAGTTATCTACGTCTTCTATCAGACCGGGACCATCTTCTTAGACTTGTCAGAGACTACTCAGATGCCTTGAGAAGGAAGGAGGAAATTGACAAGGTTTCTCGCGAGCTTGAGGACACTCGAGCAACTTTGGCTTTACAGGACTGGGAGAGACATGGGAATGAGCATGGCATGGAGCTAAGCTTAGTTTCATCTGGCACGTCTGACACTCAGCTTTCTACATTTGATGGGTCATATGTGGTTGCTGATAATGTTGCGCATTCATCTAGCATTCACATCCAGGATACAAGGACAAGGTCAGACAGGTTCGTAGAGCCAGTTGGTCACATTACTCAGGTAAGGAGTTTGCTTGAGTTACCAGCTGCCCCTTGTTCACAGATATGGACTTGAGAATGTTTTAGCAGCATTTGGGATTTAGTTGACTGGAGAGCACTTTATGGTAGCAATGATTATTTGGATGCTATCATGGATTTGATCAGCAGAGTATACGGTGTTGTCTTTCCTTGTGCCAGCAGAACATCCAATGTTGGTATTAGTTTTATACACTGGTGTTAGGTTTGGTTCATATATGCAGACGACCATCCTTGCTAAAAGGGTTGAAGATTTTTCATATTTGGCAGGGTATATTGATGAGTCCCAGGATCGTTTCGGCCTTGATAACATCCAGGAGGATGAAGTGAACAGTTTTGAAGATTCAACTTCCTTGACAAATTCTTTGGGTACAGGGGAGTTTAACAGCAGTACTACAGATTTTGACACTCTGGATGAGGATATGAGTTTTGGAGAGGATTCGCAAGATATGGATGACAATATTCTAGAAACCAGTAACCTTGAAGATACTCCTTTAGACAATGTGACAGAGAAGGTTTGTGGAAGACAGTTTAGCCAGAGCCATCATGTGATTAGCCAGTTGAAAGTTAGTAAGCGAGACATTGCTATCGCTTGTGAGCATTTTGATACTGCTCGTCAGTTGTTGGCTGTTACTGGGTGGGGTACTTCTATGATAGATGAGTCCAGCGGTGGTTATTTTTCTTTGGCAGAGATTCATGCCTTGAGTGAAGCTGTCCGGATTTTGAAGCAGGATTATTTATGATTGGTAGCCGACTGTGATCACTTGGTTGAGTGGGGAAGTACAGCTTATGAGGCACTCTTGGATCGTGAAGAAGAGGTGAGTAAGCTTTCCCAGGAGCTCATAGCGACTACTGAGGCGTTAGAGGACACACAGCGGGATCTACAGAAGTCGCAGTTTCAGTTGAAGGAGGTGACCGTGGAGTTGGAGCATTTGCGGTCAAAACCAGCCCCAGACCCAGTTCATTTGACTATTGAGGTGGATGATGGTAAGTACACTTCCGCAGTTGCTACTAAGGAGCATATTGTTGAGGCTGACACACATGTCCAGGTTTTGGAAGTCGCTGGTCTTAATGAGTTTGTGACACCAATAGAGTCAAGTCTCCAGATTGATTCTTCTCAGATAGTTGATAGTGTGGTACAGTTGAGTATGCCACCCTTACAGGAGGACCAGTTGTGGTGTAAAGGGGAGTATGTTAATGTTTCCTCATATAATTTTTACTGCACTGAACCGTTCATGGAGTATTTGCTGGATAGTGCATGTGTTCATTTGGACTCGCATAAAGTGACAGAAGGTGTTCTCATCCAAGATACTAGTGTTATTTGCAGATTGGTTGAGAAGATTATAGGGGTCCTTTCTACTATGCTACCTCACAGGGATCTCGAGGAGGGGTTTGTTGAGCAGAGTGCACAGGGACCTATCCGACTTACAGTCACTCGGAGTCAGAGATTGGAGCCATATGTTGATTACCAGTTCAGTGATGATGGGCTAGCAGCAGAATATGGAGGTTCTTACCGGCATTATACGGTAGGGTACGCTCATCATTTTTCTTTTGACATAGAAATAGAAGATTTTATTTCACGCAGATGTAGATTGGTTCCAGCTTCTTACCATCCATTAGGGGATAGATTGGCACCATCTTTTGAAAATAAAATTGGTAGTAGCAAGTTACTCAGCCTGTAGCATCGACACACCCAGAGTAGTTTTACAGAGATTGGATTTGATGGCAGTGATTCAGGTACCTATGGCTGTTTTCGTATCTACAGTGTAGGTGGGTGCAGGTGTCATTTTGACGGGGGCTTGAGTTTTGATAGAGTTGATTTTTCAGTTGGCTTGAGTTCCGCAGAATGGTTTCTTCTACCGACATCTACAGTTGGTTTTCAGATGATTTCATCAGAATTGTCAGTTGTTTGGGAATTGAGTACAGTTTTTCAGCTGTTGGTAATAATGTTTTCTCCACGAGAGTATGGTGCGGATCGGGATGATACACAGATTTACATTTGGGATCCAGGCAGACTGATTGGTTCATGGTTCAGCCATTGCTTGGGGACAAGCAATTTCAGGAAGGGCGGTCTGTCATGTCCCCAATTTTCGGTGGCAGTCTGATTAATTAATTTGATTAACTTGGTTGTCCAAAATAATGAATATTTTATGAGGACGACTAATTAATCATTTTAATTAAATAAATAAATGATATTAAGTTAATTACTTATAAAGTTATCAAATAAATAAATATTAAAAGATAACTTTATATTTAATTAATTTAATAAAGTGACTTGGATTATAAAATATTTAATAAAGTCACTTAAGAGATAAGATCAAAAAATGTTCTAGAAGTCTCTGGAGAAGATGGAGAGAAAAGAATAAATAGGCACCCCAGGGCTCCATTCGAATCAGGCAGTTGTTTATCTCTCTTTGTTTTTAGATTGTGATTCAGTCACAGGTGCATTGTAGAACCTAGGGTTTCTGCAATTGTCACAACTGGCCATTGAGAACGATAACTCTCAATTGGTACACAATTTTGAGGATGTGAAATATCATCTGAATTATTGCATAGTGGAGGTGGTCTTTAGCCATTTCATGTTGGGCTTATTTGTATATTCAAAATTTTGGAGGAAGACGATTTCTGATAATCGTGAGAACTGAAGAGTTTGAAGGTCTAGCCAGGAGTTGAGAAACCAAGGATTACAAACTGATGAAACTGCGGGCCTGATTTGACTGTCAGAGACGAAATCATAAGAGGAAGGATAACGAGCGGATTTAGGATTATTGCCAAGCGAATGCAGTTATAGACATTTCGAGTTCCAGCTGGAGGCGGCCATTATTATTATCACTTCCATACATGGTCAACGGCATCTGTATTGCGCAGGCATTAGGAACGAATCGCAAAGGGTAGGAATAAGGGAAAATTACATTGGAGAACACATTCGTAGGATAAACCCACGAAAATGGAGATATAGAAAATAACAGGCCGAAATATATTCTTTAACAGTGATTTTATTTGAAGCCGTAGCTATTATTGCCGCTTGCAAGAGTCTGGAACCCACTGTGGAAAATTGCGGGAAGGATATAGTGTATGGAAATTCAGGCGACCTTCCAAGCTAGCCGAAATCACAGATACAAGGGGCGGAAATTATCACCTAAAATACAAATGTTATGCTCCTAAACCGGCGAATGCATAAATCGGGCACCATTCAGGAAATTGCGATCTCATTTCTTCCACCCATTTGGCAGCCGCAGTAATAGGGCAATCAGATTATCGATGCAATCATGGAGTCAGGCCGAACGTGTCAGCGAAGTCTGTGATTGAGAAACAGACGGACCCTGTTGGGAGGTTGCGGAAAAGAAAATCGCGTGCCTAAAAGTTATATATACAAACTTTATAGCCGGAAGCATTCAACGACTTAGTTAATAAGCCTGAATGATTACAACACCCATATCGGTTTAGGACTAGGCTGGATTGAGACTCCAAATTGAAAAAAAAAATTATGTTGGCGGCATCAGTTTCTATGTTTCCAACTAGTTATGGAGGACTTTGAACAGACTCGACGAATTTCATAGAGGCGGCAATTTGAGGTTTTGATATTGTTCCAATTCAGACCAGGTCTGTTATATTTGTGATTAGACATTGAAAATCTTTTGTAATTAAAAATGTTTCCTTGAATATCGATGGTATTGTTACCTATTGTTGCATCTATATTATTTGGTGAATCCTATTGGAAATAATACCAAACTGAAGGTTGCATAACAAGCGTTTGACAAATTGTCTCAGTTCATTATTATTTGTGAATGACCCATATAGTAAGAGTCAGTACAGTGGCAACATAGATTGCTGGAAAACTGTTTGATGAAATGTCAAACCCTTGAAGTTTTAAGATTTTTGGTGCTTAAAGAGTCAATAACCTGTCGGGGTTATCTCAAATCATTACTGTTGTTCTCTCTCTCTCTCTCTCTCTCTCTCACACACACACACACACACACACACACACACACACACACACACACACACACACACAAATATATATGAGTTGTTAATGATTATAATAAACATGCGATTGATAATCTTGTCGGTAGATTAGATAATCGACAGACTGCTTTGTATTGGCATTGTGTTATTATAAATTGATGACAGTGATATAAATCGATGACATTGGCGACTGCTTGTATTAAACAGTATTGGTTTACTGCTAACTAATCATTAGTTATGCCTCTGTAGAGGCATGACCTTATGTGGCTAAAGGCCACGTAGAGTCATGACTCTACGGGTCATAACTGTTGCACACTTATATATATCAAATGTAGATCCATGGGAATGTTATCAATACATGGCATCTCAAACCCAACGATCTACATATCAAATATTACAAATACCTTCTAGTATGTTTCCTTTGCAATCTAATATACATGATCATTGTTATATTCAGTATACAATCTGCATTATCAGCAATATACAGAGAAGGAGATTATGAACATTAGCAATTTGAAGATCATTATTTGAAGAACAACTCTGCACTACTGTGATACAAGTAAGAGTATCTATTGTTTCCATATTTATTGTAATAGTTTTATCTATCAGAGATCCATAAAAACTAACATGGTATCAAAGCCATTTTGATAAGAAAAGCTATTACTCAGAATTAAAATCTAAATCTTAGATTTTTTCAAAAGCTAAATTACATTATTAAAATGGTGAATCATGTGAGACTAGAAGATAGGCTTGAGGGTGCATCTAATTTCTCATCATTGAAAATTAGAGTAATGATAATATTAGGGGAAATAAAATTAGAGGAATATATTGAAACAAACATACCCATGCCTGAAAATGAATCAGAGAAAGTAACATGGAAAAGATATAATAATAAAGCAATGCAAATTATAATAGATTCTGTAAAAGATCATATTCTTCCATCTAGACTACATTTGATATGTTCTCCACTGTTCGAGATATATTTGAAATCAACAATACTAGTAGATTATTAACCCTAAAACAAGAGCTCCTATATATAAAGATGAAAAATGGAGAATCTATTACTTCATACTTTCTAAGAATTTTTGAACTAAAAGATCAACTTGCAACAATGGAAAATCGAGTTGATGAAAAAAAAACTCAATATGATAGAACTAAGAGGTCTTCCTCCATTATGAGAAACATTTATTCGAGGTTTAAGCTCTCGACCCAAACTCCTTAAATTTGATTTATTAAAGAATGAATGCACATAAGAAGAATCTAGATTAGTCTCAAGAGGACTAAGTACAAATCAAGAGGGAGAAATTCAAGCACTTCATGTAAAATCAAACAAGAAAAGAAAATTCAAATACAACAAAAGGGAATTTAACAAATCATATAAGCAACATGATTAGTCCAAAGTTAGATGTTTTAACTGTTATATAATTGGTCACTCTCATAACTTCTGCCTTGAAAAGAAGAAAATTAAAGTAACTTTAGCAAAAATCAAAGAAGAGGGTGTAGAGAAAGAAGAAAGAGAAAACTATGCTTTTTTTACTTAGCCCTTTCAAGTGATTTAAACTCAAACCACAAGTCCAGGCACATCACTGGTTTCAAAGACAAATTTGAAACTTTCTCTGAACAATCCTCAGAAGATGTTACCATTGGAGATAACTCTACTCATCTTATCAAAGGAATTGGTTCTTGTTCAATTTACCTAAATTTAGGAATTACTCTACAACTCAAAAATGTTTTATATGTACCATGAATAAAGAGAAACCTAGTCTCTATTTCTGGTCTTGCTGATCAAGGATTCAAAATCACATTCCAAGAGGACAAAGCTCTATCTTGGCCCAAGAACTCTAATATTAAGAAAGCCACTTCCATCAGATTTAGAGATAGGAGTCTTTATAAAATTTGTAATAATCAAAACCTAGCTCTTAGTCATGAAATTTCAAATTCCACCAAAATTTTGCATAGGAGGCTAGGCCACCTTCATTATCATGCATTGTCATCCATAGGAAAAATTGTAAAAGGTTCACATAATCTCAAAACTGATCACTTAAGTATTTGCAAAGGATGTAATTTAGGCAAAAATACTAAACAATCATTTCCTAAAAGTGCTCACAAATTTAAATCCATTCTTGAACTGATCCACACTGATCTTTGCGGCCCTATGTCTGTACCTTCTCTTAACAGGTGCTTGTTTTATATAATTTTTATTGATGATTACTCTAGATGATCCTGGATCTATTTTTTGAAACAAAAAGAATCAGCTGAAGTTTTATCGAAATTCAAAGAGTTCAAAGTCGTAGTTGAAAATCAGTCAGGACAAAAAATAAAAATTCTAAGGTAAGACAATGGAGGTGAATACATCTCTAATATTTTAAAGAATTTTTGCATTACTGTTGGGATTAAAAGGGAGTTTTCTATACCATATAATCCTCAATAGAATGGAGTTGTTGAATGTAAAAATAGATCAATTGTTGAATCTACCAGAGCAATAATGCATGATCAAAACCTTCATACTTCCTTTTGGGCTGAAGCATCTAACACTGCAATTTACATTCAAAATAGATGCCCACACTCAATATTAGAGAACACCACTTTGGAAGAAGTATTCATAGGCATTAAACCTGATCTAAGCCATCTAAGAATATTTGGATGTCTTGTTTATATCCACATTCCTAAAGAGAAAAGAACAAAATTAGAACCTTCTAGAAAGAAGGGGATACTTATTGGATATAGTAAAACAACAAAAGGATACAAAGTCTTCATTCTAGGTCAAAAAACAATTGAGATTAGTAGAGACATGAAATTTGAAGAAGATATCAACTTTAATATCTCTAGAAATAGTGATGAATCCATTACTAAATCTATTCTTGAAGTAGATGAAAATCAACAAATAGAAATTGAGAGGGAGAATGATATTGAATCATCCTCTTTCACTATGTCTAATCATGAATATTCTAAAAATGTCAACAATAAAAAGAGGCCACTTTGGGCTAGGAAAATGATAGAAGAAAATTAAGTTGAACTTAATGAAGTGATTTGAGAAAGCAAAAGAACAAGAAATCAATTATGTTATGTTGCATTATTAATTAAACTTATAAAAATTGAACCTTCTAATGTTAAAGAGCACTTTCAAATCAGTCTTGGAAAGAAGCAATATTGAAGAATATAACTCTATATTAAAAAATGATGTATGGGATGTTATACCAAGACTTAAGAAAAAATTAGTTGTTTCTTCCAAATGGCTATTTAAAATTAAGCATGCATCTAATGGCAGTATTGAAAAGTACAAAACCAAGTTTGTAGCACGGGGTTTCTCATAGAAAGAAGGTATTGATTATGAAGAAACATTTGCTTCAATTGCTAGATATACTTTAGTTAGAACCATCTTGGCTATTTTAGCATCCAAGGGATGGAAGGTTCATCAAATAGATGTCAAAACAACATTCATTAATAGCAAAATTGAAGAAGTTTATATTGAACAACCAGAAGGATTCAACACTCATGACAACAAAACTCATGTTTGCAAATTAAAGAAAGCCCTTTCTGGTCTCAAATAGGCTCCTAGAGCATGGTATGAAAGGATAAACAACTATCTAATGAAATTAGGATATTCTAAAAATGAAGTTGATCCTAACTTATACTTCAAAATAGATGGTGATGATATGATCATTCTTGTATTATATGTTGATGATTTGCTGATAACAGGTGATAAACATCTCATAAAGAAATGCAAACAATAACTCACAACAGAGTTTGAAATGAAAGACTTAGGTCTACTTCACTACTTTCTTGGATTAGAAGTCTGGCAATAGGATAACTACATTCTTCTAAATCAAGGAAAATATACAGTCAACATTTTGACAAAATTTGGTATGATGGAATGTAAACCAGCTACTACTCCTATGAAAGTATTTTTACACAAGTTGAAGGATGATATGATCAATTTAGGACCTACAGATTCTACTTACTACAAGAAGATTATTGGATCTTTAATGTATTTGGTGAATACTCATCCTAACATATGTTATGCTACTAACACCTTTAGTTTATGTGTGCACCAAAGAAGATACATCTACATGCAACTAAATACATTTTGAGATATCTAAAGGGTACTATTGGAACGAGAATCAAATATGATAAAGTCAACATCAAACTTCATCAATATTTTGATTTTGATTGGGTAGGCAGTCCTACTGAACGCAAGAGTACTTCTAGATATTGCTTCAATCTAGGATCTGGTATGGTTTCTTGGTCCAACAGAAAATAAAATTTAGTTGCATTATGTTCCACCGAAGCATAATACATAGCATCTTCTTCGGGTGCTAGAGAAGTAGTATGGCTATGGAAATTGTTAGGAGATTTGTTCAAAAGACCTTTGAAGCCCACTGTGATTCATTGTGCTAAACAAATTTGCATCAATCTTTCAACCAATCCTATTTTCCACAATCACTCCAAACATATTGAAATCCTTACCACTACATTCGAGATATGGTGAATTGAAGCATCATTCAACTAGAGTACATCTGTACTAATGAGCAAACAGTTGATATCTTTACCAAGCCTCTTGCTAAAGTGAAGTTGAAATACTTCAGAGAAAAACTTGGTATGATTAATTTGTAATATTGAATATTGAATTAAAAAAATTTCAATTCATGTGAGTTTATGCTTCTATTATTGTTTAGTTGCATCATATATGTAATGAAAGGTGATGATCTTTCATGGACATATTTATTTAGAAGGTAATTATCTGCAAGGTGATGATCTTGTGAATAATATGCATGTTATCATGGACATCTCTAGACATTGCTTTGGAAAATTAGAGATCATAGATAACAAACTCATTTGTTACCATGGACATCTCTAGATATTGTTTCGGACAATTAGAGATCATGAGTAATGAATTTTTATTTTATTACTATGGACATCTCTAGATATTGCTTCTGGGAATTAGAGATCATAGATAACATATTCATTATGATTACTCTAGATATTGTTTCGGACAATTAGAGATCATGATGTACGTTATGATAGTGTTCATAGCTTGGTGATTTTTTATTATCTGACTAGTCACTATTTCAGAGTGTTAAGATCAGATAAAGTAATCAGATATTCTATTTTGAAATCTAAGGTATATTACTTCTCCCTTGCTAAGAGGGAGTGTTGATGTATAACATTTATAGAAGTAATCTGTCATATGCAAACCTGTATTATATTTATCTGATAATCATTACTATTGTTCTCTCTCTCTCTCACACACACACACGCACACACACACACACACACACACACACACACACACACACATATGAATTAATGATTACAATAAACAAGCGATTAATACTCTTGTCAACAGATTAGATAATTAATAGACTACTTTGTATTGGCATTGTGCTATTATAAATTGATGACATTGTCGACTACTTGTATTAAGCAGTATTGATTTATTGCTAACTAATCATTAGTTATGCCTCTGTAGAGGCATGACCCTATGTGGCCAAAGGCCACATAGAGTCATGACTCTACGAGTCATAATCGTTGCACACTTATATATATCAAATGTAGATTAATGGGAATGTTATCAATACATGACATCTCAGACCCAACCATCTACATATCAAATATTACAAATACCTTCTAGTACTTTTCCTCTGCAATCTAATATACAAGATCATTGTTATATTCAATATACAATCTGCATTATCAGTAATATACAAAGAAGGAGATTTTGAACGTAAGCGATTTGAAGATCACCATTATTTGAAGAATAACTCTACACTATTGTGATACAAGTAAGAGTATCTATTGTTTCCATATTTATTGTAATAGTTTTATCTTTCAAAGATGCACAAAAACTAACAAAATCTAGGTTTATATCCTTGCTTTCTGTAATTATTTTTTTCAGCTCCTTTAAATTTAGTGGATGAATCATCATTACTTCCTTCCTTGACAAATCCTTTGAATGTATGATTATTGATTATTTGACTCTCCTTCATAGCTTACTCCCATCTTACTTGTAGATGGTTTTTTACTATCAATAATCTTTGTTAGAATTTCAAAACTCTCTTCAAATTTAAGACTGTTATTCAATTTGATGTTTCTCTCCTCTAAGTCTTTTTTCAGTTTTTCAATTTCTAGACTCGATTTGATACTCTTCTTTTGCATTTAGAATTTTTTCCCATCATTCTTAGCTTGTTTGGATCCTTCTAGTTGAGTCTTTAATTCTTTAATATGCATCTTGTACATAGTGACTTTCTCTTTCAATTTCTTATTTTGCTTGTATGCATAGTGTAACTCTTCCATGACATCAACATCTTCTTCCTCGCTAGATGACTCAACATTTTCTTCTTCTTCTTTGCTACTTGCCACCTCAACACATTCATTCTCGTTGCGTGCCTCATCAACATCATCTTCTTCGTGCTCACTAGTCATGGCCAAAAGGAGTATCTCATCTTCCACATCATCACTATGGTATTCATCATTGCTCTCTTCTAATGAGATGCTTTCTTTCTTCGAGTATAGACTCTTTTTGTGTTTGTGAAACTTCTTATGATTGTGCTTAGCATGCTTCTTTCCTTTTTTCTTTGTGTGTTTTTCTTCTTCATCATCACTAGAGTCACTATTGTTTAGAGGGCATTTTGATGCATAATGTCTTGGTCTTTTGCAATTGAAACATCTAAATTTGCCTTTGTTCTTTCCATTATTCTTTTTTTAGTGTTTTTTCTAAACAAGCATCTGAATTATTTGATTGACTACTTGAGCTTTCACTTGGAATTTTCTTTTTTCTTTTACCCTTTTTAGATGCCTTGAATGCTATTTCCTTCTTTGATTCATTTCCTCCAACTCGCATTTCATAAGCAGTAAGAATCCCATGTAATTCATTGTTTGTCAAAGTGTCTAAATCTGTTCTCTCTTCGATTGTAGATACTTTAGAATTGAATTACATAGGTAATGATCTAAAAATCTTTTCTACCACTACCTGTTCTTTCACTTCTTCACCGAGGGCTTTCATTGAGTTTATGAAATCATCAATACAATCAAGAAAAGAGGCTACATATTTATCCTCCTTCATTTTGAGGCTTTCAAATACGCTTCGATGAGTTTCAAGTTTTTCTTTCTTTACATTATCAACTCCATAAATATTTTTCAATTTATCCGAAATGTCCTTGGCAGTTTTATTGTGCATAACTTTTGCAAATTTTGATTTGGCAAGTTTGCATAGAATTGCATGTTTTGCTTTTGCATTATTTTTGCATTTTCTTTTTCGGGTTGTATCCGTTGGTGGGTTTTGTGGGGGGTGTGTAACCATCTAGCAATGATTGCAAACATCGAATCCAACAACAATTAGATAAGTTTCCATTTTTATACTCCAATAAGTGTAGTTCATCCCATCAAACATTGGTGTTTTGCTTTGAAATATTTCACCCATGTCTCTTTTAGATCTGCTTCAAGTAGTTAGGCTTTTAATGAAGGAACCAACTCTAATACCAATTGAAGAGCACACAATTAATGTATACAAGCCCCAACCAATCAAGAAAGTTAATGCAAACATGTTTGGTGCATTGTCTACCATTCCACAAGGTGTATTACTGTTGGGGAATGTTCAAGGATACATCCATTGCAAAGTAGAAAAGTGGGAGCAAAAGTAGTAAATAATAAATACAAAGACTTATGTGAAGATGGAGAATTGAAAGATGAGCACAAAAATATTTTAACCAAAACTTAGCTTATGTGGTGGATATTCCTACTGAATTTCAACTGATTCAATACATGTTGAGTAGAGCACACGACCAATACATGTGATTGGAGAAACCACATAAGAAATCAAGAACCATAATCCACATAGTAACACATTTTCAAGTAGAAGGAGAAGAATCCATGTTGAGATAAATAACAACTAGTTTGATTACCGATTCAACCTAATTCATATATGAAGGGAGAACCATGACAATTAAATAGATTGAAGATAAAGAAGTTCATTTTTCTTCAATGGTGATAGGGTATAGAGTATGCCAATCAAGCAGAACAAACAATATTCCAAGCGGTGCCACTCATGTAGCTTATTAGATTACAAAATAAGATGTAGTGTATGATCTATGTGAGATTACTGGAACTCAACTACTGGAGAATATGAAGAGAATAAAGAGGGACAAGAAGCAATCACTGAAGTATATAGCCATACTGGTATGTATTTTCTTTTACATCCAAAATTATTTTCTAGGTAGAGGTCAAGTTACATGGTCCAAGGATTGATCGATGCCCACACATATAGGCGAATTCATAAGAGAATTAGGTGATAATTTTAATACTATAATTTGGGATCACTATAAAGATTCCAATGTAGCATGCATAGATGAGAGAGAATCCCTACTAATGTTGTAGAAAAATATAAGAATGATATTTTCTTTCTAGTGGATACAAACCAATGTATTACGTAGGCTATAGACCCCAAAATCCATTGGATTCCACCTATGGGCTATGAGGTTGATGATAATTATGTTAGCAAGCATGTTGATGAATTGTTGTCCAACATATAAGAAGGCAAAAAGATTTGATGCTCTCAATGAAGCTCTTGCAGGCACCCAAAGGGATTTAAAGACACCTATGATAGAAAGGAAGAGAAGGGGAATATTTAGAAGTCTGACTAGTGGAGAAAAAACAAGAACATTAGGTACACTCATCATTGTGATAGAAGACCTATCAACCAACATGCCTTTTGCATACAAAATAATGAAAGCCGAGTAGACTTGATTGGTGACAAAGGAAATAAAGACTAAACCTATAAGAAGAAGTCAAGCCACAAAAGAGATCTCCAAAAAGAAGAAAAGTGGAAAAATAAAAGAGGAAGAGGAAGAAGCCCAAAGAAAAATGTCAGATAAGGAAGTTATAGAACTGTAGAAGAAAGGAGTGAAAAGCAACACACCTACAATAGATGAAATTGCTAAAGGTATCATAGAAACTGGTAGACTAGCAGTGGTCAAGAGAAAGTATGCCTTTGGAAGTGATGAAGACAAGAAAGAGATTGAAGACATAGTCATAAAACATCTTCATAAGTTTAACAAAACACCCTTCGAATTACATTCAATGATTCCTTATGAGTTGCAACATCTGATTGATGCAAGATGACATCTACGCTACAAACAGACAAAGAGATAATAGGAAAAGCTCTATTAGAAGAACAACTCGAGTTAAGTTTAGAAGATGCTAACACAATATTTTAAGCTCACAAAAAAGAGTTTGGTATAACCAACAGAGAAAAATGAATGCCTATTGAAGATGTACAAAGTTTACATGATGAAATAGTTGACATGTGGAAGAAGATTATGAAGAATGAGGAAGAAAGAAAAAATTAGTCCACACCTATTCAAGTGGATGACATGTTTATAGTTGAATAAACTATTGGTGATGTTATTCATGATGTCTCTAAATAGGTACAAGACATAAAAGGACAAAGCATGGAGATTCCACCAACCAGTGAAGCATAATTCGTAGTTGTTTACATAATTGTTATAAGAGCATCCTAGGTTGCATTGCTATCCTACTTGGTAGATATTGCTTCATTATCATTGCGAACCTATTCAGTGACCATGTTGTTGATTGGCTTGGTGAAGGTGTTTCTGTCATTGTTCACCAAGTGGCTTAGGTTCTTCTTTCACCAAGTGGATTTCTATCCCATGTTTACCAAGTGTCTTGGCAACTCTTTGTTGTTGTTCAATGATGCCTTGTTCTTCTTTCACCAAGTTATCTATTTGGTTCTTATTTGAGAGCCAACTTGTGTATTTAATTATGGATCATGATTTAATGTATTGATCGATCATTGGGATGCATGTACACTATTATTTGGTCAACCTTCTCCATGTGATGATCTAGTATCTTTTGCAAGTTGTTTTGGCAAGTATAAATAGGGGATCTGTTAGAAACAATAGTCCACCAAGATAACTGGTGGGGGGGTGAATTAGTTATCCAATGATTAAAACATTTATCCACTTTAAATAAACTTAACCATTCAATCAAAGTAAACAACAACCATAGCAATATGCACACAAACAATTACACCAGATATGTTAACTAGGGAAACCCTTGATCAGAGGGAAAACCCTGGTGGGAATGATCCCCAAAAGATGGTGTACTAATATAAATATTCCTTGTTAGAGGATGGACCCTGTTAGGAGTCTATTACAATACTTAGTACATATGAGTCCTATTAGGATATTTTGAATCCTTGTCAGGAGATTCCAACCTTATTAGAAGTTGTGCCAACTCTATTAGGAGTTGTGGTACAATGTATGCAAGAAGAGCCCACTGCCCAAACATGCAATTTCAATTACAAGAAGAGCTCACCGTCCAATCAAGTAATTTACTTCTAAGTTCCTCTTTCATATATTTTGTCAACTAAACCAATCACTGTCAAACCTTGTAGACTAGGTCACGAACCTCAGATCCAAGTATCCAACTTTAGATCATTCAATAAAACCCCAGCAATGAAGTTTCCTTCACTTCCTCTCTGCTTTACTCAACTTCACATTCTGCTATTTGTGTTGTTTATAATTACTTCTCTTTGATACATTTCCATACCATGATAAAGGAAATGTCCTTCCTTTATATTGAATCCATAAAAAAATTCCCCGAGTTAGCTATTAAACCTTCTTAATTAATTATTATAGGACCACATTAAGAACACGTTTCACTTAGCGATAACATTAATCTTCCACAATCTTTCACCTTGCAACTTGAATAACTTTCTATACATGTAATATTATGACGAGCGAGCTTAGCTATGTCATCATAAACATGTATTCTTCACATCCTCAATCTCGATTCTTAGAATAACAATTCTGCTAAGAGATATAACAAGTTTATCAGAACATGCCTTTGTAAACTCTATCTCAGAACAGATATCACCAAAACTTGCATAACTTCTTCTAGACTTAACATTTCTTCATCCGACATTAACTACATATAATAGATACTTAGAAGTATCTCCCATAAGCTTTGATAGTGATAATACTCAACTAGCCATCCGTATCAACTTGATCTTTCCACTGTTCTTCTGTTAGATACCACAAAAAACTGTTATGTTGACATCAATGACACACATAGTCATGAATGCAACATATCATCATGATAATATATCTACAATATTGCCACATTGGAATATCATCAACATTCATACTTCCAACAATCTCCCCCTTTGGCATTGATGGCAACATAGATGAAAAACATCTAGTTCCAAAATTACCAACTGCAAAAGACTGTTAATCTTTCTTTTCAAATCCACTTCATCAATGATTCTCCCCCATTGATATACCTCAATGTGCTTTTTATTTTTTTAATGTCTCCAAACTATTTTCATGCAGTGCTTCTTCCCCATGATGATGTTTTTCATCCAGTACTTCTCCCATTGACATCAATGTCAAAGGAATTTGCAACCAACAATCTCTGCAACAACTGATTCTTACTTAGCTCAAGTGTCTAAAGACACTGTTCAAAACAACATACAACATGAGTCCTAGATGAATCCATCCATCACAAATACTCCCCCACAAAGGAAGCATCAACATTTTGTTCGAAAAAAAAATGGTGCTTTGTTGCACTAGACTAATGCACTCTTGCATCTTCTACTCTAATGTAGGAAGGGCATAACCCCTAGCATACCTTGCAAATGCTCAAAAGTCTCTTTGGGAAGAGGCTTAGTGAAGATGTCTATAATCCGCTCTTTAGTGCTCACATACTTCAATCTAATTTTCTTTTTTGCAACTTTCTCTTTGAACATGTGATACTTGATAGAAATGTGCTTAGTTTTAGAATGCAACACTAAATTCTTAGACATATTTATTGTGCTTGTGTTATTACAATGTATGACAATAGGCTCACTGAATTGTATCCTTATATCCTTCAACATCTATTTCATCCAAACAAATTGATTATAATTGTTTGCTACTACAACATATTCTACTTCCACTATACTTTGTGAGGTATAATCTTGCTTCTTACTTAGCCAAGAAACCAATCTTCCTCCAAGAAAGAAGGCTCCACCACTGGTGCTCTTTCTATCATCCATATTACCTGCCCAATCAACATTAGTATAAGCACTTAGACTGAAATCATTAGACTTATCATACCACAATATGAACTCTAGTGTTCCTTTCAAGTATCTAAATATCCTTTTGACTATTGCATAATGTGCTTCTCTGAGATCAACTTGAAATCTTGCAACAATTCCAACTGCATTTGCTATATCTGGCCTTGTGTGAGTCAGATATTGCAATCCTCCGATCTTAGATTTGTACTTTTTTTGCTCAATAGTAGGTGTCTCATCCATTGTAGATAACTTGTGTCCAGTTACCATAGGTGTTCCAATAGGTTTACATGTTTCCAAACCAAACCTTTTCAATAAATCCTTCAAATACTTAATCTAAGAAATAAAGATTCCTTCTTTATCCTGTACAATCTGTAATCCTAAAAAATATTTCATTTCTCCTATCATACACATTTCAAATTCCTTCTTCATTTCTTTTGCAAACTTGTCACTTTCCTCATCATTTCCTCCAAATATGATATCATCAACAAATATTACTAAAATCATTAATCAATCATCAATTTCTTTCCAATAGAGATTACTATCTACCTTACCTTTGTTATATCCAAACTTTGTCAAATGCTTTTCCAACCTTGTATACCAGGTTCTGGGTGTTTGCTTCAAGCCATACAATATTTTCTTTAGTCTGCATAATATGTCCTTGTCATCTATCAAGGGACAACATTTAGGTTGCTCTATGTACACCTCTTCTTCAAATACTCCATTTAGAAATATTGACTTGACATCCATCTAATTTACTTTGAATTTCTTATAAGCTGCATATGCTAAGAATAACCTTACTACTTCTATTCTTACCACAGGATCATAGGTTTTATCATAGTCTATTCCTTCTTGCCGTGAGTAATCTTTACATACCAATCTTGCCTTGTTCCTTACAACTTCAACTTTCTCATTCATCTTATTTTTGAATATGCATTTAGTTCCTATCACATTCTTGTCTGCTACTCTAGGGACAAATTCCCATGTCTCATTCTTTACTATCTGATCCAATTCTTCTTTCATAGCTTGTTTCCAATGATCACCTTTATATGCTTCATCTGCATTGTTAGTTCAACTTGAGATATCAAACATAGTTCTTCATTGGTTCCGCTTCTTGTCATCACATCTTTATCTTTGTTTTCAATGATCTGCTCAGGTGGATGATTCTTTGTCATATTCTTACCTAAATTAGGAGTTGCTATCTCAACACTTAGCTCTACTGAAGGTTTCGAGCTTTTTTCCTACCTTTGCTCTCCTTCATTATGCAAATCATTGTTAGTCTCAAGGAATACTTCATCATTCCTTGGTTTAGTAACAACATCATCATCTGAATTGTAATCAACTGCTCTTTCTTGTATCCTAAATTTCTCATCAACTCTTACATTTGCACTTACCATAATAGTCTTAGTTCTTAGATTATAACATCTATAAGCCTTACTTTTCAATGAATTTCCAAGAAACATACCTTCATCACTTCTAGCATCAAACTTACCAATATCATCATCTCTTTTGATATAACACTTACTACCAAAAATTCTGAAATACTTAACTGTAGGTGAGTGACCAAATTATAGTTCATAATGGGTCTTGTTTGTGTCTTTCCTAACTTGCACTCTGTTCATAGTGTAGACTGTTGTATGCATATCTTCTCTCCAAAACATCTTGGATACATCATTCTTAGCTAACACAATTGTTGCTACTTCTGTAACTGACCTATTTCTTCTCTCTACTATACCATTCTATTCAAGGGTTCTCAAAGCTAATAATTGTCTTTTGATTCCATTAGCTTCACAAAACATGTTAAACTCATTTGAAGTAAACTCTCATCCTCTATCCGATCTTAAACATTTAATCCTCATGCCTAATTTATTCTTAACTCTATTCTTGAATATCCTAAACTTATCAAATGCCTTAGATTTCTATTTAAGAAATGCAACCCACATCATTCTAGAAAAGAAATCAACTAAAATAATAAAATACCTTTCACCATAGAATCCTTTAGTCTTAGTAGGACCACTAAGATCTATGTGTACAATCTCTAATTTTTCTCTAGTAGTAAACTTCTTGCTGGGAAATGAAGTTTTGTTATGCTTTGCCAAAACACACTCCTTACAAATTGTGTTAGTAGGTTTTAGAATCTTAGAAAAATCTCTAATTGCAAACATACTACTAGTCTTCACAATGCTATCAAAGTTTATATGACAAAATCTCTTATGCCATAACCAACTATCATCTACCTTTGCAACCAAACATGTCATTTTTGTAGGATTCAATTGAAATACATTACCTCTAGATCTGGTTCCTGTTCCAATTACCTTTCCATCTTTGTCTTTGATTATGCATGTCATTTTTATGAATTGCAACTGATAACCTTTATCTGCTAGTTGTCCAACACTCAGAAGATTGTGCTTCAAACCATCACCAAAATATACATCATCATCAGTGTTAGTTTTACCATCAAGAGTTATAGATCCAATACCTATAACTTGGCATGTTGCATTGTTTCCAACTCTGACAATGCCTCCATCCTAACTTTTGAAGTTAAAAAACTTGTTCATATCACCAATCATATGATGTGAACAACCACTATCAATTATCCAATCAGATTTCTTTTCAACCTATGATATCAAAGCTACTTTCTCTGGGCTTTCTTCTTTAATTGCTACAAATCCTATATAATCATCACTAGCACTCACTACTTGTTCATTAGAATCATCTTCTTCATTTTCATATAGACATTCTTTATCTCCTTTAGGTTTGAAATTACCTCTATAATTTTTCTCTCTTTTAGGACACTTAGATGCATAACGACCATATTCATTACATGCCCAACATTTAAAGATTTTTTTACTATCTTTTTCTCTTCTTACTAGAAGGGCTATATTCCTTCTTCAATCTTTCTATCCTTATCAGCTTTGTTGCTTCTAACAAAATCTCCTCTAGCACTTGTGCTCCTTGATAAACTAGATCAAATATTCAAGGCATTGAAAGCTGTTTTTGTTCTAGTCAAATCTCTAGATTGTATAAGCTCATTTCAACTGCTTGAAGTCTTCGAAGCAATGTATCCTTTTTGAAATATTTGGTCAAGATATCAACAACTATATCACTTGAATTGTTGGCTTAAATGGTGGTGTTAAGCTCTTCAATATCTTCCATATCACCTCCTCTTCTTATTTGGTTCCTTCTTGAGATCTAATACTTATAGTAATTTCTAATATCTTTCCTACAAATGTTCTTACAGATTCATCTTCCATCATTTTAGCATCTTCAAATGCACAAATCCATCTTTGTAGCCTCAACTTCTTAGAATGTTTATCACCTTCAAAACTAGTTTTCAAAGCTTTCCAAATCAAATGTGAAGTAACAAGTGACTTTACCTAATTGTATTCAATTTTAAGAAGTGCAGTCAATAGTACTTCTCTAGCTCTCATGTCGCACATAAAAAGATCTCTTTCTTCCCTGGTATAAGCTTCCAAATCTTTATCAGCAATGATTGTCTTCGTTGATTTTGTCAAGATGCAGTATCTTGACCCATACACAATAGATGTGTCTTCATGTTTACCTTCTAGTTGTCATAATTTGCTCCATCAAACTTCAGACTATCTTTCCTGAACACGCTCTCCATAGATCTCCCAAAGTTGTTAAACCTTATCTTCAAGGACTTGACGCTCTGATACCAATTGTTAGAAATAATAGTCCACCAAGATAACTAGGGGGGATTGAATCAGTTATTCAATGATTAAAACATTTATCCACTTTAAATAAACTTAACCATTCAACCAAAGTAAATAATAACCATAACAAGATGCGCACAGACAATTACACTAGATATGTTAAGTAGGGAAACCCTTTTGATAAGAGGGAAAACCCTGGTGGGAATGATGCCCACAAGATGATGTACTAATATAAATATTCCTTGTTAGAAGATGGACCCTATTAGGAGTCTATTACAACATTTAGTACATATGAGTCCTTGTTAGAGGACTTTGAATCCTTGATAGGAGTTGTGGTACAATGTATGTAAGAAGAGCCCATTGCCCAAACATGCAATTTCAATTACAAGAAGAGCTCACTGCTCAAACAAATAATTTACTATTAAGTTCCTTTTTTCTATATTTAGTCAACCAAACCAATAACTATCAAACCTTGTAGACTAGGTCACAAACCTTAGATCCAAGTATCCAACTTCAGATCAGTCAATAAAACCTCGCCAATGAAGTTTCCTTCACTTTCTCTCTGCTCTACTCAACTTCACATTCTGCTCTTTGTGCAACTTACAATTGCTTCTCTTCGATACATTTCCATACCATGATAATGGAAAATGTCCTTCCTTTATATCAAATCCATAAAACAATTCCTTGAGTCAGTTGTTAAACATTCTCAATTAATTATTATAAGACCACATTAAGAACACATTTCACTTAGTGATAACATTAATCTTCTGCCTTGCAACTTGAATAACTTTCCATACACATAATGTTATGATTAGCAAGCTTAGCTACGTCATCATCAACATGTCTTCTTCACATTCTCAACCTTGATTCTCAGAATAACAATTTTGCTAAGAGATATAAAAAGTTTACTAGAACATGCCTCTATAAACTCTATCTCAAAAAAAACATCACAAAAATTGCATAGCTTCTTCCAAAGTTAACATTTCTTCATCGAACATTAATTACATATACTGGATATTTAGAACTATCTCCCATAACCTCAAACAGTGAGAATACTCAATTAGCCATCCGTACCAATTTGATCTTTCAATTGTTCTTTTGTCAAATACCATAGAAAATTGCTATATTGACATCAATGACAAACACAGTCATGAATGTAACATATAATCATGATAACATATCTGCAATTTTCCCCCATAGGAATATCATCAACATTCATGCTTCTAACTGGATCTTGGTCTAGGTTTAGAAGTAAGAAGTTAGTATGGGAGTAAGAATGATCATAGATCTTGCAAGGTGGAGGATATTTTCTATGTCTAAATCATTGTATTGGTCGTAACTTGGAATGCCTCATAGTTGGGCTTGTATGATGAAATTGAAATGAAATAATGAAAAATTGTTGGTTCTCTATCCTATTTGGTATTGTCTCTTTGTGATTGTTTCTATTGTGTGAACTCAACAAAGTTGCATCGTAATTGAGTGAGCCTTTGGGCTCTAGTTATCATAACTCCCTTGCACTAATAAGTAGTGAAGGAGAGGCATTGTTACCTAAGAAGAAAGACAAAAAGGTTGCAGAGAGTCAACAAGTAGAAAAACAAGAGAAAGATGAAGAAGAATATCTAAAGAAGAGAAAGATGAGTTTAGAGCCAAGTACACAAATAAGGCACAAACTATAACAATTGGTCATAGAAGAAAAAGAAGAAAACTTAGGAGAGGAGGAGGAAATTCCTACGCCAGTATATATTTTAAAGTTAAAGCCCAAAGAACTATTTGAATACTTAGAAAAGGTGAAGAGGAAAGAAATATAAGAAAATAAAAGACTCAAGAAGAAGAAAGCTAGAGTCTTAGAGCAAGTTAGAAATATTCTAGTAGAACTAGTTCTTGACACATCCTATAATAAGAAGATTCACATATAGATCAACAAGATACATTGATCAAGGAAATACCCAATCAAGGTATAGATTTGTAGACAACAATAATGAATATTGTGGAAGAAAATTTGGAAAAGGAAATGACAGGTAAATCGAAGGAGAAAGTTACTTTTAATTAGGAAAAGCTATTAGACTTTGTGAATGATACTAAAACTAGATTAAAGCAGTAAAATTGTTTACAAAATGAGTAGATTACTTGGAGATTGTCAAGGACTTGGAGCAAAAGAAAGAAGAAGCACAAAAGGAGTTGGAAAACGAAAGTAACTGACTTGATCCAATTTGAAGCTTAGATATTTCATACAATAGTAAAGTAAAGAACATTTTGCAAAAGATTAAGCAACTACAACAAGAACATGACAATAGAGTGATGACTCAACTAGAGCTACAATCCTACCTATCCACTACCTTGGAGGAGATGAAATAGAATCTTAAAAAGGTAGAAGAAGTGCTTGCATTATTAGATGATGAGTCCATAGACAAGTTGGATGAGACAATAACTTGGATGAGACAATAACTAAGTTGCATGAGAAAATTATTTCACCAATTCATGCACAAAAAACTTGGGAATCATTTATGGATGTTGCAAAATCAAACTACAAGGTAATCTTTGATAGGTTATAAATACTTTACAAACTATTAAGTATTACACTTTCGACATTGTTGTTAAAGGGGGATAAGAGAAAAGCAGAAGAGAAAATATGAAAATAATAAGGGAGAAGAAAGAAAGGAAAATGGGAGAAGAGAAATGGAAAAGAAAGAAAGGAAGAAAGGCAAAAGAAAGGGAGACAAAAATGATCAAGTGTTGATCAGTGATATAAAAGAGATAAGGAGGTATGAGAAAAGGGGGAGTACATTAGAACAATGGAGAGCATAGTTTGTTTGGATAAACATATTTTTCCATCAATGTCAGAGGGGAAGATTGTTGGCAATATGACGAGGATGGTGGTGAACATTATGATGAAGAGTGGTAAAGCATAATAAGGATGATATGTGGTTGTCATTGATGACAACTACTATGATTGATGAAGGGATAAAAGTAATAATATGAGCATGATCGATGAAGGTTTTAACAATCAACAAATAAGCTTATGATATGTGACTACATCAGAGCAATTGATAGTTACAATGCACCTTTACAGCGGTCAAGAAAAATAAGAATCAAGAGATGCAATCTCACAAATAGATTCCAAGTGATTATCCCATTGTATATCTACACAACAACCTAATTGGTTGACAGGTGTAAACGGTTTGAATTATTCCAGATGCCAAGAAAATTAAGAACATTTGAGGAAAGATTGAAGATTCGAGATCCATGAAAGGTACTGAATGAGAGATCCTATTGGATATTGCGTTAATCAAGTAAGAAAAATATGAGATGATGTATTAATATTAATTAGTTTATTTGATTAGTTTGAGGCAACCCTAAAGTGGTGCATTTATAAACGTAACACATTTTGACTATTCTAAGTAATTGACAAGGAAATCTAGTTGAAGATTGACATGTTAAGATTAAATCACATTGAGGCAAAGATATGTGATGTGCTTAAAAGGAAAAAAGTTATGCCTAACCTAATGGTAAAAAAGGTTTGTAATAGAGAAGATGCAAAAGGGAGAATATAGTGAATTGTGAAGTGTATCAAAAATATGATCAAGACATAGAGCAAAGAATAGTTGGAGAAGAGAAGAACTTATTGGATCTGACAAGCAAGGAGTGCCATATCTAGATCAAAGATTTTTTTGTTCCCTAATAGTTATAACAACTAAATCCTTGAATCAGGTGAACCCTAACAGGTTCTTGTTGTAAATCCCTTAATCAGGCAAGCTCTTAAAAGAGTATTTGAAATCCTTTAACAATGTAGATCCTAGATGATATGTTTGTACTTCTAATAAGGTACAAATCACTCCAAACAAGATGGATCTTTAGAAAGGGTATTTGTATCCTCCTAACTAGGGAACTCATTTACTATAGTAGTGAGGTTTTGGATATCATCCCCAATGTGGTTTAAATGCTCAAACAAGGGTTTCCATGATACCAAAATTGTATTATGTATGATGATTGTGTGGTGGTGTACTGTTATTATCTTTTATTTGTTAGCATTTTTTATATGCTTTATTTGTGGAAGTTTATATTTCAAGTTAGAAAATTGGTGTAAACATTTTCAATTGCCTATTAGTATTGATTCACTACCCTCTCAATACTCAATAATCCTAACAATGTATTCATGATTTTTTATCTCTAGGTTTTTGTATGCCAAATTGGTGATCTCTTTATGCATTGATGGAATCCAATGATCCTTTTAAAATATGTAATTGATTTGATGTAGTGCATTTAATTTTTTGTTATCTTGATGTGCATGCATTGAAGTGAGATACCCTATTGTATGTCAAGCCTTCTATTCTTGTTTTATAATCATTACATGTGCTTGTAATCACCTAATGATGAGGACACAACCTAAGACAAAATGAACACAATAGGAAAAGGGAAATATTATTATTAGAAGTTATTTTCTATTACATTTAGTACAATGGAAATAGACCAAAGATGTGGCCTATGGGCTTACAATGTTGTTTGATCCTATAGAAAAACCCTCCTCCAGTACCTTCTCCTGAACTCCACAAAAAAACTACCTTTACAATGCTAGAAATGTCCTTAAGTAACCCAAATTAGGTTTAGGGTTAATAATACATTTTAGAATATGCCATTTGGCATCCACCGCTAAAACAAAAGGTTCTAGAAAACACGCCAGAAGTCAATGTAAAATTAGGAGAATCCAGAAATGGTAGTCCAATTTTCAAGAGGCATAACTTTTGATCTGAGGCTCCGATTGAGGAACCACTTACATTTTTAGAAAGCTCTCCAAGCGTTCTATAATCCTATGGATGAGCTTTCCTAATTCCCCACTTTCAAGCTCGTACAAGGCCATTTAGTGCCTCAAATATGACTTTGAAGTGCTCTTAGGGGGTCTCCAAGAAAATTAAAACTGCAATAACTTTCAAACTACAAAGCGTTTTGACCTAATTCTTTTTCTGGAGTGCTTTAAATTACAATTATAATCATTCATCCAATTTGCACCCTCTAACTCATCATAATTATGGCTCAACTACAAAATAACCTATTTTCTACATTGGCATGTATCCTAAGGTGCTCAAAAACTCTAACCCAAAAAATCAATAGTTGAACTATGAGAGTGGGAATCTTTATTTGACCCAAATGGGTATCCAGAAATGAAAACATATTAAACAAAAACTAACACTAAGCATATTTTTGGGTAATACAGGATTGCCCTTACACCACTAGATGCTCCTACATTAGACACCTAGGGTAGATTGAAAAGTGCCCCTATCACTTTATTGGTGGTAGAAGAAAACCCAAATGGGAAAACTCTGTTGTGGATATCCAAGTTGAGTCTTCAATTGGTCATCCCTTCCACTTCGCCAAGTATTCTTTGTACTGCCTATTTTTGGTACTCTGGCCAACATGACTATCCAGAATTTCTTCAATCTCTTCCTTTGCAAAAGTAGGAATTGGACATGGCTCCAACATCAACTCCTCATCTACACCATCATCGTGATATTCTGTTAAGTCTACAATATTGATAATAGGAGAAATGTGAATCCCATCTGGTAACTCCACCTCATATGCATTCCTTGAATCATGTTTCTTCAAAATTTTGTAGGGGCCAAATTTCTTCATCTTTAGCTTGTTGTAGGTACCCACTAGAAATTGTTCCTTTCTCAAATATACCATAACCTGATCTCCAACTCAGAACTCCTTATGTCTCCTCTTTTGATCTACCCTAGCCTTTATAGGTTCATCTTGGTAATATGTGCTCACACCTCCTCATGTAGGTTCTTGACATGTTCAACAAAGTCTTCTACCTCAACAGTTGCCCTCTCCCCTTGCTCCATCTTCCTCAGCTCTAGTGTAGTCCTTAGACTACTCCCGTACAGAATTTGGAATGGTGATCTACTAGTACTCCTGTTTACAAAATTATTGTAAGAAAATTCTACTTGTGGTAGAATCAAATCCCCAAATGGGTATCCAAAAATGAAAACACTTTAAATAGAAACTAACACTAACCATATTTTTGGGTGATACAAGATTGCCCTTACAACATTGGATTGATGTAGGAGCATCCAGAGGTATAAGGGCAATCCTGTCTCAACCAAACAAATGTACTTAGACTTAGTTTCTATTTCATGTGTTTTCATTTTTGGATACTCATTTGGGTCAAATAAAAGTTTCAACTCTTACAGTTCCACTATCAGTGTTCTAGGATAGAGTATTTGAACACCTTGGGATACGTGTAAATGTCAAAAAAATAGGAGTAAGTAATTGAGCCATCATTTTGGTGAACTAGAAGGTGTAAATTGGTCAGAAGATTGTAATTATAATTTAGAGCATTCCAAAAAAAGAATCAAGTTGAAAGGCCCCATGGTTTGAAAGTTATTACAATTTTTTGATTTTTGGAGACCTCCTAAGAATGCTTCAAAGTTAGGTTAGGGGCATTAAATGACTTCAAATAGGGTCAAAAAATTGCTATAGAGAACTTCGAGAGCTTTCTAGAAATGTAAACAGTTCATCAATCAGAGCTATGGTTCAAAATTTATGCCTCTCGAAAGTTCGGTTACTGTTTCTGGATTCTTCTAATTTTGCACCGACTTCTAATGCAACTTCTAGAGGCTTCTATTTGGTCGGTGGATGCCTACTAGCACTTTTTAGAATGCATTCCTAATCCTTAACCCTTCAGGGTCTATTTAAGAACATTTCTAGCATTATAAAAGGTAGTTCGAAGTGGAGTTTGAGAGAAGGTACTGGGAGAAGAATTTATCCCCAAATTTATGATATTGTAAGCCCTTAGGGCATGTTTTGAAGTCTATTTTCTCTGTACTGAATGTATTAGCATATTTACATAGTGAGTAAAATTTTCTCTTTCTTGTTGTGTCCATTCTGTGATTGGGTTGTGTCCCCATCAAGTGGTATCAGAGCATACCTTTGTTAGTGGTAGCAAAGCTTACCTACATCAAGTGGTATCAGAGCCAGTTTTCCTGAGTGTGTAGACGAAGAGCCCACTGTGAGGTAGTTTGCACCAGGACCGTGTGGTTGAGGGTTTGAGTTAAGAAGATGCCTCCACAAAGAGAGCGTGGTGGAAGGGCTGGAGCTATTAATCTTGAGGAGGTTAGAGCCCTCCAAAGGCAGGTACAAGCATTGCAGGAGGAGCTCCGTAGAGGAACAAATGTTGTCGCAAGCAACAAAAGTGAGGATGACAATGAAGAAGAAGAAATTGGACCAGAAGGGGAATTTGACAGGGAAGTTCTGAATTAGGCAGAGGAAAGGCTTTTTAGGGCTGTTACTAAGTTTGGGAAAAGACCTACAATTGATGTGGGTGTATTTTCAGGAAATTTGAAACCAGATGAGTTGATCGATTGGATCAATGAACTGGAAGAATACTTTGAGGATGAGGATATCAGGGACCCAGACAGGGTTAAGTTTGCAAAGGCCAAATTGAAAAGACATGCCAAAATCTGGTGGCAAGTGGTTCAATTGGAACGAAATAGAAGAGGAAAGGATAGGATCACAAGGTGGGATCATATGGTGGACAAATTGAAGAAGATATTCATTCCTGTTGATTATGAGCTTGATTTGTTTAAGAAGATGCATGGGTTAAAGCAAGCGAAAAAATTAGTCCAAGAATATATAGAGGAGTTTTACCGACTTCTAATTAGAGCAGGGCATGCAAAAGCAAATAAGGAGAAGGTTGCTCATTATATCAGTGGGTTGCGACCTAGCATCCAGGAGGAATTAAGTCTGGTAAGAATGATTAGCATTGAAGAGGCATACTAGTTTGCCCTACGAGTTGAAGAGAAGCTAAATAAGAGCTTTGAAGGGAGACAAAGAGGGCATGGTCAAGGAGGAAGGGGTAGTGGTAGGTCATCTGGAGGCCAAAATGAAACCCAAAAGAAAAATGAAGATGTGAATACTAGCAGGAACCAGAGGAATGAGGGTTTCAACCGCTCCCGTGATCAAGACTTTGGAAATTAGAGAGGAAGAGGTAGAGGACATGGACAAGGAAGAGGAGGCTTTTGTGGTACCTATTTCCATTGCAATGAAGAAGGTCATCGTGCCTTTGAATGCCCTCAATGACAAGGAAGGACAGATAGGAGAGCTGAGGTTCAAGCTAGGGTTGCTCATGTGGATGAGGATGTATAATCATCACATTTAGAGGATGCAAAAAGAGGAGAGACTTTAGTAAATGAAAGGGTCCTACTAAGTGGTGAGATTGAACTAGGACAAAGGAGGAGTTTGTTCCGTACCAGATGCAAGTGTGAGGATAAATGTTGTGATGTGATCATTGATGGTGGTAGCACTAATAACTTGGTATTAGAGGAGATGGTCTCTAAGCTGAAGCTCAAGAGGGAGAAACACCCCCAGCCCTATCGGATTGCTTGGGTGAAAAATGATCATAAGGTCCTGGTAAGTGAACAATGTCTAGTGAAATTCAAAACTGAGAATTACCATGATGAAGTTCTTTGTGATGTTATTCCAATGGGTGTTTGCCATCTATTGTTGGGAAGACCATGGTAGTTTGATAGGCATGTAGTACATGATTGTCATGCAAACACATACTCTGTAACAAAGGATGGAGTTCACTGCAAACTGAAGCCCATGAAAAAGGAAGGTGAAAAGGTATGTAGCAGTGCTAGGATTTGTCTTGTTGATGGAAGGAAGTTTTTAGATGGCATGAAACATCAACGTATGTGCTATGCTTTGATTCCTAGGAAAGATAAAGAAGGTAGTAGTGAAATACCACATGAAGTTTCAGATTTACTAGGTGAATTTGGAGATATCATCTCTAATAATGTTCCAGAAGGATTGCCATCGGTAAGGCAAATTAGTCACCAGATAGATTTGATCTCAGGAGCTAGTTTGCCTAACAAGGCTGCTCACAGGATGACTCCTACTGAAACTGAGGAGCTAAATAGATAGGTTCAGGAGCTATTAAGGAAGGGCTTGATTTGGGAGAGCCTGAGTCCATGTGCAGTACTTGCAATACTGGCACCAAAGAAGGATGGAGAGTGGAGGATGTGTACAGACTCTCGAGCTATAAATAGGATAACCATCAAGTATCGGTTTCTTTTGCCAAGAATGGATGATCTTATGGACTGCTTGAGTGGAGCTTAGTACTTCACAAAGATAGATCTCAAGAGTGGCTATCATCAGATATAGATACAAGAAGGAGATGAGTGGAAAACAACCTTCAAGACCAAGGAGGGTCTTTATGAGTGGTTAGTCATGCCCTTTGGATTGACGAATGCCCCAAGCACCTTCATGCAGCTTATGAATGAGGTACTTAAGAAGTTCTTGAGAAAATTTGTTATTGTCTATTTGGATGATATTTTAATTTTCAGCAAGACTTTGGAAGAACATTTATTGCATATTCATAGTGTCCTTGAAAGTTTAACGGAAGAGAAACTATTAATTAATCTAAAGAAGTGTATCTTTGCAAAAAGGGAGTTAGTCTACTTAGGGTTTGTTATATCACCTGAAGGTCTCAAAATGGATCTAGAGAAGGTAAAAGCCATCTTAGAATGGCCTAGTCCAAGGTCTGCTACTGAGGTAAGATCATTTCATGGTCTGGTTAGTTTTTACAAGAAGTTCATTAAGAATTTTAGTGGCATATGTGCACCCCTGACTGACACAATAAGAGGGGATAGAAACGAGTTCAAATGGACTGCAGCAGTTGCGAGAAGTTTTGAATTGCTGAAGAAGAAGGTGACAGAACAACCTGTGTTGGCACTTCCAAATTTTAGAAAGGTGTTCCAGGTGGATTGTAATGCTAGTGGCAATGCTATTGGGGCTATATTAAGCCAAGAAGGTAAGCCTAGTGCATATTTTAGTGAAAAATTGAATAATGCGAAAAAGAAGTATTTTGTTTATAATCAAGATTTATATGCAATAGTTCAGGCCTTAAAGAAATGGATGCATTATTTATTGCCAAAGGAATTTGTTTGATATACTGATCACCAACCATTACAATACCTAAATAGCCAAGGTAAATTGAATCAGAGGCATATGAAGTGGGTAGAGTTCTTGTAGAGCTATACATTTGTGTTGAAGCATAGAAGTGGAAAATTTGACAAGGTTGCAGATGCACTAAGTAGGAGACAGTTGTTGCTTACGGTAATGTAGGTTGAAGTAGTTGGGTTTGATGAACTCAAAAATCTGTACCCTGAGGATCCTGATTTTGCTGAAGCGTGGAAAGCTTGTAAGGAGCCTGTTGCTGTAGACAGAACTAAGCAGTTAGACTATCTGATTCAGGATGGTATGTTATTCAAGGGCAGTCAATTATGCATTCAAAGGAGTTCCATGAGGGAAAATTTGATTAAGGAGAAACACAGTGGAGGGATGGAAAGACATTTTGGTCTAGATAAGACCATTGCCATTCTTAGAGAACATTATTTTTGGCCTCAGATTTCACAGGATGTGAAGAAGTTTTTACAGAGTTGTTAGATTTGTCAAGTTGCCAAGGGATTTAGTCACAATACTGGAATATATCAGCCATTGCCTATTCCATCAAAGCCATGGGAGGACATAAGTATGGATTTTGTTCTTGGATTGCCAAGGACACAAAGGGGTAATGACTCAGTATTTGTGGTGGTTGATAGGTTCTCCAAAATGGCATATTTCATTCCATGCCACAAAACTCATGATGCTATCCATATTGCATACTTGTTTTTTAGGGAGGTGGTAAGACTACATGGTCTCCCAAGGAGTATAGCTTCTGACAGAGACACTAAATTTGTGGGGTATTTCTGGAGAACATTGTGGAAAAAGTTGAGAACAAACTTGAAATTCAGTTCCACACATCACCTGCAAACTGACGACCAAACATAAGTGGTAAATAGAAGTCTTGGCAATTTGCTGAGATGTTTAGTTGGGGATAAGCCCAAGGGATGGGATTTGATTCTACCACAAGCGGAGTTTGCTTACAATAACTCTGTAAATAGGAGTATAGGTAAATCGCCATTCCAAATTGTATATGGAAGTAGCCTAAGGACTGCACCAAAATTGAGGAAGATAGAGCAAGGAGAGAGGACAAGTGCTAAAGCTGAAGAATTTGTTGAACATATCAAGCGTCTGCATGAGGAGGTTCAGGCACACATTACCAAGATGAATCAAGAGTATAAAGCTAGGGCTGATCAAAGGAGAAGACATAAGGAATTCCAAGTAGGGGATCTAGTCATGGTACACTTACGGAAAGAAAGATTTCCATCCAGTACTTACAACAAGCTAAAAATGAAGAAATTTGGTCCCTACAAAATTTTGAAGAAACATGACTTAGGAAATGCATATGAGGTGGAGTTGCCAGATGGAATTCACATTTCTCCTATTTTCAACATTGTAGACTTAACAAAGTATCATGATGATGGTGTAGATGAGGAGCTGATGTTAGAGCCATGCCCAATTCCTACTTCTAGGAAGGAGGAGATAGAGGAGATTCTGGATAGTTGTGTGGGTAGGAATACTAGAAATAGGCAGTATGAAGAGTATTTGGTCAAGTGGAAAGGATGGCCGATAGAGGACTCAACTTGGATTTCAGCAGCTGAGGTTTCCCATTTGAGATTTCCTCTACCATTCATAAAGTGACAGGGTCACTTTTCAATCTACCTTGGGTGTCTGTTGCAGGAGCATCCAGAGGTATAAGGGCAATCCTGTGTCAACCAAAAAAAGTACTTAGACTTAGTTTCTGTTTCATGTGTTATGATTTTTGGATAGCCATTTGGGTCAAATAAAGGTTCCAACTCTCATAGTTCCACTATTAGTGTTCTAGGATAGAGTATTTGAACACCTTGGGATACGTGTAAATGCCAAAAAATAGGAGTATGTAATTGAGCCATCATTTTGGTGAACTAGAAGGTGTAAATTGGTCAAAATATTGTAATTATAATTTAGAGCATTCCAAAAAAAGAATCAGGTCAAAAGGCCCCACGGTTTGAAAGTTATTGCAATTTTTTAGATTCTGGAGACCTCCTAAGAATGCTTCAAAGTTAGGTTAGGGGCATTAAATGACTTCGAATAGGGCCCAAAAATTGCTATAGAGCACTTCAAGAGCTTTTCGAAAATGTAAACAGTTCATCAATCAGAGCTACGGTTCAAAAGTTATGCCTCTCGAAAGTTCGGTTACCATTTCTGGATTCTTCTAATTTTGCACTGACTTCTAATGCAACTTCTAGAGGCTTCTATTTGGTTGGTGGATGCCTACTAGCACTTTCTAGAATGTATTCCTAATCCTTAACCCTCTGGGGTCTATTTAAGAACATTTCTAGCATTGTAAAAGGCAGTTCAGAGTGGAGTTTGAGAGAAGGTATTGGGAGAAGAATTTATCCCCAAATTTATGATATTGTAAGCCCTTAGGGCATGTTTTGAAGTCTATTTTCTCTGTACTGAATGTATTAGCATATTTACACAGTGAGTAAAATTTTCCCTTTCTTGTTGTGTCCATTCTGTGCTTGGGTTGTGTCCCCATCATGGATGCTCCTGCATAACTAAGCCATCCTATGAAGACCGAGAATTGTATATATGAGTTGTTCATATTTTAGTTGAAGTAAAGTTTTGTAATTAGTATCAAGAGATTATATTGTCACCAAGTACTCCTATACATGCCGAGTTGATCATAATACTATATAAGATGAGATATCAAGGGTTAGTTCATGTTGAGTCATATAGTTTGTGCCAAGTAGATATAAGTCAAGGGACAACATGGATATCAATTTTGATGGAGCATTAGAGTGTTCATGTGTTGATCAAGCTAATTTGGTATATTTTTTTGGAATGACACAAACAATGAGGTAAACCATTTTAACATGGATGCATGATTTAATCATTATAGAGTAATTTAAGGAGATTATTATGAGTTTTGTTGAACACCATTAATCCCTATGCACAGTGATCAACCAATCATAAAATGGAAAGTGTAACTAACAAAAGTGAAGGATCTGGATCATTGATTTTGATGTAGAAAATTTTATAGTTAGTTATAAAAGAAGGATCTTAATCATAATTTTATATGCATGCAAGATGAGAAAAGTTGGGAAGCTACAAGAAAATTTTGAATTTTAAAGTAGATAGAGCAACTGAGTAGAGAAGGGAAGAATACATAAACATCAGATCAAAAATTGGAAAGAGAATATCCGTTATTAGCATTTGAAGTGTAAAATGAAGGATTAGGTAATGATAGATTCTAGCAAGTATTTTAGGGTAAATCTCTTAACAAATGGTTCTAATAGACCTTTGTAAATATCCTAATACAATGCTTATTTAGTTATAAGTTTTAAATCATTTAATCAAGGTAGACTAAAATAGTCTTGTAAGCTCTTAACAGGAAAAACCCCTACTAGGGTAGGTCATCAGAAGTGATCAAAATTATATCTCTAATAGGTGAACTTTATTGCTACAGTACTGAAGATTTGTGGGTGTCATCTCCATCCCAGTTTTACCTTCACCTTGGAGGGATTCTAGATAAGAAAAATAGTTATGTTATATGTTGATCATTTGTTTACATGTTTCAAATGTGATTAGTTATTAGAACTAATGCATTATTGGACTAAATGTTTATGTGATTTATGATATTGTTTTTAGAAGGATTAAAGGTGAAGTTATCAGATCTAGTATTTGTTTCAAAGGGTAGAAGTTTTATAGATCATGATTCTCAATATCAAACTTTACCAATAGATTGGCAATAGGATGATCACTTCCCAAAGATGTACATTGAGAATCCATTCTTTAGGATTGTGCATAATCCATAAAGGGATAAAGAAATACTGTATAGATTTCAGGATAACACAAGAAGAATACCAAGAATGTAAGGCCCTGCCTGGAGATCCTTGGAAACAAGGATGAAAAATAAGCAAGAATATTTTTTTTAAACCAAGTGTAAGTGCACATGATAACAACCTACACAGATCATAAAGATTGCAATGAAAGACTAACAATCAACCAACACCAACGGATCTCCAAATGCCACTAATAACCAAACCATAAATAAGAAGACATACGAGATCAACCAAGCTGATAGACAAATGCTAACTTTTGAAAATTGGCTAAGTCTGAAATCCAGAATCCTTGAAATTTGGCTAAGTTTGGATTTTTGAAGCCTTGAAATTTCTTAGAATCTTTATCTTAGCCCATAGAGGTATGAAATCCATCTCAAATGAATTGTCCCATATATTAAAATATATCTTAAGTATAATACGTCAACTTATACTTAAATGATATATTTTAAACCCCAAGAGACTAAATATAGAAACACACACAATTAGCAACAAAATTTGATACCATAGGGTTGAAGAACACTGAAGAGGGTATCCAAATCGACTCTCAAAAATCTCGGACTAGACCAAAAAGTGCTTGCTGCCAACCTACATAAGTTTTTACAAAAACCAGGCAATACTTTAATACAACATAGAAAAGTATCCCGTGACATTTCTAAAAGAGGGTGACATTTTTAGGGACTGGGCAATACTTCTCCTAAAGGTGTGTGACACTTTAAGGGTGTCATATGACATTTCTTATAAGGAGGTGCGATACTTTCCAATATTGCGTGACATTTCTCCAAGAGGTGTGCGATAGAATCAGGGGACACACAATACAATTTCAATTGGCATGTGATACAATTTTGTGTCACACCATGCTAATAAAAGATCGCCCATAGAAACACATGAACACTTAAGGAAAACACAAAAAGGGAAAAAATAAAGTAAAATTGAGTTCAGAACCTCCACACCAAGGAGTACCGGATCTACATTTTGAGGCAAGAACACTCAAACAGAATAAATAAATATGGAAAGAACAACATCTAACCATCTAACAGATAAGAGAAAAGGTACAGAAGGAACATTGCAGTGAACTAAAGCAACATCGTAATAACTGAAATGACATCGCAATGTACAAAACAACCAAACTAAGTATGCGGTTCCTCCCAACCATCAATGGCATCATAAGATCATCATGGGCCCTAGCCATCCCCTGTGCGTAACATCCCAAACCAGTGATCAAATTGTCGGTACTATTGTGATAGGGACGTCACTACTAAACATGCTAATAACCAAAATATAAGGAAATCTAACATGCTAGTAGTACAACAAGAGATAAACCTGCAAGTAGATAACATCACCTATCACATGCTAATCATCATAATAAGGAATGCATCAAAACTAAGATAATCTAAACATGATAAAAAACATTCCAATGAAAGCATAAATCACAAGAAGCATACTCTAAATTGAAGTGCCAAGTGAACACATCCAACAATGGTCGCACTAGGATACAAGATCATCTCTGTACATCGGTCCCTAGCAGTGGTGTGAATAGCTACACCTCCTAACCATGTGGCACTTGTAGGTCCACACTCGCCGTGCTGATGGAGATAATGTTCCAACCACAAACACACACAAAACAACACCCATGGCTAACACACAAGCCAAGTAGTATGATGAACAAATCCAAGATATAAACAATGCATAAACTATATGTCTTGGTTAGAAATCTCAATGGGCTACTATGTAGGGACTAACATCATGGAGAGTTTCCTGGCATCCAAAAGCCCAAGCTCAAATCACATGTGGAAACACTCTCAAGGTACTCCCTTGGAGGCCATCACACGAATGCGAACACTCACTCAAGGTACTCCCTTGAAGGCCAACACATAAATTTTTTTCATTATCTTAAGTTTTATTATCATCCAATGTTTTATTTAATTATCACTTACTTAAAACTTCCTCATGCCAACCCCATGGGACAAGGTCACCAGACTGCGAGATAGGAGCCCCCTCCATCTGCTACCCTACCCTACCCATGCTCATCCAGCGACGACTGCCCGTAGGCATGCAAACTCCCAACTCAACCCCAATGATCATAACTTCCAAAAATACCACAAAAGATTGGGCCCTGTAGGTCACCTAACAAGTGTACTCGTGTGTGGCGCACCACCATCATGAAGATCAACACAAAGAGTGGATGCGAACACAAACAAAAAGTCAATCAACTGAAAACATAATTGGGATGACAGATGCTACACACATCCCAATGTAAAAAAAAGTGCAAAAGTGGTTTGATAGATATCCAAACGGATCATCCAAGTCCACGATCCACATTGTGCCAAAAAAACTTGAGAAAATAGGGTGACATGCAAAATGAGGTAAAAACCCCAATTTTGGAAAATTTTTGAAATTAAAACCCATTTGGCCTTTGGGTGCAAAAATTTTGAAAATCCAAAAATAATTGAATGCTTTATGCATAAACCAGCATAATGGCTCAAAAACCCAAACCCCCATTTTAAAAATAGGGAAAACATTCATACCCGACCAACTAGGGAAAAACCAACAAACAAAAACGGAGGGGAACACTAGTTCTCAACCTCCTAACATATTGCTACAAGAAACAGAAGCTAAAACTGAGTGAAAAAAAAAAATGAGAAAGCCCTACCTGTTAGAAAAAGGGGTCGAAACAGTAACTTGCCCAATAAAATAAATCACCCACCGAATCTGTTGAAAATGGTGACAAAGTATAAACTCCCCAAGCTGAATCCAACAAGACCAACCTTGTGCAGATCCCATGCTCATAGCTCCCAAAATGAACAAAAAACAAATCATTCAGAAGAGGATTTAAAAATTTGCTCTCAAAATTCTATTTTTAAAAAGTGAGAAGTGAATAATGAATTCACTTATCCAAAACTTATTCACTTTTTGAGTGAATAGTCAATTCTAGAAATTAGCCAGCTAGAGTAGCTAAACTTTGAATTGACCCAAATGAAAATAGGTTATTATTTGTAATGAAAATTTAGCTAAGGCAAAGCTGCCATAATTAAATATGAAAAGATATAAAACCCAAAAATCATAGAAAATCACTTAACACTTTCACAACAAATGCGAACTTCTAAATGCACAGACATGCTCACTGGTCTAATCACATAATGTAGATGAGATCAGATTTACTAATCACTGAAAGATTTAGATTTAAACTACTAAATAAGGGTATGTCATCCATATAGGAGTGACATTGGTAAAATATGAATAGCTGAAACACTAACTCCATGTGCCACTGCTAGGGATATAATTCTTGCACACTAAAACACACAATCAAGTGCAATTGCATATAATATCATAGCTGAAGCAACATGTATTAAAATACCTATTTAATCCATTTACATCACTCACGTTCGTAGAAAGTGTAAAGATACAAGAATGAAGTAAATAGCCATAAAATAGAATCCATCTCATAACATACTCAACAAATATGTCCAATAAACCATAAAACCAGATATCATCATAGATCTACTGTCATCTCAAAATAGCATCAACATGAAAAATGATAAACTGAACAACATAGCATCATAATACCTATGAAACTAAGTCAAAGTATATCATCTGACCTTTGGGTCATTATAAGGTACAAAATAAGAGTATCAAGTATCTCTCGAATCAAAATAGACAAGGTATAGACTGCAAACATGAGAGGCACTACAAAGAATCAGGGGCTAAAGTACCCTAATCCATACTCATAATACATATTTATTACTCCATTATTTTTGGTTGAAACTATGTACAAGGATGGTGTATGCATGCCCCCTTCCTTATGATGAGTATATAATAGACATGAAAAGGAAGATAAAGATGATACCTACTTTACACAACAAGGAGATATGCTTAAAGAAACAACAAGGAATCACAATCATGAAATAGCTAAGAACATAACTCATGAAACTGGTAAGCTAAGTGCGGGTTAACATTGAATAGCTTTCAACATAAAAGGGAAAAGTGATTTAATATGTTGATATCAGCAAGACCCAAGTATGAACAACAGAACTTAATGATCCTATCTCTGACCAGTGCCTTATCTATTGGGCAATTAAATGAATCATAACCATACATCTCCTGGGAACCTCAGACGTACCTCTACATCAAGATCCCTGATCTATCTTTCACCTTGTGAATAGACATCTACTACAGAATGAATCTCATACTCAGAAAATCCTATCACGAAATCTGCAAACCCTGTGACAAATATCAAGCAATTACATGGTTCTTTGTTCCATAAGCAAGACATTTTAACCTCATACATTTCAAAATGAAATGCAACCTAATTCATGCTCTTTGATCACAAATTAGAAGAAATAACAGAGCCATAATCAGGAGACAAGACTCAGACTGAACTTCAAACCTTTGCTACACTTTATTTGTTTTCTTTGAAATCAAATACATGAAATGTATAGAAAATAACTCATAGATCACCTAACAGAATAGAACTATCTGCATAAAAATTAGAAATGCTATTCAATACAAGAAGAAAATGCTGAAGAATGGTCTCTCAGTGCAAAAACTAGAACCCATCAAACAATGAAAGATAGAAAGATATAGCAAAGGAAAGAATCTCAGATCTGATCTTCACGTGACAAGTGTCCATTTGAAAAGCAATCCTCTGTAACTGAAAAAATTCTTTCTTCTATCTCTCATTCTAATCTGATCTTGTTTCATCATTTGCACAATATCTCTGTTGAAATGATGCAACATTGCTGAGTCACCACAATATCTGATTTACCCATTGAAAAGTTTGGCAAAATCGGGTTAAATTGAGTGAATGTGAGAAATGTGAACTCCAATTGCATTCTTACCAAGTTTTACTAATCCCCTAACTGGATTTTCAAATTTTTACCCATTCCATTGAGGAAGCCCCAAAATTCATGTTTCTGGCTATAGCTCAAACTAGGAAGCACCTGTGCAAAAACTGACTTCAAAAATGGAAAATTTAGATTCTCACGATTCCAACGGTATATGATAAGGCATATCTAGCCTTTATGAAACGCCTGAAATCTTCGTTTGAAAAACAGTCCCCTTCGCTAGAAACTCATGTTTGCACATTTTGATTTTAAATTTCAAAATTTAAAATAAGCTAATGTTTTAACTTTAGCTTATTAGCCCCTTCAGATTTAAAAGAATGTGCACGTCACTTCCTTTTGGGAAAAATAATAAAAATATTATTTTAAAAACATCTCATATTTCTCCATCTCATTTCATCTGGGTCAACCTGAAATTTGACTGAGTGACACGTGTCACTTACTGATTCGCTATTGACTCTTGCCGGATTCCTGAGTTTTTCGGCGACCTCGCTATGTCGCTAGCCGGATTTTTTAAGACTTTTCGACTAGCGAGGTAGCGACTGCCGAATTCTTGGTTTTCTAGTTGCCTTCTAGCTCGCTGACATCATCCTGCTTGGACTGCATTTTCGTTTAAAAATTTGTTTTATTCGAACCTGCTGACATCATCAACAACCCCTACCATACAGCCGCGGCCTTTGTCTTTTGAAAAAGCTTGTCTTTAAGACACAATGTTATACGTGTAGATTTGTATTTGAATACATGTAAAATGGTCACGGGAGCGATGTGGGACAATGTTTATGCGTCTCCTCTAATCATGGCGACCATTCCTCTGCTGTGTGCTATGTACTGAATGCTCTTTCACATGAAACTCTGCCTAGGAGTCTGCAGTTGCTCTCCTCCATTTGCCCTACAAGTTATGTTAAAAACTTTGATACCCCAGCTGGTTCATTCTATGTTGATTGCGGCTTCAGAAGATGGAAGTCTTCATTTCAATGCGTGAGGCTCCCTTGAAAACTTCCCTCCGTTCAGCTGCAACATCCTTTTGTGTGCGTTGAGTGTGAGTTCATTTTCTTACATGGGAGCTATTCGTATCTTGCGTGGAATGCATGGCTTTGCTTATGATTAGTTGAATGTGAGTTCCATAACATCTTTTTATGCATACGCAAGTTCTTTTACTTGTCTATGACAATACACAAGCTCCCTCTTAGCTGGCTGCAGATATCTTTCCTCTTAGACATGCCGTGTGCTCCTTAGCATAGTGTGAGGAGTTTCTTTTCTCTGCATGGAGCTACTTCACACCTTGGAAGCTGCGGCTTGCCTTCTGTAGATTCATTTACGCCTCCTTGGAATGTATTGTCTCTTTCTTTTAGAAATAGCGTGAGCCCTCTTTCTTCAAAACAAGAGGCAAAACCTTACTGCATGTTCTTGGCGTGATCCTTTGTTTCAAAACGCAGGGTGATTCTCTGTCTAGTGCGTTGACTGTGGCTCCAAGTTTTGGCATGAAGTCTCTTTTTTCTTGCTGGTGGCTTTGGGTCCCTTTTTTTAAAAACGTTGATTATTCTTTTTTCATGCCTTATACTGTTATAAACAATGTCTTCCCTACAAGCTGCGGCCAAGGGTTTTTTGTTGGCTCCTTGCAAGGATCGTTCCATACCTTCAAATTGTCAACTTTGAGCTTTTAGACCTCCCTACCTCCTTAGACGTCCTCTGCCTCTTATCTAATGCCATAGCTTCTCATGGTGTCCTCTCCTGCTGTTATCGTTTCATTACAAAATGGAGGCATTTTCTTCATGGTTGAGAAACTTAACATTATAACAGCATATAACAGGCTTCTCAATATGAGCACCATGTCCTTCTTTGGGAACAAGTTGCAGCTTCTCGCATATTGAAACAAACTCCCTCAAATATGATGGGGAAGTCTTGATAATATGGAGTCAGACAGAATTCTGAACTTTCTCTATTAATACCTGTCTGGAATTGACTCCCTCAAATTTTTTTTAGCAAGCTCGATAAGAGCACATTGATCAAAGAGAAACATGATGGACTGATCTTTGTAATAGTTTGCCTTTGTTTAAAACAAATGCCAGAGTCTACACCTTCATAATTTCATGATATTCAGAGCATGGATGTTTAATACTACTTCTTTTATTATATGCACCTTTCTCTTCTTGTAATTGTGCATAACTTTTTCCTTTTAAGAAAATCCTCCATTTGCCTCAAAAAACCGTCAATCTTGGCAGAATTAGTCGGGCCCCAAAGTGGGTCCGGCTAAAAAAAATTTCATTTTCAAACAACTGATTCTTCAAATTGATCCACTGCACTCAGGTTATTGAATGAAGTCAATTTGTACCACAGAAACAAATTTATAATTCACTTTTACACCTGACTGCAAACTATCAACTTCGTGCCAGGAGGTGTTTGGACTGGGCTTAAAAACTGACCCAAACAACTGACTATACTCTGAAAATTGGCACATTAAATATTTGTTCCGCACACCCTCAGCCTGTCGAATCTCGTCTCATGAAGAATTTGGGGTCAAAAGATATTCGTTGTCAAAGTTACCTTCTCAGATTTACCTGCAAGAAAACACGTCAGAAAAACAACAAACAAGGTTCGGATTTGGCTTGGAAAACTGGGCAAACGAGCACATGGGGAGATGAAAACTGGGGCGCTAAAACTCTGTCATGAGGTGAGTATGAATATGCAATTTTGGCTCATGACGAATAACAGGGCGCAAATGGCGATCAGTCAAAGTGGGCTACTCAGAATTTTGCAAACTGGACATGCTGACAGAAAGCATTTTTGCGAATGGAATTGACTTGGAAAAGTGTGCAAATGGATTCATCATGACTTGCAAACGGACACACCTGGAGTATTTTTGGAGGACAACACAGTGGTAGAATCCATTTGATCTCACCAATCATGGATTAGGAGTTACAATGCCACGAACAAGGGTACTGATAAATCTGCAAATGCTGACACTAGTAAAAAGTCATAAATTGCATTTGGAATCGCACTTGAAAACTGATCAAACAGATTCGTCAAGACTTAAAAATTTAAACATAGGAATTCTCTGACATCTACCACGCAACACAACAAGAAATTTAGCATTTTAGTCAACTGGGTCAAAGTTATAGCATGTCAAACAAGGCTTCCCAGAAATGTGTGCAAAGTGCAAAAGCCTGAAAACAGTAACTGACCAACTTTGAGGGATTCAAAACCTATTCAAACAAACTTGAAACGACTCGAAATCTAAAACATAGGTTCTCAGGTATGGACACTAGACACTCCCAAAGTGGTGGATCACAAAACATTTCTGGGTGCGAGATATTCCTTTACAAACAAAGCCTCCTGTCGCTGTTTGACACTTGAGTGAAAATGCAAAATTGATACTAGCTCAAAATAGAACTTTACCAAATGACTCAGAAAGTCAATCTAACTTTACGAAATGCTTAGGCATGCTGAATGGAAGGTGCTAGAAGCGTTAAACACCTTAGGGGTCTCAACTGGACAATCGGGTACAACCAAGCACATGCATTTTAAAAGTGTTTAAGGGCTTGATTTTTCAATGGTGCTCAAAATCAGGAAAGCAATTATGAGCGCCAACAGTGGCTCTGTTTGGGGATGCATGTCCCTTATGGGCATGGCAAGGATTTAGATCTCTGGAGGAAGCAGACCATTCCTAAAAACTTCAAAACTCTTCTCGAACAGCTTATTGAAAGCAAGGAAACAACTACAACTACCAAGACTATGTACACACGATGGCCCCGGGCCACCGAACTTCAGCAAAATTGTTTACCTCTGTCATAAACATGATTCTCATCTGAACTTTCATGAGGTAAAATGAATTTTCTTCTCTTATTAGTTTCACCAATCATATTATCATCGTATAACAAATCACTTGGCAAAACAAAATCAGCACTCTTACTTCCATAATGCATATAAAAACTTGCTTCATTCTCTTGCTCACTATGAAAGTTCTGATCAACATGCTTGAACATATCAAACTGTAATTGAAAACCTTCTCTAACAAATGATTCGTGCATGCTATCAATTTCGAATATGAATGCATCATATTCAACTTGGGGAAAAGGATCACCCATACCTTGAAAATATGTTTCCTTATGCATAACCGGATGATATTCAAATGAACATTCTGACTTGTACTCACATATATCATCAATGTCAGAATTTGAAGCTAATCCACAACCTTCAAATGGTTCTTCACAATCAGCGAACAGATTAGTCTTTACAACAGAGAGTTCATCATAAAAATCATAACAAGGTATAGGTAGATTTTCAATAACCGTCTCATCAAACACCTTGTCATTTACCTCCTCAGATGCAACATAATCATTAGTTTCACTATCAAACTCGAAAGAAGAACATTCTGATCTCTCACAGCAGTAAGACAAAGTATCATCATTAAACTTATTCTCTGCTAAATCTGAAACTTCCATGTGCTCTTCAAAAAGAGGATTGATAACTCCATGCAAAGCGCCTTTGTAGACATTAGGACAAGTAATGTGCTGATCAACATCAAACTCCTCACCATATAACGGATTAGTGAAAACTTTAAAACCATTTCCAACATCACTGTCATGGACGCTTTCAGCATATGAAGAAGAAAAATCAGAATTATATGAAGACTCAACATCAACTCCGTCAACGAAGCATGTAGAATATAGATCAAAGTTACTTTCATTGTCTCCATATAGGTGATTCAAATGTCTTGCAAGCAGATCATCATTTATCTTACCAATAGGTGTTGATGCATTAATCTCAGGACCAATCACGTATTGATCATCACTGCACTCATCCTCAAGACACTCTTCTACACAATTAGGTAATACGTCTTTATGGATAACCTCTTTGTCTTCATATTGTGTAGACATATTTTCTTCATAACTTTCAATCTCAAACTGATTTACACAATTCTGAAATGGAAACTCACTTTCAGATTTAGAAATAGTATTCGTACCTTTACTAGCAAGAGAACACTCACTTCCATCATTGCTCTTTTCTTCCCAATCAACATCTGATTCACATGAAGACAGACACACACTAGCACTATCCTCTTCTTGACTTGAGTAATAACTCTCATCATCAGCTTCATATGACACCTCTTGATAATATATTGGATCAACAACTTCATTATCACTTGAAAGACGACTCTCAGCTTTATCATACTCACATTGATATGATTGTCTTTCAACTTCAGATTTAATAACGTTCTCAACATGATGCAATCTCTCAATGAGATAATTCATTTCTTGCCGATCCTATTGGTCAAGAGAATGCATCTCTACCGCTGAAATATTATCAACATATGAGCTTAGTTCTCATGACTGTGATTGAGATACATATGATTTGCATTCTTTAGATTGTGTCATCTCTCCATGGCATGTCAGGTAAGCAATTTCACCTCTATCGCTTGATATATCACTTCTGGTTTCTTCCTCCTCATACTGAAATGAATATTCTTCAACTTTAAAGTTTACGACATTCTCAACCAAAGGCATATTATCAATAGGAGGATAAACAACTGAATTCATTTCTTGTATGTAAAATTCATCAAGTGAACTATCTTTATGTTCTAATGTTGTAATACCACAAACATGTGCATTTAATTCAGCAATAATGGAATCATTTCTTCTTTGCAACAGAGAGATTTCATGTTCACATGTTTTTATTTCTAAGGCTTCAACAAAACTATTTATAACAGCAGGAGCGCTTATTTGTTGGTCTGAAATCGAACACTCCTTATGCCATTGACTTGTGCTTTGCACTTCATATTGCCAGCCAATATTTCTAGAGAAGTGACTTTGGGTTAAGCCATATTTTATGTTATTCTCAATCTCTATAGCTGTCATGAATGCCTGATGCAAAGTCTTGGGTTCTTTATCTCTCAACAGATAGTTCATCTTCCTATCAAATGCACCGAGATAAACCACTAAACACATTTGATCATCCGGCTTGTAACTTTCAGGAAATTCACTCAAAATCTTTGCAAATTTGATATTAAATTCAGGAACTAACTCACCATTCCTGATTTCAATTTTCAAAAACTTATCAAAATATTCAAAGATGCTTACTCTTTCCCCGAACTGCATCATGAAGGCTGATAGTAATTCATCCCAGGATGAAATTGAACATGCTGGTAAAAATGAAAACCAGTCCCTAGCATCATCCTCTAAAGTCTGAACAAACAATTTCATCTGAATGTCTTCATGAGCAATTTCAAAATCACCAACCAAGTCACTAAACAACTGAACATGATGACTGGCTGAATTTTCATGGTTTCCGCCAAACTTAGGCAAATACTGTCTGAGGTTACAAGGCATAGTATTTGAGAAACCATGGATACCATTAAAATTCAATGGCATATACCTCCTGGTAGAGTTGGATATAGGAACTTCACTAAAAGGCTGCATACTAGATGAGATGAAACTCGACATTCTTCAACTCAAGACTCATTCACCATTAAATACTTTCAAAATTCATAACTTGCAGCAGATTCTTCACAACCCTCTACCAAATGAATGTTTCAAATACACTTCACAACTTTAAAACAACAATTGAAACCAAATCCAGTGAAATGTATAAAACACAAAACTAATCTCCTCTTCTTAGTGCTCGAACTTCACTTGATGGAGAATACATATGTAGAACTAACTTTCATGGGAAATAAAATTGCATGAAAGTACAAAATACCTCAAGTGTTGCTGTATGAAACCATTGATCTGCTGATTGGCCTGGTGCTAACATGAATTCCTCACACCACTGATCATAACCTTATAGAGTCGCCATCTCCTTGAAGAGAGAAATTAAATCACGACTGTGATTCATCTTTATCATTACAAATTCTTATGACAACAGATCACACAACACTTCCAGACTTATTTGTCAGAAACTTATAATAGGTTTCTCTTCTTGCTTGCAAATTCATCTAACTTTTAGATCTGCTTGATTCCACTGAAAACTCTTGAAAATAATTTATACATCACTGATCTACAATGATTTAGAGATCCTTTAAATAGAGTCGCCACTCACTATTGTGAGAAAGATTTGAAACAATGATTTATAACATGGCAGATCTGAATTGCAATTCCAACTTGTAGAATTTGCACATCTTTAAAACACTTAGAAGGGAGAACCTTTATTCAACAATTCTGACTCTGATCTTACAACAGTATTTTGAAAGCAACAACCGGCTGACTTGACTGAATATGAACACTCTTAGCAACACAATCTGTACTCAACCTTGAAAAATACTGAAGAGGAAAGAAGGAGAAGTGAGACCCAAACACCCCTACCTACTCAAGATCATCTCATCTAGATTGAATAAATTACAAATAAAAAATAGGAGGGATAGACTGAGCCAACATTGGGGAGTGGGTCATATGTGTTTGATTTGTCTAATTTTTACTGGATGCTTGTTAGGACATACCTCTAGTTTTTCATAAACACAGTACAAGTGTCAAGTGATACTTCAAAAATATGCTTCACATTTACAAGTGACATGTCAAATTTATATAATGAAATTTAATCTAATATGATCATCCAACTTAAATTTATGAAATAAAACAATTCACAATGAGGTGCCAATCTCTTTACTAGATTAATCCTCAACTTTACAGTTTCCACATAGCTTTAACCTCAGTTCTTTGATTAAGTTCCATGGTTATTTCCTTGCACACTAAATCAAAGCATTAGTAGTTCAAGGAGATTAAATATATAAAACCAATGGTACACAATTTAAATTTGAAATTGACATTCATAATTCATAATTAATAAACAAATAATCTTTTTATTTCTAAAGAAATATTCATAATCTAGAACTGAAATCTTTCACTTTCAAAACAACTTCCATAATTTAATACTCATGTAAGGTAATTGCCATATTTAAACATTTCATAGTAGGTTTGTCAACTTAAATCTCAGTTATAAATTAAAATCTACATGCCAATCCCATAATTCAAGTAACATCCTCACTATGAACATATAAATTTATAAACATGACATGTATGGAATAGGTCCTAATCATCCTTAACCTAAGTACTAAATCAATATAATTAAACTCCCAAACATAGTTCAACTTTAGAGTGTATGCAAAAATCAAACCATGTTATACTATCTTACTAACATCAACTCCCACTTTAACCCATAATTACCTTATTCCCATATACATCATTATCAAAGTAATAAAATCAAAGGTAGAACCCAAATCACATTTTAATATAATATGCATTTAATTTCCATTTCAGTATCATTCTTTCTAGAACTTATTTGTTGGAAATTGGTGAAACAAAACTTCAAAACTTTAACCATAAAACATTCACCACACATTCATCTCATCATTTAGCATGTAAGCTGAAATAGCTAACTACACATGTCCATCCATATCATGAAACAAATAACACATAACACAATAATTTTGTTACCCAAAAACCCTCCAATGAGAAGGTAAAACTAGGGTGGGGATGACCCCCACAAATCTTCACTACTATAGCTATAAAGTGTAGCCAATTATGGTTACAACAAGTTTTATCACAAACTATGATCTCTGTTGTGTTAAAGGATTATAAAGACTGCTAGGTCTCACCCTGTTAATGGATTTCAACACCCTGCTAAAAGTGTGCCTTGCTAGAGGACTTAAACTTACAATAAAACAAGCACTAAGTTAAGAGATTACGCAAGTCTACTATAACTAATTTGTTAGGATATTAACTCCATATCACCTATTAAAATGATTTAGCACCTTGATCCTTCAGTTAACACTCTATTGCTAGATGTCAGATCCTCTTTTCCTTGTTAAATCCTTGATCCTTCTGATCAGATATGTCTCCTCTGGCCTCTCTCTACTTTTCTCTATTCTCTCTAACTGATTCTATAATTTAGATCATTATCACAACCTCCATAGCCTCCATGAATTCTCACTCTGCACTTAGCATTCATCTCCTTTTGCACATTTACTCATCACAGAAAATGCTTATTGTTTTCCCCCTTAAGTAAACATAGGTGGGATAGAGTTAGGTAGGAATCAATGGCCGTGGTTGATCCATTTTTTGCTTAGAACATCCCTCGACTTGATTGGTTGCATTAATTGCGTAGAGATTTGTAATATACCTTCTTACATATCTTCTAGAATCGTAAAAAAATCATTATGTCGGTCCAAAAAATGGTTTACATAGAAGTTTGTGCCATTACGAAAAACTATGTACAAAACTATTCACTCAACATCTGAAGGCTCTAATCCTCAACCATCACTATATTCAAAATGTTGTATCTCAGCTCCTAAATAAATCGAAATATTTGTTTACTTGGCTTCTAAATCACTCAACATGTATATTCTACTCGGCTCATGAGTGACTCAACACATACTAGGTATATCACCCAACATGTATTGTCTGACAATTGATGTTCAACGTGCTTTGATCACTCAGCTTGCACCGATTTCTTGGCTCACTCTAATTGCTTGGTTTGCACTATAATGTTGATAGATAATGACTAAGTTTTTTGTCACTACCTTGTCAAAAACAATTTGAGATTAACAATATCCCTGTTAGTCTGATTTTTAGAAAATAAGTTTTTCCAAATCCTAGGTTAAAAATTAGAATTGAATTTATTATTTGCTTGATTAGGGTTTTTGATTCTTTGACCTTGTTTTTAAATAACCTTTAAAAAATCTATCAAACCCTAAGTCTTGCGTTCCTTTTAAATTTATTCAAGTGCGAAGCTTTTCAAATCTCAAATATTCCATGTCCCATTTAAATATTTTGTGCCCCCAAGTGCCTTTTTCCTTTTGTTTCTCACCGTCTGATCTTTACAAGATCTACGACAATTGTGTCATCATCATGTGAAGATGCAAGGGTTTTATGTATAGTGACATAGCGAACAAGGAAAATTAAGGAAGGACCCACCACTCTGATATTAAAAAATACATTAAAATTTCTACTGTTAGATTGAGATGAAATTAATGGTTGTCGCTTCTTTGCTATGGAAACATGATCACTCTTTAAGTATAGCAAGGTAGTGACTCAACGAAACATGTCCTCAAGAATTAGTGGGTCCAGTTTGAAGCACCAACAATGAAGGAAAAGTACATGTGGAGATTTTTTATTGGTTTCACTACCAACATATTATGTTTTGAAAAATCTATCAAACCCTAAGTCTTGCATTCCTTTTAAATTTATTTAGGTACGAAGCTTTTCAAATCTCAAATATTCCATGTCCCGTTTAAATATTTTGTGCCCCCAAGTGCCTTTTTCCTTTTGTTTCCCACCGTCTGATCTTTACAAGATCTACGACAATTGTGTCATCGTCATTTGAAGATGCAAGGGTTTTATGTATAGTGACATAGAGAACAAGGAAAATGAAGGAGGGACCCACCACTCTGATATTAAAAAATGCATTAAAATGTCTACCATCAAATTGAGATGAAATTAATGGTTGTCACTTCTTTGCTATGGCAACATGCTCACTCTTTAAGTATAGCAAGGTAGTGACTCAACAAAACATGTCCTCAAGAATTAGTGGGTCCAGTTTGAAGCACCAATAGTGAAGGAAATGTACATGTGGAGAATTTTTATTGGTTTGACTACCAACATATTATGTGGAAGATGAGTCATCCCTATTTTCACTACTAGATCGTAGGATTTTTTGAGATCGATGATGTAAATTTGAAAAAGGAAGGTAACACCACTCTGTTTCACTTGTAGTTCATTAATGAGGAATGAAATCTTCGCATGTGAGTAGAAAATAGAGTATATTGTAGAGAACAACACAAAAAGGTACTTGAACTTTATTCAAATAGTAGGGAAGATCACCACTAGCTACAGGAGTAAAAAGAAAAAGCCGCATGTTGAAAGGAGGCAGAGGCATATTTTATGGAGGAGAACTAACAACCCCACATCATAGACAAGGAGGAGAGCACATCTTGGAAAACAAGAAGCAAACCCCCATGCAGAAAGGATGTCCATTAGATAGGAGAGCACAATCAAAAGAAGAAAAAGGAAGCCGTAGAGTAAAGCATGAGAAAGATGGTTAAAAACCATTATCCCGAATTACTCATATGGGGGCCTCTTTAGTTGCTTAAATATCAAAACACACAATATGATTGTTTTCTTAAAGAAACACGCCTTTTGGAAAAGGAAGTAGCTTCATGGGGCTTGTGGTCGGCCAGCTACAGGTCATCAGACATAAATTTTAAATAAGTACGTAGATAGAGATGCTGACGTGGAAGATGGAGGTTCCAGATCATGACATGTGGATGATTTTGCAATAGGCCCTATGTCACCAAAACAAAAATGCACGGTGTTTAACATGGTGACATAGCAACTGCTCAGGTCGTGTAGTGATGTGGAGCTAGGTGGTGATGATGTGGCACTAAGGTGTCATGAGTGATCAAAGGTAAGGTTCATTGAAAAATGAAAGTTCATCGAGAAAGTTAAGGATGTTGTCAAGAAATTGAAGGATTCTAGTGGTTGCCATGTCGCCACTGAAAAATGGGATGGTCTTGCCGGTAGCAACATGGCAACCTCATGGGAAATCAAAAAGCTGGTCAAGAAAATTGAAAATCTAGCAAGGAGTTGAGAAGAAGATATAGACCAAAGAGCAAATCAAATGTTGTCACGTGGCATGACCCAAGAGGCCCATCATGAGATTGGGTGAGGAAAGATTAAGACCTCCAATGTTACGCCCAAGCGATGTTATGACCATGCTGTGTGATCGAGGATCAACTTTGAAAAGATGCACGATGTTACAATTTCATCGTAAGATCGAGATGGTCAAAGGATCAGAGATGCAAGCCTGGAGTGATGCGATGCTATGATTCCATCATATAATTGTAGGATCATGAGATCATGATGCAAAATGAGGAAGATCTACGATCTTACGACCAATCGTAAGATTGCAAAGAAAAAATTGAAGTACCTCGATGCTATGATTGGCGTAAGGTCGGGAAGGTAAAAAATGAGGTGTGCGATATCACGATAAGCCTAGTATGTTGTAAGATCAGGATGCTAAAATATGAAGGGGTGAGATATTGCAAAAAGGAATAGCCACCACATGTCATCATCTTGAAGCCTAGTCATATGATTACAGGATAAGCAAAATGGAGGTGTGCAATACTCAATGACGGCATGTGATCAGAAAGTCGAGAGCTAGAGATGGAAGCCTTGCAATGCTATGAAAATGAAGCCTGTTGTGAGATTAGGGGTAGTTTCCAAGGGGTTGCAAAAACCTAAGGATGTGGCCTTACAATCTTACGAAAATTGTAAGATCGTGAAGGTTATAATTTGAATGTAAGATGCTATGCTAGTTGGAATCATATGATTGGATGGAGAAAATAAGAAAGGTAAGATGCTATGGGATAAAAAATTGAAATATTTCAAATGTACATTATTATGCGGGACTCACTTGAGCATATCAACCAATGGAGAATGGACAGGTGGTAGAGGTTGATTGGAAAAAATAAATGTAAAAATCAGTTCAAAGTTGTCAATGCAGTATTTCAAATGGTTTAAAGATTTAAATGATTTAAATGTTTCTATATAGTTTTGAGTATATAATCATTTAAATTTTTATTTTATGCTTTGTTCAGTCCAGGATATGTAGTATAATATATTGTTGGAATCGACAAACAATGAACTCTCCATTTTTGCAATTAGATTTTGTGTAGGTCTTAATCATGAGTGACTACAAGTATATTTGTAATTTTGGGGCCTTCTCAATAAAATGGGTGAAAATTGAAGATGTAGTTACAAGCATGGTAAAAACATAGGGTAAAAGGTCTATTGGATTAATTTTTAGAATATTGTGCCTTTTTGGTATAAATTGGCTCCAATTTTTAGTTATGATTAAGGATTTGATATATAGTTGTAGAGAGAGATTAGAGAGATTATTTTCACTATTAGGAGAGGTTTTTCAAAAGGATAGATGTTAGACATAGAGCAGATCTAAGAATTCCTTCCTCTATATCATTCTCTTTCTTTCTCATTGTGTTGGTTCCAGTTTTGAAAGAAAAAAGGACTCACTACTATGATACCATAAGCATTCTAATCTTGAGTTTTCTTAGATTTGTGAGACCAATGGTTCTAGTTTTTGATATGTTTTCTTGACTATGACACCAATTTCCTTCAACATTTCTCTTGTATGAATAGTAGTAGTGAAGATAAATACAAAAAGTTAAGACCTATTAGGTTTTTCTATATTTTGATTTTATGCATATGAATGTATAATTTCAAATAAATGAATACAATTGAGTAGAAAGCTCTTTAGTTTCATTTTGATTCTTGTCTCCTTCCTCTGTTATCTGTAATGTTTTGTGTTTAAGAACAAATAGATTAGACTCATTTGTAATCCCTTAAGGTTGTATGTCTAGATAAGTTCGCTATTGGAACAAAGAGCCAAGTAAATGCTTATTTACCTTGACAGGGTTGTAGGTTTCATTAGAAGGATATTCAGTAAGTAGTGAGATCTTTATGAACATAGATGTCTATTTACAAGGTGAATGGATAGATTAGATATCTAAATATAGGAATATGTCTTAGGTATCCATATGTATGCATTAGATTCATGGAATTGCCCAATAGACAAGGCATTGATCAGCTACATGATCAATTTGTTCTTATTGCTGCATATTTGGAGTTTTGTTGAATTCAACATCATTAATCAAACATTTTTCCCTTTAATATTGAAGAGCTATAATAGAATGCCCTCACTCAGCTTATGAATTACATTGTCTTGCATTTAGCTACTGCAAATCTATGTTATTAGATGAGTTATTAGGAGATATAAGGGTTAAATCTACTATAATAGATTTAGGAAAATATTTTTGCATTGGTACCATATTAATTGAATTTAAGGTCCACATGCCTAGGTTTTGCATAGCCTGAAGTAGAAGAAGGGTCAAGCCTTATAGTTGGCCAATGTCTGAAATGATATGTTAAAGATGGAAGTTTGCTGCCCCTAGATGTGTCATATTCTCATTGGGGTAATTTGAAACCTATAGCATTTCAAAACACCAACAATATGGCAACTCTGCTGGGGACAAAGGTTGTAAATGCCTGAATTATGGAGCTAGAAACCTCTGATATATTTTGCATATTTAGTTTTGTATGCAAGTTTTTGTATTCCTCAGTAATCTTTATTCTCTTATAGTAGTAGTTCTTAAAGTGGATGCAAATTGTGTTGAGAAATGAGTATGCCTTCAATCAATTCAATTTGGTGTGAGTTAATGTTGTAATTTTAGAGTCAAGAAAGCTATGTTTTAGCTCTATGTAGAGGTATCAAATTCAAGGTAAATCTGAAGAGGTGTCTTCTATCTGCTATTATTTCAAATCAGTTTGTGGTATCTTTAAGACTAATGCAATTCATGTCTCACTTAATGAGTGGTGACATGAAGTTAATCTCTATAACAATGCAGTTCTATACATGAATTGTGATTAGTTGCTACATGAGAAGAGAAAATTCAAAGAGGTTGAAACATTCAAATGGTTGGTAAGATTTGTGATGTGCTAGTTCAAAGATTTTAGTAAATAATTGATAAGATTTTGGGTCTGCTATTGTAAATAGTGGACAGAGAACCTTTAGCCATCTAGATCTTGGGGTATTTTTATTTTCATGTATTATCTTTTCATGAAAATTGATTGTTAAAAAACAGTGCTCTCCATCAAGTGAGCTTCAACACTAAGATGAGGAGAATAGTTTGAAAAGTTTCATACACTTAATTGAATTGTGTTTTAGGTTGTTGTATTTGAGTTTGTGAAGTGTATTTGAAGAGAGTTATTTGGTAGAAGGTTGTATAGATCCATTGCAAATTGTGAAATCTGAGATTTATTATGGGTGAATGAGTTTCATATCTTTGAAGAATATCAAGTTTCCTTTCATCTAGTATGTAGCCTGTTAGTGAAATTTCTAGATCTATTTCTACCAAGTAATATATGCCATTAAATTTCAATGGCATTCATGGTTTCCCAAATGTCATTCCTAATGATGTTAGAAATAAATTGCCTAAGTTTAGTGGGAACCATCTTGTTTTAGCTAGTCATCATGTTGAGTTATTCAGTGATTTGATGGGTGACTATGAGACTGCTCATGAGGATTCAAATTGAAGTTATTTGTTCAAAATTTGGAAGGTGATGCTAGAGACTTGTTTTCTTTTCTACCAGTATGTTCTATTTCATCTTGGAGTGAGTTGTGTTTAGCCTTCATGGAGCAATTTGGAGAAAGGGTAAGCATATCTGATTCATATGGTAAATTTTTAAGGATTCATATTGAGAATGATGAACTTTTTCCTTAATTTAATATTAGATTTGCAAGAACCTTGAATGAGATCCTTGAGAAATGTAGACCAAAAGATCAAGTGTGTCTAGTTGTTTATCTTGACGCATTTGATAAAAAGATGAGCTACCTATTAAGAGATAAAGAACCTAAGACTTTGCATCAAACATTCGTAACAACAATGGAGATTGAAAATAACATAAAGTATGGCTTAACCTGGAGTCACTTCTCTCTCAATGTTTGCCAACAAGATGAGGTGCAAAGGAAAAATCAATGTCAAAAGGAGTGTTTAAATTCAAATCAGCAAGTAGGTACCCTTGTTGTTGTAAATAATCTTGTTAAAATTTTAGAAGTAAAAACATGTGAACATGAAGTCTCTTGGTTCCAAAAAGGAGTTGATTTTGTTCTTGTAGAATGTAATGCACATGTTTCCAGTATTACAATAGCAGATGATAGAGTTGATTCATTTGACAAAGTATACATGCAAGAAATAAATTCAATTATTCATTCTTCTATTAATGATTTGCATTATGTTGAAAACATAACTAGTCATGAAGTTGAGAGGTGTTCATCATAGTATGAGTATGAAGAAGTTGGAAGTGATGTGTCAAGTGATGAAGGTGAAGTTGCTGATCTGACATATTTTGTAGAAGCATCATGTGAAGATAATGATGAGAGTTGTTGCTCAAGTCAAGAAGAAGACAATGATATTACATGTTCATCTTCATGTGAATCTGATGCAAATTGGGAAGAAGAAGGTAGTGACGGAAGTGAGTGCTCTTATGCAAGTAAAGGTATGAGTACTATTTCTAAATTTGAAAGTGAAATTTCATTTTAGAATTGTGTAAATCATTTTGAGGTTGAAAGTTATGAAGAAGATTTGTCCACACAATATGAAGATAAAGGGATTATTTATAAAGATGAACTACCTAATTGTGTAGATGAATGTCTTGAGGATGCGTTGAGTAATAATCAGCAATATATAATTGATTCTGAGATTAATGCATAAGCACCTATTGATAAGATAAAAGGTGATTGGTTTGCAAGACATTTGAATCATCTAAATCAAGACAATGCAAATAATATTGACTCATATTCTGCATGCTTCGTTAATGGAGTTGATGTTGTGTCTTCTTGTGATGATTCTAATTTTTCTTCTTCATATGCTAAAAGTGTCCATGAAAATGATGTTAGAAATGGTTTCAAAGTTATCACTAATCTGTTATATGTTGAGGAGTTTGATGTTGATCAACACATCACTTGTCATAATGTCTACAAAGGTGCTCTGCATGGAATTATCAACCCTCTTTTTGAAGAGCACATGGATGGTTTAGATTTAGTTGAGGATGATCTTAATAATGATACTTTATCCTACTGCAATGAGAAATTAGATTGTTCTTCTTCCGAATTTGGCAGTGATTATGAGGATGATGTTGCATCTCATAATATGGATGACAAGGTGTTTGATGAAGGTGTTATTAAAAATCAGCACACACCTTGTAGTAAGCTTTATGGTGAAAACTTTAATGTGACAACTAATCTATTTTCTAATTGTGAAGAATCATTGGAGGACTCTAGATTAGTTTTAGATTCTAACATTGATGATATATGTGAGTACAAATCTGATTGCTCATTTTAGTATCATTCAGTTATACACAAAGATACACAATTTCAAGGTATGTGTGATCCCTTTCCCCAAGTTGAGTATGAAGCTTTCATATTCAAAATTGATAGCATGCATGATTCATTTGTTGGGGAAGATTTTCAGTATGAGTCTAATAAAGTTGAGCATGCTGATCGAAACTTTCATAATGAGCAAGTGGTTGAAAGTGAAGCTAGTTTTTGTATGCGTTATGAAAGTGAAGGTGTAGAGTTTGTTTTGCCAAGTGAGTTGTTTCAAGATGCTAATCTAATTGGCTAAATTGATACAAGAAAGATTTCTACCCTACCTCATGAGAATTTAGATGAAAATTAGATTTATGATAGAGATAAGAAGTTTTGTTGAAGTTCAGTGGCCCAGGGTTATCGCTTGTACATAGTAGGTGTAGTTTTCTTGCTTTTAATAAAGTTGTTTGAGAAAAGTTTTTACTGTCAAGTGTGTGGTCTGCTCAGCCATAGATTCTATATTCTTGTATAGATTCGAGTAGTCTATCATCTCTAGATAGAGCCACTATTGTTCTAATTTTTAAAAAATAAGTTTTTCAAAATCCTAGGTTAAAAATAAAAATTGAATTTATTATTTGGCTGATTAGGGTTTTTGATTTTTTTGCCTTACATTTTAATAACCTTTGAAAAATTTGTCAAACTATAAGTCTTGTATTCCTTTAAAATTTATTTGGGTGTGAAGCTCTTCAAATCTCAAATATTCCATGTCCCATTTAAATATTTTGTGCCCCCAAGTGCCTTTTTCCTTTTGTTTCCCACCATCCGATCTTTACAAGATCTACAAGAGTCACATCATCACCATGTGAAGATGCAAGGGTTTTATGTATAGCAACATAGTGAACAAGGAAAATGAAGGAGGGACCCACCACTCCAATATTAAAAAATGCATTAAAATATCTACTATTAGATTGAGATGAAATCAATGGTTGTCGCTTCATCACTATGGAAAGATGCTCACTCTTTATGTATAGCGAGGTAGCAACTCAATGACACATGTCCTCAAGAATCAGTAGGTCTAGTTTGAAGCACCATCAATGAAGGAAAAATACATGTGGAGAATTTTTATTGGTTTGACTACCAACATGTCATGTGGAAGATAAGTCATCTCTTATTTTACTCTTGGATCGTAGGATTTACTAAGATTGATGATGCAAATTTGAAAAAGGAAGGTAACACCACTTTGTTTCACTTGTAGTTCATTAATGAGGAATGAAAGCTTTGCATGCGAGCATAAAATAGAGTATATTGCAGAGAACGATACAAAAAGGCACTTGAACTTGATCCAAACAACAAAGAAGATCACCATTGGCTACAAGAGTAAAAAGGAGAAGCTGCATGTTGAAAGGAGGTAGAGATGTCTTTTATGGAGGAGAACTAATAGCACCATGGCATAGACAAGGAGGAGAGCATGTCTTGGCAAACAAGAAGCAAACCCTTGTGTAGAAAGGACATCCATCAGATAGGAGAGCACAAGCAAAGGAAGCAAAAGGAAGCTGTAGAGCAGAGCATGAGAAAGACAGTTAAAAACCATTATCCCACATTTCTTGTATTGGGGCCTCTTGTTAGGATAAACCACGGATAGAAATAAAAACTACATGCAAATATAACCAATAAAAAAAATAATAGAACACATAGAAATGAACACAAGGCACCAAGATTTAACGTGGTTCACCCAATCCCTGGGCTACGTCCACCAAACAGCAAGTCCGATCTTATTACAATCCAGTGATTACAACTTGATTACAATCCGTAATCCCTTACAGCTCAATACCGCCGCAAGAACCAATTTCGTATCACCACACATAAAAAATACCCAACCCTAAGCCCTTTTTATACAAGTATTAAACCGCTTTAGGGTTATAACATTTCGGCCATATGTCGGCCATAATATGTCGGCTACCATGTCGGCTACTTCCAAATTTTTTTTTTTCGGGGCGATGCCCCGAACCCCACTATTTATGAAGTATGTACAGTACTTTCCTGATCAATCACCACAATCTAACAATCTCCCACTTGGGGACTAATCAGGCTCCACACTAAACAACACCTCTTTAGTTGTTTAAATATCAAAAAACATAATATGATGATTGTCTTAAAGAGACACACATTTTGAAAAGGTAGTAGCTTCATGGGGCCCATGGTAGGCCAGCTGGAGGTCATCAGACATAAAATTTAAACAAGCACGTAGACAAAGATGTTGACATGGAAGATGGAGGCACTAGATCATGACACATGGATGATCCTGTGGTAGGCACTATGTTTCCAAAGAAAAAATGCATGGTGTTTAACATGGAAACATAGCAACTACTTAGGTGGCATAGTGACATGGAGCAAGGTGGCAATGACGTGGTGCTGAGGTGACATGAATGATCAGAGATAAGGTTTGCCAAAAAATGAAAGTTCACCAGAAAAGTTAAGGATGTTTCTTGGAAATTGAAGGATTCTGGTGGTCACCATGTCGCCACTAAAAAATGGGATGGTCTTGCTAGTAGCGACATGGCAACCTCCCAGGAAATAAAAAATCCAGCCTAAAAAATTGAAAATTCGGCGAGGAGTTGAGAAGAAGACGTGGACCCGAGAGAAAATCAAATGTTGCCACATGGCATGACCCAAGAGGCCCTTCGTGAGATTGGGTGAGGAAAGATTAAGACCTCTAATATTATTCTCGAGAAATCTCACAACCATACCATGTGATCGGGGACTGGCTTTGAAAAGATGCACGATGTTACAATCTCATTGTAAGATCAAGATGGTCAAAGGATTAGAGATGCAAGCCTAGAGTGGTAAAGTGCTATAATGCCATCATAGAATCGTAGGATCATGAGATTGAGACGCAAAGTGAGGAGGATCTACAATCTTACGATCAATTGTAGGGTCACAAAGAAAAACTTGAAGTGCCACGATGCTACGATTGGCGTAAGGTTGGGGAGGTCAAAAATGAGGTGTGCGATATCACAATAAGGTAAGATTAGGATGCTAAAATATGAAGGGGTGAGATATTGCAAAAAGGAAAAGGCACCACGTGGCATCGGCTTGAAACCTAGTCATATGATTGTAGGATAAGCAAAATGAAGGTGTGCGATACTATGATGAAGGCATGAGATCAGAAGGTTGGGAGCTAGAGATTGTTTCCCTATGAGGGTAAAAAAATGAAGCTTGTTGTGAGATCAGGGGGTAGTTTCCAAGGGGCTACAAAAACCTAAGGATGTGGCCTTACAATCTTAACAAATTGTAAGATTGTGAAGGTTATAATTTGAATGTAAGATGCTACGCCAGTTGGAATCATATGATTGGATGGAGAAAATAAGAAAGGTGAGATGCTATGTGATAAAAAATTGAAATATTTCAAATCTATATTGTTATGTGGGACCCGCTTGAGCATATCAACCAATGGAGAATGGATAGGTGGCAGTGGTTAATTGGAGAAAATGAATGTAAAAATCAATTTAGAGTTTTTAGTGTAGTATTTCAAATGGTTTAAAGATTTAAATGATTTAAATTTTTCTATATAGTTTTGACTATATTATCATTTAAATTTTTATTTTATCCTTTGTTTAGTCTGGGATATGTAGTATAATATACTATTAGAATCGACAAAGAACAAACTCTGAATTTTTGTAGTAAGATTTTGTGCAGGTCTTAACCATGAGCGACTATAGGGAGATTTGTAATTTTGGGGCCTTCTCAGTAAAATGGGTGAAAATTGAAGATGGAGTTACATGCATGGTAAAAACATAGGGTAAAAGGTCTATTGGATTAATTTTAAGAATAATATGCCTTTTTGGTATAATTTGGCTCCAATTTTTAGTTATGATCAAGGATTTGATATACAGTTGCAGAGAGAGATTACAGAGATTCTTTTCACTATTAGTAGAGGTTTTTCAAGAGGACATATGTTAGACACAGAGAAAATTTGGGAATTCCTTCCTCTATATCATTCTCTTTCTTTCTCATTGTGTTGGTTCGAGTTTTGAAAGAAAAAATGACTCACTATTGTGATACCATAGGGGTTCCAATCTTGAGTTTTCTTGAATTTGTGAGACCAATGGTTCTAGTTTTTGATATGTTTTCTTGACTATGACACCAATTTCCGTCAGCATTTCTCTTGTACAAACAACAATAGTGAAGATAAATATAGAAAGTTCAGATCTATTAGGTTTTTCAATGTTTTGATTTTATGCATATGAATGTATAATTTCAAGGAAATGAATACAGTTGAGCATAAAACTCTTTAGTTTCATTATGATTCTCATCTCCTTCCTCTGTTATGATGTAGGAGCATCTTGGGTTGCTTTGTTATCTTGCTCATTTTTTGTTTATTTGCAAGTTGGTTCCAAGTTACTGTAGCGTTCAGTTGGTGCCAAGTTATTGTAGCACTTAGTTGGTTCCGAGTTACTGTAGCACTTAGTTGATGCCGAGTTACTGTAGCACGCCTTCATGTGCCAAGTTACTGTAGCACTTAGTTGGTGCTGAGTTACTATAGCATTCCTTCATGTGCTGAGTTACTATAGCACTTAGTTGGTGTCGAGTTACCGTAGCACTCCTTCATGTGTTGAGTTACGATAGAACTTAGTTGGTGTTGAGTTATTGTAGCACTTCTTCATGTGCCAAGTTACTATAGCACTTGGTGCCGAGTTACTATAGCACTCCTTGATGTGTTGAGTTATTGTAGCACTCAGTTGGAGCCGAGTTATTGTAGCACTCTTTCATGTGCCGAGTTACCCAGTGTATGCCGAGTGTCAGTATTTGGATGTGATTTCTGTTAGCCAACTTGCAAGATTTATTTTGATCGCGACATTTATGTTAATATATTTTCTTGGGATTTCTTTAGACTATTATTGAGTCAGCCTTGCTATTTTGTAATGTTCTAGAATGACCTAGAAGTCATTTTGGCAAGTATATATAAACTATTTAGGCTTAGAGTTAGGCAAGTTTTTGGAGAGTAGATTGGAGAGTAGAACTGAAAGTGCAAATTTGCAGTTGGATCTTTGAATGTGAATGTATTTTTAATTGGCCATAACCCAAAAGGCCATACTGTTGGGCATGTATGAAGATATTTTGATGAATCAATAAAAGTATTCACTCTTATTCCTCCTTTGGTTGTTGTTCCTTATGTTTGCTTCCATTGTGTTAACTCTTGCAGGTTGGTTTGGATAGTTGGGTGAGCCTCTGGCCCTAGTTATTCCCCTTTGCCTGCGTCAGTTCGTATCAAAGCTTGAGGTTCATCCTTGTGGAGATTGGATCATGTAGAAACCTAATTTGGATTTAGTTGTAGGGTGGCAGGTCTGCGGATTTGACCTATAACTTGCAAAGGATTATGATTCTTATCCTCACTCCCTAGCTTATCAAAATTTACATGTGTGAACCGAAAAAAATTGCATTTATAACAATATTTTCACATAGATTGTCCAAATTAGAGGAGGGAATTGTGGCTTATCACTTTGAATTGGCTCAAGTCATCTGACTCTATCCTCTCCTCATCTAGATTTGGTTTAGGCTCAGACTTTTTCTTCAATCTCTTGTATGTTTTCTTAGCATGCTTACTCGACTCTACTATTTCAAGAGTCCTCTTTCCTCTAAGCTTTACAACTTCACTTACCTAAATAGTGGTTGCCCTTATATTGGACCTAGTAGTAGGTACTGCAGGATTTTGTTGTGGCTTCTTCATAGGCTTATTTGGTTTCTCCACTATTTGTTCCTTTGCTTTCCTCTTCTTGGCCTTAGTATCTTTTGGTTCTTCCTCAACTTCTTCTCCCTCGACACCTTTTGCATCTTCTTCTAGATCCTCTCCTTGTCCTTGAGTTAATTCCAATGGGGCTTGAACTTGTTCTTCCTCTTCCTCATCATTACCTTTTTCTTCTTCTTCTCCCCCTTCACCAAATCTCTCCTTCAACTTTTTAATAACTTTTTTCTTCTTTCTAAGAATCATAGCTATTTTCAAATCAATAGTTAACCTTGATTTAGCTTCCTTATAGTTTCCAAATGAGGTGGCACTCATTTCAATGTCTTCTTCTAATAAGTCTATAATTTTTGCAAAGGCCTCATCTACATTGATCTCATATGGCAAGGGCTTAAACCATCTGACCCTAGGTATAGCTATCTACACATATGTATGGTTGAAATCCACTAAGAAACAAACTTCACTAAGGATATAGGGATCCTTAGCCTTTGTTTTATTATTTACTTAAAATCCTTAAAAAACTTTGTCATCACTAAATCAAAGTTAACACCTAGTTGCTCTATGAATTCTGAAATCTATACTAGAGTAGAATTGTTGGTGTTCCAAGCAACTATGCCAAAGGTAGGAAATGTTTTCTGCACATAGAAGAATATGTAGACTAGTAAAGAGCCAAATTTTCATGATGCACTCTTTTCTTTCCTTATGGCCTCCAGGTTTTTTGATAGTTGATGTAGTTGAAACTTGGCAAGGTCATAAGTATGGTTCCTCTTTACTATTTTGTAGCCCAAATCAATAGCCATGGAAGAAACACTGTTCAGTCAGCTAGGCTGAAAGAACTTCTGAGCAATCACTCTCACTACAAAGACAATTAAGGGATTTGAGATTGTGTCAATAGACATTCCTCTCTTGTTCTACACTACACTTGTGTTCTCCTCAATCATGTCCTTTGCATCACTTTTCATTCTCTTAGGTCTATCAAGGGTAGGATATCTTGATACTTATTTAACAATCCTCTTTGTGAGCTTAATGGTCCATTTTCTAATCAGATATAATTATCATGTATGTGATTTAGAACAATTCTAATCCATTCAATCTTAAACACTTGAGGAAAATCTAGGGTACAGTTCAACCCTTTTTGTTCAATGAGTTTGTACTCTTCCCTCAAGACTTCGTTATCACAAAGTTTATTGTAGGAATCCCTTATCTCCAACTCACCTACTTCTCCTATCTTTCCTATACACCAACATCTAACTTCTTGAATCATTAAAACTTTTGGTGGTATCATCAACAATGCATGGGTCTCCTTTGTATGCTATTTTAGGTATTTCTTGGAAAGGTGTTTGTTTTTCATCATTTATAATTAGTTGAACATTAAAAACTCCTTCCACTCTTTCCCAACACTTGCAGATGAGCTAGACACCATTTTAAATAACTAGAGTTTACAAAAATTCAAACAATGTAACTCAGCAATAGTGAAATACCTTCTCAATTTGATGAGTTTGTCGAGTTGTAGTTGAATCCAGTTCACAAATGCTAGAATCTCTTTTTCCAATTCTCCTTCATGCTCTTTTTGCTCTCTTTAATTGTTGATGAATGCAAATGAGTCAAAAATTGACAATATAACCTTTCATATTCGACAATAAATTCTCAGTTCTTACATAGCTGTAAGCTCAGCTATCATAGGACTTCCCACTTACTAAGCTTATACATAATTTCTAGTGTGCTCAAATAACATAGCGAGCTTGGCCAATACTAACACAATTCCATCACTTGACAATAAGTGTGAAACTTTCCATGCTTTGCAACAACATGGAACTAACAAAAGTAAAGCTTTATTCCAGGTTTTAATCAATACATTTAATATAAATTCATGCATATATAATCTTTTTAGATCTTAGATTCTTGGAACTGGTGCATAAGACAACTTTTGAAATATTAGTCACATACATACCTCTTGATTGCCTATTTTAAGTTGATGTGATCACCTAATTCATTGAATGAAGTGATCTCATTTGAACTTGATGTGCCACACTCTTCTTTCTTTTTCCATTTCTTATTCATTTGCACTTTTACCTTCTCTACATAGACATTTTATTTTCCTTTATTATGTCCATTACTCGCTACTAGTGACCTAGTTGGATAGTTTCTACTTATATGATGAGTCTTGAGACAACTAAAGTATGTGGTCTCACTCAACCATCTATTATAGTTTCCTATGAAGTATGTTCTAATGTAATTATTAGGAACATGTCCATATTCTTGACAATAGTGACAACTGTACCTTGTATTGTAATTCCAATCATAAAATTTTCTATTTTGTTGTACCTTCATCTTCTTATTTGATGTCCACTTCGAATTAGATCTACATTTATATACTTTATGTCCATACTTTTGACAATTGTGACAATATTCTTCAAATCTCTGAGTGCTCATGGTCTTGGTCCTACATTCATGTGTCTGATGTCCTTTCTTGTTTCACTTATTATTATAACTCTTGAATTTCTACTTAGAGTTCAGATTTGCATTGTTGCTCCTGCAAACATTTGCTGCATGACCTATCTTTCTACAATTATGACAAGTGGGTTTGTAGTTCTTACCTTTTTTGTTTCTTTGTTCACTAATTTTAGATGATTCTCTTTCTTCATTACTAGTGTACCCCAATCCAGTAGCATCACTGTTAGATCTTGGAGATCTCATTAGTTTCTCAAAGTATTTTATGGATTCAATAGGTTTGTTGAAAATTTTAGCAAATTCCTTTTCTGCGCTCAGTTCATTCCTCAGTTGATCATTCTATAACTTTATGGTTGTGATCTCAATGTCCTTTCCATTCAATTTATGGTTTGCAATCATCAATTGATTCATTGTATCTAGTTGCATGTTGGAAAGTTTTTGCAAATCTAATGTCTTCTCTTCTATTCTATTGGTTAGTGTTCTTTTGTCATCTTCAATCATGAATTTTTCTTCCTCAATTTTCTTTTTTTGTTCAGTCACCTCACATAGTAATACTAATTGGACTTCTTATTCTATCTTAAGATTTTTGACCTCTTCAATTAGGACACCATTCTTTTCCATTAGATTGATAATTGTTGCTTAAAACTACTTGAGTTTCCATTCTCAAAAAATTTAGTAGCATCTTCCTCTTGGTAATGAGTTCCATTTAGCTCAACAACCAATTCCTTTCTTCTCTTCAATGATTGCTACAATTCATCTCTTGCTTCATTAAGTTGGTGTAGGGTAAGTTGTACTTTAATCTTTTGGTTGTACTTTAATATTTTGGTTCTCAATAACCTTTTCAAATTTGTAGACTTCCATCTTCAAGATCTTTTCTCAAAGCTATAAAGCTTTCCTTTCTAGAGAACAAGGCTCTGATACCAATTTTGGAAATAAAAATGGGAAAGTAAACTCTAAGAGGGGGGGTGCAAAGTTGGGGGGAGGGGGTGAATCAACACTTCAAAATTTTAACCATAAAACATTCACCACACATTCATCTCATCATTTAGCATGTAAACTAAAATATCTAATTACATGTGTTCATCCATAGAATCAAACAAATAACACATATCATAATAAATTTGTTACCTAGAAACCCTCCAAGGAGAAGGTAAAATTGGGGTGGGGATGACACACACAAATCTTCACTACTGTAGCTATAAAGTGTATCTAATTATGGTTACAATAAGTTTGATCATAAATTATGATCTACCCTATGAGTGGTCTTCCCTGTTAAAGGATTTCAATACCTTACTAAAAGTGTGCCTTATTAGAGGATATAAACTTACAATAAAGAAAGCACTTGGTTAAGAGACTGACACAAGTCCATTAAGACTACTCTATTAGGAGATTTACTTTACATCACATGTTAAAATGATTCAACACCATGATCCTTCAATTAGCACTCTATTGCTAGATTTCATATCTTCTCTTTCTTGATAAATCCTTGAACCTTTCATCAGACATGTCTCCTTTGTCCTCTATCTTCTTTCCTCTATTCTCTCTAACTAATTTTGCAATTTAGATCATTATCACAACCTCCATAGCCACCATGAGTGCTCTCTCTACATTTAGCATTTGTCTTCTTTTGTGCATTGACTCATCACACAAACTTCTTAGGGTTTGCCTCCTCAAGTAAACATAGGTAGACTAGGGTTGGTACAAGCTAGAGTTGTCGTTGCACCAAAAGATCAACCTATTAATGCTTGATATAATTACTAGAGTTATAGAACACAGGAGGTGGTTAAGCTATGTCATGAATCCAGAAGGGGAAGGCTAGCGGTTAGTCCAATAATGGTTAGGTGGGAATCAATGGCTATGGTTTCAATCTATAATACTACTTAGAACATCCCTCAACTTGATTGGTTGCATGTACTACATAGAGATTTATAATATATCGTAATGCATATTTTCTAGAATTGTAAAACAATAATTGTGCCAGCCCAAAAAATGGTTTACATAGAAGTTTGTACCATTACAAATACCTATGTACAAAACTGTTCACTCAACATCTAAAGGCTCTAATGCTTGACCATCACTATATTCACAATGTTGTAACTCAATTGGTGAATAACTTGACATACTCTACTTATTTGGCTCCTGAAGCACTCAACATGTATAGTTTTCTCAGCTCATGAGTGACTTGGCACATAGTAAGTATATCACTCGACATGTATTTGTTAGAAATAAGGATTACAAAGAGGGGGGTGAATCAATAATCTAAAAACTTTAGTCACCAACTGAATATTATTACTTACTTTAAACCATGCATAACAAAACAATAAAGTAATGATAAATAGTAATAGTAACAATGCACAAAAAAAACTCATAACACCATATTTTGTTAACTAGGGAAAACCTCGATGGGGATGATACCCACTAGATAATATACTGATATATAAGTTCCTTGTTAGAGGATGGACCCTGTTAGTAGTCAACAAGAAAATTTAGTATAAGAAGTCCTAGTTAGGAGACTTTGAATCCCTATTAGGAGATCCCAACCCTGTTAGGAGTTGTAGTACAATGAATGCAAGATGAGCCCATTTCACAAACATGCACTTCCAATTACAAGAAGAGATCACTACCCAAACAAGTAATCAAATTGAAAATAAGTATTGTAACTTCTTCCTTAACTGATCTCTAATCTTCAACTCAATCATGGATCACCAAATAGCTCATACAAAAATTTGTATATATCACTTTCATAGTATGTTCGCACATCATAATATTCACACAACTTACATCATAATTATACTTCTTATTGCAAGATGTCCTTTTCATAAATACCATGAGTTTACACAAATTTTTGTTGGGTTAGCTAAGACCACAATCCACTTTTCCAACATAGAGTAAACATCTAGGATGCTGGCCCTAATTGGACAAGTAATTATCTTGTAAACAAAATAATCCTTTCCTTCAATTTTTCTATCCTATTTCGCTTCAAACATGATTAACTCTATTTTGTACATTCTATATTGACTTCTAAGGTTATGCACATCATGACCAACATGTATACCATCTCCATGTAACTTTTCTAGTCATAGTATGATGTCAACAACAAGTTATAAACAAAACAATACACTGTTATAAATCAAATTCTATACTTAAACAATTTTTTGATTACCAAACACTAAGTATCTTTATTTTTGAGGTTTCCTATGAATATGTACATCATGTGTTGCCATAAATGAAAACAATTACATATCACTATTAGCCAATTGTCAAAAATCTCCCCCTTTTGCATTGATGGCAAAAAATAGGGAAAATTGGCTAAGTGACAAAATAAACTATGTCTAATCTATTATGGTGTTAAGTTTTTACATATGCTCCCCTGTAAAATATAATTCACATTATATCTCTCCCCTTTTATTATTCCAAGTTTTCTACTTTCCAATTTTCTATAACTTCTACCCCCCCTTTGACATCAATGACAAAGGTCAAAATGTCAAGATCTATTCTTTGACATCAATGAAAAAGGTCAAAATGTCAAGATATATCTAAAAAACCATTGTTTTTCCTTATGCTGATATGATCTTCATGTAATTATCAAAATTAACCTTCAAACCATCCATACCTTAGTCCATGTTTCCTTGGTAGATTTAGTTGATGTGAGAATTCCACATAAAGCATATGATGCAATCTCAACTGCATTAAGATTTGAATACAAAAAGTTGGAATATGTGTCGTTGGCCTTGACACATTCCTCTAACAGTTTCTCAAGAAAAGATAATTTTAGAGCAATAGATTCTCTAAAATCTGATATCCTCTTCAAGATTTGTTCCTTCTAAAGTTCCATTTTCTTGATTTCACTGTGGGCCACTTGTCCTTCAAAAACATCTACTTTGCAAGATAAATGTTGGATCTAGCTAGATAAAGCCTCTAGCTCACTCATCTTTATCTCTATTTGACTATCAATGTCTTTATTTAGTTTGTACGATAAAGTACACTTAATATACAATTTTTTCCCATCCTTTTGGCATTTCTAAAGTTCTTTTATACAAGCATCAAGATTAACAAATTCATTCTTGATATTCTGACAGATGGTGCTAAACAAGTTAGCATCATGGGAAATCTGTGCCTTTTCCTCTGCAACATTCAAAAAATTGGTAAAGTTGTCATTGAATTATTTCAGCATTGCTTCTGACCTTTGTTCAAGATTTGATTCTATGTGTTTCACTACAAAGGTACTGTGTAGTCTATTTGTAACTTCCATTAATGTTCTTTTTAAGCTTTTCACCTTCCTATTATTTTCGATAAGCTTGGTTAGGGATGAGATTAGATCTATTTGATCATCATCATCAATAAATAAACTGGCAAGAGATAGAAGAGTAGATGAACTAGATGGTTTAATATCATCCTCCCTTTGTTTTTTCACTACTTCTTTTGTTCTTCTCTTTTCTTCTTCTTTCTTTTCTCTTTCCTCTCTTTCTCTCTTCTCTTCCAATATTTTCTTCCCATCTTCCTCAGTTTTCTTTCTCATCTCTTCTTCTACAATTCTTCTCCTTTCTTCCTCTTCCTCTCTTTTCTTTTCTTCCTCAAGCAATTTCTGCTTGGCTTCTTCTATTTTACTCTTCTCTTCTTCAAGTAGCCTCTTTTCCTCTTCCATCTACCTCAACCTATCTTCAATATCCTCAGTGTCTGATTCATTAGGTTCAGAACCACCAAATGGATTGGTATCATCAATGTTAATGGTTACATTGGTTTGATCAATTTGCATAGTATCACCACTCACTAAAACTTCCAAGGTTCTAGGTACTAGAGGAGATGTTGCCTTTGATTCTCACAACATTTGATTGATCACTGCTATAGTCTCATTCCTTAGTTTATCTTTTTCACCAACCATGAATAGAAATGGTCTCAATTTATTCCTTAAGTATAGTGCAAGGTTATTCAACAATATTTTGATTTCAATTTCATCATTAGTCTTGCAAATAGTCCTAAGCATAGATTTCCAAAGTTCTAGGTCTTCTTCCCTTGTAGTATCCTTCTTCTGAACGAGACTCTCATAGACTTTTTGGTTAATAATACTCTCAAGATCCTTCAATTTTAGATTGTTTGCTATAATATATCTCATAGTAGATATATCAATCTAGTCTTTCTCAAAACTATTATAGAAATCATAAAACTTGTTCATCTTAACAAAGTTACCTTCATTAGCAATAGTTGTATTGATCTTCTCTATTTTTAGCTTCCAAGGTTTCCCAGCTTTTTCCTGTTGCTTGCTTTGCTGGAGTCACTTTCTCTACTTTCTTGGTCTCTTATTCCTCTTCATCTTCATCACTTGAATCAACTGTCAACAATGTTTTCTATCTTTTTCTTGCTCCAGTGGCCTATTGTTTGACTCTCTTTGTCTTGGTAGACACTACTTCCACCAATCTCTCAGATTTTCTTTTAGGTTTACTAGGCTAAACATTAGACATTGCTACATATAGAATGCTCTATTATGAGGATGTCTCTACAACTGATACTAACAAAGGCTAAATGTTTAGTACACCTTGCTTCATCATTTGTCTTACAGCCTTAGATTCACTCTCTGTCATTTGACCTTTGATAGTGCCTTATTCATTATAGACTCAACTTTATTAATGTGATGCCTTCTCTAAGGTTTCTTGATGAACTGACTATGTGATATCATCATATGTACCAAATCTATATTTTGCTTTATCTTTGTCTAAATTCAACAATAAATCAATATAACCAACTACTATATCATCATTCAATTCATAGCTTAAGGGATCAAGAAATGTTTCCCTAGGTTCCACTACTTGAATATAAGTATGATCTGTATCTGCCAAAATACAAATGTCTTCCTTAAATTTTTCCACAATTGTAGGTGCAATTCTAAATCTCTGTTTCATTTCATTCTAAAATGTTCTCCTTATCAAGTTGCCACTATCCAATATCTTGTCTATAGGGTGCCTTCTACATAACTCTATAATCTTTTCCATTGTGCATTTATCACTACTCATGATGTTGGTGACTAATAAGTAAGGAAATTTTTTAAGTACATGAAAGAATATGTGATTGATCAATGACTAGAATCTAAACACACTATTCTTTGTTCTCTTGATCTTTTCAAGGTTCTCTAAGAGTTGCATTCTTAGAATTTCACTAAGATTCACTTGTTCCTTCTCTATACATATCTTATATGTTTCATAGATGAATCCCTCTAAAAGTTCATCAAAATTAGAGCTTTCACAAACAAAATAGGCAATAATTCTACTAAAAAATCATAAATCATCTTGCTTAATGGTGCTGATCACCATAGCCTTTCCATAATACACTGCTTTAGCATAACTCTCAACTTTCTTCATGACCATTTTCTCACCTATAGGTACATTGCCTTGTTTAGTAAGACTAGTTACCTCATGAATAAGGTTAATAGAAATATCAACTACATTATCTTGCATCCATAATTTACCATCATGTATCCTACTCAATATGATCTGTGTTCACTCATTTGAGTCTAACTCATGGTACAAGTGATACTTAAAAAAAGTCTAATTCCTATAGATGTTCAAATCCAGGCTTCATTATTATGTCATGGTTGAAAACCAATTCCATATCTTTTTTCATAAATTTACTACCAATCAACTCAAACTTACTATTCAAATAACTTCCTACATCTTCAAGATATATTATGTTGTTTGAAGTGATATAAAATGCTGAGTTAGGGTTTCCTTCAGTAGGTTTTACAGAAACAATCTTTAACTTAGGTCTATCTTCGTTCTCAACACTGTGCACTACTGACATATCCATGATTCTATCAAACAAGAACTTTTATCGAACAAATTTGTAGAAAAATGATAAAATACCTCTTTCCAAAAATAAGATTTTCTTTGAAATCACTTTGACAAGTCACTTCTAAATGGTCTTCACTTTGGATATGTTTGCAATGAAGTAAAAATCAATTCTACACTCCATTTATTCCATCAACTTGAACTTGCATTTATTGTGTATTTTGCAAACATGAAAAAGCTATCAACTATGCTTTTTACTCAACTAACTACTCAAGATTATCCATCCGATCTTCAAGCATCATCCAAGGTTTATTATAGCCTCCTTTCATCATGAAAAACCTCCTCAAGACTTCACATCATGAAATTCTCTAAAAAACATATTTTCATCTTTTGCTACAGAATTAACCTTTTCTGTAATACCAGTAACTCTGAATTCCTTCATTTTTAAAAAATGAGATCCAAATTAAAAGTGAGCTTGGGTACCATCTAAACATTATTGGATACATCTCTTCCCAACTTTGCTACCTCTAATTTGGCTTATGACTAAAGTTCTTAAATTCTGATGCTGTGAACAAGCTTAATTCAACTTAGTTGAATCAAACTCAACAACTAACTTCGATCTTCCTGTCTCATCATCATCTAACTTTTCTTTTGAGATTTCTACTCCTTTCACAAATGCTTCATTAATTTCTTCTCAAAGTTTACTAACAATGCTTATGTGTTCTTTATTGTCTTTGTTAGTTGTAGAGTTCCTTTCATGGTTCTTTCTATCATTTCTGACATTCTTTCCATCATTCCTTCTATTCCCAAAGTTTCTTCCATTGTTCCTTCTATCTCTAAAGTTTATGTCCATTCTGTAGTAATTCACTGTGTGTCTAAAGTTGCTACATAACTGACATATTGGTGCTCTGCTTCTAGGATTCTACTGATCATCAGGTGCATGACAATTTCAAGCAACGTGTCCTAAGTTGTTACACTTATAACACATGATCTATCTTTTGTCTTCATAAGATCTTCCTTCTCTTGTTTTCCTTTCATTAGATCTTCTTCTATCTACATGGTTAGTATTTCTAGACATTCTACTATTTCTTATATCATTATCATACTTAGTTTTCCTATAATCAATTGCATTATGACCCATACCATAACAATTATGACAATAGAAGTCATTAACACGATTAAATGACTTATTAGTACAATCTCTTTTCATATGACCTATTTCATTACATAAGAAACACTTGCCTCTAAATTCACCCCTAGTTTCCTTAGGAGATTCCACATGCTTATGTTCATCCAAAATTTCAACTTCCTTGTTTTGCTCAATTTCCTTGGATTTTTTAGAAGATTGACTAGATTCAATCTTATCGTTAGATTTGTCTTTTTCTTTCAGATATGATCTAATCCTAGGTTTCTTTGCAGACATGTTAATTAGATATCGAAGACCAGTTTTATTATAAGTAGGCCTTTGAATTGACATTGAATCATCAAACTTTTCTTTGCTAATATAAAGCTTCTCAGGTTGTTTCTTGCACTGTGTTAATTCACCCTTCACAATAGTATTATACTTATGGAGTTCTTCATGATCTTCTTTCAATGTTTCAAACTTAGATGTTTTCTTTGCCATACTTGCTCTCAAATCTACATTTTTAGTCTTCAAATCAGATTCAAATTTTCTAGGATCATTTTTCAAAGTTAACTTTAGATTTGTACTATTTAATTCATGCTTCAAGATCTTGTACTCTATTTTCAAGTTTGAATAATCATCATCACTAGTTCCAAATTCAACCTTGGATTTGAGATGTTTAATCTTTTCCTTCAATTGACCAATGTATACCTTGGAGTCTTCATATCTATCCTTCAACTTATCTCTTTCTTTAGTATGGATATCAATTTTTTCAAGAGCTTCTTCAAGGTTCTTCATCAACTATTCCATATCTATAGGGATATTACTTAAATTGTTAAGCCCCTTCAAAGTAACTATGTTCTAATACCAATTGTTAGAAACAGAGATTACTGGGGGGGGGGAGTGAATCACTAATCTACAAACCTTAGTTGCCAATTGGATATTATTACTTACTTTAAACCATGCATAACAAAGCAATAAAGTAATGTTGAATAGTAATAGTAACAATGCACAAAGATAACTCATAACACCATATTTTATTAATTAGGAAAACTCTAGCCAAGGGAAAACCCTAGTGGGGATGATACCCACTAGATAATATATTGATATATAAATTTATTTTTAGAGAATGTTCCCTATTAGGAGTTAATGAGAAAATTTAGTATAAGGAGTCCCTATTAGGAGACTTTGAATCCATGTTAGGAGATTCCAACCCTATTAGGAGTTGTAGTACAGTGAATGCAAGATGAGCCCACTGCCCAAACATGCTCTTCTAATAACAAGAAGATCTCACTATCCAAACAAGTAATCGGACTAAACATAAGTACTATCACTTCTTCCTTGACTGATCTTTGATCTTCATATTGATCATAGATCACTAAATAGCTCATATAAAACTTTGCATGTATCACTTTCATAGTAAGTTCACACATCACAATATTTGCACAACTTACATCACAATTACACTTCTTATCACAAGATGTCCTTTGCATAAATACCATCCCTTTACACAAATTGCTATTATGTCGACTAAGACCAAAATCCACTTTTTTAACATAGAGTAAACATCTAGGATGTTAGCCCTAATTAGACAAGTGATTATCTTGTAAACAAAATAATCCTTTCCTTCAATTCTGTTGTCTTATTTTGCTTCAAACATGATTAACTCTATTTCATACATTTTTTACTAACTTCCAAGGTTATACATGTCATCACCAACCTGTTTACTATCTCCATGTAACTTCGCTAGTCATAGTATGACATCAGCAACAAGTTATAAACAAAACAATACACTACTGTAAACCAAATTCTATACTTAGACAATTTTCTGATTACCAAACACTAAGTATCTTTATTTCTGAGGTTTCTATGAACATGTACATCATGTGTTTCCATAAATGATAACAATTACATATCACTATTAGCCAATTATCAACAATATTGTCTAGCAACTGATGTTTGACATGCTTTGATCACTCGGCTCATACTGATTGCTCAACTCGCTCTAATCATTTAGATTACACTATAATGCTAATAGATAATGACTAAGTGTTTTGTCACTACCTTGTCAAAAAAAATATGAGATTAACACTATTATCCACATCATAATACCTATTCAATTTATTTAATCATAAGGTGATAAGTGAGGATATATGACTATCAACATGCGATGAATAGAAATAGATAAGGTCCTTAATCACTTAAATAAGATAAATTTAAATTTTTGTATGGCTATGTTGATATAACTTCAACAATTGTCAATAACTTGAAACATAACTCATCTTATGTTAGCATTTCCTATTGATGCAGTCTAAATACATAAATCACTGATATAGTAGTCTGATACCACAATATGATATCTTTTTATCACTACCTGTAAGGTAGGAAAATAGAAGAAATCCTTGCCCTACATTAATGAGAAGAGGAAATACCAAGATCCATCCTTTTTTAATTATGTTTGATTAACACAAGGAGGAGTATCAATACAAAACATAATGTATAAGGGAATGAATGACTTAATTTTATGTCCCTCTCATCCCCAACTTAAGATGATTTAGGTAAAGATATGTAAATAAAGAAACACTAAAATAGAAATAAAATGGAGAAGATAATACCTTGCAGAAAAAAAAACTAAAAATCTACAGTCAAATGATATACAAAGCTATTGCAATATGACATCTAGATAGAAATCTACAAGGAAGACAACACCTTGAAATCTTTGAACGATATGTTAAGGGCAAACTAGTGCATTAGTGGTGTAGTATGACCCTAATTGACTATGAGTGACACCAATTTTGATTTCATCATTCCAAAGAAGGCCAAAAAGGGTATCCAAATCTACAACCTATTCATCAATTCAAGATTTGAAACCTGCAAAATATTGGGGTTGTGTGAATTTTATTTGGGGGGGTTGCCTCAGTAAAAGTGACCAAACCCTAGTTTAGGAATTAATCTTGTATTGAAATTATTGAAATAGAATGATAGCAAGTAGTAGTGATAGATCTAACATGAATTAATATAAATTTATGAATGTTCTCTTAAATTTGGAATGTAATCAAGTATGTAGATGCAATAGCCTTGAATCAACTTAAAAAACCCTAGAAAGGAAATCAAAGTAAAAAAAAAAAACCTTCTTGCAAAAAAACCTTCTTGCATGTATGTGCTTGAAATTTGTTTTTGTAGATCATGACAAAAGATGAAACAAAGGACCTTGAATATATGAAGAGAGATCTTGAATGTTGTAAACACAATGGAAGATCTAGCATAAAATCCTTCAATGGTTTGAATGCATCAATCCTTGATCTTGAATAAAGGAGACCTTGAATGCATCAAATGCTTGACGAGAACTTGAAAACTTGGATGCTTGAATTCTTGAACTTTGTGGATGTAGTTTCTTGTTATGATTGTGGATGAGAAATGAAGAAAATGGAGGGGTTTATATGTTGATGTTTAATAGCTTTACTTGGATAAATTACATCAAGATATATGTGTGTGTGTGTGTATAATACTTAAGAGATTATATATATATATATATAAAACTAAAAGCTTAATTATGATTATGATAATGAATAGAAATGTCCTAGGAAGGGACATGAATTTTCTCTCACTCTCTTATAAATATAAGGTAAAGCTATAGTTGGGAAACACATACTAAAATACTTGGTAGTGCTTAGTACATTTGTAATGATCCCAGAAAAACAAAATGTTATCAAAACTAAGCTGCAAATGCAGGAAGCAAGAATCAACATGATGTCAATATACAATTTAAGAGAATGAAAATAATCCTTTATATCACTAAACATATAATAAATTATAAATATATATATATTAAAAAAAAATTCATAATGATATTGAATGATTTTGAAATTTTACTAATATTCTATGAGCCTTCAATTTCATAGTCTACATATGTATGCTAGAAACCATGAGCATTCAATGTTAGAAAGGTTTGGTTGATGTTAGTATTGAAAAATACAAACATATGCTAGAGATTATGTATTTCCAATAAATATTGGACCATCAAAATAAAACTTGTGATCTTAACACCTAAGCAAGGGTTCCATTGGTGACACATTTATCTTCAAGACAAAATTTTGAGTGATAATATTACAACTTCATGGTAACATAAACAATTATAAATAGAGCAGTGAATGTTTTGTATACATAATTAATATTTGAATTTATCAATTATGAATCGATAAGGTGTGACCAAAAGTAATCAATAATGGATCGATGGGCCCAACCCAATTATATGAAGGATATGAAATGGGTGATGTTTGGGAGTAAGGAAAGGGGTCAAACCCATAATTTAAAAAGAACACAATTTCCCAACAATTGCTAGTAAAAAATGATCAAAGGAAAGATATTATAAGTGTAGTGCCTCTCATGTTTGCAGTCTATACCTTGTCTATTTTGATTTGAGAGATACTTGAGACTCTTATTTTGTACATTATGATGACCTGAGGGTCAAATGTTATACTTTGACTCAATACCATAGATGCATTACTGCTATGCTATTTAGTTTACCATATTTGCATATTGATACTATTTTGAGATGACAGTAGATCTATGATGATATTTGGTTATATTTTTTATTTGGATATATTTGTTGGTTATGTTATGAGATGAATTTTATGCTATGGTTATTTACTTCATTCTTGTACCTTTACATTTTCTACGAACATGAGTGATGTAAATGGATTAAATAGGCATTTTAATACATGTTGCTTTGGCTATGATATTATATGCAATTGCACTTGATCGTGTATTTTAGTGTGCAAGAATTTATATCCCTAGTAGTGGCACATGGAGTTAGAGATTCAGCTGTTCATATTTTGCCAATGTCATCTCTGTATGGTTGATGTACCCTTGTTTTAATTATTTTAATTAAAACCTTTTAGTGATTAGTAAATCTGAACTCATCTATATTATGTGACTAGACTAGTGAGCGTGTTTGTGCATTTAGAAGTTTGCATTTATCATGAAAATGTTAAGTTATTTTCTATAATTTTGGGTTTTTGGGCTTTAAATCTTTTTGGATTTAATTTCTTGCAGCTTTTCCTTAGGTGAATTTACATTATGGATAATAACCTATTTTTGTTTGGGTTGATTCAGAGTTTAACTACTCTAGCTAGCTATTTTCCATAATTGATTATTCACTCAAAAATAATGAATAACTATTGAAAAAGTGAATTCATTATGCACTTCTCATTTTTTAGAATTGGAAATTTGAGAGCCATTTTGGAAATCCTCTTCTAAAGGATTCTTGTTTTGTTCATTCTGGGAGCTGTGAGTGTAGGATCTTCATGAGGTTGGTCTCATTGGATTTGACTTAGGGAGTTTATGCTTTGCCATTATTTTCAACAGATTTGGTGGGTGATTTATTTTATTGTGCGAGTTTCAGTTTCTATCCCTTTTGTTGTTAGGTAGGGCTTTCTCATTTTATTGTTTTTTCTCCATTTCAACTTTTGATTCTTGTAGCAATTTGTTAGGAGGCTGAGAACTAGTGTTCCCCTCCATTTCTATTTTCTAGTTCTACCCAGTTGGTCGGGTATGAATGTTTTCCTTGTTTTTGAAATGGGGGTTTGAGAATTTGAGCCATTTTTGCATATGGTGTTCGATTTCATTTATTTTGAGATTTTTAGGATTTTTGCACCCAAAGGCCAAATGGATTTTAATTTAAGATTTTTTTCCAAAATTTGGGGTCTTTACCTCATTTTATGTGCCACCCTATTTTATCAAGTTTTCTTGGCACAATGTGGGTCGTGGAACTAGATTATCTGTTTGGATATCTGTCAGACCACTTTTGCACTATATGTCACTTTGGGATGCGTGTTGCATCTGTCCTCTCAATGTTGTTTATCGATTGAGTGACTTTCTACTTTGTTTTCTCATCCAATCCTTTTGGTATGATCTTCATGATGGTGGTGCACCACAGACAAGTACATCTGTTAGGTGACCTGTGAGGCCCAATCTTTTGTGGTACTTCTAGGAGTTGTGATCATTTGGGATGGGTTGGGAATTTGCATACCTACGAGAACTCATCATTGGATGAACATGGGTAGGGTAGGGTAGCATATGGAGGGGGCTTCTACCTCATAACCTAGTGATCATTATGCCTAGAGGGTTGGCAAAGGAAGCTTTAATTAAGTAATAATTAAATAAAATACTAGGTGGTAATAAACTTAAGATAATAAAAGATATGGGGTGGTAGATCCTTTCCGTTGAGGGATGTTGAATCTACACAAGTCCTAGCTTAGGCTTTTTGATGCCAAGCAATTCTCCATGATGTAAGTCCCTACTTAGTAGCCTATTGAGATGTCTGAACAAGACCTATAGTTTATGAATTGCCTATGTCTTGGATTTAGTCATCATACTACTTGGCATGTGTGTTGGCCATGGATGTTCATTTTGCATGTGTTTGTGGTTGGATCATTATCGCCATTAGCACAGTGGGTGTGGACCTACAGTTGACATGTGGTTAGGAGGCGTAGCTACCTTCACCACTACTAGGGACTGGTGTATAAAGATGGTCTATTGTTCTAGCATGACCATTGCTGGATGTGTTCACTTGGTACTTCGAGTTTTGAAGTATGCATCTTGTGATTTATGCTTTCATTGGGATGTTTGTTTATCATGTTAGATGATCTTAGTTTTGATGCATTCTTTATTATGATAATTAGCATGTTATAGGTGAGGTTATCTATGTGCAGGTTTATCTTATGCTTTACTACTAGCATAATAGATTTCCTTATACTTTTGATTTTAGCATATTTTAGTAGTGAAATCCCTATTATGATAGTACCGATGATCTAATCAGTGGCTTGGGATGTTATCCATGGGCATTAGCTAGGGCTAACGATGGTCTTATGACACCATTGATGGTTGGGAGGAACCACATACCTAGTTTGGTTATTTTGTTCATTGTGATGTTATTTTAGTTACTGTGATGTTTCCTTTCTGTAGTTTTACTCTTATCTCTAAGATGGTTAGACGTTGTTCTTTTCGTATTTCATATTTGGTTCGAGTGTTCTTGCCTCAAAATGTGGATCCTGTACTCCCTAGTGTAGAGGTTTTATTCTCTATTTTTGTCCTTTTGTGTTCTCCTTAGTGTTTCTTAAGTTTCCTAGGTGACCATTTATAAACATGGTGCAATACAAAAATGTATCGCACACCCTTAGACATTGTATCATGCATCCCTTGATTCTATCGCACACCTCTTGGAGAAATGTCATGCGATACTTTCTAGTGTTGCACCTCCTTGTAAGAAATGTCATACGATACCCTTAAAGTATTGTACGGCTTTGAGAGAAGTATCGCCCAATCCCTAAAAGTGTCACCCTCCTTCTTTAGGAATGTTGCACGATACTTTCCAGTGCTATATTAAAGTATCGTAGGGGTTTTGTAAAAACCTGTGCAGGTGGGTAGTAGGCACTTTTTGGTTTGATCCAAACTTTTTGTGAGTTGATTAAAATACCCTCTTTGGTGTTCTTCAACTCTATGGTGTCGCATTCTGAATTCGAGATGTGTTTGATTCGAATTTAGTTATGCATCTTTCGCTTTTGGTCTTTTTGGTCAGTAGTTGTGTTTGGAGATTTGTTGGTTGCTGAGATGGTGGCTCAATCTTCCGTTGTGATCTTTGTGATCCGTGTATGTTGCTCACATGTGCATTTACACTTGTGTTAAAAAAAAATATACTGGCTTGTATTTTATCCTTGTCCCAAGGATCTCTAGGCAGGGCATTACATTTGGTATTAGAGCCCATGTTGCAACATTGGGATCTCTTTTTTATGCTTCCACTATGGTTTTGTTTGTTGTTGTGTATTGCTATGTTATGATTTATTATTTGCTATTTTTTTTGTTCATGGTTTGTACTCTTATGCTTATGATCTGATTGTTCTAACATTATCTTGTTTCTTCCATAGTGATGCTTCCTACACGTAGACTTGGTGGCCGCGGTGGTACTCATAGTGGTAACCATGGAAATGAATGCCATGAAGAGGAAAATTAGGATGGAGAGGGATAATGAGTTAATAACACTATTCAGGATGGTGTGGGGGTATTGTTGCCAGTACTCCAGGAGATTCTTGCTTGGTTGGGCCCTTGTGTTGAGGAGTGCCAATAGGATCATGATCAAGAAGAGGGGTCTCACCATGGAGATTCCCATCGTTAGAGCACAAAGAGGAGGAACGCAAATGTGAGAATTCTCTTACTCCACCAAGTGGCAGAGGGCACCGTCATAGTAGTCGAGATTGCAATAGTGAGGATTCCATCAGATTGGATATCCTGAAGTCCCTTCAGAGTTCCAGACCACCACCATATGATGGCAAGGGAAGTGGCCTCAAGGTTGAGACTTGGTTGTTGGACATGGAGCAATACTTCACTATGTATCCATACTCAACCAACATGAGGGCCCATTGTGCAATTATGTAGTTGAGGGATCACACATCCATTTGGTGTAATATTGAGAGTCAAAAGATTCAGGTTAGTGTTGTAGATCTCACTTGGGAGATGTTTGAGGAGAGATTCTGAGAGAGATTCTTATCTCCTCACTTTAGAGAGGCCCATGCTAATGAGTTCCACGTAATCTAGAAAGGAAACATGATGGTGGATCAGTACAAAATTTGATTCTTTGAACTTAGGTAGTATTCATGCTACAACAATGATGATTTACTCTTAGTTCATCATTTCATCCAAGGCCTTAAGGACTCCCTCATCAGAGAAGTCCTTATGCACTAACCCAAAACTTTTGTTCTTGCTATAGAGAAGGCACGTATTGCAGAGGAAAATTTGGCTAGAGGTTTCAGTAGGAAAGCTGGTTCTCAAAACCAAGGTGCTAAGAATTTGGGATAGGATGCATAGTTCACTCAGTATTTTGGGAAGGGCCAAGCCCAAACTCAACCCTCTCAGGGTGGTCCTTACTATAAGAATAAGAAGAAGTTTTGGGGAAAGGGTGGACAAGATTTTGGTACCTCGAGAAAGAAAGGGGGTAATTAGAAATGAGGACAAAAATATCAATAGGATCATTCTACTCAAAATGTCCAGTAGAATCCCAACAAGGGTAATGCACCTTTTTCCAATGCTACTCAGGGTGGCTGGGGGATAGGTGCCAACTTTGGGGGAAATTGCTACTCTTGTGGCCAGCCTAGCTATAAATCTTATGATTGTTCGATCAAACCATCTACAGGACTTGGTAAGGGCACAACGAGATTTGAGCCTACTATAGGAGATGTGGGTTAGAATCATAGAGTCTTTGTGATGGTTGACAACCATCAAGCTAAGCATCAATGTACGATAGTTGAGGCTATAGGTATGTTGCATGGTATTTCAACTTCAGTTTTGTTTCACTCTGGTGCTTCAGATTCTTTCATTTCATCATCTCTTGTTCAACGGTGTGGGCTAGTGGCAATGCATCAGGTTGATAGGTGGTGTTGGTGCTCAAAATTGAGTTCTCATTTTGAGCGTTTGTTTGGAAGTTTGAGTCAAATCAAGCGCCATAAATGCTTTTAAATGCCTTTGTACCTTGCTGTACCTTCAAGGCCTAAGAGGTGTTCAATGCTTCTAGCACCTTCTGTTCAGCTTGTCTACACATTCCATGATGTTAAATTGTTGTTTTGAGCCATTTCGTGAAGTCTCGTTTTGAGCTAGTGTCAAATTTGCATTTTCACCTATGTCAAATAGTGACAGGAGGCTATTTTTGCAATTGAATATCTCATACCCAAAAATGTTTCATGACTCATCACTTTGGGAGTGTCTAGTGTCCATACCTAAGAACTTATGTTTCAGATTTTGAGTTGTTTCGAGTCTATTTGACTAGGTTTTGAATCCCTCAAAGTTGGTCATTTACTGTTTTCGTGCATTTGCAAATTGTGCAAAATTTTGGGAAGCCCTATTTGACATGTCATAATTTTGACCTAGTTGACCAAAATGAGAAAATTCCTATTGTGTTGCATTGTAGATTTCAGAGACTTATTATGTTTCACGTTTCAGCTCATTACGAATTCGTTTGACCAGTTTTCAAATGTGATCCAAACACAATTTTTATCTTTTACTGGTGTTAGCATTTGCAAATTTGTCGGGACCCCTGTTTAGGACACTATAACTTGAGATCTGTGATAAGCGAGATCAAATGGATTGTACCACTATGTTGTACTCCAAAAATACTCAAAGTGTGTCAATTTGCAAGTCATGACGAATCAATCTGTACACTTTTCTAGGTCAATTTCATTTGCAAAATTTGTTTTCTGTTAGTGTTTCCAGTTTGCAAAAATCAAGTAGCTCACTTTGACTGATCATCATTTGTGCCCTGTGATTTTTCATGAGCCAAAATCTTGGATTCATAATGTCCTCATGATAGAGAACCAACGCCCTGAGTTTTGTTCTTCCAAGTGTCTATTTGCCCAATTTTTGAAGCCGATTCTGAACCCAGTTTATTGCTTTCTAACATGTTTTCTTGTAGGAAGTTTTGAGAGGTCAAATTTGATAGCGAATATATTTTGACCCCAAATTTGTCATGAGATGAGATTCGACAAGGTGCAAGAGTGCAGAGTAGAGAATCAGTGTGTCAATTGCCAGAGCCCGATTATCTGTTTGGATCAATTTTTAAGGTCAGTCAAAGGACCTCCTGACACAAAGTTGATAGTTTGCAAAAGGATGTAAAATGAGCTTCAAATTCGCTTTTAGTGGTCAAATTTGTTTCAAATTAGTGCCAGATAATCAATGAGCCATTTTGAGGATTTAGTTGTTCAAAAACAATTTTTTTAAAGTTAGACCCACTCTAGGTTTCGGCTGATTGCATCAGCTTGATGGATCTTTTTGAAATAATAAGATTGTTCTTGTCTAACAAGAAGAGGATTCAGGCCCAATGTGTGGTTGTTGAGATTTTAAAAATCCAAACTTTTGATTGATTAGTGAAGGCAGATTAAACTGATCAAGTTTCCATGTGAGAAAGATGTTCGATGAGTTAATTTTATTTTTAAGTGCCTTGAAATCCACTAATTGACTATGGAATCAAGACTGCATGCTAGGTGATGATAAATGAGACTTTGTGGGTATTGTTACTCGTAAGATCAAATTGGGGAAAGTAATGGAAAAGTAGTTAATCAACTACATTTAGTTCCTCAAAAGATTTCAATTAGTAGTCATATGGTAGGCTAGGTTTCAAGATAGTCTCGAGACGAGTTAAAGAAGCTTAGGATTCCAAAAGGGTTCACTTCATGATAGTGGGGACAAGCTAGAAAAGCCTTGGAGATGGCTTTGTTCACTCTATGTTTCATGATCACAGAGGAGGGGGATTTCCTAGATACACCATGGATGAACATTGTCATGTTCCTCATTTTGAGAAAATGTTGTCTAATCAAGGATAACTCATGAATGTGTATTTGGATACATTTGCTATTAGCAAAGATACCTTATATTCCTCTGTTTCTCAGGACATATTGGATCATTTGAGGAGGGATATGATAAATCATGAAGATGGGAAGAGTTGGAGAGTGTAAGCAAGGACACATAGTGAACACATAAAGCACCCATGTGAGTAGTAGATGGCTTCACCTAGAGCCTCACGTGTAAGAAATGACAGAGGGTTCACATTGTTTTTTAAAAAAAAGGGGAAAAGAATATTCTGAAAGGAGGACATACCCCATGCTGGATAGAGAGAGCTATTTCAAAGCTATGGATAGATAATTTAAAAGATCTACTTCTTCTAGGATGAAAAGTCGACAAGCATAAGACTTAAAAATGGAATGATGAGAGTAAGGGAGCCAATTGGAGGTAGGTTGTAGAGCTCTATGGTAGAGGAATGAAAAATCTGCCATGTTAAGAAACTCACACCCACGTAGGAAGCATATGAAACCCATGACTAGAGCAAGTTAAGATGCAAGGAAAAATGTCCATAGGCACCATGAAAGATGCAGTGTACCACGTGAGTGAGCTAAGAGGAGCTCCAGATGAGTTATGCCTTGCAGTAGGGGAGGTGCTTTTCCCGTTCTTTTGTAAATGAGTTTTTGCATGTGTTTTTCTGTATACATATAATCGATGGTAAAACAAGGCTAGAGGAGGAATAAGAAAATCATAGGATTGCTGGCAATTCCCAAGTAAAATGCAGAGAGGCAGGGGAACCATTTTGAAAGATGATGCCAAAGATAAAAAGGAAGAAGTGCCATGGGAGCTCTATGAGAGGATGAAGCCACAGAAAGTCAAAAAAATATGTGTAAGAATAGAGGATGCCATGAGAAGGCCATAGCCAGTTAAGAGGAACCTGTTTCAAAGGCAGTAGGTAGATCATGCAAAAAAAGCATTGACATCCATTTATCCCACATCGATAAAATAAGGAGATATTTTAGTGTTTATATACAATTACACAACATATGAGTAATGTCATTAAGATAGGTGCTTTTTGGAAGCCATGTGTTGCACATGGGACTTGAGGATTGATAGTCGTATTTGACCAAAGCTAAATTTTAGACAAACCTGCACACATGGTGATGTGGCGATTGAGCTCTGGGTGATGACACGTGTCTGCATCGAAGGGCTAGCACATGCCCACAAAATCAAGTTTCTTGGAGGATAAATATTGCGAGAAAGCAGGCATGTGACAAGTGGCAAGAGGGTACCAGCTAGCGGTGACATGGCAAAGATGTGTAGGTTCGAATGCGAAGCATAGGATCATGACATGTGTCATGATCTGACGATCAGCACATCCCCGCATTACAAAGATGCTCACTAATTAAATAATGTGGGATAGCAGGTGACTGACACGTGGTACCATGTCAGGGAAGATGATGATCTGGCACTTGATGGAAGGCTCGGCCAATCAAACACTGCCATGTGGTAGTTGGTATTTTAAAATGTCTTCAAATTGTGTGACATTCAGACCTTTGAAATTCAAAAGAGTAGTAATCTAAAGTTTTAACTTTAGGTTAGTTTAAATTTTTCAAAAATTAAAAAACAATGAGTTGCAGATCAGCCATTTCTAGCAGAGAGGCATTTTTCAAATTGACTTCTTGGGAGTTTTTGGAAGGAAAAATATGCAATATTATATATCGTTGGAACCAGGAGAATCTAATTTTTTTGACTATGCAGTTAGTTTCTACACAAGAAGCAGTTTGTTCGAGTTATTCAAGGTTTTCTCTCATATTTCCTTTTTGCAACTATATTTAGGTTAGGAAGTTTAGAACTAATTTTTGACATGTTAATGACCTGAATGTGGTTAAAAGGTAGTGAAATGTAGTTAAGGTCAAATTCTAATCAGATTCACTTAGTAAAAACTCAATTTCACCAGCATTTTCATGAGGCAGATCAGATATTTTGGCAAGCAAAAGGGTTTTCATCATTGAATAGAAGATATTTTCAAATCAGTTAAAAGGTAATGATGAAACCAAATCAAATTAAGGTGTGGAAAGAGGAAGGAGGTTTTGCAACTGAAAAAGATTGATTTCCAAATGGACACATGTCACTCTAATATCAGATTCAGGAATTCTTTCTTTCCTATATCTTTCTTTCTTTCTTTCTTTGTAAGGGTTAGCAGTTTTCTCTGGGTAATACCAGCAGGGTTCTAGTGTTTCACTATGAAACCATTTCTTTTAGCATTTTCTCTCTTGTATGAATATCATTAGGAAGGATAATATAGATAGTTTAGATCTGTTAGGTGTTTTCTGTGTTTTCATTTCATGTATATGAATGTATAATTTCAAGGAAATTAATACAAAATATAGCAAATGGTTGACTTTCATCTTGAATCTTGTTGCCCTCTTCAATGTTCTTCAACATTTTATAATCTTTGATGTAGAGCTTAGGTTGTAGTTGTAGTCCCTTAAGGCTGTATGTTATTTCATTGTTTCTTGTGACTCAAAGGGTTATGTAAATGCTTCAGGGAAATCAACAGGGTTGTGAGGTTACTGATGGGGATATCATGTAAGAATGAGGTTTAAATTGAACATTGATGTCTATTTACAAGTTGAATAGATAGATCAGATATCTAAAGATACACATATGTCTCAGATATTCATATGTATGTTTGTGATTCATGGATTTGCCCAATGGTTAAGGTATTGATTAGTTATAGGATCATTAGGTCTTATTGCTGCATATCTGAGGTTTTGTTGAACTCAACATTATTAATCATACGTGTTTTACCCTTTTATGTTGAAGAACTATCAATGTTTAACCCTCACTCAGCTTGTGCATTTCGTAGAGTTGTAATTAGCTACTACATTTATTTGTTACTGCATAAGACTTTAGGAGATATAAGGGGTTTTCATCTGCTTAATAGATTTAGGGATATGTTTTTACACTGGTACGGTATTAATTGAATCTAAGGTCCACCTGCCTAGGTCTTGCAGAGCCTGAAGTAGAAGGGTCATGCCTTATAGTTGGCCCGATGTCTAAAATGGCATGTTAAAAATGGGAGTTAGCAGCCCCTAGACATATCATATTCTCATTGGGATAATTGAAAACCTTCTAGCATTTTCAAACACCAATAGGTGGCAGGTTGAGTTAGCCATAGATTCTAAGGTGGTTGTTGACTCGTTGGTTAGGAGTTGTGTTTTGAATTTGGGAACCTTCATCACCACAGTGGATTTATGTATTCTACATCTGGAATCTAATAACATTATGTTGGGCATGGATTGGTTAGTCGCCCATCAGGAAAATATCAATTTCCATCATAAGGTGGTACAATGTGTTGATGACATAGGTGGGCAGGTGGAGCTGTTGGGAATCTAGAGACTAGTCTCACTTTGTATGATCTAAGCTAATCAGCTAAAGTAGAGTGTATGAAAGGGTTTCTAGTTGTTTCTTGTGTCTCTTAGTGATCTTGAGGAAGCCGAGAGCCATACGGTGACTCTTGATGATCACCCACTCCTTCGTGAGTATGTTGATGTGTTTTCTGATGAGATTCTAGGTATGCACCATACCATGACATTGATTTTCAGATCGATCTTATACTAGGAGTAGAGCTGATTTCACAAGCTCCTTACCGCATGACTACTCAAGAGTTGAGTGAGCTAAAATTGTAGTTGGAGGAATTGTTAGCCAAGGGCCATATTCATCATAGTGTATCCCTGTGGGGTGCACCAGTTATCTCCATGAAGAAGAAGGATGGTTTGTTGCGTTTGTGCATCAATTATCGATAGTTGAATAAGGCGATGGTGAAGAATCATTATCCCTTGCCAAGGATAGATGACTTGTTTGAATAGATGAAGGGATCACGAGTGTTCTCAAAGATTGATCTCAAGTCAGGATACCATCAGCTTTGTATTCAAGAGGCTAATATTCATCGAACAACTTTTCGTACACAGTATGGACATTATGAGTTCACGGTTGTAACCTTTGGGTTAACCAATGTACCATCAGTATTTATGAGTTTGATGAATGGTGTATTTCACACTTACCTTGATCAGTGTGTCATTATATTCCTAGATGACATATTGATCTATTCGAAGACTAAGGAGGAGCATGAAGTCCATTTGCATCAAGTTTTACAGTGTTTGAGAGACCATAAGTTGTATGGTAACTTGAGTAAATGTGGGTTCTTCCAATCAAAGGTGAAGTATTTGGGGTACATCATCACTAGTGATGGAATTGTAGTGGATTCAGAGAAGATTCATGCTATCATGGATTGGCCGATACCCACTAATGTCTTAGAAGTTTGTAGTTTCATGGGATTGGTGGGTTACTACCATCACTTCATGAAGGATTTCTCACAAGTAGCCCATCCTATCACTTCTCTTTAGAGGAAGGGGAAGAAGTTTATTTAGTTAGACCAGTGTGAGGAAACATTTAGTGCTCTTAAGGGGTGTTTGAACAGTGCACCAGTCCTTGCAGTGCCTAATCCTATAGGTGATTTTATGGTTTGCATAGATGCTTTGTTGGAATGCATGGGTGCGGTGTTAATGTAGGATGATTGAGTGATTGCTTTTGAGTCTAGAAAACTCAAGGACCATGAGCTTAACTACCCCACTCATGATTTGGAACTTGTGGCCATAGTGCATGCCCTTGTCCGTTGGAGGCACTTTCTTTTAGGACACATGTTTGAGTTCCATAGTGATCATAGGAGCTTGCAGTATATCTTCACTCAGCCAAACTTAAATGTATGGCAACATCATTGGATGGAGTTCTTCTATGAGTTTGAATTTGATGTTCATTACATTAAAGGCAAGGAGAATGTCGTTATGGATGCTTTGAGCATAAGGCGACATGAGGTATTAGTGATGTCACTAGAAATGAATTTACGAGGCCACATCTTGGAGGCATTGCCTAGTGACACTTAGTATTAGGAGGTCAGGGTAGAGATAGAGTCTGGATGTACCCTTGAGGGAGGTTTTTAGGTTATGTATTTGAGTCTGATGGACTACTACGACACATGGGGAATATCTATGTACCTACATCAGGTGATCTTCGTACCTTGGTTTTGTCTGAAGTACATCATGCATCATATTCTACACATCCAAGTGTTAAGAAGATGCATGTTGATCTCAAACAACTATACTTTTGGGCAAGGATGAGGCACACTGTTGCTAATTTTTTTGCTAGATTCCTTGAGTGCCAGAGAATGAAGGCAGAGCATCAACATTTGGCGGGTCTTTTATAGCCACATACCATTCTAGAGTGGAAGTGGAATACAATATCTATCAATTCTATCATAGGGTTGCCTATGTCATCACAGAGACATGATTGTATCATGGTGACAGTGGAAAATTTGTCCAAGGTAACACATTTTTCACCCATGAGAGCATCCTACATAGCTTCTTCGATAGCAAATGTTTTCTTGGCAGATATTATTTATTTGTATGGGATTCCTCATTAGATCATTTCAGATAGAGATCTAGTGTTTACTTCTGCACTATTGATGTGTCTCCAGTATGCTTTGGGCACACAGCTCAATTTTAGTTTAGCTTATCACCCAGAGACCAATGGTTAGACTGAGAGAGTGAATCAGGTTCTGGAGGATATGCTTTGCATGTATCTTATGGATAGGCAGGTGAAGTGGAAGGACTATTTGTACCTCATTGAGTTTTCATACAACAACATGTATCATAGTTCTCTTGGCATGTCACATTTTTAGGCCTTATACGGTAGACCATGCCATACCCCTTTGAGTTGGGATCGTTTAGAGGATCGAGTTCTTTTGGGTCCAGAGATGCTTTAGGATATGGAACAACAGGTTGTTTGCATTAGGGAGTATTTGGTTACTACTCAGGACAGGTAGAAGAAGTATGTAGATGCCCATAGGTTGGATCATCACTTTTCTGTTGGTGACAGGGTGTTTTTGTGAGTGTGTCTAAGGAAGAGCCCCATCCATTATGGGAAAGGCTCTAAGTTGGCACCATGTTTTGTTAGACCTTTTGAGATCCTCGAGAGGATTGGTCCTATTGCTTATTGACTAGTGTTGCCACCTACCCTATCATGCATCCATGATATTTTTTATGTTTCTATTTTGCGAAAATATATTTTGGATGTGACCTATGTTCTTGATTGGGATGCTTTGCAGGTAGCAGACAGATAGCTTACATTGGAGCCCATTCATATCCTACAACGTTGAAGGCTCACCTTACGAGGTTGGGACATAGAGTAGGTAAGAATCCAATGGGACTCGAGTGATGAGACCCCTATCTTTTTGTTGGCTTCTAAGAGTAAGCCTATGCTAGTGGGGGAGGATGTAGTGACTCTTGTGTTTGCAATTTGTACCTTGTCTATTTTGATTTGAGAGATACTTGAGACTCTTATTTTGTACCTTATGATGAATTAAGGGTTGGATGTTATACTTTGACTCAGTACCATAGATGTGTTATTGCTATGCTATTCAATTTATCATATTTGCATGTTGATGCTATTTTGAGATGATAGTAGATCTATGATGATATCTGGTTATATGGTTTATTTGGCATATTTGTTGATTATGTTATGAGATGAATTTTATGCTATGGTTATTTACTTCATTCTTGTAGCTTTACGCTTTCTACAAACGTGAGTGATGTAAATGGATTAAATACGTATTTTAATACATGTTGCTTTAGCTATGATATTATATGCAATTGCACTAGATCATGTATTTTAGTGTGCAGGAATTTATATCCCTAGCAGTGGCACATGGAGTTAGTGATTCAACTATTCATATTTTTCCAATGTCATCCCTGTATGGTCGATGTACCCTTATTTTAATTATTTTAATTAAAACCTTTCAATAATTAGTAAATTCAAACTCATCTGCATTATGTGACTAAACTAGTGAGCATGTTTGTGCACTTAGAAGTTTGCATTTTTCATGAAAGTATTAAGTTATTTTCTATAATTTTGGGTTTTTAGCCTTCAAATATTTTCAAATTTAATCTTTGACGACTTTTCCTTAGGTGAATTTTTGTTACAGATAATAACCTATTTTCATTTGGGTCGATTTAGAGTTTGACTACTCTACCTAGCTATTTTCTATAATTGACTATTCACTCAAAAAAAATGAATAAGTATTGAAAAAGTGAATTCATTATGCACTTCTCACTTTTTAGAATTGGAAATTTGTGAGCCATTTTGGAAATCCTCTTCTGAAGGATTCTTGTTTTGTTTATTCTGGGAGCTATGAGCGTGGGATCTTCACGAGGTTGGTCTCGTTAGATTTGGCTCGAAGAGTTTATGCTTTGCCGTTATTTTCAACATATTTGGTAGGTGATTTATTTAATTGTGCGAGTTTCAATTTTTGGCCCTTTTGTTGTCAGGTAGGGCTTTCTTGTTTTATTATTTTCACTCCATTTCATCTTCCAATTCTTGCAAAAATTTTTTAGGAGGCTAAGAACTAGTGTTCCCCTCATTTTTTGTTTGCTGGTTCTACCCAGTTGGTCAAGTATGAACGTTTTCCCTATTTTTGAAATGGGGGTTTGGGAATTTGAGCCATTATGCTGGCCATTTTTGCATACGGTGTCTGATTTCATTTATTTTTGGATTTTCAAAATTTTTGCACCCAAAAGCCAAATGGGTTTTAATTTCAAAATTTTTCCAAAATTTGGGGTTTTTACCTCATTTTGTGTGCAGCCCTATTTTCTCAAGTTTTCTTGGTACAATGTGGGTCGTGGACCTGGATGATCTGTTTGGATATTTGTCAGACCACTTTTGCACTATATGTTGCTTTGGGATGCATGTTGCATCTGTCCTCTCAATGTTATTTATCAATTGAGTGACTTTCTGATTTGTTTTCTCATCCAGTCCTTTTGGTATGATCTTTGTGATGGTGGTGTGCCACACACAAGTACATCTGTTTGGTGACCTGCAGGGCCTGATCTTCTATGGTACTTCTGAGAGTTTTGATCATTTGGGATGGGTTACAAATTTGCATGCCTATGAGCACTCATCATTGGATGAGCACGGGTAGGGTAGGGTAACATATGGAGGGGGCTTCTACCTCATAGCCTAGTGATCATTGTGCCCAGAGGGTTGGCAAAGGAAGCTTTGATTAACTGATAATTAAATCAAATACTAGGTGGTAATAAACTTAAGATAATAAAAGATATGGGGTGCTAGATCCTTTCCGTTGAGGGATGTTGAATCTGCACAAGTCCTAGCTTGGGCTTTTTGATGCCATGTGACTCTCCATGATGTCAGTCCCTACTTAGTAGCCCATTGAGATGTCTGACCAAGACTTGTAGTTTATCCAATGTTTATGTCTTGGATTTAGTCATCATACTACTTGGCATGTGTGTTGGCCATGGATGTTTGTTTTGTGTGTGTTTGTGGTTGGATCATTATCTCCATCAGCACAGTGGGTGTGGACCTACGGGTGCCATATGGTTGGGAGGCATAGCCACCTTCACCACTACTAGGGACCAATGTACAAAGATGGTCTATTGTTCTAGCACGAATGTTGCTAGATGTGTTTACTTGGTACTTCGGGTTTTGGAGTATGCTTCTTGTGATTTATGCTTTTATTGGGATGTTTGTTTATCATGTTAGATAATCTTAGTTTTGTTGCATTCCTTATTATGACGATTAGCATGTTATAGGTGAGGTTATCTACGTCCATGTCTATTTTATGCTTTGCTACTAGCGTGTTAGATTTCCTTATGCTTTTAATTTTAGCATGTTTTAGTAGTGACATCCCTATTATGATAGTACCAATAATCTGATCGGTGGCTTGGGATGTTATGTGCGGAGGATGTCTAGGGCACATGATGGTCTTATGATTCCATTGATGGTTGGGAGGAACTGAATACTTAGTTTGGCTAATTTGTTCATTGCAATGTTATTTCAATTACTGCAGTGTTTCCTTTCCATACTTTTACTCTTATCTCTAAGATGGTTAGATGTTGTTCTTTCCATATTTCATATTTGGTTCAAGTGTTATTGTCTTGAAATGTGGATCCGGTACTCCCCAATGTGGAGGTTTTATTCTTTGTTTTTCTCCTTTTATGTTCTCCTTAGTGTTTCTTAAGTTTCTTGGGCAACCATTTATCAGCATGGTGCGACATAAAAAATGTATCACATGCCCTTAGAAATTGTATCGTGCATCCCCTGATTCTATCGCACGCCTCTTGGAGAAATGTCGTGCGATACTTTCTAGTATCACACCTCCTTGTAAGAAGTTTTGTACGATACCCTTAAAGTATTACACACCTTCGAGAGAAGTATAACCCAGTCCCTGAAAGTGTTGCCCTCCTTCTTTAGGAATGTCGTATGATACTTTCTAGTGCTGTATTAAAGTACCGCCTGGGTTTTGTAAAAACCTATGTGGGCAGGCAGCGGGCACTTTTCAGCTTGATCTAAACTTTTTGGGAGTTGATTTAGATACCCTTTTCAGTGTTCTTCAACTCTATGGTGTTTCATTCTAAATTTGGGATATGTTTGATTCGAATTCAGTTATGCATCTTTTTCTTTCAATCTTTTTGGTCAGTAGTGGCATTTGGAGATTCGTTGGTTGCCAGGATGGTGGTTCAGTCTTCCATTGTGATCTTTGTGATTTGTGTATGTTGCTTACATGTGCATTTACACTTGTGTTAAAAAAAAAAAATTTGGCTTGTATTTCATCCTTGTTCCAAGGATCTCCAAGTGGGGCATTATAGTAGGTTCCAAGGATAGGATAGGTTATGTGGATGAGAAGATCAAAAATTAAAATATAGACCCCACCACATGGTGCATAGAGAGAAACACAAATGCTTGATTGACATTAGTAAGGAATGTGAAAGGTTAGTGGAAAAGCAAACCCATATAACCATGGCTAAGCCTAGTCACACACCATGTGGCATGTAAACCAAAAAGATACATTGGGCTAGCATTGACAATTATAGAAAACCCATGCAAGTGTTTATAACTATTACACCATCCAATAATAATAAAGAAGCTTGATCGTACCTAAAAGTATTAAACAAATAACATGTAGACCAAGTGATCCCAAGGTGGGAACATGAAAATAAAAGTATAATAATATAGGGAGGTAAAAACATGGGTCACCAACCTCTTAAGAAAAGTAATGATATATTAAGGTAAGTAATGGTATATTAATTAAAGTTTCTTTTCACATTCTTAGGAAATAGATTACATGATCTTGTTATACCATTAATATAGTAGCATATAGATGGTTATATATATATATGTATGTATGTATTATGTATGTATATATGCACACATACACACACAAGGATGACATTTTTATCTAATTAATGAGATTTGATAAATTTGACATTGTTAAATTTATGTGCAGATCAATATTTATCAACCTTGAGTATTTTATCTAACCAAATGTAGTTCCTCTCTTATTTCTATTTGTACTATTAGAGTTATTTGACTTGATCTTTCTTTATGAGAATATTATTGTAGGAAGAGGAAGATTAAGATTCAGAGGGAGTCTAACATTTCATTAGAGACAACCTTGAAAGAGTGGGAGTTTGACACTTCTTCAAAGGTAAAGGCAGATTGATATCAAATTAAGAGGGAGTTTGAAACTCCATTAGAAGCATCATTGGATGCGGAACTCAGATGATTGATATTCATAGGGAGTTTGAAAGTCCTTATGTGTGACTATATGATATAATGGGCCTACCCTTGTGTACATCATGAGAGAATGACAACTTCCAAATGATGTCCCTTGTATTTATAGAACTTATTGATAGGTAATGATCTTAAAATAAATTATTTTTCTATTATGATGGATATCTTACAATATCTATGTAGATCATGATAGATTATACCTTTCATAGTGGATATTTATATGGTACACATTATGAGAATGTGTGTGAACATACCTTATAAATATTTTTTATTACATGGTGAATGTAATGTAAATTGATGTTGTGGAGGCAATTACATGGAGTATTTGGTGAATATCATGCAACTTGATGTTCAAGAGACCATTACTCACATTACTTGGTAAATATATTGCATCTCAACATTCTGAAGGCCATTACTTAAAGAGTATTTGGTGAATATCATAAATTGTTATTTTGGAGACTAATGCTCAAATGTGATATCGAAATGGTGAATATCATATGTTGATATTCTGCACACCATTTCCTTATTGAGTACATGGTGAATATCAAGTGTTGATAATATTATGAGACCATTACTCAAATTTTTGGTGAATATCATATGTTGATATTTTGAAGGCCGATAATCTTGATATCATATGTGATATGAAAATGTTGAATATTTTTTTATCATAGATATTCGTATAATACATTGAGGTAATATATTGTTATGTGTTTATCCTCGCTAGCTAAGAAGGAGTGCTGATGTTTTATAGCTTTACTCATATATATATATATATATATATATATATATATATATATATATATATATATATATATATATATATATATATATATATATATATATATATATATATATATATATATATATATATATATATATATATATATATATAACTAAGAGCTTAATTATGATAATAAATAGACACTTCCAATGAAGGGACATGTCTATTCTCTCACTCTCTTATAAATATAAGGGGAACATATAGTTGGAATACTTGGCAATACTTAGTACAATTGTAGTGATCCTGAAAAAAAAAAAACATTATATAGAGATCATAATTAACTAACTTCCACAAGCCAACTCTCATAGAAGATAACACTTGATTATCTGAAACATGGGACTTAGAGAAAGAGGGCCTCATTAGGGGCATAGTGCACCCTATATTGGTCCATCAGTGATGTAGTGTGTTAGAGTGGGGTTGTTGTTGCACCAAAAGAGCGTTATTTCAATGTCCGATATGACCACTCAACTTATAGTATGCAAGAGGTGGTTAATCCATTTTCAATAATCTTGAGGGGAGTGTTGAACATTTTTCCAATAATCTCCCCCTTAGGGTTACTCGAGGGTCTAAGGATTTGAACCTATGATGAAGCTATGATACCACCCATTAAAGTGGGGTGTTGTTGTACCAAAAGGCTAATTTTTCAATGCCTGATACAACCACTCAACTTATAGTACATAGGAGGTGGTCAAGCCCCTTTTATCAATCCCAAGAGGAGCTCTGAATAGTTTTCCATGAACACAATGTGCTCCTAAAGAAAAGAATTAGGAGAAAAATGTGACCCTAATTGTTAGGTACACAAACCCAAGGGACAATATGGGGACCCCAAAATAGGGCTTGAAAGTTGAAAATCAAGTTCAAATTATGAGGAAACTCTATTTCAGTGCCAAAAGTAGATTCCAAGTGGAAAGGTGGATGGAAAGGAAGGACCTAGGGGAAATGGATCCTACCTCAAGCTTATCACCACGAATTAGATTTTGCCCCAATTCCACATAGGAGAAGGGATGGAAAAGGAAGGAAGAAATGATAGAGAGAGGGAGATTGATGATCCCACATTACATAGGTGCTAAACCTTCATCAAATTGGAGTGCTTCCAATCTAAGGTGGTACATTGCCTACAAAATGAGTCATTCCTAACCTTGAGCACTTCTCATCCTAATACATGACCCATCTAAATTTTTTGAATTGTTCTACCCTTCTTGAGAACCATAACACATAAGGTTATATGAAAATAATAATCATTTAGGCCATTTTAGTATTGATTATCATTTCTACATTATTTATTCATAACATACATACTAGAATACTAACAAATTCCTCTAAGAACTCCCACATGGAATGTTACATACATACAAATGAATTTTAAGTTTCTAACACCCAATGGTCATCATGAATATGAGGAGTACAATAAGACATGATGTCTAAAAATAGGAGTTATATAATAAATCAAATTGCACACATCAACATAAGTTCAGTAATTTACCTTAATCTTATATAGTGAATAAGAATAATTTTGGAAATCTAATGAGAAAGTGAGATGCTGAGAGGGGGGTGAATCAAGATCTTCAACACTTCAATCATAAACCTTATTTAAACTTAATTCATCACAAAACTCACTTGTAACCTTAATCATGCATCATCATATAAAATCATATCTAAAATCTAATAGCATGAATAAACACATAAATAAGTAATCAACACATAACACAATATTTGGTAATGCAGAAACCCTCCAAGGTGAACTTAAAAATGCGATGGGATGATACCCACAAAATTTTGACTACTATAGTAAAATAGTACCTATTAGGGCTATAATTTGATCACTTTTGATGATCTACCCTATGAGGGATTTTCTCTATTAAAAGCTTATAAGACTATTAATTCTACCTTTACAAAAAGATTTTAACATCACAATTAAGTGAGTTCTTTGTTAAGAGATGTACAATAGGCCTATTAGGACCACTTTATTAAGAGATTCACATAATAAACTTATTAGAATGTAACAAAACCTTGATCCTTTGATTTGTGCTAAAATATTGATAATAGATCTTCTATATTCAAATTGTAATCACCTCGCTATGACTGATTACAATATCTCCTCACTACACTACTTGATCACCTTCCCTCATAACTTGTCAATTCTCCTTTAGCTTTGCATACATGCATATCTTGAAAACCTTCTTTTATAACCAATTTTAAGAAGCTTCTATATCACAACAAATGATCTACAATCATTATTTTTTTGCTTGACCCTTCCAATTTTATGATGCATAATCACAAGCATAATTACCTCCTTGATTATAGAAACATGTTTCATACTACCTCCTTGATTATAGAAACATGTTTCATACTTAGAAAAATAGTTTACATAGGATTTTGTGTCATTCTAGACTCATATATTCAAACTATATAACTTGACATATATACCTTCCTAATGCTCATATATGCTTGGTTCATCATGTTGTCCTGTGGCATGAATTATGCTTGACTTAAATTGCTTTAACCTTTGAACTAATTATTTTATATAGCACTCAAATAAATCTAAAATTCTCAATGACTGCTGATTTTCTTAGCAACTATGTCTACCTTGGCACATACTAAACTTGTACACTATGCAACTCAACCTTAATAGTGGCTTGATTGTAGTATTGACTGAAAAACTCTACCTTGTGAATGACTAGGTGGTTTTTAATAATAGATAATACTAAGATTTCCTTTAGGGTCAACAAATAATTCATCAATCATATAATATATAATTCACTTATTATTTCTTATTAAAATTTAATTCAATTTCCAAAATTAATCTAATTTTTTCTAATGGTTCTACCTTCCTTGAGAACCATAACACATAAGGTTATATGAAAAGAATAATTATTTAGGTCATTTTAGTATTGATTATCACTTCTACATTACCTATTCATAATTCACATACTAGACTACTATTGGAATTTACAAGCGAGAATATTTACTTCTGAGGGGGGGGGTGGGGGTGAATAAGAAGTAACAATATTTTCACCCTTTAAAATATATAGCTGAAATTAACCACGTGCATCTAACATCTCTAATAAAAATGAAGTAAAGACATGCATGGAAATAGATAACACAATATTTGACCACCCAGAAACCCTCTAAAATGAGAAGTTAAAACTGGGGTGGGGATGACACCCACAACTTATCACTGTAGCAATATGTAACTTGTCAAGGTTACAAAGTTTGACCATTAGCAATGGTCTACCTTGTGAAAGGCCTTCCTTGTTAAAGGCTTTACACCCTATTAAAAGTGACCTATCTAAAGGATTTACAAACACTCACTTGGAATGTCACCTTGTTAAAGGATTTAGCACCTTATTAAAAGTTCTACAAAATGGCTATTAAACCAACCTATCATCATAGGATTTTCATTCTCCTAATACAATGGTTAGAAAGTATAGTAGAATGTCTTGACCTAATAACTTACAATCTACAATTGTTGGTTCTAGATCCTTGTTCTGTTCAATTTGACCTAATCCTTCTTGATCTGATATAGCTTTTTTCGAAGTGCTGATAGTTTGTTCTGATCAAATTGATTCTACAATGTTGTTCTTCCTTTAAGTCTTCACACCCTTTTCACTTCCTTCAGAAATTTACTTGCGTTCGCTCATGCATTCCCACACAACTCTCTTACACACACACACACACACACACACACACACACACACACACACACACACACACACACTTAAATTATGGGGTTTTGACCTCCTTTTAAAGGTTTGAAGACTTATGGTTAGGTATGAATTTACGATCGAGATTCATCCATCTTTCTTGCTCAATTATTTCCATTTTTTTTTTATTGGTTGCATGCCCTTTCCATTTTATGATTGGTTGCATGCTAATTGCATAGGGAATGTGATAGATTCAATCTTATATTTTAGATCTTTCGAGATTCATCTTGAGTCAACTCAAAAATAATTTAAATCTGTGTTTGTGAAGGCACAAACACTTATGTTGATTCTATGTTACTCGACACTTATTGATTGCTGATGCTTGACACATATAGGAATTCTTTCTTGCTTGGCTCCTATAGTAACTTTGTCTAGCTCAGTACCTATTCTTTGATCAACACATATACTAGGTTAGCATCAATTTTCACTTAGCACTTGAAACTTTCTTGACACTTGAATAACTCAGCACCTGTTGAATTTCTAGCTTGACACATACTATAGCTTGACATCTATATTATACTTGACATCAACTTAGAAATTTCTTAAGTGTGTTGACACTCAATTGTCAAAATAAATCTAAGACCAACACTTTCCCCCTTTGACATGAGTGTCAAAAAAACTTAACTAATCATTATGAATTTGATCTTTATGAGTATAATATACATCTTGTTTGACATATGTACAAAATTTTAAAAAACTTGTTCAAAATTTTGTAGAAGACTATATGCCTCAAAACTTGTAACTCCCCCTAAGCTAATGTGCCATTTCTGTATTCAAAACTCCTCATGCTGGATTTGATTTATGCTATTTCCACGCTTTGCCTTATCATTATGCTCTGCTCTATTTTGACTCCCCCTTTCACACATCTTCCCTTGAAATTTTTGTATCCTTTTGGCTTTAACTCCTTATCTCCTCAAAACTTAAAATTTTATTATCTTCCCCAATTTATTATATCTCCCCTTTTTGGGTATCTCCCCCTATTGGGTATCTCCTTTATTATCTCCCTCAAAATGTATTATCTCCCCCTTTTTGACACTTATGTCGAAGGGTTGTGTTGGCTCATGATTTAACAGTTTTACAAATGACCAAGAAACCAGACAAATGCATCTAAGGCTTGCAACTTCCTATGATGGATGCACTCGAATGAAGTCTTGGGCCAACTATAAGGCATGACCCTTCTTCTGTAAGGAAACTCAGGTGCGGAAACAACTTCCTACACTAATCTCATAAAGAAAGTATGATGCAAATCCTATTAAAATCTTCTACACTTACAGATTCAATATCATGTAAACAACAATATTGCAGCCAACCATGCATACAAAAAGTAGACAGAGAAATGAACACATAACACAAGGATTCGCCGATGGGGAAAAACCTTTTGGTAAAACAACCCCACCCCTTCAGAACCTGCATAATGTATTATCTTCAACACGAGGTTACAATACACTTGCAATGCAAGTTCAACATCAGCAATAGAAGACTCCAGTAGCTACTTGCAGTACCAACAATACACCTTTTTCGCATCTCTTCATAACCCTAAAAATGCTTATAACATGTGCTTCACTTTAGGGCTACTCCCAAAGGTAAACCGTATTAGGGTTTTACCATTCTCCGAGAAAATAAGAACCCCACTATTGGGGTAGAGTGTACAGTACTCAAATACCTTAGTTGCCACATGTCTTCACATGTCATTGAATCTTCCTAACAAAGCTCTTACGTGTCATAGGAATCCGTCATAACCATTTTAGTCATGATCTCCTTATACACAATTCAAGATGTCGACACATCAACATTATTTGCAAGAAATACATTTTACAAAAATAATAATAAGAATAGGAATTATACAAGGTTGAGACACCTTATTCCTAATATCTTCTACTTTAGGCTCTGCTAAACCTAGGTGGGTAGACCTTAGATTCAAATGATACCGTACCAGTGCAAAAACATATCCTTGAATCTATTAAGCAGATTTTACCCTTATTTCTCCTAATACCTATGCAATAACATAGATCTGCAGTAGAAAATTACAACTCTATGGTATTCACAAGTTGAGTGAGGGCATCACATTTAGGTTCTTCAACATGAAAAGGAAATACAATTTATTATTGGTGTTGATTTTCAACAAATCCTCAAACATGCAGCAATCAGAACGAATTGATCCTACAAATGATCAGTTCCTAATCCATTGGGCAATTCCATGAATTGAATACATACATCTGTGATATCTAGGACATTTTTCATACACCAAGATATCAGATCCATCCTATCATTTTGTGATTTAGACATCAGTGTTCATTAAGACCTCATTCTTATGAAATATCATTCTCAAAATAACCAGCAACCCTGTCAAACACATCAAGCATTTACTTGGCCCTTTGTTCCAACAACAAAACATATGTGACATACAACTTTAAAGGGATGCAAATGGGTCTCAGCTCTTTGTTCCTAGACCACATAAGACTGCAAGTTATTGAGATAGGAGACAAAAATTAGAATGAAACTAAAGAAATTCTGGCTCACTTGTATTCATTTCCTTGAAATTATACATTCAAATGTATGAAATTCAAAAACATGAAACCACCTAGTAGATCTAAAGTATTTGTATATTCCTTCCTACTACTATTCATACAAGAGAATATGTTGAAAGAATGGTTTCACAGTAAAACACTGGAACCCTGCTGGTATTACCTAGAGAAAACTGCCAACCCCTTCAAATGAAAGAAAGAAAGAAAGATATAGGAAAGAGAGAATTCTTAGATCTAATCTTAGAGTGACATGTGTTCACTTAGAATTCCATCTCCTACAACTAAATAACCTCTCTCTACATTCTCCCATTTTTATTTGATTTGGTTTCATCATTATCCTATAACTGATTTGAAAATATCTTCTACTGAATGATGAAATCCTTTCATTGCCAAAAATATCTGATATGCATCAAGAATGCTGATAAAACTCCATTTAACTCACTTAGAAATGACCCCAACTACATTTTCACTGTATTTTACCCACATTTAGGTCATTACCTTATTGAAAAATAGTTCTAAACTTTGATACCTAAATGTAGTTGAAAAATAGGAATATGAGAGAAAACCCTGAATAACCTGAACACACTACTTCCTGTGCAAAAACTAACCTTAGAATCAGAAAGTTTGTCTTCTCCTAATTTTGATGATATATAATATTGCATATTTTGCATACTAGGAGCCTCCAGAATCACAGTTTGAAAAATGTCCCCCCTTACTATAAGGTTCAGGTTTGCAACTATTTGAATTTAAAAAATTCAAAAATTCAAAATATTCTAAATGTCTGAACTTTAGAATATTATCTCTTTGAATATAAAATGATTGAACGTGAATTTTTTAGAAAATATATTAAAATTTTTATAATTTCAAATATTTCATTTTTCCCTCTCCTTCAATCTGGGTCAACAAGCTTTAACCAACCTTTTGCCACATCGCGCCCTTTGATTGGTCGACCTACCACCTCATCACTACATGGTGCTCACCCGCTTGCTCACATTTCTTAACGACCTTGCAACTCCATTTTGCGAAATTGCATAGACCACTTGATCTACCACGTGGCATGATCTAAGCGCTTCTAATTTGGACCTGCTCTGGATCACCACCTCATCATCGACTGGGACTCGTGCCACATGGTGATCACCTGTAATCTTGCTTTATTTATCGAGTGTGCATCTCAATCTTGCAGGCATGCATTGTTCATTGGATCTACCACGTGGCAGCATCCTGTGCATCGCATTAGAATTGCTGACAATTTCTACCTCATCGCCAACTGGACCCACACTGCCACTTGTCACGTGCTAACTTTCTCACAATTGTTAACCTCTGAGCACTTTTTTATTGTGGGCTTGCACCCACCATTCATCTTGCCACGTGGCATGATCTCTTGCAATCTCCAGTTTTGGCACCATGTCATCGTTAGTGTGTTTTTGTTTAAAATTATGTTGACATCACCCTCTAGTTGACATCATCAAGGTCAGGTCCCACCTTGCAAGCTTGCGCTCCAAAAGTGCTTATCTCTTAAGACATTACTCATATCATGTGTAATTGGATTTAAAAGACTAAAAATTTCCTAACCCACCTGATGTGGGATTAAAAGTCTCAAAGCATTCCTCTTGACTACGTTGCACCCAAAGCATTCTCTATTTTTCTTTGGCATGGAGCTCTTTATTGACCCTTGGTAGCTTCTTTCTGCTGCCTTCTCTGCTCTGCTTTGTGTAGCATTAAATATTGAGAAAAATGCATACAAGGTACAACTAAAATGGTTGAGTTTTTTTTTTCTTTTGAAATTTTACAGATTGCACAATGGCATGTCCATAGGGGATACTACCTGTCTCAAAAATGAACAAAATAAGGATATTTACAGAGGCACTCGAGTAGTAGAATGCTCCTATAGAGCAGTTCCCTTGAATTGAATAAGAAATCACTAAAATAAATGTGCATCTAATAATTGAACAACAAAGACTAGGAAAGATACATTCCAGTACAAATCACATGGAGGGGCCAAGGAATCACACGTCACTCTTTTGACAAAAGAGCAAAGGCATGGAACAAAACTATAGTTTTCCTTTTCATTGATTCCAAATCCTAGAACATCCAAAACAAAACCTTCGACAGAGATGCCCTTGTCAACATCCACATCGATCAGATTCTCCATGCCTTGGAGCCAATCTTTGTAGTCTTTGTAGCTACAACATAGACTATTTCATTAACCTTTTGATCATATCCTCCTTCCCAAACCTTGAGGATATGTCCTTGTTACTCATCTACATGACGTATTTCTCTTTCATTCCTTGCATGGAGTACTTTTTATATCCAATTGTTAGCGTAGGTGGAGACTGCTAGGGAATCAGCTTTGGTATTCATCTCTCTCAGAACCACTACAATAGAGAAGGCATCAAGGCCTTCTATCTCATCCCAAACTCCATTCTTGTAATTCTTCAACTTGTGATTTTTCACGAAATATTTTCCTTTTACTTGTTTCACAATAAGCTCTGTATCACCTTAAGCTTTTAAGATCTTTACCCCTCTTTCTTTTGCTATTATTATCCCTAGTATCAAGGCCTCATATTCCACAATGTTATTCATATTCCCAAATTCCAATTTGAAAGCTATATGTATAGGTTCTCTTTCTAGGGATATCAATACTACACTTGCTCTAAATCCTAAAGAAGCATAGCTTCTATCAAATTCAAGTATCCATATGCCTGATGCATCTTTTTTTTCATTAGAAACTTTCTTGCTTTGATTCTCATCTATCTATTCATCCAAGCTTTCTTTAGTAAACAACTTATAGTTGTTGAATTCTAGCTCTTGATATAAAATCTAAGCTTTAGGATCATCTGACTTCAAGACTATGAACTTCACCTTTTCTTCAAGTTCTAATTTAACTTTTTTATTCCCAATAGGTATCATTTATTGGGACCAATCTAGCTTTATTTCTCCTCCTAAGTCTCAACAAAAACTTCTACTTAAAAGAAGTCCATAGCGCCTTGGAATGTCAGCTACCAGAATAGTCAATAGGAGCTTCTTTTCAGGATGTGAAGCTAAGGCTACCTGGACATCTTTAATCTGCCCAAGTAATGGAACTTGTTTAGCATCCATCAAGTAGCACCTTCCATGCACTTTAGTGAGATTGAATCCCAATGCTTTGGCTACGGAATAAGGCATAACATTATCTGATGCACCTGAATCTATTATACAATTACTGAGTTTACATCCATTAATATACAATGAAATATAAAAAGGATGAGGTTTTTTCCTTGGGGATGTTTCCAAGACTATAGAATCTTCTTGGTTAAACAAACCAAATGTCAAGGTTTCATCCTCTTTCTCAACTATTAGATTACAATTCCCATCTGATGTATTTCCTTTACATCGATCTACCAGTCTTTTTAACTCAAAAGGATGTGACTTTAAATAATCAATAATGGAAATTTGAATTTTAGATTCTTCATAAAATTGAATTAAATCAAAGGATGTCTTGTCCTTACCCATTTATGAAGTAAATGCTCCTTGATCAGTATGTACATTACTCATTGAAGGACTAGAGTCATTTCTGTGAGTGTGACTAGGAGATTGATTCTTCAACCTCTGCCCCTAGGTAAGCACTATGTATGATGTTCCATCAATGGTTGCATAACATTCACCTTTTGATTCAAAATTTGACTTGTATTCTAAAAATAAATTTCCAAAGTTGCCATTTTGATGCAAAAGCATCTAGTGGTGCAAGGGCAATCTTGTATCACCCAAAAAAATATTCTTAGAAATAGTTTTTTTTAATGTGTTTTCATTTTTGGATACCCATTTGGGTCAAATAAAGGTTCCAACTCTCATAGTTCCACTATTAGTGTTCTAGGTTAGAGTTTTTAAGCACCTTGGAATACGTGTAAATGTTAAAAAAGTAGGACTATGTAATTCAGACATAATTATGGTGAGTTAGAGGGTGTAAATTGGAGGGATGGTTATATTTGTAATTTAAAACATTCTAAAAAAAGAATCAGGTCAAAAGGCTTCATGGTTAGAAAGTTATTAAAATTTTTTGGTTCTTGGAGACCTCCTAAAAGTGCTTTAAAGTTAGATATGGGGTACTAAATTTCCTTGTATGGGTCCAAAATATGGGGGACAAGCCAAGCTCCTCCATAGGGCTATAGAGCACTTCAAGAGATTTCCAAAAATGTAAACAGTTTGTCAATCAGAGTTAAGGTTCAAAAGTTATGCCTCCCAGAAGTTGGACTACCATTTCTGGATTATTCTAATTTTGCATTGACTTCTAACATGATTTCTAGAACCTTTTGTTTTGGCGGTGCATGCCAACTAGCATATGTTAGAATGTATTCCTAACGCTAAACTATTTGGGCCTTATTTAAGAAAATGTTTGGCAATTTAAGGGCAGCTCTTAGTAGAGTTAGAGAAAAGGTACTGTTTGGAGGATTTCTTTCTCTAGAATCATACTATTGTAAGCCCATAGGGAATTTTCCATTGATAATAATACTTCTCTTTTACTATTTTTTCATTTTGGTCTTTGGATGTGTCTCCATCAAGTGGTATTAGAGCTAGTTTTCCTAAGTGTGTAGACAGAGCAATGATTATGAGGCAGTTTGCACCAGGACTGTGTGGTTGTGGGTTTGAGTCAAGAAGATGCCTCCACAAAGAGAGTATGGTGGAAGGGCTAGAGCTATTAATACTAAGGAGGTTAGAGCCCACCAAAGGCAGATTCAAGCATTGCAAGAGGAGATCTGTAGAGGACTAAATGTTGCCGCAGGCAACAAAAGTGAGGAAGAAAATGAAGAAGAAGAAATTTGACAGGAAGGGGAAGGCAAAGGGGAAGTCCTAAATTAGGTAGAGGAGAGGTTTTTTAGGGCCATTTCTAAGCTTGGAAAAAGACCTAAAATTGATGTGGATATGTTTTTAGGAAAGCTAAACCTAGATGAGTTGATCGACTTGATCAATAAACTAGAGGAGTATTTTAAGTATGAGGATATCAAGGATCCAAATAGGGTTAAGTTTGTGAAGACCAAAATGAAAGGCCATGCCAAGATCTGGTGACAAGAGATTCAGCTGGAAAGAAATAGAAGAGGAAAGGAGAAAATCACAAGATGGGATCGCATGGTGGACAAACTAAAGAAGCAATTCATTGCTATTGAGTATGAACCTGATTTGTTCAAGTAAATGCAAGGATTAAAGCAAGCAGGAAATCTGTCTAGGAATATATGAAGGAATTTCATTGACTTCTTATTAGGGTAGCGCATGTAGAAGCAAATAAGGAGAAGGTTGCTCATTACCTCAGTGGGTTAAGACCTAGCATTTAGGAGGAGTTAAGTCTGGTTAGAATGACTAGCATTGAAGAGGCATACAAGTTTTCCCTACAAGTCAAAGAGAAGCTAAATAAAAGGTTTGAAGGAAGGAAAAGAGGGTGTGGTCAAGGAGGAAGGGATAGCAATAGGTCATCTAGAGGCCAAAATGAAACCCAAAAGAAAAATAAAGATGTGGGTACTAGTAGAAACTAGAGAAATGAGGTTTTCAACTACTCCCATGAACAAAACTTTAGAGATCAGAGAGGAATAGGTCAAGGACGTGGACAAGGATCAAGAAGAGAAGGCTTTTGTGGTACCTATTTTCATTGCAATGAAGAAGGTCATCGTACCTTTGAATGCCCTCAATGACAAGGAAGGATAGATAGGAGGGTTGATGGTCAAGCAAGGGTTGCTCATGTGGACAAAGATGCATAGTCATCACATTCTAAGGATGCAAAAAGAGAAGAGGTTCTCATAAATGAAAGGGTTTTACTAAGTGGTGAGACTAAACTTGGAAAAAGGAGGAGTTTGTTTCATACCATGTGCAAGTGTGAGGATAACTTTTGTGATGTGATTATTGATGGTAGAAGTACTGACAACCTGGTGTCTAAAGAGATGGTTTCTAAGCTAATGCTCAAAAGGGAGAAACACCCCCAACCCTATTGGATTGTTTGGGTAAAGGATGATCATAGGGTCTTGATTAGTGAATAGTGTTTGGTGAAGTTCAAGATTGGGAGTTACCATGATGAAGTTCTCTATGACATTATTCCAATGGATGTCTGCCATTTATTGTTGGGAAGACCATGGCAGTTTTATAGACATGTTGTACATGATGGTCATGCAAATACATACTCTCTGAAAAAGGATGAATTTTTCCACAAACTAAAGCCCATGATAAAGGAAGGTGAAAAGGTATGTAGTAGTGCTAGGATATGTCTTGTTGATAGAAGAATTTTTTTGGATGGTATGAAGCATCAATGTATGTTTTATGCTTTGATTCCTAGAAGAGATAAGGAAGGTAGTAGTTAAATTCCACCTGAATTTTTAGGCTATTAAGTGAGTATGGAGATGTCATCTCTAATAATGTTCTAGAAGGGTTGCCACCAGTAAGGTAGATCAGTCATCAAATAGATTTAATTACTGGAGCTACATTCCCTAACAAGGTTGCTCATAGGATGACTTCTGCTGAAACTGAGGAGCTAAATAGACAAGTTCAAGAGCTATTGAGGAAGGGTTTGATTTGAGAGAGCTTGAGTCCATGTACAATACCTATAGTATTAGCACCAAAGAAGGATGTAGAGTGGAGAATGTGCATAGGATCTCAAGCTATAAACAAAATAACCATGAAGTATCAGTTCCCTTTGCCAAGAATGGGCAATCTTATGGACTGTTTGAGTGAGGCTTAGTACTTCACAAAGATAGATCTCAAGAGTGGTTATCACCAGATATGGATATGAGAGGGAGATGAGGGGAAGACTACATTCAAAACCAAGGAGGGTCTATATAAGTGTTTAGTCATTCCTTTTGGACTGACCAACGCACCAAGCACCTTCATGTGGCTTATGAATGAGGTACTAAAGAAATTCTTGGGAAAATTTTTTATTGTCTATTTGGATGATATTTTAATTTTTAGTAAGACTTTGGATGAACATTTATTGAACATTCATAGAGTCCTTAAAAGGTTGAGGGAAGAGAAAATGTTGATTAATTTGAAGAAGTGTAGCTTTGTAGAAAAGAAGTTAGTCTACTTGGGATTTGTTGTATCATCTGAGGGAGAAAATGGATCCAAAGAAGGTAAAAGCCATCTTGGAATGGCCTACTCCAAGGTATGCTATTGTGGTGAGATCATTTCATGGTATGGTTAGTTTTTACAAAAAGGTCATTAAGAATTTCAGTGGCATATGTGCACCCTCACTAAAACAATAAGGGGAGATAGGAAAGAGTTCAAGTGGACTACAGTAGTTACAAAGAGTTTTGAATTGTCAAAGAAGAAGGTGATAGAGAAACCTATGTTAACACTTCTAGATTTTAGTAAAGTGTTCCAAGTAGACTATAATGCTAGTGGTAGTGCTATTGGGGCTATATTGAGCCAAGAAGGTAATCTTAATGCATATTTTAGTAAAAGATCGAATGATGCAAAGAACTATTATGTTTATGATTAGGAGTTCTATGCAATCATTTAGGCCTTAAAGAAATGGAGAGATTATTTATTGCCAAAATAATTGGTCTTGTATACTGATCACTAGGCATTGCAGTACCTAAATAGCCAAGGTAAATTGAACTAGAGACATATGAAGTGGGTAGACTTCTTGCAAAGCTATACATTTGTGGTTAAACATAGAAGTGGAAGGTCTAATAGTGTTGCAGATGCATTGAGTAGGAGACAGTTGTTTCTTATAGTAATGCAGGTTGAAGTTGTCGTGTTTGATGAACTCAAGAATCTATACCCTAAGGATCCTAATTTTGTTGAAGCATGGAAGGCTTGCAAAGAACCTGTTACTATAGACAAAACTAGGTGGCTAGATTATTTGATTCAGGATGGTATGTTGTTCAAGGGTAGTCAATTATGCATTCCAAGGAGTTCCATGAGGAAAAATTTGATCAAAGAGAAACATAGTGGGGGAATGGCAGGATACTTTGGTCGAGATAAGACCATTGCCATTCTTAGAGAACATTATTTTTGGCCTCAAATGTCACAAGATGTGAAGAAATTTTTGCAGAGTTGTCAAGTATGTCAAGCAGCCATAGGATTTAGTCACAATACTAGACTTTATTAGCCATTTCCTATTCCATCAAAGCCTTGGGAGGACATAAGTGTGGATTTTTTTCTTGGATTACTAAGGACAAAAAGGGCTAATGATTCAGTATTTGTGGTGGTTGATAGGTTCTCCAAGATGGCACATTTCATCCCATCCCACAAGACTCATGATGTTGTAAATATTGTAGATTTTTTGTTTTAGAGAGGTGGTGAGACTACATGGCCTCCAAAAGAGTATTGTTTCCGACAGAGATACTAAATTTGTGGGATATTTTTGGAGGACTTTATGGAAGAAGTTGAGGATAGAATTGAGGTTTAGTTATACACATCATCCACAGTTTGATGGATAGACTAAAGTGGTAAATAGAAGTTTGGGCAATTTGTTGAGGTGTTTAGTGGGAGATAAGCCCAAGGGGTGGGATTTGATTCTACCACAAGTAGAATTTGCTTACAATAACTCTATAAATAGGATTACTAGTAGATCACCATTCCAAATTGTGTATGAAAGTAGCCCAAGGACTGCACCAGAATTGAGGAATATGGAGCAAGGGGACATGACAAGTGTCGAGGCAGAAGAATTTGCTGAACATGTCAAGAGCCTACATGAGGAGGTCCATGCACACATTACCAAGATGAATTGATAGTATAAAGCTAGGTCTGATCAAAGGAGGAGACATAAGGAGTTCCAAGTAGGGGATATGGTTATGGTACACTTACAAAAGGAATGGTTTCCAGTGGTTACTTACAACAAGCTGAAGATGAAGAAATTTGGCCCCTGTAAAATTTTGAAGAAACATGACTCAAGAAATGCATATGAGTGGAGTTGCCAGATGGGATTCACATTTATCCTATCTTCAACATTACAAACTTAATAGAATATCATGATGATGGTGCAGACAAGGGGTTGATGCTAGAACCATGTCCAATTCCCACTTCTAGGAAGGAGGAGATAGAAGAGATTCTGGATAGTCATGTGGGTAGGAGTACCATAAATAGGCAATATGAAGAGTACCTAGTGCAGTGGAAAGGATGACTAATAGAGGACTCAACTTGGATATCAGCAATGGAGGTTGCCTATTTGGGTTTTCCTTAACCATAAAGTGATAGGGTCACTTTTCAATCTACCTTGGGTGTCTAATGTAGGAGCATCTAGTGGTGTAAGGACAATCCTATATCACCCAAAAAAAATGCTTAGAAATAGTTTTTTTTTAATGTTTTTTCATTTTTGGATACCCATTTGGGTCAAATAAAGGTTCCAACTCTCACAGTTCCACTATTAGTGTTCTAGGTTAGAGTTTTTAAGCACCTTGGGATACATGTAAATGCCGAAAAAGTAGGACTATGTAATTGAGCCATAATTATGGTGAGTTAGATGGTTTAGATTGGAGGGATGGTTATATTTGTAATTTAAAACACTCTGGAAAAAGAATCAAGTCAAAAGGCTTCATGGTTAGAAAGTATTGCAATTTTTTAATTCTTGGAGACCTAAAAGTGTTTCAAAGTTAGATATGGGACACTAAATAGCCTCGTACTGGGCCAAAAATGGGGGACAAGAAAAGATCATCCATAGGGTTGTAGAGTGCTTTGAAAGCTTTTTAAAAACATAAACGGTTCGCCAATCAGAGTTACAATTCAAAAGTTATGACTCCCAGAAGTTGGACTACCATTTCTAGATTCTTCTAATTTTACACTGACTTCTAACATGATTTTTGGAACCTTTTGTTTTGGTGGTGGATGCTAACTAGCATATTCTAGAATGTATTCCTAACCCTAAACCATTTGGGGCTTATTTAAGAACATTTCTAAAATTTTAAAGGTTGCTCTTAGTGGAGTTAGAGAAAAGGTACTATGTGGAGGATTTCTTTCTCTAGAATCATACTATTGTAAGCCCATGGGGCATTTTTCATTGATAATAATAATTATCTTTTCCTATGTGTTCGTACTAGTCTTTGGATGTGTCTCCATCATATTTGAATAGGAATTGGGCTCTAAACAAGGAGTTGCAGTGTTCAACTCATTAGTAGATAACAATTGCATCATATAGGGAGTCTTTGGACAACTCTCGCTGTCATGATCTATGGTCAAATGAAAGATGCACATATTTCCTTTTTTTGGCATTGCCTCAATTTGTAACCAAGGTTGTAATCCTGCAAGCTATAGAAATCTACTTTTGTTGTTTCTTCCCAGTGTATTTTGATAATTTTTCTGATAGGGACTATTGAATCTAGGTAACTACTAGCTCATTTGACAATTTCTAAATCATCTCCTTAGACAATGTGGTATTACTGGAACTTCCCTTAGTTTGAAGTTCTCATTTCTATTTTCCTACAAAAATCAAATCATCCTCACACTCAATTGCTTTCTTTTGTGTGTCAGCTAGATCCATGGGATGTGCTCTCCTCAAATCATAATTGACATCTGGAGGCATTGCACTAATAAAGAAAGTTTTAAAATTACCAGGTGTGGGTCTATTAGCAGCTAGAATTCTACTAAGAATCTTATTAAAATTGGCAACAAAATCTCTCATACTCATAGTGGGTTTCTTCTTAATTGAAGTCAACTACATTAATAGGGCATGTTCATCCTCCATAGTTTTGAACCTTGTCTCAAAGGCCATTCTTAATGTATCCTAATAAGTTATTGATCCATCAGTTAGATGATAAAACTAGTCTATTACATTATCCATGAGGGTTTCTATGAACAATCTCATAGCAACATCTTCATGTTCCACTCCTAAGATATGAGTGGCTGCAAAGAAAGCTTTAATGTGTTCATCTGTAGTGACTTTCCCATCACCTAAGAATTTAGGGGAATTCTTCCCTGAACCATTCGGGAATGGATTATAAGCATTTAACACTAATGGTCTTGTTGTCATGGCCCACGGGGAAGCCATGATTGTCTTGATAGTATATGGCATGAAATTAACAATTGGAGGGGTAGTAACTCTGTGGAGTGCTAACACCTGACAAGTGGAATGTGAAGTGCTAGTGTCCTAATTTCTAATAGGGGAAGGCAGCCCACTCTATCTTTTATTTTAACTTTTCCACTTTGGAACATCTAAGATAGAAAAACTAAGCTCTGTAAGCTTATCAAAGATAGGGTCTTGCCCACCCTATTCCTTGGTATTTCTGCAAAACCTAAATTGTTCTATGATGCTAGGTCTAGTTTATCTCTGAGCTTCTTGTCTCAATTGTCTTTCTACTCTCTGGATATCTCTCCTTTGAATAGCTCTCTCTAAGGCTTGAGCTCTTCTTTCTTCTTCTTCTAACACCTGGCTAGTGTTCCTGTAATTTTTAGTCTTCCTTCTATGTCTCCAAACGAATGTGTTAAGGGATGAAATTATGTCTTCTTAATCATCTTGGAAACCAAGATTAGGTTGGAGCACTAGAATAATGTTTTCATGAGGTAGTACCATCTTCCCTCATGACATATTATTTTATTCAAGTGATTGTTCCTTTCCCAATTAGGAAAAATATTTGACCACAAACAGCTGGAAAGCTTACTTGTGGATTATTTGGCTTTTCACTGAATTGGTAGGTATAGCTCCCTAAAATAGATTTGCAATGAATTCTATTTTCTTCCTAAATTATTTTGGGGTATGTTCATAACCTAAGAATATTAGAGGGATAATTGAGCTAGACCTAAATAAAATCCAACTCAAGTGGATAGAAGTTTCTCAACACTAAAACTAATTTATGCATTCACACTCCATAAATTTTATCCACATAATTAACTAATGCCAAACTAAGCTAATTCAAATCTGAACTATGACTAATATAGGATTTCCTCTTTGAATGAACTATAACAATACTTATCACATTCATCCATTGCCTCAAAACAAGGGAGGTAAAACTTGGTTCTTCCCTTGTTCCAATTCAAACAAAAGAGAAAGCATGAACTAAATGCAATACTAACTGGAATAGAAAATGATTGACATAAAATACCATTTGATTGTCTCTGCAACAAAAAGTACTTCACACCAAAAAAATTCTGACCTTCCATTAATCCTTTTAATTCATACATATAGAGTTTTTGAGATGACCGTTACAATGGAAGTTTAATCAGTTCATCTTCTAAGGATGAAAAATGGAAAGGTACTAGTTTGTCATATTACAAAATTACAAAAGAAAAGAAAAAGGGGGTATAATATGAATCACTTAGACTTCTTACTTATTTGAAGTTTTCAGCCTATATGCCTTAGTAGCAACCATTATTGGGATTATCTCTTCATGGTTGGGCACATGTATATCAATGAATCTCAAAAGCCATTTTGAATGTTCCCTTGCCAACCCCTTTACAACATTCAACTAATCTGGCAACTCCTCTGTAGCCACATGTATCCATCCAGTGAGTTTCTAGAGTTCTATAGTTTTTTTTGGCTACTGGAAGCCACTATAAATAGATTATGCAAAAAAGTAGAGAAGTTACTTTTCATTACGTCCACTCTAATGAGATCCTTTCTTTGACCACTAGTTTGAGAATCAGTGTGTATCCATCTCATAAGCTCAAATCCCCTATCTTGAGTCTTCTTTACTTTTCTCTCTATTTCCTTGAGTCCCTTCTCAGCCACTTGGATCATTTCTAGTTTGAATTGGATAATTTGGAGCCACTCAAAAAAAGGTTCATTCCCTTCCTTCAGAATCTTTAGTTCAATTGCCTCCTTCACTTTTATTTGGATGATCATCTTTAAAAGGGAGATGTAGTCATCACATCTGATCCTTTCTCCAGCCAAAGTATTACTATTGGACAATATATTATCCTTTTTTGTCTCTAATCTGAGGATAGCATTTCCAATTTTTTCTATGAGCGAAAATCCTTCTAATTTAAGTTTCTCAATTCATTCTCTACCAATCTAGCCATAATGCATATCTTCCTAGAGCTAGGAAACAAGGGCTTGAACTTCAGCTGCACTAAGAGTCTGAGTCATAGACATACCAACAATACTTTCTAGTGGAGTGACAAGTTACCTAATAAATTTGTTTAATTCTTCTATCTCTTATTTCATCTTGATCTTTGACAATTTGGGACTCTCTAATTGTCCTTTTATCACTTCATTACTTGATCTCCACAAGCCAACCTTTGTATCATGTCTGGCTTCTCCAAGATCGATCGAATGTAGAGTAAAATCATCAGGTGGCATATCCTTAATTCTTCCTACTTTGTTTGGCTTAGATATTTCCATTTTCAAGTGCTCTATTTCTAGATCTTTCCCAAGTATTGACAAAGTCTTTTTTCTTTTTGACCTTTGTCAATGCAGTCCCAGAATGAATCGCGAGGGATACAGTGTCTTTCACAGAAGCACTTTCATCCTTTCTCTTTCTTTTCCTTTCCAAAGTAATTATAACCAAGAATTAGTTCCTATCACTTTGGAAACTATTTTAAGTGATTCAATGCTGAACATTTTCTTCTTCACTGGAGTTGTTTGCACTCAAAATTGAAGACCCGATTTTGAGCACCGTTGAGAAATTGAGCTCTATGAATGCCCATAATTTCATATGTACCCAGCTATACCTTTGATCCCCATGAGATGTTTAATGCTTCTAGCACCTTTCATTTAGTGTGTCTACCTATTCCATGAAGTTAAATTGACATTTTGAGCCATTTCATGAAGTCCTATTTTGAGCAATTATCAAATCTACATTTTCAATAGTGAATATCTAAAACCCATAATTGTTTCATGACTTGTTGCTTTGGGAGCGTCTATTGTCCATAATAAAGAGCCTATGTTTCATATTTTGAGTCATTTCAAATCCATTTTTCTAGGGTTGGAATCCCTCAAAGTTGGTAGTTTATTGTTTTCATGCATTTGTAAATTGAACAAAATTTTGGAAGGCCCTATTTGATGAGTTATAATTTTGACCCAGTTGACCAAAATGAAAAAATTCATGTTGTGTTTCATTTTAGAGGTCAGAGACATGTTATGTTTCAAGTTTAAGCTTATGAAAAATCTATTTAATCAGTTTTCGAATGCGATTCCAAATGCAATTTCTAGCTTTTTACTAGTGATAACATTTGTAGATTTGTCGGGACCCCTATTTGTGATTTTATAACTCCTAATCCATGATAGATGAGATTGAATGAATTGTACCAATTTTTTTTCCTCTAAAAATACTTCAAGTGTGCCAATTTTCATATCTTGACGAATATGTCTACACTCTTTTCCAGGTCATTTCCATTTGCAAAATCCACTTTCCTGCCATTGTTTCAATCTGGAAAATACAAGTAGCCCACTTAGACGGCTTTCCATTTGTACCCAGTTATTTTTCATGAGTCCAAATCATAGATCCATAGTCTCCTCATAACAAAGAATCAACACCCCAATTTTTGTGCCCCAAAGTATCAGTTCACCCAGTTTTTGAAGCCAATTCCAAACCCAATTTATTGTTTTCTAACTTGTTTACTTGCAAGCAATTTTGAAAGGGTCACTTTGATGGTCAATATCTTTTGACTCTGAATTTTTCATGAGATGAGATTTGACAGGGTGAAAATTTGTGGAACAAAGAGTCAGTGTGTCAATTTTCAGAGCCTAGTCAAAGGTTTGGGTTAGTTTTTACGGATTAGTGGTAAAATAGGTTTTAGTTGATTGATCAGTGGTCGAACTTAGTTCTCATCAGTATGATAGGTTCAATGGATTAGTTTGGAAGGATAGTTGTTTGAGAATGAAATTATTTTTAGTTGGACCTGCCTTAAAGCCTAGCTAAAAAAAAAATTTACTGATAAGGCATCATTTCATTTTTCGAAATGACTAAAATGGGTTAGATTGAATATGGTTTTTCGAAAATATGAAGGGAATTTGCAATGGTTGCAAAGAATTTGAAGAGGAACTAAATTGACTTATAACACTTTATTTTAAATTAGTGATTGCATCCATGCATTTTACCAACCCTCTAGTTAATGCTTAAATGTGCTCCAGTGAACATCGTCAGCTCAAAACCAAGGACATCTGATGAACTGCGGAAAGCTCCAACAATTGGTGCATCTAAAGACAAAAGAACTATTTTAGAGAAATAATGTATTGGTATACTGAGTGAAGATATTGAGTTTGATGGCAAAGAGGTGTCTAGATCTATTTTTGTTAAAAATCTCAACTTCAAAACTACAAAAGTAGCCTTGCAAAAGCACTTTGAGTAACATTTAGAGAAAGGACAACTATGAAAAGTGATGATGAAAGGTGATCCTCTAAAAAAAGAGAACATGGGGTTTTGTTTTATTGAATTTAATAAAACTGAAACCACAAGAAATATTTGCAAGCTATTACAAGGAACTATACTTGATGGACATGCCCTTTCTCTTCAAATAAGCACCATAAAAAAGGTAGAACAAGCTACCTCACACCAAAAAGAGGAGGTAGGGAATGAGCCAAGAAGAAAAAACCACATGAGTAAGAGGAACTTTTAGAAAGGAGGGAGTAGGTCCATGCGAGTGGATAAAAGGGATCTCACACTACAATCCATAAACAACTCACGCTCACGGCATCTAAGGGTGGATTGGAGGCAATGAAAAAGTGCACACACACAATGTTGAGAAGAGAGGCTTAATAGCATAGCAGTCCGTGCTATGAAAGAAGAAGCCAAGGTTTTCAAAAAAGGAAAAATGCCCGAATGCAAAGGAAGGAGTAGCTAGTTAGCAAGCTTACAGGCAGCATGTAGACATAGAGATCCACAAATTAAAAAAGAACCAACACTAATGCAAGTTAAGGAACTTCCAGTGCATAAAAAGAACACCCATAAAGAGGAATTCATGCAAGTGTTGGTAGAGCGGTTAGAGAGTGTACAGATCAATGAAGGCACCTCCACTTCTATGAGTAATGAACAAAGAGAAACACTTCCACATAGTTAGTGTTAAAAACTAGCATAAAAGGGAGCTCCTGCCATGTATAAAGAGCAACTCATGCAGTATGGAGGGAATGCTAGTAAAAGCCCATGGAAGTTGATGAGACCCATGCATTGATAGGGACATCATGCATAAACCAAGGGAAAATTTTAAAGAGAAAGGCACCAAGTATGGCAAACCCAAAACACAAAAATAAGGAAAGCCATAGGACGAAAGGTTGTGGCAATGCCAAAAGCCGTTGAGATAGCATATATCCCACATCACCTGTGTAAGGGGATTTTTTGATATTTAAATACAATTGCACACATATCCATAGTGTCAACAAGAAAGGAGCTTTTGAAAAGCCAAGCCTGCACGCATGGGTCCCAATCGATCAGCTGGAGGTTGTGAAGAAAAATTTTGAACAGACACACATATCAAAGAGGATGACATCATCATACATCACCAAGATTAGAAAAATCCAAAATCCGACAAGTCACTACCTTGCATGCCAAAAAATCCAAGGTTTTTTGGCATGTTACATAGCGAATTGCCAGAAAATCTTGAAATTCGGCGAGGAGTTGAGAAAACAATGGGGGTCTCGCCTGGATACGGAGCAACAAACCAAGGAGTGATAAGTGGTAGTATGGGCAGTAGCAAGAATGACTAAGTGATGATGTGGAAAATCCTTGACCAACCACAAGGTGCCACATGGCATAGACTTAAAGGCAGATGATGATGTGGTGATCAAATTTCTAAGTGCACAAGATCGTGCCACATGACAGATCTAACGATTCTTGCTATATCGCTAAGGCAAAGTTGCATGCTAGTTAATATAGTGACATAGTGAGTATGACATGGCATCCAAGTGGTGTGATGATGTGGTGGTGAGTAGGACCAATAATTTGGTAACATATTGTGCCCAGTTGTATAGGTTCGAGCCAATCACGTGATGACACATGGCAGGATGGTCAAACTAAGTTTGACCTAGATAAGAAAATGAAAGAATTTGAAAAAAGAATAAGTTTTAATATTTTGTTACTTTGACCTCAAAATCACATGTAGATCTCCAAAATTAAATTTGAAAACTTTATTTTCAATTATAATTTGCTATAGTTCTGACTATAGGATCTTTTAAATTTTTCAAATTGATCTTTTTAATGACTTTGGCATGAATAGGAGCCCGATTTTCAAATGGCCATAATTGAAGTAATTTTTATCAAAAATGGGCACTCCAATATACCACCAAAACTAGAACAAGTTGAATTTTTCATTTCTAAGCTCAGTTTTTGCATAGGTTCTAATCAATTTGTTCTATAGACCAATTTGTAAATTTTGGGGCATTCTCAACAGAATGGGTGTTTTTCATCATTGATCATTAGAATTGGTTAAAGGATAAATGTAAAGGCTTGTTGTAGTCTAAAAGTGAAGAAAATTGACTTTAAGTTGTTCTCTTGTCTTCTGCAAGTCATGTTCAGCTGATTTTTACTTTTACTAGGAGTTCACTTTGGCATCAAAAATCAGTTATGATTGTGAATCAAATCTCTCAGATATTTCTTGCTTGTGGAGGCCAAATGATGTGGATTTGATTTCTAGTTATAGATAGAAGGTAGAGAGAAGGTTTTCTAGCTTCTTGGGAAAGAATTTTGAGTGGACACATGTTAGTGGTAGAAAAATTTTGGGAATTCACTTCTTGCTATATCTTTCTTTCTTTCTTTCATTGAAAAGGTTGGAATTTTTGAAAGTTTCTTTGGAATGAATATAGTTAGTAGAATTGGCCTTGGAATTGATGAATTTTGAGTGGAAGATCTAGGATGTGCTGGTTCCAAACTATGAAGCTTATTATTTGGCTACAATAACCCCTTCCCTTCCCATCAGTTTCTCATTCCCACCATTTTCTCTCTTGTATAACAGCATTTGTGCATTGTATAGTCTGGTTTATTAGGTTCTTTATGAGTTAATTTCATGCATTTGTATGTATTATTTCAAGGAAATCAATACAAGGAACAAAAAATATTTAGTTTCAATCTAAATCTTGTCTCCTTTCTCAGTTGAGCTATAATGTTTTATCATCTTTGAACAAAGAGCCTAGATCATAGTTACAGTCCCTTAAGACTATATGTTTCTTCTTTGTTGCTTGTAATTCAAGGAATTATGTAAATGCTTCATTGAAATCAATAGGGTTATAGGTTTATTAAGGAGGATATTAGGTAAGAATGAGATTTAGATCGAACATAGATATCCAATTTACAAGGTAAATGGATAGATCTGGAGTCTTGGCATATGATATGTGTCTAGGATATCCAACATGCATCAGAGAGACTTATGAATTTTCCCAATGGATCAGGCATTGATCAATATAAGATCATTGATTTTTTGTCCATGCATGGTTTTCATCCACTTTCCCCATACACATAAAATTAAATCAAATTCAAATCATCTTTACATTTTATGTGGAAGAGCTAGAATAGTTTAACCCTCACTCAACTTGTGCATTCCATAGAGTTGTAATTTGCTACTGCACTTCTTTGTTACTGTATAAGTCATGAGGAGAAATAAGGGGTTTCCATCTATAGTAAATAGGTTTAGATTTATGTTTAACTTGCATTGATATCATTCATCAAAACCTAAAGGTTAACTTGCCTAGGTCTTATAGAGCCTAAAGTGAAAAAGGGGCAAGCCTTATAGTTGGCTTGATGTCTAAAATTATGTGTTAAAGATGGGAGTTAGCTGCCCCTCGATGTGTCATATTCTCATCAAGGTAATTGGAAATCGATATTATTTTCAAACACCAACAGGAATCATGGTTACAATAGTTAAAGAGAAAGGATTCTTTGAGTCCTTAGAGATGAGTCTGGAAGAAGTTGGCCCTTCTCAATCTTTGAAGTCTTCTTCATTTCTTCACCTGATTCAACAAACTCACTACTACTACTTTTTTCATCCCCTTGGTCTACTATCTGTATAGGGGAACCACCTAGCTTCAAAATTGAAGCACTTGCTAATGACACAAGGCTATGATGAGGGGATGGGATTGGAGTGGTATGCAGAGAAGGAATATGGGTAGTGTGAGGAGATGGAATGGGGGTAGTATGTGGGGAAAGTATTGGAGTAGGGGCATTGTCCTTTGGTTCTTCTACTTTCTTCTCTTCAGTACTAGTCTGGGTTACTATAACTGGCAAGGAACCATCATGACATGTTTGGGCTATAGGAACATTCTTGTTTGGGGGTTGATTACCTCCACCTGTAGGTTGAGTTGGTCCTTGGGTGGAAGCTATGGTCACTCCCACTATAGCATTATGAGATGAAGTAGGTGTTGTAGCTGTTGGAGAAGCTTGAGTGGTTGCATCTTTACTCTAGCTCTTTCTGGTTGTCCACTCAACCCATTTCCCAGTTCTCTTGATTATCCTAGCCATCATGATATTGAGATTCTCTTCCACATCCACACATGGCTCAAAACTAATAAATATTCCCCTTAATTTAGTTAAATATGTATTTCTATACATATTTTGACCATCATCCTCCAATCCTTCTATATTGAGATCAATGTCATATGTCTTTATTTGTTCCACCGTGAGTCTAGCAAAAGCATGATCTCGGCTTTCTAACTCATCTTTGTAGTTTGCCCAATAATCCTCTAGAGTGGTGACATGCTTGATCACACTCTCGATTTGAACCACCTCTCTTGCATATCCATTTGGGTCGAACATGGGCCTCATAACCTCATATTCCTCTAATTTGTTCTTATTCTTGAATGCCTTGAGCATGTTTTTGCAATCAGACTGAGAATCTCAACTATAAATCTCGACCTTCATTGGGAACTCATACCTGTTCTTCCTTAAACTAGCACTCAACACATTCACTTGGATAGCTTGTCTCATGATCTCTATGAGCATGATCATGTCACTTGGGTATTTGGGCAGCTTTAGAGGAAATTCTGTGAAACCTACAAGATGAAAATACAAGAAGGATGAGAATTGAATAAAGTAGCTACCAAATTAACTGATGACCGCCATCACTTCTAGGCTAAACCTCCTCTCTAGGTATCCTTGTAGTTCCTTGAAAATCATCATTTTAAAAGAGTCATTAACTCTGACATACTCTGCATAGGTATTCTGTAACTACAAGCATGGATAAAATTCATAAAATTTTACATCATCAGGAAAATCCTCTATTCTACGAAGGCCCAGCCATAATTGTAGAGAAGTCAACATATAAATTAGGAAAGAAGACATGTAGAAGGTATTGTAGAACTTTACAGCACTGAGAGCTCTAGATAGAGGTTCACTTACCTCATATGCCCAATCAACATAGTGTGTGTTTGAACAGATGATTTGCAGTAAAAAGAAATATTGTTCTACGAAATTGAGTGCTTCTAGCTCACCTTTCAACCGATGTAAAAGAACTAGAATGTCCACAATTTTGAGCTTGAAATTAGTGCCAAAAAGTGTCTTAGGAACCTTACTCTTAGCTCCCCATGGATTTTGGAACCGAGACCTCATAATTTCATTCCACCACACCATCTTCTTCAAGGAGAATTCAAACATGGTTCCTCCTATTGTCAATTCAAAAAAAAAATCCTACTCTAGAATCTAGAGCGAATTGACTACAGTTTGTTGGTTAATTGAGATCAAAACTATATGATCTGACAACAATATTTTTTTAGTGTTTGAATTGTAATGGTTAATACATTTAATGATTAGCTTGGGGGCTTGGACTACCATTAAAAACCCAGCTGCTCCCACTAGCCTGCTTCCTTGGAGTTTCTCCATTATTGGGTGGATTGGCTCCGTCCTCAACCTTCTTTTGAAATCTTGCATGTCAAAGAAATAGAGTGAGGTATCTATAACATTCTGCAATGTTGACTTAATCCCATTCAGTCCATTGAATCCAACAAATCTTGTTGCCACCTTATATAAGATAGAGATGAATTGAAAATCTTAAAACTGAAAATAGCATAGAGAGTAGAGCTTTGTAACTATGAGAATTCTGAAATCACTATTCAATTCAATAGCATAATAGTTCAAATAAGAAAGGAGTAGTTTGAAAATTTGTTATGTCCATCTCTATATAGAAATTCCAATCCACCTGTTAATCTTCAAGATCCATGCCACATGAGTGAATTAAAGGATAAATCCATTTGATTAGTAAATTTTGGGGTTTCTAATAGATTTTTCCATGTCTTTTTACTATTTTTGTTGGCCCAATGGTAAATTTTCTCTATTACAAACTTACTTTCCCATTTTTCACCAAGTTGCAAAAAATTAAGAACGGAGTACTCTATGGGAAAAATCTACTGAGCTAGATTTTTCTCAAGATACCTTCCCAAATGTGCTTAACTAGCTTCTATTATCCTTTTTAAGCATCATACGATTGATCTATGACCTCAACATGCTTGTAGTAGTGATTTTTCAATAGATGTGCAAAATCACTTTCCAGGGTTGAAAACCCACTAAGGAGAAGGCAACTTCTATTTTTTTGCCTTTGCTTTTATTTTCACTTTATCTTTTAAATTAGCATGCTTCTAGGCTTTAGAAAATCTAAAAAGGGGTTGTGAAAGTGAAAAGGAACTCACTTACTTGATTTTCCCTCTCACAAATGTCTTTGTCAAAAAATTGACTTCGCAGGTCAAAAACCCGTCGTGGAGAAGTTACTTCAGAGTTTTCTGCCAGATGTTATTCTGATCATTATGATGAATTTTGAGTGACTCCCAAGGTAGAATATTGCAATGTAGGGATGATTTATCCATAAAACAACTCATGTCTTCCTTTCTTTAGCTTGTAAAACTCATTCCTTGACCTTTGCAGAAAATCACCTTTGCAAGTCAAAAACCCATTGTGGAGAAGGCAATGTTGGGTCTTTTGCAAACTTTATTTTCTTCATGTGCAAACTATAATGAGTTGCAAGAAAGTTCATTCTTGGAAATGGCTTTGTTAAAAATCATTATATGACCCAAGAATCTCCATTGAAAAAGTCCTAGACTACCCACTAAACTCACAAAAATAAGGAAAACCAACCTTGTTATGTAATGCAAGAGAAGAATGAAGATGAAAACCCAATGGAGAGACTTTTCACTTGGGGAAAAGAAATAGACTTATACATACTTAAATCTAATTAATACACAAGATCATTTTCCACTTTGCATAATGGGTACAGGATGAAAAGTGGGGCAACAAAATGCAAAGGTGTACTTGCAAAAGAGAAACTGTAACATAGGATTTTGTGTTCATCATTCATTAGAGAATGTAAAAGAACTTATTTTCATCATTGGGCCATTATTACCAAACATCAAAAAATCACGCAGTCATCACTAGTCACAAACACAACTATGAAAATATGAATGTGATTTATATCAGATTGGAATGTGGAAAGATTCTAACATAAGCATCAAAGACATAAAGGTCAAGATGACTATGATGTTAGCTTACCCAATTTAATGTAGCAAAACCATGCTCACATCGAAGCATAGATGTTAGGGTGTTTCAAGGGGACAACAAGAGACACTCTAGAGTTTCAAGACCATACCCACAAGAAGAAAACAAATAAAAACATGCCCCATGCCCCAAGTCTTCTAGCTATACATCTTGGAGAGGCTTATCAGACATGGAGACTCAACAAAAATCAATAATAGTCAGTACACAAAGAAAAGGTCATGACATAAGTCAAGCATTAAGTGTTTGTGTTTACAAATTTAAGTGTGTCAATTAATACTAAGTTTTGAGGATAAGGATCAAATTCTTGCGAGTAGGTAAGATCGCATGATGAAACTGGGTAAGACCAAACTGATAAGTGTTGAAAAAACACTATGTTAGGGATCGTATTAAAAAATACAATTGGGGTGGTGTTGAAAAACACCATTTGTGAGGTGTCCTAAAGTCTAACACATCTAAGAGACCAACGCTAACATAGTTATGCCCCCTCGACAAATACCAATTCAAGGCAACAAGGACAAGGCATGATGGAGAAAGTCTAAGTGTCAAGGACACACGCTAAGAAATAGGGGTCCAAAAGCCTCAAGTAGTGCCCATTTCAAGGTTTTCAGTACTCGGATTTTTTATTTTTTTTATTTTTTTCAGGACCTTTTATAATTTTTTTGTTATTTTTTCTACCAAGGCACCTATTTCCAGGTTTTCACCAAGGCACTTTTTTTTTTTCTTTTTTTCTTTTTTGAATTTTTTGAATTTTTTGTATTTTTGGAATATATAATTTTTTTTGGAGATACAACAAACTGCCTAGTGCTAAGATGATCATTTTTTCAAGACATTTCCCAATTTTTAGAATTTTCACATTATATTATTTTTTGGATTTTTGAAATATATCATTTTTTTTGGTATTTTTTTCAAGATCAATCAATATGTACAAATAATATACAATGCCCCTACATAAAAACAAGGATTAAACTCTCAAGAAAGATCACTTCATGCAATCTTAATGTCTAGCAAGGTGGAGGACAAGAGAATGAAGGAGAATAAAGGGAAGAAATCCTCAAGAGAAAACTCCTCAATAGTACCCACGCTGGGGAAAAATTGTCATGTAAAGCACATTTGGACAAGAGTTGAAAGCCTAACATAGGATAATTCATGAAAGCATAATCTAAAAGTGGGAAAGAGACAATCCAAAGGAGTAGACATGTCAAGAGGCTTCATAACATAATAGTTTACTCATTTTTATTAGGTCAAGACCAAAGTGGTAAATGGGAAAAGGATAGTGAAAGACTAGAATGAATGGAGGAAAATAGATATGAAGGCTAAACATGAAAGGAATGAAAACAAGATCATCATAAGATAGCTCACAAGATAGCCAATTTTTTGTGTATAGGTCAACATTGTCAAGATCAAAAGAGGGAAGATAGAATGGATGAAAGATGTAGAAGAACTATGCATGATGCCTAATTTTCAAGTTTTCATCATGATACTTATCGAAGGTGCCACAAGGGAGTGGTTTTCACCATAGGAAAATTTTATCTCTCTTTATTTTTGCTACCAAGGTTCCTAATTACCAGGTTTTCTCCAAGGCACATTTTCAAAATTTTCATTTTTTTCTTTCTTTTTTCTTCAAATTTTTTGAATTTCTTTTCGTGTGGAAGAAGTCAAGCTTTTTAGATAATCCTCCTTCAAATTTTAAACCATGACATGCAAAGGAGTTGAAATGATATGTTCAAAGATGCTGATAGGGAAAGGAAGATGGAAGACAAAAATGGAGGATATGGCTTTATTTGAAGTGAATGATATTGGAAGGTGCAAATGAAGGCAAGATCAACATTGACACACACCTTGAAGGGTGGAAAGAGGATGGAGACAATGTGAATGAAGGAATACGTGAACAAATGTGATGAGTGAATAGAAGAGGTTGTAGTTTAGGCACATGGAATAAAAGAATGCTTTTGGAAGAAGATGAAGTGGAATTCTTTGGAAACTTGAATGTCAACTTCAATTTTTTTTCAACATTAGAATCTCTCAAGAGAGACTTTGGAATCCATTTAGTCATAGGTCTCCTTTCATTTCTTTTTGATGATTTAGAGATAATATCTTCAATGATGGATTTTGGAACCCATACTTGTCTTATAATGTTTTTTATTAGATATCTCTTTTGACTTTATGCCCCCATTTTGATTAGAGGAGACATGGTGGTCTTGTTTTTTATATAGATTCTTGAATTTCTTCTTTTTCTTCTATTGAACATTTATGTTACTTCCAAAATACTTGGGACTTATGGAAGAAGAAGGATGATATGACTAGTTTAGGTGAGTGAGTAGATGAAAAGGATTCAAGGATATGCATCTACGTTGATCTTGAGGAAAGATAGGAGGGAGAGGGACATAAAGACCGAAGATGGATGATGAATTAGGAGAGTTGGGAGGGGAAAGTGAAGGGACATAAGGACCCAAGATGGAAGGAAGACATGAAGCATTTAGTATTGGTGGGGGAGGTTCAAGGATGGATGTGAAAGATGCAAAAGGGTAATCAATAAGTTCATCAACATCTATATGACAATCAAGGACATTAGAATCTTTAGAGTGAGCATTAGGATTTTTAATAGGATCATGAACATCTTAAATAGGAGAAACTTATTTGATAGGAGTACTTGAAGTTTGAGAAGACTTAGGAAGAGTAGAAAGTGGAAGGGAACATGGAGTGGTGGAACAAGAAGATGGAAGACTTTGATCTTAAAAAGGATCTTTGAATAGAATAAGTGTAGATTTTTTCTCTTGATTTTTAATAGGCTCATCATTGGAAGCAACAACACTATTTTTAATAACCTTAATGGAAGTATCATCTTTGGAAGGCCTGATTGTATTAAGGTCATTTTTATTATCAATAAGCTTAGTGGTGTAATTAGTAGCTTGATCTTGCTTAAGAGAAGACTTAAGACATGGTGGAATGAATGAGGAAGGTCATAGAGGATCAAAGAACCATGAAATGGATCAAAGACATCATGAACATAATTGGATGACATGGAGGGTTCTTGATCTTGATCTTTATTTACATTATTTTCTTTATCATTTTTAGAGTTCTCTTGACATGAAGCCACTCCTAAGGAGAAGCAAGCATGTTGGAATTGTATGGTAGACTTTGGAATAGATGATGAAGGACTAAATGAAATAGGTATTATAGAACATAAAGGATTAGGCTCTTTAGATTTAGTATTATCAAAAATATTTGCAGCTAGCTAAAGGTTAGCTTGAGTTTCTTTAAGAGGTAGCCTTTGAGGATAACTATAGGGAACAACATGAAAAACATTAGGATCTTTGTTGGATGAAGGATTGGTATAAGATTTGAGAGACTAAGAATCTTTATGGGATATGTATAGTGGAGGAAATAGAAGATGGAAGGGAAGCATCTAAAGGCAAAGGTTTAACATTAACATGATCTTTCTCAAGAGTGGAATCTATATTTTCAGCATGAGGGTTCTTATGCCATTGATGTTTTATTTTAGTACAAAAAAATGCTTTCTCTTCCTCAAAAAATGTAGATTTATCATTTAGGTATTATTCATAAAATTTATCAATGTTGTTTTCAAGATTTGAGTATTATGGATTACCATCAATATCTATTTATGACTCATCCCCTTTAAGCACAAGCATAGGACTAGGAGGAATTTTATGACTTGTAGGAATATAATAGTCATCATCATCATAATTATTATCACTATAGGCATTATAGATATGCATATCAGAAGACTTTTCATGTTGTTTATTATGGTATGTCTCAATAAGAGGAATAAGGCTCTTGGTAGAAGTAGAAGAAGAATGATATCGTGTAGAAGAGGTAGGCAAAGACCTACACGAATGATATTTAGAAGAATCATGGTAAGACTTGGAATATGAAGAATTTGAATGATATTTAGAAGAATCATGATAAGACTTAGAAGATGAAGAATGTGAATGATATTTAGAATAATTATGATAAGACTTAGAAGATGAAGAATCTAAATGATATTTAGAAGAATCATGATAAGACTTAGAAGATGAAGAATCTCAATGATATTTAGAAGAATCATGATAAGACTTAGTGGATGAAGAATCTAAATGATATTTACAAGAATCATGATAAGAATTAGAAGATGATGCCTAAAATGTGGGCACATTTCTATGAGTCATTATATCCAAGATTGCTCAAAAATGAGGTCTAGAATGGCAACTCATAGATCTCTATTCATGGAGTGCAAGGGTTTGTAATGGAGGCCCTCAGTTTAACCTAGTTTGTACCCATGCAAGGACACCATGAAACAAGAGATTTAAGGATCTAAAATGCATGTAAATGGAGATGAAAACAAATCTATATGATAACAATACAAAATAATGCAAGAAAGGAAATGTAATAACAATGCAATAGTAATCTATAAAAAAAAATATGGATCTAAGCTAATATGTAAATGTGAGGATGAAACCTCATGATGGAAGCCATGGATGCATGAGAGAAGACAAGAAGATAGAAGTTCTCCACAAAAATTTAAGTATTCAAACTCCTTCAAAAATCGCTCTCCAAGCTTGCAGCATAACAATAGCATAATAATGGATGTCCAAAAATGAGGAGAGAGCTCTCCCTTATAAAGAAAAATTTGGAAGTGGGAAGTTTCTCACAACCAATATGGGATAATAGAGTTTGACCCATGTGAGACAAAATTTCACCAATGAGAAAAGAGAAGAAGAATTAAATGAGGGAAGGAAAAAGGAATTTATTTAATTTTTATTTATTTCATTTCCTTTTTCACATGGGATTTATTTAATTTAAAGGGAGCAAGTTCTTTTAATTAAATAGGAAATATTTAATTAAATGAAAAGAGGGGTTTTTTCCTTAATTAATTAAATGTGGATAAATTTAATTTAAAAAGAGATTTTCTTTTAATTAAATGGGAAGTTATTTTATTTAATTAAAAGGGAGGTTTTCTTTTAATTAAAAAAGACTTGGGATAAAATGATCAACATCAAGAAAATAAATAATTGAATTTGATCAAGGAAATTGATTTAAATTGATTTAATAAAATCTTACAAACCATTGATTTAGGAAATTGATAAATTGAATAATGGGAGCCCACAGTCTAGGCGACCATTTTAGGGTACATACAATACCCACACATGGTTAGTTAATTTTGATCAAAATGGAACCCTAGGGTCACTTTTAAGCCCACTAAAGTCAACCTAAAGTTTATCTATGATTTTTATGTTGATGGGACCACATTAAGTATGTTAGAATAGTCCACTAATATAACTAAGGTGGGGGGGGGGGGGGGGATGAATCAATTATACAACTATTATCATAATCATTTACTTTAAACAATATTAACCATATGAGTAATGTTAACTAAAAGTGCAACAAGATAATCATACACAATTAACACCAAATATGTTAACTAGGGAAAACCTTGGTGGGGATGGTACCCATAAGATGATGTACTAATTTAAATATTACCTATTAGAGGATAGAACTTGTTAGGAGTCTGTTACAACATTCAATACATATGAGTCCTTATTAGGAGACTTGGTATCCTTGTTAAGAGATTCCAACCCTGTTAGGAGTTATGGAAGATAGTTGGATCTACTGCCCAAATAGCTACAAGGTTAAGATAAAAGAACCCACTATCCAAATGATCTTTGTATTATTCCTAGCTAAATAATAGAATATAAATGAACATCCTTTCTCTATCTCTATCCCATCAACCAGACTTCTTCTCCTTCAAATCTCCTAACAAAATCTCATAGTGTGCATCCAATGATCCCTTCGATCACTTAGACCCATTCAATAGGTGTTCTTCTACTTCTCGCACTATGCACTAATACTTTTCATTCCACTTGATCCTCTAAATCAAGATTCACCATAAGTAAGGAAAAAAACTTTTCTTCTATACCTTATCTTCATAATAATTCCTTGATTCATCCTTGAGGCTTTCCCAATTACTTAAAATAAGATAGTTAATTAATTCACAATTACAATAGCACTATTAGCTCATGGTCTATATAAAACTTCACACATGTGAAACCATATCTTGCACATAGGCTAGTGTCACCACATGATTTTCCTCTATTACTATATAACTAGGTATCTCTTCATTACATCTTAGATCAGAGATAGTGATAGATCATCATAACTCTATTTTCCTATACTTTGTTTCTACACTTCTTCCAGTAATTCAAGTGTAACTTCTTTACACCATTGAATCAAACTTAGTCCTCTTAACCACATCATTAGGACAACCTCATAAACATGTCCTCCACTATGCATCATCTAAAACTTCCTTAGCTTCTATGCATCATAAGATGACTGACTGTTATTCTTCTAGTCTTTATAGAATTACTGCTATGTTGACATCAATGAAAAATATAGTCATGAATGCAACATACCAATACTCTACAATTCTTAGGATACTCCCCCAACATAGTATCATCAGCATTCATGCTAACAATCTCCCCCTTTGGAATTTATGAAAACATATATGAAAAACATCTAAGTTTTGAGAATACCAAACTATACTCTATTAATGCCATCATCTTCTCAAATCCTCTTAATCAATTTGTGATCTTCTAGCACACTATATTATTTATCTTCCTCTTTTAGGGTCAGCAATAGTTGTTTGCATTAAACAACTTACAATACTTTCTAGCTGCATCTGTACACTTACACTTCCTTCTGCACACTTGCTTTTCCTTTTGCACACTTATATTTTTGACTATGCACTTACATGAACTTTCTAAATTTCCCTAAAGAGATAACTCTCCCCCATTTCCATCTCAACTGGTGCTTCTCTTCCCATTTCTTATGTACATTCCTCAATATTTTTTCATGTACATTTTCTTCCCCATTGAAATCAATGTCAAACGTGTCAATCATAATACAAATTATTAATCAGCTACTTAAATCATCAACTAGCTTGAGTGTCCAAAGACACTATTCAATAACTTTTACCAAGAGTCCTTTATGACTTAGTATATACTAGATACTTGCCCATTTAGGAAGCATCAGAATTCAATCCAATCTAACCATAGTGCTCTATACCAATGGAATGATGCACTCCTTGCATCATCTACTCTAAAGTAGGTAGGGGCATAGCCCCTAGCATACCTCTTAGGTACTCCAAAGTATCTTTAGGAAAGGGCTTCATATAGATATCTACAATCTGATCTTTAGTGCTTACATACTCCAACATTATCTCTTTCTATGTTGTCTTCTCTCTCAAAACATGATACTTTATGCATATGTGCTTTGTCTTAGAATGCAAGACCAAATTTTTAGACATACTTACTATACTTGTGTTATTATAGTAAATGATAATAGGTTCTATGAACTCAATTCCAATATCCTTCAACATTTGTTTCATCCACATGACTTGATTATTGTTATTTATTGTTGCAACATACTCTACCTCAACTGTACTCTAAGATATACAATCATGTTTCTTGCTCAGCCAAGAAACCAATCTTCCTCCAAGAAAGAATGCTCCACCATTGATGCTCTTTCTATCATCCATATTGCCTACCTAATTTGCATCAATATCAAAAGGTAAAATCACTTGATCTATCATACCAAATTCTATAATCAGATGTACCCTTCAAATATCTAAATATCCTTTTTACTACTCAATAATGATACTCTTTTCGATCAGCTTGGAATCTTGCCACAATCCCAACTGCATTTCCTATATCTAGTCTAGTGTGACTCAGATATTACAATTCTCCAATCATAGATCTATATTTCTTTTGCTCAACTGTAGGTGTTTCATCTTTACTAGATCACTTGTGACTAGTTATCTTAGGTGTACCAATAGATTTGCAACTTTCCAAACCAAATATTTTCAACAAATCTTTCAGATACTTGGTTTATGAAATAAATATCCCATCTTTTTTCTACACAATCTACAATCCTAGGAAAAAAATCATTTCTCCTATCATGCTCATTTCAAATTCATTTTTCATTTCTTCAATAAACTTATCACTTCTTTATCATTTCCTCCAAATATTATGTCATCCACAAATATTACAATGATAAATAAAGTATCATCAATTTTCCTTGAATACAAATTATTATTTGTTGCACCTTTGATAAATCCAACCTTAGACAAATATCTATCCAACCTGTCATAATAGGTTATAGATGTTTGCACCATGTACCATATAGTGCTTTCTTTAGTCTGTATACAAAATAGTTATCTTCTATTAGAGGGAATCCACCAGGTTGCTCAATGTAGACTTCTTCTTCAAGTCCTCCATTCAAAAAAGTTGACTTGACATCCATCTGATAAACCTTGAAATTCTTTCTTGCTACATAAGCCAAGAACATCCTTACTTCTTCCATTCTTGCCAAAGGTGCATATGTTGAGCTTCATGATATATGCTTTCTTCTTGTGAGTAACCTTTGCAAACAAGTCTGGCCTTGTTTTTGACAACTTCTCCTTGCTCATTCATCTTATTTCGAAATACCCACTTGGTTCCTATAAAAATTTTGTCTTTAGGTCTAGGAACTAATTCCCATGATCATTCTTCACAATTTGATCTAGTTCTTCTTTCATTTCTCACATCTAGTGATCATGTTTACATGCCTCATTTGTGCTCTTTGGTTTTTTTAGATGCTCAAAAATGGTTCGCATCTATGATTTAATCAAAAGAAAGCTTCATTTGACATGTAGCACACTTTTTGAAAGAAAAAGTCTTCTCTTCATTCTAACTATTCCTCATCTTATCTATTTGGTCTTCTTTCATTCATATCTTCATTCACCACCATGATCATGTATTCTAATACACCAAATCATCTCCATCTTGCATTCCTACAATCATACATCATCCCACACTATTTTTCAACCTTTTGTGGCTTTCCACCTAGTCCAACCTTAGTTTGACCTTTGTTTAACCAATTTTGATCACATATGACCATGTTTGACTGATTTCACTCATGTTATGATATCTTTCCATCATTTTCCATGGACACAAAGTTTTGGGTCATTACAAGTCCAATCAAGCTGATTCTATCCCCTGAAGACTTCTAGGGTGCAATATGCACTTTCTAAGCACACTTGGACTTCCCAAGTGCACAATGGGCACACTTGGTACTATCATAGCAGACTTGGGTGCATTTTGGGTGTACTTGGGGTAGTAAGATGCCCAGAACTGCTCCCAAAGCCCCTATGTTGCACTTTCGAGGCCATAACATTTGTGTTTCAACTCTGATTTATGAACTGTTAGTTACATTGGATTTGTATATTTTTTATGAATAAGTTGAGCTATTATTTCATTATTTTTTCACTATCTTGAGTGGTAACCCTTGAAAATACTCTCAGGCCCCTAAATCGACATCACTTTTCATACTAATTCATCCCATTTTCTCATTCCACTAATTCTTATCTTTTTGGCCAACTTGATTGTATCTCAACAATGTCTATCATCATTCATATCCTCTTTCACATCATTTTAGAACCATTTCAACATCATTAGAAATCATATCAAACCAACTCGAAATCATATCATATCAACTCAGAATCATTTCAAATCAACTTGAAACCATTTCAAATCAACTCAGAATCACCCCAAATCAACTTGTAATCAGCCAAAATTAGTCTTAATCAATCCAAAACATGTCAAACATCCCAAATCTATCATCATTTTTCTGATCCTAGGCATTGTTATGGCTTTTAGTGCCTTGGAAACCTATCAATCTATCAAATCTTATCCATCTGACCTTAGTACTATCATGGCTCTCAGTGCTAGCTCAAACTATCATTCACATCATCTGATATTTGTTATCGTCAAGTCTCTCAGTGTCAGATCATGGCATTTTCAACCATTTAAAAACATTGACAGTGTTCGTCGATGTTATTATGGCCAACCTTGTCAATCAATCTCAATCTTGTAGCATTTACAATGTCAGTTAAATGTAATGTATCTTTAATTCATGTCATGTGTCCTTGGCATGTTATCAATCTCAATCAATTGATGAATTTGACCATGGCTTTGGTCTATCCATTATCATCCTAGTCAATCTCCCTTATCATCACATTTCATCAAAGGATTTTGTTGGACTTATTTAATCAAATTGGCCAATCATCTACTAATTTTCTCTATAGGATTAAATAATCCATAATTTAATCCTATGTCATTTGACTTGGCTAAGATATGTAATAATCTAGTATTCTTATTCTCTTACACACATCCATATTTGGCTTCCCTTGTCATAGATTATTGGCTTTAAGTGGGCTTGAGGTGTCATATGATGCATCATAGATTCTCTTCCATCTTTAGCCAAGTTTGACTTCCAAGCATCATTCAATCTTACATTTGGCATCTTGTGTCATATGCATCATGAATTCTCTAAGGAATCTCTTGCCATGTCACATATCCAAGGTGACAATCTAATTCTCTTACCTTGTGTGTTGATTATAAAATGAGCATTCTTTCTCTCATTTCGGGTCCTAATTCTTAAGTCTTTTGAGGTCCCTAGTTTTCTCATTTTTTCACTCTTGCTCTCACATTAAAATCACATCTTCAAGTATTCTCATAGCATTATCATCACTATAGGATTTTGCTTCATAATTGTGTGCATTATAGGTAATTTGGAGCTACATCACATGGAGAAGAAAGAAGGACATGGGAGCTACAAATGAAAGAGGGAGTTTTTAACATTGTTTTTCTTTATTTATTCATTTGGCTTTCATTGTAGACTAGAGGGTGTTAACATATGTTTATTGGGTTTTTGATTTTCTCATAGTATGTTGGACATTAGCCCATTTTTTAGGTCCTACATTTGGTGAACTTGACGTGAACATGTTTATCTAACTTGGGTTTTCTTGTTTTGTGCTTATAGGTGCAAGGAAGGAGCTCATTTGGAGGGGTATAATCCTTATTTTCTCTCCTTTATCACACCTAGTATAACTAGGAGGGCCAGTAACAATTCTTGTATGCTCTTGTTTCATGTATTTTTGTTAGCTTGCTGTCCTAGGGTCCACTCAACTCTATCAGGGCGCACTTGGGACCCCTAGGAGGTAGTTTTAGGGGCTTAGGAGACACTATAACTCCTATTTGTTGTTCCTAACTTACCAACTGCACCTAGAAACTACCAACTATTCCCTTTTGAGCCCCAACTACACCATGAGTGTAGTCTACACTATCTAGGTGCACTTGGGTATATAGGTTTCAAAAATTTTAGTTTCTAGGTCTTTCTTAGGCACCATTTCCCCACAACTTGCCACTAACTTCCCAACAACACCCAAAAACTACCAGTTGCACCCTTCTAAGACCCAAGTGCACCATGGGCATATTTAGCATTGTCTTAGTGCACTTGGGGCATTCTTGGTCATTTTGATCTCCTGGGACGTAGTCTTCTCTGTCAGAGCACACTTGGTTCACAGAAAGCACCCATTTCAATCAGAATCTACATCTAAGGTTTCCATTTACTTCTAGGACATAGGTTGAATTATTTTTTGTTAATGATGGTTAGTTTGTAGCATGTGGTGATCATTGGATGAACACATGATTATAATAAACTACTAATGCTTGTTTTGCAAGATGTTGTCGAAGACATTGTGTGTTTGTCAAAACCATGTGTGTGGACTTCTTAGAGTAAATAACACTTTGTTTGGTGCTTAAAATAAAATTTTCTTTTTTTCTTGGCATACGTATGGTGTTTAAAATGCTAGGGGTTACATGGATGTATCCTCTCACCTCAACATTTATGGATCTTGGGTGTAAGAGAAATCTATGTGACTTCTATAGGAAGCCTACCTTGGACCAAGATACTCGATACTAGTTATGCCAAGGGATGACTTCAAAGTGGTAACATGCCAAAAGCCAAGTCAACATTCCAACCACTATATAAAACTTAATTATGATGAAAGTCATGTCAATGGTATTGTTGAGTGATAGCTCTCCTCCAATACCCTTGTGGTGCATCAAACCTTGGTTCTCAGGGCTAGGAGACCTTCAAAGGAAGTATATCATTCACTTGTTGAATGGAATTCCCTTATTAAAAATCATTTTTTAGTGGCAAAAATCCTTTCTATCCACTATCTCAAGGGGTCACCCATGCGCGTGAAGACATCCTACAATCTTGCAGTCCTTAGTAGAGGCAACAATCCCTTGGGAAGTCATGCTCCTTGGTAAGTGGATCTTGGTAGCCCTAAGAAGTGAGTTTGTTGTAAGGGGGAGCCTTTGGTGCCAAGATCCTAGGTTTTCTACTCTAGATAAGTGTGGCTGAACTTTAGTTCAAGTAGGAATTTAGTGGATACAATCCTAAAAGCCTAGGTTGTGGTGTGTTTTTTCACTTTTAACAATAGTTATTCTTGTCTTAATGTGTCTTGTGTGTGTGTAAAATATTAATCAAGATAAAATCCAACATTCAAATTTACACCTTGTCAAAACATCAAACACTATCAAAATGGCACAACCTTGTCAAAACTTTGTAAACTTTGGTCCAACACAGTCAAGACTTGGAAAACATAGCCATTTGTGATCCTAAACGTGCTTGGCATAGCATAGGTTTCATTCTTGCATAGAACCCACTTGAATTCACCATAGTTTAATCCACATACTTGCATCATATAGGCTTCATCTATAATGTTTTAGCCCTCACTTAGTATTCCTCATCTTTCATATTGCATTCATTAGGGTTTAGCCTACATTCTTTGTATTTCAACCCCCAAATTTGCACTTTGCCTTGTCCATCTTGCATCTTTGCATACCCAAGCCTCATCTTGAACACTTTGACCATCATTTTGTGTGTCATACACATCATTTTGAACCTTCATTCTAGTCTTAGCATTGTCCTTTGCTATCTAGCTCACTGTGACAACAATCTGGAAAGCCCAGCACTCAAAATTGCCTTAGTTTTAGCCCAGTTTACCAACTACATCCTAAAACTACCAACTACACCCAAACTAGACCCAACTACACAAGATGCATATTTGGTACTATCTAAGTGTACTTGGTGGTCTGAGGACCCAGTTTGGGCTTCTAGACAACATTTTGAGACTTCAACAGTGTCCTTAGGTACCTTAATAGGCTCCCTTGTCTCAACATGCCCTGATTTGCATTTTGCATCTCCTAACCCTCATTGTCTTCACTTAGGACATCATTCCCTACATTGTAACCCTCATTCTGTATCTTCTAACCCATCATAACATCAACCACAATGTCTTGAACCCTCAAATTATGTATATAACATTGTGTATTTGATAAATTATTAATCTCAAAATCCTATTATTAGATTAATTATTTGACATTTAATTATGAAAACTGAATTTGATGAAATATTTAATATTAATTACTAATCTCGTATCTTCATCATTTAAAATTAATTAATTATTAATTAAATTGATTAATTATTCATTAAATTAGTCATTAATTCATTATTGGTTATCAACTTTCATATTTCATTAACTATTAATTGATATTAATTATTAATCAACTTGCATAATTTAAGAATGAGGAATAACTCAGACCTGTTCTTTTGTTTATCATTGTCTTTTGGCTTTTTGTTCTGGCTTCAGGCTGTGGCTTTGCTTGTTTTTTTTTCCTAGTCTTTTCTTAGAACTCTTTCCTATGGCTGGGTTTAATGCTTATTATCAGCCTATGAACTTAAACTTTTTTGGCTGGGCTTTCACGCTTATTATCAGTCTTTTTTTTTTAAAAACTATTGGGTTTCAAGTTCCCTATAAAACTTATTTATCTAATCAAAAACAACTCTTATAGATATTAATTATTAATCACCTTTTCATTTTATAAACTCTGATATTAATAATCACATCTTTTTCCATAAATATGCAAAAATGGTGAAAGGACACATCACATCTCTTGCTACAATATAAATTAAAGGTGACCATCAAATAGGAGGGGTAACAGAGAATTTTTTGGAGTTGGAAGTAAATTGTGGATAAGTCAAAACTATTTATAATAGCAAATGGGTACCATTCCCACATCTACCACCATGTCAAGGATGTGCAGTAGGCACATACTATAGCATTTTAGTGGGCTGAAACTTTAAAGATATATTCACCACTAGGTTTTTATTTATTTTATGATATGCATACATAGTGGCCGATGGTGCTACATTATAAGCTATTCCCTTTTTAACATTAGTAATATATAGAATTGTTTCATTTTGTTTTATTCATCATTTAATAGAAATATATAACCTTTTAGCATATATCTATGGGATGGAAATTCTTTCCAATATATAATAGTCAATGTAAATAAATAAGTCTTTTAATAGTATTAAAAAACAAAATATAAAATTATAAAATCAATATTAATGACTCATGTAGTGAGTCACATGACTAATAGAGAGTGTGCACAAGGGGAGGAGTAAATTGGTCATGTTGGGGTAAATTAAATCCCAATATGGACTAAGGTCTAAGGGAGCCTAGAGCTAAGCATGTCCAAACTCAGAGTCATAGTAAATATTCCATTCATCATGGGACCCATTACAAGGGCAACAGTTATAAAATTCTTCCCATAACAATAGCATTATGTGTTTTCTCTTAAGCATAACCCAAATTCAAGATAAAATCTCTCTCTAACATTAACTTATGTATTTATTTATGTTTTAGGACCATCTAATTTTCAACCTAGTAGAAAGGGTCAATACACCTAGCATCCTAGCTTCCTGGCATAGCAATTTGACAACCACCTTCCTTAGAATTAGCAACTATCTAATCCAACTTCCCAACTGTGCCATGAAACTACCAACTATGCCCAAAATAGCCCTAACTACACCATAGGTATATTTGGTACTATTGGAGTGCACTTGGTGCTTTTAGAGTGTAGTTGGGCACCTATATGACCATTTTGGGCCTCCAAACTACATTTTAGGACCCTAAAACTGCATTTAGAAGCTTTTGTAGGTCCTCATTCTGCACATGACCCAAAACTGCATCTTCCACCCAAAATATCATTTTTCATCTTATGACCTTTCCATATTGCATATCCATTCAGCATCATTATCATTTTGAGCTCCCCAAACATCATTTTGAATCCCAAAACCTTTGAATTTAGTCAAAAATCTAAACAAAGTATGAGTCCTAGAGTATCTTCTAGTGTTGATGGATGATGGATATTGACTAGTCTTTTTATCTTTTCTTATCATTTTCTTTGGTCAAACCCTATCTATGTCTTGATATATTTGACCTTTTCATCTTTATTATTTTGATCTTTTTTTCTTTTATCACTTTTTGGTCAAGATCCAAAGTCCATTATCACAAGGTTAAACTCCTAGACAAAATACTTTCTAAAGATTTCACCTAAGTCAAAAACTTCCATATACCCTTATCATTAGCATAATCATATTCCTAGTGTCCCTAAATTTCATTTTTAGTTACCCTAGTGGTATATCCCCTTCATCTTGCATTCTTCAAAATCCTAGCATCATTCTCACTATCAAACCCTATCAAATTGTCTTCTTGATCACTTATCCTCATTTTACATATCCCCAAACATCATTATCAACCCTAGAACACCATCCCTTGCATATCCCACCTTGCATACATCAACCTCTAGTGTCATTACCAAGTCCAAAATCCAACCCTAACCTTCATTTTTCATACTATAGGGTCATTTTCATCTCCTTTAGTCAACCTCCAAAACGTCACTTTGCATTTGCATTTGCATAGTTTCCCTAGGACATTTTCATCTTGCATTTCAAAACCCCACTTTGTTTGGAATTTTATTAAGTTTCATAACATCCTTAAACACCTAAAAATCCAAAAAAGACTCAACATCTTGCATACCCACATCCTAATTATCAAGTTTTGACCTGTTTTACCAATTGCACCCTTGTTTTATTGACTGCACACTTCAGGTGCATAGTTGGTAGTTTCAAAGCACACTTGGTAGTTTTAGAGTGCTATTAGGGACTTCATTATAGGTTCTAGAACCCTAATCTATACATCCACACCTTGAATTTCATCCTTAAACCTTGCAAAATACTCTAAAACACTCAAATCATTCACATTTTGCATTTTAGACATCCTAATACCTCTGTTTACCCATTGCATACCTCCTACTTACCAACTACTTATCAATAGGGCCCCAAGTGCACCAAGGGCACACTTGGTACTATTTGAGCATAGTTGGTAGTTTAGGTGTGCACTTGGGAGGCAAGGATTCCATTTAGGTTTTCCTCCACTTCATCTACATCCATAGGTTTCATGCCAACACTCACTAGGACACAATAGGCTTAGAAACCTAAAAAACTTTATCAACCTTTGTTTTTTGAGGTACCAAGACAATTGAAACCTCATCCAAGAAAAAATAAGAGAAAAAAAAACCAAAAAACCTTTAATAAAGACCAAACTAAGGCATCACAACCATTACTTGTGAACCCCTTAAACATGTATCTGTAAGATCACCATAACCAAGAGATGATGCAACAAACCCTAAAGAATGCACCTACCATGAGGTTTCCTTCAAACACTTCCTCTACAGATGGGATGGTTCAATGGAGTCCTAACTTTGAACCTATATTCATGTTGATAACACTCAAAGGTGGAAGTATACGAACCACACTCGAGGATGAACAAATTCATTCCTTTGAATTCAACAAACCCAACACAAGTACCTTCAATATTAACACATTAAAAAAAAAAACATGGTATTGTGCACTTAAGTGATGACTCTAACACTAACTATGGCATCACTGATGAAGAAATGGCTAGGGGATGTCAAGACAAAAATTTCTGCAAGAATTTCAAACTTTTGGTAGCCCAACAAATTGTCAAGTTTAACCCAAACTTGGAGGGACCTAAGTCCAAACATCAAACCAACACAACAATTGAAAACATACAACCCATGATCAATTTGGACTTAGATAAGGGAAAACAACCTTTGGAGCTTTCAAATGCAATAATGGCACCTATAAGGTCCCATCAAGAATCAACCATCAAGATCCTCCAAAGTACATTTGAACACATCAACATTAATCCCTTGTTTGATGAACCACAACCAATGAAGGTAACAAAGACTCTTCCTAAGTATCCCAAAAGGACACTAAGACTTGATCTCAATCACATGGTCCAAAAAAAAGATATACCTAAAGAGACTTGTGCTCTAGGGATGCAAAATATACCTCCTTTGGAGGAAAATCCAATAAGTTCACCTTTTCTCCTAACTCTATCAAGTGTTATGAAATCAAATGTTATGGAGCCCCCCCCACAAGTACGCCATATGACACCTTTTCTCCTAACTCTATCAAGTGTTATGACATCAAATGTTATGGAGCCCCCACACAATTACGCCATATGAAACATCAACTACAAAAATCCCCATTGATGCACAAAGGAATATTCTTATTGACATTACACCTATTCCCAAAAGGAATGCACCTCATTGTCAAGACAATATGATGTCCCAAGGAGAAACCTCTAACATACAAAGGTGCCAAAGCAACAATACCAACATGGTGATCAATTCTCAAGGACATAACCAACTACTCCAACAACATCAACCTACAATAGTCCAAGGACCTAATGTTTCCAACACACATTCAACATATCAATAGCAACATCAACCACAATAGCAACAACCTCAAGTGGTACAAGCATCCAATGTCTTTAAAACACACTCCAATGTAAACCCACTTGGCTTCCATGCAATGTATCAACAACAATTGTAACAAAAACAAGCCATGTTTTCTAAACAACAAGAGTAACTCAAACAATAGTTGGAATACCAAAGATTCCTTGAGCAAAAAATTTCATACTAGAAACATCTATTAAAACAACAACATGTGCCACAACAACCTCAACAAATACCTCTACAACAACAATCACATACATGGTCTCACATACAACTAATAGAGGTATCCAAACAACAACCACAACAAGTGGGACAACAAAAACACATGGTACATCAATCACTGTTGATACCACAAGAAGGTCCACATCAAATACCACAAAAAGTACCCCAACATGTGTTACAACAAGGACCTTTCTATCTTCAATGTACTAACATACCTCCAACATCTAGTGACACATCACTAGACTCATCAAACATAGAAATGTCAAAATGGAGTAGACATATCTCTCACCATAGCAAATGGTCTACTCATAAGCACAAAAGACTTGAAGGGAAAGCTATCATGCAAAACCCTAATGAAGAGTTATAGCAGCAATTCAAATATCTTTCCAAACAAGTCAAGGCATTGGGAGTCAAAAATAAATAGGCTCTATATAAAGAAAGGGACCTAAGTCCTAATCCATTTGACAAAAGTCTATATATGCCTCCATTCGCAAAACACTTTGAGGCTCCAAGGTTTGAAAAATACTGAGGAAAAGGAAACCCTATTGATCACATCCAAGAATTCTATGCCTCTTATACCAAACTCAGTAATGAGCCCACTTACCTCATGAGATTGTTCCCCCATTCTCTAGGTGGACCCACACTCGAATGGTACTCCAAACTTCTTGGTACTATCAAATCTTGGTCAAAGCTAGCAGAGAAGTTGATCTCCCACTTTTCCTTTAACATTATGAATGAGTTGATGCTTTCCAATTTGTGCTCAAATAAGAAAAATATGGGAGAACAATTTATTACATTCTTAGTACATTGGAGAAGCCTAGTTAGTCAATGCTCACCAAACATTCCTAAAGAACAACAAGTTAACTTGTGCATTGGAAACTTAGTCCCTAACTTAATGTATGAACTCAAAATCAAAAGTCTAAGCACAATTTCTAAATTGATGAAAAAATGGGCTAGTATTGAATATGCTCTTATCCAAAATTGTATCCTTGAGATAAACAAGGAAAATACAAACACCAACTCATCTAATGCCAAGGAAAAAAAAATCTCAAAAAACAAGAATGTGACTAATGATAGCATCGTGGATGCTCATATAATTAGCACATCACAACCTTGGCTAACTTTGAAAGGTGGAAACCCTATCAATTCACAAACTCACAATCAAATCACCTCTACAACACAAAATTGAGACTTCCACACAAGATGGACCTTGAAGACATCTTAGAACCAAAGATAGAAAATTTATACCATTGGGGATACCTCTTGAAATTTCACTTCAAAAATTACTTAGTAATAACTTCCTACAATTACCCCCAATCAAAGATGAGCCATTGACTAAAGCATCTTGGTGGGATGACAAAAAATGTTGTGATTACCACCACACCAAAGGACATAAGACTTCATCATGCTTCCAACTAAAGCATACAATACATGACCTTATTGATGATGATATAATCATAGTCAATCCATCATTTCTAGCATCCAACTCTGATCACACTATCTTAAAAGATCCTTTGGGAAATCATGATAAAGAGAAACCCTCCAATTCAAACTCAAACTCACAGCGTAATGTGAATTACACATGTACTGGATATAACTACACTATCAACTATTTCAATGAGTTAGATTCCCACATATCCATATTCACCTTAAAGGCTAAAGACCCTCATTGTGTTGTCACTACATGTCATACCAAGATCACTCTACCTAGATCCCCATCTAGACCTACTGCCTCTACTAGACCTGCACCCCCTAGTAGACCTACTACACCTACTTCATATAATTATAGCCTTGTTGAATAGCTTGGAAAGACCCCTATGCAAATATCCATCTTGGACCTACTATGTGCATCTCCCCAACATTAGAGGATCTTGGATCAAGCCCTTAAAGAGTTAGTAGTCTCGAATAACATCAATGTTTCCCAGTTCCAAGCCATGGTTGGGAACCTCTCTGCATCATAATATATCACCTTTTCCCCTCATGATATTCCCAAAGATATACCAAACCACAATGATCCCCTTCACCTTGAAGTCTTTGTCCACAATGTTAAAGTTAGACATGTCTTGATAGATGGAGGAGTGACACTAAATATTTGTACACTAAAAGAAGTCAAAGGTTTAGGTTATTCTAAAAATGATGTGGATCCCTCTCGAAGGATCACAATCAAAGCTTATGATGATGGTGAGCACTTCTCTATAGGGGTCATCATCTTACCTATTAGAGTTGGTCTAGCTATTGAGAACACTTTATTTTAGGTCCTAGATATAGAAATGAATTATAACATGATACTAGGATGCCCTTGGAGCCATGCTATGAAAGACATTCTATCTACATATCATCAATGGCTAAACTTTTCTTACAATAATGTGGAGGTTAATATCCTCGATGATCCATATCCCTCCCAATTTTGTGCTAATCTAAGAGATGCTATTGCATACCAAGTCCTAGCAAACAATGAAGCATAACCTACAGATTCCTCCAAATATGTGGATGTTGATATACTCCTTAGTAAGGCCAAGGAAAAGATAAAGATTGAGGACAAAGGGTGTGAAGAATACTTTATGTCTCAAATTAGGGATTCACCACTTTCTCCCCAATCTAATGGTAAACCATATATATTACAAGACCAATACTTTGGGATTAGTGCACAAAATGCCACTTCTATCAATGAGAATACATTTGTATGTATTGAGAAAGTAAAAGAACAACAAAAACCCACTTTGATATCTCCTAGCAAGTATGGACTTGGGTTAACTATCATGCAAAAATGAGGCTATGATGGCTATAGTGGTCTTGGATGTTAGAAACAAGGAAAAACTGAACCTATCTCTACAAAAGGATGACCTCCTAGTTTGGGGCTTAGATTCAAACCATTACAAATAGGTCCTCCTAGTACTATGGTACCTATGTGTAAGACTATGGATATTTTGAATGATGAAAAGGCATCTGAGGATATCCAACCTGAAACCAATAGTCCTCCAGCTTCTAAGCATGACCCCAATTATACCAATGAATCAAATATCCATATATATACCTTTAATTAAAGTCCATTCAACACTGATGATGACATCCCCTCAAGTTATCCTGAACTATTGGATTGGGACCAACATGGACCATTGATCTTTGATTGATTTGACAATGATGATGCTCTTGCAATAGACTTTGAAATATATGAAGGCATTAAAATTGATAATCATCAAGAAGTAATCTCTCCTAAAGGGAACACATTGGCATATTTTAGGGGGTCAATTCCATCTTCCAGATACAAAGAAAAAACTAACAAGAATAGGTCTCTTGGTGAAAACTAAAAGGCACCATTAGACAATGAAAAATCAAAAGCTAAGCAACTCAAAAGGATACACGATGAAAAAGATGATGCCATGAATATCAATGCTCCAGTGTTCAACATGCCACAAAGTCTTTTTGAGCACTCTTGATCAACCTTCATGTGGGAAGACATTGGTCTCAATCCTCCCAATCCTTCCTTATATCCAGAGTTTATCCCCAAATCCTACTACCTAATTTTTCCAATAACCAATATACAACCTCTATCGAACAAGCCTTTGAGCACGTCGCCATCAGTGACATCCCACACAACATATCCATTAATCCATTTATCCTTAGATGCCTTGATTCATAAGAGGTAGACACTATCTTACATATGGTAAATGATGGTATATCTCAATGTCACTCCAGTGGTTTGATCATAGGTATAGACTTGGATCAAATCCTGTGTACTTATGGTCAATTGTGGGACCCAAGATTTTTAGCTAGCAGCACCAACAATAGATTTCTTCTTAGCATTTGTTAGAAATGTTCTTGATTCTTTCTAAAGTCCTGAAAAAATATCAAAATTTTTGAAAAAAGTCATTAAAAAATATCAAAAAAATAGCAAAAATTCATGAAAAATAAAAAGAAAAAAGTGAGAAAAGTCATGAAAAAATGGATGCTTTGATGAGAACCTAGAAAATAGTCATCTTGGCATGAAAATTTGAGTCAAGAGAAAAATTCTATCCAAAAGTGAAAACATTGCAAATAGGCACTTTGGGCAAGTACCACGCTGAAACCCTCGCAAATAGGCACCATGTGTAATCAGTTGTTTCTCCTCCATCTATCAAGATTCCCTCTTGTTTTCTCTTCCTTTTTCTATTCTATGATCATATCTATCATCTTGCAATACATCCTTGGCTCCTTGACCATGGCTCACAAACTGGATAATTGTTGGTCTCAGATTGGTTTTGATAATTGAGTGTCAACACACTTAATCAATTTTAATATAGAAGCCAAGTACACTATATATGTTGAGCCATAGTATGAGCCGAGCAAAAATTCTAATAGGTGCCAAGTGATCTTTAGGTGCCGAGCAATCTTCAAGTGCCAAGTGAAAATCAAGTGTCGACCATGATATAGGTGTTGAGTGAACCATATGAGCTGAGTGATATGTAGGTTCTAAGTCATAGTTGATGTCGAGCAAGATACAATGCAATAGGTGCTGAAAAAATTAGAATCATATATGTGTCGAGCACTAGTAATCCAATATGTGTTGAGCAACACAAAATCAACATATGAGTTTGTGCCTTCACAAAATCATATGTAAACTATTTTTGGATGAATCACAAAGGAATTAAAAGATAAGATCAAATCTTTTCATTTACCTATGCAATTAGCATGCAACTAATAAGAAAAATGCAAGGAATGAGTGGGAAATAAATATTTAATATGGATCATAGATTCATACCTAACCCTAAGTCTTTGAAATCTTTAAAAGGAGGATGAAACCCCATTGTATGCATGGATGAATGAAGTGTATGGGTAAAATATGGTGAAATTCAGAGGGAAGTGTGAAGGACTTAGAGAAATAGAGTAACATTGTAGTATTTAGTTGATCAGAAAAGAGCAAGGGCATCGAATAGATATCAAATCTCAGAGGATCAAGATTTGAGAGAGTAGATCAAGTGCCTAAATTTAAAAATCAATGATTTTAATCTATCAAATTTATTTATCTAATACTCTCTAGCAATTGTATTAGAAGGAAATTCCTATGTTGATAGGTTAGCTTAATAGCTAGTTTTAGAACCTTTGACAAGGTGATAAAATCCTTTAACAACGTGACACTTCAAGTAAAGTGTTTGTAAATCCTTTAAACAAGTCACTATTGATATAGTGTAAAGCCTTTAATAGGGAAGACCATCAAAAGTGGCCAAGCATAATTGTTGTACTTATTTTGTGGGTATTATCCCAACCCTAGTTTTACCTTCTAATTTTGGATGGTTCATGGGATAAAAAATTTGGTGTTATGTGTTGTGATGCATGTGTTTACTTTATGGTTGTTTGATATATTTAAATACATGAAGTTTATTTTCAGTTAAAAATTTTTAAGGTTAAAGTGTGATACTTCTAATTCACCCCCCCCCACCTCTCCCCCCTCTCAGAAGTATTCTTTCCATTTGATTATTCCAAGAATTGGTATCAAAGCAAGGTTCTCACAAGGAGAAGCCTAATAGCTTAGAGAAAATATTTGAAGATGGAAGTCTTCAAACTTGGGAAGATTATAGAGAATCAGGTGATTGATGTGCACCTCACCCTACAAAACTTGGAGGAAGCCAGAGAAGAATTGAGAAAATCCTTGAAAAGAAGGAAGGATATTGCCATAGCTAAAAATGACACACACAACAAAGCGATTGATACCACAAAAGTGTTTGCCAATGGAGATTCAAAAGAGTTTGATGCAGCAATAGTCAAATTGATGGAGAAGAATAGAGCTCGAGCAGAAGAAATTAGAATACTCAAGCTTTAACAAGAATTACAAGCCATGATGATTAAAGATAGGGTTATGATAGAAGATGACAAGAGAAATCTAACCAATAGACTGGAGTAAAAGACAATTGAGTTTGAAAGAATCTCAAACATGTAGCTAGACACCTTAAGTCAGATGATGAATGCACATCATGAGCTCAATATGAAGGATATTGAAATCTCCACTCTGAAAATGTAGAATGAACTATTGCAAAATGACCTAAAAAGAGAGAGAAGGAAGTTATAGAAAGTTTCAAAAAACCCAATGAGGCTATCAAGTACTTTGAGTAGCAACTAAAATCACCAAGGGCTAGTAATGATACTTCAGGACTTGGTTACACCAGCACTGAACAAGGAGAATCATCCAAGACTACAGAAGAAAGGAGTAACAAAGGTAAGAATAGTAAACCTACTTGTCATTTATATGGTAAAAAGGGAAACACTACTAATGTATGTAGGAGAAAGAATGACCATCAACATGATAAGCCTAAGAATGCAAGCTATTGTCATAAGTGCAAGAAGCAAGGACATCAAGCACATGAATGCAGGACTAGGACTATTAGGACACCAAAATTTCAAGGTCACCGTTGCAACTACAAGAAGTGTGGTCATAGAGCATTTGAGTGTAGATTAAAGCCTATGTGGACACCAAATCAGGCAACAAGAGAAGGTAACCATGGTCATCACTACAATTGGGACTACAACACTAGGTGTAATTGTCATTACTATTAAGAATATGGACACATTCCTAAAAACTGCATAAGGACACATTTTAGAGGGAACTATAGCAAATGGTTAAGTCAAACCACATGTTTTATTTTCTTGAAGACTAACCATATCAGTAAGAATTGCTTAGCAAATTCAAAGGCACCCAAGTTAGAAGTCAACAAAGGGAAAGAGAAGGTTAATGTTGAACAAATCATAGGACAAATGAACAAGACATGGAAGAAGAAAGATGAATGTACCTCATCAAATGAAGGAATCACTTCGCCTAATAGGTCAAGTGGTCACACCTCATCCAACTAAGCATGGATAGGTGTATGGGACTGATATAAAAAGCTATATCAAACATTAGTCCCAAGAAAAATAAGCATTGCAAAGAAGAAAATAGCATGAATCAAGAAGTAAAGTCAAAACTTGAAGTTTCTACAAGTGTTGTTGAGCTATCCTCACATGTCAAGTAAATGTTAGTATATGTTGAGTTATCAATGGAATCCAATTGATAGAAATATAGTTGAAGCCAAGTGAGGGAAAACCAATGAAAGTTGAGTTATGTTGAAATCGTCAAGAGCCAAGTGCACAGTTGTATGCACTAAGCATTTAATGCTAGGTTTAGAAAGAGTATAAGGTCAATTTTTTATTATTTCTCATCATTTTGAATGCAGAGAAAGAACAAGAAGAGCACAAGAGTGAATGAAAAATAGCATTGAAGCCTTTTGCATGGATTTCAACATAGATCAAGCATAGATTTCATCGATCTAAGGTATTCTTCAAGTGTTGAGTTGCATAGTCATAAAGTTTTATATCTTTTGAAACCTTAGATTTGCAAAATGGCTTCTAGTTCTAAAAATCCTAAGGAAAAGGAAGGTTTTGAGGTTTAGTTAGTTAGCAATAAGGTCAAACAACAAAATTTTAGGCCAATTCCAAAAGTTGCTAATAAAAATGACCCTGTTAGTGCATTGTCCATGGTTCCACCCAAAGTCATAATGGTGCAAGATGTTAGGAAATGTTACAATTGTAACATAGGAGCAATAGGAGACCTTGAGATTTTTCAAGCATATGATAAACTGTGTGAAAATTGAGTACTTAAGGAAGAATTTTAAATAGTTGAGAAAAAGGGTTTAATCCATGCCTTAGTTTTCCCCATAGTTTTTAAAACTAAATGGATAAGAATTGTTTTAAATAGGATACATGATGGCATTTTATGGTTAGAAGGAGGACCTATGAAAATAAAAAAGAGGATAGTGCATAGGGTTATAGGTTTTCCAACCCTAGATAGGCACAAGACCCTGTGTAGTGATTCAAAAGAAGTTATTGAAAAGAACACCGAGGCTAAATGGAACAAGAGAGGCATGACCATTGATACAATCACATATCCCCTTCTGGATTTTGCAATTAGAGTGATTTCTCACAAGTTCTATCAATCAAACAAATTGAATAGTATTCCTTCTATTCAGAAAGTTAATTGGAAATCAAACAAGTCAGCCATTACACAAATCAATGAGTACATTGAGAAAATGGCTGACAACTTTGAGGCTCAAATGATAAGTTATTTTGAGGATTTTAAGAAATCCATGAAACAAAGACTGAGGATACCAATTTCCCTAGTGGAACAACACATCAATGATATCTTCTTCTTAGTTGATATTGATCACACCTATATCCAAGTAGCAATTCCAAAGGTGAGATGGCTAAGACCATTAGGTTATGAGCTAGATGTTGATGAAGCTTCAGCAGTAATCATAGCATTTCTTATGAAGGAAATTGATAAGACCACCAAACCCTTTGGTACATATGATGTTGTAAAGACCAAGGTGGAGATGGACCTCAAGACAACCTCTATAATAAAGAGGAAGGATGAGTTAGTAAAGAAGATAAAGAAGAAATTTGGTGAAGGAATTAAGGGGGTAGTTACGAAAGAAGAAGAAGAAAATGAGAGTAAAGAAGATGAACAAGGGCAAGGCCTATTGGAATTGACATAAGGCTTAGGTAAGGATAAAGAAAAGGAAGGTCTAGAGGAAGAAGAAGCCAAGGAAGCACCAGCTAAAGTCGAGCTCAAGAAAAGAAAAGCTAAAACTTAGCCAACAGCCCAGCCTAAAGCCAAGAAGGTTGAAAAGACAACCCAAGCCAAGTCAACACCAGTGGCAAGAGCCATTACAAGGGCCTCAACTCAAAAGGCCAAGGAGCAAGCCAAAGAGAAGAAGAAGGCTACTGAGTAGACTGGTCAAGTGCAAAAGAAACCAAGAAGAAATTACATTGCACAACCAGAGGCTGATGCTAAGGAAAGAATAGAATCAGAGGACATCAGCCAATTTAGAGTGGTAAGTCATCCTCCCAAGTCACATATTGATAAAATTTGTGAAAATGTTAAGAATGTAGACTTCTCTAATTTGAAAAGTATTGATTTCAATAAATTAAGTGGAGAATATTACAATAAGGTAGAAGAATTAGTATATGCCATAATGGCAAAATTTAAGAACACACCTCTTGAATTAGATAACACCATGCCCAAGGATTTATATGAAATTATTGAAAATAAGTGGCATTATTGTTTGAAGATGGAAAAAGAATTAAGAGAATCCGCATTGGCACAAGTGATGCCAGAATTGACTAGAGGTCAAATTACTAATGCTAATAAGAAACATGGGGGCAAGTTTGCACCAAAGTATAGAGCCTTTAGCATTTTAAAAAATAAAATTAAAGAAGTTGTCAATAAGTCCACAAGATTGTGGAAATCAATATATAACTTGACAAATGACAAGGATGAAGAAGAAGAGGAGAATGCAGAAGCAAATAAGGCTAAGGCCAGTGAGAAGGAGAAGATAGAGAAACAAAAGGAGGAAAAGGAAATAGAAAAAGGAGAAGAAGAGAAGAAAGAAGAAGAGAAAGGAGAAGAGAAGAAAGAAGAAGAGAAAAGAGAGGAAGAGAAGAAAGAGGAAGAGGAGAAAGAAAAAGGTGAAGAGCAGGACATAGAGAAACAAGATGAAATGGCAATAGTTGATGAGCAGCAAATAGATCAGAGTGTGCAAGACACACAATTGCCACCTCCTATCCCTCCTCATTTCATCACCACATCTGTAGGTACTATAATTGTAAAGGATTTTCCTAACAATTCTTTTCAGAACATCAACCCTTTAACTATAGAGGATCTCAAGAAGATCCTTCACCAATCAACACTACAAGCATAATTATGCACAAATCTAGTATTGGTGAGTGTGGATAGTTGCAAAAGCAGTAGCAGATCCAATTAGAGATAAGGTGAATCCACAACAACCACCTTCCACCATCTCTACAACTGCTAGAGGCCAACTCCTAATGCTTCCACCACCATTTCCAATAGTTGACACATCTGGAATAGGTGATACCATACAACAAATGCTGAGTGTAGAAGTAGATAAAGAAATAACAACATGAAAAATAGGATAGATTACTACATCTAATCCTACAATACAAACACAAGGTACACCCCAACTAGTTGTAATTGATGAGGGGAGATCAAATGAAGATAAGGACACATCAAAAGAGGAGTGGGCCACAATACAAACATTAGTAGAACTACCAACTACTAGCACTCCTACAAAATTCCTTCAGAAGTTGAGCACTGATGCAATGCCATTACAAATTTTTGCACCAGGCTCAAGCTCAACAAAGATGATAAGGGTACTTCACTATGGAGACCCTAAGTTAGATGAAGAGATAGTCATACCTAGTTATGAATCAAAGACAATAACCATTGAGAAAATTACTAAGATCTAGAAAGCCTTGAATAGGAGAAAAGCGCAAGATATACTCAAGAAGGAGTATAAACAAAAGAAAGCATTACATAAGATCAAGGACATCTTTTTGGATGCCTTCAGCTTGCAGTCACCTAATGAGACCAAGCCAATAATGGAACAATTGTCAAAAATTGTAGAACAAGTGACAAATGAAGACTAGGAAACCAATGTAAAACTCATGGAATGGTCTAAGAAGAAATTTAAGGGAAAAGTAAATGAGAAAATATCTAGTGAATAGCACTTTCCTAGGTTGAATTGGCCAAGAAGATTAAAAAAGTGAAAAAGGTACTTGAGAATGTATTCTCATTGTACAAAAAGTTGTGTGACTTTTCATACTTCACACAAGAGATAAGCCAAAGAATCTTGATCTTGGAGAGAAATTTAAAGATTTCCAACACTTAGCTGCCAAATGATCCAGCTTAGAGTGAGAAGCATTTTGCTCAAATTCTTCATAAACAAAAGGAACTAGCTATGTTGATAGTAGAAGAGGCCAATATCAAGGCCAAATTGATAGAGATACAATCTTCCATTGCCCTACATTTGGAAGTACTCCATAAAGAACCAACATATGCAGAGACTATTGTAAAGAAAGATCCCAATCTTTCTACTTCAGATGGACTTGTACATCTTGTTGTAGAGACCACCATCCAACAAAAATCATTGGAAATTTCTTTGGAGAATTCGGATGCAGCTCTTAAGATGATTATGGAGGTAAATAGTACATTTTTGGCAAAATATGGTCTTAACCCTTAGCACCCTTTGACATTAGTGTCAAAAAGGGGGAGATATGAAATAAACGGAAGATTAATAACTAAGGGGGAGATATGAATAAAAAATTTCAAGTGTAGAACAAGTGAAAATAGAATAGATAGAATAGGTCAGCAAGCAAGCATAGGAAATAGAAACAAGCCAATGGTAAAGAATATCTGATACATTAGCATGAGACAAATTCAGCAGAAGAATTTTAGTTACAGGAATTGAAATAGCACATTAGCTCAGGTGGAGTTATAAGAACTTTTGAGATATATTGTTCTTTACAAAATTTTGAACAAGTTTTAAAAATTTTGTATATATGCCAAATAGATTGAATAATGTACTCATAAGACCAAATATAATGCTTAGTTAAGTGTTTTTAACACTCATGTCAAAGGGGGAGATTGTTGGTCTTAGATTGGTTTTGACAATTGAGTGTCAACACACTTAACCAATTTTCATATAGAAGCTAAGTACACTATATATGTTGAGCCATAGTATGTGTCAAGCTAAAATTCCCTTAGGTGCCAAGTGATCTTTAAGTGCTCAGCAATCTTCAGGTACTGAGTGAAGATCAAGTGCCGAGCATGATATAGGTGTTGAGTGACTTTAGGTGCCAAGTGATCCATATGAGCTAAGTGATATGTAGGTGTCAAGTCATAGTTGATGTTAAGCAAGCTAGAATGCAATAGGTGCCGAGAAAACTAGAATCATATATGTGTTGAGCACCAGTAATCTAGTATGTGTTGAGTAACATAGAATCATCATATGAGTTTGTGCCTTCACAAACTCAGATGTAAACCATTTTTGGATGAATCATGAAGGAATTAAAAGATAAGATTGAATTTTTTCATTCACCTATGCAATTAGCATGTAGCCAATAAGAAAAATAGAGAAGGCATGCAACCAATAAGAAAAATGCAAGGAATGAGTGGGAAATAAAGATTTAATATGGATCATAGATTCATATCTAACCCTAAGTCTTCAAAAATTTTAAAAGGAGGAAGAAACCCCATTGTATGAATGGATGAATGAAGTGTATTGGTAAACTATAGCAAAATTCAGAGGGAAGTGTGAAAGATTTAGAGGAACAGAGTAGCATTGCAATATTCTGTTGATCATAATAGAGCAAGGGCATTGAACAGATATCAAATCTTAGAGGATCAAAATTTGAGAGAGAAAATCAAGTGCCTAAATTCAGCAATCAAGGATTGTAATCTATCCAGTTTATTTATCAAATACTCTCTAGCAATTTTATTAGAAGGAAAATCCTATGTTGATAGGCTAGCTTAACAACTAGGTTGTAGAACCTTTGACAAGGTGATAAAATCCTTTAATAGGGTGACACTTCAAGTAAAGCGTTTGTAAATTCTTTAAACGTGTCACTATTGATATAGTGTAAAGCCTTTAACAGGGAAGACCATCAAAAGTGGTCAAACATTATTTCTGTAATGATTTTGTGGGTATCATCCCCACCCCAGTTTTACCTTCTAATTTTTGAGGGTTTCTAGGTTACCAAATTTGGTGTTATGTGTTGTGATGCATTTGTTTACTTTATGGTTGTTTGATATGCTTACCTGCATGAAGTTTATTTTTAGTTAAAAAAATTTAAGGTTAAAGTGTGATACTTCTAATTCATCTCCCCCTCTCAGAAGTATTCTTCCCATTTGATTATTCCAACATTAATATCCATTTTTATCTTACCTAACACATCGCCAATCTGTACACACTCTATCCTTGGCCTTTCTACATAGTTTGTGTCTTTTCTGGGGGCATATTACCTACATGGTGCACGAGTTTGAAATTGAACTGGGGGCATATCCCTAAGCACTTTTTATCCATTGGACTTATCGCATAATGAATTGGAGCTAACACTTGTATATGCTTTTACAATCCTAAAAAATCCTAAAAATTCAAATACAGTCTTGAAAAAATCATAAAAATTCAAATATGATCCTAAAAAAATCACTAAACATCATAAAATATCCTTAAAAAATTCTAAAAACCATAAAATGTCCTGAAAAAATCACTAAAAATCATAAAATGTCTTAAAGAAAATCCTAAAAATTGCAAAATGTTCTAAGAAACCAGCCACACAAAAAACATCAAATATCCCAAAAAAACCCTAAAAATCACAAAACCAATAAAAAATTTGTAACAAACCTTGTACATAATCACCCCTTTTGTGTGAACACTTGCACTTTCATAGACTAAAACTCAAAGCACTACACTTCAATGATAATCACACCTATCTGAGCAATGTGAACCAGCAATCAATCCAACATGTCACTATGAACCTATCAACTAAATCAACAACCAGAACCATCACATGATCAACCTATCAAATGCTATCTAAAGACCTCAAACACTAAAACACACATAATAATGGGCAAGAATAGCTGTTGGTTCATGTTGTTTAGTGAGTGATTTATTTTTTCTTTATTTTTTCTTCGATCATATTCCTATCCCACTCGATGATATAAACTTATCTATGAGAGTGGTCGATATGGTTCATGGTCATCATTTATTTTCTACCTATTAAAATGTACCTTTAAGAGTTTTGGGAATGTATATGTGCCTTAGGAAGGACAAGGTCATTTTCTATCTACATCGTGCTTGTTTATTCAAAAGGTTTGCATTTTGCGCTCTGGACCTTTATGCCATGAGGCATTGCATTCCATTTTTCGTATCAAAATAAAGCTCCATTTGACATATAATCCACTTTACAACAGCAAAAGTCTTCCCATAATACTAACAATTCCCCATCTCATCTCCTCCATCTTTTGTGTCTTCATCTACTACCTTGCATCTCATTGTCGACAAATTGACCTACCATATGCATATCTTAGTCAATTTTTCAAAGGGGCACCCATATATATCACTCCTATTGGAGCATGGCTTTATGGCCTTCTCATCAGTGTTCTTTGACACAATCCTCTAAATCACATTGCATCAAAGAGGGGCAAAATGTAGACACTCCAAAATGGTTCGCATCTACAATTTCATCAAAATGAAGCTCCATTTGACATACAACACAAGAAAAAGTCTTCTCTTCATACTAACTTGTCCTCATTTCATCTCTTTGGTCTTCTTTCATTCATATCTTCATTTTCCACCATGATCATGTATTCTAATGCACCAAATCATCTTCATCTTGCATTCCCACATTCATACATCATCCCACACTATCTGTTAACCTTCTATGGCTTTTCACCTGGTCCAGCCTTAGTTTGATCTTTGTTTAACCAATTTTGATCACATATTACCATTTTTGTCTAATTTCACTCATGTTATGACATCTTTCCATCATTTTGTGCATGCACACAAAGTTTTGGGTCATTCTGAGTCCAGTCAGGCTGATTCTGGCCCTCGGAGCCATCTAGGGTGCAATCTACATTTTTTGATCACACTTGAGCTTCCCAAGTGCACCATGGGTGCACTTGGTATTGTCATAGTGCACTTGAGCTTACCAAGTGCACACTGGGTGCACTTGGGTGTGTTTTGGGTGCACTTGGGATAGTAAGATGCCCAAAATTGCTCCCAAAGCCCTATGTTGCACTCTGGAGGCCATAACTTTTGTTTTTCAACTCTGATTTATGAATTTTAAGTTGTGTTGATTTTTATCTTTGTTGTGAAAAAATTGAGCTATTATTTTCATTATTTTTCACTATCTTGAGTGGTAACCCTTGAAAATACTCTCAGGCCCCTGAATCGACATCACTTTTCATACTAATTCATTCCACTAACTCTGACCTTTTGGGCCAACTTGATTGTATCTCAATAGTGTCTATAATCATTCATATCCTCTTTCACATCAATTTTCACATCATTTTGGAACCATTTCAACATCATCAGAAATCATATCAAATCAATTGGCAATCATATCAAACCAATAACTTAGAATCATTTCAAATCAACTCAAAACCATTTCAAATCAACTTAGAATCACCCCAAATCAGCTCATAATCACCCAAATTTAGTCCTAATCAACCCAAAACATGTCAAACATCCCAAATCTATCATCATTTGTCTGATCCTAGGCATTGTCATGGCTTTTAGTGCCTTGGAGACCTATCAATCTATCAAATATTATCAGTTTGACCTTAGTACTATCATGGCTCTCAGTGCTAGGTCAAACTATCATTCATATCATCAAATATTTCACATTTTTGAGTGTCTCAATGTCATATCATGGCATTTTCAAACATTTAATAACATTGATAGTGTTCATCAATGTTATTATGATCAACCTTGTCAATCAATCTCAATCCTGTAGCATTTACAATGTCAGTTAAATGTTATGTATCTTTAATTCATGTCATGTTTCCTTGGCATGTTATCAATCTCAATCAATCAATCAATTTGACTTTGGCCTTGGTCTATTCATTATCATACTAGTCAATCTCCATTATCATCACATTTCATCAAAGGATTATAGTGCACTTATTTAATCAAATTGGCCAATCATCTACTAATTTTCTCTATAGGATTAAATAATCCATAATTTAATCCTATGTCATTTCACTTGGCTAACATATGTCATAATCCAATATTCTTATTCTCTTGTGCACATCCATATTTGGCTTCGATTGTCATAGATTATTGGCTTTAAGTGAGCTTGAGGTGTCATATGATGCATCATAGATTCTCTTCCATCTTTAGCCAAGTTTGACTTTCAAGCATCATACAATCCTACATTTGGAATCTTGTGTCATATGCATCATGGATTCTCCAAGGAATCTCTTGCCATGTCGCATATCCAAGGTGACAATCCAATGCTCTCACCTTCTGTGTTGATTATAAAATGAGCATCATTTCTCTCATTTTAGGTCCTAATTCTCAAGTCTTCTGACATCCCTAGTTTTCTCATTTTTTCACTCCTTCTCTCACATTCAAATCACATCTTCAAGTATTCTCATAGCATTATCATCACTATAGGATTTTGCTTCATAATTGTGTGCATTATAGGCAATTTGGAGCTACATCACATGGAGAAGAAAGAAGGACATGGGAGCTACAAGTGAAAGAGGGAGATTTTAAAATTGTTTTTCTTTCTTTATTCATTTGGCTTTCATGATAGACTAGAGGTTGTTAACATATGGTTATTGGGTTTGTGATTTTCTCATAGTATGTTAGACATTAGCTCATTTTCTAGGTCCTACAGTTTCACTTGAATCAGACATAATTACTCATTCACTCTATTCTTTGTCACCACATATTATCCTTGCTCCCAATTATATGCTCTGGAGGGTGATTTTTTGTCATGTTTCTACTAGAAGTAGGAGTTTATATCTCAACTCTTATCTCTTCTCTAGGTTTAGATATTTGTTCTTGTTTATGCTCAATAGATACATCATTTTGCAAGTCATTGCTAGTCTCAAAAAGAAGTTCACCATTCTGTCTAACAATTCTAGAATTATCCTCTTGATGGAGACACAACCTAGGACTAAAATGAACACATAGGAAAAGGAAAATATTATTATCAATTAAAAATTCCCTATGATCTTACAATAGTATGATTCTAGAGAAAGAAATCCTCCACACAGTGCCTTCTTTCTAAGTCCACTAAGAACTGCTTTTACAATGTCAAAAGTGTTCTTAAATAAACCCCAAATGGTTTAGGGTTAGGAATACATTTTAGAAAATGTCAATTGGCATCCACTACCAAAATAGAAGGTTCCAAAAGTCACATTAGAAGTTGGTGTAGAATTAGAAGAATCCAAAAATGGTAGTCCAAATTTTGAGAGGCATAACTTTTGAACTGGGACTCTGATTGACAAACCATTTACATTTCTAGAAAGCTCTCAAAGCTCTCTACAGCCCTATGGACCATATTTTCTCATCTCCCATTTTTTGGCCCCGTAAAAGGCTGTTTAGTACCCCAAATCTGACTTTGAAGCACTCTTAGGAGGTCTCTAAGAAAATTAAAACTATAATAACTTTCTAACCATAAAGCTTTTTGACCTGATTCTTTTTCTGGAGTACTTTAAATTAAAATTATAATCATCCCTCCAACTTACATCCTCTAACTCATCATAATTTTGGCTTGATTAAAAAATAATCTTTTTTCTACATTTTCACTTATCCCAAGGTACTTAAATACTCTAACCTAGAAAACTAATAGTGGAACTGTGAGAGTTGGAACCTTTATTTGACCCAAATGGGTATCCAAAAATAAAAACAAATTAAATGAAAACTATCTCTAAGCATATATTTGGGTGATACAGGATTTCCCTTACACAACTGGATGCTCCTGCATCACCTCTTCTTCATTAGAATTATAATCTACCACATTCTCTTTATTACCAAACTTTTCATCGATAATAGTTACCAAAGTTGTCTCTTCTAATACTTCCTTTCTCAATTCACTCTTATCATCATAATCATTCAAGAATCTTTACATACTAGCTTTAAACTCTTCATCTTCATTAGAAAGCAAACTCTTTCTAGATTTTCTCTCTATTCATAAGCAGATCAATACCTTCCTTGATCTTCATGTCTTCTTTGGAACTAGATCTTTCTTTACTTTTGCTTCCATCTAGAAACTCAATACTTAATTATGTACACAATTCTGATCTTTCATCAAGAAACTCCATCTTCTAGGTGTCAAAATTTCCTCCATCTAATTTAGGACTTTCCTTTCTAAAATAATTCACCATTAATCTTCCAAAGCTGTTAAGCTTTGTCTTCAAGGACCTAATGCTCTAATACCAATTGCTAGAATATATAGTCCACTAATATAACTGGGGAGGGGGGAAGAAATAGTTATACAACTATTATCACAATTATTTACTTTAAAAAATCTTAACCATATGAGTAGTTTTAAATGAAATCACAACAAGATAACCCTAGTGGGGATGCTACCCATAAGATAATGTACTAATTTAAATATTCCTTGTTAGAGGATAGACCCTATTAGGAGTCTAGTACAACATTTAGTACATATGAGTCCATGCTAGGAGTTCGAATCCTTTTTAGGAGACTCAAACCATGTTAGGAGTTTTGGGAAGACAGCTGGACCCACTACCCAAATAGCTTCAAGGTTGAGATCAAGGAACCCATTGTCCAAATGATCTTTATATTATTCTTGTAGAATAATAAAACTAAAATGCATTTCCTTTCATTGTCTCTATCCTGTCAACTAGACTTCTTCTGCTTTAGATCTTGTAACTAGATCTCATACTACACATCCAATGATCCCTTGGACCACTAACATGCATTCAGTAAGCATTTTGCTCCTTCTCGTATTGTTCACTAATAGTTTGCATTCCGCTTGATCCTTTAAATAAAGATTCACCATAAGCAAGGAAAACAACTTTCCTTTATACCTTATCTTCATAATAATTCCTTGAGTTAGCCTTGAGGCTTACCAATTAATTAAAATAAGATATTTAAGTAATTCACAATTACAATAGCACTGTTGGCTCATAGTCTATACCAAACTTCACACATGTGAAACCATGTCTTGCACACACACTGGTGTCACCACACAATTGACCTCTGTCACTATGTAACCATGTATCTCTTCAAGACATTTCAAATGAAAGATAGATATAGATCAATAGAACTCTAATTTCCAATACTCCATTTTTGTACTACTTCTAGTAAATCAAGTGTAACTTCCATAAACCATCAAATCAGACTTAGTCCTCTTAATCATGTCATTAGGAAAACCTCAGGAACATGTCCTCCACTAGACATCATCTAAAACTTTCTCACCTTTTGTGCATCATAAGATTACTGACTACTATTCTTCCAGTCTTTATAGAATTATTGCTATGTTGACATCAATGAAAAATATAGTCATGAATGCAACATATCAATACTCTACAATTCTTATGATACTCCCCCAATGTAGTATCCAAAGTATTTCTAAACAAGTGGATTTACTTAACTATTATATTATCTCTACCCTAGGTTAAGTAACTCTTTCTAACCCTACTTGACATGTCCCTTCCATAAATACAATACAAGTGTCAAGTGGCACTACAAAAATACACCTCACATTTACAAGTGACATGTAAAATTTACATAATAAAATTTAATCTAAAACATTTATCCAAATTACATTTATGGAATAAAATACATCACAACAAGGTTTTAATCTCTTCACTATATTAAACCTTGGCTTTAAAGTTTCCACTTAGGTTTAACCTTGATTCTCTGATTAAGTTCCATGGTTATTTTTTTGCAAACTAACTCCTAGTATCTATAGTTCAAGGAGATTAAATATATAAAACCAATTTTATATAATTTAAATTTGACATTGACATTCATAATGTTGTAATCTTATTGAAAAAGATCATTGTATGAAAGATATTGTTGCTACAAAATGTGTTCAATCATTATTTTGTCACTGATGTCAAACCTGCTATTTGTTGGATTGGCAATTGCATATAAGATCCAAGCACTACCACTTAGTTGATTGATGAAGAATCAATAATATGTAGCAAAAACACCTAAGGGAAAGGTTGAGTTATGATTTTGTAATAAAGTGCAAAGATCAGTTAAGACAATGATAAAGTGATGTATTGACAATATACTTGAAGATGAAGAGGTTGACTACACTTAGAAACTATAGAAGAAGAATTATTAATATGACTATCTACAAAGCTTGATTAAACTCATCAGAGGGATCTAAGCAAGCTTGTTCAAGCCAAGAAAATTTTCAATAGGAGCCAAGTGAAGATCAAGTATTGAGTGAAGATCAAGTACTGAGTGAAGATCAAATGCCAAGTGAAGATCAAGTACTGAGTTATGTTCATGTGTCAAGCATCAGAAAGCCAATAAGTGCCAAGATGTTGCATTATTTGAAAAGTTGAAGATTCGCCAGATCTAAGTTGACATGATTGTTATCTAGAATTTTGTGAACCAGATAGAAGATAAGAATGATGAACTAGTGGCACAAAACTCTATGTAAAACATTTTTGGGTGAATACAACTAGATTCTAGAAAAAGTTTCTAGATAAAAATGAGATATGGGATAGATACATTGTATCCTACCTAATCTATTGAAACCCTAAAATTGGAGAAGGAGAATCAAGTGGGAAAATTATTCCAAATTTCTATTTAAGGAGTCATAAGGTCACGAAGCAAAAGGGTTGGTCAAGTATGAAAGCATGAAGTGCTCAAGAAGGTGCTAAGGAGAAAGAAAGCACAAAAAATCTATTTCGATAGGTGACCAAGAAGATGATTGCATTGGTATGATGAGCAAGAAGACTCAAGGAAATGAAGCTTGAAAAGGAAGACAAGTTGTTAGAGCCACAGTGATATGTTGTGAGTTGTATCTGATCAAAAACCCTTATTGTTACTCTCTAGCAATTGTAATAGTTAGTATAAATCCTATGGACTTAGGTTGGTTTAATAGCCATGTTGTAAATCCTTTAATAGGGTGATATTCCAAGTGAATGTTCCAAAGTCCTTTGACCAGGCCCATTCCTAACAGTGTGGTGAAATCCTCTAACAAGGTCATGTTTAACAGTGTGTTGTAAGTCTTTAACAGGGCATCACTTCAGAAGAGTGAAAATTTAGTAGCATGTTACTGGTGGTTTTTTCCAAATTGGGTTTCCACGTAAATCACTGTGTCATGTGTTGATCTTGCATGTTTTATTCCTACATGTTGATTTTCTATAACTTGATAAGATGGTTGTTTTAAGCTTGGATGGATGAATAGTTTAATGGGCTCAGTATAATTAGTGAAAAATTATTATTACGACATTTAGACCTTAGATAAATTGATTCAACCCCCCCCCGCCCTTAATTATTCTAAAACATTTCCAACAATTGGTATCAGAGCCTTGCTGCTAATTTAGTTTAAAGGAACTAGAAGCATAAAAGATCAAAATGCCTAAGAGAGAAGTTCCCAAGCTCAGCAAAGATAACTTTTTTGTATGAAAAAGTTTGATGAAGCTGCATCTTGGATCCATAGGTGATTATGCCCAAAATTCAATTGTTACTGAACATGTTGATCCAACTGGTACTCTTACTACAAAAGATTTGAAGAACAAACAGGAACACAATCAGACAGTGTTGGAGATTGCTTCTGCACTCAACTACGTTGAATTTGATGATATCAAAGGATGTAACACTGCATTCAAGATGTGGAAAGCTCTATCAGACATTTATGGAGGATACCAGAATGTCCAAAAAGAAAAAAGAGAAAGCCTTAGAAGAAAGTTTGATGACATGAAAATGGAGGAAAGTGAATGTTTCTCAGTATGCCTCTAGAATAAAGGAAGTGGTAAGTGCAATAAGATGTTTGAATGGTCAATTAGATGATGATACTATTAATAGTAAGTTCTTAAGAACTTGCTCCCTATCTATGCTATTAGAGTATCAGTTATACAAGATCTAAGATGTGTACCAGGAAATAATCTAAGTTTTGAAGGTATAGTGGGTAGACTTACTACATTTGAGTTATCTAACTTTGACAACTAAAAACTTGAGAATGTTGAATCTACTTTCAAGGCCAAGCTATCACTAAAAGATATTGAATATGTGAAAGAAGGGAAGAAAGATGAAATATGTATCCAGTGATAGTAGTATTGATGAGGAAGATGTGGAACAATTGAAAGCATTACTAACTAGAAGATTTCACAGAGGCAAAGGAAAATTCTAGGGTAAGCTGCCTATCATTTGTTTCAATTGCAATGAAGTAGGACATATTGCTACAAGTTGTACATAGAAAAAGGATTACAAAGAAGGCAGCAAGTACAAAAATAGAAGAGAAGATGATAAGAGAGATTACAAAGACAAAGGCAAGAAGTGTTGTATTGTTGAAGAGGATTCAGATGATAATGATGATGAAGTTGTTTATGTGGCCATGAAGGACCAATCTAATGAAGAAGAGCCTACAACACTGGTAACATGTATGAACAAGAATGATAGATGGATCATAGACAGTGGGTTCTCACATCACGTGATAGGAGAAAAAAGTAAGTTTGTTAACTTTACTCAGTATGATGGAAATAGTGTTAGATTTGAAAATGATGCTCCATCTCAAATCAAAGGAAAAGGCTCCATTAAGCTTATAGAGAAATTTCAAGTGATAATGCATATTATGTTGAAGGACTAAACTACAAATTGTTGAGTGTCTCACAGTTAGGCAATGTAGAGTGCAAAGTAGAATTTGGAAACAAAACTGCAAAAATCTATGATACTGATGGTAAATTGATAGGAAAAGGAGATCAAACAAGAAGTAATCTATTTTATCTTGATATGGAAAATGCTTCTTGTTTTGTTGCAAAATTTGATGATTTTTGGTTATGGCATAGAAGGCTATGTCATATCAACTTTGATAATTTGGTCAATATCAAAAAAATGAAAAAAGTCAAAGGTATAACTAAACTGAAGAAGCCCGACAATATCATGTGCAAACAATGTTAGCTAGGAAAGATGACTAAGTCAAGTTTCAAGAGTAAAAATTATACATCTAAAGAAGTACTTAAGTTAGTCCATATTGATTTATGTGGTCCAATAGAAGTGCAAAGCTACAAAGGAGATAAATATATAATGTTGTTTGTTGATGACTATTCGAGGATGATGACTATTATGTTTTTAAAGAAAAAATCTTATGCTTTTCAAATGTTTAAGTGGTATGTGGCTAGAGTTGAAAAGGAAATAGGAAAGATTTTGAAATGCCTGAGATCAGATAGAGGTGGAGAATTCACATCAAATGAATTTGAGATATTTTAAAATGACAAAGGAATCAAGAGACAAACATTAGCTCCTAGAACTCCCCCACAGAATGGAATTGCTGAGAGAAGAAATAGATCTATGATTGACTATGCCAGAACATTGATGATGGAAAAGGTTGTTGCTCTAAAATATTGGAGAGAAGCTATAAGTGTAGTTGTTCACACATTGAATTGAGTATAGTCAAGAAAGGTACAAATGCAACACCTTTCGAATTATGGTATGGTCACTCACCCAATGTAAAGAATTTCAAAGTATTTGGTTGCAAATGCTTTATCCTTAAAGATACTAGAAATGGAAAATTTGATTCAAAAAGTAATGAAGGCATATTCTTTGGTTACTCCACTAGAAGTAAAGCATATAAGTGTTTAAATACTAACACTAACAAAATTGTGGAAAGTGTAAATGTAAACTTTGATGAGTATATAGAAGTCCAAGTTGAAGAACCAAAGAGATTAGATGAATATAGAACCTTTGTGTATTCTTATGAAGGAATGCCTATTGATGAGGATGCTATCAATCAAATTAGGATTCAATAGAAAATTTTAGTTTTAGCCAAGTCACAACCAGTGAATGTCGAGCTGCATTCAGAAGCCGAGTTGCTGAATGAAGAAAATGAACATTCTAACTCTAAAATCAGTACACATGAAAGAGATGTAGAATTGCTTGACAGTGATGTGGATAGTGACCCTAAATCTGAAAGATCAAACATGGAAACAAGGACAGAACTAAGATTATCCAAATATGTGAAGAGACATCACCCTGCTGAATAGATAATTCGTGACAAAGATACAAGACCAATGACAAGGAATAGACTAAGAAATGAGTCATGTGTTAAGAAAATTTGAACCTAAGATAGTGTATGATGCATTACAAGATGGTGACTGGTATAAAGCTATGGAAGAAGAGATTGATCAAATAAAGAAGAACAAAACTTAGAGTTTAGTTCCTAGACCAGCTGACAAGAATGTGATTGGCACCAAGTGGGTATTTAGAAACAAGCTAGATGAGAATGGTGAGATTACTAGAAACAAAGCTAGACTAGTATGTAAGGGTTATGCTCACGAATAAGGATTAGACTATGGAAAAATATTTGCCCCTATTGCTAGAATGGAAGGAGTAAGAACTTTACTTGCATATGCTACATATAAAAAGTTTAAAGTCTATTAGATGGATGTAAAGTATGCTTTTCTGAATGGTATATTGCAAGAGAAAGTCTATATTGAACAACCAAAGGGATTTGTTGATGAGAACAACAAGGATATGGTTTGTAAACTACATAAAGAACTCTATGATTTGAAACAAGCACCTAGAGCATGGTATGAGAGACTTCACAAATATCTTGTCAAGATAAGATTTGAGAAAATAGTTGACAATAGCAATCTCTATATCAAGGAAGAGAAAGGTAAAGATGTTTTGATATCTGAGATCTTTGTTGATGATATAATATTTTGAGGAAAAGATGCTCTATGCAAAGATTTCACTGATCAGATGAAACATGAATTTGAGATGTCAATGTTTGGAGAAATCAAATTTTTTGTTGGATTGCAAGTACATCAATTAAAACATGGTATATTTTTAACCCAATCAAAATATATCAAGGAAATAGTTAAAATATTTGGTTTAGATGAATCAAAACCAATGACTACACCAATGGTGATAGGACATAAGTTATCTAAGAATGATGATTTAGCTGAAGTAAACCAGATAGTGTATAGATCCATGATTGTAAAGCTACAATATGGTGTACACAGTGGACCAGATATTGATTTATCTATTGGAATAGTGACAACATTTTCTGCAAACCCAAGAGAAAATCATCGTATGGCTATCAAGAGAATAATGAGGTATCTAAAAGGTACAGATGATTTTTGTTTATACTACAAGAGGACTGAAAATTTTTATTTGAAGGCCTACACTAATGCAGATTGGAGAGGTAACATAGATGATAGAAAAAGCACTAGTGGAGGAGCACTTTTCTTAGGAAAAAGATTAGTCACTTGGACTAGTAAAAAGAAAAGTTTTACATCACAATCCACAGCAAAAGCTGAGTATGTTGCTGCTACTATAAATTGTACCAATATTGTGTGGATCAAGCATCTGTTGAAAGGAATGAAGGAAGAAATAACTAAACCTATGATACTCTATTGTGATAACACAACTGCTATCAACATATCAAAGAACCCTATGATGCATGTCAAAACAAAGCATATTGCAATCAAGTATCACTATGTAAGAGAATTGGTGGAAGACAAGCAAGTGAAGATGGAAAATATCAATACAAAAGAACAAACTATTGATATCTTCACAAAACCATTACCTAAAGATGCATTTGAATATCTTAGAGGTAAGTTAGGGGTGATAACCCTAACCAAGGTTGCTTAAGTAACAACAAGACTGCCCTACATCAAATGAGTTGATTGTTTAGATTATATAAGTTGATGCAGAGGGTACTTACTTTATGTTTAGCCTGAAGTAATCAAAGTACTGGCATTCCAAACAAATCACAAGCAAGGTGACAGAGGGCGATATTGGAAGTTCTTGTAAATGTTACACTTGCATGATAAGATGCTAAAATAGTGTGTCTTTGGCATTGTTGTCAAAGAGGGAGAAATAACAGAAACTGATCAAATCTAGAAAAGAGGGAGAAATAGCTACAATTGGTCAAATCCCTAAAATAGAGAAATAGCATAAACTAATCAAATCATCAAGAAAAAAGGATAGGAGATATGAAAGGGAGGAGTAGAAGCAAAGAAAGAAATCAAGATGACAGATTTGAGAAGGAGCACCTTAGGAGATCAGAAAGAGATACAAAAGTCAACAAGTTTTTTTTTTTTTTGGCATTTGACTTACTATTTTAGCCTAATTAGAATTTTGTTAACATGGTTGATCAGCCAATTTTGGTTTGGTTGATCAGTTTGGTTTGCCATCAATGTCAAAGAGGGAGATTGTTGTAATCTGATTTAAAAAGATCATTGTATGAAAGATATTGTTGCTACAGAATGTGTTCAATAATTATTTCGTCATTGATGTCAAACCTACTATTTGTTGGAATGGTAATTGCTTATAAGATCCAAGCACTATCACTTAGTTTATTGATGAAGAATCAATAAGATGAAGGTTGAGTTATGGTTTTGTAATGAAGTGCAAAGATCAATTAAGACAATGATAAAGTGATGTATTGACAATATACTTGAAGATGAAGAGGTTGACTACACTTAGAAATTGTAGAAACCTAATCTATTGAAACTTAGAGGAACCAATTTACATTGTATCCTACCTAATCTATTGAAACCCTAAAATTGGAGAAGGAGAATCAAGCATGAAAATTATTCCAGATTTCTATTTAAGGAGTCATATAGTCACGAAGCAAAAGGGTTGGTCAAGTATGAAAGCATGAACTATTGAAGAAGGTGTTAAGGAGAAAAAGAGCACAGAAACTCTTTTTTGATAGGTGACCACAGAGATGATTGCATTGGTATGATGAGCAAGAAGACTCAAGGAGATGAAGCTTGAAAAGGAAGACAAGTTGTTAGAGCCACAGTGATTGAAGCCAAGCAAAGGATTGAACTGAAGTATGATCTAAAATCTACAAGATATGTTGTGAGTTGTATCAGATCAAAAGCCCTTATTGTTACTCTCTAGCAATTGTAATAGCCATGTTGTAAATCCTTTAATAGGGTGACATTCCAAGTGAATGTTCCAAACTCCTTTGACCAAGCCCATTCCTAACAGTGTGGTGAAATCTTCTAACAAGGTCACATTTAACAATGTGTTGTAAGCCTTTAACAAGGTAGGCCTTTAATAGGGCATCACTTCAAAAGAGTGAAAATTGAGTAGCATGTTACTAGTGGTTTTTTCCAAATTGGGTTTCCACATAAATCACTATGTCATGTGTTGATCTTGCATGTTTTATTCCTACATGTTGATTTGTTGTAACTTGCTAAGATGGTTGTTTTAAGCTTGGATGGATGAATAGTTTAATGGGATCACTATAATTAGTGAAAAGGTATTATTAGGGCATTTATACCTTGGATAACTGATTCACCGCCCCCCCCTTCCCCCCCAGTTATTCTAAAACATTTCCAACACATAATTCATAATTAATAACAAATAATATTTTTATTTCTAAAGCAATATTCATAATCTAGTGCTGAAATCTTTCACTTTCAAAATAACTCCCATTATTAAATCCTTATGTAAGTTAATTTCCACAGTTAAACATTACATAGTAGGTTCATCAACTTAAATCTCAATTATAAATTAAAATCTACATGTCAATCTCATAATTCAAGTAATATCCTCAATATGAATATACAAATATATAAACATCGACACATATGGAATAGGTCCTTATCATCCTTAACCTAAGTACTAAATCAATATAAGCTTGACTTTGAAACATAGTTCAATTTTACAAGGTATGCAAAAATTCAGCCATCTTACATTATCTTACTAATATCAATTGTCACTTTAACCCATAATTACCTTATTCCCATATATGTAATTATCAACATAATAAAATCAAAGTTGGAACCCAAATCATATTTCAACATAATGTGCATTTCATTTCTATTTGAGAATCATTCTTTCTAGAACCTATTCTCCATGTTGTAATAGCTATTCAATTTACTTAATCATTAGGTGATAAAGGAGAATATCTAATTATCACCATGCAGTGAATCAAAATAGGTACAATGCTTAATCATTTAAACAAGCTAATTTTGTAAATGTACATATAATATGTTTATATAACTTTAGAAATCATCCATATCTTGAAACAAAACTCATCTTATGTTATCATTTCCTATTAATGTATTACAAATTAATGAATCACTAATATAATAGTATAATACCTCACAATATGATATCTTCTTATCACTACCTAAAAAATGGGTCATTCCTAACCTCGGGTACTTTTCATCCTAATACATGACCCATCTAAGATTTTCTAATGGTTCTACCCTACTTGACAACCATAACACATAAGGTTATATGACAAGAACAATCATTTAGGTTATTTTAGTATTGATTATCATTTCTACATTATCTATTCATAAGTCATATACTAGAATACTAACATCTTCCTACAACAACTCCCACATGGAATTTTATGTACATACAAATGTCTTTTAAGTGTCTAACATCTAGTGATCATCATGAATATGAGGAGTACAATAAGGTAGGGTGCCTAACCATAGATATTGTTTAACTAATCAAATTGCATGCATAAACATAAGCTGAGTAAGTGAACTTAATCTTATAGAGTAAATAAGAATAATTCATCAATCATATAACTTCTAATGCACTTATTGTTTCTTATTAAAATTTAGTTAAATTTCCAATCACCATCTAAATTAATCTATCATATATATAGTGCTTGAAGGTAACACCAATAAAATATTTAATATATAATTAAAATCCCAACACACTTGATCAATGCTCACCATAATATAACAACTAACATATTCTAACACAATATAAGTTGTAAATGAGCCAACTTGATAATCTAAAAGGTATATATGAAAGGTCAAGTTGAGAATTCTAAAGTAAAATGAGCAAGCATGCAAATGTGTTGATTGTTTGAAGAGGAAAGTGTGAGCAAACTTTGAATGATGGTCAGATATCCTTGAGGATTAGCAAATTAATATTTTGATCAGAGAGGATCTAGTGAAGCATTATAGAGATTTGTATCAACAATTCAGTTTTATATCATTCAGATCATTTCATTGTTACTTTCTCACCATTGTAGTAGCGATTCCTAAATCTCTTAATAGAGTTGGTTTAACAACCATTTGTAAATCCTTTAACAAGGTGTCAGTTCCATTGAATTGTTCCAAAGTCCTTTTTCAAGGCCACTCCTAATAGGGTGATTAAATCCTCTAACAAGGTCACACCTAATAGTGTGTTTTTTGTAACTTTTAACTAGGTTGACTCCTAACAGGGCTCACTTCAGAAGAGTGAAAGTCAGTAGCTAGTTACTTGGTGGGTTTTCCCATATTGGGTTTCCACGTTAAATCTAGTGTCTCATGTGTTCATGTTATTTCTTTCATGATTAAATGTTAATCACTATGAATTCTTAAAGATATATTAAAGTTAACATACACTACATCTATCAAGTTACAACATTTTTCTATATGGTTACCAAGTGACAATGGTATCTAGTTTTATTAGACATCTAAGAGATCTGTGGATTTTTTTTTTGTGGTAACTAATTCACCCCCCCTCTTAGTTACTCCTATATTTCCAGCAATTGGTATCAGAGCTCTTGGTTCTTACTAGAAGGATTTCAAGGATCTAAGCTAAAGATTAGGATGTCTTACAAGTGGTAAATTCCAAGGCTTAATAGGGATAACTTTTCAGCATGGCAAGGAGTGATGAGACTTCATCTAGCTTCCATTGGAGATACATGATTGAAATATGTTGATGAAGAATATACAACTCCTTCTAGTACATTATCTGTTAATGACATTGTTGAGAAGAAGACACATAACACCATGATGATAGACATTGCATCTGCCCTACGCTATGAAAAATTTGATGATATCAAAGACTACAAAACTGCCTTTGAAATGTGGAACAAGCTGAAGGATATCTATTGAGGTGATGACAATGTGAGGAGAGCCAAAGTAGAAATTCTAAGAGGACAATTTGATCAAATGAGGATGAGAGGGGATGAAAACATTGTCAAATATGTTGAAAGAGTCAAAGCAAGTGTCAGTGCAATCAAAGCTTCTAAAGGAGATATCAAGGAAGAAACAATTGTAAGTAAAGTTCTTAGAATATTGCTTCCCACTTATGCAATTAGAGTATCTGTAATTCAAGAAAGAAGATGTGAAGCAAATCATAAGATAAATTTGGATGTCATAGTAGGAAGGCTGACAGCATTTGAGCTAGATAACTATTACAATTATGTTCTAGCTTCCAAGAAAATTGAATCAGCATTTGAAGCCAAGCTTTCACTCAAAGAAAGGGGAAAGAAGATAAAGGAATCTCAGTCAAAAAGTGAAGAAGAATCAGAGGAGAGTTCTAATAGTGATCTTGAGGTGGTCAAAGCTCTACTTGCAAGGAAATATTCTAGAGGCAAAGGAAAATACAAAGGTAAGGTTCCCCTAATCTATTTTTCATGTGAGGAAATTGGTCATATTGTTATTAGGTGCCCAAACAAAACGAACAAGGATGAGAAGAAAGGTCAAGAGTGCAATGGAAAGTAAGATTTTAAATCATTCAAGGAAAAAGGTAAGAAAACATGTTTCATGGCTAAAGACTCTAAGGATTTTGATAATAGTGAAGATGAAATTGTTTACATTGGTGTGAAAGATGAATCTGATAATGATGAAGAATATAAGAGGGCACTTATCTCTCATGTAGGAAAAAATGATACATGGATCATAGATTGTGGTAGTTCTCATCATATGACTAGTGACAAAACTAAGTTTGAACATTTTGAAGACTATGATGGTGGTAGTGTAAGGTTTGGAAATAATGAACCTTGTTGCATAAAAGGAAGAGGCCAAATCTCATTAACCAAAGAACTTGTATGTGATAATGCCTATTGGGTTGAAGGACTAAAACATAATCTATTGAGTGTGGCATAGCTAATCAATATTGGATTTAAGGTGAAATTCATGCATGGAAAGGAAAAACCACTGGATGACAAAGGAAAGCTGATTGGATCAGGCATACAAACAAAAGGTAACTTGTTTTATCTTGAACTTGATGAGTGCTCATGTTTTATTGCTCAATTTGAAGAAAGTTGGGGCACATAAGGTTATGTCACATGAATTTTGATAACCTTGTAAAAATAAGAAAATTCAAGAAAGTAAGAGGCATTCATAGTATAAAGAAACTTGATGTTGGTCTATGCAAGAATTGTTAGATTGGTAAGATGGGAAATACTAGCTTTAAAAGTAAAAACTATCAGTTTGAAGAAATTTTGGAAATTGTGCATACTGAATTGTATGGACCTATTTGAATTGAGAACTATACTAGAGAAAAGTTCTTCATTCTTTTTGTTGATGACTATCATGTATCTAAGAGAGAAGTCAGAAGCATTTGAGAAGTTAAAATGGTAAAATGGTAGAGAAGGAAATAGGGAAAAGATTGAAATGTTTGAGATTAGACAAAGGTGGTAAATTCATCTCCCATGAATTCAATAACTTTTACATTGAAAGAGGAATCAAAAGACACGTATTAGCTCATGGAACTCCCCAGCATAATGGAATAGCTGAAAGAAGGAATAGATCTATCATGGATTGTGCAAGGACTCTAATGATTGAAAAGAACATTTCTATCAAATACTAGAAGGAAGCTATTTGTATTGCATTTCATACCTTGAACCGAGTACAGCTAAAGAAGGAGTCATTCAAAACCCCCTATGAGTTATGGTATGTCTATAAACCCAATGTAAGTTACCTAAAAGTATTTGGAAGTAAATGTTATATCTTGAAAGAATCTAAAAAAGGAAAATTTGATGTGAAGGGTGATGAAGGTATATTTTTGGGATATTCTTGCAAGACAAAGGCATATAAATTTTTGAATTTGTCAACTCTCAAAATCATAGAAAGTGCACATGTGAAAGTTGATGAGTTTGCAGAAAGGACTGAAGAAGAAAACAAAAGGGAACTAGAAGATTATAGGAGATTTTTTTTCATTGAACCTGATACAGTGCTAGATATAACTATCAATTAGGAGACTTCTACTCTTGAGTCTTCAGTCACTGAGCTGCAAGAAGTTCAAACCAAGTTGCAGGAACCCAAGTCACATTCTGAAGCTACCAAGCCAATGCCTACCAAGTTAGAGCAGCCAGAACCTAAAGTTTAAGTTCAAGAGGATGATAATGTAATTCATTCAAAAGGAAAGGAACCTATATTAGCTAAGTATGTCAGGAGACATCATGCACACGATTAGATTATTGGAGGCAAATCAGAAGGTACTATGACAAGAAATAAGCTAAAAGTGATAGAGACACATCCAAAAACCAAAATGAACACATAGGAAAATGGAAATATTATTATCAATAAAAAATTCCCTATGGGCTTACAACAGTATGATTCTGGAGAAAGAAATCCTCCACACAGTTCCTTCTCTCTAACTCCACTAAGAGTTGCCTCTACAATGCTAGAAATATTCTTAAATAAGCCCCAAATGGTTTAGGCTTAGGAATACATTCTAGAATATGCTAGTTGGTATCCACCACCAAAATAGAAGGTTCTAGAAATCTCATTAGAAGTCGGTGTAAAATTAGAAGAATCTAGAAATGGTAGTCCAACTTTCGAGAGGCATAACTTTTGAACTGTAACTCTAATTGACAAACTGTTTACATTTCTAGAAAGCTCTTGAAGTGCTCTATGGCCCTATGGACAGCTATGCTTGTCCCCCATTTTTGGCCCCATACAAGGCCATTTAGTGCCCCATATATGACTTTGAAGTGCTCTTAAAAGGTCTCTAGGAACTGAAAAATTGCAATAACTTTCTAACCGTAAAGCCTTTTGACCTAATTCTTTTTTTGGAGTACTTTAAATTAAAACCTTCCCTCCAATTTAAACCCTCTAATTCACCATAATTATGGCTTGATTACATATTCCTACTTTTTTGACATTTACACGTATCTGAAGGTGCTTAAAAACTCTAACCTAGAACTATAATAGTGGAACTATGAGAGTCAAAACCTTTATTTGACCCAAATGGGTATCTAGAAATGAAAACACATTAAATAGAAACTATTTTTAAGCATATTTTTGGGTGATACAGGATTGTCGTTACACCACTAGATGCTCTTGCATCAGACACCTAGGGTAGATTGAAAAGTGACCCTATCACTTTATGGTAGAGGAAAATAGAAAATGGGCAACCTCGGCTACTGATATCCAAGTTGAGTCCTCTATTGGTCATCCTTTCCACTTCATCAGGTACTCTTTGTATTTCCTATTTCTTGTACTCCTACCCACACAACTATCTAGAATCTCTTTTATCTCCTCCTTCTTAGAAGTAGGAATTGGACATAGTTCTAGCATCAACCCCTCATCTATGCCATCATCATGATATTTTGTTAAGTTTTCAATGTTGAAGATAGCAAAACTATGAATCCCATCTGGAAACTCCACCTTATATGCATTTCCTGAGTCATGTTTCTTCAAAATTTTACAAGGGCCAAATTTCTTCATCTTCAGCTTGTTGTAAGTGCCCACTAGAAACTATTCCTTTTGTAAGTGTACCATAACCATATCCCCTTCTTAGAACTCCTTATGTCTCCTCCTTTGATCAGCCCTAGCTTTATACTATTGATTCATCTTGGTATTGTGTGCATGGACCTCCTCATGTAGGCTCTTGATATGTTCAGCAAATTATTCTACCTCAGCACTTGTGCTCTCCCATTGCTCCATCTTCCTCAATTTTGGTGCAATCCTTGGGCTACTTCCATACACAATTTGGAATGGTGATCTACCAATACTCCTATTTACAGAGTTATTGTAAGCAAATTTATCTTGTAGTAGAATCAAATCCCACCCCTTGTGTTTATCTCCCACTAAACACCCCAGAAAATTATCCAAACTTTTATTTACCACTTTGGTTTGTCCATCAGACTAAGGATGATGTGTAGAACTGAACCTCAATTCTATCCTCAACTTCTTCCATCAAGTCCTCCAGAAATATCCCACAAACTTAGTATCTCTATCAGAAACAATACTCTTTGGGAGACCATGTAGTCTCACCACCTCTCTGAAAAACCAATCTACAATATGTAGAGCATCATGAGTCTTGTGTCATGGGATGAAATGTGCCATCTTGGAGAACCTATCAACCACCAAAAATACTGAGTCATTACCCCTTGTGTCCTCGGTAACCCAAGAACAAAATCCATACTTATGTCCTCCCAAGGCTTTGATGGAACAGGTAATGGCTAATAAAGTCCAGTATTATGACTAAATCCTTTGGTTTCTTGACATACTTGACAACTCTACACAAATTTATTCACATCTTGTGACATTTGAGGCCAAAAATAATGTTCTCTAAGAATGGAAATGTCTTATCTTGACCAAAGTGTCCTATCATTCACCCATTGTGTCTCTCTTTGATCAAGTTTTCCCTCATGGAACTCCTTGGAATGCATAATTGACTACCCTTGAACAACATACCATCCTAAATCAAATAATATAACCACCTAGTTCTATCTTTAGTAATAGGTTCTTTGCAAGTCTTCCATGCTTCAGCAAAATCAAGATCCTTAGGGTATAGATTCGTGAGTTCATCAAACCCAACCACTTCAATCTACATTACTATAAGCAACAACGGTCTCCTACTCAATGCATCTACAACCCTATTAGACCTTCCACTTCTATGTTTCAACACAAATTTATAGCTCTGCAAGAACTCTACCCACTTCATATGTCCTTGGTTCAATTTACCTTGGCTATTTAGGTACTACAATGCTTGGTGATTAGTATATAAGAAAAATTCTTTTTGCAATAAATAATCTCTCCACTTCTTTAAGGCTTGAACGATTGCATAGAACTCTTGATCATAAATAGAATACTTTTTCTTTGCATCATTCAATTTTTCACTAAAATATGCAATATGCTTACCTTCTTGGCTCAATATAGTCCCAATAGCACTGCCACTAGCATCACAATCTTCCTGCAACACTTTACTAAAATTTGGAAGTGCCAACATAGGTTGCTTTGTCACCTTCTTCTCCAATAATTCAAAACTCCTTGCAACTATTGTAGTGAACTTAAACTCTTTCCTATCCCCCCTTATTGTTTCAATCAAGGATGCACATATGCTACTGAAATTCTTAATGAAATCTCTATAAAAGCTAACCAAACCATGAAATGATCTCACCTCAGTAGTAGACCTTGGAGTAGGCCATTCCAAGATGGCCTTTACCTTCTTTGGATCCATTTTCAGGCCTTCAGATGATACAGCAAACCCCAAGTAGACTAACTCTTTTTTTGCAAAGATACACTTCTTCAAATTAATCAACATTTTCTCTTCCCTCAACCTTTCAAGGACACTATGAATGTGAAATAAATTTTCATCCAAAGTCGTACTAAAAATTAAAATATCATCCAAATAGACAATAAAAAATTTTCCCAAGAATTTCTTTAGTACCTCATTCATAAGCCGCATGAAGGTGCTTGGCATGTTGGTCAGTCCAAAAGGCATAACTAACCACTCATATAGACCCTCCTTGGTTTCAAATGTAGTCTTCCACTCTTCTCCCTCTCATATTTGTATCTGGTGATAGCTACTCTTGAGATCTATCTTTGTGAAGTATTGGGCCCCACTCAAACAGTCCATAAGATCATCCATTCTTGGCAAAGGGAACCGATACTTGATGGTTATTCTGTTTATAACTTGAGAGTCTATGCACATTCTCTACTCTCCATCCTTCTTTGGTGCTAGTACTATAGGTACTACACATGGACTCAGGCTCTCTTGAATCAAACCCTTCCTCAATAGCTCCTAAACTTGTTTGTTTAGCTTCTCAATTTTAGTAGGAGTCATCCTATGAGCAGCCTTGTTAGCCAAAAAAGCTCCAGGGATTAAATCTATCTGATGATTGATCTACCTTACTAGTGGCAACCCTTCTAGAACATTATCAGAGATGACATCCCTAAACTTACTTAATAGATCTAAAACTTCAAGTGGAATTTTACTACTACCTTCCTTATCTTTTCTAGGAATCAAAGCATAACACATACACTAATGTTTCATACCATCCAAAAAAAAATTTCCATCAACAAGACATATCCTAGAACTACTACATACCTTTTCACCTTCCTTCATCATGGGCTTTAGTTTGTGGAAAACTCCATCCTTTGTTAGAGAGTATGTATTTGCATGACCATCATGTATAGCATGTCTATCAAATTGCCATGGTCTTTCAAAGAATAAATGGCAGACATCCATTGGAATAATGTCATAGAGAACTTCATCATGGTAACTCCCAATCTTGAACATCACCAAACACTATTCACTGACCAATACCTTATGATCATCCTTCACCCAAAAAATTTGATAGGGTTGGAGGTGTTTGTCTCTTTTGAGCTTTAGCTTAGAGACCATCTCCTTAGACACTAGGTTGTCAGTGCTACCACCATTAATAATCACATCACAACACGTATCTTCACACTTGTACCTGGTATGAAACAAACTCCTCCTTTGTCTAGGTTCAGTCTCACCACTTAGTAAGACCCTTTCATTTATGAGAACCTCTCCTCTTTCTGCATCCTCAAAATGGGATGATTTTGCATCTTTGTCCACATGAGCAACCCTTGCTTGATCAACTCTCCTATCTGTCCTTCCTTGTCATTGAGGGCATTCAAAGGCACAATGACCTTCTTCATTGCAATGAAAATAAGTACCATGAAATCCTCCTCTTCCTGATCCTTGTCCACGTCCTCTACCTCTTCTTCTCTGATCTCCAAAGTTTTGATCATGAGAGTGGTTGAAACCCTCATTTCTCTAGTTTCTACTAGTACCCACATCTTCATTTTTCTTTTGGGTCTCATTTTAGCCTCCAAATGACCTATTGTTTCCCCTTCCTCCTTGACCACACCCACTTTTCGTTCTTTCAAACCTTTTATTTAGCTTCTCTTTGACTCATAGGGAAAACTGGTATGCCTCTTCAATGCTAGTCATTCTAACCAGACTTAACTCCTCCTGAATGCTAGGTTGTAACCCACTGAGGTAACGAGTAACCTTCTCCTTATTTGCTTTTGCATTCCCTACCCTAATAAGAAGTAGGTGAAATTCTTCCATATATTCCTGAATAGATTTCCTACTTGCTTTTATCCTTGCATTTTCTTGAACAAATCAAGTTCATAATCAATAGGAATGAACTACTTCTTTAGTTTGTCCACCATGCAATCCCATCTTGTGATTTTCTCCTTTCCTCGTCTATTTCTTTCTAGCTAAATCTCTTTCCACTAGATTTTGGCATGGCCTTTCATTTTGGTCTTTGCAAACTTAACCCTATCTAGATCCCCGATATCTGCATACTCAAAATACTCCTCTATTTCATTGATCTAGTCGATCAACTCATCCAGGTTTAGATTTCCTTAAAAAATATCCACATAAATTTTAAGTCTTTTTCCAAGCTTAGAAATGGCCCTAAAAATCCTCTCCTCTGCCTAATTTAGGACTTCCCCTTCGCCTTCCCCTTCCTATCCAATTTCTTCTTCTTTATTTTCTTCCTCACTTTCGACACCTACGACAACATTCAATCCTCTACGGATCTCCTCTTGTAATGCTTGAACTTGCCTCTAGAGGTCTCTAACCTCCTCAAGATTAACAGTTTCAGCCCTTCCACCATGCTCTCTTCATGGAGGCATCTTCTTGACTCAAACCCACAACCACATAGTCTTGGTGCAAACTACCTCTAGTCAGTTCTTTGTCTACACACTTAGGAAAACTAGCTCTGATACCACTTGATGGAGACATGTCCAAAGACCAAAATGAACACACAGGAAAAGGAAAATATTTTGGCCCCATATGAGGCCATTTAGTGCCCCATATCTGACTTTGAAGTGCTCTTAGGAGGTCTCTAGGAACTATAAAATTGCAATAACTTTCTAACTGTGAAGCCTTTTGACCTAATTCTTTTTCTAGAGTGCTTTAAATTACAAATATAACCTTCCCTCCAATTTACACCCTCTAACTCACCATAATTATGGCTCAATTACATAGTCCTACTTTTTTGACATTTACACGTATCCCAAGGTGCTTAAAAACTCTAACCCAGAACTCTAAGAGTGGAACTATTAGAGATGGAACCTTTATTTGACCCAAATGGGTATCTAGAAATGAAAACACATTTAAAAAAAAATATTTCTAAGCATATTTTTGGGTGATACAGGATTGCCCTTACACTACTGGATGCTCCTGCATCAAAAAGGTACTTGTTTACTTACTAATTTTGAACCTAAAAATGTCAAAGATGCATTGGAGAATGAAAGTTGGATTGAGGCTATGAATGAAGAGACAAAAAAAATAGAGAAGAACAGAACATGGACTCTTGTACCTAGGTCCAAAGATAAAAATATGATTGGAACTAAATGGGTATTCAGAAATAAGTTGAATGAGTATGGTAAGGTATCAAAAAATAAAGCTAGATTGGTATGTAAAGGCTATTCTCAAGAAGAAGGAATTGATTATGGAGAGACTTTTTCTCCTATTGCAAGATTGGAAGGTGTTAGGACCTTACTTTCATATGCTACACATAAAAGATTTAAGGTATATCAGATGGATGTCAAATCTACATTTCTCAACAGTATTCTAAATGAAGAAGTCTACATTGAGCAACCTGAAGGTTTTGTTGATCCAAACAAGAAGGACATGGTCTAAAAATTACACAAACCATTGTATGGTCTAAAACAAGCTCATAGAGCATGGTATGAAAGAATGCATAACTATCTTATTCAGATTGATTTTCAGAGAACTAATGATAACAGTAGTTTGTACATCAAGGAAGGACCAGATAACAAGATTTTTTTGGTAGAAATATTTGTGGATGATACATTGTTTACAGGGAATGATGATCTATGCAAATATTTTTTAGAGCAAATGAACAAGGGATTTGAAATGTCTATGTTTGGTAAGATTAAGTTCTTTGTTGGTCTTCAGATTCAGTAGAGTAGGAATGGTATCTACATCACTCAATCTAAGTACATCAAGGAGATACTCAAGAACTTTAGTATGGAAGATTCAAAACTAGTTGGAACTCCCATGTGTACTGGACTAAAGCTTACCAAAGATGATGATTCCAAATAGGTAGATTGGACCTTATATAGATCAATGATTGAAAAATTGTAGTATGTAGTTCATACAAGGCCTAATATTGCTCTTGCAATTGGTATAGTGGCAAGATTTTCAGCAAAACCCAAAGAAAATCACATGATGGAAATCAAGAGGATCTTGAGATACTTGAAAGGTACTAAAGATTATGGATTGTAGTATAAATTTGGAGGAAATTTGGACTTAAAAGTGTTTACTAATGCTGACTGGGTAGGAAACATTGATGACAAAAAGAGTACAAGTGGTGGAGCATTCTTTCTTGGAAAGAGGTTGGTGTCTTGGACAAGTAAAAAGAAAAATTGCACATCCCAATCTATAGCTAAAGCAAAATATGTTGCAACAGCTATGAACTGTTCTAATATTGTTTGGTTTAAACAATTATTGGAAGGCATGAAGGTTGAGATCAAAGAACCAGTTGTTATGTTTTGTGATAATACAAGTGCAATTAACATATCAAAGAATCCAGTGATGGATTCCAAAACCAAACACATTGTAATAAAATATCACTTTGTCAAAGAATTGGTGCAGGACAAGGAAATTAGATTAGAATATGTCCATACAAAAGAACAAATTACTGACATATTCACCAAGCCATTACCTAAGGATGCATTCTTGTATCAAAGAGGTAAGTTAGGGGTCATTCCCCTATATAAAGCTCACTATAATAAAGCTTTAGTGATGCATCAATAAGAACCAAGTTGAAGATCTATGAATTGATGTAGCATAGTCAAGGGAACTTTTCATATGAATCAGTACTCAAGGTACATTGTTACTTATTTGGTATGTTTTATCTTTGGCATGTGTTGTCAAAGAGGGAGAGTTTACTGTCATATCTTTCTGAAATTTGAATTTATTTGAAGTGAGGAAGAGTTTTTTGTTTGAAAAAGAAGCTATGTAATTCCTTCATAGAGGGAGATTACTACATTAGAAAAGTTTGTGGCATAAAATCTAAGAGGGAGAAAAAGTTATGTTAGAAAAAGACTTGTTTTCAAATTTCATTGTGCTATGACATGTGTTGCCATCAATGCCAAAGAGGGAGATTGTTGGATACAATTGTTTAATTATGTATTTTTTTTATTTACACAAATGTCATATCAGTTGGCAGATAGTGCTTACCAAGCTCAATTGGTCAGCAAAGCAAATTTTAGAGTCTACCAAGCATTACTAGAAGTTACTCTTTGGAAACAATGTATACCGAACTCACTCAAGAATCGAAGAAAATGTGGCAAAAAATCAGTGTTAACTAAGCTCACATGGTTAACGAAGGAAAGTCAATGTCTACTAAGTTCACTCAATCTCCAAAGGATTTTGCAGGGTTCACAATGTTAATCGAGCTTCTATTGGTCAATACAGGAAATCAATTCTAGAACAGTGTTTACCGAGCAAGGTCGGCTAATGAAGGATTTTATTAATCTGAGGAATAAATTTTAATTGTTTCAAGTATTGATTCTAGCTAATTGTGGTAATGATCATTGGTAATTGTAATTTGTAAATTAGCCAACTTGATAATCTAAAAGGTATACATGAAAGGTCAAGTTGAGAATTCTAAAATGAAATGAGCGAGCATGTAAGTGTGTTGATTGTTTGAAGAGGAAAGTGTGAGTGAACTTTGAAGGATGGTCAGATATCCTTGAGGAGCAGCAAAGTAATAGTTTGATTAGAGAGGATCTAGTGAAGTAGAATAGAGATCTATATCAGCAATTCAGTTGCATCTCATTCAAGTCATTTCATTGTTACTTTCTCACCATTGTAGCAGTGATTCCTAAATCTCTTAACCGATTTGGTTTAATAGCCATTTGTAAATCCTCTAACAAGATGATAGTTCCATTGAATTGTTTCAAATTCATTTTGCAAGGACACTCCTAACAAGGTTATTAAATCCTCTAACAAGGTCACACCTAATAGTGTGTTTTTTGTAACTTTTAGCCAGGTTGGCTCCTAACAGGGCTCACTTCAGAAGAGTGAAAATTAGTAGCTAGTTACTTGGTGGTTTTTCCCATATTGGGTTTTTATGTTAAATCTGGTGTCTCTTGTGTTCATGTTATTTCTTTCATGCTTAAATGTTAATCACTATGAATGCTTAAAGATCTGTTAACGTTAACATACACTGCATCTACCGAGTTACAACATTTTTCTGTATGGTTATCGAGTGACAGTAGTATTTAGTTTTATCAAACTTCTAAGGGATCTGTGGATTATTTTTTGTGGTAACTAATTCACCCCCCCTCTCAATTACTCCATCTGTATTTTCAACAAGTACCATATTTAATACATAGTAACTACCATTAGATTTCTTGATGCAGAGCATTCAAGGATCAAGATTGTTGACTCAAATATGGGTTTTGATCGAAGGTCATAACTTTTGACTCTGATGTGGATTTTGGCTTAAATTTTACATGCAATTGCATGAAATGGAGTTATTTGGATTGATGATCTAGCTCAGCTCAATTGGTGGCTATTTCAACTCTTTTTCGAGAGCCTGAAATACCATCTTGGTCTCTAAAATTAGAGATTTGTAATAAATCCAAAATCATATTCTTGATTTTGTAGATTAGTTCACAATTCATCTTGCCTTAGTTGGGGAATTTTCTTGGGAAAAATTAGGATTCGTAGGGTGGGTTTCAAAAAATACCAAAAATGGAAAAAAAAAATTCCCAAAATTCTAGCAAATATGGTAATTTTTGAATTGTAATAAGGAGTAATTTTTCTTTCATTGTATAGGCAGAGTAGAGTTGGAAAATTTTAATGAACAATCTAGTATTCTGAAGCAGAGTAGAGTTGGAAAATTTTAATGAACAATCTAGTATTCTGAAACTTCTGGGTTGTGTACTTTTCTGAGTTATTGTTTTGAAGGGTTTGGGCTACATCATTTCCATGGGAGGTCTACTTATCTTAGTACAAATTATTTTCCTAATTACTAATGATTACCATGAATGTGATTCTTGACTCATAATAGTACATGATAACCATTCAACTTGAGCTATCACAATAATATCAACATCAATTTAGAAATCAACATAGGCAATAATATCAAAACAAAGAATAAATATGTTATAATAAAAATAAAAATATAATGTATCATCATAAGGTACCTGATAGGAGGTATATTATGATATTCATTGAAAGGCTTTAACAAATTTGAATATGACCTCAAACATATTAACTCAGAAAGGTGTCAATATATAAGAATTCTCGAACCTTATTAGCCATAATTTGGAATTCACCATTATCAAATTAGTGGAAGAAGAAAGATGAATGAGAGTGATGTTTCCATAAAATCTATCAAGGAACTATTTAACATATATGTATTTTAACCCCTCATGTCATTCTTCTAATCCATTCTAATATTCTATAGGAAGACATACCTGAAAAGTTAGAATTTTTTTTAAGTGGTTGAGAGGAGGCTTGACATACACCCTGAGCCAAAAATTTTTTTTAAAAAGATAAGTAGAAAGAGTATAACCTTTGTGAAGGCATATGGAATAACCAAAGGCTAAGTTATTTTTATAAAGAAAAAACAATTTGACTCTAGAAAAAACCTTGGCCATAACCAATTTAATAAACATAGATCTCTTATTTTAAGTTTTCATAAAGTGAATAACCTCATAAGCCACCACCACCACATATACAATATATCTATTTTCACAAAACCACATTGTTGCATGGAGGTCAATGCCTTAGGAAAACAAGTTTTGAGACTCCGTGATAAATTTAGTGATAATCTTATGAAACCTAAGGTTAAAAAGATTCAAGTTTATCCATACCTTCCTTTTTGGGAGTAAGAATCATGAAGTTATTATTTAAGGTTCAAATAATCTTCTTATTATAAAGAGATAACCTTACAACATCCAATAGATCCAAATTAATAATATTCCCAAAATAATTAAAATATTCATTAGGGAATCAAATTGGGCACAAATATCTACTTTTGTTCATCCCAATAATAACCTTTTATAACTTAGCAAGTAGAATCATAGAAACAAGAGAATCATTCATCACATTGATGACAAGAGAGGGAATGCAAGAAAGAAAATATTATCCTCCAAAGTAGTAGGAGAGTTTCTTTAGCAAATAGAACTAAAGAATAAAACTAATGAGGCTCACAATCCATAGTTAGTGGAGAAGAGATATAAAACCCTTTAGAGGTAACAAGAGAGTTAATATACCCATCATTATGACAAGTCTAAGTTCACATACTAATGAAATACATATTTATTCCTATCCCCTTCTTGTGACCAATCAATCCAAGACTTCTCTTTCCAATAAATGTCCTCTCAAAATCCCCATCCCTCCACTTCTTGCATGTCTTGGGATTCAGCATAGTGAAGCATTTTGTCACTTTGTTGACTTTTACAATATCAAAATCTATAATTCTTCAACAATGTACACTTGATTCTCTGAACAATTTTTTTTTCAAATATTGGAATGACAAGAAATATGCAGTTATGTTTCAAATAAAATTATTTAAAGGAAAAAACTGGTGCAATGTGTGTTAGGTGTTTAGAAGAGGTGTAATTTATAAGATACAAGAAATAATTAATGAATATAAGACAAGTCTCTTGCATCCAATAGAGCACGAATCTTAAAGAGAACAAATATATAGAAAGAAAGAGATTAGAAATGGAGTTTGAGGAGCATAGTGAATGGAAATAAGACAAACCAAGTTCGTACACCAATTTAAGACACAAAGTTATAGAAAGATCATTTTAGATTTGAGATGAAGTTTATGATAAGTTTGTGGTACATTATTAAGAGGAGATTGTGAATATTCTTGTGATATTTTTATGATGAGATTATAGGAACGTGAGACTTTGGTAATTTAAAGAAGAACATTATAGTGAATCCATCTCTCATTGGAGAAGCAATATTATTAAAGTGAAAAATTAAAGTGAGCAATTGGTGCCTCTAGTGAGAAATCTCTTAGAAACTAAATGAAGCTTGGTATTTGTAATGAGCATGTTCAAGAATTGATTGAGGGTTTGGATAACACAAGTAATTTTTTATGGTTTTATCTTAAAAGGGTTTCTAAATAAATATTGCATTAGTATGCTCTTTATATATGTGCGATCATTACAATTTCTTTTTTGATGAATAGTCCTTTTCTATTAATAATTAATATACTAAGATTACAATTCATAAAAAAGGTTTGGGGGATACAAGATCACCCCATGAAAGTTCACACAGCTGTAGCTAGAATCAAACACTATTCATCAAAAAAAACATAAATAGCAACCTCATTCAGCCAAAGCAGTGCCTACTGAGGGTGGTGGTTCATCACATGAAAACCCCAAACATCTTTGGGACTAGGGGGCAAGCTGGAGACAATCCAACCATCAGCAGCAATAGCAACAATATCAAGATCAATAGCAACCTCTACATCTTTTATCTCTAGCCGCGGAGGAGAAATCACCAGATCTAGGCGAGGCCATTTCCCAGAAAATGCATGTTGAGCACTAGGAGGAGGAGTCAAGGACTAGCTAGAGCCACCATGGGGCAAGAAAGTTGAGTGGCAGCTCTATCCACCATCACAACCACTGGGAGAGTGGTGTCAGGAAGCCTAGGAGCACATGGTATGCAAGTGGTGACCTGAGGAATGGCATCATGAATGGCAGCCTTGAGGTGTCAAGGTGTCATTTGAAGCATCTGGAGGAACTTTGACAATAGTGCAAGGGGCATTGCCCTAGTGGTTCAGTAGCTCTTGCAAGTGAGCCACCTCCAAGGCCACTTTGTTAGCTTGAACTTGAATCTGCATAGTTATATTATTACAAATGCACGCCTCAGTGTACATAGCAATATTAATATCAAGAAAACTATGAGTGAAAAGAAAAACATTCCTATCTTTCCATAGAGTGAACAAAATATCCATCTTAGAGGTATGCCAAATCTGGGTGAATTTTTGAGGGATTCTAGAGGGAATCACCTAATATAACCATGTGCCAAGAAAAAGGTTCAAGCCTAAACAACTTGAAGAAATCATGAATCTAATGCCAATAATTTTGAGCACGCCTATAAAACTAGAAATTATGCATGAAAGACTCTAGTTGTCCACAAAAAGGGCATTTAGGAATTGGAACTCCAATATGCTTGAGTTGAGGCCCAAGGGGAAGACCTTAAAAGGCTAGACACCAAGCAAAATGGGCAATCTTGTCTGTAATAGCACTCCATATAGTGTCAAAGCATTTTCTCCATTGAGAAAGAGAAGATTGCAAATGTCATCTCTGATTGAGCATATCCACCATTAGCAGATGGGGAGAAAAAAATCTATCACCCAGGCTTGGCTTGTAATTGGAAAAAGGAGTGGTAGGATACCACTTCCAATCATTCCACCAAGGTCTAATAGATTGAATACCTACTTTATGAAATAAGTGAACTAGAATTGAAGAGAGCAATAAGTCAAAAGTCTATCAATCTGAATGGATAAGACAATACTGGACTTGCATATCTTCCTAGGATCTAAAACTCACGGAAACTCCAGAGAAAAGATCTTTGGGAGTTATGATGCCTTGTTTGAAAAAATTTAGAGCACTAGCACCTTGAGTCTTGGCAAGGGGAGTATCCTAAATGGTAAACAAGGGAGACCACCAAATGTTCTAATTCAAGGAGAGGCCATTGTGGAACTCATCACCAGACTAATGAAGCCAAGGCTCGATAGCTTCCCAAGCCTTCCATATGCTCTTGATAACAAAAGATCCTTGTATGATCACTTGCTCGTGCATGATGAGAAGGGTGTGGAAACCAATCCCTTTCCAAGTAGGCCTATTGATAGCAAAGCTGGAAGAGATACAATGTTGAACCAAAATCTTCCAAGCTTCATCTCCAGTGATGGCATAGATAATCCATTTGGCACAAAGAGAAAGGCCTTGTTTCTGAGTGGAAAGTAGGCCAAGGCCACCAGATTCTTTTGGGAGACAATAAAAATCCCAAGCAACTCCGTGAAAGCCATGATGATTGGAACTAGAAGCCTAGAGAAAATCCTTGAGTACTCTTTCCAATTTCTAGTAGGAGGCTTTAGAGGGAGCCCAACAAGAAGAATAATAGACATGAGTGGCCACAAGAACTTTTGAACAAATTTGGAATTTGCTCACAAGGGAGAGTGGTTTCGTAAGCCAATAATCAAGCTTCTTGGTGATCTTGGCAAGTACAACATTCCATAGTTCAACAGGTGAAGCCTGAAAAGCAAAAGGAATGCCAAGAAAGCAAAAAATCTCACTGTGAGTGACCCATTTCTAATCAAATTGGCTAAGACAAGGTGGAATTGGCAAAAATGGCTATCGGTAGCAAAGCATTTTATGCCATTGAATAGCAGATCTAGAGGCTTGACAAAAAGTGTCTAGGCAAATTAAGACATTTTTTATGTTTTCTTCATCCTTCAAAAGAGTGAGGAAGGAATCATCAGCAAAATGACCATTGATCAATTGGGAGGATGATTTTGGCAAAGAAGTGCCATGAACCAGTCTAGAGGACATAGAGTGGGCTAGAAAATAGCCAAATCCTTTAGCAGCAAGGACATAAAGTGCTAGTGCTAGTGGGCAACCTTGCCTGATGGAACGAAAAAGACCAAAAGCCTCAAATTAAGACTTATTGATGGTAATGCAAGCATTAGCATCGCCAAAGAGCATCTCCATAGACTGCAGGAAATTGGGACCAAAACCAAGAGCCTGGAGCATGGCCAATATATAAGGCCATTCAATGCTATCATAGGCTTTAGCAAAATCAATCTTCAAAAAAATAGCTATCTGTTTGGACTTGCAAGCCCACTCCATTCCTTCCCAGATAGCAATAATGTTGTCAAGAATATATCTGGACTTAATAAAGCCAGTTTGCTTAGGGTGCATAAGTAAAGGCAACAGGTGACGAATTTTGAGAGAAATAGCCTTGGCAATAATCTTATAAGACACATTCAGAAGGGTAATGGGCCTCCAATTGCAAATATTCTTAGGATCTCTGGCTTTAGGTATGGATTTAATATTTCTTTTATTTATAATGGCTCCTAAGCTTATAGTATGATAGGCTTCAAGATAAACTTTGTGCAGATCAGGACCTATATGCTTCTAGAGGTGTTTGTAAAATTCATAGGGAAACCCATCACACCTAGGGGATTTATCATCAACCATGGAGTAAACCACCTCCTTAAGGTCTCAAGGGATAAGGAGTTTCTCATAAAAAGCACGTTGCTCAACTACTAGGTGGTTTAGAGTAACAGAGATACACTTTCTGAGAGCTTCCTCCTAAGCAACCAAATTTCCCTATGAAGTAAAAACGTTCTCATAGTGATAAAGCAATGCTTGTTGGATGTCAGGGAGACTGGAGAGAACAAAAGTTCCTTGTTTGATTTTTTTAAACCCAATATAGGTATGATAGGCTCGAAGAGCCTAGAAGGACTCCTTCGAAGCCTTATCACCAACCTCCAACCAGTGGAGACGAGCTTTGATTTGGGCTCCTTGGGTAGCATAGTTATTGGCAACTTGTTTATCATAGAAAAGTTTAGCAAGCTGGATTTGTAAATCCACATCAAAGGGATTAAGGGTGAGAGCCTTAGAGGCTTTTTTGAGCACAAAAGTAGTGGCTTCATAAGACCGCTTTCTGAAAATTGCCAACTACAGCCAATTGATAAAATTTAATATTTTGTTGATTCACACCCCCATGTCACCTCCCTCCACTCCCTATAATCATGTACTTATCACTTTTAGCATACACAGGATTTTAGCTAGTTAATATGAGAACATTGACCTTAGACACAAATCTCTTTGCTTGAGTGTCAAGAATTGAAAGGTATCAATTAAAAGCCCATAAGATGTGCACATTATAAGTGAAATGTCAATAAAATAAATGAATTATAGGTTAAAGTTCATCCAAGTGTTTGAACCTTATGGATGGCATTATTTCACTTACCATCATCCTTGCCAATTGTATTCAACCAACTGAACTACAACTCTTTAACTTAAACCAAAATTTAACAACTAATATAAAAATATATATTTAAAATTGAAGAATTAACCTTCAAGTACTAATATATACTTATTTAAAAACCACAAATATCATAAATTTCAATATGCATACAACTATAATCCTTTCAAAATCTTAATAATCCATAAAAGATTGTCCCTCTCATATGAAACATAAATACGCCCATACAGAAACTAAAACATTGTGCATAAGTATGTTGTCAGGGAAAAGATAGGCAGAAGAGATAGTTCCTTAAATAACATAGATTTTCCCTTAAATTATCCAAGCCTTGTCCATTCCTGTCCCTTCAACTGTCATGCTCAAATTATGGAGATTCTTCTTTGCTACTATCACGAATGGATTGTTATTTGAAGCAATAACAAAGAAATGGTACTAAAATTGTTTTTTAGTGGTACTAGAAAGTCATGCCTGTAAAGTTGAGCTCTCTGCTGGATGGTTTTGAAATCAAACAAGAGAGATGCATATTGTACACAAAAGCAACATAATAGAAGCTTCTAGAATGGTTTATTCTCTTTTTTATATTTATGACTGGCTTTTAGAACCTGTTTACAGGTTCAAAGCATTAACAAATCTAATTATTTTGAAGGATTTCAAAGTTTATTATTAATGGGTATCATGACTGTTAAAAAAGTAATAATAGCTAAATCTGTTCTTGAATCACATGCAAGCATGAACTCTATCAATTGTGTTTCATATATAACAAATAAGTTTGGTTTTCTTTAGTTATTTGCCATCTTTGTCTATGCTTTATCAATACCGTGTTCTCACTACTTCAGCTTTTCTTGATCTTCTAAATCTCTACTCGTTTATTTATTTAATTTAATTTCCACATAGTCTTTGAAGACCACAAGTTTTTTTAATGAAGTTACATGATCACAATGCAGAAGACAATCATATGCACAACTAGTGTCGGCCTTTTCCTTTTCAGTATATCTTGAATTCTAATAAGATGTACGTTAACTTGTTGAGTAGCTTATTTCTACCATCCAATATTGTTTATAGGGAGTGGTTGTGTATCATAATCATACACACCTTACTTTCAGTTTAAATTTGAATTTGTGCCTGAATGACAAAAGCAAAAATTCATTTTATCATTAGATTTATCAAATAAATAAAAATTATCAAGTATTTACGTGGATTAATGGTTTATTTACAATAATTTTATATAATGAAAATTTAATAAGAATACAATATAGTTATATAAATTGTAATTTTATTTATTTTTTAATTAAAGTTTTGTATCAATTATATTAATTTAAGGTAAAATGGTACATAATCAATGCATAAAACAAAATTAGTTGTGAAGAATCTCAAGTCCCAATCAATCGGAGTTTAACCTCTATTAAAAAGTATAGCATTGTCTAAGAAAACTATAAAACTACATAACAACAAAACAAAGTTTAGTAGAAGAGCTAGCTCTCGCGGAAGAAGTGGTAGATAGATTTTATAGTAAAAGAGATAAATAGATAATATTTAATAAAAATGATGATAACAAGGGTTCTAATTATTTGAGAAATGGTGAATTGTAGATGAGTAAATTTTCTTAGTTGTAGTCATGTGTAAAGGGGACTGTATGACCATCCTTCATGGTAGAAGAGTTCGTGGGATTTAAGGCAAGAGACCAAAAAAAATGTGAACCACAATCCTACAGCTTCCACAATCCTGAATGGGTGAGTAGCCATACCTAAATCAAAACCCCCTAAGTGAGGGATATATAAGAGTAAATCAAGCAAAAACAAAAGGGCACTGCCCTAGTTGTCTAATAGCTAACAAATATGAGCAACTTCAAATGTAACTTTGCTAGATTTCACATAAATATGCATGAGAACATTAGAGAAAATGACCACTTTACAGAAAAATGATTATCTCTAGTATAATGAGTAAATTTATTACCATTCCTATCTATTCAAATAAAAAAAAATGTCCATTATATAGTGACTCCAAATTTGGGTATTTTTGTGTAAGAGACAAGGCAAGTCTCCAAGAAATATCATGTGTTAAGATTAGAGTTTAAAATATTTGAAAAATATGTATCCACTTCCACACATCTTGAGCCTAATTATGGAACTCAACAAGATGTTTTAAGTGACTTGATCTAACCACAAAAAGGAAAATGTAGTTTGGGAATGTGCCATTCAAGCAAGATGACTCCCTAAAAGGAAGGTCTTGAAAAAAAGCCATAAACCAAATGAGATAATTTGGGGTCCAATACTATAGATTAGATGATCTCAAACACTTTTTGTCAATTTAGTTGAGAGGACCGAAGCTACAAATAGAGATTGAGTTAGTCCACCACAATACCACTTCAACCCATTCACCAAGGTTTGAGACATTAGACCCCAATTAGTGAATCATTTGAGAAAGGGATATCATCAATAATCAACTAATAAGTCTCTTGGTCATGATTAATAAGTTTTAATTTTATCCATCGAATAGAACTCTTGGCAGCTCTATGAATAAAATTTGACTAAACTTTTTCTCCTAGTTTAAAGATCTTCAAGGCATGAATCTAAGGTAAAAGAGAATGCAATCTTGTTTTAGAGCTAAGAAAACATACCACCAAATAGAGAAATTTATTAATAGATAGAACATTATATAAATCATCTCCAACCTAGTAAAGTTATGGCTTGATGGCTTTCCAAGCCTTTCAAATTTACTTTTGACAACAAAGGAGCCTTGAATGTAAATATGTTCTCACATGGTTAGAAGTATTTATAAGCCCAAGCAACAATAATTTTTCAAGCTTCATTACCATGGTGCTCACTCATATGATCAATTTGGCACACTCATATGGTCAATTTGGTACAAAGAAATGCCTTGGTAGTGAATATATATCAATCTTAAGCCATCAATCTCATGATCGAGGCAAAAAAAATTCCTATATGAGATGATGGAAGACTTAATGCCCATCACTAGAAACCCATATTAATTCTCTAGGGATATTCTCAACCTTCAAATAAGAAGTCTTCAAATGGATGCAACATAAAGACTAATAAACATGAGTAACCTCCAAAATCTTAGAATTGTTTTAAAGAGAGTATTGGTAATCCACTAGCGCAATTTCTACACAATTCTCATAATCATGGTCTATCAATGATTTGGAGGTGTGAGTCATATGATGCAAGGCTATAGAGTCTATTAGTTAATTGTGCATTAATCTATAAACATTGCTCTCTCTCTCTCTCTCTCTCTCTCTCTCTCTCTCTCTCTCTCTACTAAATCAAATGAATGAGTCATGTTGTGAGGCTACAGAGTCTCTAATTTAATTGCACATAAATCTATAAATATTGGATGCTCTCTTTTTATTATCAATTGATATATACATTAAAGGTGTCATAATTTTAAAATATATCTTATATGATATCATATCAAATATTAATGTTTTTTAGTGCACGAATGGGACTTTTTAACCAAGAATCTAAAAAAATTATGTACATCATAAGACGCATTTTGAGATATCCACATAGTTTATTTCCTTTCAAGAAAACTGTGAACAATTTTTAACACTTCCATTTGAAGAAACACAACCACTTAGCACAACAACGGATGAACGGTTTCTTGTTTGGTCACCACAGCTCCTTCTTGAAGCCAAATAAATATCAAAGCTAGAGTTTTAAAACACTTACAATAATCATTATAACTATAATCATTATTCTTTTCACTTTAGTTTTCAAGCCTAATTTCTATATAGAAAAACTCAAGTACCATTGACGATGACAAACTAATTGACCTTGACAATATTGAATAAAATTTTTAATAGATTACAAATATGATGTCTTGGTTATTATGACCATACTCTCTTTAAGGAGTGTAACAATGATATTGGTGATTGAATTAATTAGAAGAACCTCCAACCTATGATATTCATCATCATGACATATTGCCCTCTAGAGTAGCTTTCTTCATAGTAGATCTTTAATTTTTCCCAAATTTAATTTATCTCCTTATTAAATCCCATTACCATATATCTATCTATCCATTTATGTCTAAGATCTTTTTACAGAAAGCTGCTGCCTAAGAAATCCCAAAATATTCTAATATAATCTTCACTTATTGTTTACTCTTTCCTGTTACGGCAAGTTCTCTTTGTGAAGGATTTTGCATTTTTTATGGTGACATTTTTCGCTGTCTTTGTTTTGATATACTTTTAGAACCTACTTTAGATTCTTTTGAGCTCAAAAAAACTTAAACAATGTTCTCAGCAATCTAAAAGCAGCAGATAATTCCATTATCTTCTGCAATTTGTTATGATTATGTCTGAATGTTACCTAGTTTGCATATATTAAATCATGCATATTCTGCAATTTGTTATAATAAGCTTACAATATTTATAATTTTTGGGTCTGCAACTATTCAATCATGTCTTAGTCTTCCTTTCTTTGTTAATCATGTCTATTATTCCCATAATACGATAACAACTAATGTGGGCCTGGAAGGTTAATAAAATGGGTATACAGTAAGATCACATGCAAATATGAATACCAATTCTATGAAATAATGTAACCTACCAAAACATATGTTGTCCATTGTGGGTAGTTATTACGAGCTTTGGGCACTACAACCAAGTTTTTCATTAGTTTAGAGTTTATCTTCACCTACCCAAATTCTGTCCATGGCTTCCCTTCATTGTTTTTTCTGGTCTTAGTTTAACATTCAATCATGTACACAACTACTTTCCATTGTACCCTTTGTCACCTCCTTTGTCCAATTATAAGTTACTTTATTTTTGAAAGCATAAAGTTAGTTGATAATGGTATTAAAAATGTAAGATTTATGTGTCTTTGACATGTGTAAAGAAATCATGGTTCTCGTATATCTTAACCAATTGTTAAAACAGCACAAGGCTAGGGAAGTTAACAAGTATATAAATAGTAATAAAGTTTATAACTTCTTTCTTTTATAGACTTTGCTTATGTTTAAGATCACAAGCTATTGCATTGTATCTCCTGATTCTTTGTAAGAAATTTCTCTTCTTAATTAAAGTTTTCTTTTGTTTTCTAATTAGCCATTTACTTGAATTTGAGGATTTGATTATTCTAGTTGTAATTATTATTAATTGGGCTTTATATATTAAGTTGACTCCTCAAACAATTCCCATTGTCTATTGTTTTTTATTACATGGCAGCCTCTTATATATCTTTCATTGTCCTGTTTATAAATAATTAGATTTTCTGTAAAGATGAGTTTGTAATCTGGTTTTGTTTTGAAAAATATAATATTTATTTATAGCTCTTTTTTCATGATTAATACATATACAGATTATTTTGTTTTATTTTGTTAAAAAATAATTAATTTAGTTCTTTTTAAGATAATACTAAAAACAATCTAGTGTGTATATTATTTTTAGGTAATCTTGATATTTCTAAAGTTTTGTTATTTGTTTGCAATTTTTTTAATATTATAAAAATTAAATATTTCAAATATGATTAGCTTATTTCATTTTGTGTTATAGGAGTCCTTTTCCTAAAGGTTCATATTCTTTTTTTTCGACTAAATTTTTGACATAACTTATTAATGCTAATCTATTTGTACTAAAATACATAATTGTACTTCATTTAAATATAAAGTTATAAAAATATATCTATTTACAATTTATGGATCCCAATAAAATCTATAATGTTAAAATATTAAATATTAAAATATGACAATTTAAACTACATAAAAATACTTTAAAACATATTATTAAAACTAAATTAAATATACAATTTCAAACTATTGAGCCTAATCTTTCTCGTGAATTCTTACCTTGTTGGTAAACAAATTTGTCACTGTGAAGTTACTAGTGAATTGACCATGTTCGCCCTGTGAACAATGACAATCATACCAATAGTTGGAGAGATTGCAATCGATCAATACCACAATACAATTGTCCTCTGTGTTTGAGAGGAGTAGCTCGCTCGTATGATGGGTGTGTTTGAATTTTCAACATAAATGAATTAAATTTTGAAAGATAGATAGAAAATTATTGATGACAAATGAACAACACACTTCACAACTTTCTTGAATTAACATAATATGACAATAAAGACAATCAAGAACTATGCTTGAAAATGATCATTATCACCATGATGATTCATGATTCATAAACATTCACACAATATTGTGAAAAAGAAAAAGAATGCAAACACATTTCTCATTTTATTTTCTTACACCAAGAACATAACAATGATTTTCAATTTCAAAGATAAACTCTGTACATTCTTTTCAAAATTTGTCTTATCAAAATTTTAGCATATGTGTTCCCTTATTCCAAAGTTGGAAAAGTCCCCTCTTACAATGAGATTTAGAAATCTATAATCTATTCTAGCATAACCAACTTGTCAAGTTCATAACCACTCAAAAAGTTAGAGTTTAGACTACCCTAGAGATAGTTTGTAACCAACTCTAACTCTCAATCTCTAACTTTCTAACCTTAACTCTCAAACTCTAACTTTCTAACCTTAACTCTCAAAATCTAACTTTCTAATAGTAATTCTCAAATTCTAACTTTCTAACCATAACCCTCAAACACTAACTCTCTAACCGTAACCCTCAAACTCTAACTTGCTAACCATAACTCTCAAACTCTAACTTTCTACCTTAACTCTCAAAAAGTTAAGGTTGATAAAAAGAGAATAAATTTTAGTATGTAGAGAAATTTAAAAAATTAGTACGTAGAGAGAGATGGGGTAAGTGCACCAAGATGGTGTATGAAAAAGTGTCCACACTCTCCAAAAAAAGTAAAATTTTCAATAATCCGATCAGGTTTTTTAAAACTCGATCAGTTTATACGAAATTTCAAAAAGTGACTAGACTTGGTTACCAAGCCTAGCAAAAATACATTAGAAAAAAAACTAGATTGGGTTTTGAAACCCAATCAGGTTTTTAGGATAAAAAAATCTATTCAAAACCCGGTCGAGCTATTGAAAACCTAATCAAGTTATTCAAAATCTAATCGGGTTTTGAAGAAATAAAAATGGGCTCCATTCTAGAATCCATAACTTTCACATCCATACTCTAATAGACTTTGTTTGAAATGCATTGGAAATATATTGAAGAGGTATACAACATTATGCAACTAAAATAATAGTTGGAAATCAATACTTTGCCATCCATTATAATCAATTGTGGTCTAAGATAAATAGTCATTATTTTCCAAACATGGGGCGAATAGGTAGGTAAGAGTATTATGATAGTTTTTATCTTTATATAATCTCTCTCATTCCCTCTATCCCTTTCTCACACACAAAATCACTCACTCATTCACTCACTAACTCCTAATCTCTCTTACTAACTCTTAGTTTCTCTCATTCTCACACTAACTCCTAACCTCTCTCTCTTTCTCTCTCTCTCTCTCTCCTATCCCCCCTCCCCCCCCCCCCCCCCCCTCTCTCTATCCTATCCCCCTCCTCCCTCTCTCTCTATCCTCTCCCCCATCTCTCTCTCTCTAACCCATTATCTCTATATTTCTCACTCTCTCCATCATATCCTGCTATCTCTTGCTCTCTTTATGTCTCTCTCACTTTCTCTTGTCCTATCCCCTCTCTTTCTTCCTATCCCATACTCTCTCTCTCCCTCTCCCTCTCTGTCTCTCTAACCCCTAATCCCTAACCCCTGTCTCTCTCCCCTTGACCTCTCATCCTTGAAATGGGAACTTCAGTTAGAGAGAGAGATAGAGAGAAAGAGAGTAGGGGGTAAGAAGAGGGAGATGGGATAGGATAAGAGAGAGTGAGAGAGATTTGGAGAGATTAATGAGAGAGAGATGAAGTGATGGAGAGATGATAGAGGAGAGAGAAAGATTAGGGAATAGGATAGAGAGAGAGAGAGAGAGAGAGAGAGAGAGGTGTTAGGAGTTAGTTAAAGAATGTTAGAGACTAGGAAAAGTAAGAGATATATCTAAGGATTTATTTAGTTAGTGAGTGGTTGTGTGTATTTTTTTTAAAGAGAGAATTATCACTTTGTTAGCATTTGTGTTTACTTATTGATTATGCATTTGGAAATCAATGACTACCTATTTTAGATTATACTTAATTGAAATTGATGGAAAATTTAAAAAAATTATCAAATAGGATTTATTTATCTAAATCATGTTATGGATCTCTTCAATATCTTTCCAACACATTCTAAATGAAGTCAATTGGACTCCATATGTGAAAGTTATGGCCTTCAAAGTAAAGCCTACTTTTAGCTCTTCAAAACCTTATCGAGTTTTGAATGCACTTTTTCATTTCATAACTAGATTGGGTTAGTTGAATCCTAAAACCCCGATCATGTTATGGCTTGGTGATAGCATAGGGAAATGATCCAAAGGCTTAGGATACTATTTTCCCTCAAAAAAAAATTCCTTTTGACATTTTTTCATCTTCTAAGATGAATTCTCGTATTTTCCTTCGTTAGGTTTTCTAATGGTGAAGTGGGTATCTCTAAAACTACTACTATAATATCACACATCTTCTTATCTTTCTAACCATATAAATGTTTCTATTTTTGGACAATATTAACAATATAAACTTTAATTACTTTTACCAATGCCTTGACACCTCATAGACATTCATCTACCATTTTTTTAGTAACTTTTTATATACTTAACCAAATTCAAACTAAATTATATATTATTGTTGTACACTTAATTCTATACATTTTTTTTTTTTTTAAGTTTTTATTTTTTATTATTTTGATGCAAGTATGCTCAACACACAAATAGGTAACAAAATTTTAAGATGTGGTCAATTCAATAATTCATAATTTAAAAAATACTCACCATAAAATTACAAAAAAAATACACAACTTCTAGATATGACTTTTAACTATCATCCTACCAAAGGGATATGCAAGATACCAAAAATAACTTGCTCTTTTGTGCTGCACATGAAAACAACTATGTTATATTTTCTTAAAAAATCAAGGTTTATTTTTCATGTAAATAGGGTTTGACCCACCTAATCTTATCTGTTTTGTAAGGAAAACTCTAGTAGTTTTGAAAGTAGATTTAGAATAATACAATTTATATGTTTTATACATCTTGTCATTTTTAGTGGATGGCCCTCAAATGTCTCATCCAAGTTCAGGTTTACCTAATTTCAGGAAAAAAAAGAAAAAAAAAAGGGGTGTCCCTTTATACCGCCCTTTTTGTACACCATCTTGGTGCACTCACCCGATGCTTTAAGTGCATGCAGAGAGAAAATTTAAGTATGTAGACAGAGAAGGTTTGAGTAAGTGTTGAGAGAAAAAATTTAGTACATAGAGAGATAAGATTTTAGTACAGGGAGAGAGAAGGTTTTTGCATTTTAAATTTACTCTCATTTCTGAACTAAAATTTATTTTAACTTCATGGGTAAATTATCAAGGTAACATACTTACATCTTCTATTTTTTTTAAAATAATTTTAAAATTTTAAACTTCTAAAAGTTTATGCTATAGTTATATATAAAGAAATAAATAATTATCATTTGGCTTATTTTATTATAATAAAATCTTCATTACAATTTACTAGTTAAATATTTCAAACATTAAATAAAAAATATCTAATTATACGTATAAAAATATATAAAATATAAATATTTCTATTAGTGATTTACATATCACAATAAATTTTATAAGATTGAAATCAATGTAAATTTATATGCATATTAATAATTTATATTATTGTTCTATTTTGAACTATATTATAATATATCATTATTATATGATCATTTAAAATATTCAAATAATTTTGCTAGATAACAATGTATCCAATTGATTAGAGTAGATTACTCGTTGACTATTTTGTTGGTATAATATCATCTAAATAATTCTTAAAAGGTTGGTTAATCTTACATGGATCCCTCATGCAATTAAGTTCGAATTCCTAAACTTAAGAAAGCATTCTTCACTCTTCCATTTTAATAAAGTAGATCATGTAGATTTTCTTTCATACAACTCCTTCCATGTTTGTAGCTACTTATTTTCTTCTACTTGGACTAAAAAATTTATGGTCTCACACCAAAAAGCCTTTAAAGTGTCAAATGACTTGAATTATTGAACCTACATTTACAATGGTTGTCATTCATTGACTTCATTGCTACTTAACTTTTCAATTTAATGTGTTTCAAAGTGATATATTTTACCATTCTTGTTATTAGTAGTAAATTTACGTGCAATTTGTATTAGGTGTCACCCCATTTTCACCCATCTAGGACTTTTCCATTTTTGAAAGGCTTTACACTCACAAACCCATGAGGAGTTTTAAAAAACTAAAATCCCAAACTCTAATAGTCTTCATTATTCCATGGTTCTATTTTTTTGGTGATTGTCAATACCCAATTCTAAATAATGTATGTCATAACTTGAGCCTTATAATGGCCGATCAAGGAACCCTCATAACATAGGGTTAATATATGCACATAAAAACTTTATTCTAAAAGTAGATATATACATCAAGTCCATAAGTGCAATATAACCATGAAACATAAACATTTAGATGCAACTATAAGATGAAAATCATGATTTTATACATGAGGAAGACTCAATTCTACTTCCATGGGTTCCAAGACAACCCCAATCACTTAGCAAGAATAGACAAACATGATCAAGCCTTTATATGAGAGTACAAACCATGTCTATCAAACTCCTAAAATGAGGTTGGGCTATCATCAATAGTTTCAAGTCAACAAGGCAAGATCATCCTTACTGTAATCTGGAACAAGGTCAAATTTTTAACCCAAATCAAAATGAAATATTGAATATATCATACCAAATCTATGTAGGAACATCTTGGTGTAGTTGGAAATCCTTTACGTTGAAGTGGCTTTTGACCTTGGAGTTGGTCATCTCAGTAGAAAGGAGGTGATGTTAGAAATAGATAATACTAGCGGGGGGGGTGGGAAGGGTAGGGGGTGACTCAATATTCTAAAATAAAATTCCCACAGTTGGATATTTTTAATTACTTTATAACTTGCATAAGAAAGTAAACCAAGGTAAAAGCACAGATCTGTGTCACCGTTTGTGATACAAAAACCTGTTTTGGTCAAATCTCATTTCTCTATCAAAACTCTTTTTTTTTCAAAAACTAAAAATACCCTTTTATAGATCTCAGATTCAATATCATCATTATATAAATTTTTGAGTGTTTTGATTAGTTATAATATGTTATAATCTCAAAATATTATAAGCCAATATTTCAACATTTCAAAAGATGCTCTCTCAAAAAATGAAAAAAAATAGTAAATCATATCAAAAAAATAAAAAAAATAATATTTATCACTAGAGGAGAGAATCCTCTTCATGAATATGTAATTTTTTTTTCAAGAAGGTATAGATTTGATAGGGAAGTTTTGACAGGAGGAAAAAACTGTTGGATAATGACAAGGTCAAACTTGAGTACTTATAACAAAGAAAATATACATCAAAAATAATTATTCTATTTTTATTCACTAGCTATACATGTCATCTATAAAATATTTTCAACTCAGAACAAAAAAAGATGATTTGCACATACTTGTTTGACAGGAACTACATCCTATATTTTTTTATAGTTAAAAAAGGGACTTCAAAATAAAATAAAATGAATAAATTCTTAATCAAAAAAATTTTTAAAATTATAGGCATAAAATTCATACAATTCTACACATTTCATTAGTTTACATCATCTTCATATTTTAAACACAAATACCATTTTTTTTGTCATTAATGTTGAACTGTCACATTCTGATATCGCGTTTCTTTATAAAAAGGTGACATAGGTTTGTGCTTTTACCCACCAACAATGTTGAACAGTAAATAAAACCATACACATAGAAAACTCATAAAACCATTATTAGATGATCCACTAAAAAAAAGAATCATGTTAATGATATTGACCCTATTAGGAGTCTATCAAGTACATATTTTTCTCAAGTCCTTGTTAGAGTACTAGGCCTCGTTAAAAGCCTTAACAGTTTTAGTGTTGAGAATGGATTGAAGAAGTTAATCAAAGAAGGAGATTGTAAAAAAATATTGTTGATAACATACAAGTATGCTTCAATCATTGTTTTGTCATTGATGTCGAACCTACTATTTGCTAGTAAGACAACTGCTTATATGATTTAAGTACTATCACTTTGTTGATTGATGAAGAGGATTTCAAGAGAATCAGTTAAGATAGTGATGACATGATGTATTGATAACCTACTTAAGGTTACAAAGGTTGGTTACACTAAGAAAGTTTAGAAGAACAAATTACACTAAGTCTCTCTGCCAAGCTTGATTGAGTGGATAGTAGGTCCCAAGCAAAGTCAGTGCAAGCTGAGTAAAAAATTAGTTGAAGCTGAGTAAGAGTTCATTCTAGCATATGTTGAGAAAAACGGTGGATGTCGAGTAAATTTTAGTTGATGTTGAGTGCTAGTAAACTTTAGTTCATGCCAAGTAATTTCACAATTTATGTTGAGCAACACAGTATGTGTTGAGCATCAGAAGCAAGATAATGTCGAGCTACTACATTTTTTTAAAGATCATGAATTTGATGAATCTGAGCTAAAAAGTTTGTTTTCTTTGAATTTGTGAACTAGGTGGAAGATAAAGATAATGAGCCTATGGTATAGAATTCAAGGTAAACCATTTTTGGGAGATTCAAAGAGGATTCTAGGAGAAGTTTCTATAAAAGAGATGGAATGTGGGATAGATTCATTAAATCCTACCTAATTAGTCCTAACCCTAAATTGGATGATGGAAAATGAGCAGCAAAATATCTTAATTTCCTATTTATAGGAATGGTTGGTCATGAAGAAAAGAGAGTTAGGTACAAGAACCTAAGGAAGACAAGGAGTCAAGGGCTCTACTTCATCAAGTGAACTAAGAGAAGAGTTTTCATTGGCATGCTAAGCAAGGAGGCTTAAGGACATGAATGTGTGAAGGGTGAACATGCTATTAAAACTGCAAAGTATGAAGGCCAAGTAGAATTGAGGACTGAATAGTGATCTATAATCTACAAATAAAGTTGTAAGTTGTATCAGACCAAGCCTTATTGTTACTCTTTAACAATTGTATCAGTCTTGGGTAAATCGTTTGGATCAAGGTTGACCTAATAGTCTTTTTTAAATCCTTTAACTAGGTGACATTCCAAGTGAATGGTCTAAATTCCTGTAACAAGGATCACTCCTAACAGGGTCATTGAAATCCTTTAACAAGGTCACATTTAATAGTATGTATTGTAACCTTTAACAAGGTTGGCCTTTCACAAGTCATCACTTCAAAAGAGTGAAAAAGGAGTAGCATGTTACTAGTGGTTTTTCCCAAATTGGGTTTCCACATAAACCATTGTGTCAAATATGTTGATGAATCTATTATGTCTCATGTTTACATTTTTGCAAGTTGATTTTACAATAACCTACAAGTTTTAAGTGATTGTGTAATCTTATGGATGCATGCATGATGAATAATGCTTTATGAGTTCACTAAGCTATGAAAAGATTTACTTATACATATAGAACTTGGATAACTGATTCACTCCCCCCCAGTTATTCTACAAGTATTCTAACAATTGGTATCAAAGACATATGCTTAAAGAAGACTAGTTTGAAGGTGCTAAAAGCACAAAGATCAAAGTTGTCAAAAGGAGAAGTACCAAAGCTCAATAGAGATAACTTTTCTACATAGAAAATTTTGATGAAGCTACACTTTGGAGGACTAGGAGATGATGCACAATCTACCATTACCATTGAGCATATTGACCATACTGGAGCTCCAACTATTGAGGATATGAGAAAGAAAAAGGAACAAAGCTAGAAAATGTTGGAGATTGCCTCTGCCCTAAGTTATGTTGAATTTGATGATATCAAAGGTCTTGACAGTGAAAATAAAATGTGGGATGCCCTAGCTACCATCTATGGAGGAGACATCAATGTTCTTAGAGCCAAAGCTGAAAGTCTCAGAGGTAAGTTTGATGAAATGAGGATGGAACAAGGTGAATATGTTGCAAGGATAAAAGAAGTAGTTAATGCAATAAGGGGATCTAATGGCTAACTAGATGATGATATTGTGTCAAGAAAAGTTTTAAGAACACTGCTATTTATGCTATTAAAGTCTTTTCAATTCAAGAACTAAGATGCATACCAAGGAATGATCTGTTACTTGAAGGACTAGTAGGTAGAATCACTGCTTTTGAGCTATCTAACTTTGATAATTAGAAACCTGAGAGTACTGAATCTACTTTCAAATCCAAAGTGTCATTAAAGGAACCTAATTAAAAGAAGAAGAAGAAGAAAAAAAAGATAAAATATGTATCTAGTGATAGTGATAGTGATACAGATGAAGAGGATGTTGAACAACTTAAAGCACTACTGGCAAGAAGATTCCACAAAGGTGAAGGTAAGTTCAAAGGTAAATGGCCTATTATTTGTTTTAATTGAAATGAAATTGGACATATTACTACTAGATGTCCAAAAAAAAAGAACTATAGAGGTGGTGCCAAATACAAGAGTAGAAGAGATGAAGACAACAAGGACTACAAAGACAAAGGAAAAAATTCATGTTACATTGTTGAAGAAGAAACATCTGATGAACATGATGGTGAAGTAGTATGTGTTGCAATGAAGGATGAATCTGATGAAGATGAGGCAACTACACTTGTAACTTATGTGAACAAGAAAAATAGATGGATAATTGATAGTGAATGTTCACATCACATGACTGGAGACAAAAGTAAGTTCATTACCTTGAATTGGTATGATGGAAACAGTGTAAGATTTGGTAATGATGCACCATGTTTGATCAAAGGAAAAGGTTCTATCAAACTCATAAATAAGATTTTATGTGACAATGCTTACTATGTTGAAGGACTTAACTATAATTTGTTGAGTGTATCACAAATAAATAATTTGGGATGTAAGGTTGAGTTTGAAAACAAAGTTGCTAAGATATATGATGCAAATGAAAAATTGATTGGAAAAGGCGATCAAACTAGAAGTAATCTATTCTATCCTAAAATAGAGGATGAGTTTGATGATGTATGTTTGTGGAACAAGAGGTTATGACATGTAAATTTTGATAACTTGGTTAGTATGAGTAACATGAAGAAAGTTAGAGGTTTACCTAAGTTGAAGAATCTTGATAACGTAATGTGCAAGCAATGCCAGTTAGGCAAAATGACAAAGTCAAGTTTTAAAATAAAAAATTACACCTCTAAAGAAATATTAGATCTTGTTAATACTAACTTGTGTGGACCAATTGAAGTGGAAAGTTACAAAGGAGATAAGTATATTATGTTTTTTATTGATGATTTTTCTAGAATGATGATAGTTATGTTTTTGAAAAAGAAATCTGATGCCTTACAAATGTTTAAGTGGTACTTGGAAAGAGTTGAAAAGGAAATAGGTAAAAATATAAAATGTTTAAGATCTGATAGAGGAGGAGAATTCATATCAAATGAATTTGAAATGTTCTGTAATGATAGAGAAAACAAAAGATAGACATCTACCCCTAGAACCCCTCCACAAAATGGAATTAGTGAAAGAAGGGATAGATCAGTAATGGACTATGCTAGAACACTCATGATGGAGAATAATGTTGCTTTGAAATACTAGAGAGAAATTGCAAGTACATCTATCTATACCTTGAACCATGTATAAGTCAAGAAAGGTACTCATTCAATACCTTTTAAATTATGGTATGGATAATCACCCAATGTAAAATATTTTAAGTTATTTGGAAGAAAATGCTACATTCTTAAAGATTCCAGGAATGGTAAACTTGATGCAAAAAGTGAAGAAGGTATATTCTTAGGTTATTCAACAAGAAATAAGCCTTATAAGTGTTTGAATACTAACACTAACAAAGTTGTGAAAAGTGCAAATGTAAACTTTGATGAATACACAGAAGTATATGAGGCTAAACCTATGAAAGAACCAAAAGAATACAAATTACTTGTATACTCTTATGAAGGTATGCTTGCTGAAGAAGATATTGCAAATCAAGCTACAAATCAACAATAAATTTCAATGACTATCAAGCCACATACTATGAATTTTTAGTTGCATTCAAGAACCGAGCCACATTTAGATGATGAGTTACATAATGGAATTGAAGCACATTCTAATTTTGAGATTGGTGGAAATTTTGAATTACCTAACAGAAATGCACACAATGATTCTAAAACTGAAAGAAAAATTGAAGGAACTAGAATTGAACCAAGATTGTCCAAATATGTGAAGAGATATCATCCTGCTGCACAAATCATTGGAGATAAAGATGCTAGACCAATGACAAGAAAAAGATTGAGAAATGATACATGTTTACTAAGAATGAAGGAACCCAAATTAGTAAAAGATGCATTAGAAGATGATGACTGAAGTAAAGCCATCGAAGAAGAGATTGAACAAATTGAGAAAAAACAAAAAATGGAGTCTAGTTCCTAGACTAGAAGACAAAAATATGATTGGCACTAAATGGGTATTCAGAAACAAGCTAGATGAAAATGGTGAAGTCACAAGAAATAAAGAAAGATTAGTTTGCAATGGATATGCGCAAGAAGAAGGAATTGACTATGAAGAGACATTTTCCCCTATTACTAGATTGGAAAGAGTAAGAACTCTACTTATTTATTCTACATACAAAGGTTTCAAAGTTTATCAAATAGATGTTAAATCTACATTTCTGAATGGCATATTAGAGGAAGAAGTTTACATAGAACAACCATAAGGTTTTGTTGATGTCAAGAATAAAAACATGGTATGTAAATTATACAAAGCTCTATATGGTTTGAAACAAGCACCAAGAGCATGGTATGAGAGACTTCATAAGTAACTTGTGAAGATTGGACTTGAAAAGACTGATGATAATAGAAATCTATACATAAAGAAAAAGAAAGGAAAAGGTATTTTTTTATCTGAAATTTTTGTTGATGATATCATATTTTTAGGTCAAGATGCTTTATGTAAAGTTTTTGCAAATGAAATGAAGCAAGAAGTTGAAATATCTATCTTTGGAGGAATCAAATTCTTTGTGGGATTACAAGTATATCAGATGAAATATGGTATATACACCACTCAATCAAAGTATGTCAAGGAAATATTAAAAACTTTTAGATTAGAGGATTTCAAACCAATAAGTACACCTATGGTGATAGGACTTATGTTGTCAAAGAATGATGATTCAACTGAAGTAAATCAAACAGTGTATAGGTCTATGATTGGAAAATTACAATATGTGGTACATAACAGACCTGACATTACATTATCTATAGAGATAGTTGCAATATTCTCTGCAAATCCCAAGGAGAATCATTTAATGGTTTTGAAGAGAATAATGAGATATCTGAAAGGAATAGAAGAGTTTGGTCTATACTATAAGAAGAATGAGAAATTTGAATTAAGAGCCTATACTAATGCTAATTGGACTAGAAACATTGATGACAAAAAAAGAACTAGTGGAGGACCATTTTTCTTAGGCAAAAGACTAGTTACATGGACTAGTAAGAAACAAAATTGCACCTCACAATCTACTATTGAAGCTGAATATGTTGCTACTACTATAAATTGCACAAACATTGTATGGGTCAAACATCTACTCAAAAGGAATGAAGAGATCATAGAACCAATGATACTTTATTGTGATAACACAAACTCTATTGATATATCAAGGAATCTTGTGATGAACACAAAGACTAAGCACATTGCAATCAAGTGTCATTACTTGAGAGAGTTAGTTCAAGATAAAGAGATGAAGATGGAATATGTTAACATAAATGAATAAATTAGTGATAGCTTCACAAAAGCATTACCTAAGGATGCTCATGAGTATCTAAGAGGTAAACTAGGAGTGATACCCCTATCAAAGGCTATCTAAGTAATAAGAGGAGTGTCTTGCATCAAATAAGATGATATTCATATGTTACAAATTGATGTAGAGGATCTTACTTTAGGAGCTTCCTAAAGTAATAAAAAAGAAGAAACTTCAAATTAGTCACAAGAAAGGTGACAAAGAGAGAAAATGAAGAAACTAAAAAAGCTTATATGTGCAGGTTAAGATGGAAAATCTTTGGCATTTTTGTCAAAGAGGGAGAGATTTACTGATCAAGAGGGAGATAATATTGTTAATCAACAGTTATGATTGATGATATTGATGATTAGAGAGAAACATAAGTATGATGAGGGAGATAGAGAAATTCAAAAAGAGGGAGAAATCCTAATATCTATCTAGTAAGAGGGAGATATAAGATGAAACTCAAAGGGAGTTATAAAGATTTTTGTAACCTATTCAAAGGATGGAAGTTGTTGCTGATAGAGGGAGAGATTTCAATACATTGTCTTACTGTTTAACCTAGTCAATTTGGTTGAACAAGATGTTTACCATTTGGCTGATTTGGTTGATCAATTTGGTTTGCCATCAATTCCAAAGAGGGACATTGTTGAGAATGGATTGAAGAAGTTAATCAAAGAAGGAGATTGTAAAGAGAGATTGTTGAGAACATACAAGTATGCTTCTATCATTATTTTTTCATTGATGTCAAACTTGCTATTTGTTGGTAAGACAAATACTTATATGATTGAAGTACTGTCACTTTATTGATTGATGAAGAGGATTTGATCAAAAGATGTAACAATAGCACCTAGAGAAAAGGTTGAGTTATGATTATGTAATGAAGTATAAGAATTAGTTAAGATAGTGATGACATAATGTATTGATAACCTACTTAAGGTTACAAAGGCTAGTTACACTAAGAAAGTTTAGAAGAACAAGTTACACTGAGTTTGTATGCCAAGCTTGACTGAGTGGATAGTAGGTGCCACGCAAAGTCAGTGCAAGTAGAGCAAAAAATTAGTAGAAGTTGAGTAAAAGTTCATTCTAGTGTATGACGAGTAGAGCAATGGATGTCAAGTAAAGTTTAGTTGATGCCAAGCACCAATAAAGATTAGTTCATGTCTAGTGATTTTATAATGGATGTTGAGCAACACAATATGTACTAAGCATTAGAAGCAAGATAATGTCAAGCTACTACATTATTTAAAAGATCATGAATTTGATAAATCTAAGCTAACAATTTTATTTTCTTGGAATTTGTGAACCAAGTGGAAGATAAGGCTAATGAGTTGGTGGCACAAAATTTAGGGTAAACCATTTTTAGGAAAATTCAAAGAGGATTCTAGGAGAAGTTTCTAGAAAAGAGATGGAATGTGGGATAGATTCATTGTATCCTACCTAATCTATCCTAACCCTAAATTAGATGATGGAAAATGAGTGGCAAAATATCTTAATTTCCTATTTATAGGAATGATTGGTCATGAAGAAAAGATAGTTCGGTGCAAGAACCTAAGAAAGATAAGGAGTTAAGGGTTCTACTTCATCAAGTGACCTAAGAGAAGAGTCTACATTGTCATGCTAATCAAGGAGGCTTAAGGAGATGAATGCTTGAAGAGTGAACAAGCTATCAGAACTGTAAAGTATGAAGGCCAAGAAGAATTAAGGATTGAATGGTAATTTGTAATCTTAAAATGAAGTTGTAAATTTTATCAGATCAAGCCTTACTATTACTCTCTAACAATTATATCAATCTAGGGTAAATCCTTTGGATTAAGGTTGACCTAAAAGTCATTTGTAAATCCTTTAACTGGGTGACATTCCAAGTGAATAGTCTGAAGTCCTCTAACAAGGTTCACTCCTAATAGGGTGATTGAAATCTTTTAATAGGGTCACATTTAATAGTGTGTATTGTAACCTTTAACAGTGTTGGCCTTTCACAAGGCATCAATTTAGAAGAGTGGAAAAGGAGTAGCATGTTACTGGTGGTTTTTCCCAAATTGGGTTTCCACGTAAATCATTGTGTCAAATGTGTTGATGAATACGTTATGTTTCATGTTTACATTTTTGCAAGTTGATTTGATAGTAACCTACAAATTCTAATTGATTGCATAATCTTCTGGATGCATCCATGATGAATAATGTTTTATGGGTTCACTAAGCTATGAATAGTTTTAGTTATACATATGGACCTTGGATAATTGATTCACCCCCCATCTCAGTTATTCTAAAAGTATTCCAACAGTTAGGAGTTGGTGGAACAAATACAATGTATGCAAGAGGAACCCACTGCCTTAACGTGCAATATACAAATTAGCTTCTCCACAAGAATAGATATACATACAATATTTTCTTGCTGCTCTACTTTGTAAATTCTCTAATCATACACTAGATCTTGCACCATAAAAAGCTCACATATCATATAAACTTCCTTCATAATAGTTTGTATCACTTCTTCACTACACTTAGCTATGGAAGATATGATCTTTACTTATACCTTGCAATCTAATAAAACTCTTGATCAGTTGGCTTTACAAGTTTCATATGCTTGGCTAATTATAAAATGACTTCAGCATTAATATCTAGGATGTCATGTTAGCATGAATTTTGATGCTATGGGGGAGCATTGAAGAACGCTGATATGATGTATTTATGACTATTTTTTTCATTGATGACTACATAGTAATAAGTTTGTAAACACTGACAAAGCAGCACATTGTAATTGTTGTATTAAGAACAATATATTACTAATTTGTTAATGCATAGTTTCCAACACATACTACAATATGTCTTTGTTACAAGGGTAAGTGCGCAAAACCTAAATTGATAGTGTATAGAAGATATGATTGATCTACAAAGAATCATATGGAAACAAAGTATTAAGAAAGCAGTTTCTATTATGTGATTGTTGTAAATCATTAAAAATATAGTGAAAGGTTGTGCAGTTAACTAGAGATAGTATATTGACCGTTGATGATGTCAAAAAGTACACATGTATGAAAGTCAAATGCATGAAATTTTTTTTATAATGGTGAGAAAACAACATTAATTAATTGTGTATTCATTTAATTGACTAAGTGGGAAGACGACTCAAGGATTTATTATTGAGCATGGTATAAAGGAAAGATTTTTTCCATGTTTCATAAATTGATAGTGGACAAGACTTGTGAATTATTAAGCAGCAAAGTGCTACAAAAGAAGAGTGACTTATCTATGTGTGTAAGTGACCTTAAGCATTATTATTACTAAGTACAGAGTTCCAGATCTGATTTCATGATCTAAAGTTGAAGAAGTCTGACATACTACATAGAAGAAGAAGTAAAATCTTGTTTCACATCTATTATTCTAAAATGAATAGTACCAAGGTCAATTAGACATTGGGTTCATTTATTTGATCCCAAAGCTATTTGGACATTGGGTTTAGCTACCTTCCATAACTCCTAACATTGTTAGAATCTCCTAACAGGGATTCAAAGTCTCCTAATAGGGATTCATATGTATTGAATATGATTAATCAGACTCCTAACAAGGTCTAGCCTTTCACAAGGAACATTTATATTAGTACATCATCTTGCGAGTATCATTCCCACTAGGGTTTTCCATCTAATCAAGGGTTTCCCTAGTCAACATATCTAGTGTGACTATGTATATTTGTTTTTCATGATTGTTGATTACATTGCTCACATAATTAAGTTGGATTTAAGTTGATATTGAGTTTGATAATTACATAGTTGATTCACCCTCCCTCCCTTAGTTATATTATGAGCATTAACTACTAACAATTAGTATCAGAGCATCAGGTCCTTGAAGAAAGGGTTTAAAAACCTAAGGAGGTCTATGGAAAATATGTTTAGAAAGGAAAGTCCAAAATTTGATGGCACCAATTTTGATAGCTAAAAGGAAAAGATGAAAACTCATCTTTTGTGCATGGGTCCAAGATATTGGCTTGTAACCAAGGTATCTAAGGAGATTGTGGATGAAGACAATCTTGAAAGTTGTACTGAGGAGTAGAGAGAAGTATTCATGTGCAACATAAGGGCAAGAGAATCAATATTGTCAACTCTACCTAAAAGTGAGTATAGTCAAGTAAAACTAATCAAAACATCTCATGAAATTTGGAAAATTTTAGAAGCTAACTATGAGGGGGATACATGTGCAAAAAGAGTTAGATTAAAAAACTTGTATTGTGCATTTCAAGATGCTAGAATGATGGAAGATGAATTTGTAAGAAGCTATATTGGCAAAATATCTAAGAATGTTGTAGGAATCAAATCTTATGAAGGAACCAAATCTAATGATGAAGTAATATGGAAGATCTTAAAAATTCTGACACCACCTTTCAAGATAGTAACATAGATGATTCAGATAATGATACCCTATACTAAAAATTTCACCAAAGAATCATTGCTTGGTAGATTGGAAGCTATAGAATTTAATCTAAAACAATCTAGAGAAGTAGCAAAAGTGGAGACAACATTCAGTGCATTAAGAGTTAAATCTAGTGCAACAAAGAATACAGGAGCAAAAGAAGACATTGCCATCAATAGCAAAACTGTTGAGGAAAAGATCAAAGGAGTAGCTCTTCTTGTGGAAAGAGAAAAAGTTAGTAAGAACATTTTCAAGTGTTAGACATGCAATGAATATGGTCATTATGCATCTAAGTGTCCTAAAAGAGAAAGAAAGTACAAGGGAAGATTCAAACCTAGAAGACATAGGAATTTCTTATGTGCTAATGAAGAAGAAGAAGAATCTAATAAAGCAAAAGTGAAGATAAATTAAGATTCCTAGCTATAAAGGAGGATGATCTTGACAAAGAGATTAGAGAAGAAAGTGTGTTGATTTCACAAGTTTTTAAGAAAGATTGGATCATTGATATTGATTGTTCACATCACATGACTGGTGATATGAGAAAAATTGTCAAATTCAAAAGCCATGATGGAGGGATTGTCAGAGTAGGGAACAATGTAACCTGTCACATTACATGAGTTTGATCTATCACACTTGATGGTAAAACAAATACTAATGATGTTTATTTTATTGATGGACTAAAACATAACTTTTTAAGTGTTGGACAACTTATGGACAAGGGTTATCAATTATAGTTTGGTAATGACACATGCATCATCAAGGACAAGGAAGGAAAATTGTTTGGTCCTAGCACAAGAACCAGAGGTAATGTATTTCTACTGAACATATTTAAAGAAGAAATTCTTGCATTTGATAAAAGAAAAATTGACACATGACTTATGGAAACTCTTGGTGATTTATCAAATTTATGCAAAGAACAAAATATTGATTTTATAGTCTAAATTCCTTCTACTACATACAAAGAAACTACAACACAAGTGAAGATAGATCTAGAAAAGGAGATGATACAAAAATAAAAGAAGGTATTGATATGCTTACAAGGAAAGAACTTGAAGGTATGAAGTTTCTAGTTTTTTTTACATGTAAAGAGTTTGGTCATTTTTCAAGTAAATGTCCTAAGAGATTGAGAGAAGTAAAAAAGGAGTTTTCTTTCTAATAAAGATGAATAATTCTTGAGTGATTGTGATAAGATTAACAAAAAGGAAGTACTAGAAGAGACAACTTTGTTAACTATTGTTGATCTTAATGCTAACCATAAAAATATGGAAGTCGTCACTAACAATGACTTGCAAAACAATGTGTTTAGAGAGAAAGTTGTAGAGAAAAAAATTAGACTAGAGTATGTTAACACTAAAGAATAGATTGTAGATATTTTCCTAAAAGACTTACCAAAGGATACATCTGAGTACCTATGAGCTATGCTTGGCATTATGCCCCTACCTACTTTAGAATAGAAGATGCAAAAGTACATCAGTCTAGGAAACACAATAGTATTGTTAGATTGGACTAAATGTTGATGCTTCCTCAATGGGGGAGTATATGTGATGAAAAAATTTAGCAAAGGAATCTTTATTGGTGATTGGTATGAAATAGTGTCTCTACACACTTGAGCTATTTATGGATTTATATAGTTGTAAAGCAACAGACTGGCTTGTGGTTGTGTTGGTAAATTATTGTATCTTTAAGCCATTGAACCATTTGAGTATTATCTTTGACATTGATGTAAATGGGGGAGAGAGTGACATGAAAACCATTCTATTTAGTTCAACTAGGAAGAATGCAGAACATAAATTTTTTGAGGAAAATGAAAGAAGATATATATTTGCTTTTCTTGGAACTTAGATTTTTTCATCTATGTTTCCATCAATGCCAAAGGAGGAGATTGTTAGCATGAATTTTGATGCTATGCAGGAACATTATAGAACGCTGATATGATGTATTTATGACTATGTTTTTCATTGATGACAACATAGTAATAAGTTTGTAAAGACTAATTGAGCAATAGACTATGATTTTTGTATTAAGAATAATATATTACTTATCTATTAATAGACAATTTCCAGTGCATACTACAATATGTCTTTGTTACGAGGGTAGGTGCACAAAACTTAAATTGATAGTGTACAAAAGATATAATTGATCTATAGAGAATTGTATGGAAACAAAGAATTAGGAAAGTGGTTCGTATCATGTGATTGTTCCAGATCATTAAAAATATAATGAAAAGTTGCATAGTTAATTGGAGGTGATATACTAATTGTTGATGACATCAAAAAGTGTGCATGTATGGAAGTCACATGCGTGAAAGTTTGTTTATAATTGTGAGCTAACAACATTAATTAAATTTGTATTCATTTAATTAACAAAGTGGGAAGCTGACTCAAGGATTTATTATTGAGCATGGTATAAAGGAAAGATGTTTTTCATGTTTCATAAATTGATAGTAGACAAGACTTGTGAATTATTAAGTAGAAAAGCACTACTGAAGAAGAGTGACTTATCTATGTGTGTAAGTGACCTTAAGGGTTATTATTACTAAGTATAGAGTTCTAGATCTAATTGCACGATCTGAAGGTGAAGAAGTCCGTCATACTAGATAGAGGAAGAAGTAAAAGCTTGTTTCACATATATTATTCTAAAAAGAATAGTACTAAGGTCAATTGGACAATGGGTTCATTCATTCGATCCCTAAGCTATTTGGACAGTAGGTTCAACTACCTTCCACAACTCCTAATAAGGTTGGAATCTCCTAATAGGGACTCATATGTATTGAATGTGATTAATCAGACTCCTAATAGGGTCTAGCCTTTCACAGGGAACATTTATATTAGTACATCATCTTGTGGGTATCATTCCCACCAGGGTTTTCCCTTTAATAAAGGGTTTCTCTAGTCAACATATCTAGTGTTACTGTGTATATTTGTCTTTCATTATTTTTTATTACATTTCTCACATAATTAAGTTGAATTTAAGTTGATATTGAGTTTGATAATTACATAACTAATTCACCCACACACCCCCCCCAACCCCACCCCTCTTAGTTATATTATGAAAATTAGTTACTAACATGTAAGCCCATCATGATGGAGTAATTGTTTCATTACCAAAATAATTCCTTAACTCTATAATATGATCTAATGACATGCTCTATTCTAGTCTATTAATTATCTATGTTGGTAATTCCTCAGTAACTAATGTCATACTATCCATACAAACCTATGCACTAATATACATCATCATGACAGCGTCATCGATCATTCCTCAACTCTACAAGAGCTAAGTCAAACTTTGTCATCCTTATATACAAAAAGTATCTATATATTGTTGCAAACTATCTAATACTTAGACAATTTTCTATCACTAATTTCATAATGAAATACCAAAATATGTATATTTCCATAAATGAAAACACTACCACATCTACCTATCCATGTTGCCAACAATCTCCCCCTTTGGCATCAATGGAAATATTTTGGAAAATTGTCTAAGTCCCAAAATGATGTCATACAAAACAACAATATAAAAGTAACTACTCAAAATTTGGCCTTCAAAACTTCAAAATTTTATTCATGTCTTGATGGATCATTATATTCCTTATTACCCCTTTACAATGGTTTCCTACATACATAGATAATCTCCCCCTTACATGTATTTATATCTTCTATACAATTTTCCTTTATAATCTTCTTCCCCTTTGACATCAATGATAAAAGTGACAAAACAATAAGACAAATTTGTGTTACCTTCTATTGTCCAACTTGAAATTCTCAATATACAATCTGCAAAACCAATTTTAGCCTTTTAAGCTCCTTCTTTGAGTTCTCTTTAATAGTATCTAAAATACTAATGAGTGCACAAAGTGCATAAGATGCCACTTCAATTGTGCAAAGGTCAGTATAGGTGAATTTGTTATAGGGTACCTTTTCTGCCATACACTCCTCCAATTGCCTCTGCAAAATGCTAACTTTTGGTGACAAGTATTCTCTAAGAATAGAGAATCTCCTAATTACCTTCTCCTTATCAAATTCAATTCCTCTTATAACCTTGTGAATTTTCTCCATCTCTGCTCCAATATCTTTGATACTTTCTTCTAGTTGTTGTAATCTGATAGTGAGTGTTTGAAGCTTACTCATTTTCCCTTTGATCTATACATCAAATTCTAACAAGTAATTATATGAAAATGTGTATTTTCCATACAATTTATTCCCTTCATCTAAGCTCTTCCTCATTGCCTTTATACAAACATTAATAGTCTACAAATCATTCCTGACATTAGTTCATATTGTGTCAAATAGTGATGCATAATGCTTAGTTTGTGCCTATATTGAAGCAATGTAAGAAAAAATGTTGAACTCTATATCAAATGATCTCATCATCTCTTTTTCCTTTTTCTATATATCTAGTTCTATAAATGTGCTTTACACTATCTTTTGCATTCATTCTAGAACTACTTCTAATGTTCTCTCCAATGTCTTCACTGACTTGTTCTCCTCTAGTAACTTCCTCAAGGAAGTCATCACACCTTTATGATCATCATCATCATTATATACTATAGGAAATATAGTATCTACTACTAGAGTAACTATTATGATAGGTGTTACTAATGGTGCAACATATGGTATGTCAACCTCATGTTGAAAGTTTACCTTTTTAGATTTGGTTTCAACATATTTCAGATTAGGCAAGAATGTTGATTCTTGCATCAAAATCTTCCATTTTTATTGTAGATCAAAAAATTTCTTCACTTCTTCTTTCATTCTTTCTTCTTCCTCTAACCTCTTCATTTTTGCACTTTCATCCTCTTCATCTGAGCTAGAGTAGGCAGTAATATTGCCAACAATGTTGCTCTGATACTCCATAAAAGAGTTATCTTTATCATCTATAGTTATATGATTACTATCCATTTGCATGGATTCAATACCAATAACTATATGAGGAGGTGAGTTAATTTTTTTAGTTTCCTCAGCCTCTTCTTCATCATCAATAGGTGTATTGGGCTCAACATACATAGGACTTGATGTCTCTAACTGTGCAATTTCCTTAGTGGCCTTAGGCATAGAAGTCATATAATTAACTATGGATTCCTCTATTTCCTTCTTTACCTCTTTATAATGTCCTCCCATAAGAAGAATTTATCTTCTTTGATTCCATAGCAAAGGTTCAATACCTTTCACAATTCTTTAGTATCCTCATTGGTGCTGACTTCACACAACTTCTTAATCATATTTTCTTTGAGTTTTTTATCTTCTTCTACTACTCATCACTTTCTATTTATTAGTCTATTATACAAATCTTCTGGTATCTTATTCTAAATACTGTCAAACCTATTATTTCTCAAAATCATATTCCTCACTTTAGTATTTTTTAATTTTCTTCTACCTTCTACTAACAATGTAACTTCTATTTCACTTTATACCGTTAGTTTTTATCAACTAAATTTTTTTTCTAGTGGAAATGCTTAATTTAAATAGGATGAGTCACAAAAAAACTATTGATTTTAATCTTCCATCAGGTTCATCAAAATACTTTTCTTCTAAAAATATATAAGAACTTTTTGGATTATTATATTTCACAAATGCTTCCTTGAATTCATCAACATGCTCTCTAAGTGCTTCCTTCTGACAATTATCACTGCCATTGTCATTTCTATTATTGTTCCTTCTATAATTAGGATTCTTGTTGAAGATCCTTTTGTCCATTCTACAAAATCTTCTTATGTGTTCAAAATTTATTACATAACTAATATACAGGTGCATAGCTTATTTGATTAGTTCTATTTTTATTATCAAGTGCTCTATAGTTCTTTGAAATATGTCTAGGATTGTTATATTTGTAACATACAACTTGTTTCCTTTCACTATTAGATCTTCTTGGTGGTCTCCTTCTCTCATTTAATGCAATGTTATTCTCCCTAAACATTCTACTATTTTAATTATTACTATCAAACTTAGGTTTCTTACAATCTACCACCTTATGTCCATAACCATGACAATGATAAAAATAGAAATTAGTAATAGGTTTAAAAGACTTACCTATACAATCTCTCTTTATATGAAAAAATTCATTACATATTAAACATCTACCTCTGAATTCATATCTAGCTTTCTTAGATGCTTCAAATTTCTCTATTGTCTTAGGTTCATCATGTTTCTTAGACATATTCACTTGTTCAACTTCTTTAGGTACTTTAGTGGGTACACTTGACTCAATCTTTCTTAGATCAATTTCTTTAGGGGACTCAACAACTGGATCAAGTACTTTCCTAACTTCAATTTTATTGGATGACTTTTCTCCAATAAGATATCCAAGGCTTGTTTTATCATAAGAAGATCTTTGATAAAATAATTGCTCATCAATTTTCTCAATACTGGAATAAAGCTTCTCTAACTATTTTTTATCTTATGCCAATTCTCCTTTCACAATAGTGTTGTACTTTTTTAATTATACATGCTCTATCTTAATAGAATCTAGTGCGGATGTTACTTGATTCAACTAGGATCTTAGGTCTTCATTTTCAAATTTTAGATCTAGTTTAATTTTTTCTATCATCTTTCTTAAGACTCAACTTAAGTTCATAAACTTTCAACTCATGTTTTAGGATCTCAATTTCTTTCTTCAGGGTTCCTACTTCATCATTATCACTAGTATGATCTTTTGATTCCTTTCTAGATCTCTAATCATCGATCTTATCTTTTAGTTTTCCAATGTAAACTTTTGCATCCTCATACATATCTTTGAGGTTATCTCTTTCTTCTATGAGAAGATCAATTTTCTCAAGAGCTTCTTCATGGTTTCTCTTCAACTATTCCATACCCATAGGTATCTTGCTAAAGTTGTTAAGCCTCTTCTGAGTAAGTATGCTTTGGTACCAATTGTTAGAAATAGATAATACTAAGAGGGGGGTGTTGAATCAATATTCTACAAACTTTTGCCCACAACTAGATATTGTTAATTAATTTATAACTTGCATAATAAAGTAAACCAAAAATTTTGAATAGTAAATAAAACCATACATATAGAGAACTCAAAAAAACCATTATTTTTTAGCTAGGGAAACCCTGGCCAAGGGAAAACCCTGATGGGGATGATACCCACTAAATGATCCACTAAACAAAAGAATCATGTTAAGGTTATTGAACCTTTTAATAGTCTATCAAGTACATATAGTGTCTCGAGTTCTTGTTAGGGGACTAGGCTCTATTAAAAGCCTCTACCATGTTAGGAGTTGGTGGAATAGATACAGTATATGCAAGAAGAACCCACTACCCTAACATGCAATATACAAATCATACAATTTTGTCTCACTACTATACTTTGTGAATCCTTTGATCATACAACATATCTCACATCATACAAAGATTTCATATCATTTAAACATCCTTCACAATAGTTTTCATCACTTCACTACACTTAGTTGCGCAAGATATGATCATTACTTACACCTTCCAATCTAACAAAATTCTTGATCAATCAGCCTTACAAGTTCCACATGCTTGGATAATTATAAGATGACTTCAAGGTTAACATCTAGGATGTTGTCCCATCATGATTAATTAATTATTTTGTTACCAAAATAATTCCTTAAAATATACAATATTATTTAATAATGTGCTCTTTTATGCTCTATTAATTACCTGTGATGGTAATTCCTCTATAACTAATGTTGTATTGTCTATATAGAGCTGCATACTAACATACATCATGATGACACTATCATTGATCATTCCTCAAGTGTGAAAGAGCTAACTCAAACTTTTTCATATGTACATAAAAAAGTATCTTTATGATGTTGCAAATTGTCTAATACTTAGATAATTTTCTACCCTTGACTTCATAATGAAATACCAAAATATGTATGTTTCCATAAATGAAAACACTACCACATCTACCTAGACATATTACCAGTAGGTGATGCTTGGTCACTTAGCAGCAATTCTCAGTTGGAAGATGTAACTTCATTGATGAACTTGGTGACTGAAGGGACTCCATAATGATGTTGGTTCTTAGTTGGTGTTCTTCTTGGTGGAACTCATGCTTAGTGATTGTGGGGCTTGGTGGATGTTTGTGCTCAGTATGCTTGGCAATAATTTTCATGCTCGATGGTTTTTATTATTTCTCAATGGTTTGGTTCACCAACTAGGTATACTTGAGAGATTTTGATCAACCAACTTTGGTATTTAAATTGGTTTATGTATGATCATGAAGTGGATTGATCACACAGGTCATATGAGGACCTATATCTAGTCTTGGCTATTTCTTGTATATGAATTTAATGACTTCTGTAAGATGACTTAAGGAATTTGTGTTCTAGAGAGTTATATTTGCAACACATTGGATTGTGGTTTTGTAAGTATAAAAGAGGGGTTTGGGTATCGTTTTAGTTGAGGAAGGGTGGGAGATAGCTAGAGAGGAGGAGACGAGAGGAGAAAATTTTATTAAAGCTAGTAGCTAAGTGTGGGCTTAGGAAACAAGAATATTTCTTCATGTCTTATGAGCACAAATTTAGATCTTTCTTGGATTTTCTACTAGTTTGGTGTGGTGTTATAGATTTGGGCTAGCTAGGATTACTTTAAATTTTTTGATATCTTGGATAACTATTACTATAATTTCTTATGTATTTTTCCATAATCAGGAGGGCCTTGTAGCGAGGCACATTTCATGTAATCAAATGGTGATGAATAAATAATTAGATTTATGTCAAACCTATGTTAGTTTTTCAATTTTTTGAGGTGCATTTATTTTTAGGGGCTTGGTCATCTCTGTTGGGGGTTCACTCAACCTTGCACTATTCAAGTAGTATCACAGTGAATGCTTGATCTAATTGATTGTTAGATTATGGTTATAGAGATTCCATATGATTCTTGCTATAAATTTGTATTCCTAGACGTGCAAAGCTTCTCCTTATTTCTTTTTTGAGGTGGAAGGTTACAATCTGAATTGCTAATAACTAGTTTATCACAAGGTTCTCAATTGGGATTTATTGCAAACAATTTTTTTAAGATCTTGGGAGATGCCTCCAAGAAGATTCAACCCTAAGAAAATTGAAAATCTCTATGATAAAGTGGAGACTAACATTTCAGAAAAGGTTAGATAAGATTTCAGAGTTGAGATGGAGTTGATGAAGAACTATATGGTCACCTAGATCATGAGAGCTATAGTTGGTCTCACAAGGAACGTTGGTACAAAAAATGATTATCAAGTAGTTGTTGAAGACTTTGAGGTTACTAGATCTAGTGATGAAGATAGAACTAATCAAATAGAGAGATCTATAAAAGATAGAATTGGTTGGTTGGATAGATTTGGAGCTCAATGAAAATTGAAGCATAAGACTGAGATTTCTAATTTGATAGGTACTTTGAATCTTGAGAACCTAGTTGATTAGAATTGTGAGTTGGAAGACTAGTTTGAGTTAGAGGATACTGGGAATACTACATGCTACTTTTTGGTGGAAAGAATTGTGATAGAGAAGAAGAAGGTGAAATAAAGATCACTCAGTGGTGATTGACACTAATGAAATTAAATGATAAGTTCATTCATGTTGATTAGTTGTCATGTGATCTTCTCTAAATATATAAAACATATCAGTTTCTATAATTCTATGCAAGAACCTTACATCATCTTGCTTTATCTTGTTGATCACTATTTCTCTACCATTGTATACCAACTTTGTGTTTTCTAGAACTGATTCCTTGATATTTTTCTCATTGATGGGTATGTTTTCATCATTTCTCAATCTATTAACCTCATAAATAAGGTTGGCCTAAATCTCTACTATGTTATCTCCAAACCAAAACTTTCATCATGGATTTGTCTCAGTATGATTTCAGTCCATTCTTCATTGTCAAACTTGTAATAAAACATAAATTTTACTAGGTCATTATCTTGTAAGTACTCAAAACCTTGTTTTTAACTCATGTCCTAGTTGTATATAAGGCTTAGTTCCTCATAAATTTGATTATCTCCTATTGTTTGAAACTTAGTTTTAATATAACTTCCTACATCTTCTAGGTGAATGACATTTTTTTGAATTCTAAAAAATTCAACACTAGGGTTGTCTACCATGGGTTTCACAAGACTTATCTTCATCTTAGTTCTTTCTTTATCCTCAACATTATGAATAAATGACAACTCTATTTCAAATTTATATTCAAAACTCAATTATCAACATAATTATTGTGTAAAATACAAAAAATACTTTGTTTCTACATGTAACTAGTGTTTATAGAACTTTACACTTCAATTTACCTCCAAATTTTTGTCACTTTTCTCTTGGTTTCTCTTAAAATCTTCACACAATTGAATGGTACACTAAATCCTATTTGCATCCTTTAAATCTCATCAACTTGATCTTTGCATTAATTGTGCAACTACGTAATCCATAAAAAGTTGTTTTTGATGACCAATAAACATGTTTTCCTTTGTACTCACATGTGTGCTATTAAAATGACATGCACTCTTAACCAAAACTTAAAAAATTTCATAGAATATCACTTAATAACTTTTCAATGCTTAACTCAATCTTTAACTTTACTTTATCTCTCTGGTACTCGATCTTCAATAAAAAAAAATACTTAATTCAAATAAAATGAATCACATATAATAGTTGACTTCATTCTTTCATCAAGTGCATCAAAATACTATTCTTCCAATACTACTTTTGAACTTGATGGATCTTTTTCTTTGACAAATACCTCTTTTAATTCTTCCACATGTTCTCACAATTCATCTTTCTAACTATTATTGCTGCTATCATTCCATTTGACATTTCTATTATTGTTTCTTCTAAAATTTGCATTCATGTTGATGTTCCTCATGTCCATTTTACAAATTCTTGTTGTGTGACCAATTTTTTTTCATAACTAACATATTGGTGTGCTACTTCTTTGATTAGGTCTAGAATGATTAACTAGTTCCCTATGATTTTTGGCAATGTGTCTATAGTTATTACATTTGTAACACACAATATTGGTCATTATCCTACTAGTTCCTTCATTTGATCTCCTTTCATTAGATGTCCTTTAACTAGATCTTCTTCTTGATTTACCTTTAGGGTTAGTATCTCTAAAAATTCTACTATTTCTATTATTACTATCAAATTTATGTTTCTTACAATCAATTGCTTCATGACCAAAACCATGACAATTATAACAATAAAAATTGGTAATGGGTTTGAATGACTTACCTATATAGTTTAACTTCATGTGACCAACTTCATTATATATAAATTGTCTATCTTTAAATTTATACCTTACTTCTTTGGGTGATTTAACTTGTTTAGTTACCTCTAGTTCATTGACGTCCTCAAGTTGACTTGCTTGCTCAACTTCTTTTGGTCCTTCTTTAGATTGGTTGGATTCAATCTTATCTTGCTCATCTAACTTATGTTTTAGATGCTCAATGACTAGATCTAGTTCCTTTCTTATTTCATATTTATTTTTTATTTTTCTCCAATAAAATATCTAAGACTAGTCTTATCATAGGAAGGTCTTTAAAAATATAGTTTCTCATAAATTTTCTCACTACTAGAATATAACTTTTCTAATTATTTCTTAGTTTGGTTAACTCTACTTTCACAATAGCATTGTATTTCTCAAATTCTACATGTCCTATCTATATGGATTCAAGTTCAGATGTAGCTTTTGTAAGATGGTATCTTAGATCTGCATTCTCAAATTTTAGATCTAACTCAACTTTTTTGTCATCTTTCTTCAAATTTGATTTTAGCTCAATGATCTTCAACTCATGTTGCTAAATCTCATATTATTTCTTCAATTTTGATACTTCATCACTATCTTTTGTATGATCTTTAGGTTTCTTTCTAGATTTGAGATGGTCAATCTTATCTTTTAATTTCCCAATGTAATCTTTTGCATCTCCATATCTTTCTTTTAGGTTATCTCTTTCTTTAGTAAGAATATCAATATTCTCAAGAGTTTCATCAAGGTTCTTCTATAACTATTTCATATCCATAGGGATCTTACTCAAGATGGTAAGCCTCTTTGAGTAATTGTGCTCTAATATCAATTGTTAGAAATAATGATAAATCGGTATTCTACAAACTTTAGCCCAAAATTAGATATTATTAATTGCCTTATAACTTGCATATGAAAGTAAACTAATAATGGTACAAAATAAATATAACCATGCAATAAGAGAACCTTTAATACCATTTTTTTAAAACTAGGGAAACCCTAGTCAAGGGAAAACCCCAGTAGGGATGGTATCCACAAAATGATCTACTAATCAAAAGTATACATCTGAGGATATTGACCCTATTAAGAGTATATTACATATGCAGTGTCTTGATCCTTATTAGAGGAATAGGATCTATTAAAATCCTCAACCCTATTAGGATTTTTTATGCAAAATTACAAAATATATGCAAGATGATCCCACTTCCCAAACATGCAATATAAAATATAGTTCCTTGATACAAAGAGATAAATACAAAAACCTCTTGCTTGTTGTTGATATCTTTAATATCTAATATAACACTTATTGTTCTTCACATACCTTTGATCATACATCCAAATTTTCATCACATATAGCTTGCATATCATATATATTAGTTTCACATAAGCTCACATATTGATTACTTCTTTTTCACACAACTTCATAAATCACAATCTTTCCTTGATACCTTTACAATTTACAAAAACTATCCAAATGGTCTTTAGGCTTTCACACATTTGACAAAATGAAAAAAAAAATCTTTCCCTCTTGGGGTTAACATCTAGGATGTTATCCCTAATTGTTCAAGTGTAAATAAAATAATATCTTAACCCATAATTCATACTTTTATGTTATACTCTATTATGCTTGTACACTACCTTTACTAGTAATTAATTCATAACTTATTTCATAGTAATCATATTGACTTGTGCTCTTTTAGATTTCAACATGTACCCAACTTTGCATGTGAAAATAATGCCTTTATCAATCATGTTAGTCAAATATCTATCTACTCTACTAGATAACTAACTTACACAATTTTCTATGTCTAACTGTAAAATCATCATCTATATACAATGCCTTCTTTATAAAAAAAAATATGTTTCCATAAATGATAACTCCTACTTTATTCTAATTTTTCCTACTTAGCCAAATTTCCAACAAAAATTCACACCCTAGTTGTGGCATGTTGAGACATAAGAGATAACTATGGTCACTCAATAGCTATATGAACCAAGTCAACAAGATGACACTACAAATGTAGCTTGACACCTCAGCCTATGCAAAATATAATAAAGGATGACAACTAGAATTTGCAAGATCAATTGGTTACACCTACCAAAGAGAAAAGAAAAGAAAATATGAGCTCATCAAAATCTCCATTAGAATAACTATTGGCAAGCATAATGAGTACTACACCATTGGCAACTGCAAAAGATCCAAAAATTGAAATATTTAGCTAGTTATCAGCATTTTCCATAAGAAAATTTATTGAGAAGAGAAAAGGCATCAAAAGTGCTCAGAAGACTCTTGAGAAAATGATAGATAAGATGCAAATTTTGATAAATATATAGATTAGTGAAAGTGATCCATAAAAAAGGGAAAATGTAGTATTGGAAGAATTTGAGAATCAATTCAATATATTAGTAGAAGTTTTCACTATGAAGGCCCAAGCTAAACATGATACTAATATTTTCAGAAAAAATATATAACAATGTCAAGGCTAATTTGGCAAACTTAGACACACGCATCAAAGAATTGAGAAGATCTGTATAAAAAGGTATAGCCTTATACGAGAAATTTTCTTTATCACATGATTACATTTAGAACTTCACCTCACAAATTAGAGTGAAAGAAAATGAATTAAAAAGTGTGATCAATGAGTTTATAAATGCATATGCTCAATTCATTGACTTGGAGAAAAGAATTAGTAAAATACACAACGAGCACAAAGTACTAGTAGCAAGCAAGGAAAATATATTGCAGAGATTTTCTCTATTAAGAGGACATTTTTCCTTGAAGATAGACCTAGTCAAAAATTACCTTGATGATTATCTAAAGTCCAAGATATCTTATGCAAATCTCAATTATCTAGACTTTCAAGCTACCAAATTGGCATCTTATGGCTTATATGCACTTATCACTATATCTAATTCAATAAAAGATACATGGAACAAAGGTCTAATTAGTTTGAAGATAATTTTTTTTATTGCATTAAATTTTTAACCAACTCATCAACACAATAAAATTGAAGGAAAACTCAATTGTTTTGACTTGTATATAGTTTTTTACTCACCTTTATTATTGATATCAAAAGGCGAGTGTTTATATGGAAAATTGTATGTAAAAATAGATATAAGGAATAATGTAAGGGGGATTATATATAATGTGAAATATTGTATATAATAGTAATGTTCCAAATTTAAGAAAAAAATTGTATGGCCATGTGAAGAACTTCATGTTTTGTAATTTTGAAATTTTGGGACATAGCTAGTTTTTCCATATGTTTACATCAAATCCAAAGGGGGAGATTGTTAGCAATTTAGCTAAGAGGTGAATATAGAAATAATTTGAGGTTGTAATTTATGGAAACATATATGCTATGTTTAGTGAGAAGATTATGGAGTCATATTTTGGAGAAGATGACCTAGAAATTTTACAAGTATCATGAAGAATAACTATTAGAAGTGATACAATTTTAATTGGAGAAGGTCGCTGAGAGAGTATTGGCATGTTTACACTTGAGGAAAGATAGTACATCATATAAGGATCCTATATCTCAAAGGACATGTCATTATGAATTTTATGAACAAAGTTATTAAAGTTTTATTAGTTGTAATCATGTACAAATAAAATAGAGTGGAGACAAGGAAATGGTAAATTGTGCTAAGAAATTATGTTGGTTTACCAAAATAATTACTTAACTAATTAGGAATGAAATTTTAGATGTTAACCCTAAGTGAGAAAGGGTCAATTTTGTGTTCTAGGACACATGCAAAAGACTTGAAGGCCGATAGGAAAAAAATAGACAGGTATAAAAGAAAGATGTCTATATGTGAAGTTGTGTGATATCTTTATACATCAAAATGTACTTTCTATATCATGCAAAATTTATTTTATATCAAAGAAAGCAAAGTATATGTTAATTTTTGTAGAAAGAGCTACAAACAACAAATCAAATATTGAAGAGATCAACATTTTCAAGAATTTTTTGTATCTACACCTTTTATGTACATAATATATCATTGTATATGCATGTTTGAGTAGTGGACTCATATTGCTACTTTTTCAATTGTAATACCAACTCCTAATAGGGTTGAGGCATCTAAAAAGGCCTTGTCCTCTAACAAGGAAATAGACACTAGACAAATTTAATAGAGTCCTAACCTAGCCAATATCTTTCATGAGATACTTTTGATAAGTGGATCATTTTGTGTAGACCATCCCCATTGGGAATTTTCCTTGGCTAGAGTTTCCCTAGTTAAGAAATAATGTTCTTATGAGTTTTCTTGTGTTACTACTATGTTTAATTGTTATTTTGATTACATGTATATTTTCTAAGATAGTTAAACATATCCATCATTGGGAAAATGTTTGTGGAATACTGATTCACCCCCCTCTCAGTATTTCTTATTTCTAACAATTCTCCTAGTTCAATTTAGAAATTACTCCATGAAAATTGAATGATTTTCCTCCCCTCAAGAAGAAAACATATCATAGGTGTATCAATAATCCTAACTAATCTCTATGAAGAATCCTCAAAATATATGGCATACACAATGTCTATGAAGAAGTATCCAAAGGAATTATAACTAGATAAGAAGAAATAGCATATTGTACTTAATCAAAAGAATCCATGTCATTTGGAAGACAATAGCCATCAAGAAAAATAGTAGGAGTGATCACAATTGGAGAACTAAAAACAAATTTAGTAGCTTTTTTCATTACAATGAATATTATCACAATTTTCATCTCAATTGGAGAAGTGATCACATTGCTCAAGTCTTGAAAGATGTCCAATTTTATTTAACATAGGTTTGTCATGATGAATATTATCTACATCATCAAGTGGAATGTGGAAATATACAACTAGATCAAAAGAAAACATGTCATAGGTGTATCAATAATCCTACCTAATCTCTATGAAGAATCCTCAAAATATATGTCATACACAATGTCTATGAAGAAGTATCCTAAGGAATTATAACTAGATAAGAAGAAATATTGTATTGTAATAAATCAAAAGAATCCATGTCATTTGGAATAAAATAATCATCAAGAAAAATAGTAGGGGTGATCACAATTGGAGAACTAAAAGAAAATTTATTAGCTTTGTTCATTACAATGAATATTATCACAATTTTTATCTCAATTGGAGAAGTGATCACATTGTTCAAGTCTTGAAAGATGTACAATTGTCTTTACATAGGTTCATCATGATGAATATTATCTACATCATCAAGTGGAATGTGGAAATACACAACTAGATATTTTTGAATGGAGGAACATGAGGATCTCTAAAATCCTTCCAACAATGGTCCAATATGTATGTGGGAACTCAATATCATGGAGCTTGGGTTTGACTTGAGGAAAGGAAGCGTATCAATTTTGTAAAACATCAATCCCAAGATATATAGATTCTTTTCACACCAAGATGACAATTTCTACTTATTATTTGGTACAAGAGTGAGTCTATAAAGATAAGAAAAATATTAATAAAATCTAGAAATTATACAACATTATTATGGATTATGGAAATTGAATAGTTTTAATATTCAACCATATACAATATGTGATGATACATTTTGTCCATGACTCATAATTAACCCTAGTAAAATGTACAAATACATAATGAATAGTATATTCTATTTTGTGGTTGTTTTAAAATGTTACACTTCAAATTATCTCGATGAGAACATAATACATCTAGGGGTAGCTACTTCGCATCTCTACAACATATTCTTTCAGAAACTAGACCAACTATAAGGCTAGACCCTTTTTCTACTTTAGACTCTACAAAAACTAGGTGGGAGTACCTCAAATTCATCTATATGGTACTAGTTGTTCAAAAGCATACACTTGAATCTAAACAAATTAAAGAAAACCCTTATTTCTCCTAAACTTATGCAATAACAAAGATGTAAAATTGAAAATTGAAAATCCTATGAAATCCACAAGTTAAGTGAGGGAATCTTTTCATCTCTTAAATAGAAAGGGAAATGGATGATTGATTAAAATTGATTTCAGCAAGTCCCCAAATACACAACAGTAAAACAAATTGATCATATAGTTGATCAATGCCTTATCTATTGGGTAGTTCCATAAATCACACACATACATCTAAGATACTAGTGACATATTCCATATATCAAGATATTAGATCTATCCTACCACTTTGCAAATTAGACATCAGTGTTCATAAAGACCTCATTCTCATGAAATATCCTTCTCAAATAACCAGTAATCCTATCAAATATATCAAGCAATTACTTGGCTCTTTGTTCCAATAGAAAAATACACAAGGAATACAACCTTAAGGGGATGAAAAAGGGTTTAAACTCTTTGTTCCTAAACCACAAAACATTTTGAATTATAGAGATAGGAGATGAGAATCATAATGAAACTAAGAAGTGTATTGCTCATTGTATTCATTTCTTTGAAACTATACATTCAATATGGATGTAGATGACCCATAAAACTACTAAATAGATTGGAAATATCTATATTAGCTTCATTACTATCATAGACAAACTGGAATCAGCCCTAGTATCACAGTAGTGAAAAATATAAAAAATTGGAACCCTTACAATGAGAGAGAAAGAGAAAGATATAGGAAAGGAAGAAGAAGCTAGATCTAATTTGGAAGTGACATGTGTCCACTTGAATCTTCATTTATTGTTGTTGTAAAGAATCTCTCTTCTCTCTGTAACTAAAATCAAAAAATAATCTCATCATTGTGTGTAACAAACTTGAAATATCTCCTCGAACTAATGACAAACCCTTGTCTTGACAAAAACATCATATATGCATCTTAAATGCTAATATAATCTTCATTAAACTAACATAAATGTGAGAAAATCCATCTCTAATTTCCTTCCTACTGCCTCTAGCATTCACCTAGTTCACTATTTTGCCAAAAATCATATATGAACTGCCTTAATTGAATAAAGTTGAAATATAGGAACCTAGTACAAAACCTTAAATAAGTTGAATACATACCTTATTGCACTACAAAAATCCTCAAATACAAAAAAAAAAATTCTCTTGATTCCAAAAATATATGGTAGTCCCATGTTTACACATTGGAGATGCCCAAGGGATCAAATTGAAACATAGGCTCCTAGACTAGTTTACAGGTTTGCATCTTCTTGCAAAAAAATTGTTTTTCCCTAAGGTCAAAGATATATAATATAATCATATATGATTTAAATGACCTTTTACATGCCTTCTTGGAAGGAAAATAAAAAATTTTAAAAATCTCAAATTTTGGATTTTCCCTTTTTATTATGCATCTGGGTCAAACTTGGGTTGACTCCTATGACATGTGTTATGACATGATTGGTTGACCATTGCATCATTACTACCACCTAGGAACCACATGGCACCCTGTAGTTGGTCTACAAGTCTATCATGTGATAGTCTCCTATTAGACCTCCCTATCTGATCACATGTGCCACATCATCTTCACCTTGGGCTCACTGCTATGTGGTGGCAAGGCACTTCCTCAAATTCTCTAATGGTTGAGCAGCTTCATAATGCGAGGAAGCATTTATCATAGGATATGACATGTGGCATAATCTAAAGCTTCAAATTTGGACCTACCATGTCATCATTCCTCATTTTCCATGCCAAGTGTTGCCTTGTAATTTTTCCAGTTGGCACCACGTGACATGTTTTGGTTGGTCAAATTAGTCCAGTCATGCTACCACATCATCCTCTACATCAACATATTGATTCAAAATTTACTCCTTTTCCAATCCCACCAACCATGGGCCCCATACAAGCACTTTTTCTACCTTCAAAAGGTACTTTTCTTAAAGACAACTTAGAAGTGTGTGCTCATACATAAAAACACTTTAAAAACCTTATGCTCAACACATGTGGGATAATGAATTTTTAGAATAACATGAAGGACTAAAGCTCTAAACCATGGGAATATCTTACTTAGACATCAATGTGCATTGAAATGGCCCTCCTTCTTCTTAACACTGTGGAGAGAAAGCATACTGAGGCAATTTTCCATGGTAGTGCAATTCCCTTCAAGAAACTCTTCCTTCAAAGCATGTGATCCTTCATGCAAATTTGATAGCATTGTTGGCACTATTAACTTGGGTCATCTTCTTCACAGATGGGAGCCATCAATTCTGCCAGTTTTGAATCATCTAGTGTTGGTTCCTCATCAGTAATGTCCACCTCGAGCACATCATGACCTTCCACCATCTTATGATTTCTTCCGTTCAAATGTATATTTTTCATTCGCAAGGCCTTGCATTACTAGGGCCACTATGTCTTTGATTTCATTTACCTTTTCATCATGTCCTTTTCTTCTCCTCATTCACAATGACTATAACTAGGTTGATAAATCCTAGCATTCATGCTGGTCCGAAAAAAAGTGAAAAAGAGTTCTTCGAAATGTATCACTCTGACAATGGGGCTCACTCATGAGCTAATATGAAAAATAGTGGCTTCATCCTTATATGCTACTCTTTTATTGGTGTTTACCCTAGTCAAAATAGTCTTGACATGATTCTTGTAGTAGCCTTTGATTTTTAACTTGGTGAACAACTACAGTAACTTTGGAGGAAAAGCCAATATGTTTATTGGGTGCACAATACATTGTAGTCTATGAGTTTTGAAGATGAGCCTAATGCTATGCTTTTTGGCCTTAGAAACCACAAATTTCAAAGCCTAAAAAACTTGTTCACCATAAACACTAGGAGAAACTTGCAATGTCATATATTTGAACCATAAGAATTAATCATAACATTCTTCTTTGCATCTCTATGTGTGAACAATCCCTCACTCTCATAGATTTAAAATTTTATATGTATATTGAAAATTTTACAATGACTCAAACCATTATAACATTTCCCTTTTAAAACATTATCTATTTTGGCCCCAGTCCATATCTCAACAATCAGATGATATTAGTTGGGCCCCAAAGTGGGTCCAACTAAAAAAATCAAACTAGAACACTTGACATTTGGAATTCACTGATTTGACACTTTTGAACTAACTAAAATCATTTAGGACCATATCTTGATCATATTTAACTTAATTTTTAACCTTTTGCAAACTGTTCAAATTAGTGCCAATGGGTCCTCTGACTAGCCTTAAAAACTAAATGAAACACCTAGCCAAGCTCTAAAAATAGACATATCAATTCTCTGATCCACATTCTCTTACCCTATCAAATCTCATGTTATGAAGATACATGGATCAAAATATATTGACCATAAAAGTTGCCTCCTCAGAACTACCTACAAGCAAACATGTGAAAAAACTATAAATCGCATTCAGTTTTGGCTTTGAAAACATGTCAAATAGATAGTTGAGGGCACAAAAATTGGGGCATTGGTTCACTGTCACAAGGAGATTATAAATATGTAATTTTGTCTCATGAATAATATTGGGGCCAATTTGGAAAATGGTCAAAGTGAGCTACTTGGATTTTCAGAACTGGGAACACTGGCAAAATGGTGATTTTTGCAAACAGAGTGGACCTAGGAAGGTGTGCTAATAGATTTTTCATGACTTGTAAACTAGAACACTTAAATAATTTTTAGAGTAGAAGAAAATTCTATAATCCATTTCATGTCACCTATCGTGAAATTAGAGTTGTGATATCTATAACAGGGGTACTAATCAATCTACACTTCTTGACAAAATAAAACTTTACAAATTGCATATGGAATCACATTTGAAAACTGATCAAATGTATTCTTCATAAGATCAAATATGAAACATAAAAATCCACTGACCTCTAAAACGTAATACAAAAGGAAGTTTCTCATTTAGGTCAACTAGGTCAAAGTTATGATTGGTCAAACATGGCCTCCCAGAATTCTAAATAGTTTACATCAACATGACAAGAATAAACAACTAAATTTGAGGGATTCAAAACCTATTCAAAACATGTCAAAATGAATTAAAATATTAATAATAGGTTCTTTCATTTCCAGGTGCAAGATATTCAATTCCAAACTATCCTTGTTGTCGTTGTTTGACACTTAAGAAAATATGTAGATTTGAACATTGCTCAAGATGAAACCTAAAGAAATGACTTGGAATGGTAATTTATCTTCATGGGATGAGTAGATATACCAAATGTGAGATGTTGGAAATATTAAACACTTCATATGCCTCAATAGGACAATCGGCTACACATGCATTAAAAGCACTCCTTGGGCTTCATTTTTACAATGGTACTCAAAATCAAGGCTTTAGTTTTGAGTCCCAACAATGGCTTTTTTTGAGGATGCATGTCCCTTATGGGAATGGAAAGGATTTAGAATCACTAGAAGAATTAGACCACACAAATTATAGCAAAAATTTCTCTTTAATAGCTTTATTGAGAGCAAGGAAATCTACCCCTAAACTATACAAATGATGACCTTGGGTCACTGCACTTTAACAAAAACATTTACCTTTGTCATAGCCCTAATTTTTATTTTACTTTTCATGAGGTAAAATAATATTATTGTTGTAAATACAATAGGGAAGTAAACTTTGGGGGGGTGGGGGGGAAGTGAATCAGTACTTCAAACTTTGAACCTCAAAAATCATTCACCACACATCCATCTCACAATCTATGCATATAAACTAAAATATCAAATTAAGCATATACATCCATACCTTGAAAGTAAAAACATTCAACACATGTATAACACAAGATATTTGGTTTCCCAAAAACCCTCCAAAGAGAAAGTAAAACTGGGTTGGGGATGACACCTACAAATCTTCACTGCTGCAATAATAAAGTGTATCTAATAAAGGTTACAATGTTTGATCATGAAACATGATCTACCCTATGAATGGTCTTCCCTGTTAAAGGCTTACAAGATTGTTAGATCTTTCCCTATTAAAGGATTTCAACACCCTACTGAAAGTGTGTCTAGTAAAAGGACTTTAACTTACAATGAAGTAAGCACCTTGTTAAAGGATTTACAATAGCTTATCAAGACTACTCTTAGTAATGATCATTTGGTTAGCACTCTATTGCTTGATGTCAGATCACCTTATCTTGAAGTGTACTTGATCCTTTCTGATCATATGTATCTCTATTGTCTACTGATTCCTTTCCTCTATTCTCCTCTAACTGATTCTGCAATGTAACTCAAATCATAACAACTTAGTCACCATGAATGCTCTATTTCCACATGCAAACTATCTTCAATTCTCCTTAAGAATTCATTAAATGTTTAGGGTTTTTCCTCCTTAAGAAGACCTAGGTGACTTAGGGTTAGGTATGAATCAACGATTGTGATTCACCCATATTGTCGCTTAATTCTTACCTTTTTTTGATTGAATGCATGTAATTCATAGGGATTCAAAATTAATAATGGTCCTTATCATCTAAGCATGTAAAACAATCCTTAGGTTATCCCAAAAAAGGTTTACATACAAGTATGTGCCATTACAAACATCTATGTCAAAACTATGTAACTTGGCACTTGAAGTCCCTGATGCTTGGCATCAACTGCAACTTCAATATTGTAACCCAACCTTTGAATGACTCGACATCCACTAATCAGTCAGCATCTAAATAGCTTGGCACATACCATCTTCTCAGAACTTGAGTGACTCAACACTTATTAGTTACTCAACTCATACTAAATATCTTTCACTTGTCATATACTATATGATAACTTATGCTCAACATGTATTACTTGTTTAGTATGAACTAAGTAGATGATAAGTATATTGTTGAACTCATATGTCAAGACTAATCTAAGATTAACAATCTCCCCCTTTGACATAAGTGAAAAAATATATGATCATCCATGAATAACCTTTAGCCTTTCATGCAGTGCCTCTCCCATTTGACTTATGTAAGTCATCTCGCTAGATGCAACTTTCTTGATCTCTCCTTGAGAAGGGATCATGATTGTAACCATGAGTGATCTACACTATTGAGGTGATTTGATTTATGTTCTGTATCACTTGATTTAATTATAACTTAGCTGATTTATGAGATTATGATGTGATTTATGGTTCACTAAGGTTTATGCTACTGGTTACTAGGATTTATGTGCTATTATGATGTTGTTTTATGATTACCTTGAGATGTGTGTAGAGATTGCATTGTGTAGTATTACCCTACTACACTGGACTAGGTTCCTCTAGCATTGGTTAGTCATGTATATGACTATGTTCTCTTATTGGTTTTAAGTGCCTATTCATGTTGTGTAATCAACCATTATTAAATGCTTAAATAACTAGAAATGAATTGGCCCATGTTGGATTCTTTGGTTATGTGTTTTAGGTATTTACCTTGTTGTATTTTAATCTGAGAGATACTTGATACTCATATTATGTTTTACATTTGAGATGACTTGAGGGTTGGATGTTATACTTTGACTTCAATACCATAGATATTAGATTATTGTGCTATTCAGTTGATCATATTGCATGAGGATGCCATTTTGAGATGATAGTATGTTTTATGATGATATTTGCTTATCTAGTATTTGGACATATCTGTGATTATGTTATGTGATGGATTTAATACTATGGTTATTTACTCCATTCTTACTTCATTATGCTACATGCAAACATAAGTGATGTAAATAGGATATTTTTGTATAATTGAATAAATGATTAAATTAGGTTATTTAATGCATTTATTGATTTTCCTAAGTTATTATATGAAATTGCACTTGATTATGTATTTTAGTGTGCAAGACTTATATCCTTGCCAGTTACACATGGAGTTAGTGATGCAGCCATTCATATTTTACCAATTTCACCCCTCTATGGTCAACGTATCCTTATTTTAAATGTTTAATTAATCCTTTTGGTGATTATTAAATCTGAACTCATTTGCATTATGTGATTAAACTGGTGAGCATGTCTGTTCATTTAGAGGTTCACATTGTTGCAAAATTTCCTAAGAAATTTTTTGTGACTTTAGGGTTTTCGAGCTTTATTTTTATTATTTTTAATTTCTAGCAGCTTTTTCATAGATGAATTGCTATTACTAGGAATAGCCTATTTTCATTTGGGTCAATTTGGGGTTTTACTAGGTTAGCTCATTATTGATCCTAATTAATTATTCACTTGAAAAGTGAATAAGTATTGAATGAGGAATTTAATTCTTCACTTGTCACTTTTGAATTAAAAATTTGGAGAGTAAAACCTCAAATCCTCTTCACGAGGATTTACTATTTTATTTCTTGTGTGAGCTATGGGCATGGGATCATTGCGAGGTTGGTCTCATTTGATCCATTTCAGGGAGACCTTGGATTGTCATGATTTCTAGCTACTTCTGTGGGGTTTTTGTTTTATGGTTCAGATTCTAATTTTCCCCCTTTTGGCTATGAGGTAGGGCTCTCCTATTTTATTATTTCAGCTCCATTTCTACTTCTTCTTTTTTATCTCTTTGTTAGGAGGCTAAGAACTAGTGCTCACCTCCATTTCTATATGCTAGCTCTACCTAATTGGATGGGTATGAAAATTTCTCTATTTTTTAGGATGAGTAATTGGGGTTTTGTATTATTATGCTAGTCATCTTTTCATATGGACTCCCAACCTAGATTTTGTTTGATATTTGTGGCTTTTGTGCCCTAAGATGAAATGGTTTTTAATTTCAATTTTTTTGAGTTTTGAATTTTTTTGCCTCAGTTTGCATGCCATGTAGTTTTCTTGAGTTTTCTTGGCATGATGTTGATCATGGACATGGATTATCTATAGGATGTCAGTCAGACACTATTGCACTTTTGTGTTTACATTGGGATGCATGTTGCATCTGAACTCCTAAGTTTGTGTTTGATTGAGTGATTTTATACCTAGTGTTATTGTTTCTTTTGGACCCTTATTGTTAATTCATGGACACTAGGATTTTTGTATAATCCATACTCCTAGTTTGAGGCTAGTTGAGTGAGTTCATGATGTTTGGTCTTGTTGTATCATTGGGATTCATGTAGAATCCATAATCTTGAATTGAGGCCAGTTGAGTGAGTTCATGATGTATGGTTTTATTGTTCTTGGGATTTGTGTAGAATCTATCCTCCTGAGCTTGTTTTGGCTAAGTGATATTTTTCTTGTGTCCCATCTAGTCCTTGTGTTATGATCTTTGTGATGGTGGTGCACCACACACGAGTATGTGTGCATAGAATTTTGAGGTGAAATGTGAGGCTAGATCTTTTGTGGGCTTTCCAAAAGTTATGATCATTGGGGTTGGTTTGGGAATATGCATGCCTACAGGAACTCATCATTGGATGATCATGGGTAGGGTAGGGTAGCACATGGAGGGGATTCTATCTCATGCCTAGTGACTATTTCTTATTGGTTGGTAGAGGAAGTTTAATACAAGTGATCACTAAATAAAAATGTGTGAGTGGTAATAAAACTTAAGATAATAAAAAGTAGGTTGTGTGCCTTCCATTGAGAAGATTTGTTGCCTAGATTGTGCACCTTTCATTGGGAAGAGTACCTACCAATACTAGCTTGGGCTTGTTGATGCCAAGTAACTCTCCATGGTGTCAACCCCTACATATTAACCCATTGAGTGTTTGACTAGGACCTATTGTACTTGTATTATTTCATGATCTTGGTTCAAGTCATTATTATTGTTTGGAGTGAGTGTTAGTCATGGACATTGTACTTTGTGTGTTTGTGGTTGGATCATTATCTCCATTAGAAAGGTGGGAGTGGACCTATAGTTCCTACATGGTTGGGAGGTGTAGCTACCCATTACTCAATGTTTTCACTTGATACTTCAAGTTCTAGAGTATTCTTTCTTGTGAATTATGCTTTCATTGGAATTCTTGGATATCAATTTTAGATGATACTAGTTTATCTAAAGCATTCCTATATTATTATGTTTATCATATGATTAGGTGATGAAAATTTCTTTATTGGCGTATCTCTTTCTTATTGGTTTTAGCATGTTATATTTCCTATTCATATGATGTTTAGCATATGATAGATGATGTGGTTGAATTATAGAATTATCTTATGCTTTACTTCTAGCATGTCAGATTTCCTTATTTTTATGTTGTAGCACATTTTAGTAGTGATGTTCTCATAAGATAGCACCAACAATTTGGTCAGTAGTTTGGGATGTTACACATGAGGGATGGCTAGGACCCACAATGGTCTTATGATGTTGTTAGCGATTGGGAGGAACTATGTACTTAGTTTGGTTTTTTAGTTATTGTGATGTTATTTATTTACATTGTGATGATACTTCTACACACTGTGATATTTCTTTAAATACATCATTTTTATTGTTGTGACTTAGATGGATAGATGTTCCTCTTTCTTGTTCATGACATCTTTTTGTTTATGCACTCAAGTGTTCATTCCTTGATCTATGTCGATCCGGTACTCCCCGATGTGGAGGAAATTTATTTCCTAGTTTTTTACCTTTATATTTTCTAGCTTATTGATTTGTATCCTCGCATGAAATTTTACTTTCTCATGAAAGAATACAAATGCTCACATGTTGTGTTGGGTTTCCTCACATAGCTTGTGGTGAATCCTCATGTGAAACCCCACACTAGTTTGGGTGTTTTAGCTCTTGGGCCAAGCATGTCCTCACACAAGATGGCATTTCCTCATGTGGCTTATTGTACTTTCTCACACAAAGAGGTACTTCCTTGCATAAGACTATCAGTTGTTATTCTCTTACATGAAAAATAGGAGGCTCTCTATTATTCTTCAAAGAGTGCAATTTGGACTTTTAAGTACCCTTTAGGAATGCTAGTGGTTCCATGATTCGATAGATCAGGTATTTTGTATTTTGATGTCATCTTTGGTTTTCATTCTTCTATTTGGTCATGTCAGTTAGGTTATGGCATTTGGAGATCCATTGGTTGTTGGGATTGTTGGTAAAGTCTTCTATTGCAATCTTTGTGATCCCTATATGATGTTTTCATGTGCATTCATACTTGTTAAAAATTATCTTGGCTTGAATTGAATCCTTGTTCCAAGGATTTTCAGGCAAGGCATTACATCTGGTATAAGAACTAGGTTCAAATATTGGGGTCTCTTTTTTTATGTTGCCAATATGGTTGTTATTGCATTGTGTGAGTGCAAGTGTCTTGGTGAGAGCTCATGAGTTTTTTTCTTTGGTATCTATTGTGGTGGACTTGCTTATTTAGTAGATGTGACTAGAGTAGTATGAGGAGAAGGAAGTGATCCTTTCATTGTTTTGCAAATTGAATCGATGTGTCTTGTTGGGTCATTTCTTGTGTGACCCTTTTTGGATGGAGTCATTGATTGGTGTCCATGTGTTGGCTTTGAGTGCCTCTTTTTATTTCTCCTTGTGGAGTAAGGTGTATTATTTCCCTATTTTCTCCTAATTATAAGTAAATAAGTGAATTTTATTTGTGATTCTATGTTGTATCATTATAGTAATGAAATGGTTCCCTTCATTGAGAAATGAGTATTATTGTGGATCATTGAAAAGTAGTAGGTTTGCATTAGATCCTTTGGGTTAATGACTTAAGTCCCTAATTTGATTACTTCATAAGCTTATGGAAATTGTATTAAAATTGATAGATATCTAAATGTTGCATTGCATGGAAAATAATTAAGAAGATTATTGTAGTCTGCATATGCATGGAGTTATTGATGATCTATGGCTTGATGTATGTGAGTGTGTTCTCTAACATTTCTATGGTGGTGTATCCATTTTCATTGTGTAGTGGTTTATCCCTCTTGTGTGACTATTCCAAGTCATGATATGTAATGTGATTTGTTTGATGCCTTTTTATATTTGGTTGGAGGTATTTCCTCATGTTGTTGGGCTAGCAGTGGTTTTCAGTATTTCCTTTCTTGGACTAGTCATCAAATTTTCTCTATTGTTCTCTTTATGACTGTTGTCACACTTGAATTATTGTTGAAATGAGATCTTTCCTTATTTACTCTTGAATTTGACAATTCCCCTTTTGGACTTTTGATTTGGATCATGGTGACTATTTTGAATGTGTTTTACTGTTGCCTAGTTATGTGTTGTGACTCTACCATGTTTATCTCAAACCTTTGGTAGTACATACAAGGGATAATATCATAGAGACATACTAGTGTGGTTGTGATAGATGTAAAGTTTTTAATGTAATTGGATGGTTTAAATTTTGATTAAACTTAATGTATTTATGGAAAGAGATTTGAAAAGATATGTACTTGTTTTATGGTGACTCTTGAACCCTTTCCTTGAAAACCTTTTAGTTTCATTGTGCATTAATTCTTGTATTATGATTAATTGATGAAATTATGAAAGAGAAGCAATGATGGTTTTATTATTTGTATTACCTTTATTTTCATGTCTTATTTTTTTCTAGGAATGTGTGCTCTTGAGTTATTTTGGATGTTTCGTCTGTTGCCAGTCTTGGTAATCAAGATCATCTAAGTTGTCTATTATGTTTTATCTTCAGTGGTGTTTAAAAATCTTAGCTATTAGGACTCTCTAAACTCCATCGTGTTGTACTCTCTAAGCTCCATCATGTTGTATGCCTTGTCAATATCATCATGACACTTTTCAAATGGATTCAATTAGAGTCAGGATACAAAAGTTATGGCCTCTAGATTGAAGACAATTTTTGTGCTTATTTGAAATTTTGTATGAGAATCAAGTGGCCATGCACTTTCTTACCTGGTTTATTGCATTTTCTCACCTAGTTTAGTGAGAAACTTTGCACAAGATTGTGTGAATGTAAAATTTCACCTAGGGAACAACAAGCAACTCTTTCACACTTCTAAAGGTGTGAATTGATGTTTTGAGTAACTTTTATTGAGTAGAGGCCAATTCAATCATGACATATCACATTTATGTCCATTGGAGAAGTTTAACCCTTCATGTTTTCTTAGGGATGTGTTAACAAATCTTCATATTCTACTAGGTACTTGTTGTTGGGATTCATGCTTGGGTTTGTGTGTTTCCTATATCACTGCCCCACCTTTGTGAGAAGAAGTGTGGTTGTGAGCATTCCTTATTTGAGGTAGATGTTGTTTTTTTGTTTCAGAATGACTCAATCTTTTGGTGAGTCTAGATCATTCTTTTGGACATCGACCTTGATGCATCTTTGTATCTTTCTCTCTTGAGAAAGTAGTCTATTGTGGTTAGGACCATCACTTAGTTAGTGTTGGAAGAGTATTCTGATGGTCGGTGGAATTGTGAGATTCCCTAATGTGTCACAGGCTGATTTAGTGTAGAGGTTGAGAGACACTACCTATAAGCCCTAATACTCTATAGTTTATTTCTCCCTAAGCTTATACCTTCAAGAGGATTGACTTAGTCAAGTTGCTCTTTAATAGTTGGCTTGAGGTTGGAGATTGAGTTTATTGGTAGGTTGGGTATATTATTCCCTACAGGTTGTTGGAGGGACATTGTATCGTTGGACACATGTTACTATCTTATGTGTTGGTATGAAGTTATTACATAATTTTTTCCATGAATGAAATTCTTTGCAACCTTGTGGAAAGGTGATGATATCTTGGCTCGTTGGACTATGTAACCCAATTTCCCAGTGATAATTGAGCTTTTGTACCATAGAGACTATGTGCTCTTATGCTTAATGGTGAGTAGTGGTGAGTATCCTTTTGGAGAGTGTAATTTTTTTAGTATACCATCATCCTCTATGTTCAAAGGGTGAGTTTACATAGATTCAAGGATACTCATGTGTGACATGATACTATTCTTGGGAATTTTGGGATGGTTATTCCCCATGATTCCAAATTTTGTTGGAAGTGCGTAGTGTCTTGATCTTATTTTGTGGTCACATGGTAGGTGCATGTTGTAGTTGGGAACCTATTCATGAGGTAGAATTTCTTTTTCCTTACCTAGTGGTGTTGGTTTTATGGCTAGATGGGTTTTCCTAATGCATAGGAGGTTCATTGTTGGAGGAACTTATGTCTATGTAGCACCTATTCTCTCATGGTTGACCTATTTTTGGGTTGACGAGATGGTTTGATAATGTGGGAGAGATTTGGTTAGACTCATGAAGGAGTCGATGAGTCATTCCTTGTGTTTTATTTTAATTTCATTCTTGGTGTGTTTTGTTTCTATTCTTGGATTGTAGGCTTCCAAGAGTAAGCCTAGTCTTTAGGTGGGATGATGTAGTGCCTCTCCCATTTGACTTCTATAAGTCATCTTGATGGATGCAACATTGTTGATTTCTCCTTGAGAAGGTATCATGATTGTAACCATGAGTGGTCTACACCATTGATGTGATTTGGTTTATGTTCTATATCAGTTACTTTGATTATGCTTTGGCTGATTTATGAGATTATGATGTGATTTATGGTTCACTGAGGTTTTTTCCAGTAATTACCAAGATCAATGTGGTATTATGATGTTTTTCTATGATTACCCTAAGATGTTTTCAGAGATTGCATTGTGTACTATTACCCTACTACACTAGACTAGGTTCCTGTAGTAGTGGTTATTCATGTATCTAACTATGTTTTCTTATGTGTTGTAAGTGCTTATTCATGTTATGTAATCAACCATTATTAAATTCTTAAATAATTAGAAATGAATTACCCATGTTGGATTCTTTGGTTATGTGTTATGGATATTTACCTTGTTGTATTTTGATCTGAGAGATACGTGATACTCATGTTATGTTTTACATTTGAGATGACCTGAGGGTTGGATGTTAGACTAATATGTTGTTTAGTTGATTATATTTCATGATGATGCCATTTTGAGATGATAGTATGTTTTATGATGATATTTGGTTATCCAATATTCACACATATCTTTGATTATGTTATGTGATGGATTTAATGCTATGGTTATTTACTTCATTCTTACTTCATTATGCTATATGAAAACATGAGTGATGTAAGTAGATTATTATATACAATTTCACTTGATCGTGTATTTTAGTCTGCAAGACTAATATCCTTGGTAGTAGTACATGGAGTTAGTGATTCAACCATTCATATTTTACCTATCTCATTCATGTATTGTCAATGTATACTTATTTTAATTGATTAATTAATCCTTTCATTAATTATTAAATTCTAAATTCATTTGCATTATGTAATTAGACTAGTGAGCATGTTTGTACATTTAGAGGTTCACATTGTCGAGAAAGTTGTTAAGGAATTTTTGTGACTTTGGGGTGTTTGGGCTTTATTTTTATTATTTTTAATTTCTAATATCTTTTCCATAGATGAATTCCTATTACTAGGAATATCCTATTTTCATTTGGGTCGATTCAAGGTTTAACTAGGTTGGTTGGTTATTTTTCCTAATCAATTATTCACTCAAAAAGTGAATAACTATTGAAAGAGGAATTTAATTCATCACTTCTCACTTTTGAATTAGAAATTTGGAGAGTAAAACCCAAAATCCTCTTCATGAGAATTTATAGTTTTGTTCATTGTGGTAGCTATGGGCATGGGATTGTCACAAGGTTGGTCTCATTCAATCCAACTCAAGCAGACCTTGGATTGTCACAATTTCTGGCTCCTTCTAAGGGGTTTTAATTTTATGGTTTAGATTCTTGTTTAGTACCTTTTGACTATGAGCTAGGGCTCTTCTATTTTATTGTTTTAGCTCCATTTCTACTTCTATTTTTGGTATTCATTTATTAGGAGGCTAAGAACTAGTGTTCCCCTTCATTCCTATATGCTAGCTCTACCTGACTGGGTGTGTATGAGAATTTCCTTTTTTTTGGGATGAGGGTTTGGGGTTTTGCACTATTATGCTGGTCATGTTTATATACAGACTCCAAACCTAGATTTTTTTTGATACTTGTGGCTTTTGTGCCCTAAGACCAAAATGGGTTTTAATTTTAATTTTTTTGAGTTTTGAGGTTTGAGGTTTTTCTTCGATTTGTGTGCCACCTATTTTTCTTAGGTTTTCTTGGAATGATGTTGTTCATGAATGTGGATTATCCATAGGATGTCAAACAAACCATTTTTGCACTTTTATGTTTACATTGGGATGTGGGTCATATCTAAACTCCCAACATTTTGTTCAATTGAGTAATTTTATACCTAATGTTATTATTTCTTTTGGACCCTTGTTATTTCATGGACACTAGGATTTGTGTAGAATCCATACTCTCATATTGAGGCTAGTTGAATGATTTCATGATGTTTGGTCTTGTTACATCATTGGGATTTGTGTAGAATCCACACTCCCAAATTGATGTCAGTTGAGTGAATTCATGATGTATGGTTATTTTTGGGATTCATGTAGAATCCATCCTCTCAAGTTTGTTTCGATTGAGTGCTATTTTTCTTATGTTGTCATCTAGTCCTTGTGATAGGATATTTGTGATAGTGGTGCACCACACATGAATACATGCACGTACATTTTTTGGGTGACTTGCAACTCTTGATCTTCTGTGGAATTGCTAGAAGTTATGATCATTGGGGTTGGGTTGGGAATATGTATTCCTATGGGCTCTCATCATTGGATGAGCCTAGATAGGGTAGGGTAGCGCATGGAGAGGCTTCTATCTCATAACCTAGTGACTATTTCCCATTGGTTGGCAGATGAAGTTTAATACAAGTGATAAATAAATAAAAATGTGTGAGTAGGGTTGTGCACCTTCCATTGAGAAGATTTGCTTCCTAGGTCATGCGCCTTCTTTTAGGCAAAGTAGTTGCTAATACTAGCTTGGGCTTGTTAATGCCAAGCAATCATCCATGGTGTCAGCCCCTACATAATAGCCCATTGAGTGTTTAATGAGGACCTGTTGTACTTACATTATTTCATGATCTTGGTTTTAGTCATCATTATTGTCTCAAGTGAGTGTTAGCCATGGACATTTTTCCTTATGTGTTTGTGCTTGGATCATTATCTCCATCAACATGGTGGGAGTGGACCTATGGGTCCTACATGTTTGATAGGCATAGTTACCCATACCACTACTAGGGATCGATGTACATAAATGGTTTTCTATCCTAGCACAACTATTGTTGGATGTTTTTACTTGATACTTTTGGTTCTAGAGTATGCTTTCTTGTGATTTATGCTTTCATTGGAATGCTTGGATATCATGTTTACATGATGCTAATTTATCTAATTCATTCCTATATTATGATGTTTAGCATATGATTAGGTGATGTGAATTTCTTTATTGGTTTATTTATTGCTTATTGGTTTAGCATGTTATATTTCCATTGATATGACGTTTAGCATATGATAGATGATGTGGTTAATTTATTGGATTATCTTATGGTTTACTTCTAGCATGTTAGATTTCATTATTCTTATGTTGTAGCACATTTTAGTAGTGACATCCTCATAAGATAGCACCAATAATATGGCTAGTAGATTGGGATGTTACCATAGGGGTATGGATAGGACCCACAATGGTCTTATGACACTATTAATAGCTGGGAGGAACTGCATTCTTAGTTTGGTTGTTTAGATATTGTGATGTTATTTGTGTACATTGCGATGTTGCTTCTATACACTATAATATTGGTCTCAGTTTATCATTTTTACTACTATAGTTTAGATGGATAGATGTTCTTCTTTCTTGTTCATGGTATCTTTTTATTTATGCACTTGAGTGTTCATTCTTTGATCTATGTGGACCTTGTACTCCTCAGTATGGAGGAAATCTATTTCCTAGCTTTTTACTTTTTTGTTTTCTAGCTTACTAATTTGTATCCTTGTATGAAATTGTACTTTCTTACACAAGAATGTAAATGTCCGAGTGGTGTGTTGGGTTTCCTTGTGTGGCTTGTGGTGAATCCTCATGCAAAACTCCATACTAGTTTGGGTGTTTTGGCTACTAGGCCAAGCATTTCCTTGCATGAGATGGCATTTCCTTGCATGGCTCAATGTAATTTCTCACTCAAAGAATTACTTCCTTACATAAGACTGTCAGTTGTTATTCTCTCATGCAAAAAATAGGGGGCCTCTCTATTGTTCTTCAAAGAGTGCAATTTGGACTTTTGAGTACCCTTTCAAAACTCTAGTGTTTCCATGATTTGATAGATCAAAGATTTTGTGTTCTGATGTCATCTTTGGTTTTTGTTCTTCTATTTGGTCATGTTAGTTAGGTTGTGGCATTTAGAGATCCATTGGTTGTTGGGATTGTTGGTAAAGTCCTCCACTATGATCTTTGTTATCCATGTATGATGTTGTCATGTGCATTTATAATTGTGTAAAAATATATCTTGGCTTGAATTGAATCCTTGTTCAAAGGATCTCTAGGTAGAGGACTCCTGCACTTTCTCATCCTGATGATGGATCATGTAGTATGATCCAAAATGTTGAGGGTAAAAAAATGCACACAATCAAATCCAAAAGACAAATTATTTACAAATGGATTGTGGAAATTTGATAATGTTAAAGGATCTCTAGTTAGAGCATTACATTTCAAGCATAACTCAGATAATATCCACTTACAAAATTTCATAATTTTGCAAAAGCTTATGACTCATCAATCATACCTCAAAATTCAATAACTCCCCCTGAGTTGATTGTGTTGTTCTATATCTAAACCAAAATCATTCCTCCTGTTGAGTATATTTGCATAAGTTTATCTGTGTAATCTATTTTTGTCATAGCTAAACTTTTCTCAAAAAATGGTAGCTCCTCCAAAAATATTATCTCTCCATCATATCTCCCCCATAATTATCTCTCCCATTATCTCTTAATTCTTCCCTATTTTGACACTTATTTCAAAGGGTCATACACTTATAGTGTGTTTTTCCAAAAATTATTTTTGGACCTCAAGCATTATTTTCAAAGTAACATCCCAATTATCACAAGCTACCTCCAATGATTTGATCTAGATGGGCAACTTAGTAGTAAGGTGGACTAAGTCGTCATGAGTAGAAAGATGCAAATATTTCTTCATGAATGTTTTAGCAAAGGCTAGTTTCTTGTGCAATGTCTTCATATGTGGAGTCAAAATAGACTAGACATTGATCAATTTAGCATTGATGTTTGCTTCATCTACATGTAATACTACTAACTAACTATGGGAGTTCAAGAGATTCTTGAAATGTTTCTCACTTTGGGGTGGAGATTTTGGCAAAGTTATACTAGATGGTTGTATATGATTCTCCAAACTTAGTATGTGGCTCCTGATTTCTTGTGTGAAGAGTGTTGGATTACACAATTTAGAGTACAAAGAGAAAATTTTCTCTAGTACCTTCTTCACACTGTCAATTTTGAGTGCTAACTCAACTTGTGATAGTGAAATAGCACTTGATGTCTTTTCATCAACCTTATTTTAAAACTTTCTTTTAGACCATTCAAGTAATTTAACATTGGAATCTAGGCCTATGTCATTTATCTTTTCCACTAAGTTGGTTAGCTACTCTATGATCAGCTTTATTGTTTATAGTGCTAGTAGGGTAAATGCATCAAGAAAAATGTCCTTGATATCTATCAAATCTTGCTTCTACCTATGCTCCTATTTGGGAAGTTTTTGATTTTTCTTCTTTTCAAGAGCATCCTATAGTATGCTCATCTTTTCAATAGTGATGGTGGAAAAATCAAACTTGGACAACTCGATCACTTCATCTAAGTTCACATCAAAAAATTATGTAACCTCATATACCTTGATGTACTTGGACTTGGCCTTGATGATTTTAGGGGTATAGCTTCTATACTTAGCCTATGAAGAGCTTGACTTGGAGGAGTAGTAAATATTGGAAAACTCACCAGTGTTTGTATTGCTAGTTTCTCCTCAGGTTTGGTAGTCAAACCTAGTTCTTCAATCCTATCCTTTTCTTTCTTTTCATTCATAGATGCACCTTGATCTTGTGTTGTAGGTGTAGGTGTAGCTTCTTGGTCTATTTTTGATTAAGTTTCTTCATTCTTTTCTATTTCATATTTATGCTCTCTAATTGTCTCACCCTTGTCAATTTCATTTTCCTTTACATTGACTAAGATTGGAGTACTTTTTGTCAATGTAATGATAGAAGTTTTTGTCTCCTTCCTTTGATATACCACAAGGGGTAATGTACATTGTATTAAGGTGAATTGAGGAGGGGCTATAGATATCACTTGTTTCTATACTTCCTCCCTTGGAGATACCTTGTCTTCCTTCTCAATCTCATCAACACCCACCAATATAGAATTTTCACAAATTTTAGCCTAGGTAGTGGATTCTACTAGTATTTTCTTCAAGTCTTTCTTTGTAAAGGGATTGATTTTTTGAGTGATGGTATCGAAAACATCCTTAATGTTTATAGTATCACTTTTTGTATTCACCTCATGTTATGGACTAGCACTTGGCACTAGTTTATCTAGTACACTTTATTTTGTCTATTGCTCATCCTCCGCTAGTGCTTATGTATCTTCATGTGTTTCAATGCCTTCCTCTTGTGTAACTAACTCGATGTCAAATGTGATCACCGTAGTTACTTGTTATTGTTTATCTTTGTCCTCACCTACCTCAATAGGTGCCTACATTAATGCCTTGGGTGTCGACAAACCATATACTGATTTCCAAATCAAATTGATCTTTTGTACAATATCCTCAATATTATTTGCAATATGTTGAATGCTCTATATTTTGGTGCAAATTTTCTTACATTTTGCTTTATTTCCTTGACCATTGTTTCTCTATCTAATTCTGGCATCACTTGGGAAAGAGTAGTCTCTCTAATTTGTCTTTCTATATTGGGACTATATTACACCTTTTGCTAAACTCTATCAGATAATTCCTTTGGTAAAGAGTTGGCAATCTCAATTAAAGTTTGTTTGAATTTTTCCATCATAGCATATATTGACTCCTCTACTTGGTTCATCTCAACTTTTCCAAGTTTATCAAATTCAATATGTGTGAGACTAAATAAATCAGTATTATTCCTTATTCTTTCACATATATTGGCAAAATCTAAGGAGGTATGGTGACTTACCATTTTAAATTGGTTGTTTTCATCAAATTCATTCCTCTCTTCATCAAATTCAGCTGGAGCTATGTACTTTCTATTTGGTCTCTTCTCCAGCTCTTCTTCTTTACTAGCTGATCTATCCCTCTTCTATTTTTTCTTATATGCCTCTTGAGCCTTTTTTATAGTAACTCTTGTGCTTTCTCTTGTAGTGTAAATAGTAGGCTTCGATATTGCAAATTTCCTTGGTTTGCTAACTACTATGGTCTTAGCTTTCCTCTTCTTTTTCTCAAGTGCTTCACTAGCTTCTTCTCCCTTGACACCTTCTTCAATTTCTACATCTTCTACTTGATCTTTTTTTGACCTCAAGTTTGTTGGAGTTTTAAAACTACTAAGCAAAAAAATGTTCAATACCAAAAGCATAATACTTATGCAACCTAAGGAGTAGCTATTTCCTATTTTCAATTACACATGCAAACAATTTGGATCCAACATTAACAAAACCTAGAATGTTTTTCTACTCTTTAGGCTCTATAAAGCCAAGGCGGGTGTACCTAAGGAATGACTCAATCTGAATGTTGTTGTATGGACACTATCTTAGTTTCATTATGATTCTCATCCTCAATCCATAACCATAGAACTAATGGTGATATTTTAAACAGAATACATCCCATATAATAGATTTGGTCATAAAATATTCTATAGATCTGCAGGTATTCTTTGCAACAGTGGCTAACTAAGGCTAGAATATTTCATGCAAACAAGTATTGACCAAAAGTAAAATTGATTGTAAATTCTGCATTTGATACCCATTTATAATGTATTTCTCTTTCAACTAATTCAATTTGACTAGTGCCTAATCCATTGGGGTTCAGAGTCTACTACAAATCTATAAATCTAATTTGTTGCATTATAAAAAATATTATCAGTAGTTCTTATTGGAATCCATCATTCACAACATCCTTCTCATTACTACAGTAACCTTATCAAATTCATCAAAGCATCTACTCAATTCATTGAACTAATAGCAGTAATGGAAAGATATACAACCTAAAGGATTGTATTCAATTGTATAAGTTTTACTCATACAACATCCAAATGACTAAGTAACCAAAAGGAGACAATTTTCAAAAAGGATTGATACAGGGATAGCTCATAATTTGTATTCATCTTCTTTGAAAATCATATACAATTTGTAGTAAACTCAGAATGACCATAGGAAGAAACATAGAGATCATTATGTATTAATGTATTCACATAAACTTACAGAGAAAATACATTATAAATCTTGTTCAAATTACTCGGACTGAAAATAAACTAAGTATGACTAAAAGCATTAGAAATCAGACCCCTCCTCTAGCCCTGGAATCTCACTTAAATAATGTGAGATGCAACAAGCTTCAAGCTAGGAGAAATTGATAGGTTTCTTTTACAAGAGACATTTACATACACCTATCATAAAATGACAAAATTGTGAGTAACAGAAGATTTCCAAATCAAACATTCCTTTTTGTGGGCCCACTTCTGTCACATCCTCTTTTATTGTTGATTTGGCTGCTACTCTGATTCCTTAGTGTATGCAATTGCCAAGCTAGCCAATGATGAAATTTGTTTTGATGATTACAGGTTAATCTATGTCCTTTGGTTTTCACCACTTCCATCCTATACTATTGGAGTAACTTCTACTTTTTCCTCTTCTTTGGTTGTGTCAGGGTCCTATGGGCCTGAGCTTGCAACTGAAAGTGACTGGTCATTCTTGTCTTCTTCTTCTTATTGGCTTTGTGTAGTTATGGTGTCAATGATTTGGATCTTATCACCCTACACCTTATCATTTTTAGTTAGTGTTTCCTCAAATTTTTCATCAGAAGCTATTTCTACCATCCATCTGTCAAACAATGTGTCATCCGACCAATCAAATTGTAGAATATCTTGCTGCCTTTTGATAACGTATTATGCCTTCCTGTTAATATCAATAAAATCTTGTTTTAAAGAATCAAATAATATTTGCACTTTCACCATCTCTTTAGTTATGGTATCCCACCAAGCATGCCCTGTCTCATTTACAATTCTATTCATCCTTAAACAAAATAAATCATCAAGTTCTTTTGTCCATTCATTTTTATTTTTCTTATATAGGGCACGAGGAAACAAACTAAACTTTTGGCTTTTGTACTTGTTCAAGTAGCCTACTATTATTCTCTGTAAATGAATCCTCCTATTGTCAAAATTAGAAAGATAAAAAATAATATCAAAGGTTTTTTCAATTTGATCATAAGAATTTTTTATGATAGAGTAACATAAAAATGTCATTTCTTTCTCCATTCTCACCCATTTATTCACTATAGGCTTTAAAGCCTCATCATTGGCTTTCAACTCATCCCAGATACTGATCACCATAGCCAAGTGATCATGAATTAGTGGCCATTCAATTTTGTCCCACAGATATGTGAGAGCTTTTCTTAATTTATCTTCATATTTTGCCTCCAACTCCACATGTAGGGCCTATAGTTTACTCTTTTCTTCCTCAAAATCTTTAGCAATGTAGTACTATGGCCTTTGGAGTGTATCTAGTATTTCTATGAGGCGAGTGGATTTGGAGCATTCAACTAGGGGGTGAGGGTATGTTATTCTTGGTGCTGTTGACCTCTTCATTAACTTATTTTCAAGCTCAATCCTATTTTTAACCTCTTTATTGTAGGCCTCAAGAAGTATTTCATATTTGTTCTACAATTCAAACATGGCCTATTCTTCTTTCTTAACAATGGCCAAAACAAACTAGGATGATTCCACATTCCAATGTGCTTCCTGTAAATGAGAAGTCTTAGCCACTCTCCTTACAATTATGTTTCCCATCAACCCAAAGTCATCTAGTTGTGATAGTGTAGTTCTAGACCCTCTTCTTAATGACTAGCTAACCAATGCAGCTTGATCCTCAACAAAAGTAGTACCTTGGAAATCATTTTTATTCTGATCTTGCAAATTCAATTTATTTGAAACAGAATTGAAAATTAAGGCATCAGCAATGTCCCCATTTGGTAACAACAAAATGTTAGATGCCTTCACCATTTGTCTTCCCTCTTCAAAGCTTATATTTTGAAACTCTCTTATCATTTCTTCTTTTGTTTGGTTCTTAATGGAGGCTTCATCCATTTCTAGATGCTCTATTTTCATCCTTTTACATCTTTCTTCAAAATTATTCATGTTTATCCTCCATGCAAATTGCTGGAAAGCCCTAGACTTTACAAAACTATCATCAACTAAAAATTTATGACTTGCCTGTTCTATCACAAGGTCCAATTCCCTACCTCTATATTCAACTATTTTTAGATCCAAACTTGGTGGAGGAGGTTCTTGAGGGTTTCCCTCTTCTAACTCTACTTGAGTAATAAAAATGCCTCCCTGTGATCCCATCTACTCAATTTGCTCATCGGTGAGCTGCTCTCCTTCAATCTTGAAAGGGGATTGAGTGGGTGAATATTCCTCAAATTGAGGGCTCTTTTCATGCATTACCTTCTGACTCTTGGGAGAAGGTTCATCAGGTATCTCCTCTTGGATAGTACTAGTGGATCCTATTATTTGTTTTCCTTTATCCACAGGAGGTCTTTTAGTCTAAATCACAGTATAACCTAGTTTCTTTTGAACAATTATTTTACTAGCTCCTATACTAGTAGTGAAAGCTAACCTCCTCATGACCTCTATGGCCTTATCAGGATAAGAATCAACAAAAAAAAAATTCTTCTCATTCATAGCTTCCATTATTTTAGGGAAGGTGTTCATGAGCTTATTTATTTTATTAGCCTCTGTATTAGCATTATCTAGAGGACCATATTTCCGATCAAAACAATGAATAAATTCTAAAACCCAGGAATAAACTCTCCATTTTTCTTTTTTAGTTCCATTTTCCTCCAATGAGAATTCATTCCTTATAATGTCCTCTAGATAATATGAATCATGTTTGACCTATCCCAACTTAATCCTATGCCTCAAGGTCTGATTAAAGAATCCCTCAGAATCACAAAAATGGGGATGGGAGACAGCCATCATATACTGATCCAAAATTTTATGTAAAAAGATCCAACCCCCTTTGGTGATCACAAATTGGTTTGCCACAGTGCAAGTAGGAAAAATGGACCCCAGTGACCTTTTCAGCAGAAACATCTCCTCCACTCCTGCTAATTGCCACAAAATTTTGGTCATTCCTGCTTTTAAAGGTACTTGGTAGGGAAAAACATGAGGGGTCCCCCTAAAACCATAGATTCTAAAAAATAGTAAAAATAGAGTAAGGAATAATATCTCCACAATTGTGTGAAACTTTTAAGTTATGGGGTTTTTCCATAGGCCTGAGGAGGTTCATTAATGCCTTAGGGATCCTAGGATTGTCACTCAATATGAGCTATCTTAGTTTAGAAGCAAAATACCTATCAAATTTGACAAAATTGGCATTATTTGCATCCCAAGTCATATTTGCACTCCACAACTTGACTGGCAATGCTTCTCCATTCTCCTCTTTATTCAATTCCATCTCTTTACCAAAAATATGCCATCCCTTTGAATAAGAACATATGCATCAATAAAGAATAGTGCTCAAAGGTCTTCTCCACTTTTTCATTGGCGATCCCAACCAAACCAACATGGATTTCTTCAGCCAAAAAGGAGGCAAAATCAAAGATAACATCTACACCAAAAGAAGCAATTTGAACCATCATATACATAAAGCCAATGGGCATGAAATCCTTCTCATCCTCACCAAAAACACAACACAGGGTCCTATATATCTCTACAACTCAGGAAGTGAAAAGACTCTTCTTAAAAGGTTCCCTAGAGGTTGCAGTGATTACTGGAAAAGTTCCAATTGTACCAATGTGTGCCCTTAGTGCACCTCCCCTAATCATATCATTTTTTCCCTTGTATTCATTTTCTAATTCTAAAAAATTAATTGGCACATGATAATCTGACAATGGATCTAGGTGAAAAACCTCCCTAATTTCCCCAAGACTAATTGAGATTAGAGGCTCACCATCAATTCTTCTCACCACCCTAACAACTTGGTCATAATTCTTGGCAGTGGCTTCAAGCAAGTCATAATCCATGAAAACACTTGGAACTACAAGCCTTCCCAAATCAAAATTCTAGACATTAGCATGAGGGGCAAATAAATTCCTTTCTAAAAACCATTTTTTGAGCAAAACAAGACTACTTTGCACAATTTTTCTATCCCTAAACCAATTCCCTTTATCATACAAGCCATTAGCAATCTTAAGCCTAGGGTTTAAGTAAATTAACTTCTTAACTTATGCAAGTTCAGTAGTGGATTCTGGGAGTAATTCTAGCAAATTGTCATGAACATTCCTATCCATATAATTTACTTGCCCAAAAAATGCTTTCTTAGGAGGCATCTTGACTATATTTTATGAGGATCAGAAAGCTACAAAGGTTATAATATGAGTACTTACCTGATTTACCCCAAATTGTTCTTCTTCAAACCTCTTTAGTAACTCACATATAGGGAGGGTTGCTTCACATCTTTTTTAGGCTAATCACAATATCATTAGTAGGCTCTAATGCTCAGGAAATGTGAAATCTTTGTTTGTGCAAGACTAGAAATGGTAAAATTCCTTGTATTATACTCTATTTTTCTCACACATGAAGCTTTCATTCATTATAAATGCACAGATTTGAAAAATAGGGTGGCATTGTATTTCCTTTTGAATTTGTGCCATTGATCCTTTAAAAATCCTATAATCTAGGAAAGAAAATTGGGCTGACTCATCCTTTCCCCTAACACACTAGTAGTCAAACCACTAAACAACTTCCACCTATACCTTTCCTTCAATGTTGACATTTCAATTCGGACCGACTGATGATTGGGTACATCTGTCATCAAGTCGCTACCTCGCTATGCATATCTTTTGAGCACCTTGCTATAGCGAGATAGTGACAACCATTGATGTTGCTTTGATCATGTGGCAAATCTTTGATATGAATCTTACAAGGAATATGGTGGGTCCCTTATTTTCTAACTTTCTATACATAATCTTCATGCAACTCTTCATAGTGAGATAGCAACGGTCGTAGATTGGAAGTTGATCTGAGGGCATGGAAATTTCAAGAATCTTTTAAGTTGTGGTGGGACCCTTACTCACTACCTCACTATGGATAATAAGTGCACATCTTTCCATAACAAGATAGTGAGTATCATTGATCCACGCTTGATCTATCGATCAGGATCCTTCACATGTTTTTTGCATGGCCAGTGGGTCCAAGTCACTGCTAAAGTTGAGCTGGCCTAACATGCTGGCATATATATATATATATATATATATATATATATATATATATATATATATATATATATATATATATATATATATATATATATATATATATATATATATATATAACTTTAAGTTCCAATGATATCATTCCCTCTTAGTTTTTAAGTGTTGTTGTTTTTTTTAGCTGGGTCATAATTTTGCTACTAGCAAAAGTCACTTACATTCAAGTAGCGAGGTAGCGACTTCCAGCAACCCATCAAAAATTGGTATCAGGAAAAATAGAAATAGAAAAAAAAATGGTTGATTTGACTATCATGGAAATAAAAACATACAAGTAAGATATCTTCCTTGGGATCCCCAAAATCACTACCCTCTTTTAAGAAAACACTGTCTCTTGTAATATTCGAGTAGTTACCATGTCACTACTAAGAAAATTGATGATTTTTTAGTTACGAAGTAGTGACCTCTAGTGAATAAAAAATTTTGGTGACGGAGAACATGTAACACAGTAATTGAAACTGTACCAATTAATATTGTTGTTAGAGAGGATGGTCATGCATATTTATAAAATTACATGGGAACACCATAGTCACATCAATGTTGAAAAAAAAATCTAGCCCCTTTCTTTAAAATCTGAGCAATCACCAAATCGCTACTGAGAAAATTGATGATATTCTAGTCACAAAGAAGCGACTCGCCAGAATATCTTAGGTTCTAATGAGACCCCTTGCAAATTATTCCACGTGCATCCTTTTTGATACTGACAACCCTACGATAGAACACGTGACCATATTATTTTCAAATTGATACACTCTTCTAACATTGGACCATGTTATCAGTATTAGGATGGAATTTTTTAATGGTCACTACATCACTAATGTAAATAGCATCGTAGCTTTTTATAACGAGTATGCAACATCCATTGATCCAAACAAGATCCAATGGCAAGATAAAACCTTTTTAAAAAGACACAATAATAACTTTGAAGCAGACAGGAAAGAATATTCAACCACTTTTTAAAAGAGTTTGTGCCCAGATAAATTTTAAAGGGCAAGACCAAGGGTTTTTCACAAATTTTAAAAGATATCAAAAATACAAGTCCCAAAACTTGAGAACCTAGGATCAAAAAAAAAGAGGATTCACATGTGATTTTTTACCATGATTTTAAAACAAGTTACTACGTAAATAATCAGACCAATAGAGTTAAGGCTAGTGGTGCTTGAATAGGTATATCTTCTTCTTCATCATCATCTTCTTCTTCATCTACTCCTTCACCAAATTTTTTCTTAAGTTTCTTGATAATCTTATTCTTCTTTCTAATGACTGAGGAAGTCTTCAAATCCATTGTTATCTTAGATTTAGCCACATCATAGTTCCCAAAGGTAGTAGCCTTAGCATCTAAATCTCTTGCAAGTAGTGTTGTTATTGTTGCAGAGGCTTCATCAACATTGATCTCATACCCTAGTGGTCTTAACGACCTCACCCTTTGAACAATAGTTTGAACATATTTAAAATCAATGTTAACTAGAAATAAAACATCATTGAAATGTTTCTCAACTAGTGAAACTAGTATCCTCAGTCTTTTCTTCATTGATTTTTTTGAAATACTCAAAGTAGCTAGTCATATCTGACTCAAAATTGTCTCCAAGTTGCTCAATAAATTCACCTATTTTCACTTTAATAGATATATTTTTTTCCATAAAAATTTACCAAAATTAGGAAATGCATTTTGTACATAAAATAATATACATACAAGAATTGAACCAAATTTACATTGCATACTTTTGGTCTTGCTCCAAAAAATTTTGACAATTGTTGCATTTGTAACTCGGCAAGGTCATATGTATGATCCTTATTAACTATCTTATACCCCATGTCAACAAAAACACAAGGAACATTTTTTAGCCTACTAGATTGATACAATTTATGTTCTCTAATCCTCACTACAAAAAATATTAGGGGATCTAAGATAGTATCAATTGGCATGCCTTCTTTGTTCCACACTACCTTGTATTCTTCTCAATGACCTCTTTAGATTCACTCCTCATGGTTTTAGGTTAGTCAAGTGTTGGGGACCATGTTACTCTATGTACAATTTTCTTTGTGATTTTCACCAATCCATTTTCCAACCATATAGAATTATCATGAATTCTACTCAAAACTATCTTTATCCATTTAGTCTTGAAAACATTTGGAAAATCTAAGGCATGAGTCAACCCCTTTCTTTCTATGATTTTGAATTCATCTTTTAGTGCTATGTTCTACTATAATTTCCCATAGTTTTCCCTAATCTCCATCTCTCCTATGCCACCCACCTTGCATGTGTAGCAAGATCTTATATCTTGAGTCATCAAAACTTGAGGTGGTATCATCAACAATGCACCAAATGGATCTTTCTCGTAAGTAATATCAGGAATGGCTCTAAAATTTGGTTTTCTAATCTCATTTCTTATCAATTTCACATTCAAAACTTCTTTTCCTACTTTAACCTTAGGAGATGAAGAACTAGATTCCATTATGTAAACTAGGGTTTGTGAAAATTTAAACTACGTAGCTCAGAACATGATAAATACCTTTGAAAATCTATTGTGATGGTGTCAAGAGACTATTGAATCCTATTGGAAAATGCTTGGAATTATCTCTTTAATTTTCCTTTCACTCTTCATGCTCTCCTTCAAATTTGAATGATGTTATATTATTATGAATCAATCATATAGACCTTAAAACCTCACATTTAATGCTTAAGTTCTTACACAACTATAAGCTCATCTTCAATAAAGATTTTAACTTGCTAGGCTTCCATGAAGTTTCCTTTTCTACATAGTAATACTAATTGGACTTCTTGTTCTCTCTTGATATTTTTCACTTCTTCAATTAGGATTCCATTCTTTTCAATCACATTTGCAATTGTTGCATCAAATTCATTAGTGTTTCCATTTGCCAACAATTTAGTAGTGTCAATTTCTTGATATTGTGTGTCATTATCTTCAATAGAAATTTCCTTTCTTCATTTCAATGATTGCTTTAACTCATTTCTTTCTTCATTCAGTTGATGTAGATAAAGTTGTATATCAATCTTCTAGTTCTCAATAGTCTTTCCCAACTTGTAGACTTTCATCTCCAAGATCTTTCCTAAAGTTGCAAAGCTTTACTTGCCATAGAGCTCTGCTCTAATACCAATTGTTGGAAATACAGTAGGGAAGTAAACTCTAAGAGGGGGGTGAATCATCACTTAAAATGTTCAACCTCAAAAATCATTCACCACACATCAATCTCACAATCTATGCATATAAACTGAAATACCAAATTAAGCATATACATCCATAGCTTGAAAGTAAAAACATTCAACACATGTATGACACAAGATATTTGGTTATCTAGAAATCCTCCAAGGAGAATATAAAAGTGGGGTAGAGATGACATGCACAAATCTTCACTACTATAGTAATAAAGTGTATCCAATGAAGGTTACAATATTTTATCATGAAACATGATCTACCCTATGAAAGGTCTACCTTGTTAAAGGCTTACAAGATTTTTAGATCTTAACCTATTAAGGGATTTCAAAATCTTACTAAAAGTGTTCTTGGTAAAAGGAATTTAACTTACAATTAATTAATCACCCTATTAAAGGATTTACAATAGCCTATCAAGACTACTTTGTTAAGAGATTTAACTGATTCACCTATTAGAATGTCTCATTAATGATCCTTTGGTTAGCACTGTATTGCTTGATGTCAAATCACCTCTATCATGATGTGTACTTGATCATTTCTATTCATATTTATCTCTGTTGTCTATTGATTCCTTTCCTCTATTCTTCTCTAACTAATTCTATAATTTAACTCAAACCATAACACATTAGTCACCATGAATGCTCTATTTGTGCATGCAACTCTCTTCAATTATCCTTAAGCATTCATTAAAAGTTTAGGGATTGTCCTCCTTAAGAATACATAGGTGACTTAGGGTTAGGTATGAATCAATGATTGTGATTCACCCATATTGCCACTTAATCCTTCCCTATTCTAATTGGATGCATATAATGCATAGGTTTTCAAAATTAAGATTGGTCCTTATCATCAAAGATCATAAAACTCCTTAAGTTGGCTAAAAAATAGCTTACATATGTTAGTCTTAGAATGGTTTTGACATTTTAGTGTCAACACACTTAACCAAATTCTCAAAGATCAAGTGTTGATCAAAGCATAAGTGTCAAGTCACTATAGATGCCGAGTGAAAAAAAATTACTATAGGAGCTGAGTGAGCCAATTTCTCTATATGTGTTGAGCATTAGCAACTAGTATATGTCAAGTAACATAGAAATCAGCATATGAGTTTGTGCCTTCACAAACTCAAATGTAAACCATTTTTTGGAGCTAACATGGATGAATCTCAAAGGATCTTGAAGATAAGATTGAATCTTTTACATTACCTATGCAAACAACATGCAGCCAATAAGAAAAATGTAGAAGGCATGCAACCAATAAGAAAAATGCAAGAAAAGAGTGGGAAATAAAGATCTAATATTGATCATAGATTCATACCTAATCCTAAGTCTTCACAATCTTTAAATGGAGGATGAAACCCCATTGAATATGTGGAAGAGAGAAGTGTATGGGCGAACTATAGTGAAATTTAGAGGGAAGTGCAAAAGACTTAGTAAAGAACAGAGTAGCATACCAAAATCCAATTGTTGAAGAATAGAGTATCAAAACATAACAAAGTGATATATTAGATCAAGCAAGGATCAAGATCAACAAGAGAAGAACAAGGATCTAGAATCAGCAATTGAAGATTGCAAAGCTATCAGGTCAAAGGTTTTCTAATACTCTCTAACAATTATATTAGATATGGAAATCCTATGGACTTAGGTTGGCCTAGCAGCCATTTGTAAATCCTTTAATAGGGTGGCATTCCAAGTGAATGTACTAAAGTCCTTTAACTAGGCTTACTTTAGCAAGGTAGTGAAATCCTTTAACCAGGTCACTTTTGACAAAGTGAAAAATTCTTTAACAGGATAGGCCTTTCACAGGGTAGACCATTGGAAGTGGTCAAATATTGTAACCTTGAATAGTTACACATTGTTGCAGTGATATTTTTTGGGTGTCATCCCCACCCCAGTTTTACCTTCTCATTTTGGAGGGTTTCTAGGTTACCAAATTTGTGTGTTGTCTATTTTCATGCATTTCTTTACTTTCAAGTTTATTAGATAGATTGGATGCATGTGAATGGTTTTAGGTAGAAGAATTTGAAAAGGTTAAAGTTAGTTACTTTTGATTCACCCCCCACCCCCCCCCCCCTCTCAGAAGTAAATATTCCCACTTGTTAATTTCAACAATTGGTATCAGAGCCAAGTTCTCACAAGAAGGAGCCTTATAGCTTGGAGAAAAGATCTGGAAATGGAAGTCTAAAAACTTGGGGAGATCATAGAGAATCAGGCAATTGACATACAACTTTCTTTACATGCTTTGGAAGAAGCTGGAGGAGAACTAAGGAAATCCTTAAAAACAAGAAAAAAGATTGCCATAGCTGAGAATGACACATTGTACAAGGAGATTGATACCACAAATCTATTTTCAAATGGAGATTCCAAAGAGTTTGATGTAGCAATAGCAAACCTGATGGAGAAGAATAGAGCTCAAGTAGAAGAAATCAAAATACTCAAGCTTGAACAAGAATCACAAGCTATGATGCTTTGTGAGGTGACTGAATAAAAGAAAAGAGCCATTAAAGACAAGGATATGCAAGAAGAAGACAAGAGAAACCTTTCCAAAAGACTGGAAGAAAAGTCAATTGATCTTGCAAGAATCTCAAACATGCAACTAGACACCCTAAGTTAGATGATGAATTCGCATCATGAACTAAATGTCAAGGATATTGACATCTCTACACTTAAAATGCAAAATAAACAATTGCAAACTGACTTTAAAAGAGAGGAGCAGATTTCAAAAAGCTTCAACAAACCTAATGAGGTCATCAAGTACTTTGAGTAACTACTAAAATCACCTACTAAAATCACCAAGGGCTAGCAATGACACTTTAGGACTAGGTTACATCACCAATGAACAAGGAGAGTCATACAAGACTACTAAAGAAAGGAGTAATAAAGGTAAGAACACTAAACCTACTTGTACTTTCTATGGTAAAAAGGGACATACTTCTAATGTATGCAGGAGTAAGAATGCCCACCAGCATGACAAACCTAATAATGTGAGTTATTGTCGTAAGTGCAAAAAGCAAGGACATCAAGCACATGACTGTAGGACTAGGATTATCAGAACACCAAAATTTGAAGGTCACTACTACAATTGCAAGAAGTATGGAAATAGAGCTTTTGAGTGCAGATCAAAGTCTATGTGGACACCAAATCAGCTAGTAGGAGTAGATAATGCACATCACTACAATAGGGACTACAACACCAAGTATAGCTATCATTACTATCAAAAATATGGACTGTTGGATACAATTTTTAATTATGTATTGTCTTTGATGTTACACAAATGTCATATCAGTCATCCAACAAAGTCTACTGAGCTTAGATGATCTGCAAAGCAATTTACAATGTCTACCAAATGTTCCTAAACTTAACAAAGAAAAGTTAATTTTTACCGAGCTCACTCAGGCATCAAATGATTTTGTAGCAAAAGTTATTATTAACTAAGCTCCCAAGGTTAACAAAGAAAAGTTAATTTTTATGAGCTTACTTGGGCATCAAAGGATTTTGTAGCAAAAGTTAGTATTAACCGAGCTCCCAAGGTTAACAAAGAAAAGTTAATGTTTACAGAGCTCACTCGGGCATCAAAGGATTTTGTAGCAAAAGTTAGAATTTACTGAGCTTGCAAGGTTAACAAAGGAAAGTTAATGTCTACCAAGCTCCCAAGGTTAATGAAGGAAAGTTAATGTCTACCGAGCTCCCAAGGTTAACAAAGGAAAGTCAATGTCTACTGAGCTCACATGGTCAGAAAAGGAAGGTCAGTGCTAACCGAGCTCACTCGGTCTCCAAAGGATTTTTGTAGGGTTTATAGTGTTTATCGAGCTTCACTTGGTTAACACTAGAAAATGATTCTAGAGCAGTGGTTACCGAGCTTGATTGGCCAGCAAAGGATTTTACTATTTTGATATTAAGTTTAATTGCTTCATGCGGCCGACTGATGTAATGATTTTTTTTCAATTATTGGAACCTATATTTGCCGACTTGATAATCTGAAAGGTATATATATAGATGTTCAAGTTGTGAATTAGTGTGTGAGTGTGAATATGAGTATATGGATAAGGATGGAATAAGCAAATTGAGTGAATTCTGATGAAGGATTAGATATCCTAGAGGAGATGCAAATTTGTATTCAATCAGCTAGGATCCAGTAAAAGCAGAACAGAGATCTATAATCAACAAAAGATAAGTTGCATATCATTCAGGTCACCTCATTGTTGCTTTCTAATCATTGTAACAGTGAATCTAGAATCTCTTAACAAGAGTTGGTTTAACAGTCATTTTATAAATCCTCTAACAAGGTGACAATTCAATTGAATTGTTCTCAAGACCTCTAACTAGGCCACTCTTAACAGGGTGATTAAATCCTCTAACAAGGTCACAACTAACAATGTGTTTTGTAACCTTTAACAAGTTTGGCTCCTAACAGGGCTCATTTTAAAAGAGTAAAAAATTGGTGACTAGTTACTTGGTAGTTTTTCCCATATTGGGTTTCCACATTAAATCTAATTGTCTCTTGTGTTCATTTATTTTAATTTTTGCAAGCATATTAATGACTATGAATGCTAGATAAATAGTAATTAATTAATCTACCGAGTTACAGTTTTCCTGCACTATTTACTGAGTATCAACAGTATGTAAACACATCTAAGGGATTTATTTTGGAATTGATTTTTGTGGTAACTGATTCACCCCTCCCCTCTCAGTTACTTCATCTATATTTCCAATAATGGACAAATTCTTGAAAACTATATAAGGACACATTTTAGAGGGAACTACAGCAGATGGTTGAGTTAAACCACATGTTTCAGTTGCTTGAAGACTGGTCATATCAGTAGAAATTGTCCAATAAAGTCAAAGGCACCCAACTCAAAAAATGACAAAGGTAAAGAGAAGGTAGATGTTGAATGCATCAAAGGAGAAATGAACAAGACATGGAAGAAGAAAGATGGGTGTAGCACATTAAATGGAGGTATCACTTCACCTAATAGGTCAAGTGATCACACTTCATCAAACTAAGCAAGAGAAGGCATAAAAAACTGAATTACAAAGTTTTATCATACATTAGTTCCTAGAAAAGAAAGTAGTAAAAAAGAATAGATCAGCATGAGCAAAGATGGAAAGCCAAAATTTTAAGATTTCATAAGTGTTTCCTTTAGATACCAAGTAAAAATCTAGTACAAGCCAAGTTGGTAGAGGAATCCAAGTTAAGAAGAAATCTTAGTCGAAGTTGAGTAAGTAATACTCTAGTGGAAGCTGAGTGATGGAAATGCAATGGAAGCCTAGTAATGCAAGGTCCTTTAGAAGCTGAGTGGATAGTTGAAAATGTACTAAGCATTAAATGTATGAAAATAGGGTATAATATCATATTTTCATTCATTTTTCTTCAGTGAGAATGCAGAGCAAAGATGAGAAAGAGCATAGAGTGAATCCAAGGCAAAGAAACCAGTGGACACAAAGATTTCAATAGCATTCCAAGCATGATTCCATCAATTTTAAGGTATTTATGATTGTTTCGAGCTATGTAGTTTCATATTTTCATTGTGTTGAAACCCTAGTTTGAGTAAAATTGCATCTAGCTCAAGAAAATCTTAGGAGAAGGATATATTTTAAGTCCAATTAGTGTCCAAGGAGGTTAGGCATCCTGATTTTTGTCCTATCCCAGAGGTTGCATACAAGAACAATCTAGCTAGTGCCCTTTCCATCATACCCCCAAAGGTCATAATGGTTCAAGATGTAAGGAAATTGTATAAGTGAAAAATTGGAGCTATAGGTGACATGGAGATGAGAGAGACATATGAAAAGTTGTGTGAAAATGGAGTGTTAAAGGACAAATACAAAATTATTGAAAATAAGGGTTTAACATGAGCCCTAGATTTCTCCATAGTGTTTAAGACAGAATGGATTACACTAGTGTTAAGCTAAGTGCATGATGATAGTTTGTGTTTGGAGAATGGTCCTATCAAAATTACTAAGAGGATAGTACATAGAGTGACAAGGTACCCAACCCTAGATCGGTCAAAGACTCTAAGGAGTGATGCCAAGGAGGTAATTGAGAAGAACACAGGTGCAAAATGGAATAAGAGAGGGATTACAATTGACACTATCCAAGACCCTCTAGTTGACTTTGCAATAAGGGTCATTGCACACAAATTTTATCAATCCAATAGACTCAATAGTGTGCCATGTATTGTAGTGGATGTTGGATACAAACTAGTGAAAATGGATCACACATATGATCTTGCAGATCTGCAACTACAATACATCAATGAAAATTTGGCAACAATCAGGAGAACAAAGGGAGCATAATGTAAATTTGGTGCAATTTTGATATGTATTTTCTTTTATGTATAGAATGAATTTCCTTCTTTTGGTAAAATAGCATGGAAGAATGATAGGTCTATCATAGCTTAGGTTAATGTATACATAGAACAGATGGGAGCTAATTTTCAGACCTTAATGACTAGTTATTTTGACAATTTTAAGAAATCAATGAAGCAAAGGCTCAGAATTCTAGTTTATTTAGTGGAGAAATATGTAAATGAATTTTTTTTCCTTGTAGATATTGATTATACATACATACAACTAGCCATACCAAGAGTGAGATGGTTGAGACCTCTTGGGTATGAGATAAATATAGATGAAGCACTTGAAGCAATAACTGCACTGCTTGTAGAAGAGATTGACAAGGATGCACCACATTTTGGAACATATGATGTGGTGAGATCCAAAGTGGATATGAACTTGAATAGTGCCTCCACTTTGAAGAAGAAAGACAAGCTTGTTAAGAAACTTAAAGAAAAATTTGGAGAAGGAACTACAGAAGAAGTTGAAGATGAAGGTGAGGATGCTGAGGGAGATGAAGAAGAGCAAGATCAAGGGCCACTTGCCCTAACCCAAGGTATGGGTGAAGATATAGATGAAGAAGAAGTTGCCAAGAAAGAAGCTCCAAAGGCCGAACCAAAGAAAAGGAAAGCTCAGAAGTGGCCAGTTGCCTAACCTAAAGGGAAGAAGAAGAAACCTACAAAACCAAGCCTAGTCAAGCCAACTACAAGGGATAACACCAAGGCTACAACACAAGGGAAAAAGGAGCATGTAAAAAAAAAGGTAATAGAACAAGCAGGACCTATAGAGAAAAAAAATAGGAGGAAGTATGTTGCACCTCCAAAATCAGACAAAGATAGAATAGAATCTTATGAGGATCAGTTTAGATTGGTAAGTCATTCTACCACTTCTAAATTGAAAGGAATTTTCAATAATATTAGGAATAATGCTGATTTATCTAGTCTCAAGACCATAGATTTTGATAAGTTGTCAAAAGAACAACAAAACATAGTGGAAGAGTCCATCTACACTATGATGGCTAAGTTCAAGACTACCCCACTTGAACTAGACACCTTCAATGCCTAAGGAGCTAAGCTCATTAGTGGAAAATATGTGGCATTACTATCTTAAGATGGAAAAGGAAATAAGAGATTCTACATTGACTCATGTGATGCCTGACCTTACTAAAGGTCAAATAACAAAGGCAAATAAGAAGCATGGGAGAAAATTTGCACCCAAATACAGAGCCTTCAAAAATTTTCAAAACCAAATTGAAGATGTTGTTCAAAAGTCCACACAGATGTGGAAATTAATCTATTGATTGATAGCTATGAAAGAAGGATAGGAAACCCCATTTGAGGGTAGGAATGATGAAGAAGAAGAAGAGAATGAGAAAGAATAAGGAGGAGAACAAGAAAAAGATGAAGGAGAAAAAGAGACAATGGAGAAGGAACATGGTGAGGAATAGAAAACTAAACAAAGTTTCCAAGACACTCAAATGCCAACACCAAGCCCTCCACATACAACACATATAGACATAGTAACTGTACAAGATGGTCCTGACACTTTAGCTCAGAACATCAATCCTTTGACTATAGAGGATCTCAAGAAGATCCTTCACCAATCCTTCGAGCACAACTTTGCACAAACTCAGTATTGGTGAGTGTTGATGAGTTATAGAAAGTTGTATCAAAAATAATTAGGGAGAAGGATAGAATAGAAGAACAAACTACACAACCTCCCATATCTACAATGGATCAACCCAAAGGGCAAGAAGAACAAGAAAAAATTTCCAAGGTTGATTCTATAGTTAGAGTGACAACAACTACCTTGGAGCAAGCAAAGGAACAAATAGGACAAGATGTTCTTATAGCACAAACCCAAGGTGCACCTCCACAAATTGTCATCATTGATCAAAGTAGTAGAGGAGAGGAACAAGAAGTAGAGAAAACCCCTAAGGAGAAGGAGGAAATAAAAATGTTGGTAAATTTTCCTACCTTAGGGACTCTTAATAAGAAGTTGAGCACTGATGTAGTCCCATTTTAGATATCAGCACCAAGCTTGAGCACTACCAAGGTTGCAAGGGTACTTCACTATGGAGACCCTGCACTTGATGAAGAAATAGTCATACCAAGCTATGACTCAAGAAAAATGAACTTTCAATAGATAAATGAAGTGCAAGAGGCACTAGAAAGGAGAAAGAGACAAGAGATACTTAGAAATGAGTATAAGCAGAAGCAAGCACTAGTGGAGATCAAGGAGATATTTCTTGATGCATTTAGCTTGCAAGTACCTAATGAAACTCAACCCATAATGGAGCAACTATCCAATTTTGTAGACTAGGTATAGACTAAGGACCTAGAAACTAATGTCAAATTATTGGAATGGGCAGAAAAGAAATTTTAGATGAAATTGAATGAATAGATATCGAGTGAAATTACACTTTCACAAGTTGAATTGGCAAAGAAAATTGAAAAAGTGACGAAAGTACTTGAGAATGTATTCTCATTATACACAAATTTGTGTGATTCCTCATATTTTACATAGGAATCATGCCAAAGGATAATGAGCTTGGCAAGAAATCTAAATATTTCTAGCACTCAACTACCAAAAGATCTAGCTCAGAGTGAGAAGCATTTTGTAGCAATGCTTCACACATAGAAAGAATTAGCTATGTTGACAGCAGAAGAGGACAATATTAAGGAAAAATTGATGCAAATTCAATCCTCCATAACTTCACATCTAGAAGTACTTCATAAGGAGTAGGCCTATGTAGAAAATGTACTAAAGAAAGACCCAAATCTTTCTACTTTAGAAGGCCTTGTTCATCTTGCAGCAAAGAAAACCATCGAGCACAAGTCATTGGAGATAGCTCTAGACAATTGGGATGCTTCTCTCAAGATGATCATGGAGGTGAATAATTTTTTTTGGAAAAGTATTCTATTCATCCTTAGGACCCTTTGACATAAGTGTCCAAAAGGGGGAGAATAAGAATATTCAATCATTATTTATTGCATCAAATAAGGGGGAGATATAATGTTTTGGGAAAGATGTGAAAAAGAATGGTTACATAATACATTCTTTAATGGAAGCAATAAAGAATATCCAAATGGGGAGATATTCACATTCACATTTTTGAGGAAGTAATAAAGCCAAAAGGATGCAAAACTGCAAGGAGATGTGAAAAGGGAACAAGTATAGAGAACAAGATTCAGAATCAGGGTATACATATATAGTAAAGGTAGATAAGGCAAAAGGTATCAGATATATCAGCATGAGACATGTTTAGCACAAGAATTTTTACTACAGGAATGGAAATGGCACATTAGCTCAGGGGGAGTTACAAGATTTTGAGGTATACAAAACTTTGAATAAGTTTTTGAAGTCTTGTACATATGCCAAACAAAAATGTGTATTATACTCATACAGATCAGATTCATAATGATTAGTTAAGTGTTTTTGCCACGCATGTCAAAGGGGGAGATTGTTAGTCTCAAAATGGTTTTGACATTTGAGTGTCAACACACTTATCCAAATTCTCAAAGTTCAAGTGCCAAGAAAAGTATAAGTGTCGAGTCCCTATAGATGCTGAGTGAAACAGAATTACTATAGGAGTTGAGTGAGCCATTTTTTCTATATGTGCCAAGCATCAGCAACTAGTATATGTTGTGTAACACAAAAATCAGCATATGAGTTTGTGCCTTCAAAAACTTAGATGTAAACCATTTTTGGATCCAACACGAATGAATCTCGAAGGATCTTGAAGATAAGATCGAATATTTTACATCACCTATGCAATCAGCATGCAGCCAATAAGAAAAAAGTAGAAGGCATGCAACCAATAAGAAAAGTGCAAGAAATGAGTAGGAAATAAAGATCTAATATGTGGAAGAGAGAAGTGTATGGGTGAACTATAGTGAAATTCGGAGGGAAGTGCAAAAGACTTAGTGAAGAATAGAGTAGCATAGTAGAATCTAGTTGTTGAAGAACAAAGCATTAGAACATAACAAAGTGACATATTAGATCAAGCAAGGATCAATATCAGCAAGAGCAAAACAAGGATCTGGAATCAACAATTGAAGATTGCAAAGCTATCAGGTCAAAGGTTTTCTAATACTCTCTAGCAATTGTTTTAGATATGGAAATCCTATGGACTTAGGTTGGCCTAGAAACCATTTGTAAATCCTTTAATAGGGTACAATTCTAAGTGAATGTACTAAAGTCCTTTAACCAAGCCTACTTTTAGCAGGGTAGTGAAATTCTTTACCTAGGTCACTTTTGATAGAGTGAAAAGGTCTTTAACAAAACAGGCCTTTCATGAGGCAGACCCTTGGAAGTGGTCAAACATTGTAACCTTGAATAGTTATACATTTCTATAGTGATATTTTGTGGGTGTCATCCCCACCCTAGTTTTACCTTCTCATTTTGCAGGGTTTCTGGGTTACCAAATTTGTGTGTTGTCTATTTTTATTCATGTCTTTACTTTCAAGTTTATTAGATAGATTGGATGCATGTGAATGGTTTTAAGTAGAAGAATTTGAAAAGGTTAAAATTAGTTACTTCTTATTCACCCCCCCTCTCTTAAGTAAATTTTCCCACTTGTTAATTTCAACAACATACATGTTTGTTCCATTACAAACATTTATGCCTAAACTGTGTATCTTGATACTTGAAGTCCCTAATGCTCAACACTAACTACAACTTCAATGTTGTAACTTGAACTTTGAATGACTTGGCATCCACTAATCACTTGGCATCTAAATAGCTTGGTATATACCATCTGCTCGACACTTGAGTGACTTATCACTTACTATTTAGTCGGCTCATGCTAAATATATGTCACTCAGCATATACTATCTAATAACTTATGCTTGACATGTACTATTTGTTTGGCTTGAACTAAGTAAATGACTTAAGTACATTGTCACTCATATGTCAAAACCAATTTGGGATTAACAATTATAACTTCCATTAGTTTCACCAATCAAACTAACATCTTGAATCAAATCACTTAGCAAAACACAATCTACATCTTCACTTTCATAATGCATATAAAAACTAGGATCATTCTCTACAACTTGCTCATTATGAAAGTACAAATCAACATGGTCAAACATATCAGAATCAAACTGAAACTCCTCTCTATCAAATGAATTATTCATTCTATCAATCTTGAATATGAAAATTTTATATTCGACTTGGGGGAAAAGATCATACATACCTTGAAATTGTGTATCTTTATGTATAACTGGATGGTATTCAAATGAGAAATTATATTTATACTTTAAAATTTCATCCATGTCAATGTCTAAAACTAATATGTAGTCCTCCAATGATTCTTTTCAATCAAAAAACAAATTAGCCATCACAGTAGAGTATTCACCATAAAACTCATTGCAAGGTGCATGTTGATTTTCAATCATAACTTCATCTAACACCTTGTTATCAACCTCATGAGATGAAACATCATTATTGCTTTCACTATCTCACCTAGAAGAAGAAAAATCTAATATTTTGGCATCAATAAGACATTTGATCACCATCATGCTCAACCTCAACTAAATTTGAACATTCCATATGCTCTTCAAAAAGTGGATTGATAACTCAATGTAAAGCTCTCTTGTATACATTATAACAAGTGATGTTCTTATCAACATCAAACTCTTCACCATAAAATAGATTAGTAAAAACCTTGAAACCATTTTTGACATCATTGTCATGAACACTTTCAACATATGAAGAAGAAAAATTAGAATCATCACACAAAAAACACACCATCCACTCCATCAATGAAGCACATGGAATATAAATCAATGTTACTTGCATTGTCTTCACTAAGATGATTCATATGCCTTGAAAACCAATCATATTTTAACTTATTAATAGGTTTTGATGCATTAATCTTAGAATCACTCGTATGTTTCTAATTACTATTGTATGCAACCTTATGATATTCTTCTACACAACTAGGTAATTTGTCCTTGTAGATAATCTCTTTTTCCTCATATTGTGGAGACAACTCTTCTTTGAAATTTTCAACCTCAAGCTAATTTAAAAAATTCTAAGATGGGATTTCATTTTCAAATTAGAAGAAAGATTCATACCTTTACTTGCATAAGAGTACTCACTTCCATCATTTCTCTCTTCTTTCCAATTTGCATTAGATTCATATGAATATAAACATGTGTTATCACTATCCTCCTCTTGACTCAAGTAACCACTCTCATCATCCTCTTCATATTATGCTTCTTCATAGTATACTAGATCAGCAACCTTGCCTTGATCACTTGAAACATAACTTTTAGCCTCTTCATCCTCATACTACGATACATGTCTTTCAACTTCATGACTAATAACATTCTCAACATTTGGAAAACCATCAATAGGAGAAGGAGTGACTGAAATTTTTCTTGTACATATAACTGATCAATTGAATTAACTCTATCATCTACTATTATAATACTACAAACATGTGCACTATGATTTGTAAGAAAAGGATTAGCTCTTCTTTGCAACAAAGAGACTTCTTTTTTACATGTTTTCATTTCAGAATTTTCAACAAGATTGTTTACAAAAGAGGGGGTACCTACATGCTGATCCAAATTTGAACACTCAACATGACATTGGTTTCTTTTTTCAACTTCATCTTGTTAGAAAACATCTCTAAAGAAATGACTCTTTGTTAGTTCGTACTTTATATTGTTTCCAAACTCTTTTACTGTCATGAATGCCTAATGCAAAGTCTTGGGCTCTTTATCCCTCAATTGATAACTCATTTTCTCATCAAATGCATCAAGATAAGCTACTAGAAACACTTGATCATCCAGTCTACATTTCTTAGGAAATTCATTCAATATATTTTCAAATTGTATACTGAATGCAGGAATAAGCTCACAATTCCTAATTTGGATCTTCAAGAACTTCTCAAAAGAATCAAAGATGCTTATTATTTCCCTGAACTTCTTCATGAAGGCTAAATTTAATTCATTCCAAGATGAAATAGACCATGTCAATAGAAAGTTAAACTAGTCTCTAGCATCACCTTCTAAAGTTTGAACAAACAACTTCATATGTGCATCTTCATGAGAAATCTTAAAATCACCAATCAAATCACTGAAAATTTGAACATGATGACTAGCTGAATCCAAATGGTTCCCACTAAAATTGGGCAAAGAAATTCTAAGATCATATGGAATGGTGTTTGGGAAACCATGAATGCCATCAAAATTTAATGGCATGTATCTCTTAGATAAAATAGATCTACAATTTTTATCCATGGACTGCACACTAGGTGAAAAGAAATTTGTCATTTCTTGCATACTTTCAAAATTTATAACTTGTAGTAGGTCTGAAAATACTTTCTACCAATTCAATCTCTAACATACCTCAATATGTAAACACATTTGTTGAATCCTTCCTTCATAAAGTATGTTGTGAGATGCATCAAGAAATTCTCCTACCTAGTGCCAAAAATACCACTTGATAGAGAAACTTTTGTAGTATTTACTTTCATGGAAAAGAAATCTCATGAAAGTGGAAAATACCTTAATATGTGAGGCTTGCAACCACTTCAATGCTGCAAAAAATAGTAGATTCAAATCTTATGTTGATTTAGTAACTTTTGCACCACATCTCACACAATCCATTGAATCATTGCCAAGAACTTGAGATCACTTCTTCAAATCTGCATTCCAACTGTCATATCCTTCATAATATCTTCAATTTCACAATGCACTAGTATAGAGATATAAATTTGAGCCACCACTCACTTAGTGAGAAAATATTTACCTAACTTTCAAGACATAATAATCTAGTTCCAAAAAAATTTACAACAGGTACCTAAAAACCTTATACAACAACCTTGGAATCTCACACTCTTGACAAAGTGAAAGACATATATTCTTGACTCTTAAAATTACAGCAGCACTTCATGGTCACTTGGATTTAAACATGAGAGCTCACAAGTGGTCTTACAAACATTTTTCATCACTAACCTTCAAAAGTATTGTTGTGAAGAATAAGACATAACTAGGAAACACAAAATTCAGCAAGGACAAGACAAGAACACCACAATTCCTCACTGCTATATCACTTTCCTTGTGTCTCTCCCTAGTAGAGTCATCATTTTGTTGGTGTTTTAAAATGTTACAATTCAAATTATTCCAATGAGAATATAATACATCTAGGGGAAACTACTCTCATCTGCAACATATCCTTTCAAACATCAGGCCAACTACAAGGTAAGACCCTTCTTCTACTCTAGGCTTTGCAAAACCTAATCAAGTGTACCTCAAATTTATTTATATGGTACCATTTGTTCAAAAGCATATACTTGAATCTAAACAAACCCTTATTTCTCCTATAGTTATGCAATAACATAGATGTATAGTAGAAAATTGCAAATCCTATGAAATCCATAAGTTGAGCAAGAGCATCCTTTCAGCTTTTAAATGTAAAGGGAAATGGATGATTAATTAAAATTGATTTTAGTAAGTCCCCAAATATGCAACAATAAGAAAAAATTGAGCCTATAGCTAATGAATGCCTTATCTATTGGGTAGTTCCATAAATCACACACATACATCTAAGATACCAGTGACATATTCCATATATCAAGATATCAAATCTATCCTATCACTTTTTGAATCTGACATTGGTGTTCATAAACACCTCGTTCTCATGAAATAACCTTCTCAAATAATTATCAACCCTATCAAATACGTCAAGCACATACATGGCTCTTTGTTCCAATAGAAACACATACAAGACATACAACCTTAAGGGGATGCAAAAGGGTTTAAATTCTTTTTCCCTAAACCACAAAATATTGCAAATTATAGAGCTAGTAGATGAGAATCAGAATGAAACCAAGAATTTGGTTGCTCATTATATTCATCTCTTTTAAACTATGCATTCAAGATATATGTAAATAACCTGTAAAACTACTGGATAGATTAGAACTATCTATATTAGCTTCATTATTATTATTCATATAAGAGAGAATTCTAAAGGTAAATGGTTCAATCATAGTTTTGGATCCAACCTTGTGGTATCACAGACAAACTAGAATCAACCTTGGCATCAAAGTAGTGAAAAATATCCAAAATTAGAACCCTTACAATGAGAGAGAAAGAGAAAGATATAGGAAAGGAAGAAGAAGCTAGATCTGATATGGAAGTGACATGTGTCCACTTAAATCTCCATTACCTATTATTGCAAAGCATCTCTCTTCTCTCTACAACCAAAATCAAAAAATAATCTCATCACTATGTGTAACAAACTTGAAATGTCTCCTCAAACTGATGAGAAACTCTTTCCCTAACAAAAAATTCCAATATGCATCTAAAATGCTGATAAAACCTTCACTAAACTGACTTAGAGGTGAGAAAAATATGTCCCTAACTACCTCCCTACTACCTCTAGCATTCACCCAGTTCAGCATTTTGCCAAAAATCAAATCTGAACTGCCTTAATTAAATGATGTTGAAAAATAGGCACCTAGTACAAAACCTTGAATAACTTGAATACATGGCTTCCTATGTAAAAATGATCTTCAAATACAAAAAATTAGTTCTCTCTAAGTTCCAATGCTATATGATAGTCCCATGTCTATGCATTGGAGATGTCCATAGGATCAAACTAAAAAATAGGGTCTTGGACTAGTTCACAGGTCTGCATCTTCTTACAAAAAGTTTGTTTTTCCCTTAGGTCAAAACTATATCATATAATCATCATGATTTAAATGAAATTGTATGTACCTTCTTAGAAGGAAAATAATTTTTTTTTTAAATTCTCAATTTTGGATTTTCCCTCTTATTATGCATCTGAGTCAAACCTAGGTTAACTCCTGTGTTATGTCTAATGATGTGATTGGTTGACCATTGCATCACCACTACCACCTAGGTTCCATGTGGCACCCTCTAATTGGTCTATCATTCCACCACATGGAAATCTCCTATTGGACCTCCCTACATGGTCAGTTGTGCCATGTCATAATCTACTAGCCCCTCACCATGTCACTATCACATGGCACCTCCTAATTAGCCTGATCTACTTAGTGCCATGTCATCTACCACTCAGGCCTACTACCATGTAGTAGTAAGGCACTTCCCCATATTCTGTGAAGATCAAAAAATTTCACAATGTGGGGAAGCATTGACCATTGAATGCAACATGTATCACAATCTAAAGCTTCAAATTTGGACCTTCCATGTCATTGTTCCTCATTTTTTGTGCCAAGTGTCACCTTGTAATTTTTCTAGCTAGTGCCACATGACATGTTGTGGTTATTCAAATTAGTCTAGTCATGCTGCTAAATCATCCTCCACCTCAACGAGTTGATTCAAAATTAACTCCTTGTTCGATCTAATTGGCCATGGGCCCCACTCAAGCACTTTCTCTACCTTTAAAAGGTGCATGTTTTAAAGACAACTTAGAAGTGTGTGCCAATACTCAAAAGTGCTTTAAAAACCTTCCACTCAATGCATGTGGGATAACGCATTTTTATAATAACATGAAGGATTGAAGCTCTAAACCATGGCAATATCTTACTCAAACATTAGTGTACATTGAAATGTCCCTTCTTCTTCTTATCACTATGGAGAGAAAGCATACTAAGGCTATTTTCCATGACAGTGCAATTCTCTTCAAGAAACCCTTCCTTCAAAGAATCTGATCCTTCACATAGATTTGATGGCAATGGTGGCATTGTTAACTCGGGCCAACTTCTTCATAGATGGAAGTTGTCAAATCTGCCAATTCTGAATCATTTGGTGCCTATTCCTCATCAGGATTGTCCACCTTGAGTACACCATGACCTTCCACCATCTTATGATGCCTTCAATTCAAACATTTGTTCTTTTCTCACAAGACCTAGCATTACGAAGGCCACTATGGCTTTGGTTTTATTTAGCTTTCCATCATGTCCTTTTCTTCTCCTATTTCAAATTGACTATAACTGGGTCGATAACTCCCAGTATTCATCTAGTCTGAGAAAAGTTGAAAAAGAGTACATTTACCTTTGAAAAATATCACTACATGTAGATTGGGTTGGGTGTGATTGGGTAGGCATATTTTACTCTCTAAAGGCTTGGGTGTGATTTTGGATTGGGTTGCTAGCTGGCTGGGGGGGATGATTTGGAGAGACTTTGGATTTGGGATTGTTCTAAAGTAAGGAACTAGATAGATTTGGTTGCAGCAGGGGAGCTTGGGTGATTTTTTGATGAGGCAGTGACTACACTAAGTATGTCTTGAGCTAGGAGATTTTTTCTTTTTTGGGATTTTGACCAAAGTTGGCAAACATTCATTCAAAAGCTATGAACAAACAAGCAGACAAAATTTTGGAGCAAGCATGTCAAACACACCAACATCCTAGGAAGCTTTCTACAAGGATGAAATTTGTTATAGCTAGGGATTCCTTGATATATGCAAGGTACGTGAGGCCCAAATCTATAGATGAAACCAAAAAGATGTCATACAGTCGAGAGGAGCGGTAACCCACTTCTCCTCTTTCACTTCTCAAGGGTATAAAGTTCCTTGAGGCTTAGCCCGAGTGACAAAATCTTGATTCCAAGACAGGTGTCTTTGGATTCACCTCTCGATTTTTATACTCTGCCGGAACACTGGAGTCGAGGTCATCCCAAGGGGTGATGAAATCCCCAAGCAGGCCTCCTAAAAAGTGTAAAACAAGACCACATACATGATCTTGGGCTTTAAAAGACACACGTTTATTCCAAATGATGATTTAGATTTTGTAAGCTATGATTGAAGACACTTGTGATTATGGCATACAATGTTCATTCCAATTTGATAGCATCGTTAGCATAATGAAAGTTGAGAGATCGTCAACATAAGAAATGCGAGCGTCATTGAAAATGCATCAAAACCATGTGATGTTCATTGATTGTTAGGCATTCAAGATTGAGTGTGAGTTTGTTTTAAGCCCAAAAAAAATATGTATGAAACTCGATTGTCAAGCGCATGCCCGAAGGCCCTCCACGTCAAGATTTGTCCAATTTTTATGTCCAAATGAAGTGTGAGCGAGATTAATGTGCATTCAAAGAATGTTCTAACTTAGAAAAACCACTAAAGACCCAAGTGAGTGGAGTTTGATCTTTGTGGAGCACTTAACACCCTCTTAGGTAGACCCATCCCCATAGATGGCGCTGAGATTGCAACCAATGGTTAAATTGATGGGTGATTAAAGAGGGTGAGTCCAAGTACAAACTTACTCAATGCATTTTTATTAGTTTTTATAACTTAGAAGATTTCAAAAATGTGGATTCTTTTTATGCCCCAAAAGATTATTATTGGATCTATGGCATTAAAGATTGGATTTGTTGTTTTAATCATGCATTCATAAAAAAAAAAGCTTGATTTTAATCCATGGCACTCAAGAGTGAATTTAGCAACATGCATTCAAAGACAAGTGATTAAACATTCAAGTTTTTTCCTTTGAGCATTCAAGATTGAGATTTTGTGTGTTATTTTAAGAACTTTGAAGTGCTTTGTTTTAACCTTAGATCATTCAAGATTGTTTTGGACTCAAAAGTGAAAATGACTCTTTGGACTTTGGTTTTCATTAAAGATTTTGTGTTCTAGTTTGCATGTTTTAAGCTCAAAAATGATATTCCTGGGTTGTTTTGATGCATGAAAAACCTAAGCAACATTCAAGATTTTGCAACAAGACCTTTGTTTGGAACAAATAACAAAGCTTTTAGGACAATTTTTGGCAACCATTTAGGACTCTTAGTTTTCATGAGATTTTTAAAAGAACTTTAAAATATTTGCAAATGAGGTTCATTTTATCCTTGATTGATGCTTTGAGTTTGATGCTTTGAGTTTGATTTTTGTGTGCACTTAGTGTTGATTTTGAACCTTTTGAAATGGAAACTTGAAGTTCTTTTTAAATTCCCAAAAATGAAGTGTTCCTAACTTTGCATGAATGCATCTAAAACCTTGATGTTGCAAGGATGAAAATTATTGGATTGGTTTAGTTTCACCTGTTAAAAGATTTTTTCTTTTTTGCAAATTTTTAAGTTTTTAATGGATTTAAGTATGATTTGGGGGTTCATGTTAAGCACTAAAAAGAAGTGTGTATGATTTTGCTTCCTTAAAAAAAAAATGGCCAAGATCTCTCACAAGAAGAAGAAGAAGAAGTAGATGGAATAAGAAGAATATAGACAAGAAGAGGAAGAAGAATTCCAAGTTCTTTGTCCACCTATAAGCTTGAAAAATCTGCAAACACTATGAGATAGATTATGAGTTCCTTTGTCTTTTTCATGCTCATGTGGACCTACAAAACCAATTTATGCAATCCTACCAATCACAAAAACAAACAAAATTAGCCAAAATTAGCAAATGACATACAAAACTTGACTAAAAAAGCTAATGAAGATGACCCATGTGGGCTCCCACCGGGCATGCCAAAATGTATATGAGCAATGTTAGTATGCTAATAGAAACCAAATTTAAATAAAAGCTTCTACAAACTAAAAAAAATTCATAAACTTCAAGATAGACTAAGATGAGCTCTCAATTAAGAATATGAGCCATTAATGGGCTCTCTCAATAAGAAGCTCTCTTGTTGAGTGACTTTTTCTAAATAGATAGGATGTATGCTCAAGCTTTATGCTTCAAAAAGGGCTTCAAATGGAGTTGGAATTTGGGTGTGAGTGTATGGTTTTGATGTAAAATGGCTTCTCAAAATGGCATTATGACTTTACTTCATGGATTGTGTTATTTTGCAAAGGGGAAGGATCCAATTTATAGGCAAGAGGCTTGAGGGATTGAGGGCTAAGATGCAAGGATGGAAAAAAGCTCATCGAGGGCTCAGATTGCATGAGAGGAGAGCAAATGGATTGTGCTTCTTTACAGCCAATCAAGGAGTGACACATGTCACATGGTGAGAGGATGGAGGAAAGGGGAAGGATGAGTCAAAAAAGGAGGCTCAAGGGATAAAATCTTCATAAAGACCCTCATAATGACTTGTAAGAGCAATAAAAGGGCTTGGAAGAGTCATTTATGGCCTAGTGGGCTTCATAAAGTTTTATGGTTGAGATATTTTGAGGGAGATGAGAGAAATTTTGACTTGGGCTTGATTAGGAAGGTTTTAAGCTTGCTTAGGATTGTGCAAATGATTAGAGGATGGATTAGGATGGTTTAGGATTAGCTTAGGGATAGGCAAGTGGATGGCATTTAATGAGGGTGGGTGAAGGAGGAGATATTTGTTAACTTTGACTTGGGTTAGTAAGTTTTAACTCATGTTTAGAGAATGTGACAAGGTTAGGAGGGGATTAGGATTAGGTTTAAAGACATCTTCTAGAAGAGTCTAGACTTTGGATGAGGATAAAGACTTTCTAGAATAGTCTAGAACTTCCTAGGATGAGGATGAAGACTTTCTAGAAGAGTCTAGAACTTTTTAGGATGAGGATAAATTAGATTCTTAGGAAATAAATAAAGTTTTATTTATTTCAAGGGTTTGGGTTGAGGAGATATTTATTAAAACTTTTTTAATAAACATGACGATTAATATTTAATCTTAATTAAATATTTTGAGTTGGGATTAGGGGTAGGAAATGATGGGATTAGCCTTTAATAAAAATTAAAGAAGGATTAGAAGATTTTGGAAAAGGTTAGTGGTCTTAAGGAAATTGGCCAAGTTTTGGGCAAAAAATAAATTTTTTATTTATTTTGAGTTTTTTGGTCAATTTATTAATTAAATAATTAATAAATAAGAAAATAATGTTTAAATAAGATTTAAACATTTTTGGGAGGGATTCCTTAATTAAATATTTTTAATTAAGATAAAGGAATTTAATGGCATAAAAATAAATTAATTATTTAATAAATGATGATGTCATCAGAAATTTTTTCAGAAAATAAAAATACTTTATTTTCTAAAGGTTTTTAGGTGTCTACAGTGTTGCAGTGGAGCTTCTTCTTCTTTCCTCTTCTATAGCCCTACCTAAGTGAGTCCTCTAACTCAAGGGGATATATTCATTTTTTTTCCCTTCTTCTTCTACATCAGCTTCTAGAATAGTTTTGGTCACCTGTAGGGGAGGAGTATTCTTTTTCTTCAATCTTCTCCTACATGTCTCTCCCACTGTGGGCTCAACCGTGGGCTTTTTAGGAGCTAAGGGGGAGGCTTCTTCCTCTTGACCTACTAGTTGAATCCACTATTCTTCCTCTTCTTGTTCTTATCCTGGTGGAGGCACTTGATCAATCTCTTGGACTTGAGCTACTAGCTCATCTTGAAGCTCTACTTGCTCAGGATTTTGTTGTGATTGTTGAGGTAGTTGGGCTTGAGCTATTTTTTTCTTACTATCTTCCCCTCTCTTCCTTCTCACTCCTCTATCCACTTCAAAAACTTCCCACTCATGTTGATGAACTTCTTTTGGCCTCACCAGGGATTCCGCTAGGAAAGTTGGTACTGTAACTTTTACACCTTTGTCTTTGGTAAGCTATGTTGTGGCTTGTCGAGGAATAGCTTATGGAATTATATCAAGTTTGAAAGGCTTCTTGATCTAGTCCCTCATTAGTTGGACTATGTGGTGAGCTCTATTATTGATGTCTATGTTCTCATCCCTACCAATCTTTGCATTAATGATCAGCCTATTATAGATTTTGTCTTGATTATACAATGGATCCAAGACATCTTTAGTGTCTTTCTCAACATCCTTGAGTGGGATGTTAACTTTCAAGTCTTTTTGTGCCAAATATAGAGTCATTCTACAATAATCCCTTATTCAGATATCATAGTCATCTATGGCATTCATCCAGTGCTCCTCCAATGCATCTTCATGTATGAACTACTACCCTATGAGATGCATAAGCATCCCTATCTTTTCAAAATAAGGTCTAGGGGAGTTGTACTCTTCTAAGGGATATTGATCTGATTCTTAATCAAAAGTTGTAATTTCTTTCTTTTTCTTGACCTTGAAAGCACCGATGGTGATTTTCCATACCCATGTCTTCTTGTGTTGTTTCCTCACTCTATCATATGCAAATGTGAGTTGCCTAGAAATCTCCACCAAAATGAGCCTATTTTATGGATATCTCAAGAGCTTCATTGCGTTAACCATGGTACCAGCTACCCTTAGATACATGAATGTTCTAAATTGGATGTAGTAGGCACTAATCTTTGTAATTCTGGTTATTGTCTATACTAACATCCTTTTGGCATAATCACGCTCTATGAATTCAATGATTAAAAATATAAAATTGGCATTCACTATCCTATACTCTTTTCTCTCATACAATAATTTCTTCTTAACCATCTGAGGATACACCACATAAGGCTAGGCATTAGCATCTTGTATGCTACCACTTTTGTAAAGTCATGGGTAGTGTTGGAGTTTGAAAATGTTACCCATTTCCAATTACCCTTATGAGAAAAAAGCACATCTAGGAGCAGCTAACTCCCATTTTCAACATGCCCATTCAGACACCAGGCCAACTATAAGGCTAGACTCTTCTTCTTCTTTAGGCTCTGCAAAACCTAGGCAGGTAGACCTATAGATTCTTTATATGGTACCAATTGTCAAAACATACACTGAATCTATTATGAAGTAGATAAAATCCTTATTTCTCCTAATAACTCATGAAATAACATCAATCTATAGTAGCTAAATGAAGATCTAGGATATTCATAAGCTGAGTGAGGGCATTCTATTATAGCTCTTCAACATGAAAGGGGAAAAGCGTTTGATTATTGATGTTGATATTCAACAAATCCTCAAACACGCAGCAAAACCTAATGATCCTATCTCTGATCAGTGCCTACTCCATTGGGAAATTTCATGAATCCAAAACATACATCTGTGACATCAAGACATATTCTATGTACCCAGACATCAGATCTATCTAATCACCTTGTGATTCAAACATCAATGTTCACTCAGATCTCATTCTTACATGATATCCCCATCAGCAAACCTGCAATCCTATTGATTCTTTGAAGCATTTACATAACCTCTTGGGTTATAAGCAACAATGAACTCACATAAAGCCTTAAGGAGCTGCAATTACAACCTAAACTCTTTGTTCAGAGATTGCAAAACATTGAAGATCACTAATAAGGGAGACAAGAATCAAAATGAAACTAATGAAATTCTTGCTCATATGTATTCATTTCCTTGAAACAATACAATCAAATGCATGAAATTAAAACATGAAACAACCTAATGTATCAGAACTATCTATATTAACTTTACACTACTGCTGTTCACATGAGAAGAAATTGTTGAAGAATGGAGGTGGAATCACAGTTCTAGATCCAAAGAAATGGTCTCATAGAATGACTACCAATTCTCTGCCAATAGTGGTCTCACAGTAACAAAAAACTAGAACCCTTCAAATGGAAGAAAGAAAGAATAATATAGGATAGATGAATTCTTGGATCTCACATGTGACTGCCATCTGTCAACTTAGAAATCCATTTCTTGCAACTGTAAAGACTCTCTCTAACCTCTTTCTTCCTTCTGATTTGATTTTCTATTTCATCATTAAATTGCAACTGCTTTGAAATATCCCTACCTAATGATGAAATCCTTTTGCATCTAAAATATCTAAAACCTTATGCAATTCTGGTGAAATTGTGAGTTTTTGCTGATTTTAATGTAACCAATTCAACCCCAACTATACTATTACCATCTTTTAACCATACCCATGTCATCATTATGTTAGGAATCAATTTTGAACCTCCATACCTAAATACGGTTGCAGAAAAGGAACCTGATAGAAAACCTCATACTGCTCGAACAGACGGATTCCTATGCAAAAACTAATCTCAGAATTGGAAAATTTAGACTTTCATGATTTCGACGGTATATGATAAGGCATACTTTGCCTTCCAGAAATGCCCAGAATCTCGATTTGAAAAACACTCCTCTGGTAGAGACATCAGGTCTGCACATCTTTGAATTTAAAAATCCAAAAATTTTAAAATAATCTAATGTCTTAACATTAGAATTAAAGCCCTATTTGATTTTAAAACTTGACGTGCATACCCATTGAGAAAATACTTTAAAATTCACTTTAAGCTCATTTTACTTTTTTGCCTTTATGCCTCCATTTGGGTCAAACCTTCGTTGATCAAGTGACACATGTCGCTCATTAATTGGCTTAGGCTGGGTAGCGCCACATGTCATCTTCTCGCTACTTTTCCATGTCATCTCGTGAGCAACTTCTCCTTGGCAAGATAGCAAGAACCCTCAGATCTGCCACATGGCACGATCTGGTGCATCTCAAGATCTGCTTGCCACATCATCCTAGGCCATCCAGTCGACTGCCACTTGGCACTCTTTGATTCATCAGAAACATCTACAAGTGGGGCCCACATTTCTATTTCACTATGGCTAGACTTTGAGGTTTTTCGGCGACCTTGCTACCTCGCTAGCTAGATTTTCCAAGATTTCCTGGCTAGCAAAGTAGCGAGGCACTGGATTTTTCAATTTTTCAGTTGCCCATTCCTGCTAACTTCATCACGCTTTTACTTGCATCTTCGTTCAAAATTTATTTCCTTTTTCCACTAGGTTGGATGAATGGGACCCACCGTGCACAAGCATAGCCTTTCCAAAAGGCTCTTTGTTTAATTCATAGCTCATAGTGCATAGGATGCTATTTAAAGATTAAAATTACTCTTCCCACGTTGAATGTGGGATATTGCTTTGTTAGTATGGCCGACTTTTCCTTCTAGCTACAGCTTCTATTCAAGTTTGGCGTGGTCTCTTATGTTAACTGCTTGCGGATTCTTTGAAAATGTGGATGGTCTCCTTGTAGGTGGCTCTCATACTTTGACTGCAAATTGTTTTTTATTACCACATCTTTTCATATTCTCAGGCTTAATACGGGTTTTCTTTTATAACATGGTGTCTGCTTTCCATTAATGTGGATATCTTCATTTTTGCATAAGCTCTCCTTTTCTATGCTTAGAAAGCTTCTTTCTTGAAAGCCTCTGAGTATAAAAAATTGCATGATTCAGATTCCACCAGTTAAACTATATTGCCCAACTCCTTTGCTTATGCGGCACTTGGAGTTTGAGCTTCCTGTTAGCATGGTGGCTCCTCATTCTGACTTGGGTGCTTCCTCTGCATCAGCTCATGGCTTGCCTACTAGCCAGCTCCCTTTTCATAGCTTCTTCAAAGACTCCCCTGCTATGTACCCATCCACAGCTTGCTCTCCTGGTGATTTCCTTGCGTGAAAATTGGTAAAACACTTTCATTGCTTATGGCTTTATGCTAATGCTGATTGCTTGCATTCAAATGGTGTATTGTGGGAAAAGATAAGCCTATTGAGGCACCTACCAAAGCCTCCTTTAATCCAAACCTTCTACTCTTCATTCGGGGGCTACCCTGGGCTCCCTACTTGTGCGTGGATCTCCTTTTAGTATGATTGAAATGCTTTGGCAAACTATATCTACTCCATAGTTTGATCATCAAATTAAATTAGATCAAAGCATATCCCAAAGAAAATTATTTAACATTGATAATTTGTGAGGCCCCTTTGACTTCTCCCTTGCTTGCTCATGGCTTTAAGATGAGGGCTACTTTATTTAATTTACATAATGTTCCTATGCCTGAAGAATTTAGTCGGACACCAAAGTGGGTCTGGCTAAAAAATATTTGCCTTTCAAACAACTGGCATCCTCATACTTATCCCATGACTCCATTGCAATGATGTGAATTAAAAAAAATCACAGGAACATTACTTTAAAACTCCATTTTAATCATTTCCACACCATTGTGAAAATTGTGTCAGGAGGCCTGCCAGGTGGCCATAAAAACTAACTCAATCAAGTAACCAGGCCATAAAAATTGGCATGAGTGTTCAATCCTCCATACTTTACCACACTACAAATTTTTAGCCCATGACGAATCTCAAGTGAAAATATTTTAATTTCCGAACATCCATACTTCAATTACCCTGCAGGCAAACAATGTTAAAAAACATAAATTGGGCTCGGGTTCAGCATTATAAACTGAGTTATTGATCACTTAGGGTTCTAAAAAATAGGATATAAGCTCTTTGCCATGAAGAGATTATAATTCCATGTTTTGGGCTCATGACGAATCACAAGGCACATTTGGCGAATTTTCGAAAATAGGCAGTTGGAAATTTTAATTGGCAAATATGTCAAAAAGTGATTTTTGGCAAATGTACGGACATATGAAAGTATGTAGATGGATTCTTCATGACTTAAGAATTGGCATACTTCAAGGATTTTTAGGAGACAACATAATAATACAATCCATTTAGGCTCACCAATCACAAGACCAAAGTTATAATGTGCCGAACAGGGGTACGGATCAATTTGGATACCTTAGTCATAACAAAACAATGCAAACTGGGATTTTAATCATGTTAGCAAATTGATCAAATGGATTACTCATGACCTCAAAATTTGAACATATGAAGTGTCTGACCCCTAGAACACAATGCAAAAATAATATCTTCATGTGGGTCAATTGGGGCAAAGATATCATTGGTCGAACAAGGCCTCCCAGAAATGTGAATTGGAAACACTGTCAAGATAATGATTTGTACAAATGGAAAGACCTTGGAAAATTGTGCAGATGGATTCGTCAAAGCCTAAAAACTGGCACACTTGTAGTATTTTCAGGACAATATAGAGAAACAAACTATTCAATCTCACCTATCACGGATCAAGAGATATGACATCATGAATAGGGCTACCAATCAATCTGCAAATACTAACACCCATAAAAAGTTAGAAATTCCATTTGTAATCGTGTTTCAAAACTAATCAAATGGATTTTTCAAGACTTAAAAATTTAGACATAATAAGCCTCTAACATTTACAATACAATGCAAAAGGAATTTCAACATTTCGATCAACTGGGTTAAAGATATAGCACATCAAACAAGGCTTCCTAGAATTATGAATAATTTGCAAAAGCATGAAAATAGTAACTGACCAACTTTGAGGGATTCAAAACCTAGTCAAACGGATTCGAAACAACTCAATATCTAAAACATAGGTTATCAGATATGGATACTAGACACTCTCAAAGGGGTAAGTCATGACGCATTTTTGGGTGCGAGATATTCACTTGCCAACAAGGCCTCTTATCGTTGTCTGACACTTGGGTGAAAATGCAAAATTGATAATTTCTGAAAGCAAGACTTCGCCAAATGACTCAGAATGATGATTTAACTTCACAGAACACTTAGATAGGCTGAATATAGGGTGTTAGAAACATTAAACACCTTTTAGGATTCAGATTGGCAGTCGGGTACATAGGCATCAGAAAGCTTTCATAGGGCTTAATTTCTTAACAATGCTCAAAATCAGGGCTGCAATTTTGAGCACCAACAGGTAGTCGATTGTTTTGGCTGCCAAAAAGTACAACAAATATTGTGTCATGTATAATTTTGGGTCGGCCTTAATAGCTACTAGCTTCTCATTTATGTATCACTTAGCATCATGGCCCAATCAATTGGTACCTTGGTCATTTGGATGGTTTTTATGAAATAGACCATCTAGATATGAATATGTCTAGCTATTGGTAGGCCCATGACTCTGCTTAAAATCATGATGGTGTATCCTCACATCATCCTTCATGTATCCCTGCATCATGTCTACCTTGTAGACTATGTGGCCCACTAGTGTTCTATCAATCAAAAATAATGATTGGATTATCTCTTTAGCTTCCTACTCATTTTCTCGATACCATCTTTCTGCTCCCTCATAGGATACCTACAATTATTGATCAGCCCTTGGAAGGTGGAATACCTTCTCAATGTTTTGAGGTTAGAGGTCTAGGACTACTTCGCATGTAATACTCTTGATAGCCTTTCCATTAGTGACATAGTTTTTGGCAAGATACATGATGAGTTCTCAAAATTTTACAAAAGTAGAATGTGGCGCTATATTGACTAACCCTAATCATATGACTGCTGACACCATTTCTGATCTTTCTCTTAGCTTATTGAAAATGTTAAGGCATTCTAGTCAATGTGTCCAAGCTCATCATCTCTAATTTTGGAATATCCATCCTGAAAGAAGGATTTCCTTGGTGTACCTTGGTATTTAAAGACAATTGGTTTACGAGCTATCTTTTTAGCCATCAAAGATGATGACGATGCCATTTTATCTAAATAATTCAAAATAATAAATTAATCTAGAAAGATAAAATTGAACCTAAACACTAACCCTAATACATAAAAACCTAGGGAAAATGTCCCAGAATAGTGAAAAACTAGTTAAATCCCTCCATAAGCCCTAATATACAAAATAGGGCACCTAGTGCACCATGACAGGTGCACTAAGTGTGCTAAATGCTCATTTTAAGACCCTTTTAGCATAGTTGTGCACCTACACACCTTGAGAAGGTGCTCACATGTGCATGTGCACAATTACACACACATGTGCAAGGAAACTGCAAGGGGGGAGTTAGTCCCTTATGTTTTGTGTACAAAGGGTGCGTACATGAGCTTATTATACATTGAGTTCTTTGATAAGGTGAACATGTGTGCACCTTGAGAAGGTGCACACATGTGCCCCTTTCTTTAGGCTTACTTGACTTAGTTTTTTAGTTTCAAAAACGTGTGCACATGCTCACTTTGAATAGGTTTGTATGTACACACCTTTCAATAGTTATATGTTTTAGGTTATTTTAGGTTAGATCTTCTTTTAAAAGGGAAAGAAGGTGTGCACATGTGCTCCTTTATGAGGTGCACATGTGCATAATTTATTGGTGTGTGTTGACCTTGTTTGAGTGTTGTGCAGGAGATTGTTCAAGGAAATGTGTAATGGCAAGGATGCAGAGGTGCAATGAAGACTAGAGCATAGAAGACAAGTGAAGGTAAGTGGGAGGGTCTAGGGTTTATATAGACCTAGGCCTAGGGTTTGCACCTTTATAGGTATGCACCCTCACATGTACACACCCTTTGGAGGTACTTACATGTGTAATAGCATGTGCACATCTCTGAAGGGAGATAAGTGTGCACTTGTGCACTTGCGCACCTAGACAAGGTGTGCATGTGCACTAGTGCACTAATGCTCATTTATACACTAACACACTTGAAATTTATAATTTTATCCCAACTCTACCACCCTGGACTTTCTCAACCAGAGATTGAGACTTGATCCAGGCTCATGAAGAACTCCAAAAAGAACTAAGCCCTGGATAGGGGTCTGGGAGAAAAAAATTTACTAAGGGGTCCCCATTTCTAGGAGAAATGGAATGTGTATTGTGAAACTAAAACAAATAGCCCCAACAAAAAAGGAATAAATAAAAAAGGCATTTCTCCAGCAACAAGCATTCTTCTGACATGTTTCAAATGACAGCTGAATTTTGAACACTTTAAATAGATTTCAAGTTCCTTAATAGTCAAACAAAACTTCAGAGTCTTGAATCTTCAAGTTCAATGTGTGCGCATTCATTTCCTTTGACATTTCAAAGTGTAGTCAATCATGGGCTTCAAGAAACTTGGAAACAATCCTTCACTCCACTGATCCATTCATTAGAAATCTTCATAGATCATGTATGTCAATCAGTGTCTAACTAGATGAGAGAATCTATTCTGAGGGTTCTTAATAGGTTATCATTTTGTGGTAGTTTAGGTCTTGAGTGACCTTTTGATTCTACTTTAGGGAGCTTGAATCTTTCCATTTGATTCTTCCATGAAGCGATTTGTATAGATACTAGATAGCCATTTTGGAGGGCATATCCCTATTGTCATATTACCTTTCTCAGACCTTCTGGAATCTTTCTTTCTTAACACCACCTTTCTTCTTTTGTTCTATTTATATACCTTTTCCATGCTTAGACTATGTGGCCAAGGCATTGGTGTCATTTCTCAAATTCTTTCTTTAATTTGATAAACTCTACATCCTCTTTTAAGAACTTTTGGAGACTCTCATGCCAAATAGTGACCTTAGCAATTCTTTGAAAAAAGAATTGTCTAAACTAGCAACTTTTGGACTATCCCTTGCTATCATCAACCTGTATTTGGAAACTTCTAGTCAATCTTTAAATTTGCAAATTGTTGAGAACTATTAATCCGTAATTTTGATTTGAAAATTAAAATTCCTTTTAAGACTGAAAGTAACATCCATCCTCCAGTTGGTACAAGAAACAAAATCATTTGAATGCTTTGACAAATAAATACCTCTTCCTAAAATTCAAAACTAGAAAATATGGTCTATGAAATGCATCAAGAAAGAGCCTTTATTTCACCTAGCTCCTAGACCAATAAGAAAAGACAGACGCAATTTTTAAAAGAAAACACACAACTAAAATAAAACACACAACTGAAAGAAAATACACTTGCAGAAAATATTTTTTTATTTTTTTCTCTTTTAGGCCTTAAACTAATGTTTTAAGAAATAGTCATTGACAAGAAATGGGACCAATTCCCCTTGTAGGTTACTCAATCTAAAAGTATTTTCTTCCAAAATCTTCATAATTTGATAAAGTCCAATCATTGAAACTTAGTGTGACTACTTGGATTTTCTTTCACCTTATCCCATAGGAGAACAAGGTTAGATACTATCAAAGATTTTGTTTTGGCCTACTTATCGAACCATCATTTGATGATAGCTTGATGTTTCACCATGTGCTCCAAAGTTGTTGTTCTTTTCTCATCCAATTCCAAGATATTTATTAATCTAATCTGAACTCTATCTATGTCCTCAGCATAACCCTTCATAAATTTCAATACTGGAATCTAGAGATTAAGTGGGAACACTAGTTCTTGTCCATAGAAGAGTAAATAGGTAGATATCCTCAAATAATTTTTATCCTAACTCTATCCGTCCATAATGCATACTTCAGCTAAGTGTGCCAATCTTTTGGGTTTTCTTGTAGCAATTTTTTTATCATTTTAACGTAGTTCTTATTGATGGATTCACCCACACCATTCCCTTGGGGATAGTAATTAGAAGAGAACTTGATTATGACCTAATTGTCTAATACTCATTGAGTAATGAAGATTGATAGAAATGATGATCCATTATCACATATCAAGAAGAATGGCATACCAAACCTTGTGACAATGTGCTCTTCAAAGAAATTTGTAACCACCTTTACCATGAAATTTCAAAAAGTTTTAGCTTCTATCCAGTGCATACAATAATCTTTAGTTGTAAGGATGAACATGTGTCTTATAGATGATGATGGGCTTACTAGACCAATAATGTCTAGCTCCCACTTAGCAAAAGGGCATACCTTTATAGTGGCATGGTTGGATGCCTCTCTCTATTGGGACTTGTCTGACAAATATGGCAAGAATGTACATGTTCAAATATATCCTTAAAGATAGTAGACCAAAAATAACTTGATCTCAAAATCATATGAGTTGTAGCTTCTATTGATTTGTATCTTGTTTCATATCTATCATGAAACTATTCCAAAACTTATTTCACTTCTTCATGTCAGAAGCATTTCAAATAAATTCCCTCATATTTCCTTTTATATAGTTTTCTATTTTGCAACATGTAGGATTCACATTTCATCTTTAGTCCTCTGCACTGGGAACTATTCATCTAATTGGGGTATTAATTTTGCAAAAGATGGTAAAAAATATCTTGATATCAAACATCAATGATTATTCCTTTATCAATATCCACTTGAGACACCATGATCTTTTATTGATTATCAGTGTTGATTTCATCATCAAATCTGATTTTGTTATCATTATCAATCTCATTATCAGCTATCATCTTGGTTAATCATTTTCCTATTACCAACTTCATTACTTGAATCTCCAAATCAAAATCTTGCAATATAGCCATCCATTTTCCTCATCTCTCCCCCAATTCATTCTACATCAGCAATGTGTTAACCATACGATCAGGCAGAGTTGTATATACCTTGTTGCTAAGTATATAATGGCATAATTTCTTAACTTCTTTTATCAATGCAAAAGATTATTTTTCAAGATTAGAATAGTTCAATTTAGAATTATTTAGTAGGAAACTCATGAATGTGATAGATCTCTTATCCTTTTTGTCTTTCTTTTGAGTAAGAATCCTAGCACATGAATGTTCCAAAGCAAACGAATAGATTTTGAATGGTAACGCATAATTTGGACTCACAAGGATTGGGGCCATAGAGACTATTGCTTTGATGTCTTCAAAATATTTCTTTTTTTAAGGAACCCATATAGTGATCCTTTCTTAAGCAGGTCATTAAGAGGATGTACTATTTTAGAAAATACACTAATGAACTTATGTACGAAATTAATTTTACCAAAGAAAGATTTTAACTCTTTACGACTATGAGGAGGTGACATATTAAGAATGGCCTCTATCCTTTTAGGATCAATGGATATTCCAACTTCAGAAATAATATGACCAAGAAACTTTCCTTTGATGACCTCGAATGAAATTTTTTTGGGATTTAGTGATATACTAAACCTTCAACATCAATTGAATAGTTGTTTCAAGTATGCAATATTAGTACTCCTATCTTTAGAAAGAATAGTGAGGTCATCCATGTAGATGACTCTGCACTTGTTTATTATCCCTTTGAATTATTTGTCCATCACTCTTTGGAATGTGGCTCCCACATTGATCAGTCCAAAAATCATCCTTTTTTATGCAAAGGTTTTCCATTTTTTTGTAAATTTAGTCTTCAACCTATCTTCTTCATCTACCATCACTTGGTTGTATCAAAAATATATGTTGAGAAAAGGCATCATTTTAGACCCATTCACAATTTGTATCATGTTCTCTTTAGATCTTTCAATGCATTTTACTTTTTAGTTGTCCATATAGGATTCTTAAAGATTGTGGGCACATCCCCTTGATTTTTATTTTGTTGCCCAATTTCAAGTGCTCTAGTAGGTGTTGGAATTAAAGATAGAGTAATTGAGAGGGGGGGTGAATTAGTTACTCACAAAAATTAATCCACAAATCCCTTAGATGTCTTAATGGACTAATTACTACTAATACTTGGTAAACAGATGTTGCAATTTGCTAAATTAAGAAATTACTTATCCTTAAGCATTCATACATGTAACTAAAAAAAAAATGAACACAAGAGACAACAGATTTAACGTGGAAACCCAATATGGGAAAAACCACCAAGTAACTAGTCACCAATTTTTCACTCTTTTGAAGTGAGCCCTGTTAGCAGCCAACCCTATTAAAGGTTACAATACACACTATTAGGTGTGACCTTGTTAGAGGATTTAATCACCTTGTTAGGAGTGGCCTTGCTAGAGGTCTTTAGAACAATTCAACTGAACTATCACCTTGTTAGAGGATTTACAAAATGGCTGTCAAACCAACTCTATTAAGAGATTTGAAATAACTGCTACAATGGTTAGAAAGAAACAATGAATTGACCCAAACAAGATGCAATTGAATTTTCTGGATACAAGTCTCTGTTCAGCATCATTAGATCCTCCTTAATCAAATATGACTCTGCTGCTCCTTAATGATCTCTGATCATTCTTCAAATTCACTTCCACAATAATCAATCCTCATATTAGATTAACATCGTATATCTCCATACATCCATATTTAAATTTGCAACTTGACTTCTTAATTATATCATTCAGATTGTCAAGTCGGCTTATTTACATGTTACATTTTACCAATAAACCATTCATCAGTCGGCTACAGATATTATTCTTAAACAAATAAATGTCCTTTACTGGCCAACCCTGCTTGGTAAATATTGCTTCCAAGAATTTCCAAAGTTAACCTTCTTAGCTCAATTAACATTACAATATCTTAAAAATCCTTTGGCTACCAAGTTCACTCGGTAAGAACTGAATCTTCCAAATTTCCTTTGATGACCGAGTGAACTCAGTAAGAGTTGTTCCTATCATATTTTTTTTGATTACCAAGTAACCTTGATAAGAACTAAATTTCTTTGATTACCTTGAAAGCTCGGTAATCAACTGTCTACTTGGTAGATACTGCAAACTATGTTTACTAACCTTTTGAGCTTGAGAGACACTATTCTTTGCTTTGTTGACCTTCTAAGCTCGTTAGACATTGTCCTTTGCTTTGCTGACCTTCTAAGCTCGATAGACATTATCCTTTGCCTTGCTGACCTTCTGAGATTGGTAGACACTATTTATTGTCTTGCTGACCTTCTGAGTTTGGTAGATACTGTCTGATGACTAATATGACATTTGTGTGACATCAAAGATAACACACAATTAAAAAATTGTATCCAACAATCTCTGTCTTTGTCATTGATGGCAACACAACATGTCATAGCAGAATGAAATTTGAAAATAATGACAGAATACAAAACTCCCTCTTTCATATGATCTCTCCCTCTTACACAAACTCTTATTATTTGCAAATTTTAAAAAGATATGACAATATATATTCTCCCTCTTTGACAACACATGCCAAAAAATAACTCAAAACAACTTAATAGAACTGTACCTGATGTACTGATTCATATGGAATGTCTTCATTGGTTCGCTGCATCAACTAATAAATCTTCAATTCTATTCCTATTGATGCCTCACTAAACTATATTTTAGTGAGCTTCTGATAGGGGAATAACCCCTAAATTACCTCTTAGATACAAGAATGCATCCCTAGGTAAAGGCTTTGTGAATATGTCGGCAACTTATTCCTTTGTATACACATATTCCAATCTTATTTCCTTTTCTTGCACCAATTCTCTAACAAAGTGATACTTTATGGCAATATGTTTGATTTTAGAATGCATAATTGGATTCTTGAAGATGTTAATTACACTTGTGTTATCACAAAACATAACAACTGGTTCTATGATTTCTTGCTTCATACCTTTCAATAATTGTTTAAACCACACAATGTTTGAACAATTCACTGTTGCTGCAACATATTCAGCTTCTGTTGTGGATTGAGATGTACAGTTCTACTTTTTGCTTGTCCAAGAAACCAACCTTTTTCTAAGAAAAAAAGCTCCTCTACTTGTGCTCTTTCTGTCATCAATATTTCCTGCCCAATTTTCATCAGTAAACACTTTTAAATCCAATTTTCCTCCAAGTTTATACCATAATCCATATTCTTCAGTTCCTTTCAAGTATCTCATGATTCTTTTGATTGCCATCATGTGATTTTCATTTGGTTTTGCTAAGAATCTTGCTACAATTCCTATGCAAGGGCAATGTCTGGTGACTTTTAATCTAGTACACATAGGAATCTCAACTGGTTTGCAATCTTCCATACCAAACTTTTTCATTTTTTCCTTAATGTAGTTAGATTGAGTGATCTAGATGCCATTCTTATTCTATTGAATTTGAAGACCAACAAAGAATTTGATCTCACCAAACATTGAAATTTCAAATTCCTTGTTCATTTGTTCAAAAAATTATTTGCAAAGATTATCATTTCCTATGAACAAAGTATCATCTACAAATATTTCTGCCAAAACAATCTTACTATCTAGTCCTTCCTTTATGTACAAACTGCTATTGTCATTAGTTCTTTGAAAACCAATTTGAATAAGATAGTTATGCAATCTTTCATACCATGCTCTAGGGGCTTGTTTCAGACCATATAATGCTTTATGCAACTTGCAGACCATGTCCTTCTTGTCTGGATCAACAAAACCTTTAGGCTACTCAATGTAAACCTCTTCCTCCAATATGCCATTGAGAAATGTTGACTTGACATCCATCTGATAAACTTTGCATCCTTTGAATGTAGCATATGCAAGTAAGGTTCTGACACTTTCCAATCTTGCAACAGGAGCAAAAGTTTCTTCATAGTCTACACCTTCTTCTTGAGAGTATCCTTTGCATACTAGTCTAGCTTTGTTCCTTGATACCTTACCATCTTCATTTAGTTTGTTTCTGAATACCCACTTTGTTCCAATCACATTCTTGTCTTTGGGTCTAGGTACAAGAGTCCATGTTATGTTTTTCTCTATCTGTTCTATCTCTTCATTCATGGCGTCAATCCAACTTTCATTGTCTAGTGCATCTTTGATATTTCTAGGTTCAAAATCAGCAAGTAAACAAGTGCCTTTCAACTTACTTCTTGTCATTGTTCCTTCTTATCACCAATGGTCTGACTTGGTGCATGATGCTTTCTGACATACTTGGCTAACACGAGCTCTTTTCCTTTTGGATGACTTGCATTGTTATCTTTTTGTATCTCAACTTATAGTTCTGATTCTAGTTGCTCGAGCTTGGTAGATGCTAACTCGGTAGCTTTTGTTTGTGGCTCGAGTTCTTGCAACTTGGTAGATGCTAACTCAGTTTGAACTTCTTGCGACTCGATTAATGAAGACTCAGGAGTTGAAGATTCCTGATTGATAGGTATACTTGGTATTGTATTAGGTTCAATGTAAACAAATCTTCTGTAGTCTTCAGGTTCCTTCTTGCTTTCTTCTTCTATTCTTTCTGCAAACTCATCAACTTTCACATGTGCACTTTCTATGACTTTGTGAGTAGATAAGTTCAAACATCTATAAGCTTTGCTTTTGCAAGAATATCCCAAAAATATTCCTTCATCATCCTTTACATCAAATTTACCTTTTCTAGATTCTTTCAAAATGTAACATTTGCTTCCAAATACTTTTAGGTAACTTACATTGGGTTTGTAGCCATACTGTAATTCATAGGGTGTCTTGAATGAGTCCTTTTTTAGCTGTACTCAATTCAAGGTATGAACTGCAATACTGATAGCTTCCTTCCAGTATTTGATAGCAATGCTCTTTTCAATCATTAGGATTCTTACACAATCCATTATAGATCAGCTATTCCATTTTGTTCAGGAGTTCTTGGTGCTGAAACCTATCTTTTGATTCCCCTTTCAATGCAAAAGGTGTTGAATTCATGTGAAATGAATTCACCACCTCTGTCAGATCTTAAGCATTTCAGTCTTTTGCCTATTTCTTTTTCAACTCTGGCCAAATACCATTTGAATTTTCTAAATGCCTATGACTTCTCTCTTAAGTACATGACAGTCATCATTCTTGAATAATCATCAACAAAAAGAACGAAATATTTTTCACTAGTATAACTTTCCATGCCAATAGGTCCACACAAATCAGTATGCACAATTTCTAGAACTTCTTCAGATGGATAGTTCTTGCTTTTGAAACTTTTTTTTCTCATTTTTTCAATTTGATAGTTTTTGCATAGACCAACCTCAGGTTTCTTGATATTCAGAATGCCTCTTACTTTTTTCAATTTACTTATCTTTACTAAGTTGTCAAAGTTTACATGACACAACCTTCTATGCCATAACCAACTTTCTTCAACTTGAGCAATGAAACATGAACATTCACCAAGTTCAAGATAAAATAAGTTACCTTTTGTTTCAGTGCTTGATCCAATCAGTTTTCCTTTTTCATCCAACAATCTTGCTTTTCCAAGCATGAATTCTACCTTAAATCCATTATTGAGTAGTTTTGCCACACTCAAAAAATTGTGCTTTAGTCCTTCTACCCAATATGCATTATCACACACAAGTTCCTTGGTTAGAGAGATTCTTCCTTTTACTCTTATACAACAAGGTTCATTGTTACCAAATCTTACACTGCCACCTGTATATGAGCAATGTTAGTATGCTAATAGAAACCAAATTTAAATAAAGCTTCTACAAACTAAAAAAAATTCATAAACTTCAAGATAGACTAAGATGAACTCTCAATTGAGAATATGAGCCATTAATGGACTCTCTCAATAAGAAGCTCTCTTGTTGAGTGGCTTTGTCTAAATAGACAGGATGTATGCTCAAGCTTATGCTTCAACAAGGGCTTCAAATGGAGTTCGAATTTGGGTGTGAGTGTATGGTTTTGATGTAAAATGGCTTCTTAAAATGGCATTATGACTTTACTTCATAGATTGTGTTGTTTTGCAAATGGTAAGGATCCAATTTATAGGAAAGAGGCTTGAGGGATTGAGGGCTAAGATGCAAGGATGGGAAAAAGCTCATGGAGGGCTTAGATTGCATGAGAGGAGAGCACATGGATTGTGCTTCCTTACAGCCAATCAGGGAGTGACACATGTCACAGGATGAGAGGATGGAGGAAAGGGGAAGGATGAGTCAACAAAGGAGGGTCAAGGGATAAAATCTTCATAACGACTTTCATAATGGCTTGTAAGAGCAATAAAAGGGCTTTGGAAGAGTCATTTATGGCCTAGTGGGCTTCATAAAGTTTAATGGTTGGGATATTTTGAGGGAGATGAGAGGAATTTCGACTTGGGCTTGATTAGGAAGGTTTTAAGCTTGCTTAGGCTTGTGCAAATGATTAGAAGATGGATTAGGATGGTTTAGGATTAGCTTAGGGATAGGCAAGTGGATGGCATTTAATGAGGGTGGGTGAAGGAGGAGATATTTGTAAACTTTGGCTTGGGTTAGTAAGTTTTAACCCATGTTTAGGGAATGTGACAAGGTTAGGAGGGGATTAGGATTAGGTTTAAAGACATCTTCTAGAAGAGTCTAGACTTTGGATGAGGATAAAGACTTTCTAGAATAGTCTAGAATTTCCTAGGATGAGGATGAAGACTTTCTAGAAGAGTCTAGAACTTCTTAGGATGAGGATAAATTAGATTTTTAGGAAATAAATAAAGTTTTATTTATTTCAAGGGTTTGGGTTGAGGAGATATTTATTAAAACTTTTTTAATAAACATGAGGATTAATATTTAATCTTAATTAAATATTTTGAGTTGGGATTAGGGGTAGGAAATGATGGGATTAGCCTTTAATCAAAATTAAAGAAGGATTAGAAGATTTTGGAAGAGGTTAGTGGTCTTAAGGAAATTGGCCAAGTTTTGGGCAAAAAATAAATTTTTTATTTATTTTGGGTTTTTTGGTCAATTTATTAATTAAATAATTAATAAATAAGGAAATAATGTTTAAATAAGATTTAAACATTTTTTGAAGGGATTCTTTAATTAAATATTTTTAATTAAGATAAAGGGATTTAATGGCATAAAAATAAATTAATTAATTAAATAATTAATTAATTAATAAATGATGATGTCATCAGAAATTTTTCAAAAAATAAAAATACTTTATTTTCTAAAAGTTTTTAGGTGTCTACACCACCATCATAGTCTTCAAAGTGTTCAAACTTAGTTTTATCACCAATCATGTGATGAGAACAACCACTATCTATAATCCATGTATCATTTCTACTCATATGAGAAATAAAGGCCATTTCCTCATCATTATCAGACACATCTTTCATAGCAATGTAAACAATTTCATCTTCTTCTTCATCATTAGAATCATTAGAATTTTTAGCTATAAAACATGTTTTCTTATCTTTATCCTTGAATGATTTGAAGTCTCTTTTCCCATGGTACTTGTGACCTTTCTTCTCATCCTTGTTTTGCTTATTTGGGCATCTAGCAACAATGTGTCTAATTTCTTCACAAGAAAAATAGATTAGAGGAACCTTACCTTTGTATTTTCCTTTGCCTCTAGAATATTTCCTTGCTAGTAAAGCTTCAACCACTTCAAGATCACTATCTGAACTCTATTCAGATTCTTCATCACTGTCTGATTGTAGATCCTTCATCTTTTTCCCTTTTTCTTTGAGTGAAAGCTTGGCTTCAAATGCTGATTCAACATTTTTGGCAGCTGGCACATAATTGTCAAACTTGTCTAGCTCAAATGCAGTCAATCTTCCAACTATGGCTTCTAGACTTATGATTTGCTTCACATCTTCTTTCTTGAATTACAGAAACTCTGATTGCATAAATGAGAAGTAGAGTTCTAAGAACTTTACTTATAACTATCTCTTCCCTTATATCTCCTCCAGATGCTTTGATTGCACTAACACATGCTTTGACTCTTTCAACATATTTTGCAATGTTTTCATCCTCTCCCATTCTCATCTAATCAAACTGTCCTCTCAAACTTTTTTCTTGGGCTCTTCTTACATTATCATCTCCTCCATATATTTCTTTTATCTTTTCCCACATTTCAAAGGCAGATTTGTAGTCCTTGATGTCATCAAATTCTTCATAACTCAGAGCAGATGCTATGTCTATCATCATAATGTTGTGAGTCTTCTTTTCAGCAATATCATTAACAAATAGTGTACCAGCTAGTTCTACATATTTTTCATCAAGGTATTTTAGTCTTGTATCTCCAATAGAAGCTAGATGAAGTCTCATCAATCCTTGCCATGCTGAGAAGTTGTCCTTGTTAAGTCTTAGAATTTCTCTCTTATAAGACATCCTAATCTTTGGCTTAGATCCTTGAAATATTTTCCTATAAGCACCAAAATCTCTTATACCAATTGTTGGAATTAAAGATAGAGTAACTGAGAGGGGGGGGTGAATCAGTTACTCACAAAAATTAATCCACAAATCCCTTAGATGTCTTAATGGACTAGTTACTACTGATACTTGGTAAATAGATGTTGCAATTCGATAAATTAAGAAATTACTTATCCTTAAGCATTCATACATGTAATTGAAAACAAAATGAACACAAGAGACACCAGATTTAACGTGGAAACCCAATATGGGAAAAACCACCAAGTAACTAGTCACCAATTTTTCACTCTTCTGAAGTGAGCCCTATTAGGAGCCAACCCTGTTAAAGGTTACAATGCACACTATCAGGTGTGACCTTGTTAGAGGGTTTAATCACCCTGTTAGGAGTGGCCTTGCTAGAGGTCTTTAGAACAATTCAACTGTACTGTCACCTTGTTAGAGGATTTTTAAAATGGCTATTAAACCAACTCTATTAAAAGATTTGAAATCACTACTACAATGGTTAAAAAACAATATTAAATTGACCTAAACAAGATGCAATTTAATTTTCTAGATACAGGTCTCTATTCAGCATCATTAGATCCTCCTTAATCAAATATGACTCTGGTGCACCTTAATGATCTCTGATCATTCTTCAAATACGCTTCCATAATAATCAGTCCTCATATTAGATTAACTTCTTATATCTCCATACATCCATATTTAAATTTGCAACTTGACTTCTTACTTATATCATTCAGATTGTCAAGTCAGCTTATTTACATGTTACATTTTACCAATAAACCATTCATTAGTCGGCTATAGATATTATTCTTAAACAAATAAATGTCCTTTACTAACCAACCCTGCTTGGTAAATATTGCTTTCAAGAATTTCTAGAGTTAACCTTCTTGGCTCGGTTAACATTACAATATCTTAAAAATCCTTTGGCTACCAAGTTCGCTCAGTAAGAACTAAATCTTCCAAATTTACTTTGATGACCGAGTGAACTTGGTAAGAGTTGTTCCTATCATATTTTCTTCGATTATCGAGTGAGCTTGGTAAGAAATAAATTTATTTGATTACCTTGAAAGCTCGGTAATCAACTGTCTACTTGGTAGATACTGCAAACTATCTTTACTAACCTTTTGAGCTCGGTAGACACTATTCTTTTCTTTGCTAACTTTCTGAGCTCGGTAGACATTGTCCTTTGCTTTGCTAACCTTTTGAGCTTGGTAGACATTGTCCTTTGCCTTGCTAACCTTCTGAGCTCGGTAGACAATGTTTATTGTCTTGCTGACCTTTCAAGTTTGGTAGATACTATCTGATGACTGATATGACATTTGTGTGACATCAAAGACAACACACAATTGAACAATGGTATCCAAAAATAGGTACTAGATTGTTGTTATCTCTTGGATCAAATAGTTTTGGGTGCAAGGAAAGAGGAATCTTATCTTTCATAGGTTCCCTTTGATTGCACAAATTATAAGTATTTCTATTGCCATTCTAAAAAGCTAGCATCTCCTTTGGTTGAGTATCTAATTCTTGATTGAATAGAAATGTGAATTCTTCACTAGTTGGTTGTTCCATTCTAGGATTCTATGGAGAATCATAAGATTCTAACATCATAGAATTGTACTCCATAATAGACTCACCATTATTTCCTTTTGAGTTTTGGTTCATTTCTTTATTTCCATTGAAATATGAGCCATCATCATTAGGTACATTTTTTTTATTATCATACTAGTTGATGTCCACAAAATTAGTGTTGTTGTTATCAACAAGGATGCTTCCATTGTCAGGATCAGTATTTCATTGTTGATTGTACCTTTGGAAGCCATTTTACTGATCTAGAGGATTTTTATTATTCCCTATGTTATTGTTTCCTGCATTGTTATTTCCATTGAAATTCTTGGTTTAAGTCTTACCATAGTTGTTGTTGTAAGGCACTATATTTGTCTTCTGAAATTTGTTGTTCTCCCCTTACAAAAATCTAAAATGGTTTAGTTCATTGGTAATCTGAGACATAGTTTTCTTTATATGACCAATCTCAAATGTGACATTGTTTTTTGGTTTAGTGAAAGTTGTTTCCTTTTTCTCAAAGAAAGCATCTTTTGGAGGTTCATATCCAACGTAGGTTATGATAAGAATTGGTATAGCTAGTGCCTATTATAGTGGGATGGGATTCATTGGAATGAATTGACTAGGCATCAGTGTTGTTCCAATAGGATATGTTGGTATCAATATAGTTAGTTGAGCTGGAACCATCAATCCTCCTCCATTAAAATTGGCTTACTTGGTAAAGGGAATTGCTTCGTCCAAGACCTTTTCTAATGTGTTCATCTTTATAGTAGGTAGCCTTCATAGAAAAATACTCATGAGATGGTCTATAGCATTAAGATAAATCTGAATTGCAACTTCAACTAGTATAGGATAGGGTGTTTCCAACTTGTGGAAATCCATATGAAAGTGATGATTGAAATGTGAAATGGTCTCCATTGGATCCCTTTTGATTGATATGAACTAATGATGTATCACAGTTCGGTTGACAAATGTTTTCAACTAATCTCAGCACATCCACTAATGAACTTACATATGAAATTGATTTTCCAAAGAAAGATTTCAGCACTTTATGATAATGAGGAGGTAAAAAATTAAGAGTGGCCTCTATCCTTTTAGGATCAATGGATATCCAAATCTTAGAATTAATATGACCAAGGATATTTCCTTTGGTAATCATGAAAAGGAGATTTTCGTTATTAACCCTGAATGAACACTTTTTAGGATTTAGTGATATACCATACCTTTGACATTAGTTGAACACTTGTTTCAATTCTACAATATTATTACTCCTATCTTTAGAAAAGATAGTGAGTCCATCCATGTAGATGACCATGCACTTGGTTATCATGCCTTTGAATGCTTTGTTAATCTCTCTTTGGAATGTGTCTCTCACATTGGTTAGTACAAAAGGCATCCTTTCATATACAAAGGTTCCCAATTTTGTTTTAAATGTAGTCTTTAACCCGTCTTCTTCATCTACTATCACTTGCTTGTATCTAGAATATCCACCAAGACTAGACATCATTTTAGACCCATTCACAATTTGTAATTCTTCATCAAGTGAGGTAAATGGGTAAGTATTCTTCTAGGAATCCAAGTTCAAATTTTGAATATCCATGCAAAGGTGAATTTCTCTAGTCATTTTCCTTACTGGGACCCCATGTAGAATATCAGATTGAGAAGATAATTTTAGCATCAAGTAACTTTTTTACTTCTTTCATTGTCAAAGGATCAATTATAGGATTCACTGGTCTTTGTCTCTAACAAAAGGGTTTTGCATTGTCCTTCAATGAAATGTCATGAGTGGTGATCTTAAAATCATAGGTCTTGAGTTCTTCATAACTCCATGCTATGATGTCTTTGGACTCTGCAAGCAATTAAAGCATACTTTCTCATTCTTGAGGGTTACAAGCCTTTCCAACTCTCACCATCTTTGGATCTTCTTCCATTCCTAGATTATATGAATCACATTCTTCAACCCCTTTTTCTTCAAAATTATTTTTACTATGTATTAATTCATCTCAATTGAAGATATGTTCTAACTCTATTATCCCCTTAGGAATAGTATTCGACTTCAAATTTATAACTCCATCTGTATTCTCTAGCTCATCTTCTTTAGGCTTTTCATCAGGAGTATCATCAATATCTTGTCCCTTGAAAAGGCTATTGCACATGATAAACTTGAGAATATATTGGTTGTCCTAGAAGATTTGGAACTTGGTAATATTATCTAGAATAGATGAGACAAAAACCAATTCAATAGAAAATCTCTTTAGTTTGTCCTTTCAATAGGTTGCACCCTACTTGCTAAAATGGAAAGGGCATCAAGTTACAATGTTCTCCTTCATTGGGATGGACCTTATGTTCAAGGCCTCAAAGAATTCCAACAAGTCCCAAACTCTTTTCTAGGTATTTTCCTATCATTTCAAGACTAGATTGATTTCACCTAACTAATGAACAACTGAGAGTCTCCTTCAATTACGAGAGCTTTGATATCTTTTTCCAATGCAAAGAGAAGTCCACAAATCAAGGCTTCATACTCTACAACATTTTTAGTACATCTATATTGTAAGTGATATGCTACATAAAAAGACCTATCTTTAGGATTAATTAATTTAATACCTATGCTAGTTCCTAATTTGTATTTAGAGCCATTAAACCTGAGTGCCCAAATTGGATGTTCTTTGGACTTTTTGGTCTTGTGCCTATTTGTACATAGCTTTTCCTTCACTTGAGTTTTAAAATATTGTTTCTTTGGGACCCATTGCAATATTTCATGTGGTTAATGAGTTTCCACAATTTATCTTTGACGAAGGGGTCATTTGTTTCTCTTTTTGAATTTGAATATCCCAATTAATTTGGTGATCTTATCAATCTATGTTTTTAGATGAATGACCACTAAAGTCCAACTATGGCCTATTACAAAACATCTTTTCCTCTGGACTTTGATTATCCTAGGTAGAGGATTAGATAAAACCCCACTATCTAAAGAAGTGTCACTATATGACACATTGGAATCTTCTTTTGCTTCTTCATACATCTCAACCAATTCAGATGCAGTTGTAGAACTTGAACTTTTCTTTTGTGCCTCATTTAGTATTTGGTCATTTTTCAATTATATTATCTTAGTGAGTACCCTATAAACTAATTTCTAACAATGTGAGCATTTAGATTCTAAATGAATAACTTTTTGTAAGCTACAAAATCCTAGAAGAAGCAAAATATTTGGGTCTACTTCCTCGCCAAAGCATTGTAAGTCTAGAACCATACTATTTAAAAATTGAGCAACAAGTTCTTCTTTTGGAGTAGCGATCATAGATTCTTTATTTAGATGGTCAAGTTTATTGGCTACATTTATGTCAAGAGAAATCACTTTCTAGGAGCCTAGCTCATCTTGAAAAAATGCTACCTCATTTGGTTCATTATATTCTATGATCATTGTCTTCAGCTTTGGCTTAGCATCAATCTTGATTTGATTATTCAATCCCTTCCAAGGTAGCCATAATTGAGTAAAATAAATTGAAAACCATCCTCTCAAGCACATTTCTGATTCTCTACTTAGTAATAATCTATAAGTTTCTGGTATTTCAACCACATTTGTGTCTATAATGTCTTGAATTTTGGGGTTTGTAGTTAACTGTATTCTAATATCTTTCAATACCCCAATAACTTTTACTTGTTTCTTGTCAAGTTGTATCACTATCCAATTTGAGGGTTGAGAAGTGACTCCCAACCTTTAAGCTATCAAAAGTGGCATGATGTTGCACAATGATCTTGAATCTATAAGAAAATTGTGCAAGTTCTTTCTCAAAACTTTGAGACTAAGAAAGAAAGGAGGGACTTCAGCCTTGTCTTTATACATGGTAGGAATTGCCTTAGAAATATTGACTTGTTGTGATGTCTTTTGAGGGACTATGTTCACATTTGGTGTTACCTTTGCATAATCAAGAGTCCTTAGCACTACTTCCTTTGATTAGGACAATTTTGTATCATATCAAACATGGACACATTATCCTTGGTTCTCTTTAGATCTTCCACTGCATTGTATTTTTCAATTTCCCATATAGGATTCTTCAGGATTCTAAGCACATCCCCTTGATTTTGATTTTGTTGGCTGACGTAGGGAGTTCTAGTAGGTACTAGTTTGTTATTAGCTCTTGGTTCAGGAGGTGTTGGATGTAATACATGATGAATCTCATCTATCATAGGTTTCCTTTGATTACAAAAATTATAAGTATTTCCATTATCATTTTAAAAAGCTAGCATCTTTTCTAGTTGAGAAATTAATTCTTAACTAAATGAAAAAGTGAATTCTTCACTATTAGTTGTTCCATTCCAAGATTCTATGGAGAATCATAAGATTCTAACATCATAGCATTGTAATCGATAGAAGATTCACCATTATTTCCTTGTGAATTTTGGTTCATTTTTTGATTTCTATTGAAATATGAGCCACCATCATTAGGTATATTTTGGTTATTGTCATACTAGTTAATGTCCACAAACTAAGTGTTGTTGTCATCAGTAGGGATGTTTCCATTGCTAGGATGAGTATTTCATTGTCAATTCTACCTTTGGAAGCCATTGTTGTGATCTAAAGGATTGTAATGATTCCCTACATTGTTATTTCCTGCATTATTATTTTTGTTAAAATTCTTGTTGTAATTATAATCATAGTTGTCTTTGTAAGGGACTGTATTTGTGCTCTAAAAGTTGTTTTTCTTGTCTTGCAACAACCTCAAATGTTCATTGGTAATCTGAGACATAGTTTTCTTTATTTGACCAATCCTAGATGTGATGGTGTTGTCTAGTTCAGGGGAAGTTTCTAACTTTTTCTCAAAGAAAGCATCTTTTGGAGGTTCATATCTAGGGTAGGTTATGGTTGGAATTGGTACAGTTGGTTCCTATTGTAGCAGGATGGGATTCATTGGAATGAATTGACTAGGCATTAGTGGTGTTCCAACAGGATATGTTGGTATCATTATACTCACTTGAGCTAGAACCATCAATCCTCCTCCATTAGCATTGGATTTCTTGGTAAAGCCAACTACTTTGGCAAAGATATTTTCTAATATGTTGATGTTTACAATGGGTATCCTTCATAGAAAGATAGTCATGAGATTATCCATAGCATTAAGATAAATTTGAATTGAAGCTTCAACTGGTATAGTATAGGGTGTTTCCAACTTGGGAAAATTTATATGAAAGAAATGATTGAAATATGAAATGCTCTCCATTAGATCCCTTTTGATTGATATGAACCAATGGTGTATCATAGCTAGGTTGATGAATGTTTTGAGTTGTTTGAGGAATAATTTTTTGAAGGTAGCCTAGTTCGAGATACATCTTGAGGAAAATTCAAGTACCAGCTAAATGCAACTTCTCCTAATGAGTATGGGAATAAATGGAGGACCACATTCTCTTGTTCAACTTTCTTTCAATTGCATATTTCTTTAAAGACTTTGACATGGTCCTCAGCTATTTGTGTTTCTCTGTAGATGAACCTTGGGAATAATTTCTCAGTATTATTAGGAAGGTCATTACATGCACCTTGCAAGCTAATTGGTGAATCTACCATGTTTGTAAAGAAGGACATCTATGGAGGATTTGGTGGAACAATAGGTGGAGCTTAGTTTAGGGGTAGAACTAAAGATGATGAAATTTGGAATGGAAGTAGTAGAATGCTGGGAAGTCCTTTCACACTGTGAGGCTCAATAAAATGATTGAGTTCTAATAACTCTAGCTCACTATCTAAAGATCTTAAATCTCACTGAAACAAAGATGATGGATTGGGATCTTCTAGCTTCCATCAATTTTTTTTCATGATTCCAACCCCCCTATATGTTTCAAGCTTCTAGGATTAGGGATGTGTTAATGTTTTGAGTCTATGTCTAAAGTGTCCCTAGTTTGACCTCTCTTCTCATCACTCCCTTTTAAGCTAACCTATGTGGGAAATTAAATAAGCATTTCACTAGTCAAACAGTACATGATTTAGGGTTTGGTGGGTTAGTTATAAGTGTGTCCTTGATTAGAAGAAGGTTTGCATGTTTTGATGATTCATCATCTAAAGACTTAGAAGGATTTTGAGGGTGGAAACTCACATTGATTTACAGTTTAATGGAGGATTCCACAAGTAGATAATGCTCAAAATGTTGGATAACAAATTGGTTTAGTAGAAGATAGTCAAAAACCCTTTAACTAAACATTCATCATCAATTTGGTTGCTTCTATGATAGAGATTTGATCTCAACAGCTATATAGATACATTGAAAACTTAGCTACCTATCTTCTAGTAATTGAATGAGTGAAGTGATTGAAGGAAGCAATATTTTGTTCTTCCAATAAGGTGAAATATATGAAGGGTAACCTGAGCACTAAGATTATAAGCCACCGCTACTTTGAATTAAGTTAGAGTTAATCTAAGGTTAGGATTGTGAAGCTATCAAAGCCAATAATAAAATTTTTGTAGGTAATCATGCAATTAAAAAAACTTAGGCTACAAGACTATAAATAGTACAATGTAATTAGAATTATAGGTTATTACATCATTGCAAGCAATTAAAGCAAATCTTGAGTTAACGTGGTGAAGTTGTGAATAGCAACCCAGGATAACCATTGTAGTATTGCAGGTTAAAAAGAAAAATGAGAAAATAGTCAAGATAATAGTTGATCACACTATTGCATGGTTAAGCCATGACTGAAGATTTCAAGTTGTGAAAGTATGAAATGAAATAATAGTTGATGGTTGTACCATTGCAAAGTTTATCCATGAGCAAAACTTAAGAATATGAAGCTGCAAAATACGATAATAGTTAGTTACTACATCATCACATGGGTTAAAAGCTTTGTATGATGGACAATTGTGAAGAAGTGACAAAGATTAAGATGATTTTTTTGCAAGTTCGTAAGGTTAAAGTTACAATTAGTCTGAAAGATTGTGATGTTGTGAAAGTAGTTGATCATAACTTTGCAATAGTTTTCTCATAGTTAACTTTCAAGCCAAAGAAGGAAAGATGAAAGGATTGTCATGTTTAAATCATGATCATTGATTCAAAATTTACGGTCAAAATTCGAACTTATTGTGGTTATTATGATATGAAATACAAGTTTTGGTGCCAAGGTGATTGTTACAGATTAGAGAGGAATATGAACCATTTTGAGGGTTTCTAATCATTTCTACTTTCTTTCTCTGATATATCAAAATTGTTACTAATGACTTTTATATTTCTAAGTGATTCAAGTGCTCTATTATTGTAACTGACAAATCTGTAACTAACCAAGAACCCTAAGAGGGGTCCTATATATGTAATTTTCTAAGTTAATAGAAAGCATCATTAATTTTGTCCAACTTTTCCCCCTACATTTCCATATTTTTAGTGAGAATAAAAGAGTTAGATGGAATGAAGGATTTGTATGATGTTTTCAGTTAGGTAATGTGATGTTCTGATTCCATTTAGGACAAGCATGCCTAGGTTCCTTTCATTGTCTCCTTTAGCTTAGCTATCTTTCCATCTTAGAATAGTTTCTATGGGATTTTAGGATAGATGTATTTGAAGCTCATGATGTCTTACTAGATTCCATTTTAGTGGAGGGTTATTAGTCAAGGTGGATTCCATTTCATCTTTCATGTACATCTCTTCTCTCTCCCTAGATTTCATTTTAATATAACTAATTTGCATATATATTAGAGTAGGATTCGTATTAGAAGGGCTTTAAAGGTAACTTGTGATATCCATTACATTGGATGTCATAGGTTACCCAAATCTTATCTTACCTAGGTTATTTGTATTTAGAAAACAATCTAGTTTATCCTCTTTGGCTCTCGGGTTAAGAGCATACCCCCATCCAATTAATCTATTAAAGACACAATTCATTGCATATCTTTTATATAAGGGATTTTTACCTTATAATTTAGAGGGTAGTGATATCATACATACACTTACTATTGGTCTCATATTGGTTTTGACAACTGAGTTTCAACACACTTAACCAATTTTCAAATAGAAGTCAAGTACACTATATATGTTGAGCTACAGTATGTGCCAAGTAAAAATTTCTATAGGGGTCGAGTGACTTTAGATGCTGAGTGAATCATATGAGCCAAGTGATATATAGGTGCCTAGTCACAATTGGTGTCGAGCATGACAGAATGCTACATGTGCCAAGAAAGTTAGAATGCAACATGTGTTGAGCAAGCCAAAATTATACATGTGTCAAGCAAGCTAGAATGCTACATGTGTTGAGCAAGATATAATTGCTATAATTGTCGAGAGAGCCATTTTTTCTATATGAGCCAAGCATTAGAGGTAACAAGTGTTGAGTAATACAGTTTGGACATAGTTGTTTGTAATTGTACAAACACCTATGTAAACCATTTTCTGAGCCAACATAGAAGAATCTTGAAGATATTAAGGATAAGAATGAATCTTTTATATTTCCAATGCAATCAGCACACAATCAATAACAAAAATGGAGAAGACATGGATCCAAGATTGAGGAAGTTATCAATAACTCCACAAGATTGTGGAAGTCAATATATAAATTGACTAATGACAAGGATGGAGAAGAAGAGGAGAATGCAGAAGAAAATAAGGCTGAGGCCAGTGAGAAGGGGAAGGAAGAGAAACAAAAAGAGCAAAAGGAAATAGAAAAAGGAGAAGAAGAGAAGAAAGAGAAGAGGAGAAAGAAAAAGATGAAGTGGAGGAGATAGAGAAGCAAGATAAAATGGCAATAGTTGATGAGTAATAAATAGATCAGAGTGTGTAAGACACACAATTTCCACCTCCTAGCCCTCCTCATGTCATCACCACACCTGTAGTTATAGTCACTATAAAGGATGTTCCTAACACTTCTACTTAGAACATCAACCCTTTAACTACAGATAATCAAAAGAAGATTCTTCACCAATCAACACTACAACCATAATTGTGCACAAATCTAGTAATGGTGAGTGTGGATGAGTTACAAAACATAATAGCATATCCAATTAGAGACAAGATGAATCCACAAGAACCACCTTCTACCATCTCTATAGCTACTAGTGGTCAACTCCTAATGCTTCCACCACCATTTCCAATAGTTAACACATCTGGAACAAGTGATATGTTGTAGTAGAAGATGAGTGCAGAAGAAGATAAAGAAACAACAACAGGAAAAATAGGACAGATTAATACATTTGATCCTACAGTATAGACAATAGGTACACCACAAATAGTTGTAATTGATCCGGGGAGATCAAATGAAGATAAGGACACATCAAAAGAGGAGGAGCAAATCACCATACAAACATTAGTAGAACTACCAACTAATGGCACTCCTACAAAAGTCCTTCAGAAGCTGAGCACTTATGCAATTCCATTGCAAATTTTTGCACTAGGCTCGAGCTCAACAAAAGTGACAAGGGTAATTCACTATGGAGACCCTAAGTTAGATGAAGAAATAGTCATACCTAGTTATGACTCAAAGACAATAAGCATTGAGCAAATAACTGAAATGCAAGATGCATTAAACAAAATAAAGATGCAAGAAATACTCAGGAAGGAGTATAAACATAAGCAGGCATTACATGAAATTAAGGAAATCTTTTTGGATGCCTTCAGCTTGCAAACACCTGATGAGACCAAGCTAATAATAGAACAACTATCAAAAATTGTAGACCAGGTGAAAAATGAAGACCAAGAAACCAATGTAAAACTTATTGAATGGTCTGAGAGGAAATTTCAAGGAAAATTAAATGAAAAAATATCCAATGACATAGCACTTTCACAAGTTGAATTGGCCAAAAAGATTGAAAAGGTAAAAACTATACTTGAGAATGTCTTCTCATTGTACAAAAAGTTGTGTGATTTTTCCTATTTCACACAGGAGATAGGCCAAAGGATCCTAAGCTTGGAGAGAAATCTAAATATTTCTAGCATGCAGCTACCCAAAGATCTAGCTCAAAGTGAGAAGCATTTTTCTCAAATGCTTCACACATAGAAAGAACTAGTTGCACTAACAACTGAAGAGGCCAATATCAAGGCCAAACTAATGCAGATATGATCTTCCATTACCCCACATTTGAAAGTACTCCATAAAGAAAAATCCTATGCTAAAACTATTCTAAAGAAAGATCCTAATCTTTCTACTTCAAATGCACCTACACATCTCGTTGCGGAGACTGCCATCCAACATAAGTCATTGGAAATTGCTTTGGAGAATTGGGATGTAACTCTCAAGATGATTATGGAGGTAAATAGTACATTTTTGGCAAAATATGGTATTACTCCTTAGCACCCTTTGACATAAGTGTCAAAAAGGGGGATATATGAAATAAAGGGGAGATTAATAACTGAGGGGGATAATGCTAAATAATTACATTTTTTCATTCTTTTGGAGAATAAAAGGGAAAAGATTGTACATATCCTATGATATCCAAAAAGATGGAGACATATAAAAAGAGGGAGATATGAATAAAATTTGCAAGTGTGGGACAAGTGAAAACAAAATAGATAGAACAAGTCAACAAATAGGGCACAAAAAGCAGAAACACAGCAAAGGTAAAGAATATCAGATACATCAACATAAGACAAATTTAGCACAAGAATGGAAATGGCACAATCAGCTTAGGGGGAGTTATAAGAATTTTGAGGTATATTGTTCCTTACAAACTTTTGAAATTTTGGCAAGCAGAATGAATAATGTACTCATAAGATCAAGCATAAAGCTTAGTTAAGTGTTTTTGACACTTATGTCAGAGGGGGAGATTGTTGGTCTTAGATTGGTTTTCAAAACTGAGTGTCAACACACTTAACCAATTTTCATATAGGAGATAAGCACACTAAGTATACCAAGCTACAGTATGTGTTGAGCCATAATTTCTATAGGTGTTGAGTGACTTCAAGTGCTGAGTGAATCATATGAGCCAAGTGATATATATATATATGTTGAGTTATAATTGGTGTCAAGCACGCCATAATGTTGCATGTGTTGAGAAAGTCAGAATGCAAAATGTGCTAAGAAAGCTAGAATCATACATGTGTCGAGCAAGCTAGAATGCTACATGTGCCAAGCAAGCCAAAATTTCTATAATTGCCAAGTGAGCTAATTTTTCTATATAAGCCAAGCATCAGAGGTAACAAGTGCCAAGTTACACAATTTGGACATAGTTTTTTGTAATTGCACAAACACCTATGTAAACCATTTTTTGAGCCAACATAGAAGAATCTCTAAGGATATTAAGGATAAGAATGAATCTTTTATATTACAATCAGCATGTAGCCAATAAGAAAAATGCAGAAGGCATGTAACCAATAAGAAAAGAGCAAGGAATGAGTGGGAAATAAAGATTTAATATGGATCGTAGACCCATACCTAACCCTAAGTCTTCAAAAACCTTAAAAGGAGGATGAAACCCCATTGTGTGAGTGGATGAGAGTAGTGTATGGGTAAACTATAGAAAAATTCAATGGGAAGTGTGAAAAGACTTAGAGGAACAGAGCAACATTGCAACATCCAGTTGATGAAGAACAAAGTATTAGAATATTGAAGAGTAGCATATCAAATCTCAAAGGATCAAGATTAGAGAGAGTAGATCCAGTGCCTGAATTTATCAATCAAGGATTGTAAGCTATTAGTTTATTAATCTAATACTCTCTACCAATTGTATTAGAAAGAAAAACCTATGTTGATAGGTTAGCTTAACAGCTAGGTTGTAGAACCTTTGAAAAGGTGATAAAATCCTTTAACAGCATGACACTTCATGTAAAGTGTTTGTAAATCCTTTAAACAAGTCACTATTGATATAGTATAAACCCTTTAATAGGGCAGGTAATAGGGTAGACCATCAGAAGTGGTCAAACATTATTGTTGCAGTGATATTTTGTGGGTATCATTCCCACCCCAGTTTTACCTTCTCATTTTGGAGGGTTTATGGGTTACCAAATTTGGTGTTATGTGTTTTCATACATGTGTTTACTTTATGCTTAACTAATATGTTTACATGCATGCAATTTACTTTCAGTTAAAAATTTTTAAGGTTAGAGTGTGATACTTCTTATTCACCCCCCCCCCCCCCCCTCTCAGAAGTATTCTTTTGATTTGATTATTCCAACAATTGGTATCAGAGCAAAGTTCTCAGAAGGATAAGCCTAACAACTTAGAGAAAATATCTAAAGATGGAAGTCTTCAAACTTGGGAAGATCATAGAGAATTAGGTGATTGATGTGCACCTCACTCTACACAACTTGGAGGAAGCCAAAGAAGATTTGAGAAAATCCTTGAAAAGAGGGAAGGATATAGCCATAGCTGAGAATGACACATGCTAAAAGGAGATTGATACCACAAAAGTGTTTGCCAATGAAGATACTAAAGAATTTGATGTAGCAATATGAGAGCTAATGGAGAAAAATAGAACTCAAGTAGAAGAAATTAGAATACTCAAGCTTGAACAAGAATCACAAGCCATAATACTTTGTGAGGTAACTAAGCAGGAAAAAAGAGCCACTGAAGACAAGGCCATGCTAGAAGATGACAAGAGAAATATTACCAATAGACTAGAGGAAAAGAGAATTGAGTTTGAAACAATCTTAAACATGCAGCTTGATACCCTAAGCCAGATGATAAATGCACATCATGAGCTGAATATGAAGGACATTGAGATCTCTAAACTAAAGATACAAAATGAACAACTGCAAAATGACCTAAAAAGAGAGAAGGAAGTTGTAGAAAGCTTCAAAAAACCCAATGAGGCTATAATTACTTTGAATAGCTACTAAAATCACCAAGGGCCAGTAATGATACTTCAAGACTTCGTTATACCAGCACTGAACAAGGAGAATCATCCAAGACTACAAAAGAAAGGAGTAACAAAAGTAAGAACACTAAACCTACTTGTCATTTTTGTGGTAAAAAGGGACATACTTCTAATGTATGTAGGATCAAGAATTCCCATCAGCATGATAAGCCTAAGAATGCAAGCTATTGTCACAAATGCAAAAAGAAAGGGCATCAAGCACATGAATGCAAGACTAGGACTATTAGAACACCAAAGTTTGAAGGTCACTACTACAATTGCAAGAACTATGGATATAGAGCATTTGAGTGTAGATCAAAGCCTATGTGGACATTAAATCAGGCAACAAGAGAAGGTAACCATGGTCATCACTACAATTGGGACTGCAACACCAAGTATAGCTATCATTATTATCAAAAATATGGACAGATTCCCAAAAATTGCATAAGAACACATTTTAGAGGGAACTATAGCAGATGGTTAAGTCAAACCACATGTTTTAGTTGCTTGAAGACTGGTCATATCAATAGGAATTGTCCAACAAGGTCCAAGGCACCAAATTCTGAGTTCAACAAAGGGAAAGCAAATGTTAATGTGGAACATGTCAAAGGACAAATGAACAAGACATGGAAGAAGAAAGATGAGGTTAGCACATCAAATGAAGGGATCACTTCACCTAAGAGGTGAAGTGATCACACCTCATCCAACTAAGCATGAATAGGTGTATGGGACTAATATACATAGTTATATCATGCATTAGTTCTAAGACAAACAAGCATTGCAATGAAGAAAATAGAATGAATCAAGATGTAAAGTCAAAACTTGAAGTTTTTGCAAGTGTTACCAAGTTGTCCTCAGATAATAAGTAAATGTTAGTATATGTCGAGTTGTCAATGGAAGCTGAGTGATGGAAATCTAGTTGAAGTTGAGTGAAGGAAAACCAATGGAAACCAAGTTATGTTGAAATCTTCAAGAGCCCAGTTTACATCTATATGCACTAAGCATTTAATGCTAGGTTCAGAAAGAGTATAAGGTCAAATTTTGATCATTTCTTGTCATTTGAACAAAGAGCAAGAAGAAGAAGAGTGAAAAATGATTGAAGAGCCACATTGAAGATTTTGTATAGATTTCAACAAAGATTTAGCATCATTTTCATCAATCTAAGGTATTCTTCAATTGTCGAGTTGTGCAGTCATAAAATTTTATATCTTTTGAAACCCTAGATCTGCAATATGTCTTCTAGTTCCAAAAACCTAAGGATAAGAAAGGTCATGAGGTCTAGTTAGTTAGTAATGAGGTCAAACAACCAGATTTTAGGCCAATTCTAGAAGTTGCTTATAAAAATGACCCTGTCAGAGCACTCTCCATTATTCTACCCAAAGTCATGATGGTGCAGGATGTGAGGAAGTGTTACAATTGTAAGATAGGATCAATAGGAGACCTAGAAATTTTTCAAGCATATGATAAACTATGTGATAATAGAATAGTTCAGGAAGAATTTCAAATAGTTAAGAAAAAGGGTTTAACCAGTGCCCTAGTTTTCCCCATAGTTTTCAAGACCAAGTGGATACGGATTATTTTGAGCTGAATTCATGATGGTTTTTTGTGCCTGGAAGGAGGACCTATCAAAATAATGAAGAGAATAGTGCATAGGGTTATAGGTTTTCCAATCCTAGATCAACACAAGACCCTATATGGTGATTGAAAAGTAGCTATTAAAAAGAACACTGGGGCTAAATGGAATAAAAGGAGCATGACCATTGACACAATCATAGATCCCCTTCTACATTTTGTAGTGAGAGTGATTTCTCACAAGTTCTATCAATCTAGTAGATTGAATAGTGTACCGTGCATTGCTATGGATGTGGCATATAAACTTGTCAAAAGGGATCATACATATGATCTAGTAGAACTATTATTACAACAGATCATCGAGAATCTAGGAGAAATAAGAAGATCAAAAGGTGCTCATTGTAAGTTTGGTTCAGTTCTAGTTTGTATTTTTTTTATGTTTTGGAAGATTTTCCCTCAATTGGTAAACTAAACTAGAAATCAAACAAGTCAGCCATTACACAAATCAATGAGTACATTGAGCAAATGAGTGACAATTTTGAAGCTCAAATGCAAAGTTATTTTGAGGATTTCAAGAAATCCATGAAGCAAAGACTGAGGATACCAGTTTCCCTAGTGGAATAGCACATTAATGATATTTGTTTCTTGATTGATATTTATTTTACTTGTATCCAAGCAGCAGTTCCAAGGGTTAGATGGTTAAGACCATTTGAATATGAGTTAAATGTTGATGATGCATCAACAGCAATCACAGCATTGCTTGCAAAGGAAATAGATAAAACTGCCAAGCCTTTGGGAACATATGATGTTGTGAAATCCAAAGTTCAAATAGAGTTGAAGATAGCCTCTGTGATTAAGAGGAAAGATAGACTAGTAAAGAAGATAAAGAAGAAATTTGGTGAAGAAATTGAAGAGGTAGTAGGTACAAAGGATGTAGATGAGGAAGAAGATGAATAAGGACAAGGCCCATTGGAGATAACTCAAGGCTTAGGTGAGGATAAAGAGAAGGAAGAAGGTGTTGACAAAGAAGAAGTTAAGGAAACACCAGCTCAAGCCGAGCTAAAGAAGAGAAAAGCTAAAACTTGGCCTACAGCCCAGCCCAAAGCCAAGAAGGTTGCCAAGCCAACCCAAGCCAAGCCAAAACTAGTAACAAGAGCTACTACAAGGGCCTCTACTCAAAAGGCCAAGGAGCAAGTGAAAGAAAAGAAGAAGGCTATTGAGTAGACTGGTGAAGTGCAAAAGAAACCAAGGAGAAAATATGTTGCACAACTAGAATTTGATGATGAGGAAAAGATAGAATCAGAGAACATCAACCAATTTAAAGTGGTAAGCTATCCTCCTAAGTCACATATAGATAAAATCTGTGAAAATGTTAGAAAGAATGCAAATTTTACTGATTTGAAAAGTGTTGATTTCAATAAATTAAGTAGAGAATATTAGAATAAGGTAGAAGAATCAGTGTATGCCATGATGGTAGAATTCAAGAACACACCTCTTGAATTAGACAATACTATGCCTAGGGAGTTGTATGAGATTATTGAAAACAAGTGGTGTTATTGTCTAAAGATGGAAAAGGAAATAAGAGAATCAACATTGGCACAAGTGATGCCTAAATTGACAAGAGGAAAAATTGCTAAGGCAAATAAGAAACATGGGGGCAAGTTTGCACCAAAGTATAGAGCCTTTAGCATTTTACAAAACAAGATTGAGGAAGTTGTTATAAATGCACAAGATTGTGGAAGTCAATATATAAATTGACTAATGACAAGGATGGGGAAGAGTAGGAGAATGCAGAAGAAAATAAGGCTAAGGCCAATGAGAAGGAGAAGGAAGAGAACAAAAAGGAGCAAAAGGAAACAAAAAAAGGAGAAGAAGAGAAGAAAGAGGAAGAGGAGAAAGAAAAAGGTGAAGAGGAGGAGATAGAGAAACAAGATGAAATGGAAATAGTTGATGAGTAGCAAACATATCAGAGTGTGCAAGACACACAATTGCCACCTCCTAGCCCTCCTCATGTCATCACCACATCTATAGTTACAGTCATTGTAAAGGATGTTCCTGACACTTCTGCTCAGAACATCAACCCTTTAATTGGAGAGGATATCAAGAATATCCTTCACTAATCAACACTACAAGCACAATTATGCACAAATCTAGTATTGGTAAGTGTGGATGAGTTACAAAAGGTAGTAGTAGATCAAATTAGAGACAAGGTGAATCCACAAGAACCACCTTCTACCATCTCTATAGCTACTAGTGGTCAACTCCTAATGCTTCCACCACCATTTCCAAAAGTTCACACATATGGAACAGGTGATACCATGAAGAAAAATTCAAGTGTAGAAGAAGGTAAAGAAACAACAATAGGGCAAACAAGATAGATTTCTACATCTAATCCTATAGTATAGACAATAGGTACACCACAAATGGTTGTAATACAATAGGTACACCACAAATAGTTGTAATTTATTAGGGGAGATCATATAAAGATAAGGACACATCAAAAGAGGAGGAGCATGCTACCATACAAACATTAGTAGAACTACCAACTGCTAGCACTCCTACAAAAGTCCTTCAGAAGCTTAGCCCTGATGCAATGCCATTGCAAATTTCTACACCAAGCTTGAGCTCAAAAAAAGTGAAAAGGGTACTTCACTATGGAGACCCTAAGTTAGATGAAGAAATAGTCATACCTAGTTATTATTCAAAGACAATAAGCATTGAGCAAATAACTAAAATGCAGGATGCATTAAACAAAAGAAAGAGGAAGGAAATACTCAGGAAGGAGTATAAACATAAGCAAGCATTACATGAAATTAAGGACATCTTTTTGGATGCCTTCAGCTTGCAAACACCTGATGAGACCAAGCTAATAATAGAACAACTATCAAAAATTGTAGACTAGGTGAAAAATGAAGACCAAGAAACCAATGTAAAACTTATTGAATGGTCTGAGAGGAAATTTCAAGGAAAATTAAATGAAAAAATATCCAATGACATAGCACTTTCACAAGTTGAATTGGCCAAAAATATTGAAAAGGTAAAAACTATACTTGAGAATGTCTTCTCATTGTACAAAAAGTTGTGTTATTTTTCCTATTTCACATAGGAGATAGGCCAAAGGATCCTAAGCTTGGAGAGAAATCTAAATATTTCTAGCATGCAGCTACCCAAAGATCTAGCTCAAAGTGAGAAGCATTTTTCTCAAATGCTTCACACATAGAAAGAACTAGTTGCACTAACAACTAAAGAGGCCAATATCAAGGCCAAACTAATGTAGATACAATCTTCCATTACCCCACATTTGGAAGTACTCCATAAAGAACAAGCCTATGTTGAAACTATTCTAAAGAAAGATCCTAAACTTTCTACTTCAGATGGACCTATACATCTTGTTGCAGAGACTGCCATCCAACATAAGTCATTGGAAATTACTTTGGAAAATTGGGATGTAGCTCTCAAGATGATTATGGAGGTAAATAGTACATTTTTGGAAAAATATGGTATTACTCCTTAGCACCCTTTGACATAAGTGTCAAAAAGGGGGATATATGAAATAAAGGGGAGATTAATAACTAAGGGGGATAATGCTAAATAATTACATTTTTTCATTCTTTTGGAGAATAAAAGGGAAAAGATTGTACATATCCTATGATATCCAAAAAGATGGAGACATATAAAAAGGGGGAGATATGAATAAAATTTGCAAGTGTGGGACAAGTGAAAACAAAATAGATAGAACAAGTCAGAAAATAGGGCACAAGAAGCAAAAACACAACAAAGGTAAAGAATATCAGATACATCAACATAAGACAAATTTAGCACAAGAATGGAAATGGCACAATCAGCTTAGGGGGAGTTATAAGAATTTTGAGGTATACTGTTCCTTACAAAATTTTGAACAAACTTTTGAAATTTTTCCAAGTAGAATGAATAATGTATTCATAAGATCAAGCATAAAGTTTAGGTTAAGTGTTTTTGACACTCATGTCAAAGGGGGAGATTTTTCATCTCAGATTGGTTTTGACAACTAAGTGTCAACACACTTAACCAATTTTCATATAGAAGCCAAGTACACTATATATACTAAGCCACAGTATGTACTAAGCCAGAATTTCTATAGGTGGCAAGTGACTTCAGGTGCCAAGTGAATCATATGAGCCAAGTTATATATAGATGTTGAGTCATAGTTGGTGTCGAGCATGCCAAAATGCTACATGTGCCAAGCAAGTCAGAATGCAACATGTTTTGAGAAAGCTAGAATTATACATGTGTCAAGAAAGCTAGAATGCTACATGTGCCAAGCAAGCCAGAATTGCTATAAGTGTCGAGTGAGCTAGTTTTTCTATATCAGCCAAGCATCAGAGGTAACAAGTGTCAAGTAACACAGTTTGGACATAGTTGTTTGTAATTGCACAAACACCTATGTAAACCATTTTTTGAGTCGACATAGAAGAATCTCAAAGGATATTAAGGATAAGAACAAATATTTTATATTTCTTATGAAATTAGCATGCAGCCAATAAGAAAAATGGAGAAGGCGTGCAACCAATAAGAAAAGAGCAAGGAATAAGCGGGAAATAAAGATTTAATATGCATCATAGATCCATACCTAACCCTAAGTCTTTGAAATATTTAAAAGGAGGATGAAACCTCATTTTATGAGTGGATGAGAGTAGTGTATGTGTAAACTATAGTGAAATTCAATGGAAAGTGTGAAAAGACTTAGAGGAATAGAGCAACATTGCAGCATCCAGTTGATGAAGAACAAAGTATTAGAATATTGAAGAGTAGCATATTAGATCTCAAAGGACCAAGATCAAAGAGATAAAATCCAATGCCTAAATTCAGAAATCAAGGATTTTAAACTATCAGGTTTATTAATATAATACTCTCTAGCAATTGTATTAGAAAGAAAATCCTATGTTAATAGGTTAGCTTAATAGCTAGGTTAATAGCTAGGTTGTAGAACCTTTGACAAGGTGATAAAATCCTTTAACAGGGTGACACTTCATGTAAAGTGTTTGTAAATCCTTTAAACAAGTCACTCCTGATACAATGTAAGGCCTTTAATAGGGCATTCCTTTAATAAGGTAGACCATTAGAAGTGGTCAAACATTATTTTTGTAGTGATATTTTGTGGGTATCATCCCCACCCCAGTTTTACCTTCTCATTTTGCAGGGTTTCTGGGTTACCAAATTTGGTCTTATGTGTTTTGATGCATGTGTTTACTTTATGCTTAACTAATATGTTTACATGCATGCAATTTATTTTTAGTTAAAAAATTTTAAGGTTAAAGTGTGATACTTCTGATTCACCCCCACTCTTAGAAGTATTCTTCCCATTTGATTATTCTAGCACTTACCCATTTGTTGGTGACATCATTTTTTTTCCTTGCATTATGGGCTTCTAGAGTCAAGTTAAAGCCAAGTTACCAAGAGGGACAAACAATTAACCAACACAATTTATAAAAGAGCACACCTCTATAGAAGCACACTTTCTCAAAATAGTACACCTTGACACCTACACACCTTTTAATAGTTTTGGATAGAAAATTTCTAAATTTTTGAAAACTTCAAATTTTTAAAACAACGATTTTTTTCTCTTCCAAATGGTTTAGGCCCTCCTTCTAGTGCCACTTCTTACTTCTGTACAATCTTTAGAACTCATAATGGATCTCGTTGAAAAATATGCCATTAAAGAAAAGTTAGTCAAGAGTGTCGTAGGTGAGATAGTCTTGGACCTTCAACCTTAAAACATTGAGAAGGTATTTTACCTTCAAAGAGATGATCAATACTTGCAAATATCCTATGAGGGATCAAAAAGATGGTTACTAGAAAATGATAAGGAAGCCAAAGAGATAATCCAATCATGATTTTTTATTGATAAAACACTAGTGGGCAATAGATTAAGAAAAGTATACATGAACTAGTGATACATGAGGGATGACATGGGTTACACCATCATGCTTTTAAGAAGAGTCATGGGCCTAATAGCAGCTGAACATATTCATATCTGGATGGTCCATTTCATAGAAACCATCTAAATGGCCAAGATACCAATTGACTGGGCCACAATGCTAAATAATAACATGGATGAGCAATTGGTAGATGTTAAGATTGGAAAAAAATTCTACATGACATCATATCTAGTGTACCTATTGGCAGCTAGAACAACTGACTACCCAAGACTTTAAAAAAGAGGTAGCATGCAAGATGTTAATGGCTGGCCCTATGTTGTGTCTCCTTAGATGGTTAAGAAGAAACTCTTGGATTAGAGAAAAGAGTATAGGATAGTGACTGATATTTTTATGTACATAATCATTTGATTCATAGAGGGTGATTATTCCAAATGGATATCGGTAGAGGCAGCAACTAGAATTATAGAGATTGGTGCATACTACATCTAGTTTAAAACATTCACCTACCTAAGAGTAGTTGGTACCATGGTTAACTTGAAGAATCTCCCAATATCCATTGAATAGGCTCATTTTGTTGGAGATTGCTAAGCAACTCATATCTGCATATGATAGAGTGAGGAAACAACACAAGAAGACATGGGTATGGTCAATCACCATAGGTGCCTTCAAAGTAAGGTAGAAGAAAGACATCATAAGCTTTGATTCCAAATGGGATCAGTATCCCTTAGAAGAGTACAACTCACCTCACCCTTATTTTGACAACATAGGTATGGTCATGCATTTGGTAGGGAAGTAGTTCATACATGAAGATGCATTAAAGAACCACTAGATGAATGTGATAGATGACTATGATATCCAAATAAGGGATTATTGTAGAATGACTCTATATCTAGTAGAAAAGGCCTTGAAAATGAAGGTCTTGCTCAAGACTATTGAGAAAGACATTGAAGATGTCATGGATTCATTATACAATCATGAAAAATTCTATGACAAGTTGATCATGAACATTAATATTGGTAGGGATGAGAATGTAGACATCAACAATAGAGCTTGCCACATAGTCTAACTGATGAGGGGCTAGATCAAGAAGCCTTTAAAACTTGATCTAGTTCCATAGGTTGTTCCTCTACAAGCCATAGCATGGCCTACAAAAGGCAAAGGTGTAAAATTTATAATACCAACTTTCCTGGCTCAATCCCTAGTAATGCCAGAAAACATTCATCAACATGAGTGAGAAGTTGATTATTTTGAAGTAGATAGAGGAGTGAAAAGGAAGAGAGGATTAGAGGGTAAGAAACAAATAGCTTAGTACCAACTGCATCAATAGTCACAACAAACCTAAACAAGTGGAGCCTCAAGATGAGCTAGCAGCTCAAGTCTAAGAGATAGGAACAAGAAGAGAAAGAATAGAGGGTACCATTGGCAAGTCAAGAGGAAGAATCCTCCCCCTAAACTCCTAAAAAGGCTAGGGTTAAGCCCACTATGGGAGGGATATGTAAGAGAATATTGAAGAACAAGAATACTCCTCCCCCACATGTGGCCAAAATCATTCCTAAAGTTGATGTAGAAGAAGAATAAGGGGAACAAATTGAATATGTCCTCTTGAGTAAGAGAACTCACTCAACTAGGGCCATGGAAGAGAAAAGAAGAAGAAGCTCCACTAAAATGCTACCATTTATCCAAAAGAACCTATTAGGTTACTATCTTAGAGGATGAGTAGAAGTAGTGGATCACAAACATGGAGGGTCAAGAGATAGATGTCATTGACTTCTTTGATTTTTCTTTCATGCTAGTGGAAACTGAGATGGTGGGGGAAAAGATATGGGATACTCCTACTAGTCAATCCTTAGAAGAGGATTGAAACCAATTACCACCTCTACCTCAAGAGCCTCTAGGCCTACCACTACTACCATCTCAGGATTTCTAGTTACTAGACAAAGTATCAGTAACACTACTTCTTCCCATTACAAACTCAAAAGAATAGGTAGTGGAGGAAGAAGAGCCCTAGAAATTACAAGGTAATGAAGTATTGGAGAAGGGAAAAATACATGAGGAACCTCAAAAAACTCCTCATGATACTGAGTTTGGGACCTTAGCCCAAGCAAGTAAAGAGAGTCAAACTAGTGATCTCTCTCAACAAGAAAAGACTCTAGAGAGGAATGATAAGGGAAAGGGACCTATAGTAAAAACCCCCTCTTCATTCAAATATATGTCTCCAATGGGTACTAGACCTACTTGGATGAAGAGAGAGGTCATGGTTCAACAAAAGATGCTACTAAATGTAACTACTAAGGAGGGATTGGATGAGCTAGTAAAGCCATCAAGAAGCCAGAGCTACCTATGGGTGATGCATGACAACTAGCCTTCATTATAAAGAACCAAGATCAATACTTGCTTCCACACATAGCCATCCCTCCTCCACATGCTAACACTGAGGATTCGATTACTAAGGATTATCAAAACAAGGTCCTATTAGGAAGGTGCACAATAGATATCACCAAAGTATCGATCACTACAGGCATAAAAGAGGTGTTCCAACACATGGACTAGGATGAGTTCAAGTTGATACCATTGTAGAAATAAAATGAGCTTTTGAGAGGCTAATTTTATGGAGTAGTGGGCCCAATAGACCTAGATAATCTAGAGATCACCATGTTTTTGTACTAGAGGGAAAAGATAAAGGCATTGTAAAGGTGGATTCATTTTTGGGGGCATGTCAGGAATGGCATGAAAATTTTGAAGAGAAAGGTGTACAAATAACATGTGGCAATTTGAACCTATTACACTATATTAAGTCAAGCAGAGATAAACTAGTGTCCATAGTGAACAAGGATAGTGGGTTGATGGATGAGGTAAATACCTATAGATTTTGACATCAATAAAAGGTCAAAGGTATTATACACTCATGGATGTATATACAACAGAAGAGCTTGATAAGCTAGATAATTGGATAGAGAAGATAATTGCCAGTAATAAATTCATGGAGAGACTACATGAGGATATTTAGAGATTAAGGGACTAGACTCTAGAGAAGATTTTGGAGGCACGAACATATTACAATGTTGCCTACCTTGACAATTTTGAAGATGAGTCTTAAACCAAGCTCAACTTGGTGCAATTAATAGTCCAAAAATTTTGAAGAACTTTTGTAGATGCTTCATTAGATGAAGATATCAAGAAAACATTCAAGACTAAAGAGGTATTGTTGGAACTGGACACTAAACTTGAGGATTTTGTGGAAACTTGTATGGAGGTTAGCAATTACTAGAAAATAGTTAAAGATAAATATAGAGCATTAGATTTTTCAAAAGCTACCCAAGTAACAAAGATCATAGAGAAATTCAAGATAAAACATCCAGACATTATTTTGGTATAAAGGGGAAGAAAACCCAAATGCTGGAAATTCAATTTTGACACTTGGGAAAAATTTACATTTTTAGAACCTATCATTAAGGTGTATAGGTGTGCAAGGTGTGTAGGTGTGCTATTCATAGAGGTGTACTAGTAATTTTGAAGAAGTAATAATTCACCAACAATTAACTATAAGTTCCTAATTTAGAGCATTCCATGCACCGAAAATGTAATTTGATGGCAGTTCAACTCCCAAAAATGCCCAGAGAAGGTCAAGCTTCCATTTTTAGAGCTTCTAGTGACTCTTAGATCCTATTGCAACTTCCTTCTTCTTATCTCTTTCTTCTTGTATTATTTTAAGTCATGTAAAGGCTCATGCACCCATTAATTGATATAAACAAGGGTGGAGATCTACTTAGCACCTTTTAAAGAGTTAATTTGTATATAATTAGATTTGTTTCATTAGTTTTTGAGCATATGTTTACATGATAGGATATCTCACTCTTAATACAAAAAGAGGAGATGATTTTTTATAAATACATGGATGTAATATGTAATCCAAGCTATTATTTTCATGCAATAATATATGTTATTGGTGCTCTCATTGTGAGTGTAATTTTTCTTGCCAGAGTGTATTATTTTTGTGAATGCATGTTCATGAATAATAATGGAGCCAATAATTTTATTATGTTGTTATGATTATGTGACCTTTTAGTTCGAGTGTTTCTCTCATGTTAATGAATTCCACTAATGTACCAACTTGGAGAAAAGATCATCTAGTGTTCCTACATAGCTTCTTGTCTCTCATGAGTGCAATTTCCATGGCCTTGTGATTTGATGAGAAGTGAAACATCTTTTAGTTATTATTGAGTTCCCATCAATGATTTTATCAGTGGAATTGAGGAAGTACTACTCCTATTTTCATCGGTTTTCTACCTAATATTTTCAATGATTTAACTCACAGACATGTTGCAGTGGTTTATGTCCATTAGGAATTTCCCTTTCAAGTTATTTTCTTTAATCTCTTTTTACCTTATCCTTTTTTATTTTATTTTCTAACACTTTGTTAAAATAGGAATTCATATAGTTGCATCAATAAATTGCATTCATCATAAATCATAAAATACCAAAAATATATAGCTTTTGTGGTTACTTTTCAAACAATCAATTAACATCTTATCTAAAATTGGTTAGAACTAGAAAAGGCCTCCTCGTGAACAAACACATGTATCTTTAATTGAGTGGATTCTAGTAGGTTGCAAGATTGCTCAGAACCTTGGAGTTGATCCTAGATTAACTTTTCAAGAGAGGAGTTTGAGAGGATTCTTGTTGTTAAGTATTGTGCAAAATAATAGCTCAACAACTCTGAAGGAAAGTCATTTCTAAGTTAGTGTTAACTGAGTTGGGTTGGCTAAAGAAGAATTTTCCTATATAAATATAATTGATCTATCATTTTTTTTGTTAGTTCTAGCCAACTCATGGGATGAATTTCATTTGTTTGAAAGTTTTTTCAAGTTGACTTGACAAGGCAAAATATATAAATATAAGGTCAAGTTGAGGAGTGAATTATGAAGCATAGGATTGAAAAGATAAATCAAGGAAGAAAATTACAAGGATATTAGAGTATCTGAGTTGACTGAGCTACAAAGAACATTCTTATCAAGGAGGATCTAGTATTCAAGCTAGAACAAAGATCTAAAATCAACAAAATCAGTTGTATGTCTACCTGGGGATTTACAAAACTTCTTCACTAATATTCTTTCACAAATTTATTCACTAATACTCATCTTCTCATATTTATCCTTATAACAGAAAGATGGTCAAAAAAATTCTTGAAATGTAACCAACTTGTTGATTTATAGAAGCTTACAATAAAATCACAATTTGTTGTCACAATAAGGGAATGACCAGAAATTTAGTTCTTTATTATAGAAATGGAAAAATAATTTTGATTTCAATGTGTATTGTGAGACCACATAACTATATCAATTTGTATCTAAATTAATGATCAGTGCCTTATCCATTGTTATACAAAGTCCAACCAGTAACCTTGGACCTATTTAATTGACTTGTAATTAAACTTGTCAATTGTCAACCTTGAGTTTCATTCTTATGATATCCTTCTCATATACCTAGAAGCCCTATCAATTAATGGAAGCATTTAGTTAATTCCTTAAATTAAAATAAATCAATGAAAAGATATATAGCTCATCCAAGCTACATTAAATTGAAAGAACTTTGCTCATTTCAATCTCAAAATGAGAGATACATGAAAATGGAAACAAAATTTAGAGATACATATATGTATAACTTCTTCTTTGTATTAATTTTCCTTGAAAACCATAAATTACTGGTATAGAGCTCAAAACATAACTCAAAATATGGCCCACCTTGTCATTGAATATTCACTATATCCTTAGATTTGCAAAATTGAATATAACACATAATTGACACAAAACTTTGGACCGACTGTAATTAGTATAAACATTAAAAGTTCTACAAGTCTTGGAGCCTCACTCCACATCTTGGATATATTTTTATAGAGGATTGCAACAAGCCTTAAATGGGAGGACACATGTCAAAAAATGATTTGAAATCAAAATATAGAGATATTTCTACATGTTACTTTTACAAAAACATTTTTTGTATTAGTGAAAATTTTGGGGAAGTAGTTTGAAAATTGGCAAGTGGCAGATTCTTTAGGTATCTTTAGCTTGAATTTGTTTCTAATTTAACTACCCATCACTTTCCTTGCCTTTTCTCTCTATTTTTTCTCTCTTAGCTCTAACTTTGATTCTAACTACTCAATCATTGTCCCTTGATGGTAAATCCTGTATTCTTGTTATAACCTCCCAAATGGAAATGTCAGTATCCACATGTTGATACCATTTAATTCATTGAGGCACTTTCTTGATTTAGCATCAGTTATAGCTTTAGCCTGTGTAATTATCTTTCACATCTTTGACTCCATCTTTTATAATATATCTATTAAATCATGCACTACTACAATGTTAGTGTCACCATTGCAGTATGCCAAAAATCTAGAGTGATTCAAGATGTTATCAAAGGAGGATGACCATTCTAGCCATTCCTTCATTCATCCATCATTATCCAAAATGGTGGGTACAAAATTAAGTGTTCATGGATAAATTCCTTTCATCTTATTTTGGATCAACTACAACTTGCCTACAAAGAAACCATTCAATTATTTTACCTTATTAACTAGTTGTATGATAGAAATGATCATCACTTTTAGTAATTCTTCCTTCTATGTCAACATAGGTATAAGGTTATCAAAAAATTGGGTATAAGGACCCCATGTAGTGAATAGGGGAACAACAAGGCAATTGCCTTAGAAAATTTATACTTTGACCCTTGTAAAACTAGAAAGTTGCTATGCACATTCTGAGAGACCAGCTTCAAGGAATTTATCTTGTGAGTCAAGAAGTTCTTGATGGTTTTGATTGCAATCTCCTTGTTGGACTCTAACTTCTCTTCATCCACTGTCATAGCCTAACTTTTCATATACTCTATCTCTAGTGCATGACCCTATATTTGTATACCTTTGTCCTCAATCTTTTTAGTGGATCTGATAGTGTTTTCCAATGCTACCACCTCATTTTCTAGTTGGAGATTCTTTTGTTCCTGGACATAGTTTTCTTCATTTCCTCCTCATGATGCCTCCTAGTATTGATGTATCTTTCAAAGACTCCTTCTATATATTGTTCTAAGACATTAATTTTGTTCTTCCCTAATAGTGATGCTGAAGTTTGCAACCCATAAATCTAGCTATTGGAGGAAGAATGGGCATTTCAAGATATGATATTTCCCCTAGGGGACTCCTTAATCTTCATGAGGATGGGTTTTTTATTCTCTAGATACAAACTCCATATTTCCATATTCTGGGCATCAATACTATTTCTAGACCCTCTCAAATGCCCCTATTGGTTTTCATCTTCAAATGATATTGTTCTTTCTTGTCTCCTCATTTGATCTAATAAAAATGAAGAACTAATATCCCATTATGGGAAGACATTCATTCAACTCCTTTGTATCAGCTCCCTAGCCTCTTCTACCATAAGGGTTTCACTTGTAGGGTCATATTCTTGAAGTTTTTTAACCATCTCAGTGACTATTTCATCAAAATCACCAGGCTTCATCTACAATGATATTTCATTCTACTTTAATTTAAACAAAAAACTTTTGAATTCTTCAGTTTTGATGAAACTTTCATCACTCATGAATTCATTGGCCTTAATGATTTTTTCATCAATCATCTGAGCTTATATTTGTAAGTTTTTATCCCTTTTCTCATCCTCAATGGCTTGAGCCATTAGATATTTTATTCTTACTATATCAAAGTATTAGATGTTCCTTGTTAGGATCTAGAAGGCTTTTTATTGGGCCTCTTGTGGAATCTCCACCATATTTTTCTTCTTGTTCCTTTGTTGAGCCCATTCTGAATTTTTTGTCTAGTCTTCCTCATCATCATGTTGATCTCATATTGGTTTTTACAAGTGAGTGTCTATACACTTAATTCAATTACATAGTTCATGCAAAACAAGTAGTATATGCTAAGCACAACATGTATAAGTTAGAGCATGTTAAGAAAACAGTGAGTGCCGAGTCACTCATGTGTCGAGTCACTCAAGTGTTGAGTAGATAGTGTATACCAAGTGATTTAGGAGCTGAGAAGATAGTGTCTACCGAGTGATTTAGATGTAGTCATAGTATTGAAATTAGTATATGCTAAGCATTAGGGACTACAAATGTTGAGTAACATAGTTTTTTCATAGTTGTTTCTATTGGCATTAACTATTATGTAAATCATTTTGAGCTGACTTACAGATTGAATTATGATATTTTGGTGATAAGGATGAATCTTAAGTTGAAATCCCTATGAATTAAATGCATCCAATCAAGTAAAGGGAAGGTTTAAGTAGTAAAATGGATGAATTAAAGCCATTGATTCATACCTAACCATATGTCACCTAGGTCTTCTTAAGGAGGAAAAACCCAAAATTTCAATATAGAGAAAATGGGAATGCATGAATGATCAAGGACATTTTTACATGAGAAAACTATGACATTCATTGTGACCAAGGTGTTATGATCTAAAATTGCATTGCAGAATCAGTTAAAAGAGAAGAGAGGAAGGAAATAATGGATAGAAGAGAAACATCTAATCAAGAAGGATCGAGTGTACATAATTGTAGAGGTGATCTATCATCGGGCAATAAAGTGATAATCATAGGATCAATGTTGAGACATACTAATAGATGAATCAGTTAAATCTCTTAATAGAGCAATCCTAACAGGCTATATTGAAATTCTCTAACAAGGTGCTTACTTAATTGTGAGTTGAAGTCCTTTAACAAGGCACACTTTTAATACGGTGTTGAAATCCTTTCATAGAGTAAGACCTAACAATCTTTGTAAGTGTTTAATAGGGTAGATCATGTTTCATGGTCAAACATTGTAACCTTCACTAGATACACTTTATTAGTACAATAAGAAATATTTGTGGGTACCATTCCCACCCCAGTTTCACCTTCTCATTGGAGGGTTTTTGGGTAATCATATCATTTGTCATATTTGTGAATTCTTATTTATTCACATACTTTATATGTACATGCTTTATGTGGTATTTACGTTTACTTGTTGACTATGTGAGATGAATGTATGGTGAATATTTTATGGGTCAAATTTTGAAGCACTAATTCACCCCCCCCCCCCTCCTCATAAGTTTACCTTTCCTATTGTAATTCGAATAATTGGTATCAGAGCATTGGTTCTCTGAAAGCAAGGCTTTGTAGCTTTGAGGAAAGATCTTGGAAATGGAAGCCTACAAGTTGGGAAAGATTGTTGAGAATCATGAAATTAAAATATAACTCATTCTACATCAGTTGAATGAAGCAAGAGATGATATAAAGAAATCACTGAAGAGAAGGAAATCACCATTGAGGAGAATGAAACACAATATAGAGAGATGGAAACTACTAAGTTATTTGCAAATGGAGACTCAAATGAATTTGATGTAGCAATTGTAGATCTAATGGAAAAGAATAGAGCCCCAAGCTAAAGAAATCACAAATCTCAAGTTAGAGAAAGAATCACAAGCCATATTGCTATGTGAGGTGACTGAGAAAAAAAAGAAAGTAGTGGATGAAAGAGCCATGATTGAAGATGAAAAAAGAGTTCTAACCATCAGATTGGAAGAGAAATCATTAGAGGTAACTAGGATTGCTAGCATACAATTGGATACTCTGGGTCAAATGATGAATGCTCACTATGAATTGAATGTCAAATACATTGAGATAACAACACTGAAGTTACAAAATGAATAGTTGAATAATGACCTAAAAATGGAAAAATATTTTGTTGAAAGTTTCAATAAACCTAGTGAAGCCATCAAGTACTTTGGACAGTTGATGAGATCCCTTACATCTAACAATAATACATCTAGACTAGGATACACAAGTACTAAGGAAGAAGAATCATTCACAAGTTATGAAGAAAGGAGCAACAAAGGTAAGGATTCCAAACCTACTTGTCATAATTGTAGTAAGAAAGGACATACTACCAATGTGTAAAGGAGCAAGACTTTAAATCAGAATGATAAGTAGAAGAGCATGGTTCATTGCAATAAGTCCAACAAACAAGGCCACCAGGCACATATATGTAGAACCAATACCATGCACACTCAAATATTTGAAGGATATTGTTACAACTATCAAAAATATGGATATAAAGCTTTTGAGTGCAGATCCAACTCAATATGGTCATCAAACAAGCATACAAAGGTAAAGAACACTAGGAATTTTTATAATTGGGACTATAATATAAGGTATAGTTATCACTACTATCAAGAGTATGGACATATTTCTAAGAACTATATTAGAACACACTTCAAAGGTGATTTAAAAATGTGGTTGAGTCAAACCACATGTTTTAGTTATTTGAAGATTGGTCACATTAGTAGATATTGCCCAACAAGGTCAAAGGCACCAAATTGTGAATTCAATAGAGGAAAAGGCAAAATAGATATTGAAAATGTCAAAAATTAAATGAAATAGACTTGGAAGAGAAAGGAGGATTACAAAACATCAAGTGGAGAAGGGATCACTTCACCCAATGGGTAAGGTAATCACACCTCATCAAACTAAGCAATCAAGACATATGTGAAACTGATATTCAAAAGTTATATCATACATCTATTCCAAAGGTTTTAGTTCTAGAAAGAATACATAAGCATAAATGAAGATGCAAGATGTTATCAGGAACCAAGGAAAAATCTTTAATTTTTGTCAAATTTTCATATTACTGTCGTGCATGAAAAGTTTCCCATGGTTACCGAGTGAAATTCTAGTGGATGCCAAGCTAACAAAATGGCTAGTTGTTACCAAGATCATAATGGTTTTTGAATGAATGAAAGGAAAAAGTGGATGCCAAGTGAGCCAAAAAATAGTTGATGTTGAGATTACAGCTATGTAAGCACTTAGCATTAATTATAGCATTTAAATGGGTATTTGATTAATTTCTACTCATTTAACATCATTCAAAATTGAAAGAAAGTAATAAGAGCTAAAGACAATTTGGAAATTTCATCTGAGGCATTTGCAAGAGATTTGAATAGCTATTCAACATCATCTCATTAGATTTTTCAAGGTATCTAACATGTGTCGAGCTATGCTATTTCAAATTCTATGAACCCTAGAATTGTAAATGTTGAAATTACAGTAGGAAGTAAACTTCTGAGGGGGGGTGAATCATTAGTTTAAACTTTGACCCATAAAACTTTCACCACACCTTCATCTCATGCATTCAATGAATAAACTAAAATAACATGTAAAGTATGTAAATCTAAAATATGTAAAAATATAAGAAATAACACACATATAACACTAGATATGATTAACCAGAAACCCTCCAATGAGAAGTTTAAACTGGGGTGGGGATGACACCCACAAATATTTACTATTGCAGTAATAAAGTGTATCCAATCAAGGTTACAATGTTTTGACCATGATACATGATCTACCCTATGAAAGGTCTACCCTGTTAAAAGCTTATAAAGACTGTTAAGTCTCACCTTGTTAGAGGATTTCAACACCCTATTAGAAGCGTACCTTTCTATAGGACTTCAAATCACAATTAAGTAAGCACCTTGTTAGAGGATTTCATACAACCTGTTAGGACTACTCTATTAACAGATTTTGATTGAAATCACTTGTTAGAATGTCTTAGCTTTGATCCTATGGTTAGCACTTGATTTCTTGATAATAGATCACCTCTAAATTGATGTCTTCTTGATCCTCCTTGATCAAATGTCTCTTTGTTATATCCTTTTTCTTTCCTCTATTCTGCTCTAACTAATTTTGTAATGCAATCTCACTTCAAAACTCCTTAGCCACTATGAATGCACTATTTGTACATGTAAACTTCTCTCTTAGCTCCTTCAATACTATACTCACATACTAGAGAGTTTAGGGTTTGTCCTCCTTAAGAAGACTTAGGTGACTTAGGGTTAGGTATGAATCTATTGCTGAGATTCATCTATTTTTGCACTTAATCCTTCCAATTTTATGATTGGCTACATGTAATTGCATAGGGAATCCAACTTTAGATTCATCCTTATCTTCAAAATATCAAAATATAATCTTAAGTAGGCTCAAAAATGGTGTGCATAGTTGTTTGTCCCTTTACAAAAAATTATGTTAAAACTATGTCACTCAGCATCTAAAGTCTTTAATGATCATATATTGTTCTCTATGTTGTGACTTGGCATCTATGTTACATGGTATGTACTGCTTACTTAGTTCCTATGTCACTTGACATACACTATCTACTCGGCACTTGAGTGACTTGACACATGAGTGACTCAGCACTCACTATGACTCAGCATGATCTATAATATACATGTTGTGCTCACCATGTACTACTTGTTCAGCATGAACTAAGTAAATAACTTAAGTGTTTTGACACTCACTTGTCAAAACTAATCTGAGAATAAAATGGCATCTAGTTCAAAATGTGTATAGGGAAAATAATTTTTCAATGTTTAGTTGGTTAGCAACAAGGTAAAATAACCTATCTTTAAGGCCATTCCAGATATAGCATACAAATAAGATTCCTCTAGTGTGTTATCTACAATACCACCAAAAGTTCTAATGATTCAAGATGTCAAAAAGTGTTATAATTGTAAGATTGGTAGTATTGGTGACATAGAAATCAAAGAAGCAAATGGAAACTATGTGAAAATGGTGTGTTAAGGGAAGAATTCAAGATTGTAGAAAAGAAAGGGTTAACTCATGCCCTATATTTTACTAGATTTCCATAATGTTCTCAAAGCTGAATGGATTAGGATTGTTTTGAGTAGAATTCGTGATATTTCAATGTGGTTAGACAATGGGCCAATCAAAATCACAAAGAGAATAATCTATAGGGTAATAGGGTATCCAACCCTAGATCAACCAAAGACTATGAGAAGAGATTCAAAATAAGTCACTAAAAAGAACACAAGAGCTATGGGAACAAGAGATGAATGACCATAGACACCATTATAGATCATCTATTAGATTTTGTAGTTAGGGTAATTGCTCATAAATTTTATCAATCAAGTAGATTGAACAATGTACCCTACATTTTAGTAGATATGGGCTACAAGATTATGAAGAAGGATCATACATATGATCTTGCCAAGCTACAACTACAATAATTAATTGAAAACCTAGGAGCAATAAGGAAAACAAAGAATGCTTAGTGTAAATTTGGATCTATTTTGATATGTATCTTCTTTTATGTTCAAAACATGTTTCCTATATTTGGTACTATTGCATGGAAGACAAATAGGTCTATTGCATTTCAAATAGGAGAGTTCATTAAATATTTAGGTGAAAATTTTGAGTTAGTAATGACTAGTTATTTTGAGGATTTCAAACAATCCATGAAGAAGAGATTGAGGATTCCACTATCATTAGTTGAAAGATATTATGATGATGTTTGTTTCCTAGTTGATTCTAATCACACATTTGTTCAGGCAACAATTCCTAGAGTAAGATGGATAAGGCCATTGGGTTATGAAATTAATGACAATGAGGCCTCTATAGCAATAAAAACATTACTTGTAGAAGAAGCATACAAAGATGCCAAAGCTTTTTGTAACTATGAGATGGAAAAATCAAATATTACTATGGAGTTCAAGACTGCCTCTATCATCAAAAGGAAGGAGAAATTAGCAAAGAAATTAAAAGAAAAATTTGGGGAAGATGTCGAACAAAAAGATGAAGAGAAAAAAGACACTCAAATTTAAGCACCACTTGCATTGACACAAGGTTAGGGTAAGGATCAGCAAGAGGAAGAAATAGAGATTGCAAAAGGTGTCGAGGAAGCACCTATTCGTACTATCAGAAGAAAAGAAAGGCTATGGCACAAGAAGTGACAAGATCCAAAAAGGTTATTAAACCAAGCTAGACAAAATATACAACACCTACCACAAGGACCAACTCATGTGTCATTGTGCAAAAGGAAAAAGAGAAAGACAAGCCTATAAAGCAATAAGGTGGAGCACAGAAAGGACCAAGGAGAAAATATATTGATTAGGCTAAAACTGATGAGGAAGGAATTGAATCTAATGACAATAGCCAATTCCAAGTGATGAGTCATAATCCATCCTGAGATCTAGACAACTTATGTGATAATGTTAGAAATAATGCAGACTTGTCAGGTTTTTCTCACGCTAATTTTGACAATCTTGGAAAAGTTGAAAAGAATCAATTGGAGGATACAATATATGCCATAATGGCCAATTTTGAGAAAGGCCCTCTAGAGATTGCCAACTCCATGCCTAAAATTTTATATGATTTGAGCAAAAATGGCATTTTTTTTTAAACTTAGAAAGGAAAATTAGGGAGATATCCCTCACTCAAGTTATGCATGAACTTAGTAAGGCATTGATAACTAAAGCCATAAAGAAATATGATGTTACATTTGTTCCTAAATATAGGGCATTTAGCATACTATAGAACAACATTGAAGATTTTGTAAAGAAGACCACACAAATGTGGAAAATTACATATGGGCTAGCTATAATCAAAGTAGGAGAGCAAGAGCCTATTGAGGTTAAAGATGATGATAAAAATGAAGGCATAGTTGAGGGATCCATTAAAATGATAATTGATCAGGCAATAGTTGAGAAAGAGTAGCAACAAGAATAGAGTGTACAAGATACACAGATGTTGAATGTTAGCCCTCCACAAATAATAAGTGTAAGTACTACAACTGTCAAAATAAAGGATTTTTCTAATCTCACTATTCAGAACATCAATCTCGTAATAAAGGAAGACATGAAAAAGATACTTGACCAATCTACACTACAAGCTAAATTGTGTAACAGTCCTGTATTGGTGAGTATAGATGAACTTTAGAAATCAATGACTAAAACTACAAGGGAGGAGGTGCAAACACAAGAACCACCTACCATTACTCCTCAGGTCACTAGTGTTAGTACACATATAGATGCCACTCTAATCTCAAAAACTATAACCAAGGAGGAAACAAATAAGGTTAATACAATTGGAGAAGATAAGATGGAGACATAGAGTCAAAGATGTTAGATAAATTCATCTGCACCTCAAGCACAAGTTCAAGGAGAAATTCAAAGCAATGAGGTAGAATTGGACAAGCCTTAAGAGTTTGAGTTGACACCCAAGATGAAGGAGCAAATAGAAATTCAAGCATTGGTAGTACTACCAGTATTTGGAACTCCTTCCAATCACACTCTTCACAAACCAAGCATAGATGCAACACCTTTGCAATTATCAATGTTGAGTCCAAGTTCATCAAAGGAAAAAGAGGTAATAACATCTGGATATGTAAGCCTAGATGAAGAAATTTTTTTGCCAAAATATGATTATGCAACAATAACAATTGAGAAGATGGGTATACTTCAAGAAGCCCTAGCTAGAAAGAAACATTAAGGACTACTCAAAAGGGAGCTTAGGCAAAAGCAAGCTTTGCTTGATATCGATGACATCTTATTAGATGCATTTAGTTTGCCTACTCTAGATGAAATCAAGCCAATTCTTGAACAATTGACCATCATAGTGGAAAATTTAAGTGATGCAGACCTTGATACTAATGCAAAGTTATTTGAATGGTTTGAAAATAAATTTCAACATAAAGTGAATGAGAAGATATGTAGTGAGATAGCACTTACACAAGTTTCATTGGCAACTAAGATAGATAGTGTGAAGAAGGTACTTGAGAAAATTTTCTCTCTATACACCAAACTATGTAATCCCACACTCTTCACATAAGAATTAAGGAATCACATCCTATCCAAAGCTAAATTTCCCATGACTCCAACTCAAAGTGAGAAACACTTTAGAGCCCTATCATAAACCTAGAGTTAGTTAGCAGCACTATCTATAGATGAAGCTAATATAAGGGCCAAATTGATAAGCATCCAGACTACATTGACTCCTCACATGGATATTTTGCACAAGGAGCTAGGCTATGTAGAAACTATTATGAAGAAAAACCCCAATCTTTCTACATTAGATGGCGTAGTTCACCTTGCTACTGAGCTAGCCATCAAAATTAAGTCTTTGGAGGTAGCTTGTAACAATTGGGATGTCACTCTTAAGATAATCCTTGAGGTCCATAAATCTTTCTTGGACAAACACATTATTAGTATATAACCCATTGACATCAATGTAAAAAAGGGGGGAGAAAGAGCTAAGCCAAGGGAGCAAAGCATGGGAGAACAAGAAAAGAATAGCAAGCAAGTCAAAGAGTATCAGTTGAGGCACATCCACTCAGTAGGAGTAAGATTTTTGAGTACGGAATAGATCAAACAACTCAAGGGGAGTTTATAAGTTTGTGGACAATTTTGATGTTTTGAAATTTTGTACAAAAGCCAAATAGTTATGTTATGTTATGCTCATAAGAATAAAAGTATTGATGAATGACCAAGTGTTTTTTACACTCATGTCAAAGGGGGAGATTTTTTTATCTTAGATTGGTTTTAACAAGTGAGTGTCTATACACTTAAATCATTTATTTAGTTCATGCCAAAAAAGTAGTATATGTCGAGCACAACATGTATAAGTTAGAGCATGCTGAGTAGACAGTGAGTGTTGAGTCACTCATGTGTTGAGTCCTCCAAGTGTCTAGTAGATAGTGTATACCAAGTGATTCAAGATTCAAGAAGATAGTATATACTGAGTGATTCAGATGTTGAATCATAGTATTGAAATTAGTAATATCGAACATCAGGCACTGCAGATGTTGAGTAATACAGTTTTGTCATAGTTGCTTGTATTGGTACAAACTACTATCTAAACCATTTTGAGCCAACTTATAAATTGAATTATGATATTTTGGTGATAAGGGAAAATCTTAAGTTGGAATCCCTATGCATTACATGCATCCAATCAGGTGAAGCGAAGGTTTAAGCAACAAAATGGATGAATCATAGCTATTGATTCATACCTAACGCTAAGTCACCTAGGTCTTCTTAAGGAGGAAAAACCCTATATTTCAATATAGAGTGAATGGGAATGAATGAATGATCAAGGATATTTTTACATGAGAAAACTAGGACATTTATGGTGACCAAGGTTTTATGATCTAAAATTGCATTGTAGAATCAGTTAAAAGATAATAGAGCAAGGAAAAAATGGACAGCAGAGAGGCATATGATCAAGAAGGATCAAGCGTACAATAGTTTTGAGGTGATCTTACATCAAGCAACAAAGTGCTAACCATAGGATCAATGCTGAGACATTCTAATAGGTGAATCAATTAAATCTCTTAATAGAGTAGTCCTAAAAGGATATATCAAAATCCTCTAACAAGGTAATTACTTAATTGTGAGTTGAAGTACTTCAACAAGGCACACTTTTAACAGGGTAAGACCTAATATTTTTTGTAAGTCTTTAATAGGGTATACATTTCACATGGTAGATCATGTTTCATGATCAAACATTGTAACCTTCATTGGATACACTTTATTACTACAGAAGTGAAGATTTGTGGGTGTCATCCCCACCCTAGTTTTACTTCTCATTGGAGGGTTTCTAGGAAATCATATCCTATGTCATATGTGTGAATGCTTACTTCTTTACATGCTTTAGATGTACATGCTTTACATGGTATTTTAGTTTACTTATTGAATATGTGAGATGGATGTATTTTAGTTTACTTACTATAATTCCAACACATCATCACTAACCTCCACAATAATGTCATGATCAGAAGAATCAGGATCCACTTTCTCTTTTATTTATTTTGGCACTTGTGATGATATTTCATCAAATTTTTGAATGTATTTGTCAAATCTAGACCAGTAGTCTACTTCAGGATAGAATCCCTTAAAGGAAGGATCTACCTTTTCCATCTCCTATTTAAAACTCAAGACATTTCTAAATTTAATCATCCTTTCTCTACACACATTCTCATCTAAAAAATCAGCAATGGCATCCTCCTCCCATAAACACTTTTTTGGAGGAAAATTATATCCCCTCATCTACTTTAAATCATTTCTAACTATATTGCGGGGTCATTTGTTCTTAAAGGTGTAGTTGTAAATTTATAGCTTCTCAGGAAAGCATTAGTTTTCTCTAAGGCATTCTTTCCTATATCAAAATCCCCTACTTTGATAGATCTACACAAAAATGTTCCCTTCTTGACAGTTCATCCTAAATACTCTATATTTAATGAGATTAACTATCAAAAGACTTCTACAAATCCTAGTTGGTTTGGGACATACTTTGGCAAAAGGTGAGGTGGCTAAGGGAATTAATAGATCCTAATAATAGTATAATATTAAAAGAGAAAAACACTACCCCATTCATGCCCTAATTGTTTCCCCACATCAAAACATAAATTGGGCTTAACTACCTTTCTAAAACTCTTGGGTATTCTTTCATTGACAACTCCTATCATATTTAAAATAGGGTGTACAAAGTCAATGTAAAAAGAAATTGAATTAGAATATTGGTAAAATATTTTCCATATCCTTGTCCATATTTGTATAGGTAGCCTATCTCCCAATTCTTTTGTACACTTGAAGAAGCTTTCATCAAAGAATTGCACATTTTTGAAAAAAAATCAGATGCATGATCAAGGAGTAAAGATGGAACTTGAAATTTTCCATTCTTCCCTCCTATGTAGAAATAATTTCATCATGGATCCTAGTTATTATGTATGTTACAAAATCATATCCTACATTTGTGTAGGGATCATGAATATTTAATATCATGATGCAGTGCCCATCAAGAGCGTTCATGGTTCCATCTGAACCTAGGGCTTTGTTTAAACCAAAGACAAAGTTTTGCATATATCTTTGAAATAATTCAAGAGACATGAGGTCTTCCACCTCCTTCTCTGGTATTTCTCCTTTCCCTTTCCTTGACATTGGAGTGTTCCTTGTCATTTTTCTACCCATTTAGAAGCTCTTCTGATTCTTAAATTTTCCATTCAATTTGTCCATGTCAATCGGCAATGACATTGGACCTCCCAAATCAAAGGCTTCTATGAATGCCTCATGATCCGATGTCAAGAATATGCTTCTAGCTTTCCTATGGAAGGACTTGTTGACTAAATTGTAAGACTTTATTAGTGCCTTAACTAGGTCAATATCCACAAATACCTCAAGCATAATTAGCTTTCCCAAATTCTTGGTCCAATGTTTTGAAATTGGCACCTTCTTCATTATGTTTTTGTAGAAGAACCAAAACAATTCACTTCCATTTCTATTAGTTACCTCTACATCTCTACAAAAACTATAGGGCTCTCTAAATGCATGGTCATTTGTTGATTGTGCATTGGAAGACCCTAGTAAAATTTGTATCCATTCATCTACAAATGGGCTAGGGAATTTTTTTTTTGAAGTAGACTCTTCAATCTATGCTTGTGCAATCAATTCTCCTTCCTTCTATGCCATTTCTTTCAAATTTTCTCAGTAAACTTGAACTCTATTATGCTTAAATTTTCTCAAATTCACTCTTCAATTCAAGCTCTTCTCTAAAATTTCAAACACCTATGAAACTGGTAATGAAAATCTCTATTCTTCTCAAAATTTATAATTTTTTTCAAAAGAAAGCATGGCATTAATGACATTAAAACCAGCATGCTTGAAATCTTATTAGTCCTTGAAAAGCTGGTGATATGTTCACTTTTTTACTATTCATAGTTCTAGCTCATACATCTTTTTTCATCTCAAACATGACTATTTTAATCTATTTTATGCTTTTACAATTGAAAGTTGTGAAGTAGCAATCCCTTTTATTTTCCACTTCACTGCAATTTCTTACCTTTCTTTATTTCTAGTTGCGACCATCCAAAAAATGATATCTTAATTATTTCGCAGCTTCATCACTTGAATCCCTAACTACTATGTTAAGCTTGCAATGTTGTGCTTAATTTTATTCACCACTTCACAACTCTATTTCCTTGCTAATCGCATGGGCTTGTGAAACAATGATCTCTTTATTCTATCCTTTATCACTTCCTTGCAATTGTTTTTCACTTCATTTTACTAATTGATGTGAAGTGATGATAACCATCAAACTAACCTTATTGTTGCATCACCACATTGAAACTAATTTTCTTTCAATACCTTGAAAAGTGGGGAAATGCTTTGAACTTGACCATCTCAAAGCTTCATTATCTTTTAATCCTTCACTTCATTAGTTGTGGTGATCAAGCAAAACTACTACTTGGTATCTCTTTGTACCATCACTGCTTCAAAATAAAACTATGACCTAACCCTTGCAAATTAGTGAAAGCCTTCAGACTAACCTTTTCACAAATTCTCTATGGTCTAGGACTTAGCACCCTTATCACCTACAATGTTGCAATGACCAATATTTTAACCTTGTTGCCTCTTTGCAACCACCAAACATAAGGCTTCTCTGAACTGTGTGACATTATGATGACTATCTTAATTGTGCACTACCTTGTTTTTCAGCTTCATGACCAAAGAACTTAATTGCCTCTGAAACCCTACAATGACATGATAGCCTTTAAACTTTAACAATTTTGATTAATTTTTGTACCTTTGTGACTTAAAAATGTTATATGCTTTGTCACCTGCGATATTGTGGTAGCCATTTTGAAATTAACTATTACCTTCCTTGCAACTTCACAACTTAAGATTAGCTCATCCTTTAACCCTACAAAGTCATGATCATGAGCTTTCTTCTCTTCACAATTGTAACTATAGGTTACTCCTAACTACAAGTAATATTGTGATTGCCTAAACCTTGACTATGTGGTTAGCCTTTTGCCTCATCACAACTTGAAATGTTTTAAGCTTAATATAAGTCATGACCTTGCAATCTGATTTAATTTGTTGCTTCGCAACCTAAACTTAAAGGTGAAAAATAATACTTGTGATGTTACAATGACCATGTTGATGACTGCTTCACTACTTTACGGTTGTCTAAATAGTTAGAGACCAAACCAGGATAATGAAGTGATTGAATGGATTTCGCAACATCACAACTTAAAACACCTTAGAGAAATTGAATTATAATATGAAATCAATCAAATGACTTAGAGATATAAAAAAAATCAATGCATAACCAAATTTTTTTGTGAATTTGTAAGTTATACTTGGTATCAATTTATGAGAAACTCAACAAAATATGAGACCTTTTCATTTTCTAAGGTTTTTTCATAGGGAGTGACACATTCTCATAAACCCTAAGCAATTGAACATAATTCCTCCTTGATTTTCATAGGATATCACAAAAAATTTACTGGGTGAAAAATCAGGCTAATAGTGGCTTTGTATGGGGATGATGGATAACTTGTATCCATGCAAGAATTAAAAATTTATGCTTAAAGCAGACCACATAAATGATAGCAAAAATGACATCTTAGAGAGAAACATTGAGACCAAGGAAAGCCACAAATACATACATAGGGACAACACATATGGGTGAATGCACAAAGTTGGGTCGCAATTTCGTGGAAGTCAAATCCACAAAATGAAACTTCTTGGAAATGGGTACCCGATTTTTAAAAACGAGCACCCGTTTTTGGTTCAAGTGCTCGACCCTAAATTTAAAAAATGGGCACTTGTTATTTTTTAAAATCGGATACCCGTTTTTTATTTTCAAAAAATAGGTACCTGTTTCTCAAAAAAATAAAAATTTAAATTTTTAAGAAACGGGCACCCATTTTTTAAAAATTGGGTACCCATTTTTTAAAATTAAAAAATGGGTACCCATTTCTTAAAAATTCAATTTTTTAAGTTTTCGACGAATTTTACATGCCGCTTTTAGCTTTTCAAAACGGGTACCCATTTTTTGAAATTCAAATAACGGGTGCCCGTTTCTTACAACATGAGGTGGGATTTTTTTTTCCTACCTCAGATTTTGGTTTGGGATAGGCTTGGTGAGACCAAGCCTATGCCTTGGCCTCTTAAGATTTGGCTAAGGCATTGAACTAACAAATTCATGCCTTGCCATAATTTTTAGAGGGTCTTCCTGATCAAATTTTTTTATGAAACAAAAACCCATTAGAGTTCTCACTGTCCTGATTTCAAAAATATAAATTTTATAGAGTTATGTTTTTATTTACTATTTTTTTATTATTTTTTAATCAAAGGTGGTACCTAAATGTAAAATAGCAACGTTCACTAAAACTTTAATAACTTTTTTATTTTATATTTTTTCTTAAATTAATTTATATGTCATCAATCTACATTCAATTCTTTTGAAGAAAAAATAAATTGAAAAAAGTGAAATTTTGATCAAATTATGGTGTCTGTACACGAGAGGTTTTAAAATTTTCTTTTATAGCCAATTAAAAATTAATTTTAAAAATATATTCATTAAAAAATTCAAGAAAAATATTTTCATCAATCTTTGGTGTGTCGAGTAACTCCATTTAAAAGGATTCACAAAAAATCATTCATTTGTGTCAAATTATGGTGTCCGTACACGAGCGTGGTATGATCCTAAAACAGGCATTTTCAAAAAGTGGTTTTTAAAGATCCATATCAAAAAAATAATTTATCATATGGGTATACAAATAAATTACATATTCAAAAAGAAGATTCTAGGCACTACAATTTTTATTTTTGAAGTTTTTTTATATTTAATCTCTAAATGGCTCAAATTTTGGCATCAATTGACAAAATATTTCAAAAATAGGAAAAACACTTCCACTTTTTGGCCAAAAGTGAGACCCAACTTCTTGCACTGACCCATATATATAGATATTTACAAACTATACAAACCTAGCTACTGCTCATGGAAAGAAAAGTACCTTCAACAAAAGTACTTCTTCAAGAATTGTCCATGAACTGGCAACTCTAGAATGTCACCTGATAACTCCATTATGAAATAAGAGTCTTCTCTACAATTGTCATGAATTAGATAGTGACCTAACCTTAGAGTATCAAACTTCCCATGTTTTCATTTTTCTTCTAGTTTGGCATTCTATAACAATACCATATATTTAGGATAAAACTTTATTGATATTGTCCTCTTGTCATATAAATTCTTAACTTGGACTTGCAATTTTTCATTAATGGCAGAACCATCTCTTCTTGTTTCAGCCAAATACATAATGTCATCCATTATAATCTACATTTCATCAATGAGATCATCATCATGATGTTGAGAAAATTTGTCCATACCTCTTAAACTATTCTGAGGCAACCTAGCTTGTATCCCATATACCAGATCAAATGGTGTACATCATATGGCCTTCTTCATTGCTACTTTATCAACCCATAGTGCTAATGGAAATTTGGAATCCCAAGCCTTTCTTTTCTTCTAGGATCCTCTAGATGATCTTTAGCAAACTTTTATTGCTTGATTATGTCTTCCCATTCCCTTAGGGATGGTATGGAGAAGATGTTGATCTTGTAATACCATACTTGTCACAAAACTTTATAAATTCTTCAAATCTAAAATGCATGGTATTATCAATTATAATATTTTTAGGGCATCCAGATTTGGTTAAAATATTATTTAGCAAAAAGTTATTTACCACTTTACTAGTAGCATTTATAATAGGAATGGCTTCTACCCACTTTGTAAAATAGTCTTTTGCTACTAGTATCTACAAATAACCAGTACTTGACTTGGTTGAAATTTCACCTATAAAATCCATTCCCCACTATTGAAATGGAGCTTGTACTTCTATTGATTTCAATGGTGTGTTTCTGGAGAGTTTTAACTTTCCACTAAATCTCTGACAAGGATTACACTTTCTCACAAGTTCATAAGAATCCTTGAAAATATTAGGCAACTAGAATCCTTCTCTGATTATTTTATGATTTGGTTTTTTAGCCATATAATTTCCCCCACATACTCAACTATGCATTTCATTTAGGATTGTGACTAAATGATCCTTATCAACATATTTGAGTAATACACCTTCCATACTTCTCCACCATAGTTGTCCACTCAGAAAGACATACTTGATAACTTGTAACTTTAAGATACTTTTTTATTATCACTTAAGCATGGTGGAGGTTTCATGTATTGCAAGTAAAATATGATATCCTTATACCAATCATAGGTATCCATGTCACATAGCCCATCTATGACATCACCATCAAGTTTATTTATCTTATTTTCTTCAAAGTTTGTCTTTGCCATCAGCTTGGAAAGTCCTTGACCTCTCACCAACTTGGTAATCTTAATTTCTATATTGAACTCTTGGATCCTATTAATCTATCTACATCTTCTTCCTAAAACTTCCTACTATGAGAAGATATCCTTGACTGTAGCACTTGGAACAAATACAATCACTGTAGCACCCATTAGGTAACACCTAAATGCTTTAAATTCCTTTCCAAATGTATAAGCTTTCTTTTCATTTATGTCATACTTCAATTTTGTAGCCTACAAATATTTACTAAAAATTGCTATTGGTTGTTCATACCCATCCTCATTCTTCTGCAATAAAATTGTTGCAATAGTTTGGAATGAGGTAAAGGAAAATATGTGCATTGGCTTAGAACAATTAGGGGCCTTAAAATAGGGGCATCTTTAATTGCTTGTTTTATTTTCTAAAAATTCATGCTTGGTTCTTCATCCCATCTAATCTCATAGCCCTTTTTTAACATCTTAGAGATTGTTCTACTTATTTGTAACAAATCTTCTAAGGAATTTCATTTTCCTAAAGAAGGATTAAATCCCTTTTATATTCTTAGGCTTTTGAATCTTATCTATAGCTTCTACGCTTTCAAGGTCTATCCTAACTCCTTTCCCTACCAAGTGGTCTAACAATTTACCTTCAATAACAACAAAGGAGCACTTCTTAGGATTCAAAGAAATACCATACTTAAGGGCTCTAGTAAATAATTTTTTTCAAGATGTATACAATGTCCATTTTCATCCTTTGGCTATGTTTTCAAGTCATCTTGATACAATGCTAAAAATTTGTCAATTATATATGCAAATGACACATCCATGTCTCTCTAACAAGTGGCACTAGCATTAGTTAAGCCAAATGATACTATGTTGTAGACATATGTTCCCAATGGTGTTGTAAATATTTTTGTGTACTATTCTAATTCCTTTACAACCACCTAAAGACATCAACTCTGATCTAGTAACTCTCTGCAACATGGCTTCCATGTTTGGCAGACCATAATTTTCCTCTAGTGAAGAAATGTTTAGAATTCTAAAATCAACACATAGTCTTATGTCACCATTAATATTCCTAATAGGGACTAAATTTGATACCCAAGAAGAATGCCTAATTGGTTTAATGATCCTAACATATCTTAACTAGGGGATAAGTGCACAAAGTTGTGGTGCCAAAAGGGGGGTATAAGTGGACACCTTTTTCCTGAAATCTGCAAATTTTGAACTTCAACAAGAATTTGAAGATAGTTACGCTCAAAATTTTCAGATATGAAAAAAAAAAAAGTTGTAGTCCTTTGAATCTAGTTTCTAAACTACTAATTTTTTTTCAAAATGGTTTAGTTTTAGGTCCTCAAAAAAGGGGGCCACAAAAAGTGGTACTGTTTATTCCAAAAAAAATAGCACAGTACAAAGTGTGGCCCCCCTAAAATTTTAACTTTTTTTTTGAAATTATTTAATCGCTCTAGTCAAAAGTTACTTAACACTATGTAGTTTATCCCAGATTTTTTGAGTAATTTTATAATGTCTATTTTTTTTTTAACGAATTTTTTAACTAGACACATCCCAAAAATGTGAAATATCTGTGTGCTCCCCCTAGAAATAATTGAAAACTAATCTAAAATCAAAACTTTTTTTTTTCAAATGTGTAGAATGGAGTCTAGTTTCTAAAAAACTAAGTTGTTACAAAATTTGATGAACGAGCTAAAATCTATAGCCCAATTAGTACGTGGTGGTTTTTGACAAAAAATGAACATACATTCAAAAGAAATTATAGATGAAAGGCTTGAAATAGTTCAAATTAAAAATAAATTATATGGTTAGATAGCTAACACAGAGACCTATAATGCTATGTAACCTAATCTTATCAATACTGAACCACGAGAAATCTTGAAGGGGAGCACAGAAGAAAAAATAATCATTTTTTGTATGTTTGTTGGAAAACACGTCTTAGGCCTATTCATCAAATCCAAACCTTTGGGTTGGATCTCCAAGGAAAAACCAAGCATTAGGCTTGGGTTTGATTAAATTTTAAATAGCGCATGCACCCTATATTTAAACCTCAGCTCTTAATAGTGTGTGCGCACTATAGGGCGTAAGCACTATAGTGCGCATGCACTATTAAGATGTAAGTTGCAAAAGAGAACTAGGTGGGGGGGTTAGGGGAATGGATATGTGTGTGCATGAAAGAGATAGAGAGAAAGTAGGGGATAGGAGAGGGGAGAGAGTACAGGATGGGAGAGAGAAAGTGAGAAAGAGTAGGGGTGGCAAAGAGAGTATAGGATGAGAGAGAGAGAGAGAGTAGGGGTGGCAAAGAGAGGAAGTGTGAGAGAGAGTACAGGTGGAAAAGAGAGAGTGCGGGATGGGGGAAAGAGATTTAAAGTAGGGGATGGGAGAGAGAGGAAGTGTGAGAGAGAGTACATGTTGGGAGAGAGAGATTAAGAGTAGGGGATGGAGGAGAGAGAGAGCAGGTGATGGGAGACAAAGTGGGAGAGGAAGAACTTGAGAGAGAGGAGGATGGGAGTGCATGTGTGTGAAAGAGAGAGAGTATGGAATGGGAGAGGGGTAAGACAAAGTAGCTCAAGAGAGAGTAGGGGATGGAAGAGAGAGTAGGAAATGGGAGAGGGAGTGGGAGAGGGGGAGATAGGGGGGAATAGAAATGTGTGTAAGAGAGAGAGAGAGAGAGAGAGAGAGAGAGAGAGAGAGAGAGAGAGAGAGAGAGTAGGGGATATGAGAGAGTGTGAAAATTTAAGAGAGACTAGAGGGTAGCAGAGAGAGAGAAGAGTGGAGAGGGAGAGAGTAAGAGTGAGAGTGAGAGTGAGAGAGTAGGCAGTGGGAGAGGGAGTGGGAGAGGGAGAGCAAGTGAGAGAAAAAGTAGGGGATGGAAGAGGAGAGAGGGGGGATGGGTGTGTGTGTGTCAAAGAGAGAGAGTCAAGAATGAGAGAGGGGAGAGAGAGATAGAGAGAGTAGGCAATGGTAGAGGGATGGAAGAGAGAGGGAGAGAGTGAGAGAGAGAGAGAGAGAGAGAGAGAGACAGAGAGATAGTAGGCAGTGGGAGAGGGAGTGGGAGGGAGAGAGAGGTGGAATGAAAGCATTTAAGAGAGATAGAGTAGGGGATGGGAGAGAGTAGGTAGTGGGACAAGGACTACGAGAGAGAGAGAGAGATAGAGAGAGAGAGAGAGAGAGAGAGAGAGAGAGGGGGGGGGGGAGAATGGTAATGTGTATTTATTTATATGAGAGATAGAGTAAAGGATGGGAGAGAGTGTGAGAGTTTGAGAGAAAGTAGTAGGGGATGGGAGAGAGAGTGAGAGTAAGGGATGGGGGAGAGAGAGAGAGGGAGAGAGAGTAGAGAGGAAGAAAGAGAACTTGAGAGAGATAGACAGTAGGCAATAGGAGAGGGAGTGGGAGAGGGAGAGGGAGAGGGAGAGAAATAGGGGGGATGGGATTGTGTGTGAAAAATGTAGAGAGTAGGGGATGGGAGAGAAGAAGAAAAGTGGGGGGATAAGAGTGTTTATCTATGAAAGTGAGAGAGTAGGGGATGGGAGAGAGTGTGAAAGTGTGAAAGTAGGGGGTGGCAGAGAGAGAGTATGACGATGGGGGAGAGAAAGTAGGCGATGGGAGAGAAAAAGAGAGAGGGGGGATGGGAGTGTGTGTGTGTGTAAGAGAGATAGAGCAGGGGATGGGAGAGAGTGTGAGAGTGTGAGAGTAGGGGGTGGATGAGAGAGAGAGTATGATGATGGGGGAGAGAAAGTAGGTGGTGGGAGAGGGAAAGAGAGAGGAGGGATGGGGGTGTATGTGTAAGAGAGATAGAGTAGGGTATGGGAGAGAGTGAGAGTGTGAGAGAGTAGGGGATGGGAGAGGAGAGAGAGTAGGAGATGGGGGAGAGTGTGAGAGTGTGAGAGAGTAGGGGATGGGAGACGAGAGAGAGAGCAAGGGATGGGGGACAGAAAGTAGGTGGTGGGAGAGAGAGTGGGAGAGGTAGAGAGAGCTTGTACAAGATGGGAGAGAGAGAGAGAGTAGAGAGGGAGAGAGAGAGAACTTGAGAGAGAGAGATAGTAGGTAGTAGGAGCGTGAGTGTGAGAGAGAGTAGGGGGTGGTAGAGAGATTACGATGATGGGGGAGAGAAAGTAGGCAGTGGGAGAGGGAGAGAGAGGGGGAATGGGAATGTGTGTAAGAGTGAAAAATTAGGAGATGGAAGAGAAGAGAGAGTAGGGGATGGGGGAGAGAAATCAGGTGGTAGGAGAGGGAGAGAGATAGGGGGGATAAGAGTGTGTGTGAGAGAGATCTAAAGAGCCGGGGATGGGAGAGGAGAGGGGGTGAGAGAGGTAGAGAGAGTAGGTGGTGGGAGAGGGAGAGTGAGAGAGAGTAAAGGATGGGAGAGAGTAGGAAGAAAGAGAGGGAGGGGATGGGAGAGAGAGTAGGCAGGATAGAGAGTAGGGAGGATGGGGAGTGATGTGTTTTGAGAAAGTAGGGGGTGGCAGAGAGAGAGTACGACAATGGGGGAGAGAAAGTATGTGATGGGAGAGGAAAGGAGAGAGGGAGGATGGGAGTGTGTGTGTAAGAGAGACAGAGCAGGGGATGGGATAGAGTGTGAGAGTGTGAGAGTAGGGGGTGGCAGAGAGAGAGAGAGTATGACGATGGGGGAGAGAAAGTAGGTGGTGGGAGAGGGAAAGAGAGAGAGGGGGATGGGGGTGTATGTGTAAGAGAGATAGAGTAGGGGATGGGAGAGAGTGAGAGTGTGAGAGAGTAGGGTATGGGAGAGAAGAGAGAGAGTAGAGGATGGGGGAGAGTGTGAGAGTCTGAGAGAGTAGGGGATGGGAGATGAGAGAGAGAGAGAGCAAGGGATGGGGGAGAGAAAGTAGGCGATGGGAGAGAGAGTGGGAGAGGCAAAGAGAGCTTGTACAAGATGGGGGAGAGAGAGTAGAGAGTGAGAGAGAGAACTTGAGAGAGAGAGAGATAGTAGGTAGTAGTAGTGTGAGGGTGAGAGAGAGTAGGGGGTGGTAGAGAGAGTATGACGATGGGGGAGAGAAAGTAGGCGACAAGAGAGGGAGAGAGAGGGGGAATGGGAATGTGTGTAAGAGAGACAAAGTAGGGGATGGCAGAGAAGAGAGAGAGTAGGGGATGGGGGAGAGAAATTAGGTGGTAGGAGAGGGAGAGGGAGAGAGATAGGGGGGATAAGAGTGTGTGTGAGAGATCTAAAGAGTCGGGGATGGGAGAGGAGAGGGGGTGAGAGAGGTAGAGAGAGTAGGTGGTGGGAGAGGGAGGGTGAGAGAGATTAAAGGATGGGAGAGAGTAGGAAGAGAGAGAGGGAGGGGATGGGAGAGAGAGTAGGGAGGATAGAGAGTAGAGAGGATGGGGAGTGATGTGTTTTGAGATAGTGCATACGCATTATAGTGCGTACGTGCTTTATAGTGCGTGCATGCTATAGTGCGTACGCACTATCTCAAATCACCAAAAAATGGTCAAAAACCAACCTTGGGGCCCATTTCATCCATTTTTAACTTTTGGTTTGTTATGCTCTCTGTTATTCCGACAGAAAACATGGGTTTCAACATCTAGCAAACACTATTTCAACACTTTTGGAAGATAGCAAACACAAATTCAATCATTGGATACGTGATTTGAAGAAATTTTGAATATTCTTTTAATAGAAAAGGTTAGTGCACTCCATTTTAAATATTGTTTGTCGATATATAGATACAAATTTGATTATAATTTGATATGTTATGTAATATATAGTGAATTCATTAAAAATTGTATGTTTGAATGAAATGTTATTTCAAAATGGTTAGAAATTTGACAAGTTGTTTGATATATATTGTGTATTCATTCAAACAATTATAATTTTTATATGTAATTGAATAATTTGTAATTTACACATTTTAATTAATTTAGATGTTTGAATAATTTGACATGTAGAAATCATCATCATGCCAAGGAAGAAACCAAAGATTCAAACAAATGCAGATAGGGAGAGAGATTTGACAATTAAAAGAGATAAAATGAAATTACTACGTGAACAAAGAAAATTGCAAAGCAATGATGAAGAATTAACTTTTGAAGAGAATCAAGAACCACCAGTACAAAGAAACAAGGAGGAAGAATTAGAAAGACAAAGAGAACGAATGAGATTGTTACGCTCAAGAAGACAATTGAATTGTGAAGCTACACCATCCTCCAATGTTGGAGTCATATCGTCCGCTACACCATCTTTGAATGTTGGAGTCATATCATCCACTACACCATCTTCCAATTTTGAAGTCATATCATCCTCTCATGTTGAAGAGACACTGATTTATAGATTCGACGATATACACACTCCATCATGTCATGTTGAAAGCACAACATCAACACATCAAGTAGGTGATATTCCATCTTTTACATCTTATTGCCAAAGCACATCATCTTCAGTTAAAGGTACGCAATACACTCAACCTTATATTGATGTTCAAAATGTTGAGAGAATTGAAGAGATTAGAACACCTTCTAGAATTCGTTTTAGAAAACCAAAATATTTGATTGATGGACTAGTGAGCATGTTAGGAAGACCTCGTTATATACACTGGTCATCTCCCACTTGTTGGCAATTAAAGACAATTAGGGATTTATTTTGTTCCCCTAGTTGGAAAGAGTATATATCTAATGATGTACATTTTACACCTATATGGCATTATTAGGCATATGTTTTGTATAGTTTTTTCTATGTGTGTCATTTTTTACATATATTTCATGTATGACATTATTAGGCATATGCTTATGATGTTTCAAATTATTGATAAATGAATTATATGATATTGTTAGACCTTATGGAATCAACTTTGATTTTTTGTTATCACATTGGTTTGATGCTTGTATTCAATCAATCAACATATTTTCCTTTTAATTCTTCCACATTTGGCATATCCATCTAACAATGAACTTATGATACTCCCATCAAGAAGTGCATGATTGCATGGTTTTATGGTGGATGTCCCTCTCTTTTTTAAATTTTAATTTTATTCATCTACATGAGTAAGGGAGATCAATTCCATTTCTTTCAATTTTATTTAAAGGTCATTAAAGTTTTTTCAAACAATGTGATTAAATAAATATTATTCAGCATTTACCTCTATCATCAAGGTTGATTCATTCCTCCTCTTATTTTACCAAATAATTTGGATGAATCACCCATGGCTCCTTACATTTCTTGAAGAAAATTTTCAAAGACTTTGCAACATGTCTTCTCTTCTTCCATATAGTTCATTTTCATTGAAGACATTTGGTCAAACAATATATATGCTTTGTATATTCTCACAACACCAATAGTCATGGTACAATGCTTACAAGATCTATAGTTGAAGAGAAGCTATGTGAAGCTTCTAGAACCATGGACCTATACTTAATTTAGTATTATTGCATCCATGTTACTTATGAAAGTGGAACTTTCACATAGATAAGTAGGGAAACGAAAATTGAAATCCAAACTTAACATAGAAAAGTAAAGCAAGTCTCAACTATATTCTCATTAAACACTGTGAATTCAAATATCTTTGATGAGGTATATCTCATAACTCGTTCAAGATATGGATGAGGTTCTAATTTCTATAGGACCGTGTTGTAGAGACCTACAATAACCTCTCTCACTTTTTGGAGATCGCATTCTATTTTCATTCTACAATGCCATCTCGGGTGATGTTGAAACTTGCAGTGTTGGCCAGTACAAAGTTGCCAACTGCCAAATCTCTCTCATCTTTTGTCGTGGGATCAAACTGTCTACTCCATTAACTCTGGGTGGCTAGATAAACCCTATCCCCAACCTTTTCTTGTCCCCTTCAGTGCTCAAACATTCTCAGGCACGCTGAACTGGAATGTCCCTAAGGGTCACTAAATCCCATAGGGCTGCAATCTTTGACGGGGTATATCTTGGAACTCGTATGAGATATGGATGAGATTTTAGTTCCTACAGGACCATGTTGTAGAGACCTACAATAACCTCTCTCACTTTTTGGAGATCGCATTTCATTTTCATTCTACAATGCCATCTCGGGTGATGTTGAAACTTGCAGTGTTGGCCAGTACAAAGTTGCCAACTGCCAAATCTCTCTCATCTTTCGTCGTGGGATCAAACTGTCTGCTCCATTAGCTCTGGGTGGCCAAGTAAACCCTATCCCCAACTTTTTCTTGTCCCCTTCAGTGCTCAAACATTCTCAGGCACGCTGAACTGAAATATCCCTAAGGGTCACTAAATCCCACAGGGCTGCAATCTTTGGCAGGGCATTTCTTGAAGCTCATGCAAGATATGGATGAGATTCTAGTTCCTACAAGACCATTGTTTAGAGACCTACAATAACCTCTCTCACTTTTTGGAGATCGCATTTCATTTTCATTCTACAACGCCATCTCGAGTGATGTTGAAACTTGCAGTGTTGGCTAGTACAAAGTTGCCAACTGCCAAATCTCTCTCATCTTTCATCATGGGATCAAACTGTCTACTCCATTAGCTTCATGTGGCTGGGTAAACCCTATCCCTAACCTCATATTGTCCCCTTCAGTGCTCAAACATTCTCAGGCACGCTGAACTGGAATGTCCCTAAGGGTCACTAAATCCCACAGGGCTGCTATCTTTGACGGGGCATATCTCAGAGCTCGTGTGAGATATGGATCAGATTCTAGTTCCTACAGGACCGTGTTGCAGAGACCTACAATAACCTCTCTCACTTTTTGGAGATCACATTTTATTTTCATTCTACAATGCCATCTCGGGTGATGTTGAAACTTGCAGTGTTGGCCAGTACAAAGTTGCCAACTGCCAAATCTCTCTCATCTTTCGTCATGGGATCAAACTATCTGCTCCATTAGCTCTGGGTGGCTGGGTAAACCCTATCCCCAACCTTATCTTGTCCGCTTTAGTGCTCGAACATTCTCAGGCACGCTGAACCAGAATGTCCCTAAGGGTCACTAAATCCCATAGGGCTGCAATCTTTGACATGGCATATCTTGGAGCTTGTGCAAGATATGGACGATATTCCAATTCCTACAAGACTGTGTTGCAGAGACCTACAATAACCTCTCTCACTTTTTGGAGATCGGATTCCATTTTCATTCTACAATGCCATCTCGGGTGATGTTGAAACTTGCAGTGTTGGCCAGTACAAAGTTGCCAATTGCCAAATCTCTCTCATCTTTCGTCGTGGGATCAAACTGTCTGCTCCATTAGCTTCAGGTGGTCGGGTAAACCCTATCCCCAACCTTTTCTTGTCCCCTTCAGTGCTCAAACATTCTCAGGCACGCTGAACTGGAATGTCCCTAAGGGTCACTAAATCCCACAGGGCTGCAATCTTTGATGGGGCATATCTCGAAGCTCGTGTGAGATATGGATGAGATTCTAGTTCCTACAAGACCGTGTTGTAGAGACCTACAATAACCTCTCTCTCTTTTTAGAGATCGCATTTTTTTTCATTCTACAACGCCATCTCGGGTGATGTTGAAACTTGCAATGTTGGCCAGTACAAAGTTGCCAACTGCCAAATCTCTCTCATCTTTCATCATGGTATCAAACTATCTACTCCATTAGCTCTGGGTGGCTGGGTAAACCCTATCCCCAACCTCATCTTGTCCGCTTTAGTGCTCGAACATTCTCAAGCACGCTGAACCAAAATGTCCCTAAGGGTCACTAAATCCCATAGGGTTGCAATCTTTGATGGGGCATATCTCGAAGCTCGTGCTAGATATGGATGAGATTCTAGTTCCTACAAGACTGTGTTGCAGAGACCTACAATAACCTCTCTCACTTTTTGGAGATTGCATTCCATTTTCATTCTACAATGCCATCTCGGGTGATGTTGAAACTTGCAATGTTGGCCAGTACAAAGTTGCCAACTGCCAAATCTCTCTCATCTTTTGTCGTGGGATCAAACTATCTGTTCCATTAGCTCTAGGTTGTCAGGTAAACCCTATCCCCAACCTCATCTTATGCCCTTCAGTGCTCGAACGTTCTCAAGCACGTTGAATTGGAATGTCCCTAAGGGTCACTAAATCCCATAGGGCTGCAATCTTTGACAGGGTATATCTCGGAGCTCGTACGAGATATGGATCAAATTCTAGTTCTTACAAGACCATGTTGCAAAGACCTACAATAACCTCTCTCACTTTTTGGAGATCACATTCTATTTTCATTCTACAACGCCATCTCGGGTGATGTTGAAACTTGCATTGTTGGCCAATACACAGTTGCCAACTGCCAAATCTCTCTCATCTTTCGTTGTGGGATCAAACTATCTACTCCATTAGCTCCAGGTGGTCAGGTAAACCCTATCCCTAACCTCATCTTGTCCCCTTCAGTTCTTGAATGTTCTTAGGAACGCTGAACCGAAATGTTCCTAATGGTCACTAAATCCCATAGGGCTACAATCTTTGACGGGGCATATCTTGAAGCTCGTGTGGGATATGGATGAGATTCTAGTTCCTACAAGATCGTGTTGCAAAGACCTACAATAACCTCTCTTGCTTTTTGGATATCACATTCTGTTTTCATTCTACAATGCCATCTCGGGTGATGTTGAAACTTGCAGTGTTGGCCAGTACAAAGTTGCCAACTGCCAAATCTCTCTCATCTTTCGTCGTGGGATCAAACTGTCTGCTCCATTAGCTCCAAGTGGCTGGGTAAACCCTATCCCCAACCTTTTCTTGTCCCCTTCAGTGCTCAAAGGTTCTCAGGCATGCTGAACCAAAATGTCCCTAAGGGTCACTAAATGCCACAGGGTTGCAATCTTTGATGGGGCATATCTCAGAGCTCGTGTGAGATATGGATGAGATTCTAGTTCCTATAGGACTATGTTGTAGAGACCTACAATAACCCCTCTCACTTTTTGGAGATCGCATTCCATTTTCATTCTATAATGCCATCTCGGGTGATGCTAAAACTTGCAGTGTTGGCCAGTACAAAGTTGCCAACTGCCAAATCTCTCTCATCTTTCGTCGTGGGATCAAACTATCTTCTCCATTAGCTCTGGGTGGCTAGGTAAACCCTATCCCCAACCTTTTCTTATCCCCTTCAGTGCTCAAACATTCTCAGGCATGCTCAACCGGAATGTCCCTAAGGGTCACTAAATGCCACAGGGCTGTAATCTTTGACGGGGCATATTTCGGAGCTCGTACGAGATATGGATGAGATTCCAATTCCTACAAGACCATGTTACAGAGACCTATAATAATATCTCTCACTTTTTGGAGATCACATTCCATTTTCATTCTACAACACCATCTCGGGTGATGCCGAAACTTGCAGTGTTGGCCAGTACAAAGTTGCCAACTGCAAAATCTCTCTCATCTTTCGTCGTGGGATCAAACTGTCTGCTCCATTAGCTCCGAGTGGTTGGGTAAACCCTATCCCCAACCTTTTCTTATCCCCTTCAGTGCTTGAACATTCTCAGGCACATTGAACTGGAATGTCCCTAAGGGTCACTAAATCCCACAGGGCTGCAATCTTTGATGGGGCATATCTCAGAGCTCGTGCGAGATATGGATGAGATTCTAGTTCCTACAGGACCGTGTTGCAGAGACCAGAGATCATCCAAGGATAAGGATAACATAGTAAGAAAATGATTATTTATCTGGTGGATATAAGTCTTTTATATAACAAACCATTTATATGCATAGTAAAAGAACTGAATATAGATTTGAGACATATTGATCACCTGCAGTTTGATCGTCTTCACAAGTATGCAACTTTTGTTTCACTATTTCATGCGGGTTTATTGAACTTTCTTTATGAGGTCATTTATAGATGGGATGCTCAAAGGTTGAGTTCCTATGGGCTGTCAATACTTTGACTATACTTTAAGTCAATGATTATCAATATGGGAAAAAATGGAACTCGTTGTATTTTGAAGTACTGAGAAGATGGCCTTGCCCTTCCCCAGGAGTTTCAGAAATGTGAGACATTAGGTAAGAGAGTGAAAATGTTACTATCGCTTCAACGCACATGACACAATTGGAAATGCAAATTTTGATGGTAATCATTTTGTGATAAGGGAGAGACTAGGGATGATCATTGTTACTATCTCTTTAGTAGTGGATTTTTGTTTTCTCTTAAATTTGGTGGTGGGGGATCAATGGTAATTCTCCTTGGATATTCCTTCTTATGATGTTAGTGACAAGTTTTGCTCTTTGAAAATACTTGTACAATCTTTTTTAAATTATTAGGTAAAAAAAAAGAATTGTAAGTATTAAACATGATTAGCCTTTAGTTCCTAGAAGATCTTTATTTCCCCATCAATGCATTTAGAAAGTTAAGTTTTAAGAAGATCATAAATTAAAAAAATTAGAGAAGTGATTTAAACATTTATATTGATTGGAAACATGTGAGTCTTGAGTTTCCTCTGCCTTTTAAAGAACGTTCCTTAGCTAGCATACCTAATTCCCCATTCCATAAGAGTGTCATTGCGCTAAAGATTTAGGAAACCAACTGCTCTAAGATAAAGCTTCCCAATCAATAATAATCTACCTATTGAGGTACATAATACTTCTCAATTAAACTTGTGTTAATTCAGTATTAATTTTGTAATTAACTACAATTTCAGCATCTGTGTACAGGGGGTGACTGAGAAAACTATTTGAGGTCCAATTTGAAAATATATTTGTAAGGATCTCGACCAAGGTTCAAAACTCCCATGATTAATACATTCATTCAGGCTAGAACCTTACTACAAAAAAGTAATATATAAAAAAGGTAGTGAATAATGTCATGTCTAGACCCAAATCAACCAATGAAAGTCAAATTAGCATAATGTGGAACAACAATATATGCATTGAGTGGGTTGTCATAGAAAAGCTTCAGAATAAAATTCATGTCTAGAATTAAAAGACCTTAAAGAAAATTTATGCTTGTAACACAAATGGCCATTCAAAATTGAATATGATTACAATATGTGAAATAGCATTATGAGAACTTGTAATGCTCTTGTGAACATCGTGTTAATTCATGTAAGAATCCCTAAGATGCTTGTTATACTCAAAATTTTGTTGAAATTGAATTAATTTTTATCCTGTCGGTTAATTGGCTTAGGGTGATATATGCTTCTTGGATGGAATAATGAGTTCGTGATTAACTCTGTATTAAGATTCATAGCATCTTCTAGTTATTTGCAAAAGAAATTTATAAATTAAGCTAATTTCATATGGCTTGCTTGAGAAAGATGTTCATGTTCTTATTGATGGGTACAAATGACTGTCCACATTTAGTTCTTCAATATCCTATTTGACAAGCTTTCCATAGACATTTCTTTGCCATGCTAAGTATTTTTGAAAACATATTTGAGTAGAAGCACTATAGTAGATACGACATGATGTTTTAACAAATAAAGTAATGGGTTAAAGACTATAATTTCCAAGGTATTATGTCATAGTATTTTAATTGTAATGATCTTAGACTAATGATATTCTTGAAGGTAACTTTGACATGCAGCAAGAAAGACAACCTACAGCCAAGGCTATATTGTGCGTACAACCAAAGCCATAAATGCTCACAGCCAAAGCCACTATTGCACATAGCCAAAGCCATGGATGCTTATAGCCAAAGTTACGAGTGTTTGCAGCCAAAGCCATGAGTACATGAAGTCGATGATCACAATTGTTTACAACTATTCACTAGAAACAACTTCTTTGCAGTTTTTGAGAAATACTAATAAAGCAAAAAATAACATCTACTAGTTGGTAGACATAATGGAAACTCTCTAGCAATTGAATTTAATTTCATACATGCACATATCTAATTTAATGTCATACACGAACATATCTAATTTAACGTCATACGTGAATAAACATATAATATAAAATGATAACCAATAATGTCATATACATTAAGAAACACATAATATATTATGATAACCAATAATATCATATATGAACAAAAATATTATATATTAACCAATAATGTCATACATCAAATATAGAATGTCATATGTACATCAAATGTATGTCGAATGTCTCTCTAATGCCTATATATATACATGGGGAAGGAAACAAGTCTCTATGTATATATGTATCGAGTATCTCAACTACATCTTTTCCTTCCCACGAGGGGAACGAAACAAGTCTCTCAATGTCCTCTGTCGTCGTGTGGAGGGAGACAGTGGAGATGACGGGGCCCTCCTAACACGCTCACTTGACCTCTTGTTGAGGCTCTTCTCTAGGTCCAACTGATACAAAGAAAGTAGATATGAATCAATATTTATTATACGTTGAAATCAAATATATGTACACAAAAAATCAATTATTTTCTTACCGCCAATAAATAGTCACTCTGTAAGTCCACCTCAAATGCTCGTGGACGATCAGGCGTGACAAGACCCTACAAAAATTCAATAAATATAATCACTTATAAATAACATTAGAAATTTTGAGATTAACTATTATAAACAACAACTAAAATGAAGAAAATTCTTTCATACCTCCGTCAGTGGCTGTGAGCTAGCCACAGCTGCGACCACTCCACTATCAACAGACTGTTGCAAATGAGGAGGTGTGTCCGACATCATGAGTTGTATGTTATACAATACATGTTATATCTAACATGAAACATAGAATAAATATAATCAAATGAATTAAATTAACATGAAACAACTGTACCTGTGTGAAGCTTGTATGATGTCTCTGCTCTGTGTCTGTGGTAAAGGTTGAGGGTGCTATGGAGAACTGATTCACATGCATAATTTTTTTTGTCAATCCTTAATATGATTATGTAATAAATATATGTATTAATTAAAATGATTAAATTGATACATACCCCAAGACTCATCGAAGGGACAAAAAATGGGCCTAGAGGATCGCTGCTAGGCCCAGCAACACTTTGACCCTAAATTTTGAACAATGTCAATAAATGCTAATTAATTAATCATTCACTATACAGATGAAATGTGATCAAATTAGTAATTTACCTGTGTGTCAATGCCAAATGTCTCGTTCAAGAACTCATTGGTGACAAGCCCATCATCCGCAGCATCTCTAGCATGAGTGCCAAATGTGCATAGGGATCCGCATGAAGTGCACATGTGACCATGACGCATAGAAGGCTCCCCCTCAACTAATGGGCTCGTGGAATGGATGAGGGTCTACGTCAAAGCATTAATGGTCCCTAGAGTGTTGGCCTCTACTTGTTCCTTCACAACAGAAGGAATAATCACATGCTCGTGTTGTGGATGGACCACAAGTGCCCTAACTACATTAGGGTCATGACGTGCTCTTGGCCTCTTAAATGATGACCCCCTACCTCTACCCTGGGAGTCTAACATATCAAAATAATTGGGGATCTCCCCAAGGACAAACTCACAATATAATTTCTTCAAAAAATACATGGGGACCTCGTGATTGTTGCAAGGAGGGGCATCAAAAACCATCCACCATATATCCCAAAAATTATTTCTAATAGCATCGTGTATGCACCAATGGATGGGGAATCGTTTAGTACCCTCTCTAATAGTATTTGGCTCACCGGGTTTTCTAAATAATGCACATATACTACCTTTTGATATTTCTTTTTTTTAAACATCTTCATATGACAATTTATTTGCATAAAAAAAATTTTGTTCATCCCTCTTAGCCCACCAAATATCTAACTAACCACTAACTGAGGCTATCTGAGTGTTAATGGATTCAAGGGATGATGCCAATTGAGCCCTTATTGGATTGGTTTGTCTGGATTCTTTCAACCGAGCAATGAGTCTTTCTAATTCAGTTTTGCCTCTTTGTATTTCATTTCTTATATTTTCTTGTGTGCCTGGCGGAGGTCTTGCAATTGGTTCAGGTTGTGGAATTTGTTGTTCTTCTTGAGGAGGGTTTTGATTTTGAGGTTCTTGAGGGTTTTCTGGATTTTCCAGTTGATTATGGACATTTCCTGATAAAAAATCAATTGAAATCCAACTAAATAAACAAATCTAAATGAAATTTGTAAAAACCCTACAAAATAATATCAAAAACCAATAAAACAATATGGAAAACATATTAAACAATGCAAAGTTAAGTTTATATCACTTACTTCATCGTCGTGGGTGTGCTCATTGTCTTGGATTTCGTTGGTGAGGATGCATTTTGGCAAATGGTGGTGAATTTTTGTTGTCAAACCCGCGTACGCGCTGTTGGAGAGCCAAAAAACAAAATGAAAATGATGGGTCGTGGGTTTGCAGCACATCATATAAATTTTTGGACATCAGAATAGCGTATACGTGCTATAGTGTGTATGCGCTATTGAAAATTAGAAAAAGAAAAAAAACTTGTCATCTTTTTGGCACCACAACTCGGTGCATATGCCCTAGGAGAACACATGTCTATACTTTCTTAGCAAATTGATCAAACTCTACCTAATTTTAGTAGACAATTTCTTTCCTATATATACTTTTTTAGATGCTTCTTTGGTCCCAATATTAATCTCCTCTAAGTACTTTACATCATGTTCATTTTCATTTGTCTTGAATCTATCATGGTTATCAAAAACATTCTCCAACACAACCATCCCTTTTGGAATCTTATTTGTCTTTAATTGGACAACTTCTTCACCAAAAATAGTGTCCTTACCATCTATTGTTTCCAAAAGTGATGCACAATAAATCTCATGTCCATGGTATTCTTCCTCATTGAGAATAAAGTTCAAGATATCTCTATCATCTTCAAACACTTGCCAATATTCTATACTAGCAGGGATAGAAGGCCTATTCTACTTCTCAATTATAGACATACCAAAAAATGATATATCATCAGGCTTAATTGCTATGATATCTAACAAATCAGCCATCTTATTATTGCTTCTATCCATCCAAGATATGCCAAAAGCATTAAATGCTTTAATCTGGTCCCAAATAGCATTTCTATATTGTTTTAGCCTCTTATTCTTGTAAGTATATGTCTCCTTAATTTGAGGCACAATCAACTCTAAATCACCAATAACATGCAATTTCTTAATTCCATGATTTTCTTCCACTTTTAATCCTAGTAAAAGTGCCTCATACTCTACAATATTATTAGTACATGTGAAATTTAGAGTAAATGAATACCTAAAAGTATTCTTATCTAGAGATATGAAAAGAACTCCAGCTCCTAGCACACCTTTAGAGTTTTTCCTGTATCACCTATTTTAGTAGTGCAAATTGAACACTAAGATTAACAAAGCATTCACAATACAAAATAAATTAACACTTATGATAAGACCAAGGAAGACACCATGAAGGAAAGAAAACCAAGAATGGTTCCATTCTTCTAAATAGGTTGTCTCTCTTAATGAGAGTATTCATAGTAATTTGTTCCTTCTCCTTCTCCAAACGTATGCATTTGGATTCTTCCTTAGCAACCCTCTTTTAAGTATCTCCACTTCAATAAATAAATCATCAAGATCTCTGGTTATTGTTTCTGAATCTATAGGGTCACTGAGATCAATGAGGTTTCTCTTAATGAAAGGAACATGGTGAGGGTGGGATCTACTTGATTAAGCACTTCTAGGTCTGAGATGTTGATTTATTCTTCCTAAATCAATAGATCTAAAAATTACCATTTGTCTTGGTAGGAGTAATCTTCATGAAAATGCGTAGTAAAAAAATTACCTAGAAGCCTATTATTCTCAAATTAAGAGCTATGGGATAAGACTTCTTTCTCAACTATAGGATGGAACTAAAAATTATCTCTAAGTTTCCATGCATGACTAGTTTTTTCCTTCTTCTTAGACCAATTCTTCTTACCACCATTTGGTAATTCTATGTATAAAGGAATATTTTGGTTTTCCTTATATATGCTCTCATATTATTTCTCCTATTAGCCATCTTTACTTTAAAATGAGCACTAGTTAACAAACTTATGACCAAGTCACCACCCATGAGGGGAAAAAACTTTTTATAGTGGCTAAAAGACAAGAAGCTTCATGGGAAAAGTATTTCTAGAAATAGATCTAACAAAAGGACCCAACCCAGATGATTTTAATATTGTATACTTTAGGAATGTAAACTCTATATGGAAAATAAGGCACTTGTAAGCATATCGTACATCACACAACTCTTGGGTAATGGGATTATTTGAAAGTCTCAAAGTTTTTCATTAAAAAGGAACCAATATAAAATACGGGAACAAACCAAAGGACATATGACTGCAAATGGATAGCTTACATCAGAGATTCAAGTACTTCAAAATTAATTTATTTTTATAGACTCCTAATAGAGTCACCATTTTGTTGGTGTTTCAAAGAAACTATAAGTTCCAACAACCAATACCAGGATGTAGAAGATAAATAATAGCCTAAGGATTAGCTAGTTCCCATATTCAGCTGAAACTATCTCAGATCTTGACTAGCTTCAACAAAGCACACAAGGGCTTTCTACTCTTTAGGCTCTGTGGGATTTATATGACTTCTTCTCTAATATTCTTTCAAAAATTTATTCAGTAATATTCTTCTTCTTAGATTTATCCCTTATAGTAGAAAGATGATAAAAAAAACTTCTTGAAATATAACCAACTTGTTGACTTACAACAGCTTACTATAAAATCACATAAAGTTATCATAATAAGGGAATGACCAGTAATTTAGTTTTTTAAATTATAGAAATGGAAAATTGATTTTGATTTAAATGTGTATTGTGCAACCATGTGATTATATCAATTTGTATCTAAATTAATGACTAGTGCCTTATCCATTGTTATACAAAGTCAAATTAGTAACCCTAGACCTATTTAATTGATTTGCAATTAAACTTATTAGCTGTTAACCCTGAATTTCATTCTTATGATATCCCTCCCATATACCTAGAAACCTTATCAATTCATGGAAGCATTTATTTAATTCCTTGAATTAAAAGAAATCAATGAAAAGATATACAACTCAACCAAACTGCATTAAATTGAAAGAATTTTTCTTATTTCAATCTCAAAATGACAAATACATGAAAATGGAGACAAAATTTAGAGACACGAATATGCAGAATTTCTTCTTTATATTAATTTTCCTTGAAAACCATACATTACTAGTATAGAACTCAAAACATAACTCAAAATATGGCCCACCTTGTCATTCAATATTCATTGTATCTTTAGATTTGCAAAATTGAATATAACATACAATTGACACAAAACTTTAGCATAAACACTAAAATTTCTACAAGATTTGAATCCTCACTCCACATCTTTGAAATCCTTAATTTTATAGAGGATTGCAACAACCTTCAAATGGGAGGACACATGTCAAAAAATGATTTGGAATCAAAACATAGAGATATTTTTACATTTTTTTTTATTAAGAACAATAGATTTTGAAGGGTGCCTGAAACCCTATACGAGTCTAAAGATTTACAATAAGTCCCAAAACAAAAATACAACAAACAAAAGAAGAAGTGTTCACCCCCCAAACAAAGGGTAACCTAGGTGACAAAAAGTCTATCACCAACCAAAAGTAAAGATCTAGCAAGGGGGTAGAGCCAAATATTTCATGATTTTCCCTTTGATTTAAAGCCTCCCTTGCACGATCAGAGGTTCATTTCTAAAGGAGGAGCAGATGGCCTTGTATTCTTTCTTTTTACCATAGTCCAACCATTCTCCACCTTAGTTGTCTCAACAATCCAATCCCATGAAGAAACAGAACAATGAAGCCCGGGGGATTCTGAAACACCAACAATCTTCCTAGAATAGCTCGAAGCCAACTGGCCCCCCATAGAACTAGGAGGTAGGTCCGAACCAAGGGCAGGGGCAAGAAGGTCCTAGCCTAGACAACAAGACCAGGAGGAACATCCAGTACAGGGGTAGGAGAAGGAATAGGGATAGCCTCCTCTAACACCAGCACCGAAAGATCATCAGTAGAGGAATCATTCACAGATACAACCGTTGAATCCAAAGGCGCATCCCTGGACTTAACCATCATATAGTGTTCATAAGAGGCCCTTGACCACCAAGAAGGTGGTCATCTAGATTTACTCTTCACAGCAGCACAATGAGTAGCAATGTGACCAGTCTTATGACATTTTCTATAGCGAAAAGGGATACCTTCATAATCCAATATTTGGATCCAGGAGCCTCTCGAGGAATCAAACCAAACCATCTCAGGAAAGCCCTTAGAAATATCCATCTCTACAAGAAATTGAGCATATGTTGAATGAAAGATATCCGAAGTGTCTAAGTCCACATATAAAAGATATTTCTACATGTTACTTTTAGAAAACATTATCTATATTAGTTCAAAATTTGGTGAAGTAGTTGCAAAATTGGCAACTAACAAGTTTTCTTCAACTATCTTCGGCTTGAATATGTTTATACTTTAACTACCTATTGCTTTCCTTGCCTTTTCTCTCTATTTTGTCTCTTCTGCCTCTAACTATTTCTAACCGATCAATCATTGTCCCCTGATTCAGCTATAATTATGAAGTTTCATCAGCACTTAAAGGCCTTGGTTGGCCTATCGTGATCCTACACATACATATATTTGTATGTACACCTATTATACATGTATGTATTGACATACATACATATACATATATTAAAAAAATATTATTAAGAAATAATTTAATTTACAAGTCTATATGTTATTGAATGTTTGTAAAATTCCTCACAAATGTGGTGTAATGTGTTTTAGGATGTTTTTTCGCTCAATAGTTTCTCAACATAAATCATGACATTATATTTATTTTTTATTATTCCCTCATATTATTTTATGTACATTTTCTATATACTATTTAATAGTTAAAATTTATTAATTGATTATATCAAGATTATAATAGGAAACATTTCTATTACCTTTGCTTCTTTGCATTTCAATGTCCATGTGTAAATTAATAACATCTTAAGTCTTTATGTTGTTTTTCTTATATTTTCTATAAGGATATAGAATATTTGAAGGATTATTCTTAAACATAATTCAATTTAACAATTAAAAACTCAGTTTGACCAAATAAAATAGAGCAAGTATTAACCCATTTTTTATGAACTAGACATAAAATTACCATCGCTATTTAAATTACTATTTTTTTGATGAATAGTCTTTTTCAATTAATAAAATTTACTAAGATTACAATTCACAAAAAAGAGCCGAGGATACAGGATCACCCCGCGATTTAAATTACTACTGCCTTTTGGGAAAAGCGATTATTGGAAGACGATAGATTTCAAGACTGTGTACTGTTGTCTATTCTCAGAAAATCACGTATCAAAGTTCTCATACTAATCGAAAAAATAATAATATATTTCATTATCCAATAAACAGAAACTTCAGTCATGGAATTGCATGAATATTCTGTAATCTGGTACAATATTTGGCTATTTATATACAGACTTTAAGTCAGCGTTTTGTAGATTACAAGATTAATTGTTTTTGGGTTTCTGCCTAATCACATGTTATTCCTTTGAGTATTCATTACTCTTGATTGTTATCGTTTTAGCAGCAGGTTGTGTAATAGATAAGTTTAACGTTCACATGCATGCAACTGATCGCTTAATCACATGCAATAAAATAAACGCTCTTAAAACAATGAACGTAGAAGTTTGCAATCTCTGTCTCCCATGTTTGTATTCATTTATTTTGACTTCATCCTATCAATTTCTTCATATTATAGCTTCTGATCATGCTTAGATTCCGCTTATTGCCGGTTCGAGACAAAATATTCTAAATAAACATTATAATCTGTCAATTGCACAACTCTCCATGATACTTTTGGTGTGATTCTTTGCTTAACTACACATTAATCACTTTAGAAAGAATATACTATTGGGTGTTATCCAAGCTTCCTATCTGAACAAAAAATATGATGCAAATTGTCAATTAAAGTAGATTATATTGTGAAGGTTTCCTTGCAATCCATGTTATTAGATTTCAAGAATCTTTATAAATTATCATTTACTTCACTTAATTTATGATTAAGGTGCTTATGCTTATTGATGTTAGTGCATGTTTCGTCCAAGAGAAGATAAGAGTGTCATCTTGTGGGTGTATATGACTGACTCTATGTATTTGATTTGATTATGTACATTGAATGTCAACGTAACTTGTGGCTTAGTCAATAGTATAGATTGAATATCAGGTGTAGTTTGTTGCTTACTCAATTAAAAGAAGGTTTTATGGGCATTGATCCAGGCTAAAGTATAGGATTTATTTTTTATGCGATGGTTAGTGTGTAGAGTTTAAGACATTGTGTGGATATTGATAAAGAATTTTATTGTTGTGTTCAATTTATATTTGTTCTTTAGATTTGAATCTAATTTAAAATTTTATCTAATTATTCATTTAAGGTCAGATCTATTGTTTAAAAATGATTTCAACTAGATGTACAATTATAAAAATAATTTCAGAATTCTTAAATTCAAGTACAAATTTCAGATCTAAAGTTTTCCTTCTATTAAGCATTTATAAATTGATTTGAAGCATGAAATGCTTGAATTTCATGGTAGGATGTTGTATTTAACGACGGGCCTTGCCTTATATATAACAACAAAAAAATATATATGAAACAAACTCCTATATAACACACCAAAGAGCATGAAAAGAATTATCTAATGACATGAACATCTTGGTTATACAATATGATTACTTGGTTCAACCATTGTTGAAACTCATTGACATTAGCTCCTATTGGAATTTGACATAAAAGAGACACTCTCCCCTACTATATATGCAAACTTTCTACCCCAACATTTTAATGCAAGCTTGAAGAAAAGGAAAACAGTTTTTAATACTAAAGATAATCATTCATTAGATTCATAGTGCGGGGTCAAATTTGTGAATGCAATATCAATTTTATAATTTCATAAATTAGGTCTATATATTTTCTTATTGGAGAAGTTGATTGATTCTAATATAATGAACATACTTAATGTTCAATTTTTCTATCATGAGAAAAAAAAAACTTGAAACTCCTAACCAAGTCAAATTCTACATTAAATGAAGAGATAAGTGCCTTAGTTTTTTTTTTCTTTTTTTTTAATAATAAGTAGGATATATGTTTCACAACAATTCACATTGTGATATTGCTATCAACATTCAAATGTGCAATTTTTTGAGTCAAACTCATTGACCCATTTTTCATGAGTGGCGGATCATAAGAACCCATATCTCATGAGAATGAATAAAATTATTAGCACTCATTTCATCTAGATGGTGCTCATAGAGGTGAAGTACTATCAATTCTTGGGAGGTCACCCATCCCAATACTACTCTAGCTCATGCACACATAGTCACAAACTTTCATTTGTAGTTAAACCCACTTTGCTTGAAGCCTCATTAACAAAACCTTTTGCATATGTTCTACCTCAGAAACCATTCACTAGAAAGCCCCTTAATATTATCAATTTATAAGTAGGGGATACTTTCCACAATAATTTTAATTGTGATATTTCTATCACGATTCAATTGTGTAGTTTTTTGTTTGAAAATCATTGACCCATGTTCCATTTGAAGTGGTTCAAAAGAATCCATCTCTCATGAGAATGAATGAAACACCTAGCACTCATTGCATCTAAGTGATTCTCATGTAGGGGTGCTCCAATAATAATAAGTTGCACATTTTGGCCAACTTTGGCACTGAATGAACATTCTAAAAAATACTTTGAAGATATTCAGACACTTATTGCCACTAAATCAAAATTTGAAGATGAGGTAAATGTTAGAAAGTAAAGTCCACCAATACAATTGAGAGTGGAGGTCAATTGTATGATTAATCAAACTTTAGCTTACCAAATCCAACTTCAATAACCATTATATAGAGAAACCACAAAATATGTATCATAACACAATGACACAATGATTTGTTAATTAGGGAAAACCTCAGTGGGGATGGTACCCACAAAACGATGTACTAATATAAAAACTCCTTGTAAGAGGATAAGACCTTGTTAGAAGCCAATTCAATATAATCAATACATATTAGTTCATGTTAGGAGACTTTGAATCCCTATCAAAAGATTCTAGCCATGTTAGAAGCAATAAGGAAGATAGTTGAAGTCATTGTCCAAATTGCTTCAAAATTGTTAAACTAAACATAGAATAACATATCCAAGTAGTAAACTGACCAATACACCAACCTCTTTACCAATATAGTTCCTTTGAAGTTCTCAAATCATTTGCAACATGATCCTCTACTATGCTTTGGTCAAATATCCATCCTCAGTATGCATTATAATTTCACAAAAATACAATCAAAATCACACTTAAAACCCAATGAAACATTGTTTCTTTATATGTTGTCCCAATAACTAATTGAGTGAGCCTTTAGATATTTCCCAACATACAATGAGTAATATATGACCTCATTAAGATATAACATTGCATGTTACTACATTTACAACTTCTGAAATAAGTTCAACCAAAAAGTCGATTGACAATGAATGTATCACATGATATGCTTCATTAACCTCCACGAAATTATCTCTAGCATATTTTATCATGAACATGTCTTCAATTGCAATCCAATCTTGATTAACCTCATTCAATCTCCCTTAATAGATATTGTCAATTTATCAGTAACATATTTCCTTCACACTAGTCTACAACTAGTCTTTGCTAAATTGAATCTAATTGATCTTAGTCCTCAAAAAAATATACACAAACACATATGTGCTATTTGAACACACCTCTGAATACAAATCTAAGTCAGCATAGCTTAACTCACCCTATCCAAACCTCATTGATCAAACATGCTACTGCAATATGTAGAAACTTTAAGTTTATTACATACCCAAACACTTATATGTTGACATTAATGACAAACTTCTCATAAGAGCAACACATAAGCATCCAATCCAAGTGCCAAAAATCTCCCCCTTTGTATAATGATAATAGTAAAATTAGTAATTTGTGAGATTTTGTATGTATAATCTAAATATATATTTTTTAATTTATTATAATTTATTTGTATCCAATTTTCCTATTTCCTTTGAAACTAATTTCTAACAACAAAATGGTTTTTCAAAGAGTGGTATCCATAGATACATACATAAATATGTTTTTTTAGAGAATAAAAATGCACATATATATATATATATATATATATATATATATATATATATATATATGTGTGTGTGTGTATATATATATGTATACATATATATATACATATATATATGTATATATATATATGTATACATATATATATACATACATATATATATATATATGTATACATACATACATATATATATATGTATACATACATACATATATACATATGTATACATATATATATATATATATGTATGTATACATATATATATACACATATATATATATGTATACATATATATATATATATATATATATATATATATATATATATATATATATATATGTATGTATACATATATATATACATATATATATATATGTATGTATACATATGTATATATGTATGTATACATATGTATATATGTATGTATGTATACATACATACATATATACATATGTATACATACATATATATATATATATGTATATATACATACATACATATATACATATGTATACATACATAAATACATATATATATATATGTATATATGTATGTATACATATATATGTATGTATGTATGTATCTATACATATATATCTATCTATATATATATATATATATATATATATATATATATACATATATATCTATATATATATATATATACATATATATATACATATATGTATATATATATATATATATATATAGATAGATATATATAGATATATATGTATAGATACATACATACATATATATATATGTATACATATATATATGTATATATATATATATGTATATATATATATATATATGTATATGTATATATATGTAGAGATATATATATATATATATGTATAGATATATATATATATATATATATATATGTATAGATATATATATATATATATTTATAGATATATATATATGTATATGTATATGTATAGATATATATATATATATATATATATATATATATACATATATATATATATATATGTATAGATATATATATATATATATATTTATAGATATATATATATGTATAGATATATATATATGTATAGATATGTATAGATATGTATGTATGTATATATATATGTATGTATGTATATATATATGTATGTATATATGTATATATATATGTATATATGTATATATATATGTATGTATATATGTATATATATATGTATATATATATAGTGATTGCAATTATCTTGATTTCATTATGTTGAAAATATTTTTATTTAATTAAGCTCTGAAGTTAAGTAAACTATACATAATTGTATCAAGTTTTGGAGTATTTTACCTTAGGTGGCAGATTCGCAAAGGTTTATGGATACCATCCAGTCATCATGAACCATTTTAGACATAAGGTTACTATTCTTTTTTTCCATTTATTTTTCTCTTTTTTGAATTCTATCATTGTATATCATAAAGAGAGTCCCCATAGTAATCTAATTATGTTTCAAGGTTTAATTTTTCTTTTATATGAGTATTTCAAAATGTGGATTCTTGAGAACCCTTATAGAAAATTGTCAACCTCTATTGAGGGGGAGAGAGTATGGAATCTTTGAGGGTGGTGGATAAGATATGGAGGATGAGGATGAAGAAGAGGAAAAGGCTTCGCCCCCTCCCCTCCTAAGAAACCAAAAATTCTAGCAAAAAAATTGACTACATGGACTAGTAAAAGAATTTGGTGGTAATAAATTAGTGAAGAAGTACTAGAGGAAGATAAAAGCCCCTGTTCTTGAAGAGTTTATGTTATGTGTAAAAAGGGATATACACATAAGTATAAAAAGGAGTAGTAAGGTTATACCACAAAGTAAGCTTGATTAATACAAGGAAAAGTACTAATGCATGATCTTCTCAAAGTAAAAGTCCCTTGGGTTTTGTTCCTCCTTCTCTAGGTGAAGGTATTAAAATTCAATGGAAATGAGTACTAAGAAATGAAAAATAGGGGAATATAATCACTTTTTGGGCTTTTCAAGGATGCTAATTCAAATATAAAAATGAACTCTCAAACTATGAAAGAAAATAAATCCAAGCAATATTTTAAACCTGCAAGTTGGAATCTATAAACCTTGAAAATATAGAAGCCTCAAGTCAAGGTCAACTTGGGAGGCCCAATTCAACTTGGTTGAGGTTAAATTCATCCTCGGCCTCCAATCAACAAAAATACATGATCTAAACTTCCAAGAGAAATTATAACCCTAGATACAAAATTATGATCCCAAAAACTTGTAGATCTATTCTTGCACACAAAAAGGGGAAATTTTGTTGGTGGGGAGGTGATTTCCTTGGTCATACCTTGCTTGAGAATTCAACCTTTTATTGAAATAAATATAAATAAATGAATACCAACATGTAGTAGAAGTAAATCTAATAATGGAGAATACCATACCAATTTTGATACAATTATATTCAATATGTTAATACAATAGCTTTGACTCAAAAAAAATGGAATCATGTAAGATTAAACTTCATGTGATGATTGTGTTTTACATAAATAATAAACTTGAATAAATTGAATGTATGAAAGTGGATCTCCTCCTTGATGCACAACTCCACTCTATCCAAAAAAGAAGCTAGATCTAGGAGCAAAAATGCATAATGGATGATGAAGTTATTGATTTCTTAAATGTTGTAAATGAATGTGTTAACTTCATTATTGAAAAATCCTTGAACATACTTTCTTGATTACTATTGAAAAGAAACCTCGCACCTTGGCCTGAGGGAATACTTCTCAGGAAACCTTGTGTAACATGGAAACAATCTCGAAAGTGTGGGACTTTGCAACTTGAGATTGAGTCTTCGGAGAAGGTCGACTTCCTTTACTATTAGGATGCACCTAACTAATTCTTGAAAGGAAAAGGGAGAATGAATGCATGTAAACAAAACTACTTAATATAATCTAGAGGGTGATGCACCAAATAGTATATGGGTTTACTTCTTTCCCAATGAATGCACCAGAACTTAATAGATTTCTCAAAATATACCATTATCTACACCTTTTCAATCTCAACATTGTAGATAAGCCAAAAGATAACACAATCCAAGAAGGAATACAATGGATTCACTTGATCTAATTAGTTACCAAGTATGAAAATGATCATATGATATTTCAACTATAAAAATCAATTCAGTAAGTGAGGCCGCAGGAGTATACATACACTTGGCTAACAAGGAATGGATACAACTAAGAAGATCTCTATTGAGTATAGGAAAAATTACATAACTCTGAAAAATCATAAAAGAGAGAGCCCTTAGGAGAGCTACAAAACTTGATTTTATAGTTCAAGCATAACTGGGATAGCTTTGATTGAAATTCATGGTTCAACCATTGTCATTAAGTGTTCAGAGAACAATCAAGGTGATCCAAACAATAGATCCAATCCAATACACTTGCAGAGGCATGAAAATCATGGAAACCCTGACATGGAAGAAACTAGTGGTGCTAATCAATGCTAGAACCCTCAAAATGGACAATCAGGTAGTGGAAGGAATGCCTTTACACATTTCTAGCAAAGCAATAACTCTGGAGTGGTTGGGATCAATCAAAAAGATCATATCATGCAAGAAACCTTATCTTTCTTCATTCTTGGCTTCACAAATTAGCAAGGCCAGTAGTCAACTAGGTCAAGAAACTAGAACGAGCCACGTTGACAAATGATCTTTTATATTTTTTCCACCACACAATGTCTTCATGTGTTTGACTGATTTGACCAACTAACCATGCCACCCTTTAAAACTTAACTACGATGGCTTACAACATTGTTAACCTTAACTCTAATGTGACTATAATTGTTACCTTTCAAAATGGGCCCGTTGGGACATGTGGTCATTTATCACTTTCTCACATTGTTTAAAGATTGAGAAAGTCCATAATGTGAGAAAGTAACAATCGTCGATCTAAGAAGATCCATGATCATAAAAGACTTCAATTATTACTATGCTTGTTTTTGACCTTTTTAGGCCCACTGGACATTCAGTATCCACCTCATCAAACACGTAGACCCCTAACTAATCAAAACTTGCCAACCTACCATGCTACTCTGACATTCTTTACATTTGTGGCCCATAAGGGAGATGACATCACAAAATCCACATGGCGCATTGTTACTTTTTTGCATTGTTTAAAGTTCATGCATCTTCAAAATGTGAAAAAGTGAGAATTGTAGATCATCTTTGATCTGAAAATGAAGACAGAAATTAGGAACTTTCGGACCACCCAACTGACCATGTTAGAGACTTGGCCAATGAGATTCTCACTGTATGCCAACTCACATGACACTAATCTACCTCACTCATGGCCTACAAAAGGAAACAAGACCTACCTGCCACATGTCATCACTAACTTTCTCGCATTGTTAAAAAATCTCACAACTCAAAAATGTGAAAAAGTGACAACCCTCAAATGATCTTGATCTAATGGTAGATGAAAGCTCACCATTGACTATGTTGACTGGAAGAAAAGGGGCCCATGATTCTACATGGCGACATGTCACTTTGTCACTATGAAAAAAGGGACTAGATTTTCTGATAGCGACAAAGTGACGGTCATGGATCCATTTGCATCAGATGATAGATGAAACATGAGCCCACAAAGAAATATTAATTGTGCATCACTTAGGAAAATAAGGAATAACCTAAGGTTTAAAAAATTTATTTTGTGTGCCCAATATATTTGAATTTTCAAATATGTGAATGTTATTGTGTTTAAATTCAAATATCTCCATTTTGGCAGGAGGGAAAAATTAGCCAAAAATTACTTGAGCATGGATTTCTTGCATGAATAATGGATTATCAAATGAAGTGAGTAAGTCTCCTTTGATAATAATTTCATACATTACAATAGATAGGGTCAACTACAAAAGGAGAGAAAAGGTTAATATTTTGCATTGGGCCTAAAAAAAACAAAATCTACCTCTCAATTTCAAGTGAACCTTGACGTCAATCTGAAGTTGGCATCAACCTCAACCTCAATCTATAAGTCTTAGCTTCAAGTAAGAAGTTCCCAAATCTAGGAAATATTAGGGGGTGGCAGGAAATAGGATTAGATATGATGGAAATCAATCAAAAATGCATTCAAGTCATGATTTTTTTTATTGGAGGAGTAGATGAGAACCCATGCATATAATTTAGTGTCAACTTAGAGTTTTGAGAAAGATTGGAAGAGGAAATGGGACCTTAATTTAAGTAATTAAATATGATAAGAGATCCTAATGTACCAAACAAGGGAAGTTAAAATGATCTTACAAAGAAAGTGTGCACTTTGTAAGACATTACATTTATACCATACTAAATAGCAAGAATATAAGGTAAGACATACTCATGGTAAAGGAAGAGAAATAAGAAGAGAAAGATGATAGAAGAAAATTCCAAAGATATAAGACATCAATAAGTTGAAGGACATAATCCCCCAAACTAAGGATCCTAACCCCACAATCTTGCACAAGAAAACAAAATTGAAAGGAGAAACTCAAGACATAAAAAATGAAAATAAAGGGATAGTATTCAAATAAAATCCCAAATCAATCAGTAAAAGAGACCTTGGTCAAAAATGATTCATCCACTAATATCATGTCTAGAAAGATATTACAAGGGCATAAATTATTTCATAGAAAAAATAAAAGCATGACCAATGGTGATATAAACTCCATTATTAATTTACTATCATGAATGAGAGAGAGAGAGAGAGAGAGAGAGAGAGAGAGATGTGATTTCCTTGCCTAGTAACATTGTGTGCCTTACTATGAACCACATAAAATGTAGAACTTAATGGTCTAGAAGGTTTATGTTTCATGATAATATATTATATTAAAAACCTTGCATCTTCTTTTTGGTTTACTTTCATGTATATGTGTGTCCCTCATCAGTGGATCAAGGTCCTATGGATCAATCAATCTTTCACCATAGGGTTTTCTTATATCTTTCCTCTTTATAGATGGATTGAGGTGCATTGCTTGTAGAGATAAGTGTATGTATATCTTTTTGGATGGATCAGGGTCCATCAAATATGGAAATAAGTGTATGTAAATGTGTATACAAAGGATGGATAAGGATCAGTTGCACTCATTAGGGGTCAGTTGTAACAAAAATTTAAAAAATAAAAATGCATAAATAGTGTACAAGGGAGGATCCATCCCCTTATGATGGATACATAGTAGACATTACAAGTAAGAGAATTAAGGGTATATACTTCTATCAACAAATTATTTCCTTAAAATAGCATTGTATTTGACAATATTGGCTAAGAGTGTTGACTCTTATAAGATAAGAAAAAAGATAATTGTGAAAGGATTGCCACTTATGAGAAGATACCCTTGAAAGGAAGAGACATTGTTTACAATACATATACCTTCAAGAAGAGTTTCTCAATAATGATAACATCTTCAAGGAAAAAGTGTAGAAGTTGATAAAAGTCAACTTCATAGTGTGCCAAGATCACCTGCATGCAAATAACCTACCGAAGAGAAATCAAAGAAGGAAGGAACAAAAGCTTGAAGAAACAAAGAGAAATTATATTGCAACAAAGTGAAAATAAAATTGATCTACAATATGAGATGCAAATACACTAGGAGAGCCTATTTATAAAGGCCTCTAGGAGGCTTGTAGAACAAGCTAGAAAGTGCTAGGAGATAAGGTTGACAACTAAGCATACATCCACAAAAGGTGGATTATCCTCCATGTAGGTGAGAAGATAAGTATGACTAGGTAGGAACAAACTCTCGTATTGTCAACAACTCCTAGATGACAACTAATAACTAAATTCATTAACCTAAGTAAACTTAAGTAAAGCATAAATAATAATTATTTACTCTAACACCCCACCCTTATGTGAAACTTAGGGGAATGCACTTAAGCTTGAAAAAGCTAAAATTAAATGCAGAATGGGTCCCAGCAACAAGACCATGTTAGGTACCCATGTACAATGCAAAGAAATGAAACCTCTAAAAATGGGGAAAGAGGGAAAACCTCATGGGAAAAAGCCTCCCCCAAAAAGAGGTAAGTACAAACATGCTATAAAAAAATAAAGGATGGAAGGAAGGCCTCAAAAAGACCTCCCAAGGACAACTTCCACTAGAAATGTTTCAAGAGACTCTCTCAAAACCATAAGTACAACCAGCCCCACCATGAGAGATAGAAAAGACAACAAAGCCCTCCCAAAATAATGGAGCCACTGGAGAAAGAACTGAACCAATGAAACTCCAATGTGGAGGAAACAAGTGAACAAAATAAGGGAACCCCTGAATGAGAGGGAAAGCTGGAAGGCCTAGTTGATGCTCAAAGGAGGAAACATGAGGATCCTAAAAAGGAATCCCCAAGGTAGGTGTGATGACACTATCATGAATGTCCAGTATAGAATATGCAATAGGTGCACCTAGAGGCTTGATGAATGGAGCTAGAGGATCAGGTAGAGAAAAAGAAGAATCCTACTAAAGAGAAAAGACCTCAACTGGATGTGGAGTGGAAGTCAAAACAGGGATCTCAAGAACAATACAAAGGTTCAAGTATCCTAACTGTACCACATGATGCCCCTACAAGAGAAAAGTGTACTCCAACAATAGAGATGGTGGACCAAAGTGTGAGAAGGTGTAGAGATGAGTGGAAGGATCAACTACCCCTATTGCACATTCCTAAATGAAGACTAAATCTATAGTGAACTCAACTATCTTCCCTGATCCATTGCGTGTAATATGAGAAATTGAGAGAAGGTTTGCAAATAGAGATGGAACATACAATACATCATTGAATATACCATCCTAGATGTGAACTAAACCTTTCTCATAGACAGGTAGGGTAGTTTTATTCCCCATGAGAATATGAGGAATGGGAGAAGCCTCAATAGTGGAGAAGACACCTTGAGAAGACGTCATATGGTGAGAAGCACCTGAATCCAGTATCTAAGGGACCTATAAAGGAGATGCAATAGAAGCTCATAATGCATGACCCTTTCCAAGATCTAGTGTAGATGTCAAAGAGGTGGAAGAAGCCTAAAAAGAAGACCCTTATGAGGTAGAAGAGGATGGAGAGGAAATAGTGCTCTTCTAAAGGAGAGCTTGCAAATCAGCAATATGTTTCTCATAACCATCAGATCTCTTCTAAAAACAATGTGACTCATCATGAGATCCTTTCTAAAAATAGGAGTAGGTAGGAGTCCCAGTCTTCTTTTTCTCCTTCTTCTTAAAAGAAGAGGATGAACCAATAGAGTGTTGAGAGGAGGAATCAGATATCTGCTTCGGCTTCTGTTCATGTGTATCCTTGGCAAGCAATGCTTGTGAGTGTGAACCTATAAGTGAATCCATCTGAGTGATCTTGGACTGTTCCTATGTCAACCAATCACAAAATGTCTCAAAAGAAGGCATCTGATGTCTGGTACCCAAGGCATCTATAGTGGAGTAGAAAGTGAAAGAAAAGATTTGATATTGTCCTTGCAAATTTGAGAGTAGCAAAAAGATACACTCATCTATTTTTTTCCCACATCCCTGCAAAACTGTACGCAAAGATTTGAACTTCATCAAGAAGTCTTCAATGGTGGGAAAGTTGTTAGGTGTCAAAGAAGTCAACTCTACATCAAGCTACAATGCCTAGAATTCATTCACTATGCCAAACAAGTTGTAAAACTTGGTCCAAATAGCCTGAGGAGTGGTCAAACCATCCAAATGAAATAGGAGACTATCTAAGATGTTCAGTGCAATCAATACCATGGCTTCATCCATTCTATTTATTTGCTAAAGAACCTCAAAAGGGTGCTTCAGAATAGGTCGGTTCTCATCCAAACATGACCATAGGCCTCATGACATGAGAAGCCTAGTCATTTGTGCTTTCCAGGTGTGATAGTTGGGTGGCATGATCCAGGTCACAGAAGGATCCATCATTGAGAGAAGAAGGTGGAAGGAGAAGGGTCTTATTCTAAATTAAATTATAGAAAAGAAAATGCCCCTCACAACTGATTATGATATCCCTCAAATACCAAAGAAAAAAACTATAGAAAGCATAAAAATTGAGAAAAGAACCTAGATACTAGATGCAAAGAAGAAGAAAATAGAAGCCTCTAATTTAATGCCAAAATTGGGAACTCAAATGAACTCAAAATGAAATAAAAATAGCACCATTATCTCCATCTCTGAACCAGCTTTGCAGCACTTCTTTCAGATTAGTAAAATACCTCTATATGCTCAAGTTATGGCCAAAAAACTAACTGCTCCTCCAAAAGACAAACTCACTAGAAAATTACAAACACAACAAAAAATTTGACAGCCATACGGTCGTCAAGAGGGTGTCACCAGAAAAAAAATCTAGCCTCTAGAATGCTGATGTCAATGGCCAAAATATGATGTCACCCTAGTGGAAAGTGACATCAGTAGGGTGGTCATGGGTGATGGCGTCAGCCTATCAAAAGATGACTTCATGCCGAAAAATGTTGATGTGACAGCTAGAAAAGATGTTGAGAAATGATGTCAGATGCCAAAAAAGTGATGTTAGTGGTCACAAGTACACTAGCGGTGGTACAACTAGTGGAGGTGGTGCTTAGGCAGAGAACACTTATGGCACATTCGGTGGTGGAGGTGTCGAAGTGGCATGGCAGTGGCTATAGAGTGGTAGCCATAGGTGGGTGGCACCATGGTGTCGTTGTGGTGGCATGGCCAACTATGGTGCTACAATGGTGGTACTACGATGGTGCAGCAATGGTGTCGCAGTGGTGTGGTGATGGTGCCATGGTGGTGCTACTATGGTGCTGATTTTTTAATTTATTTTTCATGTCTGTATAGTCTGTACAACCTTCGAGGGCTAAAAAAATTGGCCAAATGCTACAAAAGCCAAAAATGGAAAATTTTATATGAATCTTGACTATAATTGTCCTTCTAAACTCAATGGTAACATCTTTTTAGGACCAAAGTGCCCCAAAAATTTTCTCTTCCTCTTGATTGAAGAAAAATCACAAACAAACTAGGGTTTGTGTCTCTGAATCGCGGCTTCAAAAATCTTTCAAACCAAAAAGTAGCAGGGAGGCTCTGATACCATGTAGAAGTTGATAAAAGCCAACTTCACAATGTGCTAAGATCACCTGCATGCAAATAATCTATTGAAGAGAAATTGAAGAAGGAAGGAACAAGAGCTTGAAGTAACAAAGAGAAATTATATTGCAACAAAGTGAAAATGGAATTGTTGTACAATATGAGATGCAAATACACTAGGAGAGCCTATTTATAAAGGCCTCTAAAAATCTTGTAGAACAAGCTAAAAAGTGCTAGGAGATAAAGTTGGCAACTAAGCATGCATCCACAAAAGGTGGATTATCTCCAATGTAGGTGAGAAGATAAGTATGACTAGGTAGGAACAAACTCTCATGTTGTCAACAACTACTAGACGACAACTAATAACTAAATGCATTAACCTAAGTAAACTTAAGTAAAGCATAAATAATAATTATTTACTCTAACAAAAAGGGGGGGTGGGAATAAAAATTATGCACCTATTTATTCCCCTATCCCTAGGTAAAATAGAGATTCTTGATGAAGGATGACAAAAATGCATAGTAAAGGAAGTCATTTATAGTTAACATAGTTTTGCAAATAAGGAAAAGGTGATGATCAAGGATTCATGCCTCTTTCATAAGAGAGTATCTTGATCAAAACAACAATTTCTTATAAGAAAATAATATCACATGATATATAAATTAAATTTTACTAAGGAAAATATATCCTTTGACAAAAGTGAGAAATATAGTACATGCAAATATTACCTCCAAAGTGCAAAGGTAAGATAACATATAGTACACTTTGAATGATAGGAAAGGATAGAGGATAGTCAATAATGAAAAAGCTAAGAATAAAATAAAGAAGATGTGGGTGAAGAAGGAATAAATAAATATGTCTATAGGTAACCCACCATCCTCTAGTTCAATGAATTAATCTTCTAACTAAGCAAGTGAGTTTTTATTAGGGACTAAAATTTTCATTTTTAATAACTAATGGATCCCTTATATTGATGAGTGGTAACACTTGGTAGCATGGTGTTGGTACCCATATAGACCTAGTAAATAAAAATTTTAATTTATGGTCTTGAACTCCTTTAAACAATGGTTCAAAGTGGTTCAAAGCAGTTTGAATCAACTCAAAGTGATTCAATTTTCTCATGGAGGTTCAATGGCTTATTCTAATTCACCCTATAGGTTCAAGTCATGTTTTAGATTTCATCAAGCTGGTCATTATCTACAATATTAAAACTCAAATTCAAAGCCTAGAGGTCATGGGTTGGAGATATGGATCAGTTTGAAAGTAAAGTTCAGATTCGAGATTTAGTTTCACCAGCCTAAATTTTAGTTCAAATAATCAAGGTTTAAGTTCAAATACTACCAGTTTGAGTTCACAAGTCCAAAGATTCAAGCCCTATTTCAGAGATTGAGATTATAGCAGTTTGATTAATCATCCTTAATTGGTTGAAGGGTCCTCGAAGCTAAAAACAATTTGGTGATCCTTAAAATGTATAGTACCTTAACAATTTCCACCAAAGAAGACCACTCTTCATGGAGGGTTGTAATTATGTCCTTTATTGTACTTGGTATTTCCATGTTGTTGTGGTATATCAACATGATATGGAAGCTTCCTTAGTTTAAAATATAGGCTAAAGATACTACCAAACTCTTCTATGATGAGTAACCTAACATCTAGGATGATAACCTAAATAGGAAGATATCATGTATGTTGGTTAAAAGGACAATGAAGTAAAACTCTCAATATGGATTCGGAGGAAGATCATGTGAATTTTTTAGATGCATGTTAAATGTGCATGATGCAAGGTTCAGATTATCAGTTGCATATGTGAAAATAAATTGATATCATGGTCTATTTGACCTAACAACATTAGCTTGTACCATAATTAATGATAAAGCTCACATGAAGAATGTGCACCAAGTGTTTGATAGAGTACTTGAAGCTAGTTCATAACCTATGTTTGTAACCTTGAATAAAGGATGTAAGTTTCATAACACTAATAATCCATGATGAAAGCACCTATAGCTAACAAAACCTGATCATGAACCAAATTCTTCAAAAAAGATTCCAAGTGATATTACTTTGGTGTGAGAGGCAAAGAGACGACATGCTTGAGAAGCAAGGAGGTCAGTTCTTCAAAGGGCCTGATAAATGGATGCATGAAAGATGTGTTTAAAGGAGCCCAAGCCCAAGCTACAAGGAAGAAGACCAACAAGGGACTAATGAAAACCAAGACATCATTTAACTCAGTGTGCAATGGCTCTTCCATCATCAATCTCAAACCGTGCCCAAGAACCTTCTCCAATAATCATTAAGAAATTACAGAGGCAGTAGGTAAAAACTGTAGAAGAATGGAAATGTATGCTTGATGTTAGACATAGGGTGTCAGATCTCATAATGCCCATATCAAAGATCACATGTGAATTGTTTGACAAAATGTTGTGGTGATGGGGTTAGTAAGGAATTTTATATATATATATCACAGGTTGAGATCACTAAGTGTGAGACATAGTGAAGACATCATCATTAAATAATGAAGAATGTGCACAATGAAAGGTGGTGAGCTCACAATTTGGGTGACTCACAAATAATAAACCACTACCAATGCACCAACAAGGATAATTTCAAATGTAATGACAAACCATTATTATTTTTTAGCACATGGAAAAGGGCATATGCACAGTCCAAAATAGAGGGCGGTGTTGAAAACAAATTGATACAAGTATGAATATGTGTTTCAATTATTGTTTTGTCACTAATGTCAAACCTTCTACTTGTTGGTAAGACAATTTCTTATATTATTTAAGTACTATAATTTGTTTTATTGATGGAGAGGATTTGATCAAATGAGGTAACAATAGAACCTAGAGGAAAGGTTAAGTTATGATATGGAAAAAGAGTACAAGGATCAATTAAGATGGTGATATTATAGTGCATTGATATTCTACTTAAGGTTGCAAAGGATGGATACATTGATTAAGTTCAAAAGAACAAGTTAAACAAAGTATGTCTACCAAGCTTAACAATTTGCATAGTAAGTGCCAAGAAAACTTAGTGTAAGTTGAGTAGAAAATTAGTTGGAGCTAAGAAAAGTCATTTTAAGTGTAAGCTGAGTGATACAATGTAAGCCAAGTAAAGTTTAGTTGATGCTAGCCACAAGTAAACTTTAGTTCATGCCAAGTTTTTTAATAGAGAATGTCGAGCAATGCAGTATGTGCCAAGCATTAGAAGCAAGTTAATGTCAAGTGTCAGCATTATGAGAAAGATTAAGAATTTGATAAATCTGAGCTGACAAGTTTGATTTATTAGATTGTGTGAACCAGATAGAAGATAATCTTGATGGTTTGGTGGCACAAAATTCATGGTGAACCATTTTGAGGTGAATTCAAAGAGATTGAAGGAGAAGTTTCTAGAAGGGGAGGAAATGAAATAATGGGTAGATTCATTGAATCCTACCTAATCTGAACTAGCCCTAAAATGGACAAAGGATGATGAACAGAAAAAGATCCTAATTCTCTATTTATAGAGATGGTTGGTCACAAGCAAAGGTTTTCATGTGCCAGATCCTAAGACAAGGAGTCTAGGGTATTACTTCATTCACTGACCTAAGAGAAGAGACTACGTTGGCAAGAAAAGCAAGAAGGCTTAAGGGTATTGATGCTTGAAGGATGAACAAGCTATCAGAGCTGAAGCATGTCAAAACCAAGTAGAATGGATGAATGAAATAGAGATTTGTAATCTACAAGTCTGTTGTAATTTGTTGCCAGATCAAGCCTTACTGTTACTTTCTAATCATTGTACCAGTCTAGGGTAAATCCTTTGGATTAAGGTTGACCTAACAATCATTTTTAAATCCTTTAACTAGGTGACATTCATAGTGAATGATCTAAAGTCTTCTAACAAGGCTCACTCTTAATAGGGTGATTGAAATCCTTTAACTAGGTCACATTTAATAGTGTGCATTCTAACCTTTAATAGGGTTGGCCTTTCATAGGGCATCACTTCATAAGAGTGGGAATGAGTAGCATGTTACTTATGGTTTTTTCCAAATTGGGTTTCTATATTAAATCATTGTGTGAAATGTGTTATTGAAGCTGTTATGCTTCATGCTTACATTTCTACAAAGTTGATTTGATAGTAACCTACAAGCTTAAGTGATGGTATGATCTAATGGATGCATGCATGATGAAAATATTTTATGGATATGGGTTCATTAAGTTGTGAATAAATTTAATTATACATCTAGACCTTGGATAACTGATTCACCCCCCCTCCCCTCTCAATTATTCTAAAGAATTTTAACAATTGGTATCGGAGTTGTCTACTTAAGAAGACTAGTTTGAAGGTATTAGAAGAAAAAAGATCAAGATGTCAAAAAGAGAGGTACCCAAGATTAATAGAGACAACCCTCCTGCATAGAAAAGTATGATGAAGCTACACCTAGGAGGTCTTGGAGATCATGCACAATCTACCATCACCACAAAGCATGTTGATCTTGCTAGAGCCCTAACTATTGAAGATCTAAAAAAGAAGAAAGAACACAACTGGGAAATGTTGGAGATTTTCTCTGTCCTAAGTTATGCCAAGTTTGATGATATCAAGGGTTATGTCACTACAAAGAAAATGTGAGATTCTCTACACACCATCTATTGAGGTGACAAAAATATTCTAAGAGCAAAATCTAAAAGTCCTAGAGGTAAGTTTGATTATATGAGAATGCAAGAAGGTGAGAATATTGCTTAGTATTGCTCTAGTATAAAAGATGTTGTTAATGCAATAAGATGAGATACTAGTAAAATAGATGATGAGAATATACTAAGCAAAGTTTTGAGAACACTATTTCCCATTTATGTAATTAGAGTTTTTGCAATACCAGAACTGAGATGTATACTAGGGACTGATCTAAATCTTGAAGGTCTAGTAGGTAGGCTCATTGCTTTTGAGCTATCTAAGTTTGATAATTACAAACCTAAAAATGTTGAATCTACTTTCAAAGCTAAGCTATCATTGAAGCAACCTAATGAGAAGAAGAATAAAAAGGTAAAATATGTGTCTAGTGATAGTGATATAGATGAGGAAGATGTAGATCAACTTGAAGCACTACTAGCAAGGAGATTTCATAGAGGTAAAGGCAAGTTCAAAAGGAAGTTACCTATCATGTGTTTCAATTGTAATGAGGTTGGCCATATTACTACTAGATGTCTAGAGAAGAATAATTAGAGAGTTGGAGACAAGTACAAAAGCAAAAGAGATGAAGACAGAAAAGATTACAAAGACAAAGGCAAGAAGTCTTACTACATTGCTAAAGAGGAAACAAAAGATGGATTTGATAATCATGGTGATGAAGTGGTGTATGTTGCAATGAAGGATGAATCTGATGAGGATGAGTAACTACACTAGTGTCTTGTGTGAGAAAGAATGACAAATGGATCATTGACAGTGGGTGTTTACACCACATGACTGGAGATAAAAGTAAGTTCATTACCTTGAATTATTATGATGGAAATAATGTAAGCTTTGGTAATGATGTACCCTATCTGATAAAAGGAAAAAGTTCTATCAAACTCACAGAAAATATTTTATATGACAATGCTTATTATGTTGAAGGACATAACTATAATTTTTTTAGTGTGTCATGACTAAAGAATTCAAGTTGTAAGGTTGAGTTTGAGAACAAGATTGCTAAGATATATGATACTGATGGAAAACTAATTGGAAAAGGTGATCAAACTAGAGGTAATATATTTTACCTTGATATAGAGGATGCTACATCTTTAGTTGTAGAATTTGATGATGTCTGGGTATGGAACAAGAGGTTATGTCATGTTAATTTTGATAACTTAGTTAGTATCAGTAACACGAGAAGAGTTAGAGATTTGTCTAAGTTGAAGAAACCTGACAATATAATTTGCAAGCAATGTCAGTTAGGCAAAATGAAAAAGTCAAGTTTTAAGAGTAAGACTCATCCCTCTAAATAAATATTAGATATTTTTCATAATGACTTGTGTGGACCAATTGAAGTGCAAAGCTACAAAGGAGATAAGTACATTATGCTACTTGTTGATGATTATTCTAGAATGATGATAGTTATATTTTTGAAATAGAAATCTGATGCTTTCCAAAAGTTTAAGAGATACTTAGCAAGAGTTGAGAAGGAAATAGGTAAAAGTATAAAATTCCTGAGATTTGACAAAGGAGGAGAATTTACATCAAATCTGTTTGAGATGTTTTTTAATGATAGAGAAATCAAAAGACAAATATCTTCTCCTAGGACCCCTCCGCAAAATGGAATTGTTGAAAGGAGGAATAGGTCTACAATGGACTATTCTAGGACACTCATGATGGAGAAAAATGTTTCTTTGAAATAATGGAGAGAAGCTATAAGTATAGTTGTCTAACCTTGAACCATGTACAAGTCAAGAAAGGTACTCATTCGACACCTTTTGAACTATGGTATGGATGCTCACCCAATATAGAATATTTTAAGGTATTTGGAAGCAAGTGTTATATTCTTAAGGATTTTAGGAATGGTAAATTAGATGCAAAAAGTGAAGAAGGTCTATTCCTTGGCTATTCCAAAAGAAGTAAAGCTTATAAGTATTTAAATACTAACACTAACAAAGTTGTGGAAAGTGCAAATATGAAATTTGATGAATATACAGAAGTACATGAGGCTGAACCTATGAAGGAACCAAAAGAATACAAATCATTTCTATACTTTTATGAAGGTATTCTTGCTAATGAAGATGCTACAATTTAGGTTGCAAACCAACAACAAGTTTTGGTTGCTGTCGAGTTACATATTATGAATGTCAAGTTGCATTCAAGAACTGAGCTACATTCAAGTGACAAGTTACAGAATGAAGTTGAGGCACATTCTAATTCTAAGATTAGTGTACATGAAAGGGATTTTGAACTACCTGACAAAGATGTACATAGTGATTCAAAAGTTGAGAGACCAAATGAAGAAAACAAAGTAGAACCAAGATTGTCTAAGTATGTCAAGAAACATCACCCTACTGCACAAATTATTGGAGATAAAGATGTTAGACCAATGACAAGGAACAAGTTGAGAAATGATACATGTTTTTTGAGAATGCTAAAACCTAAAATAGTCAAAGATGCCTTAGAGGATGTGGACTAGAGTAAAGCCATGGAAGAAGAGATTGAACAAATTAAGAAAAATAAGACATGGACTCTAGTTCCTAAACCAGAAGACAAAAATATGATTGGCACCAAGTGGGTATACATAAAAAAGTTAGATGAAAATGGTGAAATTATAAGGAACAAGGAAAGATTAGTTTGTAAAGGATATGCACAAGAAGAAGGGATAGACTATGGAGAAACATTTGCCCTTGTTGCAAGATTGGAAGGAGTAAGAACATTGCTTTCTTACTTTGCATACAAAGGTTTCAAATTTTACCAAATGGATGTTAAGTCTACATTTATGAATGGTATATTGGAGGAAGAGGTTTATATAGAATAGCCAGAAAGATTTTTTGATGCTGGCAACAAAAATATGGTATGTAGACTACATAAAAAATTTTATGGTTTGAAGCAAGCACCAAGAACATGGTATGAAAGGCTTCATAATTATCTTATGAAGATTATATTTGAGAGGATTGATGATAACAATAATCTGTACTTGAAGAAAAAGAAAAGAAAAGGTACTTTACTATTTGAATTTTTTGTTGATGATATCATATTTGGAGGTCAAGATACTTTATGTAAGGCTTTTGCAAATGAAATAAAGAAAGAATTTGAGATGTCTATGTTTGGAGAGATCAAGTTCTTTGTGGGTTTGCAAGTACATCAGATGAAATATGGTATATACATCACTTAGTCAAAGTATGTAAAGGAGATATTGAAAACTTTTGGATTGGAGGATTCCAAGCTAGTAAGTACACCTATGGTGATAGGACATAAATTGTCAAACAATGATGATTCAACTTAGGTGATCAAACATTATAAAGGTCTATGATTGGCAAATTAAAATATGTAGTACATAGTAAACTTAATATTGCATTATTTGTTGGGATAGTTGCAAGGTTCTCTGCTAATCTCAGGGAGAATCATTTGATGGAAATTAAGAGAATAATGAGATATCTAAAAGGAACAGAAGACTATGGTCTATACTACAAAAAAAAATGAGAAATTTGAATTGAGGGCCTATACTGATGTTGATTGGGCTGGAAATATTGATGAAAAAGAGAGCACTAGTGGAGGAGCATTTTTCTTAGGCAAAAGGTTAGTTACATGGACTAGCAAGAATCAAAACATCTCTCAATCCACTACTAAAGCTAAATATGTTGTTTTTGTAGTAAATTGTACAAACATTATATGGATCAAATAGCTACTCAAACGTATGAAGGAAGAAATCAATGAACCTGTGATACTTTATTGTGATAATACAAGTGTTATAAATATATTGAAGAATCCTATGATACATACAAAGACTAAGCATATTGCAATCAAGTATCATTACTTGAGAGAGTTAGTTCAAGATAAAGAGGTGAAGATGGAATATGTTAACATAAAAGAGCAAATAGTTGATATCTTCACAAAAATATTACCTAAGGATGTTCATGAGTGTCTAAGAGGTAAACTAGGGGTGATACTCCTATCAAAGGCTATCTAAAAAGCATGAGAATTTACCTACATCAAAAAAGTTGATTGACATATGTTACACATTGATGCAGTAGATCTTACTTTAGGAGCTACCTAAAGTAATCAAAGAGCTAGAGTTACAAATTGGTCATAAGCTAGGTAGCCAAGGGAGAAACTTAAAAATGTTCTTATCTATATATTAAGATGACAAGTCTTTGGAATTTTTTTCAAAGAGGGAGAAAGACTAAGAAAGGGATAAATATAGAGGCAAAAATCATGTTGAAGTGTTGAAGGGAGAAATCTTGATCCTACTGAGGAAGAAATTCTAACTGCAAAGGGAGATGAAAGAAAACATAGAAGGAACATGGAATACCTAGTTAGAGGGAATTAATGGAAAAGATGATATAAGCAGTGATCTAGAGGGAGTCATAAGGATGAGTTGATTGATTGTTTGTTGATCAAAATAGAATTTTGTAACCTATTCAGAAGATGAATGTTGGTAATAGAGGGAGAGATTTCAATACAAGGAATTATTTTTCTTTTTGGTATTTTTTTGGTTGAACTAATTAAGTTTGGTTAGTTTGGTTTCCCATTAATGCCAAAGAGGGAGATTGTTAAAAAGGATTGATACAAATGTGAATATGTGTTTCAGTCATGGTTTTGTCACTGATGTCAAACCTACTACATGTAAGTAAGACAATTACGTAGATGATTTAAGTACTATCATTTTTTTTATTAATGAAGAGGATTTGATCAAATGAGGTAATAATAGCACCTAGAGGAAAGGTTGAGTTATGATATGGAAAAGAACTACAAGGATCAATTAAGATGGTGATATTATAGTGCATTAATAATCTACTTAAGGTTACAAAGGATGGATACACTAATTAAGTTTAGAAGAACAAGTTAAATGAGTATGTCTACCAAGCTTAAAAATCTGCATAGTAGGTGTTGAGAAAAGTTAGTGTAAGCTGAGTAGAAAATTAGTTGGAGCTAAGAAAAATCAATTTCAATGTAAGTTGAGTGATACAGTGTAAGTTGAGTAAAGTTTAGTTGATGCTGAGCACCATTAAATTTTAGTTCATGTCAAGTGTTTTGATAGAGGATTTCGAGCAATACAGCATGTGCCAAGCATCAAAAGAAAGTTAATGCCAAGTGTCATCATTATGAGAAAGATCAAGAATTAGGTGAATCTAAGAAACAAGTTTGATTTCTTGGATTGTGTGAACCATGTGGAAGATAAGCTTGATGATTTAGTGGCATAGAATTCATGGTGAACCTTTTTTAGGTGAATTAAAAGATGATTAAAAGAGAATTTTTTAGAAGGGGATGAAATGAATCAATGGGTAGATTCATTAAATCCTGCCTAATCTAACCTAACCCTAAAATGGATGAAGGAGGATGAATGGAAAAAGATCTTAATTCTCTATTTATACAGATGGTTAGTCAAAAGCAAAGATTGTCATGTACAAGAACCTAAGGAAGACAAGGGGTCTAGGGTATTTCTTCATTTAGTGACCTAAGAGAAGAGACTACATTGGAAAGAAAAGCAAGAAGGCTTAAGGGTATGGATGCTTGAATGGTGAATAAGATATTAGAGATGAAGTGTGTGAAAGTCAAGTAGAATGGAGGACTGAAATAGAGATCTATAATCTACAAGTGTGTTGTAAGTTGTTATCAGATCAAGCCTTACTATTACTTTCTGATCATTGTATTAGTCTAGGGTAAATCCTTGGATTGAGGTTGACCTAACAATCATTTATAAATCCTTTAACTAGGTGTAGGACCAGAAAAATGGGTTAAAAACATAACATACTATGAGAAAATCACAAAACTCAATAATCATACGTTAGCACCCACTAGTCTACCATGAAAGCCAAACTAATTAAGAAAGCAATAGAAACCCCCTTTTTCGCTTGTAGCTCCCATGTTCTTCTTTCTTCTCCAAATGATTGTAGCTCCAATTCGCCTATAGTGCACACAAGGTTGAAGCCAAAGCCTGTGATGTGGATAATGCCATGAGAATACTTGAAGTGTGATTTTATGTGAGAGAGAGAATGCAACATGCAAAGAAGTAGAGACTCAAAGATTCAAAGATTTGGACTTTCAAAACTTCAGCATTCTAGGATTCAAGGACTCAAGGACCCCAAAATGAGAGAAAGAGTGTTCATTTTATAATCAACACTCAAAGTGAGGGCATTGGATTTGTCACCCATAGATGTGAGATGTGGCAAGAGATTCCTATGATGCATATGACAGAATATGCCAATTGTGAGATTCTATGACGCATGCAAGTCAAACTTGGCTAAATGTGGAAGAGAATCTATGACACATCATAAGCTTCCTCAACCCACTTAAAGCCAAGAATCTATGATGAATAAGCCAAATAGGGACATGCGTAAGAGATAAGAATATTTTATTATGACAAATCTCAGCCAAGTGTCAAAGGAGAATCCATGAGGTGTCACATCCAAGTGTCATGATGATGAAATATTTTATGGAATATTTGAATTAAAAATCCTTTTATTCCACAAAATAAGAATTAGTAGAAAATGGAATTAATGATGGAAAATAGAACTTAGGAAATTGTAAATTTCCATGGTTTGCAGATAATGAATCAATTAATTAATAAAATTAATTAATTGAGGATGATAATCAGGAAAAATAATTAGTGAGAATAATAGAATTAAATTATGGGTTATTTAATCCTATAGAGAAAATTAGTAGATGATTGGCCAAATTGATTAAATGAATGCAACCGTATCTTTTGATGAAAATGTGACGATGATGGATATCGAATAAGATGATGACAAGGTAGACCAAAGCCATGATCAAATTAATTGATAGATCAAAATTGATAACATGCCAAGGACACATGACATGAATTAATTGATATGTAACATTTAACTGACATTGTAAATGCTACAAGATTGAAATTGATTGATAAGGTTTGATCATAATAACACTGATGAACACTATCAATATTATTAAAATGGTTGATGATGCCATGATCTGACATTGAAAGCCTCAACAACATCAAAGATTTAATGACATGAATGATGTTTTGACCTAGTACTGAGAGCCATGACAGTACTAAGGTCAGATTGATAAGATTGATAAGTTGATAGGTTTCCAAGACACTGAAAGTCACAAAAATGACTAGGAGCAGATAAATGATGATTGATTTGGGATGTTTGATATGTTTTAGGTTGATTAGGACTGATTTTGAGTGATTTCGGGTTGATTTGGGGTGATTTTGAGTTGATTTGATATGATTCTAAGCTGATATAAAATTGATGTGAAAGGGGATACAAATGATGAAATATGGTCAATCTGGCCAAAAGATAGAAGTTAGTAGAATAAGAAAATGGGACAAATTAGTATGAAGAAGTGATGAGGTCATAGATGCGAACCATTTTTGAGCGTCTACACTAGGTGACATTCCTAGTGAATGATCTAAAGTCCTCTAACAAGGCTCACTCCGAACAAGGTTATTAAAATCCTTTAACCAGGTCACATTTAAGAGTGTGCATTGTAAACTTTAACAGGGTTGGCCTTTCACAGGGCATTACTTTAGAAGAGTGAGAATGAGTAGCATGTTATTGGTGGTTTTTCCAAAATTGGGTTTCCACATTTAATCATTGTTTCAAATGTGTTATTGAATCTGTTATGTTTCATCCTTACATTTTTGCAAGTTGATTTGAAAGTAACCTACAAGCTTAAGTGATTATATGATCTAATGGATGCATGCATGATGAAAATATTTTATGGATATGGGTTTAATAAGTTGTGAAAAAATTTAATTTTATATTTTCACCTTGCATAACTAATTCACCCCTCTAGTTATTCTAAAGAATTCCAATAGGTGGGACCCAAAAAATGCATACACTAACTATTACATATTAACATGGAGAGAAGTCAATTGTGGACTATTTGGCTAAATGTTGGGAATAGTAGTTATCAGGTTGCAAAGAGGAATCCTTCATTTCATGTGAAACTCACTGAGACACATAGTCCCTATATTTCCTTGAAAGGAATACCATTCCTCTCAAATAAAAGATCGATGTTCAGAGTTGGACACACACGCTCAAGCCATGGATGTGAATCAAAATGTTTGCTAAGTGCATATAAACCATTTGACATAATGCCTACTCAAACATGGTCAATGGTCTATGTTCTAAAGCAAAGATTAAGCATGAGGCTTAGAAGGCTATGTGTGAGCTCTAGTCTTTTAAAGGACAGAATGTGACATGTTCAAATTGAAGGTAGAATAGATAAAAAGTGATGATGCTTCAATGATGACACCAAACATCAAGGTTGAACCTCTGATCAAGGTGGAGTATGGAATATGGAATATAAGTATTGGACAAAAAGCATGCTTTTTATATACACTTAAATCCTATACACAGATATTCTTCTAAGTTGCAACCATTGCAAGAATCATAGGCTTGTCTAACATGGTGGTACAATTAGGACTCTCAAGACCAGTGAAAGAAGTCCAAAGTCAATTTCATTCACACAATTGAAGATTGGTTCATGGTAGGTTACATTGATAACAACCACCAAAATAGATATGACAAAGAATGAAATAATATTGATATAGTCACAAGGTGCATACTTGGAATGCAATCAGGATTTTATGTAATCTATTCCATAGATAGAATGATCAAATCTAAAGAATAGGGAACTTCTAAGTGGGGGAGTTTTCTACTTGGTTTTATTCTAATTGTAATGTAGAGAAAGGGGATTTTTATTTTTAGATAGTGGTCAATGTACAAGAACAATAGAATTTTTGTTCTTTTGTCATGTTCGGGGAGGGTAAATTTTAGTATATTAAAACTTAAATTTTAAATTCTTGTTTTTTATCAATATTCAACTTTGAGTGATATTGATTTTCTCTAAATGTGCATATGTTACATCTAATCATCTTTTTGACTTAGTGTCTAGTTTTTTGTATTTTTGGAAAGAGCAATATATCTCTCTCTATGTTATTTTTGTAAGATAATGATTGTATAAATGGACTTTGTGTCATTTATTTTCCATCTCCTATTAATCAATTACTTCTTTCACATCTATGTTGTGTTTATGGATAGATGTTTGTAAAACTTTATTGCTTTCAAGTTAAAAGCATTATCAATCATTGCATAGTCAATTCATTATAAATCCTACATGGGGATTTGTACTTGAAAAAATTCAAAGGGTTCTTATGCTCTTCAATAGCAAAATGACCCAACTGTTAGTGTTGATTTAGCCTTCCTCTCTGGGAATTTTAGGTTTAATTTGTATATATTTCTTGGGAGGACAATCTGCTCACTAACACATGGTTAGATACATTGGTGATAATGTTGATGGACTTAATTATGTTGATTGTATTTGATAATCATTTACTTACCATTTGAAAGAGTTATGTATAGATGCTACTAGTTAACACTAGATAGAGATAAGAATCAATAAAAGTGGGGTATTAGTAAGAAATGAGTTATCAGTAAACTAAACATGAATAACTTGCACCAACTAGTCATCGAACAATTTTTTGGGAAATAAAGAGAAGATTGAGATGTTCATTTTGCACCTTGAATTTCATAGAGCTATTACAGGAGAAGAGTTTGAGTTTTTAGTGTAGTTGATTGAGAAAATTATTGAGTGATATCTGCGTGCAAAAGATCAAATTGAGAATTTGAAAGCCCTAATTGTACAGTTTTAGTTTATTGGTGAATTTTTAAATTATCTTAAAGTTTGAATGAATAAAACTTGCACAATCATCATAGCCTTGAAGGTTGATGCAACAAAGTTAAATAAGATCACCAAGGAACCTAAACTTGAATACAAATTGTACCTATAAAGGTTGTGGAGGTTAATAACACAAGTGACCTATATTTAATTCCTTATGTGTTTTTAATAGATGTAAGGACCATATCCTAGTCAACAAATTCCACATAATACAAATGCTTAAAAAGTGGGAAAGTTAAGAGAAACCCTAGTTTAAAAGTTAATATCCATTATATTAACTATAATTAGGATTAACACTTAGTTAACAACAAGTACTTATAATTGCATTATCTAAGATGTTGATTTACATATTACACCCATCAAAATACATGTCTAACAACTATAATGAGATTTTTAAAGATACATTAACCAATTATATAATTTCATCATAATGATCATCTAAAGATGATTCAATAATCCTTAGGAATCAAGTAACCTTGGCATGTGTCCATCTGTGTGATCTGGTCTCCAAAGCCATCAGTCATTTTCCATCTTCTATCTAAGATGGAAGCATGGTCCAAGTGCTTTTACTATGCCAACCATGGAGTGTTTACTCCCCCAGAGTTATTGACATGAAGAACACCCTAACCCTAGCACAAAAATTCTAGCAAATCAAAATAGGAAGATCGGATGGATCCAATGCACCTATGAAATGTATCTACTCATATGCAACATTCTAAAGCATATCTAATCATATGAACAATAAATGTATGAATATCTACACATATGCACAACAAAGTAAGCATATCTACACATACGCACCACAAAGTAAGAATATCTACACATGTACACTACAAGTACAACAACATAATAGATGCAGTAGAGAAAATGAATGGCTTGGCCAAGAACTTAATGTCACATTTCACTAAAAGGAGAAGTAAAACAAAATGAATCCATCCAATCAAAACTAATGGATTGAGAGAACAAATGTAATGTATCCATCTTTAACCCTCCCTTTTTGCCACATTACACCCATTACACCAAGGAAATAAATATCAAGGGATACCAAAAACATTGCATTTTCATCCACACTGGCCGCAACATTGTCTACATTTGTCTTTTGTGCAAATCAAGTTTTTGTGTTGACTAGTGTCTCTGATAACTAAGGTTGCCGCCCTATAACTAAAACAGCTTGTTTCATCACTAGAAAACCTATTTTAGCATCTGCGTAGTTTTCCATTCTGTCATCTAGGTTTTCTTTTTGTCATCTACAAAAAACTATTCTATCGTCTGCATATCATAAATTTTCATTTGCAACCTATCCTTTATCATTTGCAACTTTTGGCATCTATTTAGTTTACTTTGTCATTTTCATTTGACACAATGTCATGTCATCTCAAAACCGTACTTAGTTATCCTCTGTCATCTGTATTGATTACCATCTACACATTTCGACATCTCCGCAATTAAGCATTTGTGTCAACTATCATCTGCACTTGTAGAGAGAGTTGCACAAGTTTTTAAATTATTTTTTCTAACTGGTGACTTACAAATTTTTACTAATGTTCTTTATGCGGGGAATTAACCTTGAAGACTTAAAAAACAAAAACAATAGTGATTTTCATCACTAAGGAAGTTTGTAGTGATTCTTATCACTTTAAACTTAAGGCCTAATGAACTTGTATGGCTTAATCACTCTCATTTGAATGAATGAATGTTTAGCATAGAAAACATTTGGACTTGGTGCTTAAAATTGATATGAATGTTTAGGGTAGCAAACATTTGGACTTGGTGCTTAAAATTGACATGAATGTTTAGGGTAGAAAATATTTGGATTTGGTGCTTAAAATTGACATGAATGTTTAGGGTAGAAGAAAAATTTGGAATTGGTTCTTAAAAAAATAATTCATACCCTCTTGAATGCTTTAAAAGATAATGGACATGTATGCCTAGGCTAGAGAATATTTGGAATTGGAGCTTAAAATTGGCATGTATGCCTAGGCTAGAATATATTTGGAATTGGTGATTAAAATGAATTCATATACTCTTGAATGCCTTAAAGAAAATTGATTTCATTTTAAGCATTTTTCTTATACATACGCTCGGTTTACTTTCTTGTTGACGAATCTGCACTTTTCAGTTATGTTGACAACGATTTCAAGTTGGAAAGAACATTGTATGTTATAAACACATGTCTTCAAATTAGATTACAAAACCTAAAGCTTCATTGGGAAAGAACACGTGTCTATTAAACCCCAAGGCCACTTATGTATTCTCTCCCCTCGCACCTTCGGGTGATCTTAGGTGCACAAGAAATAAGTGGTCTTGTTTTTATCTTTTTAGGAGGCCTGCTTGGGGATTTCATCACCCCTTGGGATGATCTCAACTCTAGTGTCCTAGCAGAGTATAAAAATTGAGAGGTGAATCGAAAGACACCTCTCTTGGAAGTAAAATCTTGTCACTCTTGGCTAAGCCCCAAAGAAATTTATACCTTTGGGAAGTGAAGGAGGAGATTTGGATTATCATCTCCCCCCGACTGTGTGGCATTATTTTCTTTCATCTACAGATGTGAGACTCACATACGTTGTGTATATCAAGGATGCCCTCTAGTTCATCCTTGTACATCCTAGTTGAAACCTCATAGGATTGTTGGTGTGTTTGATGTGCTTGAGTGTTTGAAATCCTCCCCTATTGAAGGGGACACACTGACTACACTTTTCTTGTATATATTGCATTGTTTGATTTTGCATCTCAAATTTGAAAAATCCAAAAACATCATAAAACATAAAAATCCAAAAACATCATAAAAGTTCAAAAATCCAAAAAATTCAAAAAATTCAAAAACAACAAAAACAAGTTCTAGTTTAAGTCCTCTTAGTCAAGTTGTCCACATCAATTTCACCTCACATCTTCTTTCCATCAAATTCATCACCCTCATATATCTCTTGTCTTAATCATTCAAATTGTTCCTCAAAACCTTAATCATCTCTATTTCATCTAAATCATTTCCTCATCATGAAATCAAATCCATAATCCTCATCCTAATCATGGTCCATAATCCACATCAAGATCATATTCCCTCATTCAATGATTCATCCTCATGATTCTTAATCTAATTCCTTGTCAAATTCAATCATTTCTAATCAATTCTTAATTTGATTCATTTTCATCTTCCTCCATAATCATATCTTTCCAATTTCATCCATTCAAGTCTTCTTCTAATTCAACTTTTCACCAAATCTTCTACTTTGGACATAGGAGCATTGTCACGAACATTGGACTTTCATTCAAACCCAACATTCACTTGTTTCCAATATCATAGGGTTTTTTATCAAATCAAATCAAACCCCCATCCAATAAATATCAAGTCCAATCCAATTCAAATCAAGCCAACACAAAGTCCAAAATTTCTCCTAGTCCTAAGTTCATATTCCATCCATCATCAAATCTTTCATCACTCTTCATCTAACATCTATGGATAAGAATTGGTTTAATCAAACAGTTGATGATCTTCAAAGAAAATATGGATTTATACCTCCTTTTCAACCTACATATCAAATCCATCCTTATAACTTCATATCCAACTCTCATCCATCTCATGTTCATTATTCTTCTACCTTTGACAAGGAAAATCCACCTCATTATCCTTCACCCACATACAATTCCATTCATGGACCACATAATTCTTCAAACACAAATGCCCTTGCCATGGAAATGGAGCAACTAAAGCATTATCTCTTAGCAAGTCAGTAGTAAAAGACCACCTTCCATGCCATGTATCCTCTTCCCCCATGTTTCAAAGATCCTAGTACTCATGTCCCATCCAACCCCAACCCTTCACACAATCCTAATCCTCCAAAAACATCATCCCCACCTTGTAAGGGGTATTTTTGATCATTCTTGGCTAAGTGTGAAGAACAAGAAAAAGTGCACCAATCACCCAAATTCATACCCCTAATTCCATCTCAAGACCTTTCTCCAAAGCATGACATTATGGATTCCCTTTCTCCTCTAGATCTGATTATTTCTCCACCTCATCATTCCCCTATCCCTCAACATCCATTTATCCCTCCTAGTCCATCTCATGATTCCCCTCATAATCACGATCAAGGCATTTCATGTACCACACACCTTACCGATTCCCCTCCATCTCAAGAGTTAGCATCCTTCCATCCTCCACTTCATGAAGAGTTTCCTTCCACTCAATCCACTAATACTCCTCCATGTCAAGATCAAATCAATCCATCTCATGATTCCACTCCCTCCAATCCATTATATGATTCTAGTCCATCTCATGATCCACTCATTCCACTACATGATCTTCTTTTAAGTCAAGATCAAAGCACCCCTTCATTTGCCTTTCATGATCCCACCCCATCTCCAAATCTTATCATCCCTCAAAATCCCCCTTGTGGCCTAATCCTCCACATGATCCTATCACACCTATTCAATCCACTCATGAACCCCATATACATGGACTCACATCTTGTGTTGAAAATAATAAGTATCCTATTGAAGAAATAATGTCTCAAGATGTTGGTACACCTTCCACTTCTTCAAAATCAAAAATTTTTCCTTCCAAACATTAACATTCTCATCCTCCATATTCCAAGTCCATTTTGGGCCCTTATATCCATATTCCCATTCCTTCCTCACTTTCGTCCATTCTAGGTCCTTGTGTTCCACAGCCAAGCCCTTCATCCCTTCCTTCCATTTTGGGTCCTTACATACATCCATCCATCATATCCATGTTTTCCACTTCATCCCCTCATGCTTCTAATAAATATCACCCAAGGCACACATCCTTGAATTCCTTCCAATGCTCACCATCCATAAGCTCTCCATCCCATTTATCTTCATGCACCCATACCATGGCCAATGGAAGAAAATTGGATGCCAAAGGAAAAGTGAATAAAGCTAAAAATCCACAAAAATCCAAGGATCAACATTTCCCCTCTAAAAGACATGTCCAAGAAAATAAAAATACGATCCAAAATAGAACTAAAAGGCCACAAAGGCTAAAAATCAAAAATGCAAAAATTATGTGGATTCCAAAGCTACTTAATGTAGCAATGAATCTCAAAGAAAACTTCAAAATGGCATCCAATCTTGCTAATTCAAAGGCTTCTATCATTCAAAAATCATCCAAGCTTCCATTTTCCAAATCCATTTTGGGTCCTTACATACCCAAATCCACCATCCTAAATTCATCATCTCCTTCATCCATTTTGGGTCCTTATATCCCAAAATCCAAACTTTCTCCTACATATCCTCCACAATTTCCTCCTTTCCATCACCCTTCAAGGTGTGTGCCAATGACAATCTTTCTGCCTCCTTCATCCACTCATTCATAAGTATTCCAACCTAGCATCCATCAACTATGTCTTCCTACCACCCACTCCACCCCCTTAATCCAACCTTTTTCATAAGCCATTGTCCTTCTTTTCACTATCCCATCAACATCTATGAGGAAAAAAAAAAATTTAAATTCCTTGAACAAAAAAAACAAATAAAAAAAGGAAATAAATATCAAGGGATACCATCCATATATATAGATGCTTGAGTCCTCCCTTCATTTTTCTATCATGTATCCAATGTCTTCCACTTCCTCTTATCCATCCATTCACTTTTCCTCTTCCACTTGCACTCTACACTAGGAGAAAGCTCTATCCATATCTCATTACCTTATATATCTTCCATACTTCCATCTACCATTCATCATCCTTTTCCATCTTTGATCTTGACTTTCACTTTCCTTTCATCCATCCATATGCACTTTCCATATCCCTTGCGCATTATCCATACATTATCCTATAAACTCCCATATTCCTTTCACATCTTTGATCTTGACATTCTATCCATATCTTGCCTCCCATAGTCCTTGTCATGTTCATTTCATCCATTTTCTATCCATACTCCTATATACTTCCATCCTTCTTTCATATGTCCTTGGTCTTGGTTATCCCATCCATTCTATCCATTTCATATCGCACATTTCATCCATATCCTTCATATCATTACCAATATCATATTCATATTCTCCCTCCCATATACCATATTCATTCCCCTTTCATGCTCATGCTCATGATCACTCCTAGAGGAACAATACCAAAATGTTCATACATTCTTTGGAAGAGCACATGACTTCTCTTCCTCCATACGCTAGCCTTCGTACCACCTTTCCATTTCCATGCATCCTTTCCCACCATATTTCCTTCCATTTTCCTATCCTTGGTATGGGGCATTTTGACTCCTTCAAAAAATGATTTTTGGCTCCGCATTTTTTTGATACCATGTCATTTGTCCCCTCATATCCTTTCACCATTCCTTTCATCCACCAACTCATGTTGCTTTTCCTCCATTTACCATGCCCTGTCTCTCCCTTGTCATTGGTCCCAATCCATTCTATCCCACATTTTTTCATATCACCTTAAATCTAATTCTTCCACTTCACTTCAATCAAATTCATTCATTCTCTAATTCAATCAATTTTCCCTTCTTCTAATCCTTTCATTCAAATCATTTCCATAATCAATTCCTTCATTCTTCCATCTATTTGCATGTACTGTGATCAAATTTCTAGTCTTCCATTCAGAAAACTTTCCTCTAGAGAACATTTATCACTTGCTCTCTCACATTCCTCTTCCATTCCAATTCAATTCATCCATCATCTTATCATATCTTATCATCATCCCATCTCATGACACTGAGCTTCAACTGAGCTTATCAAATAGTGATTTCAAATAAACTTACATGAATTCACACTAAGACTAAATGATTTGAGAACATCATTCCTTTCACTATCATTTCCAGTAAACAATCACAAACATTTCAATAAAATTCAATCAAACATTCAATTTTTGCCTTACAGGATGAATCCTTCCTACACAGGCTTAACAAATTTCACTATCAAAATTAGGTTTGTGGCAAGAACTATGAACTGAATGACTACTTGGTCATAATGTCTTTTGTTGATTTTATCTTTGTGTTTCAGTGATAGCCTCCCCATGTGTGCCTTGATCTTCCATATCTTGGTGTCATTTGAATGGATTAACCTGATTACACCTATCATTTTGTGATATGATCTGTTTTCATGATTCTTTAGCACATCTATGTTGGTTTTCAAGTTATGGTTATGCATTGCTCACTAGGGGCAATGAGTTAGCACACTTTCCACAAAGATCCCTAACAAGAGTTTGGGTGTGCCCAGACCTCTCTAGTGTGTATATGTCATTTGTTCCAACATGACTCTAAAACCTACAGTTATTGTGTTGAGAGTTTAGTCCATGCAAAGGAATCTTTTCATCTATGCTACTATAGCATTTGATGCATAACTCCTCTCGCAATATCAAACTAAGGTGTGCTCTCCCATATGAACACAACTGAATCTCATACATTCATTTAGTTAGTTACATTTAGAGTAATCATTATCCAATCCATCCTGCTTCATTCCACTTTTACCAAAAAGTCATGCAAGGTCATCTTGTAAGCCTTTTTCCTTCCCTTTTCCTTCCCATGTCTATTTTCGAGAAAATGGGGCAAAATATATTCCTTTTTCACCCCATTTCCTCGAGGGGGCACCCTCCTCCCTTGTCGTCGCTTCAACACAACTCCTAGGACTCCTATCCTTTTTGGGGCAACCTATATTTTCTTTTCTTTGATATAATGTCATCTCGACATCATATCAAAGAGGGGCAAAATGTAGACACTTAAAATTGTCCTAAAGACTATATTGATTTATTTAATATAGCCCTTGACATTATAATTTATTATTTATTAATTAATTATATTTGTCATATTCTTCTACCTAATTAATTAAATTTATTTAACTAAGTAGGTTCACTTTCCTAAGGTACTTAAATTTAATTTAAACACCTCCAGCCTTAATGTGTTAAAATTATTTAATACAATACCCTCCATTAATTCCCCTTTTAAATAAATTCTATTTATTTAAATCCCTCCATCTCATTAATTTCTCTAAAAATATGATTAAATTAAATCTTATTTAATTTAATCTTAAACCTAGCCTAAAGCCTAGCCTACCACCTATCACTTTCATCCTCCTAAGCCTATCCACCCTTTAATCCCACTTAATTACCTTAATCATCTTGCTAAACCCTTCGTAAGCCTAAGTGTGTGCTCACACATGCGTGAGACAACTCCCTATTGCAAGCTTTGTCCCCCACTCTTCTCTCCAAGTTTTCTCACACATGTGTGAGCAAACTTTGAAATGTTGACCACTTTCATGGCTTTCTTATGTGTCTCCTTGTGGCAATATGTGGATGCCACATAGATTCCACCTCACCCAAGGTCTCTATTAAACCTATAAATAGGGCCATTGTCTCAAGCATTTTCATCTCCCATTATTTCATTGTTATCATGTTGGTTTGAGATTTGAGCTTTTCATTGTAGTTTGAGTTTTCATAGTAGATTTCTCATAGTGATTTCTAGGTGCATACTAACTATTTGGTAGCTGGTTTAGTTTTCATTTGCATTATTAGTCTAGTTTACTTATGCATTTGCATCTCCATTTCACCTACATTTTAGTGTAGCTTGCATATCTAGTTAGTTTCTTTGTTTCATTTCATACTTTCACTCTGAATGCCTTCAAGTATGGCTTTCTTCATAGCCATTTCTTGAGGTGTTCTTCATCTCATGTAGTTTAGGTTCATAACTTCATCACTCAAATTTGCACATCCACATTCAAGAGATTCACTACCTTTTTGTGTTTGGGAGAGCACACCAAACATACCTCACATCCTAACACCCCAAAAAAGCCTCTCATTGGTGCCTTTGTTGAGTTGTAGAGGTTTCTTGAGGGCTTGATTTGTTGGCTACTTTGAGTTGCAAAACTCAAGCAAGCATTAGTTTGTTTTTTTCATTTTGTGAGCATTTGATGCATGTGTTTTAACTAATGTTTGTTTGTTTATTCATTCTCCCAATAGGTCACTTCTTCTAGCATACACACCCATTTAGAGAAGAAAGAGTACATTTAGCATTTATTTACTGAGTATTGTTGATGAGAGGAAAATATGCTTGATAAACTTGACTTCAGGATGAACTATTATAAATGATCAGGTTGTGTGTAATTTGTTATTGCTATTCATTATTCCAAGCATAGTAACTTTGAATGTTATGCATAGATAGCTACAGAATCTTTTGATTAAATTGTAGTGTTAATCATTCATGAGATTTCTATGTATAGGAAGTGCACTTGTAGTGTTAAGATGAAAGATGTTATTGAATTCTTATTATCTTCCTAGTAGAATACACCCTCTATATTATGTTGTTAAGAAAAATGCATATGAGTACATCTACAGAAACATATTGTTATGATGAATGTTATTGATGCCTTCTTGAATTATTACTCTTATAATGTTGAATGCAAATGATCACATTCTTTGAGGTATTTTGAAATTTTATTACTTGATATCCTAAGTGTTAGTTGTTTAACTCCTTTATAGGATGTGTGTAATGTAGCAAAAAGAGAGGGTTAGAAATGCATACATTATGTTTTGTTCTCTCAATCCACCAATTCTGATTGGATGGATTCTTTTTTTTTGCTTCTCCTTTCATTGAAATCTGGAATTAAGTACTTGGCCAAGCTATTTATTTTCTCTACTACATTTATTATGTTGTTGTACTCGTAGGGAACATGTGTAGATATGCTTACTTTGTTGTGCATATGTGTAGATATGATTACTTTTTTGTGCATATGGGTAGATATTCATACATTTTTTTTTCATATGATTAGATATGTTTTAGAATTTTGCATGTGAGTAGATATGTTTTATGCTTGCACTAGATCCATCTAATCTTCTTGTTCCAATTTTATAGGCTTTTCATGCCACAGTTAGGGCATTCTTCATGTCAAGAAGAACCCTGGGTGATTAAATACTCTATGGTTGGTATGGTAAAAGTACCTGGACCACACTCCCATCTTAGATAGAAGATGAACAATGATCGATGGCTTTGGAGACTAGATCACACAAATGGACACATGTTGAGGTTACTTGATTCTCAAGAATTGTTAAATCATCTTTAGATGATCATTATGATGTAATTATCTAAGTGGATAATGTATCTTTAATGATCTCATTGTATTTTTTGTTGGCCAAAAGTGACCTCCCACCAAAAGATTGAATTCAAATATTTAAACCCACCCAACGGTCATAAGTTTCAAAGATCCAATATTTGAATATGCACAAGTGCACATTATAACCTTAGGTTATCCCTAAGTTCTGAGTCATTTCATGTTATAATTTAAGTCTCAGAGCCACGACAAGATAATATGGTCTCAATCTTATGATGACCCTTGCATTGGAAGATTTTTAGGCAAATCGAGCATTGGTAAGATGCTACAAGGCTCATATTGGTCAAGTGGTCACGTTGTCATGACATTGAAGATTTTGTAGGATAGCAAGTCAAAGGAAAATGTGTTTTGACACCATAAAAGGTCAACAATCATAGGATCATGGGGTTGACTTCTTAGGTTGTCGATGCTACAAAGGGGAAGGTTACTCTTATGATCTTAGAGTCATAAGATCACAAGGTAAGAAGGGGTGGAGGCCAAGTTTAGATAGACATTGGGCATTCTAATCTTACAATATTCCTCTATCATAAGATCGCAAGTGCAAATGAAGAGACTATCAAGGTCATGATAAAAAGTTAATTAACCATGATCATAAGATCATAGGTGTTATTCTTATAGCTACTGATATTATAGTAGACTGTGATCATAAGATTGTAAAGGTCAAATCAACCACACCCATATCATCACAAGAGGAGATTGATGGTATCATGAACTTATGCTAGGAGTGTTATCATGTCATCATTATTTCATGAGATTTTAGGTCTTGTTTCTATTGAGGGATCATAAGGAGAATGAAGGATGGGCTCAATGCTATGAGGTATGGGTGATCACAAGATTGTAGGGGTCAGGATTATGAACAAAAGGTGACATGAAGGGTTTTGGCTATAGTTGATGATCATAGGATAATGAGTTCTAGTGTTAACCAAAATATAGGGAGCTTTACTTGTTGAGCTAGAAAAAAGAGGAGTCCTCGACTAATCAAGTAGCTCTTTGATGGTGGATCTGATCTTTTGTTCTCCTTCAACCACTTTTGTCATTCCCCAAGCCTAATAAGTATGAGGAACACTCCATCATGGCCTATTGATCTATCTATTTAGTCAAAGGATTAATGGCCATTATTCTTGTCCTCTCAGAGATTTTTTTGGTGAATAAGTGATCTTCTTGCATCTGGATTTGTGCTATGATTAGATCTTTTCTAGTTCTGGAATAATTGTTCTTTACAAGTTTGAACGCAGTTGTTAAAGTTCTATCTTAGGGTAGAAGCTATCTAAGTTATGGTTACACTATAAAAGTATATTTTGTAATCTTTCTTAGGATTAGATATCTCTATTTCTCTAGTATCGTTCGAGAATATTATTGTAAATTCCCTTTTTTCCTCTGAATTATATGACATTCTGTCTTGTCTCTTTTAGCCATTGATCTACTATACAAGCTTTATTTTCCTCTCCTCGATGTACTATGGATATTTTTGACCTACATATTTGTATCTCTTTCAACATATGGATGATATAAAGTGAATCTCTTCTTCTTTATGTCACTCATTTGGTTTTCTGGTCTACATGTGGCTATTGGGCTGAAACAAGTCTAAATCTGTACATCTTTGGATTGTCATGATAACTGTATTGTGCACATATGGGCAAAGGTTGGTCTAAAAACTCTATTTTGGTGCATCACCTCCTTAGAATAGATTAGGTAGCTTGAATTTATGCATTCCTCTTCTGTTTTCCTCTCCAGGTGTAGTCTAGGTGCATCTTGATAGCAAAGGAAGTCGGCCTTCTCCGAAGACTCAGCCTCATTGTTCAAGTCCCACAACTTGGAGGTTGTTTCCATGATTCATAAGGTTTTCCTTAGGTAAAAACTTTCAACAAGGGTACAAACTTTTTTGAGAACAGTTTTTGGCTAGGACTCCATATTAAACATTCTAATTTCATTGGCTTCAAAGAAAGATTTCATGTTCATACTAAGGAGATAATATTGCCTTCAATATTAAAGCCTTCAAGAGGCTCATTTGTTCAAGTACTTCATGACTCCAAGCTTCAAACATATCTAGTTTTCAGACCAAGGTTGTTTTGATTCATGCCTAAAGCATACACAAGGGCATCCTCTAGAGGTAATTTTTAGTAGTCAAAGCTCTTGTTTTCAAATCCTAGAAGAAAGAAGGCTAGATTGTCTCTATCACCAATTTGGAGTATAGAGGAATTCCATACACCTGCAAGATTCATCTCTACCCCTCCTACTGATAGATCTCAACCTAGGAAACCAACTACTCATGTCATTAGACCACTCATTTATATGGCTAGAGCACATGCTTTTTCCACCTTTAATAGTGGAAACCACCTCTTATTGGCTCAAAGACATGATATTCTAGTGTCAGCTCTCAAAATTATACCTAAGTTTACTAGTGAAACCTCCATTTCGCTTATTGAGCATATTCAAGAGGTGTCTAATGTCTGCAATATTCATGGCATCATTGAAGACAATATTGCAGTCAGGCTTCTAGCCTCATCCTTAAAGGGGAATGCATTATAATGGTATAGGGGGTTGCCTCATAACTCTATAGTTGATTCGGATGGGTTAGGAGCGTCCCTATGCAAATATTTTGAGGATAAAAGTGACTATCTATCACTTTTAGAGTAGCTAGCAACCATCAAGAGGGCACCTCATGAATGTATGACTAATTTTAATTATAGGTTTCAAAAGAAATGGGATTGAATACCCACTATAGCAAAGCCCCCCCCTTGGTCATGCATTCTTGTACTACCTCAGAGCCTTCAATAGTGATATTGCTACCACCCTACAGTCTATGGGAGGGGATACTTTACCAAATATATATGAGGTAGCTATAAGGGCAAAAAATATCTTGATACAAGGAAGAAAGTTAGCCCCAATGCCTCCAATGCCCTTCTTTCCTGACATGCCCAATCATTAGCTTCTTATAGCCCCCATTCCTACTTTCTCTATAAGCCAGCCCCTTATTGTGGTCCCAATAGTCTCCACATCCTCTAATGGAGTTGATAGGATTGAGGCCATGATGTAGACGCTGATGTAGAATATAGACAAGAGGTTGTAGGATCAAGAAAGGAAGATGGAGGATAATGGTGTAGTGATGCAGAAGATGGGCAGTGAGTTTTTGTCTATGAAGAGGGAGAAAGCTCAAAATAATAAGTCTCCCCAACTCCAGTATCAAGGTCATTTTCATAATAGATCCCCAAACTACATTTTTTCCCCTTACAATCAGAATAGACCTATCAACAATTCCCATGCAACAAATACCAACATAAATGGGGGTTATAATCATAATAGACCTATCGATAACCCACCCACCCCCCCCCCCCCCCCCCCCCCCCCCCGCAAAAATTCTATGAATACCAACCTAAATAGGGATTTAGTCCCTTGGAACAATCTTTCTCAAGATCAAGATTTATGCCCTTCTTGTAACTACTCCTATGGATATTGTATGTGTCAAAAGGAAAAATCTTAGGTTGCATTAATATTACTAGAGCAAGCAATTGACTAGTAACACAATGCTAATCAACTTATTGATGCTTCTCTTCAAGGTAGTTGCTCCTTCATGAACCATCAAGTGGAAGAGCCTTGTAATGTAACCAAGATTCATGTGCTTACAATACTAGGAGAAAAAGAAGAGTTGTAAAAGATGTTGCCCTTCCTCATTCTAATCAGGCCTCAACATCAAGTGCAATACCTCATATATGAATATTTGATCAGCAACACAATGGTAATCAACCTGATAATGCTTCTTAGTAGCAAAGGAAAAATGATAACACAAGAGATGTGGATGTTCCTCAAGTTGTTCCATCTCAACCTTCTATACATGCAACTCCTAAGGTTTCTACCAAAGCACCCAACACATCTTTTAGTGTGGTAGATCAAATGAAGAAGACCAATGTGAAAATTTCTATGTGGGATGTTGTTGCCACCATACCATCATAGAAGAGGTTATTGTAGCAAGAATTGGAAAGCATTGAACTCAGAGGTCAACTACCTAGAGAACAAAGTGTAACAATCTTGGTGTAGCAAAGCAAAGAAGGAGAAACAAGTAAGAAAACTAGACCTCCTCCTTTCTATGTCTCTTTAATTATAGGGGATAAACTAGTCCACAAATACATGATAGATTTGGGGGATAGTAGTTTAGTGATGTCTAAGTGTGTTGTTGATATCCTAGGAATGGAATATGATCCCATCATTAAGGATGTATTCTAGCTAGATGGTAGTACTACCAAGACTGTAGGAATCCTTAGGAATGTTGAAATAGCCCTACATGCATGCCCTGGTTGTACTATAGTTCAATATATATCAGTTTCTGAGGTCAAACTACACTTTTCTATCTACCTTTCTAGAGACTTTACTACCCAAATAGGTGGCTATATCTCCTCTAATTGGTTATACATGTTTTTTAGAACAAGATATGGAACTAAAGCTTCGATCAAAGTAGAGCCTCTAGCCCTCCATCATACTAATCCCTATACCCCTAGTCCCATCAATATTAATTGCATCATTTATGAAGAAGAGGAGGGAGACATAGTATATGAGTCTGCCACATCCACATCCTTAACAAAGATACCTAATTTCCTCTTAGATGAATGGGCTAGTGCATATTATCTTGACCCTATATCAAAAGCCATTGAGATAAGCCTTGGCACATATTGTATATCAAAAACAAATTCTCTTGTTCCCAACCTAATGAAAATCAAAGAAGATACTAGTGGACTATGGAGCATGTACTTTGATTGATTAAGGAATAAAAATGGATCAAGGGATGGTGTGATGTTGGTTTCTCCCATGCTAGAAAGGTATTACTTCTCATTTAGGCTTTAATTCAGTTGTACTAATAACATAGTAGCCTATGAGGCACTGATTCAAGGTCTCTTGCTTGCTCAAAAAAGTGGAATTCAAGCCTTAAATGTATATGGAGATAGTGAGTTGATTGTTCATTAGGTGAGAAATTAGAATGTCACTAAGAATGGTTTGCTCAAATATTATAAACATAGAGTGTGGGATTTTCTTGAAGGTTTCAATGCATTTAATATTCAAATTATTCCTAGGAAAGAAAATAGACATGTTGATAGACTTGCAGTAGTTGGTGCACCTTATCACATCCCAAGAAGTATTGAAGATGAGAAAAGGTAGTAGATTAAAATGGTGGTTAGGCCTGTTATTCCTGATAACAATGTTCATTGGCAAGTGTTTGAGTTTGATGCACAAATTGTAAGTTTCTTGCAAAATGAAGTAGAGTTCTTAGAGAGAAATCATTCAAGGCTACATGATCAGTTCATGGATTAAATCATCAATCTTAGCTCCAACAAGCTTCCTAAGGGTCTGATTACCTTAGAAAGTGTTTTCACTTCTAATGATTAAGGAAGAGATAGAGGCATAAACCTTGCTACAAGAAAGGATGATTACATTCATATCATTGTTGCTGATGGGAGAACTCTTAATATGGGAAAGGTATGTTTTGAAACTGAGAAAGAGAGTTTTGTTCATCTATGTCAAGAATTTGACCATATATTTTCTTGGACATTGTTAGAATTCTTTTAGAATAACTGAGAGGGGGGTGAATCATTTATTCAAGGTCCAATAATGTCCAATACAAAAAAATTTAATAAAACATGGGTAAATCAGAAGTACTAGCCTTTTTACTTTATTGTCAAATTCTTAATGGCATATAATTGAAATTATCATGCATGCAATTAAACATTAAACAATCATGTAAAGTAAACATGCATCACCACATAACACTTGAGATTTTGGTGACCCAGAAACCCTCCAGGAATAAGAAGGTAAAATTAGTGTAAGGATGACACCCAAAAAATTACTACGCAATAGATTTCAACCACTTCTGATGGTTTTCCCTGTTAAAGGCCTGCCCTGTTAAAGGCTTTACACACTGTCAAATGTGACCCTGTTAAAGGATTTCTACACCCTATTAGGAGTGTGCCCTGTTAGAAGACTTAAGAACATTCAACTTAGAATTCCACCAAATAAAGGATTTACATAGAGATATTAGGCCCACCCAAGTCCATGGGATTTATAGTCACCTTCTCAAAAGAATATTTTATCCCTAGAGAAGGATCTCCTATCCTTCTCTTGAGGATCTCTTATCCTTCTCCTAGGGATCTTCTATCCTTTGCCTGAGGCTTATCGACCTAGCTGTTAAGCTAACCTAGCAATGTAGGATTTAAATGTCTAATACAATAGTAAGAAAGTATTAGAAAGGTTTTGACCTGATAAATATTGCAACTCTTGTATATGTGAAAATGTGGACTCTGCTAACACACACACTTCAACAAGGTCTTTATTTGTGGATTCATCCCAAAATGAACATTGGATTGTTCATCCAAAAATCAGCTGGCAAGGCGACTTGTTGCCTTCTATCTAAAGGGAATTACTTGTTAGATATCCTCATATTTGAGATGTTAAGCAACCAGACCCTCTACGAATGAAGGATTTGAAAGAGAATGTGACTAATCTATATGAGAATGTAGATTAATCTAAAATGGAGTATGCACGTTTAATCTAAGAGAATGTAAAAGAAAGCTATGCTAAAATGTATGCATATTAAATCTATATGAGAATTAAACTAGCAATGAAAATCTTATGAAAATAAGGAGCTCAAATGAATGCACAATCCAACAGCTATTCGATGCAAATTCTCATTCAACCTTCCTTTGAAATGAAGAGAGGAGGGTCTCTTATAAAGATTTTCTTAAAAACCATCAACGGTTGAGATCGATTTCAATCAACGGTCAGGATTAAAGGTGAAGTTCAGTCATAATGGAAGATTCCCAAATTAAAGGGAGTTAACTGATTTAATTTGAGTAGAAAAAGGAGTTAACTGATTTAATTCCTTTTTGATCAACAGTGAACTGGGAATTTCCCTTTTTGAACTGAAGAAAGATTTTGGAGAGATATTTAATTTAATAAAATGAGATATGCTCTCATAATTACCTTTTCTAATTAATTAAATAATCCTTTAATTAATTAGAGACACTTTTCTTATTTAATTAAATAACTCCATTTAATTAATTAGGAATGGCTTCCCATTTAATTAAATAACGTTGTTTAATTAATTAGAAGTAAGTACTCCATTTAATTAAATAATTTTCTTTAATTTCTTAGAAATACCTTTCCCATTTAATTAAATAATTACATTTAATTAATCAAGATATGCGTATTTATTAAATTAAATAAATTTAATTCCATAGTACATTAGCCTTAAGATATAATTTAATTTAATTAAAGTATAAATACTTAGTAATTAAATTAACTATTAATCAATAGGTTTAATGTGACTAATATGAGTAAATACTATAGAAGTTAAATAATAAGCATGATGAATGCAGATTAGAGTTTTCTGCATCTAACATTTAAGTCAAGTAGCGAGTAGTAGAATAAGAATTTTCCTAGTGAAATAGGACTTAGGATTGATCAGAAATAGACCAGAATTGGTATCATGGAAATGAGCCAATTTTGGGGTATTACATTTTGCCCCTCTTTGAATGAATGTGTGAGCAACACATTCATGAGATTGGTTCTGAAGGTGATGACACGGAGACCAATTGATAAGCTTTTAAGGACTATCTCTAGAATAGAGCTTAATCCCAAGGAATCAAAGCAGAATGCCTAGATACCTAAAATTGATTCGAAGATGAGATTAGTTCTAAAGGTGATGACATGGAGACTAATTGATAAGCTTTTAAGGACTATCTCTAGAACAAAGCTTAATCCCAAGGAATCCAAGCAGAATGCCTAGATACCTGAAATTGATAGCATATAAAAGACTATCTCTAGAACGGAGCGTAATGTTTAAGGATCCAGACAGAATGTCTAGATACTTGAAATTGAAAGCATTTAGAAGATTATCTCCAGAATGGAGCTTAACCTTCAAGGATCCAGATAGAACACCTAGATACCCAAGAGATTGAAAAAAAGATAACAAGGTTCAATCATGAGTCATAGAATCATCCCTAGAACGAGGCTTGATCCTCAAGAGTAGGGGTTTAGACTATCCCAATACCTATCTATCGAACTCTGAGAAGAGTTGTTATAAGGTTGACCAATTGATGAAAAGATAAGATAGATGGGAAAGATGCCAGATAGAAGGGAACAAGATGCCCCGAGTGATGAGATGCCCCAAGTGACGAGGACATAAGATAGGAACAAGATGCCCCAAGCGATGAAGATTCAAATTGATTTGAAATTCAAGTTCAATGATGTAATCATCTTGCCCCCTCAGGAGCGAAATCAAAAGATGACACACTAGAAATATGATGTAAAGTAGTAGAAGAAATCTGAGATTCAACAGAATGTAGAAGAGATCAGAATGATCTAAAGAATGAAGAAGAGATTAGAATGATCTAAAGAAATATGAAGAGATCAGAATGATTAGAAGAAATTTGGAGAGATCAGAGTGATCTGAAGAAATGTAAAAGTTGATCCGAAGTGATTTCGAGATCCAAAAGACCAAGTTTGAGTTGAAAAGATTCCAAGAATCGCAAAGTATCAAAAAAATTTGGACTGTACAAGCATTCAATCGCATTGGTCTCAAAATTATAAAATGCATTTTTGAGCAACTTAAGTGTGTCAGATTTTGAATTCGATCTCAAAAATGGGTTCAAAACAACCAAAGTAGCCAAAAGAGTGATTAATCAATCATTTGTGTAGTCATGAAGAACATGATGCTTTGAAGATATCTGTAGTCCCTCATCAGAGTAGGTGAAAGTAGATTTGCAATTGAATTGCATGCTTATGTAAGTGAAGTATGTAACACAAGAGTATATTAAATGCAACCCTAGGCTAGATGCAACCTTAAACTAGATGCAACCCTAGGTCTGGTTACCAAGCCTCAATATTTAATCATCACCGGATATAGAACAAAGCTCGTAGGTCATACTATTCCCACTGACATTGCAATCATAGAAATATGAATATAACATATGTTATTGGTTTGTCGAGATTAAATGTAAGCATTCGAGGCACAAGAAGCCAGAATGACCAGAACATTTGTCCCTTTTAATGTAGCAAGTTAACATAAGCATCAAAGCATAAACGCTAGGATGACCAGAATGTTGCTTGCATGATAGGCACACCAAACACACGAGAGATCCCTCTTATGCTAAGCATTCAGTATTCATTTTGTCCGCAATGACCCTTGCATTTGTAACCTGAGACAGAAGTGTGCTAGATATACTCGCAGTGACTCGTACATTCACTTAGCAAGACGAGTATTAGTATTTACTATAGCATGAAGAGTTCACTCCAACAAACAAGGAGAAGCACCAACGTTATTGACGTATTCTTATAAAAGGAGTCGAGGTACACCCGGCCATCCAATACGAGATGGAGGCTCTTATAGTGGACACCCCTTTTGTAGGAATGTATCAACTAATTGGAACTAAACCGCAAACAAAAAGCAAAGAAAAAGATCATGCCCCCAGTCATTGCTTCTCTAGTCGAAGATGACATCATCGAGTTGCTCGAGGAGATATGATAAAGCAAAACAAAGCAAATAAAGAAAATGCTCAGCATATCCAAACAATTATATCATTTTTGAGTTCAATGTTTTTGGGATTGATGTCAAGTGTCAATGTCCAAAACATGTTTGAAAGAAATCTCTTCAGTAGGGTGACGACAATAGGCAAACGCAGTCAGAATGACTAGTGACTAAGGTCAAAGAGGAATCTTCACAATGAAGAACCTAAAGAGGACTAAGCGACAGTAGACAGACACAGCCAAGATGATTGGTGATTGACGCAAGAGAGATCTTCCATAAAGGAATCTGGAGACATGACCTTAGCAATAGTAAGTAGACACAGTTGAAACAACTAGTGACTGTTGCAAAAGAGATCCTATGAGAAGAATCTCAAAAAGAGTGACACTGGCAACAGTAGGCAGGCACAGTGAGGACCACTGGTGACTGTCGCAAAGGAGATTCTATGAGGAGAATCTTGAAAAGGGAGACACTAAGGGGGAATGCCCTCGAGCTGTAACAACACTCAATCCATGGATACATGAGTAGAAAGCAAGAAAAGCATGAAAGCAACTGTACAAAAAGCCAGAAGATGCGCTGTAGGATGGAGCTTTGGGAACAAGAGATGCCTATTTACCAAGTTTTCACCTTCTTGGCAGGATTTCCTTTTTTTGCTACCATGATGCCTATTTCAAGGTTTTCACCAATGGCAGTTTTCTTGTTTTTCAATTTTTTTGTATTTTTCTCTTTTTGATTTTTTTTTTGGTGTTACCAAGGTGCCTATTGCTAGGTTTTCACCAGGGTAACAATTTTTTCAGGACTTTTTCTTATTTTTAGGATTTTTGCAAAATTTTAGAACTTTTTCAGAGATTACTAGCTCTCAAGAAGGATTGCCTTGATTTTGTTCCAGTGTCTAGCAAGGTGTAGGAAAATATGTAGTAGCAAGCTAGTGGATAAGCAGAGATGGAAAGGCAAGGAGTATGAAGCACTGAATGTTACCCTCAAGGAAAGTCTTCACAAGATTACCCAAGCTAGAGAAAAGGATATAACAATATGAGCTCATGGTGTAATGAAGGGTGTCACATAAGTAATCCAAGAAAATGACCATGTCAACAGATTGCTAAGAATTGAGTTTTCTTCTTTCTTTCATTGATCAAGACTAGAGGGTTAACTGAATAGGATAGAAAAAAATTTTATGGAGGTTATGAGTGAGTGACTTGAGACAAGGACATTTGAAGGATAAGCAAGATCATGATAGGATGTCATGGATGGAAGAATTACGCATGATGCTTGTTTACTAGGTTTTCATCATGGTACTTGTCCAAGGTGCCACAAGAAGTGGTTTTCACCATAGGACGGATTTATTTTTCTTTACTTTTGCTACTAAGGCGTCTATTTCCAAGTTTTCACCGAGGTACTTTTTTTTTTCCTTTTTTTTTCTTTTTTTCTTTTTTTTTTTTTTGTTTGGATTTTTAGAGTTTTTGGAAAGAATTCAAGCCTTTCTCAAATGAGATAACACTCCTATAAGAAAGATAAGTTATGATAAGCCAAGGCCATAGCAAGGTACACTCAAAGATGCTAACAAGGTAATGGAAGGGAAATGATAGGAAAATGAGAGGTAGATGGAGGATAAGGTTGTTGGTTTTGGAAGACTGAAACAAGCAAGGATGGCAAGCAGGCATAAGATTTAGAGGATCTCATGAGGGTGGATGAGATATTAGGCAAGATCAACATTGACACACACCTTAAAGGGTAGTGGAATGATGGAGGAAATATGGATGAGATAGATTGAGGCTTAGATATATGATGTAGCAAAGCCATTTTGGAGAGGGGTGGAGTAGAAGGTTTTGAAACCTTTTTAGGAAGATGTTGGGAAGGAGATGGAGTGGAAGCCTTTGGAAGCTTAAATGTCAACTTTGATTTATTTTCAATATTCAAGTCCTTCAAAAGAGACTTGGGAATCCATATAGCTTTTGATTTTTCATTTGATGCTTTGGAATGCATTTCTTCAATAACAGATTTAAGAACCCATACTTCCTTTGGTTGAGCTCTTTGAATAGTGGACCTTTGCGGTCTCTTTTGCATATTTTCCTTCTTGACATTCACATGTCGATTAGGGGAGACATAGTGAACTTTTGAGGATGGATTCATGCACTTGTGTTTGAGTTGATTATCCAAATTTCTTCCAAAGGACTTGGGATTTATGGATGAATGAGGCCAATATGACTAGTTTAGATGAAAAGGTGGATGTGAAGAGTTCAAGTATGTGTATCTTTGATGATCTTGGGGTAGGGTAGGAGGAATGTGTAATGAGCTGAGAGTGGAAGTAGGAGATAAAGGAACATAAGGTCCCAATATGGATGGAAGACTTGAAGGATTTAGCTTAGATGGATAGGGACCAAGGATAGATTTAGAAGATGTGAATGGACCATGAGTATGGATATCAGCATCTTTAGAGTGAGCAACATGACCAAAGCCATCAATAGATTTATGAGTAACTGTTATAGGATCAATACCTTTGACAGGAGTATTTAAAGCTTGAGCATAGTTTTGAAGTGAATGTAGCGAGGTAGGAGAAGAGGGTGAGAGAACACTTTTCTCTTCAAAAGGAATCTTAGGTAGCATAGGAAAAGTATTCTTCTCTTGGTCTTTTATAGTCTCCTTAAGGATGGTGGAAGGAATATCATGATCTTTCTTAGTAGAGGTGCATGACATGGGAGATGGAGGACTATGTGACTCTTGAGATGGAGGCACAAGATCTTGGAAGACTTGAAAGGGGATGAAGGAATCTTGTTCTTGATCAACACTTGTTTCTTCATCATTTAAGTGGTCCTCTTGACATGAAACCAAATCCAAGGATGAGGGAGTATCTGAATCTATATTTGAATATATTTCTAGAGTCTCCATAACAGGCTCTTGAAGGGACAATGAAGGAATAGTTGGATTGGGGATAATAGGAGGAGCAACACATGGAGGTTTTGGATTTTTTCTTTGTGTAGTATGGGAGAGGTTTGTAGCTAAGTCAAGATTAGCTTGAGTTTCCTTTAAAGGTAGTCCTTGAGGGTACACATAGTCAACTGGGGGAGTAGTGAGTTCTTTTGGTGAATATGTGTTGGAAAGATTGGAAAATTTAGAAGGTGGATATATGTTGGAGGAAGTAGAAGTTGTGTTTGAACCGTTACTAGACATGGTTTCATGAGGTTGATCCTTCTTGAGAGTAGAATCTTTAGTAGTTGGGAGCTTATATTTTTGAATTATACCATTGTCAAAGAGATCTTGGATCTCTTTTTTCAGCTCCTTACAATGGCAAGTTTTATGTAAATTATGTCTATGATAGGCACAATAGTTACTCATAAAGGAAACTCTCGCCAAGTGAGCTTAGGTAAAGTAATGATTTTTTCTTCAAGAAGTTCTTCCAAGGTTAATTCATAAGATTTTCCCAAAGGTGTCAAATCACGCTTTGGTTTAGGTTCCCAAGGTTTTTCTTCAAAAATATTTGTAGATTTCTTGGGTGTTTGTGAAGTGTTCTCAGATATCTTGGATTCAAGATCACAAAAATTTGATTTTTGGTTATCATAGGAGGAAGGGAAATTTTCTCTCAAGGAGAATTTGTTCGATGATGTGTTTTCCTCCTCTTTTAGTCTTTGAAGTTGACCGCTCGTTGATTGGTTATTAGCCATTTTGATGTACTATGTTTCAATTAGTGACAACCAAGTTTTAGAACATAAGTCAAGTTGCCACAGTCATAGACAATGAAAAAAAGTAAAAGCTTATACAAGGACCACACTAGAATATAGTCTCAGAAAAGAAAGATAAGAGTGCAGTATACTAAGGTACGAATAGTCTAATTTGAAGGCTAGAACAGCCAAAGATTATGACTATCATGACACAGAGTACAATAAGCACTAAAGGACAAGAGCAAGATAACTGAGAGACAAGACTAGTTAAAGTATGGATCGCAAGTCATTAGCTAAGCAGGATGCCACTGTTTGGGACTATTTTCAGACAAAAAAATAGTAAACCAATGTAGGAAACAAACTTGGTACAAAGCACAGATAGCTCTAACAGACTAACTTGACAGTTCAAACTCAAGATCTCACATGAAGATCCTCTAAAAGGCACATGAGAAAGTACACAGAGCCATGCAAAGACTCAAGATAGCATAAATATTTCACACGAGGATGTGCTCTAGGCCACGCAAAGTAGTGTAAGGTTAACTTGGATAGCATAAAGATCTCGCATGGAGATGTGCAACTGTTTGCACAAGAACTTGGATAAAGCTAGGTGAAGAAGTAGTAGGACAACAAGTATTCGTGAAAAAATTTGCAAACTATATGTGAACATGGAAACCAGACTGACAACTGAACTAGATTTTGAAAAGACTTTGAAGGTTTCAAACAGTTTTGGATAGATTGTTGATTCGTTTCAGTAACCAGGCAAATAAATAGGCACGTAGAATAGCAAGCAGGTGATTTCAAGCACGTCTAAAAACAATGAGCAAGGGAAAAAGAAACCTTGCGCATGAACAATCAAGTGACTTAGTTTGTGCTAATTCCTAGGAGAGCTATTTTTGTATATTTTCAAAGAGTTTTGCAATCACACATACATCCCTAGAAAATAAAAGTTGGCCTCTCTAAGGTTTTTAGTAATGGTTTGACTCTGTAACTTTTATGACTCACAGGGGTGACCTCCAATCCCGGTGCACCGAGGTTTTAACATAGTCCGAGAACTTAATCTTCAAGAGTTGCTGGGGAGATCTAACAACCCACAATGAACCACATCCATGGAGATTTCTTCCACAAGGACATTTATATAGCGGTTGTCACTACCATGTCAAAAATGGCTATTACCGCTTGAGGTTTCGTCAACGCAGTTTTTCCTATAGAGGGATTGTCTACTGCGGTTAACCCTCTCTAAAGGTGACCGACTCATAATAGTGTACAACAAGGGGACTTAGCTTTCAGATCCAAAGTTTTGACACCTTTACACTTTCAGCCCAATCAAAGCAAGAAGATTAATTCAACACGCTAAACTAAGATTATCTCTTAAAGATCTATGATATCAACTCCCAATGATCTATCAACCTCTCCGGAGAAAGGATGCCTCAATCAATAAGTTGAAGATTCATCTATCTGCGAGATGCTCAAAGTATCCTCCCCACCTACAAGGAATTTGTTGTAGAGAGGAGTTTCCCTAGGAACCCACTCTCTCAAGATCCACGAATAGTGTTCATGGGGCCTAATTACTCTGTGTGTACAGATGTTAATTTCTAAAAGAAAATCTATCCAAAAGCAATCAAAGAGCACAAGGTGGTACACTTAATGCTTTAACTAATGCAAGGTGAGTCCAAAGATGTGGAACATTTAACCCCTCACACAAGCCAAAATGAGTCCACAACTCAGAAACTAGTGAGTTCTAGAAAGCACAAAAGGGTTGCCTTATGGAGCATTTAACACTTATTTCCTGTAGACCCCTCCCCTTTAATGTGGTGTTGATCTTGCAACCACAGGGTGGAATGAAGGGTTGGCGGATTAGCGAGTCCAATAACCCAAGATAGCTAATTAGATCTATCACTAGTAACTAAGCCTGCTAGATGAAACTAATAGAGATCACAACCTAGTATCAAATTATGCATGTGTTGTAAAATGAGAACATGGAAGGAAATACACACAAGCTTGACACAAGAGTTGTTCGTTTTAGCTCCAAATGAATTATTATCAGCTGAGGAAGGTTACCTAGTGATCCTCACAATGCACTTAGTAGATTTTACCTGATTTTTAACAATTCTTGTGTTGTTTTCGAAGCTAGCAAAAGCGAGATGCATTTTTTTATTTTTTTTCTTTCTTTTGTCATATTTGGATGGCCTTTCTTTCTTCCTTTCTGTTTTCCCAAAAAAAACCTGCAATAAAAATTATTAATTAAAATTTCAAGATTTACATCATGAGTTAATAAAATTTTTTTATGAGAACACATAAAAAAATTATTAAAAATAGAATTATGATTCAAAAAATCTGAAATTTTTACTGTAGTCTACAGAAAGTGTCCCAAATTGGCAATAAAAATTTTAGATCAAAATGTTGAGATTTATCTGATAAATTAATTTTTTTATGAAAAATCATAAAAGAATTAATAAAAATATTTTTTAAATCTAAAAAACCTGAATTTTTTATTATGAGATCTAGACATCATTCTAAACTTTCAGTAAAAAATTTAGATTTTAATTCGATTATTTGTTGTGTAAATTAATTTTTCAATGAAACAACCATTAACAAATTACTAAAAATCCAATTTTGATCTAAAAATTCTGCAATTGTTACTGTACATGCCAGACATTTCACAAATCTACAAAAAAAAATTAGATCAAAATGTGTTAGTTTACTAGCTCAAATAATTCTCATATGAAAAAATTATTAAAAATATATATAAAATAAAGATTTAATCAGAAAAATCTAAAATTTTGCATACAATTTTTTCCTATCATCTAGAACCTTCAGTTAAAATTTCAGACCAAAATTCATCAATTTGGTCTACTTTTTATGATTTTTATGAAAAATCATAAAAAGGATTAAAAAAAGAATTTTGATCATTTTTTTTTAATATAAAACTTTAGAACATGAGAAGGAAGAAAAAGAAGAAGAAGAAGAAGAGAAATAGAAGAAGATTAAGAGGAGAAGAGGAAGAGGTTTCTCAAATGCTCATTTTCTCATCATTGTTGGATGCCTTCTCGAAGTGTCTTCAAACCTGCAACAAAACAAACCTGTAAAACAAGATATAAAAAAACTACAATGTGAAACAAAAAGAATGAGGCTAGAAAATTGATTTCTCAGCCCCACGTTGGGCGCCAGAAATGTATATGTGAAAATGCGGCCTCTGCTAACACACACACTTCAACACGGTCTTTATTTGCGGATTCATCCTAGAATGAACATTGGATTGTTCATCCGAAAATCAGCTGGCAAGGTGACCTGTTACCTTCTATCTAAAGGGAATTGCTTGTTAGATATCCTCAGATTTGAGGTGTTAAGCAACCAAACCCTTTACGAACAAAGGATTTGAAAGAGAATGTGACTAATCTATATGAGAATGCAGATTAATCTAAAATGGAGTATGCACGTTTAATCTAAGAAAATGTAAAAGAAAGCTATGCTAAAATGTATGCATATTAAATCTATATGAGAATTAAACTAACAATGAAAATCTTATGAAAATAAGGAGCTCAAATGAATGCACAATCCAGCAGCAATTCGATGCAAATTCTCATTCAACCTCCCTTTGAAATGAAGAGAGGAGGGTCTCTTATATAGATTTTCCTAAAAACCATCAACGGTTGAGATCGATTCCAATCAACGGTCAGGATTAAAGGTGAAGTTCAGTCATAAAGGAAGATTCCCAAATTAAAGGGAGTTAACTAATTTAATTTGAGTAGAAAAAGGAGTTAACTGATTTAATTTGAGTAGAATAAAGAGTTAACTGATTTAATTCCTTTTTGATCAACAGTGAACTAGGAATTTCCCTTTTTGAACTGAAGAAGGATTTTGGAGAGATATTTAATTTAATAAAATGAGATATGCTCTCATAATTACCTTTTCTAATTAATTAAATAATCCTTTAATTAATTAGAGACACTTTTCTTATTTAATTAAATAACTCCATTTAATTAATTAGGAATGGCTTCCCATTTAATTAAATAACTTTGCTTAATTAATTAGAAGTAAGTATTCCATTTAATTAAATAATTTTCTTTAATTTCTTAGAAATACCTTTCCCGTTTAATTAAATAATTACATTTAATTAATCAAGATAGGCGTATTTATTAAATTAAATAAATTTAATTCCATAGTACATTAGCCTTAAGATATAATTTAATTTAATTAAAGTATAAATACTTAGTAATTAAATTAAATATTAACCAATAGGTTTAATGTGACTAATATGAGTAAATACTATAGGAATTAAATAATAAGGATGATGAATGTAGATTAGGGTTTTCTGCATCTGACATTTAAGTCAAGTAGCGAGTAGCAAAATAAGAATTTTCCTAGTGAAATAGGACTTAGGATTGATCAGAAATAGACCAAAATTGGTATCATGGCAATGAGCCAATTTTGGGGTATTACAACTCTAACCTTGCAGATTTCATATCACTCTTCAGTTCTTTTATTTGCTTGGCTTTTCTTCCTTGCAGTGCTGACAGCTTGTCCAACCTTGAAGATCTGTCTCCTTGAGTTCTTCCACTTGTTATGCCAATGCACTCTATGGTCACTTGATCAACTCAGAGTCTTAATCCTCTGTACTTACTCCTCACTGTGTCCTCCTTTTGACACTTCACACTAGCATTCTCTTGGCTTCTTCACACAACCACATTTATGACCAACTCCCTTACACTTTATCTCTAACATGTAACTCCTTATAAAGAAGTTAAGTTCTTCATTTCCCACTCAAATCTTCCCGCTCATCAATTTGATTTGATCTGAGAGAACGATATTATTTTCCCTCCAAATTGTTTCTTCCAGAAACTTCATGATAAGTCCATCAATATTCACTCAAAATTGGTTTGCATGGTTTACATGAAATTCTGTAACATCTACTCATCATCCTTATCATCCAACTAATTCACAAAATTCAATGTAACAAACTTATCATTACTAATCTGGTGAATCTTTATGTCTTATCAATAATGTAGCAACTCGGCATCATTGGTTTACTGATGCTCGGCACCTTTTGTGTTACTCGGCTTCTACTACATTTACTGATGTTCGAAACCTTCTATGTTACTCGGCACCCAAAGGATTTCTCGGCACACACTAAAGTTGAACTTGCTCGACTTTAACTAGCTTGCTTGGCACTCACAAATGAACTTAGTCAGGTTCTACAAATGACTTAGTTAAACCTTGCATCTTTGATGTGTCTTAGTGTGTCCATTCCCTATGTCTTAGAGTATGTCATCAATACACTATTTCATCAATGGCTTAGCTGATCCTTATACTTCATTACAACATCCTAACTTCAACATTTCTCTAGGTGCTCTAGTTACATCTTATTGATTGCCTCTTCCTTGTCAATCAAACAATTGATAGTATTTGGATCACTTAAGCAATTGTCATTCCTACAAGTAGCAAGTTTGACATCAATGATAAAAAAGTGATTGAAAACATTCTTTACTAGTTCCATGATTCTTCATTCATGATGATTTCAATCATTTCCAACAGGACATATGATGATTTAAAGGGTTTTGACCCTAGTTTGTTTCAACATACCATAGATTTAGTTGATAATGTCAAACCAGTTAGGCAAAAATAGAGACTAGTTAATCCCAAGATTGAGTCATTAATGAGGAAAGAGTTATCCAAATTGATTAAGGCCAATATCATTTTCCCTATGAAGCATTCATCATGGGTAGCTAACCTTGTCCCTGTTAGGAAGAAGAGTGGAGAAATCAAACTATGTGTAGATTTTAGGGATCTTAACTAAGCCTCCCTTAAGTATCATCACCCTCTCCCTTCCATGGAATAAATTTTTTCTAAGGTTAGTGGTTCAAAGAGATTCTCTTTCTTTGATGGATTCTCTAGTTATAATGAGGTGTTGTCAAAGATTATGATAGATATAAAACTACATTCACCACCAAGTGGGGCACCTGTGCCTATAGTAAAATGCCTTTTGGACTAACAAATGCAAGTGCTACATTTCAAAAAGAATTGGAGATGGCCTTCAAGAATATGATTGAAAGGTTTTTGTTGGTCTACCTTGATGATATCATTGTGTATTCAAAGAATGTAGCAAATCATTTTGGCCATCTTAGACAAGTATTCATAAGATGTAGAGAGTATGGAATATCCTTGAATCCAAGAAAGTGTGTCTTTGCCACTAATGAAGGGAAATTGTTGGGACACATTGTATCCAAAAATGGTCTGACCATCAATCCAAAGAGAACAAAAGAAATACTTTCTCTCTCTCCTCCTAATCACAAGAAGGAGTTGCAAATTTTCCTTGGTAGGATTAATTTTGTAAGAAGATTCATTCTTAATCTTTCTACCCTAGTAAAACCTCTTACAGTGATGCTTAAGAGGAATATGGTCTTTGCATGGACCAAGGAAGGGAAAGAAAGTTTTAAAGAGATCAAAGAAACCATAGCCTCAACCCCCACTCCCATCAATCCAAATTTTGAGAAAGACTTCATTCTTTACACCTTGGGAGGTGAGTCAAGCATTTCTATTGTTTTGACTCAATTGGACAATAAAAATGAAGAGCAGCTCATTGCCTTCTTTAGTGAAGGGCTTAAGGAGTATGAAGACAAGTATAGCTATGTGTAAAAGTAGGCCCTTGTAGTTATAAGATCTTTGAATGAATTCAGGCATCTTTTGCCCCATAATAAGATTCATTTGCTAGTACCTCATGCCAGAGTCAAGGACTTCCTTTTGAGTAGAGATTTCAATGAGAAAAGAGCTAGTTGGATCCCCAAAGTGATAGAGTATGATGTGGACATCTAGACTACCAATTTGGTAAGAGGGAAAGGACTATGCGTACAAATGGTCTCATCCCACTAATCAAAAGAGGAGGTTACCTTAGTATCAACAGAGCAGCAAGAAGTACAAGATTATAATCCTAGGAGCTGGGTAGATACATGAAAACCTTCTCATTAGGTGATGGATATCCTTAGGGTTTGGATAGAGAAAAAAGAAGGTAGTTCAGTTTGTAGTCAATCCCCTATGCCATAGTTGATGGTATTCTCTTTAGGAAGGATTTCAGTGGGGCATTACTAAGGTGTATTGATGCAAATTAGGCTGAAAGGATGATTAAAGAACTTCATGATGGTTTTGATGGTGGCCACTTTTCAACAAGAACCGCTGCCATAAAAATAATGAGGGTTGGTTACTATTGGCCATCCTTATTCCATGACTTCCACAAACATGTAAGGAAGTGTGAAAAGTGTGCTTTCTTTTAAGGTAAGCAGAGACTTGCAGCCCTTCCACTTCATCCCATTCAGGTTGATCAGCCCTATTTTTAGTGGGTATTAGATTTCATAGGTCTCATTAATCCACCTTCTAGCTCAGGTCATGGGTGGATCTTGGCTACAATAGATTACTTTACAAGGTGGATAGAGGTAGTAGCCTTGAAAGATTCCACATAGACTTTAGTAGTGGAATTCCTTAATGGAATTGTCACCAGGTTTGGTGCTCCTTCCACCATAATATCAAATAATGCCAAGTCATTTATAGGATCTCAGATATATGCATGGATAGTAGATCATGGTATTTACTTGAGCACATCCTCTAATTACTACCCCTAAGGTAATGGTTTGGTTAAGTCCTCCAACAAGAATTTGATCATAATCATTAAGAGGACTATTGAAGATAATCAAAGGTGCTGGCAGCAGAAATTAAGAATAGCCATGTGGTCTCATAGAATAATGCCTAAGAGGGCTATTGGAAATTCTCCATTCATGCGAGTGTATGGAAGGGAAGCTAGACTTCCTATTTCATTGGAATTTCCATCCCTAGAACTAACTCACCAACTAGAGCTAATTGAAAATGATGCTATGTCTGTAAGAATAGAAAAGTTGATGGAGCTAGAGGAGAAAAGAAATCAGGTCATGTAGACCTTGGAGACACATCAAGAACAGATGAAGAGAAGCTTTGATAAGAAGGCTAAGGTTAGAATTTTAAAGGAAGGTGATCTTGTCCTCAAATGGGATGTAGTCAAAGTGAAGGTAGGGAGACACTCAAAATTTGATGCCTTATGGAGTGGTCCCTATGTGATTATCAGTTGTAAATAGGCCAATGCTTTCTAGTTAAGCAAGCTAGATGGTGAAATTTTGCCTATTCTATTAAATGGAATATATCTTAAACCCTACTTCTGAGAAAGATGTTGTTTTGTGTATATAGTTAGAGTAGTTTTCTTTCTATTCCTTCCTATTTTCCAAGAAGTGTTGGGTACACTTTTTTTGTTCCTCTAGAATGATAGTTTTGAGGAGTTTTGTAGAGTTGTATAAGTGGAATGGAGTTATTTTGTGTATCAAAAATGCAGTAGAGGTGATGAAATAGATAAGTTTTCATGGTTTTAGAGACTCTGTAGCCCAGTGGATTTTTTAATGGTCACTGGTCATATGCCAAGAATGATTGCATTCCCCTTTAGTTACTAGAAATGTTGGCCAAAAGTGCCCTCCTACCAAAAGATTGAATTCAAATTTTTAAACCCACCCAACAGTCACAAGATTTAAAGATCCAACATTTGAATATGCACAAGTGCACATTATAACCTTAGGTTATCCCTAATTTCTAAGTCATTTCATGTTATAATTTAAGTCCCCAAGCCATGACAAGATAATATGGTCTCAATCTTATGATGATCCTTGTATCAGAGGATCATTGGGTGAATCGAGCAGTGGTAAGATGCTACGAGGCTCCTGTTGGTCGATTGGTCAAGTTGTCATGACATTGGAGACTTCATAGGATCATGAGTCAAAGGAAAATGTGTTTCAATACCACAAAAGGTCAGTGATTGTAGGATCATGGGGTTGACTTCCCAGGTTTTTGATGCTATGAAAGGGGAAGGTTAGTCATACAATCTTAGAGTTGTAAGATTGTAAGGTAAGAAGGGGTGGAGGTCAATTTGAGATGGACATTAAGTGTTCTGATCTTACGATATTCCTCTATCATAAGGTCATATGTGCAAATGAGGAGACCATCAAGGTTGTGATAGAAAGTTAGTTAACCATGATCATAAGATCATAGGGGTCACTGTTGCAGCCACTGATGTTACGATAGACTATGATCATAAGATCATGAAGGTCAAATCAACCATGCCCATAACATTTCAAGAGGAGATTGATGGTATTGTGACATTACACCAAGAGTTTTATCATACCATCATTCTATCATGAGATTGTAGGTCTTTTTGCTATCAAGGGATTGTAAGGAGAATGAAGGATGGGCTCGATGCTATGAGGTATAGGCAATCATAAGATCGTAGAGGTCGTTATGAACAAAAGGTGACATGAAGGGTTTTGATCATAATTGATAATCATAGGATTGTGAGTTCCAGTGTTGACCAAAATATAGGGAGCTTCATTGGCTAAACTAGAAAAATAGGAGTCCTCAACCAATTAGGCAGCTCTCTAATGGTCGATCCAATCTTTCCATCTCCTACAACCACTTTCCTCATTCCCTAGACCTAATAAGTACGAGGAACACTCCATCGCCACTTGTTGATCTATCTACTCACTCAGAAGATTAATGGTTTTCATTCCTATCCTCTTAGAGATTTGTTCGGTGAATAAGTGATCTTCCTACATCTAGATTTGTGCTATGATCAAATATTTTCTAGTTTTGCATTAATTATTCTTTGCAAGATTGAATGTAGTTGTTGAAGTTCTATCTTAGGTAGAAGCTATCTAAGTTATGCTTACACAATAAAAAGAAGATTTTGTAATCTTTCTTAGGGTTGTATTTCCCTATTTCTAGGGTATTTATCTAGCATACTACTATAAATTCCCTTTTTGTGTCTAAATTATATGACATTCTATCTTGTCTCTTTCAACCATCGATGTACTATGTAAGCTTTATTTGCCTCTCTTCGATGTATTGTGGATATCTATAACCTACATGTTTGTATCTCTTTTGGCCTACAAATGATATAAAGTGAATCTCTTCTTCCTTGTGTCACTCATTTGGTTGTCTAGTCTACATGTGGCTATTAGGTTGAAAAAAGTTTGAATTTATACATCTTTGGATTGTCATGATAATTGTATTGTGTACGTATGGGAAGAGATTGGTCTAAACACTCTATTTTGGTGAAAAAAATCATTAGAATAGATTAGGTATCTTGCTTTTATGCATTCTTCTTCCCTTTTCCTCTCCAAGAGTAGTTTAGGTGCATCTTGATAGCAAAGGAAGTCAACCTTCTCAGGAGACTCGGCCTCATTGTTCAAGTCCCACAGCTTGGAGGTTATTTCCATGTTTCACAAGGTTGTCCTTAGATAAAAACTTTGGACAAGGGTGCAAACTTTTGTGATAACAATTTTTAGTCATTCATTTTGATGGATGTGATGTGTAAATCAGCATCTTCAATAATGCAATTATAAGTACTTGTTCTTGTTAACAAATTGTTAATCCAGATTATAGTTAATATAATGGATATTGAATTTTCAACTAGGGTTTCTCCTATCTTTTATTCTTTTCAAGCATTTGTATAATGTGTCATTTGCTAACGAGGACATGGTCCTTACATATGGTATCAAAGCGGTGTTTAAACCCTAGGTCCTTGGGCTACTATGCTAATGTGTGTAAAAGTGTATAGGTGCATGTGTTTGATCTGTCACCATGAGAATTAGAGCTCTTGGTTCCACACTTCGGCCTTAAGTTCACTATGCTAGACACACGATTATAAGTCAACTAGCTTAATCTATGTTTGTGTGATTTGATGACATGGATTGTATGTTGTGTTTCACAGTTATGATTACTTTGACATGGAAGGATATAATGTTCCTTATGTATGTTATGATATTGGGTTAACCTTTCAATCTTGTAAAGATTGTCAAAATGGAACTTTCTTTAATGAGCAGTAAATTGAGTACCTCATATGGGTAGGATTACACGAATTTTGTGTCTACACAATGTGTATTTTAGATTTAAAAATAAAGTATTTGATTCTTGTATGTTTGAGGGAAGAAGGGTGTAAATAGATCTTATCCATTAATGTAGTATATTGATGGTTAGGAATGCCTCTAAAGTTTCCTACTTGACTTGTGATAACAATGGAAATTATATCTTATAATGTGTAAAAGGCACATGTTGCATAGGTGGTGCAAGGAAATTGATATTAGCTTGATGAGATTCTTGGAATAACCTAGTGTGATATGAAGGAAGAATAAGGGATTCTATTTATAAAGATATTAAATTGGATGTTACATTTTGCATTTAGGATCAATGCATGAAATTGTAAAGAAAAGATTTAATTAACAAGATGTGATGCATGTTTTTTAAGTTTGGTCATGTTCATAGCGCTCCTTAGATGCAAGGTGTCATGAAAAATCTACTCCATGTAATGACTGATGAGAGTCATTGTGTTTTATGTGAATTATTTTTCATTTGATTATGTGAACTTTTAGTTTTATGAACTTTAAAGTGATGAAGGGCTAACTTGAAATTATATATCTTCCTTGTGACCACCTAGCCACCTATTTTCTTGGTGATCTATATGTTGAAAATAATTGATTAATTATGTATTGCCTTTGATGTTACACAAAATGTCATATCATTTCTAGTCAGTGTATGTCGAGCTCACTCAGGTATTGAAGATAGTTTCTTGTGTCTACCGAGCATTACAGAGTTTACCTAGTTTAGAAGACAATGTCTGCCAAGTTCACTCAAGCAGCAAAGGGAAGATTGCATAAGTTGAGTGTTAACCGAGCCCACTCGGTTAATGAAGGAAATGTTGGATGGAACTAGTGTTAACCGAGCTCACTTAGTTACCAAAGAAACTTTGTGAATATGCAGTGTTAACTGAGTTCACTTGGTTAATGCAAGAAAATTTCCTAAGTTAGTATCTACTAAGTAGGGTCGGCTAATGAAGGATTTTCTTGTTTTGGCATATTGAGTTAAATTGATTTGTTTGTTGGTTCTAGCCAATTGAATAGATGAATATTAAGTATTCTAATTTGTATTCAAGCCAACTTGAAAATGTGTAAGATATAAATATAAGGTCAAGTTGAGGATTGAATGCATGGAAGAGAATAGGAGATTTGAAAGATGCTTAGAGGAAGTGAATTAGAAGGATAAGCACAATATCCTTGTGGAGCTGTAAAAATACATTCAATTAGGAAGGATCAAGTACTAAAGTCAGAATTGAGATTTGTAATCAGCAATTTGGTTGTATTAGAAATCAGGTCATCTCATTGTTACTCTCTAACCATTGTAGCAGTGATCTAAATATCTTAACAGAGTTGGCTTAACAGCTACTTGTAAATTCTCTAAAAAGGTGGCATTTTTATTTGAAATATCATGAAGACCTCTAACAAGACTACTCCTAACAGGGTGATTAAATCCTCTAACAGGGTCACACCAAAAAAAAAATTTTGTAACCTTTAACAGGGTTGGCTCTAACAGGGCTCAGGTCTGAAGAGTGAAAACAATAACTAGTTGCAATTGGTGGTTTTTCCCAAATTGGGTTTCCACATTAAATCTCGTTTTCACTTGTGTTCATGCTATTTATTTTCTGTGTATGCAACTAAGTCAAATTTAAGGTTAATTATAGTCAAACACATTAAGACCAGTATATTCAATTATTGCCAAGTTACAGTTGATTCTTAATGCTTGTCAAGTTGTAGTATTTTCTAATGTTAATTGAGTGTTTGTGTGTTTGCCAAGTAACAATAGAACATAGTTTAATCATAGTTTATGTTTTGATTTGTATTGACATCTAAGGGATCTGGGATTTATTTTTGTGGTAACTAATTCACCCCTCCCCTCTTAGTTGCTCCTCTTATATTTCCAACAATTGGTATCAGAGCTTTCGGTGCTTGTAGAGAAGGTTTCAAGGACCTAAGCTAAAGATCAAGAAGTCTTACAAAAGAGAGATTCCCAAGTTGAACAAAGACAACTTTTTAGCATGGCAAGAACTTATGAGGTTACACTTTGTAGCTATCATTGATTCAATTTGTAAATATTTTGATAATCAATGCAAGGCTTCTACTAGAACATTGACAATTGAAGAGATTGTTGAAAATAAAAATCATAACATCATGATGACTGACATTGCTTATGCTCTTAATTATGCTAAATTTGATGAGGTCAAAAGTTGCACTACTACTCATGAAATGTGGACCAAATAAAAAGACATCTATGGAGGTGATGACAATGTAAGGAGAGCCAAAGTAGAAAATCTTAGAGGCTAGTTTGATCAAATGAAGATGAGAGAGGATGAAAACATTGCAAAATATGTTGAGCAAATAAAAGAAAGTATGAGTGCAATCAAAGCATCTGGAGGAGACATTGATGACTTATTCAAGAGATGAGATGTGATCCAAATAATAAGATAAATCGAGATGCTAGAGTGGGAAGATTAATAGATTTTGAGTTGGATAGCTATGATAACTATGTCCCTAGTTCCAAAGATATGAGTCTGCATTTGAAGTCAAGCTTTCACTCAAGAAAAAAGGTGGAAAATCAAAAGGAAAATAGGGGTTTTAGCCTCAAATTCTAGCTGTGTCCAAATTGGACATATTTTATATGAAAATAGGGGTTTTTGGGTGATTTATTTGGTATTGAACATATTAAGATCAGTGGATTCAATTGTTGCCAAGTTACAGTTGATTCTTAGTGCTTGTCAAGTTTTAGTATTTTCTAGTGTTAATCAAATGCCTGTGTGTTTTTTGAGTAACAATAGAATATAGTTTAATCAGAGTTTATATTTTGATTTGTAGTGACATCTAAGGGATCTGGGATTTATTTTTGTGGTAACTGATTCACCCCTCCCCTCTTAGTTCACCCCTCCCCTCTTAGTTACTCTTATATTTCCAACAATTGGTATCAGAGCTTTTGGTGCTTGCAAGGAAGGTTTCAAGGACCTAAGCTAAAGATCAAGAAGCCTTACAAAAGAGAGATTCCCAAGTTGAACAAGACAACTTTGTAGCATGGCAAGAACTTATGAGGTTACAGTTGGCAGCTATCAGTGATTTAAGTTATAAATATCTTGATAATCAATACAAGGCTCCTACTAGAACATTGATAGTTGAAGAGATTGTTGAAAAAAAAAATTATAACATCATGATGATTGACATTGATTCTTCTCTTAATTATGTTGAATTTGACGAGGTCAAAAGTTGCACTACTGCTCATGAAATGTGGACCAAACTAAAAGATGTCTATGGAGGTGATGACAATGTAAGGAGAGCCAAAGCAAAAAGTCTTAGAGGCCAATTTGATCAAATGAAGATGAGAGCGGTTGAAAACATTGCAAAATATGTTAAGTGAATTAAAGAAAGTGTGAGTACAACCAAAGCATCTGGGGGAGATGTTGATGACTTATTCAAGAGATGAGATGTGATCCAAATAATAAGATAAATCTGGATGCTCTAGTGGGAAGATTGACATATTTTGAGTTAGATAGCTATGATAACTATGTCCCTAGTTCCAAAGATATGACTCTGCATTTGAAATCAAGCTTTCACTTAAGAAAAAAGGTGGAAAATAAAAAGGAAAACAATTTGAAAGTGAAGAAGAGAAAGAAAGTTTAGATAGTGATCTTGAATTTGTTGAAGCCCTACTTGCAAGGAAATATTCCAAAGGTAGAGGAAAGTACAAAGGTAAGAATCCTCTAATTTTATTTTTCATGTGAAAAAGTTGGTCACATTGCTGCAAGACTTCCCAGCAAAGAAGGAAAAGATGAAAAGAAAAGTATTAATTTCAAAAGACAAGAAGGAATTCAAGAGTTACAAGGACTACAAGAAAGAAAGTAAGAAATCTTGTTTTATAGCTAAAGATTTTGATAGTAGTGATAATGATGAAATGGTCTATATAGCTGTAAAAGATGAATTAGATGATGAGACAGATAAAATGGCACTTATTTCTCATGTTAGTAAGAATGATACATGGATTATTGATAGTGGTTGCTCTCATCATATGACTAGTGACAAATCAAAGTTTGAACATATGGAACATTATGATGGTGGAAGTGCTAGATTTGGAAATAATGAACCTTATTGCATAAAGGAAAAAGGATGTATCTCACTAACCAATGAACTTAGATGTGATAATGCTTATTGGGTTGAAAGACTAAAGCATAATCTACTGAGTGTAGCATAGTTGGATAACATTGAATTCAAGGTAGAATTCATGAATGGGAAGGCCAAGTTGGTAGACAGAAAAGGAAATCTAGTTGGGTCTGGCAAACAAACAAAAGGTAACGTATTCTACCTAGATCTCAGTGAAAGTTAATGTTTATTGCTCAAGTAGAAAAAAGATGGTTGTGGCATAAAAATTTATGTCATGTGAACTTTGATAATCTAATCAAGATAAGTAAGAAGAAAAGAGTAAGAGGTATTCCTAGTCTGAGAAAACCCAATATGGGCCTATGCAAAAATTGTCAAATTAGTAAGATGGGAAAGACAAGTTTCAAAAGCAAGGACTATCATTCTAAAAAAGTCTTGGAGCTAGTTCATACAGACTTATGTGGACCTATTGGAGTGGAGAGTTACAGTGGAGATAAGTATTTTATTTATTTTTTGATGATTATTCTAGAATGATAACTGTAATTTATCTGAAAGAAAAGTTCGAAGCATTTCAAAAATTCAAGTGGTATCTAGAAAGAGTAGAGAAAGAAACTAGAAATAATCTAAAGTGTTTGAGATCAAATGGAGGTGGTGAATTCATTGTCAATGAGTTGAATGAATTATGCATTGAAAGAGGAATTAAGAGACAAGTATCAACCCCTAGTAAACCATAGTAGAATGGTATAGTTGAAAGAAGGAATAGATCCATCATGGATTGTGCAAGAACTTTAATGATAGAAAAGAGTGTTGCAATCAAATACCAGAATGAAGCAATCAGTACTACAGTGCATACCTTGAACAGAGTATAGCTAAAGAAAGACTCAAATAAAATTTCTTATGAACTATGGTATGGCTATAAACCTAATGTAAATTACTTGAAAGTATTTGGTAGCAAATGTTATATCTTGAAGAAATCTAGGAAAGGTAAATTTGATGTCAAAGGTGATGAAGACATATTCCTAGGATACTCCTATAGAAGCAAAGCATATAAATTTTTAAATTTAAAAACTCATAAGATCATAGAAAATGCACATGTAAGAATTGATGAGTTTGCAAAAAAGAGTGAAGAAGAAAGTAGCAAAGAACCTTAGAATTACAAAAAGTTTGTCTACTATGAACCTGATACATTGCCAAATCAAATTGGAAGTCAGCTGAATTCACCTCTCAAGTCCCAAAAATCTCCAAAAGCTACCAATTTGCAACTAGTACAACTCGAGTCATAGTCTGAAGGACCCAAGTCATGGTCAGAAGCTACCAAGCTATTGCCTAAGAAAATCAAGTCTGATGGACCTGAGTCACGGATAGTGGGACCTGATCTTGATAGAAAAGATCATGGAAAAATTAGTGGAACAAATTGTAAATCCAAAGTACCTATGTTAGCAAGATATGTTAGAAGGCACCATGCACCTAATCAAATCATTAGAGACAAGTCAGATAGAACAATGATAAGAAACAAATTGAAAGGTACATGTTTGCTTGCTAAATTTGTACCTAGATCAGTAAAAGATGCTTTAGATAATGAAAGTTGGATTGGAGCTATGAATGAAGAAATCGAATAGATAAAAAGGAATAAAACTTGGACTCTTGTTCCTAGACCCAAGGATAAAAATGTAATTGGCACAAAGTGGGTTTTTAGAAATAAGTTGAACGAAGATGGAGAAGTTTCTAGAAATAAAGCAAGGTTAATATGCAAAGGTTATTCTCAAGAAGAAGGTATTGATTATGGTGAAACTTTTTCTCCTGTTGCTAGATTAGAAAGTGTTAGAATTTTACTTGCTTATGCTACACATAAAGGATTTAAAGTTTATCAAATGGATGTAAAATTTGCATTCTTGAATAGAATTCTTGAAAAGGAAGTTTACATAGAACAACCTGAAGGTTTTGTGGATCTTAGCAAAAGGGATATGGTATGTAAATTACACAAAGCATTGTATGGTCTGAAGCAAGTTCCTAGAGTGTGGTATGAAAGAGTTCATAACTACTTGATAAAGATTAGTTTTCAAAGAACAAATGATAAAAATAGCCTATATATCAAAGGAGGACTAGACAAAAAGATTGTATTGGCAGAAATTTTTGTGGATGACACATTATTTACTAGAAATGATGACTTGTGCAAAGCATTTTTAGAATAGATGAGTACAGAATTTGAGATGTCCATGTTTGAAGAGATGAAATTCTTTGTTAGATTGCAGATTCAACAAAAGAAAGATTGCATCTACATTACTCAATCTAAATATATCAAGGAGATAATAATAAAATTTGGAATGGAAGATTCAAAGCTAGTTGGAATACCCATGTCTACTGGACATAAGGTTTCCAAAAATGATGATTCTAAGGAGGTAGATCAAACCACATACAAATCAATGATTAGAAAATTATAGTATGTTGTACATACTAGGCCTGATATTGCATTAGTAGTTGGTATGGTGGAAAGATTCTCATTAAATCTCAAAGAAAATCACATGATGACAATCAAGAGAATCATGAGGCATCTGAACGGTACTAAAGACTATGGATTATGGTACAAGAAAAGAGGTAATCTGGACTTGAAAGCCTTCACAAATGCTGATTGGGCAGGAAGTGTTGATGACAAAAAGAGCACTAGTTGTGGAGCATTCTTTCTTAGTAAAAGACTAGTATCTTGGACAAGAAAAAAGCATAATTATATTTCTCAGTCCACAACAAAGGCAGAATATGTGGTAGCAGCAATTAATTATTCCAATGTTTTGGTTCAAGCAATTGTTGGCAAGTATGAAGATAGAAATCAAAGATCCATTTGTTATCTTCTATGATAACACCAGTGCAATCAAAATATCAAAGAATCCAGTGATGTATACCAAAACCAAGCACATTGCTATAAAATATCACTTTTTGAGAGAATTGGTACAAGATAAAGAGGTAAGATAGGAATATGTGAATACTAAAGAACAAATTTTAGACATATTCACTAAGCCATTACTTAAGGATGCATTTTTGTAGCTAAGAGGTAAGTTAGGGGTCATTCCCCTATCTAAAGCTCACTAAATGAAGTTTAGTGATGCATCAACCAGAGCATGTTGAAGATCAGTCAATTGATGCAGTATTGAAAAAGGGAACATTGCATATGAATCAGTACATAAGGTACACTGATATTCTCTAAATATTGTCTTTGGCATGAGATGTCAAAGAGGAAGATTTTATTGCCATATAACAAAAAAAATTATAAAGAGGGAGATTACACACTTCATAGAAATTTTGTTTAAAGATGCCTAAGAAAGGAGATGAACTTGGTGTGATATCATAAGGGAGAGTTTTCTATTAGAAGAAGATGTTAAAGATAGAGTTTTGCTGACAAAGGGAGAAACTAAAGGCAGAGGGAGTTCACACTAATAGAAGGAGTTCTCGTGGATGAGAATCAAAATAAACTAAGGATATGTTCCTTACTTTATTATTGCTCTAAAATTTCATTGTATTATGACATGTTGTGTTGCCATCAATGCCAAAGAGGGAGATTGTTGAAAAAAATTAATTAATTGTGTATTATCTTTGATGTTACACAAAATGTCATATCATTTCTAGTTAGTGTATGCCAAGCTCACTTGGGCATTGAAGACAATTTTCTACATCTACCAAGAATTCAAGAGTTTACCTAGTTTAGAAGACAGTGTCTATTGAGTTCACTCAGGCGACAAAGGAAAGATCGCAAAAGTTGAGTGTTAACCATGCCCACTCGGTTAATGAAGGAAATGTTGGATGGAACTAGTGTTAACTGAGCTCATTCAGTTGCCAAATAAACTTTGTGAATATGTAGTGTTAACTGAGTTCACTTGGTTAACACAAGAAAATCATGTCTAAGTTAGTTGTCTATCGAACAGGGTTGGCTAACGAAGGATTTTCTTGTTTTGGCATATTGAGCTCAATTGATTTGTTTGTTGGTTCTAGCCAACTAAGGAGATGAATATTAATTATTCTAAGTCATATTCAAGCCAACTTGACAATGTGTAAGATATAAATATAAGGTCAAGTTGAGAATTAAATGTATGGAAGAGAATAGAAGATTTGGAAGATGCTTAGAGGAAGCGAATTAGAAGGATAAGAAGAATATCCTTATGTTGTTGCAAAGATACATTTGGTCAAGAAGGATCAAGTATTAAAGCCAGAATTGAGATCTATAATCAGCAATTTAGTTGCATTAGAAATCAGCTCATCTCATTGTTACTCTCTAACCATTGTAGTAGTGATCTAAATCTGTTAACAAAGTTGGCTTAATAACTACTTGTAAATACTCTAACAAGGTGGAATTTCTATTTGAAGTGTCTTGAAGACCTCTAACAAGGCCACTCCTAACAGTGTGATTAAATCCTCTAACAGGGTCACACCTAACAGTGTGTTTTGTAACCTTTAATAGGGTTGGCTCCTAATAGGGATTACTTTAAAAGAGTGAAAATAGTAACTAGTTGTAATTGGTGGTTTTTCCCAAATTGAGTTTCCACATTAAATCTTGGTGTCACTTGTGTTCATTCTATTTCTTTTATGTGTATGCAACTAAGTTAAATTTAAGCTTAATTATAGGCAATCACATTAAGATCAGTAAATTCAGTTATTGCCAAGTTATAGTTGATTCTTAGTGCTTGTCGAGTTATAGTATTTGCTAGTGTTAACCGAGTGTTTGTGTGTTTGTCAAGTAATAGCAAAATACAATTTAATTAGAGTTTATGTTTTGATTTTTATTGACATCTAAGGATCTAGGATTTATTTTTGTGGTAACTAATTCATCCCTCCCCTCTCAGTTACTCCTCTTATATTTCCAACACTATATTCTGTAAATTGTGTTCATTTTTTATTTTGTTTTGTTTTGTTTCTCTCTTTTGAACATTGAATTGCAAACAATGAATCTTGATTTCAAGATTTCTTTGATCTTGAGGTGGCTAGGGTGTGTGTGTTTTATGATGCTAGTCTTATGTTTTGAGGTGATGTCATCTATCATGTTTAGTGTGAAATGTTGATAGGATGTTTAAGGGAGTAGATTATGAATAACATGCCATTCTTCTTTTTGCATTAATTTATTTTATTTTTTATTATTTTGGAAAGCTTACCTTCTGGTGTGGGTGTCGAATGTGGACAGATAGGGAGGGGTAGAAGTGATGCTTTTCTTTTTCACTCTATTTGCTAATGTAACATTGATACAAAAAATACTTTGGCCAAAGCTATGTGCATATGTTTATTTGATATGCTTTCCCATGTTCTATCTCCCTACCACATCCATGATTAGGGCTACTTGGACATATGTGGGAGGTAGTATGTTTCATGGTTGCACCAAATACCTCCTTTTTTGCATTATTGGGCATTGCTACGTTGGGAATTCCACATGTTAGGTAGGATCCCAAAGAAAGTACCTTTTGTACTATGTGGGCATTGCTAGGTTGGGAATTATATGTGTTAGGTAGGATCCCAAGGAAGTGCATTTTGTATTGTTTGGGCATTGCAGGGTTGGGTATTCTATGTGTTAGGTAGAATCCCAAGAAAGTGTAGGGCTTCATGGTTGGGTAGGAAAGCACGGCAACCATATTTTATGTGATGATTGAATGACGAGTAGATCATACCTCAAGCATGTGCTTATATGTTGGTTAAGCACAATTAAATAAATCTATGAATTAAAATTTCCTTGAGATATTGCCATGGTGATGAGATTGGTTTGAGGGCCAAGGTCACACAAATGAGAAAGTGGGTCTACTAATAATTACATGTAACTAGTGGGCGTACCCAAATGATTACTAAATTTGAGCAGATCACATTACATAATGTACTTGTACTTATTGTTCCATGTATGATGTGTAGGTCGACATTTTCTATGATGCTCATTAAGGTGTGACACTTTAAGATTATACACTATGTAAGCATATGATGGAATGAAGTTTGACATGTTGGTCAACTTTTTGAGTGTATTCATTTATGTCATAGTCTTGAGATGACATGATATGTTTAATAGTTTGGCTAATACTCGGTATATGAAACATAATCATTGTGGTATCTATAATCTGACATGTAGGTCAAAAATTAGTATAAAGATACATAATTAATTGGAAAATATTTTAACTACTGGTTGAGTTGACTATGTGTAGTCAGGCTTTGGCTTGACTTGATGTTTGGCCTTGGTGGCATGTATATGGAAATATGGTTTTTGCCATAGTTATACTCTAAGAGAAGTTGATATTGTGACTCCTAGTTTATAGGAAGTTGTTGGCATAATTGACTTAGTCAACTCAATCGATGAACATCGACCGATGAGTTGGTCATCTTGAGTTGTCTATTTTGGACTCCTAGTTGATATATTGTGTGAGATAGGTTTGGTCATTATGTATTCAACTTGGACAATTAATCGATGGGTTTGGTTGGGATTTTGTTTTATTGTGTATTGGATGTAGAACTCTAGGTCAATTTTGCTTGATACATTTAGATGCATAATAATGATTAAATGTTAATGAGTACGTTGATGATGTTATATGCAGATGTCATTATACTTTATGATGATTTAATTGATGATGAATTAAATGTAATTTGAATGCATTACATGATTTTGTTTCATGAATAATGACCTAATGTTGTGGATGCTTACTCACCCAATGAGCACGACATGCTAGTTGGTATGTATGGTTGATTATTTTGTACCCATGATCAAGGTGTGACTAAAGACAAGTTTAAAGGAAATGTTGACTCTAGATATTTATAGCTAAGAACTTATCTTTTGAGCTATTGACATTGTGAATGAGCTAAAGGTATTGTGAGTGTACATATGTATGTGTATGGCAAGAATTGGATGTAAACTATATACCAGCATGATCAAATCCACATGATGCCAAGGTATGGCAAGTAAACATAGGTATGTGTGTCATGTCATACAATTTTAAGTTAATATGTTACTTAAATTTTAGAATCCTTGAGATAAGGAAGTGTTGATTTGATAATTCTTCATATATTTTAGTTAAATTATGATATACAAAGGATGGATCATATAATCTAATCATGTTTCTATGAGCACTGACCTATCAATTTGGTTTTGAGTGTATCTAAGTGGTTGCAGGGAGAAGGCTAGAGTGTGGTTGAGGTAAAGAAGGCTAGCTCCTCGGAAGGGGAAGGTTGGATCATTTGGTAGCCTGCACACACCACATATTTATTATTGTGTTGATTTACTAACCGTTATTTCTCCCTTATATCAAGTCAACGTTGAGTTTTGTTTCTACGTTAAGCTCTTGTGATGGAAAAATAAATGGTAAATAGTAAATTATTTATGTCATGTCTATGATATATAAGGATAAATCATAAACTGTATTACCTTACTTAGTAGAGTAGACACAAATGATGTTTAATGCATTTTGATCCCGTTCACGAGATAGAAGTCTATAATGTTGATAGAAATGAATGAAGCATATGCCTTATTATGAGTAATGAATTTGATTTTCTTAATGGTCTTTAGATATTATTCCAATTCTTATATATCAATACATCGGGACGATGCATATTATAAGGGGAGGAGGATGTCACTACCTACTTCTCCATAACCCAAGTAAATTGGAAAACTTGTTGCCACGTGCATTTTGTTAGAGAAATTGATTAATTAATATTCGTATTACTTGCACTAAGGATGTAATTAGTTGGAAATTAATCATTACTCCATCTTGATCAAATAACAAAGAAAAAAGAAGGGAATATATCAACGGTTATGGCTCTCTAAAGAGGTACAGAGAAGATGGAGAATTTGCACTAGGAACTGCAAAAAGAGTGGGAAAACAAGCTTGACAACTAATGGACATCCAAGTTCCTCTCTATTTTGCATGATTTAATTTTAGATCCTTGATCAATGAAAATAATATTTTAGTTAATGGTTTCTCTTCTTTCAAAATGGATGTAGCTATTGTGCATTTCTACGTATAGATGACAACGTGCTTGAATATAGTTTTAATGAATATTGGGTCTTACTCTCTATGTAACTAGCCAAGTAGAATGGCTAGTTTTAGCCACCAATTTCAGGAAAGTTCTCCTTACTCAACTATAATCATTGCTCTTTGATTGAGTCCATTAATGTATGACAAGAAACTTGATAGTGAGTGTGTGTCTCTACCTTGATACATGACTGGGTGCTCAATGTTTGAGTTGGGTTGTGCACATTTTCTCTTCTTTCTTGAATAAGTATTGACCTTATTAGCCATCTTGCATCTCGGATTGGGTGCATTTGCATCTGTATTGTTCCATTAAATCTTGTGGTAGTGATAGCTTAAGGTGAAACAAGTTATCGTATCTATTACTCAACTATTTAACTCCATAAAGACAGGTATTTGATGCAACCTGAATATAAACTATATTTCAAAGGTAGACAAAGTCAAGCCCCAAATCTATTAACAAGTACCGATTTGGAATGATTGGTCATGAACCCCTTCTACTACCATTTGTTAATATAATCATTGTAATTCCTTAAAAGGAGTTATTGAGTTTTGTATGGTTACTCCCTAGCTGATTAGGCTCTTGAGAGATCGGTTGCCAGTTCATTGTGAGGCTCTTAAATGCTTAGTCTAAGACTAACACTTAGTAATTATTCAGTTCTTTAGATTCTGTGAATATATTAAGGAGTTGTTGGTAGGTGCAGTTCCTCCATGCAACATTTTAAAACCTTAATTGCAATCACCCAATACTTATTACAGTGATGGTTAATAATTTAGATAATTTTATATTTGGCCAAAATAAGAAGAGTCAACTTCCACATGTTAACTCCATGTAGTGCTATTAGACCAATTTTCCATCGTCATGTATAATTATTTATGTTAGATAAGTGATGGCTATGAGGAGTTTAACTCAGCATTATGCACTTAATGCTCTAGTCATATGTAACTATTTGCATATTATAAACTAGTGTAATCTTCCATCATCGATGGTGAGAAGATTCTTATAAGAAATTCAATGTAAAACTTTCATGCAGCATCAATCAATAAAATTTATTATGTTGTTCATTTCCTTATAGGAATGAGCCCAAACCAGAATTTTCAGTGCTAACCATGCTGATCTCTATGAGAGTTGACCCTTGACTCATTTTCAATGTAATTATTCATTGCCGAAGGAAAACGAAAGAGGGAGACCTTATTCCTTTTCATATGTGCTAAATTACTGACAACTTGTGATAGCAAACTATGGTGTATTTGGGTTGATCCTGCTTTAATATGGTTCAACGCTAATATTGACCCTTGTTCTTTCATGACTCAAGTTAATAAGATGATAAGTACATTCCTCTTAAAGTCAATGCCAAAACTAGAAACATCTTTCTTTAGGTTGTAGAATTTCTAGAATAATCTGATAATGAAGGTACCCATTTGGGATTGGGGACGATCATGGAATCCAAAGCTCTACATGTTATGTCTATTATTATGTAACATAAGTGATTTTTTGATCATTTAACTATCCTAAAAACTATGTTGATTGTACATGGTGAAAGTTGATATTTGGTTCCACATAGTTTGGTGGTAATGATTTTATTACCATTTGAGATTCTAATGGACTTGTACTAGTACTGGACAATCTTTATTGTGTAAAATGTTTTCATTATTCTGTGTCTGCATTGTTATCATGAATGTTGTATAAACTTTTTAAAATAAAAAATGTTCAATAATTTCTTCCTAATTAGCAATCCTTCCTTTTAAATAGATTTATTTGTCTAATATCTGTCTAAAATTAACTATAATAAACAATATTTTGTATGATAAATTTTATCTTTTGTAAATTTTTTTGTTATAAATATAGCTTACAGAGAACCAACATCTATATTATATCAAAATAATATCTAAAAAGTCTAATCTCTGAATTTGATTTTTTTATTTTCAAGATATTTTCACATACATATATAAATATTTTTAATGTTTAAATGTATAAGATATAGACTTATGATTTACAATTAATTATTTATAAAATTGATATTCTATAAACTAATTTTATAACCAATTACATTAAAGATAATTTCACCTACCACTTACTAAAATTTGTATATAAACATCTAAAATACAATCACAAAAATGTTTTACTCGTGAAAATGGAGATTCCACATCATGTTTAAAAATTATATTAGCATTGTTAAACAACAAGACAATGGCATTATATTCTTATAAATTCTTTTGCATAAAAGTAATATTGCATTAAGACAACCTTGACCGTGAATATTTAACACAAGGTAGTCCACATATTTACTGACAAAGACCTCTAAGAAGAAAACCACCTAGAAAGTTTCCTTTTGCTTTACATCGTGTATAAAGGATGACACAAGTTAAATTTTAAGAATAAATATCATTTTTTGAAATCCACCAAAGTAGCTTTTACTTATGCCTTAATTTAGAAAATGCAAGATATCAAGGGATAAAATATAGTCTCTTTTCATTTCCACTTTAACAAGTGATTGGGAAACATTTTGCTTTGCGTTGAATTCTATTCATATTTTACATCACAAATCCAAAATTATTACACTGAAATCATCATCAAAAACCCATTGAAAAATACTTGAGAGAAAAGACAACAATCCAGTCACAAGCCTTGGCCCAAAATGAGTTTGAGGCCAACTTGAAGAAAAAGTAGTCATTAAGCCTAAGCTTAAAAGAGACCCAATCATACAACCACGGCGGCCAAAAAAAACTAAGAAATGAGGTCACTCGTAAACCTAATTTTCTAAAAGCAGGTGATGGGATAATATATAATAGAAAAATTAGACTATACTTGTGAAGGCTATCCATGTCGAACTAAGATTAACATCTAAGTGTAATTATCAAAGAATTTATCCTATGTCTCATTTGTTTTATTATATTTCGTATTTCATTAAGTCAGCATTATAAGTTATATGCAAGTGTCCATAACAGTATGTTCATAGATATCTGAAATAAAGGAGAAAGTTTGAAGGGATGAGATATTTTCACAACTGAATCCATTTGAGATTTATTTTTTAAATATTGGATTTCTTTAATTATATAAAAGAATTATTTAAAAGTTAAAGTAAATTAATTATAAGTTTAAGTAATTTATTGTAAAACTCAACTTCACAAGATTGGCAATACATAGATTGGCAGCATTAACTATTAAAGCTTAATATCAAAATAAGATATACACACTAAGATTAAAAGATATCACTATCATATAAAGAAATAATAGAATTAATTATTAATAAAAGATATTAAAATACAGTATATGTCACCCATTAACTATTTTCTTCTCTTTTATGTAATATATGATTTTACAGTATATTAATATCAGTGTCATTTAAATAAAATGTTAATATTCTAATCTCTTCGGAAGAGGGATGGGATGTTAAATTTTTCTTCTCAGTTCATAAGGGTGATTATACTAACAATCTCATGGAAGCTCGGGCTATTTTATATGTTGTGGAACAGTGTTGCTTGCGGGGATGGAGTAAGATTATCTGTGAGTCTGATTCCCAGGTGGTGGTGAACATGCTTTTTTCGCAGGAGCTTGAGGATGTTAGTTGGCAACTGGCCACTGTTGTTAAGCAAATTATTCTCTTCTCTACCTCTTTTCAATTCATTAGGTTCACGTATATTCCTCGTGAATGGAACAGAGCTGCTGATTGTTTAGCCAAATGGGCTTCTAGTCATGATCCGAGTTGGAATATTAGGGATAGGAGGCAACTGTCCTTTGAGATGGTGCAAGAATTTGATGATCTTGTTGCTCAGGATCGAAATCCTTGTTGAGCTCTCCTTGTTATATTCCTTTCTGTCTTAATAAATTTTTACCCCTCTTTTTCCAAAAATGTTAATATTAACCATCATTATAAAATATCAATGTAAAATATAAATTAACTGTGGATTATTTTCGTCTCTACTTTGAAATATAGAATTTAGAAATAGGATATATGATATTAGGTTTGGAATGTGGATTATTTTTTTCTCTACTTTGAAATATTGAATTTAGAAATAGGATATATGATATTAGATTTGGAATATAAAAAAATAGGATATATGATATTAGATTCATGTCCAATCAATCAACTTTGATGTCAGTACGAAATCATTTTCATTATGTCAGACTTCCATTAACATATAGAAGACTTCCATTAACAAAACCTTCCAACCAATATAAAAAAATTAAAACACCAACACTTTTTAGGTGTCAAGAATTCAAATAAATAATTAAACATACACAGGGGTACGAATGCAAAATCTCCTTGCATAAGCTCCAGTTGTACTCGGTCCCTCTATGTGAGCTCCAAAATATTTTTTTATAGCCTGGCCTCAGTTGGATCCAATTGAACCAGCCATGCTTACAAGCGCACCACCTTAATGCTGGATAACAGTCTACAAATTGTGATATTTTTTAAATACCAAGAATTCCATTAGCCAAATATCTGGATTCTTTCGCCTGGTGAAAAGGATAAAAGCCCATTGATAATGTGCCTACCATTAAAAAAAAATAGAAAGCGCTTGTCAAACCTATGTTGAGGGGTTAGGCCGTGTTGAAGTCCTTTGAAACGATGTTTCAAAATGCCATGGCCGCCAAATCATCAGCTTCTTCTCCTCCAATATATATCATTGACTCAATAGTAACAGCACCTATAGAAACCCATTTATGGCTTCTTGTTTGGAATCTAGGTTCTCTGCCATATCCTCCATTGCATCTCTTTTACTCCCATTAACAAAATCTGTAGAAACCCATTTATGGCTTCTTGTTTGGAATCTAGGCTCTCTGCCATCTCCTCCATTGCATCTCTTTTACTCTCATTAACAAGATCTGTAGAACTCCACATATGACTTCTTTAGCTCTATATGAAAGCCTGGAATCTAGGTTCGCTGCCATTGATTTGTATTGTACATATTCTCGCAGGGATTGCGTGGGTAGTAGCATAGAGAGAATACCTAGTCTGGCTTATCAATAAGCCAGGCATCGCAGGATTGAATGAAGTTGGTCTTACATGGTGTAAGAGCAAACGGGTTTCCATGGTTTATTCTGGAGTCAATATACCACGGGATGGGGAGGAGGAGAATACCATTGAATACCATGACAAAGATGGAAAACCAATGGGACGTATCCTAACAAGCTCTTTAGAACCTGAAAGCACATTCACCACCTATGATTCCATAATGGTCTCTCATGACACAAAAAAGAAATTAGTTTATGGCGTTCTATCATCAAATGCTTCATGTGACTGCAGAGACCATTCCATGTCAAGCTTTCGTTCAGAATTGAGCTTGTGCTCAACTCCCTCCCTCAGATTCTTAGACATGGGGTCACAAAACTATGAAAGGAATAGTCATGGATGTGTCTCAGCTATCAAGGATCGTCATGTTGGTGATGTGGGCATATATTCCTTGGCTTTAAATTGCTGTAATGTTCTCTATAGTGGATCCTATGGCATTCAAGCTTGGCATTATGATGGACGGAGCCCTTCAAAACAAGGATTCTCCTTCGGCTCTGGGGCTGTGAAGGCCATTACTTTTTCTGGTGATAAGATATTGAGCGCACATGAGGACCATAAAATCAGAATCTGGAAGTTATCTGAAACTGGCCATCCTAAATTTGTTTGCTCGCTGCCCACGGTGAAAGACTATTTGAAAAATTGTATAAGGCCAGGGAGTTATGTCAAAGTGAGGAGACATAAAACATGCTTGTGGATACAACACATTGATACAATATCTTCTCTTGCTACAACAAAAGATGGCCTTCTGTATTCTGCTTCATGGGATAAAACGGTGAAGGTGTGGAGGCTATCAGATTGGGTGTGCATAGAATCATTCCAAGCCCATGTAGATGCCATTAATTCAATTGTGGCCTCAGATGATGGGATTCTCTATACTGCTTCAGCTGATTCCAAGATAAAAGTATGGAAGAAATGCTGTCGTGGAAGGAGGACTAAACATACCATGATTGGAGTACTGGACAAACACAAGTCTGCCATTAATGCTCTGGCACTTAGCTCTGCTGGGAATGTTCTCTATTCAGGAGGTTCTGATAGAGATATCATTGTTTGGGAGAAGCAAATGATTGATGGGAACGGATATGAAGGTGATGATGGTGGTGATGGGAAACAAATTATGTTTGCCGTTAGTTTGCTGAGTGGTCACATGCAGGCCGTCTTGTGCCTGGCTGCTGTTAAATCGGATTTGGTTTGTAGTGGATCTGCTGATAAGACGGTGAGAATCTGGAGGAGGGTAGTGGGTGAGAGTCAGAGCTGTTGCTTGGCTGTTTTGAAAGGCCATAACAGTCCTGTCAAGTCTATTACTGCACGCTATGATGATTTTATAGGCTGTGTTATATTTAGCGGAAGCTTAAATGGAGAAATTAGGACATGGTTAGGGCATGGCCATCTTAGAGTGCTTGATTTGGAGGGCTTGTGACTTTATCCACCCTTTGTAAGTGATTTGAAAATGTGATCCAGCTTTTTAAAAGTCGACTTATGAATTCCACCCTGGGATGGAAGCAAAGCTGCTTGTACCTTTGTTTTTGGGATTCTTTGCATTGTGATTGTTATTACCTTTGTAATGTATTCCTTAATCATATGGGATTGGCTTACTGTGTGATTATATTTCTTGGGTGCCAAGATCACTCACGGCCATTTGCAACAGTTAATGACGACCAGTGCCTTTTAAGTTGTAATCATTTGCTATGACATGCAAATGGGCTTGTCTATAAGAATTTTTCTTCCCATGTTAATTACTCCACTAGTTCTCTCCTGAGTATCTTTTTCTTTTTTTTTCAGATTCAAGATTTTAGGTCAGTGCTTATTTCTTTTTAGTAAAAGCTGGATAATATAACTTTCCATCCCACTCGGAGCTGAGATGGTGTCTGGACAAAGTCTTCTACTCTTCATTTGTCTGGAACGAACAAATTTTTGTCTTCTAGTATTAGGGTGTTTTTCTTGAAAGGTATTATTTCATTATTCAGAAGTTAGAACGCAATGGTATACTGAAAGGAAGAAGGTTGGATAAAAAAACGTGTTTTGATGATACAATACTCTCTTTTTAGAAGCTCTTTTTTTCAATGTAATGGATTATATGTGCGTTATAATGGTACATGTAATTGAGACTACTTTTCCATTTAGGATGTCATATGAACAAGGAAATCACTCTCAATCTTTCATTGTCGCCTTCTAAGTTAGGAGGTTTTAGGAGATTTTCCTGCAATTAACATAGATTCGTCCATCAGCATTTTGGTATTATAAGTTTCCGATTCTGAATAGCAGCCAGAATAAACTTGATTTTATCAATGTTAAGTCAGAAGCAAGTGGAAGAGCCCCCTGTTAATGCAGTATTCAATCCGTCGACCTTTCAACTGACAAACACCCATAGCTTCCACAACCAAAAACTTATACTATAAATGATATACTATTTACCTGAAACGACTTTGCCAACTACTAAAGGCTTTCTTTTTCCAACAAGTCAGAAAAGACCAGAAATGGTGATTATCGACGAAGAAAACATGTTTCCATTATCCTCGAAAAGTTCATTTTCCAAAAGCAAATCAACACCTACTCCATGAGTAATTCATGGAGTGGGTTAGCATGAGGAGAGCTAAATCCATTAATTATCAAAATTAATTATCTACCGTGTTTATCATCGTATTTGCAATTCATTTGTTGATACTATTAGTTTGTCGCAAGACACATTTTGGTGCTACTAACCATTTAGTGGGATGTAGCAAAGAACTTTGATGTTAATTGTTGTAGTTTTATCAACGAGAATGAGAAGCACTCTGAATTCTACATTCGTATAATTAGATAGACCTGGCACAAATTGAGCTGATGGAATTTCTCGGCGCGGTGAAGGTTATTCATTAATTAACAAATTTAATTATTTGCCAAACTCACAGGTGACCAGAGACGATTGATAATTAGATGTTCGCCAATAAAGTCATATATATGAAGTACACTATATAATGGAAAATAATAAAAGCTAGAAAAGCTATAATAAACACAGCCAAAAAAAAAAAATAGGAAGTAGGGGAGAGGATCCAATAGTGGAGCGGGGTTCAATAGTGGATCACGGTTCCAATCTTCCAACACATTTTTACTATATATTGTAATTAATTGATCTATTTGTAAATATATAAAAATCTAAATGTTGATAAAAAATACACCAATTCTTGAACACATCAAAACTTATAAATGTTATAGAAAAAATAAATAAATGAATTCATTAATGAGTGAAATAACTTTTTGTATTAAACAAAATATCATAGCTATCTAATATATGTATGTCACTCAAAACATAATATGCTCACTTAAATAAACATTGATATCTTAGTACACATACTATTCTTATGTGTACCACTATTGGAGTAGCAATGTATGTGCATAAATATCAATAATATGTATCATCACAAATATAAAAAGTGAATACCAGTAAATGCTTTGTATTTTCTCATGAAATGTGTGAAATTGTCAAAAAAATTAGTGTCCAACCAATGGTCCCTATGTGTTGGATATAGGTTGTATTTTATATAATAATGTGTTATTTATATAATAACAGCAAATAATCTTTTTATGTTGAAGTATTTGTCCTTTTGTGTTATATATAAAAGTTATATATAACAAATATTTATGATTAACAATAACTATTTGGTCCATTTAAGTTGCATATATGTTACATTTCATATAGTTATACAATACTCTATTAACAACAAATAATAATTTTAAATTGAATTAGTAGAGATTTTTAGATTAACTTTTGGTCGAATATTCAAAAAATCATTTTTTAGACACATTTCACTAGGTGCACTATTTTAACAAGTTGCATGATGAGTCATACCTTCAAACCTTAGTTGTAGGTAGTTCAATGTGCATTTTACATTTCAAAAAAAAACGAAAATCTTACGACATCCCATGTAGCGGCTACATGTTGACGAAGTTAGCCCTCACCACTATTGGGTCCTCTCCCCTAAAGAAATGAAAAGAAGAGAAAATATAAGCTTGTGCCAAATTTCTTCCTCTATTTGTATGGTCACTGGTGCAACATTGGTTTTAATTCATACTAACCCAATTTCGCTTTAACCAAACGTTTCCGCCATTATAACACCGACAATTGCTTGCTACAAAGAACACAGATAACCATAACATGCATCTAGCACGTCGCTTTTACCAATAACAAGGAGAGTAAGAACATATCCTTTCAAGTGCAAATACCTACTCCAAACAGAAAGCCCAGAAATAGTCAAATAGTGTTTGCTAATAGCAGCCACAGCATTCGAGATCATACGGAAGGCAGTCAATGTCCTCTATATTTTAGGACAGGTTACTTTGCGCACACCTCAAAACCCTACATCGGACACATTTGTAACACTAACTTGTTCAGAGTAATTATACTTCCTAACATAGCCTGGTTCCTTCTTATTATATGCAGGCAACCTCTTAACGGAGAAAAAAATCCCCAGATATTTAAGGTGGCAATGCTCAGAGTTAAGGCCATTGCAACAAGTCTCCTGTTGGCTTCTTAAACATCAATATTACTGGAAAGATCTTTAAAACTTCCACTCCTTCCCTGACTTGATGCCACCAAGGAGCATCTTATGTAAGTTTTAAAATAATTTTCTCTGTTATATGTATTCCCTATGAATTGTAGATGGATTTGGAGATGATTATATAGTTTCCTCTATTAGCAGTATTATCCATAAATTATAGATGCATGTGCAGACATTCTTGAGGACATAAAAAAAATTGGGCCATTTCACTTTAACTTCCATTTTCGTTCTTAGATGTCCATATTAATGTAAAAGCCTTCTAACTTTGTAATCCTCTATTTCCTAAATTGATGACAAGGTACCCTCTTCAAGTATTTTTTTCAAACACATTACTTAACGTTAATTTTCTCTATTATCATGGTGCCAACTACAAATTGATATGCAGACTATATTAATGTTTTCATGTTAGTAAAGCCACCCTCCTCGCAGGCTATGTTAATGTTTTCAATGTTATTAAAGCCACCCTCCTCGCAGGCTATGTTAATGTTTTCAATGTTATTAAAGCCACCCTCCTCGCAAAATTTCAGCCTACATTAAACTCTATGCGACGTGGTACAAGAGAGGGTCAAGAGTAATCCTTCTCTAAAACTCAACTACTTTGATGAGTACCAATTTTAAATTAGAGAACAAGAAAACTTGTCAACCACTTTGTATATGTATAATTAAACAAGCTTATGAATTGCGATAGTGCTATCAAAATTCAATTGTGGACTTTTTGAGTCACACCCATTGACCTATAAGCCATAAGTTCAGAAGAACTCATCCCTCAGAATGAATGGAACACTTATCACTCACTGAAGATAGGCAATGCTCACAGAAGTGAAGCACTTGCCCTCCCTGAGAGGTCACCCATCCCTCCATTAATGTCATGCATTAACCTCCAACTTACTCACCATTTCGAAAACAAATGCTTACGATTTATTGACCGCAGAAGAAATCGCCTCTTGGGTATTTATACTCCCTCCGGCATTTGCATAACCTCTCTCTAATCTAGCGAAATGATCTGATCAATCACACGCAAGTCTTACTAACGTAAAAGACATTTGATCATTTATTCATAAACTACCTGTTTCAGCCCTGTGAAGAGAAAAAGCTAAAGGGTGTGACTGTCATTTTCAGTAATCTCTAGGAAACAATGATTTCCTCCGTCGACCTCAGAAAATCATCTTTTAGAATGACCCTCACGAGGTTTAATCGAGAAACCATCAACATAGTAATTTTTTCTTTTATTATTTGCAGTGCCACATAATGATTCCTCTAGTTTTCTCCATTCGAGACTTCTGTCTTGACAAATTAGGCCTGTCAATAGATTGTGCCCTCTAGATTCCTCCTAGCTCCTCATACAGAAGGTAAATTGCTAAATTATCGCAACGGTTCTTATTGAAGGCCTCTCCTGAACTATCAATTATTTGACTTTTTTCACTAAAAGAGGGGTAAAAATTTTATTGAATATCACAGAGAGTAGAGCAACACAAGAAACAAAGGAAACTACAGAACTTTATCCTGGTCCACAAGTTGAACCAACATCTGAGGTAAATCAAGAGGAAGCATCCTATGATCAATAATATTCCAAGCCGACCCTTGCTTAGAGGCCCATTTAGCCAAACAATCAGCAACACCATTCCACTCACGAGGGATATGCATAAAAGACAAAAAATGATCAATTACTTGACTTTGACTATTCCTTCAATGTTTGAATTGAATTGCAATGTAATCTATGTTCCCCAAGGATGCATCTTCCCCCTGCCACCACCCACCCCCCCAAAAAAAAAGCTTTCACCATCCCCCCAGGTCTCCAAAATCGACAAAAAAAAATTGTTGTCCAAGAAACGCATCCCGCTGTCCCCTGCCATCCCCATCCCCATTCTGAAAACTTGGGGGAACATAGAATTATGTAATGGATTAGATTTCTATTCCGAATATACAAATGGAAGCTTGCAGAGCTCAAGAATTTATTTCTTAAAAGCATTCATGACTAAATATCATAGTTCCAAGAATCACGGCGATTCACGCGATTCGCCGATTTGATTCAAGCCAAATGATTTTTTGTGAATCAGTGAATCAAATCAGCAATAAAGGGTTTATGAAATAAGTTGCTCACTAAATTTCTAGGGTTTTTTTTAATTTGCCGATTCGTGGCCGATTCGATTCTGATTCATGGCTGATTCACAATTCAATTCGGCCTTGCCGATTCCGATTCAATTTCGATTCTTGTTACTTTGCTAAATATATTCCATTCAACTGTTAGAGAGACATTTCCATCATTCTCTTAATCACTTGAGATTTCAGTACCGCTTCTCTTTCGAAATGGACTCAACACTACACCCAGCTAGAGATCAACTATATTTAAAACTGTCATCAGCTGATCCCATTTGACCTTTTCGCTCATCCAGTTACAGCCATCAATATCTCTTTCCTTAAACGCCACTCCAGATGCTGACAGTAGAAGTAAGAGATATCCATAGTTTCCCCTTTGTCCTCTCAAACATATTTGTATTACTAATCTAATCAAGGATTTCTTAGCTTACTAATTTTCTTTTAACATTTTTTAATGTTGTTTCCACTCATTTATACATTACAACCCATGACATATCTTTATTTCCAGTGAAAAAGGCTTTTCCAATGCCTTCGGCTGTGTTAAATCCACTAATTGTTGCCCAGTTAGCAGGTGTTTATAGTCCTTGAATCTGATTCTTTGTGGGTTTGTTAATTGTAAGTTATCATACTTACATCACTTACTCTCAACAATAGTTGTTCTGGATCAGACTTCCTCAAGGATCCTGATCCTGCGTGTTGTGTTATTATGGAGGGCTGTAGTTACCCAACAGATATCACTTCCAATTGATAATTTTTTTGTTTGTCTGATTCTGTCTAGATTTACAAAGGTTTACCAAATATTTTTTATTCCTTTGCTTCAATTCTATCTGACCTACATTTTTACAATATATTTCATTATATCCAGGATAGCGAGCCAGACTAAGATCTTGACCATCTCAACTCGCTTCGACAGTTTTTTTACATCAGTGTGAGAATCAGAACCTCAAACCACTCTTTGAGCAATCTTCTGTGTAATTTTCTATCTATTTGTAACTGTAATAAGCCTTCTTTACACAACCTAAACCTTTTCAAACTGGCAAGAGGGCAACATTATGTTTCCTTTTATTCTTCTTATCTAGTTGTATGAGCCATCGCTTGTCCTTTGCTCTACCTAGTTTAAGGTTCCTTCTCGCCAAATATCCTAACATTTAACAACCCTAAAATACAATTCCTGAACCGCCCATTTATGATGATCCCAATGAAATAGTCGTGTAAATTCATACGTGTGTGGTTACCATTCTTCTTCAGTTGCCTGAAAAGTTACAACATATTTTTCGCAGTCTTTTACTTATTGCCATTAATAGTTGCTCTCCACAACTCGAAATCAACAATAAACTGTCGTGTACATCATGCAAGACCATTCACTCAGCATTGAATTGCTATGAAGTATATATTCAAAATTAAATGTTGCCACCTAAAATTTCCTCCGTATGAAATTAAATATGAATAGAGATTGTCTCTTAAAGCATTCGTGCATGCATTGAACGATCTCAATATCCCTCTATGGCTTTCATCCAACCAATATCTGCATATGAGAGCACGGTGTAAATAAATAGAATCTCTTGAAGCTGATGTTAAGTATATAACAATTCCTTGTTTCCTTTCCACATTTGTTTGGAAACGCTTGCCATCTTATTTAGCAGCTGCTTTTACATTTAAAAATTCTTTAAGCAGGATTGAACGTCACTCCAGAATTTATTGTCCATCTCCATCCGTTCTCTCGAGCAATACAGCTGGCTACATGGAAGTAGATTGGACCAACGCCTTTAATCTTCTCTAAACCCTATGTATTATCTTGCATCAAAAATTTCTATCTAATAACAGAACTTAATACTATATCTTTTACTGATTAAAACAGAAAATATAACAAATCAAGATTCAATAGTTTCACCTAGGATATTTGATTATCTAGGCATCTCTGCCTAACATACTCGATCAGGAGATTTAGTTCCACGTCTATGAATTTTTCTGATAAAGAAAATTTAATGCATTTACAAATATTTGTCATCTAGTCCTTTCTACAATTCGCATCCTCTAGTTATTTTATCAAGATGTACACTTAAAGGTGCAATAATTGGAACATGTACAAAAGCAGCATTTACCAAACATATACTTTTTTATTCAATCTTCAAATTGAGACTTATCTTCCAAGACAATTTTGCTTTCAAGCAAATGAGTTACCCTAACATCAGTTCTTATATTACTTATACATCATCACAGTTACTCTCGTTATTCACATTGATAATATGAAATTCAGTTTAAAAATTTCAAAGATCTATTTCTAACATAATCTGAAGCTTACTTTAAATTGTATGGTTAAATATTTTATTAATAGTGTTCTAATTCTTCATAATTACGTGAGAACATAAGTCATTATCTACTTATTAATAATCCCAAAATACTCCAAAAATGGTGAATTTGTTGAATGAGAAGCCTGCATTCTTGGTGACACTACATTGCTAAAGACTCGTAATCTAATGGTGTCAGCATTTTTATCCTGAATCACAATGGGACAAAAAAATGTATTTAAAGCAACAGTTAACGTGGTATGAGGAATTCAGGCCAGTAAATACAATCAGCAAATCTTCTCTAAACCCTATGTATTATCTTGCATCAAAAATTTCTATCTAATAACAGAACTTAATACTATATCTTTTAGACTTTTACTGATTAAAACAGAAAATATAACAAATCAAGATTCAATAGTTTTACCTAGGATATTTGATTATCTAGGCATCTCTGCCTAACATACTCGATCAGGAGATTTAGTTCCACGTCTATGAATTTTTCTGATAAAGAAAATTTAATGCATTTACAAATATTTGTCATCTAGTCCTTTCTACAATTCGCATCCTCTAGTTATTTTATCAAGATGTACACTTAAAGGTGCAATAATTGGAACATGTACAAAAGCAGCATTTACCAAACATATACTTTTTTATTCAATCTTCAAATTGAGACTTATCTTCCAAGACAATTTTGCTTTCAAGCAAATGAGTTACCCTAACATCAGTTCTTATATTACTTATACATCATCACAGTTACTCTCGTTATTCACATTGATAATATGAAATTCAGTTTAAAAATTTCAAAGATCTATTTCTAACATAATCTGAAGCTTACTTTAAATTGTATGGTTAAATATTTTATTAATAGTGTTCTAATTCTTCATAATTACGTGAGAACATAAGTCATTATCTACTTATTAATAATCCCAAAATACTCCAAAAATGGTGAATTTGTTGAATGAGAAGCCTGCATTCTTGGTGACACTACATTGCTAAAGACTCGTAATCTAATGGTGTCAGCATTTTTATCCTGAATCACAATGGGACAAAAAAATGTATTTAAAGCAACAGTTAACGTGGTATGAGGAATTCAGGCCAGTAAATACAATCAGCAAATCTTCTCTAAACCCTATGTATTATCTTGCATCAAAAATTTCTATCTAATAACAGAACTTAATACTATATCTTTTAGACTTTTACTGATTAAAACAGAAAATATAACAAATCAAGATTCAATAGTTTTACCTAGGATATTTGATTATCTAGGCATCTCTGCCTAACATACTCGATCAGGAGATTTAGTTCCACGTCTATGAATTTTTCTGATAAAGAAAATTTAATGCATTTACAAATATTTGTCATCTAGTCCTTTCTACAATTCGCATCCTCTAGTTATTTTATCAAGATGTACACTTAAAGGTGCAATAATTGGAACATGTACAAAAGCAGCATTTACCAAACATATACTTTTTTATTCAATCTTCAAATTGAGACTTATCTTCCAAGACAATTTTGCTTTCAAGCAAATGAGTTACCCTAACATCAGTTCTTATATTACTTATACATCATCACAGTTACTCTCGTTATTCACATTGATAATATGAAATTCAGTTTAAAAATTTCAAAGATCTATTTCTAACATAATCTGAAGCTTACTTTAAATTGTATGGTTAAATATTTTATTAATAGTGTTCTAATTCTTCATAATTACGTGAGAACATAAGTCATTATCTACTTATTAATAATCCCAAAATACTCCAAAAATGGTGAATTTGTTGAATGAGAAGCCTGCATTCTTGGTGACACTACATTGCTAAAGACTCGTAATCTAATGGTGTCAGCATTTTTATCCTGAATCACAATGGGACAAAAAAATGTATTTAAAGCAACAGTTAACGTGGTATGAGGAATTCAGGCCAGTAAATACAATCAGCAAATCTTCTCTAAACCCTATGTATTATCTTGCATCAAAAATTTCTATCTAATAACAGAACTTAATACTATATCTTTTAGACTTTTACTGATTAAAACAGAAAATATAACAAATCAAGATTCAATAGTTTTACCTAGGATATTTGATTATCTAGGCATCTCTGCCTAACATACTCGATCAGGAGATTTAGTTCCACGTCTATGAATTTTTCTGATAAAGAAAATTTAATGCATTTACAAATATTTGTCATCTAGTCCTTTCTACAATTCGCATCCTCTAGTTATTTTATCAAGATGTACACTTAAAGGTGCAATAATTGGAACATGTACAAAAGCAGCATTTACCAAACATATACTTTTTTATTCAATCTTCAAATTGAGACTTATCTTCCAAGACAATTTTGCTTTCAAGCAAATGAGTTACCCTAACATCAGTTCTTATATTACTTATACATCATCACAGTTACTCTCGTTATTCACATTGATAATATGAAATTCAGTTTAAAAATTTCAAAGATCTATTTCTAACATAATCTGAAGCTTACTTTAAATTGTATGGTTAAATATTTTATTAATAGTGTTCTAATTCTTCATAATTACGTGAGAACATAAGTCATTATCTACTTATTAATAATCCCAAAATACTCCAAAAATGGTGAATTTGTTGAATGAGAAGCCTGCATTCTTGGTGACACTACATTGCTAAAGACTCGTAATCTAATGGTGTCAGCATTTTTATCCTGAATCACAATGGGACAAAAAAATGTATTTAAAGCAACAGTTAACGTGGTATGAGGAATTCAGGCCAGTAAATACAATCAGCACTCTGATATAACAGAGAAACAAGCAAATAAACTGAAGAAAAGTATAACAATACCAAAAACAGGGTTAAAGAAACAGATCACATAATTACAGCAGATAATTAAAGCTGGGATTTATATCCCTGCACTAGTAGAGATACAGGTAAATTGAAAACTATGATTGAGATGAAATATGTGGCTTTGTCCAGAAAAGTTTCATTTGTACATAAACAATAAAAGCACATAAAAAAACATGTAAATGGCTATACGAATAGCTTCGCAGATGAAGGCTTGAAGCAATCAAATGATGGAAGCATACAGACTTTGCCAGTGACAGAGGAGTCTAACTGCAGATGCTGCACTGTACAGTTGGGGCATGAATGTTATAAAGCAAAATCAGCAGATGCAAACTCGGCTATCAAGCAAAGTGATTCAACCAATTTCTGGCATGATTCAAACACAAACATTTGAGTCAACTACAACAACTTCCTCCTTGGGCAGCATTAACACTTCCTGTTCCACCGCCAGCACCAGAAACACCTCCATATCCAACTTTGATGCCACATGACTGAAACATATAACAAGGAAGCAAGATTTCAGTCGAACTCCTTGAATCTTTATTTTAGAACATGATAGAAAATATCCAAAATGGGAGCAGCAATATAGTCAATTCCTCCTAGATATATGGAAAAAGCAAGGTTCATCTATTTAGCATTTTTTGAATCCACCGTGTTTAGATACAATTTAACATGAGCACACAAACAAGTATTTATGTCCATGCAGGAGGGCTCATGTGGATACAAGTATTATTGCTCACCTCATTTGACACATCAAAGACACCCTCCTGAATTTTATAATAAATTTGTGATGCGGTGCTTATAAATGCCTGAAAAAACAAAGCAAATGATTCAGCTTTTGTAAAGCCTAGAAACTAGAACATTTTAACTAATCTAAAACTAGCACAAGAATATGCAAACTCAATACCTCCTCTACATTTTGAGCAGTTTTTGCTGACGCCTCCATAAATATCAAACCATTTTCTTTTGCAAACTTTTCACCTTCTTCAGTGCTCACAGCTCTCCTGTGAGCAAGGTCACACTTGTTCCCTATAAGCATTATAGTCATGTTTGCATTTGCATGTTGCCGTGCATCCTCAAGCCAGCTTGCAAGATGATTAAAAGTCTCTCTCCTGAACAAAAGTTCCAAAATAGTTAAAGTTGGAATTTATAAAAGTCAACAATTTAATTTGTATGAGAAATGCATATAATCTGTACAACTATAATATAAAGGTTGTGAAAATCTACGAAAAAATAATGTCTTGTTCTCTTCCTAATTATACCATATTAGTATATTACAGTCGAATACAAAATTAAAAATTCAACCCATGGTAATCTTCAAGCATATGGTGAAGGTATTGGATTGGCCTAAATGTCATTCCTGCTAGAGGACCCTACAAATTACTTAAAATGTCACTTTAAGCCTAAACTGGTGAATAAGCAGTAAAACATATTTAAGATGTAACTTTAAGCCTAAACTGGTGAATAACTGGTGAATAAGCAGTAAAATAAACAAAGATATCTGGTACAACATAAGTCTTCTCACCACAGGGAATCAAATTATGCTAAAATATCCAAACACATACAGGTAAAACAAAGCTCTTCTCACTCCAGGGAATCAAATGATGCTTTGTTCTACAATAACTCAGGTCAATAAACTTGAAAGAATTAAAGTACCTGGTGATATCATAAACTAGTAATGCTCCAGCAGCTCCTCTATAATAAGATCTTGTTATCGACCGAAAAGACTCTTGTCCAGCCTACAAAATGCCAAAATTAATGTTTTGGATGTTTCGTGTAGAGAATATTCGAGTAAGGAATCATACATTTTAACTTGAATGTTCCTAGATACTCACTTCAAGAGTAAATGCAACTATTGAAGAAAATGCAACCATGTAGAAAGACTAACTTAGCAGAGACATGGTGAAAGGGCAACATCATTCTTGGGTAGAAAGAAAGATTCAATGCATTACACCAAAAGAAGTTTATGCCCTATTTAATAAAAACAAAGTAAAAGGAAAGAAATCTTCATATTTCATTTTTAATTTTACAGTACAGAAAAAACTGTTACTGGTTTAGTACACATAAAATGCATGTTCAACACTTTTTCAGCCATAGGGATAACAATTGTTCTCTATCAGAACGCTTACAATATTAAATCCTTGGCCTGGTTGCAATATTAAATCCTCGCACAAGGTCTAACAGGGATCTGAACCCCTGTCCCTCTCAGACTTCACTGTATTATAGCCTGCATGTCTTTTTGAACTTCTGTTGGTTGTGCTACGGCTTGGGTTGTACTAGTAAGAATTTGGATAGGTTTTTAGTTTGTTTTCTTTTGTTTGGTACAACTCTGTCTTGTGGTGCTAACTTTCATGGGTATAGGCTGCTGAACTATGTCATATGTTTATCTCTTTAAAAGTTCTGTCTTAAGCTGCTTTTGATGTTTATATGTTGTTAATGTGCTGTGTCTGTACGTCCTCAGGCAGTGTTCTTGTAAAGGTCAGCACCCTAGTTTTTGCAACTTATTAATATCAAAAAACAATTGTTCTCTGTCCAGTTGAGTGACTGGCTTGCCAGTAACTTTTTAAAATAATAATCCAAGATTCTGAATCATGATATCCTTTATTTCAAAGTAATATTCTAAGATTCTGAAGCATGATATCCTTTATTATATTAAATTATCTGTTTTCAAATTTACAGAAGGCACCCAAATTGTTGCCATGTTGATCAACAAATAAAATTGGCCATGAAACAAATTTCTGGTTACATTATAAGAGGCAAAATAAAAGACATGATTTTTGTCGGAAGAAGAGTTAAATAGGAAAAAAGAAAATTGAGAAGCAGCGTTGATGAAGCACACTCAAGAACAGCATCTCAGAGACTCAGAATATACTCCTTTGAAGATCCAAAAAAGCTTGTCTTCCAATGTGCATACCAACAAATTAAATTGTCAAAACAATTTTTTCCCTCCTTTTATTGGTTCTTTCTCCCATTTTTACCGTAAATGTTTATCCAAACACACAAATGATTTTTCAGAATTTAAAAACTAAATTGTCCCCTGCATGCTGGTCGCTACATTTATTCTAAAGTATTTCAAGGTCTTCTGAATGGTGATGGGCTTGACTTTACACAATATATGGACCACATAACCCCTGATTATCTGGAAACTATTTGTTGTGACAATATACCGACAACCATTTACAATATAAAGTCAGGGTTATACAACAATCATAAGTATCTTTTAAGGAAGCCTTGGAAGTGATCATTGCTGCTCCCTATAACACTAGTATTGCAGCCATTACATATAAATATTATTCTGTACATGTTGCCTTCTTGCAGGATTCGCTTCTACTCACATCTCTGCATGGGTCAAACCTAGAAAGGTTTTTGTGCCTGATTTCTCCATAGCAGCTGCATCAGTTGGGGAATCAGCAGGCACTCACTCCTCCAGTCTCAACTCAATATTGATCACTATTAAAAAAGAATGTTCAGCTTATCCCAATTCTCTGACTATATTGAGGAGGGCATTAGGGTGGGGTGGACCCCGGTTAATAACAGGAAATCTGCACCTAGGAACACAATTCTTCAGCCATATGGTTTAAAGTCACATAGCCTGATTCCTGCAGGTCTGCTTTGATTCTTGCAGATGTTTTGCTGGTGTTATTTTTTAATTTTTTAGTTGTACTTCTTGGCATGGGGCCCCACTCTAGATCTCCAGATTTGCACCTTACACAAACACTTTCATACTTAACAAAAATTTGCTGAAGAATAAACAAGGGAATCAACAAATGGGAGTAACCAATAATTTTTAAGTCTTCTTCTTTGGACTTCTCAATGTTATTAGCATCAATCATAATTACAAGACTCGGACTTGCCTCTGACACGGAAAGTCAAAATCTGACTCGGACTCGGACTCGGCCAGGACACTGAAAATCAAAAAGCCCGTGAAATTCAAAGATTTTAAAGGATTTAAAGATTCTTTCATGCATCATTTAGTCAATCAATTAACATCAAATACACAATAATTGAGATAAATAGAAGCTACTTAACACTCATACACAATTTTGCATAGATCACATAAGTATAACAACGATTTTTTGAAGGAAAAAAATTGAATAACATAATAAAAAGTTAAACATAGTGTCAAGTGTCAAATGTCTACAATATATGAAATCCATGGAATCAAAAGTTGAAAACATATATCAAAATATCAGCTAGAGTGTACAAGACTAAGGTTCTTAGTAGCCTATGCCCTCATACGAATACGCATAAGATAAGTCATGGAAGACTCAGATATTGAGAAACATGTTTGTTATATCTTACATGTGCATTGTAAACAACAACAGGGCTCTCAAGTATGTCTATCAATTTGCTTGGTGAAACACAACCTTTAACAATAAAAGTCTTTTAATAACAATTATAGTTGGCTTACAAATTTTTGCCAAGAAAATGATCAAGGACATAGCCAGCAACACATATACATTAAGTCTGAAAGTTTATAACTTCATGTACAACACTAGAGAGTTCTGTTGTGAGGTTCTCACACCATCGCCCCAAAATTTTGAGGACCCCCTCTTTTTTTAATCGCCTTGGCAACTTTTTGGGATTGTCCAACGATTTTCATTTGATTTTTTTGAGATTTTTAAGCCTTGGACACCTTCAGGCCAGTGGGGAGAGGGCTAGGTTTATTTTCACCCATTTCACTTGATTTTCCAGAGCAACCAATTTCATCCTTAGGCAAGGCAAAATTTCAAACAGCAACATTTGGCAAGATAAAAAATTGTAAATTTGTACTTAGACGTTTTCTTTTGAAATTTTGGATATAACTGTGTAATTTTTAAAAGGGAAATTTTGTTAGATTTGAGTTTTGGAAAATCTTAAATTTTTCTTTGGTGAAAAAATTAATTTTTATTATGATGAAAGCAAATTGCAAAATCAATTTTAGACTTTAGAGAAATAATTTTATTTGTGTTAAAAAACTAAAATTGCTTAGCAAAATCGATTTAAATGGAATTGTAAAAATTGACTTTAATGGATTAAAATTGCCTTGAAAAATTTTAAGCCTTTAATGAAATTGGTAATTTAATATTGAAAAATGGCCTTTGGTTAGCCAAAATCCGATTTTAATGACATATTAATTACTAAATCCTCATTAATGGAAATATTTAATATCTCCAAGGCATTATTTAATTTCTTTTTGCAATTTGGATCTAACTGGCAATTTAAAAAAGCAAATTTCATCTTGGCAAAGTTAATACTTAGCTAAGTATTTAATTGTGGGCCATAATTGTGCATTAATTATTGTTTTTCTTGCTCCCAGGGTCCCAGTCGGCCAGCTGGGGAGAGCAAACAAATTGGGTATAAGAGAAAACTCTTTCCCCTCTCTCCTTCATTCTTCATTCCTTCTCTTCCATGCTTGAACGATTTTTTTTCGAAAGCAGATTTGGTGTGTTTGGTGAATTGGTTTGAGGGCAGCTTTCTCCATTGTTGGGTGATTTTTATAGCAAGGGCAGAATTTTGTTCATTCTTGGCGATTCTTTTTGGGGCGAAGGGCAGATTTCCATATTTGGCGATTTCTTCTAGAGGGAGCAGTTTTCTTCCTTGGTGATTTTACTTGCAGACCTGAACTTTCTCCATTGCTTGGCGAACTATTGCAAGGGCAGAATTTGTTCATTCCTAGCGATTTTCAGAGCCTGATCTGCACTTTTCGATTTTCTTGCCCCAAATAATTCTTGGTTGGGGTCTGATTTTCTCCATTAGAGCTGCACCCTTTTTACATCAGACCTAGGCAATTTTAGTTTGGAGAGGAGATACATGATGAAAGTCTGATTTTCAAGGCCAAAGGTGGACAATTCCAAAGAAGTAAAATTCTAATTTTCAAGCGATTTGAAATTCTCAAAGTCTGATCCTAGATTCAAAAAGAAGATCCGACTATTGGTAGAGGTGACTTTTAATCATTTAGAGTTGAAAGGGGTCCTTAAGCTGACTTCCTTTTTTCGTTCTTGTCTAGATATCGTCTCCCGTGGTCCTTCTTGCATTTATTGTCCACCACTTTACCATCCTGTAATAGGGCGACGAGATGGAGGATGGTAGTGCAAGCAAAAATCCTAAAGGAACAAATACTAAGAAAGACAAAGAGGATATGATGCCTAAAACAACTTTCTTCTCGAAAATGAAGCAAATAACCGATACCAATGTCGGTACAGTAAACATGATACAAGTCAAGGACAAACTAAAAGGACAATCCCCCTCAGCAAAGAAGATATACAGAAGTGGAATTGTGCACACAGCGGCTTTTCCTCCTACATTGCCCTGTTCGGAATTGGTTATGAAATGCGCATCCTAGTTTGATCTAATCAATAAATCCATCATCTTTGGCAAAGGGAAGAGGGTGTTGGCCAATATTGGCGGACAAGCAATCGAAGAAACATTTTACATTCCCCAGTACAAGAGCATGGCAGTAGTGATAATGGATCAAGCAGCTAAATCATTTCAGGATAACCAAGAGGCCTATTTCACACATCTAAAGCAAAATTGGCTACACGAGGGTAAGAAAGGCGTAACTAAGTCATCAAAGCTTACAGTGGTGGACTTCAAATCAGAATATGGAGATCTCATTGTTTTTCTCAATCGGATCATGGGCCTCGCTCAAAGTATGCAACTTGAAAAAGGGAAAAAGAAGATTTGATTGGGCCAGGATCATAAGTGAGAACCTAGAATTGCAACTCAGAACCGTCCAAAACCAAAAGCAATTCTACATGGGATCCTATCTATTTTACCTAACTGCCAGATTATATAAGAGTTTGGGACTTAAGGCTTTAAGAGAAGTTGGCAAGGGGCCGGGGCAATATTTGGTGCATGAATGCTATCCACAGCTTCATTTGCACAACAACAAGTATTACAAGATATTATGTGACGCCTTTGCCATGAAGACAGTAAGGGTATTACAAGGAACACTTGCTAAGAGACTTTCATCAGAAGCAGAGGCAAAGATAAAGAAGTTTGGGAGTTGGTTCATCCAATTTCCGCAATTCACCTACATTAGAGTAGCAGGGAGTACAATTTGTCCCAAGAGGCTTCCAAGATACCCTCCCGACAAGGTAGTTTTGATGGAATTGGATAGGCAACTTGAGCACTATGATAGAATAACGAGAAATGAAGGTAAAGCAGGGATTACATTCTCAATCGGAATTGGTAATGATAGTTGTCCCAATCAGGCCGCCTTTGCAATTGCAGAGAAAGAATTAGAGTGGTATCATTTAGGGTGGTATAGAAGGCAAGGATTCGATCCTAATGGTCTTATCAAAGTATCTCATGGAAATGCATTTAAGCATGTTCCCACTATAGAGGACTTTTGGGCCAATGCCAAAGATGACTTTCATGTGAGGGAGCTTTCTTTCTCAAGATTGTCGGTGAACATAATGAGAGATATCAAATGGAGAGGCCTTGATATTCCCGATCAACTAGAAGATGATCGAAATGTACTGAGAGAAGATTATGATACGGTAGAAGGAACAGAATTGAATCCAATGAATTAGGAACCATCAAGATCCTTCCTTGGAGGTAGTCACAAGAGCAGTTGATTTGCATACCAAGTCGTGGTATAATGAAAGGTCAAGGAGGCTACAAAGACAAAGGATCCCCCTTACCTATGAGAAGATGAAGCCAAAAGGAGGTCCAGCAGAATCAGTCGAACAGAAGGGTGAAAGAAGTAGCCGGCAACAAGAAACAGCTAGAGACAAGAAAAGAGCCTTAGAGGTAGAGAAGGGCAAAGAAGATCTGGAACCTCCATCCAAGAGATAGCATACAGTTCCATCAAGGGAAAGCATAGTTGAGGCTAGAAGCCAAGAGGTCAATTCAAGCGATAAAAGGGCCGCGGCAGAAGTAAGCTCTGATTCAAAATCAAGTGGTTACAATGAGAGCACCGGATACTCCCCTCTCTCAGAAAACCAACAAGGAGATTATATGGCAATAACTAGTGGAGAAGAAGATGGGCCGATTGACATCGAGGCAATAAGTCAAGCACCCGAGGCCGTTGGTGATGCTTTGTTAGTCGAACCAAATCCAGATTTGGGGAGATGCACCGCACCACTATGGTTAAGGCAAATGCTTATGCCAAGATGCGAGGTAAGACTTAGAATTTAGGAGAGGAGAGCTAGAAAAACACCAATTGTAAGAACCATTCACCCTCCACCACCATCACTTTCTCATCAATATCATCTACCATTCACACTAAATCACCATCTCCATCATCCCACCAAAGTCCAAGTCATCCTCAACAATTTGCATAAGGCCACCTACGTGATTACCAGCAAATCACATCGATAAAACTGAGCGAGTATCCACATGTGTAAAGAACATTGGAGTTATTCTTGTTAGGAATAAAGTGTCTCAACCTTGGATAATTCCTATTCTTATTATTTGTTTTGTAAAATGTATTTCTTGCAAATAATGTTGATGTGTCGGCATCTTGAATTGTGTATAAGGAGATCATAGCTAAAACGGTTATGACGGATTCCTATGACACATAAGAGTTATGTTAGGAAGATTCAATGACAGGTGAAGACATGTGGCAACTGATAAATTTGAGTACTATACACTCTACCCCAATAGTGGGGTTTGAGATTCCTATTTTCTTAGAGAATGGTAAAACCCTAATACGGTTACCTTTGGGAGTAACCCTAAAAGTGAAGGGCATGTTATAAGCATTTTTAGGGTTGCGAAGAGGAGTATGCGAAAAAATGTATTGTTGGTACTGTGAGTTGCTATTGTAGTCTTTTGTTGTCGTTGTTGAACTTGCATTGCAAGTGTATTGTAACCTTGTGTTGAAGATAATACATTGTGCAAGTTCTTGAGGGGTGGGGTTGTTTTACCGAAAGGTTTTTCCCCACCGGCAAATCTTTGTGTTATGTGTTTCTTTCTTTGTCTATTTTCTTTATGCTTGCTTGGCTGAAATATTGTTGTTCACATGATAATGAATCTGTAAGTGTAAAAGATTTTAATAGGATTTGCACCATACTTCTCTTAAGAGATTAGTGTAGGAAGTTGTTTCCACACTTGAGTTTCCTTACAATTCTCATGTCCCATGAGCATTAACTTTTCAAGAGAGGAGTTGTGTATTTGATATCCCATATCAAATATTCAATTACTAATATATTATCTAAGTGATACAAAACTCGCATCAACAAGTTCTAACATTCATGAGCACCTAAGTCTAAAAATAAAAATAAAAAATCTCATATACATCATTATAGAATTCTAACACAAATATATGTAAATCTGAAAATATTTGTACAGCATTACTAAACTCTACAATGCTGAAAGCGACTTCTTCATAATGAAACCCAGATGGTAACCAATATTAGCAGTGAGCCCTCAATTTGGGTAACTATCCTTCATTTTGAGATGCAGGGCTATTTAGCTGTGTAATTTGCTATAACTTGGTTAACGGCATTTGAAGATTTAAACATTAAATTTCCTATAATATTCAAGATTTTCTGACATAAATTTCAAGGTTTAAGATTTAAGATTCAATCCTTAATAAATTTCTGACATACCAAAACATCATTTTTAGAATTAGTATACACTGAAAGAAAAAACACCTTCCAAAAATCTCTATCTTTTTAAATAAAAATAAATAATATATTTAAAAAGAATTTAACCAATAATTTATTTATTTTAATAAAAAAATCAGTAAAGTCCTGGGCTCAGGACTCAATGAGTCCACATGGACTCTACCAGGACTCGGTCGAGGCCATTTGCCTCAGAAAGGCCGCCTCTGCCTCGGACTCGCAAAGTCCCGGAACACTAGCATCAATACTCCGTTGAGCAAGTTACATGAAAGGCTTGCAAACAATGCAAGAATACAACACATCCTCCTCTCTAAAGTTTGAGTTTTGTATATCATGCCAATCAAAAAATAGAATGGAGAAAAATGGCCTCCAAATGCTTTGTATCTCATCCAATTTAGATCTTGTTGAAAACACTTATGTTGTGAGTTATGACAGGTGCACATTAACTATAGAAGACAAATGTGAATGGGGCATCCATCTGAGATTAAGTTACCAAAGACAGCATATAAAAATACATCATAACAAACATAGATAACTAAGTTTCAATTCCACTTACAATTCTAACAAATGAAAACATAGAAGGATTTATATACAAAAAAGGAAATTATTTCGTGTTAAATATCACAAATAGCACACTCGCAGAGTACTCAGCGAGTTGCAAAAACTGGGCCGTTTTTGTGTCTAGCAAGTGTTTGTGACTTCAACTCACACCAAAAACTCACAAATTACTCGACAAGTTTTACATTACAGCTTGGCCACAATCCTAAAATCAGTGTTTACAGGCAAAAAAAAAGGTCTCAATCAATTTCATTTCTGATTTCTTCATTCACATTTTGTTGAGAGGGGAAAACCCCGTTGAAAAAATTGAGGGGGAAAATTAACCTCCAAGTCTGATGAGGCCACAACACAGTCACCACAAGTGCAAGCTTCTAGGACTAGACGCTCTAGTTGTACCTCTCCCTTGGGATTTACTAGAATTGCGAAGAGGAAGATATAATTCTAATCAGTTATATACTTTTAATTTTATAGAAATTATTTACTATATTGCTTCCAGCCATCAGCATTCCTCATGAGACTGCAATTTTGTACCCACTTTGCACTAGAAAATATCTAATGTTTCCTTTGTGTTCACATTAACTAACTCAATGGATGCATTTCTAATTACATTTAAAAGTTCCCGAATTTTTTGCCGAGTTTTTTCTCTTGGGCCTTGGGAAGTTTTTGCTTCGGTGTGTTTTCCAACTATATTAATTATAACTTCAGATTACATAAGGCTTCTGCTATTTGATTAACGAATATTCCTAGAGACTCATATGAACAAATAAATTTATTCTCCAAGGCATTCCATAAGGTGGCCGTGTATGTGTTGCTTTGAAAAGTAACAACTATAAAACTATTTTACAGAATAACTGGCCAATCAAAATTTCCTTTAAGGTTGACACCAGGAGCAACAAAGATCCGAAGACATGTGGAATAAACTCAACTTAGACCTTCATCACTACCTTGTTGAGAGATTCAAACGGAAGCTTATACAAAACTTAACGAAATCAAAGAGAACACAAGGCCAAATGCAGCATATTTTTAGGTGTAATTATTTCAATTCACATATAAAGAAACCACAACATACTTGGCTGTTTGGCCTTCCCAATATCGCCCTTATACAAAATAAGAGTCTACAATCTCAAAAACTCAGCTTGCATCCTCAATCTTCTATCTTATATCTTCTAATCCTCATCCATACATATACTTTCCTACATCTAACCAAGCTTCTTCTATAGCTAGCTAAGCCACAAGTCGGCTAGTCAAGCATTTAATTACAATATAAGTCCATACTTGGAAGAGTAAACCAAAATCCACGCAAAGGATAATATGAAATCATGCGCACTTAAAGGTAGGTTCACATGTGTGTTAGGAGACGGCTCCTAACTGCACAAGACGCAACACGCTTTGCTAGATGAAAACAACAGAAAATCAGGGACCACAAATAACGGCATAGAACTCGAAGCAAATGAAATAACAAGAATCAGGGATAGGTCCTCAACATGTTGACAACTGCGCACAACATGAAAAAAAAACGGCAACGACTACTTTGCAAACAGCTGATTGGTACAAAAAGCAAGAAATATTTTTGGTTGATGCAAAATTGCTCAAAGACCCAAAATGCTCCTACATCAAAGGTGAATTTTGGGTGAGCCATTTTACAGTCTCTCTTAAGAATGGCATCTTTTATTGATGCCATTTTAAAACATTTCTGCATGATCTTGCATCCCTCGTCAATGCAAAAATGCTTCAAAAAAATCCACTATCAAAATCATTAAAAGACATCCTTAACAAAATTATTGTATATTGTCAAGTCATCAAAATTGGTATATTGCCTAGAAGCATAAAGGTTTGTTTGCCATTTTTTGACATCATAAAGATTCATATTGTATGGCTCTAAATCTTTAGAGGCATTACTAATCATAAAAGCCTGCATTTGGAAAAACTATTCCTTGTTAGAATCAACATATTCTTCTACAAGATCCTCTATGTCATCATGATACCTAGTCTAAACAAACATCAACCTTCACTAGCATTACCACAAAAAAGTTTAAATCACATTTTATGAGAAATTTTAACTTTAATCGTTTGCCAATTATTTCCTCTAGCAAAGTGGGCAGGCTATGTTCCAACACTGCTGCATCTAGCCCATTGCTCCCAATCATTCTCCCCCAATAATGACAATCACTAACAACGATAAACTATTTTTTGAAACCAATGCTTCTAAAAATGATCATATAGGCACTCAAACACTTAAAACTGGTTGTCGTTGCCCTACTTCGTCTTTTTTTTCAATTTGCAGAATTTCACTACAATATCCATTATATGAAAAAGAGATACCATCAAATAGCAAGCTCAATTCATTTTGTAATGGAGAAGTTTATTTTTCCAAATTTTATTGTTTGGTGCCAGCAATTGCTAAATGAAGTTAAGTCTTGCAATTTGGCTTTTATTGTGAAGTCCCCTTTTGTAAATGCCCTAGTTTTTGCCTTAAATCACAAATTCCAAGTAGAACAAAAGTACAATAAAATTAGCAACATAATGTACTATTGATGTGAGTTTTTGTACCACTACATAACATATTAGTTAGTGGATATCCGATACAGAGTATCAAACATACAATTCCTCTCTTCAAAAGTTATTGCTCATGGGATATGAGAATAACTCCAATGTTACTTACACTTGTGGATACTCGCTCAGTTTTATCGATGTGATTTGCTAGTAATCACGTAGGCGGCCTTACGCTATTCATTCAAGGATGACTTGGGCTTTTGGTGAGATGGTGATGATTTTGTATGAGTGCCAGGTGATGTTGATGGTGACGGTGATGGTGGAGGATGTAGCGCCAAATAATGTTGATTGCGCGAGGAGGCGATAATGGTTCTAACGACTTCTACCTTCCTAACTTTCTTAGGGTGAAATTCAACTACCCAACTACTACCTATTCTACTGCTACTCCTTCAACTACTCACTATTCTACTCTACTCCTATGAATGGAAAAGTTAGCAAATGGACAGAGATCGAATCTTTTGAAAGCTAACCAACGGCTCCACCTTCATAGATGCAATGATTCAAAGGAAAAATAAACTAGTTTGCCACACAAAGGCTTCCCAACAAGCCGCTAAGATGCTAGTGGTCTAGTTTTGATCCCTATCAAACATTCACTAACATCACCATACAATTAGCCACCTACTTCTACTCTAGCAACATGAAATGAAATTATACTTTAATTTGAGAGATGAGAAGAACCATGCAATACACCAAAATGATCATGTATATCCAACATGCAAGTCACAACAATGAATAGAGAACAATTTTGATAGTATCTTGGCAACAAATGTTACTCAACTATTTGGAAATAGAAACCATGCAATAATACCAAAGGCTCTTAATCACCATGCAAGTCACAACAATGAGAAAAAAAGCGATTTTGGCATTATCTTATGCAACAATTTTTTCTGACCCTTACAAATGAGAGCAAATGGCCTTATATAGAGGCCAAAATGTACAATCTATGGTAGAGATAGAGGCAAAACCGACGATCCAAATTGAATCCTATAAACCCTAATTAGGGTTGCCACCCCATCAGCCAATGAGAAGACGCCACCTCGTCAATGGACCAATGAAAAAAGTGTAAAAGTGGCAACCAATGGGAAGGCACCAAAATGGCGGCCAATCAGAAATAGGCACTTGTCCTATTCTAGAAGAAAGAGAAATTGCCACCTAGGCTTACATCAAATGATCTTCTAATATAACTCTCTCTTTTTCTTTCATTCCTTTAGCTAGAGCAATGAACTTAGCTAGCCTTTCATTAACTTCTTCCATAGGGGGACAATGTGTGTGCTTTATCTTGAGCTCCGCCGATTTCATCACGTTGTTTGCTACTTGTAGTGTCTTCTCATGATCCTTCTCATATTCCTTTGTGAACCCAATGAAAGCATTTAGAGAGGAAAGGGTGTTTAAATGTCTCTTCTTGATCGCAACATTTCTTAGCTCATCCGATCTCAATCCAAGTCTTGTCTAATTGATATCCTCTTCTCTAATATATTCAAAATCGAGTGTTGCTCCGATGTTGCTCATCATGGTTGTAATGGAAGTATCAGTGCCTGGGCTGTGATGTGCAACCGCCTTCTATATATCTTCTTTGCCAAAGGGGATTGTCCTTCCTTTAGCCTGTCCTTTACCTATATCATATTGACATTGGTATCGGCTATTTCCCTCATTTTCGAGAAGAAAGTTGTTTTGGGCATCATATCCTCTTTGTCTTTCTTAGTGTTTGTTCCCTTAGGATTCTTGCTTGTACTAACATCCTCCATCTCGTCGCCCTATTACGGGATGGTAAAGTTGTGGACAATTAGACAAGCAAAACCAAGGGAGGCGATCCTTAGACTAGAACGAAAGAAGGAAGTCAACTTAAGGACCCCTTTCAACTCTAAATGATTAAAAGTCACCTCTACCAATAGCCGGATCTTGACTCTTTTGGAATTTAAGATCAGAGCTTGAAAATTCCAAACCCTCTTGCAAATCAAAAATTTAAACACTTGAAATTGTCCACCATTTGTCCACAAAAATTCAGACCTTTGACCTCATTAATTTCCCAAATAAAATCACCCAATTTAAGGCAGAAATCGCAGCTCCTTTAATAAAAATCAGAATTTGCAAAAAATCGCCTAACACCATGAAAATCTGCCTTCCAACAAAAAATTGCCCAAAAGAAAGAGCCAATCTGCCCTAGGAAAATCACTTATGAAGGAGAAATCTGCACTTGAGAGCTGCTCCAAGACAAAATTCGCCCAAAACAAGAGAAGACTGCCCTTGCCAAAAATCGCCAAACACCAAAGAGGAGAAGATGAGAAATGAGGAGAGAAGAGGAAAAAGTTTCCTCTAATACCCAACTCCACATGCCTTCCCCAGCTGGCCGACTTGGACCTAGAGAGGGAAAAACAAAAAATTAAATCATAAATCTAAGATGTAAGCCCAGGTGTCTAATTCTAATTGGCCACCATTTTGGTGCCTTCTCATTGGTTGCTACTTTTCCACTTTTTTCATTGGTCCATTGACGAGGTGGCGTCTTCTCATTGGCCAATGGGGTGGCAACCCTAATTAGGGTTTCTAGGATTCAATCTAGATCGTCGGTTTTGCCTCTTTATCTCTAGCATCAATTGTACATTTCGACCTCTATATAAGGCCATTTGCTCTCATTTGTCATGGTCAGAGAAAATTTTTGCATAAGATAATGCCAAAATCGCATTCTTTCTCATTGTTGTGACTTGCACGGTGATTAAGAGCCTTTGGTATTATTGCATGGTTTCTATTACAAGGTAATTGGTAAATACTTGCTTATTAATAACAGAGACCGAAAGGTCAATTTATACAAAAGGAAGAGATGATGTTTCCTTAGGAAACGATCGTAAAGAATAGAAACATTCTATTCCAGAGAAAGCAAAAAACGAAAGCAAACTAAAGCTAAAGATATTTACAAGATAACCATTAACTAATAATAGACGTCTTATCTATTATTGTAATACCCTCCCTTAATGGTTAATCTATCTAACACACCAAGCCGTCCTCTGAATTTGACAAACTTATCAGGACCAAGAGGCTTGGTGAGAATGTCTGCATTCTGATCTGAGGTAGGAACATACTGCAGATCTATAGTCCCGTCTTCAACCAGCTGTCGTATGTAATGACAATGAACATCCACATGCTTGGTTCGTTCATGGAAGACTGGATTCCGTGCTAACTTGATAACGCCTTCGTTATCAACAAACAGAGTAGTCGGTCCTGTTGGTGACATTTGCATATCCCCAAGCATCCGACGAAGCCAGACAGCTTCACATCCTGCCTTAACAGTCCCTCTATATTCAGCCTCTATAGAAGAGAGAGAAACTGCCTGCTGCTTCTTGCTGGTCCATGTGACTGCACTGGATCCCAAATTGAACACATATCCAGATGTTGACTTTTTATCGTCAATAGAGCCTACCCAATCTAAATCTGTGAACCCACTGAGTTTAGGATTAGAACTCCGAGAATACAGAAGTCCATAATCAGAAGTGCCTTTCACATAACGAAGCACACGCTTTGCTGCCATCCAATGATCAGCCTTAGGAGCTGTCATAAAGCGTGAAATATAGCTGACTGCGAAGCTGATATCAGGCCTAGTAGCAGATAGGTAGATGAGGCTGCCTACTAGTTGCCTATACGTAGTATCATCAACGAAAGGAGAATCAGACTTGGTTGATAACTTGAGACCTTTCTCCATAGGTGTAGATGCAAGTTTGCAATCCTGCATTCAGAATTTGTCTAACAAGGCTCTAGCATATTTGGACTGAGAGATGAATATACCAGAACACTGTTGCCAAACTTCAACACCTAAGCAATAATGCATGAGCCCAAGGTCAGTAATATCAAAAGACTGGCATAAGTGTTGTTTGATTCCCTGAATCAAAGATGCCGAACTGCCAGTGATGATCAGATCATCCACATAGATAATCAGAAGGATGATGTCACTGTCAGTAGTCTTGATGTACAGATTTGAGTCTGAAGAACTCCTCTTGAAGCCTTGATCACTGAGGTACGTATCAATCTTGATGTACCATGCCCGAGGGGCCTGCTTCAAACCATAGAGAGCTTTTACCAATCTGAGAACCTGATGGTCTTTACCAGCAACCTTGAAACCAGGAGGCTGCGTCATGTAGACCTCTTCATGGAGATCACCATTCAGGAAAGCACTCTTTACGTCCATCTGATGGACCTTCCAGCCAAACTGTGCTGCCATGGCTAGGACTAATCTGATGGTGCTCATCTTTGCAGTAGGAGCAAAGGTCTCCTCATAATCAATGCCCTGACGCTGAGAAAAGCCCTTTGCCACTAAACGAGCTTTGTACTTATCCAAAGTACCATCTGATTTGTATTTGATTTTGTAGACCCATTTGCAGCTAATGGGTTTCTTCCCTGGGGGAAGATCAGAAAGGACCCAAGTGTTGTTCTTCAGCAGGCTCTGGTGTTCAGATTGCATGGCCTGTTCCCACTCTGGAATTCCTTTAGCCTCGGAATATGTTTGAGGTTCAAACACACTGTGAATGTTGGCCATAAGAGCAAAGTTAACAGAATCTATAGTTTTGCTCTTTTTTCGAGTAGTTCTCCCATCAATGAGCTCATAATCATGAAGATCAGCAAGTGTCTTAGCCCACCACTTAGGCCGGAGAGGAGAATGACCAACAGTAGTACTAGGAGATGCTTGATCAGCAGGATCCTGATCAGAAGAATTTGGATCAAACTCAGGTGAAGCATCTTCAAAACGAGGTGATCCTACAGGAGAAGCCGGAGGTGGCTGTACAGGTATCACTGGCAGGACTGGAGCTGTAGGAGCTACTGGAGCCCTCCCATCAGGTGGACCTAATGGAAGCCGAACTCCCAAATCATGAACCTGCATAGGCTGGTCTGCTGGATCAGGAACAGGAGAAACAGGCATGAATGGTCCTCGCTGCTCATCAAAGACTACATCGCGGCTGTATATGAGACGAGATGTCTCAACATCAATAAGGCGGTAGGCTTTGTGAAGACTGCTATATCCAGCAAGCATCAGTTTCTGACTCTTGGCATCCAACTTGGTGCGTGAAGCATCAGGGATCCAAACAAAAGCAAGAGAGCCAAAAACTTTCAGGTGACTGATTCTGGGCTTGCGACCTGACCAGGCCTCTTCCGGAGTTTTACCTTTGACTGCCACTGTGGGTGACCGGTTCAACAGATAAACTGCAGTGTTAACTGCTTCTGCCCAAAAACGCTTCGGAACATGTCTGTGTTCGAGCATGGAACGAGCCATCTCGGTGATTGTCCTGTTCCGACGTTCAACTACACTGTTCTGTTGTGGCGTGTGGGGTGTGGTGAACTGGCGTTGGATGCCATGTGTATCCAAGAAGCTGGAGAAAACATTAGAACAAAATTCCCCCCCATTGTCTGATCTAAGAGTAATAATAGATTTCCCAGACTCTTTTTCAACTAAGGGTTTAAACTTCTGAAATACAATAAATGCATCAGATTTCTTTTTAAGGAAATACACCCACATTTTTTTACTGAAATCATCTACAAACAACAAAAAATACTTGTACCCAAGAACAGAAGGAGTGACCATAGGGCCGCAAATATCAGCATGAACAAGCTGAAGTACTTGAGAAGCTCGCCAAGAATCGCCACTGGGGAAAGGTGTGCGATGTTGCTTCCCAGCCTGACATGCGTCACAAACTCCAAGGTGTTGGGTTTGAATCTCTGGCAAACCAAGAACAAGCTCATACCGAGCAAGTTGTGAGAGATAATGCACATTTAAGTGCCCATATCGCTGATGCCAAAGTGAGCTGATGGAAGATTGCCGAGCAGCCATAGCTAAGTCCTGAGAATCACCAGAATCAGTAAGTCTGAAAAGACCATGATCCTCAAGACCAACTGCAATAGTAGACTTAGTCGCCCGATCAGTGATGGTGCACTGATGTGAACTGAAGGTGACTGCCAAGTGTGGAGAATGTCGCAGCAACTGACTGACCGAGAGTAGATTTAGTTCCATCCCTGGAACGTAGTACACATCAAGGAATATGAGCTTCCTCCCAACAGACTGAATTTGAATGTTGCCTTTACCAACAACCGTGTACTCTTCTCCACCACCAAAGATAACAGAATCTGAATAAGGCTGGTAGTCAGTAAACCAGTCTCTGCGGTGAGTGAAATGTCGAGAGGCACCTGAATCAATGTACCAGGCAGATGACTGTACATGATCTGCAGGTCTTTTAGCCATGAAGGCATAAAAGGCAGATTCCACCTGCTCAGTGTGCTCTGCATTGTTCGCTTTGGGTTGCGAACCTGATTGCTTAGTCTGGGCAGCTAAGCGTTTTCGACATGCAACCTTCATGTGACCATACTTGTGGCAATAGTTGCATTGAATGTTCTTCTTTTTGGTACCATCGGATGCTGGAGCAGAAGACTTCTGCTGAGATGGTTGCTGAAACTTGCCCTTATCCTTCTGAAAGGATTTCGCAGCAAAGGCTTGCTCAGTGGAGGTGGAACTGGAGCTGCTACCGAACTGTTGTTTCCACCGATCTTGCTGAAGTAGCAGGGTGCAGAGATCAGTGAACTTTAGATCAACACCAGTAGATGTGATGTTGAGAGTCTCGATAAAATGCTCATAGGAATTTGGTAAACTCCGAAGAGTGATTACCACAATATCCTCTTCCTCCATCTTGCGACCGATGGCAAGTAACTGATCACGGATTTCCTGAATCCGATTCAGGTGTGCCTGGAGCGAGGTGCGCTCATCCATGACAATAGAAAACAGAGTGTTTTTCAGAAAGAAGGCTCTGCTCTTGTCGGAAGTCTCATGAAGACCTTTTAGATGTGTCCAGATTTCGGCCGCTGTCTTGCCAGATGGAATCTGAGAAAGCTGGTCATCAGCTACGGAGAGTTTGAGAAGCATTACTGCCTCTCGATTGTTCAGATCCCATGTATCTTGATCAGGACCCGGAGAAGTCGGACGCTGCTTAACACCCAGAACAAGTTGATTGGTGTTTCGATATTCGAAGATTGCGATGATGCGCTGCTTCCAGGTTCCATAATTGCGACCATTGAATTTGGAATTATGCTCGAGCAGAATATTTGTCAGAGATGCCATGGCACGTTTTTCAATGAAAATTGTGAAAATCTGTGAAGGCACGTTCTTCGAGGCAAAAATATGGAAGACCCAGAAAAATCAGAGAATGACCCAAAAGAGAGCTCGAAAAACCCAGAAGGAATCTTTTGTCGTTTTCTGAATCCGCTGGCTCGAAAATCGAGGCACAAAAATCGAGGCACCCAAAAAAAACGGACGACAACCCAGTTGAGTTCTCGAAAAACCCACTAAGAATCTGCAAACAAAAAAAAATTTTGACCCCAAAAATTAGGGTTTCGAAAAAAAACGGCCCTAGCTGAAAAAAGCTTGAAAAAACTTCAGATTTCTTGATGAAAAATGGTCGAATCTGCTTCCCAGAGCACGATGACAGACTGACACGGCTAAGAGCATGAAGATTTGATACAGAAACATGCAAATTTTCACCCCAAAAACGCGAGTCTTCAAAAAATGGCCACGATTTCCACATGATTTGCAGACCCGTAATTCGGGAATTTCTCCAAGCAGAAAAACCCTATGTGGGTTTTGGAGAAATTAGCTGAAATAATTTTGGAAAAATTTAAACAAATAATTTCAAGAAGAAATTATAAATTTTTTCGAAAAAATTTAAGTATTTAGCTCTGATACCATATTACAAGGTAATTGGTAAATACTTGCTTATTAATAACAGAGACCGAAAGGTCAATTTATACAAAAGGAAGAGATGATGTTTCCTTAGGAAACGATCGTAAAGAATAGAAACATTCTATTCCAGAGAAAGCAAAAAACGAAAGCAAACTAAAGCTAAAGATATTTACAAGATAACCATTAACTAATAAAAGACGTCTTATCTATTATTGTAATAGTTTCTACTTCCAAATAGTAACATTTCTGGGAGTTATGTTGGAGGATTGTTGCTAAGCTACTATCAAAATTGTTCTCTAGTCATTGTTGTGACTTGCATGGTGGATATACATGATCATTTTGGTGTATTGCATGGTTCTTCTCATCTCTCAAATTAAAGTAGGATTTCATTTCATGTTGTTAGAGTAGACGTAGATGGCTAATTGTATGGTGATGTTAGTGAATGTTGGATAGGGATCAATACTAGACCACTAGCATCCTAGCGGCTTGTTGGGAAGCCTTGTGTGGCAAACTAGTTTATTTTTTCTTTGAATCATTGCATTTGTGAAGGTGGGGCCGAGCCGCTGGTTAGCTTTCATTAGATTCAATCCCCATCCATCTGCTAACCTATCCATTCACAGGAGTAGGAATAGAATAGTGAGTAGTTGAAGGAGTAGGAGTAGAATAGCGAGTAGTGGGGTAGTCGAATATCACTCTAAGAAAGTTAGGAAGGTAGAAGTCATTAGAACCATTATCGCCTCCTCTTCGCGCAATCAACATTATCTGGCGCTACATCCTCCACCATCACCGTCACCATCAATATTCACCTGGCACTCATACAAAATCATCACCATCTCACCAAAAGCCCAAGTCATCCTCGAATGAATAGCGTAAGGTCACCTACGTGATTACCAGCAAATCACATCGATAAAACTGAGCGAGTATCCACAAGTGTAAGGAACACTAGAGTTATTCTCATATCCCATGGGTAATAACTTTTCAAGAGAGAAATCGTATGTTTGATACTCCGTATTGGATATCCAATTATTAATATGTTATGTAGTGGTAGAAAAACTCACATCAACATGTACCTGGTTGAGATGGAAACTATTGAAACATAATCAAAAAAATAGATCTTCTCCATTAGAGACATTAAAAGTATATATCATTCAACTAGAGTTAGGGACATTAGTTTAATTATAAGATACATTTAACTCATTCATGGAACTCAATCATTGGAGTGCTAAAGTAAGTGGCATATTAGGGTGCCTTAACATTTTAAATAATCCCTTACATTGGGCCCAAGAGAAAGTATCATCCCTCTTGGCCATCGTGTGGCTCCTTGCCATCCATATGAGGGGATGTACCCAACGAAACATTCCATTGCCATTTACAATAGTCTACTCTATGCCCAAGAGTAGATACTACCCCTCTTAGCCATCATGTAGCTCTGTGCATCCATATGAGGGGGTGTACATAGTATGGAATCCATATCCAATAAACCTTCTACCCTGGACCATATTAGAATATTATAATGTTTCTTTAATGATCATCTTACTTAGTCTTTAATTTATTATGCAATTTCTATTTTTGTCTATAGTTCATGATTATTTCTTATAGAAACGTTGTCTTTGTAAGCTTATATAAGGAGTTTTCATCTCTCCTTTGTTTGATACAAAAACTACAACATCAATCTACCATAACACAGTATCAAAGCATGTCAATGGGATTTCATAAAATTTAGCAAATTCTTTTAAAAAATCCTCTTTTATATTGGCATTTTTTTCAAAAGTTTGTGTTTTGAATTTTTTAAATTAAAATAGTTAAGAGGTATTTTATGAAATTTGTGGTTTGTCTTCGAATATTTTTGCTCAAAATCACAAGCCTAGTTAAGGGTTTTCATTGCGCAATTTCTTGGTTTGCCCACAATTCTCTATTTCTTGAAGGTTGCATGAATTTGCATATGAGTTACATGTTCTTACATGCACTTGCATGTTGCTTGCATGTGCTATTTAACCATGCAAAGTCTCATGTTTTGCCACATGAAGATATTTCTAATGGGTTCTCATAAATTTTCCTATAAAAAAACTTTTAATGGGTTTTCATAATTTTTTCCCTTTAAAAATGTTTTGATGGGTATTCATAAATTTTTCCCTCAAAAATATTTTGATTCTATAGTTCACAAAGTTGTGAGATTCCTTTGTGGGCTTATAACATGTTGGGTATTCCTCAAAAAAGAAGTTTTGAATTCTATGTATGCGTCTCAAATTCTATTTGGTTTTGATTGCTTTTTGACCTCAAAATTCATGTTGGGTTTTTATCAAATTTTCACATCAAAAATTGTGTTAGGTTTTCATCAATTTTTCTCCTACAAAATTGTGCCTATTTTTTATTCTATAGTTCGCAAAGTTGTCAAATTCCTTTGTGGGCTTATAACATGTTGGGTATTCCTCAAAAATGAAGTTTTGAATTCTATTTTATGCATCTCAAATTCTATTTGGTTTTGATTGCTTTTTTACCTCAAAAATCATGTTGAGTTTTGATCAAATTTTCACATCAAAAATTGTGTTAGGTTTTCATCAATTTTTCTCCTACAAAATTGTGCCTTTTTGCAATCTTTTTGGGGCATCATACTCACCTGCTAAGTTTGGAGGGTTTGCCGATTTTTCCTCAAAATCATGTTAACTATTCTAGGTATTTGTCTGTCTCCAGGGAAGAGCACCTCGGTTATACTTTGTAATGATTTCTGGTCAAATGTTTTGCTGATTTTGGGAGGGTTCGTAGCAAGATCTTGTCTCTTATTGCAAAGCATTCTGAAGACGGGGACACCTTTCTATGTTATTTTGTATACAGATTTTGGTTACTTTTGGTCATTGGCATTCTACAAATCTAGAGAGGGTCTCAACAACAACAAACAGTTTTGAAGAATCAGTGACCAAAAGATAGTAGTTACACAAAGACCATTATAGGAGGGTATTAAAATATTGTAGTTTTCTTTAATGGTCATCTTAGTTCATCATTATTTTATTAAGTAGTTTAATAGTTACACTGCCCTGGGGGACGGAGGGACAAGTTTTTGTGACGGGGGACAGAGGGGCCTTAATTTGGGAACGATGTCAGGACAGCGAGGGACCAAGGGGGATGTATATACTATACATATGGTACTTAAATTCTAGTTATGAAAAGATGTATTGCAATAGAAGATATAAAGATGTAAAAGAGTACATACTTGAACATTGCATTGAATTGCAACATCAACATTGCACATAAATAGTCAAATCAGCAAATAGTCAACATTGGGACAGTCACCTATCCTCAAAGGAGGTGGCAGAATCTAGTGGCGCCACTAGAGTCAGGGGAACGGAGTCCCCAAGTCCCCAGTGCATCCCTATCTCTAGGACGTGGGGCAAAAAAAGGGGGAAGTGTCCTCGTGTTACTATGAGTAGTTTCTATTTTTGTCTTTAGTTCACGATTGTTTCTTTTAGAAACATAATCTTTGTAAATCTATATAAGGAGTTTTCATCTCCTTTGTTTAATACAACAACATCAATTTACCATAATAGACCCAAGAGTGGATACTACCCCTTTTGGCCATCATGTAGCACTTTGCCATCCATATGAGGAGGTGTCCTTAGCAAGGAATCGTTCACCATTACAACGACACTGTTATCCCTCTCCTTATGATTAGAGTTCCTTAAGAAAATGGTCATCCAACGTAAGGGTTTGAAAAAATAATGATAGGGTGTCTCAAGCGCCCTTAACTTCTAAGCTTATAGGCAGGTCGCAACTTGAAACTCCCATGGCCTCATTGGAAAAACTATCACAAACATGAGGTGGCATACTTGGAAGATAATCTCATAACAATTTCTCCTTCCTTTTATTCTTATTTATCCCTACCATGATTAATTATAGCAAAAAATATAAGAGGTACACATTATTGTATGCTTCTTCATACAAAAGATCATATAATAAATTAATAATGATATTGTATTCATAATTTATTTATAAATAAAAAACCATAAATAGGATCATTACCCATAAATAGAAATCATAAATAAGATTGTTATTCATAAGCAAATTTCCTAATCAAAGTCTATTATGCTGCCTATTATCAGAACTTGCACTTCATACTGTTTAATAAATAATATTCAGATATAGTTGAGTGAGATCCCTATAAAACAACTCTCCTTGATTTGATGATCCTCTTTGCATGTTGTTCTTTATTATGTATGTATATCTACTCTTTGGGTGGAAGCATCATGTCCCTTCCTAGATTGTATCGCTTTAGAACCAATGTATCCTTTCAGTCACATCAATCGCGACTATTCCCCCTTGGTCATACTTTTGCAACTTGCCACCTATTGGAAGGTAGTTATCAATCATATCACTGTCTTATTTGTTTACAACCTATATGATAATAGCTGCTACAAATCTCGGTTGGCCTCTTTAGTTTAATACTTTAATTCTTTCTAGTCCTGTTCAGCCTCTTTACTCTATTGTTGTCCTTTTAACCTAACTTCAACTTATCATTTATTCAATTGTATCTCCTATGTTTAATACTGCTTAGGTGGGGGCATGACAACTACACTCATTTTCTTGCCATGTTCTCTCATTTTCACAATTCTTGCAGTGTTAAGAAGGGTATCAGGGAGCTTGTTCAATCCATCTATGCACATTTTCCATATCAGATACTAAGTAGATTATATTTCAGTTCTTGCCTTATAGGGGTATCTTGGAGGATTACTTGGATACTAGCAATTGGGAAGGTGTTATGTAATCAAATTGCTTTGTTTCAGCTCCACATCATACATCAATCTCTTGTTGATTCGATCAAATTCTAGGGTTGCTCCAAACAGAGCAGGATAGTCAATCCACGTTATGTTCCTTCAATCCAATTCCACAATTGCTCCATTGAGAGCTTCCAACATTTCTTTGCATCAAATCATCTAGTCTTTGTTTCTTCAATTAAGGTTACAAAGTTTGCTCCGAAGTGATCTTCCAATGTTTCTTTGCAACAAGTTATTACCAATCTGGAAGCCACTCTCTTTCGTTTGTAGGATGGAATAATGCACAGTATATTCATGGTAGATGAAATCTGGTTATCATGGAGTCCTCCATCCTTCATCATGTGTTTTCATCTTTGACCCACTAGAGTTTTTCACTTTCCTTTGTTATGAAAAATAGTAATGTAGATGGATACCTACATTGGCCTAGATGTCAGGGCCCCAATTAACAGTCATCTTCTACATTTTTTGCATATTAATCTGCTACTCCCTTAGATGCACTTAAGGTGGCAGTGTAAATAAGGTATTTTACCTATCTAATTCATTAGTAGGCGTTATTCACATGATAAGTTAATCTGCTACTCCCTAAGATGCACTTAAGGTGGCAGTGTAAATAAGGTATTTTACCTATCTAATTCACTAGTACATGTTATTCACATGTTAAGTTATTTAGGTCATAAAGAATCTTTCTAGAAGTCTTACATGTCATTCAATCTTATTTTGACATTTACTCATCGTTTTGGATCATTTGATAATTGTTTAGTTAACAATCATGTAGTTTCCACAGTCCATCATGTTAGTCTTGAGTGTTTCCAGATATAACTGTGTGTAATTTTTCACCATCAACATTTCAGATCCATCATCAAGATGAAACAATACCTAGAGAGCACAAATTACACACAGTTTAATCCAGAAACACTCAAGACTAATTGTTTAGTTGTTTCATTGACTAAGATTAAGAAATATGTCACAATCTTGTCTAATCCTACCTCTCAACCTTGTTTTCATAAGAAAAGCATCCTATGTACACTTCACAATTCAATTAATTCAATCTTGTACCCATAGTCAAGCAAGCTATTCTTGGCATTATCTCTTGTGAAAGGACATTTCGGTTTGCAAGTGATCCTAGGGTGTGGGAAGTTCATAATCAACGCCTGCAATTATGTTTTTTAAGCATTTCATAGTTTACATGTACGTTTAAATGATGTTAGCACATACCTTTTTCAATATCTTGATTTTTCTAAAAGATTTGTCTTAGGGTGTGTAGGAGATAGTTATGTGTTTAACAGGACTAAGGATAGAGGAACTGACGGGTTTTATGATATTTATTATCCTTGAGAGGATGTGCTTGGGTCTGAAGATTATTGAGAAAGCTTACAAACCCTCAGTAATGTGTTTAGATATCACTGGTGATGGACACTATTTTGTCTTGCTTACCAATCACTCTACTTCTGTTTGGATTGATAATGATTTACTGTGTGCAGTTGAGAAAACCATGCATTTATGATGTGTTATTCAATAATGTCATAAAACACTTGAGTGTGTACATGCTTCGATCCATGTTACTATCTTGGCAAATAGGAATGATTGGGAAGTTGATATACATCCCTTGGTTTGGAGCTTGGCAACTTTGGAAGATTGGAGGCTCTACCATTCACCCGAATAGCACTACAATCTAGGTCAAACGGGCCTTTCCACAAAGGATATTCTTGTAAATCAATAAGTATAAAAGGATTAAACATCGTAAGCATGTGATTTGAGGCTAAGTTTTTTCTAGGGGAGCTTAGAATTCACCCAAACGAGCCCCAATAATAGGGCTCCAGCCAACTAACTAGTCAAATGAATAATTTCTCTTGATGGTTTGAAAAAAGTTATGCATCAAGTTGTAACAGATATTTATCATGTTGCATCAAATGTCAATTTATTGAATTCCATGTGTGGGTATGGATATTCAGATCTTTCATCTGTATTTTCAATTTATAAAAATTATCTACAAGGATATTTATGAAAATATATAAGACAGGGTTTTCAACCTTGCATCTTTCAATTGTGTGTTTTCACATTTTGAAATTGAATATTCTTATAGGGTAAATTTGTGACCTGACTTTTCAAATTGCATGTTTTCAAGTTTTTGAAGTTGGATCTTCTTGTTGGGTGGATTTGTGACACAATGGACTATAGTGCATGTCCATAGACATTTTGAGTTGAAAAGTCTAATAATTTTCTTAGATAATTTGCAACAATGGAAATTGTCTATATATGTGTGTATGTCTTTTTACAGTTAATGAGCTGCTCTAAAACCCATGGATGATCATAAAGGTAATTTTCCAATAAAAAGGCTAGATAAACATGTATTGGAACCCTCAAGAAATTTTCACTTCCAAATTCCATATTATGTTTTAAAAAGCATATAATTGTAATCACATCAAAGTTTTGAAGTAGTGTACCAAAATCTGCAATGGTGTTTGACTTCGGAGATTGCATCCCTGCACTGTACTTTTTCTAGAACCCTTTTGAGTTTAGAATGTTGCTTACAGGCCCTTCTGTTCCCTGTTTTTTCTATAAATAGTACTATATTCTACTAGTGTAATGAGTGTTTCTTTCTAAAACTCTGTTACACATGTCCCAGTTGAAAAGCATGGTAGGATAGTCTTCCTTGCGTTGTTTAATACATCTTGACATGCATTATTATTATTTTTCAAGTTCTGTAATAATTTGAAGAATCAATATTTAGGAAGCAAATTCTGTAGCTGTAGACAAGTCATCCTCATAATACCGTTGATAGAAAGCTTGCTAAAGAATGATTTGATTAGTTTATAACAAAGTAACGAGAATCAGAATTGGATAAGAATCGGCAAGGCCAAATCAAATCATGAATCAGAATCGAATCGGCTATGAATCGGCAAATTTAAAAAACCCTTGAAATGTAGAGATTTTAACAATTCAAAACTTATTTCATACACCTTTTATTGAATATAACTTAAACACACTATAACATCATCAAATAGAACCTAACATACATAAACAAGGAACATAAATGATAAATTCATCACATATGTAAAATATAAATTTTAGCTTAAGTAAATAGATATCATAGGATCATAATGAGTCACGCCACAGATATATATAATTATAAATGTTGTCAAATCATAAATGTATGTAAGATGAAGATCTATAAAACCGATGACATTAAATCATAAATGTATGCAAGATGAAGATCCATGAAACATATGTCTATCTATAAAACTAAACAAAATGAAAAGAAATGTCTTATCTACTCTAGCTCTAGCTCAAGTATATCTCTCACTTTTCCTCTCTTTTTGTCATACTCAACAAATAGAAGACCTTTTAAAGTTATAAGAAAGAGAAATGTGAAAAAAATTCATTAAAAAAGTTGTATTTTTTATGATTTTAAGTTGCTCAATTGGGCTGCCCGATTTTTCCAGCTGATTCATGTCAATCCATGGCAATTCATGCCAAGAAATTGTCAATTCAGTTCACCAATTCACAAAAATTCGCCTAGCGTGAATCAAACCGCCAAATCGTGTGAATCGTCGTGATTCTTGTTACTATGGTTTATAATGAACAAGCAGTAGTTGGATGCTATTTCATGATTCTATGAATGTAGCAAAAAAATCCATGCCTCTTTTACCATAATTGTTGGCAATATGGTCAGATAGATGTTTTAAGAGTTGTTATTTATGACAACATATATTTAGAATTTCATTTATGCATTTATATTTAGACAAATTAGAGCAGCACGAAGAGCAGATGTGATGTGTACAGACGACTCATTGAGAGTTAGCTTATGCACAATTGAGGAAAGTTCTATGACAATATCATGATGACGTATACCAATGCGCAGATGTGTACGGACAGTACAGCGCAAGATATTATTGAAATACCAGTACAAGTATTAAACAGTGCAGAACAGAGTATAGCAGAGAATTGGATTGTACGGCTTTAGGAATTATTTCGGAGACAAAATAATTACTAAGTCATGATGAGCCGACTATGTAGATATGATTCCATAAGTTATTTTATATTATGCCAAGCGTGTGAAAGCATGAAGGCCAACTAAGCAGTGAATTATGAATGTGCAAGGTATAAGTAAGATCCATGTATGATCTATGCGATATTTGTGATTGATGTGAAGCCCATGAGATGATATGTGAACTACATCTGATGTATGATCAGAGCAAGTGCAAAATACAGCAAGAAGAAAGTATTGTCTGTATATCTAATCTTGTGAAGAACTGAATTGTATAATTGCATGTTAGGGCAACGGGCTCTTCTTGCATACTTTGTTTTTTATCTACCAACTCCTAACAAGGTTGAGGCAATTCCTAACAGGGTTGAGTCTTCTAACAAGGCCTAGTCCTCTAACAAGGAATCGAGACACTATGTCTACTTCACAGACTCCTAACCTATGTTCCACGGAGTTTCCGGGACGGGGACGTTTTAGGGGACGGGGACGTGTTTCCGGTACGGGTACGGGTCGAAGCCAAAATTTAGGGGACGGGACATTAGGGGACGGCGATTAAAAACATAGGGGATTTTTTTTAATAGAGACAAAATTCAAATATGTATATCATAACATTGATAAACCATTCACCATAGACATTTTAGAAGATAAATACATGGAATATTATCAAATGGCAAATACTAAGTGCTTCCATTATAACAATATCACATACATATATAGCAAAAATTAAAATGCCTGAAGGCTTCAAGTATCATGCTGAAATCAGAATGAAATAAAGAGAAGTCCAACTAAAATAGTTAGTAAATAGTAAATACCGAACTCAGTCTTGCCTCACTAAACACAATCTTTGCTCATTGCTGCTACTGCTCTTATGTTTTCTTCCTTCCTCTTAGCAAGTATGTTAAATCGAAAAATGAGTAGAAGAGTTAGTGTTTTAATGGACCAAATATGGGTTGCATATTGTTATTATGTCTTTAAGATGACTAGGGGCCACACGAACAACAAAAATTAGGAAAAAATATTTTTTTGGGGATGGTTTGCCTTTACCAGATTGACTGGAAAAAAGGGGACGGCCAGCAGTTTCGGGGACGGATAGGGGACGGCAAAACTGTCCCCGATACTGCTGGCCGTCCCCAAGTTTCCTGCCCAAAAAAATTGGCCGTTTCGGGGACGTTTCTGAATTTTTCAAAAAAGGGACGTCGCAGGGTATGGCCAAAATCCGTACCCGCGTCCCCGTTTCGTACCCGGTACGGGTACTAGGGTACAGAGGCAGGGGACGCGTCCCCGTGGAGCATAGCTCCTAACAGGTCAATAGCCTTAACAGGATCCTTTTGTTTACTGAATCATCTTGTGGGTATCATCCCCACCAGGGTTTTCCCTTGGCCAGGGTTTCCTTAGTTAACAAATAATGGTGTTATGAGTTCTCTATATGTAAGGTTATATTTGCTGTTCAGCATTGTTAGTTTACTTTCATATGCAAGTTCTAAAGTAATTAACAATATTTAGTTGTGGGCAAAAGTTTGTAGAATACTGATTCACCGCCCCCCCACCCCTCTCAATATTATCTATTTCTAACAATTTACTATAACACGTTCACTTAATTGGCAATAAAAGATGCATTATTTACTAAGAAACAGTCATTACGTTTTAGAAAGAGAACTGTTTGTCATATTGAATCTATTTCATCTGATTAATACTTTAAGGAATTGAACGATTAAATTATGCTATTCTCTATACTAGTTTACTAATGTGGTTAAGCCGCATCAAAATGCATAAAACCATTTGTAATTCAAGATTTCATCTCTCCATTTGTGCATTTTCTATGAGTTTAAATGTTTGTGTCTGGTGTTATGTGTGACGACAACACTAGGAGGCTGGGGTATGTTGCTTCACTGTTTAGTGTTGCCATTGTTAATGCAAAAACATTGTTGGGCTTGTCTTGCACACTTGGCCTTTACCAAATTTGAGGCAATACACTAACAACAAAACAGTCATGGCAGGTCTATATTGATCAATCCGAGTGCAAAATCTTTTAGCAACTTCTGATTTAACTTGCACAACTTGTTGGCGACACCATGAGAGCCATTGCCTCTAATCACTGGGTGAATAATACAAACCAAGCCACAACAGTCCACCAATTTACTTTGACTGCATTGGTTGTCCTAGTCAATTGAATCTTTTACTGTAGTACAACTGTAAAATCACAGAGCACCAATGTTCGAGCCTGTTAACACTCATTTCAGTGCCTCAAAGCATTACTTTGAATGGTGCCTGCCAAGTTGACACAGGGAACAGAGGACAAACTGTACATATCAAGCTAAATGTCAAAAGTTAAAACTGCATGCCACACTCACCACTCCATATCACACTATCAAAGCTCACATCATGTTAGCAACCAAATGCTTAGCACACACAAAAGACTAAATTCTGCATCAAGCTTGTGACAGACTGTCTTGTGCAAGAATAGATTCAAATTTAAGAACAAAGGGAATATTAACTCCTCAAATCTCTAATCAAATAACTGGAAGGCATATCTGATGAGAGTCTTTGAGAGAACAACCTGCTAGAACTTCCTACCTCACAGAAAGCTGAGTTTTATTCTTCATAACTAAAGCATGGGTAAATACTAAATTAATATTCCACACAAATGATTGCCATCCATCAATGAGTCGTCTTACACCAGCTTGTTGTACAAAAATACTAATGAAATTTAACATATCTAACCATAAGTTACTGGTAAGCTAATTTTAAATTTACTGCCTTAGCCAGAAGCTTTCAATTCTTTTTCAGGCAATGTCATACTAATATAAGCTAGATATCTTGATTCATTTTTTTAGAGAATTTGCACTGGACAAACACATGCTAACTGCAGCTGTATAATATTTAAAATAGGGGTCTGGATACTATTAACAATTGATGTATCCTCCAAACAAACAAAAATATGTAAACCAAACCAAACCAGTAATTCTAGATAAATTCACCCCACACCCATCATTTTATTCTCGAGAGACCTAATGAAAAAGTGAAAATCTAAAGCAAGCAACTAGACTGTCCTGGCTATAGCAAGAAATTTCTAAATTTCTTCTTACTGAAAATTGCTTGAGTTGAATTAAGCTAATGGTCATGTTGAATTGCATCAATAATGCCAATCAGACTAGGTCTCGCTGTACAAACTTGCTACACCATATAGGCAAACACATAATCTGAACATCAGTGGATTGTAGTTTAAATTGGGTAAATGTGTGATTTTTAAAGAACTCCACTATCATACATGTTGATCATGGCAAGAGTTTTATGGCTAACGGTTATGTTTAAAGAATCTCATCAATAATGTCAATCAGACTAGGTCTCTGTATACAAACTTGCTACAAAATATAGGCAAACACATTCTCCGAATATCAGTGGATACTAGTTTAAAATGAGTCCATTTGTAATTATTATAAATTGCAGTACCATAAATGTTGATCGTGACAAAATTTGTAAGTATGAAGTTTGAACCATACCACCCTATGGGCACAAACATAATCTAACATTCGTATTCTTGAAACTAAAGAATACCATGAACCAAAAGGGTTAAGTTATAAAGAAAAATAATCACGCTGGCAAGATCTAACTTTCACATCAACAAATTGCATTTTAATAATTCAAAATTCATTTCTTTAATCTCAAATGTTTGAAAGCAGCAAAGGCATAGACTACATACCGTGTCCCAGATCTGAAGTTTGATTGGTCTGTTATCAATGGTAATCATACGAGCGCCAAACTCCACACCAATTGTCAGGTCATGAACAGGCTGGAATCGCTTATCAGTAAACTGGAGTAGAAGACATGATTTACCCACCCCTGCATCAAAACAGGAAACCATTCACAATAAAAAATGAAATCTTATTCAAGCATCTGAATTGTTTAACACAACTGTTTTCTGTATATATATATCAAATTCAGACTCAATTAAATTAATTTTTTGAGTAAAAAAAAACCTCAAATTTTTGTTTCGGTTTGAAAGAAAAAAAACGTTCTATCTAAAATTTTTAAGAAAAACACAAACTTCCATGTGGGTAAACAAATCCTTTATTTAATAATATAAATTCTTTATAAAACATGCAGAATTGCAAATTTCGTTTCATTTGGGCATTTCGAAACTCAATAGTAACTTAAAGAGAAACAAGTGCGTCAAATCCATATTCAATCACATTAATCACTTGATAATAAAAAAATCTCCTAAAAAGAAAACAGGGGGAATTTTCATTCACATATGTCGAACATACTTTCAATCAATTGAATTCCTCGCAGAATAGAAAAATTGCCCTTTATGATATTATCAATACCTCATATGCCAACATGAATTTCTTAAAATAAAATAAAAAAGCGTAGAAATTCATTTGGGTAGATCAAAACCTGACCTGTATCACCAATGATAATGTACTTGAAAAGGTAGGCGTAAGACATTTTCAAGATCTGTTAAAAGTATTGAAAAGGGCACTGCTGCAGATCTGTTCACCGAAATATATAACCCCAATTTCGAGCACTGTGCTAAAGACTAATTAGGGCTTCGACATCAAAACACCGGCGAGAAAAACAAACAGAGCAATGAAAACAAATATAGGGCAATTAAAAGCAGACTGATATTAGTTTTGCCGTCGTGTATAAAGATTTGTCATGTACATACACCGATCTATTGCGGACTTCTTTTCATGCAGTGACGAAGGAATGGATGATTCGCGAGCCAAAACTGAAGAAAGCTTTTGCCGAAATTTTCCGTTTCTTTTGTTGGCAATTATGATATCCAAACCCCACACGTATGCATGAATTTTGAAATAATATTTATAGATGTCCAGCTATGGGTGATACATTTCCTTTTAATGACCAATTATTCGTTTAGTTTGGGCATTTTATGTGAGAATGGCGGAAGTGGCCCTCGAGACAACTGTTAATTGCATGCACTCCAAGGTGGAATGAATCAACTAAACTTAATCTTACTTTGCTTATGTGATAAGAAATGAAAAGGAAAGAAAGACTTGGATTTAAGGTATTCCCTTTCTTGGTTTTGGTAGGGAAGATAAAAAGTTATTTAGAATTTCGTTTATAGGTGACTATATGGGAAAGGTATCAATGGTTGTTACACTTAATTTAATTAAGATAAAGGATATATCTGATTGTGATGATTTTTAGTCTCGCTTATTATAGGCAAAGACTATAGTTTTCGATCGACTAGTTTGTATTAATCTTCATTTTGATAGTTGTGCAATTTGGAAAAAAATTGTTTATATTATAGTTGTACTAAAATTTCTAATTAAAATGAAATTTCTATATTTAATTTTCTTCTATTGGATTGGCCATGTTCGTTTTTCCTAGCAATCTTTTTCATTTTTTCGTTCAGAAAATTGAAGTAGAAATAGGGTTCTAAGAATGGAATGTGGCATTTCCTAAACGTAACATGTGTCACTTTAGAGGTTCTATATAGCATTATGTAGGCTATTAGATGTGTCCTATGTATTTACATGATTGACAACATATGTCACTACATTATCCTAACTTCATTCCACCTCCTCACAACTATGCACTTTCATTTCTAAAGAAACAACGAATTCGACTGTGTGGTTTTTCAGACTCCTTGTAGCAAAAGGGGGCCATGGACACCTAAAGAAGATTTGTGTTTGATAAACCATATCTAGGCTCATGGCAAAGGTGGTTGGAGATCTCTTTCCAAGAAAGCATATTGTAATTGGTTTATTTTTTATCATTCCAAATTTACATTCACCATCATTCTAGAATTAGGGTTGGTGTCATAGTTAGAACTTTATGTTGGTTTACTATTTTAGGATTGAGAATTTTTGTACAAATTTATTTTTCATAAATTCATTCATTTTAGGCTTGGTTTGATGGGAACAAAATGTGTTTATTGGGATGGAAGAATTATCGTTGTCCTAACATCAAATAAGGGAAGATTTAATTCTCAAGCTCCTTAGACTTCTAGAAAAAAGGTATTCAAATGATATGTTTGTACTTTCTCATTTGTTTTCTTTAAGTTATTTTATTTGTTTTCTTTAAGTTGTTTTATTTGTTACAATCTATTTGGCATCTCCCAATTATTACATTGATTCTAATTACTATTTTCATAGCTAGGATAATCAAGTTATATATTTTACGGTGACTCGACAATTAAGATAACATTTTTAGTTAAATGATAATGGGTTATAAAAAAGGTCAGTTTCTGTGCAATTATCTAGGTATTGCTTTAGAGAAGGGTTTGAAATCTAGTAAGGTTTGGCATAATACTTTTGACAAGTTGGACGTGAGGATTGGTAGTTGGAAAGATAAATAGCTATCAAAGGCAAGAAAGACTACTAAAATTAGAGCTATTTTATCTGTCATTCCTACCTTTCCTCTTTCATGTCTTCCCCTGTCTAAGAGTTCGCTCTTGAAATTTGAAGCCAAACTTAGAAATTTTCTTTGGAAAGATTGTGAAGAAGATAAAAAATTGGCGCTTATCAAATGGGAGAATATATGTAAACCTAAGGATATGGGGGGGTTAGGGATTAAGAATCTTCAATGGAAAAATAAAGCTTTAGGTGCGAAATTAATTTGGCATCTTTATAAAGAAAGAGGTCATAAGTGGGCTAAGATATTCTACAACAAATATCTTAATCCGGATGACCTTTTGTCATTATTCAGAATGAAAAATCTTCTTAGAGGGTCTGAGAGCTAGAATTTTATGACGAAATGTCGACATTTAGTTTGCAAGTTTCTCACCTAGGATGTGGGTCTGGGTGATGAAGCCTTGTTTTGGGAAGGCTCCTGGGATGGACTCCCTCCAATTAGTTCTTGTCCCTTCCCTAAGGTTCTCAAAGATAAATTGGTCTCACTATGGGGTGTTAAAGTCAGTAATTATAAGACTAAAATTTCTTCGAAAGGTACCTATCGATGGGTTTGGAGATATTTGGAAGGGTTGAGGATAGACCCTTTGACTTTTAAGGTTTATGAGAAGATTTTGTCAGATAGGAAGATTAAGCAATCAGAAAGGAAAGATGAACTTATTTGGGTTGCATCAAATGACGAAAGATACAATGTGAAAAATGGATACAAAGCTTTGGTCCACTCATAAAGTTGGAATAAAGTTGAAATACCTCTCAAGCTCTATTGGGATGTTGTGTGTCTCCCTAGGGTAGGTTTCTTTTTATGGCTTGCATTCCAAAATAGAATCTTGACAACTAATAGATTATCCAAATTTGGCGTTCTAGGTCCATCCTGGTGTATGTTATGTAAACATAACAGCAAGGATATGGATCATCTTTTATATAGATGTCCTTTTTCCCAGGCCTATTGGGAATGGCTTAAACTCAAGTTAGGGTGGTCAACACCATTGCTGAAATCTTTCCTAGATTTCCTTAAATCATAGCCTAGAAGCATGGTAAAGGGAGTCTATAATAAACTATGGAATATATGCCCCTCTATTGTGTCATGGGAAATTTGGAAGAAGAGAAATCAACGCATTTTTTGTGAAACTGAAATGAAATTAGAAGAGTTGTTATTAAAAATTGAGGCTATCATAGTGGAAGTAACAAATTCCCATCTCGAAAAATCCATGAAAAATGAAGGATCTTTCTCTATTTGGGATGGTCTTATGAAGAAGAATTGGACCAACTTGATTAATCCACCTCTTGTATATCTCAAGAAAAATAAGGAGGCTAGGGATAGGTGCAAATGGGCACCCCCTCCATATGGATGGTATAAACTCGATTTTGACAGAGTAGCTATAGGAAATTCTAGTGTAGTAGGAATAGATTTTATCATTAATGATGATACTGGTAATTGGGTAGCGAAGAAAGCTATGTCCATTCCACCTACCTCTAATAACCTAGTAGAACTTGAAGCCTTGGACAAAGGTTTGTAGTTATGTCATGATTTAGGATTGACTAGGGTCATCATAGAAGGTGACTCTCAGATTATCCTAAATGCGATTAGGTAGTGCATTACCCCTAATTGGGTCTTGAATTCTAAATTAGGTGAAGTTCTCGATCTTTTAGACTAGTTCGTCGATATTCAAATTTGTCATATTTTCTGAGAAGGTAATCAAAAAGTGGATTATTTAGCAAACAAAGGAGCTAATAGGGTTAATTTTCAAGTTTATAATGATGTATAGTTCATATTTCATCTTAGTTAGTTCTTCCTCATAGGTCTTTTTATTCACTCTCTTTATGTTAGGTTTATTTTTTTCTATTTTCTTTTCTTTTTTAGCTTATTGTTATTTTGATCAGCCTTGGTATGGGGTGGTGCCTCTTTTGTTTTTGTTTTTATATGTCTTCTTTGTCGGGGTTATGGGTTTAGTATATGAGCTAATCATCTCCTTTTCTTGCCTATCATTAGGAGTGGAGGCTTCATCTCTGCCTTTTAATCTTTGTGCCATGATTTCTTGGTTTTTGACATTTTCATTATGGTATTTTTCCCATGATTAGGCCTACTACCATTAGCAAGACATGACATCATGACAGCCTGAACTTCTAGAGGGTTTGATTTTTTGTCTTTTTATTGGAGTCATTTTCTCTACCCACTGTTTGATTGATTTTTTTGATTATGGATGTGAATTTCTATGTCTTCCACACTTCAGAATCCCACACCATGGCATTTTGTGGCAAAGTCAAACTTGAATGTTTGAGCCAGATTCTAAAACCTATGGATGACATGTCAAGGATCGTAGTGAGTAGAGCAATTGGGGAGGGTGCCTTTGATTACAAGTTTACGTGGAGAACTAATAGCAACATAATTGGTTCCTTCATTGGATGTATGGCTAGGGCAAGGGTGAATTCTAATGCTATCATCTGTCTTTGTTGTAGTATGTTTGACCCTACGTGGAGGAAGGGGCTAGAACAAGTTGTCTGTAGTATTGACGAAAAGCTGAGGATTCCACTTCCAGAGAAATACATGGATCTTCCACCAGCGTTGCTAGAGCTAGAAGTTGTTTTCCACTGTCCATCCTTAGTTATTCATGAAAATTAAGCCTTCTACAGAGAATGGCCCAAAATGGAGGCCAATATCCAATTCCTTCTCCGTTGGAGGGTTTTGGTTGAGGAGGAGAATAGAGACTGGTTACTCAATTACCTAAAAGTTTTTAATGCTTACATTTAGCTCGGGTTTACTTTTGAGGATATGGAAGCCCTAAAGTTTTGCACTCCAAATGCAGAGAAGACAAGTAGGGCTAAATTTGATTTTGAATTTCCTCCTAATTTTCATGTAGAAAATCCTAATGACATCTCTGATGTCATAATGGTCTACTAGAAATAAGGAAGTTTTGTTGGTTTAGTTGGACAATATGTTTGAAGTGGTATCGTTCAAACTGAAATGTTATTAGGGTTGGTGTTTACTATATAGCCTTATATTATGTTTTGGTGTTTGTACTATACTATATATATTTCAGTGTATTTAGTAGGCACTCTGTGACAGGGTCGTTTGTAGTTCTTTTACACTTGTATGGAGATACTAGCTCCTCTACTTTCAAATGGACAATGTGATGATAATATTATGCTATATGGTTCCTATGGATAGCTCCAAATTTTTAAGGTTTAATGGTATGTGTTTATCATATTTCTGTTTGGTTTAATCTTGGTTGAGATATTTAGTCTGTTTGGTATTTGGGTAGTTGATTATGGTTGTATTTTGATTATAGCATAAGCTCTCGATTTAATGACCCTCTATTGATTGTTATAATAAGGTTGGTTATAATGTTAATCTCTTTAAACACTTTATTTGGATGTGTGGTATTTACCTGGTTGGAATTTAAGCCCTTGCAATTCAGGCTCCCTGCTCTATTCTGTAATATCATAAGACTTGTCTCTATGTTTCTTTTCTTTTGATAGTTGTAGATGGTAGATGGCATTATGAAGATAGTTTTAGTTTTTCATGGATCCATTCTATTTTGAGGAGGCTCTACACTTGTTAATTTACCTCCTACCTTTTGTTTGGATAATTTCTCCCCTTAGCTAAGGGCTTGCATTTTCTTTAATTATGTTGGGACTCATTTGTTTGGGCTATTCTAGATTAGCATTTCTATGACTAAGTCTTTGGTTTGAAATTCTTATTGAGGCTCTCAACTTAGTTATTTAGTTTATTAGATATGGGTATTTTATTAATATTCTACAATTTCATTGGGCCAGAGGCAATTGAGATGCTATACGCTCTTTGTGTTTAGGCTTCTATGTATGTTAGGGTGAGTTGAAATTTATATATTATGTCTATGGTAGAGGTTAAGTTTGTTGGCTTGTGACATTCAAAGTAATCATTCATGGTGCTTTGGTTTAGATCTGATTAAACAACTTAGTCTTCAGGAAGAGTGTGACTTCTCTTCCTTAATTATATAGGCATGTAATCCTCTGGGTTTCTCCTTGGTTAGGGGCTTGTATTATATAAATCTCTCTATCGCATGGAAAATTATTAGTATTTATTATTAGTCTGTTCATCTTAATAATAGTGGTATATATGTTATGATCAGCAGATTAATTAATTCTTTCATTGCTAGCTTAATTTTACATTTGTCAATCACTAGTTGGCTTTGTAATCAGCTGGTATTTGTTTTGATTATGGAAGATTTATAGATTGGGATAATTTGATGACTTTGAAAGGTTTCCATTAATTAATATAGTTGTTATTTGTCACTAACCATGTTAGTTGAGTAGACTACAGGGAGGGTTGCATGCTTTTACTAGATTGGGAAGAATGTCAGCACAAGTTGACTATGTACCTATTTGAAGCAAACATAGTAGCTCCTGACAAAGCATAAGTTCCAATTAAATAATTATGTAATTAATCTGGGGTTCCTACCTTATATGTTGAAAACCAAATTTGATGTATTTTAAATATGATGAGATCTGACTAGGGTATGCCCCTTTTAAGTTGTAATAATAAAGGATGTTTGTCCCAGGCTAGACTAGAGGTTTTCTTCTTTATTCTTTCCTACCAGTGCCCGTTTGAACGAAGAAAGTTGTTGTACTTTTTATCTTTTGTATTAATAAAATAATCAAGGCCTTGGTTGTTTACCAATCAAAAAAAAAAACATTTATAGTTAAAGAAAAGAACATTACCAAATCATAAGACATGGATTTTTTAGGTGTCTTTTTAAAGTGAGGAAATCGATACAACTCAAAACAAAGCACTCAACTAAAAGAAAAGAATTGTGATTATAGTGAGTGAATCATTCCTCCATTTGTTATGGACATAAAGGACTAGAATTAAAACATTAATAAAATCAAATAGGTAGTTGCGTAGTTTTTCATTGAGAAAGATAAAAAATGAATGTCAACTAATAGGATATAAGTAAATCGATTTTGGCACTCACGCCTTTAATATAAAAATGATGCAAAAGGTAAAGACATTAATCAAGAATAATGACAATGCATTTAGCCAAATATTATGTTTAAAACATACTCCAGTAGATAAGAGGGAAAAATATGGGAGTGTTGGCATTAAGTTAGTATTGCCATTAGTGACAACACCTATCCATATCAATATAGCTACCGAGCTAAACACTTAATTCTCTACTCTCACCGAGCATTCCAGTGTTAACCAAGCTTTGAAGAGTTCAATAGTTTACACTAAGCAAATAGTGGCTACCGAGTGAATATAGGCAATATGAAGATTAGTAGTGTCTATCGAGCTTCACAATGTTTACCAAGTAGTAAGCTTGTGTCATGCAGATTTTGTGTAAACCGAGCATTGGAAGAAATAGTGTTTACCGAGTGAAGCAAGGTGAACTCAGTATCTACCGAGTGACACTACATCTACCGAGTCACCATTGGTCACCGAATTCATAACTACATCGAGTGATTAGTATGGACCGAGCATGACAATGCTGAGTAATGCAATGGATGTCATGTATCAAAAGGTCACCGAGTCAGTTCAATGAACCCGAGTTATTTACTATTGGGCCAACTTTGTAATATATTTGTTCACTTGTGTTTTGGCTGACCTTGCAGTTTTGTAAATTTGAAAGGTATATATGTGTATTGTAAGATATCAAATATATGGAAGCAATAGCAAAGTAATGAGAAGAACATGTGAAAGATTTTCAACATCAGTTCAAGGAATACAACAAGGTCATTATAGAGGCAAAAAAGTTATATCCATCACATAAGGTGATCAATGCATAAAGGATCTTATCAACAATCAGTTGTAAGTAGATCCACTGCTTCATCTTAACAGGTGAATCAGTTTCTAAATCCTCTAACAAGGTAGACTTAACAATCTTTGTACAAATCTCTTAATCAAGTGCATACTTTATTGTATTTTTGTAAATCCTCTAACAAGGTGAACCTAGTAGTCCTTTGTGCTCCTAACAGGGTAGATCACTAGAAGTGGTCAATGTAAGCCTTAACCAACCAACTTTATGCTGCAGTATTGAAGTTTTCTGGGTATCATCCCCACCCCATTTTTACTTTCTATTTGGAAGGTTTTTGGGTCACCAAAATATTGTGTTCTTTTATGTGATGAATGTCTTATCTTTCAGAACTAATGTATGCAATAGCATAGATGGATGTGTGGTAAATTTAAGGAAAAGTTTTAAAGTTATTGATTCACCCCTCCCCTCTCAGTAACTTGTCATATCTTGAATATTTTCAACAATTGGTATCAAAGCTTTATGGTTCTCATGATAGAAGCTTGATAGCTTGAGCAAAGATCTAAGGACAAATGGAGATATTTAGACTTGACAAGGCAATTGAAAATGAAAAGCTAGATCTGGAGATGGCCATAGCTCAACTCAAAGAAGCAAAGGAGCATCTTTCCCAATCCCTGAAAAGAAGGAAGGAACTTGCAAGACAAATGGATGACCATTAGTATGTTGAAGAAAAGATTGAAGACTTTTTCCCATCAAGTAGCTCAGATGAAGCTAATGAGGCAATCAAGGAACTCCTAGCAAAGAATGGCTCTCTACAAGAAGAAGTAAGGAAACTCAAAAGAGAACAAGAAATCCAATCAATTGGGCTATGTGAAATTTTGGAACAAAGGAATAAGGCAAATGAAGACTTGGAGGCAAGAAATAATGAAGAAAGGAATCAATCCAATCAACATGAAGACCTCATTGATCAAATCACTGGAGCAAATGAAGAAATAAGAATTCTCAAATCACAGAATGAAAGAATAAGAAGTGATCTAAATTATGAAAGGGAAATCAATGAAAGAATAATGAGAGAACTGAGATGTGAAAAGCAAATTGTTGAAAAATTGAAAAATGACCTAAATGCTGAAAAACAAATCAATGAGAGAGTGTTGAAATCACAAGAAGACATGAATCAATTGAATCAGCAAAATGAGCAGAATCTTCATAGGCAAAAAGGTAAAGCAGGACTTGGATACAATGAACAACAAGGTGAATCTTCCAAGCAAGGTGCAAAAAGGAATAAAAAACCCTCATGCAATCATTGTGGGAAAATTGGTCATACATCAAACAAATGCTAGAGCAATGGAAAAGGAAAATTCAATGGAAAGTGTTATAACTGCAATTAGCATGGTCACAAAGCCAATGAATGCAAGGAGAAACTAGAATTTGAAGGAAAATGTCACAAATGCAGAAAGCATGGTCACAAGGCATCTCAATGCAGATCCAAATCATTCAATCCAGCTGACCAATTTGTAAAAGCAATATTTGGATGGAACTACAATACCTGGTGTAGATGCCATTACTGTGGAGAATATGGACACACTGGCATAAATTATGTAAGGCATCACCTAAGAAAGAAATATACTACTATAAGGTGTTACACATGCACTCAACTTGGTCATATAGCTAAAAACTGCATGAGTATAGGCAAAATTGAAGATGAAAAGAAAGCAAGGGCTGACAATATAAGGAAACAAATGAGGCAACAATGGATTCCTAAATCTACTGAGGATACAAGCTCAAATCATGGTAGTGAAGTCACTCAAGAAGTGGGTGACTCCATCCCCTCAAACTAAATTCCTAAGAATGTATTGGAGCTATACTCGGCAAGAAAATCATAAGCAGTTCCAAGAAATTTGAGGAATGCAAATGATCCAATTAGTATTCCAGATACACTAGGATCATAGAAAGGTTATCTTTCACCGAGTTGCATCAGACTCCACCGAGGAAAGTTGGTCGTAGACCTTACTGAGTGAGATTAGGAGTAAAGGAAATTTGGTTTGTTTGCCGAGTTGATACTCTTGCCGAGTTAGGTCAGTGGATGACAGTCTGTCACGCACTTTGTCATAATGGTGTTGAGCATTTATGAAAATTTCTCAACAAAAAGGGCATTTTTTACTTCATTTTTCATCACATCCATGACATTTGAAGAGCAAAGCAATTTGAAAGAGCATTGTAGTGTTTTCAAGTGATTCAACAACAAGATCTTCACGAATCTTATCATCTACCGAGTAGTGATGACGTCTACCAATGGAAGCAACACTAAACCAAAGAAGGGTTCTAAAATGTTGGTTAAGGGTGTCAAATGGAAAGCACCAAACTTCAAAATCATTTCGGCCATTGCTGAATCACTTGATCCTTACAGAGCTCAGTCGCAAATCCCACCTAAGGTACTCCTAATTAACGACATATGAACTCACTTTAAATGTTTTGTTCAAGAATTAGGGACATTAGAAATGGATACTGCCCTAGCAAAAATGTGTGTAGACAGAGTTTTGAAACCTGAGCATAAACATTTGGAAGCTAAAGGATTAACTCATATCCCTCACATGACTCAAAATTTCCAAGTGAAATGGATAAGATACATATTGATTCGGTTTCACAATGGTCAATTATGGTTGGAGCAACCCATTCTAATTACAAAGAAGATGATACACAAGGTTATGGGTCTGCCAATACTAAGCAAAGCCAAGTCAACCAAAACCCTAGGTCGGGAGGAACTGCAGAAGAAAACCCTAACCAAGTGGGACGATAAAGTTTTGAAACTAAAAAATGTCACTGACATAGAGCTTAGGTTTGGCATCCATATCATTGCACATAAGATCTATAGCTTGAGTCAATCAAACAACGTTCCTTGTGAGGCAGTTGACCTAGCATACAAGGTTATAAAGAAGAACCTTGAATTCGATTTGTAAGATGTATTGCTGAAGCAATTGAACAAAAACATTGAAAGTGTGAAGACTTCCAAGAACAATTCCTTCAAGTTCGGTTCATTACTTACCTGTTTATTCTTTTATGTTCAAAAATTCTTTCCATCTAAGGGCATAGTCATATGGAGGAAAGACACCCCTGTTCTTTATTAGATAAATGAATTTATTGAAGAAATGGGTGAAAAGTTTGAAAGAGTGTTGGATAATTATTTTGAGGCATTCAAAGAGAAAATGAATAAAAGATTTTGAATCCCACCCAAGCTTGTGGAAGACTACAAGGATGACATATGCTTTGTGGTGGACTGTGACAAAGTGTATATTCAAGCAGTCATACTGAAAGTGGCATGGGTAAAACCATTGCCTTATGAAATTAACATTGATGAAGATAGAGACATCATTGAGCCTTTAATAAATGACCCAGCCAATCCAAATCTTCCTGCATTTGGCACTTATGAGGAAGCCAAGAAGAGGATAGAGCTCAGTATCAAGATTCCTCAAGCTCTCAGCAGAGGCAAGAAGAGGATTGCAAAGTTCAAGACAACTGAAGGTCCTCTAATGCTTACTGAGGGCAAGGGTGAGGATGAAGAAGAGGAATATGATGAAGGTGAAGAAGAAGAATTAAAGAAAGAGGAACCAGCAAGAAAGAAAGGTAGAGTGATTATCACTAAACCTCAGAAGAAACCAACTGTAGTATTCTCTAAGAGAGGTAGGAAAGGTAAAAGTGAACCAGTACTCATTTTCTCTCCACCTACATTTGAGGAAAGGATGAAACAACTAAGAGTCAGAGCAAGAATATGTAACTTCAAAGTTCTCAAATATGAGACTTGGACTCCAGTTGAGCAAAAAGAGATTGAGGACTTAGTCATGGAGAAGATGGGTATTTGGAAATACTCCCCTACTCAAATGCAACCTCAAATCCATGTAGATCTTTTTGCCAAAATTCAAGTGAGATGGGAGAACACGATGCAAACTATAAAAGACATCTTTGAACAACAGTTGAGACAATTTGTACCTAATCTGACTAATGCTGAAGTAAAGAAGGCAATAAAAGAGCATGAAGACAAAATGATTCTAAAGCTTAACTCATGTTTTATATTAATGAATAGCATATAATCAGTGGTTAAGCATGCCTCAAACATCTGGAGAGATGTATATCATCTCAACAAGCCATCAAATGAAACTATTATAATTAAAGATGATGATAGTGATGATGATGATGATGACAACACTCCTTACATCACAGTTACTGAAGGTGAATTGCATGCTCTAATGGAGGAGAAGGAAGAAGAAGAGAAGGAAGAAGAGGAGGAGGAAGTAGAAGAAATGGATGAAGAAGGAAAGGAGGAAGAAGCAGAAGAGGAAGAAAAGGATGAAGATGATCCAGTCAGAATTGCAGCAGAAGCAATTGCATCTCTTCCTCACACTCCACTACATACTGTCACATCTGTGGAGATAGCTTCTACTAGTGAGATTGTGAGCACAACAGCAACATTAATTGCTCAATCTTCACCAGTCACCTCCCAACTCCAAGTGTCTACAATAGAAGTGTCAAGCACTTCATCTACTGAGCTGACTGCTACTTCTTTAGCTACCAAGTTAGCTCCCTTTGCTTCTGCATCTTTAGCTAATGCATCAATAAGTTCTACAATTTTGTCTTCATCAATTCTAGTAAGATCTACAATTTTGTTTTCATTGGTATTGTCTGCATCTACTTCAATTCCAATAAGTTCAGACACTTCTATGGGTATTCTACCGAGTGTGGCACCATTTTTGGGAAGTGTTTTAATTTTTGGTTTGGTTAGTACTTCTATTGGCATTCAATCCTTAAGCCCTATTCCAGTTCTCACTGCTAGCCCTTCTATCTCTACTATTGTGTCTGTTCCAAAAGTCAAACCAGTCATCACTGAAGTAAAACAAAGGCAACCATTGAAACTTCTAATCATTGGAAAGGAAATTGAAGAAGACATTAACTTAGACATAGAAATAATAATACCTAAGATTGACTATGAGACTACTACTATTGAAGAAATGAGGTTAGTCAGTCAACTCATAGAGAAGAAAGCTACACAAAAGCAACTAAGGTCTGAAAGGGATAAGGAGTATAGAATAATTGAAAATGCCAAGAATATAATTATAGATGCTATAGGTATTGAAGTGGATTCCACTTAACATATTTTGATTCATTTAGAAGAGGTTGTGCAAAAATATAATGAGGACTCTTCTGGACAAGAGAAACTAATTGAAAAAGCTGAAAGGAAATTTGATACCAAGGTGCTAGAACATATTGCTCAGTAGATTGCAATCAAACAAGTGGAGTTGTCCACATTTTTGGGTAATTTTAAAAATTCTTTTAATAATTTTGTATCACTTTTTGCCAAACTTTGTGATATGTCCATTTTTACCATTGAAATAAAGGAGAAGCTAAATAAGATTGATGTTGAAATGAAATCTAGTGCATCAAAGTTGCAGGCTGATCCCTCTTCCAGCTCCTCTCATCACACCAAGATGAAATATCTAGCAAAAGTGCAGGAAAAACTTGTAAGAGAAGAAGCAAGAATAAGAGGAACATTGATTGATATTTAGAACATGATCTTGCCAATAATGGATATAATGCAGAAACATATTGCTCATTGCAAGACATTTGTCCAAGATTAGAACTTCTCAGTGGCTGATCACATGATCAAATTATCAGTAGAAGTTCAGATTGCTCTCTCTACTTGCAAAATTTTGCAAGAGAATTGGGATACCTCATTTGCTCTCATTCTTAAGGTACATCAAGAATTTCTCTCTCATTTTGGTGTAACTATATAGATAGTACATGTAGCCCTTTGGCATTACTATCAAAAAGGGGGAGAGATATCAGTATAAGGACAAAGGGAAATTTTGTATATAACGAGAGATATCAGTATAAGTGAAAGGGGGAGATAACACTCAATAGAGTCAACATGTATATGTGTATAGCTATGTACATAAGTATCTTTGTATATACATTATGTGTCATCAAGGAGATATATGTAGAAATGTATATGCAACAGCTTTACAAAGATCAATTTTGAAAAACCAAAATCCAGAAAATCAGCGAGTCAGTTTATGTACATATGTTTTGGCTTATAAGTGTTTTGTCACTAATGCCAAAGGGGGAGATTGTTGGCATTAAGTTAGTATTACCATTAGTGACAACACTTATCCATATCAGTATAGCTACTGAGCTCAACACTTAATTCTCTACTCTCACCGAGCATTCTAGTGTTAACCAAGCTTTGAAGAGTTCACTAGTTTACACCAAGAAGATAGTGGTTACCGAGTGAATACATGCAATATGAAGATCAGCAGTGACTACAGAGCTTCATAGTGTCTACCGAGCAGTAAGCTTGTGTCATGCAGATTTTGTGTAAATCGAGCATTGGAAGAAATAGTGTTTACCGAGTGAAGCAAGGTAAACTCAGTAACTACCGAGTGAAACTACATCTACCGAGTCACTAGTGATCACCGAGTTTAGAACTACATCAAGTGATTAGTATGGACCCAGCCTTCACTTCTACCAAGTGCATGACAATGTTGAGTAATGCAGTGGATGCCATGTATCAAAAGATCACCGAGTTAGTTTAGTGAACCCGAGTTATTTACTATTAAGCCAACTTTGTAATATATTTGTTCACTTGTGTTTTAGACGACCTTGCAGTTTTGTAAATTTGAAAGGTATATATGTAAGGTGTATTGTAAGATATCAAATATATGGAAGCAATAGCGAAGTAATGAGAAGAACATGTGAAATATTTTTAGCATTAGTTCAAGGAATACATCAAGGTTATTATAGAGGCAAAAAATTTATATCCATTACATAAGGTGATCAGTGCATAAAGGATCTTATCAACAATCAGTTGTAAGTAGATCCACTGCTTCATCTTAATAAGTGAATCAGTTTCTAAATCCTCTAACAAGGTAGACTTAACAGTCTTTGTACAAATCTCTTAACCAAGTGCATACTTCATTGTATGTTTGTAAATCCTCTAACAAGGTGGACCTAGCAGTCCTTTGTGCTCCTAACAGGGCAGATCACTAGAAGTGGTCAATGTAAGCCTTAATAGGCCAACTTTATGCTGCAATATTGAAGTTTTGTGGGTATCATCCTTACCCCAGTTTTACTTTCTATTTGGAAGGTTTCTGGGTCACCAAAATATTATGTTCTTGTTGGGTGATGCGATGCGCTCCCCTGCCCACAGGTGGTTAATTATGTGGTGTTCCATGTTCACTAACAGTCATGGCTTTTGGTGCAACGGCAAATGGGCCCAACAATTGGTATTAGAGCCTGGTTTTGGCTTGGTCATGGGTTCAAATCTCCCCGGTGCCTTCCCAACCTGCGTAAGCACCTGGTATGCGCGTCGAGGGGGAGATTGTTGGGTGATGCGACGCGCTCCCCTGCCCACAGGTGGTTAATTATGTGGTGTTCCATGTTCACTAACAGTCATGGCTTTTGGTGCAACGGCAAATGGGCCCAACATTTCTTTTGTGTGATGAATGTCTTATCTTTCAAAACTAATGTATGTAGTAGCATAGATGAATGTGTGGTAAATTTAAGGAAAAGTTTTAAAGTTACTGATTCACCCCTCCCCTCTCAGTAACTTGTCATATCTTGAATATTTCCAACATGGAGTGCACACAAGGTATATGGTGTGTTAGACATATTACTTCAAACTTATATGTCATTTCATGCAATAATGTATATTTAAGATTTTGATTATGATATAATATGAACCCAAGCTTATTAGGACATAGGTTATTAGTATTTTAGTTAAATGCAATTTAAAAATGTGGTATAATGTTTTGGATTGATTGACTTTACATTAGTTTTCCTTGGAATTGATGTCTAAATTTATATTTCTTATTTGTTAGTTGTCTTTTAATTTTATTTAGAATTATTTGTAGAATATTTACTTTTTCCCATTGGTTCTTTATAAGTTTGTTTAAGTTTTGATTATTTGTTAAATTATGAAATTAAAATATATATAGATAGCTCTTTTTAATGGCTCATTTAAATAAATTTTTGTTTATTGATTCATTTAAAAAAAAATCTACAAAATATCTTGCTAAATGAAACATAATAAATATTAGTTGAAAAATCTCAATATTAAACTAAATTTATTATTGTTTAGTATCAAATAATTTTGGGATTATATTTTGATTAATGTAGAACATTTAAAATCCATATTTTAGGAAGAATTACAAGAAATATAGTGTTGCATATATACTTAAGAACATTACATATATAGTTACTTAGTCGCATATCCATATCAACATGTTTTATAGTTTTTAGTTAGTTAACATAAAGATAAAACATAGATCTAATTCTTTCTTTTTTATTAGGTGAGACTCTAGTTGTGCAACACAACTCTTGTTTTTAATTTTTTTGGGTTGTTTCTGTATGTAATTTAATCATTTAAAACTAATGGTTCAGCTTTTAAGTATTAATGATATATGTTGTAGGAGTTGTTATGCGTAGAAGGGTTGAAAATTGATCATTTCAAAGTGTTGATTGATACATGACTTCTATTGTACCAATAACCATTACTCAAACTCACCAATATTTGTGGACAAATGTCTCACTGGTGGTTCAAAAATTTCTAATAATAGTGGTAGACAAATTTTTCTAATAATAGTGGTACACAAATAGGTCAATCATGAACCAAAGAAGTCTTAAAACCAAAAAAATGATCAACTTCTGGTACATAAATGACCTCTTATTAGTATATGTGAGATTATTTAAGTGAACGATTATTGGGGGTCACTATGACAAAAAATGAGTGGTTATTAGACCTTGGGCTTGGTGCATTTCACCTAATTGGTAATGATGATGGCATGAGATATATAAAGTCATCGAACTAGATTTATATTCATTGGGGCACATTTGTATTAGGTTTATTTCTTGAGTGCATGTGGTTGCTTAGTTAAAGGAGGCTTGTAGTTTACATGTATGATTACTTGAATAATTACAATCCAATATGTAAAAGTAGGGATGTTGACATCTATGTCTGCTAACATGTTGTCATAAAAAAAAAGACTTATTTTGTTGTTTTCAAATAAAATTGGTTTGTTGTTATTTATTTAAAATATTTAAAAGGTTGTGTATTGTATGTGTGCATATTATACATAATTTAAGCAATAATCAAACAATTAAATGTTATCTAGCAAAAAGATTGTTTTGTAATCTTTTTATATATGCATATTGCATAGAAATAAAAAAGTAATATATTTTTCTAGTGTTTGTATGTACATGTATTTTATGAAACTTTTTGTGGAGAAAACTAAACAAATTATTGTGTAGGAATATCATGAAAATATCATTATTGTTCTTATGGTATGAGTCAATGCTCACAAAATGCTAGTGCCCTTAAATGTGAAATGTGGAGGTACATAAGATGTCTTGTTCTTGTTCCTTATTATATGAGTTAGTATTCATAACATGCTAATGTAGACACCTAAATCTGATTACATCAATAGGTAATCATATTTAGTCATCTCCTAGGAAATTATTGATTGAATATTTACTATTTAATTAATTAATCATCATCTCCTAGTTTATTTATTTATTTAATTAACTATAGTCCAATTGATAAAATCAAAAGATCACCCAAAACCAATTTATGAATAAATCCCCATTCCTCTATTAAATTGAATAAATCCCCAAACCTATTCAATTTAATTTCATATCTCTGTTTTATTAAATAAATCATTTAATAAAATATCTAAAATCCTAAAAGCCTTCCTAACCCCTAATCCAACCCATTCACCCATACTAACCTCACTTAGCCACCTAACTAACCCATCCCATCAAAGCTAAATCTCTTACCCCCTAGCCCCCCTTCTAAGCTAATCTTAATCCCCCTCCTAAACATGTGTACAAATTTAAGCAAGGGTTAAGACTTGCTAACTCAAGCTAAAGTCAAAATATCTCTTACACCTCTTACATCCCCCTTTATGACTCTTACAAAGCATTTATGGAGCCCTTATCTCTTGATCCTCCTTTTTTGACCATCCACCTTGCCTTCCCTTCATCCAATCACCCTCTGACATGTGTCACCTCCCTATTGGTGCTAAATAAGCACAATCCATGTGCTCTCTTCTCCTTGCATCCTAGCCCTCCCTCACCATTTTTCCATCCTTGCATCCTAACCATCCATCTCTCTACCCCTTGGCCTATAAATGAAACCCTCTCCCTTCACAAAAATCATCCACCTTTCAAGCAATGTTATAATGCTATTTTGAGAGCCTAAAAACTACCAAAATACCATCATAATGTTGAAATCTCTCCATACCTCCATTGTTTGAAACCCTCATCCATACACACATTTGGTGAAATCCCCCATCCTTTGGAGGCTTGAGCACAACGTGAGCATACATCCCCTACTATCAGGGAAAAATCCACTTCATCAAGGGTTATGCCATAAGGAGCCTACCATTCTTGGTTTGCCTCCTTTCTTGGTGATAACCTTCATCCTATCATAAGTGTTTACCATTTTTAGTATTAAGAATTCTTTTAATAGATTAGTTTTCAATTTACACCACTAGATAATAGGTGATACATTTTGGCATGCCCGGTGGGACCTCGCATTTGGGTCAATCTTATCATGTTCTTTAGTTTTTTGTGATAAACTAACCAAAATAACCTTTTATGCTTGTGGGTGTTTGTAGGTGGTTTGTTAACATTGCTATAGGTACACAAGTCAATCTTTGGGGAATGCGCTCCTTGCCATTTGAACATTTTTCAGTTTTAACCACTTCAAAACCCCTTTTGTTTGCAATCCTGCAATCCTAGGAACTTGATCCTATGACAACAAGATTGAACCTATAAACCTACGAGAATGTGAACCCATGACTGTGAGTTCATAGTTTACCACCATCCATCTTTTGCACGTGTCCCAAACTAGCTCTGCATCCCCACCATAGTTTTTCTCGCAAGAATGCCAGCATCTGCCTACGGGATCACTGCTTCTACTTGTGGGAACGTGACTCTCTGTTAGTCAAATCTTTGAAACTAGCTTTAACTGTTGACCAATCAAACCCACTGAAAAACTTGTCTATAGAAATGTTGTTAAAACCTCTCATAGGATCGCTCTGTGACTTTTTATCTCATGACCTATTTTCCTGTAGTTTTTCACTAGTCCTGTGCAGCATTCCCGCGACTATTGACCATGTTCTTGCACCTGTGGTATTGCTACCTAAACCTGCAGGTTTGCAATGTTGACTGCTTTGTTGAATTTTTTGATACTTCCTTGTGTAGGTTTTTATGCCAATTAGTTTTCTGCAGATTGCATTATCATAATCTTCTTTCAAATAGCTTAAAATTGAACAAATCTTTCTTTTTTGTTTTTCATGGAATGGACGATTAAAGATTAAAATTAACTAATGTGATGAACATTTTGTTTTAAGTATTAATGAACATTATGTGCAAACACTTCAAATTTGGGGCTTAAAATAAACTTCAACCAATCTTGAGTGCTTGAAAGTCAAAACATTGTTATTCCTTCCTCTTTAAAGCTTTCATGCTTAATTTCCCCTTTGTTGACTCAATTTATTTTGTTGACAACATTGTGAAGTTGGAACGAACCATTGAATGATTAATCACATGTTTCTTCAACTCATAAAATAGAGCACTAAAGCATCCAAATAGTAATGAATCCAATGTCTTGTGTGTCTTGAGATTGTGCATTTTAGTACATCTTTGACTTCTCTCTTTCTTGCAAAGTAAGACCTTAAAATACATGAGGCATGTACTAAAAGTTGTTAGCAAGATCATCAACAACAACCTAAGAGTGCTTCTAGTGAGTTCATCCACCTCTGGGAAGTGCTTCCCCTTTGGTGAGAAGCTCAAATCGATAAAAAGTCTGACTAGTATATAAATGAGGGGAAAGGTAAACTTTCTTGCTTTATCACCCAAGTTTGGGCGGTGTGTTTCTAGGGGTAGCCTGAGGTGGAAAAACTTTCCCACAATTTCAGCATGTCCGAAATAAATTCTTAAGTGGATCACACACATAACAACCATTTAGTGAGATGCCACAGATCCATTTACAACCCTTTTAGTCAAAATTATATCACTTTTTTCCATGGTATGTTCATTCACGGTGCAAGGGAAACAACATTTCTCAATATTACTCACCATTATGCTCCCCTGGTAGAGGCATAAGGCCACTTGGGTTTCATCTCCAAGGGTCATTGTTCCCGTAGAACGAGAACTTCTATTTGCCATGCCTTGAAGATTCTTTGATGTGTATTATTTGTTGATCGACTCTTGTATTGACTCACCTCTTCGATGAGAGGGACATATTGAACTAGAATCAGGAGACACTGAGTTGTGGGCCATTGAATAACATATTGCAATCAAAATTTTGGCCTTAGGGATAAAGTGTGTGTTTGAATTGTCTTACTTGTGCTCAAGACCCATGGAAAATATTTGCAAAACATACACAATTCTGTGGTTACTATCAAAAATGCTTTTGCTAAAGAGATCATCTATTTGTCTTTCTCAAAGTTGCTTTGTCCTTTGAGAAATTGTTTGTTCACAAAAACCCTCATATCAAAGAAATTCCACCTTTATTATCTCAAAAGGCAGTTGTTAGCAAGTCCATTCACAACAACTGTTTGTCTTGTTGGTCCAAATTGTCTCTTTTGCCAAAAAGTTATACTTATTCCCTCAAAAACAACAAAATCACTAAAGCAAATCCTAGTTACCAATCATTTTCCCTTGGTCCAAAGTTTTTCCTTTTTTCAAAATATCCTTATTACCCATCCTACTTGACCAAAAATAACACATATTGCCTTTCAAAAACCCCATATTTGAATATACAAAGTAGTTGTTAGCAAGTCCATTCGCAACAACATTTTGCCTTCTTGGTTTTACCTATACTTGTTATCTAGAAACTCACGAAATACCCAAAAAAATCTAGTTGCAAACAACCCTTTTTCCATTTATCCAAAAATGTTGCTCTTTCCAAAGTATCCTTATTATTTATCCTACTTGACCGAAAATATCACATTTTTCCCTTGACCAAAAGTTTGTTAGCAAGTTCATTCACAACAAAATTTAAAGTCAAAGCTTGGTCCACTTCACTCAAAGTTTTCCATTATTGAAGAAACCTTAGCTATTTCTCAATTGATTTGTGTTTCCAACCCAAGGTCCAAAAGGTATACTTAGCATAGTCACTACCTCTAAAACTGCATAGTTGTGATCAGAATCGCTTGGAAATATCTCATGTCAGGCCATCCCAAGACTAAGTTCAAAAAGGTTAAACTTCCACAAATACCAGTTTACAAGGAAATAGAAGTAAAACTAAAGAAATACATCCCCAACTTGAGGATTGCCAAACTAGATCAAATTGAGAAAGACGGTGCAGAGGTGACATTACAAATTGAGTGGGACTACAAAATCCAGAATCTAACTCTCTGACGTAGTGTTAATCAGAGCCTTATCAGTAATTCTAGTGTTACTCATTCTGATTAGGTCCTCCTTCTTTCCACACACACTTGTGCACTTATAGATTTAGTCTCTCATTTAGAAACCTCACTACCACACACAAACATTTCAAAATAGGATCACCTCCTCCCATCTTAGGTTTTCAAAGAAGAATCCTCCACATGCATTATTAAAACCTAGCATCTCCCACCATTTCCTCACTTATTTAGAAGCATTTAGCATCATCTATCCCATCATCATAGTTATCCTTGAAACTTAGCATTTTTCTAGAAATAGGTTGTCATTTGTTTCCCACATCACCTTAAGAGAAATGTTAGGGCCACACATTTCATATCACCATCACATTTCCACACTCATATTTTAGGGAAACATAATCTCCTTCACTTAGGACCATATCATCTAGACTCCTAAAGTATCATATATACCTAGCATCATCCCTCTTTGCATTTTCATCGATAGGAAAATCATCCTTTCATGCCACCCACCACACATTTTGGCAAGAACACATGGAAAAAGAAGGACATAGATCCCAGTCATAGTAGTAACACATCTTGAGCTTAGTCATACCCTATAGTTTCCATGATGCCATTAGATCCACCACTGCAAATCCTAGGAAAGTCAGGTTCCTCCATAGATATTGAGGCTTTCATGAACCAACTTGGTCATGCCACCATTGTAAATGCCATCATAGATCGAAACAAGGAAACCATCATGGAAAATTTCTTAAGGGATAATGTTGGTATCTTTGAATTTGGGCATTCATAACCTATCAACATAACAGATCTTATGCACCCTTTGTTTGGATGGTAACCACCTCAGATGGAACCAACAGACCCTAATATACCCTCAACACAGGTGTCTATTCCCATTCCACAAAACACCCATCCAATTCTCACTCAACCCTTAGTGCATACTACATCCCAACCAACCCCAAGTGTACAATCTGCATCTGTTTCCACTACTCATTTTTCTACTCCACCAAATCTTCCATTTGCATTCAGCAGCACTACCTTTTCACTTCCACCTCACACCACATCTAGTCCATCTACTACACAAATTTTGCCACTAGGGTCAAATACCTCATCTTCCATCCCACCCAACATTACTATCAACCCCTTTGTAGCTAGCCAAAGCTCTTTAGCTTCATTTCCTTTGGGACCTTGGAATGTTGCTATGACACAGGGACCTACCACTAGCCTTCCCCCTAGCACTACAACCATGTCCACACCTCAGGAACTTTCGTCCATCACTACCACCCCTTACTAACTACTTTTCTATGCCACCTTTAGGCAATAGCCAAACCACCCCACCATTGCAATTCCCTATTGTGAACACTCCACTACGGATTAATTACCTTTCACCTATTCAAAATTAGTCATTTTCTCAAGTAGAAGCACAACTCACATATATTGGGCATGATATATATTCCCAAAGCATGGTTCAGGCATTACCAACATTACCAACCTTTCAACCGCAGGCTTCACGCCAACAGTATGCTCAAGTATCCACATAGAACTATCTCATAGGGTAACAACCTAATACTTATCCTCCCCACCAACAAACTTATCAATAGATGCAGTAGTATGCGCAAACCACATTCCAACAACCCATAACATCCATCCCACTAGCTGTGCAACCTATTTTTCCATAGACAACATATGGCAATTAGGGTTTCCCCTATCAATCTTTAGCACCTGTCATGTACCCTTCATTGGGGGCACCTAGACTAGGGGTATCTGTTCCCCCACCTATAAACTCTGAATTGGAAGAGATAAAAAATTCTCTCAAAGCCCTCTAAGATGGGACAAACTCCAAAACATTTAATGTTGAGGATGATTGCCCATATCCATTTAAAAAAACCATAACAATGACACTATTCCCTAAACATTTTGAGATCCCCAAGTTTGACAAATTTAGAGGGAAAAGTGATCCAGTCACACATGTTAAGGAATTCTATATGCATTATTAGGAGGTGGCCTATAATGATGTGTTCCTCATGCGGTTCTTTCCAAAAAGCTTAGGAGGACCAACCCTAGAATGGTTCTATCATATCTGTCAGGGCACTATTAAAACTTTTGCTAATCTTTCTGAAGCCTTTGTGGCTCAATACACCCATCTTGTTGAAACTAAATTATCTATAGTGGACTTAGTTCATACTAAGTAGAAAGGAGGAGAAAGCCTTGCAGAATACTTGCGACATTGGCAAATACTCACAACTAGGATCTCATGTACCATCCCAGAGCGTCATCTTGTCAAAATGTTCATAAATAATGCACACCCTAGTCTTGCCCATCACATGGTTATGAATTGTTTGCAAACATACAAAGACATTAAGGAAAAGGGGATGGGACTTGAACGAGGCCTCATTAAGGATGGTGTTATTGGACTTTACAAGGAAAACACCCAAGACCGAGGTCCCAACAATGACAAAACCTGATATTGGAATAAAAACAAAAATATAGTGACAGATGGCACCACCAACACTCGACAAGTTCATATCGTTGGGGCAACAACCAATATTCACATTTTGTCAAAAACAACCTTATTAGCAACAACCCCTTGTATATCAACAACCACCTATGCAGACCAATCAACAAGTACCTGCTCATCATAATCAAACCAATGCCATCACACTTTCATCAAGTACAAAACCCCATGTTTAGAGACAAGCATGTGCATACAACCCATTGGGGGAACCCCTTGATGTAATATTTGACAAACTGGCCAAGGATAACCTTGTTCGATATCCACAAACACAACCTTTGGAGCCCAATCAATCTAGAGCATCCTGGTATAAGAATAACGAGCTTTGTAAATTCCATCGTGTTAAAGGACACACTACCCTTAAATGCACGCAACTCAAGGATTATGTCCAGGACCTCATTGACCAGAAGGAAATCACAGTAGGGGCATAGGCTTCACCTAATGTAGGATTAATGATGTATCAAAATGCTTTCCCTCCTCATAACACAAACCTAGGAAAAGCACTTGCAAACCCTTCTGTCAACAAACCAAACAATACTCAAGGCAAACAAGGAGATAAGCGAGACAAGTCTCAAAACTATACTTCAACATACTTGGATTATGGAAGCCTTATTGGGTGCATATCACAAGTGGAGCCTTCTATCAATGTTATAAACATCAAAGGCCCAGATACCTAATGTGTAGTTACTACTCACCAACCTTGACTCAATATAGCTGGCCCACCTATATTTGCACCATCAAGACCACCTCCATCTAGAGCATCTCCATCAGGATCATCCTCATTAGGACCGCAGTATAACATCTTGGAACACCTTGGAAACACACCGGCTTAGATTTCCATTCTAGATCTCTTATGAACAAGCCCACTTTATTAATAGATCCTTGATAGTACTCTACATGAGTCACATGTCCCCTCTGACATAAATGCCACTAAGTTTTGCAACTTGGTTGGCCATCTTTCCACATCATGTGCTTTATCCTTGAAAACCATCGATATCTTAGTAGTTGAACCCAATCATATCCTTCCACTTCAAATAGCTGTCATGGTTTTTTACTTTGCAGTCCAATGGGTCATGATAGATAATGGATCGACTTTGAATCTATGTACTTTAGAGTTCATCAAATAGGTAGGATACACTGAGGCAGATATCATCAATGAAGTAATCACTATCAAGGCATATGACAACTTGGAGCGCACCACTGAAGGAACCATCTTGATCCCTCTTAGAGTCGTCCCAACCACTCAAAAAATGGTTTATCACATAGTTGATCTTAACCTTCCATACAACATCCTCTTTGGTCACCCATGGATTCATTCCATGAAGGCTGTTTCATCCACATCATTAGTGCATCAAATTTTTGCATAATGGCACTGAGGTAACCATCCATGCAGATCTTGAACCCTTTGCTTATTGCAATGTGATCAAAGCTTCGTGCACTAATCATTGCCTTAGAATTGAAATTGGCCACACCACGACTAGTTCCTCTGGCACTTTCCACAATCTAGATACCATTTTAGCCTCTACTCTTTCCACGATTAAGATCAACTACCAAGATTGTGGCGAATACAGTCTCACTGATGCTTTTACTGTTGGTGCTCTACCAATTGATCCACATACTCGAGGGCACCTAACCTATCAGATACCAAGACCAGATACTACCCCTCAAATCAAATAGCTTGGATCTACCACATTTCTTACCAAAGGTATACTCAATGGAGAGGAAAATGCTCCTGACATTAGTACATGGTTGTACAAGGAACCACCTCCAAAAAGTAAAGAACTTCTTGATCACTTCAAACAAAAGTACATGGTCTCATCGCCTTGCTATTGAACAATGGGACTATCAAGGAGGTGGTCTAGGTCACCTAGAGTCAAGCATTAGGCAACCTATGGAAGCATACAAAGAAGAGAAAAACAAAGGCTTAGGCTATGGACTCCCCACAACTAGGGGCACTATAAAGGAAGGCCATGCCTTCACAAACATCCAAAACAACCTTGTTGAGGACAAAGACATTCCTAAGGAAGTAGAAAAGAAAGCCTATGATGATATTTTTCTTGACAAAATTATCCTAGGAGCCTTTGTGCTCTGCCAACTATCCTTGAATCTCATAGACCTACCCCTTGCTCACCCTGAACTCATTGATTGGGACCAAACAAGTGTCATTCATGTTGACAAACTCTCTATTGAGCATGCTCTCCTTAAATTCATGGGGGCAGAAACACCACATAAATGACCACACCCACCTTCAACATATGTCTACAAACTAGATCCAACAGGTTACTTTGGGGAGGAGGAAATCTCCTGTTGCAAAATTGAAATGAAAAACAAAATAAAAAAGAAAAAAAGAAAAAGCAAAACATCCTCTGGTGAAAACTCCTTTGGAGCACCATTAGATGACTCACAAAATGAAATAAAAATAAAGGACGTATCTAACGGTGAAAATCTCTCAGAGGCACCCAAAGATGGAGATTTCATCCTTCCCCCATAGGAGCATAGACCACCCATATCTTCAGTCTTGGTAGAAGAAACTTGACCAGTCAATATCAGTTTGATGAAGATACCACACATCACATACATTGCAGCATCTCTACCACCCGAGCAAGCAGATCTTTTCATTGAAGTCCTCCATGAAAATGTTCGGCACTTTGCATGGTCCTCTCAAGACATGCTAGGGTTGGACCCCAAGTTAGTTGTGCACCATTTGGCTGTGGATCCAAAGGCCAAACTTGTTAAGAAAAAGCTCTGTAAGATGCACCCCAAAGTTGCTTTATTGGTTAAGGCAGAGCTAGAAAAGTTGCTAGAGGCAAAAATAATTTGCCCAATAGATTATTCTGAATGGATTTCCAACATGGTACCTATTACCAAGCCTTCTAGTGACATCAGAATCTACACAGACTTTAGAGATCTCAATAAAGCTTGTTCGAAGGATGACTTCCCATTACCAAATATTGACATGATTATTGATCTCACCGCAGGTCATGAGCTCTTGTCACTAATGGATGGTTTCTCTAGATACAACCAGATTTAGATAGCAGAGGAAGACCAACATAAAATGACATTTACTACACCTTGGGGAACATTTTGTTATAACATGATGTCATTTGGGCTAAAGAATGCTGGAGTAACATATCAACGCGTCATGACCATCATCTTCTATGACCTAATTCATAAGACTCTTGAGGATTATGTGGATGATATTTTAGTCAAGTCCCTTAATGCTCTTGATCACTTATCTCACCTCGAGGAAGTGTTTGATCGATTGGCTCAATATCATCTCATGCTCAATCCTAAGAAATGTGTCTTCAATGTCACCTCAAGAAAGCTCTTGGGATTCATTGTATCACAATGAGGTATTGAGATTGATCCTAAAAAGGTCAAAGCCATCATGGATATGGCTCCTCCTAAGACACTCAAGCACCTTCATTCTCTTTAGGGAAAACTTCAATTAGTCAGACAGTTCATCTCCCATCTCGCTGATAAATGCCAACCGTTTACACATCTACTCAAGAAGGATTAGAACTTCAGATGGGACCCTGCTTGCTAGTGTAAATTTGAGCTCATCAAGCAATACTTGGCTAATCTGCCTATTTTGGTTCCTCCAGTTGTAGGGCATCCACTCATCTTATACATCATAGCTACCCCCACAGCCTTTTGTGCTCTTCTAGAACAACTTGATGATATAGGAAAGGAAAGAGCTATTTATTACATCAGTCATACCTTAGTGGGATATGAGCTCAATTACACACTAATGGAAAAGGCTTGCTTAGTTGTGGTAGTTTCCACCTAGAAGTTGCGTCACTACATGTTGAGTCACACTGTGTACCTAATCTCAAAGATTGATCCATTGAAATATATGTTATCTCACACAGTACTCACAGGATGCCTGTCTAAATGGGTCATGCTTTTCAGTGAATTTGACATCCAATATATTGATAGAAAGGCCATCAAAGGCCAAGCTATTGCAGATCACTTGGCAGATGTACCCTTGGTTGCAGACCACCCTCTCATCATGGAATTCCTAGATGAACACCTCTATTTGATAGAAGAACAAGCATCCTGGAAGCTATACTTTGATGGCTCTTACACATCTCATGGCTCTGGTGTAGGCATACTCTTGGTCACACCTCAAGGAGATTACATTCCTAAACCTTTCAAGCTATAAGTTTGGTGTACCAATAACATCTTAGAGTATGAAGCCCTTGTTGCAGGCTCAAAATCACCATTGAATGGAATATCAAGGAGCTACAAGTCTACGGTGATTCTCAACTTATCATCAAACAAGCCTTGAATGAATATCAGACCAAGGATGACAAGCTACTAACTTACAAGGAATTGGTTGATCAATTAAAGGAATGCTTTACTCAACTCTAGTTCATACAAATACCTAGACTACAAAATAAAGCAACATATGCCATGGCTACTATTGGTTCCCTTTTGGAAATATTGCGAGAGGCTACATAGTATGAATTCTTGGTCAAGTAGCTACATGAACGCGCATATGAGAATGATGTGTCAACATGAGTATGCATCTTGGTTGGTGCCCAATCTCCATAGTACCATGAAATTCATGCTTACCTACTAAATGGTATCATATCTCCCCATCTCACACTAACCCAATGCCAGAACCTTTTTTGCAGAGCTTCCCATTATACTATCATCACCCAAACCCTATATCATCATGGTTATCATGATACTCTCTCTCAATGTTTAGACCAAAAAGAGGCTATAATGGCTCTCAAAGAAGTACATGCTAGACTTTGTAGTGCTTACACGAGTAGGATAATGCTAGCTAAGCAAATCCTTCGGGCTAGGTATTATTGGCCTACTCTAGAGCATGATGCATGTGAGTTTGTGAAATAATGTTTACCTTGTCAACAACATGCTAATCTAATCTAGGCCCTAGCTTAGGATCTCCAACTGATAGTGCCACCATGACCTTTTTCCTATTGGGGGTTCGATCTTGTTGGTCTTATTGTACCACTTGCTTCAGAAGGACACAAGTGGATAATCACCGCCACTGATTATTTCACTAAGTGGGTCAAAGCAGTTCCCCTTGTCACTACCATGGGAGTTCAGGTGTCCAAATTTATCCTATATCATATCATCTATCACTTTGGCATCCCATATACCATTTCTACTGACCATGGAGGTAATTTTGAAAACCTAAATATGGAGGAATTGTGCACTTCCCTTCACATCCATCGTTGCTTTTCTAGCCTATATTTCCCACAAGGTAACAGTCAGGTGGAGGCAACTAATAAAACCCTACTTAAAATCCTAAAGAAATTTTTCAATGATTTTGGTCATGATTGGCATTTGCAAATCAATCCTAGCCTATGGGCATACCGCACCTTATTCCATACATCCATTGGCACAACCCTATACTCCTTGGTCTATGGTGCTGAAGTACTATTACCTATCGAGGTTGAACTCCCATCCCTTCACATTTCTCTGTGGGGCTAGATATCTAATGAAGAGTACAGAGTGGCTCGACTTACTCAGCTTGATCTACTTGATGAGAAAAGGCAACAGGCCTATGACCACCTCATGGTCTACCAAAATCGCCTCAAGTGCAATTTCAACAGGAAAGTCCATATGCGTAGTTTTCAAGAAGGTGACATGGTCCTCAAAGAGAACATGAAGGTTTAGACTGACCGAGAAAAGAAAGGCAAGTTCAAGCCCACATGGCTTGGTCCTTATGTGGTCACGACATCTTTTGCCTCAGGAGCCTATCAGCTATCTACACTTGAAGGTGAAGTCCTGAATGATCCTACCAACATCATTCACCTTAAGAAATTCTACATCTGAAAGAAAAAAATCTTAGTAGAAAAAAAGAAAGGTCAATAAAAATAAGCATTCAATGGTGAAAATTTGGCAATTCAAGCACCTTGGATAGGTCCCTGGTGAAAACCTAACAAATAGGCACCAGGTGTACTTAACCTTTTTATTATCTATCACCGACGCTCATCTTCCACATCACCACTCCATATCACATCACCCATCTTCCCTTTTTTCCAAGCTATTCCTCATAGCTTTACTATTCACACTCCCATCATGCCCCGTAACATCATCTTCTAGCATTCTGACCTTTGCAGCATCCAGCTCGCTTCTGTATTATAACTCTTGTTGATATACACCTCATGTATCATATTAGATGTACCTTACCATTTTACTCTACCACATGTGTCTTATCAGGTGTTTTTCATCCTTGTACTTTACCATATGCATCCTACTCGACGAGTAGTATTCTATGTATCTTATCCTTGTACCAACACTTGTATCCTATGTATCATAATCTTGTACAATATAGCAGTGACATAATCCTTGTAACAATAATTATGCTTTACATATCACACCCCTGTAACAATACTTGTATTATAACAATGCTATCTCCTCATCCTATACATACCTACTACCATGTTTTATCATATGTTCCCGAATTCCCAATCATTTATAGTCATACTTGTATATCTTATTCAGGTCTTATTGTGACACCTTGTGTCCCTAGCCTATCATCTGTAGAAAGATGTCATTTTCCCCTTTTTTCGGTATCCTACATGTCCTCGTCTTAAAATCCTTTCCAACTATCTCTTCCTTGTTTTCCAGCCCATCAGTAGCCCATCAGTTTGATCTCTTTAGCAAAAGGTTTATTTTTTGCACTTTTTGTTATTTCCTTGCAAATCTTTGGTTTTTGTATATTTTGATTGATCGCTTCCACGTGATTTTAGTTGTTCCCTCCTCAAGGTCGCCATGATCATTTCATATCATGGTATGTTTTGACTGGGGCAACTTAAAGGCATGGTTTTGATTGCGATCTTTTTATGCTTGTGAGTTAGTCAGATATTACCCTTGCATATTTCAACCATGTTTTCATTTTTGATAACATGATGCACTTGGATGATATCGTTTGCTTTTGGATCACCCAACATCATTCTCACACTGATCTCTCCGAGACTCATGTGTGATGCTGGGGAAATCCTTGAGTGCTTGTTTGAGTCAGTCCTATGTAATATTGGGGAAAAAGCCTTGATGTTCTTAGTAACCTTGGTAGATCCCTAATATTCCTATATCAAATAAAGTGCTCACACTACATGGTGGTACTTCTTCATTAAGTACCCTGTGCTCAAGCTTCCCATACACCCCACATTTATTTTCTCATTACTCCATAACCCATGGTATCCTCTTCCTTTACATCACCTATCTCTCTTAAACTCCAGCTTTTTCCACTATCAGAATCTTTCGATTCAAATCATCAAACATTGACACTTGTTGTCATTATCCCACTCTCATAGCTTCTCATCCCTTAGGCTACAATTTCAACACCATCATGATGTGATCCCTATCATAAGTTACTATCCTATCTCTATACTCTACTATCCTCCTAATTGCAAGTTTGTTGCTCACTCATGTTCCAACATCATTCTCCTTAGAGTCAGTATCTCCTATGTTTTACGATCACTTTTTATATCATAGATCACTATCCTAATTCAAGTATTGGTTATCCTATTCTGCCATCATAGTTTGTCTTGTATCTCCTAGAATCCAACATGTTGTATTATCATAGCCTATATCCTTTTATCATACCTTGGATCTCTCTTATATCCTAGCATTCAATCTTTCACTTCACATATGTTATCCTCACATGCTTATCATAAGTCTTAGATGTATCTTTTAGTTTTTAGCATATCATAAATGTTCCATTTTTCATCATTTTTTTGTGATTCATTTAAGTGTGATAGTTCATCATTAGTTTGTGATTCATTTTAGTATGATAGTTCATCTTTAAATTGTGATTCATTTTAGTGTGATAGTTCATCATTAAATTGTGATTCGTTTTAGTGTGATAATTCATCATTCATTTGTGATTCATTTCACAACATTATAGTTCATCTTTTATTTATTTTTAATTTATGTTCACATATCATAAATCTCATGTTTATCCTTTACATTATGTTCATTTTAAATATCATAAATCTCATGTTTATCCATTACATTACGTTCATTTTAAATATCATAAATCTCGAGTTTATCCTAAATATTGTAAATCTCATGTTTATCCTTTAATTGGTGATTCATTTTACATTTGTCACTTATCGTTTAGTTTGTTTTCATTTGAGTACTATATAAATGTTCTCATCATCATAAAATAGCCTATCAAATACTATCAAAGGAAATCACATCATTAAGGGTCACATCAAAACCTATCACATCACATCTAAAATATCATAAGGCAAAATCACATCATCAATAATCACATCCAAATGTATCACATCACATTTACAATATCATAGAAAAAAATCACATCACATCATATCCACACTATCATAGCAAATCACATCATAAACATATTGCATCATATTTACACTATCATAGAAAATCACACCCTACATCATAAATTGTCAACAAAATCATATCTCTCATCACATATCATATCCTGCATCACAAACCACCAACAATATCATCAAAGATCACATCCTACATATCAAACATATCAGTCTCTTAGCTACATCTAAACCATACTCATGCCCTCATATGTCCATAAACACATATCCCGCCCTAAAGAATGATCAGCTCTCTATATATCTCCTCTACAATGAATCAATGAAAGAATAAAGAATACAGTCCATCATAGTCCAAATATACAGTATCCATATCATACAAATGAATCATATCAATACATCAGGTCTATGCTCGCACAAACATATACATATATCTCAAAACTGCCAATCTGTACAACAAAATGCTCCTCATACACTATCCAATATATCATTGGTCACCCTAATCCTCCTCCTTTGCTGCCTCCTCATCATGAGACTCATAAGTAGCCCTCTCTACCCCTAGTGTTGGTGGTGGTGGAGGTGGTGGTCTGATCAATCCTCCCCCTGTCCCTGAGCTCTCTACCTCATCCCTCCTCCCCCTCCTCCCTGTGTCTTGCCTTTGGCTCTGTCCTATCCTGTGACTATGCCCTGTATGCTAAGACTTGCATGTCCTCTATGAGCCTCCAGTGCTCCATCCACTCTCCCCCCCTCCATGCATCCCTGTATAAGTCCCAGCTGGACCTGACCGTGTTAGTTGCCTGTAATTCTCTATTTGATCTGTTGGGACTACTACATGGTACCTGTCCGAATAGAATCTAGCCCTCTCCCTCAGATCCTCCACCTCAGCCTGTAGTCTCCTCAGCTCCTCCATCCCTCCACCCACTGCAACCTATGCTCTCAGGGTCATCACCTCCACCACTAATCTATCCTACTCCTTTTGAATCACATCTATCCTTACCTGTGCGGCTTGCCTCTCCAGGCTCACCACATCCAGCCTCCCCTCCACCCGCCCCAACTTTATTTGTAGCCTCCCCGCCTCAATCCTTGCCTTGTTTGCCTGGCCTTGTGCTACATCTCACTCTTTTCGTAGCTGATCTCACTCTATCTTGAGTTGATCTCACTACTGTTATGTGTCGTGGAGTAGCTGGCTTGTCATATCATGCATCTACTGTAGTAAGGCATACCAGGCTGCCCATCCACCACCCGCTCCCCTTGCAGCTAGCCCTCCTCCATCACCCTCTACTGCCCTATGTGGCCCTTGCTCCCCCTCCCCCTACAACCTCCTATCCTTTGCTCTCTCCTCTCTCATTGGCTTTGCCCTCCTCTCCTCTTCTCTCCCCTCTCTTCCTCTCTTCGGCTGAGCTCCTCTCTGTTGCCTCCCTACCCTCTGCCTCTGTCGAGCTGACCCCTTCTCCTGAGCAATAATCTCTGCCTATTGTCATAGCCCTTTGGCTACATATCTCCCCTGCCTCACCGCCCAAGCTAACTCCCTCACCACCACTGCTACCCTCATCACCTATGCTTGACCTACTGGTCTCGGCTGCTAAAACCCATCCTAGTACTCCTAAGTAGAGCTCACATTTGCCACACCCCCGAACTAATCCCACTACTGTGGCTCTAACTCTAGCCATGCCCACAAAAAACCCTCCCTCCATAGTGTTGGCCCATACATAGATACTAGCTCGTGTGTCACCCATTGATACTAGTTCAGCTCCCCTAGAGTCGTCTGTCACCATCTAAACTACTGCAAGACCTTATCTGGCCGATAGTTCTTGGAAATGTACTCCCATTGTCCAAAAATAAAGTAAGATGATATGGTATATGGCAGCTACTACCCCTACTCTGCCCATGGTCCCAGGCCCATATACGGTCTCCATACCACTATCAAAATCTCATCAATCTGGACTCTCCAGTAGTCCACCTCCTTTGTATGATCATATGTGAGTGGCTCTGCCCAGCTATAGGCCACTAGCTCCTCCACTTGCCTTTCTCTCTAACCAATCAGCCTAAATACTGCAATGTGCTCCCAGACCCATACCTGCAATAAGGTGGGGAACCCTATGCTCCTCCCCTGTTGGCTGACACCCTGGTACACTATCTGGTGCAAATCTCTATATAGCTTAGCCAACATCAAAGATCCCCAAGCCGTAGGAACTCCTACATCTACTATGCGCATAATCATCGAGATCAATGCTAGTGTCACTCTTGTCCCTCTTGTGTCTAGGGCAATATAGCCAGAAATAAGCCTGCACACATAGAAATAAATGCATCGCTTAGGTGCCACTCGATCCAGATGCTCATCTAATGCAAACTGTCCCCTCCAAATCTGGTATGCCACCCAGGCCCAACCAATCTCTACATTGCAGCCTCTGCTATCATCTCTCTAGTTGCTATCACCAACATCCCCCATACTAGTAATCTAAATATCCGGTATACATCCTCCAAGGTCACCATCATCTCTCTTGTTGACAGGTGAAAGGTCAAAGTCTCATTGTGCCACTGCTCACACAATGCTGTCACCATAGCCATATAAGTCCGTGTGTGAGGCATCCTCGCTAGGTATTCAAGCCTAATTCCCTCAATCCTCACCCAATCTGTGGCCGTTAGCTGATCCCCCACACATAGCACATTGCTCGCATGACACTAAGGCATCCAACAACCACTGCACACTAAAAACTCAATCACATATTAGTATTCTTTGTCATATTTTACTTACCATAGATTCCCACTCCTTATCATACCCACCCCCCGTCTTTTTCTATGTTTTTTCCCAAAAGTTGTGTTCCCATGAACGCATTCCCACGAACCTTACCATTTTTCCATCCTTGCATCCTGACCATCTATCTCTCTACCCCTTGGCCTATAAGTGAAACCCTCTCCCTTCACAAAAATCATCCACCTTTCATGCAATGTTATAATGCTATTTTGAGAGCCTAAAAACTACCAAAAAACCATCATAATGTTGAAATCCCTCCATACCTCCATTGTTTGAAACCCTCATCCATACACACATTTGGTGAAATCCCCCATTCTTTGGAAGTTTGAGCATAACATGAGCATACATCCCCTCCTATCAGGGACAAATCCACTTCATCAAGGGTTATGCCATAAGGAGCCTACCATTCTTAGTTTGCCTCCTTTCTTGGTGATAACCTTTGTCCTATCATAAGTGTTTACCATTTTTAGTATTAAGAATGCTTTTAATATGTTAGTTTTCAATTTGCACTACTAGATAATAGGTGATACAACTAGTACCCTATTGGGTGATACGACACGCTCCCCTGCCCACAGGTGGTTAATTATGTGGTGTTCCATGTTCACTAACAGTCATGGCTTTTGGTGCAACGGCAAATGGGCCCTACAATTGGTATCAGAGCCTGGTTTTGGCCTGGTCATGGGTTCAAATCTCCCCAGTGCCATCCCGACCCACGTAAGCACCTGGTATGCGCGTCGAGGGGGAGATTTTTGGGTGATGCGACATGCTCCCCTGCCCACAGGTGGTTAATTATGTGGTGTTCCATGTTCACTAACAGTCATGACTTTTGGTGCAATGGAAAATGGGCCCTACAATGTCGAGATAATGGGTGTTGCACACATTGCATAATATTGTTATTTTATTATTTTATTTTATTATGTAATGTTGTACCTAGATGGACGTGCAACATGTAAAGATTCCCACGAAATATTCTTGACGAGTTGTATTGTAACATTGTGAAAATATTTCATGTAATTATTTAATATTGGGGAAAAGAATTAAATGCCCAATATTAAATGTGGGGTCAGTGGGTTAGGTAGCACATGGTTTTAGCACATGGTTTATGTAATACCACTTGGTGGTTTTGTGGGACTTGCTACTATATAAGCAGCCACAAGGGTAGTTGTTGTAGTGGGAGAGAGAGAGTGACAAGGAGAAGATAAAAGGCAAGAGTCGAGCGAGACAAGGCTTGATAGGTTAGCCAAGGAGAGCATTTGTGAAGGTTGAAAGCATGGCATGGGATGTGTGGATTCATGCTTGTTCACATAGTTTGCTCGGTTGTGGCTATGGCCATGAAGGCTTCCATGGTTGTATGGCAATGGTATTTTTGCTGAATAATACATGATGATGGATGCTTTTGGAGGCTGGGTTTTTTCCCTCAATGAGGGTTTCCCAGGGTATATCTTGTGTCACATTTTGTGGGTATGTTGTCTTTTCTCTTGCATGTGGATTTTAATTCCGTGTTTATTTTAGATCTATTATGGGTTATGTGGAAACGGTTATATTCTTTATTGCCAAGTTTCCTTACATACCCAAGAATGTGAAATTTGGAAGTGCATAAGAGGTTGAGATATCAAGAAAAAGATAGTTTTTTTTTAAAGCTCTACAATTGTTTAGATTAATATTTTGGTTTATTTTCCATTAAATTTTGTATTTTTAGCTATATATTGGTGAAGTGTGTTTGATTGATATTGAGCAAAAACGTCATTTTTTATGTTGTAATGGTAGTGGTCGATTTGGGACTTTATATTTGGAGCCTAATCAGCCCTCAAGTTGGAGACTATTGACATGTGGCAACTAATCATATTGTCAAGCTTAATTATTTGTGACTTTTTTAAGTCATATCCCCCAACCCAAATCAATTAATGAAGGAGATGGGGGAAGGGGTTGTAATGCCCCGCTTAGGAGCCTAGATAAATTAACCTTAAGAGTTATAATGTTTATCATATGATTTGTTTAAAAAAGAAGAAGTTTATACCATATTTATAAGAGTGTGGAAGCGATAGATTGGTTTGCTAATCACAGAGATTACATTCCTCTAAGGCTCCATAATGAAGAATCATATGTATTGAATTTGTAGCTAATTAAATTAGTTATTTAAGTTAATTTTAAGATCACCATTACACAACCATATCATAGCATCATTTAACTGCATGAATCATTATTACAATATAAATTTCATGATTAAACTGATTTTATTTTTGAGAAATTAGATACATAACATCCATTGCATAGGCTATAGGGTATGTCCTACAAATAAAAGTGCACATATAACTTAGTGTCCCTTAAGAGTTCTCAAAATGATACATGAACCAAATATAAAATATGAAGATAAGAGCAAGTCTTCAAGTATGTTGAACATGAATATACAAAAGCATCAAAGAATCTTCCAGCATTAATAAAACTTGTCAAAAACTTGTATCCTAAGAAATATCCATGACCACCTAACCACATGGAAACTAAATGGGCCACTCCCACCATGTTGAGGAGATAACTTTAGGTTCCACTCAATTAACAGTTTGCACATTAGGGAATACTAGGTAGGGGAATCCTAAAAGCTTTGTAACACAATCGATACTAAATGCACAAAAGAAGTGGTAAACTAATTTTTAGAGGCAAACCAACAACACATGTAAAAAAACCTAAGATGTAGATGGGGAATGTCATCACATGAGTCAACTCTAAGGTTACCTTGGTAGTTTCTCTGGACCTTGACTCCCTAGTGATTGTATGTAGGTTCGTAACCTTTTTGTACATACAAGGTTCACTAACTACACAAGACCTCAATCATGCATGTTTTCTCACTCCCATCCTAACTAGTAAAGCACTCAAGGCATGGGTGAGGCACACATTTACCATTTCAATTTATTTTGAATAGTATTATCCCTTGATTACTGGTGCAAGGAGGGTTATGAACAACTAGGGCCCAAGGCACACCCAACTATCCAACCACCTTGTTGAGTTAACACGATGGAAGAAAACACTTAGAGAACAACACCAAGGAGAGAGAGAACAAGAGACATTTATTGATTCATCAAATCATCAACATACATGCCCAGCTATAAGGCCTTCTAGGTTACAACTAGATACAAAATATAACTTCAAGATCTATAATCCTACTTCAAAATTGCAATCCTAGATACATTTGCTCTGACTCTCTAAGTCCTCTCAGTTCTCTCCTAAACTAAACCAAATACCTCTACTAATACTTGCTAAAATGGATTACACAAAATTCTAGAACATTACATAATAGAAAGCTTGGCCTCAAAATATTCAACACTTATCTAAAGACATAATCCAATCATTAAATTCATGATCCAAATTAAATACAAGAGTTGGCTCAAACTAAGAATGAAACACATACAACTTAGTCAAAGAAGGACTAGAGCAACAATAGACAATAGGCTCACTCAACACATGAAGGAACACTTGGTCAACACTGAACAACTCAGTTAACACTACACTTGGCTAAGACTAGAACTCGGTCAAAATTGCAACTCGACAAGCTCTATACAAACCCAATTAACACAGGAGAGCTTGGTTAACATAACTAGAATGATTAAACTACCAAAATGAATAAAAGCGCAAGATTACAAGGAAACCCAAGATGCTCCTACATCAAACAACTAGGGTTGAAAGAAATGATTCTCCTAAATCATGTATGTGTCACAACCTGGGCTGAATACAACTCAGATTGAGAAATTGATGTAGCATCTTCAATTGGTCTATTCTTCCACTTCTCCAAACACTCATAGTAATATTTTCTCTTGTGCTCTTACCAACTCTCTAATCTAATATCTATTCAACCTCTTTAATCTACTTCTTAGGATAATCATTTGATACAATAACTTCATTGTTTGACTCATGATACTTATGCAAATCAACAACATTGAATATAGGATATATATCCATGTCATTAGGTAACTAAAATTCATAAGCATTACCACTATCAAACTTCCTCAAGATCTTACAAGGTTAAAACTTCTTCATCTTCAATTTACTGCATGTTCCAATAGGAAATCTACCTTCTTCAAATGAACTATCACCTGAGCACCAACTTTGAAAATATGATGTCTTCTAGAATTATCATCATTCACCTTATACTTCTGATTACTTTGTTCCAACTTTAACTTTACTTCCTCATGCAAAGACTTCATAAAACCAACAAATTCTTCACATTCACCACACCTCTTCCCTTCATCAACAACATCCCTCAAATTTTATATTCCTCTAGGTTACATTCTAGTAACAATCTCAAAAGGTGTTTTTGCTATACTCCTATTCACAAAATTATTATATGTAAACTCAGATTGTGCCAATACTAGCTCCCAATTACTTAGCTTATCTTCAACTATACATCTCAACAAATTACCCAAGCTTCTATTCACAACTTTTGTCTATCCATCTATCTATGGATGGAATGTATAACTAAATCTCAACTTAGTATCCATCTTCTTCCACAAAGTCCTCCAAAAATAACTAACAAACTTACAATCTTTGTAAAAAATAATACATTTTGGTAATCCCTGCAATCTAACAATCTCTTTGAAGAAAATCTCAACAACATGCACAACAACTGATGTCTTCTTACATGGTATGAAAAGTGTCATTTTAGAAAATATATCCACATGTAATATCCCCCTAAAAGGAATTAAATAATATTTATTGATATCTCAGTTTGTAATAAGCATTTAAATTAATGGAATACAGTATTACAAAAATAATAATAATACACATATATATGAAATGACTAATTGATTATTGCATGCTTAGTTATTAATAAAAATATTTATTGATTAAATGTTAAATTATAATGAAATAAAACATATGACTGTAAACCTAATTAAATTATTTCATAAAATAATAATTATTAAGTCCTAAGCAAACTAATAACTATAACTAAGAAACCATATCAAAGGACCACATAAATCATGTTGTTTATCACATCCCTTGAACACCTCACAACGCTTATATCAGGGTGGTATAAATAATAGTAAATATAGATATCCATCTCATGGTTCAATGGACATGAAAATTTATAAACCCCATTGTAGCGAGTTGATAGTTTATAAATCACCCGTGAATGAGAAAACATGGGAATTAATATGGAAAGAGTGATGCTACGTGGGTAAAAGCAGACTCACAAATAGGTGTACATATGAAAAATAATAGGGAGGCACCAAAGTAGAGAGCGTACATAAACTCAACCACATCATCACATAGTTGGCAAATGGAATGACAAGCAGATGAGTCAAACAAGTGAGGTCTTGGAAATTGAACAATGATCACCCATTGTGGAGGAAGAAAGTCTATAAAAAACTATAGTACCATGCAATAAGGACACATGGATATATTACATGCAGTCAAGGTTCAACCTTGTACATGTCAAGAGCCAATGCATCAGGACATTGGGGCCCACTAGTAAATAGGTATGATGGAAAGGTAGGAATATTTGTTTAGTTACATACAGTATTGCTTTACTTAATAATGATTAATTATATTTAGTGAATGTTGTGAAAAGGTACTATTACTATTACACAATAGTATATTTGGTTGTTAGTTATATTTTATTATTTTAGAACTAGAACTATTACTAATAGTGTAATTATTATTAATTTGTTATACAATTTCAATAGGAGTCAAAATTAGGATTCATATTATAAATATGTAGATATAATAATAAATGTAAATCATTTTAAATGTAGGAAGAGTATTGATTTACATTAAAAAGGAATCTATTGAAGAGAAATGTAGTACATGTAGTCACATAGGTCTTTGAAGGATGATGGCTAACTAATCGAGGATCATTCTGAGGAACCTAGAGGGCCTTCCTAGAGGATTATGAAGCTCAATTTGAAAGGTAGTTTTAGGGGAGAAGGCCAATTAATTGAAGGTCATTTCTCATGAACACAAGGGATCCTCCCAAAGGGTTAGTAAGCCAAATTAAGGATCCTCAAAGATGTGTAGAAATGTTGGAATCCTTAGTTATCAATCATTAGAATTGAATTTAATAGTCTATACTTCTCATAATTTCTATAGGTAAATTTGTCTGTGATAATACATTAATCTATTAAGAGAATTATAAAATCAAAGCATGGGGGTAGCAGGGTATTAACACCTTGAACCAACCTCCATGGCCAAGAATTTTCCGCATTTCCAAAATATTTTGATGTTGTCAAACATATGCATATGTTGTTGGCCTTGGAAAGAGGATGCCCATCCAAGAAGAATTTTAAGGGGTGCGCACCTAGGATGACAACACAATTGCTATGAGTTATGAAGCTTGATCTAGAGACGTCCTTAAGATTAGGTTTAACTTAGAGAGTAGAATAATGTAGTTAGCTTTATTATTATTATGATTCTAATGTTTATTTTTGTAGGTGTTACATGTCCTTAACTATGTAACGCCCCGCCAAGGGATCCAAAAGAACTAACCTAAGATTTTACTAAGTTTGCCAAATATTTTTTTTTTATAAAAATAACATACAACTACAATGATAAAATAGTGGAAGCAATAACATACAATCAGATATAAGCAAACACAATATGTTACATTCCTTAAGGATCCCAAGATGTTGAATCACATTTAAATTTAAATTATACTAAGTCCAATAAATAACACATCCACATGAAATAATAACTACAAGTTCAAACTATTTAAATAATATGCATTTGTTTTGAATGACACTTGGCATTAATTTAGAATCCATAATCATCCACTATACATGTCACAGGGTATGAAAGGTTAAAAGAATATACATTTATAAAATAGATTACATCATCCCTTTAGGACCTCATTAAAAAATAAAAATACAATAAGTAAAATCATCCATCATATAGATATAACCATCCATCATAATACACAAAGATAGAATGAAAGGAAATGCAGAACAAGGAACTCTTGCCATGACATCAATAGACGAATCTTGGTAAACGTAAAAAGCCCTACCACCCAACCTCATGGTAACCCAAAAAGGTCTACTCCCACCACGCTAAGGAGGTGGTCTCAAGTCACACATATGATAACAATCCCAAAATCAAAAGCAATATCTAGGTCAGGAAAACCCTAAAAGTAATCTAACTCAAAGGTTCCAAGATAAAGTGACATCTAAACCCTGAGGCAAACAAAAATACATAGGGAATCTATACTGTTAGTGGGGTAAGTGTCATCGCATGAACCAACTCTAGGGTTACCCAGCTAGTCTTTTAATCCTTCGGCCTCCTAGTGAATCTATGTGGCACTAGTATCCTTTCATACTAACAAGGCATACTAACAATGCATGGTCACAACCAAATGTCCTCTCTACTCCCATCCTAGTTTGTACTAGTACTCAAGGCATGGGCGAGGAAAGACAAGACTCTTACTAGGTTCATTTTACTTTCGTTTAGTGTATTTTTTTTCACTTATTAACTACTTACAATGGGTTAGTCATCAACCTCCATTGCAAGCCACTTCCCAACTTAACATATAGATTACCTACCCTAGGCTCATAAAAGTACAAATCAAAGAATCATAGTTTTCACCTCAGCCCTATACAAGTGAGTAGAAAGCATTAAAAGAAAATTCACAATAACACCTCAATCCTTTATGTTGGTGTTTTAAAACTACTAAGCAACAAAATGCTTAATACCAAGATGACAATACTCACACAATCTAAAGACTAGCCAATTCTTATTAGCAATTGTATGTGCAAAACCATTTGGGCCCAACTTCAACAAAACCACGGGTGGTTTTCTACTCTTCTAGCTCTGCAAAACTAGGTTGGGTATACCTAGGGATGATTCATGACTGGAAAACACTGTATGAGGATTATTTTAGTTTCATTTTGATTCTCATCTCAAATCCTCAAATACATGTACAATTCTTGAGAATTTGATAAACACATCCCATATAGCAAATATGGCCAAAATTCTTCTATAGATCTGCAGGTGTTCTCAGCAATAGTGGCTAACTGAAGCTAAAACATTCCATGCAAACAAGTACAGGCCAACTTTGAAAATCTTTAGGAAATAAAAGTAAGATTGATTTAATTCTGCATTTTGACAACCATTTGTGACACATTTCTCTTTTAGCTGGATCAAATTTGATTAGTGCCTAATCCATTGGGGTTCAGAGTCTACATCAAATTCTTAGATCTAATTTGTTGCCTTACAACAAATTTTATCAGTAGTTCTTATCAGAATTCATCATTCAAAATCCTTTCCACTACTACAACAACCTTATCAAATTCATCAAAGCTTTTACTTAATCCATTGAATTAATAGTAGTGATGAACAGATATACAACCTAACTGAATTGCATTTAATTGCACAAGCCTTTACTCATACAACATCAAGATAACCAAGTAATCAAAAGGAGACAAAGTTCAGTAAGAATTGATATGGGGACAACTCATAATTTGTATTCATTTTCCTTGAAAATTGTATACAATTTATAGTAAACTTAGAATGACCTTCAGAAAGAAACACAGATCATTCTATATTCATGTATTCTCAAGATCTGATTGAGAAAATATACCACGAATTTTTTGCTCAAAACAATGGACCAAAAATAGACTAAGTATATCACTTAGAAAAATAGAATTCGAACCCTTTCTCTAGCCCTGGGATCTCACTTATATAGTGTGAGATGCAACAAGCTTCAGGCTAAGAGAAAATGACAGGTGTCCTTTACAAGGAATATTTACATACACCTATCACAAAATGACAAAAATATGGGTAACATAAGATATTCAAATCAAAACATTCTTTTAGATGGGTCAGCTTCTGTCACATGCTCTAATGTTGTTGAGTTGGCTGCTATTATGATCCTTCTTCGTATGCAATAGCCAAATTAACCAACAATAAAGCTTGTTTTGATCATGGCACGTCAACCTCTACTTGTGGGTCTTCATTGCCTTTATCTTGTATGGTGGGAACAACATCTACCTTTTCCTTTTCTTTAGTTGTATCAGCATCCTGTGGTCTTGGGTCTACAACTGAAAGTGACAGATTATTCTTGTCTTCTTCTTCCAGTTGGGCTTGAGTAGTGATGTTATCAATAATTTGGATTTCCTCACCTTGCACTTCATCACTATCATTTCCACCTTCATCAAACTATTTACCAAGAGCCATTTCTGCCATCCACTTGTCAAATAATGTGTCATTTGACCAATTGAATTGCAAAATATCCCTTTGTCTTTCCAGCACATATTCAACTTCATTATTAATGGCAACGAATTCTTATTTTTAAGTATTAAAGAATATTTGGGCCTTCACCATTTCTTCTATTGTGGTAGTCCACCATGCATGCCCTATTTCATTAATGACTTGATTCATTCTTAAACAAAATAAATCATCAAGTTCCTTTCCCCATTCATCTTTGCTTTTCAAATTATTCTTTTTATCTAGGGCGAGAGGAAACAAACTAAATTTTTGGCTCTTGTACTTGTTCAAGTAGCCTACTATTGTTTTTTGCAAATGAATCCTTTTATTATTAAAATCAGCAAGATCAGAAACAATATCAAATGTTTTTTCAATTTGATCAAAAGAATCATCTATAACAGAGAAACACAATTTTTTTATTTCTTTCTCCCTTCTTACCCATTTATTCACAATAGGTATTAAAGCCTCATCTTTGGCTTTCAAATCTTTCTAGATACTGATTACCTTGGCCAACTGATCATAAATTAGCAACCATTCAACTTTGTCCCCCAAACATGTGAGAGCTTTTCTTAGTTTATCTTCATATTTGGATTCCAATTCTACATGTAAGGCCCACAGTTTACCTTTTTCTTCTTCAAAATCCTCAGCAGTGTAGTACTGTGGTTTTTGGGGTGTATTTGGTATTTCTACATGAGGGGGGTGGATTTGAAGGGTTCAACTGGGGGGCGAGGGTATGTTATTCTTGGCCTAGTGGATCTTCCCAATAGCTTGTTCTCAAGCTCAATTCTCCTTTTCACCTCTTTATTATAGGCATCCACCACTGTTTCATACTTGCTCTGCAACTCAGTCATTTCCTTTTCTTCCCTTTCTATAGTAGCCAAGGCAAATTGAGAATAATCCACATTCATGTGGGCTGCTTGTACATGTGAGGTATCAACAACTCTCCTCACAATGATACTCCTTGTTAGTCCTGAATCATCAAGCTGTGATGGAGTAGCCCTGGATCCTCTTCTTAATGACCACATAACAAGAGTAGCTTGGTCATTACTGAATACAGTTCCCAAGAACTCTTTTTTTATTTGGATCTTGCAATCCCAAATTATTTGACACATAATTAAATTAAAAATCAAGGCATCAGCAATGTCCCAATTGGGCAATAATAAAATATTTGCAGCCTTTACCATCTATCTCCCCTCTTCAGGGGTTATATTCTGGAACTCTTGTATCATTTGTTCCTTTATTTGATCCTGAATGGAGGCTTCATTCATTTCTGGATGTTCTACTTTCATATTTTTACATCTTTCCTCAAAAATGTGCATGTTTGCTCTCCAAGAAAACTGATGGAAAGCCCTAGACCTTACAAAATTGTCATTAGACAAAAATTGATGACTGGCTTGTTCTAAAATAGGGTCTAATTCCCTTCCCCTAAAATCTGCTACAGTTAACTCAAAACTTGGCACAGGAGGCTCCCGGGGGTTCCCTTCATCAATCTTTGCCTGGGTAACAAAGACTCCCCCTTGTGATCCAATTTGTTCAATTTGCTCATTAGTGAGCTGCTCATCCTTAATTCTCATAGGGGTTTGGGAAGGTGAGTAATTTTCATCATGTGGTTGCTCTTCCCTTATTATCTTTCTTCTTTTAGGAGAAGGTTCAGGTGGCGTTTCTTCAAAAACAACACTAGTAGATTCAACTATCTATTTTCCTTTATTCACAATGGGCCTTTGATCTTGAATGATAGTATATCCTGACCTCCTTTGCACAATTAATGGGCCTGCCCCTATATTGGGAGTGAAATCCAATCTTCTAATCATTTCCCTGGCTTTATCTGGAAAAGAATCAATGAAAATTTCAGGGAATGTACTCATAAGCTTATTTATTCTATTTGTAGTAGTCACAACATTACTAAGAGGGCTGTAATATTTATCAAAACAATTAATAAAATTCAATTTTTTGAATATACTCTCCATTTTTCTTTCTTTGTTTCTTGTTCCTGTAGAGAGTACTCATTCCTTATTACATCTTCAAGTAAATAAAATTCATGCTGAACTGGACGAAACTTGATTCTATGCCTAAGAGCAGAATTAAAGAAATCTTCTGCATCACAAAAATGAGAGTGAGATACTGCCATTTTATACTGATCCAAAAATTTGTAGAGGAAGACCCACCCTTCCTTGGTTATTACAAACTGGTGGGCTACTGTGCAAGTGGGAAAAATTGATCCTATTCCCCTTTTGTGCAAAAAGGCTTCTTCCATTCCCCCCAACTGCCACAAAAATTCAGCCACTCCTACTTTTAAGGGCACTTGGTAAGGTAGTACATGGGGTGTCCCTCTGAATCCATAAACTCTGATGATAGTTGAAACTAAATATGGGATGACATCTCCCCAATTATGTGAAACTTTCAGACTATGGGATTTTTCCATAGGCCTAACAAGGTGCATTAGTGCCTTAGGAATTCTGGGATTGTCACTCAATATGAGACATCTTAGTTTGGAGGCAAAGTGCCTGTCAAATCTAACAAAACTAGCATTTTCTACCTCTCCAGTCATATCTGCACTCCATAATTGAACTGGCAGTGCTTCCCCCTCTTGTTCTTTGTTCAGAACCATTTCTTTACCAAAATATGTAGCCCCCTTAAACAAAAACATGTGCATTAATAGGGAATATTGGCCCCAAACCTTTTCAACCTTACCCTTTGCAATCCCACCAATCCACTGTGAATCTCATCAGCCAGATAAGAAGCAAAATCAAAAATTATTTCCACACCAAATGAGGAGATTTGAGTGATCATATACATAAAACTCACAGGGATAAAGTCTTCTTCATCCTCTCCAAAAACTCTGCACAGGGTCCTATATATCTCTACTGCCCTAGCATTGAAGCATGATTTCTTAAAAGGTTCTTTAGAGGATGATTATTGCTGGTAGGGTTCCAATTCTGCCAATGTGGGCCTTCAGTGCACCTTGTCTAACTACTTCCTTCTTTGACATATATTCCTTTTCTAATTATGTCAAATCAATGGGCACATGATACCTAGTGAGAGGTCCCAAACAAAAAACTTCCCTAATCTCTTTTAGATTGATGGTGATTAGAATTTCACCATCTACTCTTCTCACTACCCTAGTGGCTTGATCATAACTCTTTGCCACAGCCTCAAGGAGGTCATAATCCATTAATACACTGGGAACAACTAGCTTTCCCAAGTCAAAATTCCATATATTAGCATGTGGGGCATACAATTTCCTTTCTACAAACCATTTCTTGAACAAATTTAAACCCGTTTGTGAAGTTTGAGCATCTTGGACCCAATTACCCTTGTCATACAATCCATCAGCTATCCTTAACCTAGGGTTTAATGAGGTCAACCTTTTAACTCACACTGTCTCTGCAGTAGACTCAAGAAACAACTCAAGCAAGTCATCATGTACATTTCTATCCAAATAATTTAGTTGACCTGAGAATCCCTTCTTTGGAGGCATCTTTGATTATGCTTTATAGAACTGAAACACCTATAGAGATTACAACAGATTTACTTACTTGAATTCCGTCCTCGCTTCCATCTGTATTCCTGCAAATTTTTTCATGAACAAACTACTTCACAAACTTGCCAAGCTCCAACACAAATTTTCTTCAGTAATTGCTCCTGCTCAAGAATAGCTCAAAATCTTTGCTCGCGTAAGGTGAAATTGATGAAATCTTCTGTATTATACTTTATTTTTACTCACATGTGAAGCTTTCATGTCTAATTAATACACAGAGTGGCACCATATTCTGCATTTAAATTTGTGTCGTCGATCTTTTAAAAATCCTACGATCATGGGATATGAAGAAAGACAACTAGGTGTTGCACTTGACAAGTTGGTCAATCGATCCAGTGAAAATTACCCATGTACATAGCTCTTTCCTTGATGACGCTTTTGTCTGGACCCACTGGCGACTGAGGACACGTGTCAGCAGGTTGCTACTTCGCTATAAATAAAGAATGAGCACCTTGCCATAGCGAAGTAGTGACAACTACTGATCTAATCTTGATCTTGTAGATGATATGTTACTGTACTATTTAGAAAGACAGTGGTGGGCCCCCATTCACTACCTCGTATCCTCCTAGCAACTCTTCATGGCGAGACAACAATGGTGGTTGATCTAAGATTACATCAAAGGTGGAGAAATTGCCCCAAGAACCCTGAAAGGTGGTGGTTTCCATGCTTGCTATGTCACATAGACTAAACCTCGTGCAATTTTTTATAGCGAGATGGTGAGGATCATTGATTGAAACTCGATCTAATGATTGGGATCTCATAAATGCTTTATCAGTCTGAGGCATTGCTGACGTAGGAAAATCTGCATCGCTGGCAATCCATAAAACTTTACCTTGAGCCTGGCTAGCCTTCCATGTTACCCAGGGTCCCGCCAGCTATTTATTTTCATAGCGCCTCGCTACTTCGCTAACAACGAGATGTCAACTTTTTCTGATAGTGAGGTAGTGAGCTCCGATAATCTTCAACAAAACTTGGTGCCAGGTGTAGACACCTAAATCCTTTAGAAAATAAAGCATTTTTGTTTTCTGAAAAAAATTTGATGACATCATCATTTATTAATTAATTAATTATTTAATTAATTAATTTATTTTTATGCCATTAAATCCTTTTATCTTAATTAAAAATATTTAATTAAGGAATCCCTCCCAAAAATGTTTAAATCTTATTTAAACATTATTTTCTTATTTATTAATTATTTAATTAATAAATTGACCAAAAAACCCAAAATAAATAAAAAATTTATTTTTTGTCCAAAACTTGGCCAATTTCCTTAAGACCACTAACCTCTTCCGAAATCTTCTAATCCTTCTTTAATTTTGATTAAAGGCTAATCCCATCATTTCCTACCCCTAATCCCAACTCAAAATATTTAATTAAGATTAAATATTAATCCTCATGTTTATTAAAAAAGTTTTAATAAATATCTCCTCAACCCAAACCCTTGAAATAAATAAAACTTTATTTATTCCCTAAAAATCTAATTCATCCTCATCCTAAGAAGTTCTAGACTCTTCTAGAAAGTCTTCATCCTCATCCTAGGAAGTTCTAGACTATTCTAGAAAGTCTTTATCCTCATCCAAAGTCTAGACTCTTCTAGAAGATGTATTTAAACCTAATCCTAATCCCCTCCTAACCTTGTCACATTTCCTAAACATGGGTTAAGACTTACTAACCCAAGCCAAAGTTAACAAATATTTCCTCCTTCACCCACCCTCATTAAATGCCATCCAGTTGCCTATCCCTAAGCTAATCCTAAACCATCCTAATCCATCCTCTAATCATTTGCACAATCTTAAGCAAGCTTAAAACCTTCCTAATCAAGCCCAAGTCGAAATTCCTCTCATCTCCCTCAAAATATCCCAACCATAAAACTTTATGAAGCCCACTAGGCCATAAATGACTCTTCCAAGCCCTTTCATTGCTCTTACAAGCCATTATGAAGATTTTATCCCTTGAGCCTCCTTTGTTGACTCATCCTTCCCCTTTCCTCCATCCTCTCACCCTGTGACATGTGTCACTCCCTGATTGGCTGTAAGGAAGCACAATCCATGTGCTCCCCTCTCATGCAATCTGAGCCCTCCATGAGCTTTTCCCCATCCTTGCATCTTAGCCCTCAATCCATCAAGCCTCTTGCCTATAAATTGGATCCTTCCCCTTTGCAAAAGAACACAATCCATGAAGTAAAGTCATAATGCCATTTTAAGAAGCCATTTTAAGAAGCCATTTTACATCAAAACCATTCACTCACACCCAAATTCCAACTCCATTTGAAGCCCTTTTTGAAGCATAAAGCTTGAGCATACATCCTATCTATTTAGACAAAGCTAATGAACAAGAGAGCTTCTCATTGAGAGAGCCCATTAATGGCTCATATTCTCAATTGAGAGCTCATCTTAGTCTATCTTGAAGTTTATGAATTTTATTTAGTTTGTAGAAGCTTTATTTAAATTTGGTTTCTATTAGCATACTGACATTGCTCATATACACCGAGAAGTACAAGGACCTATCAAATTTTTATCGCTCTTGTCAATTGCTTCTGACACAGTAGTTATTGCCTGTTATGCCACCTAGTCAGACCATGGTTGCCGATGATTTCTGAGGCCACCATGTTTTGATTTCTCGACAGCTCGCTACTTCGCTAATGACGAGATGATCAAATTTTTCGATAGCAAGGTAGCGAGACATTAGAAAACCATCATTCCGACGCCGGCTTCTGACTACTCCCATTGGGTTCCTTTTCCTGTTCTGACAGTACTTGCCAGGTGTCCATGGCTGAATGATCGGTCAGAAAATAATTCTCTGACTACCGTGTCTTCAAATTGCGGTCCCATCTTATAACTTTTTGGCACTCGCTACCTCGCTATACATAAAGAGTGCCCATGTTTTCATAGCAAGGAAATGACAATGGCTGATCTACTTAGATCAGATGGCTAGGGAATTTGAGAGGAAAAGTGGCTCGGGGGTGCAGAGGATAAAATACAACAGAATATTTGCCCTATTTGAAAATTCAAATATTTCACGTGTGACCACTTAAGAATGGAGTGAAATGTAGGGTTTTCACAAATTTTTTCAAAGGGTAGCAAATAGATGACTTATCTAGAAACCCTACTCACCATTAAAGGAGAGAATTTGAATTTTCTACTCCTGGACAAAGGACTTCTATCACACAAAAATTCAGACCAACACTTTACAAGCAACTGGAAAGCATCCAAAAATAACTAATTGAAGACTTGAAAAGGTTAAGTCAAATAGGTCATACCATTCATGTCATTTTCACATAAGAACACTGAAAGCAATAACGAACAATAGATCCAAACTCATCATAGAGCATACCAGACACATTACCATGATTGAGTTTAAAAGATCAAGATCAAAGCATCATCATAATATCACAAAAATAGAACTCCCAAGCCTCTAGTAAACATCCTAAGACTAGTCAACACTCTAGTCAACCCAAACCCCAAAACATAAGACAACATATAGTTAATAGTGTGGTTTTATAGTTTTGTTTGATTTTGAAGATACACAGTCTAAGCTAACATTAAGGTTTAAGTTTTTGTTTCAATGTAAGTTTTCGAGTAAATGATATTTATGTTTTACCCTTACAACTTAACCCATTCTCGTACTTGAACATATTGCACAATTACCCTTATCTTATGAGATCACAAGGATTATCATTAAATATCATAAGATGATTTCAAAATAATTCTCTATATAAATTATTAAAATAATAATTATTAATCATTAATTAAAATTACTACGATTCTATTACAAAATTATTAAATAATAATATCCATAAATAACTTAAATGTTATTAAATATATTTTATTATTAATTAAAAACTTAGTTAAACCAAATTAATTAATTTCAATTAATAATTAAAATTGAATAAACTATATGATTAAATTAATAATTATTAATTAATCAACAATTAGTTAATTAGCTAATAATTAATCAATTTATTAATAAAATCCTTTAAAAACTAACATTTATATAATATTATTTATAAAAGTTTGATATTTTAATACAAAATTATTAAGTAATTTTAATTTAATAAAATAAAATTAAAACAAAATTAAAAAAACAAATCTAAAATTAAAATTATACCTATGACTTTTTAAATATAAGCTCGTAAGCTATATGCTGCCATGACAGCTATGCTATCATGACAATAGAGTACTACCACAACAGTACCTCTGTTAGCACAACAGTAGGGTCTATTGTGTAGTCCCTTTCACAAGGCACCATGACAGGGGAATAAAGGGAGGTGGGGGTTTGGTGGCCTTGTGTCCTTTTCAAATTTATTTATTAATTTTTTTTAACAATTATTTCTATATATATATATATATATCTAATAATACTTTGATAGGGAAAATATGACAAGATAAATGAATTTTGCATTTTAACAATTCAATTTCTTCCCCAAACCTTTTTAGATTAAAATATCACCTATTTAATTTAGGGTCCGTTTGGTTCCTGGAAGATGACAAGAATTGGTTTTTTCAAAATCTAGATTTGAAATTTTTTGTGTCTGTTTGAAAATTGGAAAAATGGAATTAACATACCAGACTTCCAATTTTGCCTCAAAACCAAGTTTTCCAACTTCCTACTAGCAAGTAGGAATTGAAAATCAAAACCTATTTTTGTTTTTTAAGCAATGTAAAAACAATAGATTGGACTGCATTTTGAAATTTTCTTTCAACTCCAAGCTTAAGCATAGAAATGTGTCTTCATACGCATCTTTTGAGTGAAACAAATGGTTCAAGCAAAATCCCCAAAATCAGAATGAAGATTTGCAAAACCTTGATTTGGCTAAACCAAGGTTTGTAGAGACCTTAGTTTTTTAAATTTCACAAACCAAACAAACCCTTATAGAATAAGGGTTTTCTAATTTCTTTTCAATCCTCATATTCAGATAGAATTTGATATGAATACCAATAGATTCACAATGAAAGATTCATCATAGACAAAATTTTGCAAACAGATTTAACAGACGTGAAGTAGACAAGAATATCGAATAACATAATTCATTATGCAAATAAAGCACAAGATTCTACCCAAATCTGATGCTAATATGTAACCACCCAAAGATTGTGAGAGAATTCTCTTTTCTCTCAAAACCTTCTCTTTCAAAATCCCTTCTCCAAAAATCCTAGTCCCTGCGAAATAAATTCTCAATCTCTGATATAAAGTTCTCTCCTAAATTTAGGACACTGATTGTGTGATCATGGGAGGGAACTCGTTGATCACAATCTTTTAACTCTTTATTTACTTTTTTGAATATTCATGCACACTTTTTACAATTTAAAATATCTTTAATAAATTAATTTCTCTTTCTTTATTTAATTAATTTTTGAAGCATTTTTTTATTTATAAAATGTTTGTTAACTTAAGTAATAATAATATTTAGCATTTATTTAAAAATGATCTCCTAAATATATTATTATTAAATTATATAAATATTATTACACTCAAATTAGACTATAATTCTGTTTTTATTAAATTAATTTTCCAATTAATTAATTATAATTAAATATTGACCTTATCTTAATAATTTTCCATTAAATTAAATAATTAATTAATCTTTTAATTTGACATAATTAATAGAAAAAATAACCAAAGACCTACAAGACAAAATATGAAAACCCATCATAAAATACCACATATAAGATCAAACTCAAAGGTTATAGTCATGAATTTACTTCATATAACGAATTTGAAAGGGTAGTCATCATATATACTTGTCCTAATTTCTAGGACAATTGGTTTAAGGTTAGGATTTGGACTGAAGAATTTATCTCCCCTCCCTTACCATTGAGATATTACAATAGGGTACACTCATCCTGGCAATTCAGGGAAGTTGATACCTAGTACCTGCAATCTACATAAAACCCATGCATGTACAAACACATATATTCTAAACTAAATAAGTAATGGTAGGAAGTGGTGCATCATGTAGATCCCAACTAACAAGTGACTGCGACTCCCTTCCTTAACCACATCATAAATGTTATACATAAAGAAAATACACACACACACCATACACATGCAGTATGGGGTAAGTATCCATATAAAACGCATATAAAAAATCCATCTAACTAATATCATTAAATAACTAAAATCATTGTAAATAATCACCATCAAGATATAATTATGCATACATGAACTAACTGGTACCAAAGTGGTCTCATCATATAATCAACTAAGTATGAAAACAATATCCAATAATCTAGAAAATATTGTCACTAATCATCAAGCATAAACATAAACTAGCCTAAAAGAGTCCAGCAATAAAATCAAAAAAGTTAACTAGGGGTAGACACTAGAAACTAACCCTGTTAGTGGGGACAATACACCACAACAACAAATATGGAATCATACCCTATTGTTGTCTTAGGCAATTGAAGAACAAAATCCATATTGATGCCACTCCAAGATTTCTCAGGAATAGAAATAAGTGTATACAAACTAGTATTCTAACTTACTCCTTTTGCAACTTGACAAATTCCATAACTCCTTACAAAGTTTTGAACATCCTTATACATTTGTGGCCAATAATACTTATCCTTCAACAAAATCAATGTCTTATCAATTCCAAAATGTCTAGCCAATCCACCAGAATGCTTTAACTTAATAAAATGAACTCTCATTGAACTTAGTGGTATACACAATTGAATTCATTTGAACAACATACCTTCTTGAATGAGATATTCATAATACTTACTCATTTGATTTGGTGCTTTGCACTCTCTCCATGCCTTGGAAATATCAAGATCAGTATCATACAACTCCATTTCATCAAAACCAAGAACTTCAACATTTATCTCAGTCAACAAGGAATGTCTTTTGCTCAATGCATTTGCAACTCAATTAGTGACTCCACTTTTATACTTGATTACAAATGTGAAACTTTGCAAGTATTCAACTCACTTCATATGTCTTTGATTCAATTTTTGTTGAGTTCCCAAATACTGTAAAGCTTTATGATCAGTATACAACACAAACTCCTTAGGAATCAAATAATGTCTCTACTTTTCAAGGCTTGAATAATAGCATAAAAAATCTTGATCATACATATAATAATTCCTTTTAGCATCATTGAACTTCTCACTAACGAAAGCAACAGGTTTACCTTCTTCACTCAACACAACTCCTATTGCATTACCACTTGCATCACATTCAACTTGAAATACCTTATTGAAATCAGGCAAAGCCAATATAGGTAACTCAACAAACTTTGTTTCAAAGTTTCAAAACTCTTATCAGCTCCTTCTATCCACTTAAAGTCCTTTTTATCTCCTCTCATTGTCTTAGTCATAGAATTACAAATAGAACTGAAATTCTTTATAAACTTCCTATAGAAACCAACCAAACCATGAAATGATCTTACCTCACCCACATTCTTAGGTGTAGGCCATTCCAAATTTCTTTAACCTTCTTTGGTGTTGGATTGTCTTGTTGGAAAGAATGTTTCTGAGAGGGGGGGGGGGGGGAGTGAATCAGAAGAACTAGCCTTTTAACTATTTCAAATCCTTAATAACATATTTTTGGAATAAACATGCATGCATATAAATATTAAGCAATCATAAGAAACCAATATGCATCACCACATAACACTTAAGGTTTGGTAACCCATAAACCCTCCAGAAATAAGAAGGTAAAACTGGGGTGGGGATGATACCCACAAAATCACTGTAGTAATAATGTTTAACCACTTCTAATGGTCTGCCCTGTTAAAGGCCTACCCTGTCAAAGGCTTTACACTGTATCAATAGTGATCTGGTTAAAGGATTTACAAACACTTTACATGAAGTGTCACCCTATCAAAGGATTTAGTCACCTAGTTAAAGGATCTATAAAATAGCTGCTAAGCTAACCTATCATCATAGGATTTTCTCTCTAATACAATGGTTAAAGAGTATTAGGTATGATAAACCTGATGGCTTACAATCCTTCAATTGCTAAATACAGGCACTTGATCTGCTCTCTCTGATCTTGATCCTCTCTGATCTGATTCTCTTCTATCTGATATTAGAATTCCTTATACACTTTTTTCATGCTCTCTCTCTTCTCAATATGATTTCGTCTTCCTTATAAAGACATTCGAAGACTTAGGGTTAGGTATGGATCTACGATCCATATTTAATATTTGATTTTTTCTTATTCCTTGCACATCTCTTATTGGTTGCAAGCCTTCTCCATTTTTCTTATTGGCTGCATGTAGATTGCATAGAAAATATAAATGATTTGATCTTATCACTTAAATCTTTTGAGATTTGTCTTATGTCGGCTATGAAAATGATTTACATTTGAGTTTTTGAAGTTTCAAACTCATATGCTGATTCTCAGTTACTCGGCACTTACTGCTTCCTAATGCTCGACATCTACTGTAACTCAGCTTCTGTATATGCTCCTATCTTGCTCGGAATCCTTTAAGACTTGGCACCTGAATAATGCTCGGTACTTAGATCATGCTCGACACCTATACTTACTCGGCACCTGAAGACTGTTTGGCACCTAAAGATCATGCTTGGCACTTGTTGAATTTCCTGACTTGACACATGTTGTGGCTCGACATACACAGTGTACTCGACTTCAATGTGAAAGGTGGTTAAGTGTGTTGACACTCAAGTGTCAAAACCATTTTTAGACTAACAATCTCCCCCTTTAACATGAGTATCAAAAACACTTAACTAAGCAATATTTATCTAATGTTATGAGTACGCTTTCTGATCTGCTTGATATGTATACAAAGGTTTATCAAAAATGTGTAACTTAATAAAAAATGTGACTCCCCCTAAGTTGATCATGCCAATGTCTTGTTCCATTATGCTTAATGTTCTCTTTAATATATCTTCAACATATTATCTCCCCCTTAGACTTATCTCCCCCTTTTTGATACTTATGTCAAAGGGTCCTAAATAGTAATGCCATGTTTGGCCAAAAATGTCTTGTTTACCTCAAGGAGTATTTGGAGAGTTGCATCCCAATTATTTAAGGCAATATCCAATGACTTTTGTTGGATGGCAAGCTCTGCTGCGAGATCAACCAGTCCTTCATGTGTAGAAATATTAGGATCCTTCTTCAGGACTGTTTTTGCATACATTTTCTCCTTGTGCAATACTTCTAAGTGAGGAGTAATGGAGGCTTGAATTTGCATCAACTTTTCTTTGATAGTGGCCTCTTTTGCTGATAATGCAGCTAATTCCCTCTGAGTGTGTAATGTATGAGAAAATTGCTTCTCACTCTATGCAAGATCTGAGGGTAGTTGCATGCTGGAGAGTTTTAATTTACTCTCAAGGTTCAATTTTTTTTGATTTATTTCTTGTGTGAACCTGGAAAAATCACACAATTTGCTGTAAAGGGAAAATATGTTCCCTAATACACTTTTAACATTTTCCAATTTCTTGGCTAGGTCAACCTGTCCCAAAATTATGTTATTAGCTATTTTTTGGTTGACTTTGCCTAAAAACTTCTTTTTTGACCATTCCAATAGTTTTGCATTAGTATCATGGTCTTCATTATTTACTTGGTCAACTATATCAGATAATTGCTCAAGTATTGGCCTGTTTGCATCTGGAGGTTGAAGACTAAAAGCATCCATGAATATATCTTTTATTTCATTCAGTGCCTGCTTGTATTTGTAGTCCTTTCTCATTGCCTCTTGTCTCCTCCTTTTATTCAATGCACTTTGTATTTCATTCATCTTCTCCTCATTGAGAGTGCTTGAATCATAATAGGGTATTTTGATTTCTTCATCAAGCTCAGGAATACCATAATGTATGGTCCTGGCTACCCTTGTAGAACTTGAACTTGGTGTAATAGCATATAAAATTATCTTTTCAGTACTCTGCTCATGACTGTGTTTTGTGGGAGTTGCTATTTTTGGTAATTCAACCAAAGTTTGTATTGCAGACTCCTCTTTATTTTGGGTTTCTTCCTTCTCCACTTCTTCTTGCTTGTCTTCTTCTTGTTGTGTTATTTCTGCTGGAGGTGTATTCACTATCTGAGCTGTTGTGCCTATGATTACCTCTGTTGTTGCACTCAGCTCCTGTTGAGTTTGAGTGACTAATCTTGGTGGTGACGGAGGTGGTAGAAATGTAAGCCTAGTAGTTTGAATGATCTGAGGTGGTTGTTGTGATGGCACCTTGACCTCTTTGAGTTTTTCTACTGACTTTTGAAGATTATCCACGCTGACCAATATGGGATTTGTACACAATTGTGCTTGTAGATTTGTTTGGTCAAGGATCTTAGTAAGATCCACTGTAGTTAATGGATTGATGTTTTGACATGTAGTATCAACAACATCCTTAATCTTTATGATTTCTGCAGGTGTGGTAGGTGAGTGAGGAGAGCTAGGAGGTGAAAGATGTGTGCTTTGCACCTTTTTTTGTTCATTAGTTCCTTTGTCTTCATCTTTTCTTTCCTCCTCTCTTTCTTTCTTATTTTCCTCTTCTTCAACCTTTTTCTCTTCTTTTTTTTTCTCTTCTCTCCTCTTCCTCCTTTCTTCAGGTTTGGCTGTAGCTTCTTCTTTGTATATCTCTTCAAGAACATCTTCAAATGTTTTGTACAAGTTTTTCCATACTCTTGTTGTTCTCTGCACAACTTCTTCAATTTTGTTTTGCAGGATGGAGAATGCCCTATATTTGGGTGTAAACCTTTTGTTATGCCTTTTGACTGCTTGAGTTACTTGTTCTTTTGTCAAATTAGGCAGTAAGTTTGCTAGGCTCATCTCTTTCTCCATCATTAGATAGAAATGCCATTTGTCTTCTATAATTTTAGAAAATTCCTTTGGCAATTGTCCATCTAGTTCAAGAGTTGTATACTTGAACTGTGCCATAAATGCATAGACTGATTCTTCTATGCTATTTTGTTCCTCTTTACTAAACTTATTGTAATCAATCTTTTTGATTTCATTTATGTCTCCATTCCTAATCTTCTTACATAATATATCAATTGAAGATTTAGGAGGACTTACCTCTTCAATCTGATCTTCTTCATTAGTATCAGGTTGGGCCACATATCTTTTCCTTTTCTTTGGCTCTTCCTGTGCCTTTGTGTTTTTCTTCTTTGTGGCTTCCTCTTTAGCCTTCTGGGTAGAGGCCCTTGTTGTAGCTCTGGTTGTTGGCTTCTTTGACATTTGCACAACAACTTTCTTTGGTGGGGGCTGAGAAGCAGGAGAGGTCTTTGTTTTCCTTTTAATGACTCTACCTCTGATGGGTGCTTCCTTGGTTTTTGTTTCCTCGGCACTCTCATATTTTTCTTCTCCTTGTCTTTGAGGCATTTCAAGTGGCTCTTTTTCTGGCTCACCTTCTTCTTCTCCTTCACTAATCTCTTCTTCTTCACCTGCTGCACTTGATTCTTCAACACCAAATTTCTTCTTTATCTGTTTTACCAACTTGTCCTTTTTCTTTACTATCGAGGTTGTCTTGAGTTCTGTAACAAATCTTGATTTTATAGTGTCATATGTCCCAAATGCCTTGGCAGATTTGTCCATTTCCTCTGCAAGTAAAGCTATGATGGTTGCAGAAGCTTGGTCAACATCAAGCTCATATCCTAATGGTCTAAGTCATCTTGTCCTTGGAAGGACCGCTTGAACGTAGGTGTAATCAATATCAACAAGAAAACATATGTCATTTATATGCTTTTCTACTAGTGAGACTGGTATCCTCATTCTATTCTTCATTGTATTTTTGAAATCTTCAAAATAGATAGACATTTGATCATCAAAGCTTTCTCCCATTTGTACAATGAAATCATTAATTTGATCAACAATGGTTTTATTTTGACTCCAGTTGACTTTTCCAAATGAAGGAAATTCCTTCATTACATAGAAGAACATAAAAACCAACACTGAACCAAATTTGCACTATGCTCCCTTAGATTTTCTAATAGCTCCAAGATTTTCATTAATCTGTTGCAACAAGAGCTCTGCAAGAGCATAAGTGTGATCTTTCTTTACAAGTTTATGTACCACGTCTACTGCTACACTATTTAACCTGCTGGATTGGTAAAACTTATGTGATATGATCCTTACAAGAAAATCTAAAAGGGGATCAGTTATGGTGTCTATAGTCATGCCTCTATTGTTCCACTTTGCTCCTATGTTCTTCTCAATTGTTTTCATCTTTTCGCTTCTCAAGTTTTTTGGCCGATCTAGGGTTGGAAAGCCAGTAACCCTATGAACCATCTTCTTGGTAATATTGACTTGCCCTTGTTCTAACCAGAATGATTCATCTGGGATTATGCTGAGTATAATGCATATCCACTCATTTTTTAATACTATTGGAAAGACTAGGGTTTTGGTTAAACCCTTCTTTTCTATGACAGAAAACTCATCTTTTAGAATACCATTATCATAGAGTTTGTCATAGGCATTAAAGATTTCCAAATCTCTTATGGCCCCTATTTTACAATTATAGCATTTTCGCACATCCTGAACCATAACTTTTTCAGGGATGGCAAATAGGGCACCAGCGGGATCATTTTTGTATGCAACCTCTGGTATTGGTCTAAACTCAGGTTGCTTTACTTCGTTACTGACAAGTTGAATTTCATGACTCATTTTCTCTTGGGTTGTTTTTGAGCTTGTCACCATTTGTATCCGAACTAGGGTTTCAATAATTTAAAGCAAAACTTTTCAAATTGTAAAACTTGACACTTGAAGGAAATACCTGGATAGATACTTTGATCACTTGGGTAGATGCTGAATTGCTGCTAATCACTGGTTGAAAGCTTGAAAATCGCTCAGACATGCTCAAAATAATCGCTCTTCGTTTGAATGTCTCAAGAATGAATTCGAATTTTACTTTTAAATGACAGAAGAAACTTTTGCATTTAATGCATTTTGGTACCTACACCTGTCACTTGGCTTTCAAATGTTTGTCAACTCGCCATCCATTCGGCAACTATGCTTACTCAGCATCTACTAACTTTGCTAATTAACTCGACATCCAAAGAAATTTTACTCGACACTCAAGGACAACTCAACATCATTGTTTGAATTTTAGTCTTAGCATCTTATCTTATGCTTAATTCTTCTTTTCAGTGCTTCTTTTTCTTGGGACTGATGTATGATATATCTTTGTATATCAGTCCCATATATCTTCCTTATGCTTAGTTTGATGAAGTGTGATCACTTGACCCATTAGATGAAATGATCCCTTTGCTTGATGTACTGCACTCATCTTTCTTCTTCCAAGTCTTATTCATTTGTCCTCTTATGACATCAACCTTTTCTTTTCCTTTGTTGGCTTCAGTATTTGGTGCTTTGGACCTTGTAGGATAGTTCTTGCTGGTATGACTAGTTTTCAAGCAACTGAAACATGTAGTTTGCCTCAACCATCTTTTATAGTTTCCCTTGAAATGTGTTCTTATGCAATTCTAGGGTGTATGTCCACATTCCTGACAATAGTGACAACTGTACCTGGTATTATAATCCCAATGGTAGTGGCTTTCATTCCCTTTTGCTGGTTGATTTGATGTCCTCATGGGCTTTGATCTACATTCAAATGCCCTATGTCCATATTTCTTGCAGTTATGACAATGTCCATCAAATCTTTGAGTTCTTGGGGGTTTTGGATTTACATTCTTGTGTCATATGTCCTTGCGTTTTGCACTTGTGACAGTAACTCTTGCTTTTATTTGGTTGATTGATTCTTCTACTCTTGCAAATATTAGCAGTATGTCCCTTTTTATTACAGTAATGATAAGTGGGTTTAGAATCTTTACCTTTGTCACTTCTTTTCTCAACACTCTTTGATGATTCACCAACCTCAGTGCTGTTGTATCCAAGTCCTGATGTATCATGAGTTGATCTTGGAAATTTCAGCATCTATTCAAAGTACTTTATGGCTTCGCTTGACTTGTTGAGATTTTCTACTATCTCCTTTTCTCTATTCAGTTCATTCTGTAATTATTCATCTTGTATCTTTAGAGTAGAGATCTCAATATCTTTCATATTAAGTTCATGATGAAGGTTCATCATTTGAGCAAGTGTATCCATCTGCATGTTTGAAATCCTTGTTAATTCAGTACTCTTTTCTTCCAGTTTGTTTGCAAGATTTCTTTTGTCATCTTCCATCATGACTCTGTCCTCAACTGCTCTTTTCTTTTGTTCAGTAATTTCACATAACATTATGGCCCATGATTCATGTTCCATCTTGAGAGATCTTATCTCATTTGCTTGAGCTTCATTTTTCTCCATCAGTTCTGTTATTGCTGCACCAAATTCTTTAGTGTCTCCATTGGTGAACACTTGTGTGGTGTCAATCTCCTTGTAGTGTATGTCATTTTCAGCTATGGCTATCTCCTTTCTTCTTTTAAAAGATTTTCTTAATTCCACTCTAGCTTCCTCTACCTTTTGTAGAGTGAGATGCACATCTATCACCTAGTTTTCAATGATCTTTCCAAGTTTGAAAACTTCCATCCTTAGATCTTTTCCTCCAAGCTGTTAGGCTTCTCTTTGAGAGAAAATGGGCTCTGATACCAATTTTTGGATTGTCTTGTTGGAAAGAATGCTTCTGAGAGGGGGGAGCTGAATAAGAAGAACTAGCCTTTTAACTGTTTCAAATCCTTAATAACATATTTTTGGAATAAACATGCATGCATATAAATATTAAGCAATCATAAGAAACCAATATGCATCACCACATAACACTTAAGGTTTGGTAACCCAGAAACCCTCCAGAAATAAGAAGGTAAGATTGGGGTGGGGATGATACACACAAAATCACTTCGGTAATAATGTTTAACCACCTCTGATGGTCTGGCCTATTAAAGGCCTACCCTATCAAAGGCTTTACATTGTATCAATAGTGACCTGGTTAAAGGATTTACAAACATTTTACATGAAGTGTCACCCTGTCAAAGGATTTAGTCACCTAGTTAAAGGATCTATAAAATAGCTGCTAAGCTAACCTATCATCATAGGATTTTCTCTCTAATACAATGGTTAAAGAGTATAAGGTATGATAAACCTGATGGCTTACAATCCTTCGATTATTGAATATAGGCATTTGATCTGCTCTCTCTGATCTTGATCCTCTATGATCTGATTCTCTTCTCTCTAATATTAGACTTCCTTATACACTTTTTTCATGCTCTCTCTCTTCTCAATTTGATTTCATCTTCCTTATAAAGACACTCAAAAACTTAGGGTTAGGTATGGATCTACGATCCATATTTAATCTTTGATTTTTGCTTATTCCTTGCACATCTCTTATTGGTTGCAAGCCTTCTCCATTTTTCTTATTGGCTGCATGTAGATTGCATAGAAAATATAAATGATTTGATCTTATCACTTAAATCTTTTGAGATTTGTCTTATGTCGGCTATGAAAATGGTTTATAGCTGAGTTTGTGAAATTTTAAACTCATATGTTGATTTTGAGTTACTCGGCACTTACTACTTCCTGATGCTCGGCATCTACTCTAACTTAGCTTTTGTATATGATCCTATCTTTCTCGACATCCTTTAAGACTCAGCACCTGAATAATGCTCGGTACTTAGATCATGCTCAACAACTGTACTTAATCGGCACTTGATCTTCACTCGGCACCTGAAGACTGTTCGGCACCTGAAGATCATGCTCGACACTTGTTGAATTTCCTGACTTGGCACATGCTGTGGCTCGGCATACATAATGTACTCAGCTTCAATGTGAAAGTTGGTTAAGTGTGTTGACACTCAAGTGTCAAAACCATTTTTAGACTAACACTCTGGATCCATTCTCAAACCATCAACTAAAATCAGAAATCAGAAATACAAAAAGTCCTCTTGCATAAAGGAAATTTTTTTCAAGTTAATCATCAACATCTCCTCTTTCAATATTTGCAATACTTGTTTAACATGTTCAATATGTTCTTCTTTAGTATTACTAAATATCAAAATATCATCCAAATAAACAATCACAAACTTACCCAAAATTCTCTTAAGAACTTTATTCATCAACCTCATGAAAGTACTAGGTGCATTAGTCATACCAAAAGACATTACCAACCATTCATACAAACCATATTTTATCTTGAAAGTAGTCTTCCCTTTTTCACCTTCTCTAATTTTGATTTGATGATAACCACTCTTTCAATCAATCTTGGTAAAATACTTTTCTCCACTCAAACAATCCATTTTGTCATCCATCCTTGACATAAGAAACCTATATTTTACTATGACCTTGTTAATAGCTCTGAAAGAAAATATCCTCCATTCTCAATCCTTCTTTGGTGCAAATACAATAACTATAACACATGGACTCAAAATTTCTCTGATCAAACCTTTCAGAAACAACTCATGCACTTGTATGATAAGTTCTTCATTCGTTGTAGGTAATAATATATATAATGCTGTATTTGGAAAACTAGCTCTAGGAATTAGGTCCATACAATGACTTATAATTCTTATTGATGGTAAATAAACAAGTATATCCTCTACAACAATATCTTCATACTCATTCAAAAAACTTGAAAGTTCTATTGGTACTTGGTCAATACTACCATCTTCTATTAGCACTCGATTACTACTGACCTCTATCACTTAGTTATTGCTATTTATCACTTGATTATTGATGGGATCCTAAATTAGCCATCTTTTTCACCACTTTTCATCCTCTTTCTAAGACATTTGATTGCACATAGACATATATTTATGGTTTTAAGCATACAAACTTATGGTTTCTATGTATATGATTATATATTCATGTGAACATAAGATGGAATGTGGATACCTCTAAAGACATAATATCTAATTGATTTCATGGACAATAATTGTTGAATATAATAGTTATACATGTTAATGGATGTTTTCTCTCCTAAGATATGTTTTGGATAATTACCTCTTGTAGCCATAGGTTTGCAAGAGTGATAATTAAGACTAATACCTTTTCCTAATATTGATGATGTGGATATATGTATAGAGTTGGATGTATGTGCATTAATTATCTTTCAAGAGTTAAACTTGGATATTCAATGACCAACATACTAGCGTGAGAGTCATTAAAGCCAATTGTGATTGTAGAATATTCACAAAGCAAGTCAATGCTTTATGTTGCATGCAACACACAAATTTAGTGTGCATTATATTTTGGGATTGTTCATGATCAATAATGTTTTTGTTATGAAACTTTATGAGTTGTAACCAATCCTCATTATGAAGTGATCATAGGTTTAGGAGTTAGTGGTAGTTTCCTTTTAAATAATTGACTATTCTGACTCTTTTGGAGCTTGCTGAACAAACTAGTTTTTAATATAGAACTCTTGCATACTGTTTCAATAAAGTATACTCATTTTTATGGATGAATAGAATGTTCAGTTCAAGTTTGCAACTTTCATTTTGATTGTACTTCCCATTCACTCATTCAAGGGTGCCCACTTGATGAGCAAATTTCTTTGTTAATGTAGAGTTCATTTCTTGTTCATTTATATGCTTTAGAACTCTGGTGTTCTTGCAACCACTAATACTAGAATTAGTAGTCTACTCCCGCAACATAGTCAGTTAGAGTAGTTCCTAACTATAATTTCCTACTTTGATTAGAATACATTTTCTTACCAGTTTTAGCTTATGTTTTCTTGAAGCATAAGCATTTGAATTCCTTAAATAGGCTTAGAAGAGGAGGTTTGAAGCATATACTTTTCAGATGCCATTCCAAGTTTAAGTCCCTAGTCAATAATTAAATGAGACTAAATAGTGCATTAGGAATCATTTGGGGTGTCCAATATTGAATTAAGTAGTCCATTGCTTTGGGTTTCTGATGCCATTGTTTAGCCAAGCATTTTTGGCACCATTGCTAGGGATGGTGTTAATTCAAACTAATCCTTATAGTTGTAGATATACTTTTAATTTAGTACTTTAGTAAGTACTTTTATGCATAGAAGAAGAGATCACCTTGGGAGATTTCTTCTTCGTAACTATCAAGGAGAACTATTTGATTTATTTAATCCTCAAATTGAAGAACCACAAAGTGAGAATGATGAAGAAGAACCCCTTGAAAATCCATTTGCTGATGTACACTCGATTTGTGTCACACTCTAAACCCTTCTATCCAAACGATTCCATGAGTTGGAATGCTTGGATGCCGACTTAGAGCTCCCTATCCACGGAGTGCAAGGAGTTAGTATTTCAGCATGAAGGCTCTCAGCCAAGCCTTAGAAATGTACTTCTTGCTAGTAAACCATGCAACGGGAGGTTCTTTGAGACAAGAGCAAGAGTGCAAATATCTTCAAGGAATCCCTCAAGAATGCAATGCAAGTATGAAAACTAAGCTAAGATGATAATGCAAAATGCAGCTATACTAAGCATGTATGAGATTGTTACAAAACCAAATATTTAAACTATGTGATATTATTGCAAGAAATCAAAGTTAAACTAAAATGCAACTATGCTAAGAATGCCATATGATCTTATGCTAATGTGATGGAATGAGAGAATGAGACAAGAAATGAGAAGTTCTCCACAAAGCTCCAAAGAAACCTGTTAGAAAACCTGCAGCATAACAATGTTCAAAAGATGGATTGATTGAGGGGGAAAGCTCTCTCCCTTTTAAAGATGTATGGACGGTAGAGATCAAGATGAAGATGGTGGATGATCAACGGTGGAATTCAAAAATAGGAGTGATCCATGTGCACACACAAATCAACCAATAGAATATAAGTTGACTTGTCATATAAGACAAAAGTCACAAAGCCTTTTCTTTTAATTGCAAAATAGAAAAAGGACTTTATGTGTGCACTTTAAGTGGGTTATAAGAATGGGGTCTTTTATTTAATTAAAAGGGGACATGTTCTTTTAATCAAATAATGAACTTAGGATAGCATTGTCAAACTATAGGTTATAATCAAATAAATTGATTATTAGCAATTTGGTCTAGGTAAATGATTAAATTAATTTAGCCAAAATGCTAAGAAGGGGGCTAATAGTCTAGATGACCATTTTTAGATGATTACATTTGCCCCTCTTTGACTAATGTGTGATCGATCTGGGAACACATTATGTCAAAGAAAATAGAAAGCCAAGTAGGTAGTGGTAGATATAGATGTCTGATTTCGAAGAGTGAAATGCAGAAATAGATAGCAAGTCCTAAATGCACAGCCTGATAGCAGTAGTACTGAACACTAGGAAGATGATGTTAGGATCTTAAAAGAATTCTAACATCTAGCAAAGCGAATAGATCGAGAGCAAGTGATAAGGTCAAACAAATGCTCCTAAGAAATAGATAGTTGTAACAATCAGCAATAGAGTATTTCTGCCCCCTCGGGATCGAAATTGAAATGAGGTAAGGGGATGCAAAAACTGGCTAGACATGAGAAAATTAGAATATAGCAATGTCCAAGATATGACAGATAAATGATTAGAGCCCAAGAATGACTATAAGAAAATGATGAAATGCCCCAGTTTGACTAGAGTTGACTTTGAAGGATATAGCATAAAAATTAGATCAAATCTAGTAGAGAGATGATTTAGATGTGAAAAGGTGAATAGAAAGAGATACAAAGCATAGAAATGAAGATGCCCCAGCGATGATTCAAAGATTAGACCTCAAACAGTCAGCTAACTGCTCAGAAGAAGGTAGAATTTTAAAAGACAATTTTGACCATCAAGATGAACTCGAATTTGGATTTCGATCCCGAAAATGAATCTAGGACATCAAAATTATTTAAGAGGTCAAAAATTTATATAATGTGATGACAAGATAGAAAAGAGATGAAGCGAAAGATTAAGAAGGTGAAAAGACATGAACAAGAAGAAAGTAAAGAAATATATGAAAGGAGTTAGCTGATATGTCCACAAAAAGATGAAGAGAGAGCTCTCCCCATATGCAAGAATGCAAGACTAAGCTAGAAAATGAACCTAAAATGCAAGCTAATATGCAAAGTGGTTTACCAGCAAGAAGCACATAACATTTAGACTCTTAATTTCATCATTGAGCATTTATTAGGGACATCATGAGATCATACAACCATCACTAGTATAACTATGAGGATATGAATATGATCGATATTAGATAGGTATGTGGAAATCCAATCTAAGCATCAGAGACATGTAAGTCAAGATAACTACACGACTAGATTCCCTAAGTTTAATTTAGCAAGATTACACCTGTATCAAGGCATAAGCGCCAGGATAAACCCTGAGTGCAGTCTTGCAAAACAATCAAGGATGATACATTTATAAGTCAAAGTGTTGAATAGGACAAGCATGAATGCTTACAACACTATAGACAAAAAAAAGTATACCCATAAGCAGAAATCAAGAAAATATGTCCCATGCCCCCAGTCTTCTAGTCAATGACATCCTTGAAAGACTATTAGGGAGGGAATACATGGCAAAGAAATCATCATAGACAGCACACAAAGTAGATAAATGTCAGCATAGCTCAGTCATTTAAGTGTTAAAGTGCGTGTGTGTAAGTCACTTGGCCATTTCTTCCAGACTTGATTCTGATAGTGAGATATCGCGACATCGGAGACCGTAGGTAAACTATCTGTAAAGTGTTAAAAAACACTTGATGTCAAAGTGGGGGAAGTGTTGAGAAACACTATTTTGTGAGTTGTCAAAGAAACCCTAATCCACAAGAATACCTCAATAGGCTAAGTAGCTATGCCCCCAAGATGAGGACAAGAAACAATTCCAAGCTAGGAAATGTGTAGCAAAGTGGATGATTGAGATTGATAGACATAGGTGCAAGGGTTTCAAGTAGCGCCTGTTTCCAGGTTTTCACCACTTTGACAGATTTTTTTTTTTTTTTTTTTTTTTTTTTTTTTTTTTGGTGATACATCAAAGTGAGGTTTTCACTAAGATGATCATTTTTTCAGGACATTTTTTGATTTTTAAGATTTTTTCAGACTCATAGATGTATACAAGATAGCTGAGCAGCAAGCCTCTAAGTATAGAACTTCTTCAAGTGTAGGATGTTGATAGGTTCTGCAAGTTCTTCACCCTCTGAAGTAGACAACTGGTAAGCACCAGACCCAAATGATGTTGTGATAATGTAAGGACCTAACCAGTTAGGTTCAAATTTCCCTTTTTGTTCTCGATTTTGCTGATTTTTGGGATTCTCTCTAAGCACGAGTTCACCAACTTGGAACTCACGGGGGTGAACCTTTTTGTTATATTGTGCAGACATGCGCTTCTGATAAGCTCTCATGTGATCAAAAGCAGCCTTGCGCCGTTCATCCAGAGTCTCTAATTCCTGTACTCTCATAGCTCTATGGTCTTCATCGGTTATTAACCCATGTAAGGAGATGCGCAAAGAAGGTATTTCGACTTCTAATGGGAGAACAGCCTCAGAGCCATAGACTAGAGAAAAGGGTGTAGCCCCTGTAGGAGTACGAATAGAGGTTCTATAGGCCCAAAGTGCCGGATTTATTTGCAAGTGCCAATCTTTCCCAGACTTGTGAACTGTGCGGTGTAGGATTTTCAGCAGCGTTTTATTAGAGGCCTCAGCTTGGCCATTCCCTTGGGGATAGTAAATGGAAGACCAGTGTTGCTTAATTCCAAACTTTTTGCACAGCTGTTTTAAGTCTTTATTTTTGAATTGTCCTCCATTATCTGTAACAATAGAGGATGGGATACCATATCGACAAATGATGTGATTTAGTATAAACAGGGCAACATGTTTGCCTGTAGCAGCAGATAATGGTACAGCTTCAACCCATTTAGTGAAATACTCCGTTGCTGTGATGATAAATTTATGACCGCTGGATGAGCTTGGATGGATCTTTCCTACCAAGTCAAAGGCCCATTGTTGAAATGGCCAATATGTCACAGAAGGGATTAACTCTCGCCCAGGAGCATGTATCAAGTTACCATGGAGCTGACATTTCTGACAGGTCTTTGCATAGCGCACAGCATCAGCTTGCATGGTGGGCCAGTAATAACCCGTCCTAAGCAGTTTTCGGGCAAGTGCAAGGCCATTAGAATGTGCCCCACAAATGCCATCGTGGACTTCAGCAAGTGCCTTCTCGGACTCTTCTAGTTCTAAACACCTAAGCAACGTTCCGTCTAGACCCCTCCTATACAAGTCACCAGAGACCAAAGTGTAGTGTGAGGCATTACGAAGGAGTTGGCGTTTTTGGTTGCGTGTGAGGGTTTCGGGAATAACCTGATCACGTAGGTAGGAGAAAATAGCCGCATAGCGGGAGGAATCATGACCTACAACAGTGTAGATCACCTGGTTATCTGAAGAATCATAGGCTGGATGACACAATTCTTCCACCAGGAACTCAAATCGCGATTCATGTTCTTATAATTGGAGGATAGATGCTAAAGTGGCCATAGCATCAGCAGCCTTGTTTTCTGCTCTAGGAATTTGTTGGAATGTTACAAAGGTAAAATAGTTCCTTAGAGCATCTATCAACTTTTTATAAGGGATCAATTTATCATCCTTGGTTTGATATTCATTATTCACTTGGTTCACAACCAGTTGAGAATCCCCATAGATGTGTAGCTCAGTTATTCGCCATTCAAGGGCCATTTTGATCCCATTTGTTAATGCTTCATACTCTGCAATATTGTTTGTACATGGGAACAATAATTTGTAGGATTTTGGGATCGTATAACCATGAGGGGAAACAAACAACACCCCTGCTCCTGCTCCATTCTGTGTATGGGATCCATCAAAAAACATTTTCCATGTTCTGTCAGTAATGTTCATGATTGAGGCATCTGGAAACTCAATTTGTAGAGGTGCTACATCTTCAAGTGGGAAGTCAGCCAACTGGTCAGCTATGGCCTGTCCTTTGATTGCCTTACGTTCAACATACTGAATGTCAAATTCGGAAAGAATCATCATCCATTTAGCAAGGCGACCAGTAAGTGCAGCTTTACTTAATAAATATTTCAAAGGGTCTATCTTGGCAATCAAGTGAACTGTGTGGGCCAACATATAATGTCGAAGTTTTTGGGAGGAAAAAACTACAGCAAGGCATGCCTTCTCTATACTTGTATAATTTAGTTCATAAGCCACCAAAGTTCGACTAATATAGTATATGGCTCTTTCTTTACCCGTCTCATCACTTTGGGCTAAGAGTGCTCCTAGAGAAGAATTCGTAGCTGAAATGTACAGAATCAAAGGTTTTCCCAGAATGGGTGGCATCAAAACTGGCGGTTTTGCCAAGTAGCCTTTGATTTGGTCTAAGCTTTGTTGACAGTCACTGTTCCAAATATGGGTAGATCCTTTATGCAGATTTTTATTGAAAGGTTGAGCCTTATCAGCTAATTGAGAGATAAATCTTCTTATGGATTGTAGCCGTCCTTGCAGACCTCTAAGTTGACTGATAGTCTTTGGTGGAGGCATATCCATGATAGCTTGGACCTTTTCAGGGTCAACCTCAATGCCTTTTGCTGAGATGATATAACCTAGCAATTTTCCAGAAGTGACACCAAAGGCACATTTTTTTGGATTCAACCTAAGTTGGAATTGTTCCATACGGTCCAATATCAAACTAAGGTCTTTGAGATGTGTGTCTCATTTCTTTGATTTCACCAGTGTGTCATCAACATAGTCTTCCATGTTTTTATGCATCATATCATGAAAGATGGTTGTCATTGCTCTTTGATATGTAGCGCCAGCATTTTTGAGCCCAAAAGGCATGACATTCCAACAAAAGGTACCCCATGCACATGTAAAGGCTGTCTTTTCTTGGTCTGCTGGAGCTATCTTTATTTGGTTGTACCCAGAAAATCCATCCATGAGCGAGTACATCTCATAACCTGCAGTCATGTCCACTATCATATCGATGTTTGGTAGTGGAAAGTCATCCTTGGGGCATGCTTTATTGAGGTCTCTAAAATCAGTACAGACTCGTATGGATTTGTCATGCTTGGAGACAGGTACAATGTTGGAAATCCACTCAGCATAATCAATGGCCCTAATGAAGTTTGCATTCAATAGTTTTTCTAACTCTGTCTTGACCAGTAGAGCCACATGTGGATGCATTTTTCTTAACTTCTGTTTGACAGGCTTGACATCTGGTGAGATTGATAAGTGATGCATGATGAGATCTGTATCAAGCCCTGGCATGTCAGAGTATGTCCATGCGAAGTTGACCTTCTTGTCTTGAAAGAACTGAGCAAACTGTGTCTTTTCTTTGTTTGACAAAGATTGAGCTACATGGATAATCTGAGGACATTCTTCTGTTCCCAAGTTGATAGGCTGTGTAGGTTCGACTAGAACCGAAGATCTATCCTGGAAATAGCTTGGCAGACTACCAAGTACCTCATCCGCAGGTGCCTCAGAGAGGTTTTCACCATTAGATACGTCTTTATTTTTACTTTTTTGAGGGTCAGACACCGCCACAATGTGGTTTTCGCCATCTGATCGCTTATTTTTTCTTTTAATTTTTTGACTGAGGTACTTGATATCTGATTCTGTCATGTTAACCGCGGGTTCGCTGGTGGAAGAAATGACAGGTTCAATTGCGTTGAGATAACAAGTGATCTCATAGTCATTTTGGAAAGACCGTATTTCAGGTTTTTGATTTTGGATAGACCAATCTATGAGTTCTGGGTAAATTAGTGAGAGTGAGGGAGAAGTTTTAATGTGATTGATATGGAAGGAGTCATCTCTGGTGACCTGTGAAGTTGAGCCTATAGAAAATGTCGCAAAAGAGTTCAGCTCAGGAATAGTCCTAGAGGAACTAGCGTGATCCATTAAGACATGTTGTGAGTCAAACTCATCTGACCTCATACTAGACCATTCGACTACATTGGGTTGGGTTGCATAGGCATGAATGACATCCACCCCCAGCTCACAAGATGCATCAGAGAGGCTTTCCCATTCATACTCATGAGAATCTGTACTTTGACCCCTATTTATGAGATGAGCAATATTCTGCCTAATTCGTCCTCTATTTATGTCCTCAGAAGTAGACCCTTCTTGTTCCTGTTGTTGAGAGGTAGAAGCTTCTTCATTATTAGCAATAACTATGTCTTCTCCCCAAAGGAGGGAAGTGAGAGGAACAAAGTCTTCATCTTGTGTAGTAGTAGCAATTATGGGAGAGTCATCATCCTCCGATTCACTAGACATGAGTAATATTTGACTACAGTTTGGTGTATTATTGTCTAGCCCAAAGCCTAGACCAGCGGTGTCTTGAGCATCATGACCTTGAGTGTGACTTAAAGGTTCAACTAGAGCATTCTTACAACCAGTTAAGGACCCGTGGCCCTGGTAGCCCATTTTTGTCAAAAATTTATAGCCTTTTCCATATTTTTTGGGAGAAATAGGGGTAGTCATTGTAACCTCCTCGTCTTCCTCTTCTCTGTAGATCCAGTCCCTAATGGCTTGTTCTTCCTTCTCTGCTTCCAGTGGTATGGAAGATTGCACAAAAGTGCCAAAAAGTGTCATAGCAGAAGCAGAAGACTTCTTTGCAATAGTTGGTTTCCCATAAGACCGAGGGGAAATTGGTAAGGCAGCAATAGAGTCCAAAGTGTACTCGCCCATACCAAGGCTCATCATTTTCAGTTTTTGTTCACATTCTGTGAAAGATGGTGCTAGCTCATGAGAAGAGCGATTGTGCGGGACTAGCGTTTCAGCAGTAGATAATGTGTTGATAGACATGGAGTTGTCGCCGGGGACAACCACTTCAGTACCATTAAAAGGGAACTTAATGCACTGATGGTATGTAGAGGGTACTGCTTGCATATCATGAATCCATGGTCGTCCCAACAACAAGTTGTATGCAAGTGGTATGTCTAAGACTTGGAAAATGACATTCTTCTCAACTGGACCAACTCTGATTGGAAGTACAATTAGACCTTTAGAAGGCCTTTCAACCTCATCATAGGCCTTTATAGTGATCTTGCGCTTAGGATCGATGGCAAATTCAGACATGCCCAATTGTTGGATTACATTGAACGAAATGATATTTAACCCTGCACCATTGTCTATCAAGACTCGACGAACACGGGTACGAAAGATTTGAACTTCGACATGAAGAGCAAGGTTATGGGGATGACTAAGAGCTCGGTCATCTTCTTCAGAAAAGGTGAGATAGTGGGGCGAGGAGATGTGGTTCACCATAGCTTGGAATTGTTCCGCATCAATATCTGTGGGAACATTGGCAGAACGTAAAGCTTTCTCAAGGATATCCCTGTGCAAAGGAGATAACTCTAGTAACTCAAAAATGGAGATTTGTGCTTGTGTGCATTGCAGTTGGCTAACAAGATCATAGTTGGAGATCTTGGAAGTAATTGGTTTCTTAGATGATGAAGCATTTTTAGGATCATTAGCAACTTTTAGGACAACCTTAGATTGCCCCCTAGTGACAACGTTAAGTGGTTCACCCTGAGAAGATGAAGACTTAGCCACTTGGAGTACCACCTTGGGTCTAGTATCAGTATGATCTTGAGGAGTGGATCGTGTCCTTAAGACCACTCTTGGTCGTTCATCTTTAGCGTCATAATTTGGCCAGTTGTCATTGTTGGAGCTTGCCATACATATGTATTCAACAGGCTCAAGCATGCTTATAACATTATCAGTGTTAGTGTAAGCATAACTAATTTTGGCGTCATGATTCTTTTTGGCAGCTACCCTTGAGGTCTCACCCTTTTCGTATTCAGGTAATGGTTTTTGGAAAGCCTTATGATCAGTATTCTTAACAAGGCCATCTGTAACAACTTTTCCAGCTTCGATGAGGTCTTGAATTACATCTTTGAGTTTGAAGCAATTCTCTGTGTTATGTCCTTTACTTTGGTGATAGCTACAAGTATGATCTTCTCTCCACCATGGGGGTCTAACAGGTGGATCGTAAGGACGTGAGTTGTCTGGTAAGGTAACCAATTTGTTTGCAATTAAGGTTTTTAAAACCACTTCATAAGGTTCGACCATAGGTGTGTAAACACGTCGCTTCTTCACAAATTTAGAGCCTTTGTCAAAGGGTTGTGGTTTTGAACCTTCTTGTTGCTTTGCTGCATAGATGGCATTGGAAAGGTTAAACGCAGGCTCCTTAGTCTTAGGAGTGTCCACTACTCCATCATTGACAACATACTTGTTTTTGTTCCAAGGTTTGCCTTTGTCTTTATTGTTCCCATTGTTAATTCTATCCTTGTTTATGGTAATATCACCTTTTTTGATAGCAACATCCTCAATGCGATATGCACTTTCTACCATGGCGTTGAAGGATGTGAATAACTGTTTTCTTAGATCAAAGTATAATTCGGGTACAAGCGTGTTGACAAAGATGTCAATTTTTTCAGCCTCGGGCACTTGCCGAGGATACCGAGAGTATAAAGATCTCCATCGTTGAAGGTATATTGCAAAAGACTCTCCTGGTCTTTGTTTGATGTTGCATAAGTCTAGCACTGTCACAGGATGTTGAATGTTGTACGAATATTGCTGGATGAAACGTTGTGCAAGTTCGTCAAATGTTTTAAGAGGAGGACTCAATTTTGTGAACCACTCCATAGCTTGTCCTCTTAGACTTCTAGGGAACAAACGCATAAGAAAGGTGTCTTCATGCATAAAGTCCATGCTAATAGCATAGAAATGTCTCACATGGTCGTGAGGGTCACCATTTCCATCGTATTTGTCATACTTAGGAACCTCTATATCCTTAGGAAATGGTAGCATGTATAGACCCCTATCAAATGGAAGAGCGCAAATTGATTCAACAAATGATGTCTTAGGTGGCTCTTTTGAAGTTTGCAGTTGTGTAAATTGTTTTCTTAGTTCTTGTATTTCTTCCCTTAAGATTTCAGCCTCAGTGGGCTCTCATTTTGGGATAATATGTTCAACATTAAAACCTTTAGGGAGTTTCCATCCCCTAGCTGCCATGTATCGGAAGTATTGGTCTCCATTTTCCTCTAAAGCTCTGAGCATTAGTTTTTGGGCGAAGCCATCTTGTTGAAATTTGATCACATCTTCGCTAGTTACTTCTTCATCACTATCATGATGAGATGGTTTAGGTGAAGGACATGCACTAGTGGCAACTGTAGGAGTCCTTGGAGGTGTGTGATTACCATCATTATTTTCAAAGGGATTTCGAGGACAAGTTCCTTTATATCCTTCGTAGCGTGCTTGATTGTCAGTTTCAGCTTGTTGATTTTCTCTCTCTGTAGCGTATATAGCCTCCAAAGTCTTTTGGGTTTCACGTGCTTGTTCTTCTAAGCGACGTTTAATTTCATCAGGATGCACCATTGTGACTATACCACTCGTACCCTCGGGTGTCTCAAAGGGTGTGCCAAAGGGATTTTCAAAACTATAAAGTGGGTTGTGTCGAACGTTAGCTGTTTGTGTTTGATCAAATTTGAGGTTCTTATCACAAGGTTGTTTGCGAGGACGTTTGGGTGGTGTTTCCAATTGTTTGAAAATGAAAGGCGTGTGGCTACCGTTACCACTTTGATATCTAGTTGTGACCGGCATGTAAAGAGTTGTCTTTGTTTAGTAGGACAAGAAGAGCGAGCCAAATTTGAAGCTTTTACGATCAGGACTAGTCACTTGTCAAAATGTGATTAGATGGCTTGTCAAACAGTGCTCAAGATCTTACAGCACGGGTGACTCGAGCCGAGCGGACGAGCGAGAAGCTCAATAGTGGATAGCTAGAAAAATAATAGCTGAATTTTGACAAGTGATTTATCAAGACGTTTCAAGACTTACATTCGACGGACTAAACCCATCTTTTCAACTTAGGATGAATTCTTCACACACTGATACGTGGCCAGGATCAATTTTTTGGCTTGGAGTTTGTTTCAATTTTGTCAATCAGATAGTTGTTTTAATCAGACAGCATTTCGTCTCAACTTGTATCAGTAAACAGCAAGGTTTGCAAACAGTAAGTGTTGTAACATGTCTTCAAAACAATTGATCAAGGGTAAAAACAACCTTGTCAATACGCACTTGGGATATCAGAACAGCCTTCCTAACAAATCTTTATCGGAATGTTTATGTTGCAAGAACGTTAACACTGGTCAAAACATCGAAAACAATAGCCAAGCAATCTACCTTAGAGTCATGGTTCATTACTCAACAACTTAGCCCACGCTTGATGCTCCTTCGCCTCACACCAAGTGGTTGCCCACAAGAGATATTGGCTTTGTCATGGAAATGCCATAAGCATAACCAAGGGAACACATATGGTGAGTGTAAATCTTGGGGTGATCCGGGTAGTCCACTAGGATCGATCCTTGCACCAAGAAGTTGAGCGGCTAAAAAAGGGTAGTTACTAACTTAGAGTGTTTAGATAGGGCTTCCGTTCATAGTGTTCCTCTTGCTCCCAATTACGGGACACCTCACCTTGCGATGAGTAACCGATCTCGCGATCACAAGAGTACCTTAAGCATTCTTGCCTAGTGATCTCCCTATGGTCGAAATCCCATAAGCGATCACACTAGACAAAGATAAACACTACGTCTACCAAGGTTTTGTGTCCTTGATAGCCTTGAGTTTATAGTGGGTTGGAAGAGCCAGGTAATCGGCTTGTTCCCACTTGGGTCGTTCCTCTCAGGTTGTCCGAGAGCAGGCCCTCTAAAGGATTCTAACTACACAAAGTGGATCAAATTTTGGAAGTCAAGATTTCTGGTTCACCACAAGGGTGAAGAGCATACTCTCCTATTCCAATCATTTTCTCCCAAACACGCCAAGAAGATTCATTTACCCCTTGCTTTTGAAACCAAATGGCAAGTCAAGATTTCTGATTCACCACAAGGGTGAAGAGCATACTCTCCTATTACCAAAAGACTCCAATCACAAGTTTTATGTGCCTATGAAAAATGAACAATTATTCAATGCTACACATGAAAACAAAAAAGCAAGAAATTTGGGTTTTTATGCTTTGGGCAGCCCTGCAAACAATCGTTAGTAGCCCTTGTGCATTTGAAGCTTTGACATGCGTTCTTTTTATGCAATGTTTCAATTTTTTTTCACAAGGATGGCAACCTGAAATCACAACTTGTTAGCAACAAAAGTTAGTGTGAAATAACATAAAAATATGCAATAAAAAGTGGTGAGTTGCTTCAAAAATCTAATTTATCCTCCAACCAAGTACATGCAAAGAAAGTGCAAGTTAATCACAAATGCTTTCATTTTTACTCTTTGGTTTTGACCTAGTCAACAAGATTGAACTTTTTTGCTATGATTTCGTATCCAAAAATGAAAATGAAAAAAAGAGACCCCTGTTAAAAATCAGAGAGCTTTCCAAAAATGCAAGAAATTTTAAAAAATCTCTTCATTTGCTCCCTAGAGATTGATTTTGTCAAAACAGGCCAAATTTATCAAATCGAATTTTTTATTCTTAATACGATCTCAAAATTAAAAACACAAAGAAAGAACCCCCATTAGAATTCGAAAAGCTTTCTGAAAATGTAAGTTTTTTCAAAAAATGCGTTGATTTGCGATCAAAAACGGCTTTTTATGAAAAATAAAGAAAATATCATAACTTCCGAAGATCATGTCAAAATGCTCTGAAAATTGGACTGAGACATTTTGAGCATATACGCAACCTGCAAACAAAATTTCAGAACCAAATTCTAAGCGGTTTAAAAGATATGATCAAATCTTTAAACCAACTAAGTTTTTGGCCTTCAAACCAATTTACTTATGGCTTGGCCTTAAAACCAAAGTGAAAATTCTACAAAAGCATTTGATTAGACCCAATATGCTGCTGTAAAAAAACCAGAGATAAGAAATGAAAGCAAATGGAGCTGAAAATTTGATTCAAGCCCCACGGTGGGCGCCAAAATGTACACTCGATTTGTGTCACACTCTAAACCCTTCTATCCAAACGATTCCATGAGTTGGAATGCTTGGATGCCGACTTAGAGCTCCCTATCCACGGAGTGCAAGGAGTTAGTATTTCAGCATGAAGGCTCTCAGCCAAGCCTTAGAAATGTACTTCTTGCTAGTAAACCATGCAACGGGAGGTTCTTTGAGACAAGAGCAAGAGTGCAAATATCTTCAAGGAATCCCTCAAGAATGCAATGCAAGTATGAAAACTAAGCTAAGATGATAATGCAAAATGCAGCTATACTAAGCATGTATGAGATTGTTACAAAACCAAATATTTAAACTATGTGATATTATTGCAAGAAATCAAAGTTAAACTAAAATGCAACTATGCTAAGAATGCCATATGATCTTATGCTAATGTGATGGAATGAGAGAATGAGACAAGAAATGAGAAGTTCTCCACAAAGCTCCAAAGAAACCTGTTAGAAAACCTGCAGCATAACAATGTTCAAAAGATGGATTGATTGAGGGGGAAAGCTCTCTCCCTTTTAAAGATGTATGGACGGTAGAGATCAAGATGAAGATGGTGGATGATCAACGGTGGAATTCAAAAATAGGAGTGATCCATGTGCACACACAAATCAACCAATAGAATATAAGTTGACTTGTCATATAAGACAAAAGTCACAAAGCCTTTTCTTTTAATTGCAAAATAGAAAAAGGACTTTATGTGTGCACTTTAAGTGGGTTATAAGAATGGGGTCTTTTATTTAATTAAAAGGGGACATGTTCTTTTAATCAAATAATGAACTTAGGATAGCATTGTCAAACTATAGGTTATAATCAAATAAATTGATTATTAGCAATTTGGTCTAGGTAAATGATTAAATTAATTTAGCCAAAATGCTGAGAAGGGGGCTAATAGTCTAGATGACCATTTTTAGATGATTACAGCTGATGCTCAGGAACACACATCCTCTTCATCATTTGAAGAATCACTACATTTGAATGACCTATTTTTTGAACTTGAATATCAATGTAATCTACTTGCTCTTGTTGTATATTAGCCACCACCACAAAGTCCTCCTTCTAGAATTGTAGCTCAAGCTCCCTTTCCTTTTCCTATACCTCAATAGCAAGGCAACCAGAATATGAAAATAATACCTATTGCTGCACTTCCCAAATTTTATGGCCTCTTAAAAAATGACCCTGAGACCTTTCTCTTTGAATTTGTTATTCTTTGCTAGAGTTATGACTATACCACTAATGCTCACAAGCTGAAGTTGTTCCCATCAACTCTAAAAAAAGTTGCTTTGAGATGGTTCAGGGGGTTCGGTGCTAGTGCTGTAGTAGATTGGGATGCCATGCTACAATGTTTATGACAAAGTAAAAAGAATATTGTAGAGGTCAAGATTTGAAATGTGATGACATTTTTAAAATGTCTCAGAAGGAGGATGAAACACTAGAGGATTATGTATCCAGATTTATATTTAACTTGTAGCATAATACTCAACACTAGCTAAATGAGGCATCTTAGAAGCACCTTTTCTTAACAGGTGTGAATGATGGAAGTATTGAGGCTCTAGACTTGATGGTAGGAGGTGACATACCATAAAAAGCATGGGTTGACATAAAGAATATATGTGAAAATTACTCAAGGGCCACTATGAAGAAGGGTAGGGACTTAGAGACCTATCACATAAGTCCAATGGTGGTTCTAGGGTATCTAGAATGAAGCTTTCTAATCTACTATTTGATTTCAAGTAGGACGTCATTAATGATGTCCCCACTTAGCTAGATAGTATGCAAGCAAGGAGGAAAAAGGAAGAGTCAGATGTTGTGCTTGCTGAGTTCTATTATCATTGCAAAGAGAGGAAAATAAATTGTAAATGTAAGGTAGTTGCATCTGTGGATGTTAACTCAATGCCCACCGAGTTCAAAGCTATAAATGAGGGGATGGAGAATTTTTTTATGTTGCTCAAAGGTGTCCTTGGGCTTAGAGACAAGGTATGCCTTCAAACCCACTGAATAATTTTGGTTATTATAATAATAGTAGCTATTGGCCAAACCAAAACCCCCAAAATTCTGCTCCTCAAGGTTAGAATTGGAATCACAATTGGTCCAATCAACAACCATACTATAACCAAACATATTCATAGCAACCACTATTTAACCCATACCAACAATAATATAACTCCTATCAGTAGTCACAACAGAATAACCAATGGCCACTTCATGGTAACTAGCAACCACAACCGTAGTGGGGACCTAATCAACCTAATCAACAAACAACACTAATGCTTCCACCTTAGTAGCAAGCTATTATGTCATCGCCTGTTGTAGCAAATAACACTCCTTAAAAGCCAACTCAACTTCTAGCTCAACCAACTCAAAATCCTAATAATAAATAGCAAGCCTATTCCTTGCATATAAGTGACATCCATCTTAGATAAGGAACTACACTGCTTGCACCCAAAGAGCCAATAATAACTAAAGTTGCTAATACTAAGGATACAGGCATGAGCCAACTTATTAATGTTCCACTTGTTGCTGAAACTGCACTAGTGCCTAAGAATCCTGCTTATCCACGAAGATTGTCTCAGGTTGTTCCTCTAAAAGAAAATCCTGTTGCCACTAATTTGATTGATCAACTCAAAAAAATGATAGTGCAGATTACCTTGTTGGATGCACTTAAAGAAATTCCAATGTATATTAAAGGAACTAAAGAAAACTATATCAAATAGCCTAGAAGGAAAAAAGAAAGACCCTAATACTATCCATGTCTTAGGCCAACTCTTTGATCTCATGCTAAAGTTGTTATGCCTAAGTATTCAAACCCAAGAAGTCTAGTTGTAACTATCTTTATTAATGGTACCCAAATTTAGAATGTTTTAATTGACTTGGGAGCATCAATTAATGTTATGACTAGAGAGGTTTTGTTGAAGCTTAGTATCATTGGTTTGCAGGACACACTGACCATATTGCAGTCAGCTGATAATTCCATAGTCAAGCTTGATGGTATGGTTGAGGATATTGTTGTTACTCTAGATTCTTTAGAGTATCCTTCAAATTTTATAGTCTTGTTACCTAAAGCCACTCTTGGAGGTTACCCATTAATCCTAGGAAGGCTTTGGTTAGCCACAATTGATGCTTGCATTGCATGTCATTCAGGAAAGATGATCATATCAGATGGAATAAATACCAAGAAGTTAACTTTGTATTCTCCAGAAAAACCCTAAAGTAAACTTGATTGAGTTGTTTGGCCTAACTTGGGAAATACTACTCTTGAAGTAAGCTCTATGAAAAAACTCATGGCCATTGAGAGAAATTTGTTCATGGTATCTTAAGAAAAAGATGATATTCTTGCAGCAATCCTTACCAACTAGTATGGTTCTGAGGAATCATCTTGTGATGATCCAAATTGTTCCCTTTAGACAATACTCCCTAAAAAAACCATATCTCAGTTTCTTACAAAACTTTATTACCTTCATACGTTGCTACCTCATGAGATAAAGTCTCCATCCATAACAGAAGTGCTGATGTTAGAAAAAGTTGAGAGAGTTGAAATTGCTTCAAGAAAGGAATTGAATTTTAATAAAAACCTCATCGAGTCTTAGATGTCTAGTCTACTCAAGATTTTACAAGATAGACAAAAAGCCTTTGAATGGGATTACACTAACATGATAGGCATAGATTCTAAACTTTGTACTCACATAATATATATAAGCCTAGAATACAAGCCAATAAGGCAAGCTCAAAGAAGAATAAACCCTACTTTGAGAGACATAGTCAAGACCAAGTTGCAAAAGCTTCTTAATGTAGGTTTTATTTATCCTATCTCTAGTAGTTAGTGGGTTTTTGATGTAGGAGCATCTTGGGTTACATTGCTATCCTACATGTTTTCAATTTCTTATCCTACTACTGAAACTGTGCTATGCTAAAACTATATTTTCTAGTTTTTGGATGCCTGTTGTAGACCATGTAACTAATTTTCTGTAATGAATGAAAGGTTGTGCACTTTAGGGATTGAAGAGGGCCTAGAGTACTATCTATGATTTAAGGTGTAATATCTAACTCATTATAGGTTGGGAGATATGGCAATTCTCCAAGAACATCACTTTTTGGTAGTTTTGTGTGATAATTTTCCGTGCTCAACTTTTGGATTAGATGTGCACTTTTCCTTGATGAATCATACTTTGCACACTTAAGGAGTTGTAAAGGACCTAAATATCTACCCATAGTTTGAAGTGAAACTTCTAACTCAATTGGAGCTAAGCGATATCATGATTTTTCGTGGACATCAATTTCTAGATAGTTAATTGTTGATACAAGTTGACTTGTGTATTTATTGTTAGGTTTATTTTCATTTAATATTTGTTGAGAGCCAAATTGTGGCTTCTCCATGTTCTATAATGATCTATATTCCATTTTATCTAGTATAAATAGAGTGTTTAGGCTAGGAGCTAGAGCAGTTAAGAGTTGAGAAGACAGTTTTGAAGAGGATTGCAGAGTAGAACTAGAAAATGTGAACTGTAGATTTGTGTCTATGAATGTAATTTGTATCTAGTTGTAACCTATAAGGCCTTACAATGGGGCATGTATTTTGAATATTGAAGAATCAATGAAAGTATTTTACTCTTCTTCCTCCTTTGGTTGCTATTCTTTGTGTTTTCTTCTGTTGTGTTAACTCTTGCAGGGTGGTTCAGAGAGCTAGGTATGCCATTACCACTAGTTTTCCCTATCCTTCCTTGTATTAGGTAGTACCAGAGTTTGAGATTCATCCTTGTGTAGATTGGATCATGTAGAACCCTAATTTAGATTTGGTTATAGGGTTGCAGATCTGCGAATTTGACCTATAACTTGCAGAGGGTTATGATCTTGCAGGAACCTGATTTGTAAAGATGGTTCATGGTAGATGAAATGCTGATAATGCTATATTGGATCAATTAAGACAAATTGTAGCCAGATTAGATGCTATGAAGATAGCTTAGAGGAGAGGAGTGCATCTTGATGATGTAAGTGATGATGAAGTAGTAGCACCAAACCATAATCCATAATTGGAAGAAGATCAAGATGATGAAAGATTGTTGAGAGTATTGTCTAGGGCATATTCAAAGCCTACTGTAGAAGTTTTTCCTTATGATGGAAAATTGGATACCAATGTTATGTTAGGTTGGATCTTAGGTATGGAGAAGTTATTTGAGCATGAAAATACTCCTAATAATAAGAAGGTGAAGATTGCAGTTACTAGGTTGAAAGGTCATGCCTCACTATGGTGGGAACATTTGCAAACTAATAAACAAAGGAGAGGAAAGGAGAAAATCAAAACTTAGCCAAAGATGGTAAACAAGGTAAAGAACAACTTCCTCCCTATTGATTACCAAGTTAGCTTTTGAGGAATATGTAAAATTTGAAACAAAAGGACATGACTATGAAAGAGTATATTGAGGAATTCTATAGATTGGACATCAGATCTAGACATGTGGATGATGATGTTGAGAAAATTGCAAGGTACACAAATGGATTGAGATCTAGAATTCGGGATGAAATAAGTTTTGTGAAGTTGGAAAGTGTGGAAGAACCATATCAATATTCCTTGGAAGTAGAGGAGATCTTAGCAAAGAAGCATGAAGAAAGACAAACAACTAGAGGTGGTAGATTCCAGAGAGGCAGAGGTAGATCTTATGGTGAGAGGGTAGATCTAACAATTTTGGGTAGGATAAAGGAAAATTTGAATGGAAGAATGATGATAAAGACAAGACTGAGTGGAAAGGTGGTAGTTCATACCAAGGAGGTACTAGATCTTACCAAGGAAGAGGTAATTCTTATCCTAGAGGTGGTTTCTGTGGTAATTATTTTACATGTGGTAAAGAAGGGCATAGATCTTCTAAAAGTGGGTAGAATAATAGAAATGTTGTGGTTCAAGAAGACATTGAGAGTTCACCAAGTAAACTTGAGGTTCGAGAAAATCTAATGGTGAGAAGAACCTTATGTAATAAGGGAAGTGATGAGGAACTTGTCCTTAGAAGAAGTATTTTCAAGACTAGATGTAAGATGGTTGGAAAATGTTGCAAGGTGATCATTGATAGTGGAAGTTCAAAAAATTTGGCATTAGAAGAGCTGGTTACAAAGTCGTAGTTGCAAAGGCTAAGACATCCCAAACCTTATCATGTTTCATAGATCAAAGATGAGCATAAGATATTGGTAAGTGAACAATGTGTTGTGAAGTTCAATATTGGACATTACTTTGATGAAGTTTTGTGTGATATTATGCCCATGGATTGTTGTCATATTTTGTTGGGGAGGCCTTGGCAATATGATAGATATGCTGTGCATGATGGAAGATTGAATCAATATACTCTTTAGGTAAATGGAAAGAAACAAATATTGCTACCTTTGATTGAAAGTCCAGATGAGGTCAATTGTACTACAATAAAAGTTTGCATGGTTAATGGAAAGCAATTTGAAAAGGAAGTAAAGAAGAATCAAGTTTGTTTTGTTCTAGTTCCTAGAGGATCGAGTGTTGGCAGTAATGAACAAGCATCAAAAGTTGGTAATGACAAAATGACATCAAAATTTTTAGAATTGCTGAATGAGTATAAATATATTGTTGTTGATGATATTCCTAATGGTTTACCTCTAGTAAGAAGTATATGTCATTGTATGGATCTGATTCCTGAAGTTAGTTTGCCAAACAAAGCACCATATAGATTAACACCTATAGAGAATGAAGAACTTAACAAACAAGTGCATAAGTTGTGCAGAAAGGTCTAATAAGAGAAAGTTTGAGTCCATGTGCTGTACCTATTATTTTAGCACCTAAAAAGAATGGAGAATGGAGAATGTGTGATGATTCCAAAGCTATTAACAAAATCACAGTGAAATATAGATTTCCTATGCCAAGGATGGATGACATAATGGATTGTTGTAATGATCCCATCTTTTAGCAGTTGACCAAGTGTGTGTGCGTTAGCCTTGTTCTACATGGTCCCGAGGGCTAACGAAGGGTTTAATGGGATCTTGGAGTGTTTTGGCCTAGTCATTTCCAGTTTGGGCCAAAACAAAGTTGATTTACTTAGTTTCAGGCATACTTACTATTTTTAGTAAGTCGGCAGGACACAGTGCAGGTCAATTTTGGTGATTGGATTCGATACTCCTCGGTGAGAGCTTTCCGATGAGCTATCACTCGCATTATTCGGAGTCCGATTGCTAATACATTTTAATGCCTGAAGTTTTATTAAAGTAATGTCTAATTTAATTGTAAAATATTAAATTGTTACTTTAATATTTATTTTATGGTGATGTGTACCCAAAGGAGACATAAGGGGTATTTTAATATATGTTTTATATTATACATCTTTTATCCCACATTGCCCATATGAGTTGAGCGGACCCATGGGAATAGAATAAAAGGAAGCATTTGTGGCTTCATTAGGCAGGTTGAATATGAGAAGAAATTGGTGTGTGAGTTGCAGCTTTGTTTTTGGCATTTGAGGACGTCTATCCTCTCTTGTAACATTCTAGACGTCATTCCCTTGGGGTTTGGCCTTTGGAATTCTTTCTTATTGGCTTCATTATCAGGCAGTTTAGTTGCATTTCCGGCTACAGGCAGATTTGATATTTTTCTCATATCTTCTTCACTACTTGTCCGACGCTTATGCCGCTTGGAGGGAATGGTATTATGAAGGTAGTGGACTGATTGGAGGACAAAGTATTGTAGCAGCAAGTTCGTAAGCATGGGCTGGAGTATTATGACAATATTGCTGAAGTAATTAGTGAGTTGATAAATCTGCTATGTATTTGATTTTATGAATTCTGAAAATAACATTTTATTAGCAGCAGTTCATTTCCACTTTGCATATTATTGTAGTTCCTTTCTTGTTTATGTTGTATGATACCAATTCCATGCATGAAACACAACAAACAAATAAACATTTGATTTCCGGAGTTATAAGGGGTTTTAAGAAGTTGAATGCAAACTGTTTGACATAATTCCTTTCAGCAATTTGGTTTAGTTTTTTGGGACATCCAGGGGTGCCCATTACAGTGGTATCAGAGCTATAAGTCCTGCCATCCTATGGAGGTCTTATAGGGAATTTGGAACAGCCGGATAGAGGGAAAAAGTAAGTAAAAAACACAGGCTAAGCATTTATGTTTGAGCATGCAACAGGGGCCTTATAATTTTCGCGATACCAGAGCAAGACAAAATAGGATTTCAGATTTGCAAAGCAAACAGTCTAGTACATCTGTGCAGGGGGACATTGAATCCAGCCATACAGACACGGAGGAGATATTCTTTGATCAAGACAACAATATGGGTGATCGAGATGACAGGAATACAGGATTAGGCAGAGGCGGGAATGCTGGTCCAGATCAGGGGGAGGTACTGTTTAGAGAGTTATTGGGTACATTAGAGAAGGGGCAACATATGCAACAAGAGCAGAATAGGCAAATGGATATGATGTTGCAGCTTATGGCTAGACAGATGGGCATCAACATTGATGATTTGTATGCTGCTCCAGAGCAGAAGGTAGTTGATTCCTCAAGTGGGATCGAGACATGTATAGAGCCAACCAATTATGATGTTGGTGATGTGGGCATTTTGACAGAGTCAGTAGAGACATGCGTGCAAAGTCAGGAGACCACATATGAAGCCTTGTCAGGGGATGATGATGTAGCAATAGTGGAATTAGGAGAATGCAAGGGAACTGTCATATCAACAACCACTTCTATGTTAGTTGAACCATCCAATGAGTAGTTTGGTAATAAGCATGCGGTTGTAGATGTGTGCTCTGATGATAGTACACTTGTTATTGCTAATGAGGTGAGCAATATAGTGACAAAGTCATATTATACTATCGATCAACAAAGTGTTAATGTTCACTCTTGGGATAGTACTATGTTCAACATGGATGCAACATTGTCTTATGACAATCTGATGTTTGAGGTTGATGTTAATCATTCACCTGAGTGGAGATGGGCTCAGTTTTCACTATCTACAAAGATTCAGTTTTGTGTTGCAGCAGTTGGGAGGAAGAGGTTTCAGAGATCTTCCATGGAGCCGCCTTCTGGTGACATCCAGACTTATACTTCATCAGCACAAGTTTTGGGAGCTAACTTGCAGGACATGTGGTTGGTCCTAATGATGTTCATTTGCAGTTTGTTTAATGTCTATATGGATATCACACATTACTTCAATTGGGATCCAGGTGGAGGTTGGAGTTCATTATGTTGCTTAATTGCTTGAGGACAAGCAATTTCAAGGAGGGCGGATTTGTAATGATCCCATCTTTTAGCAGTTGACCAAGTGTGTGTGCGTTAGCCTTGTTCTACATGGTCCCAAGGGCTAACGAAGGGTTTAATGGGATCTTGGAGTGTTTTGGCCTAGTCATTTCCAGTTTGGGCCAAAATGAAGTTGATTTACTCAATTTCAGGCATACTTACTATTTTTAGTAAGTCGGCAGGACACAGTGCAGGTCAATTTTGGTGATTGGATTCGATACTCCTCGGTGAGAGCTTTTCGATGAGCTATCACTCGCATTATTCGGAGTCTGATTGCTAATATATTTTAATGCCTGAAGTTTTATTAAAGTAATGTCTAATTTAATTGTAAAATATTAAATTGTTACTTTAATATTTATTTTATGGTGATGTGTACCCAAAGGAGACATAAGGGGTATTTTAATATATGTTTTATATTATACATCTTTTATCCCACATTGCCCATATGAGTTGAGCGGACCCATGGGAATAGAATAAAAGGAAGCATTTGTGGCTTCATTAGGCAGGTTGAATATGAGAAGAAATTGGTGTGTGAGTTGTAGCTTTGTTTTTGGCATTTGAGGACGTCTATCCTCTCTTGTAACATTCTAGACGTCATTCCCTTGGGGTTTGGCCTTTGGAATTCTTTCTTATTGGCTTCATTATCAGGCAGTTTAGTTGCATTTCCGGCTACAGGCAGATTTGATATTTTTCTCATATCTTCTTCACTACTTGTCCGACGCTTATGCCGCTTGGAGGGAATGGTATTATGAAGGTAGTGGACTGATTGGAGGACAAAGTATTGTAGCAGAAAGTTCGTAAGCATGGGCTGGAGTATTATGACAATATTGCTGAAGTAATTAGTGAGTTGATAAATCTGCTATGTATTTGATTTTATGAATTCTGAAAATAACATTTTATTAGCAGCAGTTCATTTCCACTTTGCATATTATTGTAGTTCCTTTCTTGTTTATGTTGTATGATACCAATTCCATGCATGAAACACAACAAACAAATAAACATTTGATTTTCGGAGTTATAAGGGGTTTTAAGAAGTTGAATGCAAACTGTTTGACATAATTCCTTTCAGCAATTTGGTTTAGTTTTTTGGGACATCCAGGGGTGCCCATTACAATTGTTTGAGTGGAGAAAAATATTTTACCAAGATTGATTTGAAGAGTGGCTATCAATAGATTAGAATAAGAGAAGGTGATGAATTGAAGACTACATTCAAAATAAAAGATGGTTTGTATGAATGGTTGGTTATGCCTTTTGGTTTGACCAATCACCTAGTACTTTCATGAGCTTGATGAATGAAGTTCTGAAAAGATTCTTGGATAAGTTTGTGATTATTTATTTGGATGATATTATGATATTTAGTAAGACTATGGAAGAACATCTTGAGCATATTAGACAAGTATTGCAGAGGTTGAAAAAAGAAAAGTTGCTAATTAATCTGAAAAAGTGTTCTTTTATGCAAGAGGAGATTGTGTATTTAGGATTTGTGATTTCAGCTGATGGATTAAAGATGTATCTTGTGAAGGTTAAAGCAATTTGGAATGGCCTACAACTAAGAATATGAGTAAGGTAAGATCATTTCATAGTTTGGCTAGTTTTTACAAAAAGTTTATAAAGAATTTTAGTGATATTTGTAATGCTATAACTGAGACAATGAGGGGAGATAAAAAGGAATTCAAGTGGACACATGGAGCTGATAAGAGTTTTGAGACTTTGAAACAAAAGGTTGCTGAATTACCTATATTGGCTTTGCATGATTTCAAGAAAGTATTTCAAGTTGAATGTGATGCAAGTGGTAATGCAATCAGAGCTATATTAAGTCAACAAGGTAAGCTTGTTTCTTTTTTAAGTGAAAAGTTGAATGATGCTAAAAGGAAGTATTCTGTATATGATCAAGAGTTTTATGCTATTTTTCAAGCATTGAATAAGTGGATATATTATTTGATTCCTAAGGATTTTGTGTTGTATACTAATCATAAAGCTTTACAATGCTTGGGAAGTCAACATAAATTGAATCAAAGACATATGAAGTGGGTTGAGTACTTGCAGAATTTTACATTTGTCATTAAGCACAAGAATGGAGTTACTAATAGAGTTGCTAATGCATTGAGTAGAAGACATTCTTTGTTGACTAAAATGAAGGTTGAAGTTCTTGGTTTTGATGAAATGAAAGAGTTGTATGGTGCTGATCCTGATTTTTTTGAGGCATGGAGAGAGTGTAGAGCACCAAATTTGACCAATCACATAAGTAAGTATGATGAGTATTTCATTTAAGAAGGTATGTTGTTCAAAGGTATTCAGTTGTGTATTCCTAGAAGTTCTATGAGGTTTGATTAAGGAAAAGCATAGTGGTGGATTGGCTCGACATTTTAGAATTGACAAGACATTGAGTTTACTGAAAGAGAAGTATTATTGGCTACAAATGTATAAGGATGTTTACAAATTTGTAAAGAGTTGTGGAGTTTGTCAAGTTGCAAAAGGAGTGAGTCAAAATACTAGTTTTTATACACCTATTAATGTTCCTGAGAAACCTTGGACTGACATCAATATGGATTTTATTCTTGGATTACCTAAAATAGTGAAGGGGTATGATTCCATATTTGTTGTTGTTGATAGATTTTCTAAGATGGCTCATTTCATACCATGTAAGAAGACATCAAATGCTAAGCATGTTGCTAAACTTTTATTTAAAGAGATTGTGAGATTGCAAGGATTACCAAGAAACATTATTTTTGACTGAGATAGTAAGTTTGTTGGTTATTTTTGGAAGACTTTGTGGAAGAAGATGGGTACTGAGTTGAAGTTTAGTTCTACATTTAATCCACAAAAAAATGGATGGATAGAGGTTGTGAATAGAAGCTTGGGTAATTTGTTGAGATGTTTAGTTGGGAATAAGTTAGGTAATTGGGAGATGGTATTGGCACAAGTTGAATTTGCAGATAATAATTCTGTGAATAGGAGTACAAGGAAGAGGCCTTTTGAGATTGTTACTAGAATGAAGCCTAGAGGAGTATTAGATTGGAGAGATATTACTAGTGAAGAAAAGATAAATGATGCAGGAGAAGAATTTTCTAATTATATGGAGTCTTTGCATAAGGAAGTGAAGTTGAGGATAGAACAAAGTAATCAGAAGTATAAAGAGAATGTTGATTAGTCTAGAAGACATCATGATTTTCAAGTTGGTGATGAGGTGATGGTTCATTTGGAGAAAGGAAGATTTCTAGTTGAAACATATAGTAAGATAAAGATGAAGAAGTTTGGACCTTGTAAGATCTTGAAGAAATTTGATAGTGGAAATGCTTATGAAGTTGAGTTACCTATTGACATGGATATATCTCCTATATTCAATGTTGCTAATTTATAGAAGTATCATGAGTTAGATGATGAAGTTATTGTATAAAAGGACTATCATAAGAAGTATATTGAAGAAGTTGAATAGATATTGGATTAGAGAATTGGTAAGAGCACAAGGGGAAAACATTATTATGAATATCTAGTGAAGTGGAAGAATAGACCTATGGAAGATGCTTCATGGATTTCTCAATCTGAGTTGGATTTAGCTCAAGTTGTGACATCTCAATAATTCAAGAGAATAATTTCTTCCAACCCTAGTTGTCTATTATAGGAGCATCCTGGGTTGCACTACTATCCTACATGTTTTCAGTTCTTATCTTGCTACTGAAACTGTGTTCTATTGAAACTATATTTTCTAGTTTTTGGGTTCCTATTGCAGACTGTATAACTAATTTTCCATAATTAATGAAAGGATAAAAAATTTAGGTATTGAAGAGTACCTATATTAATATCTATGATCCAAGGTGAAATTTCTAACTCCTTATAGGTTCGGAGATAGGGTAATTCTCTCGAAACATCAATTTCTAGTAGTTCTGTGTAACAATTTTCTGTGCTCAACTTTTGGATTGGATGCACACTTTTCCTTGATGAATTAGACTTTGCACACTTAAGGGGTTGTAGAGGAACTTGTGTGAGTTCTAACTAAATTAGATCTAGGAGATATCACAATTTTCTAGATATTTAATTGCTAATGCAGCCCGACTTGTGTATTTAATATTAGGTTTATTTTCATTTAATATTTGTTGAGAGCTGACTTGTGACTTCTCTATGTTATAGAATGATCTATAATCCATTTTTATTAGTATAAATAGAGTGTTTAGGCTAGGAGCTAGAGAAGTTAAGAGTTGAGAAGGCAGTTTTGAAGAGGATTGTAGAGTAGAACTGAAAAGTGCGAATTTGCTGCTGACTTTTGTGTATGAATGTAATTTGTATCTGGTTGTAACCCAGAAGACCTTACAATGGGGCATGTATGTTGAATATTGAAGAATCAATGAAAGTATTTAACTCTTTTTCCTCCTTTGGTTGCTATTATTTGTCTTTTCTTCTATTGTGTTAACTCTTGTAGGGTGGTTCAGAGAGTTGGGTGTGCCATTGGCCCTAGTTTTCCTTATCCTTCATTGCATCAATTTCTCCTCTTGTCATTGTTCCAAAGAAAGGAGGAAGGTGGAAAGTCTATGTTGACTATAGAGAACTTAACAAAGCCACTAAGAAGGATCATTTTCCACTGCCTTTCATTGACCAAGTGCTTGATAATTAGTGGGTAAAAAGTACTTCTCATTTCTAGATGGCTTCAGTGGGTATAATTAGATAGAAATATCACCAGAAGATCAAGACAAAACAACATTTACCTATCCTTAGGGAACCTTTAATTATTCAATCTTTCCATTTGGATTATGTAATGCCCCTACTACTTTCTAGAGAGCAGTGTTGGGTATTTTCTTTGACATTGCTGCTGATTGTGTTGAAATCTACATGGACAACTTTACAACTCATGGAGCAACATTTGAAGAAGCACAAGCTAACTTGGAAAATGTTCTTAAGAGATGCCAAGATTATAATCTCTCTCTCAACAGTGAAAAGTGCTACATGATGATGGAGGAAGGAGTAGTCCTAGGACATTATCTTTCATCTTTTGGAATTCAGGTTGATCGTACAAAAATTGCAGTTATAAACACACTTCCCACACTGGCCAAGTAGAAGGATGTCAAAAGTTTCCTCGACCATACTAGTTACTACAGAAGGTTCATAAAAGATTTTATCCAACTTGAAGCACCATTGTATAATTTGTTGAAGAAAGAAGCTAAATTTGCATGGACAAAAGAATGTGAAGCATCCTTCCAAAAGTTGAAGGATGTTTTGACAACAAAACCTATTCTCAGAGGACCTGATTGGAAGCTTCCATTCCATATTCAAATATATGCATCTAATTATGCTATTGGAGTAGTTCTGGGACAAAAGAAAGATATTATTAAACATGCAATTTACTACATTAGTAAAAATTTGCAAGGAGCAGAATTGAATTATACGGTTACTGAAAAAGAGTTTTTAGCAGTTTTTTATGCATTAAACAAATTTAGGCACTACATTACAAGCTATGAAGTATTTGTGTATACTGATCATTCAACTATCAAATACTTAATGAATAAACCTACCATTAGTGGTAGACTAGCACACTAGTTACTCCTCATGTAGGATTTTGATGTAAAGGTCATAGATAAACTAGGCAAGGCTAATGTAATGGTCAATTTCTTGTCATGACTACAAGTGCTAGATGATCCTATAGTAATTGATGATATTTTTCTTGATGAGCACTTGTTTTCTATTGATTCTTTTAACCAATGGTATGTAGACTTGGAAAACTACCTTGCTATAGGGAGAACACCACCTCACTTTTCTTGTAAATAGCATCACCTATTAGTTGAGAAGAGTTTTAACTTCTCTTGGATCTTAGGCTTTATGTTTTATACAAGACCAGACTAGGTCACAAGGAGATGTATTCAAGAAGATGAAACTTATGACATCCTTCGGGCATTCCATGATGAGCCATGTGGAGGACACTTTTCTGCAAAGAGGACAACCTATAAAATCTTGACAACTGGGTACTACTAGCCTACTTTGTATAAGGATGCAACAAAGCATACTCGACACTATGATAGATGTCAATGTATGGAATGTCCCAAAAGATTGATGAAATGCCTCTTCAGTCATAGATAGTTGTCACACCCTTTGACAAGTGGGGTAGTGCCTTCGTTGGACCTATTGAGCCCTCTTCTCATGGGAAGTTTTGCATCTTAGTATGTACAAATTATGCAACAAAATGGGTTGAACCCAAAGCTATGAGACATGCTAGAGATCAAAAAGTTGTTGAGTTTCTTTATGAATGCATATTCACTAGATTTGGAGTACCAAGGGAGATTGTCATAGATAAAGGGGTGCAATTCACATCTAACCTCATCATTGAGTTGATGCAGGAGTACATGGTGCATCATGGAAAGTCTTCACCCTATCACCCTTAGGCCAATGGCCAAGTTGAAATCACAAACTAAGAGATAGAATCTAGTAGTTGTGCATTAAAAGGATTAGGCTACTCACCTTCTTGAAGCCATATGGGCTTACTATACCACATGGAAAAACACCACAAGATTTACTCCTTTTGAGGTGGTATATGGAAAATATGCCTCTATGCCGATTGAGTTCCAACATAAAACACTTCGCACTACTTTCGATCTAGATATAGATATGATCAATGCACAATAGGATAGATTATTGCAATTAAATGGATTAGATGAATACAGGAAGTCTGCCCTACACAATACAAAGTTGATACAACAACAATGAAAAAAGTGGCATGATAAGTTCATCCACGATAAGAAATTTTCTATGAGAGATTGGGCACTGTTATATGATTCACAATACCAACATACACGAGGTAAATTTCATACCAGATGGCTTGGGCCTTATGAGATTATATCAATATGTGAAAATGGAGCTGTACAACTTTTAACAATAGATCATGTTCAATTCAAGTTACTCATCAATGGGCATCGTCTGAAACTTTACCACAAACTGTAAGCCATGATGAGTTCCTCAAGTAGTTCTAGAGGATATTTGAAGCAACCATTACTATAGCCAAAGAATATGGGTCTTTCACCCACGATTTTGTTGATTTGTTCCACCCACAATTTTGTTGATTCCTGATTCCATTCAAGACCACCATAATAATTATTTTACATTTCATGGAATACTTTCTCCATAATATTTTTTCATCTCATCTTCTCTCTTTTCCACCCATCCACCCCATTCCATCACTTCACATATGTAGGTGCAGTTTTTTGGAAAACTCTTCCTGCAACACCTCTAGGTTAGTGCTACATATACTTGTACATGTATTATTTTTATTCATTAATTTTAGGATTTTGTGTCATTTTAAATTTTCACTTTTGCTTAACCTATCTTTGTGTGACCCATGCCATTACTTAGTTGGGGGAGGGGGGGGGTGGGACTATTCTATTTTCAAAATTTAAAATTGGCATGTAAAATTTAAGTTTGTGTCTTGAAATATGTCTACGACATGATGTGATGATCTTTCCTTTTTTGATTGCACCATCACAATCAAAATGATTAAAAATATCAAAAGATGATCTTGATTTTTAATGATGTGCTACAATCTATTCAAGGTGGAAGCCTTGACACGTGTGAGCATTTATGAGATGTTATGTAAAACTCATATAATTAGATTTCATGCAAATAAATCTTTAATTTTATGAATCAAGTTGCAGTTTGTATGGTGTCTTTCTTCCATAGCATTTTGTTCCATAATGCATTGAGGTCTGTGACTTGCCATCACTGAATTCTATGATAATTATGTTTTGCAAGTTAGAAATTTGTCTAAGAGAAGCAATTGGAGGTGACATCCAAAGGCATGAACTAGTGGACCACATAGTTTTGTTAAATGATACACCCACTTGTGAAATGTTTAGAAGGAGAGGGTGGATGGATTATTGTGTAAGCCTTGAGGGGTTTAATGAGGAAGTTGCTCTACAATTTATGTCCACCTTGAAATATGGGGTTACAAAAGTTAAAGGTTTGAAAATTGAGTTCACAGAAGATGCCGTTGTTGAGGTGACAGGTTTCCCTCGGGAAGGTGAACCATGGGTGAAAGATTTTGACCTATGATTAACAAGAGCATAGTTCACTTTGTATGGTGATCCTCAATTGTATATCAACAAGAAGCAAGTAACCTAGTGATTATCTTTTCCCTTGGAGTTCATTCATTTGGTCAAATTTTTTTATATAGTACTTCACCTACGAGGGATGCTAAAAATACCTACATGCTTTTCACTTCAAAATTCTCAGTCATCTCCACCATGATAATTGACTGGTAAATCTTCCTAACTTCTTACTTAACATTGTGAAAAAGTAGTCTTTGTTAGTCCAATCAGGAAGCAACTAGTCTATTTCACACCATTACTTAATAAAATTAATGGTATAAAGGGAATTGAAGACATGGGAAGAATTTTTGTAGACGAATGAGGTTGAACCTAGAATAGTCAGCCCTAGAGGTGATGGTGTTGGTAGGAGGGAACAAACATCTTTTACAGTTCATAAAACTATTCAAAGAGGTGAGAATGATCGAGAAGCCCCTTCTTCTATTTCTAGGTCACCTAGAAAAAGAATTTTCAATTATGGAGCCTCTACTTCTTAGAGGAAGAAAAACAAAAATGCAGAAGCTCCCAATATTTTGGAATCTTCACCATTTGTAAGGACAAGGTTTGCATCTAGGAGGGTAAGGGTAAAATAATGGAACCAAAAGAGGAAACATTAGAACCTTAGCCTGGTGACAATGCTAATAATATGGAAGAAACCCTACATTCCCCTAGAATTTCCTCCTAAAGAGAATTTTAAGAACCCTAGGGAAGAACATTCTGACAACCCTCACCGAAGAACATTCTAAGAACCCTAGGGAAGAGAATGCTAAAAATCCTCCTAAAGTAGTGGTAGAGGAGGTGGTCATTAAGAAGAAAAAGAAACGGAAGAGTCCTTTGAGCTCATCCATACCCCCTATGAGGAGAAGTAAAAGACTTTTTGAGAAAGATGCTAAAGCATTTATTCATTTTGTTAACATTGATTCTTTTGAATCTATAGAAAATTAACCTTTGAACAATTCCTCTTCTAAGGAATTGAATAATCAACCTGCAACTAGTGACAGAATAATGAGAAAATAGAGTCCAGAAATAGAGGTTAGCCCTAGGGTTAACTACATACTGATAGATAGTGATCAAGACTTTGAAGACACAAATGAATATGTAGATAATTCTACCCCACCAAATTTTAGTATGAACTCAGAGGATATGCCTAACTTCGGGACTAAAATCATTGAAGAAGTACCCCGACAGGGTAGTTAGGAAAAGCTAGAAATGTTGGCTAAGGTGGCAATTGATGTTAGTGAAGAAACCAATTTGATCGGGACAATTGTTATGTGGAAGGGTAAGTCCTCTACACCTAAGGAAATAGTTAAAATTCCTCACTTTCTCTCTAGATGGGTAGACATATTTAATCAAGAACCTTTACCCCCACCAGATTTGTCTAAACCTCTTGCAGTAGGAATAGGTTTGTAACAATTGTTGTTATGGGAAAAGACACAATGGAATTTAGAAAAAGGAAAATTGAAATGAGTCATTAATGAGAATAATTCTTAGTTGGAGTATAAATTAGATGAGATTAAGGTATTGAAATAAAGAATTGATCAAATTACTAGGTTAATTCCACAGCTAATGGAATGCAGATCACTCTCACTAGTGTATGTAATATTCCTTCAAGAGCAACTTGTTAATTTAAAATTAACAAGGATTGTAAAAGGCCTCAATCCATCCATATCAACTCCCCATGGATTTTACTATGCCTTTTAGTCTACCCCAATGACTCTAAAGAATTTTTTGTGTGAATTGTACTTGCATAACCTAGCAGTTCCTGATGACACAAAGTGGAGTTCACTCCTTTATGTAGGAGATGTACAAATTAGAGCATTTATGTCATGGATGTAGAATGAGATAAGTTGTGAACACTAGGTTGTGCCATAAAGGGAGAAATAAATGTCAATTCCTTTAATGACGAGGCCTAAGGTACAACACTCCAAAAGAACATGTTTTGACTGGATCTTTGTCACAACAAACACTAGTGGAGCCAATAAGATCTATGCAGTGAGAGAAAAAGCCTTTGTAGATTGGGACCAACACTCCTCTCAAGATGTTGCTATGTCAATTAATGTCTCTAGGTAGAGGTGGATAAGGATTTCATAGGATCTAAAGAGAATGAAACCTAACTCATCTCAAAATCTAACCCTTGCAACAAGGAGAGTTCCATGGTATATTATGTTGGGTAGGACACTCCTTAACTATTGGGTTCCATTAAGGTTTTAGCCTCCACTCTTCCTTTAGCCATTTCTGGCAATGAACAATAGTGTAAAAGATTATGACATGGTCTTTGAAGTCTAGTGTTGGGAAAGACTCAAAGCAGAGAACAACTATTGATTTGAGGGTCTGTGCGAAGGTTTGGAACTTTATGATTATTGGGGGCTAGCAATAGTTTAGTTGGGGGAATGATGGGCTCTTAAATTAGCCATCTTTCTCACCACTTTTTATCCTCTTTCTAAGACATTTGATTGCACATAGACATACATTTATGGTTTTAAGCATATGAACTTATGGTTTCTATGCATATGATTATATATATGTGTATGAACATAAGATGGAATGTGGATACTTCTAAAGACATAATATCTACTTAATTTCATGGACAAGAATGGTGAATATAATAGTTATACATGTTAATGGATGTTCTCTCTCATAAGCTATGTTTTGGGTAATTACCTCTTGTAGCTGTAGGTTTGCAAGAGTGATAATTAAGACTAACACCTTTTCCTAATATTGATGATGTGGATATATATGTATATGGTTGGATGTGTATGCATTAATTATCTTTCAGGAGTTGAACGTGGATATTCAAGGACCATCATACTAGCATGAGAGTCATGAAAGCTAATCGTGATTGTAGAATCTTTGTAAAGCAAGTCAATGCTTCCTATTGCATGCAACACACAGATTTAGTGTGCACTATATTTTGGGATTGTTCATAGTCAATAATGTTCATGTTATAAAACTTTATGAGTTGTAATCGATCCTCATTATGAAGTGATCATAAGCTTAGGAGTTAGTGGTAGTTTCCTTTAAAATAATAAACTATTATGACTCTTTTGGAGTTAGTCTAACAAACTAGTTTTTAATATAGAACTCTTACATACTATTTCAATAAAGTGTCATCATTTTTATGGATGAATAGAATGTTCAGTTCAAGTTTGTAACTTTCATCTTGATTGTACTTTTCATTCACTCATTCAAAGGGGCCTAATTTATGAGTGAATTGCTTTGTTAATGTAGAGTTCATTTCCTATTCATTTATATGTTTTAGAACTCTATTATTCCTGCAACCATGAATACTAGAATTAGTAGCCTATTCCTATACCACAGTTAGTTGGAGTAGTTCCTAATTGTAATTTCCTGCTTTGATTAGAATACATTTGCTTACCAATTTTAGTTTATGTTTTCCTGAAGCATAAGCATTTGAATTCCTTAAATAGGCTTAGAAGAGGAGGTTTGAAGTATACAATTTGCAGATGCCATTCCAAGTCTATGTCCTTGGTCAATAATTAAAAGAGACTAAATAGTGCATTAGGAATCATTTGGGGTGTCCAATCTTGAGTTAAGTAGTCCATTTCTTTGGGTTTCTAATACCATTGTTTGGCCAAGAAGTTATTACTAGCACAAATCATGCATTACAATATTTGGGGTCAGATTATGATAGAAATTTGCAACGGTGGTGCAATTTGTGGTGATTTCATGTTTTTTTTTGCAGTTGTCCTCGATGTTGTTGCAATACCAACATGAGTATAAAAAAAATGACATCAACTATTCCCCATTTTTTTATTGTGGAGAGGTGTGCATGAAAGAGGGTGGAGAGCTCTGAACGTTGCCATGCCCTTGTGATCTTTGCATTTCATTGTCATGCCCTTACTCTGCAATTTTATTGTCGTGTTATACCCTTATGATCTCTATGCCCTTGCTCTACAATTTCATTGTCCTGTCATGCCCTTGTGATCCCCTTTCCCTTTTTCTATAATTTTCTTCAAGGGCTATGTAAATGTTCTTTTCTTTTCCTTCCAAACATGCATCTCTTTATATTTCCTTCTAAACATGTATATCTTAGAGATCTTTTTAAAGGTGCTTATCACATCTTAGCACAATAGAAAAATTGATCAAAATACATACATATTCTAGAATCCAAATAATGAAACAATAAAACTCATTGAACCTATGCTAAGTGACTTACCTAAAGATCCTGCACAAAAATAATGCAGAGAAGGAAAAATGGGCATAGTTCACAAGAAATTTTACAAAAACATATCATAGCAGATATTTTTAGAAAGCAACTAGTCATAACCTAGTTAAATGGGTCTAGTTGGTGACTCGATGGGTTGATTTCAAATTCTTGTAGAACTATCATCAAATTAGGTACAATAAAATGAACAATCAGCTATTCTTGGCTAGTAGGATCAAATATAGTTTTCCAAGGTGATAAAATTGCATATGCAGATAAATCATTGCATGTTAGGTGTGAAGCACATTCCCCAACTTATAATGAATGGTTGGATATAAAGGCTCCATAATAATGCAAATGTAAGGTTGGTGGGAGTCAAAGCCAAGTTAATCTTAAACTAATAAGGGAAGTACAAGGTTCCCCAAACACTCTACAAAGCAAAAAGTACACAAACAACTCCAACACCTCCCCAATGATTAGGATGGGTGCCATAGGTAAAATCAAGGTGGATTCAAAAGGTTTCAAACAAAATTTTGATCCTTAAGTAACATCCAACACCCAAATCCCTCAAATTGTCTTAGAGGCCTAATTGATTTCCTAGTAGCCCTACAATGATACAAAAGTGAACTTTCCTCTCAAAATTTCCAAAAATCTTCCCATTAGATACAAATTAAGTCATAATACAACATATCAAAAGGGTTTCATGTGTTCATTTGGACCATATGCTATGGTTACCATACTGTGGCTAAAAAATGCATGAAAAGAGGGCAATTTTACAAAGCAACAACACGTTTCTTGTAATCCCAAGACCCCAAACTCTAGAAAGTCTCTCCTTATGTTGTAAATATTCCTAATCCAAAAGGAATTAGTCCCAAAACTTTCATAACCTCAAAAGCCCCAAATTAGTCTCCTACAAACCCTCAAAGGTAGGATTTTATAAATCTGTGCCTTCCAAGCATTTTAGACTCAATTGAAGGTTTTTTAACCTTGTCTCCAACATACCAAAGAACTTCTAATCATTAGAAATTGATATATTATGGCTAGAACTCCTACTACTGCTCCATAGCCATGAATTTAGTGCCCTTCACAAAATCCAATGGTGATCACCAATCCTTAGAACTTCCTATCAAAACATTATTAGATATGATTTGTACATATTGTTATAGGATCATTCCATTAGAATCAAATGCCTACATTCATATAATGATCAAGATTTCAAGTAGAAATTCAAATTTGTTAATGAAAACAATGAAACCCTTAAAGCAACGACATTAAAATTGAAAGGAATGAACTTCACAAATCTTAGTACATAAGGAATTTATTAAACAATATGCAGAAAAGCTTATGAGATCATAAGACTACAAGAACACAATAATAGTCAAACCACCATGCACCAAATGCTTGAAAAATAAAGTTTTTATTGGCTCTCTTACATAGTTTGTACAATTGATCAATTCAAATACTGCTCTCGTCTTATAATGCCTCAAACTTGAGTTAATAGCATCCCTTATAACTATCCCAACTGATTTGGATTGGTTTCAATACCTACTTATACCTAAAACTCATTAAATCTAATTTCCCCCTAAAATGGAACTAACCATTGGGATTCAAATATTTGAGTTTTTGAACTTACAATTTATTGAATAAAATAACTAATTAACCCACTAAACTTGCCTAATGGGTCCTCAAGACCAATTTAACCAATCCTTAACCTTTCTATGTCTCCCAAGAACCCAATTAACTCCAATATAACATTATGCCCATATTTTACTATCAAAGATCCTAAGGTCCTTAATAGGCCCTTTAGGATTCATCATATTTTTATCATCTTTAAAGCCTTCCAAGGCCATGATTGGCTTCAACACATGCTAATTGATTAGTTTAAACTCCTCCTTGCCTCTAATCCATATTTTGTCTTCTTTAAGGATCCTTGCATGTCCTAATGCTCCTACATCACATATGCTAGCTCGACAATGGAAGCTAAGGATGTAACCATGCATGTATTGGCACACTCTCCTTGCGAGGATCTCAGGTATCTACTATTGCTATTAATTTGGACATCACTATATGATCTAGAATGTTATAAAGTATTGAAGTAGATAGTAACTTCTCCCATGTCTCTAAAAAATGTAGCATAGGTTCAGGGTCCCTTGTCTCCTAGGAATTTGTAGCCACTATTTGTTGTCCCAACTTTTCTTCCTCTACCCGATTAGTAAAGTGGGAATTTGTGTTTTAGTAAAGTCATAGGTATTCAAGTCTAGATCTAAGCCACCTAGGTGGAATGAGTTTCCATTAGATTTTCCATTCTCCCCTTCTCTACATTTCATAGCTAGGTGGTTCTCCTTTTTGAAGTTGAGATTTTGTGGGTAGCTTAGTACCTAATTCGATGGAAATTCACATTGTTCAAGAAAATATCATGTTCAAAGTTATTCTACTTATGATTTTTTGTTTACTCAATGAAAACAAAAGCTTGCAGAAATCCAGACTGTGTCTTCTCCTTGGTAGGTTTTCAACAAATGAAGACGTTTTTCCACAAAGAGTTTCAGATGATACATATGGGTTAAGACCATATTGAAGTACCTTATGATTATTGCCCTTTCCCTTAATGATTATCTACCTTGAGGAGTATCCAGGATTCATCATGTCTCCAATAATCATTCTACGTAGAAAACTCAAAATCAACTTCTCCTTGGTGGGTTTTTTACCCATTAAGTTGATTTTTCACGAAGGACAATTCTGAAGGAAAGTAAACAAAAGGTGGGCCCCTAATGGATTTTCGCACTCACTTTAGACTTTCCAAAACCCAAAGGTAACCATAGACAAAAGGTGAAGTAAGATGGAAGCTTGGGCAGAGAAATGGAAATTGTCTTCTCCTTGGTGGATTTTCAACCCATGAGGATAATTTCTAAAATTCTAAAGAAAATTAAACCTAGAAGTGGATTGGACCCACAAAATGTGTGCAAAACTTCCAAAGATGATGATAGGAGTATCTTAACTATGGTGGGAAAAGGTTACTAAAGTAGAATTCAACTCAGCAAGTTTTCTCTTATGGAGTATTCTATTTGTAACTTTCCAAACTTAATGGGAAATAGGAAAGTAAGTGTTAAAGGATATAAAATTACCATTGGGCAAATAGAAAAGTGAAAAGACACTAAGATATTTGTTAAAACCATACATTTACTACTTCAATGGACCTCTCCATCAATTCATTTGTGTGGCGCAAAATCTAAAGATCAATGGATGGATTGAAGCTCCTATATAGATGGAGTCATGAATAGTGCAAAATTACCGCTCTTGCTTGAATTGTTATTCTATTAATTTGCACAACCTTTTTTGAAAAGCTAGTATTTGTGCATTTGTTATCCTTTTATTTTCTAGATTTCAAAATTCATTCTCAAATAGAATGGCAAGTAGATTTGTAGGTTTCGACAGGTTGAATGGAAGTAAGTCTTCAGTATAGAATTTCACGAATAGTTCTGTAATGCCCTGCCTGGAGATCCTTGGAAACAAGGATTCAAATCAAGCCAAGATATATATATATATATATATATATATATATTTTACAAGTATGAATGCACAAGACAACCTCATACAGGGATCATAAAGATCGCAACGGAAGACTTCAACACAATCCCAGCAACCAATGAATCTCCGAACGCCACTACCCAATTGACACACCCAAAAAAAAGCCAACAACCACCACAACAAGATGAGGGCACAAGAAATGACCACTCATCAACAAAACACCAAGCTGGGGTAAAATGCAGAATCATGAAATTTGGCTAAGCCTAAAATCCTGAAGCCCTGAAAATTGGCTAAGTCTGGATTTCTGAAGCCCTGAAATTTCCTAGAATCCATAACTTATCTCTGAGAGGTCTAAAACCTATCTCAAATGATTTGTTGCATATATTAAAATATATCTTAAGTATAAGTTTCAACTTATACTTAAACGATATATTTTAAACCCCTACGAAATTTGTTTTGAACCAGGAAGGTGTAAGAACCAAAAGGGTGTCCAAAATCAACTTTCAAACTTTCATCCGACAAGCCTAGATAGCCCCTATTTCTCGCACGAGAAAGAAAACTGGTCTCGAGTCTCGTGCGAGATCTTTCAACGCTTCACGCGAGAAAGTGCACACTTCGTGCGACGACTACTGAGCTTCGCGCAAGGATTCACATTCTTGCGCGAGGATTCCTATGCGTTGCGCGAAGATTTACATTCTCGCGCGGGAAGTGTATTCTTTCGCGTGAGGAAGAAACAGTCTCGTGCGAGCAAGAAATAGTCTCACACGAGGAAGAAATAGTCTCACGCGAGGAAAATACAATCTCGCGTGAGGAAATAAATTAGCGTGACACAAAACACAAACAAAAAGCTAAACAAACAAGGAAACCTCCACACCGGGGAGTATCGGATCCACGTAAATCAAGGAATGAACACTTGAGAGCACTAACAAAAAGGAAAGAGGAACATCTAACCATCTAAAACATAAAAGCAAAGCACATACTGAAATAAACATCGCAATGAACAAAATACATTTCAGAACTAAATAACCAAATAAATGCGCGGTTCCTCCCAATCGTCAATAGCATCATAAGACCATTGTGGGTCCTAGCCATCCCCTGCGCGTAACATCCCAAGCCACCAACTAGATCATCGGTACTGTCGTAATAGGGACGTCACTACTAAAAACATGCAACAATATAAGCGTAAGGAAATCTAACATGCTAGTGATAATGCATAAGATAATCCTACAATATATAACATCACCTATCACATGCTAAATAGTAGTAAGCAACATATATACTACTAAATCAAATAACATCATCTAATCATATGCTAAACATCATGATAAGGGAATGTGTCAAGTAAACTAACATCATCTAAACATGATATCCAAGCATTCCAATGAAAGCATAAATCACAAGAAAGCATACTTCGAAACCCGAAGTACCAAGTGAAAACATCCAGCAATGGTCACACTAGGATAAGAGACTGTCTCTGTACACCAGTCCCTAGCAGTGGTGAAGGTAGCTACACCTCCTAACCACGTGGCACCCATAGGTCCACACCTACCGTTCTAATGGAGATAATGATCCAACCACAAGCACACAAAAATCACAACATCCATGGCTAACACTCACGCCAGACAGTATGATGGTTGCAACCAAGAACCTAAGACAATGCAAGGAGTAAAGGTCTGAGTCAGACACTCAATAGGCTACTATATAGGGGCTGGCATCCTAGAGAGTCACTTGGCATCAAAAAGCCCAAGCTCGATCATGTATCCTCAAACTTAAATGGGTGCTCACACATTGTGTCCTCGAACTTAATTGGGTGCTCTCACATTTTATTTATCTTAAGTTTTATTACCAGTCACACATTTTATTTAGTTATCACTTATATAAAGCTTCCTCTGCCAACCCATGACGCCATGATCATCGAGCTGCGAGATAGAAGCCCCCTCCATATGCTATGCTACCCTACCCATGCTCATCCTATGGCAAGTGCCCGTGGGCATGCATACTCCCATCCCAACCCCAATGATCATAACTTTCGGCAAATCCACGGAAGATCAGGCCTCGCAAGTCACCCAAAAAATGTACGCACACGTACTCATGTGTGGTGCACCACCATCATGAAGATCATAACACAAGGACAGGAATGAGAACACAATGCAAAGAAAACACCCAACTGAAAGCAACATAGGAAGGATGGATTCTACACGAATCCCAAAGCCAACAAAACCATACATCATTAAATCACTCAATCGGCCTCAATTCAAGAGTATGGATTCTACAGGAATCCCAATGATGTAACAAGACCAAACATCATGAACTCACTCAACCGGCCTCAATCCGAGAGTATGGATTCTACATGAATCCTAGTGTTCACGAAACAAAAGCAAAGGTCCAACAAAAACCATAACAAGTAAAAAATCACTCAATCGAACATAACGTTGGGAGTACGGATGCAACACGCATCCCAATGCAACATAAAAGTGAAAAAGTGTTCTGACTGATATCCAAATGGATCATCAAGGCCCACGACCCACATTGTGCCAAGAAATCTCGAGAAAACAGGGCAGCACGCAAAATGAGGTAAAAACCCCAAAAATTTGGAAAACTTCAAAATTAAAACCCATTTGGCCTTTGGGTTCAAAAACCCCAAAAATCCAATAATAAATGGAATCGGACACCGTATGCAAAAACGGCCAGCATAACGGTGCAAAATCCCAAACCCTCATCTCGAAAAATAGGGAAATGTTCATACCTGCCCAACCAGGTAGAACTAACATATAGAAACGGAGGGGAACACTAGTTCTCAGCCTCCAAACAAACGGCTACCAAAAACAGAAGCAGAAATGGAGCAGAAACAATAAAACAGGAAAGCCCTACCTCATAGTCAAAAGGGCAAAACGGGAATCTGAACCATAAAATAAATATCTCGCAGAAGTAGCTGAAAATTGCGGCAATCCAAAGTTTCCCCGAGCCGGATCCAACGAGCCCAACCTCGCGACGATCCCACGCCCGTAGCTCCCACAACGAACAAAAAAGTAAATCCTCATGAAGAGGATTTTGGGTTTTACTCTCCAACTTTCCAATTTGAAAGTGAGAAGTGAGGAATTAAATTCCTCTTTGGATATTTATTCACTTTTCGGGTGAATAATCGATTAGGGCATTTAACCAACCAATCTAGTTAAACCCCAAATTGACCCAAACAAAAATAGGCTATTCCTATAAATAGGAATTCATCTATGGAAAAGCTACCAGAAATTAAAATAAATCAATTGAAAAGCCCGAAAATCCAAAAACACATAAATCTCCTTAAACAACTTTCGCGACAATGCGAACCTCTAAATGCACAAACACACTTATTGGTCTAACCTCATAATGCAAATGAGTTTGGATTTAATAATCACCGAAAGGTTTAATTTAAACACTTTAATAAATGATACATCAACCATATAAGGACGACATTGGTAAAATATGAAAGGCTGAATCACTAACTCCATGTGCCACTGCGAGGGATATAAATCCTGCACACTAAACAACACGATCAAGTGCAATTGCATATAATAACATAGCCGAAGCAATAAATGCATTAAATCACCTCATTTAACCATTTATTTAATTATATTAAAATAATCTATTTACATCACTCACATTCGCATAAAGCATAACAACGTAGGAATGAAGTAAATAAACATAGCATTAAATCCATCACATAACATAATTAGAGGTATGTCCAAATACCAGATAACCATATATCATCATAAAACACACTGTCATCTCAAAATGGCATCATCATGCAATATGATTAACTGAACAACATAGTAGCCTACTATCTATGATACTGGAATCAAAGAGTAACATTTGACCCTCAGGTCATCTCAAATGTAAAACATCACATAAGAATAGATATCTCCCAGATCAAAATAAAACAATGTAAATGTCCGCAACACATAACTAAATAATCCAACAAGAACAATCCATTCTAATTACTTAAGCATTTAATAATGATTGATTACTCTGCATTAAAAAGGCATTTAAAACATATAAACAACCATAGTCATAACCATGACTAACCACTGCTACAGGAACCTAGTCCCGTGTAGCATGGTAATAGTACACAGTGCAATCTCTGCACACATCTCAGGGTAATCACGGAACAACCTCATGATACCACATTGATCCTAGTAACCACTGGCACAAACCTCAGTGAACCAAAAATCACATCATAATCTCAAAGATCAGTCAAACGCATAATCAAAGAAACTGATACAGAAACATAAATCCAAACACCTCAACGGTGTAGACCACTCAGGGTCACAATCATGATCCCATCACAACAAAAGATCAGTAAGGTTGCATCCATCAGGACGACTTACAAAAGTCAAATGGGAGAGGCACTACAAGTTCTCTTCACTTCTTCAACATGCAAGATTTGCAGAGGAGTGTGAGATTGGAGCCAATCCATCCCATTACTAAGAAGCTCCAAGGATGTGGGATAGTTGAGGTAGCTAGTTTTCCAATTGTAGTCCAAGCTCCTAAACTTATTTACAAATGCATAAACCATTATAACCCAGACACTAGGCAAATCGTATTACTAGATAACATAGTATTGATTTCTATTGATAGAAAAAATATGGTAAATTTCCTTCAAGTTCTTGAGCAGAAATATTTTTGGGTTTAACATTTGGAGGTGTCATTTCTAAATTCTTAGTGAAGAAGATGATCCGGAGAAAGGAGATCATGCAATCATGGTTCTAAAAGCCACGAAGTGCGAAGAGTAAGGTTCCTAAAACTTTGTTTGGAACTAATCTCAAACTTGAGATTGTCAACATCATGGTCCTCTTGTACAAATTGAAAGGTAAGGTAGAAGCTTTGAATTTTGTTGAGCAATATTTCTTCTTGGTGCAAATTATTTTCTCTGATATCCAATATATTGATTGGGCTTACAAGGTAAGTGAGAATCTGTCCAATGCTCTTCATGCTACAAAATTATACAACACATTCTATATGTCTTCTTTCCTCATTTACATGTTAGCTTCTTTGCAATTATGGCCAGGCCTCCCAAGGGTGGAAAATTTTCCTAATGATGTGCCTTTTGAGTTCTACCCATGTTTACAATTGGAAAATAGTTATGCAGAGTATATAAGAGTTAATGAAACATTTACCATGAGAATTTTCTGGGAGCTCCAAGGATGCCCAAAAAGGAGATTCAACCCTAAAGCTATGGCAACCATTAATTATTTTAGGAGTTATTTCATCTAGTTCTCATCCTTTTTGTATTTGCATCTTGCAACTTTTGATAGATTTCCCTTGAATCTACCGAGATACCCAAGTGATATAATCATGTTGATCAAGATCATGAGACAAGCAATTCAAGTGAATGTGCTGAGCAGAAGCTTAAAGAAGAAAGGTTACAAGTTCCCTATGAAGGTGGGAACTTTTAGTTGTGAGTCTTGTTCTGATGCAAAGAACATACTTAAGGTGTTCCAGATGAAATAAAAGTTGGAGATGTATGAGGTTTTGAGACCTATGTTTGATCCAAAAGGGTATGCAAGAGATGTTCTCTAGATTGGAAGTGTGATCAAACATATCACCACCATATAAGACTATTGGGTAAATTGTAGAGATGAGTTTGAGAGCCATGATCATGCTTTTGCTAGGCTTATAGTAGATCAAGTAAAGATGTATGAAGTTGATCTTGATATTGAAGGAGTTGAAGATGATGGGAAAAATATGTACAATAACAACTATTTGACCAGGCTAAGAGGCATTCCTATTAGTTCTAAGCCTTACAAAGATGTAGGAGAAGATTTAGATGTTATGATGACACAGATTATCAAAAGGACTAGAAAATGGATCCAATGTACCACAACAAGGAAGAGCCGAAGCAAAAGTGCCATAGCTCAGGCCTCTCCAGTAGTTGCTACAACTCCCTCCTCTCAAGGTGACACATTAGGTGTAATGCTAGCTATCACTCAAGGACTGACCCAACCATTAGGCAAAGGTGATCAACCTCCCAATAAGAACATTCCCCTTGCTCAAACTTGCTAAGGTGGCTCCCTCCTAGTAATTGAATCACTGTCAAAAGATGAGAAGAAGAAGGTAGAGGAAGCAAAAGACTGTGCGGCCACTCCTCCCCCTTTGCCTCATAGTAGTCCAGTCCTATCTATGAGTCTTGCACTTCTCTTACCAAGTAGTCCTCATGTATAAGTGGTGGATTTGGGAGATGGTGGAAGTAGTGAAAGTGAATCCACTAAATTTGATGAAACAAAAAGTAGTCTGTAAGAGAAGAGATGGGCCAAGGTTCTTCGCAGCTTTTTTCACAAACTCTAATTCAATTATGAAAACAATCACTCTAGCCAAAAGAAAGATGTTTAGCATAAACTCTCTTGGGACTGCCTCTAAGGTAATAATCACAAATTCATGTCTGGAGGACACCTTAGATAGAAAAAGAAAGAGGAAAGATGAAGGAGCCCCAAACAAAGATACTCCGACTCTTGCTATCCACTTTGGATTAGCATTGAGCAAGATCAAGAAGTAGACGACCTTGTCCATCCTTGGACAAGATCCTAAAATAGGGCATCTGACCATAGAAATTGTGAAGCCTACCAAGGAAGGAAGACTTGAAGATATGTCTATAGATGATTTTGCCTTGCATTCCATCAATCTTGGAGAAGCCAAACATGACACCAAGGTTGGCTTGTGGAAGTCAACAAACAAAGTGATTGAAGGACAATTTGAAAGCATCAAGTTGTCAAAGGTCAAAATGAAGGAAAAAATACAAAAAATGAATGACTTCATCAGGACAATTAGTCACCCTATTGGAAAGCATATTTAGGATTCCTATGACTAGTGATCCCATCACTACATATGTTCAAGCACTCATCTCTTAGCTCTAGGAAGATAAGAACTTTGGGCAAATCAATAGGGAGTGGAGTGAGAAAATTAAGATTGAAGGACTCTCCATTATAGAGTAGATTGGTAATGCTATATTGAGGTTAGAAATAGAGAAGGATAACATATCATCAAATAGAGACACCTTGGCTTCAAGAAAAACCAAGAGCGATGATTGTGTTTCCTTGTTAAAGATGATCATTCAAATAAAGGCAATGGAGGCTGTTGAAGTGAAGATTATACCTAAAGGAGATGAGCCCTTAGTTGAATGATTTCATAGCATGCAATTCAAGTCTGAAATGATCATGGTGGCAGAGGAGGGACTAAAGGAAACTAAAGCCAAAGCCAAGAAGGAGCAAGAAAAAGATTATGAGCTATTAAGAGGTTTGCACACAGATTCAAAATCTAGTGGGCAAGGGAATGCAATCATTGGAGTAGCTATCATGTAGACAAATTTCTCCAATTTCATAGTTGGTTTGATAGAAATAGCTTTTGGTCATCAAAATAGAGACCCTGAACTTCAAAATCTTGGTGGATGTGTGTACGTGGTTGTGGAAGAATTATAAGATTGGTTGGGCACTGTCAAAGATTTAGCTTGAGAACATGCTAAATGGCTCTTGAGATACACCAATGTACATGCCCATAGGTATGAAGAGTTAATCCCAATTATTGTAGTTGCTAAGGCCTATAGGACAAACACAAAAAAAGGAAAGAAGGCGAAGCGATTCATATTCCACCCCTTTCCATATTTTGATGTAATTATTGTAATCAACAAACTAGCTCTTTTCCATTTGTCATTTTTGAAGGAGATGAAATGATTGAACTTCCTTTGTAAGGGTCATCTTAGAATAATAAAAGGTCAATGAATTTTGGTGTGAAATATTGGATGTTGCAAGGTCAATTGATTGGTATTTTGTATCAATTATTTTTTGTTCCATTCTATTAGTTGATAATTGTCTCTTTCCTTCTTCTCTTTATCTAAATTAAAATAGGGAACAAATAGAGTTCCATCCCCACTTTTGAGGTAGTGAGCTGAATATGATAAGTATTGTCATCATAGGTTTAAAAGAGATCTTTTAGAAGTTCACTCCTAGTTAATCTTTCTTCCTCCACCTTTTTAGTTTCTTGCTGGTTTAGTTCACATTAGTTGTTATGCAATATTGAATCTTTCAGTCATATGAGTTCATAAGATGTGTGAGTTCATAAACTTAATTTACCTTCTAAAATAATTCATTTCCCAAGTTAAATCTTGTATAGTTTTGGCTTAGTTTACCTCTCCTATTCTCAAGTTAAGAGTATATCCCATTAGATTTAGGAACAAACAAAATTCATTGCAAATATGCAATAGGGAGCTATACCTAATAATTTAGAGGAAAGTTAGTCTTCTTAGAAGTAACTCTCCAACTATTGTAACCAGATATTGTTCATCTTGGGCCCCCAAGGGTTAAATAGAATAGAACAAATATGTTCACCAACACTATTCTCATTGTTATAAGAATAACTTCAATAAAGAGTTTTAGTGTAAGGATTTGAGGAAGCAAGTTTTGCTTCTATGCAAATGACATAATCATTGTTGGAAATATAAGAGGAGTAATTGAGAGGGGAGGGGTGAATTAGTTACCTCTAAAATAAATCCTAGATGTTAGTTAAAATAAACTCTAAAAACTGAACTTTGTTGATGCTTGACAAACATATATAAAAATGTTGTAACTTGGTAAACACTGAAATTACTTAACATGAAAATCTTAAGATGTTATCTATGATTATTTTAACTTAGTTGCAAACATATAAGAAAAATGGCACGAACACATTTGACACCAAGATTTAATGTGGAAATCCAATTTGGGAAAAACTACCAATTGCAACCAGTTACTAATTTTCACTCTTCTGAAGTGAGCCCTGTTAGGAGCCAACCCTATTAAAGGTTACAAAACACATTGTTAGGTGTGACCCTATTAGAGGATTTAAACACCCTATTAGGAGTGGCCTTGTTAGAGGTCTTTAGACACTTCAATATAAATGCCACCTTGTTAGAGGATTTACAAATAACTATTAAGCCAACTTTGTTAAGAAATTTAGATCACTGCTACAATGGTTAGAGAGTAAAAATGACATGACCTAATTTGGATGCAACAGAATTTCTGATTACAAATCTCAATTCTAGCTTATACTTGATCCTTCTTGATCAAATATATGTTTTTAGCTTCTCAAGAATATTTTTCTTATCCTTCTGATTTGCTTCCTCTTAGCATTCTTCAGTTTTCTTCCATGCATTCAAACACTTCTAATCCTCATCTTGACTTTTTATTTATATCTTTCATATTGTCAAGTTGGCTCAAATAAAACTTAGAATAATTAATATTCATCTTCTTAGTTGGCTAGAACCAACAAAAAAATCAATTGAACTCAATATGCCAAAACAAGAAAAACTTTCATTAACTGACCCTGCTCGGTAGACACTAACACATAATTTTTTTTCCTATGTTAACCCAGTGAACTCGGTTAACACTGCATACTCACAAAGTTCCTTTGATAACTGAGTGAGCTCAGTTAGCACTAGTTCCATCCAATATTTCCTTCATTAACTGACTGAGCTTGGTTAGTTGCTTGAGTGAACTTGGTAGACTTTGTCTCTTGAACTAGGCAAACTCAAGATTTCTTGGTAGACATAGAAAAATACCTTCAATGCCCAAGTGTGCTTGACATACACTAACTGGTAATGATATTACATTTTGTATAACATCAAAGACAATACATAATTAATCAATTGTTCCAACAATCTCCCTCTTTGGCATTGATGGCAACACATCATGTCATAACACAATAAAATTTTGGAGCGAGAATAAAGTAAGGAACATATCCTTACTTTCATTTTGATTCTCATCCATGAGAACTCCCTCTATTAGTGTGAACTCTTTCTATATCTAGTTTCTCCCTTTGTCAGAAAACTTCTTCTGAAAGCATAATCTGCCAAGTTCATTCTCCCTCTTTGACATCTCTTTCTTTTTACAAAATTTTCTATGAAAACAAACTTCTCCACAAAATTTCTAAGAGATACGATAGCAAACTTCTCCCTCTTTGACATCTCATGCCAAAGACAATAATTAGTTAATATCAATGTACCTCAATAACTGATTCATTTGCAATATGCGCTTGTTAATTCTGCACCAACTGATTAATCTTCAATGATGCACAGGTTGATGAATCACTAAACTTCATTTAGTGAGCTTCAGATAGGGGAATGACCCCTAGCTTACCTCTTAGATACATGAATGCATCCTTAGGTAATGGCTTGGTGAATATGTCTGCAATTTTTTCTTTTGTATTTATATATTCCAATCTGACTTCTTCATCCTGCACTAATTCTCTCAAGAAATGATATTTTATAGCAATCTATTTTTTTTTGGTATGCATAATTAGATTCTTTGATATACTGATTATATTGGTGTTACCACTGTATTTGACTACTGGATCCTTGATCTCTACCTTCATACTTGTCAATAGTTGTTTGAACCAAACAATATTAGAGCAATTGACTACTGCTACCACATATTCTACCTCTGCTGTGGACTAAGAGATATGATTCTATTACTTGGTTTTCTAAGACACTAGTATTTTACCAAGAAAGAATGCTCCACCACTAGTTTTTTTTTTTTGTCATCAATACTTCCTGCCCAATCAGCATCTGTGAATGCTTTTAGGTCCAAATTATCTTTTATTTTGTACCACAAGTCATATTCTTTCATACCTTTCAGATATCTCATGATTCTTTTAACTACCATCATGTGGTTTTCTTTGGGATTTGCTGAGAATCTTGCCACCATATCAATTGCTAATGCAATATTAGACCTTGTATGCACTACATACTATAATTTTTCAATCATTGACTTGTATGTGGTTTGATCTACCTCTTTGGAATCATCATTTTTGGAAAGCTTATGTCCAGTAGACATAGGTGTTCTAATTGGTCTTGAATCCTCCATTCCAAATTTTTTTAGTATCTCCTTGATATATTTAGATTGAGTAATGTAGATACCATCTTTCTTATATTAAATATGCAATCCAACAAAGAATTTTACCTCACAAATATAGACATCTCAAATTCTTTACTCATTTCTTCTAAAAATACCTTGCACAAGTCATCATTTATTGTAAATAAAGTATCATTAATAAATATTTCTACCAACACAATCTTTTTGTTTGGTCCTTCTTTGATATATAGACTACTGTTATCATTTGTTCTTTGAAAACCAATATGTACCAAATAGTTATGAAGTCTTTCATATCAAGCTCTAGGAGCTTGCTTGAGACCATATATGCCTTGTGTAATTTGTAGACCATGTCATTTTTGTTAGGATCTACAAAACCTTTAGGCTGTTCAATGTAGACTTCCTCATCAAGAATTCCATTCAAGAATGCAGATTTTAGATCCATTTGATAAAATTTAAATCCATTCTGCTCTGGTGTACCAAGAGCTGATACTTGTCTTTTAATTCCTTTTTCAATGCAAAATTCATTGAATTCATTGGAGAAGAATTAACCACCTTTGTCTAATCTTAAACATTTCAATTTCTTTCTAGTTTCTTTTTCTACTCTTGCCAGATACCACTTGAATTTTTGAAAAGCTTTTGATTTTTCTTTTAGATAGATTACAATCATCATTCTAGAATAGTCATCAAGAAAAAGAATGAAAAAGTTGTCTCCACTATAACTCTCTATTCCAATAGCTCCACATGAGTCTATATGCACAAGCTCTAAGACTTCTTCAGAATGATAGTTCTTGCTTTTGAAACTAGTCTTCCCCATCTTACCAATTTGAAATTTCTTGCATAGATCCATATTAGGTTTCCTCAAGCTAAGAATACCTCTTACTCTTTTATGTTTTCTTATCATAACCAGATTATCAAAGTTTACATGACATCATCTTTTGTGCCATAACCAACTTTCTTCTACTTGAGCAATAAAACATGAACTTTCACTGAGATCAAGATAAAATAGAATACCTTTTGTTTGTTTACTAGATCCAACCAGATTTCCCTTTCAATCCAGCAGTTTGGCCTTCCCATTCATAAATTCTACCTTGAATCCAATGTTATTCAACTATGCCACACATAGTAGATTATGCTTTAGTCCTTCAACCCAATAAGCATTACCACATAAAAGTTCATTGGTGAAAGAGATACATCCTTTTCCTTTTATGCAACAAGGTTCATTGTTTCCAAATCTCACACTACCACCATTATAGTATTCCATATGTCCAAACTTTGTTTTGTCTCTAGTCATATGATGTGAGTAGTCATTGTTAATAATCCATATATCATTTTTGCTAACATGAGAGACAAGTGTCATTTTATCTCCTTCATCATTAGATTCATCTTCTATAGCAATATATACCATTTTATCTTCACTATTATCAGAATCTTTAGCTATAAAACAATATTTCTTACCTTTGTTCTTGTAGTCCTTGTAGTTTTTGAATTCCTTTTTGCCTTTGTACTTGTTATTTTTCTTACATATTTTTTTCTTTGTTTGGGTACCTTGCAATAATGTGACCAATTTCTTCACAAGAATTTTTTTTTAGAGGAATCTTACCTTTGTATTTTACTCTTCCTTTTGAATATTTCTTTACAAGTAGGGCTTCAACAACTTCAAGATCACTGTCAGAACTTTCTTCTATTTCTTCGTCACTTGCTGATTGATTGGACTTTGATTTCTTACTCTTTTTCTTGAGTGAAAAATTGTCTTCAAATGTAGACTCAATACCTTTGGAACTAGGAACATAGTTATCATAGTTATCCAACTCAAAAGCTATCAATCTTCCAACTAGAGAATCCAAAGTTATATTGCTATTGGATCACATCTCATCTCTTGAATGGTAGACACTCTAATTGCATAGATAGGAAGAAAGGTTCTGAGTACCTTTCTTACAACTATTTTTTCATCAATGTCTCCTCCAGATGCTTTGATTGTGGTCACACTTGCTTTGATTCTTTCCACATATCTTGCAATATTTTCATCTTCTCTCATTTTCATCTGATCAAATTGACCTCTGAGACTTTCTTCTTTGGCTCTTTTTACATTGTCATCTCCTCCTTAAATCTCTTTTAGTTTGATCCACATTGCATGAGCTATTTTGCAATCTTTTACTTCATCAAATTCAACATAACTAAGATCAGATGCAATATTAATCATGATGATGTTATGATTTTTCTTTTCAACAATGTCTTCAATTGATAATATTCTAGTAGGACTTGTGTATTCAACATCAAGATACTTGCAGCCTGAATCATTGATAGTTGCTAGATGTAACCTCATAAGTCCTTGCCATGTTGCAAAGTTGTCTCAATTCAAGTTGGGAATCTCTTTTCTGTAAGACATCTTGATCTTTAGCTTAGGTCCTTCAAACCTTCTCTGCAAGCACCAACAACTCTATGTTAATACTACATACTTGCAAATTTCCTTTGAGTGAGCTTGGTTAGCATTGGTTCCATCTAAAATTTTCTTCATTAATTGAGTGAGCTCAGTTTACACCCATCTTCTTCAGGCTTTCCTTTGGTGCCCAAGTGAACTTGGTAGACTCTACCTCTTGAACTAGGCAAACTTAGGATGGCTCGGTAGACACAGAAAACTATCTTCAATGTTTGAGTAAGCTCAACATACATTGACTAGTACTAATATGATATTTTGTGTAACATAAAAGACAATACACAATTAATCAATTGTTCTGACAAATCACGAGGCTCATTCCCTTGTAGAAGCATCTACCATAATGAAATAACCTCTAAAGCATGCAAAGGATGTTGAAGTGGTTCCCAAGCTTGAAATCATCTTATAAGCAATGGCAAAGCAAATGCAGATGCAATACATATATTACTATTGTTTATGTATATGTATGTATGTATATACATATATATTATAATTACAATAGGAAAAGTAAACTTTTGAAAGGGGGGGGGGGGGGGGGGGGGGTGGTGAATCAGTGCGTTAAACTTTGACACATAAAATATTCACCACACATCCATCTCACATATTCAACAAGTTAACTAAAATACCATGTAAAGCATATACATCTAATGTATGTAAATAAGTAAGCATTCACACATATATGACACAAGATATGATTACCCAGAAACCCTCCAATGAGAAGGTAAAATTGGGGTGGGGATGAAACCTACAAATCTTCACTAGTGTAGTAATAAAGTGTATTAAATAAAGGTTACAATGTTTGATCATTAAAAACATGATCTACCCTGTGAAAATTTTGCCCTGTTAAAGGCTTACAAAGACTGTTAGGTCTTACCTTGTTAAAGGATTTCAACACCTTGTTAGAAGTGTGCCTGGTTAAAGGACTTCAACTCACAATTAAGTAAGCTCCTTGTTATAGGATTTCAATATAGCTTGTTAGGACTACTTTGTTAAGAGATTTAACTAATTCACCTATTAGAATGTCTCAACATTGATCCTACAGTTGGCACTCTAATGCTTGATGACAAATCACCTCTATCCCATTGTGTACTTGATCCTTCTTGATTAGATGACTCTCTGCTATTCACTGTTTCCTTCCTCTATTCTCCTTTAACTAATTCTACAATACAATTCATATCATAATGCCTTGATCATCATGAATTTCTTGGTTTGTGCATGCAAAAATATCCTTGATCATTCATTTATTCCCTTACTTGTACACATGAAATTTAGGGTTCATCCTCCTTAAGAAGACCTAGGTGACTTAGGGTTAGGTATAAATCAATAGCTATGATTCATCTATATTTCCAATTAAACCTTCCCTTTATCTGACTAGGTCCATGTAATATAGAGGGGTTCCCAATTAAGATTCATCCTTATCACCAAAATATCATAATTCAATCCTTAAGTCAGCCCAAAAATGGTTTACATAGTAGTTTGTGCCAATACAAACAACTATGACAAAATTGTGTTACTCGGCATCTAAAGTCCTTGGTGCTCGACACATTCTATGACTTCAATGTTGTCATTTGACATTTGAATGAGTTGGCATATATTGCTTGCTCGGCTCCTGAATCACTCGACACATACTATCTACTCGACACTTGAGTGACTCAGCATGCACTAAATTTACATGTTGTGCTCAGCATATGTTACTTGTTTGGCATGAACTAAGTAAAAGACTTAAATATATAAACACTCACTAGTCAAAACCAATCTGATATAAACAATCTACTCCTTTGACATGAGTGTCAAAAACACTTGGTCAAATATTAATACTCTTATTCTTATGAGCTTAACTTGAACTCTTATTCGACTTCTACACAAAATTTCAAAATATCAAAATTTTGCAACATGACCTATACCTCAAAATCTCATAACTCCCCATGAGTTCTTTGATCTATTATGTATTGTATTTTGTATCAAAATCTTTCTCCTGTTGAGTAGATTTTTCTTAGTATCAAAATCTTTTAACTGATATTGTTACTCCATTTTCTATTTCCTTGCTCTATTTTCTACTTGCTCTTACTCTCCATTTTCTTACTCTTATCTTTACTCCCCCTTTTTTTGCTCCCTCTTAGCTCTTACTCCCCCTTTTTGACACTGATGTCAATGGGTTATACACTAATAGTGTATTTTTCCAAAAAGGATTTATGGATCTCAAGTATTATTTTAAGAGCTGCATCCCAATTATCACATGCTACCTCCAAATCAGCTCAACATCAAGGTGCACTAAGTCATCTAATGTAGAAAGATTGGGGTCTTTCTTCATAAGTGTTTTTGCATATCCTATCTCCTTGTGTAGAATATCCATGTGAGGAGTCAATGTAGAATAGATACTGATTAATTTAGCCCTTATGTTGGCTTCTTCTACATGTAGTATTTCTAATTGACTTTGGGTCTATAACAAGGTCCTAAAATGTTTCTTACTTTGAGCTAGAGTCACAAAAAATTTGGCTCCAGATGACTACATTTGATTTTCCAAGCTCAGGATGTGATTCCTTATCTCTTGTGTGAAGAGTATAGGATTACATAATTTGGTGCATAGAGAAAAAATGTTCTTGAGTACCTTCTTCACACTTTCTATCTTAGTTGAGAATGCAACTTTGGTTAGCACTATATCACTAGATATCTTCTCATTCAATTTGTTTTGAAACTTCTTCTTAGACCATTCTAGTAATTTGACATTAGTATCTATGTCTGTACCACTTACTCTTTCCACTATGTTGGTTAATCGTTCAATGATTTTCTTTGTTTCATTTAGAGTAAGCAGACTGAATGCATCTAAGAAAATTTCATTGATTTCAATCAAAGCTTGCTTCTGCCTATGCTCCCTTCTAAGTAGTTCTTGATGTTTCTTTCTTGCTAGGGCTTCTTGAAGTATACCCATTTGCTCAATTATTATTATTGCATAATAAAACTTAGGCAAAATAATTTCTTCATCTAGGCTAACATCTCCATAAGTTATTACCTCTTCTACCTTTGATGAGCTAGGATTGAACACTGAGAATTGCGAAGGTGTTGCATTTGTTCTCAACCTTTGAAGAGTTTGACTGGAAGGAGTTCCTAATTCTAGTAATGTTACCAGTGCTTGAATTACTTCTAGATCCTTTGGCTTTATTTTCACATTTGTCTCTTCAAGCTTGCCCTTTTTTGTGTTTTTGATTTTAGTTGTACCTTAAACTTGTACTAGAGGTGTAGGCACATCTATCTGACTTGTTTGATTTGGCATCCCATAATTGAGTGGTGTTTCCACCTTATCTTCTCCAACTGTCTCAACCTTGTCTTTTGTAGAGATTGGAGTGCTTTCCATGGGTGTACTAACAATGGATCCTGCTATCTCCTTCCTTTGATATACAATTAAGTGTGGTGAAGGTTATACACTTGTGACTTAAGGAGTGAATGTAGGCGTGTCTTGTGTTTTCACTTCCTCTCCTGCAGTCATAGATTCTGACTTCTAAATTTCATCAACACTTACCAATATAGGGTTGTCACATAATTTGGCTTGTAGTGTGGATTGGTCAAGTATCTTTTTCAAATATTCCTCTATTAAGGGGTTGATGTTTTGTTTAGTATGATTAGAAAAATCCTTTACTATGATAGTCTTAGTACTTACACGTATTACTTATGGAGGGTTGGCACTCAACATTTGTGTATCTTGTACACTCTATTTTGGTTGCTACTCTTCCTTAGCTATTGCCTAATCATCAATATTCATATCAGGGCTTCCCTCAATTGTGTCTTCTTAATTTTTGTCCTCTTCATCATCTTCTACCTCAATTGGTTCTTGCTCATCATATTTGGTTGTGGTTAGTTGATATGTAACCTTCCACATTTGTTTGGACTTCTTTGCAACATCCTCTATGTTGTTTTGTAATATGTTGAATGACCTATACTTAGGTACAATTCTCACATCATATTTCTTTATGGATTTTGACACTTCAGCCATGCTAAGTTTTGGCATAACTTGGGTGAGGGATGTCTCCCTAATTTTCCTTTCCATGTTCAAACAATAATGCCATTTTTGCTCAACTCTATTAGATAGACTCTTTGGTATGGAGTTGGCAATTTCTAGAGGAGCCTTCTTGAATGTAACCATCATGGTATATATTACCTCCTCTAGTTGATTTTTCTCAATCTTTCCAAGATTATCAAATTCAATTTGAGAGAAATCTAACAAATCAACATCATTTCTAATGTTCTCACATAAATTATCTAGGTCTGAGGATCGACTATGACTCAGCACTAGGAATTGGCTGATGTCATTAGATTCAGTCTTCTCCTCACCAGATTTAGCCTAAGCAACATACTTTCTTCTTGGCCTTTTCTATGCTTTACCTTCCTACTCTTTAGGGTTGGTTTACCTCTTTAGCCTTCTATGTAATGACTTTTGTACTAGCTATTGTTGTAGGTGTTGTTAGTTTGGGCTGACTAGGTTTTGCAATCTTCTTTGTTCTTGTCACTATAGGTGTCTTTTCCTTTCTTTTCTTATTGTTAGTGGGAGTAGGTGCTTCATTGAATTATTCTCCGTCAAAACCTTCTACAATTTCTATCTCCTCTTCTTGCTGATCCTCTCCTTGACCTTGTGTTAGAGTCAATGGTGCTTGAGCTTATTGTCTTCTTCTTCTTCTTCATCATCTTCTTCTTATTCCTCTTCCTTGGCTCCTTCACCAAATTTTTCCTTTAGTTTCTTCACCAATTTATTCTTCTTCTTGATTACAGAGGTAGTCTTCAATTCCATAGTGATTTTAGATTTGGCCAATTCATAGTTACCAAATGCTTTGGCTTCTTTGTCCACTTCTTCTACAAGTAATATTGTGATTGCTATAGAGGCCTCATCAAAATTTATCTCATAACCTAATGGCCTTAACCATCTCATTCTAGGAATTATTTCTTATACATATGTGTGATCAGTGTCAACTAGGAAGCAAAAAACACCATAATGTTTATCCACTAGTGAGACTGGTATCCTTAATCTCTTCTTTATGGATTGTTTGAAATATTCAAAATAGCTAGTCATTACTAACTCAAAGTTATTGCCTAATTGTTCAATGAATTCTCCTATCTATACTACAATTGATCTATTTGTCTTCCATGCAATCTTTCCAAAAGTAGGAAATGTGTTTTGCACATAAAAGAAAATACATACCAAAATAGATCCAAATTTGCATTGAGCACTCTTTGTTTTCCTTATCACTCCCAGATTTTCAATCAATTGTTGCAAGTGTAGCTCGATAAGATCGTAAGTATGATGTTTCTTCTTTATAGCCTATGTCCACTATAATGAAAGGTATACTATTTGATTTGCTTGATTGATAAAACTTATGTGTTATTACCCTCACTACAAAAGCTATTAGGGGATCTATGATTGTATCAATAGTCATACCCCTTTTGTTCCATGCAACCTTTGTGTTCTTTTCAATGACTTACAATGACTCATTTCTCATAGTATTTGGCCAATCTAGGGTTGGATACCCTATTACCCTATGAACAATTTTCTTTGTAATTTTAACCAGCCAATTCTCTAACCATACTAAGCTTTCATGTATTCTACTTAAGACTATTCTTATCCACTCATTTTTGAAGATATTCAAAAAATCTAGGGCATGAGTTAACCCTTTCTTCTCAACAGTACTAAATTCTTCTCTCAATGCTCCATTATCACATAGTCTTCCATATGCTTCTCTAATTTCCATGTCACCTATGCTTTCAATCTTGCAATTATAACAATTCCTAACATCTTCTATCATTAAGACTCATAGTGGTATCATAGACAACACACTAGAGGGATCCTACTGATACGCTATGTCTAGAATAGCCTTGAAAATAGGTTGTTTAATCTCATTACTAATTAAATGAACATTTAAAACCTCTTTTCCCTCTAAAATTTTCACTTTCAAAGAGCTAGATGCCATCACATAAATCTTGGGTTTACAAAATTTGAAACTGCATAACTCGGCACATGATAAATACCTTACAAATCATAATGATATGGTGTCAAATGGTGATTCAAATCTCCTACAAATGCTTAGATCAAGTTCTCCAAATTTCCTTTAGCTCTTCATCTTCTTTCTCAAATTCAAATGATGTTAAATGACCAAAAATTGATCAAATAGCTCTTAGAACATTGCAATTAATGCTAAGTGCTTGCACAGCTAGAAGCTCAGCATCAACTGATTTCAAGCTCACTCAACATCCACATGTCTTTCCATTTTCTTGAAAACCATTATGAGCTTGGCCTTGACCAACCAATTCTATTAGCTCAGCATCTACTAACATTTCACTTGGTAACCATAAGAAACTTCTCATGCTCGATAGTAACATGAAAAAGATGACAAAACTTTAAGGATTTTTCCTTGATTTCTAATAACACTTTGCATGTTTATTCATGCATATGTAATCTTTTCAGAATTAGATCCTCAGAATTGATGTATGGTATAGCTTTTAAATATCTACCCCACATACTTCTTGATTGCTTAGTTTGATGAGGTGTAATCACCTGACCCATTGGGTGAAGTGATCCCATTTGTACTTGATATGCTATAATCCTCCTTTCTTGTCCATGTCTTATTCATCTCATTTTGACATTTTCAATATCTTCCTTGCCTTTTCCTTTGTTGAACTCATAACTTGGTGTTTTTGACCTTGTTGGCATATATCCACTGATGTGACCAATCTTCAAATAGATCAAACATGTGGTTTGACTCAGCCACCTTTTGTAGTCACTCCTAAAGTGTGTTCTAATATAGTTCTTAGGAACATGTCCATACTCTTGACAGTAGTGACAACTATACCTTATGTTATATTCCCATTACAAAAGTTGCCATTGTTCTTTACCTTTGTTTTCTTGTTTGATGACAACATGAGTTTTGATCTACATTCAAAAACTCTATGACCATACTTTTGATAGTTATAACAATATCCTTCAAATATTTGAATCTGCATGGTTTTAGTTTTGCATTCATGTGCCCAATGACCTTATTTGTTGCACTTATGGTAGTGACCCATGCTCTTTTACTTACCATTCTGATTTATAGTCTTTCTCCTACACACATTAGCAACATGTCCTTTCTTACCACAATTATGACAAGTAGGTTTTGAGTTCTTACCTTTGTTACTTCTTTCTTCAATACTTTTGTATGATTCCCCTTCTTTAGTACTTGTGTATCCCAGTCTAGATGTATCATTATTAGATATAGGAGACCTCAATAACTATTCAAAGTATTTGATAACTTCATTTGGTTTATTGAATCTTTTAGTAAACTCATTTTCCTTTTTCAGATCATTGCTTAACTGTTCATTCTGCAACTTTAGTGTTGTTATCTCAATGTCTTTACTATTTATTTTATGATTAGCAATCATGACTTGATTCATTTTTTCCAATTGCATGTTAGCAATTTAGTTTACTTTTGATGATTTCTCCTCCAGTTTTCTGGTCAAAATTATTTCGTCATCTTCAACCATGGCTTTGTCTTTTATAGCTTTCTTTTTTTGTTTGGTAACCTCACATAGTATTATGGCTTGTGATTCTTGTTCTATTTTAAGATTTCTAATCTCTTCAGCTAGGGTTCTATTCTTTTCTATTAGATCTACAATTGCTACATCAAATTCATTGGAGTTTCCATTTGTAAATAGCTTAGTAGTGTCCATCTTTTGGTATTGTATGTCATTCTCCTCAATAGAAATTTCCTTCCTTATCTTTAATGACTTCTTTAGATCATCTCTTGCTTCATTCAACTGATGTAGAATGAGTTGTATTTCAATTCCCTGATTCTCAATAATCTTTCCCAACTTGTAGACTTCCATTTCTAAGATCTTTCCTCAAAGCTGTTAGGCTTCACTTTAGAGAACTAGGTTCTGATACCAATTGTTGGAATTACAATAGAAAAAGTAAACTTCTTTAGGGGGGGGGGGGGGGGGGAATGAATCAGTGCTTTAAACTTTGACCCACAAAATATTCACCACACATCCATCTCACGTATTCAACAAGTTAACTGAAATACCATGTAAAGAAAATAAATCTAAAGTATGTAAACAAGTAAGAATTCACACATATATGGCACAAGATATGATTACATCTATATGTCACCCAAAAATCTTCACTACTGTAGTAATAAAGTGTATCCAATGAAGGTTACAATGTTGGATCATGAAACATGATCTACCCTGTGAAAGTTTTTCCTTGTTAAAGGCTTACAAAGGCTGTTAGGTCTTACTCTAATAAAGGATTTCAACACCTTGTTAAAAGTGTGCCTGGTTAAAGGACTTCAACTCATAATTAAATAAGCACCTTGTTAGAGGATTTCAATATAGCCTGTTAGGACTACTCTATTAAGATATTGAATTGATTCACTTGTTAGAATGTCTCGGCATTGATTCTATGATGAGCACTTTGATGCTTGATGACATATCACCTCTATCATGTTGTGCACTTGATCCTTCTTGATCAGATGACATTTTGTTGTTCACTATTTCCTTTCTCTATTCTCCTTTAACTAATTCTTAGACCATAATTCCTTAATCACCATTAATGTCTTGGTTTGTGCATGCAAAAGTCTCCTTAATCATTCATTCATTCCCTTACTTGAACACATGAAGTTTAGGGTTCATCTTCCTTAAGAAGACCTAGGCAACTTAGGGTTAGGTATGAATCAATGACTTTGATTCATCCATATTGCTACTTAAACCTTCCCTTTACCTAATCAGGTGCATGTTATACATAGGGATTCCTAATTGAGACTTATCCTTAGCATCAAAATATCATAATTCAATCCTTAAGTTGATCCAAAAATGGTTTACATAGCAGTTTGTGCCAATACAAACAACTATGACAAAACTATGTTACTCAACATCTAAAGTCCCTGGTGCTTGACACATATTGTGACTTTAATGTTGTCACTTGACATCTGAATGACTTGGCATATACTGGTTGCTTGAATCTTGAATCACTCGACACATACTGTCTACTTGACACTTAAGTGACTTGGCATATGAGTGACTCGACACTCACTGTTTACTCATAATGCACCAAATTTACATGTTGTGCTTGACATATGTTACTTGTTTGACATGAACTAAGTAAATGACTTAAGTGTATAGACACTCACTAGTCAAAACCAATATGAGATTAACAATATATACATATGTATATGTATATATATGTATATATACATATAAACACACACATATATGTGTGTGCCTATTTATGTATATATAGAGAGAGATCTTGGCACAACAGAAAAATTGATCCAGCTACATACATATTCCAGAATCAAAATAACAAAAGAATAAAACTCAGTCAATACATGCTAAGTGACTTACCTCAAGATCTTGGACAAAAATAATGTAGACTAGGAAAAATGGGTAGAGTTCACAAGAAATTTTACAAAAAACATATCATAGCAGATATTTTTAGAAAGAAACAAGCCATAACTGAGTTAAATTGGTCTAGTTGATGATTAGCTAGGTTGAAAACAAATTCATGTAGAACTATCATCAAACTAGGTACAATAAAATGAACAATCGACTATTCCTAGCTAGGAAGATGAAATACATTTTTCCAAGGTGATAAAACTGCATATGCAGATGTATGTATGTAAGTATATATGTGTGTATATGTATGTATGTGTTATATGTATGTATATATGTATGTATGTGTATATGTATGTATATATATATGTATGTATACATATGTATGTATGTATTCATTAATGTATGTATGTATATATATATATTATTAAAAGATCGAAAGATTGGTTTGATGATGATATGTTACATTCATGACTGAGTTTGTCATTGATCTCAACATAGCATGTTTGATGTATTCTGTGGTATCTGAAAAAAGAATAGTGGAAAGATTAAGTTGGTACAAATGACTAGTTCAGCATGATAACCACCCAAGGTTATGGGAGATACTTTAGAGTATCTAGTATATGTAGTTAATGTTGGAAGTAGAAAGGCTAAGTCTAGAAGAAGTTATGTAAGTTTTGGTGATGTCTATTCTGAGATAGAGTTTATAGAAGCATGTTCTAGTAAACTTGTTATATCTCCTAGTAGAGTTAATATCTTGAGGATTGAGGGTGAGGACATGGAGAAGACATGTTGAGATTGATGTGGCTAAGCTCACTCATCACAATATTACGTGTATAGAAAGTTATTCAAGTTGCAAGGTAGAAGATTAAGGTTATCACTAAGTGTAACATGTTCATAGTGAGGTCCTATAATAATTAATTGAGAAGGGCTAACAACATGAAATAAGGGCAATCCTGTGTCAACCAAAAAAATGTACTTAGACTCAGTTTCTATTTCATGTGTTTTCATTTCTGGATACCCATTTGGGTTAAATAAAGGTTCCAACTCTCACAGTTCCATTATTAGTGTTCTAGGATAGAGTATTTGAACACCTTGGGATATGTGTAAATGCCAGAAAAATAGGAGTATGTAATTGAGCTATCATTTTGGTGAATTAGAAGGTGTAAATTGGCCAGATGAATGTAATTGTAATTTAGAGCATTCTAGAAAAAGAATCAGGTCAAAAGGCCCCACGGTTTGAAAGTTATTGTAGTTTTCCAATTTTTGGAGACCTCCTAAGAATGCTTCAAAGTCAGGTTAGAGGCATTAAATGACCTCAAAAAGGGCCTAAAATTGGGGGATGAGTGAAGCTCATCTATAGGGCTATAGAGCACTTTGAGAGCTTTCCAAAAATGTAAACGGTTCGTCAATTGGAGCTACGGTTCAAAAGTTATGCCTCCCGAAAGTTCGGTTACCATTTCTGGATTCTTCTAAATTTGTGTTGACTTCTAACGCAACTTCTAGAGCCTGCTATTTGGTCGGTGGATGCCAACTAGCACTTTCTAGAATGTACTCCTAATCCTTAATCCTTCAGAGTCTATTTAAGAACATTTTTGGCATTGTAAAAGGCAGTTCGAAGTGGAGTTTGAGAGGAGGTACTGAAAGGAGAAATTATCTCTAGATTTATACTATTGTAAACCCATAGGGCATGTTTTGAAGTCAATTTTCTCTGTACTGAATGTATTAGCTTATTTACAAAGTAAATAAAATTTTCCCTTTCCTGTGGTGTCCATTTTGTGCTTGGGTTGTGTCCCCATCAAGTGGTATCAGAGCTAGGTTTTCCTGAGTGTGTAGACAGAGCGCCGACTGTGAGGCAGTTTGCACCAGGACTGTGTGGTTGTGGGTTTGAGTTAAGAAGATGCCTCTATGAAGAGAGGGTGGTGGAAGGGCCAGAGCTATTAATCCTAAGGAGGTTAGAGCCCTCCAAAGGTAGGTACAAGCGTTGCAGGAGGAGCTCCGTAGAGGAACAAATGTTGCCACAGGCGACGAAAGTGAGGACGATAATGAAGAAGAAGAAATTGGACCAGAAGGGGAATTTGACAAGGAAGTTCTTAATTAGGTAGAGGAAAGGGTTTTTAGGGCCATTACTAAGTTTGGGAAAAGACCTATAATTGATGTGGGTGTATTTTCAAGAAATCTGAAACCAGATGAGTTGATCGACTGGATCAATGAACTGGAAGAGTACTTTGAGTATGAGGATATTAGGGATCTAGATAGGGTTAAGTGTGCAAAGGCAAAACTGAAATGCCATGCCAAAATCTAGTGGCAAGAGGTTCAATTGGAAAGAAATAGAAGAGGAAAGGATAAGATCACAAGGTGGGATCATATGGTGGACAAATTGAAGAAGCAATTCATTCCTATTGATTATGAGTTTGATTTGTTTAAGAAGATGCATGGGTTAAAGCAAGCAGAAAAATCAGTCCAAGAATATACAGAGGAGTTTTACTGACTTCTGATTAGAGTAGGGTGTGCAAAAGAAAATAAGGAGAAGGTTTCTCATTATATTAGTGGGTTGCAACCTAGCATCCAGGAGGAATTAAGTCTGGTAAGAATGACCAGCGTTGAAGAGGCATACTAGTTTTCCCTATGAGTTGAAGAGAAGCTAAATAAGAGGTTTGAAGGGAGACAAAGAGGGCGTGGTCAAGGAGGAAGGGGTAGTGGTAGGTCATCTGGAGGTCGAAATAAAACCCAAAAGAAAAATGAAGATGTGGGTACTAGTAGGAACTAGAGGAACGAGGGTTTCAATCGCTCTCGTGATCAAGACTTTGGAAATCAGAGAGGAAGAGGTAGAGGACGTAGACAAGGAAGAGGAGGCTTTCATGGTACCTGTTTCCATTGCAATGACAAAGGTCATCGTCCCTTTGAATTCCCTCAATGACGAGGAAGGACAGATAAGAGAGTTGAGGGTCAAGCTAGGGTTGCTCATGTGGATGAGGATGCACAGTCATCACATTCAGAGGATGCAAAAAGAGGAGAGACTTTAGTAAATGAAAGGGTCCTACTAAGTGGTGAGATTGAACTAGGACAAAGGAGGAGTTTGTTCCATACCAACTGCATGTGTGAGGATAAATTTTGTGATGTGATCATTGAAGGTGGTAGCACTGATAACTTGGTATCAGAGGAGATGGTCTCTAAGCTAAAGCTCAAGAGGGAGAAACATCCCCAGCCCTATTGGATTGCTTGGGTGAAAGATGATCATAAGGTCCTGGTAAGTGAAAAATGTTTAGTGACATTCAAAATTGGGAGTTACCATGATGAAGTTCTCCGTGATGTTATTCCAATGGATGTTTGCCATCTATTGTTGGGAAGACCGTGGCATTTTGATAGGCATGTAGTACATGATGGCCATGCAAACACATACTCTCTAACAAAGGATGGAGTTTGCCACAAACTGAAGCCCATGAAAAAGGAAGGCGAAAAGGTATGTGTGGAGCTCAGTACTTCACAAAGATAGATCTCAAGAGTGGTTATCACCAGATACAAATTTGAGAAGGAGATGAGTGGAAAATAGCCTTCAAGACCAAGGAGGGTCTTTATGAGTGGTTAGTCATTCCCTTTGGATTGACAAACGCCCCAAGCACCTTCATGCGGCTAATGAATGAGGTACTTAAGAAGTTCTTGGGAAAATTTGTTATTGTCTATTTGGATGATATTTTAATTTTCAGCAAGACTTTGGAAGAACATTTATTGCATATTCATAGTGTCCTTGAAAGGTTAAGGGAAGAGAAATTGTTAATTAATTTGAAGAAGTGTATCTTTGCAAAAAGGGACTTAGTCTACTTGGGGTTTGTTATATCACCTGAAGGTCTCAAAATGGATTTAGAGAAGGTAAAAGCCATCTTGGAATGGCCTACTCCAAGGTCTGCTACTGAGGTAAGATCATTTCATGGTCTGGTTATCTTTTACAGAAAGTTTATTAAGAATTTTAGTGGCATATGTGCACCCTTGACTGACACAATAAGAGGGGATAGAAAAGAGTTCAAATGGACTGCGACAGCTATGAGAAGTTTTGAATTTCTGAAGAAGAAGGTGATAGAACAACCTGTGTTGGCACTTCCAGATTTTAGAAAGGTGTTCTAGGTGGATTATGATGCTAGTGGTAGTGCTATTGGAGCTGTATTAAGCCAAGAAGGTAAGCCTATTGCATATTTCAGTGAAAAATTGAATGATGCTAAAAGAAAGTATTCTGTTTATGATCAAGAGTTCTATGTAATAGTTCAAGCCTTAAAAAAATGGAGGCATTATTTATTGCCGAAGGAATTTTTTTTATATACTGATCCCCAGACATTACAGTACCTAAATAGCCAAGGTAAATTGAATCAAAGGCATATGAAGTGGGTAGAGTTCTTGCAGAGCTATACATTTATGTTGAAGCATAGAAGTGGAAAATCTAATAGGGTTGCAGATGCACTAAGTAGGAGACAGTTGTTGCTTATAGTAATGCAGGTTTAAGTAGTTGGGTTTGATGAACTCAAGAATCTGAACCCTGAGGATCCTGATTTTGCTGAAGCATGGAAAACTTGTAAAGAGCCTATTGCTGTAGAAAGAACTAAGTGGTTAGACTATCTAATTCAGGATGGTATGTTATTCAAGGGCAGTCAATTATGCATTCCAAGGAGTTCCATGAGGGAAAATCTGAATAAGGAGAAACATAGTGGAGGAATGGCAGGACATTTTGGTCAAGATAAGACCATTGCCATTCTCAAAGAACATTATTTTTGGCCTCAATTGTCATAGGATGTGAAGAAGTTTGTACAGAGTCGTCAGATTTGTCAAGTTGCCAAGGGATTTAGTCACAATACTAGACTATATCAGCCATTGCCTATTCCATCAAAGCCATGGGAGGACATAAGTATGGATTTTGTTCTTGGATTGTCGAGGACACAAAGGGGTAATGACTCAGTATTTGTGGTGGTTGATAGGTTCTCCAAAATGGCACATTTCATTCCATGCCACAAAACTCATGATGCTGTCCATATTGTAGACTTGTTTTTCAGAGATGTGGTAAGACTACATGGTCTTCCAAGGAGTATAGTTTCTAATAGAGATACTAAAATTGTAGGGTATTTTTGGAGAACATTGTGGAAGAAGTTGAGAATAGACTTGAAATTCAATTCCACACATCACCCGCAGACTAACGGCCAAAAAGAAGTGGTAAACAAAAGCTTGGGCAATTTGCTGAGATGTTTAGTTGGGGATAAACCCAAGGGGTGGGATTTGATTCTACCACAAGCAGAGTTTTCTTACAATAACTCTATAAACAGGAGTACTGGTAGATCACCATTCCAAATTGTATATGGAAGTAGCCCAAGGACTGCACCAGAGTTGAGGAAGATAGAGCAAGGGGAGAGGACAAGTGCTGAAGTTGAAGAATTTGCTAAACATATCAAGCATCTACATGAGGAGGTCCAGGTACACATTACCAAGATGAATCAAGAGTATAAAGCTAGGTCTGATCAAAGGAGAAGACATAAGGAATTCCAAGTAGGGGATCTAGTCATGGTACACTTATGGAAAGAAAGATTTCCATCTGGTACTTACAACAAGCTAAAATTGAAGAAATTTGGCCCCCTGCAAAATTCTGAAGAAACATGACATAGGAAATGCATATGAGTTGGAGTTGCCAAATGGTATTCACATTTCTCCTATTTTCAACATTGCAAACTTAATAGAGTATCATGATGATGGTGCAGATGAGGAGCTGATGTTAGAGCCATGTCCAATTCCTGCTTCTAAGAAGGAGATAGAAGACATTCTAGATCATCGTGTGGGCAGGAGTACCAGAAATAGGCAGTATGAAGAGTATTTGATCAAGTGGAAAGGACGGCTGATAGATGAATCAACTTGGATATCAGCAGCTGAGGTTTCCCATTTGGGATTTCCTCTACCATTCATAAAGTGACAGGGTCACTTTTCAATCTACCCTGGGTGTCTGATGCAAGAGCATCCAAAGGTATAAGGGCAATCCTGTATCAACCAAAAAAATATATTTAGACTTAGTTTCTATTTCATGTGTTTTCATTTCTAGATAACCATTTGGGTCAAATAAAGGTTCCAACTCTCATAGTTCCACTATCAGTGTTCTAGGATAGAGTATTTGAACACTTTGGGATATGTGTAAATGCCAAAAAAATAGGAGTATGTAATTGAGCTATCATTTTGGTGAACTAGAAGGTGTAAATTGGCCAGATGAATGCAATTATAATTTAGAGCATTCCAGAAAAAGAATTAGGTCAAAAGGCCCCACGGTTTGAAAGTTATTGCAGTTTTTCAATTTTTGGAGACCTCCTAAGAATGCTTCAAAGTTAGGTTAGGGGCATTAAATGACCTCAAAAAGGGCCAAAAAATGGGGGACAAGTGAAGCTCATCCATAGGGCTATAGAGCACTTTGAGAGCTTTTCAAAAATGTAAATGGTTCGTCAATCGGAGCTACGGTTCAAAAGTTATGCCTCCTAGAAGTTCGGTTACCGTTTCTAAATTCTTTTAGATTTGTGTCGACTTCTAACACAGCTTCTGGAGCCTTCTATTTGGTCAGTGGATGCCAACTAGCACTTTCTAGAATGCACTCCTAATCCTTAACGCTCTGGGGTCTATTTAAGAACATTTTTGGCATTGTAAAAGGCAGTTCAGAGTGGAGTTTGATAGGAGGTACTAAAAGGAGAAATTATCTCCAGATTTATACTATTGTAAGCCCATAGGGCATGTTTTGAAGTTTATTTTCTCTGTACTGAATGTATTAGCTTATTTACAAAGTTAATAAAATTTTTCCTTTCTTGTGGTGTCCATTCTATGCTTGGGTTGTGTCCCCATAAAAGTAGCAAAGAATACAAAATGCAAAGTTTAGCATAGTAGTGCAGAAGTGAAGGAAACTTCATTGCCAAGGTTTTGCTAAGTGATCTAAGGTTTGGTATTTGAATCCAAGGTTCATAACCTAGTCTACAAGGTTTGACAGTGATTGATCTAGTTTACAAGATAGAGGAAAGTATAGAGGAAAGAAGAAGAATCTAGTAAATTAGTTGTTTGAGCAGTGAGCTCTTCTTGTAGTTGAAATTACATGTTCAGGTAGTGGGCTCTTCTTGCATACATTGTACCACAACTCCTGACAAGGTTGGCACACCTCCTAACATGGTTGGTACAACTCCTAATAGGGTTGAAATCTCCTAATAGGGATTCAAAGTCTCCTAACAGGGACTCATTATACTAAATGTTGTAACAAACTCCTAATAGGGTCTATCCTCTAACAAGGAATATTTATATTAGTACATAATCTTGTGGGCATCATTGCCATTAGGGTTTTCCCTCTAATCAAGGGTTTCTCTAGTCAACATATTTGGTGTAATTGTCTGTGTGCATCTTTTTATGGCTATTGTTTACTTTGGTTGAATGGTTAAGTTTTTTTAAAGAAGATAAATTTTTTAATTATTGGGTAACTAATTCAAACCCCCCTTTTAGTTATCTTGGTGGACTATTATTTCTAACAATTGGTATCAGAGCATCAGGTCCTTGAAGGAAAATTCTAATAGCTTTGGGAGATCCATGGAAAACATGTTTAGGAAAGATAGTCTAAAGTTCGATGAGACAAACTATGATAGCTGTAAAGAAAAGATGAAGACAAATTTTTTGTGTATGGGTTTGGGATATTAGATCTTGACAAAATCAGCAAAAACAATCATTGAAGAAAATAAGTTGGAAAGTTTCTCCAAAGAAGAAAGAGATCTTTTCATGTGTGACATGAGAGCTAGGGAAGCACTATCGACTACACTTTCTGAGATTGAGTACAATTAGGTAAAATCACTTCCTACTTCACATTTGATTTGGAAAGCTTTAGAAAATAGTTTTGATGGTGATGTAGATTCCAAGAGGTTGAGGGTAAAAATTTGGATTTGTGCATTTCAAGATGCTAAGATGATGGAAGATGAATCTATAAGAACATATATAGGCAGGATATCAAAAATTACTACAAATATTAAAGGTCAAGGAGGAAACAAAGAAGATGATGAGGTTATATGGAAGATATTGAAAACTCTAACACCACCATTCAAGCTAGTAGTTTAGATGATACAATTATTGATATCGTGTACCAAAGATTTCACAAAGGAGACATTGCTTGAAAGAATTGAAGTAGTTGAGAATGAACTTAGACAGTCTAAAGAATTAACTAAAATAGAGACAACTTTTAGTGCCTTGAATATTTGACATAACCTATCAAGTAGCACAAGTGCTAGAGGAGATTTTGCTAGCAGTAGTAGATCTGATGAAGATAGAAAGATTGATGAAGTAGTAGCCCTTTTAGTAAGACGAGAGAAAGAAGGTAAGAAAATATTTAATTGTTGGACTTGTGATGAATATGGTCATTATGAATCTAAGTGTCCTAAAAGGGAGAAAAAGTATAAGGGAAATCATAAGCCTAGAAAAGATAGAGATTGCTTGTATGCAAATGAAGATAATGATTTTGATGATCAAGTATTAAGTGCTAGTGATGATGAAATTGGATTTGTGGCAATTAAAGAGGAAATTCCAAAGAAGGTTTCTTTGGTATCACAAGTTGAGAAGAAATGTAATTGGATAATTAATAATGGTTGTTCACATCATATGACTGGTGATATGAACAAGTTTGTTGACTTCAAAAGTTAGTATGGAGGAATTTTAAGAGTTGGAAATAATCAAGCATGCCAAGTAAAAGGTATTGGATCTATAGCTCTTGATGGTAAAACTAATACTAAGGATGTATATTTTGTGGATGGTTTAAAGCACAATCTTTTGAGTGTTGGACAACTAGTAGACAAAGATTATCAATTGAAGTTCATAGAAAAGACATGCATGATCAGAGATAAATATGGAAAGGTAATTGGAATAGGAACTAGATCAAGAGGTAATGTATTTCAGTTGAATCCTACTAAAATGACATGTTTGGTTGCAAATGTAGATGACAGTTGGTTATGGCATAAAAGATTTTGTCATATAAACTTTTATAGTATGGTGATGACTAGTAGAATATTTTTTGTTAGAGATTTGCCAAATATTGTAAAGCCTACTAACACAATTTGTAAGGAGTGTGTTTTGGTAAAGCACAACATAACTTCTTTTCCCAGTGTTAGCCTACTTTTAGCACCCGAGATTTAAATCTTGAAATCAGTCATATGGGAAAAGATTTTTCAATTATTTCAGTGTCTTGTTGGTTTTATAGCTAATGATGGCTTTGTAAGATTTGTTCAGTGTAGAGACAATGCCCTAAGATTGATTTTAACTTGAACTTGAACCAAAGGTTTCAAAGTTCAAGTTCGAGTTCAAGTTTGAGTTTCAACATGCAAAGTTCATGGTTCACAGTCCAAGTTTGAAAAGTTCAAAATTTGAGGTTCAATTCAAAATGGAAGGTTGTTAGTTTCAAGTCTCAAAATTACAAGTCAAATGTCCAAATGAAAATTCACCAATGTTCTATTTAGAAGCACATTTTGAAGCTCCAAATTCGTAAGTATGGATTTAGCTCAAGAGGAAAAGAAAATCAAGGCTCAAAAGTTAAATGCAATGATGCAAGTTTGTAATCCTAGTTTAGAAGATAGGGTTCCTCCCACTAGTTTAGAGATGCAAACTTAAACTGAAATGATAACCTTCACACATCATTGTGAAGAAATCACATACTCTTAACCTCTCGACACATAGAAATCAATGGTCTATCAACATCACATATCACTAACCTTTTAAAATTTCCTCAAAGTCTCCATTAGTATGTGGAACATGAACTATTGGGCATACAACCTATTGTCAAGTTGCCAAATGTATGTCTACCTCAAGCTAACTAACAACATATGGAACCCATAAGCTAGCCTCAATAATCAATGGTGAAGTCTTGACACCATTACAATATGTGTCCTCAATGATTGAATAACCTCTCACGAGAATCAAGGGTGCATAAAAGCTTGCAAGTTGCATGTAATGAGGAAGACAAAATTACATTTCCAATTCACATAGTCACAAACCATTACACCCAAGGCATGATCCATTTTGGGAACTATTCTTAAGATACATGCATGATCATGGAGTCACGACTCTACACAAATGACTTCATACCACCCATTAACAAGATACACCATGCTTCCTTGTATAAACTCTATGATCTCAATTGTAATATCAAAGTAATGCATGGAACATGAAACACCTACTAGGTTCTACCACTGGTGATATTTGATCAACCATAGAGGAATTTCAATGAATGACATGCATATTCATGAGGATTCCCAAATAGAGTCACAGTTCCATATGATTGGATGGTGTCAGACCACATGCTATTTGTTTGATTGAATGTTTTTATGTTTGTTATGGCATCAAAAAATCCAAATTATTTGACCCAGATTATCATACATTGGCACAAAGGCCAATTTCTCTTCCCTTTGGCATCCAAAATCTGGTATAAGACATAACTACTTGCAAAGATAAAGATGCATGTTAACGGTCTGATGATGTAGATGATAGTGAAAGGTTTATCAATACAGATCATTGGAAGGATTGACAGTACATGCATGAACTATTTGATAGAATGCTCACTCCACAAATGCTTGTCTTGACAAGTCTCGAGCCTCTATTCCACAAAGTCCCTGATGAATGAAAGGAATACACATAGATGCATGTCAGATGTTTGACATAATGGCAAGCAAGGCTCTTCCAAACTCGAGTCTCCAACATCAATCACCGAACATGTGTTGAGATGAATGTGATGACCTAAAAAGGGCATTGAATTGGGCTCCCACATCTCAAACATTGCTAGTTAAAAGATGAATGAGAAGTATCAATAAATGTTCAACTCTTTTCAAGCATAGAGAGGACACGATTTTGCATGAAATATGATTGAAAAAATGTCAATCAGTCAAAGGGATCTTGAGCACCATTAGAAATGATTATGACACATATGAGTCTATTCATAATCACCATTTTTCTATTGTAGAAGCTTAAAAGCTTGTGGTTTGATGGAAAATTATGAGGGGATGAGGTTCAAATTACATCAACCTCCTTTGAATAGAGCACCATAGTACAATGAACTAAAGCCAAACATGGTGCACCAACCAACCCTGTCCATCAAGATCAATATGGGAAAATATAAGAACTATTTCATAGAGTATTTTTGGCTCCTAACATGTGTAGATCAAATAGAGAGTCTCACTTGATAAAGATGATGAAAGTTATAAAAGTTTTAATTTTCATTAACTCTTGAGTTAGTTTATGAAAGTTATGAAGGAGAAAATTCCAATTTTTGCAAAGCTTCCCAAAAGAAGATTAGGTTTAGTAATGCCTCAACATTATGATAACAAGTGTTATTAAAACAAAGATACTTGGATGCATGGGAAAAATAATATAAGCTAGTTATAATAACTAAAAAGTTACGGGAAAAGCAAGAGATAAATAGGTTGATAGAAGCAAGAAGAGGGGTTCTTCTTTTTGGTCTGCAAGTTCTACAACTACTATAGGTGGAATACATTTCTATTTTGTAATAGGGAAAAGAAGAGATTTATTTTATTTTATTGTACTTTGATTTGATTTATAGGAATAGGGTAATCTTATGGTTATCTTGTTATGTATTTGAAATGTAGGAACTTTATATGTCAGATTTTGGAGTCTAAAGTATGAATTTCTTATAGGAATGTTGATTATGTAGTCTCTTTTGTCTCATTTTAAATGTAGTCTTTGTATATTTATTCATTGTTCATGAAGCAGAGAAATCTTCCTTCTATTTTCTCTGTAATAAGAAAGTTTGACCAAGTAGTCTTGTGGTTGCTTGTTCGTCTTTCTTCTTATATACAGTTTATGAATTTAGAAAATGCATTCATTTCATGTCTGTGAATGAATGTCAGAAAACCTTAAGTACCTTTAGGTTAAAGATACATCCTATCATTTAAATTCATTGCAAATCTATAAATGAAGGAGCTGTACCTCTTAATTCAGAGGATAGTTATCAATCAATGATAACTAATCGAATTATTAGTACTTTTTGTTCTTTTCAGGCATATTGCATCATTATTTAAATTTCTTGTTGAATGAAAAATCTATTTACTAACACCCAACCAGAAGTTTACTACTACAGTTAAGTTGGAGATTGAACACACAGATCTCAGCGATTCTACAAAGACAAGAGGATTCTATGGTGAAAGGTATTTTATGATTCTAGTTGATGATTATTTCTAGAATGATGTGGGTTGCATCTCTTAAAGAGAAATCTAAGGCATTTGACAAGTTTAAGATATTGAAGAATACAATTGAGAATAAAACTGATGTAAAGGTTAAATGTTTAAGATCAGATAGAGGAGGAGAATTTACTTCAAACAAGTTTAACATGTTTTGTGAGGAAAACAAAATTAAGAGAAAACTATCAACTCCAAGAACCTCTAAACAGAATGGCATTGTAGAGAGAAGAAACAAGTCTATAATAGAAGCAACTAGAGCTATGTTAATAGAGAATGGTGTATCAAAGACATTTTGGAGAGAAGCAGTGAATACAACAATCTACACTATGAACAAAGTTTAAGTCAGGAAGGACACAAACAAGACACCTTATGAATTGTGATTTGGTCACTCACCTATAGTTAAGTATTTCAAAATATTTGGAAGTGTTACATAAAGAGAGATGATGACATTGGTAAATTTGATGTTAGAAGTGATTAAGGTATGTTTCTTGGTTATTCATTGAAAAGCAAGGTTTATAGATGTTATAATCAGAGAACTAAGACTATTATGGAAAGTGCCAATGTGAGAACTAATGAGAAATTTAGAGTACAAGAGATAATGGTTGATTACAGTTAAAATGATGATGTTTTTGTTACTAAGCCAAGGAATAATGAAGTATTTCTTGTGACTAACAATGATTCTCAGAATGAAGAAGAGAGAAAGGTAGGAACAAAGCTTAGAAACATTAGTAGAGCTAAGAGTTTAAATAATAACTCTTATTTTAGGAAAGAACATGATAAAGAATCACCCATTTGAACAAATCATTGTAAGGAAAGACAAAGGTGTGATGACAAGAAGTAGAGTGAATGAAGAACTATGCTTGATATCTCAAGTTGAGCTAAAGAACATAGATGAAGCATGTAAAGATGACTACTAGAAGCAAGCTACAAAAGAGGAACTAGATTAGATAGTAAAGAATTAGACATGGGAATTGGTCCCTAAACCAATAGACAAGAATATGATAGGAACCAAATGGGTATTTAGGAACAAGATGAATGAGCAAGGAGAAGTTGTAAGAAAAAAAGTAAGACTGGTATGTAAAGGTTACTCATAGCAATAAGGAATAGACAACGAGGAGACTTATGCTCTAGTAGCTAGAATAGAAGTTGTAAGATTATTCTTAGCCTATGCAACAAAGAAGAAATTCAAAGTATATCAGATGGATGTCAAGTCAACATATTTGAATGGAGAACTTGAAGAAGAGGTATACATTGAGCAACCTAAAGGATGTCATTTGGTAGATGACAAGGATATAGTATGTAGACTAAGGAAAGAATTGTATGGATTGAAGTAAGCACCCAAAACTTGGTATGAAAGGTTGGACAAGCATTTGACGAATCTTGGATATAGCAAAGGTATGGCAGATAGTAATCTGTATTGGAAAGAAATTGATGATGGTTTGATAATTTTGGTAATATTTGTCTATGAAATTATATTTGGAGGTAATGATGAAGAAAGTAAGAATTTTGCAAAAGAGATGAAGAAATAATTTGAAATGAGTATGATAGGAGATATGAAATATTTTCTAGGATTGTAGAGGGTATAGAATAAAGAAGGAATCTTTATTTCTCAAACTTAGTACTTGAAGGATTTATTGAAAAGGTTTGGTTTGGAAACATGTAAACCTATTGGAACACCTATGGTAACTAGACACAAGTTATCTACTAAGGATGAGACACCTACTAATGAGTAGAAGGAGTACAAATCTATGATTGGAGGATTGCAATATCTGACTCACACAAGGCTGGATATAACAAATGTAGTTGGAATTGTTGCAAGATTCCAAGCTGATCCAAGAGAAGCACATTATGTAGCAATGAAAAAGGTATTTAGATATCTAAAAGGAACTTCAAAATTTGGATTATGGTATGATAGATCTAATGATTTTACTCTAAGTTCTTATACTGATGTAGATTGGTAGGCAGTATGGATGATAGAGAAAGCACCAATGGAGGAGCTTTCTTTCTGGAGGAAGATTGGTTTCTTGGTTAAGCAAGAAGCAAGATTATACATCTCAGAGTACATTAGAAGTAGAATATGTTGCAACAAAAAATAATTGCAATCAAATTATCTAGATGAAGCAGATGCTGAGAGATATAAGGATAGAGATTAGTGAACATGTTATTCATTGTGGCAACACAAGCATGGTAAATGTGTCTAAGAATCCAGTATTGCATTTGAGGACTAAGCACATTTGCATTAAGTATCATATGTTGAGAGAAAAAGTTGTAGAAAAGGAAATTAGATTGGAGTATGTGAGTACAAAAGAGTAGATTGTAGATATATTCACTAAGCCTCTTCCCATAGAGACTTTTGAGTATTTGTGAGGTATGCTCCTTCCTACATCAGAGTAAAAGATGCAAGAGCACATTAATCTAGGGTAACAGAGTACCATTATTTGTTTGGATTGGATGATGATGCTTCCTATATGGGGGAGTATCTATGATGGACAAAGTCATCTAGGACTCTTGTTGATGTTGTTTTGAATAGCGTCTCTTGACACTTGAGCTAGTAAGTATTAGTTGTTGCAAATTTGATGCAGAGATGTTGGTTGCATAAATATTTGACATTGATGTCAATGGGGGAGAGATTCGCATGAAAAACATTATGCTAAGAATATTTTCAACATAAGTATGGGGGAGAGTTTGGCATGAATTTGAAATAATAGTTTGGTATAGAGTACATTAAGGTATATCAATGGGGGAGTATGATTGATGAAGAGTATTTGAAGATTGTTTGTCTTTTGTTGGTATTCTTGGAACTAGATGTTTTTTTAATCTATGTTGCCATAAATGCCAAAGGGGGAGATTGTTGGAAGATTGGAAAGATTGGAAGATTGGTTTAATGATGATATGTTACATTCATGACTGAGTTTTTCATTGATGTCAACATAGCATGTTTGATGTCTTCTACGATATTTGACAAAAGAACAATGAAAAGATTAAGTTGGTATGGAAAAATAGTTGAGCATGATAACCACTTGAGGTTATGGGAGAGACTTTGGAGTATCTAGAATATGTAGTTAACATTGGAAGCAGAAAGGATAAGTCTAGAAGAAGTTATGTAAGTTTTAATGATGCCTATTCTAAGACAGAGTTTATAGAGGCATGTTCTGGTAAACTTGTTATATCTCTTATAAAATTTGATATCTTGAGGATTGAGGTTGAGGAAATGGAGAAGATATGTTGAGGATGACATGGCTAAGCTTGCTCATTACAATATTGCATGTACAAAAAGTTATTCAAGTTGCAAGGCAGAAGATTAAGGTTATCACTAAGTGTAACATGTTCTTAGTGAGGTCCTATAATAGTTAATTAAGAAGGACCAACAATCAAGTAGAGGAATTATTTTATGGAATCAATATTAAGGAAGGGAATATCCTTTATCATGGTGTGTGTATGGATGTGGATCAATGTGAATTGTGAATGTTCATAAAGTAGCAGAGAGTACGAAATGTGAAGTTAAGCAAAGCAGAGCAGAAGTGAAGGAAATTTCATTGCCAAGGATTTGTTGAGTAATTTGAGGTTTGGTATTTGGATCCAAGGTTTGTGACCTAGTCTACAAGGCCTGATAGTGATTTTTCTAGTTGATAGGACAAAGGAGAGTACAAAGGAAAGAAGAAGATACTAATAAATTATTTGTTTGAGCAGTGAGCTCTTCTTGTAGTTGAAATTGCATGTTTGGGTAGTGGGATCTTCTTGCATACATTCTACCAAAAATCCCAATAGGGTTGGAACAACTCCCAATAGGGTTGGCACAACTCCTAATAGGGATTCAAAGTCTCCTAATAGGGACTCATTATACTAAATGTTGTAACAGACTCCTAACAAGGTCTATTCTCTAACAAGAAATATTTATATTAGTACATCATCTCGTGGGTATCATTCCCACTGGGGTTTTCCCTCTAATCAAGGGTTTCCCTAGTCAACATATCTTGTGTAATTGTCTATGTCCATATTTATATGGTTTTTTCTTACTTTGGTTGAATGGTTATGTTTGTTTAAGGAAGATAAATTTTTTAATTATTGGATAATTGATTCACCCTCCACCCTCTCAATTATCTCAGTGGACTATTCTTTCTAACATATACATATGTATATGTATATATACAAAGAGATCTTGTGAATTGTGGAGATTAGTGGAGATCTATGATTTCTTTTCTATGCCCTTGTGGTCATTGCATTTTTTTGGCAAACCCTTGTCTTCTCTGTATGTATGTATATACATATATACATGTATATGTATATATAGACATATGTATATGTATATATGTGTATATATACATACATAGACATAGATATGTATGTGTAGGTATGCATATGTACACATGCATGTACATAAAGATAAGCTTCTCTATACATACATACATACATACATAGACACACATAAGTGTGTGCATGTGTATATATACACATACATATACATAAAGTGAAATTTCTCTAATCATTTGTTGGGGGGAATATAAAGAGATACATGTTTAGAAGGAAAATAAAAGAACATTTACATAAATACCTCTTCTACCCTTGAAGAAAATCATAGAGATCATAGGGGCACAACACAAAAATGAAATTAGAGTGCAAGGGCACAAAGATCACAAGGGTATGGCAATAAAATGTAGAGATCACAAGGGCACGACAATGAAATTCAGTGATCACAAGGGCACGATAATGAAATGCAAAGATCATAAGGACATAGAAATGAAATGTAGTGATCAAAAGGGCATGACAATGAAATCTCTACCAACATTCAGAGCTCTCCACCTTTGTTCAAAGCTCTCCTCCCTCTTTCGCATACAACTCTCCACAATTGATCAAAACAAATGGGGAATGATTTATTGTATTTTTTTTTTAATACTCACATGGGTATCAAAAATTTTAGTATTGTGATGAAGTTGAGGACAATTACAAAAAACAAACTTAAAAATCCTCAAATTATGCTACCATCACAAATTGACCCCAAATGTTATATTGAGAACTTAAGTTTTTTTAAGACTTTCAATTTGAAAATAGAAAAACCTATGGTTGAGGTTCCTACTATTGAAAGATAGCTATCTAATCTTGTGATTAAGAGCAAAGGAAGAAGAAATAAAATTTCTATTTAGATGAAGGCTTGCAACAAGTATGATTCATTTGATCCTAGTAGTTTTAGTAGTAAGAGAAGAGTTGATATTTCTGATGATACATTTGGTTGTAGCAGTAAGTTTGGACAAACTTCTAGGATGATTGATGAAGAAGATTTGTGAATTAAGAATGTGCATGGTATTTATGTTTTGAATTTTTGTAGATGTTAATAAGTCCTTATGGAACATCTTATTTGTAAAACTTTTTTTGTCTAATGTAGGTGCATGCTTGGGACATTGACAATCTTGCATTCTTGGGCTACATTACCTTAAGCCCTACTTATAGTATCCCCTTAGGAGAAGTCATGGACTCATGGCTCACTTTGATCAAGATTCCTCTTCCCCTCTATTTAGGAACCTCAGTGATCCTATGGTTTCTTATGACCCTAATCCTTCTATGGAGCATGACTCTTCTCATTCATCTCATGATGAGGGTGAGGCTTTAAAGGTTCAAATTGAATTTTTTTATAAGATTGCTAATGTTATTGATAAAATGCATGATTGAATTCTTTAAGAGAATCACAATACGAATACTATGGCTACTTTTGATGCTCTTAAGAAAGTGATATATAATGATAGAAATGGATCTTTTGCATGGTTGTACTCACCTTATCTACACTCATGTTAAGCCTATTAGAAATAGGAATTACTGGGAGGGTTGGGGGGGGGGGGGGGGTGGCGGTGAATTAGCAATTTACAAATTTTAGTTTCCAACTAGATATTATTTATTACTTTGAACCATACATAATAAAGTAAACATGTAATGCTAAACAATAATAGTAACCATGCACAAAGATAACTCATAACACCATATTTTGTTAACTAGGGAAAGCCTAGCCAAGGGAAAACCCTAGTGGGGATGATACTCACTAGATAATATACTGATATATATGTTCCTTCTTAGATGATGGACCCTATTAGGAGTCAATGAGAAAATTTAGTATAGAGAGTCCTTGTTAGGAGACTTTGGATCCTTGTTAGGAGATTCCAACCCTGTTGGGAGTTGTAGTACAATAGATGCAAGAAGAGCTCACTACTCAAACATGCACTTTCAATTATAAGAAGAGATCACTACCCAAACAACTAATTATTATTCCTATATATCAGTGCTATAACTTCTTTTATGATTGATCTCTGACCTCAACTTGATCTCAAATCAAAAAATCAGGTTCTCAAAACTTCATTTCACAAGATACAACAACTCACATATCATTTATCACAACACAATTGTACATTTCTTCTCACAAGACATCCTTTGTATAAATATCATGCCTTTTCACAAATTTCTTCTAGGTTAGCTAAGACCACAATATACTTTTCCAACTTAGAGTAAACATCTAGGATGTTGGCCTTAATTGGCCAAGTAATTATTTTGTGAACAAAATAATTCCATTACCTCCAATTCCAATGTTTGGTAAACCTTGAATATCTTTTATCCATATAGTTTGTACTAATGTCTGAGGTTGTACAAATCATTATCAATATGTATACCATCTATATTTAACACTCTTCTAGAAATAACATCATATAAACAAGTTATATGTTAAATACTGCTCTCTGTTCCTGACTAATAATCATAAAACTACTTTCACCAAAACTTGAATGACAAGTGTTAGAGTTAGTATTCCTATACACCAACACTAGCCAAATGTCTAACATACTTCCTATAATGCCCCGCCAAGGGATCCAAAAGAATTAACCTAAAGTTTTACTAAGTTTGCTAAACATTTTTGTTTTAAAAGTAAGAAAGTATAACATACACATCAAACACATAGTAGCGGAAGCAATAACATGTAGTCATCAACAAACATACATAATAGGTTACATTCCTTAAGGATCTCAAGACGTTGAGTCACATTTAAATTTAATTAATTCTAAGTCTAACAACTACCACATCCACATGAAAGAATAATAAGAAAGTCCAATGTCCATAATATACATTTGTTCTGAATGCCTCTTGGCAAATTAATTCAGAATGCTCAATCATCCACTGTACATGTCACAGGGTATGAAAGGCTTAAAAGAATATACATATATAAAAATAAAGATACATCATCTTTGAATCCATGATACAAAGTATAGTAAAATAAATGAAACTAATAACATACATGATACATCCATACATCCATAATGATATAACATCCATCATAAAATCTACCCATCCATCATAATAATCCATGAATAGAATGAAAGTATATGCCAACAAGAATACTCCAGCCATGGTGTCTCAGACGGATCTCAATATTGAAATGTTCAAGTATCCACCATAGAGAAATTTGAATTCACAATCCACAGACACGAAGAAGATAGGAAAGGTAAATTGCGTAATTAATCAATGATAAAAAACACGAGATCCTACCTGAGTCTGATGCTAATACTCAATCCCCGAAAACTGTGAGAGAATTCACCCTCCTTTAATAACTTTTCTCTGTAAATCTTTTCTAGAATTCTCCTTCAGAAATTCACTTCCAAAATCCGTCTCCCAAAATTTTGTGTCTCCAAAATTTACGGTCCCTCAAAAATGAACCCCAAAGTTGTGATAAGGAGTTTTCTCCTCAAATTGAGGCACTGATTGTGCGTTCACCTGAGAGGACTCCTTGCTTACCAGACTCAAACTCCAAATTAACTTTATTTATCTTTCTTTATCTTGCATTAATCTTTTCATGCACATTAAGTTGAATTATTAAATAACTTTATTTAATATTCCACTTGACTTCTATTTTTAATCTTTATTACTTTTAAACCCATGTGCACTTTATGAAATTAAAATAACATTATTATTTTCACTATTTTATCTTTTAATTAATTTCTTTTATTTTCAACTCATGTTTGCATCATGCGATCTAGAAAGTTTAATAATTTAATATCTTTTCCACTTTTAATTTATTTTAGGAACTTAATTGATAAATATTTATTAATTTAAATAACAATAATATTTAGCATTTATTTAAAAATAAACTCTAAATATATTATTATTAAATTAAATAAATAGTATCACGTTCTAAAATTTGTCCTTACAACTTTAATCTCCAAATTTAATTCTTTTTATTAATTAATTTCTCAATTAATTAAATGTCATTAAATATTAAAGTTTCATAATAATTCCCATTAAATTAAATAATTAATTTATTCTTTTTAATTAAGCTTAATTAATAGAAAATACACCAAGGACTCATGAAACAACATACGAAAACCCAACATAGCAAAACACATACTACATGAACAAAGGGTTATAATCACGAATTAACATCATTTGACGCATTCAAAGGGTACACAACTTGGATACTTGTCCTAATTATCAATTAGGACAAATCGCTAAAGGGCTTATGATTTAGACTTAAGATTTATCTCCCCTCTCTTACCATTGAGATAATGTGATAGGGTACGCTCATCCTGGCAATTTAGGGAAGTCGATACCTAGTACCTACAACCTGCATAAAATCCACGCATGTATAGACACAATATTCTAAGCTAAACAAGCAATGGCAGGAAGTGGTGCATCGTGTAGATCTCGACTAGTAGGTGACTATGACTCCCTTCCTTCACCACATCAGAAATGCCATACATAAAGAAAATAAACACGCACACCATACACATGCGGTATGGGGTAAGTATCCATAAGAAAACACATGTGATAATAAAACATCTAACTAATCATCATCGATAATTGAAAACACTAAATAATCATCATACATACATGAAATATAGAGTACCAAGTTATCTCATCATATAATAAACTAAGTGTAAAACAATATCTGATAATCTTCAAAATAATAGTACTAATCATCAAACATAAAATTGGCCTAAAAGAGTTTGGCAATGATAATTGAAATACGACTTAGGGGCAAGCACTGCACTTCCTTCTTCCTCCATGTAACATCATTAGTCATAATATGATGTCAGTAACAAGTTACATTCAAAACAATACATTGCTGAAAGCCAATTTCATACTTGGACAATTTTCTAGGTACCAAAAGCTAGGTATCTTTATTTTTAAGGTTTTCCACAAGCATGTACATCATGTATTTCCATAAATGAGAATAATTTCATATCTTCATTAACCAATTGTCAACAATCTCCCCCTTTGGCATTGATGGCAACAAAAGAGGGAAAATTGGCTAAGTATCCAAAACTTGTCCAAAATATTACATTATCAATACATTAATCATCTTTTACAATTAATTACAACTTACACATGATCCCCCTTTTGATATGACTACATACCTTACCTTGCAATTTTATTATGCATCTTCTCCCCATTTTACATCAATGACAAAAGTTAGAATGTCAAAAACTGTCAAAACTATTCATCTGCTATCAAAAACTTTGTTCATCTATCTTAAGCTGATAACATCTTCATGCAATCATCAAAACTTTCCTTGAGACTTTTCAAACCTTTTACCCATGCGTCCTTGGCTATTTCAGCAGAAGTGAGAATTTCACATAGGGCATATGATTCAATTTCCATTGCATTGAGATCCGAGTATAAGAAATTTGAATAGGTGTCCTTAGCTTTGACACATTCCTCCAACTGTCTCTCAATAGATGATATCTTCAGAGCAATGGACACTCTGAATTTTGATAATTTCTTCAAAATTTGTTCTTTTTCAAGTTCTAGTTTCCTAATATCACTATGAACATTGGCCACTTGTCCCTTAAAGTGATCAACTTTGTTGGAAGGTTGTTGTATTTGGCTTGTTAGAGCTTCTACCTCACTTAGCTTTCCTTTAATCTTATTGTCAAAATCCTCCGTCAAATTATGAGATAAAGTATAGTTAATGTAGAATACCTGTCCATATTGTTGACATCTTTGAAGTTCCTTGATACAAGTATCAAGATTTAGCAAATCATTCTTGATATTCTAACAAATGGTGCTAAATAGATTAGCATCATGAGAAATCTGGGCCTTGGACTTTGCAACTTTCAACAAATTTTTAAATTCCTCATCAAAGGCCTTTAACATTACTTGTACCTTCTATTCAGGATCTGCCTCTATATGCTTGACTACCAGAGTATTATGTAATCTATTAGTTACCTCCATTAAGGTTCTTTGTAAGCTCTTTACCTTTATGTTCTTCTCAATCAGTTTTGTCAGAGATCAAGTCAGCTTGATCATCATCATCACTTATTAGGCTAGCAAGTGAAATTGGAGTAGATGAACTAGATGGTTTAATTTCATCTTCCTTTTTCTTATTCTTTGCTACCTCCTTAGTTCTTCTCTCTTCTTTCTCTTTTTTCTCCTTTACTCTTTTCTTCTTCTTTTCTTCTACTCTTCTTTTCATTTCTTCTTCAAGTAATTTTTGCTTGGTTTCTTTGATCTTTCTCTTTTCTACCTCTAATTGCCTCTTTTCTTCTTTAATTTGTTTCAACTGATCTTGAATGACCTTTGAAACTTTCAAAAGGGTTAGTGTCATCAATGTTGATAGTAACATTGGTTTGGTAAATCTACATAGTGTCATTACTTATTGACACTTCCAAAGTTTTAGTTGTTGGTGTAGGTGCTGCCTTTGACTCTGTCATCATTTGACATATAGCTACAACTATTTAACTCCTTATTGTATCCTTCTCACCCACCATAAATAGAAATGGTCTCACCTTGTTCCTCAAGTAGGCTACCAACTTATTTAACAATTTCTTGACTTCTTCGTCATCATCTATTTTGCATATAGTCCTTAACATGGACTTCCGAAGTTCTACATTCTCTTCCCAAGCTAGTGCTTTCTTCTCTATAAGTCTGTCATAGAATTTTTTGATTTACTATACCTTCAATATTCTCAAGTTTTAGATTATTAGTAATCATATATCTCACAGTAGAGATATCAATATGATCTTTCTCAATATCATTATGTAAATCATAAAAGTTGTTCATATGAACAAAGTTCCCTTTATTTGAAATGGGTGAGTTGATCTTCTCAATCTTCAACTTCCAAGGTTGCCTTTCTTTTCCTACTAACTATTTAGAAATAGTAACTTTCTCTGCTTGCTTAACTTCTAGTTCTTCTTCTTCTTCTTCATTGGATTCCACAATTGTCAATAATGACTTTTGTCTTTTACCTAGTCTAGTAGCCTATTGCTTGACTCTTTTAGCCTTGGTAGTCACAACTTCTACCAATCTTTCAAATTTTCTCTTTGGCTGACATGGTTGTTTAGATGATATGGTGGCATATTGAATGCTCTATTCTAACAGAGCTTCTTTAATAGACACACTAGATGGTTTCCCAATTGATAATGGTTGCACATACATTATTCCTTGTTTCATTGTTTGTCTAATTGCCTGTGACTCACTTTCTATCATACTAACCTCAATTAGAGCTTTCTTCATTATTGTCTCAATCTTTTTGTGAGATGCTTTCTCTAACGATGCTTGGTAAGTTGACTAGGTAATCTCTTTGTATGTCCCAAATCTTTACTTAGCTTGGTCCTTTTCAAAATTCAACAATAGATTAATATATCCAATTGCTACATAATCAATTAACTCATTGCCCAAGGGATCAAAGAATGTTTCCTGAGGTTCTACTACTTGAGTAAAAGTTAAATCTATATTAACCATACACATGTATCATATTTGAATATTTCTACAATTGCAGGTGCAATTCTAAATCTTTGTTTCATCCCATTTTGAAATATTTTCATTATCAAATTTTTGCTATCCAAGGTTTTGTTTGCTGGATGTCTTCTACACACATCTGTAATCTTTTCCATATTACATCTCTCACTACTCATAATCTCTGTAACTGATAAGTATGGAAATCTCTTAAGTAAATCAAAGAATATATGATTGATCAATGACTAGAATCTAAACAAACCATTCTTGGTGTTGGGACAAAAAATTGCATGCTTCATTTTTAGTCACAATTTCGAATTCTGAGAAATCAAGCCCCATAAATTCTTTTAGATAAGATTGTACCTGGCTGTCAGTCTGAGCCCTAAGAGGTGTTTAATGATTCTATCACCCTCCACTCATTGCGTCTATGTGTTCCATGATGATAAAATGACATTTCGAACCATTCTGTGAAGTCCTCTCTTGAGCAAATTTCAAATTTACATTTTATCCTAAGTGTCAAAAAGTGACAGGAGCTTGTGTTTGCTATTGAATATCCCACACCTAGAAATGTTTCAGGACTTACCACTTTGGAAATGTCTAGTGTCCATACCCAAGAACCTATGTTTTAGATTTTGAGTTGTTTCAAATTCGTTTGTCTAGGTTTTGAGTCCCTCAAAGTTGGTAGTTTAGTGTTTTCACACCTTTCCAATTAAATCTAAATTCTGGGAAGCCCTGTTTGACATGTTATAACTTTTGACTAGTAGACCAAAATGTTGAAATTCCTATTGCATTTTATTGTAGAGGTCAGAGACTTGTTATGTTTCAAGTTTTAGCCTATGACGAATCCGTTTGATCAGTTTTCAAACATGATTCCAAATAGAATTTCTATCTTTTCACTGTTGTCATTATTTGCAGATTGATTGGAACCCCTTTTTGAGATGTCATATCTTTGTACCTGTGAATGGTAGAACTAAATAGTTTGTTCCCTTGCATTGTCCACTAAAAATACTACAAGTGTGCCAGTTTTTAGAACTTGACGAATCCATATTCACACTTTACTAGAGTCATTCCATTCACAAAAAATGATATTTTACTGATGTCCTCTATCTTGCAAATCCAGGTAGCCAACTTCGCGCCCTTGCCAAATTTTCCCTGGGATTCGTCATGAGCCCAAATAATATAATCCTACTCTCCTCATGAAAATCTACCAGTTCCCCAATTTTCATTAACTCATGTGCCCGTTTGCCCAATTTTTCGAGCCAAATGCAAACCCAGTTTGTTGTTTTCTAACGTGTTTGCTTGCAGGTAAATCTGAGAAGACAACCATGATACTCAATATCTTTTGACTGGGAATTCATTATAAGACAAGATTCAACATGGTACCAGTATACAGAATAGAGAATTAGTGTACCAGATTTTAGAGCCCGGTTAGGTGATTGGATTAGTTTTTAAGGCCAGTCAACAGACCTCCTGACATGAAATTGACAGTTTGATAGGAAATGATAAAATGAGTTTTTAATGATTAATCTATGATCAAAATTGATTCAAATCAGTTTGAGATGATCAATAGATCACTTTGTATCATCAATTGTTCAGAAATTATGATTTTTTTTTTAGCCAGACCCACTTTTGGGGTCCGACTGACTCTTTTAGATTAATAAGGATTATGTACAAATTGAAAGTTATGAATGGGGAAACTTACAATGCAAAATAAGTTTGTTTGAAATAACATTTCCTAGCTCCTTATGATAGAAATTGGTGTCTTTGCATGCTTTATAAATAATATTTAGAACATCAATAGGAAGGGAAGCCTCACACTTAGGACAATGAGGAGGCACACCATCAAGGAACTCCACAGTCAGCAGGAAGAAGTTTTGATTTCCACACAAGGAGAATGAAAAGATTCAGAAGATAAACCATAGTTCCATGCTCATTCACAGTGGTTGCAGCCAAACTCAATGGTAGGGAACTTTTACGTGAGTAGAAAAGGAGAATCTGTTGGAAATAGAGATGGAGTAACTGAGAGGGGAGGGGTGAATCAGTTACCACAAAAATAAATCCACAGATCCTAAGATATCTTCAAATATAGTTGCTACTGATACTCAGTAACCACACAAATGAATGCTAAAACTTGATAGATGTTCTGTTAACTTATTGAGCATTTAAAGTGATTAACATGCATGCATAAAGAAATAACATGAACACAAGAGACACCAGCTTTAACGTGCAAACCCAATTTGAAAAAAACCACCAAGTAATTAGTTACCAATTTTCACTCTTCTGAAGTGAGCCCTGTTAGGAGCCAACCCTATTAAAAGTTACAAAACACACTGTTAGGTGTGACCCTGTTAGAGGATTTAATCACCCTGTTAGAAGTGGCCTTGTTAGAGGTCTTTAAAACAATTCAACTGAATTGTCATCTTGTTAGAGGATTTACAAAGTGGCTATCAAACCAACTCTATTAGGAGGTTTTGAATTAGTGTTACAATGATTAGAAAGCAATAATGAAGTGATCTGAAATATATGCAACTTATCTTTGCTGAATACAGATCTTTTTTCTGCTTCACTAGGTCCTCACTGATCGAATACAACTTTTCAACTCCATAAGCATATCTAATCCTTCTTCAACATTCACTCATATATTCAATATTTGCTCATTCCATATCCATACATTCACACTCTTATTCATCCACACTCTTACATCTTATGAATTCACATCTTGACCTTTCATATATACCTTACAGATTGTCAAGTTAGCTCAATTACAAGTTACAACAACTGAAAACATTAAATCAGTCGGCTGCACAAAACAATTAAACTTAATTCTTTAGAATAATAAAATTCTTCGCTGCCCAACCCAGCTCAGTGATTACTGCTCCAAAATGGTTTCCCTAGTGTTAACCAAGTGAAGCTTGGTAAACACTACAAACCTTGCAACTTCCTTCAGAGATTGAGTTAACTTGGTAAACACTGACCTTCCTTCGCTTATCGAGTGAGCTTGGTAAAAGCTAACTTTCTCTTCAATGATCGAGTGAACTTGGTAGATATTGAACTCGGTAAACATTGACTTTCCCTTTGTTAACCTTGGGAGCTCGGTTAACGTTAACTTTCTACTACAAGATCCTTTGATGCCCGAGTGAGCTCGGTAAGAGCTAACTTACTGTGTAATGTTCAGGAGCATTCGGTAGACACTGTAAATTGCTTTGTTGACCGTCTGAGCTTGGTAGACTCTGTCTGATGGCTGATATGACATTTGTGTAACATCAAAGAAAATACACAATTAACAACTGTATCCAATAATTTCCCTCTTTGAAATTGATGGCAATACAACATGTCATAGCAAAAATTAAATTTGAAAACAAGTCTTTCTCTTATATGGCAACACAACATGTCAACATAACAATTCTTCCTCTATGATAGAAAACTCTCCCTCTTACAACAATCTCCCTCTGTTAAGGAATTACATAGCAAACTCTTTATATTTTGAACAAATTTCAGAGAGATATGACAGTAAAACTCTCCCTCTTTGACAACACATGCCAAAGACAACTCAACTCAGATGAATTTCAATGTACCTTTAGTACTGATTCATATGCAATATTTCTTGGTTATGCTGCATCAACTGATAGATCTTCAATCTAGTATGAGGTGATGAATCACTAAAAGTTTATTTTAATGAACTTCAGATAGGGGAGTGACCCCTAACTTACCTCTTAGATATAAGAATGCATCCTTAGGTAATGGTTTTGTGAATATGTCAGCAATTTGTTCCTTTGTATGAACATATTCCAATCTAATCTCCTTATTTTGCACCAATTCTTTGACAAAATGATATTTTATTGCAATGTGCTTGGTTTTTGAATGCATCACTGGATTCTTAGATATGTTGATTGCACTTGTATTATCACAGAACATAACAACTGGTTCTTTGATTTCCATCTTCATGCCTTCCAACAACTGTTTAAACCAAACAATATTAGAGTAGTTTACTGCTGCAGCAACATACTCTACCTTTGCTGTAGATTGAGATGTACAGTTTTGCTTTTTTCTTTTCCAAGAAACCAACCTCTTTCCAAGAAAGAATGCACCTCCACTTGTACTTTTTCTGTCATCAAGGTTTCCTGCCCAATTAGCATCAGTAAACACTTTCAAATCCAAATTTCCTCCAAACTTATACCATAAACCATACGCTTCAGTTCCTTTCAAATATCTTATTATTCTTTTGATTTCCATCATGTGATTTTCTCTTGGTTTTTCTGAAAATCTTGCTACAATACCAACTGCAAGGGCAATATCTGGCCTAGTATGAACTACATACTGCAACTTTCCAATCATAGATCTATACAATGTTTGATCTACTTCTTTTGACTCATCTTCCTTGGTAAGTTTTAATCCAGTACACATAGGAGTCCCAACTGGTTTACAATCTTCCATTCCAAACTTTTTCAATATCTCCTTGATGTATTTTGATTGAGTAATGCAGATACCATTTTTATTCTGTTGAATTTGAAGACCAACAAAGAATTTGATCTCACCAAACATAGACATTTCAAATTCCTTGTTCATTTGTTCTGAGAATTTTTTGCACAGATCATCAATTCCTATGAAAACAGTATCATCTACAAATATTTCTGCCAAGACAATCTTATTATCTAGTCCTTCCTTAATATACAAGCTACTGTTATCATTAGTTCTTTGAAAACCAATCTAAATAAGATAGTTGTGCAATCTTTCATACCATGCTCTAGGGGCTTGTTTCAGACAGTACAATGCCTTGTGTAATTTGCAGACCATGTTCTTCTTATCTAGATCAACAAAACTTTCAGGTTGTTCAATGTAAACCTCTTCATCCAGTATACCATTGAGGAATGTTGACTTGACATCCATCTGATAAACTTTGAATCCTTTGTGAGTAGCATATGCTAGTAAGATTCTGACTCCTTCCAATCTTGCAACAAGAGCAAAAGTTTCTCCATAGTCTATTCCTTCTTCTTGAGCATATCCTTTGCATACTAGTCTAGCTTTGTTTCTTGATACCTTACCATCTTCATCCAACTTGTTTCTGAATACCCACTTGGTTCCAATCACATTTGTATCTTTAGGCCTAGGTACAAGAGTCCATGTCTTTTTTTCTCTATTTTTTCTATCTCTTCATTCATAGGCTCAATCCAACTATCATTTTCCAATGCATCTTTGACATTTCTAGGTTCAAAATCAACAAGTAAACAAGTACCTTTCAAATTATTTCTTGTCATGGTTCCTTCAAATTTATCTCCAATGATTTGATTTGCTGAATGATGTCTCCTGACATACTTAGCTAATACAGGTTCCTTGCCTTTTGAATGGATTTCATTATTATCTTCTTGCATTTCAACTTTAGGTTTTGTCTATTCTAGCTCAGTAGATACTTGCTCGGTAGACACTTGCTCGATTTGAACTTCTTGTAACTCAGTTACAGATGACTCGAGAGTAGAAGTTTTCTGATTCTCTGATGTAACTGGTACTGTATTAGGTTCACTAAAGACAAACCTTTTATAATCTTTTGGTTCCCTTTTACTTTCTTCTTTAGTCCTTTCTGCAAACTCATCAACTTTCACATGTGCACTTTCTATGACTTTGTGAGTAGACAAGTTCAAACATCTATATGCCTTACTTTTGCATGAGTATCCAAAGAATATACCTTCATCACCTTTCACATCAAATTTACCTTTTCTAGATTCTTTCAAAATGTAACATTTATTTCCAAATATTTTAAGGTAACTTATATTAGGTTTATAGCCATACCATAACTCATAGGGGGTTTTGAATGAGTCTTTCTTCAGCTGTACTCGGTTCAAGGTATAAACTACAGTGCTGATAGCTTCCTTCCAGTATTTGATAGCAATCCTCTTTTCAATAATAAAAGTTCTTGCACAATTCATGATGGATCTGTTTCTTCTTTCAACTATTCCATTTTGCTGGGGTGTTCCAGGGGCTGATACCTATCTTTTGATTCCTCTTTCAATGCAAAAGTTATTAAACTCATGTGAAATGAATTCTCCACCTCTATTTGACCTCAAGCATTTTAATCTTTTCCCTATTTCCTTTTCTACTCTGGCCAAATACCACCTAAACTTTTCAAATGCTTATGATTTGTTTCTTAGATACATGACTGTCATCATTCTTGAGTAATCATCAACAAAAAGAATGAAGAATTTTTCTCCAGTATAGCTTTCAATTCCAATGGGTCCACATAAATCAGTATGCACAATTTCTAATATATCTTTAGACTGATAGTTTTTACTTTTAAAACTAGTCTTTCCCATCTTTCCAATCTGACAATTTTTGCATAGACCGACCTCAGGTTTTTTTATGTTAGGAATGCCTCTTACTTTCTTGAATTTGCTTATTTTTTCCAAATTATCAAAATTTACATGACACAACCTTTTATGCCATAACCAAATTTCTTCTACTTGAGTAATGAAACATGAACATTCACCTAGTTCAAGATAGAACAAGTTACCTTTAGTTTGATTACCTGATCCAATCAGCTTTCCTTTGCCATCCAACAGTCTTGCTTTACCATGCATGAATTCTACTTTGAATCCATTATTGAGTAGCTGTGCCACACTTAACAAATTATGCTTTAGTCCTTCTACCTAATAGGCATTATCACATATAAGTTCCTGGGTTAGAGAGATTCTTCCTCTTCCTTTTATACAACAAGGTTCATTGTTACCAAATCTTACACTGCCACCATCATAGTCTTCAAAGTATTCAAACTTAGTTTTGTTTCCAGTCATGTGATGAGAACAACCACTATCTATGATCCATGTATCATTTTTGCTCATATGAGAAATGAGTACCATTTCCTCATCATTATCAGATTCATCTTTCACAACAATGTAGACAATTTCATCTTCTTCTTCATCATTAGAATCATTAGAATCTTTAGCCATAAAACATGTTTTCTTACCTTTATCCTTGAATGATTTGAAATCTTTCTTGCCATTCCATTTGTGATCTTTCTTTTCATCTTTATTCTGCTTGTTTAGACACCTAGTAGCAATATGACCAACTTCTTCACATGAAAAATAGATTAGGGGTACTTTACCTTTGTATTTTCCTCTGCCTCTAGAATATTTCCTTGCTAGAAGGGCTTCAATTACTTCAAGATCACTGTTTGAACTTTGGTTTGATTCATCTTCACTTTCTGACTGAGATTCTTTTTTCTTTTTTCCTTTCTCCTTGAGTGAAAGTTTGGCTTCAAATGCTGATTCAATGTTCTTGGAAGCTAGAACATAGTTATCAAAGTTGTCCAGTTCAAATGTAGTCAATCTTCCAACTATAGCCTCGAGATTTATCTTGTGATTTGCTTCACATCTTCTTTCTTGAATTGCAAAAACTCTGATTGCATAAATGGGAAGTAGAGTTCTGAGAACTTTACTTATAACTGTCTCTTCACTGATATCTCCTCTAGAAGCTTTGATTGCACTGAGACATGCTTTAACTCTTTCAACATATTTTGCAATGTTTTCATCCTCTCTCATCCTCATTTGATCAATTTTTTCTCTCAGACTTTTTGCTTTGGCTCTTCTAACATTATCATATCCTCCATAGACCTCTTTCAACTTTTCCCACATTTCAAAGGCATATTTGCAATCCTTGATATCATCGAATTCTTCATAACTTAGAGCAAATGCTATATCTATCATCATAATATTGTGAGTCTTCTTTTCAGCAATATCATTAATAGATAGTGTACCAGCTGGTTCTGCATATTTTTCATCAAGGTATTTTAGTCTTGTGTCTCCAATAGAAGCTAGATAAAGTCTCTTCAACCCTTGCCATGCTAAGAAGTTATTCCAGTTAAGCCTTGGAATTTCCCTCTTGTAAGACATTCTGATCTTTAGCTTAGATCCTTGAAATCTTTCCTGCAAGCACCAAAAGCTCTGATACCAATTGTTGGAAATAGAGATGGAGTAACTGAGAGGGGAGGGGTGAATCAGTTACCACAAAAATAAATCCAAAAATCTTAAGATGTCTTAAAATATAGTTGCTGCTGATACTCGATAACCACACAAATGAATGCTAAAACTTGATAGATGTTCTATTAACTTATTGAGCATTTAAAGTGATTAACATGCATGCATAAAGAAATAACATGAACACAAGAGACACTAGATTTAATGTAGAAACCCAATTTGGGAAAAACCACCAAGTAACTAGCTACCAATTTTCACTCTTCTGAAGTGAGCCTTGTTAGGAGCCAACCCTCTTAAAGGTTACAAAACACACTATTAGGTGTGACCCTGTTAGAGGATTTAATCACCATGTTAGAAGTGGCCTTGTTAGAGGTCTTTAAAAAAATTCAACTGAATTGTCACCTTGTTAGAGGATTTACAAAATGGCTATCAAACCAACTCTGTTAAGAGGTTTTGAATCAATGTTACAATGATTAGAAAGCAACAATGAAGTGATCTGAAATATATGCAACTTATCTTTTCTAAATACAGATCTCTATTCTGCTTCACTAGATCCTCATCGATTGAATACAACTTTGCAGCTCCATAAGCATATCTAATCCTTCTTCAACATTCACTCATATATTCAATATTCATTCATTCCATATCCATACATTCGCACTCTTATTCATCCACACTCTTACATCTTATGAATTCACATCTTGACCTTTCATATATACCTAACTGAAAACATTAAATCAGTCGGCTGCACAAAACAATTAAACTTAATTCTTTAGAATAATAAAATTCTTCGTTGCTTGACCTTGCACGGTGACCACTGCTCTAGAATGGTTTCCCTAGTGTTAACCAAGTGAAGCTCGGTAAACACTGCAAACCTTGCAACGTCCTTCGGAGACCAAGTTTATATCGAGTGAGCTCGGTAAAAGCTAACCTTCCTTCGCTTACTGAGTGAGCTTGGTAAAAGCTAACTTTCTCTTCAATGACCGAGTGAACTTGGTAGACATTGAACTCGGTAAACATTGACTTTCCCTTTGTTAACCTTGGGAGCTCAGTTAACATTAACTTTCTGCTACAAGATCCTTTGATGCCCGAGTGAGCTCAGTAAGAGCTAACTTACTGTGTAATGTTCAGGAACGTTCGGTAGACACTGTAAATTGCTTTTTGACCGCATGAGCTTAGTAGACTCTGTCTGATGGTTGATATGAAATTTTTGTAACATCAAAGACAATACACAATTAATAATTGTATCCAATAGAATCTCAACGTTGAATGAAGAAACAATAGTTTGAAAGGAGCTTGGCATTGGCAGATGTAATCCACTCTGAAGTAATGCTCAATGTGAAATTATTTTGCATGAGTATTAGACTAAAAGGAATTCCATGTTCAGATGAGAAAGGCCTATGCCCAAGATGGCAGTGTGAGGCCTCACCCAGTCCACCATAGTATAGATGATATAATTGCATCGTGGTACTTTTAATTTGACGTTTTGATATAGTTTTGAGACTATAGGTTTATGTCATTTTAATATCAAAATTTTGATGATTTGCACTTATTAGAACCTAATTGTTATATTTAATGATTTCATTTCATGTTCTAAGCTATTTTAATTGCTTTAATAGAAACTAAATTACATAAATACTTGAATATAAAATTGTAATGTTCAAATGAAAATTGGCACCAAAGGATAGATTTGGGTATGCAAACGAACCCAACTCACATGCCTTGCAAGTTAATATTCATGAATTTAATATTTCATCACTATGATAGAGAATAGATTATGAGGTTGTTCAGAATGTTAATCTAATTATGTTACATAAGAACCCATTATTTTGTATGAAATGATTGAACACATAAGGATACAATTTTATGATCTGATACTATTAGATTTTGATGCAATGCGAAATGTTAATTTGATTATGATGCTTTATAAGATGAGGATTATGATATGTAGATAAATGTAATTTGATAATGAGGGAAGCAAGACATATGGTTACATTCAAAAATTGGTTTTATATTATGATGACATAATTATGGAAACATTCTAACAGTATGAGGAATTAACCCTAGAAACTATCATACAAACCCCTCGTAATGTGATGAAGGGATATTGCTAGGAATGTTATTGTTTTTAACTTGATTGAAAAGATATTAGTAAACAAGTCTGCATATTAGTGATTTCCATTTAAATACATATACTAGGATCCATTTATTTGCTTAAGTGATTTAATAGATATGACCTTAGTGTTCATGGTTATGATAGACAAGTATTGTGATAGTGTATAGAATAGTAATTTCATTATGATAAGAAAGATAAATGTTGATACAAATATTTTGATATTGAAATGTTTGAATAGTTTATGGAAATAATTAGATGGAAGTTAACTGAATAAGTTAGTGTGGATTAAATGATATTGGATTATTCTGCACTTATCTACATGTATTTTTATATTATTTCATTGGACTACTGACATTGACCTAAGTGTGCAGGAAAGAAGAACCATGTAAATTCTTGGGGAAACAAGTTCCAAACCTTGTGAACATAGTTTAACCAAGGCAAATCTTTGGAAGATTCAAAAGCCTCGTTGTGAAAGTATTTTTCTTCATAATTGTATGGTTGCTTGCTTGTGAATATGTTTAATCATATATTAGATGCATTAAAGGCATGCCAAGGAAAATGTAATGTATTTTTATGTTTCACTTGACACTTGTATAGTCTATGTGTTGATGACATGTCACCTATAGTGTTGGTCTCAAGGTTAATCAATCTTGGTCCTCTTCCTTCTTTTCAAATTAATGCTTGAGTACACCCATTTGGGAGAGAGTGTTTGGATGGGTCACATCATGTTGCAATTCGAATTCAAACTTGACAAGGAGTTTAGGGGGTCTAAATGGTATCCTAAGGTGTTATTTTATTGTTAAAAAGACACCCTAATGGTAGTATAGTATGTTAGGGGCCTAAATTTAAGTATTTTAATGTTTTCCTAGCTTTGGGAACCCCTTAAACAAAGCCAACTTGAACCAATTCGAAATTTGAGTTTTTCTATGATAGAACCCTCTCAACCCCAATTGGTCAACCTTCTTATTTTGGAGGAGCAACAATGTAAGATAGGGAGGCTTGATGTTTCTTACTAAAAAGGGTTAGTGGAGAGTCTTTTAAGGGGGAAGTGACAAGTTAGTGGGTTGTTCACCCACTCTCTAATTTTAGAGACAACTAAGTTTTGGAGGGAGATTAAGGGGGATCTACTAAAACTATCCTTACCCTAGCTTGGACCAAGGTTGGTGGCTCAAACATGTTCTTTTTTTCTTTTCTTAGTATGGATAAGAAAATCTGAAAAGTGTGAAGAGTTATCTATGGATTATGCATTGCATTGTGAATCTAGTGTTATGATCTTTGTCATTGTGTTGTGGAGATGTGAATGTGTTTTGTGCCTTTGGAGATCCTTTCTTGGTTTTGTTTTGTTGTTCTTCATTTGTTTTACTGTTGTTTCTTGTTTGAATGTGAGAGTTGATTGTGATTATGGGTGTGAAGGCTTCACTCACCCTTGGGAGGGCAGAGAAGCCTTGGGTGAAGGGCACAAGTTGGGCTTAACATTGCAGGTGAGAAAAGATTTTTTTTTTTTACCTCATGATGAGGTTTTTTATTATCATGAAGCATGGGCTCCATCATGGCCATGAATCTTGTTGTTTGGGAGGTATAAGGAGGTTTGGTGGATGAGGAGAAGATGGTTGTTTTTGAAGGCCCTGAGAGGCAATGTAGTGGCAATATGTTGTTTATGTTGTGGTGGCCTTGAGAGGCAAAATGCATTAGCAATATGATACTTATGTTGTTAGAATTTCTCCTCCTTGAAGAGCCCACCTTCACCCAACGTTTTATGATTCCAATGGTGAATCATTGTGCAAGCCATGGAAGGGTGTTGATTTGTGTTTTTGTTGTGTATTCATGCAAAATTTTGTAATGTATGTGTGTAACCTATTTGGTTCTTGTTTCCCTTGCTCGGTGGGTGGCTTCAAAGAAGCCTAGGTTGGGAGGTGAGCCTCCATGGTTCCTATTTTGTGTGTGTTATGTGCAAGTTTTGTGAAGATGCATGCCATGAAGTATTAGGGTTCCACCCTTATGAAAGTGGAGAAGATCCCAATGTGTTAAAAAAAAAAGAGGCTCAATGTTCAAGTTTCTCATTGTTCATGTTCTCAATGATCATGTTGATCAATGTTCATGCTACTCATTGTTCATGTCCTTCAATGTTCATGTTCCTCATGATTTTGGAAAGTCTCTTGTGTTGCCTCTATGTGAAGTAAATGGATTGTGTTATTGTTATCATTTGAATATGAAGGGGGAAGGATTTGAGAAGTGTGTACATACATTCTTGTAAAGTAATGATCATTTGAGGTTTTATGTGTTATGAAAGCATTAGTATGAGTTGTAGATTTACATTGGCATCATTGTTTCCATTTGAAATGTGAAAGAAAAGTTTAGGGAAGGTATATACTTTACTAATAAGAAAGAATTCATTATGAAATTTTGATGAAAGTTTCATTAAGATCCATTCTCTTGTCTCGCTTGCATATTATTTAGTGGAATGTTAGGTTAAGGTTGAGTGTTGTAAATATGAGATGATCTATTCAAGACAAAAAGGTTTCATAAATGATTATTACTTAAAGGAAAATTTCCATGTTCTATTTGATATGTTATGAAGGAAATTTTTATGAAATATTTCTCATTGTGGTATTTGTAGATGACTAATTGATAGTAATATTCCATAGACGTTATGTGAAAAAATACCATTGATTGTAATTGTGCAAATTATAACTTAGTTGATTGCTTACAATTCTTTTGCAAGCACCTAACAATTGGAAGAAATAGTTTTGTTGATAGCTCATGTTACATGCATGGACATCACTTCCTTTAGTTTTCAAGCTTAATACAATTCTAAGTAAATGAACCATCAACTCAATTTCATGATAGGATGGAATGAAGTTTGTTTGAAAGAGAAAACACATAATACAAATCTATAAGACATGTTGCTGTAGGATTGCTTTTCCTCTCTAGAAAATGTATGAGGAAGAAAAAATAACTCTTTCCCCATCATAATACATAGCAATAAAATATTAATAGAATATATCTAGAATCTAGTACATTAAATATAATTATGATAACTTTCTTTCTAAGATGAATGCTCTGACATAACCAACACCTATCTTATAGATTGTGAAAAAAAGAGAGTAGACTCTCAAGAGTCATGTGACCTTTAAGTCACTATCACATGCACCTAAATATATATAAAAATATGCATATCTTATAAACTAAGAGCAGTTTTAATAATAAACTTAGATCAAGCAAGAAACAAAATTAATAATAATAATATTAAGATCAAATAATATCCTTCCTAGGCATTATGCTATGTACAAGCTGGAAGAATAGACTTAAAAAGTTACGCATCCCCAAGCGCACACATTTAGTTTACCTTGGGAACTCACGCATGTGACTAAGTCTTTGAAGGAGAAACAACTTTGACATGAAGTCAGACTCCTTATTCCAATCATGATTATCTTGAACTAAGGGAAAAGTGTCATCCTAAAATTCTAGGCGCCTACATTGGGGAGAGTAAAAAGGTTGAAGTTAAGTCAATGCACCCAACACATATGCCTTGGTTAGCACAGATGAGACACATAGGAGAGGGCCCACATGTTATGACAGCATAGATTAACGCCTGGCTAAGGGTAGAGAGGCAATCTTATTTGTTAGTTAGGTTGACCCGACTAAAGACTTTTTAATGTGAGATGTTGGAGGAAATATGATATATGTAAATATAGTCTAAGTTAAATTCCTTGGTGGAGGGATATGGCACGCGAGTCTAGGGATTATAGGCTAGAAATTTGCTTGAAGAAGAAAATGTAGTGTAAGGATGTGTATAGGTGTCATGAGTTGATGGGTAGGTAAGCTATTAAGTTTAGGTTTAGTTTTACTTTGTATTCTTTATGGATCATCTTATGTTGGTAAATTATGTATTCAAGGATTAAATCTCAACTAATAAATAAGTGGGGAATATAGGTTAATAGGATTTGTTATTATTATTGATTGAGTAGTATACCCTTGTGGGAAAGTTTGGGAATTTAAAATGTGTAATCAGTAGTAATATATTATTTAGTAATTCCCATATGTTAATATATAATCATATGATAAAGGATTAAAATAAATGATATAAATTAAGAATGGTAGGTACAAGTAATTTTAAGTAATACTTATTAACAATATTATTACCATTTGATGAAAAATTAAGCACGTAATAAAAGAAAATATTAAGGTTATCTGAGAGTTAGCATAATAGAAAACTTAGAGGCATAGGTAATTTTCAATAAGTTGGAAGCTAAGTCAAGACATTGAATTGGTTAGTAAAGATTAATCCTTATAATAATGATGGTAATAATAATAACATGATTATTTTAAAAAAAGTAAAAAAAAAATCTAGTGTGTCTTGCCTTGGTAAAATTAGGGCATGATAGGCAGATGCCATGTTTTTCTAAAAGATAGAGAAGGATCACGCCTCAAGTGCAGAGCACCCCACATCCAATAGATTTTAAAGCCATCAATATATCATGATAAGATGCCACAATGAAGGGAAGTAAATGCTTGAATAAAGGCTCATCCATGCAATAAAAAAGGAAGATGCCCTATTTTGGAGGCATTTAGCGGTAATTAAAAGAAAGACCAGCCAGTATGAGGAGCTCCATGCATGAAAGAAACAAGAACAACAGAGCATGATTAAAAAGAGAAGAGCCCACGCAATTTAACAGGCAACAAAGTAAACGTAAATGGAGATTCACGCTAGGAAGAAGCTGCGAGATTGGAGGGAGCCGCCATTTAAAAGGAGTGCCCACAAAAAAGAAGAAGAGAAACTCTTCATGCCTTGTTCAAAGAAGAAGCCACGACATAGGGAAAAGTGGCAGTTAGAAGGTAAAAATGCAGAGAAAAGGAGGAGCATCTACACGTAGCTATTAATTCCACAATAAAGGGAACTCATACCAAATAATGTGAGGAGCCATCTAGGGATCTCCATGCCTACAAAATGCATGCAAAGAAAATCCACGTGCAAATAAGGAATAACCAATGTAGAAAAGAAGTGCCAAAAAAAATGTAGAGCGTAGGAAATAGTTAAAAACAAATATCCCACATTCGCCTTGCGTTGGGATTATTATGTTTTTAAATATGATTCTTTACGTATTGGATAATGCCAAAAGAAAGGAGCCTTTTGAAGGCATGAGGTTGCAAGGAGGGGCCCGCTATGGATAGCCAGGAGGCAACCAAATATGAAATTTTGAACAAACACATAATAAGCAAGGTGATGTCAAAGATTGAAGACATTGGAAAAGCTAGAAATTTGGCTAGTCGCTATGGTGCTAGCTGAAAAATCTAAGAAATTTTGGCTACTGACATAGTGACTAGCCAGAAAATTTTAGAGTTTGGCGAGAGTCAAATAAGTGACCTGGATCCCGCTTCCATTATAGGTCGGCGAATTAGAAATGGACAAGTGGCATTGTGGCAGGTAAGTTTCAAGCATGCACCAGATCGTGACATTCGACGGTCCTTGCTATCTCGCTAAGGAGAAGTTGCTCATGCGATAGCATAGTGAGTTAGCAAGAAGAAAACACGTGGCGTATGATGTAGACCGTGTAAGCTAATCACAGAGTGACATGTGGCACTTGGTCAACAAAAGTTTGACCCCAGATTCAGAGGTGGAAGGGATATAAAGAAGTTTAAAATAAAACTATATGCTACACATTCATTAAAATTTGAAAAATTTGTTTCCAAATAATGAATCTCTATAGTTTGAATTATAGACTTTTTTTTAATTTTTCAAATTTATTCTTTTATGTGCCAAAGTCATGAACAAAAGTCCAATCTTCAGAAGTCCATATCTAGGGTGAGTTTTATCAAAAACTAGCACTCCAATATATCATCGAAACTAGGAAGAGCTAAATTTTCCAAATCTGGAGTTTGTTTTTGCACAGGTGCTTCCTAGTTAATGCTATAAGCAAGTTTGTGATTTTTGGGGCATTGGTAACATAACATGAAGATTTGATCATGGAGCGTCAGAGTTGGTTGTAGGGCAGTTTTGAGGATCTTTTGAAGCCTAAAAATGAAGAAAATCCTTTCTTAAATGTTTTATTGGTTTCTTGAAGTCATTTTGAACTGATTTTTACTTTTACTTGGTGACTCATTTTAACATCAAAAATCAGTTGCGTTCTCATCACCAAATATCTGATATTCTTTATGCTTCTAAGAGCTAGAATCATGGGATTTGATTTTGAGTTAGAAGGAGAAGTTAGAAAGAGGTTTTTGATCTTCTTAGGAGGGAATTTTGAGGGACACATGTCAGTTGCAAAATGAATCTGAGAATTGCTTCCTCTCTATTTATGCTTTCTTCTTCTCTTTTGTAAGGGTTGGAAAATATCGTAAAGTCTCTGGAATGAGGGAAATTAGTAGAACTAGCCTTGGAATTGATGAAGTTTGAGTGGAAGACCTGAGATGTGCAGGTTCCAGACCATGAAGCTATGCTTTGGCTGTGATACCCCCTTCCCATCCCATCAGCTCCTCATTCCTGCCAATTTCTCTCTTTTATGATAGCATTTGTTATTATACAGTCTAGTTTATTAGGTAGCTGGTTAGTTATTTCATGTATTTTCATGTGTTATTTCAAGGAAATTAATATAGTGAGCAGCAGGTGTTTAGTTTCAGTCTAAATCTTGTCTCCTTTCTCAATTGATCTGTGATGTTTTATGGTCTTTGAACAAAGAGCCTAGATCATAAGTGCAGTTCCTTAAAGTTGTATGTTGCTTCATTGTTGCTTGTAACTCAAGGAATTATGTAAATGCTTCATAGATTTAATAGGGTTGCAATTTTATTGAGGGGGATATTAGGTAAGAATGAGATTTAGATCGAACATTGATGTCTATTTACAAGGTGAATGGATAGATCATATATCTAAATATATGAATAAGTATCAGATATCTAAAATGCATGAGGGAGATTCATAAGTTTTCCCAATGGATCAGGCACTAATCAGGTATAGGGTCATTAAGTTGTTGTTCATACTTGGTTTTCATCCACTTTCCCCACCCACATAAAATTAAAATCAAAATCATCTTTACATTTTATGTTAAAGGACCTAAATGTTATACCCTCACTCAACTTGTGAATATTCTTGATTTGTATTTAGATACTATAGATCTGTGTTATTTCATGAGTTACTAGGAGATATAAGGGGTTTTTATCTCCATTAAATAGATTCAGGGATATGTTTTGCACTGGTACGGTATCAATTGAATCTGAGGTCCACCAGCCTAGGTCTTGCAGAGCCTGAAGAAGAAGAAGGGTCATGTCTTATAGTTGGCCTGTTGTCAAAAATGGCATGTTGAAAATGGGAGTTACTTGCCCCTAGATGTGTCATATTCTCAGTGGATTAATTGAAAACCCTCCAGTATTTTCAAACACTAACAAAATGACAACTCTGCTAGGGAGTTGTATGTAGAAAGAACCAAAATCTCTAGCATGAAACAGATTGAATATGGCATATATATAGCATGAGGCATTCCTTATTTTCCTTGCTGAAGTTTCATGTTACCCAGTTAAGTTTCATTCATGGACAACAATATGTTATAAAATTGGATGAAAATTACGTTCTATGACTGTTATAAGTTTATCTTCAATCAATTCAGTTTTGTGAGATGCTGTAATGAAAGTCAGAGTCAAGGATCTAAGAATGAAGTGTATTCTCTTTCTAAAAGTGTTAGTGATATGCAAGTTTTTCATTATGAAAGTATGAATCAGAGTGTATAAGTGGTAAATTGTTTTATATCTTTCTCACTAAGTGTGAGTGGCGACTCTGAAGTAAGTCTCTATGCTAGTGCATGATTTTTTTTTAAATATCAGAGGCTTTTAGTATTTGTGGGTAGATCTGATTTCTTGGAAAGGGGAAGTATAAGTTTCTTGATTAATGTTTTATGTGGTTGTTTATATTTGTTGAAATACTCATTTCAAAAGCGGAATCACTGTTGTGATTTCATTTTCCTCTTTAAGGAGGTGGCAACTCTACAAAGGATTATATCAATGGTGTGAAGGAATTCCATGTTTGCACTTGTGCTAGCCAGTAGATCAGTGGTTTTATACCGCAACACATAAAGGTATTTTCAGTCTTCATGTCTCTGTTTTCATGAAAGTTGAATGGTATAAATGGTTTCCTCCATCTAGTGATTTCAGATAGTAGAGGTATATTTTTAAAATCTAAAGAGATGCATTTTGAGTTTGGATCTGGATATGAATATGAATTAGAGAGTCTTCATGCAGAGATTGCTAGACTAGAAAGATGAGATCATGATAATCTAGTTGTCATACTAAGTAGTAGGATTGGTGATGTTGAAGGTCTTGATGGATTACAAATTTACATGAAGTTCAAATCCATAGTCATGGATCTTCATGAGTCCTATAGACCAGAGAAGTCTTTATGGCCAAACTTTCTTTTAGAAATTTTTACACCACATTCGGTTGATTGGCTAGAGGAGGCAAGATTCCAAAAGATTATTAAATTTCATGATATTATCATAGAATTTGAATGTGAGTTAAAGGCTATTGATTCTAATGTTAGTGAATGTAATGAGTCTGTTCAAGATGATATAGAAAATGAAGAGTCTCAGTTTTATGAATTAGAGGATAGTAATCAGCAATTTGATAATATGCATGATGTCAAATCATCTTCTTCGGATGATGAGAATTAGGAAGAAGAACAATGTGACAATAATGACAATATTTCTTCTAGTGATGAATGTGATTGTGTTAAAATGTCAGTTGTTGAGGTGTTGTCTCAAGAAGAAGAATTATGTGGTGATCAGATTTCTAATTTTTTAGAATGTATTATTAAACAGTATGCTGTTACAAATTTGTCGAGCTATCCAGATAATAATCTAAGCCAAGGAGAAAAAATTAGGGACGAAATCTTGCTAAGTGTTGATGAGATTTCTAATATGTTGGCTCATGATTTTGAAAGGTATGCTAACCAATCAAAGGATTCTTGTGTTTTGAAACGTTATGCAAATTCATGTGGTAAAGTCAGTTCCCCTAAATTTGATGCTGAAGAGGATGTAGTTTTAGAATATGCTATGTTGAGTGTGGGGGGTGTATGTGATGATAATGGCATACATGATGACTTTCATGTTGAAAATAGAGGGATAAGAGCTATTGCTGATATAATGTTTTCTTGTTTTCATAAAGATGAGATACATTTAGATAGCTCATGCGAGGAAAGAAATAGTAATGGAATGGTTTATCCTAATGAGCTATTTGAGAAAGAATTTGATACAGATCATCATGCTGTGAACACACAATTTCATGATAATTCTTATGATTTGGGATCTAATCACTTGTTGGAATATGAAGAAAATGCAGTGTATATTTAGTCTGATATATGGTGTACTGATGTTGCAAGTGAGAAGAAATCAGATTTTCCATACTATTCATATTCGGAGGCACAAGGTGAGTTACCATTTGATTCATGTAACTCGTTCAATGAAGTAGAATATCAAGCTTTTGTGTTTCCGGTTGAAGGAATCCATGACTCTGTCAGTAGTGATATATTTCAGTTTGATTTCTGTTGTTATGATCACACTAATGCATATCTTCATAGTGAGAAAGATGAAGATAGTGTGTCTAATTTTTATATGCACTATGGAAGTACTTACAGTTTTGTTTTGCCTAACGAAGTAATTGAAAGTGTTGATATGATGGGTGAAACAAATAAGGATGAGAGTTTTATTTTTCCTTAGGAGAATTTAAATGAAAATAAGGTATATGGTAGAGCTACAAAGTTCTAAATTTTTTTTGGTGGCCTGAGGCCATCGCTTGTATATAGTAGTGTAGTTTTTCCCTGCTTTCAATAAAGTTGTTCGAGAGAGTTTTTGTAGTCAAGTGTGTGGTCTGCTTCTCCCAAAGATCTGAAATCTTGCCATGCCTGTAGGGGGCATGCATCCCCAGATAGAGCCACTATTGGGACAAAAAATTGCATGCTTCATTTTTAGTCACAATTTCAAATTCTAAGAAATCAGGCCCCATAAATGTTTTTAGATAAGATTGTACTTGGTTGTTAGTTTGAGCCCTAAGAGGTGTTTAATGATTCTAGCATCCTCCACTCATTGTGTCTATGTGTTCCATGATGATAAACTGATGTTTCGAACCATTCTGTGAAGTCCCCTCTTGAGCAAATTTCAAATATGCATTTTACTACATTTTATCCTAAGTGTCAAAAAGCGACAGGAGCTTGTGTTTGCTATTGAATATCCCACACCTAGAAATGTTTCATGACTTACCACTTTGGAAATGTCTAGTTTCCATACCTAAGAACCTATGTTTCAGATTTTGAGTATTTTCGAATTCATTTGTCTAGGTTTTGAGTCCCTCAAAGTTGGTAGTTTACTGTTTTCACACCTTTCCAATTAAATCTAAATTCTGGGAAGCCCTGTTTGACATGTTATAACTTTTGACCAGTTGACCAAAATGTTGAAATTCCTATTGCATTGTATTGTAGAGGTCAGATACTTGTTATATTTCAAGTTTCAGCCTGTGAAGAATCCGTTTGATCAGTTTTCAAATGTGATTCCAAATGGAATTTCTATCTTTTCACTGTTGTCATTATTTGCAGATTGATTGGAACCCCTGTTCAAGATGTCATATCTTTGTACCTGTGACTGGTAGGACTAAATGGTTTGTTCCCCTGTATTGTCCACTGAAAATACTACAAGTGTGCCAGTTTTTAGAACTTGATGAATCCATCTTCACACTTTACCACGGTCATTCCATTCACAAAAAATGATATTTTACTGATGTCCTTTGTCTTGCAAATCCAAGTAGCCAACTTCGTGCCCTCGCTAAATTTTCCCTGGGATTCATCATCAGCCCAAATCATATAATCATACTCTCCTCATGAAAATCTACCAGTTCCCTAGTTTTCATTAACTCATGTGCCTGTTTACCTAATTTTTTGAGCCAAATCCAAACCCAGTTTGTTGTTTTCTGACGTGTTTGCTTGTAGGTAAATCTAAGAAGACAACTATGACAGTCAATATCTTTTGACTGGGAATTCGTCATAAGACAAGATTTGACATGGTACTAGTATATAGAATAGAGAATCAATGTGCTAGATTTCAGAGCTTGGTCAGGTGTTTGGATTAGTTTTTAAGGCCAGTCAATAGACCTCCTCACATGAAATTGACAGTTTGATAGGAAATGATAAAATGAGTTTTTAACAATCAGTTTGTGATCGAAATTGATTCAAATCAATCTGAGATGATCAGTGGATCACTTTGCATCATCAGTTGTTTGGAAACAAAATTTTTTTAGCCATACCCGCTTTTGGGGTCCGACTGACTCTTTTAGATTAATAAGGATTATGTGCAAATTGAAAGTTATGAATGGGGAAACTTACAATGCAAAATAAGTTTGTTTGAAATAACATTTCGTAGGTCCTTATGATAGAAATTGGTGTCTTTGCATGCTTTATAAATAATATTTAGAACATCAATAGGAAGGGAAGCCTCACACTTAGGACAATGAGGAGGCACACCATCAAGGAACTCCACAGTCAGCAGGAAGAAGTTTTGATTGCCACACAAGGAGAACAAAAAGATTAGAAGATAAACCATAGTTCCATGCTCATTCATAGAGGTTGCAGCCAAACTCAATGGCAGGGGACTTTTACGTGAGTAGAAAAGGAGAATCTCAATGTTGAATGAGGAAACGATAGTTTGAAAGGAGCTTGGCATGGGCAGATGTAATCTACTCTGAAGTAATGCATAATGTGAAATTATTTGGCATGAGTATTAGACTAAAAGGCAATCCATGTTCAGATGAGAAAGGCCCATGCTTGGGATGGCAGAGGCCATATTTTATAAAGATAGAGAAGGATATTCATGCCTCAGGCGCATAGCACCCCATATCCAATAGATTTTAAAGCCATCAATATATCATGAGAAGACACCACAGTGAAGGGAAGTAAATACTTGAATAAAGGCTCATCCATGCCATAAAAAAGGAAGATGCCCTATTTTGGAGGCGTTCAACTGTAATTAAAAGAAAGACCAGTTAGTATAAGGAGCGCCATGCATGAAAGAAACAAGAACAACAGAGCATGATTAAAAAGAGAAGGGCCCATGCAATTTAAAAGGCAACAAAGCAAACATAAATGGAGATTCATGCCAGGAAGAAGCTGCAAGATTGGAGGGAGGCGCCATTTAAAAGGAGCACCCACACAAAAAATAAAGAGAAACTCTTCATGTCTTGTTCAAAGAAGAAGCCACGGCATAGGGAAAAGTGGTAGTTAGCAAGTAAAAATGCAGAGAAAAGGAGGAGCATCTGCACATAGCTATTAATGCCACGATAAAGGGAACTCATACCAAATAATGTGAGGACGCATCTAGGGATCTCCAAGCCTAAAAAATGCATGCAAAGCAAATCCACGTGCAAACAAGGAACAACCAATTTAGAAAAGAAGTGCCAAAAAAAATGTAGAGTGGAGGAAACAGTTAAAAACAAATATCCCACATTCGCCTTGCGGTGGGATTATTATGTTTTTAAATATGATTCTTTATGTATTGGATAATGCCAAAAGAAAGGAGCCTTTTGAAGGCATGAGGTTGCAAGGAGGGGCCCACTATGGATGGCCAGGAGGTAGCCAAATATCAAATTTTGAACAAACACATAATAAGAAAGGTGATGTCAAAGATTGAAGACACCAAAAAAGCTAGAAATCTGGCTAGTCACTATGGTGCTAGCCAAAAAATCTAAGAAATTCTAGCTAGCAACATAGCGACTAGCCTTAAAATTTTAGAGTTCGACGAGAGCCAAATTATCAACATGGATCCCACTTTCATTACAGGTTAACAAATTAGAAATGGACGAGTGGCACTATGGCAGGTAAGTTTCAAGCATGCACTAGATCGTGCCACGTGGCACATCTGATGGTCCTCGCTATCTTGCTGAGGAGAAGTTGCTCAGGTGATAGCATAGCGAGTTAGTGAGAAGATGACATTTGGCGAATGATGCAGACCGTGTAAGCCAATCATAGAGTGACATGTGGCACTTGGTCAATAGAAGTTTGACCCCAAATTCAGAGGTGGAGGGGATATAAAGAAGTTTAAAATAAAAATATATGCTGCACGTTCATCCAAATTTGAAAAATTTGTTTCCAAATAATGAATCTCTATAGTTTGAACTATAGACTTTTTTTTTAATTTTTCAAATTTATTCTTTTATGTGCCAAAGTCATGAATATAAGTCTAATCTTCAGAAGGCCATATCTAGGGAAATTTTTATCAAAAACTAGCACTCCAATATACCACTGGAACCAGGAAGAGCCAAAATTTCTAAATCTAGAGTTTTTTTTTTTCACAGGTGCTTCTTGGTTCATGCTATAAGCCAGTTTGTGATTTCTAGGGCATTGGTAGCATAACATGCAGATTTGATCGTGGAGCATCAGAGTTGATTGCAGTGCAGTTTTGAGGATCTTTTGAAGCCTGAAAATGAATAAAATCAATTCTTAAATGTCTTATTGGTTTCTTGAAGTCATATTGAACTGATTTTTACTTTTACCTGGTGACTCATTTTAACATCAGAAATCAGTTGCATTCTCATCACCAAATATCTAATATTCTTTATGCTTCTAAGAGACAGAATCATGGAATTTGATTTTCAGTTAGAAGGAGAAGTTAGAAAGAGGTTTTTGATTTTCTTAGGAGGGAATTTTGAGGGACACATGTCAATTGCAAAATGAATTCGAGAATTGCTTCCTCTCTATTTATGCTTTCTACTTCTCTTTTGTAAGGGTTGGAAAATATTGGAAAGTCTCTGGAATGAGGGCAATTAGTAGAATTGGCCTTGGAATTGATGAAGTTTGAGTGGAAGACCTGGGATGTGTTGGTTCCAGACCATGAAGCTATGCTTTGGCTGTGATACCCCCTTCCCATCCCATTAGCTACTCATTCCCACTAATTTCTCTCTTGTATGACAACATTTATTATTATACAGTCTGGTTTATTAGGTAACTGGTGAGTCATTTCATGTATTTTCATGTGTTATTTCAAGGAAATTAATACAGTAAGCAGCAGGTGTTTAGTTTCAGTCTAAATCTTGTCTCCTTTCTTAGTTGATCTGTGATGTTTTATGGTCTTTGAACAAAGAGCCTAGATCATAAGTGCAGTTCCTTAAAGCTGTATGTTGCTTCATTGTTGCTTGTAATTCAAGGAATTATGTAAATGCTTCATAGATTTAATAGGGTTGCAATTTTATTGAGGGGGATATTAGGTAAGAATGAGATTTAGATCGAACATTGATGTCTATTTACAAGGTGAATGGATAGATCATATATCTGAATATAGGAATAAGTATCAGATATATAAAATGCATGAGGAAGATTCATAAGTTTTCCCAATGGATCAGACACTGATTAGATACAAGGTCATTAAGTTGTTGTTCATACTTGGTTTTCATCCACTTTCCCCACCCACATAAAATCAAAATCAAAATCATCTTTACATTTTATGTTAAAGGACCTAAATGTTATACCCTCACTCAACTTGTGAATATTCTAGATTTGTATTTAGCTACTACAAATCTGTGTCATTTCATGAGTTACTAGGAGATGTAAGGGGTTTTAATCTGCATTAAATAGATTCAGGGATATGTTTTGCACTGGTACAGTATCAATTGAATCTGAGGTCCACCTGCCTAGGTCTTGCAGAGCCTGAAGAAGAAGAAGGGTCATGCCTTATAGTTGGCCCATTGTTAGAAATGGCATGTTGAAAATAGGAGTTAGCTGCCCCTAGATGTGTCATATTCTTAGTGGGATAATTGAAAACCCTCCAATGTTTTCAAGCACCAACACTTGGTTCTCTTGATTTTCTCTAAGTTTTCAAGGAGTTGCACTCTTAGAATTTCACTTAGGTTAACTTTTTCTTTCTCCACACAAATCTTATAAGCTACATAGATGAATTCCTATTGATAATTCATCAATATTAGAACTTGCAAAAATAGAATAGGAAATGATTCTACTTAGGAATCTTACATCGTCTTATTTAATGGTGCTGATCACCATGGCCTTCCCATTATAAACTACCTTAACATAGCTCTCAACCTTCTTCTTAACTAGTTTCTAACCTATAGGTACACTACCTTTTTTGCTAAGACCAGTTACCTCATGAATAATGTTGGCTGAAATGTCAACTACATTGTCTTCTATCCACAAATTTCTATCATGAATTCAACTTAGTTTGATCTACATCCATTCCTCAGTATCAAGTTCATTGTGGAAATGATAGTTAACTAAGTCTAAGTCTTTCAAATGTTCAAACCTAGGCTTTACTAACATATCATGGTCAAAGAAAATTTCATATATTTGTTCATATACTCGCTCCCAATAGTTTCAAACTTTCTATTAAGACAACTTCCTACATCTTCCAAATATACTACATTGTTTAGAGTAATAGATAATGCTAAATTAGGTTTTCCTTGTAAAAGTTTCATAGAAACAATATTCAATTTTGGTCTTTCCTCATTCTCAACATTATGAACTATTGACATATCCATAATTTTATCAAATATCAACTTTATCAAAGAAATTCTATAGAGAAATGAAAAAATACCTCTTTTTGAAATAGGGTTTATTTTAAGATCACCTTGTCAAGTTGCTTCTGAGTGCTCTATGCTTTTGATGTGATCACAATGAAGTGGTAATCAAGTATATACTCCATTTTATTCATTCAATTCAAACTCACATTACTTGCATACTTTGAAAACATGAAAAAGCTATCAATTACATTCTAAAATAAAATATCTACTCAAAATATTTGTTCAATCTTCAAATGCTACCTGAGGTTTACCATAGCTTCCTTGCATCATGAAAATACTCCAAGTAACTTTGCTCCATGAAATTCTCTATAGAAACATAGTTTTCATCTTCTACTATAGAATTAACTTTCTCTATTACAATAGTGACTCTTGATTCCTTTGTAACAAGTTTTGATAAGCTCCAAATTGCAAGCAAGCTGAGCTACAGTTTAAACTTATCTTGATACACCTTTTCCCAACTTCACTACCTATAGTTTGATCTCTACATGAAGTTTCAAATTTTTGTGCTGTGAACAAGCTTAATTCAACTTGGTTGAATAAAACTTGATTACTAACTTTGATGCTCCTATCTCTTCATCATCAAACTTTTCTTCAAAAATATTCAATCCCTTCACAAGTGCCTCATTAAGTTCTTCTTGAAGTTCACTGACTACATTTCTTCGATCTTCATTACTACAAGTGTTAGAGCTAGTATTCCTACACATGACATTAGCCACATGTCCAACATACTTCCTACTTCCTCCATGTAACCTCATTAGTCATAATGTGAAGTCAGTAACAAGTTACATATAAAATAATAAACTACTGAAAACCAATTTCATACTTAGACAATGTTTTGAGTACCAAAAGCCAAGTATCTTTATTTTTGAGGTTTTCTACAAGGATGCACATCCATGCTACCATAAATGACAATAATTACATATCTTCATTAGCTAATTGTCAACAAATCCTTTAGCTCAAGCCACATCTAAAATAAGAATGGCTTCACATAGTAGTAGGATTGAACCTACCTTGTCTCTTTCCAAACCTATCTCTTGAATTCATTCTTATGTATCTCCTATTGTGACTACTTGTATTCAACCATTTAATCCTCTTATTAGTATTTTTACTATTTCTTTTTTACCTATTAGTGTTCCACTTGCTTCATTTCCTATCTCACAACCTTCATATAGTAGTGTTCCTTACAGTTATCCTAATTCTCCTACTATCATTCCCAATGTTCCACCTATAGCACCTTCTATTCCAACTAATTTTTACACTCTTCCTAGTGTGTTGAATATGTCATTTCAACCTATTTCCACTATTAGTTCCACTATCACTAGTATTTCTCAAATTGTTTCTTCCTTGAAAAAAAAACTTGCTTCCCTTACTCAATCCAAGTTTAATGTGCCTACATGTGATATGGATAGTCCTACACAAAAATAATGCAGACTAGGAAAAATGGGTAGAGTTCGACAGAAATTTTACAAAAACATATCATAGTAGATATTTTTAGAAAGAAACAAGCCATAACCCAGTTAAATTGGTCTAGTTTATTATTAGCTGGGTTGGTTACAAATTCCTATAGAACTGTCATCATATTATGTACAATAAAATGAACAATCAATGGTTCCTAGCTAGCAGGCTCAAATACAATTTTCCAAGGTGATAAAAGCGTATGCAGATGCATCACTTGCATGCTAGGAATGTAGCACATTCTCCAATTTATAATGAATGGTTGGATAAAGGATCCATACACTAGCCTAGTAATGAAATCCAAGGATGTAACCATGCATGTATTGGCACACTCTCCCTATGAGGATCCCAAGTATCTACTACTATTGTTAATTTGGGCTTCACTATATGATCCAAAATGTTATGAACTACTAAACCTGATAGTAACTTCTCCCACGTCTCTACAAAACATAACATAGGTTTAGGGTCCCTTGGCTCCTAGTAATTGTAGCAACTATTCTCCCCATTGGAAGAATAACTTTAGTGAAGAGCTGAGTGTAAGGAGTTAAAGAAGCAAGTTTTGCTTCTGTGTAAATGTCATAATCACAAGGCTCATTCCCTTGTAGAAGCCTTTGCCATAATGACATTACCTCTAAAGCATGCAAAGGATGTTTAAGTGGTTCCCAACCTTGAAACACTCTTATAAGCAATGGCAAAGAAAATGCAAATGCAATACATATACTACTATTATTTATGTATATGTATGTATTTATGTATACACATACACATATACATACATACACATATGTATATGTGTATATATACATACACACACATGTGTGTGCCTATGTATATGTATATATGTGTGTGTGTGTGTAGATCTTGGCATGATAGAAAAATTGATCTAGCTGCATACATATTCCATAATCCAAATAATAAAACACACTCAAACCATGCTAAGTGACTTACCTCAAGATCCTGCACAAAAAGAATGTAGGCCAAGAAAAATGGGTAGAATTTGATAGAAATTTTACAAAAGCATATCACAAAAAATATTTTAAGAAAGAAACAAGCCATGACTGAGATAAATTGGTCTAGTTATTGATTAACTAGGTTGATTACAAATTCCTATAGAACTAAAATGAACAATCAACTGTTCCAAGCTATCAGGATTAAATACAATTTTCTAGTGTGATAAAATTACATATGTAGATGTATGTATGTATGTATATATGTGTATATGTATGTATGTATGTATTTATGTATGCATATATATATATATATGTATGTATATATGTATGTGTATATGTATGTCTATAAGTATATATGTATGTGTATATATATGTTTGTATGTATATACATATGTATATGTATATATATGTGTATTTATACATACATACATACATATTTCTATGTCTACGTATGCATGTATGTATATATACAAAGAGATCTTATGGATTGTGGAGATCAATGGAGATCTAGAATTTTTTTGCCGTTCCCCTATGATTGATGCATTTCATTGCCATGCCATTGTGATCTTTGCATCTTGTTGTTGTGCTCTTTTGATCTCTGTATATGTATGTATTTATTTATATGTTTATATATATGTATGCATATGTGTATACATATATACACAGACATATATGCATATGTATATATGTGTATATATACATACATACACACATATGTGTGTGTCTATATATGTATGTATATAAACAAAGAGATCTTGGCACAACAGAAAAAAAATAGAACTCACTCAACACATAGCAAGGGCACAAATGTGATGACAACACCTATTGGTAAGTAGATTCCTCTTTTTGTCTATCATTTTTAATGTGTTTATATCACTTGAACTATTATTTCTTAGGGGACATTGTAATATTAGATTCATTTTATGTAGGAGGTGATGAGGACATTCTTAGATGTACTAGTGTTAGATGTATGGTAATAACTAAAGAATTGTGATGAATTGCTCATGAGCAATGAAGATGGATTTCCCCTAAGAGTAGCAGGAGTTGATGAGGACATTCCAAGTACTTTAAAGATTGATCCTTTCTTAAAGATTTTAGATTTTAATGGGGAATTTAGATGTTAGGAAGGGGGCGTGGGGCCAAATGAGCTTCCACCTTCACATGGTTGGCTTTGATTAGTAGAGAATATTAAAATATTCTTGAAACCAAGTAAAGCTCAACATTAACCTATGATTACATGACATAACTATGTGCATCTCTTGGTTTTAGGCAATGCAGAAGGATGCCATAGTACTATTATCTCTAAAAGTTGTGCCTAGATGAATCTTTGACATTGTCAAGTCTCTCAGTGTTAGATCATGGCATTACCAACCATTTAATAATATTAACAAAATTCATCGATGTTATTATGATCAATCATATCAATCAATCTCGATCTTGCAACATTTACAATATTGGTTAAATGTTACGTGTCCTTAGTTCATTTTATGTGTCTTTGGCATGTTATTAATTTTAAGAAATCAATAAATTTAACCATGGCTTTGGTCTACCTATCATCATCCTAGTCAATCGACATAATCCTCATATTTTCATGAAAGGATATTGTCACACTTATTTAATCAAATTGGCCAATCATCTATTAATTTTCTCAATAGGATTAAATAACCCATAATTTAATCCTATATCATCCCAATCATTTTCATCTTGTATTGCTAATTATTATTCCTAACTAACATCCTCAATTAATTAATTGATTCATCATTCACAAAACATGGAAATTCTAAATTTCCTAATTCATATTTTCCACCATTAATTCCATTTTTACTAATCTCTATTTGTGTGGAATAATGGATTTTTAATACAAATATTCCACATGATATTGACATCACCATGACACATGGGCATGATGCATCATGGATTCTCCACTTACACTTCGCTAAGATATGTCATAATCCATATATTCTTATTCCTTATACATGCCCATATTTGGCTTTAAGTGGATTTGAGGTGTCACATGACATGTCATAGATCCTCTTCCATTTTTAGTCATTTTTGACTCCCAAACATCATACAATCCTACATTGGGAATCTTGTGTCATACGCATCATGGATTCTCAAAGGAATCTCTTGCCAAGTTTCATATCCAAGGTGACAAGTCCAATGCTCTCATCTTTCGTATTTACTATAAGTTGAGAATTCTTCCTCTCATTTTTGGTCCCTTGGTCCTTGGTCTTTGGTCTCTTATGCTTAAATCACTTCTTCTAGTATTTTCATAGTATTATCATTATCATAGACTTTTGATTCCTAATTGTGTGCACTATAGGAAATTGGAGCTACATCACATGGAGAAGAAAAAGGACATGGGAGCTACATGTGAAAGAGGGAGTTTTAACTTTGTGTTCTTCCTTTTGTTTATTTGGCTTTCATGGTAGACTAGAGGGTATCAATGTATGTTTATTGAGTTTTTGATTTTCTCATAGTATGTTATATATTAGCCCATTTTCTTGTCCTACATATCCATTCTTCAATAACTATAAATACTTCAAGAAATTGGATTCAATATTTCTTAAAATACCCAAAAATTGTGATTTTAGGGCTTCTGCAACTTTCAACTTCACAAACTTGTTTCACAATTCAATTCTTGTCAAATTGATCTTCAATTCTCTCAAGACACTTCGCAAGAACAAATGGTACTTGAAATATTGTTTGCGATCCTTAAATCATTTCAAATTGCACTGCACAATAAATGCGTATCTACCAAAAACTCATAGTATTGTCTTTGTTTACTAGTGACCTTGATCTTACAATTCTTTCTTACTACAATCATATCAAGACTTGCATATTGAACAATAGATTTCTCTCTATATCTTATACCTCTTGTTAACTATGCAATCTCTAACTTAATTTCTAATATCAGTTGTGATCATTGGTGCTCTATTGCTTACTACAATAGCTTAATTTAGGTAGGTTGAGTCATAAACAATCTATGACTTTAACTTTCCATTAGGTGCATCATAGAATTTCTCTTCCAATACTATATGTGAACTTTTTGGATTACAAGATTTTACAAATGCTTCTTTGAATTCCTTGGCTGATTCTTTCTGATTATTGTTGCTTCCAATTTTTATTACTTCTATCATTCCTATTGTTCCTTTTGTGAATAGGGTTTCTATTAAAGTTCCCTATGTCCATTCTATAGAATCTTTCTATGTATCCAAAGTTATTTCATAACTAACATATAGGTGTATTCCTCCCCTTATTGTTTCTATTCTAACTTTTGAGTGCTTTGCAATTCCTTGCAATATGTATAGGATTGTTACATTTGTAACAAACAAATTGATTCCTTTCACCATTAGGTTTCTCTCCATCATTAGATTTTCTCAGTGATCTACTTCTTCCATTACCTCTAGGGTTAGTATTCCTAAACATTCTACTATGCGTATTATCATCAACAAACTTAGGTTTCTTACATTCTACTACCTTATGTCCATAACCATTACAATTATAACAATAGAAATTAGTAATGTATTTAAAAGACTTACCTATACAATTTGTCTTCATATGTCCAACTTCATTACATGTAAAACATCTACCTTTAAATTCATGGCTTACCTCTTTGGATGAATCATCTTGCTTAGGTTCTTCAATTTGCTCTATTGTTCTAAGTTCATCACATTTCTTTATCAATTTAGTTTTCTCAACTTGATCAGACCATTTGAACTTTACTTTAGGGAGTTTTTCTATAGAATCTGGCTCTATCCTAATCTCATATTTCTTTGTTGACTTCTCTCTTGAAGATATCTAAGGCCTATCTTGTCATAAGAAGGTCTTTGATGAATTATATGTTCATCAATTTTCTCAGAACTTGGGTAAAGTTTCTCTAACTACTATTTTTCTTGTGTCAATTCTCCTTTCACAATGATGTATTTTTCCAACTCTACATGCTCTATCTTAATAGACTCTAATACAGATGCCACTTGACTTAATTGGGATGTAAGGTCCACATTATTATATTTTAGATTAGGTTCACTCTTATTGCCATTAGTCTTAAGACTCAACTTAAGTTCAATTGTTTTTAGCTCATGTTTCAAGATCTCATTCTCTTTCTTGAGATTTTATGTACCATCATTGACACTAGTCTGCACAAGTGATTCCTTTCTAGATTTTAGATCATCAATATCATCTTTTAGTTTGCCAATGTAAACTTTTGCATCTTTGTATCTATCTTTCAAGTTGTCTCTCTCTTCAGTAAGAAGGTCAATCTATTCAAGAGCTTCTTCAGGATTCTTCTTCAACTATTCCATATTCACTAGGATCTTACTTAAGTTTTAAAACCTCTTCAAATTAACTGTGCTCTAATACCAATTTTTAGAAATAGATAATACTTGGGGGGGGGGGGGTGAATAAATGTTCTACAAACTTTTTCCCACAACTAAATATTGTTAGCTACTTTATAACTTGCATACAAAAGTAAACCAAAAATGCTAAATAGTAAATATAACCATGCATAGAGAGAACTCATAACACCATTATTTGTTAGCTAGGGAAACCCTCGCCAAGGGAAAACCCCAGATAATTCACTAAAAAATAGGAACTAGTTAAGGATATTGACCCTGTTAGGAGTTTTTGAAGTACACATAGTGTCTCGAGTCCTTGTTAGAAGCCTCAAATATTCTAGGATTTGGTAGATCAATTACAATGTATGCAAGAAGAGCTCACTGCCCTAACATGCAATTATACAATTCAGTTCCTTCAGAGAATAGATATACATACAATACTTGGTTGTTGCTATAATTCACACTTGCTCTGACCTTTACATCAGATTTTGCATCACATAAGTCTTGAAAATGGTTCTCACAATATTTCACATGTCACATCTAACCATGCAACTTCCAGAGTATCTATGCATCACATCTATTCACTGCGTAACACACTTACACTCTATTTACACAACATAAGATCTTTAGTTATACCTTGTGCATTCACAAATTGTTGCTTAGTTGGCTTCCATGTCTTCAAACATTTGACATAAAACAAAAATAATATCCACATAGTCAGCTTAACATGAATTAGTAATTATCTTTTAATCAAAATAATTCCTAAAGTTTTACAGTTCTATTTTTTGCTATGTTTTATTTTACATTGTTAACTGCTAGCATAGTTAAACTTACTGTAACTTTCACTATACTAACTATACAAACATGTGCACTAGTACACAACATCATGAAAATTTTATGAACCTTCCTCAGGTGCACATAAGATTAACTCTTTGTGCATCATCTATACTATTAAGACCTATACATTAACCATCTAATACTTAGACAATTTTCTGTCTGTGAATACATAAAATGAAATGTTAAGTATATGTTTCCATAAATGACAACCATCAATACATCAAAATAACTATATTTCCAACATACCCATCACACCATCACGACTTTAAATGTCTTATGTCAAAAAAAAAAAAAGTTGCGACCTTGCAACTTCACTTAATTTGCCTCCTCATAGCCCAAACTTGATAGTCAACAATAAAACCTATGATGTTGCAATAACCATTTTGATGATTGTTTCACAACTTCATAGCTACTAAATAATAAGAGATCATAATGGAGTGATGGGGTGATCAAATCAATATCGCGACATCAAAACTTAAAGCACTTTAGAGATATGGCTTATAATAGATAAAAATGATCCATGGACTTAGGGATATAAACATATGTGCATAACCAAGTTTTTTAACGTATCCTTATTTTAAACTTGATATCAATTTATGTGCAATTCACCTAAACATAAGAAATTTATATTTTCTAGGGCTCTATAAGGATGAAAACATTTTTAGAAACCCTAAGCAACTAAAACATAGTTTCTTCCTAATTTTCACAAGGTATCACAAAATTTTTGGCTGGGTGAAAATTTAGGCTATCAAGATGATCTAATGAATACATGCACAGATATATGCCGAATACTAAAAAGTTTGATTTGTATGTTTGGACTTTGGATAACTGATTTACACCCCCTCTTAGTTATTCTAAATCTTTCGAATAGATAGGATAGGATTTTAGAAAGGGATCATGTGATTGCTTAGGATGTTGGGGTTCAAAATTAATAAGGAGTGTGGGATGGATTGTCATTAAATAGGATATTTGGTAGTTCTTAGTTTAGTATTAATAATATTGAATAAAGTAGATGTTAATAGGTACATACTATTAGTAAGTATGTTAGATTAGGATATTAGTAATAGGTGAATATTAGTAGGATAGTTAGTGTTAGTCAAATACTAAATACTATAGTGTATAACAATACAATTTTATTTGAATTTCGTAGATTAGTAATACTTTGTGGGTTAGAATAAATAATTTAATAAATGAATGATTAACTTTTAAGTTGGTATTATTACCATGTTAGTAAAAGTTGAGGCTAGGGGTTATTAACAAGAAACCTTTGTTAGTAATAATATTTTATAGTAGTAATAAATATAAATAAATTAGTTGATATATAACATGAGATGGTATAGTCAATAGATAGTATGGTATTAATGAATTTTTGAGTAGGATGGTATATAATAACATGTTTAAATAATAGTTAGAACAATAATTTAATTCAAACTACTATATAAGAAGTTAGGAGTGTTAGAAAAAATAGTCCACCAAGATAATTGAGAGGAGGGGGTGAATCAATTATCCAATAATTAAAACGCTTATCTTTATTAAAAAAACTTATCCATTCAATCAAATTAAAAAAAACCATACAAAGATGCACATAGACAATTACACTAGATATGTTGACTACGAAGACCCTTGATTAGGGGAAAAACCCGATGGGAATGATGCCCACAAGATGATGTACTAATATAAATATTCCTTGTTAGAGGATATACCCTATTAGGAGTTTGTTACAAATTTAGTATAATGAGTCCTTGTTAGGAAACTTTAAATTCCTATTAGGGGATTCCAACCTTGTTAGGAGTTATGGTATAATGTATGCAAGAAGAGCCCACTACCCAAATATGCAATTTCAACTACAAGAAGAGCTCACTGCTCAAACAAGTAATTTACTGGTATCTTCTTCTTTCCTTTGTACTTTCCTCTATTTTATCAACTAGACCAATCACTATCAGACCTTGTAGACCATTTCATGAACCTTAGATCCAAATACTGAACCTTGAATCATTCAACAAAACCTTGGCGATGAAGTTTCCTTCAATTCCACACTGCTCTACTCAAATTTGCATTCCATACTCTCTACTACTTTTTGAACATTCATAATTCACATATCACCATATCCACATGCTTAATGATAAAGGAAAATGTCCTTCCTTTATACCGAGTCCATAAAACAATTCCTGAGTTGGCTTTTAGTCCTTCTTTATTAATTATTATAAGACCTCACTAAGAACATGTTACACTTAGTGATAATCTTAATCTTTTTCCTTGCAACTTTAATAACTTTTATTATATATAATATTATGATGAGAAAGTTTAGCCATGTCATCCTTAACATGTCTTCTTCATGTCCTCAACCTTGATCCTCAAGATATCAATCTTGCTAAGAGATATGAAAAGTTTACCAGAACATGTCTCTTATAAACTCTCTCTCAGAACAAACATTACCAAAACTTACATAACTTCTTCTAGACTTATCCTTTCTACTTTTGATGTTAATTGCATATACCAAATAGTCAAAAGTATCTCTCATAACTTTGAGTGATTATCATTCTTAACTAGCTATCTATACCAACTTAATATTTTCATTGTTCTTCTATTAGATACCATAGCATACATCAAACATGCTATGTTGACATCAATGCCAAACTTAGTCATGAATGTAACATATCATCATCAAACCAATCTTACAATCATGCCAATCTTCCAACAATATCCCCCTTTGGCATTAATAGCAACACAGATGAAAAACGTCTAGCTCCAAGAATACCAAGAAAAGACAAACAATTTTCAAATCCTCTTTATCAATCATACTCCCCCATTGATGTACCTCAATGTACTCTATACTAAACTATTATTTAAAATACATGCCATATTTCTCCCCTATTTAGCATAAGGTTTTTCATGCCAATCTCTCTCCAGGTTTTTGCAACCAACATCTTTGTATCAAACTCTACAACAACTGAAACTTGTTCAACTCGAGAGTCAAAAGATACTATTCAAATCAAAATCAACAACAGTCCTAAATGACTCTGTCTATCATAGATACTCGCCCATACAAGAAGTATCAACATCCAATCCAGACAAACAATGGTGCTCTATTATCCTAGACTGATGGTGCTCTATTATCCTAGAATATATCTACAATCTGCTCTTTAGTGCTCACATAATCCAATCTGATTTCCTTTTCTGCAACTTTTTCTCTCAACATATGATATTTAATAGAAATGTGCTTTGTCGTCAAATGCAATACTAGATTCTTAGACATATTTAGTGTGCTTGTGTTGTCAAAATGAATAACAATAGGTTCAATAATTTCTATCCTATATACTTCAGGATCTACTTCATCCAAATTATTGATTGCAATTATTTGCTACTACAATGTACTCTACTTCTGCTATACTTTGAGATGTGCAATCTTGCTTCTTCCTTAACCAAGAAACCAATCTTCCTCCAAGAAAGAAAGCTCCTCCACTAGTGCTCTTTCTATCATCCATACTGCCTACCCAATCTTCATTAGTATAAGCACTTAGAGTAAAATAATTGGATCCATCATACCATAATCCAAATTCTAAAGTTCCTTTTAGATATCTGAATACCCTTTTCATTATTTCATAATATGCTTCTCTAGGATCAACCTAGAATCTTGCAACTTCTTCTACTCAATAGTAGGTGTCTCATCCTTAGTAGATAACTTGTGTCCAGTTACCATATGTGTTCCAATATGTTTACATGTTTCCAAACCAAATATTTTCAACAAATCCTTCAAGTACTTAGTTTGAGAAATAAAGATTCCTTCTTTATTCTGTACTATCTACAATCCTAGGAAATATTTCATCTCTCCTATCATACTCATTTCAAATTCTTTCTTTATTTCTTCTGCAAACTTCTTACTTTCTTCATAATTTCCTCCAAATATAATGTCATCAACAAATATTACCAAAGTCATCATCAGTTTCTTTCTAATATAGATTACTATTTTCCATACCTTTGCTATCTGTGAGCTTTGTCAGATGCTTGTCAACCTTGCATATCAAGTTCTGGTTGCTTGCTTAAATCCATACAATGCTTTCCTTAGTTTTCAAACTATGTCCTTGTCATCTATCAAAGGACATCCTTTAGGTTACTCAATGTATACCTCTTCTTCAAGTTCTTGATTCAAAAATTCTGACTTGACATCCATCTAATATACTTTGAATTTCTTATGTGATGCATAGGCTAAGAATAATCTTGTGACTTCTATTCTAGCCGCTGGAGCATAAGTGTCCTCATGATCTATTCCTTCTTGTTGTGAGTAACCTTTACATACCAATCTTGCTTTGTTCCTTACAACTTATCCTTGCTCATTCATCTTGTTCCTGAATACTCATTTGGTTCCTATCACATTCTTATTTGCTGGTCTGGGGACCAATTCCCATGTCTCATTCTTTACTATTTGATCCAATTCCTCTTTCATAAGTGGTTTATAGTAATAATCTTTACATGCTTCATCTAAATTTTTCAGTTCAACTTGAGATATTAAGCATAATTCTTCATTAACTCTTCTTCTTGTCATCACACCTTTGTCTTTTCTTTCGATGATTTGTTCGAATGGGTGATTCTTTTTCATCTTCTTTCCTAACGTATGAATTGTTGTCTCAACTCTTGGGACTATTGAAGGTTTTGAGCTTTGTTCCTACCTTTGATATCCTTCTTTCTACAAATCATTGTTAGCCTCAAGAAATACCTCATCATTCCTTGGCTTAGTAACAACATCATCATGTGAATTGTAATAAATTATTCTCTCTTATACTCTAAACTTCTCATCAATTATCACATTAGAACTTTCTATAATAGTTTTAGTTCTCTGATTATAACATCTATAAGCTTTTCTTTTCAATGAATAACCAAGAAACATAACTTCATTACTTCTAGCATTGTACTTACCAATGTCATCATCTCTCTTAATGTAACACTTACAAATATTCTGAAGTACTTAACTATAGGTGAGTGACCAAACCACAGTTCATAAGGTGTCTTGTTTGTTTCCTTCCTGACATAACTCTATTCATATTGTAGACTACTATATTCAATGCTTCTCTCCAAAATGTCTTGGATACATCATTTTTGACTAACATAGCTCTAGCTACTTCTCTTATAGACTTGTTTCTTCTCTCTACAATGCCATTTTTTTCAGGGGTTCTCAGAGTAGATAGCTATGTTTTAATTCCATTTTCATCACAAAACATGTTAAACTCATTTGAAGTAAATTCTCCTCCTCTATCTGATTTTAAACATTTAATCTTCATACCAAATTCATTCTCAACTCTATTCTTGAATATCTTAAACTTGTCAAATGCCTTAGATTTCTCTTTAAGAAATGCAACCCACATTATTCTAGAAAAATCATCAGCAATAATTATAAAATACCTTTCACCATAGGATCCTCTAGTCTTTGTAGGACCACTGAGATTTGTGTGTATAGTCTCCAACTTTGTTGTAGTGGTAAACTTCTTGTTGGGAAAATAAGTTCTTTTATGCTTTGCCAAAACACACTCCTTGCAAATTGTGTTAGTAGGCTTTACAATCTTCATCAAATCTCTAACAAAAAATATTTTACTAGTCCTCCCAATACTATCAAAGTTTATATGATAAAATTTCTTGTGTCATAACCAATTGTCATTTACCTTTGCAACCAAACATATCATTTTAGTAGGATTCAATTGAAATACATTACCTCTAGACCTGGTTCCTTTTCCAATTACCTTTTTATCTTTATCTTTGATCATGCAAGCCTTCTCTATTAACTGTAAATCATAACCTTTACCTACTAGTTATACAAGACTCAAAAGATTATTTTTTAAACCATCAACAAAGTATACATCCTCAGTATTAGTTTTACCATCAAGAACTTTATACATCCAATACCTTTTACTTGGCATGTTGCATTTTTTCCAAATGTAATAATTTTTCCATCCTAAATTTTGAAGTTAACAAACTTATTCATATCACCAATCATATGATGGGAATAACCACTTTAAATTATCTAATTATAATTCTTCTCAACCTATGATACCAAAGCTACCTTCTCTAGAATTTCCTCTATAATTGCCACAAATCCAAATTCATCATCACTAGCACTTAATGCTTGATCATCAGAATCATTATCTTCATTTACATACAAACAATCTCTATGTTTTCTAGGCATATGACTTCCCTTATAAATTTTCTCCCTTTTAGGACATTTAGATGCATAATGACCATATTCATTACAAGTCCAACACTTAAATATTTTCTTACCTCCCTTTTCTCTTCTTACCAAAAGGGCTACTACTTCATCAATCTCTCTTTCTTCTTTAGATCTTCTACTACTATCAAAATATCTTCTAGTACTTGTGCTTCTTGATAGATTAGGTTGAATGTTCAAGGCACTAAATGTTGTCTCTATTCTAGTTAATTCTTTGGACTATCTAAGTTCATTCTTGACTACTTCAAGTCTTCCAAGAAATGTCTCCTTGGTACGAGATATCAACAACTGTATCATCTAAACTACTGGCTTGAATGGTGGTGTTATAGTCTTCAATACCTTCCATATAACCTCATTGTCTTCTTTGTTTCCTCCTTGAGCTTTAATACCTATCATAATTTTTGATATCTTGCCTATATATGTTCTTACAAATTTATCTTCCATCATCTTAGCATCTTGAAATGCACAAATCCAACTTTGTGGCCTCAACTTCTTAGAATGTGCATCACCTTCAAAACTATTTTCTAAAGCTTTCCAAATCAAATGCAAAGTAGGAAGTGATTTTACTTGATTGTACTAAATTTTAGGAAGTGTAGTCAATAGTGCTTCTCTAGCTCTCATGTCACACATGAAAATATCTCTTTCTGCCTTGGTGCAAGTTTCCAAATCCTTTTCTTCAATGATTGTCTTAATTGATTTTGTCAAGATCCAATAACCTGAGCCCATACACAAAAAATGTATCTTCACACTAGATATGTTGACTAGCCTTGATTAGAGGGAAAACCCCAATGGGAATGATGCCGACAAGATGATGTACTAATATAAATATTCCTTGTTATAGGATAGACCCTATTGAGAGTATGTTACAAAATTTAGTACAATAAGTCCCTATTAGGAGACTTTGAATCCTTGTTAGAAGATTCCAACCCTATTAGGAGTTGTGGTATAATATATGCATGAAGAGCCCACTACCTAAACATGCAATTTCAACTACAAGAAGAGCTCATTGCTTAAACAAGTAATTTACTTGTATCTTCTTCTTTCCTCTGTACTTTCCTCTATCTTGTCAACTAGATCAATCATTGTCAGACCTTGTAGACTAGGTCATGAACCTTAGATCCAAATACCAAACCTTAGATCACTCAGTAAAACCTCAGTAATGAAGTTTCTTTCAATTTCTCACTGCTCCGCTCAACTTCGCATTTTGTCTAAACATTCAAAATTTACATATCACCATATTCACATGCCTCATGATAAAGAAAAATGTCCTTCCTTTATACAAGTCCATAAAACAATTCCTAAGTTAGCTATTAGTACTTCTCAATTAATTATTATAGGACATCACTAAGAACATGTTACACTTAGCAATAACCTTAATCTTCTGCCTTGCAACTTGAATAAATTTTTGTACACAATATTATGATGAGTGAGCTTAGCCATGTGATCCTTAGCATGTATTCTTCATGTCCTCAACCTTTATCCTCAAGATATCAATTTTACTAAGAGATATGACAAGTTTACCAGAACATGCCTCTTGTAAACTCTATCCTAGAATAGACATTACCATTACCAAAACTTACATAACTTCTTATAGACTTATCCTTTCTACTTTTGAGATTAACTACATATTCTAGATACTTTGAAGTACCTCTCATAACCTTGGGTGGTTATCATGCTTAACTAGCTATCTATACCAACTTAATCTTTTCGTTGTTCTTTTGTCAAATACCATAGAATACATCAAACATGATATGTTGACATCAATGACAAACTATTTCATGAATGTAACATATCATTATCAAATCAATATTCCAATCATTCCAATCTTCTAACAAGGAGTAGTAGCATCCATTTATTAATTAGTAATTTAGTAAATTTTAGTTACATAATTAGATTCAAAAATTGAAAAGTAGCTATAGAAATTAGATGTATAGGCTTAGATATTTAATTGTTAAACTCTAATAATGTCATGCATTTTAAACATTCATAATACTTAACATACACAAACATAATATATATAATGCAAGATGAAGAGCAATTGTTATACAAAAATAAATATGATATATAAAATGAAGAGATGAAGACAATTATGTATATCCATTTAGGTATCTAGTTAAGCACTATCATGAGTTGTGACTTAAATTTACATGTGGATGTTATGAATATAGTATATAGTATTAAAAAAGGCTTGTGTGGTGTAGCAATTACTTAGGAAATTATATACTGTTTGATACTAAACATGAATATGAAATTATTTATTTATATCCATTTTGTTGGTGTTTTGAAACTATAGGTTGTCCAAAACCCTATACCAAAATGAAAAAGATAAATGAAAGCCTAAGGATTAGCTAATTCCCATATCTAGTATAAATTATCTTAGATCTGGACCAACTTAAACAAAGCACATACAAGGGCTTTCTACTCTTTAGGCTCTGTAGGGCCAAGGTGGGTATACCTAGGGATTTAGATGACTTCTTCTTTGACTTTCTTCTTTAGTATTTTCTCATTAATACTTTTCTCTTTAAATCTACCCTTATAGTAGATAAATGGTCAACACTCTTCTTGATATTGTAATCAACTCATGTGTTACAATAGCTTACAAGAAATAGCAAGAAAGCTATTACAACAAGGAAATGACCAACAATTTATTTCTTTATTATAGAAATAGAAAATTGATTTTGATTTGTATGTGTATTTTACAACCACATGACTATATCAATTTACATATGAATTAATGATTAGTGCCTTATACATTATTGTGCAAAGTCAAACCAATAACCCTATACCTATTTAATTGACTTGCAATTAAGCTTTTTAGTTTGTAACCCTGAATTTCATTCTTATGATATCCCTCTCATATACCTAGAACCCTACCAATTTGTGAAAGAATTTACTTAGTTCCTTGAATCAATAGAAATAAATGAAAAGATATACAACTCATCCAAGAAACATTAAATTGAAGGAACCTTTCTCATTTCAATCTCAAACTAATAGGTACATGAAAAATTGACACAAAATTTAGACATAGACATGCAAAACTTCTCTTTTGTATTAATTCTCCTTGAAAAAATACATTACTTGTATAAAATTAAAGTATAACTTAAAATATGATAAAATTGGTCATTAAATATTAATTGTATTCTTATATTTACAAAATTAAATACATCATACATTTGACACAAAATTTGGATTGACTGTAATAGAAAAATTACTAAAATTTTACAAACTTTAGACCATCTCTCCACATCTTGGAAATCCTTTTATAAGAAGGATTGCCTAACATACTATGAGAAATCACATTGGGTTCACCAAATGTAGTACCTGGAAAATGGGTTAAATGCATAACATACTATGAGAAATCACATCAGGTTCACCAAATGTAGTACCTAGAAAACAGGTTAAATGCATAACATACTATGAGAAATCACAAAACCCAATCAACATACGTTAGCACCCACTAGTCCACCATGAAAGCCAAACTAATAAAGAAAGCAATAGAAACCCCCTCTTTCATTTGTAGCTCCCATGTCCTTCTTTCTTCTCCAAATGATGTAGCTCCAAAGTTTCCTATAATACACACAAAATTGAAGCAAAAGTCTATGATATGGATAATTCCATGAGAATACTTGAAGTTGTGATTTAATCTTGAGAGAAAATGGTGTGACAATACAAAGATGCTAAGGACTCAAGAACTCAAGAATTAGGAGCTAAGGACTCAAGAATTAGGGACCTAAGGACTGGAAATGAGAGCAAGAATGCTCATTTTATAATGGGCATGGAGGATGAGAGCATTGGATTGGTCACCCTTAGATATGCGATGTGGATAGAGATTACTTTGACAATCCATGATGCATATGACAAAAGATGCTAAATGTAGGATTCTATGATGCAAGGAACTCAAAGTTGACTAAATGTGGAAGAGAATCTATGACATGTCATAAGACACCTCAACCCACTTAAAGCCAAGAATCTATGACAAATAAGCCAAATAGGGACATGCGTAAGGAATAAGAATATTTGATTATGACAAATCTTAGCCAAGTGTCAAAGGAGAATCCATGAGGTGTCATATCCAAGTGTCACTATGATGTCAATATTCTATAGAATATTTGAATTAAAAATCCTTTATTCCACAAAATAGAAATTAGTAAAAAAATGGAATTAATGATGGAAAACATGACTTAGGAAATTGTGAATTTCATGGTTTGTGAATGATAAATCAATCAATTAATTAAATTAATTAATTTAGGATGATAATTAGGAAGAATAATTAGAAAGAATAATAGGATTAAATTATGAGTTATTTAATCCTATAGGGAAAATTAGTAGATGATTGGTTAAAATTGATTAAATAAATGCGACAGTACCCTTTGATGAAAATGTGATGATAATATAGATTGAATAAGATAATGAAAAGTAGACCAAAGCCATGGTCATATTGATAGATTGGAGTTGATAACATGCCAGGGACACATGACATGAATTGATTGATATGTAACATTTAACCGACATTGTAAATGCTACAGGATCAAAATTGATTGAAAAAGTTTGATCATAATAACATTGATAGACACTATCAACATTATTAAAATGGTTGATAATGCCATGATCTAATATTGAAAACCTCAACAATGTCAAAGATTGGATGACATGAATGATAGTTTGACCTAGCATTGAGAGCCATGATAGTACTAAGGTCAGATTGATAAGATTGATAGATTGATAGGTTCCCAAGGCACTGAAAGCCACAACAATAACTAGGAATTGATAAGTGATGATTGATTGGGGATGTTTGATATGTTCTAGGTTGATCAAGACTAATTTTGAGTGATTATGTGTTGATTTGGGGTGATTTTGAGTTGAAATGAAATGATGTGAAAAAGGATACAAATGATGAAATATGATCAATTTTGGCCAAAGATCAAAGTTAGTAGAATGAGAAAATGGGACAAATTAGTATGAAGAAGTGATGAAACCATAGATGTGAACCATTTTTGAGCATCTACATTTTGCCCCTCTTTGATAAAATGTGATTTAGAGCATTGTGACAAAGAATGCTAATGAAGAAGCCATAAAAGCATGCCTTAGCAATGTGGTATATATTTATGCCCCCTTGAGAAAATGAAAAACATAGGTATATGATAGGTTTATTTCATTGAAAATGAGAAAACAAAGTCATAGCAATTGATCAATCAGGAGCACAAGAGTAATTGCATGGGCTACCACTCAAGAAAGACACAAAATGATGAAAATGATAGTTCATTTTGTCCAAAATGAAGATACAAATTCAACACAACTAATGGATTGCAAATTTGAGTTAAAACACAAAAGTTATGGACTCCAGAGTGCAACATAGGGTCTCCAAGAGCAGTTTTGGGCATCCTACTGCCCCAAGTGCACCCAAAACTCATTTAAGTGCATCTTGGATGCACTTGGTAAGCCCAATTTCATCATGATAGTACCAAGTGTGTCTTGGACACACTTGGGAACCCCAACTACACTCTGAAAGTGTAGACTATGCCCTAGAAGGCTCTAAGGGCCAAAAACAACCCGATTGGACTCAGAATGCCCCAAAAATTTGTGTGCATACCCAAAATGATGGAAAGATGTCATAACATGAGTGAAATCATAAAAAATGGTTAGATTTGGTCAAATATAGTGAGACAAATGTTAGACTAAGGTTGGACTAGGTGGAAAGCCACAGAAGGTTGATTGACAGTGTAGGATGATGTAGGAATGCATGAATGCAAGATGAAGATGATTTGGTGAATCGAAAGACATGATCATGGTGATGAAGAATGAGATGAATGATAGAAGACTGAGGAGATTAGATGAGGAATTGTTAGCATGATGGGAAGACTTTTTCTTGTAGAAAGTGCACTATATGTCAAATGGAGCTTTATTTTGATATGGCAAATGGAATGCAATGCATCATGGCATAAAGGGCCAGAGAACAAATGCAAGCCTTTTGCGTGAACAAGCACGATGTAGATAGAGAATGACCTTGTCCTTCCTAAGGCATATGTAAATGCCCTAGACTCTCAAAGGTACATTGTAACAAACAAAAATAGAAAAAGATGACCATGAACCATCCCAACCACTCTCATAGATCAGTTTATATCATCGAGTGGCATAGGAACATGATAAAAAAGAAGACGAAACAAAACAAAATAAATCACTCACTAAATAGCATGAGCCAATAGCCATTCTTGTCCATTATTATTTTATTTTTATTGTTTTAGGTGTTTAGATGGTGTTTGACATGTTGAGGATGTGATAGTTCTAGTTGTGGATTCTGTTGATAGGTTCATAGTGACATGTTGGATTGATTGTTCGTTCACATTGCTCAAATAGTGTGATTGTCTTGAAAGTGTACTGCTTTGAGTTTCAGTCGGCAAAGTGTAGGTGTGTATGCAAAAGGTGTTGTTATCCATAGTGAATACGTACAAGGTTTATTACAAAATTTTAATGGATTTTGTGATTTTTAGAGTTTTTGAGGATATTTGATGTTTTTGCATGATTGATTTTTTCAGGACATTTTATGATTTTTATTGTTTTTTTTTTTTTCAGGACATTTTCTAATTTTTAAGGGTTTTTTCAAGACATGTTATGATTTTTTAGTGCTTTTTTAGGACATTATATGATTTTTAGTGATTTTTTTAGGACATTATGTGATTTTTAGTGATTTTTTAAAGGACATTATGTGATTTTTAGTGATTTTTTCAAGACATTATGTGATTTTTAGTGATTTTTTCAGGACATAAGCATATACAAGTGTTAGATCCAATTCATTATGTGATAGGTCCAATGGATAAAAGGTTCTTAGGGATATTCCCCCAATTATAGTTCAAACTCATGCACCATGTAGGTAATATGCCCCCAGGCAAGACAAAAACTATGTACAAAGACAGATGACTGAGTGTGTGCAGACTGGTGATGCTTAGGCAAGGTAAAAAAGGATAGTAACCAATTTGTGAGCCATGGTCAAGGAGCCAAGGATGTCTTGTAGGATGATGGATATGATCAAGGAATGACAAAAAGGGAACAAATTAGATGAAATCTCAATAGATGGGGAAGCAACAACTGATTACACATGGCGCCTGTTTGCTAGGTTTTCACCATGGTACTTGCCCAAAGTGCCTATTTTTTAGGTTTTCACTTTTGGATGGGATTTTTCTCTTGACTCAAATTTTCATGCCAAGATGCCTATTTGCCAAGTTTTCATCAAGGCATCTATTTTTTCATGACTTTTTTCAAATTTTTTTGATATTTTTTCAGGACTTTTAGATGGAATCAAGAATGTTGCTGATGACTGCTAATAAGAAATCTATTGTTGCTGTTGCTAGCTAATAATCTTAGGGTCCATGATTGATGATAACTATGCAAGATCTATTACAAGTCTGTAGCTAAAATCAAACCATTGGAAAGGCCTTGAGATATACCATCGTGTACCATATGTAAGACAATGTCTACCTCTTGTGAATTAAGGCATCTGAGGATAAATGGGTCAATAGATATGTCATGTGGGATGTCACTAATGATGACATATGCAAATTCTTGTGGGATAAATATTTGATCTTGAGCGTTGGGAAAATTAGGTAGCTAAATTTGGGGATAAACAATTGGATATAAGGGAGGGTTGAGACCAATGACCTTCCTCATGAATGCTAATTGAGAGAGCTCCAAAAGACTTTGTGGAATGTTGAACACTGGAACACTAATATTCATGGCATCATATTTTTCATTTTGAATCCTTGGGAGCTGCTTAGCTTTAGATTTTTCATAATCTAATGTTGCCTTTCATTTTTCACCAAGAGACCTATGCTTGTTATTTTTTTCTCTTTTTTCTTTGTAACTAGAAGGTAGAGTTGGCTCCCAAAAGTATGCCAATGTGTTCTCTTTAGGAGAAATTTCCTCTTTATGATCTTCAATAATAATGCCTTCATAGATTTCAAAGTCTATTGTAAGAGTGTCCTCATTGTCGAATTGATCAAAAATTGGTGGTCCATGTTGGTCCCAATCCAATAGTTTACGATAACTTGAGGGGGTATCATCATTAGTGTTGAATGGACTTTGGTTGAAGGTATAGATATGGGCATCAGAGTTTTTTGTATCATTAGGGTTATGCTTGAAAGCTAGAGGATTGTTGGTTTCAGGTGGGATATCCTCAGATGGGTTTTCATTGTTCAAAACATCCATAGTCTTACACATAGGTAACGTAGTACTAGGAGGACCTATTTGTAATGGTTTAAATCTAGGCCCCAAACTAGGAGTTTGTCCTTTTTAAGTGATAGGTTTAGTTATTCCTTGGTTCTAATATCCAAGACTACTATAGCCATCATAGCCTTGTTTTTGCATGATAGTAAACCCAATTCCATACTTGCTAGGAGATATCAAAGTAGATTTTTGTTTTGCTTGTGCTTTCTCCATACAAATGAAAGTATTCTCATTGGTAGAAGTGATATTTTGCATACTAATCTTAGAGTGTTGTTCTTGGAATAGGTGTGATAATCCATAAGATTGGGGAGAAGGTGTCAACTCCCTAATGTGGGATAGTTGAGACAGAAAGCATTCTCCACACCCATTGTCTTCAATATTTAGCTTTTCCTTGGCCTTATTAAGGAGTATATCAGCATCCACATACTTAGAGGAATTTGTGGGTTTTGCTTCATTGTTTGTTGGGACTTGGTATGCAGTAGCATCTCTTAGATTGGCACAAAACTAGAAAGGATCTAGATCATTAGGGATGGTAACTTCCACATTTTCATAGGAAAAATTTAGACATTATGTTGGAGTTGATGAAAGCCAACTCTAAAGACACCCAAGATCACCTGCATGCGAAAATCTATCAAAGAGGAGCCAAGGAGAGGAAGAGCATGGAGCAAGGGAAAAACCCTAAACGGACATGAGAGACCACAAGATATTGAAACACAATGAAAATGTATTTACAATGAGAAGAAGTGATATGATATGATCAATGAGGGAGCCTGCTTATAAATAGCTCATGGAAGCTTGTAGAACAAGCTAGAAGGTGGTAGAAGATAAGGATGACAACTCAACACACATCCACAAAAGGTGGAACATGCTAGAAGGGAACAAACTCCCATGTTGTCAACAACTAACCACTACATGCATTAAATACAAAATATTAAATAAATGCATTTACCTAAGTAAGCTTAAGTAATAGAATAAATAATTAGTAAATTAATTATTTACTTTAACACATTGATGATATGTAGAGGGTACCGCTTTCATAGCATGAAGCCAAGGGTGTCCCAGTATCATGTTGCAATTCATTTTGATATCTAGGACATGGAACAATGTGCCTTCAGTAGCTGGGCTAACTCTGACAAGTAATGTGATGATGATGCCCTTGGAGAAGCGTTCACCATCATCACAAGCTTTTATTGTGACTCGTTGAGAGGGATCCAAATTATCTTCAAAATAACCCAAACCTTTGACTACCTTAAGAGTACAAATGTTCAGTCTTGCTCCTCCATCTATTAAGACACATCTAACTTTGGCATTATGGATGAAGACTTCAAGATGAAGGGGATCATTGTGGTTAGGTTTGTCCTTATGAATATCCCAAGGGGAAAAGGTAATATGCTATGAGGCAGATAGATTTCCAAACATGGCTTAGAATTGGGCAACATCCATGTTATCTGGGACTATTGACTCTTTAAAGGGTTGCTCCAAGATCTTCTGGTGTTGGGGAGATGCATGCAGTAGGTCCAAGATGGATATTTGCATAGGGGTCTTATTGAGCTATTCAACAAGGCTATAATTAGATGAAGTAGGAGCATTAGGTCTACTAGGGGGTGTAGGTCTAGTATTAGTAGTAGGTCTAGATGGCTCTCCAGGTAGGGTGATCTTGGTATAGTGTGTAGTGACAATGCAAAAAGGGTCTTTAGCCTTTAAAGTGAATGTGGATATGTGGGAATCTGACTCATTGAAATAGTTGACAGTATGGTCATATCCCATGCACATGTAATTCACATTAACTTGTGAGTTAGAGTTTGAAATGGAGGGTTTCTATTTGTCATGATTACCTAAATGATCTTTGAAAATAGCGTGGTCAGAGTTGGAAGCTAACAGTGATGGATCAACTATGATGACACCATCATCAACGAGGTCTTGTATTGCATGCTTCAATTGGAAGCATGATGAATTCTTATGTCCTTTGGTGCGATGGTAATCACAGTACCTTTTTTCATCCCACTAATCAACTTTAGTCAATGGTTCATCTTTGATTAGGGGTAGCTGTAGGAAGTTGTTACTCAGTAACCGTTGTAATGTAGTCTCAAGAGGTATCTCCAATGGTGTGAATTTTCTATCCTTGGTTCTAGGATGTCTTCAAGGTTTGTCTTGCATGGAAGTCTTAGTCTTCTATTGTTGAGGTGTTGGTTGATTGGGAGTTTTTGAATTTGTGGGGTTTGTGCCTATCAAAGTCAATTGAGGTTGTGATTTGCTAATTGTGTGTGCAAGTTAATTAATGGTTTTCTGATTTTAATAGGTAGATTTTGGCCAATATAAGCCTTTTTTGGAGCTTCATAAGCACCCAGGTTTATCTCTTGTAATTCCCAAGGCTTGGGGTCCTTAACTCCTAGTTTGAATCTATCCTAATTATAAAAAATACTTTCCAAAACCACTAACCCCTTAGGCATCTTGTTGGTTTTCAAATACATAATCTCCTAGCCAAAAATGGTTTCCTTACCATCTATGGTTTCAATTAAATCACTGCAATCCATTTTTTGACCATGGTACTTGTCTTCATTTAACAAAAAATTTATAATGTCTTTGTCATCTTCAAAGACTTGCCAATTTTCAATGTTATCAGGTATAGAAGGTCTATTTTGTACCTCAATTTGAGAGATTCCTGCAAATGATATCTCCTTAGGTTTGATTGCTACATTTGCTAATAAATCTGTCATTTTATTTTGAGTCCTATCTCTCCATGAGATACCAAATGCATAAAAAGATTCTATCTGGTCCCAAAAAACATTTCTATATTGCTTTAATCTCCTGTTCTTGGATGCATAGGTTTCTTTTATCTAGGAGATAACTAGTTCAGAATCACCTATGACATGCAACTTCTTGATTCCATGATGTATAGAAAATTTCAATCCTAGCAACAAGGCTTCATACTCTGCTATGTTATTTGTGCTAGAAAAATTTAAGGTGAATGAGTATTTGAAATTATTTTTCTCAGGAGAAACAAAAACTACTCCTACCCCTGCACCCTCTTTAGAACTAGCCCCATCAAAAACTATTGTCCATAATATTGGTGAGTTTGTGAAACATTCAACTTCATGTTCAATTATAGTAGGTAGATTCTCAACTTCTTGAATAATCAATTCAGCTTTGAAGGTCTTCACACCAGCATCTAAGAAGCAAGTGGCATCTTTGTCAATTTCTTCTCTTAAAATGTGACTAACCCTTGCCTCTTTGTTTACCTTGACAACTTTATCTCCACTATGAAAAGTTGCATAAGTCTAATCAAATTGCATGCTTCCCCCCCATAGTACTCCATTTTCTCAAGAGCAAAATTCCATAGTGTGGAGGTATATCCACTACAAGGACATACATGGTTAACTCTACTTTAGGATATGCAGCTAATTTGAATAGTAAAGCATTTACGGTGCCTATGATTGGGGCTTCCCTAGCATCTATTCCTCTGCATTTTTCCTACTTGGTGCCCAATTTCAACCCTAAGGCTTCCATTACTTTGAAGGGCATTATGGTGTTAGAAGCTCCCAAGTCTATCATGCAATTTTTTAGGGTCTTCCCTTTTATGATCAAATTGAGGAAAAAAGGGTCAATATCTTCTATGAATTCCATTGAGGAATCATCTAAAAACATTTGGGGAATCTCGAATATGATACCACTATCCTCTAATACTAATGGAGTTTGTTGGATAACAATTTGTTCTACAATAGTATTGTTGTTCCCTATCCCTCCCAACCATGATAAAGCCTTGCTTTTATGCTCTTCCATTCTAAGAAGTTCAGAGAAAGGTACTTTTATAGTTATCTGAGAAAACATGGATTTAATATCAATAGATTGAAAACTAGTGGGTTTTATAAGAATACCTAGAGTTGAAGTCTTTTGAATAGTAGGGACCACTATTTTCTTGATGGTATCAGGTCCTAATTTCTTTGGTTGCACAACTACTTTTGTTGTTTTAGTTGTTTGAAACTGAACCTTCTTTTTTGGTTCCCACTTCTTAACCTTCTTGTCTTTGATCTTAGGCACATCTATATTGACTTTCTTATTTTCATCATTCATCTTATTAGTGATATCTTTGATGAATACACTGGATGGCTTTCATACATCATTATTTACTAGTCTATTTCTCAAATTGTAGTTACTATGTACTTGGAAAATCATTTCTACTGTAATTCTATCAATCTCCTCTTTGAAGGGCATTCTTAAGCTTGTGTTACCTACATCAAAAGATGTAAGACATACCTTATCTACACCATAACCTTCATCATCTAAAAGCACTTTCTGATGATGTAAATGATAAGCAATTCCTTAACTGGGAATATCATTTTCAGGTTCCTCAGAATCAGAATCTATAAAGTCATCACACATGCTCACCATATTGCAACTTATATCATCATGGCTTTTCTCTTCACTTTCTTCTTCAAGTTGCACACCTTGATCATGGGCAAATGATTGAGCAATAGAACAATAATCAAAAGAATGAGGTGATTGACATATAATGCACCATGGTACATCATCATTCATATTTATAGTGTTCCTTTGTAGGGGGTCTGGGGTACCCTTATCCTTCACATTTTGTATCTGGTTGGGGACTGGCTTACCATCTTTCCACTAGGTGGTGTAAGGGTAATTTTGCATTCTAGGTTGCCTATTGAAATTGCTATTATTCACAGGGGTTTTCTCAACAACATTTGGCTTATTGAAATTGGTGGGATTCATCTTCTTTAGCAATTCCAACACCTGGCGTATTGTAGGTTCTTCTAGCTTTTTTCCTATAGGAGTTTTATCACCCTCCCTTTTGTTATTGTTCTTGGGATCAAAAAGCTTTGGATCATCCCTCCTACCTAGTTTGCTAGATGCCTTCCTATTATTCTCTATATTTACTGCAACTTTATAGGCATCTCTTAAAGTTTTGGGATCCTTATCCCTCAATTGATAAGCCATTTTTCTATCAAAAGCATTGAAATATGTTGTGAGACAGACATCCTCATTCAACTGCATAACTTGAAATAGTCTATACATACCTTTCTGGAATCTTACATTGAAGTCAAATGTGTACTCATTTGGGTTTTTCTTAATGTTATTGAATTCATTCAACATGAATCCTACATTAGTGTTGTCTCCATATTGCTCCTTATATAATTTCTCCAAGTCACTCCATGAGGTGATACTATCATTAGGTAGCCTCTTGAACCAATCCCTGGCATCCTTAGTTAGTGAATGCACAAACAATTTCATTACCATATCTTCATGTTCAACTTCATAATCATTTAACATATTAATAAAAATTCTCAAATGTTCTTCACTAGTAACAACATTATTCCCAAAAAACTTAACCACTCTGTCTCTTAAATCAAATGATATGGGATGTGGAGCACCAAGGATACCAACAAATGATATTTGTCTATACTTTTCCAGGTATATAGGTTTCTTCTAGAAACTAGGAACATTTGAGGTACTTGCTATGTTAGCTTGGTTTAGAGGAGTAGCTTGGGATTGTTGAGGTTGGACAAAGGGGACTTGGGTGCTAATAGTGGATGATGAGACAGAGGTAGATTGGGATATTCCCTGAGTTGAGATTATCAGACTACTGGCTGGTGCAGGAGTTACAGATGGGATAGAAAAATTTGGCCATGAAGCCAATGTAGAATTAGATTTTATGAATTGGATTTTTCTCCTAGTTTTCGCTGCTTGAGCTTCATTCTAAAACTTCTCAAGTTCTTTTGCAAGATCTTCCTTCTCCTTTCTAGCCTTCTCTAGATCTAGATCTAACTTTGACATGGAGAGTTGTATGGGTTTTCTCGGTAGAGCTTGAGGTTCATTTATTTGGATTCCTATGGCTTTGCCTTTCCCTTTATCTATAGCTTTTTAGTGGGTTCTACAGGGTCCACTTGAACAGGTTTATAGGCTTGGACTTGAGCAATAACTGGTTCTTTCCTTTGATTCAAGCATTTTTCTTGTTCTTGAAATTTATCTCTCAGATTGTCTACATCTCCAAATACATTAGTATGGAGAGTTGTGGTATTTTCTTCTAAATTTTTATTCTGCTCGTTCAAGGTAGCCATCCTTCTCAATAGAGCATCCCTTTCTATTATGGCATCCAAGGTGGCTTGCTCCTTCTCTTTTTCAATACGAATGCGTTTAGCTTCTTCTTTAGCAATCCATTTCATTAGAACTCCTATCTCAGATTGCACTTCTTTAGGGTTTGTAGAAGTAGCCTCTAAATTAGCAAGATTGTCTAGATCTATAAGATTGGGCTCCATGTATGGGGCTACTCTGGGATTAAAAGGATCATCAAATGAACTCCTAAATCCTAGCCTATGGTTCATATTTGGTATGAGATCTGGCCTTGATGAAGCAATTCCTACCATGGACACATCTTTGTCCTAAAAAACTCTCTCATCTAGTAATGGGGTACTGAAAATGCCTCCTAAAAGTCTTGTAGTTTCGGATTTAGAACTGAGTGAAGAAGACTCTCTCCCTAATACTAGTTGATACTAGGAATTGATGGATACACTACCTCTTGGTTTCCAAGTGCAATTTGGATCTATCCTTTTCTTATTTTGGTTCTTCCTACCACCTTGGGGTAAATTAGTATACATTGTTACATCAGGATTGGCTCTCATGTAAACTCTTGTGTTCTTTCTCTTTTCATCCATATTCACCTTTTGTTAAAATAAGCACTAGCTCAAAACCTTGACTAAGTCACCACCCTATTCTTGGGAAAATACACAATGATAATTATTCCTGACTCCAAGGAAAAAACACACAAATAGAAATAGAAATATCTAACACAGATAGACCAATCACTGAGATCATAAGACTACACTCTTTGCTTGTTAGATAAGACACTTGGATAGGCTGGATACGTTAGTGTGTCACTGTGGTACTTGAGCTATTCTCTCTTTAAATTCTCAAGGTTTGTCACTAAAATATTCCCTTATAACCACAGGAAAAACTTAGATAACCTAACACACATGTACACAGTAGGACCAAAGAAACTACAGTACTTTTCATAGACATGTTGGACAACTCCCCAGTAGAGTTGCCATTTTTTTGGAGTTTTGAAAAACTACTAAGCAACAAAATGCTCAATACCAAAATGACATCACTCATAATCTAAGGGCTAGCCAATTCCTATTAACAATTATATGTGTAAAACATTTGGACCCAACTTCAACAAAACCAAGGGTGGTTTTTTGCTCTTTAGGCTCTGCAAAATTAGGGTGGGTATATGCAGGGATGATTCAAGACTGGGAAACACTGTATGAGAATTATTTTAGTTTCATTCTGATTCTCATCTCAAATCCTCAAATACATGTATAATTCATGACAATTTGATAAACACATCCCATATAACAGATCTGGCCAAAATTGTTCTATAGATTTGCATGTGTTCTCAACAATAGTGGCTAACTGAAGCTAAAACATTCCATGCAAACAAGTACTGGCCAACTTTGAAGATCTACAGGAAATAAAGGTAAAATTGATTATAATTTTGTATTTGAAAACCATTTATGACATATTTCTCTTCTAGCTAAATCAATTTGACTAGTGCCTAATCCATTAGGGCTCAGAGTCTACTACAAATCCTTAGATCTAATTTGTTTCCTTACAAAATTTTTTATCAGCAATTCTTATCAGAATTCATCATTCAAAAATCCTTTCTACTACTATAGCAACCTTATAAAATTCATCAAAGATTTTACTTAATCCATTGAACTAATAGCAGTGATGAACACGTATACAACCTAACTGGGTTGCATTCAATTGCACAAGCCTTTACGCTACAATATTAAGATAACCAAGTAATCAAAAGGAGATAAAATTTAGAAAGTACTGACATGGGGATAGCTCATAATTTGTATTCATTTTTTTTGAAAATTGTATACATTTATAGTAAACTTAGAATGACCTTAGGAAGAAGCATAGAAATCATTCTATTATTCATGTATTCTTAGGAACTAACAGAGAAAATACATCATAAACTTTTTGCAAACATTGGACCAAAAATAGACTAAGTATATCACTTAGAAAAAATAGAATTCAGACCCTTTCTCTAGCCCTAGAATCTCAGACATATAGTGTGAGATGCAACAAGCTTTAGGCTAAGAGAAAAAGAAAGGTGTCCTTTACAAGAAAAAATTACATACACCTATCACAAAATGACAAAAATGTGGGTAACAGAAGATATCCAAATCAAAACATTCTTTTTGGTGGGTTAGCTTCTGTCACATCTTCTAATGCTGTTGAGTTGGCTATTATTCAGATCCCTCTTTGTATGCAACTGCCAAATTGGCCAACAATGAAGTTTGTTCTGATGATGGCACGTTAACCTCCACCTATGGGTTTTCACCATCTTTATCCTCTATGGTGGGAGTAACTTCTACTTTTTTCTCTTCTTCAACTGTATCAGCATCCTGTGGTCCTGGGCCTACAACTGAAAGTGATTGATTATTCTTGTCTTCTTCTTCTAGTCGGGCTTGAGTAGTGATGGTGTCAATGATTTATATCTCCTCACCCTGCACTTCATCACTATGAGTTTCATATTCATCAAAGTGTTCACCAGGAGCTATTTTTGCCATCCACTTGTCAAATAGTGTGTCAACTGGCCAATTGAATTGCAAAATATCCCTTTTTCTGTTTAATACATATTCAACCTCATTATTAATAGCAACAAATTACTATTTTAAAGAATCAAAGAATATTTGGGCCTTCACCATTTTTTCCATTGTGGTAGCCCACCATGCATGCCCTATTTCATTTATAACTTGATTCATTCTTAAATAGAATAAATCATCAAGTTCCTTTGCCCATTCATCTTTTTTTTAAAATTATTTTTCTTGTCTAGGGAACGAGGAAACAAACTAAATTTTTGGCTCTTGTATTTGTTGAAGTAGCCTACTATTATTCTCTATAAATGAATCCTTTTGTTGTCAAAATCAGCAAGATTAGAAACAATATCAAAGTTTTTTTCAATTTGATCACAAGAATTATTTATAATAGAGAAACACAAAAATGTCATTTCTTTCTCCCTTCTTACCCATTTATTCATGATAGGATTTAAAGCCTCATCATTGGCTTTCAACTCCTCCTAGATACTGATCACCCTAGCCAACTGATCATGAATTAGTGGCCATTCAACTTTGTCCCCCAAATATGTGAGAGCTTTTCTTAGTTTATCTTCATATTTTGACTCTAGCTCTACATGTAAGGCCTACAGTTTACCCTTTTCTTCTTCAAAATTTTCAGCAGTGTAGTACTGTGGCCTTTGGGTTGTATCTGGTATTTCTATGAGGGGGGTGGATTTAAAGGGTTCAACTAGGGGATGAGGTTATGTTATTCTAGGCCTAGTGGGTTTTCCCAATAGCTTGTTCTCAAGCTCAATTCTCTTTTTACCTCTTTATTGTAGGCATCCACAACTACCTCATATTTATTTTGTAACTCAAACATAGCCTATTCCTCCTTCTTAGAAGTGGCCAAAAGAAACTTTGAAGAATCCACATTCCAATGTGCTACTTGCACATGTCAGATATCAACAACCTTTCTTACAAGTATGTTTCCCATCAATCCAAACTCATCTGGTTGCGATGATGTGGCTCTAGATCCTCTTCTCACCAACTGACCAATGTAGCTTGATCTTCAATGAATGCAGTGCCTTGGAAATCCCTTTTATTTGGGTCTTGCAACTCCAATTTATTAGAAATAGAATTAAAAATCAATGGATCTGCAATATCCCAATTGGGCAACAATAAAATGTTAGATGTCTTTATCATTTGCCTTCCCTCTTCAGGGGTAATGTTTTGGAACTCCTGCATCATTTGTTCCTTTATTTTTTTTTGGAGGGAGGCTTCATCCATTTTTGGATGCTCTATTTTCAACTTTTTACATTTTTCCTCAAACATATTCATGTTTGCCCTCCAGGCAAACTGCTGAAAAGCCCTAGACTTCACAAAACTGTCATCAGCCAAAAAATGATGACTTTCCTGTTCTAACATAGGGTCCAATTCCCTACCTCTATAGTCAGCTATTGTTAGGTCCAAACTTGGTAGAGGAGGCTCTGGAGGGTTACCTTCATCCAAATCTTCTTGAGTAATAAAAATACCTCCCTATGATCCCATCTCCTCAACTTGCTCACCTATGAGCTATTCTTCTCCAATCCTCAAAGGGGGTTGAGTGGGCAAATATTCCTCAACTTGAGGCCTCTCTTCTCTCATTACCTTTTTCCTCTTGGGAATAGGCTCATCAAGTGTCTCCTCTTGGGCTGTACTGGTGGATCCCATTATTAGTTTGCCCTTATCTACAGGAGTCCTTTTATTTTGAATTATAGTGTAACCAGGCTTCTTCTGTACAATTATTTGACCAATTGCTATATTAGGAGTGAAAGCCAACCTCCTCATGACTTCTCTAGCCTTGTTATGATAAGAATCAATAAAAAATTATTTCTTCTCATATATAGCTTCCATTATTTTAGGGAAGTTACTCATGAGCTTATTTATTCTCTCAACCTCTGTATTAGCATTATGTAAAGGACTATATTTCTGATCAAAACAATGAATGAATTCTATGACCCGGGAGTAAACTCTCCATTTTTATTTTTTAGTTTCTTGTTCCTACAATGAGAATTCATTCCTTATAAGGTCCTCTAGATAATATGAATCATGTTTGACCTATCCCAGCTTAATCCTATGCCTCAAGGTCTAATTGAAAAATCCCTCAGAATCAAAAAAATGGGGATGGGAGATAGCCTCATATATTGATCCAAAATTTTATGCAAAAATAGCCAACCCCCTTTGGTAATCACAAATTGATGGCCCACTATGTAGGTATGGAAAATTGACCCTAGTTGCTTCTTCAATAGAAACATTTCTTCTGCTCCTCCTAGTTGCCACAAAACTTCAGCCATTCCTACCTTGAAAGGTACTTGGTAAGGCAAGGCATGAGGACTCCCTTTAAAACCATAAATTCTAAAAATAGTAGAAATGGAGTAAGGTATGATATCTCCCCAATTATGTGATACTTTCAAATTATGGGGGCTATCCATAGGCCTTATGAGACTCATTAGTACCTTAGGGATTCTAGGATTGTCACTCAATATGAGGCATCTCAATTTAGAAGCAAAATACCTATCAAATCTGACAAAATTGGCATTATTTGCATCCCAGGTCATATCTATGCTCCATAATTGGACTGGCAATACTTCCAGATTTTCCTCTCTGTTCAATTCCATCTCATTACCAAAATATGTAACCCCCTTGAACAAGAACATAAGCATTAATAAAGAATAGTGGCCAAAAGTTTTCTCCACTTTACCTTTCGCAATTCCAACTAAACCAATGCAAATTTCTTTAGGCAAAAAGGAGGCAAAATTAAAGATAACATCTACACCAAAAGAAGCAATTTGAACCATCATATATATAAGACCAACAGGAATGAAATCTTTCTCATCTTCACCAAAAACACGACATAGGGTCCTATATATCTCTACAGCCTGGGAAGTGAAAAGACTCTTCTTGAAAGGTTCTCTAGAGGCTGCAGTAATTACTGGTAGAGTTCCTATAGTACTAATGTGTGCCCTCAGTGCACCTCCCATAATTACATCTCTCTTTGCTTTGTATTTATTCTGTAATTCTGGCAAATTGATTGGCACATGGTAATCTGAGAATGGTTCTAGGTGAAAAACCTCTCTAATTTCTTTAGGGCTAATTGAGACCAGAGGCACACCATTATTTCTTCTCACAACCCTAATAGCTTGGTCATAATTCTTGGCAATGGCTTCTAGCAAATCATAATCCATGGAAACACTTGAAACTACTAGCTTTCCCAAATCAAAATTCCAGATATTAGCATGAGGGGAAAACAACTTCCTTTCTGAAAACCACTTTTTAAACAAAACAAGGCCAGTTTGAGTAGTTATTGCATCCCTAACCCAGTTCCCCTTGTCATATAAGCCATCAACAATTTTCAGCCTAGGGTTTAAGGAAATTAACCTTTTAACTTGTGCAGGCTCTGTAGTGGATTCTAGGAGTAATTCTAACAAATCATTGTGGACATTCCTATCCATATAATTAACTTCCCCAGAGAATGCTTTCTTAGGAGGCATCTTGATCATAATAATAGGAACTAGAATGTCATAGAGGTTATATATGAGTACTTACTTGACTTGCCAAACTTATTCTTCTTCGAACTTCTGTAGTTGCTTTCGAACAAATGAGGAATCGCTTCATGTCTTTACCAGGTTTAACACAATGTGATCAATAGGTTCTTGTGCTCAGAAAACATGAAATATTTGTTTGTGTGGGACTAGAATGAATGAAAATCTTCTATATTATACTTTGTTTCACCCACATGTGAAGATTTCATTCATCATAATTGTGCAGAATAGAAAAATAGAGTAGCATTGCACTTTCTTTTAAATTTGTGCCATTGATCCTTGAAAAATCCTACCATCCAAGAATGAAAACTAGGCTGACTCAATGTTCTTCTTAGCATGCTAGCAGTCAAACCAATAAACTGCCTCCATTTGTACCTTTCCTTTAAGGCTGACGTTTCAAACTAGGCCCACAGATAACTAAGGACACGTGTCATCAACTCGCTAACTCGCTATACATAACTTTCGAGCACCTTTCCATAGCAAGCTAGTGATAACCACTAATTTTTCTTTGATCATGTGGCAGATATTTGAAATGACTTTTAAGAAAAAAATGGTGGGTCCCTTGCTCGCTAACTCACTATACATAATCTTCGCACATCTTTCCATAGTGAATTAACGAGCATCATTGATCCATACTTGATCTTGTGGATAACACATTACTACAATAGTGGTGGGCCTTTATTCGCTAACTCGCTATACATAACTTCCAAGCACTTTTCTATAATGAGATAGTCATGGCCATTGATCCTAGATTGATCTAATGATCAAAATTCTTCGTAGGTTTTATACATGGGGCATGGGTTTAGGATACTGCTGTCACTGAGCTAGCTCAACACGCTGGCACACATATACTTTTTTAATCTCTTAATGATATCACATGTTTTTGGCCTTGTCATGTTCGTGACTTTCAGGTGGGTCACTATATCGCTACTGAAAAAAATACCAACTATTCTGCTAGTGATATGGCGAGTTTCGATGAATCCAGATTTTCCAGCTTATAGATGCTCAATAGGATGCCACTGTGTAATTTGATCTGCACAATTCAGCTTTATCATGTCACTCATTTAGGGCCCACCTTTGAGGAATTTCTCTTACATCACCACTTTCTGACCAGTCACTACATCGCTACCAAAAAAATTACCAACTATTCAGCTAGCGATATAGTGACCTCTTGGTAAACATCAAAACCAATGCTGGCAAATAAAACACAACTTGTACAGAAATAAAAGCAAAGCCTGCACAATATTTTCTTTAGGATTCTCACAATCATTTTTGTAATTTTTAAAAGAACATCATCTTTTGCAATGATCAAGCCCTCGCCATGTCGCTATCAAAAAAGTGGTGTTATTTCGGTTAGCGATATAGCAACCTTTGACAGATTCTCAATTCTGGTGACGAAGAACAAAAAAAACATTGATTAAAAACCTACCAATTAATGCTGGTGTCAGAGAAGGTGGTCGTGCACATTTATAAGACTACAAGGGAATTTTCATGGTCACATTAATCTTTAAAATAAAATTACCTTTTTCAAAATCTAGGGATTCACTATGTTGCCACCAACAAGTCGCATGGATTTTCTGATAGCAACCTAGCAAATTGCCAGAGAAACTTGGATGCCGATGACACCATTTACGGGTTTCTTCATGTGTATTTATTCTTAAAACTAACAAGTCTGGGACATAACACGTGCCATGTTGTATTCATGTTAACACAATTCTCAGTGCCGAACTTCATTTTTGAGATATAGTCACAGTTATCCAATGGTCGCTAGCTCGCTAGGCGTAACATACGAGCTTCTTACTTTAGTGAATATACGACAACCATAGATTCAAATAAGATCCGATAGTGGGATAAAAATTCTTTCACAAGGACTGAATAATGACCTCAATAGGGTTGGAAAAAGAATATTCGCTTATCCTTTAAAAAATAATAATTTTGCGCTAGGGAAATTTTAAAAGAAATGAGACATAGGGTTTTAACAAATTTTTTTCAAAGGCTAACAAAAGGATGATTTAGCTAGAAACCCTATTCACCATTAATGGATACAATCTAAATTTTCTATACCTGAACAAAAGAATTTTACCATGCAAAAATTTAGACCAACACCTTGGAGCCTCAAAATGTTTTGGGAATGGAGGCATATAAATTTTTTTATCGAATGGATTAGGACGTAAGTCCCTTTCTATATATAGAGCCTATTTCTTTTGGACTCCCAATGCCTCAACATTTTTGGAAAGTTGTTTGAATTTTTGAAACAACTCTTCATTGGGAATTTGTATAATAGTCTTTCCTTCAAGTCCTTTGTGTCTATGAGTAGACCGTTTGCTGTGGTGGGAGCTATGTCTACTCAGTTCTAAAATTTCTGTATCTGATGAGTCTAGTGATGTGTCACTTGGTGCTGGAGATATGTTGGTACCTTGAAGACAAAAGGGTTACTATTATGATACCTATTGGGGTACTTGTTGTGGAATTTGATGTGGCACTTGTTGTGGGACTGGCTATGATTGTTGTACCATTTGTTGTTGTTGTGTCATGTGTGGCGGTTGTTGTTGGAGTACCTCCATTGGTTGGATATGAGACCATGTATGTGATTGTTGTCATAGAGGTATCTATTGAAGTTTTTGTGGCATGTGTTGTTGTTGCAATAAATGTTGTTGGTATGTGATTTGTTGCTAAAGGCATCTTTGGTATTCCAACTATTGCTTGAGTTGCTCTTGTTGTTTAGAAAACATTTCTTGTTGTTGTTGATACATTGTATAGAAGTCAAGTGGGTTTACATTAGGTTGTGTGTTAGGGATGTTGGATCCTTGCATCACTTGAGGTTGTTGTTGTTGTGGTTGATGATGTTGTTGTTGTTGTTGATATGTTGAATGTGTGTTGGAAACATTAGGTCCTTGGACTATTGCAGGCTAATGTTGCTGAGGTGGTTGGTTGTGTCCTTGCAAATTGACCACCATGTTAGTGTTTTTTCTTTAGCACCTTTGTGTGTTAGAGGTTTCTACTTGGGACATCATATTGACTTGAAAATGAGGTGCATTCCTTTTGGGGATAGGTGTAATGTCAATAAGGCTTTTTTTTTGTGCATCAATAGGGATTGTTGTAGTTGATGTTGCACATAGTGCACTCATGGGAGGCTCTATAACACTTGATGTCATAACACTTGGTAGAGTTAGGAGTGAGTATGCATTTTGTTGATTTATCTCCAAAGGAGGTATGTCTAACATCCCTAGAGAAAAAGTCCCTTTAGGTGCATCTTTTTGTTGCATCATGTGACTAAAATCAAGTCTTAATGTCCTTTTGGGGTGTTTAGGAATTGGTGGTATTTCATCGAACAAGTGATTAACACTGATGTGTTCAAATGTACTTTGGAGGATTTCAATTGTGGGTTCTTGATGGGACCTTATAGGTGCAATTATTGCATTTGAAAACTTCAAAGGTTTTTTTCCCTTATCTAAGTCCAATTTGATCATGGGTTGTATGTTTTCAATGGTTGTGTTGGTTTGATGTTTGGACTTAGGTCCTTCCACATTGGGGTTGAATTTGACAATTTCTTGGGCTGCAAAAAGTTTGAAGTTTTTATGGAAGTTTTTGTCTTAACATACCCTAACTATTTATTCATTAGTGATGCCATAATTAGTGTTAGAGCCATCACTTAGGTGTATAGTACCTTGTTGTATGTTTGATGTGTTATAGTTGAAGGTACTTGCATTGGGTTTGCTGAATTTAAAGGAATGTGTTTGTTCATGCTCGGGTGTGGTTGGTACACTTCCACCTCTAGGTGGTATTGACATGAATATAGGTTCAAAGTTAGGACTCCACTAAACCATCCCATGTGTGGGGGAAGTGTTTGGAGGAAATCTCATAGTAGGTGCACATTGTTTAAGGTTTGCTGCGTCATAGCTTGATTATGGTGCTCTTGTGGATACATGTTTAAGGGGTCTACAAGTAAAGGTTGTGATGCCTTGATTTGTTCTTCATCAATGGTTTGTTGGGTTCTCTTGCTCTTCTTCTATCTTTGGTAAGGTTTTGGTTGTGTTTGTGCCTTAGAAAATAAAGGTTGATAAAGTTCCTCGGGTCTCTGGGCTGATTGTGTCCTAGTAAGTGCTGGCATGATACCTAAGAATGTAGATGCAATGGAGGGAAAATTGAATGGAATTTCTACATCCCAAGTGTGTACCTAAAGTAGTTGGTAAGTAGGAGGTATGCAATGGGTAAAAAGAGGTGCTAGGATGCCTAAAGTGCAAATTTTGAGTGTTTTGAGTGATTTAGAGTGTTTCCTAAGGTCTTGGGATGCAATACAAGGTGTGGAAGTGTAGATTAGGGTTCTAGAGGCTAGAATGAAACACCTAATTACCAAGTGCATCCTGAAAACACCAATTGCGCACTTGAAGTGTGCAGTTGGTAAAATAGGGTTGGGATTGGTAAAACAGGGTTGTGGTTGGTAAAAGAGGTCAAAACTTAATAATTAAGATGTGGGTATGCAAGATATGAGTGTTTTTGGGATTTTTAAGTGTTTAGGGATGTTATGAAATGTTAGGAAATGTTAAATGACCTAGGGTTTTGACATGAAAAGTGCAAATGTGCTAGGGATATTATGCAAGTGCGAATGCAAGGTGTTGTTTTGAAGGTATGCAAAATGAAGATTATGGTATGCAAAATGAAGGTTATGGTTATGTTTTGAACTTGGTAATGACACTAAATGTAGGTTTATTATGCAAAGGATCATGTTCTAGGGTTTTTAATGATGTTTGGGATATGCAAAAAATGAGGATAAGTGATTGAAAGGACAATTTGGTTGATGGACACTTTGATAGGGTTCAGTAGTGAAAATGATGCTAAGGTTTGAACCATAAAAGATGAAGGGGATATACCACTAAGGTAAGCCAAGATGAAATTTAGGAATATTATTATGCTAGTGATAGAGGTATATGCAAGGTTTTTGAACTTGGGTGAAATCTTTACAAGGTATTAACCTAAGAGTTTAATGTTATGACAATAGACTTTGGATGACCAAAAAAAGACAAAAAATGATAAGATCAAAATTAAAAAGCCAAATATACCTTGAAATAGGTAGTATTTGACCAAATAAAATGATAAAATGACTATGGTCAAGATCCATCATCCATTGACACAATGTAATACTCTAGAGTTCATACTTTTGTTTAGATTTTTGACTAAGTTCAAATGTTTCAGGGGTTCAAAATGATATTTTAGGGACTCAAAATGGTGGTGATGTGGAGTGGATATGCAATATGGAAAATTCCTATGATGAAAAATGGGATTTTGGGTGCAAGATGTGGTTTTTGGTCAAGTGCACAATGGGGAGGTACAAAGGCTCCTAGATGCAGTTTTGGGGTCCTAAAGTGCAGTTTGGGGGCCCAAAAAGGTTATGCAGGTGCCCAAGTGTGGCCTAATAGTGACAAGTGTGCTCAAATATTACCAAGTACATAATTGATGCACTTAGAGGTAATTTTGACATAGTTGGTAGTTTTTGGGTTCAGTTGGTAAGTCAAGATGAAGGTTTGCTAATTCTGAGTGGTATGGTTGCCAAACTGATATGCCAAGAAGCTAAGATGTTGGGGTTGCTATTATGATGTGTTGGGAGATGTAGAATAGAGGTTATGACCTATATAATGATTTCCTAAGTGAAGGCAATGAAGACTAGGTGATATAAAATGCAGATCTGGGCAAGCTAATGCAAGGGGAGCTAACCAAGTACCTAAAGACACAGTTGAAGCCCCAAAATGTTATTTGGAATCCCAAACTAGGTCTGAGGAACACCATGTGTGCCCAGATAGTGTAGATTGCATCAATGAAATAGTTTTTAATTTCAAGACATAGTTGGTAGTTTCATGACATAGTTGGTAAACTCGGCTAAAACTAAGGCAATTTGGGGAGCTATGTTTTTCAGATTGATGCTATAGAGAGGTAAACAGTAGGGGATAGTGTTAATATTAGTATGAATGGTCAAAATGATGCTTAGGATACCCAAAATGAGGTTTAAATTATGCAAGATGAAGGTTGGGTATGCAAAGATGCAAGATGGGAGATGCAAAGTGCTAATTTTGAGATGGGAATGCAAAAACTAAGGGAGGTAAACTAAACCCAAATGGATGTAATATGAAAGGTAATGGATACTGAATGAGGACTAAAAGGTGCAATATGAAGTCTATATGATTCAAGAGTGAGGCCTAGACTAGGGTGAATGCAAGTGGAGTTTATGCAAGAATGAAATCTATGTTTTTCCAATCACACTTAGGATCACAAGTTGCCATGTTTTCTAAGGTTTGAATGTGTTGAACCAAAATTTGCAAAGTTTTGACAAATGTTGACATGTTTTGGCAATGTGTAATGTTTTGACAAGTGTTTGCAAGTTTCCAAGGTGTAAATTTGAATGTTGGCTTTTATCTTGATTATGTTTTACACATACACAAGACACACTAAGACAAGAATAGCCATTGTTAAAAGTGAAAAAACACACCACAACCTAGGCTTTTAGGACTGTATCCACTAAATTCCTACTTGAACCAAAGTTTAGTCGTGCTTATCCAGAGTAGACAACCTAGGATCTTGGCACCATAGGCTCCCCCTTACAATGCACTCACTTCTCAGGGCTACCAAGATCTGCTTCCCAAGGGGCATGACCCAAGGGACTGTTGCCTCTACTAAGAACTACAAGAATGTAGGATGTCTTCACGAGCATGGGTGACCCCTTGAGCCAGTGGATAGAAAGGATTTTGGACATTAAAACATAGTTTTTAGTAAGGGCATTACATTCAACAAGTGAATGATAAACTTTCGTAAAAGGTCTCCCAACCTTGAGAACTGGGGTTTGATGCACCACAAGGGTACTGGAGGAGAGCTATCACGTGGCAATACTACCAACATAGCTTTCACCATAATTAAATTTTATATAGTAGCTAGAATGTTGACCTGGCTTTGGCCCATTACTACTCTGAGGTCATCCCATGGCATACCCAATATCGAGCATCTTGGTCCAAGGTAGGCCCCCTATAGAAGTTACACAGATTTCTCTTACACCCAAGATCCATGAATGGTGAGGGGAGAGGATACGTTCAATATAACCCCTAGGGATTTAAACACTATAGAAACACTAGGTAGAAAAGAAAATGTTTATTTTAAGCACCAAATGAAGTGTTATTTAATCTAAGAAATCCACACACATGGTTTTGACAAACACACAATATCTTCGACAACGTCTTGCAAAGCAAGCGTTAGTAGATTTTCATGATGATGTCTTCATCCAATGATCACCACATGTTGCAAATAGACCATCAATAACACAAAATCATCTAACCTATGTCCTAGAGAGTGATAGAAGCCTTAGATGTAGATTCTGTCTTATGCGTGTGTTCCCTGTGAACCAGGTGTGCTATGACAGAGCAGGTTGCACCCTAGAAGCCCAAAATGGCTTAGAACACCCCCAACTGCACCTAGATAGTGTAGAATACATCAATGATGCAGTTGGGGCCTAGTTGGGTGCAGTTGGTATTTTTAAGACGCAGTTGGGAGGTCAGGTGCAAACTATGGGGAAATGGTGCCCTAAATGAGACCTAAAAATTGCAAATCTTGAGAGCTACACTCCCAAGTGTGCCCATATAGTGTAGATTACATCAATGATGTAGTTGGTAGGTTAGAAATAGGAGAAAGAGATTTTGGTGGCTTTTGGACTCTTAAAACTGCTCCTAGGGGTCCCAAGTGTGCCCTAACAAAGTAGAGTGCACCCTAGGATAAAAAGCTAATATAATGCATGAAATGAGAGAATACAAGCATGTTAATGGACCCACTAATTAAGCTAGGTCTTATAAACAAGAGAGAATAAGCATTATACCCCTCCAAGTGAGCTCCTTTCTTGCACCTACAAGCACAAAACAAGAAAACCCAAGTTAGATATGCATGTTCACATTGGGTTCACCAAATGCAGTACCTAGAAAATAGGTTAAATGCATAACATACTATGAGAAATTACATAACCCAATCAACATACATTAGCACCCACTAGTCTACCATGAAAGCCAACATGATAAAGAAAGCAATAGAAACCCCCTCTTTAATTTGTAGCTCCCATGTCCTTCTTTCTTCTCCAAATGATGTAGCTCCAAAGTTGCCTAGAATGCACACAAAATTGAAGCAAAAGTCTATGATATGGATAATGCCATGAGAATACTTGAAGTTGTGATTTAAGCTTGAGAGAAAATGGTGTGACAATAAAAAGAGGCTAAGGACTCAAGAACTCAAGAAATAGTAGCTAAGGACTCAAGAATTAGGGACCTAAGGATTGGAAATGAGAGAAGGAATGCTCATTTTATAATGGGCATGGAGGATGAGAGTATTGGATTTTTCACCCTTAGATATGCGATGTGGTAAGAGATTCCTTTGAGAATCCATGATGCATATGACAAAAGGTGCCAAATGTAGGATTTTATGATGCATGGAAGTCAAACTTGACTAAATGTGGAAGAGAATCTATGATGCATCATAAGACACCTCAACCCACTTAAAGTCAAGAATCTATGAAAAATAAGCCAAATAGAGACATGCGTAGGGAATAAGAATATTTGATTATGAAAAATCTTAGCCAAGTGTTAAAGGAGAATCCACGAGGTGTCATATCCAAGTGTCACTATGATGTCAATATTCTATGGAATATTTGAATTAAAAATCCTTTATTCCACAAAATAGAAATTAGTAAAAAAATAGAATTAATGATGGAAAATATGACTTAGGAAATTGTGAATTCCATGGTTTGTGAATGATAAATCAATTAATTAATAAAATTAATTAATTGAGGACGATAATTAGTAAGAATAATTAGAAAGAATAATATGATTAAATTATGGGTTATTTAATCCTATAGTGAAAATTAGTAACTAAAGTTTGAAAATTAATGACTCACCCCTCAATAATTCCTATTTCTAACAATTGGTATATGAGTACAGTTACTCAAAAGAGGCTGTAAGAATTTTCCTTAGAGAAAAATCACTCAAGATAAAGAATCTCAAGCACTAGCACAATATGGACCAATAAAGCATGATAATAATAACAACATGAAAATAAATTGGTGTTTGAATCTTTGGATATTAGATCATTCAATAATTGATGTACATGTACACTAGAAGTGCCTATATATAAAGGCCTCTATAATGACTAGGAGTTATCAAAATGATAAGCCTTACAACTAAGCACATGTCCACCAAAAGTGGATTATCCTCCATTAAGCACATGAGTATGTGCAATGATGAGAGGATAAGCTTTACATAGGTGTATCTCTTAAAGAGATGTTTTAGACACCATGTGCTTAATTAGAGTGTGAACAACTATGTTGTCTACATGACAACTTAGTTGATTATGTAAACTCCAATGTTGTAGACACCATGTGCTAAATTAGAGTTTCTAACTCTTGTGTTGTCAACAAGACAAATCATATGAGTAAGCATACTCCTAGGTGTCTAACTAATAAATAATAAAATAGTGCGTTAACCTAAGTAAACTTAAGTAAAGTGTAATAATAATTAATTATATAATAAAATAATGCTTTAACTTAAGTAAACTTAATTAAAGTGTAATAATAATTAATTATTTACACTAACACCCTCCCTTAAGTGCAACTTAGGGAAATGCACTTAAGCTCACAAGAGCTATAATGAAAATGCGTGATGGTTCCCAACTACTAGGCCATGTTAGGTATCCATGTAGAAATGCGATGCAATCTCTGTAAAAATAGAGAAAGAGGGAAAACTTGATGGGAAAAACCATCCCCCAAAAGGAGATGAAAAAAAAAGATGCATGGATGGATGGAGTAATTAAGACCCCCCCCATTACACCATACATCCCCCCTCCAAAAGTGGAATGTCGATCAGTGATAGCTACTCCAAGATGAATGTAGAAGCTGATCCATGACTGCTAGATAATGTTCCTCCCTTTAGGAAGAAACAATGTCATAGGTACATATGAGATGCTTTCCCAACATGTAGAAAGAATCCTAAAGATAAATGGTGTCTCTAAAAATTGCTCAACTGTGCTTGTGTAGATACTTACGGTTTCCCCTTCCAACACTATTGAAAAGAACAATTTTAGATCTAGCAAGGATGGATGTAGAGCATATCCCAAAGAACCAATTGTCTCCTTAAATGATAAAGAGACTTCCTACAATTATTGTACATAAGGATCCACAATCATATCATCTTAGTAAGATTGATCACGTAGAGAATGGACAAGAGGGTCAGAGTGTTCCCTCACAACAACTAAAGAAGGATCTTCTTCATCAAAGAGAAGATGTATATCATTAATAATGTCTCCCAAATCTACTATGTAGGACACCACAAATAAACCTAAAATATCTATCACATAGTCATCCCCTAATGCTAGAACTGGAAGACAAGGTGAACCCAACTATACTGAATTGCATGGACCTATCACTGTAGCAATGTATGCATGTGCAATTTTTTGTGACCTTGTTCTACATCTTTCAATAGGATCCCCCATATCTGAACCTATTGAATCACTATTACTATTGTCACTACCAGTTTCTACAATGTATGAAGCATGGAGAGGATTAGAGGATAAGCTAGGTGAACATTTTGCAAAGTGAACATTCCTCTCTATGAATATCTCATGAGTCTCAGGATCCATAAGTCACATGCCTTAACACCTTCATCATATCCAATGAAAGTACAAGGCCTTGGTGGTGGTGCCTTGCATTCCCTTGAAGAGATGTGTGCCCATGCTAGACAACCAAAAACTTTGAAGTGTTTCACAACTAGTTTTCTTTTGCACCATGCCTTAAAAAGAGTCATTCCATCTAAGACATTATGAGGAGACCTATTAAGGATGTGATTGGCACTGCTTATAGCTTCAACTTCAAGTGATGGATCAAGAGACTTTTCTTAAATCATACAACTTGCTATTGACATAAGAGTTCTAATCCTCATTGCTGCAACACTTGTCTTTTGTGCACTAAATGCTAGAGGATTTTGAAGATCAATACCCCCAATTTTACAAAAGTCTCTAAGTCTTAAGTTCACATATCTACTTTCACTAGCCATACAAAGAACCTTGATGGCTTTACTTGATTGCTTCTCAACATGACTCTTGAAGGCTAGAAATGTATCAAACACTTCATTCTTGTGATTAAGAAAGTAGACCCATGTGTAGTGTGAAAATTCATCAATGAAAGTGAGAACATAGTGACCCTTGCTAACTGATGTCATTGAAAAAGGGCCCGCTAGAACTATGTGAACCAACTCAAGAACAAATGATTTTCTCGAAGACTTTCCTTTGTCAATCTTCTCTTATAGATGCATAACCATTGAACAAGTTGGACATTTAGCTATAGAAAATTTGATTGCAGGTAGACCTTTGACCATATTTTTTGAGATAAGTTGATAAAGATAGTAGAAGGAAAGATGTCCATACCACTTATACCATAATTTACTTTGTGGTTGTGAATGTGCCGACAAGGCATGTGAAGAAGACTTAGACACAAAGTGGGAGAAAGAATAAAGCTATGTATCATGGTTGACTTTACCCACTGCAACCAATGTATCATCCTTAAGATTGCACACCATTACAAAATTAGGAAAGAACTCAACTTTATTGCCACCTCCATAGTGAGTGATTTGGTAAATGAAAGGAGATTAGTGCTAAGGTTAGTCAATAGAAAACATCTTTGAACTCTCCATTTTTGATCTCAACTTGTCCTTTCCCTTCAACTTCCACTTGTGTATCATTCTCTACAAAGATGTGAGGTACCTTAGACTACTTCAATGAAGAAAAGTGTCCTTTTCAAGAACCCATATGATATGAGGCACCCAAGTCAAGAATCAATTCCCCTAAAGAGCATGAACTTACCATAAGCACTTTCCATTTTCCCTTTGATGTGAATGGATTTGAATCCTTGGAAGCTTTTGACATATTGATTTTGTTCTTCCTAAGTAAGTTTTCCAACTCATCTATTCTCTTAGTCTTGCGATGATGCTCATCATGAATTAGTTTCTTGCAATATGCACAAAATAGTTTATCCTTCTTGTTGTTGTTTCACTTCTTATTGGAATAAGAATTGCCTTGTTGTGAGGAGGAAGATTGTTGTGTTTTTTATTGTGATTTTGGCTTCCACTACTTTTTCTTGCTATTGGTAAAATCTTTTCCACCTTGATTTGTTTGGTTCTCATTACTAGCCACCAATGCCGTAGACTTGGATGACTTGAGAATTCCCATATCTATCAACTTAGATTGTTCCAACATCAACATTTCTGCAAATGCATCAAATGAAGTCTTAGTGAAGGCACTTCCCATGGTCAACCTATGAGTGTTGTAAATTGAAACAAAAGATACATACTCTGATAGTAGCCTCTTCAAGATGTGATGAATCAATTGATCATCCCTCATGGGATTACCACAATCTTTAAGTAGTGCTCTTAATTTATTGGCTTTGTTGAAATAGTCTTGAATTGTGTCAAAATTCTTAGGATCCAAGAGAAATAGATCATCCTCAATTTGGAATTCCTTTTCCTCATCCACTTTACCATACAACCCTTCAAGCTTGTCCCAAGCACCCTTGGCTTCCTTAAAGCTAAAAATGTGGAAGATGAGATCTCTATGAACACAACTCCTAATAATTCTTGAAGCCTGATTGTCTTTAAATTTCTAATCAACTAGCACTGCAGCGTCAGTGGGTTTGGTAATTGTACCATCAACATACAGATTTAAATCTTTTTCCATTAATCTACCCCATACAATATCTTTCCATGTAATATAATTGTGTGAAGTTAGAAGTGGGATTTTAGGTGAACCCATGATGTAGAAAAATATGGAGCATAAGAGAGAGACACAAGAACACAAGACACACCCCCTATTCACTCAATCAAAGAACGCCCCCAAAAATGATGCTTTCGGCACTTTATAGGGTGAACCCACAATAATGGGTTCCACTTTAGTGGAACGAATAGAATTGGAAAAATTTAGAAAATTTTGAAATTCTATGCAACATACATTCGTGTGAACATTACTCACATGTTCGTGTGAACGTAAGACATGCACATGTTTGCGTGAACTTGCTAGCGGTAATAATGACACGTTCGCACGAAGACACATAGTTAATATGTTTGGGTGAACATATATTATGCCAATTTTTGACGGATAAAAATGTTGTTTTAACTTTTTTTAACTCATTTTTAGGGCGATTATTGTTCACTTTGAGAGTTGGAGCGAATGCATGATTTGTACTACCTCTGTCACTGTCATCCTGTCGTTTTCATTCTGATTCTCATCTCTAGGTATGTTAAAATATTATTAATTTAATATTTTGAATGTTTTAAAAGCATTTTTTAATGTTATCAAAGTAGATTTTAATGTTTTCAATACATTTTTTTAATGTTTTAAAAGCATATTTGAATGTTATTTACATTTTTAATGGTTTTGAAAGCATATCTAAATGTTAATTAATATTTTTATTGTTTATTTATATTAATTTAGAAAACAGGAAAATATTATTTAGAAAACATTAGGAAAAATAGTAGAAAATTTATAATATAAAATTTAGGAAAAATATTAGAAATTTTATAAAAAACATTAGAAAACAAATTTAGAAAAAACATTACAAAAACATTAAAAAATTTAGAAACAAATTTAGAAAAAACATTACAAAAACATTAGAAAATTTATAATTTAATATAAAATTTAGAAAACAAATTTAGGAAAAACATTAAAAAAAATAGAAAATTTATAAAAAACATTAGAAAATTTAGAAAAAAACATTACAAAAATATTAGCAAATTTAGAAAAAATATTACAAAAAAATTAGAAAATTTATAATTTAATATAAAATTTAGAAAATAAATTTAGAAAAAGCATTAAAAAAATTAGAAAATTTAGAAAAAACATTTAAAAAAATTACAAAATAAAAAAAAAAATTACAAAAACATTAGAAAATCTAGAAAACAAATTTAGAAAAAACATTACAAAAATATTAGAAAATTTATAATTTAATATAAAATTTAGAAAAAAAATTAAAAAAAATTAAAAAATTTAGAAAAAACATTAAAAAATACTTTAAAAAAAGAAAATTTAGAAAAGAAATTAAAAAAAATTAGAAAACTATAAGAAAAAAACATTAGACAAACATTAGAAAAATTATAATTTAATATAAAATTTAGAAAACAAATTAAAAAAAAAACATTGCAAAAACATTAGAAAATTTAGAATTTAATATAAAATTTAGAAAACAAATTTAGAAAAAACATTAGAAAATTTATAATTTAATATAAATTTTAGAAAACAAATTTAGAAACAACATTAGAAAAATGTTAGAAAATTTATAATAATAGAAATTTTAGAAAACCAATTAAAAAAACATTAGAAAAACATTAGAAATTTTATAATAATATAAAATTTAGTAAAACATTAGAAAAAATATTAGAAAAATATTTAAAAAAATTAGAAAAACATTACAAAATTTATAATAATATAAATTTTAAAAAACAAATTTTAAAAAAATTAGAGTATCTATATATATATATATATATATGTTAAATGTAGACATGTATGTTTTTGATATTAATGTTTATGTATATATGTCAAATTCACCTTAATGTCTTAATCTTAGAAGTTTTATTAAATGGCATATCTTAAGGGTCTAGATCCTAAATTGTACATGTAACAATATAGATTAGAATGTATAAATTTTTATTTTGAACATAGATGTACATGTATATTTGTTCATGGTTAAAAGTAGATGTATGTACATGTTTTTAATAAATTCACATTTTTATATGTATAATTTGTATGTGTGTGTGTGAACTATTGATCTTAATTTGTCTTATTATTAAGTGTACAATTAACTATATTTAATGACACATGTCTTAACCTAGGAGATCCTAAATTATGTATGTATAAGAATGTAGATTAAAATGTATATTTTATTTCATAAATGTACATGTAAATATGTTGATGTGTTAGATATAGACATGCACACATGTATGTGTTCAATATTCATGTTTAAACGTGTAATTATTTTTAATGTCTTAATAATCTAAGTATATAATTAACTATATAATTTTCAATGACATGTCTTAAGGGGAGATCCTAAATTATACATATATAAGAATGTAGATTAATTTTCATATAAGTATGAATATAACATACATGTATATACATAAGAACATATAACTTAGAATGTGTATGACATAAATAATACATGTTACAATATTTGATTAATAAAAGTTTTAATTATAATCTAACATAACTTGATTATAATATATACAAACATAAAGAATGTACATCATGTATATTTGAACATGTAAAGATCTTATATATAACTTAAATTTTAACTCTTAAGCCTTAATGTTAAACAATAGGACCCTAAATACTAAACATGGTCATAATCCTAACTGCAAAACCATAAATTTCATAAATTATAACCCCTAATCTTAGATGTTTAACCATAACTCCTAAATTTCAATTTGAACCATAGACCTAAATGATAAACCCCAACATTAAATCTAGTATTTAATCATAATACTTGATCCTAACTTTAATTATAAATATTAAAACTGCATGTTAAAACCATAATCCAAAATCTGATCCCTAATACAAATCCTAACCCTCTAACCATACTGAACTAACAATGATGTAAACCCATACCCTAACCCTCTTTAAACCATACTTCTAACAATGATGTAAACCCATTTAACCTCTAGATCTAACCCTTTAATAATAATAATTTAAACCATAAATGTTAAACCATGACCCTAAATACTAAACCCTAATCTTTGTACACTAAGATCCTAAAATGTTAGATTTAAATGCTAAATTGTAATTCTAAAAGAATACTTAGATTTTAATGTCTTAATCTAAGTATATAATTAACTATATAATATAATTCAATGACATGTCTTAAGGGGAGATCCTAAATTATACATATACAAGAATGTAGATTAATTTGCATATCTACCTGGTACATGAATATATAACATACATGTACATCCAAACCCTAACCCTAACCATTATCAAAACCTTAACCTAACCAAACCCTAACCCTAACCATTATCCAAACCCTAACCAGGTAACCTTGATCTAAATATTTAATTTCTAAACCCACTTGATTATAAATGATAATAAATATCCCTAAATCATAATCTTGAACCAAATCATAAACTTCATATGCTATTTAATAATATGGGTTTACATCATTGTTAAAAGTATGGTTTAAAGAGGGTTAGGGTATGGGTTTATATCATTGTTAGTTTAGTATGGTTAGAGGGTTAGGATTTGTATTAGGGATCATATTTTGGATTATGGTTTTAACACATAGTTTTAATATTTATAATTAAAGTTAGGATCAAGTATTATGATTAAATACTAGATTTAATGTTGGGGTTTATCATTTAGGTCTACGGTTCAAATTGAAATTTAGGAGTTATGGTTAAGCATCTAAGATTAGGGGTTATAATTTATGACATTTATGGTTTTGCAGTTAGGATTATGACCATATTTAGTATTTAGGGTCCTATTGTTTAGCATTAAGGTTTAAGAGTTAAAATTTAAGTTATATATAATATCTTTACATGTTCAAATATATTATGTACATTCTTTATGTTTGTATAAATTATAATCAAGTTATGTTAAAGATTATAATTAACTTAAAACATTGTAACATGTATTCTAAGTTAGGTCATACACATGTTCTAAGTTATATGTTCTTATATATATACATGTGTATGCTATATTCTTACCTATATGCAAATTAATCTAAGTCCATGTGTTAAAAATAAAAAATTGTGTGCACAGTAGGCATTTTAGCAAGCTTCATACATTTCTATAGATATGGCTTCACACGATCAGTTTGATGTGGCTCCTAGCATGGCACCTGATGTAGTTCCTACTACGGCTCCTATTGTGGCACCTATTGCGGCACAGGTTGATGCGGTTCCTATTGCAACGCTTGATGTAGTTCTTGATCTAGCTCCTCATGGACTCAATGTGCTGCTCATGGTGAGGCTCGCACTACAGCTCATGGTGTACCTTGACATAGGGCTCGTCATGCAACTCATGTTTTGGCTCCTGGTGCAGCTCTAGGTGGTGTAGGTCTTGCCATGGCTCCTATTCTAGGTTAGGCTGCACCTGTAGCTCCTACCTAAGGTCATGTTGCACCACCTCCATGCATCAATATTGATGCTTTATTTACATTTTTAGAGTAGGAGATTGCTAGATTGCAGAACTCTATATTGACCTCTGATGATGGTCTTTATAGAGACATATGTACTATGATATGTAGGAGTTTACAAGATTTGACAACTAGGTTTAGAGCTCACCATTCATTTACTCCTTCCATATTAGCTTCCATATCTAGGGAGCTTAGGGTTGAGGTCTCAAGAGATGCATCTTTCAATGATGTCAAGAGGGTAGCCCTAAAAGATGTCATCAAGAGAGAGCTCTTTCCAGCGTATGAGGGCACACAGGGTAGGGTGAGAGGTTACAGAGTCATACGATGTAGAGACCCTATTATTGCTAGCATGATCTATCCATGATTTTTAGTAGCACATGGTCATTATCCTAATAACAACCAGATACCCCTTTATTTTGCACAATAGTTGTATGCTGAGTTCCATATAGGGCTCAACATCAACTACTTGGATATTCTTGGTCAGATTGCAGATCGTGACTAGTATCGTAGTGCACATCATCTATCACCTACAGATGTTAGATAGCTTTTTGGATAGAGGATGCCTCCTGTGACTCTTGCACATGTGCCTATTGTAGATAGAGTCGTCATTGCTTCCCAAAGGGGAGAAATTGAGACTATTGGGCACATTGCATCTGTGACAGCTAGTATCACATCAAATTCTATTGGTTGTTATCTTCATAGTTGACGTCCTCATCTACTTGGTTGACCATCTTCACAGGCATCTAGTAGCACTTCAGGCACCTCCTCTGATGATGCATATAGAGCTACTGGGCTACCACTGTTAGGTGATATTTGTGGTCTTTCAGGACATCAGACGCATATGGATATGGCACTATATTTTTTGGAGGATATGTTGCATATTATCAGCTATATTTTTGATACACAGGGGATTCTAGTACACTTAGTGATGGATGTTATTAGATAGCATTAGAGCCCTGGAATAGTTCCATAGAAACAGGTCGCCACACCAGTGATAGATGATACACCTATGTGTAGCTCATAGCATTTGACACCAGGCTCACGACACTTTACAAATGACTCAGGCATACGAGTTGGAGATGTCCAGATCATAGTTGATGGTCTTGATGAGTTTGGTGAGCAGTTGTGAGGCTTGTTTGAGATTGATGCTAGTTTGATCCTAGGTATTTCAGCGTACATGGACCTATTGTTCCAACCTGGCAGCATTGATTCTACACCATTACCTAGCTGATTACACAGTCCACTTCACTTAGATTTACTAGTAGTTGGACATGGTGTTGAGGGAGGTTCAGTAGGTGCCAGAGTTTTAGGCTCAAGTGCATTAATAGATGATACGATGAAGTCTACTAATCATCCTCCACCTCTAGAGACCTAGGTACATATATAATTTATTTTTAATTTTAAATATATATAAAATTAAAAAATATGTTCATTTATTAAAAAATTTAGTTCAAATATATATATATATCTAGAATATTTAATTTGATCTTTAAATCATAATAAATCATGTAGGCACAGGTCATTGAGCACATGGTTACACATACTATTGGTTTAGGGCATCATGTACGTGAGAGAGATGATTCTATTGAGGCACCCAACAGTGCTCAGGTACTTAAGTTTTAAATAGTTTGTTTAAAGTTATTTAAATGTTTTGAAAACTAGATATATATCTATATATATGCAAGTTCATATTTAATTTGAATGTACATGTACATGTGTATGTATATATATGCTTTAAAGATAGAACTCTAACATGTATGTATATATATTTGCAGGGCTCGGTTGGTGCGGCTCGGTGAGAGGATGTACAGGAGACTCGATCAAAGGGTCATTCTGTTTGTATACATCTTGAGGGGTCCCTCTAGTAGTAGATTTTATATATATATATATTTTGATGCATTTATATATTGGAGACAATTTACATGTATACATATGTGTATTTCAGTACCTTGAGGACATACATGTACTTTCACTATTTATTTGATTGTTGAGTACTTCATTAGTTAGATACCATCACATGTATGTATATATGACTTTTTTATATTTTGCTATGTACATGTATTTATTCGAGATTTATGGTTTGCATTTCAGTTACATAGAGATATAGTAGATCTATAGATGTTTATTCTTGAGATGTGTATATGTGTACATATGTGTATTTTTTTTCTGTTATAGCTACAGAACATGATCTTGAGACGTGTGTACATGTATATCAATTATCAATTAGTAGGAAGTTAGAAAGATATATAATTCTTACTTGATTAAAAACACATTTAATTCAAGATGAAATTCAATAATTTGAAAAGAAGTTGATAATTAAGAATTGTAATATATTAAATTATTTTTGATATATATCTATAGATAATGATTGCGTAAGTTTGAAGTAACTTAAAGCTTATTTATATCAAGTTATTAAATTATTAAATTCATCCATGTGGTACAATTAATTAAAATTAAAATTCAATAGTTTGAAAAGGAGTTGATATTTAAGAATTGTAACATATTAAATTATTTTTGATATGTATATCTATAGATAATGAAATTGTGTAAGTTTGAACTAACTTCTAGCCTATTTATATCAAGTTGTTAAATTATTAAATTCATCCATAGTAAAATCAATATTATAGATTTTAAATAAACTAATGATAACTAAGACTATGATCATATAATTAAAAACACATTTCATCAAAGTTGATATTCAGATTATTATAAAATAAATCTCAAAAGTCTAATCAACTATGATGTACACTTATAACATGCAATATCTTTTCATGATCTTCACTGTCTAGTCTCCCCTTGCGATGTACATGCTTAAGTTTGATTGGATGCAGATAAAGCCCAGTAACAATGACCAAGTGGCTGTATTGTAAAACCTTGTTGTCAGGTTGATAATCAACAAAGTGTATTCCATGTTGGACTATTTTGTCTTGCTTCAAATATGTTCCCTCTATCACAATAGAACCTATACCACAAATTTAAGTATTTTAAAATTTGATAGATATGAAGTTACCTAGATATATATATTTATTTAAATATGTATGTGCATGTACATGTATATGTATAATTTACCTATGGGGAACAACATTCCATCACTTTCTTCAGCGTCATATAACTTTGTCCTCTCTATAGTAAATCACAATAGATAATAACTGACAGGTTCAACAATCACTACAAAGACATCTCTTGCATAACACGTATACATGAATGTATATATACAATATATATAAGATAGTTGAAATTGATAATTAAATAACAAGTTGAGAATAATTTTTATGATACTCACCCACTTTTACCAATCCAGAGATATGATTATAATCATCAGAAATCAATGGAATATCATCAAAATTTTCATCATCTTTATCAAATGTATCGGTAACATCAAGTGGTACCAAAATCCATGCACCTGTATATCCACACGTCTGATTGATGCATTCTTCATAGTCGTCATCAATGCAATTGTCATAAAAACATGGGTATTCTCTTGTCTTCAATGTCCAATTGCAATTATCTATACTCATGACTGAATGTAAGGAATGTGCCTTTTCTATCCTCTTGCTACCATGCATGTTTTTTCTATTAACACCTGAAAGTTTTTTAAATTGAAAATGTAGACAAATTAAATTTAAACTTCAATGAATTCAAAAATAAAACTTAACAATAAAATTTTATAACTTAATTGCATAAAATTTAAACAGACGTACACATCCATACCTGTTATCTCCTAGAAGACTCTATATGTTACCTGTCGACTCGTTGTTGATGTCCTGACCTCATCTAATGCAAAATGAGTCTTACACCATTCAAAAAAATCATGTGCATCATTTACACAAACTCCCTAATAATTCATTTGATACTTTTGTAAAGCACATTTGATGCAAGCTCCAACACCATCATGTTCACTTTTTCCATGATCACTCTTGAAGAAATTCCATATGTGTTTTATATTCTCATTGCAATGATATCTACACAATGCATAAAATGGTCTAGATGATTTAAACTGTGTGGCACATCCATCAGACCAAACATAATGTTTATCAACATTTATGCTTCTTTCTTTTAAATAAGAAAAGAACATATTGAAGCAATGTTCTACATAGTGAATGTCATGTTCTTTATCATCACTTATATAAAAATTATATTCCTTTATAATTACTCATGCTTGAACTGTACTTTGAACACCATCCAAATCTAATTGTGCATATCTATAAAAAACATGTACCATAATAGTGACCTGCTTATTAAAGTAATAATCTAATTGAATTGCTTTCTGATGAACAAATGAATAGTTCTTTACAAAATCAACAATTGATATAATTGTTCCACGTGGGAAATTATCTCTCAAAGTTGGAAACTGTTGTGCTTGACACTTTGCAAAAAATGCATGATGAATATAAGGTTGAATCAATTTCTTAAATCTGTCCATAAATGTTAGAACAGGCGACTCCTCTTCAACATTTTCCAACCTTTCTGTTTCTTTCCCCAACTTTGTTTCATTATTGACATACTTGTAACTTATGAAATTAAATATTTTTGTTACATCAATATTTTTAGTTTTCAAAGGAAATAGAGCCAATTCACCACATGTTTCACATAATCCTTTGATGCAATTTACTTTACTAGCTGGACCATCTATGTTGTCACACAAAATGGATGATATAAACTCACTTCTCCTACTAGGAGGAGCAACATGAAAATCACATGTGTCTTCTACAAACTTTCAAAATACCTAACAGTGGAGATCAAACTCAATATGATGACAACAACAACAAGTTTCAAACAATTTATTTGACCTCACAAAGTATGGCTTCAATTTTTCAAACAATGTTTGCCCAACTTTTACATTAAGATGTTCACTACAAAATGACACATATAACTCATGCTGTGTCCAACCAATGTTTTGTATGATTTTCATATTGACTAGGTGCAATCCTATGTCTAATAACATCTCTACTATTTGATGAAGGACAAGTGTTATCAATCCAAAATGATATGACTAAATTTTTTAATAACTGTTCAATCCTATCAGAACAAGGTGCTCTACACATGATTGCCTAGTTTCCCTCCTTAGTACTATCATCCACAATTAATCTTCTCTTAACATATTTTCTCATTATTTTCCTACTAAAACCCATTTCAAATGAAATTGAAGATATTTGTCTATTTTGAGTCATATTCTTACTTACAACAGACATGAACATCACTTTTCTTGCCATAGACTTATCTTTAGTTTGAGAGTGTTTTCCTATGTTTCTCAAACCTTATTTAACATTTTCAATTAGATCAGTTTGCATGCTAGAAAATCTTCTCTTCTTTGATGTTGTGTCTACACCTAACAATTTCAATGCCTCTTGCAACTTTTTTTGTGTAAGCAAAAATGAAAGCAACTGAGCTTGTTTAAGTGTTTCACTATTATCAAATTGAGTTATAATTTCTCTTATCTTCTTATTCATTGACCTTTTCTTAGACAAACTTAATGGTTGAACACTAGCTACAAGTTTTCTCAATTTATCCACATCCATTTTAAGTAAATGATTTAAATTATTATGAGAAATACCATTCTTTATAGATTGGGAAATATTTAAGAGTTCATCAATACCAGTTCCTGCACCTGATCCTGACCCTTTTCTAACTTTTGTTACTAGAATTTCTACAGGGACTGATCTTGAGCCTTCTCCAACATCCATTGTTTGAGATTCAAAAGGGAAAGATTCTGACCCTTCTCTGACTTCTGTTATTTGAACCTCTATAGGGAGTGATCTTGAACCTTCTTCAACATTCATTGTTTGAGATTCTTTAGGGAGTGTTCTTGACCTCTCTCCCATATGCACTGCTTCTACTTCTATTGAGCCTTCTTCAACATTTCTTTGACCTTGTTTAATTCGATGATAACGTGCTGCAGTCTTCTGAATATTTCTTTGTTCTGCTTCATCAGATCTCTTCCTTGCATATTTGTTTTGCCTTCCTTTTTTGTTTCCCATTATAAAATTAAAAAAATTAAAATTTATCCCTTGCCTCAAGATAAATTTCAAGCAATAATCAAATAAAAAAATCGTTATATGGATTTGTCTATCACTGTCACAATTTTTAAAGAGCATGTCAGAAGCTGACATCAGCTTTTTTCTTTTTCATATGTTCAAGTGAACATGAAAAAAAGCACATGTTCACACGAACATTTCATGTTAATTTTCTAGCGACTAAAAAATTTAAACACGCATGTTCGTGCGAACATTGTGTTCGCACAAACACTCAAAATTAGGAATTTTCAAACCCTTTTTTCAAATTTTATTTATTTTTTGCTCTTTTGACACCCTTAATTATAGGAGAATGATCTCCTATTATAAAATAAAAAATATCAAAATATGTTGCTCGGAGCAAGCTTTCCAAAGACTATAATTATAATACATAGTTTAGTCATTAAGACTTTCAAATATGAGTTTAACTCATTATAAGTTCATTATCGATTAAACATCAACCAACTTCGATAGCTCAGGAAAATTAGTAAATTAGGTCAATTTTTTTAAAAAAATATGTAGGAACTAGCCTATTGAGATACCTTTCTATTCAAAAAAAAAAAAAGTTTCTGATAAATTGACTTCAAATCATCTATGTCAAATGGAACATATGTTTGAATTACGATTCATGTCACTTCAAAACTTCATAAACTATACAATATTCAACAAAATGAATCAAACCAAATGCATCCTCTAGCTATTGATGTTATGAATCTAATGCCAAAAGAATTACTTCATTATCATTTTTAGAAAAAAAGTTATGTGTGTCAAACAGACTGTCACTCTTTAAAAATATTGAATTTTATTATGTACCACTTTTCGAAGGAGATGAAAAAACTGATATAAATAATTTTTTTTTCAAATTAAAAAATATGGTTACAAAGTACTCAAAATCATTAATTTATTTCATCTTGAAATTATTTATAGTTTTAGAGATATAGTCACTTGAACGTGACATTTGTTACAAAAATATTGATTTCAATGTCAAAATTGGTCAAAAAGTTGAACCCATTATTGTGGGATCACCCTATATGTAGTACATTTACAATAGGCCACTTGTCAAAATGTACAAAGAGAATTTTTGATTTTTCTATTTACAACTACCTTTTGAGGTTCAAATCTGGTACTAAGCACTGTAGCTTAGAAGTACAACAATTTTGAAGTGTAATCAAAGCAATACAATGCAGAAAAGGACTTAATTCTAAAAGTGATTTTTTGTGTACACTACCCTATAATTTGATTGTAGATCTAGAAAGTAGACAAAAAATTAAGCACTTCAAAAAAAAAATAGAACCTAAAAATATGTCTAGATGAGCCTGTATGGAGCATTTAAAGTTGCAAAATGTAGGATTAGATAGGTATAGCCACCAAAAAATGCAATTTCTCACAAATCCATTCATAAAACCTAGAAAAGAACAGTACTAAATTTTTTAGAAAATTCTACCCAAAATAAAAAAATTGCACTTGATTTGGAGTCCAGATGACTGAGTTATGGCCTCCCAAAGTTGGACCATCATATCAAAATTGAATCTGAAGAGAGGTCTAAGCAACAAACTACAAGGTTAAATTTGATGGTCGAATGACCATCATGGCATTGTATTTTGGCCTACAGTGTTGGAATTCTTTTATAATAACTAAGAGGTGGGGGGGGGGGGGTGTGAATTAATTATTCAAGGTCCAGATGCACAAATAAAATGTTTCACAATTTAGTGAATCCATAAAACATTCTTAACCATGTAAGCATTCATTGTGTGTTAACCAAAACTTATATGTTACTATCAAATCAACTTGTAGAAATGTAAAACATGAAACACAACACATCCATCAACATATTTGACACAATAATTTAACATGGAAACCCAATTTGGAAAAAACCACCAGTAACATGCTACTCCTTTTTCAGTCTAAAGTGATGCCTTGTTAAAGGCCAACCCTATTAAATGTTACAATACACACTATTAAATGTGACCCAGTTAAGAGATTTCAATCACCTTGCTAAAAGTGAGCCTTGTTAGAGGACTTTAGGCCATTCACTTGGAATGCCACCCTATTAAAGGATTTTCCAATGACTATTAAGTCAACCTTACTCCAAAGGATTTACCCTAGGCTGATACAATTGTTAGAAAGTAATAGTAGAGCTTTGATCTGATACAACTTACAACCTTACTTGTAGATTATAGATCTCTATTCAATTCTCAACTTTGATTGGCTTCCAATCTTTGCATCTATAAAAACTTGTTCACCATTCAAGAATTCATCCTCTTAAGTATTCTTGCTCAGTACACCATTTTAGACTTCTTTACTTGGGTCGCTTAATGAAGCAAAAACCCTTTCCTTCTCCTTATCAGATTTTCTAATCAAAAGCTCTCTCTCTTTGCTTCATGACTAGACATTCCTATATATAGGAAATTAGAACATTTTCCTACTCATTACCCATCATCAAAATTAGGGTTTTTGATGTATTAGGTAGGATATAATGTATCTACCCCATATTTTGTCTTCTCTAGAAACTTCTCTTAGAATCCATTTGAGTTCACCTCCAAAATGGTTTACATAAGATTTTGTGCCACCAACTCATCAATCTTATCCTTCTCCTAATTCACAAGTTCCAAAAAAAAACTTGCCAGCTTTTATTTGGAAAATGTTGATATTTTTTATAATGCAATAGCTCAACATTATCAATCTTTTGATCCTCGACACATATTGCATTACTCGACATCAACTGCAAAATCACTCGATATTAATTAGATTTTACTAGTGCTCGAAATCAACTAAAAAGTTACTCAACATCTAATAACTTGCTCAACATCCAGTGGAATTTGCTTTTACTCATATCCAATTGAATTTCTACTTGGCTTGAATTAACTTTTCTCAACACCTACTATCCACTTGGTCAAGCTCAAAAAATGAACTTTGTTTAACTTTATTCTTCTAAACTTTCTAAGTATAGCTAGTCATTTTGTAACCTCAAGTAGATCATCAATACATTATGTTATCACTATCTTAATCGATTCTTGTATTTCATTACATAATAATAACTCAACCTTCCCTCTAGGTACTTTTGTTACATCTTGTTGATCAAATCCTCCTCATCAATCAACTAAGTGATAGTACTTGAAAAATATAAGCAATTGTCTTACCAACAAATAGTAGGTTTGACATTAGTGAAAAAACAATGATTGAAATACACAATCTTCTTCAACAATCTTTCTAATCAAATAATCTTTTCAATTAGATATCAACAAGATCCCTCTTTAGCATTGATGGAAAACCAAACTAATCAACCAAGTCAAAAAAATGATGAACGTCTTGTTCCATCAAACTAACTAGGTTAAAATAGCAAGACAATACCAAAAAGAAAACTTGTATTTGAAATTTCTCTCTCTATCAACAACTTCCATCTTTTGATTAGGTTACAAAATATAATTCCCTCTAAGTTACTTCTATATTGATTAGTAGAATATCTCTCTCTTTTGTTCTAATCCTTCCTCTGAATGCTTTCTCCTTTCTCCCTCTTTCTTTCTTTTGATCTTCCAATCTTCTAATGATGTATTATCTCTATTGTTCCTCTTGCACTTGATCAATTTAATGTACTTTCTCCCTCTTTGAGAACAATTCCAAAGACATATACTCAACACTTGGCATCTTTAATATATGTAGATATAGGCTTTTGTAGGTTCTTTAATTTTCTCCCTCTATCACCTTGCTTGTGATTAATTTGTAATTACTTTAGGCAATTTCTAAAGTATATGAAATAAATGTCAGCCTATTTTCTGTAGGGAACTCCCTCTATCTTTTACATAGACTTTGATAGGGGTATCACCCCTAGTTTACCTATTAGATACTCATAATCATGCTTAGGTACTTCTTTTGTGAATATATCAACAATTTTCTCATTTGTGTTAATATATTCCATCTTCACCTCTTTATCTTGAACCAATTCCCTTACATAATGATACTTGATTGCAATGTGCTTTGTCTTTGTATGCATCATAGGATTCTTTGATATATTGATAGCACTTGTATTATCACAAAAGAAGTGTCATTGGTTCTCTAATTTCTTCCTTCATTCCCTTAAGTAGCTATTTGATTCATACAATGGTTGTGCAGTTTAATAGCAGTAGCAACATACTCTACTTCAATAGTATATTAGGAAGTACAACTCTGATTCTTGCTAGTCCATGTAACAAGTCTTTTTCCTAAGAAGAATGCTCCTCCACTAGTGCTCTTTCTATCATCAATATTTCCAAGCCAATTAGCATTAGTATAGGCTCTCAGTTCCAAATTTTCATTCTTCTTATAGTATAAACCAAACTCTTTTGTTCCTTTCAAGTATCTCATTATCCTTTTCACAACCATCACATGATTCTCTCTGGGATTAGTAGAGAATCTTGCAACTATCTCCACAACTAATACAATATTAGGTTTTCTATGTACTACATATTTCAATATTTTGATCCTAGATCTATATAATGTTTGATTTACCTTAGCTGAATCATCATTCTTTGATAGCTTGAGTGCCATCACCATAGGTGTACTTACTAGTTGGAATCCTCTAGTCTAAATGTCTTCAATAGCTCTTTGACATATTTTAACTGAGTGATATATACACCATATTTCATCTGATATACTTGTAATCCCACAAAGAATTTGATCTCACCAAACATTAACATTTAAAATTTTTGCTTCATCTGATTTGCAAAATCCTTACACAAAGCATCTTGTCCTCCAAATATGATATCATCAACAAATATTTCAAATAACAGTATACCTTTTTCTTTATCTATCTTCATGTACAAATTGTTGTTATCATCCATCCTTTCAAATCAAATCTTCACAAGATAAGTATGAAGTTTCTCATACCAGGCTCTTGGTGCTTGTTTCAATCCATATAGGGCTTTGTGTAGTCTACATACCATGTTCTTATTATTTTTATCAATAAAATTTTTTGGCTATTCTATGTAGACTTCTTCTTCTAATATGCCATTCAGAAATGCAAACTTGACATCCATTTGATAAAATTTAAAACCTTTGTATGTAGCATAAGCAAGCAAAATTCTCACTCCTTCCATTCTTTCAATAGGGAAAAATGTTTCACCATAATCAATTCCTTCTTTTTATGCATATCCTTTGCAAACTAGTCTTGCTTTGTTTCTTGTCACTTCACCATTCTCATCTAACTTATTTCTGAATACCCATTTTGTGCTAATCACATTCTTATCTTTTGGTCTAGGAACTAGACTCCATGTCTTGTTCTTCTTTATCTACTAAATTTCTTCTTCTATAGCTTTGTACCAGTCATCATCTTCTAATGTATCTTTCACTATCTTAGGTTCCTTCATGCTTAACAAACATGATTCACTTCTCTATCTATTTCTTGTCATTGGTCTTGCATCTTTTTCTCCAATGATTTGATTTGTAAGATTATGTCTTTTGACATATTTAGACAGTCTAGGCTCAATTCTTGTAACTAGTTTCTATCTCTCAACTTTAGTGTCACTATGTACATCTCTATCGGGTCTTTCAACATCTCTTTCATTTATGTTAATCTTAGAATTAGATTATGCATTTTCTTCATTTTGTAACTTAGTATCTGAATACAACTCAACTTTCACAGGTTGTGACTTAGCAGTTATTGAGACTTGCTATTGGTTTGCAACATGATTTGTAGCATCTTCTTTAGCAGGTATTCCTTCATAATAGTATACAAATGATTTGTATTCTTCTAGTTCCTTTGTAGGTTCAGTCTCATGTACATCTATAAACTCATCAAAATTTACATTTGCACTTTCCACAATTTTGATAGTGTTAGTATTTAAAAATTTGTCAGCCTTACTTCTTATGGAGTAACCAAGGAATATACCTTCTTTGCTTTTTGCATCAAACTTTCCACTCCTAACATCTTTAAGAATATAGCATTTACTTCCAAATACCTTAAAGTTTTTCACATTAGGTGGATATCCATACCATAGTTCAAAAGGTGTTGAATGAGTACCTTTCTTGACTTGCACATGGTTCAAGGTATATACAATAGTACTTACAACTTCTCTCCAGTATTTCAAAGCAACATTCTTCTCCATCATGAGTGTTTTGGCATAGTCCATTATAGACCTATTTCTTCTTTTAGTAATACCATTTTGTGGAGGGGTCCTAGGTGTAGATGTATGTCTTTTGATTCCTCTATCATTACAGAACATCTCAAACTCATTAAAGTGAATTCTCCTTGTTTGTCTAATCTCAAGCATTTCAGATTTTTACCTGTTTCTTTTTCAACTCTTGTCAAGTACCACTTAAACATTTGAAAAGCATTTGATTTTTGTTTTAGAAACATGACTATCATCATCCTAAAGTAATCATCAACAAATAACATTATGTACTTATCTCCTTTGTAGCTTTGTACTTCAATAGGTCCATGCAAATCAGTATGAATAATTTCAAGTATTTCCTTAGAGGTATATACTTTACTTTTAATGCTTGACTTTTTCATCTTGCCTAGCTAACATTGTTTGCATATTATATTATCAGGTTTCTTCAACTTAGGCAAACCTCTAACTCTTTTCGTGTTACTGATAGTAATCAGATTATCAAAGTTAACATGACATAATCTCTTGTGCCAAAGCCATACATCATCAAATTTTGCAATAAGACAAGTAGCATCTTCTATTTCTAGATAGAATAAATTACTTCTAGTTTGATCACCTTTTCCAATCAAATTTCCAATTGTGTCACATATCTTGGTAGATTTATTTTCAAACTCAATTTTGCATCCCAAATTTTTCAATTATGACACACTTAACAAGTTATAATTCAATCCTTCAACATAATAAGCATTGTCACACGAAATCTTGTCTGTGAGTTTGATAGACCCTTTTCCTTTAATCAAGAATGGTGCATCATTACCAAATCTTACACTATTTCCATCATAACAGGTTAAGGTAATGAACTTACTTTTTTTTTCCAGTCATGTGATATGATCATCCACTATCAATGATCCATTTGTTATTCTTGTTTACACAAGTCATAAGTGTAGTTGCCTCATCCTCATTAGATTCATCCTTCATTGCAACATATACCACTTCATCATCATTTTCATTAGAGTTATGTTCATAAAAAATGTAGCATGAATTCTTTCCTTTATTTCTATAGTCTCTTCCATCATGCTACTCCGTAGTTCTTCTCATGTGTACATCTTGCAACAATATGACCAACTTCATTACAATTGAAACAGATGATGGGTAACTTACCTTTGAAATTGGCTTTTCCTCTATGAAATATTCTAGCCAACAATGCTTCTAATTTTTCAATGTCTTCCTCATCTATGTTACTAGCATTGGATGCATACTTTATCTTTTTCTTCTTCTTCTTCTTTTGCTTTACCTCCTCAGAATCCTTCAGTAACAATTTTTCTTTTAAAGTTGATTCAATATTCTTTAGTTTGTAGTTATCAAAATTAGATATCTCAAAAGTAGTGAGTCTTCCTACTAGACCTTCAAGGGTTAGATCATTTCTTGGTATACATCTTAACTCTTGGATTGTAGACACTCTAATGGCATAAACATGCAACAATGTCCTCAAGACTTTAGTTAACATAGTATCATCATCTATTTTACCAGTAGCACCTTTTATTACACTAACAAATTCTTTTATCCTAGCAACATATTGAGCAATATTCTCCCCTTTTTCCATTCTCATGTCATCAAAATTACCTTTGAGGCTCTCTAACTTGGCTCTTTGAACATTTTTTGTCTCCTCCATAGATGGTGTCTAGGGAAACCCACATCTTCTTTGCACTATTAAGGCCTTTGATATCATCAAATTTGGCATAGCTTAGGGCAGAGGCAATCTCCAACATCACCTAATTGTGTTCTTTCTTTTTCTTCATATCTTTAGTAGTTAGGGCTCCTACTAGGTTAGCATGCATTACTAAAATGTAAGATTGTGCATAATCTCTAAGTCCTCCAAGGTGTAGCTTCATCAAACTTTTCCATGGAGGAAAGTTATCTCTATTGAACTTGGGTATCTCTCTTTTTGACATCTTGATCTTTGTGCTTCTAGTACCTTAAAACTAATCCTCTTAAGTAGACAACTCTGATACCAATTGTTAGAATTCTTTTATAATAACTAAGAGGGCAAGGGGGTGTGAATTAGTTATTCAAAGTTCAGATGTACAAATATAACTTTTCAAAACTTAGTGAACCCATAAAACATTCTTAACCATGCATGCATTCATTGTGTTAACTAAAACTTATATGTTACTATCAAATCAACTTGCAAAAATGTAAAGCATGAAGCACAACACATCCATCAACACATTTGAAAAAATGATTTAATGTGGAAACCCAATTTTAGAAAAATCACTAGTAACATGCTACTCTCTTTTCACTCTTCTAAAATGATGCCCTTTTAAAGGCCAACCCTATTAAAGGTTATAACACACATTGTTAAATGTGACCTGGTTAAGGGATTTCAGTCACCCTACTAAAAGTGAGCCTTGTTAGAGGACTTTAGGCCATTCACTTGGAATACCACCCTATTAAAGGATTTTTCAATGAATTTTAAGTCAACCTTACTTCAAAGGATTTACCCTAGGTTGATACAATTGTTAGAAAGTAACAGTAGAGCTTTGATCTGATACAACTCACAACCTTACTTATAGATTACAGATCTCTGTTTAGTTCTTAACTCTACTTGGCTTCTAATCTTTATAGCTCTGATAGCTTGTTCACCCTTCAAGAATTCATCCTCTTAAGTCTTCTTGCTCAGTATGCCATTGTAGACTTCTTTACTTGGGTCACTTGATGTTTCCTTCTCCTTATCAGATTTTTGCATCAAAAGCTCTCTCGCTTTGCTTCATGACTAGACATTGCTATATACAAGAAATTATAACATTTTCTTGCTCATTGTCCATCATCAAAGTTATGTTTTTTGATGGATTTGGCAGGATACAATGTATCTACCCCATATCTTGTCTTCTTTGGAAAATTCTCTTAGAATCCATTTGAATTTGCCTCCACAACAATTTACATAAGATTCTATACCACCAGCTCATCAATCGTATCTTCCTCCTAATTCATAAGTTCCAAGAAAATAAACTTGTCAAATTTTATTTGGTGAAACTTGATCTTTTTCATAATGTATCAGCTTGGCATTATCAATCTTCTGATGCTTGGCACATACTGGCTTACTCGACATCAACCGTAAAACCACTCAGCATCAACTGGATTTTACTAGTGCTTGACATCAACTGAAAAGTTACTTGACATCTACTAACTTGCTTGGCATCCACTAGAATTTTCTTTTACTTAACTCCAATTAACTTTTTTCTTAGCTTGAACTAACTTTTCTTGGTACCTACTATCCACTTGGTCAAGCTTGGCAAATCAACTTTGTTTAACTTTATTCTTCTAAAATTTCTAAGTGTAGCCAATCATTTTGTAACCTCAAGTAGATCATCAATACATTATATTATCACTGTCTTAACTAATTCTTGTACTTCATTACATAATCATAACTCAACCTTTCCTCTAGGTACTTTTGTTACATCTTGTTGATCAAATCCTGCTCATCAATCATCTAAGTGATACTACTTGAAACATATAAACAATTATCTTATTAGCAAATAGAAAGGTTGACATCAGTGAAAAAATAATGATTAAAACACATAATCTTCTTTAGCAATCTTTGTAATCAAATGATCTTTTCAATCAAATATCAACATACAAATGATGGTCAAATGATCGTGAATTTTAAACTAGTGACTGGTTGATGTTATTGAGAAAATGGGTACAAACATATGATAGGCCCTGAGTTGTTTGTAGACATGGATATTGTACTTTGGTTAACTGGTTGGTTTAGGTGGCATGTATGGCTGAGTGAGGTGGCAAGCTATATGGTGGTACATATGGAGGTCTTGGGAGCCAACGTGGTGCTTAGCTATCATTATTGACAAGGCACCTATGATGAGGATACACGACACACAATAGAAAAGACCATGTGGAAAATGTAGATTTTCTTGTAGGATTCCATGTGGAATTTAATGGTGGGGCCATAGATTTATTAAAAGAAACTATTGCCAAAAAACTAGAGTCAATTCTAGCGAGTTGGACAGATTGTTGGTAATTGGGAATGGTAATGGAAGAACCAAGTGACAAAGGGAAGTCTTCAGTCATTGGTAAATCCTTTACTAATGCCAAGAGTGAAGTGTTGGTGAAAGTTTATACTACTAGAAAAGAGTGCCCACAGGTGGGGACTTTAGTCCCACATCCACTGTGCATGCAGTTATCAAAATGCATAAAAACAAAGCTTGCCAGAGTTAATATAAATGAAGTTGCTGTGGTATGAGGAACTTGCCAGTTATTGTGTGAGCCAAATTTGTGACTTTTGATGTGCTGTAGGAAATTTGGCCAGACATGGTGTAGGAATATATTGCAATTATAGTGAATATTTCTTGTGGGGCCAGGGTTTCACCACCCAATTCCTGCAAAAAAATTTCTTTACAGGCCTAGTAGGCTGAATTTTTTCTCAAAAAATTGCTCCAAAAATGGTAGAAAATTGCAGAGAAAATAAAATACTGATTTGAAAAATAATTTTGCAGATCTAATAAATGATCATACCAAATTCGCAAATCGGGCCTTTGGGTGCTGATTTGTTAAAAATTTGCCTCAATTTTGACTATGGCCTAGGGTAGGCAAATTTATAGTCAAATTTCACCAAATTGACATTTTGGACACAATGGTGAGGTCCACTTTGGCTCTAGATGCTCCCAATGACTGTGATACTATGGATCTAAGTTGAGGTCCTCCAAGAGATGAAGCAAGAAAATGGTCTCCAATGGCTATGTGAAGATAAATTCCCTCAGCTCTGATACCATGTAAGAATTTTCCTTATGACAAAATCACCCAAGATCAAGAAGCTCAAGGACTAGCACAATATGGACCAATAAAGTATGATTAGAATAACAACATAAAAATGAATTGATGTCTAAATCTTTGGATATCAGATCATTCAATAATTGATGTACAAGTACACTAGAAGTTCCTAGATATAAAGGCCTCTAGAATGATTAGGAGTTATCAAAATGATAAGCCTTGCAACTAAGTACATGTCCACCAAGAGTGGATTATCCTCCATTAAGCACAAAAGTTTGTGTGATGATGAGAGAATAAGCCTTACATAGGTGTATCCATGTAAAGAGATGTTGTAGACACCATGTGCTTAGTTAGAGTGTGAACAACTATGTTGTCTACATGACAACTTAGTAGATTATGCAAACTCCAATGTTGTAGACACTATGTGCTAAATTAGAGTTGCTAACTCTTGTGTTGTCAACAAGAGAACTCATATGAGTACACATACTCCTAAGTGTCTAACTAATAAGTAATAAAATAATGAATAAACCTAATTAAACTTAAGTAAAGTGTAATAATAACTAATTATTTACACTAATAGAGGCTTAACAGCTAGAGTAAGATCCCTATGGATATGGAATAGTTGATGAAGAACTTTAAAGAGGTACTTGAACAAATTGATCTCCTTATTGAAGAAAGAGATAAGCTAAGGGATAGGTATGAAGACTCCAAAGGATACATTAGACAATTGAAGGAAAATATTGAACATCTCTATTGGTGTAAATAAATATTTACTATCTACACTCACTTAGGTTTACTTAGGGTAATGCATTATTTTAATATTCATATTTTAGTCACCTAGGAGTATGCATACTCTTGTGAGTTGTCATGTTGACAACACATAAGTTTATACCTCTTTTATGCACATGGTGTCTACAACATAAGAGTTAGCATACTAATTAAGCATGTGGTGTCTACATCTCCACTTGAAATAAACCTTGTCATTCTTATCCTGTCATCTAGAATGATGGATAAGGTGTGTGCTTAGTTGTCATGCTTATCTTATCTCCTGGTTCTTTCTAGAGACATTCTAGGTGCTTCCTAAGATGCCTCTACATACAAGCACTCCTAGTGTGTACATTCATCACATAAAATATAGAGAAATATATGAGGACATACTCTGATATGTTGATCATACTCCTTTTTGGTCTAGAGTTGTGCTTATGTTCGAGTTCTACGATCTTGGATGAATCTTTCCCTAAGAAAAATTCTTACATGGTATCAGAGCTTGGAGAATCTCTCTTCAATTTTTTTGGTGACCAATTTTTTAGAACCAACACCTACAAATTCTAAACCCAGTGATCACTGTTAGTTTTTGGCACTACATTTACATTGCAGGTGGCTACTAAATCCCTCCCGTAGCTTTCCTACGACACCAATGTAGTTATAAACTCTAGCGCTCATTAAAAAAATTGTGCTCCCCTTGCCACATGACATTATAAAAACCCACCATGAAAGTAGCTGCGGACACAAAGGTATATAGTTAGCCGCTGACTATACTCAAATAGTAACATTAGCAGACACAATCATTAGTGACTCATTAGTATTTTATGAGGCAAAATTTGATGGCTACCTGAATATCAAAATTAGGCCTTTTATAACTACCACAATGGCCATTTGACTGTCAAATTTAAGCATGCAATTTTTCTTCCAAACCCCTCTTCAGATGTGTTTTTGATTTGGTAGCCCAACTTTGAGAGCCCATAACTCGGTGATACAGACTCCAAATTAGGTGCAATTTTTTTGATTTTAGGTAAAATTTCCTAAAAATTTTAGTGGCAATGTTCTTTTCTAGTTTTGGTGCATAGATTTTTTAGAAACTACATTTTTTGGTGACTATACCTGTCCAATCTTACAAATTGCAACTTGAAACACTTTGTACGGGCTCATCTAAACACTTTTTAAAGTTCTATTTTTTTAAAAGTATGTTATTTTTTGTCTACTTTCTAGATCTACAGTCAGATTCTAGGGTTGTGTGGATAAAAATCTCACTTTTAGAATTAGGGCTTTTTCTGTATTATATTTCCTTTTAGTATTGAGATACAATGCTTAGTTCCAAAGTTAGGCTTCAAATGACCATTGTAATAGGAAAAATTAGAAGTCCATCTTGTACATTTTGACAAGTGGCCGATTGTACATGCACCACCTATAAAGCACCAAATTTTACATTGGGGGGGGGGGGGGGGTGTTCTTTGATTTTTTGGGGGTTAAATTAGTCCAACATGGAAGAGGAAGATTTAATTACCTTGACACTAGATAACTATCAAGAATGGAGTCAATTGGATATCCCATATCTTAGTCAGCATAATGCACTACCATATGCAAGAGGGCTTTTATATGATGATGACACATGCTCCATCCTTTGTCGTGCACTCTTTCTATTTATGGATATAGAGGTTATGGATTCACTTGATGACTTGTAGTCAAAAGATTTATATAATATTTGTATCCATCTTCGGGAGACATATGGAGATCCACACATTCCTCCATTCCCAAAAGATCTTATAACTCCAGTTACAGTTGCATCCTCTTCAGATGAGATTACACCTTCAGATGCTCCTATTGCTCTTACTGATCCTGTTTTAGCCATAGATGCTTTGGATTCAATGTAGAAGAACACGTCATGTCTTCCTACTTTACCTTCATGGAAAAACTTCCTTCCCACTATTGTAGACCTGTTCATAGAGTCTCACATTGAAGATGTGGGAGACACTATTGATGATATTCATCTTCTTTTTAAGGTGAATTATTTTTCCATAGTGATTGATTCATGTACTTCAACAGAATAGGGTACATTTTGTCTTCCAGTTCCTACCTCAGATGATGACTTCTTAACAAACATTGTAGGTTTGTTCATGGAATCACACACAACAAATTTGGGAGACTTCTTTGATGATCTACCTCTTCTCTTTGTTGCTGATGATCCTTCTACAGTTGTTGCGAGGGACCACTTTGACCCTCATGTCCATTCTCTACATTATTAGTCTTTATAGGCTAATGTGATTATGGATCCTTATGTACGGTAGTTGTAGGAGGTCTCTTTTTTCATTTGAGAAGACTGTTGGTTTCTTGAAATAGGTTCTACATCACTCCTTGCTCGATCTACACTTCTTCTCAATAGTTTTGAAAGGAGCCATCATCAATATTGACATAGGGACACTTGAATAGGTTCTAGAGATACCTTACATCATTGAGATTCTTTCTCGATACATTGGAAGCATCTCATAGATACCCTTGCCATTGTTTCTTCCAAAGGGGAGGAACATCATTCAATGGTCATGGATCAATAGCATTTCTCACTATTTGGCACACTACTTTTGGGGGGGGGGACTACCTCATCTCCTTCTTCTCCTTTTTGAGGGGGGGTGACTTTTTTCTCTCAAGGGGTCTTTTCCTTCTCCCATCTCACTTTTGTATATACTCCATGTATGTCATAATGGGGGTCTTGATTACTCCATCCATGCATGCATCTTGTCCTTTTTCATCTCTGTTTTTTGGGGAGGGTTTTTCCCATGAGGCTTTCCCTCTTTCTCCACTTTATGAGATATTGCATTTTCATTATGTACATGGGTACCTAACATGGCCTAGTAGTTGGGACCCATCACACATTTCATCCTAGTTTTCATAAGCTTAAGGGAATTCCCCTAATTTGCACTTAAGGGGGGTGTTGGTATAAATACGTATTTACTATTTAAACTTACTTAAGTTTACTTAGGTTAATGCATTATTTTAATATTTATTTATTAGTCACCTAGGCATATGTGTACTCTTGTGAGTTGTCATGTTGACAACATAGAAGTTTGCACCTCTTTTCTATAGTCTAAACACATGAGTTAGCAAACTAATTAATTACATGGTGTCTACAACATCTCCACTTGAGATACACCTTGTCATTCTTATCCTCCCATCTAGAATGATGGATAAGACATGTGCTTAGTTGTCATGCTTATCTTATCTCTTGGTTCTTTCTAGAGACATTCTAGGTGCTTCATGAGAGGCCTTTATATACATACACTCCTAGTGTGTACATTCATCACATACAATATAGAGCAATGTATGAGGACATACTCTAATATATTGATCATACTCCTATTTGGTCTATAGTTGTGCTTGTGTTTGAGTTCTACAATCTTGGGTGAATCTTGCCCTAAAGAAAATTCTTACAATCTCAAATCCAAGTCTAAATGTATTGAATTTGAAACTAGTGATGATGATCATTCAAAACTAAAGACAAAGTATAAGATCTTGAATCATGAATTGAAAATTAAAAATCTAAAATTAACTTAGATGAGTGGTCCTAGCAAAATTGAAATTGATTTGAAGACTAAAAATGTAGATCTTAGAGAAAGTTTGGCAAAGAAGACATCTAAGCTTGAAACTTTGAAAGAAGATCATGAAGAACTTCATAAGTACAATACTATTGTGAAAGATGAACAAACTTAGTGCAAGAAACAACTTGAGAAGCTTTATTCTAGTAGAGGAAATCTTGATGATTCAATGTCAATACAGAGACCTACTGTTGGGTGATGCGACGCGCTCCCCTACTCATAGGTGGTTAATTATGTGGTGTTCCATGTTCACTAACAGTCATGGCTTTTGGTGCAATGAAAAATGGGCCTTACAATTGGTATCAGAGCCTGGTTTTGGCCTAGTCATGGGTTCAAATCTCCCCAGTGCCTTCCCAACCCATGTAAGCACTAGGTATGCGTGTCGAGGGGGAGATTGTTGGGTGATGCAATGTGCTCCCCTACCCACAAGTGGTTAATTATGTGGTGTTCCATGTTCACTAATAGTCATGGCTTTTGGTGGAACAACAAATGGGCCCTACACCTACCTATGATAAGATTGGTCTTAGTTATCTATTTAACATTTCTACAAAGAAACCTAAGATTAGATCATATCTAAAAGAAAAAGATAAATTTGATGATAAGATTGAATCCAGTTAATCTTCTTATAAACCTAAAGAAGTTGGACAAGACAAGGAAGTTGAAATATTGGTTGAACCAAAGCAAGTTGAATCTCCTAAGGAAACTAGGTGTGAATTTAGAGGTATGTAGTTTTCATGTAATGAAATAGGTCATATGAAAAGAGATTGTGAAAAAGTAATTTAATCATGTTAAGGATTTTTATTGTCATAATTTTCATGGTATGTGTCATAAAGAAATTGATTGTAGGAAACCTAAATATGATAATAATAGAAGGAATAGTAGAATGTCTAGGAATACTAACCCTATACATAGAAGAAGATCTAATGAAAGGACATCAAGAGAATGAAGACCTTATAAGGAAAGAAGATAGATTGTGTGTTATAAGTGTAACAAATTTGGACACATAGCTTAGAATTGTCATGCATCTGATAATCAACAAAATTCTAGAAGAAAAACACCAGTATGTTAGTTATGCAACAATTTCAAACATATAACAAAGTATTATAGAATGGACAAAAATGTTAGAAATAGAAGAAATAATGGAAGAAATAGAAGAAATTATGGAAGGAACATTAGAAATGATAGAAGGAACCATGAAAGGAACTCCTGAACTAACAAAGACAATTAGGAACAAAGAAATGTAGTTAGAAAACTTTGACAAGAACTCAATGAGGCATTTGTAATGGGATTAGACATCTCAAAAGAAAAGCTAGAAGATGATCAGATGGGAAGATCAAAGTCAGTTATCGAGTTTGATTCAATTAAGTTGAACTAAGCTTGTTCACAACACCAGAATCTGAAACTTCATCTAGAGATTACACTAGAGGTAGTGAAGTTGAGAAAAGGTGTCTCGAGATAAGTTTAGACTGTAGCTAAGATCACTTGTAATTTGGAGCTTATCTAAATTAGTTATGAAGAAACTGAGAGTTATTATTATTTCAGAGAAAGTTAATTCTATAACAAAAGATGAAAAGTATGTTTTTGATAAAAAAATCCATGGAGTGAAGTTTTGTGGAGCATTATCATGATAAGAGGAAGCTATAGTAAAACTCAGGTGGCATCTAAAGATTAGATAGATGATATTGAGTAGTTATTTTATCTCAAAATGTAATTGACAACTTTTTTGTGTTTGAAAAGTATACAATTAATTCAAGCTCAAGTTGAAGAAATAAATGACATACAAACTTGATTATCATTTCATTACAAATACACTAGAAGCATAGAGCACTCAGAAGAGAGTTGACAAGGCAATTTCAAAGAAAACCCCATTTTTGAAAAAGGTATTTTAACACTTTTTCATGGAATTTATTTGATAAAAGTTCATATTTAATAGAATCATGGATATGTCAGTAGTTCACAATGTTGAGAATGAGGAGAGACTGAAATTGAAGGTTGTTTCTATGAAACCCATAGAAGGAAACCCTAACTCAGCATTATCCATTACTCTAAAAAATGTAGTATATTTGGAAGATGTAGGAAGTTATCTTACAATTAAGTTTAAATCTATTGGAAGTGAGTATATGAACAAGGATATGGAACTAGTCTTTAATCATGATATGATTATGAAACCCAGATTTGAACACTTAAAAGGAACTAGACCTATTCAAATATCATTTTTACTGAGAACTAGACATAGATGAGGGAAAAAAATCATACTAAATAGAATACATGATGGAAAACTATGGATGCAAGATAGTGTAGTTCATATCTCAGTTGACCTTATTCATGAGGTAATAGGTCTTTGTAAACAAGGCAGTGTACCTATTGGTGAGAAAATGGTTAAGAAGAAAGTTGAGAGCTACACAAAGGCAATATATTGTTGGATACAATTAAGTAATTGTGTATTGTCTTTGATGTTACACAAATGCCATATCAGTTATCAGACAGAGTCTACCGAGTTCTGTCAGTCAGGAAAATAGTTTACAGAGTCTACCGAGCTCAGTCGGTCAGTAAAGCCTTTTGTAGTGTATACCAAGCGTTCCTGTATGTCACACGGTGAGTTAGTGTTAACCGAGTTCACACGGTAAGCTAAGGAAAGTTTAGTTCTTGCCGAGATCACTTGGGTATCAAAGGATTTTATAGCGGACGGTTAGTGTTAACCGAGTTCGCACGGTAAGCTAAGGAAAGCTTAGTTTTCATCGAGCTCACTCGGTAGTCGAAGACAGCTTTTACCAAGTCTAGTCAGTTTCCAAAGGAAGTGGCAGGTTTACCGAATTCCCCGGTAATTGTAGTTTTTACCGAGTTCTGCCAGTTAACACAGGAAGCAATTTTTTTTTGTTCTGTATTGACCAAGCAGCGTCGGCCAGTGAAGAATTTTGTTTTGATTGTTAGTTCAAGCCAACTTTGGAATATGTTTTGTCAAGTTGATTGGGCTGACCTGGTATTATGTATAGTATATAAAGAGGTGCTCAAGATGCGGAAAAGTGTGGAATAGAGAGTGTATACGGATAGTGCAAGGAAGTGCAAGGAAGAGACTTATGTGTGCCTAAGCAGAGTTGAGCAGAGGGAAATCTTGGAGCTGCAAAGATATATCTAATCAATAAGGATCTTGTGGAGCTAAACTGAGATATGTATTCAGCAAGATAAGTTGCATGTATTTTCAGAGCATTCATTGTTGCTTTCTAACCATTGTAACAGTGATTCCAAAATCTCCTAACAGAGTTGGTTTAACAGCCATTCCATAAATCCTTTAACAGGGTGGAAATTCAGTTGAATTGTTCTAAAGACCTCTTACAAGGCCACTCCTAACAGGGTGATTAAATCCTCTAACAGGGTCACACCTAACAGTGTATTTTGTAACCTTTAACAGGGTTGGCTCCTAACAGGGATCACTTCAGAAGAGTGAAAATTGGTGACTAGTTGCTGGTGGTTTTTCCCATATTGGGTTTCCACGTAAATTTGGTGTCTACTGTGTTCATGATTACTTTCTTTTGCATGGTCGCTTATTTCAGTAAATGCTTAATAAATTAACTAAACATCTATCCAGTTTTAAGCAGTAATTTATGTGTTTACTGAGTAGCAGCAACAACTAAGTTTAAGGCATCTTTGGGACTATTGAATTTGTTTTTGTGGTAACTGATTCACCCCTCCCCTCTCAGTTACCCCATCTTCATTTTACAACAATTGGTATCAGAGCTTTTGGTGCTTGCAGGAGGAGATTTCAAAGATCTAAGCCAAAGATCAAGATGTCTTACAAGAGGGAAATCCCAAGGCTTAACCGAAACAACTTCTCAGCATGGCAGGGATTAATGAGACTTCATCTAGCTTCCATTGGTGACACTGGTCTGAAATATCTTGATGAGAAATATGTAGAACCATCAGGTACATTATCAGTCAATGACATTGCTATAAAGAAGACTCATAACATTATGATGATTGATATTGCATCTTCCTTGAGTTATGAAGAGTTTGATGATGTCAAGGACTGCACTACTGCCTATGAAATGTGGGAAAGACTGAAAGAGATCTATGGTGGAGATGAAAATGTCAGAAGAGCCAAAGCTGAAAGTCTGAGAGGATAGTTCGATCAGATGAAAATGAAAGAAGATGAAAACATTGCCAAATATGTTGAAAGAATTAAAGCATGTGTCAGTTCTATCAAAGCTTCTGGAGAAAGTATCAGTGAAGAGACAGTCATAAGTAAAGTTCTTAGAACTCTACTTCTAGTTTATGCCATCAGGGTATCAGCCATTCAAGAAAGAAGGTGTGAGACCAATCACAAGATAAACCTAGAGGCCATAGTTGGAAGATTGACAGCATTTGAACTAGATAATTTTGATAATTATGTTCCGGCTGCAAAGAACATTGAGTCTGCATTTGAAGCCAAGCTTTCACTCAAAGACAAAGGCAAGAAGAAGAAGGAATCTCAGTCAGAGAGTGAAGATCAATCAGATTAGAGTTTTGATAGCGACCTTGAAGTAATTGAAGCTCTACTTGCAAAGAAATATTCAAGAGGAAGAGGTAAATACAAAGGTAAAGTACCCCTAATCTGCTTTTCATGTGAAGAAGTCGGTCATATTGCTGCAAGGTGTCCAAACAAGAAAGATAAAGATGAAAAGAAAGATAATAAATGGAACAGTAAGAAAGATCTCAAATCATTTAAGGATAAAAGTAAGAAATCATGTTTTATGGCTAAAGATTCTAATGATTCTAATGATGAAGAAGAGGATGAGATTGTTTACATTGCTGTAAAAGATGAATCTAACAATGAAGAAATGGCACTCATCTCTCACATAAGTAAGAATGATACATGGATCATTGATAGTGGCTGCTCACATCATATGACTGGAGATAAAACAAAGTTTGAGCAATTTGAAGAGTATGATGGTGGCAGTGTAAGATTTGGAAACAATGAACCTTGTTGCATCAAAGGAAAAGGAAGAATCACTCTAACCCAGGAACTTGTATGTGATAATGCTTATTGGGTAGAAGGCCTAAAGGACAATTTGTTGAGTGTGGCACAGTTAGTTATGGCATAAAAGGTTATGTCATGTGAATTTTGACAATTTGGTAAAGATAAGAAAATTCAAGAAAGTGAGAGGCATTCCTGATTTAAAGAAACCAGAGGTCGATTTATGCAAGAATTGTCAAATTGGAAAGATGGGTAAGTCTAGTTTCAAAAGGAAAAATTATCAGTCTGAAGATTTATTAGAAATTGTGCATACTGACTTATGTGGACCTATTGGAACTGAAAGCTATACTGGTGAAAAATATTTTATTCTTTTTGTTGATGATTATTCAAGAATGATGACCGTCATGTACCTAAGGAACAAATCAGAAGCATTTGAAAAGTTCAAATGGTATTTGGCAAGAGTAGAAAAAGAAACAGGGAAAAGATTGAAATGCCTAAGGTCAGACAAAGGTGGTGAATTTATTTCACATGAATTCAATAACTTTTGTATTGAAAGAGGAATCAAAAGACAGGTTTCAGCACCAGGTACTCCTGAACAAAATGGCATAGCTGAAAGAAGGAACAGATCCATCATGGATTGTGCAAGAACCTTGATGATAGAAAAGAATGTTGCTATCAAATACTGGAAGGAGGCTATCAGTACAATAGTTCATACCTTAAACCAAGTACAGTTGAAAAAAGACTCATTCAAAACTCCCTATGAATTATGGTATGGCTATAAACCCAATGTAAGTTATCTGAAAGTATTTGGAAGCAAATGTTATATCTTGAAAGAATCTAGAAAAGGTAAATTTGATGTAAAAGGTGATGAAGGTATATTTCTTGGATACTCATGCAAGAGTAAAGCATATAGATGCTTGAACTTATCTACTCACAAAGTCATAGAATGTATACATGTGAAAGTTGATGAGTTTGCAGAAAAGACTGAAGAAGAAAGCAGAAGAGAACCAGAAGATTACAAAAGATTCGTCTTCAGTGAATCGGATATAATATCAACTGCATCTGAGAATCAGAAACCTTCTTCTACCGAGTCATCACTAACCGAGTTGCAGGAAACATCTACCGAGCCAACGTCTATCGAGTCAGAGAATACCGAGTTAGAGATTACCGAGCCAGAGGTAACCGAGCATGTGCATACCGAGCCAGTTGATACCGAGCCAGACCAAACCAAGCATGAAGGTGAAATGCAAGAAGATAATGACAAGATTCATCCAAAAGGAAAAGAACCTATTCTAGCCAAGTATGTCAGGAGACATCATTTAGCAGATCAAATCATTGGAAATAAATCTGAAGGAACCATCACAAGAAGTAAGTTGAAAGGTACTTTTTTACTTGCTGATTTTGAACCTAGAACTATCAAAGATGCATTAGAAAATGATAATTGGATTGAAGCAATGAATGAAGAAATAGAGCAGATAGAGAAAAATAAGACATGGACTCTTGTACCCAGGCCTAAAGACAAAAATGTAATCGGTACAAAGTGGGTTTTCAGAAATAAGTTGGATGAAAATGGTAAAATATCAAGAAAAAAGCTAGATTAGTGTGCAAAGGATATTCTCAAGAGGAAGGCATAGATTATGGAGAAAATTTTTCTCCCGTTGCTAGATTGGAAGGTGTTAGAACCTTATTAGCATATGCTACTTACAAAGGATTTAAAGTTTATCAGATGGATGTCAAGTCAGCATTTCTAAATGGTATACTGGATGAAGAGGTCTACATTGAACAACCTAAAGGTTTTATAGATCCAGATAAAAAGAACATGGTTTGCAAATTGCACAAGGCACTGTATGGTCTGAAACAAGCCCCTAGAGCATGGTATGAAAGATTGCATAGCTATCTTATTCAAATTGGATTTCAAAGAAATAATGATAACAGTAGTTTGTATATGAAGGAAGGACCAGAAAATAAGATTGTCCTGGCAGAAATATTTGTAGATGATACTGTTTTCACAGGGAATGATGATCTTTGCAAAGAATTTTCAGAACAAATGAGCAAGGAATTTGAAATGTCAATGTTCAGTGAAATCAAATTCTTTGTTGGACTTCAAATTCAGCAGAACAAGAATGGCATCTACATCACTCAAGCAAAATACATCAAAGAGATATTGAAAAAGTTTGGTATGGAAGACTGTAAACCAATTGGAACTCCCATGTGTATTGGACTAAAACTTACCAAAGAAGATGATTCAAAGGAAATAGATCAGACATTGTACAGATCTATGATTGGAAAGTTGCAATATGTAGTTCATACTAGGCCAGATATTGCTCTTGCAGTTGGAATTGTGGCAAGATTTTCAGCCAAACCAAGAGAAAATCACATGATGACAATCAAGAGGATAATGAGATATCTGAAAGAACTGAAGATTATGGATTATGGTATAAATTTGGAGGAAACCTAGACTTAAAAGTGTTTACTGATGCTGATTGGGTAGGAAACCTTGACGACAGAAAAAACACAAGTGGAGGTGCATTCTTTCTTGAAAAGAGGTTGGTTTCTTGGACAAGCAAAAAGCAAAATTGTACATCTCAATCAATAGCAGAGGCAGAGTATGTTGCTGCAGCAGTAAACTGTTCTAATATTGTTTGGTTCAAGAAATTGCTACAAGGCATGAAGATGGAAATCAAGGAACCAGTTGTCATGTTTTGTGATAATACAAGTGCAATCAACATATCTAAGAATCCAATAATGCATTCTAAGACTAAGCACATTGCAATCAAGTATCACTTTGTCAGAGAATTGGTGCAGGACAAGGAAATTAGATTGGAATATGTCCATACAAAGGAACAGATTGCTGACATATTCACAAAGCCTTTACCTAAGGATGCATTTTTGTATCTCAGAGGTAAGTTAGGGGTCATTCCCCTATCTGAAGTTCACTAAAAATAAGTTTTAGTGATGCATCAACTCTTACAAAATTGAACAATCATCAGTTGATGCAACAAATCAAGGAAATATTGCATATGAATCAGTACTAAAGGTACAATGAAATTCATTGAAATTGGATTGTCTTTGGCATGTGTTGTCAAAGAGGGAGAGTTTTACTGTCATATCTTTCCAAAATTTGATTATGTAATTCCTTCACAGAGGGAGATTACTATAAGTGGAAGAGTTCTCTATCTTAGAGGGAGAATTCTTAATTGTGTTGTGTTGCTGTAGACTTGCTTTTCATAGAGGGAGATTACTGTAAGAGGGAGAGTTCTCTATCTTAGAGGGAGAATTGTTAATTGTGTTGTGTTGCTGTAGACTTGCTTTCAAATTTCATTTCTGCTATGACATGTTGTGTTGCCATCAATGCCAAAGAGGTAGATTGTTGGATACAATTAAGTAATTGTGTATTGTCTTTGATGTTACACAAATGCCATATCAGTTATTAGACAGAGTCTACCAAGTTCTGTCGGTCAGGAAAACAGTTTATAGAGTCTACCAAGCTCAGTCGGTCAGTAAAGCCTTTTGCAGTGTATATCGAGCGTTCCTGTATGTCACACGGTGAGTTAGTGTTAACTGAGTTTGCACGGTAAGCTAAGGAAAGTTTAGTTCTTACTGAGATCACTCGGGTATCAAAGGATTTTGTAGCAGACGGTTAGTGTTAACTGAGTTTGCACGGTAAGCTAAGGAAAGCTTAGTTTTCACCGAGCTCACTCGGTAGTCGAAGACAACTTTTACCGAGTCTAGTCGATTTCCAAAGGAAGTGGCAGGTTTACCGAATTCCCCGATAATTGTAGTTTTTACCGAGTTCTGCCGGTTAACACAGGAAGCAATTTTTTTTTGTTCTGTATTGACCAAGCAGCGTCGGCCAGTGAAGAATTTTGTTTTGATTGTTAGTTCAAGCTGACTTTGGAATATGTTTTTTCAAGTTGATTGGGCTGACCTAGTATTATGTATAGTATATAAAGAGGTGCTCAAGATGCGGAAAAGTGTGGAATAGAGAGTGTATACGGATAGTGCAAGGAAGTGCAAGGAAGAGACTTATGTGTGCCTAAGCAGAGTTGAGCAGAGGAAAATATTGGAGCTGCAAAGATATATCTAATCAATAAGGATCTTGTGGAGCTAAACTGAGATCTGTATTCAGCAAGATAAGTTGCATGTATTTTCAGATCATTCATTGTTGCTTTCTAACCATTGTAACAGTGATTCCAAAATCTCCTAACAGAGTTGGTTTAACAGCCATTCCATAAATCCTTTAACAGGGTGGCAATTCAGTTGAATTGTTCTAAAGACCTCTTACAAGGCCACTCCTAATAGGGTGATTAAATCCTCTAACAGGGTCGCACCTAACAGTGTGTTTTGTAACCTTTAACAAGGTTGGCTCCTAAAAGGGCTCACTTCAGAAGAGTGAAAATTGGTGACTAGTTGCTGGTGGTTTTTCCCATATTGGGTTTCCACGTAAATCTGGTGTCTACTATGTTCATGATTACTTTCTTTTGCATGGTCACTTATTTCAGTAAATGCTTAATAAATTAACTAAACATCTATCAAGTTTTAAGTAGTAATTTACGTGTTTACCGAGTAGCAGCAACAACTAAGTTTAAGGCATCTTTGGGACTGTTGAATTTGTTTCTGTGGTAACTAATTCACCCCTCCTCTCTCAGTTACCCCATCTTCATTTTCCAACATATATAATGGAAAAGCCATGGTGATCAGCACCATTAAGCAAGATGATGTAAGATTTAGCAGAACCATTTCCTACTTTGTATGTGAAAATTCAAAGATTGGTGAATTGTCGGTCAGATTCATCTATGTATCCTACAAGATATGTGTTGAGAAGGAACAAATTAACCTTAGTGAAATAATAAGAATGCAACTTCATGAAAACCTATAAAAGATCAAGAGGACTGAGAATAGTGTGTTTAGATTTTAGTCATTGATTAATCACAAGAAGATAGAAATTATAATGAAGAAAGCCTTATTAGAGGCTGGGATAACTGAGATTGAGTCACAAGCAGTTAGGAAAACCATGAAGCAAGGTATACTAAATGCGCAACCTTTGTCAGTGTCTATTGCTAAGACATCTTTAGAACATAGCATTCCTTATATAGTAGTGTTAGATATTCAGAAAAGTGAGTTGAAGAGATAATCTAAGAGCTTAGTGGAAGCTATGACCACAAAGACTAAAAGGGTCAAACAACAAGCCATTGTACCAAGAAAGAGACAAAATACATTGATGATAATTGTTGAGTCTGTAAAGAAGACGAAGAAGAAGAAGAAGAAGAAGAAGAAGAAGTTAAATAGAAAAAGAAGGTAACAACTTCAAAGTAGTCAGTGTGAAAATCTTGGCAACCCTGGAAGCCAAAGATAGAGAAGATAAACTTAGCTATTGCTAATGAAGGCAACTTTGTTTAGATGAACAAATTTTATGATTTATATAACAATTTTGAGAAAGATCAAATTGATATCTCTACTATGAGATACATTATAGCCAACAATTTGAAACTGAAGGATATTGAAGGCATAGTAAACCAAAAGGTCTATGACACACTAATAGAAAAAAGAGTACCAACTAGAGAAGAGGACATAAAACTTCAAAATTCTATGTTAAGAATAATATGCAAGACTGATGACAAAGAAGAAGTCAAGAGATTGTTAAACAATCTAATGCATTATTTAAGAAGTAAGGTAATGCCATTTCTAATTGTGATGGGTGAGAAAGATAAGATAAGAAGTGAAACTATGGTAGCCATAAATTAGATGTTGACAAGGTCCAAAGAAACATCTTCATCAACACCCAAAACCTTGGAAGTGTCAGTGAGCGGTGACATAATGCAGATAGATCAGACCAATCTTACTACTAATATTGACGATACAAATCCATTTAAAGGTTTCGAATAGAATGAACCTCATACCGAGGATTTTTTGTGTAAATAAGTATTTACATATTACGCTTACTTAAGTTTACTTAGGTTAATGCATTATTTAATTATTTTGCATTATTTTATTATTATTATAGGTGAGACACTTAGGAGTTTGTGTACTCTTATTAAGTTATGCAACTCTAATTATGCACATGGTGTCTACAACATAGGAGTATGCATCATTCACTGAGTTGTCATGTTGATAACACAGTTATCTGCACTCCTCATTTAGCACATGTTGTCTACACCACTGATTTGCATGCTACACCATTGTAGGCTTATCCTCACATCATCACCCTTAATCCCATTCTCAATGGAGGATAACCCATATCTGGTGGACATGTGCCTGGTTGTATGACTTATCAAGTTGTTGACTTTTATGCATTCTAGAAGCTCTCTTGAGGCCTTTATATACAGGCACTCCTAGTGTACTCTTATGCTAAATATTGAATGAATATCATCATTCTGATCATACTCTATCTATTTCGGTCTACTGTGTGCTTGTGTTGAGTTTTTTAGTTCTTGGGTGAATTCTAGCCTAAGCCAAATTCTTACATGGTATCAGAGCTTGGGGAGATTCTCTACACAGCCATTTGAGACCGTTCATGCTTCAGCACCTCGACAAGAATCCAGAGGATCCACAAAAATTGAGAGCATCTAGAGCCAGATTTGACCTCACCATTGCATTCAGAGTGTTAATTCGGTGAAGATCAACTATAAATTTTCCTATCTTGGGTGAAAGTTGATCGTGAGGCAATTTATTTTTGCAAATTGGAAACCGAAGGCCCCAATTTGTAGTTCGGGTAATTTTCGGATATATCTCATTGAATTTATAGAACTCAATTATTTTTTTCTCTACTTTATTTCAAGTATTTTTTGAAAGTATTTTCCTGGTCAGAGAAAATTTGGATATTTTTCAAAAGTATTTTCAAAATTATTTTCCTGGTTAGAGAAAAATTTTGCCAGAATCGGGCTATCAACCCTTGGCTTGCAATTTTGCAAAATTTTTTGCAGGGATAAAATTTAAATTACAGAGCAATTAATTTAAATTTGGGTTAGACAATATAATCTGGTGGCTATTACAAATCTAGCGAAACTCGACATACCCCTGCCACACAAGGCCCGCTCACATTTTGTTTGAATATTGCAAAGCAATCATTATAAAGGGCTTTACAAGCCCAAATCGCACAAATGTGGGATTAATATACATAAATCCAGCAGGGCATCAGTCATCTGGCCACTACTATTACATCATGTGACAAAAAACAATCTCTAGCGTCGTGGTGAGGAGTTCCAACATTCTAGTTGCAACAGAATGCAATATTCCAGCACAACTTTTACAGATTTTGAAAAATCTTATGAATATTTCAGAGTTGTCGACAAATAATATGATAGCGGAGCTATATTACATGCAATGTTCACCCATTCATCCACGTCGATGACCCTGCAGACCCCACCAACATCATCTGAATCCATGCAGAGGCACAGTCAGGTAGAGACATGCGTCACCACATCACAACGTACTTGATGCACAATCCAAGTTAGTGACATACATGGCATCTAGTCAAGATCTGACTAGGCAAACATGCCATTTTTTTTGCCACTTGTCCATATAGTTCTGTATAGACACGTCATCAGCTCACGTCATCTAAGGCCTGGGTTGGATGACATCATCAATTGACTATGCTAAATTTGACTCCCATTTGGACGTCATTTTAGGGAAAATTAAAACTACAAAGATGGTCGTATGACCGTCAAATTTAACCCTATTTTTTGCTGATGCAACCCCTCTCTAGATTGATTTTCAATTTTGTAGTCTGACTTTGGGTGGCGATAACTCGGACATTTGGACTCCAAATTAGGTGTGATTTTTTTTGAAATTGGGTAGAATTTTCTATATTTTTTAGTGGTGTAGCTATTTTCTAGTTTTGGTGCATAGATTATTTAGAAATTTCATTTTTTGGTGACTGTACTTTCATAATCTTGAATTTTTGCAAATTCAAACGCTCTGTATGAGCACATCTGTAGTAAAAAATAGGTTCTATTTTTTTTGAAAGTGCATTATTTTTTGTCTACTTTCTAGATTTGCTATCAAATTGTAGGATTGTGTGGACAAAATTGTCACTTTCAGCAATAGGGCCTTTCTTTGCTTTGTAATGCTTTAGTATTGTAGCATATTGTAAAGTTCTAGATTTGTAATTCTTATAGAAGTTGTAACAAGTGAAATCATAAGTCCAAAAAAGCCAAAATTGGTAAGTGGCCCATTGTAATTGCACTACTGATAAAGTGCCCAAAGCATCTATTTTGGGGGGTTTTCTTGATTTAGTGAAAAGGGGGGGTGTTCTTGGTGCTGTGTTCTTTCTTTTCTGCACTTTTCTTTCATTTTATACATTATGGGCAGCTTTAAGTTTCCTAAATTAACTCCTCATAACTATGCTTCATAGTGAATCAAAATGTTGTATCACTGAATGCATAATGGAGTTTCACAATATGTAGATGGTACTCTTCCTAAACCAGCAGGTGATAAGGCATTAGAAAGTGAAATTTCAGCTTGGGTAGCCATGGATAGGAAAGCCCTAGGTGATATATGTTTGGGGGTAGATGATAAGATCATGTATCAAATCAAGAAATGTACTACATCCAAGGAAGCTTGGGATACCCTCGAAAGCCTTTATGGTAAAGTGTCTGAAGAGGATGTGTTCAAAATTGAAGATGAGCTTGTCTCCTTAGATCCTAAGTAATATGACTCCATATAGGAATTCATCATCAAGGTGAATGAATTAAGAACAAAGCTTACTAATTGTGGGAGTTCTATAAAAGATGACAGATTGATCTATCTCATTCATAACAAGCTACCATCAAAGTATTCCACATTTGCATCTTCTTTTAACACCTCTAAGACTACCTTAGGGTCTACCTACAAGAAAGTCATTTTTGATGAATATGCTAAACTATTTTATGATGAAGAAAAGAAGTTGAAATCAATGGGGATTCTCAAATCACCTTAGTCCAAAGCATTGGTAGCAAATGAGGGTTCTCAACATTCAGTTGGACAATCTTCAAATAAAGGAAAGGGTAAGAAGAAATGGAAGAAAGATAAATCAAAGGATGCAAAAAAGACAACACCACAATCCAATCAACAAGGCAAGCCCTTGAATTCCAACAAGAAGGGGGACAATAATAAGGAGGAGAAGAAGTGTGCTTATTGCAAGAAATCAGGTCATGAAGAGCATGAGTGTTATCTCAAGAAGATTGATGAGTTGACCAACATCATGAAGAAACATAATGTTCCATTGCCTAATACTTATAAGGATAAAGGGTCATTTTTAGATTTGAAGGGCAAAGGGCAAACACTCATGGCTAATTCAAACTCTTCAAAGGAATGGATATTTGACTCAGATGGCTCATATCACATGGATTCTTCAAAGGAGGATTTTTCTTCAATGAAACACTCAAAGGTACCGCACATCTTCATGGGAAATGATAGCAAAATGGAAGTTGAAGGAAAAGGAAACATGGAGATGGAAAATGGAGAGTTTCAAGAGGCTCTCTATGTTCCAAACCTAAGTTCAAATCTCCTCTCAATCTACCAAATCACTCACCTCAGAGATGGACATAGAGTTGAGTACCTTCCAGAATTAGTTCAGGTGCAGAGTCTTAAAGATGATTCCTTGGTTGCAATGGGGAAAGTGAATCATAACAAAAGGTTGTACTCTTTCTCTCATTTTGCACCCAAGTCTCCTTCAAAGGCCTTGTTATCTCAGTCACATTCAAACATGCAATTATGACATAAGTGGTATGGTCATCTTGACTTTTTCTATCTTCAACAACTTTGTACATACCACATGGTGAAAGGTCTACCTCAAATCAACTTTTCTAAGGGTGAATGTTCAACAGATTTAGTGGATATGCATCTAGAGGGGAAGTTATAGAGAGGGAAGTCTTCAAGAGCAATAGGTGTTCTTCAAATGGTTCACATGGTATTAGCAGGTCCTTTTGCATTCAGCCAGGGTCACTACATACTCACTTTTATTGATGACTTTTGAAGGTTCACTTGGGTCTATTTTCTGCATAACAAGAATGAAGTGTTGGAAATGTTTCTAGACTTCAATGCTCATGTAGAATGAAAATTCAAAAAGGACATCAAATTAATCTAAATGGAAAATGGAAGCATGTATGTGAACAAAAGACTTATGGACTTTTACAGACATGAGGGAATTGATCTTTAGGCTCCACCAGCATTCAATCCACATAAGACAGATGTTGCAGCTTTGAAGATTCAAACTCTTAAGTCTATGGAAAGTTGCATAATTCATGCCAAGTCTCTAGATCCATCATTAGAAGTCAAAGCAATATATAGTGCCACTCACATTCTTAATCATTCTCCTCATCCAACCTTAGATGAAAAAAATCCTTTTGAGGCATGGTGCGACAAAAAACCTATTGTGACACACTTTAGAGTCTTCGGTTGTCCTACATGGGCAAAGAGATCTTCCAAGGGATGCAAGGCAGAGTCACCTTGGCCTTGTACCTTCATTGGTTATGAAGATGGTGTGAAGGCATACAGACTTCTAGATCCTAAGACACATCAGATATTTGTGGAGAAGGATGTACATTTTGAGGAAAGTTCACCAAGCTTGTCCTCTACTCCTCTCCACACATCATACAGTGTGGAAACTGATAGTGATTTCAGCGATAGTGCTTCAATAGATTCAGACATGCAAGGTTCTATGACAGTTGTAGTGAGAGGTCACTTCATCAGTTCAGTCCACATGCATACATAGCCACAGTGATAGGTCTAGAACAACAAGGTACATTCAGTCTTCCAGATATAGGTTCAGTGACAGATTTGGGGGACAATATTGATGATCTACCTCTTCTTCTTGATGTAGAATTACCTTCTTTAGTTGTCATGAGGGATCCATCTGAATCTCTTGTTCATTCTCTACATGATCGATCCTCATAGGTTGAAGTAATTGTGGATACTTATGATTAGTAGTTGCAGTAGGGTTCTTCATCTATTGCAGAGACATTTCTTTGGGATATGTTCTTTAGCCAGTTGAACAGGTTTCATAGACATCACTTATGCATGGGATTCTTTCCATGCACAGTGAAAGTGTCTTATTTGTACCCTTGGCATTATTTCTTCCTAAGGGGAGGAACACCATTTTGCAGTCTTGGATCAGCTTCGTCATTAGAGTAGTCACTATTTTACATTCTTCTTTTGAGGGGGGAGCCTCTCCTATATCTCTTCCTCTTCTCATCATTCTGTTATGTATATACTAGATGTATGTCATAATGGGGGGGTCTTGATTACTCCATCTATCCATACATCCTTTTATCACTCTTTTTGGGGAGGGTTTTTCCCATGAGGTTTTCCCTCTTTCCTTGCTTTATGGGAGATTGCATATCATTATGAGGAAATTATTTTTGCATTGTGTTCCAGGGGTCAGACACTTCATATGTTCCAATTTTGAGATCATGACAAATCCATTTGATCAATTTTCTAGCATGATAAAAAACCTAGTTTGCATTGTTTTGTTATGACTTAAGTATCCAGGTTGATTCGTACCCCTGTTCGGCATGTTATAACTTTGATCCTGTGATTGGTGAGCCTAAATGGATTATATCATTGTGTTTTCTCCTAAAAATCCTTGAAGCATGCCAGTTCTCGAGTCATGAAAAATCCATTTGCATACTTTGATATGTCCGTCCATTTACCAAAAACTACTTTTTGACATATTTGCCAGTTTAAAATTTCCAAGTGCCTGTTTTTGAAAATTCGCCAAATGTGCCCTGTGATTCGTCATGAGCTCAAAACATGGAATTATATTCTCTTCATGGAAAATAACTTATATCCTAGTTTTTAGAACCCCAAGTGATCAATAACCCAGTTTATAATTCTGAACTTGAGCCCAGTTTATGTTTTTTAACATTGTTTGCCTGTAGAGTAATTGAAGTATGGATGTTCGGCAATTAAAATATTTTGACTGGAGATTCATCATGGGCTAAAAATTTGCAGTGTGGTAAAGTATGTAGGATTGAACACTCATGCAAACTTTTATGGCCTGGTTACTTGATTAAGTTAGTTTTTACGGTCACCTGGCAGGCCTCCTGACACAATTTTCACAATGGTGTGGAAATGATTAAAAAGGAGTTTTAAAGTAATGTTCTTGTGATTGTTTTTAATTCTAGTCATTGCAATGGAGTCATGGGATCAATTGGCCAAATCAATTGTTTGGAAACAAAATTTTTTAGCCAGATGCACTTGAGGCCTGGCTAAATCTACTAGGATTGATAAAGCTCAAGGGAATTTAAAGATATCTCAGAGGAGAGATTGTAATAATGTTAATCATCGAAATGCATTTCATATGTTTATCATATTGTCTAAAAGGAATAAGGAGAAAGCTCACATTGCAAAGGGATCCTATGCATAATGGAGAGGTAAAGAAATAAGAAAAAACAAATTATGTTATTGCCTACAATGACCAGACAAAAGAGAAAACAATTTTATACTTCTGTTGAAGACAATAAAATAAATATCTGGGTCATATGGAGGTGAGGTGAGGGTGATCTCAAATTGAAGGATCTCCTCATTCAACATACAAGAATAGAACTCAAATAACAAAATCATACTAAGATGCCAGTATTTTTTTTTCGATGGAGCCAAGAGAAACCAATCATATAATATGCAGCATAGAGCAAGTCTAATGACAGGGAATAGCCAAAATAATGAAATGGCAACACTTCCACATGTACACTCCTACAGAAAAAAGTTTCTCATGTAAAGGAGTCATCCACGTGCAGGGTAGAAGCTGAAGGGAGTTCAACGTGATACTTAAGTGATCCACATTTTTGCAGATGTCATGGCTTGCAGGCTCCCTCATAGCCACATTACATAAGGATGCTCACATTTTTTAACAGTGTCTTCACATCATAGCAAGCAACACCACATTTTTTACATAAAGGAACAATCTACATCCAAACACTATGTGATTGTTATCCACGTTGTGAAGAATCCGTAGCACAAAGAGAGAGCAATGAAGCCGATTAAATCAAAAGTAGGTTCAAACTTGAAGATTTTGCCCATGCTAGCTCAAAGCGACAACAAATCACAAACCCATGCTGATTACAAAGAAGCACACAACACTCAACCCAATATAAGAGAGCTCTCCTTGTAGATTAATAAGAAGGATACCCACGCTAGCCAAGAAGCTTCTCATCCATAAGCAAAGACTTTGTGCAATATAGAGGAAAGCCTAGGAGAAGTGCTTCAGTAGTATATCCCACATTGTATATGTGGTGATTTTCTTTAATGTTTAAATGCAATTCTTCACACAATGTGAAACGTCTACGAAGACAAGGGCTTTTGAACCACAGGCTTGCAAGGTGGGACCCAAATTTGACAATACCAGCCGTGGGGAGGTGTTGACATAATTTTAAATGAAAAAGCTTATGCGATGACATAGCACTAGAAAATAAGAATTGCCCAAAATGATGACATGTGTCCTAAATCGAGCGAATTTTGCTAACTCACCAACCGGAAGTGCTTGCTAGTTAACCATGGTGACATAGCGAGGATAGAGGTGGTGATGACACGTGGTAGGGGCCCGACACGAGATAATGTGGTGAGATTGTAGTGTGAACAAGGAGATCGCGACACATGGCACATCCAGCAGTCCTCGCTTACTCGCCAAGCGGAAGATGCATGAGATTTAACATAGCGAGTTAGCGAGAAGATGACATGTGGCAATGGGTCTCGTGTTCGACACTGATGTGGCATCTGAGAATAGTGGTCGGCCAATCAGAGGCCACCACGTGGTAGAAAGGCTGGTCAACTAAAGGTTGACCCAGATTGAAGGAGAGGGAAAATATTAAAGAATAAAAAAAAATAATATTTTATTATTATTTTTATAAAAATAGTTGACTTGCATCTTTTTTAAAGTTCAAATGCGGCTCTTTTCTAAAGTTTAAACTTTAGAAACTTTTAAATTTTTGAAAATGGCTTGAGTGCAAGCTTGAACTTTCAACCAGAGGGGTGATTTTCAAACGAAGATTTAGTGGGTTTCCGATAAGCTAGATGTACACTCCAATATACTGCCAAAATCAAGAAAAGACGAGCTTTCCAACTTCAAAGTCAGTTTTTGCACATGTAGTAGCTGGTTCAAGCTACATGAGGTTTTCTTCCAGGTTCCCAGATTGCAACCATTTTCAGATCAGGAAGTTCAGATTTGATTTTTTGTCAAGGTAATGAGCTAAATATCGGTAAAAGGCAATAGAAATGCAGTTAGGGTCAAATTGGTTCAGATTTACTTAGTAAAAACTCATTTTCACTGGCATTTTCATGGGGCAATAATATATTTTAGTGACTCAGCAAGTTTTCATCATTCAGAAACAGACATTTGCAAATCAGTTAAAAAAAATGATGAAATCAAATCAGATCACAATGGGAGAAGAAAGGAAGAAGTTTTGAGTTGCCAAAAGATTGAATTTCAAGTGGACACTTGTCAAGTAAAGACCAGATTCAGGAATTCTTTCTCTTCTATATCTTTCTATCTTTCATTCTTTTAGGGGGTTCCAATTTTTGGGAAGTCCCAGTTCTTTGGAGAAAATCTACACATTATTGTGATACCAAGGTCTTGGGTCCAGTTCTGGTTGCATTCCCATGACTGTACACCATTTTCCTTCAGCAATATTCTTCTTGTATGAACATCAATAGGAAGATAAATATAGATAGTTTAGATCTGTTAGGTTGTTTCATGTCTTTCATTTCATGCATATGATTGTATATTTTCAAGGAAATAATGCAAAGAGCAAAAGATGATTAAGTTTCAGTTGAATCTTGTCTCCATTCTCATTGAATTTCAATGTTTTATGATCTTTGAACAAAGAGTTCAGGTCGTAATTGCAGTCCCCTAAGATTGTATGTTGTTTCATTATTGCTGATAGTTCAAGGAATTGTGTAAATGCTTCATAAAAATCAATAGGGTTGCAGATTTATTGAGGAGGATATCAGGTAAGAATGAGATTTTAAACTGAACATTGATGTGTATTTACAAGTTAAATAGATAGATCTATATCTAAAGATACACATATGTCTCAGATATTCATATATATTTTTGTGATCCATGAATTTTCCCAATGGACTAGGCACTAATCAGCTATAGGGTCATTACTTTCTTACTGCTGCATATCTGAGGGTTGTTGAAATCAACATTATAAATCAAACACTTTTCCCCTTTCATGTTGAAGAGCTATAATAGAATGCCCTCACTCAACTTATGAGGTTCCTAGATCTGCATTTAGCTACTGTAGATTGATGTTATTTCATGAGGTATCAGGAGAAATAAGGGTTTTTATCTGCTTTACATTAGATTCAGTGTATGCTTTGACAACTGGTACCATATAAGGAATCTATAGGTCCACCCGCCTAGGTTTTGCAGAGCCTGAAGAAGAAGAAGGGTTTAGCCTTATAGTTGGCCTGGTGTCTGAATGGATGTGTTGATAATGGGAGTTAGCTACCCCTAGATGCATTTTGTTCTCATCAGGGTAATTGGAAATGGGTAACATTTTCAAACACCAACAAAATGGCGACTCTGCTGGGGACGTTGCATTCAGAAAGAACCAAAATCTCTGCCATGAAACAGATTGGATACAACAAATATGTAGCAAAATGTGTTCATTTTCCTTGCTGAAGTTTCATGTTCCCCAGTTAAGCTTTATTCATTATCAGTAGTATGTTGTAAAATTGGATGAAAATTGTGTGCTATGACTGTCATAGGTCTATCTTCAATCAGTTCAGTTTGCAGATACTGTTGAGAAAATTTCAGAGTCAAGAATTTGATTTGTAAAGTGTATTTTCTTTTCAAGGTGTTAGTAATCTGCAAGTTTCTCCTACATTGAAGGTCTAGTTCAGATTTGTCAACTGACTAATTATGTTTTATTTCTCACAAAGTGTGAGTGGCGACTCTCAAATCTCTGTACCAGTTTTTCCTAGTTGATTTCATTGCAAAATCTTGAAGGGCTTTCAGTTGTATGGGAAGATCTGAAGCCTTTGGTAGATCTTGGAAAGAAAGTTTTAAATTCTTGATAAGTTTTAAAGTGCTATTTAAAATATTCTGTTATAAAGAAACTGAAATGTAAAAGTGAATCACAATAGTGATTTTTATATTCCTCTTGCAAAGAGGTGGCGGCTCTACGAAGTTTTGACCAGTGGTGTAAAGGATTTTCAGTCTTGCATCTATGCCAAATCAGCATATCAAAGTTTGCACCAGCACTTAAGGTATTTTGGTTTTCATGTTTTCTTTTCATGGAAGTCAAATGTTAAAAACATGGTTGCCTCTATTCAGTGGTTTTTAGCACTAGGATAAAGAGGTAGAAATTTCGTTCTCAAAATGGATTCAAATTGTAGATCTGATAATACTATATCAAGCTATGAAGAGGTACATGAAAATTTGTTTATGTTGTATGAAAAGCTTCATAGTCAAGTCATTTCTTCTATCCGAAGAAATGTGGGAAGTGTAGATGACTTAGATGCAGTTCAAATTTACATGCAATTCAAGTTGGAAATCTTAGAGCTTCCCATTTCAGCAAGACCCAGTGAATTATCATGGGCTTTTATGTTTTTATTAGTCTTCATGCCTGATTCAGTACATTGGACAGCGAGAGCAAGATTTGAAAAGATCAAATACTTTGAGAGAGTATTTAGAGAATGTGAAGGCTATTTAGAAATGAATGGTTACTATATTTTTGAAATTGAAAATGTTGATAGTCATAGTGAAAGTGATGAGTCCTATGACAATATGTTTGAGAATGAAAAGAGTTATAACAGTAGTCTTGAAATATCTTCCTACAATGAAGTTGAATGTAGTGACGCATCTAATGTCTAGATGTGGTGTAGGGAAGAGGATATGTATTGTGAAAGTACTACTAATTATTCAGATTGTATGACTAATGGTGTTACTGTTATAAGTTCTTCAGATTATTTGAGAAATAATTGCAATCAAGATGAAGAAGTTTGCGAAAGAGATCTGCTAAATACAAATGAGGTCTCAGCCTTGTTGCAACATGAGTTCGAAAGGTATATGTCAATGTGTGATTCAACTTCACCTTTATTAGTGCATGCATCTTGTAAGGATGATGTAAGGTATGATGTATACCCCTATGTTTGTTCTCCTGCATATCAACATTGTTATTCTTTTGAAGACTTTCAGCATAAGCATGAAGATTTGTTTGAAGAAATGAAGACCAGTAGAGATGTATTTACCACTGTCATGAGTGATGTTAAATCAGATCTATGTTATAGAAATGATAACGAGATGTTGTTGATATATTTTGATTTTGATTTAACATTTAATGAAGAAATTCCTATGATTGATGTTACTAATGATGATGAGAGATCAGTTGGTTTTTTATCTGATCCAGATGGAGTATGTGATAGTAATTTGCAGTTACTTGAGATGAGATTTGATGATTCATGCAATAAAGTGAATACTGACAATGGTACACATGAATCTATAGTTAAATCTTCTCTACAGGTTGGTGAGTCTTATGCTAATGAGTTTGACGCATTCACAAGCATCTCTAGCAATTTCTTTGATAAGAATATTGATGCCAGTAGAGTTCCTACTGATGAGAATTTTAATGAAGATTCTTTTCATATGTCTGATGAACCTTTGTTTGAAGACTATGGTGATATTTTTTTAGTAAGTTTCAGATCTGATTCAGTATGTGATGACATGATACATGAAGTTGATTCAGATCCGTTGTATTTTTTGAAGCCGGAGGCACAAGGTGAGTTGCAAGTTTTTGGTGTTTGCAACTTGGTGAATGATGTAGATTATGAAGTTTTTGTGTTTCTGATCAGCATGCATGAATCATTGTTGGATTTTGATTCTGAGTCCAGTTTGTATAATTATGAGCATGCTGATTTGTTCTCTCATAATGAGCATGAAGTAAAGGGTAATTCTGATATATGTATGCATTATGAGAATGAAAGTGTGAATTCAATTTTGCCAAGTGTTTTGCTTCAAAGTGCTAATCTGATTGGTGGAATTGATGGGAAATAAAGTTTCAGTTTGCCTCAGAAGGATGTAAATGAAAACTAGGTATTTGACAGAGGTAAAAATTTATGAAACTTTCCGGTGGCCTGAGTCATCGTGTGTACATAGTAGAATAGTTTCCCTGCTTTCAATAAAGCTGTTCGAGAAAGTTTTGTTGTTCAGGTGTGTAATCTGCTTCTCTAGAGATCTGAATCTTTTCCATGCCCACAAGGGACATGCATCCCCAGAAAGAGCCACTTTTGGGACTAAAAATTACACGGTCAATTTTGAGTCACGTATTGTGAATCTTGAAGAATCATGCCCTAAAGTGCCTTATTATGCATATGTAGTTGGTTGTTGGTTTGAGGCCTAGATGGTGTTTGAGTTTTAACACCTTTCATTTGACATATACATGTGATCCACAATGTTATTTTTCCATCCTGAATCATTCTGTGAAGTTCCATTTTGAGCTAGTGTCAAAATTTGCAATTCTGCCCAAGTGTCAAATAGCGACCAGAGGCCCAGTTTGCATTTGAATATCTTTTACCCAAGAATGTTTCATGACTAGCCACTTTGGGAGTGTTTAATTTCCATAACAAAGAATCTATGTTTCATTTTTCAAGTCATTGTGAATTCGTTTGACTAGGTTTCAAACCCCTCAAAGTTGGTCATTTACTATTTTGTACATTTGTGTAGTTGTTCACAATTCTAGGAAGCCCTGTTCGACCAATGATATCTTTGACCCAGTTGATCCAAATGAGGAAATTATTTTTGCATTGTGTTCCAGGGGTCAGACACTTCATATGTTCCAATTTTGAGATCATGACAAACCCATTTGATTAGTTTTCTAGCATGATCAAAAACCTAGTTTACATTGTTTTGTTATGACTAAGGTATCCAGGTTGATTCGTACCCCTGTTTGGCACGTTACAACATTGATCCTGTGATTGGTGAGCCTAAATGGATTATATCATTGTGTTGTCTCCTAAAAATCCTTGAAGCATGCCAGTTCTCGAGTCATGAAAAATCCATTTGCATACTTTGATATGTCCGTCCATTTACCAAAAACTACTTTTTGACATATTTGCCAGTTTAAAATTTCCAAGTGCCTGTTTTCGAAAATTCGCCAAATGTGCCCTGTGATTCATCATGAGCTCAAAACATGGAATTATATTCTCTTCATGGAAAAGAAATTATATCCTAGTTTTCAGAACCCCAAGTGATCAATAACCCATTTTATAATGCCGAACTTGAGCCCAGTTTATGTTTTTTAACATTGTTTGCCTGCAGGGTAATTGAAGTATGGATGTTCGGCAATTAAAATATTTTGACTGGAGATTCGTCATGGGCTAAAAATTTGCAGTCTGGTAAAGTATGCAAGATTGAACACTCATGCCAATTTTTATGGCCTGGTTACTTGATTAAGTTAGTTTTTACGGCCACCTGGTAGGCCTCCTGACACAATTTTCACAATGGTGTGGAAATGATTAAAAAGGAGTTTTAAAGTAATGTTCTTGTGATTGTTATTAATTCCAGTCATTGCAATGGAGTCATGGGATCAATTGGCCAAATCAATTGTTTGGAAACAAAATTTTTTAGCCAGCCCCACTTGAGGCCCGACTAAATCTACTAGGATTGATAAAGCTCAAGGGAATTTAAAGATATCTCAGAGGAGAGATTGTAATAATGTTAATCACCGAAATGCATTTCATATGTTTATCATATTGTCTAAAAGGAATAAGGAGAAAGCTCACATTGCAAAGGGATCCTATGCATAATGGAGAGGTAAAGAAATAAGGAAAAACAAATTATGTTATTGCCCACAATGACCAGACAAAAGAGAAAACAATTTTATACTTCTGTTGAAGACAATAAAATAAATATCCGGGTCATATGGAGGTGAGTTAAGGGGGATCTCAGATTGAAGGATCTCCTAGTTCAACATTCAAGAATAGAACTCAAACAACTAAATCATACTAAGATGCCAATATTTTTTTTCGATGGAGCCAAGAGAAACCAAGCATATAATATGCAGCATAGAGCATGTCTAATGACAGGGAACAATTAAAATAATGAAATGGAAACACTTCCACATCTACAATCCTACAGAACAAATTTTCTCATATAAAGGAGTCATCCACGTGCAGGGTAGAAGCTGAAGGGAGTTCAACGTGATACTTAAGTGATCCACATTTTTGCAGATGTCGTGGCTTGCAGGCTCCCTCACAACCACATTACATAAGGATGCTCACATTTTTTAACAGTGTCTTCACATCATAGCAAGCAACACCAAATTTTTTACATAAAGGAACAGTCTACATCCAAACACTATGTGATTGTTATCCACGTTGTGAAGAATCTGCAGCACAAAGAGAGAGAAATGAAGCTGATTAAATCAAAAGCAGGTTCAAACTTGAAGATGTTGCCCACGCTGGCTCAAAGCAGCAACAAATCACAAACCCATGCCGATTACAAAGAAGCACACCACACTCAACCCAATATAAGAGAGCTCTCCTTGTAGATTAATAAGAAGGATACCCACGCTAGCCAAGAAGCTTCTCATCCATAAGCAAAGACTCTGTGCAATATAGAGGAAAGCCTAGGAGAAGTGCTTCAGTAGTATATCCCACATTGTATATGTGGTGATTTTCTTTAATGTTTAAATGCAATTCTTCACACAATGTGAAACGTTTATGAAGACAAGGGCTTTTGAACCGCAGGCTTGCGAGGTGGGACCTGACTTTGACAATGCCAGCCATGGGGAGGTGTTGACATAATTTTAAATGAAAAATCTTATGCGATGACATGGCACTAGAAAATAAGAATCCCCCAAAATAATGACATGTGTCTTGAATCGAGCGGATGTGGCTAACTCGCCAACCAAAAGTGCTTGCTAGTTAACCGTGGTGACATAGCAAGGATAGAGGTGGTGATGACATGTGGTAGGGGCCTGGCACGAGATGATGTGGTGAGATTGTAGCGTGAATGAGGAGATCGCGACACGTGGCACATCCAGCGGTCCTCGCTTACTCGCCAAGTGGAAGATGCACAGGATTTAACATAGCGAGTTAGCGAGAAGATGACATGTGGCAATGGGTCTCGTGTTTGACACTGATGTGGCATCTGAGAATAGTGGTCAGCCAATCAGAGGCCGCCACGTGGTAGAAAGGCTGGTTAAATAAAGGTTGACTCAAATTGAAGGAGAGGGCAAATATTAAAGAATAAAAAAATAATAATATTTTATTATTATTTTTATAAAAATAGTTGACTTGCATCTTTTTTAAAGTTCAAATGACGCTCTTTTCTAACGTTTAAATTTTAGAAACTTTTAAATTTTTGAAAATGGCTTGAGTGCAAGCCTGAACTTTCAACCAGAGGGGCGATTTTCAAATGAAGATTTAGTGGGTTTCCGATAAGCTAGATGTGCACTCCAATATATCGCCGAAATTGGGAAAAGATGAGCTTTCCAATTTCGATGTTAGTTTTTGCATAGGTAGTAGCTGGTTCAAGCTATAGGAGGTTTTCTTCCAGGTTCCCAGATTGCAACCATTTTCAGATCAGGAAGTTCAGATTTGATTTTTTGTCAAGGTAATGAGATGAATATCGGTAAAAGGCAATGGAAATGCAGTTAGGGTCAAATTGGTTCAGATTTACTTAGTAAAAACTCATTTTCACTGGCATTTTCATGGGGCAATAAGATATTTTAGTGACTCAGCAAGCTTTCATCATTCAAAAATAGACATTTGCAAATCAGTTACAAAAAATGATGAAATCAAATCAGATCACAATGGGAGAAGAAAGGAAGAAGTTTTGAGTTGCCAGAAGATTGAATTTCAAGTGGACACTTGTCAAGTAAAGACCAGATCCAAGAATTCTTTCTGTTCTATATCTTTCTATCTTTCATTCTTTCAGGGGGTTCCAATTTTTGGGAAGTCCGAGTTCTTTGGAGAAAATCTGCACATTATTGTGATACCAAGGTCTTGGATCCAGTTCTGGTTGCATTCCCATGACTGTACACCATTTTCCTTCAGCAATATTCTTCTTGTATGAACAACAGTAGGAAGATAAATACAGATAGTTCAGATCTGTTAGGTTGTTTCATGTCTTTCATTTCATGCATATGATTGTATATTTTCAAGGAAATAATGCAAAGAGCAGCAGATGATTAAGTTTCAGTTGAATCTTGTCTCCATTCTCATTGAATTTCAATATTTTACGATCTCTGAACAAAGAATTTAGGTTGTAATTGGAGTCCCCTAAGACTGTATGTTGTTTCATTGTTGCTGATAGTTCAAGGAATTGTATAAATGCTTCATAGAAATCAATAGGGTTGCAAATTTATTGAGGAGGATATCAGGTAAGAACGAGATTTTAAAGTGAACATTAATGTCTATTTACAAGTTAAATAGATAGATCTATATCTAAATATACACATATGTCTCTGATATTCATATGTATGTTTGTGATCCATGAATTTTCCCAATAGACTAGGCACTGATCAGCTATAGGGTCATTACTTTCTTACTGCTGCATATCTGAGGGTTGTTGAAATCAACATTATAAATCAAACGCTTTTCCCCTTTCATGTTGAAGAGCTATAATAGAATGCCCTCACTCAGCTTATGAGGTTCCTAGATCTGCATTTAGCTATTGTAGATTGATGTTATTTCATGAGGTATCAGGAGAAATAAGGGTTTTTATCTGCTTTACATTAGATTCATTGTATGCTTTGACAACTGGTACCATATAAGGAATCTATAGGTCCACCTGCCTAGGTTTTGGAGAACTTGAAGAAGAAGAAGGGTCTAGCCTTATAGTTGGCCTGGTGTCTGAATGGATGTGTTGATAATGGGAGTTAGCTGCCCCTAGATGCGTTTTGTTCTCATCAGGGTAATTGGAAACGGGTAACATTTTCAAACACCAACATTACCAATGTAACAAGATAACATAATTAAAGGAAAGGAATTATTTTGTTTACAAAATTATTACTTGTCCAATTAGAGCCAATATCCTAGATGTTTTCTCTAAGTTAGAAAAGTGTATTGTGGTCTTAGCTAACCTAGCAGCAATTTATGAAAAGGCATGGTATTTATGTAGAGGACGTCTTCCGAATTCAAGTGTGCTATCTTGGAGAAATTGTGTTGAAGAATTGTATGCAAACTTTTATGAAAGTGATATATGTGAAGTTTGTGAAGCTAGTTTATAATCAAAGATCAAATTAAGAAAGAATATATATTCTAGAAGTCTGATTACTTATTTGGGTAGTGAGCTCTTCTTGTAATTGGAAGTGCATTTTTGAGAAGTGGGCTCATCTTGCATCTATTGTACTATAACTCCTATCAGGGTTGGCACAACTCCTAATAGGGATTCAAAGTCTCCTAATAGGGACTCTCTATATTGAATTTTCTCATTGAGTCCTAACAAGGTCCATCCTCTAACAAGGAATTGGGGTTTTCCCTTGGCCAGGCTTTCCCTAGTTAACAAAATATGGTGTTATGAGTTATCTTTGTGCATGGTTATTGTTAATATTCAACATTACTTTATTACTTTGTTATGTATGGTTTAGTAACAAATAATATGTACTTGGTGAAAAAAGTTTGTAAATTACTCATTCACCCCCCTCTCAATAATTCCTATTTCTAACACCTCCTTCTTATTTGGAAATTCCCCTTTTTCTTTCCTGGACATAGGGATGTGCCTTATCATTGCTATACCCATGTAGAATCCCTTCTAATTCTTTAATTTTTCATTCAATTTGTCTTGGTCAATAGGAAATGACATTAGACCTCCCAAATCAAAGGCTTTTAAAATTGTTTTCTTATCCACTGTCAAGAAGATGCTTCCATCTTTCCAATGAGATGACTTGCTGACTAGATTGTAAGATTTTATTAGTGCCTTTACTAGGTTAACATCCACAAAGACCTTAAGCATAAATAAATTTCCCAAATTTCTAGTCCAAGGGTTTGAAATTGTGGCCTTCTTTGTTATATTTTTGTAGAAGAACCAAAAAAATTCACTTCCATTCCTATCAGGAACCTATGCATCTTTGCAAAATACATAGTGATCTCTAGAAGCATGATTATTTGTAGTCTATGCATTGGATGAACCAAGTAGAATTCTCATCCATTCCTCTACAAATGAGCTAGGGCTCTTTTTTTTTGAAGTAGTTTCTTCAATCTATGCCTGTGCAATTAGTTCACCTTCTTTTTGTACCATTTCTTCAAAATATTCTCAACAATTATGATTTTTGTATGATGGTAACTTGCTAAAATTCAATCTAGAACTCAAACTCTGCTTTGAAATCTCAACACTTATGCAACTGGTACTAAAATCACTATTCTTCTTGGAATTTATCTATTTATGCAAAAGGAGTGTGTCATTAATGGAATTTAAAAGCAACATGCTTTAAATCCTATCAATCCTTGAAAAGTTGGCAATATCATCACTTTTTCATTATTCATACTTCTAGCTCATATCTTTTTTTCCTAGCTTGTACGTGGTCCTTTAAAACTATTTCATGCTTTTAAAACTAAAGGTTGTGAAGCTGAAATTCTTTTTATTCACCATTTCACCATGGTTTTCTATTTTTCTTTATTTCTAGCTACAACCATGCAAATAAGGCTATCTTGAATGTTTCATGGCTTTGTTTCTGTTGTTTCTAACTGCTAGGCCAAGCTTGTGATTTTGTGCTTCTTAGCAATCACCAATTTACAAATCTATTTCCTTTTTGACCACATGGACATGCAAAACAATGATCTCTTCATTTTAACCTTTATCTATTCTTCACAATTGTTCATCACTTCAGTTTCCTAAAAATCATGATCTAGCAAAATAACTATTTAATATCTTATCACAACATCACTCCCTACATTCTTAACTATTAGTTCTACCTACAAAGTAGCAAAACCCTTTATACTAACAATTTCAAAAATTCTCTACAGTTAAGGAATTAATATCCCTTTCACTTGCAATGTTGGGATGAATCAAACATTGACCTTTTTCATGTCTTCACAACTACCAAACACAAGGTTTAATTTAACCATGTGATGTTGCAATCATTGTCTTGATTAACTGCTACATTGTTTCACATCTTCGTGACCAAAGAACTTAACTACCACTGAAACCTTGTGATGATGTAATATCCTTTAAAAATTGATTGATCTAATTACTTTTTGCACCTTAACAACTCAAAAATTCTTATCTTATTTGTCACCTATGATATTGTAGTAATCATTTTGGAGTTAGCTATTACCTTCCTCATAACCTCAGAACATAAGATTTTAACTCATTATCTAAATTTGCGATGGTGTAATGACCATAAATTGTTGCTTCACATCCTTAACCCTAGATCATTCTTAATTGCATGTCATGAATTGATAACCCTAAATTTAACTATTTTTATTACTCTTTTCCCCTCTGATGCCTTGACCTTATGTCAAATTCAAACTCTTATGAAGCTACAATAGGTTAAACTTTAATCATCCAGGCTCTTGTTTCTAGAACCTTTGCAACTTCAAAATGTTTTAACTATATTGCTACCCATGATGCTATAATAACCATTTGAAGTTAACTATTACCTTGATTGTGACCTCACAACTTAAAACTTTAAGTCACCATTTTAGCTTATGAAGCCATGATTATGAGCTTTTTTTGCTTGACCACCTTAACTTTAACCATGGATTAACCTTAACTTCTTGAAAAGTTACGATAGCCCTTACTGTAACTATAGTGGTTATCCTCTAAATCATTGCAACTTGAAATTTTAGAGGCTTAACTCAAGTTGTGAACTTGTGATTTATAATTTATTTCCTATTCACAACCCAAAATTGAATGTTAAAACTTGAATAGCTATGACATCATGATGTTGGAATAATCAAATGGGAAGAATACTTTTGAGGGGGGGGGGGGGGGGGGGGGGGGGGGGGGTTGAATTAGAAGTATCACACTTTTAGAAGTATCACACTTTTAACCTTAAAAACTTTTAACTGAAAATAAACTTCATGCATGTAAACATATCAAACAACCATAAAATAAAAACATGCATCACAATACATAACACCAAAATTGGTAATCCAGAAACCCTCCAAAATGAGAAAGTAAAATTGGGGTGGGGATGATACCCACAAAAACTGCAACAATAATGTTTGACCACTTTTGATGGTTTGCCCTATTAAAGGCTTTACACTGTGTCAATAGTGATTTGTTTAAAAGATTTACAAACACTTTACATGAAATGTCATCCTGTTAAAGGATTTTATCACCTCTTCAAAGGATCTACAACCTAGTTGTTAAGCTAACCTATCAACATAGGATTTTCCTTCTAATACAGTTACTAGAGAGTATTAGACTAATAAACCTAATAGCTTACAATCCTTGATTGTTGAATTTAGGCACTTGATCTACTCTCTCTGATCTTGATCTTCTGAGATCTTATATCTATTCGATGTTCTTTTTCTATTCTGACAATTGTTCTATTATTGGCTTGGTCTCATTAGGTGACTACAAGCTAAAGGAATCCAAAAAGATGTCCTTGATCTCATGTAATGCTTTCTTTTGTTTATACTCCTTCCTAAGTATCTCTTGCCTTCTTCTCTTGTTCAAGGCTTCTTGCATCTTAGTGATTTGCTCAATACTTATTGTCTTTGAGTCATACCTAGGTATGACTATCTCCTCATCTAACTCAATATCTCCATAGTGAAGTACCCTTTATCAATTTTCTTGAGCTTGAGCCTAGTACAAATATCTACAATCACACTACATTAGTGCTCAGCTTCTAAAGGACTTTTGTAGGAGTGCTAGTAGTTAGTAGATTAACCAATGTCTATATGGTGGCCTTCTCTTCTTTTGATGTGTCCTTTTCCTCATTTGATCTCCCTTGATCAATTATAATTTGTTAGGGTGTGCCTTGTGTTTGTACTATAGGATTAGATGTAGTTATCTATCCTATTTTCCCTGTTGTTGTTTCATTATCTGCTTCTGCACTTGGCTTCTACTACATGGTATTACCTTTTCCAAATGTGTCAACTATCAGAAATGGTGTTGGAAGCTTTAAAAGTTGGCCACTAGTAGCTGTAGAGATGGTAAAAGGTGATTCTTATGGATTCACATTGTCTCTAATTGATTATGCTATTGGCTTTTTCAACTCACCACCACTCACCAATATAGGATTTGTGCATAATTGTGCTTGTAGAGTTGATTGGTGAAGGATATTCTTGAGATCCTCTAGAGTCAGTGGATTGATGTTCTAAGTAGAAGTGTCAAGAACATCCTTCATAGTTATAGTATCTATAGATGTGGTGATGACATGAGGAGGGCTAGGGGGTGGCAATTGTGTGTCTTGCACACTCTAATCTGTTTACTACTCATCAGCTATTTCCATTTCATTTATTTCTCTATCTCATCCTCATCACCTTTTCCTTTCTCCTCTTCCTCTTTCTTCTCTTCTTCTCCTTTTGCTATTTTCTTTTCCTCCTTTTGTTTCTTTTCCTTCTCCTTCTCATTGGCCTTAGCTTTATTTGCTTCTGCATTCTCCTCTTCTTTTTCATCTTTTTCATTTGTCAAGTTGTATATTGACTTCCACAATCTTATTGATTTTTGGACAACTTCTTCAATTTTTTTTTGTAAAATGCTAAAAGTTCTATACTTTGGTGCAAACTTTCCCCCATGTTTCTAGTTAGCCTTAGCAATTTGACCTCTAGTCAATTTTGGCATCACTTGTGCCAAAGTGAATTCTCTTATCTCCTTTTCTATTTTCAAACAATAATGCCACTTATTTTCAATAATTTCATATAGTTCCTTGGGCATAGTATCATCTAATTCAAGAGGTGTGTTCTTGAATTCTGCCATCATGGCATGTACTGATTCTTCTACCTTATTTTGACCTTCTCTACTTAATTTATTGAAATCAATACTTTTCAAATCAGAGAAGTCTGAATTCTTAACATTTTCAATTTTTTTTATCAATATGTGATTTGGGAGTATGACTTACCACTCTAAACTGGTTGATGTCCTCTAATTCTATTCTTTCCTCATCCTCAGATTCTAGTTGTGCAACATATTTTCTTCTTGGTTTATTTTGCACTTGACTAGTTTGGTCAGTGGCCTTCTTCTTATCTTTGACTTGCTCCTTGGCCTTTTGAGTTGAGGCCCTTGTAGCGGCTCTTGTCACTGGTATTGTTGGATTGGCTTGGGTAGTCTTTGCACCTTTCTTTGTTTTAGGCAGGGCTGCATGTTGAGCTTTGGCCTTTCTTTTCTTAGACTTAGCTTGAGATGGTGCTTCCTTGGCTTCTTCTTCCTTGGCACCTTCTTCTTGTTCTTCATCTTCACCTAAGCCTTGAGTTATTTCCAATGGGCCTTGCACTTGTTCATCTTCTTGACTCTCATCATCATTTTCTTCTTCTTCAACTATCCCTTCAATACCTTCTCCAAATTTATTCTTCAATTTTCTCACCAGTTTATCTTTCTTCTTTAAGGTGGAAGCAGTTTTGAGCTCCATATCTACCTTGGAATGTACAACATCATATGTCCCAAAATGGGGTGCATCTTTATCAATTTCTTTTGCAAGTAATGCTGTGATTGTTGCTGATGCTTCATCAATGTTTATTTCATATCCTAATGGTCTTAGCCATCTAGCCCTTAGAATTGCTGCTTGGATATAAGTGTAATCAATGTCAACTAGGAAGCTAATATCGTTGATGTTTTATTCCACTAGGGAAACTAGTATCCTTAGTCTTTGTTTCATGGATTTCTTAAAATCCTCAAAATAACTAGTCATAAGTGATGCAGAGCACACATCATAGAAGGTTAATGAGCCCAATTAGAATATATAAATTGATGTCTTCTTTCAATTTGCAAACAACCATTTTTAACCCATTATATAACTGACTAGAACTGGACAAAGAAACTCATATCTTTCGGTACTGATAACCCACATAGCCACAGTTATTTGGTTTATTTATCACTGAACTAGATTCATAAAAACTTTTATTGATACAATAAACATTAAAACTCCATATCCATTTTCTCAGAACATTCTTATTAAATTTGTTACAAAATAGATCATAACAGTAATAAATATATCACCAGTCCCTTCATTCTTTTGATATCATTGAAATTGTAACAGTCACTTGAAGATAAATTGTGTTCACCATTCACAAAACCAATTTTTGCAATCTATTAAATTTTCCATAAATTTGATATATGTATCCACTACCATAATCAAACCGATGACTATAAAATCAGTTCTCAAACTTGATGTTCAACAAAACATTAATATTCCTAAACTAATTTCATAATTGCTAATCTTTTCCATAAAATCAATATACATAAATATATGTCATTAGTAATCATCAATTTCTCATAGAATCTGATCTTCATAGGAACCATTAGAAAAAACTAATGTTTTCAATTGATTTATGACACAGGTGCATACATCTTCAAACCACAAGCAAGTAATATCAATTTCAAACAATATATCATTAATGTAACCAATCTGGAATAAATGAAAACAAAGAATTGCAATACGAATGTGAAGAACAATGAATTCACTTCTCTCTTTTTATTATTATTTCTTTCCCATTACATTACATTGTTCTTATTCTTTCATTGCTTCCTCATCTCTAATCCTACTCTACTCACTATTACCATTCTCTCCTCATTCTCGATTTTACATATTGAGACCCGATAACTTCCAAAGCTATTTCACATAACTAATTTATAACTTCTATTGTGCTAACCAAATCCAAACTAATTTATAATCTAATGGAATATTAACTAGATTAATAAGGATTCATTAAGTTGACAATCAACTTCATGATTATGCAAACATATTACTTATTAGCTAGGAACATTTAGACCACTAATTCTACAACATTTAGACTATGACATCTTACTTGAGACTGAGTCTCATACCCAAGTACATCAAAATAAAATGGCTTACCAAGCCATATTATAGTGAATAACAACCATGCATAATAAAAAATCGTCAAAATGTTTTCACTTGCTGGATGCCCTTGCATCATACTCCTAGGGACTGAAAAATTCAAGTCTTGTTGAATTGCTACGATCTTCTTCCGAATCTTCCAATTGTAATGTAGGCACAAATGGTATCAAAAGGATGACTAAATTGATCCTGCTCACCATAACATGCTGATTCTAAAATTTAACAAGAATACCCTTCATGGTATCTTTTTTGAATCCTAGAACATATTTATTTGACAACCTCACATCACCTGCATAAAAATACCAACTTATCATACCAACATCTACTTTTCATTTGTATATATCTAGAGCATCCATTACATCAATAGTCTTCTCCTCAGCAAGTATCTCTTGTACTATTTCCTTGTCTTCTTGATCATTTGTATCAACATTTCCATCACCTAGAAAAATATTTTCTGCAACCACACCTATTACCAACTCTCCTTCACCTGCAAGAACCTTTTCCTTACAAGGTTCAACAACAACCTCCTATTGTTCACTCTCACTCTCACTCTCTACACCAACATTCACCTACTATTCTTTCCCTTCAAATGGAATGTGTACCTTTCTTGTTCTTCATCATATGTCATTGTACTATGAACCACCTCTTCCTCCTTATCCTCAGCCTCTTTTTCTTCATGCTTTGGAAACATAATTTTACCAATCAAACCTAAACTTCTTGTCTCTTTCCAAGATGAATCATCTTCTTCTAGCAATGGAGTTAACACAAAATTTTCTCCATCCTTACTGATAGTATAAGTGTTCTTGTGAGAATTATACAAAGTTTTATTATCATATTGTCATGCCCTACCTAAGATCAAATGACAATCTTGTAGGGGCATAATATCACATTCAACTATATCATAATAATCCCCAATTTTAAAATGAACATAAGTCTTTTCTAAGACATAATATTTACCTAAACCAAAAGCTCGATAAGGTACTTCATGTTGTATCCTTTCTAAACCTAACTTCTCAACCACCTTGATAGAAACAAGATTATCAATTGAACCACTATCCACAATAACTTTGCATACCTTGCCTTTGCATCGACATTTTGTTCTAAAAATGGAATGACACTAATTGTGCGTTCTCCTTGCTTATTCTTTTCCTTTCATTGATGCTGATCTAGTACTTTTGAATGCTTGTGAAGGATGAAAACCCAATTGGCCAAGTTAGATTTGGTCTCCCTCAAAATCATCCACAAATGGGTACATAGCACCAAGAAAATAATCTTAAATTCATATGCACAACTCATTGCAAGAATACTGAAACATCATCTACAAAACTTATGAAAAATATAATCTATTATGGTGTGATTTCCACTATGACACGCTTAGAATCTTCTGAGCTCTGATACCACCTGATGTAGAGTGCACATCATAGAAGGTTAATGAGCCCAATTAGAATCTATAAATTGACATCTTCTTTCAATTCACAAACAACCATTTTTAATCCATTATATAACTAACTATAACTAGGCAAAGAAACTCATATCTTCCAATGTCGATAACCCACATATCCACAGTTATTCAATTTATTTATCACCAAACCAGATTCATAAACACTTATCTTCTTGATACAATAAACATAAAAACTCCATATCCATTTGCTCAGAACATTCTTATTGGATTTTTTTGCAAAACAAATCATAACAGTAACAAATATGTCACCAGTTCCTTCATTCTTTTGATATCATTGAAACTATAATAGTCATGTGAAGATAAATTGTGTTCACCATTCACAAACCCGATTTTTGCAATCTATTAAATTTTCCATAAATCTGATATATGTATCCACTGCCATAATCAAACCGATGACTATCAAATTGGTTCTCAAACCTGATGCTCAACAAAACATTAATATTCCTAAACTGACTTTAATAACTACTAATCTTTTCCATAAAAATAATATATATAAATATATATGTCATTAGTAATCATTGATTTCTCATAAAAATTGATCTTCATAGGAACTATTAGCAAAAGCTAATGCTTTAAATTGATTTATGTCACAATTGTATACATCTTCAAACCACAAGAAAGTAATATCAATTTCAAACAATATATCATTAATGTAACCAATCTAGAATAAAGGAAAATAGAGAATTGCAATGAAAATGTGAAGAATAATGAATTTGCTAATTGACTCTAAACTAATTTATAACTTATATTGTGCTAATTGACTCTAAACTAATTTATAATCTAATGGAATAGTAACTAGACTAATAAGGAGTCGTGAAGTTGACAATCAACTTCGTGATTATGCAAACATATTTCTTATTAGCTAGGAACATTTAGACCACTAGTTCTATGACATTTAAACTATGACATCTTACTTGAGATTGAGTCTCACACCCAAGTACATCAAAATAAAATGGCCTACCAAGCCATATTATAGTGAATAACAAACATGCATAGTAAAAAATCTTCAAAATGTTTTCACTTGCTGGATGCCCTTGCATCAATAAGATAGTCAAAGTTGTCTCCCATTTTCTCAATATACTCATTAATTTGAGTAATGGCTGACTTATCTGATTTCTAGTTAACTTTACCAAAAGAGGAAAAATCTTCCAAAACATAGAAGAATATGCAAACAAGAACCAAACCAAACTTACATTGAGCATCTTTAGATCTTCTAATTGCTCCTAGATTCTCCATGATTTGTTATAACAACAATTCTTCTCTAGATCATATGTGTGATCTTTCTTGACAAGTTTATATGCGACATCCATAGCAATACATGGTACACTTCAATCTTCTTGATTGATAGAACTTGTGAGAAATGATTCTCACAACAATGTCCAGAAGGGGATCTATGATTGTGTCAATGGTCATGCCCCTCTTGTTCCGTTTAGCCCCAGTGTTCTTTTCAATAGCTTCCTTTGAATCACTATATAGGGTCTTGTGCTGACCTAGGGTTGGAAAACCTATAACCCTATGCACAATTCTCTTTATTATCTTAATAGGTCCTCCTTCCAACCACAAAAAACTATCACATATCTTGCTTAAAACAATTCTTATCCATTTTGTTTTAAAAAAGTGGGGAAAACTAGGACATGGATTAAACCCTTTTTCTTAACTATTTGAAATTCATCCATAAGAACTCAATTTTTGCATAGTTTATCATATGCTTGAAAAATCTCAAGGTCTCCTATTGCACCTATCTTATAGTTGTAACAGTTCCTCACATCCTGCACCATCATGACTTTGGGTGGAATAATGGAGAGTGCGTCGGTAGGGTCATTTTTATAGGAAACTTCTATAATTGGCCTAAACTCTAGTTGTTTAATCTCATTACTAACCAATTGAACCTTGTGACCTTCCTTTTCCTCGGGGTTTTTAGAACTGGAAGCCATTTTGTAAATCTAGGGTTTCAAAAGATATAAAACTTTATGATTGCACAACTTGGCACTTGAAGAATACCTTAGATTGATGAAATATATGCTTCATTTATGTTGAAATCCATGTAAAGGGCTTCAATTCTATTTGTTGATCACTTCTATGCTCTTCTTATTCTTGCTCTGTGTTAAAATGATGAGAAATGATAAAAAATTTGACCTTATACTCTTTCTGAATCTAGCATTAAATGCTTAGTGTATATAGCTGTACACTCAACTCTCAAAGATTTCAACATAACTTGACTTCAACTAGATTTACTCTTCACTTGACTTCCATTGAAATTTCCCAACTTGGCATCAACTATCAACTCGGTCACAACTGACTACTCGACATGCACTAACATTTACTCGACATCTAAAGACATCTCAACAACACTGGTGAAAACCTTACCTTTTACATCTCTAATCATGGTGATGACTATGGTTATCTTCTCTTGTTACCTTTTTTTATGTCCACATAGGCTTTGATCTACACTCAAAAGCTCTATGTCCATACTTTTTGCAATTGTAGTAGTGACCTTCAAATTTTAGTATCCTAATAGTCCTAGTCTTGCATGTGCTTGATGTCCTTTCTTTTTGCACTTGTGACAACAACTTGCATTCTTAGGCTTATCATGTTGATAGGCATTCTTAATCCTACATACATTAGTAGTGTGTCCCTTTTTACTACAAAAATGAGAAGTAGGTTTAGTGTTCTTACCTTTGTTACTCCTTTCTTCTGTAGTCTTGGATGAGTCTCCTTGTTTAGTACTGGTGTAACCAAGTCTTGAAGTATCATTACTGGCCCTTGGTGATTTTAGTAGCTACTCAAAGTACTTGATAGCCTCATTGGGTTTTTTAAAACTTTTTACAACTTCCTTCTCTCTTTTTCAAATCATTCTATAGTTTTTTATTCTGTATCTTTAGTGTAGAGATCTCAATGTCCTTCATATTCAACTCATGATGTACATTCATCATCTGACTTAAGGTGTCCAACTACATGTTTGAGATTCTTTCAAACTCAATTGTCTTCTCCTCTAGTTTATTGGTAGGATTTCTCTTATCATCTTCTATCATATCCTTTTCTTCAATGGATATCTTCTTTTGTTCAATTACCTCACAAAGCATTATGGCTTGTGATTCTTGTTCAAGCTTGAGTATTCTAATTTTTTCTACTTGATCTCTATTCTTCTCCATCAATTCTACTATTGCTACATCAAACTCTTTAGAATCTCTATTGGAAAACACTTTTGTGGTATCAATCTCCTTTTAGTGTGTGTCACTTTCAGCTATGGTCATATCCTTCCTTCTTTTCAAGGATTTTCTTAATTCTTCTTTGGCTTGCTCCCATTTGTGTAGGGAAAGGTGCACATCAATCACCCGATTCTATATAATCTTTCCAAGTTTTAAGACTTCCATCTTAGGATCTTTTCTCTAAGCTATTAGGCTTCTCTTTGTGAGAACCTTGCTCTGATACCAATTGTTGAAATAATAAAATGGGAAGAATACTTTTGAGAGGGGGGGTGGATTAGAAGTATCACACTTTTAACCTTAAAACCTTTTAACTGAAAATAAACTTCATGCATGTAAAGACATCAAAAAACCATAAAGTAAACACATGCATCACAACACATAACACCAAATTTGGTAACCCAGAAACCCTCCAAAATGAGAAGGTAAAATTGGGGTGGGGATGATACCCATAAAATCACTATAGCAATAATGTTTGACCACTTTTGATGGTCTGCCTTATGAAAGGCCTACCCTATTAAAGGCTTTATACTATGTCAATAGTGGCTTGTTTAAAGGATTTACAACCACTTTACATGAAGTGTCACCTTGTTAAAGGATTTTATCACCTTTTCAAAGAATCTACAACCTAGCTATTAAGCTAACCTATCAACATAGGATTTTCCTTCTAATACAATTTCTAGAGAGTATTAGACTAATAAAATTGATAGCTTACAATAATTGATTGTTGAATTTAGGCATTTGATCTTCTCTCTCTGATCTTGATCCTTTGAGATCTAATATCTGTTTGATGTCCTTGTTCTATTCTGACCAACTGAATACTGTACTATTGCTCTATTCCTCTAAGTCCTTTTTACACTTCCCATTGAATTTCACTATAGTTTACCCATACACTATTCTTATCCACACATTAAATGTGGTTTTTTTCTCCTTCTAAGGATTTTGAAGACTTAGGGCTAGGTATGGATCTATGATCCATATTGAATCTTTATTTTGTGCTCATTCCTTGCACTTTTCTTATTGGTTACATGCCTTCTTCATTTTTCTTATTGGCTACATGTTGATTGCATAGGAAATATAAAAAATTCATTCTTATCCTTATTATCCTTCAAGATCCTCTTATGTTGGCTCAAAAAATGGTTTACATATGAGCTTGTAAAGGCACAAACTCATATGCTGATTCTGTGTTACTTGGCACATATTGGATTACTAGTGCTCAACACATGTATGATTCTAGTTTGCTCAACACCTATTGCATTTTGGCTTGCTCAACATCAACTGTGACTTGGCATCGTCATATCACTCAGCTCATATGGTTCACCCAACACCTAAAGTCACTCGACACCTATTGGAATTTTGGCTCAGCACATACTGTAGTTTGACATGTATAGTGTACTTGGCTTCTATGCAAAAATTGGTTAAGTGTTTTGACACTCAATTGTCAAAACCATTTTGAGACCAACACATGATGGCCTTTATCCTAACTACTTCACATCTTTATATCCTTCAAAAAATTTAGTGATCATAAAGGAGAGTTGTTGTGATTGAAATAATATGACAACATCACAACTTAAAAAATGTTAGAGACATGACTTATAATAGATAAAAAAAAAATTCAATGGACTCAGGGTTATAAAATCAATGTATAACCAAAGCTTTCATGTATACCTATTTGATACTTGTATGTCAAATTTATGAAACTTTCTATTGGTGTAAATAAGTATTTACTTATTACACTTACTTAAGTTTACTTAGGTTAATGCATTATTTAATTATTTTGCATTAATTTATTATTATTTTAGGTGAGACACTTAGGAGTTTGTGTACTCTCATTGAGTTACGCAACTCTAATTATGTGCATGGTGTCTACAACACATGAGTATGCATTATTCACTAAGTTGTCATTATGAAAACATAGTTATCTACACTCCTCATTTAGCACATGTTTTCTACACCACTGATTTGCGTGCTACACCATTGTAAGCTTATCCTCACATCATCAAACTTAATCCCGTGCTTAATAGAGGATAACCCATATCTGGTGGACATGTTCCTAGTTGTATGACATATCATGATGTTGACTTCTATGCATTCTAGAAGCTCTCCTGAGGCCTTTATATTTAGGCACTCCTAGTGTACTCTCAACTAGTTATTGAATAAATATCATCATTCTGATTATACTCTATCTATTTTGGTCTACTATGTTCTTGTGTTGAGTTCTTTAGTTCTTGGGTGAATTTTGGCCTAAGCCAAATTTTTACATGGTATCAGAGCTAAGGGAGATTCTCATCACGTAGCCATTTGAGACTGTTCATGCTTTAGCACCTCGAAACGAATTTAGAGGATTCGCTAAAATTGGGAGCATCTAGAGCTAGATCTAACCTCACCGTTGTGTCTGGAGCATCAATTCAGTGAAGATCGACTATAAATTTGCCTATATTGGGTGAAATTTGATCTTGAGGCAAATTTTCTTTGCAAATTGGAACTCGGAAGCCCCGATTTGCAGTTTGGGTATGGTCAATTTCAGATCTAATTAATTCATTTTGTAGATCTAAATTATTTTTATTTCTCTGTATTTTTTTCTAAATTATTTTTTGAATTTTGGCAGAGAAATTTTTTTGGTTGAACCGGGCAGTGACACCTTGGCTCGGCTCTATATTTTGGTGGCAGAATTATTATTATTTTGTAGGGTGTATTTTATTAAATATGCAAGAATTATTATTACGGGCTGTACTTTGCAAATAAACCTAAAAAATTTGAGCCTACCTCATAATTTAGATAGGTTATATACCCCATCGACGAGAAGCCCACCCTTTGACATCATTATCTAGCGAGAGTCTTCAAAACCGAGGCCAAACTGCCTACCACATTGCGGTTTACTACTACCTATGGCCTAGAATCCAAACATTCTACATGTTCTTCATTTCAATTTCCATAGTCTTGTGTATATAAAGCGCATAGGAGTTCACTCTCCCACACATGTGGGAATATTTCCTACAAATCTTGGTGCTCACAATCTGAAAGCCTACACGCAAATAGTATATCTCATCAATGACCTCCTGAACACACAGTGTCCTTGTCACCATCCAGTAAGTATTGATTGTACACATTTGCAAACTCTCTCCTACCCACTCCGTATAGTCATCAGTGTGCAGGTCCACACAGCCCAATCCACACCCAACACGTGGATAATGGTAACTGCCACATAGACATGTAGTGAGCCCCGTAGAGCCAATCCCTTCCTGCCATGTGGCACATTATCATCTACCGAGTAAGCATACAGTCATTGAACATGTGGAATTTTCATACTATCCATACAACACGTAAGCTACTGACATCATCATAGACATCATCACCAGCAATGGAGTCTGCTGACATCATCCATTTCTTGAATTAAAATTGACACCCATTTGGACGTCATTCGAGGGAAATTTTGAACCATTAAAATGGCCGTATGACCGTCGAATTTAACCTACTCATTCATTGATGCAACCCCTCTCCAGATTTATTTTTATTTTTGTAGTCCAACTTTGGGAGGCCATAAATCAGATATCCAGACTCCAAATCAGGGGCAATTTTTTAAAAAATTGGGCAAAATTTTCTAAATTTTTCAGTGGTGCAGCTAGTTTCTGGTTTTGTTGCATGTATTGTTTAGAATTTGCATTTTTTGGTGATTGTACCTGCATAATCCTACATTTTTCAACTTCAAATGCTTCGTACGAGCACATCTAGAGTCGAAAATAGGTTCCATTTTTTTTGAAAGTGTAGATTTTTTTTTTCTAGTTTCTAGATCTGGTATCAGATTGTAGTGGTGTGTGGAAAAAAGTGTCACTTTCAGTAATAGGGCCTTTCTTTGCTTTATAATGCTTCAGAATTGTAGCACATTGTAAAGTTCTAGATTTGTATATCATATAGAAGTTGTAACAAGCAAAATCAGAAGTCCACAAAGGTCAAAATTGGCAAGTGGCCCATTGTAATCACACTAATGATAAAGTACCCAAAGCATTATTTTGGGGGGACTTCTTGATTTAGTGAAGGGGGGGGGGGGGGGGTGTTCTTGGTGTTGTGTTCTCTCTTTTCTGCACATTTTTTTCATTTTTTGCATTTAACTCCTCATTACTATGCTTCATGGTCAATCAAAATGTTGTATCACTTAATGCATAATGGAGTTTAACAATATGTAGATGGTACTCTTTTTAAACCAGTAGGTGATAATGTATCAACAAGTAAAATTTCAGATTGGGTAGCCATCGATAGGAAAGCCCTAGGTGATATATGTTTGGGGGTAGATGATAAAATCATGTGTCAAATCAAGAAATGTACTACATCCAAGCAAGCTTGGGATACCTTCGAAAGCCTTTATGGTAAAGTGTTTGAAGAGGATGTGTTCAAAATTGAAGATGAGCTTGTTTCCTTAGATCCTAAGTCATATGACTCCATATAGGACTTCATCATCAAGGTGTATGAATTAAGGATGAAGCTTACTAATTGTGGGAGTTCTATCAAAGATGACAGACTAATCTATCTCATCCATAACAAGCTTCCATCGGAGTATTCCACATTTGTATCTTCTTTTAACACCTCAAAAATACCTTAGGGTTTGCCTACAAGAAGTTCACTTTTAATGAATATGCCAAATTGTTGGATGATGAAGAAAAGAAGTTGAAATCAATGGGGATTCTCAAATCACCTTAGTCCAAAGCATTGGTGGCAAATGAGGGTTCTCAACATTCAGCTAGACAATCTTCAAATAAAGGAAAGGGTAAGAAGAAATGGAAGAAGGACAAATTTGAGGATGCAGAAAAGACAGCACCACAATCCAATCAACAAGGCAAGTCCTCAAATTCCAACAAGAAGGGGGGACAACAACAATAAGGAGAAGAACAAGTGTGCTTATTGCAAGAAATCAAGTCATGAAGAGCATGAGTGTTATCTTAAAAAGATTGATGAGTTAACCAACATCATGAAGAAACATAATGTTCCATTTCCTAATGCTTACAAGGATAAAGGATCTTCTTTAGATTCCAAGGGAAAAGGGAAAGCACTTGGAAAATTGAAACTCTTCAAAAGAATGGATATTTGACTTAGGTGCCTCATATCACATGGGTTCTTCAAAGGGGGATTTTTCTTCATTGAATCACTCAAAGGTACCTCACATCTTCATGGGAAATGATAGAAAAATGGAAGTTGAAGGAAAAGGTAACGTGGAAATGGAAAATGGAGAGTTTCAAGAGGTTCTCTATGTTCCAAACCTAAGTTCAAATCTCCTATAAATCTACCAAATCACTCACCTTGGAGATGGACATAGAGTTGAGTTCCTTCTAGACTTAGTTCAGGTGCATAGTCTTAAAGACAATTCTTTGGTTGTAGTGGGGAAAGTGAATCATAACAAAAGGTTGTACTCTTTCTCTCATTTTGTACCCAAGACTCCTTCAAAGGCCTTGTTATCTCAATCTAATTCAAACATGCAATTATGGCATGAGCGGTATGGTCATCTTGACTACCGCTACCTTCAACAAATTTGCACATACCACATGGTGAAAGGTCTACCTCAAATCAAATTTTCTAAGGGTGAATGTTCAACAGATTCAGTGGATCTACATCCAGAGGGGAAGTTACAAAGAGGGAAGTCTTCTAGAGCAATAGGTTTTCTAAAAATGGTTCACATGGTATTAGCAGGTCCTTTTACATTCAGCCAGGGTTGCTACATACTCACCTTAGTTGATGACTTTTCAAGGTTCACTTGGGTCTACTTTCTACATAGTAAGGGTGAAGTGTTGGACAAATTTCTAGCCTTCAAGGCTCATGTTGAATGAAAATCTAGAAAAGCCATCAAAGTACTCCACATGGATAATGGAAACATGGATGTGAATGGAAGACTTAAAGACTTTTGCAAAAATGAGGGCTTTGATCTTTAGACTCCTTCAACATTTAGTTCGCATAAGATAGATGTTGCAGCATTGAGGATCCAAACTCTTAAGTCTATGGCAAGTTGCATGATTCATGCCAAGTCTCTAGATCCATCATTAGAAGTTGAAGCAATCTTCAGTGCCACTCACATTCTTAATCATTCTCCTCATCTAGCCTTAGATGGAAAAACTCCTTTAGAGGCATGGTGTGGCAGAAAACCTATTATGAACCACTTCAAAGTCTTTGGTTGTCCTGCATGGGCAAAGCGATCTTCCAGGGTATGCAAGGCACAATCATCTTAGCCTTGTACTTTCATTGGTTATGAAGATGGTGTGAAGGCATATAGACTTCTAGATCCACAAAAACATCAGATATTTGTGAAGAAGGATGTACATTTTGAGGAAAGTTCTCCCAGCTTGTCCTCTACTCCTCTTCACACATCATACAGTGTGGAAACTGATAGTGATTTCAGTGATAGTTCTTCAACATCTTCAGACACATGGGGTTCTATAGATAGTTACAATGAGAGGTCACTTCATCAGTTCAATCCACATGCATATATAGCCATAGTGATAGGTCTAGAACAACAAGGTACATCCAGTCTTCCAGATACAGGTTCAGTGACAGATTTGGGGGATAGTATTCATGATCTACCTCTTCTTCTTGATGCAAAATTACCTTCTTCTATTGTCATGAGGGCTCCATTGGACTCTCTTGTTCATTCTCTACATGATCAATCATCATAGGTTGAAGTGATTGTGGATACTTATGATCAGCAGTTGTAGCAGGGTTCTTCATTAGTTGCAGAGATAGATAGTTCTTTGAGACAAGTTCTTCAACCAGATGAGCAGGTTTCAGAGACATCACTTATTCATGGGATTCTTTACACACATAGCGGAAGTGTCTCATTTGTACCTTTGGCATTGTTTCTTCCTAAGGGGAGGAACATCCTTCTGCAATCTTGGATCAACTTCTTCATCGGAGTAGTCACTGTTTGACATTCTTCTTTAGGGGGGAGCCTATCCTATCTCTCTTCCTCTTCTCATCATTCTCTTATGTATATACTGGATGTATCTCATAATGGGGGGGTCTTGATTACTCCATCCATCCATGCATCCCTATTTATCTCTCTTTTTGGGGGAGGGTCTTTCCCATGAGGTTTTCCCTCTTTCCCCACTTTATCGAAGATTGCATATCATTATGTAAATGGGTACCTAACATGGCCTAGTGGCTGGGACCCATACTACATTTCATCCTAGATTTCATAAGCTTAAGGGCATTCCCCTAAGTTACACTTAAGGGGGGGTGTTGGTGCAAATAAGTATTTACTTATTACACTTACTTAAGTTTACTTAGGTTAATGTATTATTTAATTATTTTGCATTATTTTATTATTATTTTAGGTGAGACACTTAGGAGTTTTTGTACTCTCATTGAGTTATGCAACTCTATTTATGCACATGGTGTCTACAATACATGAGTATGCATCATTCACTGAGTTTTCATGATGACAACATAGTTATCCACACTCCTCATTTAGCACATGTTGTCTACACTATTGATTTGCATGCTATACCATTGTAGGCTTATCCTCACATCATCGCACTTAATCTTGTGCTTAATGGAGGATAACCCATATCTGGTGGAAATGTGCCTAGTTGTATGACATATCATGATGCTGACTTCTATGTATTCTACAAGCTCTCTTGAGGCCTTTATATTCAAGCACTCCTAGTGTACTCTTAACTAGTTATTGAATGAATATCATCATTTTGATCATACTCTATCTATTTTGGTCTACTGTGTGCTTGTGTTGAGTTCTTTAGTCCTTGGGTGAATTCTAGTCTAAGCCAAATTCTTACACTTACAACAAAATATATGACCTGACCAATGCCTTGGGGTTATTTTTATTTATTAAGGATGACAATATTTTTAGAAACCCTAAGCAAATGAAACAAATTTTCTTCTTGATTTTCATAGGATATCACAAAAATTCTGCTGGGTGAAAAATCAAGCCATCACATATTAATACAATTCTATTGTGAAACTATGTTCAAAAGATCAGATGTAGCATCTAAGGCCCAATTGGAATTATTAATGCAACATGATACTTTTAAGGGTATTACTCTATAGTAAATCACCAATTAAAGAGATTCTCTTCTATTAGTGAAAGTAGTAGGTATCAACACATATCATACTCTAATGAACATAATTGTTACTTGTATACCCTGAGTAGATGTATTCTGAATGCCTAATTATTCGACAACCTAGTTGCAACATGCATATGTTGGATACAATTTCTTAATTGTGTGTTGTCTTTGATGTTACACAAATGTCATATCAATTGATAGATAGTGCTTACTAAGCTCAGTTGGTTAGCAAAGCAAATTTTAGAGTCTACCAAGGATTCCTAGAAATTATTATGAGGAAACAATGTCTATCTAGCTCACTCAAATATTGAAGGATTTTGTGGCAGAAGTCAGTGGTAACCAAGCTCAAAAGGTTAACAAAGGAAAGTTAATGTTTACTGAGTTCATTCTATCTCCAAAGGATTTTACAAGATTTGCAGTGTTAACCAAGATTCTATTGGTTAACACTGGAAATCAATTTATGGATAGTGTTTACCAAGTAGGGTCAGCCAATGAAGGATTTTTCTATTTTGGGAAATAAAGTTTAATTATTTTATGTAATGGTTGTAGCCAATTGAAGTAATGACGTAACCTATAAATGAGCTAACTTTATAATTTGTAAGGTATAAATAAAAAGGTCAAGTTGAGAATTCTAAAGTATAATGAGCAAGCATGCAAGTGTATTGATTGTTTGAAGAGAAAAGTGTGAGCGAACTTTGGAGGTTGGCCATATATCCTTGAGGAGAAGCAAAGTAATATTTGATCAAGAAGGATCTAGTGAAGCAGAATAGAGATCTATATCAACAATTTTGTTGCATCTCATTCAGGTTAGTTCATTGTTACTTTCTCACCATTTTAGCAGTGATTCCTAAATCTCTTAATAGAGTTGGTTTAACAACCATTTGCAAATCCTCTAACAAAGTGACAATTCTATTGAATTTTTCTAAAGTCCCTTTGCAAGGCCACTCCTAATAAGGTGATTAAATCCTCTAACAAGGTCACACCTAATAGTATGTTTTGTAACCTTTAACCGGGTTGGCTCCTAACAAGGCTCAGTTCAAAAGAGTGAAAATTGGTAGCTAGTTACTTGGTGGTTTTTTTCATATTGGGTTTCCATGTTAAATCTGGTGTCTCATGTGTTTATATTATTTCTTTCATGCTTAAATGTTAATCATTGTGAATGCTTAGGATTTGTTAAAGATAACATACACTGCATCTATGGATATATAGCATTTTTTTGTATGGTTATTGAGTGACAACAATAACTAGTTTTATAAGACATCTAAGGGATCTATGGATTGTTTTTTTGTGGTAACTAATTCACCCCCCCCTCTCAGTTACTCCATTTATATTTCCAATAGCATATGCCAATTTGTGACTCCTTGAGATTGTCTTTCAAAACAAATTGTACTTGTGTTTTTTCCCTATAAATTTTGGGCATTCCATTATGGTATCAAAGCTTAATTTCAACACTTGGAGCCTAACCCATTACATGTCAACTTATACAAACTTATACCTTGTGTAGGATTCTTGTAGTTAGCCACAATGGTAAATGAAGGGGTAGGAACCCTAGAGCCACACATGTAGTGCAACCATGGGTAGAATAGGAGGATAGGTTACCTCTACTTGAAAAACCTCAAGATCTTAACCAAATTTTTGATGTGATTCAGAACCTTATTGGAGTAGTTCAATAGAGGCTACCATCCATATCCCCTAAGCCAGAGTAGCATTGGGAAGAACACCTAGAGATATAGAAGATGAGATCAAGGAGTTTTCTTCTTATACCACTAATTTCTATAAAAAAAAATTTCCTCTTCTCCCATCTGAGATCCTTAGTATGGCTGCATCATTCTAGTAATATGAAAATTATTAAGTCAATGTGAATTATTGTCAGTTCTTTGTTGCAAATTCTTATATTTAATATTTTTCCAAAAATGTGAAGTTTATTATTGTGCTACTTTTCTAGATTTCATGTTTATGACCCCATTTTTCCTCAGGGACATGCCTTTTTTTTTATTGGGGTTTACCATTGTGTCCACACTTGTGTTTTTTACTTTGAATTGGTTATTTTATCCTTGGTTTTAAGTTATTTATGAGGCATTTTTTTGTGAATAATGGTGAAAAGTGTGTTGTACTATGATTTAAAAAATGGTCATACCAAAAGGGGTTCTTAATAAACCATGGGAAATTAGAATATTATTAAACCTTCTTGTTATGAGATATGAAGCTACTAGATAAGGTCCCTAGGACATCATCCTTTCCTACATCATAAATATGGGAAACATCAAACTCCTTCAACCACTATAAACATAAAGATAGATTTTTTCTTAAACTAGATAAGGCTATAGATGGACACCATGTTAAGGACCATAAGTATGGAAATTAAAAGTGATAGATTATTCAATAGGCACTTTTTCAATTAAAGTTAGGTTAGGTAAGTATTTTTTTAATCATGTACACACATATCTTTTCTAGATATTATGCGATAATAAATTAGACACATATATCTCTTCTAGATGTTATGTGATAATAAATTAGACAAACAATGCTAAGTTAAGTTAAGCCTTAGGGTTAGGAATATTTCTATAGTGGGGTGACTTCTAGAAGAAAATCAAAGGCAAGTGGGGAGGATGTAAGGCCCCTTCTCTAGTGCCTTATAATAAACCCTAAATGTTATGTATATGATAGATAGCTAACAAGTTAAGGACATAGAAGTCATATGTTATGGTCATATTGCGTTGATATGTTGAGACCTTACTGAATGAAGGCTTGGGATGTAATAGTTGTATCCAATGGTTGATTTGGACCTATGTTGAAATATTATGCAAGCATCTTTATTAATTGCCATAATTAATTTTAAGGACACACACGTTATGATGTGTTATCTCATAATGATAATGAGAGACTATTAGTAGTTTCAATATATTTAATCAAACTAAAAAGATAGTAGTGATTTATATCATTCATCCAATTGTGACATTTATATTTGATGATTTTTTCTCATGATATGTACTAGAACCTAATTGACATGTTTGATGATTTAAAAATTATAGATTCAATATTTCATGACTAGGATAGAAAATGAATTATGATGTTATTCAAAATGTCAATTTGACTATGTTAAGAAGAGATTATTGTGATCTGCAGACTTTGATATTCTATTATTTTAAATATTGCTTATGAAAGCCATTAGAAAGGAAACTTAATTATGATAAGTGAATATGCTAGTCAATGTGAGTTATGCAATATTAATTTTTCATGTACATATATGCATGCATTTCTATATGTTTTTCATTGGATTACTAATGCTTGAGTTTAGTGTGCAAGAAATTGAACCATGGAATTTAATTGGGGAAACAAGGTTTCAAATTATGTGAACATGGTATAGTTAACATGAATCTTTGGAAGATTCAAAGCCTCATTGTTATATGTCTATTTCATAAATGTGATTTTCATGTGTGTAATAAATTTAAATACATACATAATTAGGAACATGTCATTGTAATGTGATCACTTAACACTTGTAATTGTTCATGTGTAGATGAAATATCACTTAACCTAAATCTAATCCTCATTTTATACTCAAGGAAACCCACTAAGGAGAGTGCTAGGATGGGTCACCGTCATTTTGAAACTCGAATTGAAACTTCATAAGGATTTTAGAGGGCCTCAATGTGGTCCCAAAGTATTATTTTTGTGAAAATAAATTACCTATATGATAGTATAACATTTTAAGGATCTAAATTTAACCATTAATTTCCTAGATAGCTTGAGAGACCCTTTAAACAATGCATTCTTTAACCATTTCGAAAATTTAGTTGCCCCATGATTTTTCCCTCACTCTTCCACTTAGTCAAAGTTGCCATTTTGGTAGGGATAAGAGTGTAAGAGATAGTTGGCTTGATGTTTTCCCAAAAGTGTGATAATGGGTGAGTCTTTTTAGAGGGCTTGTGACAAACTCATGAGTTGTCTACCTACACTCTAAGATTAGAGAAACTTAGGGTTTTGAAAGCTAAGGAAAAGAAAGGATCTCTTCAAAAAATCTCATTTCCTTTTTTCTTGGACTAAGGTTGGTTCATCTTGCTCATGGATTTTCTTCATTTGATATTTTCATTATGATGTAGCATTCATGTAAATGTTGGAATGGTGATTCATGTTGTGCAAATATTGTGATATTGTTTTGTTGACATCAAAAGGTGTTTGTTACATTTGATTTTCTCTTTGTTTATCCATTTGTTATGTATTTTTCTTATGGGTGTGAGGAATTCACTCACCCTATGGCAAGGGAAGAGAAATTTAGGGTGAAGGGCTTAGTTGGGCTTGATAATGTAGTTGGGAACCTTAGAGTATGGGCTCAAAGAAAGCTATAGTTGATGGTAGTGTATTTGGAAATTTATTGTGAAGAGGATGATGATAATGAAAGCTCCAAAAGGGCATGGAAATAGCTGATTAGGAAAGCCATGAAGAGCATGAAAATTGTTGATTATGAAAGCCTCGAAAGGGCATGGAAATTTCTTATTGAAGATATTGTTTGATATGGAAAGTCTCCTCTTAAAAAGAACACCTTCTATTAGAGTAAATAATTAATAATTAATTATTTATTCTATTTACTTAAGCTTACTTAGGTTAATGCATTTATTTAATATTTAGTAGTTTTAGTGATGAGTTGTTGACAACATAGGAGTTTGTTCCCTTCTAGCATGTTCCACCTTTTTGTGGATGCTTGGTTGTCAACCTTATCTTCTACCATTTTCCAACTTGTTCTACAAGCTTTCTTGAGGCCTTTATATTTAGACTCTCTCATTATATCTCTCATATCATTTTCATTGTAAATACATTTTCTTATTTTGCAATATGTTCTCTCTCAAGTCCGTTTAGAGTTTTTCCAAGCTCCACCTCTTCCTTCTTGGTTTTCCTTCAATAGGTTATTTGCATGCAGGTAATCTTGGTGAGCTATGGAGTTGGATTTTATCAACTCCTACATGGTATTAGAGCCTTCCTACTACTACTTCATTGAAGCATTTTTGAAGTTGCGATTTAGAGACATAAACCCTAGTTTGTTTGTGCATTTTTCTTCAATCTGGGGGAAGAGCATTTTTTCAGAGCACTTTGGGACCAAATAGATGCTTCAATTGGATCCAAAATTCCATTTGCAATTAGTATTCATATAAAAATTTTTATTTTTGGTGACAAGACATCCGAGGAATTTTTTTAAGCACCCCAGCAAGCTATCGTACGGTCGTACGAACATTTTCGACAGAGAAAAATAATTTTTTTTTAGGGTAGCACTGCCCAATGGCTACCACCACATTACCACCACATAGCTTGTGCATCAACGTAGCCAATGGTAGCACCATGGAGTCACCATGGTGCCACCCTCCAGACTTCACCACTCCATGGCCTAGCAACACCCCTATTTTTGCCACCTTTGCCAGCGACATTCCTATTCTAGCTACTTTCACCATGCTTTGGCAGTGGTTTCTCCCACAATACCACCCCTACTCCACCTACATAGTTAGGAGGGATAGTTAGTAGCCCACATGGATATTTGTAGCCCTGTCAATTATAGTTGGACATTTGTGGGGGTGACACATGGCACAATACCACATGGCATAGTGCCACATGGCATAGTACCGCATGGTACTATGCCATGTGGACCCTACCATGTCACCTACCACATCATTCCTCTACCACATGACACTTTTTTTCTGTGATGGATGCAAAATTATCAAATTTAACATAGTCCTTTGCTGATGTTAGCACTGCATGAGCACCTTCCAACACCTCTTTAGGGTCATTTTGGACTTACTTGCTTTTTTGGCCTTATCTTGAGCATATAAAGGTATTTTTCTGATCCAAAAGAAGTGCCTAAAAGCTAGTTCTAAGATAAAGACATTGATGTAGGTATTTTTAGGTTTTGATGTAGTTTTATAGCTATTTTTTGTAGTTGAAGTCCAAAGTTCTATTTTTGACTCAGGCAAGCTTATCTTTTGCATCCTACGTTCATTTTTTGAAAACATTATATTTTTGGAAAGCTGGTTTTGTCATCTTTTTAGAAATGTGGTGTTTTTCCTTAGATTCTAGCCCATTCTCTTTCTATCATGTTTTTGGCATTTTTGCTCTATGGTGGATATCTTGGGTGTTTTAGGTTTGAGGATCATTTTCAAGGCATGGAATCTTTTGTTTTGGGTTGTACTATCTTTTATGTCAGCTTTTTTTCTTTTCCAATTATTATAGCCATCATTTGTAAGCACTTTTTCATTTTGGGTTCATGAATGTTGTTTTGAGACAGTTGTACTTGCACTCTTTTTATAAAGTACCATGGGGGGATAGTTGTTTTCTATTTTAGGCCTTCTTCCTTTGTCAAGTGAGTGTCCCTTCCATGACATTAGCCCCACGCAATGTCAGTGTGATCGTGTCTTTATAGGTTTTTGTACCTCTTCCCCTTTCTTGTTATTCTTGGTTCTGTTTGTAGAGGAATTGGCCCACTTTCTCAATTGTCTGTCATCTCAACCCATCTACATTGAGGGGGGGTTATGCTATTGTTCTAATGAATCCTTGGTTTGATGGTTGAATAGTGTGATCTATGTATTCAGTGGTTGATCCTATATACGAGGCGATTGTAGTGGCTAGCTACCTATGCATTTTGGTGAGATGGACCATCTACCATATAGACAAACTCAGTTCATATCTTCTTCTTCCATGGAGGTTTTTTTTAGATCAGTAGTTTCTTTTTGATGGTAGATATTGTGGCTTCTTCATGCTTTAGTGATGCTCTTCATGATCACTATTTATTCCTATTTTATGGGGACATTCCCCTAGTTGGAGGCTTCTTCAGTTCTTCACCAGGTTTACCTCTTTTTGGGGGAGGGTTTTTCCCACATGGTTTTCTCTCTTTCCCCATTTATAGAGGTTGCATTTCTTTACATTGTAAATGGGTACCTAACATGGCCTTGTTGTCGAGACCCATTCTGAATTTTCTATTAGTTTTGTGAGCTTAAGGCATTCCCCTAAGTTGTACTCAAGGGGGGGTTAAAGAGTAAATAATTAATAATTAATTATTTATTCCATTTACTTAACCTTACTTAGGTTAATGTATTTATTTAATATTTAGTAGTTGTAGTGATGAGTTGTTGACAACACGGGAGTTTTTTCCCTTCTAGCATGTTCCACCTTTTTGTGGATGCTTGGGTGTCAACCTTATCTTCTACTTCCAACTTGTTCGACAAGCTTCCTTGAGGCCTTTATATTTAGGCTCTCTCATTGTATCTTTGATCTCATTTTCATTGTAAATACATTTTCTTGTTTTGCAATATGTTCTCTCCCAAGTCCATTTAGGGTTTTTCCAAGGTCCACCTCTTCCTTCTTGGTTTCACTTTGATAAGATTATTTGCATACAGGTGATCTTGGTGAGCTATGGAGTTGGATTTCATCAAATCCTACACCTTCACCCTATATTCATGGTTCCATTTGTGAACCATTGTGAAAACCTTGGGTTCACATTATTTAAGTGTTGAATTGTAATGTTGATGAATTTTAAAGATTGTATGTTGTATCCTATTTGAACCTTGTTTTCCCTAGCTCAATGGGTGGCCTCATAGAGGCCTAGGATTGGAGGTGAGCCTCCATGGTTCTTGTTCTCTTCCTTTTATATATTTCTAGGTTTTATGCTCCTTAGTTCTAAGAAAAAAGTTTGGTGTCACCCATGTGTTGGTGAAACAAGGAAGGGATATGTCATTTGTAATGTATTTGAAAGGATGAAATCTTTTTCCATGTCATTGTATAATGTGTTGTAAAAATTGAACTCTTTACTTGTGTCTTTTGTGTGTTGCATTATAAAAGAGAGATTTTTTATCTTGTGTAAATAATTGTGAATATTGGTTCCATGAAGGAGAAACTTGTCATTTGTAATGCATTTTTAATGGATGAAGGTCCACCTTGTTTATATTGTTATGATGCACGATTACATCTTAGCAATAAAAGATTTTGTAGGAATGTAATTGTATCATTTTTTAGTGATGTTCATTCATATGTAAGAGATGCAGATTTCTCTATCTTATTCACAATGTTGAAATTTATAAGTTTTTTGACTAATAGCTAGCCTTCCCCTTCAAGATTTGTGACATGTCTTAACCACCTCCTGTGTTCTATAAGTCTAGTGGCTGTATCAGACATTAATAGATCAATCTTTTGGTGCAACAACAACTCTATCTTGTAACAAGTGTTATTAGAGCTTGGTCATAGGTTTGAATCTCCTTAGGTAATGCTAAGGGTGAGATTGTTGGACTAACTTCCAGACTTCCCCTTCAAGATCTATAATATGGCTTAACCACCTCCTATGTTCTATAAGTCTAGTGGTTGTATTGGGCATTAATAGGTCGATATATTGGTGCAATGAAAACTCTAGCTTGTAACATAAGTTGCATGGTAGAATGAAAGGAATTATGAAGAAGTATTTGTAATTTTATCTTGTTCTCATTGGAATATAATTACAAGGAATTAAATTGGAAAGTTGAAATATCCTTGTAGTATAGTAGAAATGTTGCAAGATGTTCAATTGTATTCTTACCATATTTTTATCAAGTAATGATCTTAGTAATGTAGTTAGATCAAAATAAAATTCATTAAAAAATTTATTATAGTTATGATGGAATGATCTTGTTGAATTCATAGTTGATCTTGTTCAAATTTTTACAAGATTTAGATTTATTATTGCATGTAAATAGTAGACTATGATTCATAAAGTTTAAAATTCAATAAACCAATAGAATTTCATAGAATCTACAATATGATGCATTAATTAGAATGTTAGTGATGACATTAAACTCAATACCTTAATCAATATTATCTCACAAAATATTAAAGGAGAAGTAAACAAAGAAGTGGGCATTTTAAAAGAATAAATAGGCAACTTGACTTGGAAGTATACATTTTATTCTCTAGAATTTGTATGGAGATGATAAATATAACTCCACTATCAAGGCCTCTATTATTGACCATTAAAATATTCATGTGATATAACTCTAGAGATCCTCACACTTAGAAAGTGAATTAAATAAACAAAGAAAATAAAATTATCTAAAATGAAATACATGAGGTGAACAAGGGAGTTGTGTGACCTATGCTAGGAATTACTATAGAAATATATATATATATATATATATATATTGAAACATGCATAATTAAACAAATTCACATGTACCCATAAACATCATTGCATGTCATTAAGATTGCAGTTTACCTTCACAAAAGGGACCAACATGTTTAAAATAGATTTTTTTGAAGTGAAGAACCTATAATGGAACAATCATTATTTTTTCAATAATGTCAAACCTACTACCTACTAGTGAGACAATTTTCTTTTTGGTCTGAATGCTATCATGTGGTTGATTAAAGCAGAGGATTTGAAAAGAGAAGATAATAAGAGAACCTAGAGAAAAGTTGAATTATTTGGTGTATAAACAGAGCACTAAGACTAAGTAAGACATTGATACTATAGTGTATTATCTATCTACTTAAATTTTTTAAGGGAAGATTACTCAAGAAAAGACTAGAAGAAGATAAAGTAAAGAAAAGTGTTTGCCATGCCTTGTTAAGCAAATAGTGCAAGTTGAGAAGAAAAAAGTAGAAGTTGAGTGAAAATCAATTGGTTCCAAGAAAAGTAGACAAATAGTGCAAGCCCAGTGAAAGTTAGTATATGCCAAGTAAAGTTTAGTTGGTACCAAGCGTCAACAAAATTTAGTGTTTGCTGAGCGAACTAGTTTTGGTCGAGTGACATAACAGTAGATTCCAAGTGATAGAAAACAATGTTAAATTGAAGATTTGATGAATCTAAGGTGACTAATTTGATTTCTTCAATTATGAGAAGCTTGTGGAAGATGACTATAATGAGCTGGTGGCACAAAATTCAAGGAAAACCATTTTGAGGTTGAGTCTTACCCAACCTTAAAATGGATGATTGAGGTTAAGTGGAAAAAGATCTAAATTATCTATTTATAGAGATAGCTGGCTAGAGGCAAAGGTTCTCATGTTTGGTAAGCTAAGGAAGACAAGAATTATAGGATGTTGCTTCATCTAGTGGCTGAATAGAAGAGACTGTACTTGGCATACAAAGAAAGAAGGCTTAAGGGAATGAATGCTTGAAGGGTGAACAAGCTATCAAAGTTGAAGAGTATGAATGCCAATAAGAATGGAGGACTAAACTAGAGATCTTTAATCTATAAGTGAGTTGTAAGATTCTATCGGATCAAGTCCTACTATTGCTTTCTAATAACTATATGAGTCTGGATAAAATCCTTTGGATTAAGGTTGACCTAACAACCATTTGCAAATCCTTTAACTAGGTGACATTCTAATGGAATGTTCTAAAGTCCTCTAACAAGGCTCACTCCTAATAGGATGATTGAAATCCTTTAACTAGGTTACATTTAACAATGTGTATTGTAACCTTTAACAAGGTTGGTCTTTCGTAGGCTATTACTTCAGAAGAGTGAAATTGGGTAGGGTTGGCCTAGTTTTTCACTTTTAAGAATTTTTGCAAAATCATAGTGAAAAATACATTTACCTTTTGAAAATGAGGGGTTATGTGTTTTCAAATTGATGTTTTCCCTAGATAAAATCCCTATTTTCTATTATCCTAGTGTCATTTATGCCTCAAGTTTCAAGTTTAGTTTACATTGTGCATATTCTCAAAAATTTTTGTGGGAATATTTTCATAAAGCCCTAATTATTTTTGAAAAATCCTTTTATTATTTATTTTTTGCAAAATTATTTATTATTTTCCTGAAAATATTTTAACCGTAACACATGGATCTTTTAACCCTAAATATGATTATGGTTAGTCCTCTTGTTGTTTTAATAATATTTTCTTAACCAAAGGAGAATTGCATTACCGATCGTAAGATCTTGTTAGATCAACAATTTTTGTATTCTTGTAGATTGAAGTTGCAGGATATTTAACTAAAGGGAGAATGCAAGAGAACGATGCATGGAAATTGGTGGGACATTATTCAGCCTTGGACCACTGATAGAAAGGTGTTAGAGTGAGTTGACATATGGGAAAAGTCTTATTGGTTGACGATGTTGACTTGGCTAGTAGAACTATGACCTCGTAAGTGTTGTTGATCTTTGTAGATTGATGATTGTTGTATTCTTGTAGATTGAGTTGCAACGTCTTTAACCAAAGTGAGAATGTGATGATCTACCATGCATTACAATGAGCCTTTTTTATAACACAAAGTGTTAAACAAAGTTTCTAATTATGTAATTTTCTAGGTGGCATGTTTCCATTAGTTATTGATAGAAGGATATGAGGATGGTTTTATTTTATTATGATTGTTAGATCTTAGAAAATTTACTATCACCGTATTCTTATAGATTGAAGTTGGAAGAAACTTAACCAAAGTGAAAATACAACATGATGATACATAGAAAAGGTGGGGCCAACTTGTAACATGACTTACCAAAAGAATGTTGTCAGAAAGGTTTTCCAGATGACATGTTTTGATTTTACATAAACACTAAATGTAGTAGGATTGTATGTATATTCCTAATCATTAGATCTTTACGGATTGACGATTTGTCATATTCTCATAGATTTAAGTTACAAGGTCTTTAACCAAAGAGACAATATGATGAATTAACATGTGGCATATTTTCCAAAAAGGTTATGTGATCATAAAAGTATAAAAAAACATCATTTGATCATATTAGATAGAGGGATGTATTTCAAAATTACAATGTAACCTAAGAATTTAACTATTAGAGAGATTAATGTTGATCAATGTGAGTTCATGTGAAGGGAACTAGACAAAAAATGGGAATTTAAATTAATTATAAAATACCAATTGATAAAGTCTTTAGAGGTCAACAAGAACTAGAGTAGATTGTGATTTTCTCAAGTAGTGAGGTGTTGAATTTCCAATATTGTAAGAATTTTGCAGGTAAGTGCAGATATCCTTTGATCCCTTGAGGCATTATCTTTTGAATTATTTTTGTTAAGAATTGTAAAGATGTATCCACAATGAATTTTTTTTAGGAAAATAGATTATCAGCATAGGAATGTTCATGATGACTTCTTAGAACAACTACTTCAGTCTACAAATGAAACAACAAAAGGAAAAGAATTGGTTCCAAAAAACCCTAGATTGTGAATCAATGAGGGTTTGTATGACAAAGCTAATTGGTTAAGGGATGCAAAGACATCTACTAGAGGTTTGGGGTTGTTTAGGAAGTGGTTTTTAGAGAGAAATCATGACACTCCTTTGAGAAATGTATGGAAATTTGACACTGGAAACCTATTATTTCCTAGTGTATTTTTCAATGACGACCTCCTAACAATGATAGGAAAATGATGTGATCCAATGTCAAGGATGGTCAAGTATCATGCTAATGATAATCTATTTAAGGTTGCACCTGAGCTAATTAGGGAAGTTTTTCATTTGAACCCTAATCATGCATTGCACAAAGAAATTAATTCTGAAGATCTCCAAGCTAGGTATGATGCTCATAAATTGTACCTAAGAAAAGGGTCACCTTTGCTAGAATTAATTAGACCTAAGGATTTTGCTAAAGGATTGAAGGTGACTCACAATTTGGGAGATATTATCCCATATTCAATCTCTACTATATTCAGAGTATATTGTTTCCTAGGGAAGGTCCATGTATTACCTTACTAGGTGCCATTAAAAGTTGGGATTGCTGAAATCCTATGGAAAATAGGAGGAAATTGAAGAGAAGTAGCTCCTAGGGTAGTCAAGAGGTACATTTTTTCCAAATTCACTATTATTCATAATTTTGTAATTACAAAAGGAGGATGGAAACACTTAGGAATATTTTTGGATAGCTTTCAAATGGAATAGTCCCACCCTAAGGGGTTTTATGAAATTTTTAAAGAAATGACTAAGACTAGATCTTATAAACATTTTGTATTCATCCCTAAAGATATAATTAGGAACGAATTTGCCTTGCAAGAGAAAGTGATTAGGAAAGAAAAGTGGAAGGTCTATAGTAGGATCCTTGAATTTATTAATGCTTTGGAACCTAAATATAATCCCTTATTTGATGAAAAATATTGGGGAGATAAGATTAGTATACTTATGAATAATTTTTCTAAGATTATGCAAACCTCGAATGAAAAGAAAGCCATTTTCTTCCAAGCTTATCTAGATCAGATTGTAGAGATAGAAAGAAGATTAGCTAGAAAATCTATCATAAACATAGGAAAGTACACATTATAGAGAAGATCAGGGTATGTGGTAGCAAAGAGTGTACAAACTATGCCTCTTTATAAAAGATAAATTTTAGAAAGCCCAACTACTAAACCTACTACAAAGGAAAAAATAAATTAGAACAGTGTTCTTCTTCTAGGGTTGAAGAATATTTACCACACAAATCCCACTTCATATAGATAATGAAGACTCCATGAGGGAGCAACTGGAATGGATGGGAGGGGAGAAGGACATTGTTATAACAGCAACCATGATAGAAGAAGGAGTGCCTAAAGAGCCTCCCATGTCAACACTAGCCCTCACTATAGGAGATTTTTAGGGCAAAGAAATTGATATTGTAGTGGAAGAGGCATCTAAGAAGTTCTTAGATGATGAAAGCTTTGTTAAATCTAGGGAATTTACTTAATTTTTGGAGAAAACCAATATTAGTTGTTTTGAGGCCCAAGGTGCAAGAAAATTAAAATAGAGCAACATGATAGGTGGCACTCTAAAATTGAAGAGGAGGTTAAAGCTATCCTGATAGAGGAGTTTGCAAAAATAACCCGTGAAAGTAGAAGGTAGCTGTTAAAGGATTTAGGGGTTATGATACTACCAGAGTGGGACATTACCAATGCAATGATTTTTGACATAGTGAGAAAGACAAAGGGAACCTAGTTTAAGACTGAGGAAAAAGTCTTATAAGACCATAAGGGGTTGAAGTATAGAAATTATTATCAAGTCTTGGTATTATGGTCCATTCAAAAAAGAGACAAAGTTAGGATTCAAGAGGTCTCAGATTCTAGGCATACATGCAATATTATGGTTTACAAGGTAGATGAGGTGGATAGTGAGAAGGTGTCTCAAATGACTAAAGAAATAGTCAATTTTGGAGTTATGGTTGCTAATAGGGAGAAGATAATTTTTTCTAATTAAATGCTAAATTTGAAAAGGTGTTAGAATCCTATGAAGAAAGAGTAAATAAGATATAACAACTCAAAGCTGTGATTACATAAATGGATAAATAGTTTGGGAAAACTAAGGTAGGTACATTACCTAGTCATCTTAGGATTGCTTATCCTCCTTATCCTCCATTACTACCTTTCAATAAAATCCTAATTATAGAATATCCTAATACCCCAAAAGAACCCCAACTATACACAAATGATGAGATAGAAGAAGAGAAAACAAAATTATATACAATGCATGTGAAATTGTGCATCAAGAATGAAGATTAAATTAGAGATACAATCTTGAATCTTATTGATAGAGTTGCTTTTCCTTCCTTTTACTTGGAATTATCAAAATTGGTGGAGATATGGAATGAGGTAATGAACAATGAGGTATTTTTAAGGCCAATTATGGACAAATGGATTAGCAGTGGAGATATCATTATATCCCTATGTTGTCACACCATAGATTTCTTGAATGAACGAGTGGAAAGGACTTTGATCAAGTTAATGATATTTTGGAATTTTATTAAAAAAAAAAACTTATTGCAAACACAAATAAATAATTCTTTCATCAAACACTTGAGCAAGAATTTTGATCTTGTTACACATGTGATTAAAACTATAGGCCAAATAAGGGAAAAAGAAGAATCAACTAAAGAATTAAATGAATTAATAAGCATTAGGCTTAACACAATTGTAAATAATGAAAAATATATTTGGTTTTCCAAAACTATAAAGGAGGTGGTGCAAGTATTGTTATTTTTTATTCTTTTAAGAAATATTTTCAAGGAATAAGAAAGAATGGAATAGGTATCTTAAGAAAGCAAAAAGAAATTTTATATTTCAATTGGCTTGATGATATATTTTTTGAAAAGTGGGTAACTAATTACTCACCAACAATACAACTATTACAAGAAGTAGCTAAAGTAGAAATTGTAGACAAAGAAGTAGCTACAGAAAAGTGCAATTGGTTGATGTGTTAGTTCAAATAGAAGTATTAAATGAAGAATAACCAATTGTAACTATGGACATGGTAGCCCAAATTGATGACATGGAAGAAGATCAATGAATTATTGTAAATATATAGATCAAAGAACATGTCACATCAAGTACAGATCAACTGGCCCCAAAACTAGAAGAACAACAAGTTCAAGTGAACCAATCATCAAACACAAAAGATCATCAAACAAATGTTGCAAAAAAATTGGCCCCACCATGAGAAGATGAATGATAAAGATATTCTATTGTAAAGAAACAAAAACGAATGCCAAAGTTTTGTCCTTTTGTGATAGTGACTTCTTTGTCCCCTTTGTAAATATTTTTTTGATAAGGATAGATGTCCTTTTCTCTCTAAGCCTAAAGCTTGTTACATTTCACATTATATAAGTGAGTTTCCAAGGCTAGAGGATGGTATGAAATTCATGTAATTTTTAGTGTTATGCTATTTTACATTCATTCTAATCAGTCTTTATGTCAAAGTCTATGGGTTGTCTCAATTTTGCATACTAAGAACAAAAATTAATCCTAAATGATAAGTTGTTATGTCTTGAAGTATTCTAGAGTTTATAATAGTATTGTATGATTTTCAAGGAAAATTAATACAAAAAGAATGTCTACAATATCTATTTGCTCTAAATTTTGTGTCCAATCTTATGTGTTGGTTATGTTGGGATTGAATGAGCAAGGTTCATACAATTTTATACAACTAAAGTAGGTTGTATATCAAATTTTTGTTGCTTCTAATTCAAGGAATTAAGTAAGTGATTCAAAAAATTGATAAGATCTCTAGTCATATAAGAAGGATATTCACAAGAATGGGGTTAAGCATTTATTGGTGATAATTTGGCTGTAAGAAAATTAAATAAGTCAAGTTTTTGCTGGGTAGACTTTGTATACCAATGGATAGGGCATTGATCATCTATTTAGATGCATACTAAAGAAATCATGTGGTCACATAAAGCACAAACATAAATCAAATCAAATTTTACTTTTTTTAAATCAAGAAGTAATTGTTAGTCAGTACTTATTTGCAATAATTTTATGTGTGTTATAGTTAGTTGTTGTAATCAAGAATTATTTGCAAAATTAAGAAGAATTGTGGTTCATTTTTGCTATAGGGGATATATTTTGAAGAAAAGAATATTAGTGAGTGAATTGTGAAGAAATTATTAAATATCTAGTCATTTCATGTGTAAGATGCACCCACCTTGGTCTTGCAGAACCAAAAGTGTAGAGAATCCCTGTGGTTCTGTTGAAGTTAGTCCAAATCTAAATATTTTTGTTGTTGAAAATTAGCTAATGAAGATATGTAATTTTTATCATTTATGGAAACACATGATATACATACTTACAGGAGACTTTAGAAATAAACATACTTTGCTTTTGGTACTCAGAAAATTGTCTAAGTCTGAAATTCAATTTACAACAATGTATTGTTTTGTATGTAACTTGTAATTGATGTCATATTATGATTAGTGAAGTTAGATGGAGATAGTATACATATTGATGATGATGTATATGACTTTAGAAGTCAGTATGGACTACATGGAAAGAGATATTCATGTTTTACCAATGTAACAAATTAGAAAGAAATGAATTATTTTGTTTACAAAATAATAACTTGACCAACTAAGGCCAAAATCCTAGATGTATACTCTAAGTTGGAAATGTGTATTTTGGTTTTAGCTGAACCAACAACAATTTGTGAAAAAGCATGATATTCATACAAAGAACATCTTGCAATAAGAAGTATGGAATTGTGTAAGTATTGTGATGTGAACTTTTGTGAAATAGATATATGTGAAGTTTTCTAAAGCTATTTTGTGATCCAAGATTGAGCTAAAGATTAGAGATTAGTCAAACACTTATATTCCATAAGAATAATTACTTGTTTGGTCTGTGAGCTCTTCTTGTAATTGGAAGTGCATTTTTGGGTAGTGGGCTCATCTTGCATCTACTGTACTACAACTCCTAATAGGGTTGGAGTCTCCTAATAGGGACTCTCTATACTAAATTTTCTCATTGAATCCTAACAAGGTTCATCCTCTAACAAGGAACATGTATATCAATATATTATCTACTGTGTATCATCCCCACCAGGGTTTTCCTTTGGCTAGGGTTTCCCTAGTTAATAAAATATGGTGTTATGAGTTATCTTTGTGCATGGTTACTGTTACTATTCAACATTACTTGTTTACTTTCCTATGTATGGTTCAAAGTAATTAATAATATCTAGTTGGAAACTAAAGTTTGTAAATTACTGATTGAACCCCCATCTCAGTAATTCCTATTTCTAACAATTAGTATTAAAGGTAGTTATTCAAAAGAGGCTTAACAACTTGAGTAAGACTCCTATGGATATGGAACAATTGATGAAAAAATTTGAAGAGGCACTTGAAAATATTAATCTCCTTATTGAAGAAAGAGATAAGCTAAAGGATAGATATGAAGAATCCAAAGTATATATTGGAAAATTGAATGAAAAGATTGAACATCTAAAATCCAAGCCTGAACCTACTAAATCTAAAACTAGTTATGATGATTATTCAAACCTAAATATAGAGTACAAGATCTTGAAGCATGATTTGAAGATTACCAATCTAAAGTTGACTTTAAAGAGTGATCCTAGCCAATTTGAAACTGATGTGAAGACTGAGAATGAAGATCTTAAAGAAAGTCTAGCAAAGAAGACATCTAAGTTTGAAACATTGAAAGAAGATCATGAAGAACTTCATAAGTACAACACTATTGTGAAAGGTGAACTAACTCAATACAAGAAATAACTTAAGAAGCTTTATTCTAGTAGAGAAAAGCTTGATGATTCAATGTCAATATAGAGACCTACTTATGATAAAACTAGTCTTTGTTATCTATTTAACATGTCTATAAAGAAACCTAAAATAGATCATATCCAAAAGAAAAGGATAAATCTCATGATAAGATTAAATCCAGTTAATCTTTTGATAAATCTAAAGAAGTTGGACAAGAGAAGGAAGTTGAGATTATGGATAAACCAAAGCAAGTGGAATCTCCTAAGGAAAATAGGTATGAATTTAGATGTAAATGTTTCTTATGTAATGAAATAGGTCATATGAAAAGAGATTATAAAAATAAATCATTTAATCATGTTACAGATTTTTATTGTCATAATTTTCATGGTATGGGTTGCAGAGCAATTCATTATAGGAAACCTAAATATGATAATGATAGAAGGAATAGTAGAATGTCTAGGAATACTAACCCTGTAGATAGAAGAAGATCTAATGAAAGGACATTGAGAGAAGGAAGACCTTATCAAGGAAGAAGGACGATCATGTGTTATAAGTGTAACAACTTTCGACGCATAGCTTGGAATTGTCATGTGCCTAATGATCAGTAGAATCCTAGTAGTCGAACTCCAATATGTTAGGTATGCAATAACTTTAGACACATAGCAAAGTATTGTAGAATGGACAAAAACATCAAAGATAGAAGGAAAAATGGAAGAAAATTTGGGAAAGAAACCATGGAAACAAAATAAATGATGGAAAAAATATCATAAAAGATAGAAGGAACCATGAGGAGAACTCCAAAACTAAGAATGACAATGAGGAACAAAAAAAATATATTCAGTGAACTTCAAGAAGAAATCAATGAGGCATTTGTAAAAGGATTAGACATCTCAAAACAAAAGTTAGAAGAAGGTGGGACAAGAAGATCAAAGTCAAAAATTGAGTTTGATTAAATTAAGTTGAATTAAGCTTATTCAGAACACTAGAATTTGAAACTTGATCCAGAAATCAAACTAGAGGTAGAAAATTTGGGAAAAGCTGTATCAAGAGAATTTTAGCTGGTACCTAAGCTTGCTTTAATTTTGGAGCTTATTGGCACTTGTTATAAAGGAATCAAGAGTTACTATGATTGTAGAGAAAGTTAATTCTATAGTAGAAGATGAAAAATATGTTTTTACAGAGAATTTCATGGAGCAAAGATTCTCAGAGTACTGTCATGATGGAAGCAAGCTATGGTAAACTTCGAGTAGCATTTGAAGATCGAGAAAAGATTATCGAACATATATTTGACTTTAGAATGTAATTGACAACTTTTTTGTGTTTGCAAAGTATGCAATTAATGCAAGTTTGAATTGGATGAATAAATGGAGTACATACTTAATTACCACATCATTGTGATTACATTAGAAGCTTAGGGCACATAGAAGTGACTTGATAAGGTGATTTCAAAGCAAACCTTCTTTTCAAAAAATGGTATCTTATCATTTATCCATAGAATTTATTTGATAAAGTTTATATTTGATAGAATGATGGAAATGTTAGTAGCTCATAATGTTGAGAATGAAGAGAGACCAAAGTTGAAGGTTGTTTCCATGAAACCCATAGAAGGAAACCCTAACTTAACATTATCCATTACTCTAAAAAATGTAGTGTATTTGGAAGATGTTAGAAGTTATCTTACCAAAAAGTTTGAAACTATTGTGAGTGAATATATGAACAAAGACATGGAATTAGGCCTTAAAAATGATATGACTATGAAGCCCAGACTTGAACATTTGAAAGAACTAGACCTTTTCAAATATCATTTCTAATGAGAATTGGACATCGATGAGTGGAATCAGATCATACTAAGTAGAATTCATTATGGTAAACTATGGATGGAAGATAATGTAGTTGATATTTCAACCAACCTTATTCATGAGGTATTGGTCTTAACAAACTAGGTAGTGTACTTATAGGTGAGAAACTTATTAAGAAGGTTTAAAGGTACAAAAAAGAAATGTTTAATAGAATGCCCATGGTGATTAGCACAACTAAACAAGATGATGTAAGATTTCTAAGTAGAAAGCATTGCCTACTCTATATGTACAAGTTCTAAGATTGATGAATTGTTAGCAGGATTCATCTATGTAGCATATAAGATTTATGTTCAGAAGGAACAAGTTAACCTTAGTGAAATTTTGAGAATGCAGCTTCTTAAAAATTTGGAGAAAATTAAGAGGACTAAGAATGGTGTATTTAGATTTTAGTCATTGATCAATCATATATTCTTTCATGTACTTAAGTGATTTCCATATTTGTTAGACACATAAATTATGAGTAATGAGAAGTGTACCATGGAGAAGAATTAAGATGTATGTAGGAGACATCTAATAGATAAAATATTGGATAGTAGGAATTAGATACTGAAACCATTTCAAAATGAGATGAGACAAAGTTTTAGAATTGCACTTGCAATTGTAGAAAGATTTAAAGAAGATATATGTGTTATGGTTGATACAAATTTTTCTCATATTCAAGCAGTAGAACCTTGGGAAATATTCCTTGATCCCTTAAGTTTTGAATTAAGTGATGAAGTAGTAGTTGGATACATTGATTTATTGTTGAAATCTAAGAAGGACCAAGTTGAGTATAGATTTGGGACTTAGGAATAAATTACCCAATTAGATCATCATGCATCCTTAGCGAAAGCATCTCACAAGAAGATAGAGATAATAATGAAGAAAGCTTTAACAGAGGCCAATATGATAAAAAGTGAGTCATAGGCAGTTAAATAGACCATGAAATAGGGAATAACATATGTGCAACCTTTATCAGTGTCTATTGCAGAGACATCTTCAGGATGGAGCATTCCTTATGTAGTAGTATCAAATGTACAACCAACTAAGATGAAGAGGAAATTAGAGAGACTAGTGGAATCAATGACTTCCAAGACAAAAAGAGTCAAGAAACAAGCCACTAGATCAAGAAAGAGAAAAAAGATATTGTTGACAATTGTTGAATCTAGTGAAGAAGAAGAAGAAGAAGAATCTAAATAGGTAGAGAGAGTTACTACTTCTAAACAATCAATAGAAAAATCTTAGCAACCTTGGAAGATGAAGATAGAGAAGATTAATTCAACCATTGCTAATGAAGGGAACTTTGTTTAGATGAGAAAAATTTATGACTTATATAATGATATTGAGAAATATTAGATTGATATCTCTACTGTGAGATATATAATAGCTAACAATCTGATACTTAAGGATATTGAAGCCAAGGTAAATTAGAAGGTATATGATAGACTCATAGAGAAGAAGGCACCGACTTGAGAAGAAGACATAGAACTTTAGAAGTCTATGATAAGGACCATATGCAAGATTGATGATGAAGAAGAAATTAGGAATTTGTTGAGTAGTTTGACACCTTACTTAAGAAATAAGGTGAAACCATTTCTTTTTATGGTAGGTGAGAAGGAAAAAATAAGGAATGAAACAACTATTTCCATCAGTCAGATGATGATAGAATCTAAGGCAGCACCTTCACCAACACCTAGAAACTTGGAAGTGTTAGTAAATGGTGACACAATACAACTTGATTAGACCAATGTTACCATTAAATTTGATGATACTAACCCTTTTGAGAGTTTTGAACAACCTCAATCTCAATCTAATGTTATTGAAGGTCAAGTGAAACAAATTGAAGAGGAAATTAGAGGAAGATAAGAAGAAGAGAATAGAGGAGGAAGAAAATAGAGAAAAATAAAGAAAAGAAAAAGAAGAGAGAGAAAGAAGAAAGAAGAGTCAAAGAGGTAGCTGAGAAGAAGAAAAGGGAAGATGAATCTAAACCTTCTTGTCCATATACTCCACTTTCACTTGCTAGCTTGGCAATTGATGATGATGATTAAACTGACTTGATCTAATCTCTGTCAAAATTTATTGAGAAGAATAGAATAGTGAAGAGCCTACAAAGAACCTTGATGGAGGTTACTAATAGATTACATAGTACTCTGGATGTCCAACATATAGAGGTAGATATTGAATAGAGGGCACAAGTAATACTAAAATTGTATGATGAGGAATTTACAAATTTGTTGAATGTTGCAAATTCAAAGGCACATATTTCACATGATACTAATTTATTTAGCACCATTTGTTAGAACATCAAGAATGATTTTCTAAGTCTTGATACTTGTATCAAGGAACTTTCAAAATGTCAATAGGATGGAAAGGAACTATACATTAAGTTTACCCTATCTCATAAGTTGACCAAGGATCTTGATAGTAAGATTGAAGGTAAGCTAAGTGAGCTAGAGGCTTTGTCAAGCTAGATACAACAACCTTCTAGAAAAATTGATGACTTTGAAGGACAAGTGGCTAGTATTCATAGTGATATTAGGAAACTAGAACTTTGGAAAGAACACATTTTGAAGAGATCGTTGGATTTTAGAGAGTCTATTGCTTTAAAAATATCTATTATTGAGAAACAATTAGATGAGTGTGTTAAAGCCAAGGGCACCTACTCAAAATTTTTATACTCTAATCTTAATGCAATGGAGATTGCATCATATGCCCTATGTGCAATTCTCACCTCTACTAAAAATGCTAAGGATACATGAAAAAAAGGTGTAGAAAGTCTTAAGGAAAGTTTTGATGACTATATGAAGATATTATAAACTTAAGGCATATCATTATAGTTTTTTGATAGTTTTTGACATTTCTAACCTTTGTCATCGATGTCAAAGTGGGAGAAGATGCATTAGAAAATTGTAAATCAGGTAAAGGGGAGAAGATAAAATTGTAAGGTATGAAATCATATCGAAAGGGGGAGCATATGTAAGATGGATAAGTTGTAAAAGTTAATTAATGTAATAGTACTATATTATTTTTGAAAAGTTTTTGATACTTAGACAATCCCTATTTTGTTGCCATCAATGCCAAAGGGGGACATTGTTAACAATTGGCTAATGAAGGTATGTAATTTTTGTCATTTATCACAATACATGATGTACATTCTTACAAGAAATCAAGGAAATAAAGATACTTAGCTTTTGGTACTTAGATAGTAGTCTAAGTATGAAATTTTCTTTACAATAGTGTATTGTTTTGTATACAACTTGTTGCTCATATTAATATTATGATTAGTCAAGTTAGATGGAGATAGTATACATGTTGATGATGACATATACGACTTCAAAAGTCAGTATGGACTGTATGGAAAAGGGTTATTCACGTTTTGCTAGTAAAATAGAATAGTAGAATAAAAGGAAGAAATTATTTTGTTTACAAAATAATTACTTGACCAAGTAGGGCCAACATCCTAGATATTTACTCTAAGTTGGAAAAGTGTATTTTGGTCTTAGCTAACATAGTAATAATTTGTGAAAAGACATTGTATTTATGCAAAGAACATTTTGCAATAAAAAGTGTGGAATTGTGTAAGTATTATGATGCAAAATTTTGTGAAAGAAATATATGAAAAGTTTTGTAAAGCTATTTTATGATCCAAGATTGAGCTGAAGATTAGAAATCGGTCAAGCAACTATATACCAGATGTTAGTGTAGTTTTTTATTTTTCCTATTTTGCTAGATTTTTCCTACACTTAAAATAATCTCGCTTAGGTTAATAAAGTATGTCTTATTAGGTGAATGGTTGTGAGGTGTCACCTTCCTACATGTGAGCATCCATTAGCTATCTTGGGAAGATACTCTGCTATCTTTAGTCTAATAGATGGTTGCTCCTCATTGGTTGGTGTTGCCACCTCCTCCCTCTTCCTAGCCTATATAAGCATGCTACCTGGCTTGTATTTGCATCTCTTGTTTTTTGCATCCTCTTAATGCTATTTTGCTTCCAACATTTGCATTACTCTCTTGGAGACTAACTCTATGATGCTATTTTGATTTTGTATCATTCGCATTCATAGTTTAGATATTTATTTTTTGCACTAGTTTTTTGAGTTATTAATCTTATCAGATTCTAACATGGTATAAGAGACTTTCTATGTGCAAGAGTAGATTTTAGTTTCCTTATTTGAGAGATTCAGGGGGGGCTAATAAATTTTATTGTGGTTTTTTGAAAAATGAAGTATGCTCTTCTCTTGCATCTTTGGATGATCTTGAGAATCAGAAAAGTTTTGACAAAAATAGTTTTTCTCTAGGGTTTCAATCTCAAATCTGACAACCAACTTGCATATTTGGAGTTTCCAATCAGTATTGCAAATTCTAGCATGCCATTGATGGACTTAGGAAGCCAATCTAGCATTTGTATGTCATATTTTGATTGCTGGGGTCATTTCTTGATTTTTGGAGCCATTTTTTACTGTTAAAGGTGTCTGATTTACACTACAACAACATCTTCTATACATCAGCAAGAAAAATGCTTTTTGGGTTTTGTTCACAATACCAAAAAACCATCTGGGTATCTTTTAGTTTTTGCATGCAAGTTGTATATTTTGAAAAATCAAGCATGAAAAGATATTGCCATACCCCTCTCCATTAGCAGTCGCAGATTAGAACACAGTTTTCAGATGTTTTGTTCTTGCTCATATAGACTCTAATTTTGATGATTCTTGTTATGAACTTGGCTATTTTTTTGTGTTCTATCCACTAGTGGAGTTGTTTTTTGATTTTCATGCATGAATTCTTCAAAAATTGTAGATTCTCGGCCGTGACTGTGCATAGTTCTTATTTTGAAAACTTCAGAAGATCATAAATTTCTCATACAATCTCGTATCAGGGCGATTCTTTTTTTGAAAGTGCATGATTTTTCGAGTAGATAGCAGTGGTGCTATTTGTTTCTTTTATTTTGTGCCTAAGTTTTACTTTCAACATATGCTCTTCATGAGGGTTTGTAATGCATTGAAATCAAGGCCACTAAGTATTTATTTTTAGTGGTAGTTGTAAATGCACTAAAATAAAGTGCCAAATCATATTTCTTTGGGGGGTTCTTTGATTGAGTAAAAAGGGGGGGGGGGCATTGTCGAGGCTGGGTTCTCTTCTTTTTAGCATTTCTTCTCTGCATTTCTTCATCATGGATCAAATAATTATGCCCATCCTAACTCCATATAATTACTTTGAGTGGAAATCACGCATGACAATTCACTTAAGGAAAGCTGGATTAAATAGGATAACTATGGGACTTGAAACTGAACCTGCTAAAGATGAAGATAAGCCTAAGTCGTTTAACAAATGTGATGAGGCATATGGAAAATTGTGTTTGTCTGTTTCTCTTGACTTTCTATTTCACATTGAATCTTTGGATACACCAAGTGAAGTATGGACAAAGTTATAAACACTATTTGGCACACAAGATTCAATGAGGGGTCATATGTCAGAAAATGAACTAATTAGTTTAAGTCTAGGAAATTTCAACACAATCCAAGATTTCTTCACCAAATTAAAATCACTAAGGCTGTAGTTAAAACAATGTGGAATTGAAAAGAAAGATGAACAATTGATTCTTAGTATTCTCTCTAAGCTAAGTTCAGAATATTTTGTGTTTGTCTCTACGTTCTATGCTACTAAGGGTGCACTTGGTACTCAATTCACCATGCTATCTTTAGATGATTTTGCTATCAATCTCACCCGAGAATAGGACAAGCTAATCCAAATGGGCACTCTTATGTCCTCTAAGTCACATGCCTTGGCTGCTAACTAAGGCACAAAAGAACAGTAAGGACAAAGTAATAACAATAATAGTAAGGACAAGAAACAAAAGAATAGTGAGGAGAAGAAGGATTAGATACTGGTTTCTTCAAAAGAAACTATTGATACACCATCTTCCAAGGGAAATGAGCCTAAGAAAGAAAAGGTCAAATGTGCCTATTGTAAAAGACCTGGTCATGATGAACATAAATGTTTATAGAAAAAACTTGATCACTTGACATACATTCTTGAGAAGAATAATATCAGTGTTCCTGAGTCTATCAAACAAAGTTGTAATGAAGGGTCTAACAAGGAAAAATAAAATAGCAAGGGGAAAGGAAAGGGCAAGGCCCTTTTTGTAGTTTCTTCCTCACCATCCAATTGGGTTCTTGATTTGGGTGCTTCACACCACATGGCTTCATCTAAGGAAGAACTTGCATCCTTGGAGTTGTGTACTATGCCTTCTATTTTGATGGGTGATAACACTCTTGTTGAGGTGTGTGGGAGAGGGTCTGTTGATGTGGGGGATGGCACATTCCATGATGTTCCTTGTGTACCCTCATTGTCAACTAATCTCCTATTGGTATACCCGATCACTCACACAGGTTTAGGCAAGTGAGTTGAGTTCACTCCTGATTCAGTGGAGATACGTGAGTTGCACAATGATTCTACAGTTGTAATTAGCAAAGCAGATCATCACTCATGACTCTTTATGTTTTCTCACTTTGTTCCTAATCCTCCTTTGACTATTTTGCTCACTCACTCTAATGATGTGATAAGATTATGCTATGAGTTGTTTGGCCATATTAACTTCCACTACTTGCATCAGCTTAACCAATAGAGCATGGTCATAGTGTTGCCTTCTACTTTGACATTGGAGTCACTTGGAATACATGATAGATCTTCTGATGGGTCAGATTCACTTGAGCAGTCTTCTACCTCCACTTTTGATGCAGAGAGTGATTCAGAGGACTCACCTCCTTCCTCTCCTAGTCATCATTCATAGGTTGATGATTCTCCTCTAGATTCTCCATCTTCTGGTGCACTTTGGGCTAGATAGACCTTGTAGTTTGTAGGTGATTGGGTTGGGGATCCATCAAACACCAAGTAGACTTGTTCATAATTCCAAGATGCTCTGCATATTTTCATTGCTATTGCCTCAAATCCATAGTCCTTTCATGAGGCTTTTGGTATTTTTGAGTGGGATACAACTATGCAGGAAGAGTATAATTCCTTGATGAGGAACCACACTTGGGATCTTATCCCTTTTCCTCAGGGAAGAAAACTTGTTCGATGTAAGTGGATCTACCAAAAAAAATTTGCAAGCTTTGCTGGGGGTGCAGGATGCTTCATCTTTTGGGGGGGCCCTCTTCCTCTCACTTGGAGTCCTAATTTTTCTTTGGGGAGTCTCTTTTCTCTCTCTTTTGGGAGAATTTTATGTACATGGGTACCTCATCAGGCTTGACTTGTCAGGACCCATTTCTACATCCACCTAAGCTTCGCTTATGGGGGGGTGTTAGTGTAGTTTTTTCCCCCCCTATTTTGTAGGTTTTTTCTACACTTATAATAATCTCGCTTAGGTTAATAAAGCATGTCTTATTAGGTGAATGGTTGTGAGGTGTCACCTTCCTACATGTGAGCATCCATTAGCTATCTTGAGAAGATACTTTGCTATCTTTAGTCCAATAGATGGTTGCTCCTCATTGGTTGGTGTTGCTACCTCCTCCCTCTTCCTAGCCTATATAAGCATGCTACCTAGCTTGTATTTTCATCTCTTATTTTTTGCATCCTCTTAATTCTATTTTGCTTCTAGAATTTGCATTACTCTCTTGGAGACTAAATCTATGATGCTATTTTGATTTTGTATCATTCACATTCATAGTTTAGATATTTATTCTTTGCACTAGTTTTCTGGGTTATTAATCTTATCAGATTCTAACACCAGAAGACTAATTACTTATTTAGGTAGTGAGCTCTTCTTGTAATTGGAAGTGCATATTTGGGAATTGGGCTCATCTTGCATCTACTCTACTAAAATGCCTAACAAGGTTGGAGTCTCCTAATAGGGACTCTATATTGAATTTTCTTATTAACACCTAACATGGTTCATCCTCTTATAATAAGGAACATATATATTAATATATTATCTAGTGGGTATCATCACCACTAGGGTTTTCCCTTGGCTAGGGTTTCTATTGATAATTGGCTAATTGTGATATGTAATTATTGTCATTTATGGCAACACATGTTGTACATATTGATAAAAAACCTTGGAAATAAAGATACTTAGTGTTTGGTAATCAAAAAATTGTCTAAGTATAGAATTTGGTTTATAATAGTGTATTGTTTTGTTTATAACATGTTGTAGATGTATTATGACAAGAAAAGTTACATGGAGATAGTGTACATGTTGGTGATGACATGTCTAACCTCATAAGTTTTTACGAACTATACAAAATAGAGATAATCATGTTTTGATGAAGCAGGACAACAAAATTAAAGGAAAGAATTTTTTTGTTTACAAAACAAATACTTGTCCAACTGGGGCTGACTTCTGAGATGTTTACTCTAACTTGGAAAAGTGAATTGTGGTCTTAGCTGACCCAACAATAATTTGTGTAAAGGCATGGTATTTATGCAAAGGATTTCTTGTGATAAGAAGGTGTGCAGTTTTTGTGAAAGTGGTATATGCAAAGTTTTAAATGAGCTATCTAGTGATCCGAGATCAAGTTGAAGATTAGAGATCAAACAAGGAAATAAAGTAATAATATATTACTTGTTTGAGTAGTGAACTCTTCTTTTAGTTGAAAATGCATGTTTGGGTAGTGGGCTATTCTTGCATACATTATACTACAACTCCTAATAAAGTTGACACAACTCATAATAGGGTTGGAATATCCTAATAGGGATTCAAAGTCTCCTAATAGAGACTACTTATACTGAATTTTCTTATTGAATCCTAACATTTTCCATCCTCTAACAAGGAACATATAAATCAATATATTATCTAGTGGGTGTCATGCCCATTAGGGTTTTCCCTTGGATAGGATTTCCCTAGTTAAAAAAAAATGGTGTTATGTGTTATCTTTGTGCATTGTTACTATTACCATTCAGCATTACTTTATTTCTTTGCTATGCATGGTTCAAAGTAAGTAATAATATCTAGTTTGTGACTAAAGTTTGTAGATTACTAATTCACACCCACCCCCCCAGTAATCCCTATTTCTAACAATTCATTTTAGAGCATAGTTACTTTGAAGAGGCTTAAAGGCTTAAGTAAGATTCCTATGGATATGGAATAGTTTATGAAGAACCTCGAAGAAACTCTTGAACTAATTGATTTCCTTACTAAAGAAAGAGATAAAATGAAGGATAGATGTGAAGATTCCAAAGTATAGATTGGTCAATTAAAGAAAAATATTGAACATCTAAAATCAAAGCCTAAATCTACTGAATCTAGAACAAATGATGATGACTATTCAAAGTTGAAGATAGAATAAAAGATCTTGAAGCATGAGTTGAAGATTAGAAATTTGAAGTTGCCTTTGAGAAATGATCCTAGCAAAGTTGAATCTTATTTGATGACTAAAAATGCAGATTTGAGCAAGTCTGGCAAAGAAAACATCTAAGTTTGAAACATTAAAAGAAGATCATGAAGAACTCTATAAGTACAATACTATTGTGAAAGGTGAATTGACACAATGCAAATAGTAGCTTGAGAAGCTTTATTCTAGTAGAGACAAAATTGATGATTGAATGTGAATACAAAGACCAACTTATGATAAGACTGGTCTTGGTTATCTAATTAACATGTCTATGAAGAAGCCTGAGATTAGATAAGATCTAAAAGAGAAAGAAAAATCTAATGATAAGATTGAATCTAATCAATATTCTAAGAAACCAAAAGAAGTTGAACAAAAAAAGGAAGTTGAAATCTTGGATGAACCAAAGCAAGTGGAAACTCCTAAAGCAACTAGGTATGAATTTCAAGGTAAGTGCTTTTTATGTAATGAAATAGGTCATATGAAAAGAGATTGTACTAATAAGTCATTTAATTATGTTAAGGACTTTTATTGTCATAATTGTGATGGTATGGGTCATAATGCAATTGATTGTAGGAAACCTAAGTATGATAATGATAGAATGAATACTAGAATGTCTAGAAATACTAACCCTTTAGATAGAAGAAGATCTTATGAAGATAGGAAATAGATTATTTGTTATAAGTGTAACAATTTAGGACACATTGCTTGGAATTGTCATGTACTTGATGATCAATAGAACCCTAGAAGCAAAACACCTATATGTTAGTTATGCAATAAATTTTGACACACAATGAAGTACTATAGAATGAACATAGACTTTAGATATAGAAGAAACAATGGAAGAAAATTTAAGAACAAAAAGAATGATAAAAGGAATGAGGAAAGGAACTCCTAAAGTAGCAAAAAAAAAAGAAGAACAAAGAAACATTGTGAGTGAAATTCAAGAAGAACTTAATGAAGCATTCATGAAAGGAAAAAATATCTCAAAAGAAAAGTTAGATGATGATGAGATAGGAAGAATGAAGACAATTTTTGAGTTTGATTCAATTAAGTTGAATTAAGCTTGTTCACAACATCAGTATTTAAGAACTTCATTCAGAGACCAAATTAGAGGTAGCAAAGTTGAGAAAAAGTGTATCCAATTATATTTAGATGGAACCTAAGCTCAATTTTAATTTGGAACTCATCTAAACAAGTTATAATGAAATTTAGAGTTACTAGTATTACAGTAAAAGATTGATTCTACAAAAGAAGATGAAAAGTATATTTTTGTAGAGAATTTCATGATGTGAAGTCTTGAGGATGACTGTCATGATAGGAGGCTATGGTAAACCTTGGGTGACATCTAAAGATTAGATAGATGAGTTTGAGTAGTTATTTGATTACAGAATGTAATTGACAATTTTTTCATATTCGCAAAGTATGCAATTAATGCAAGTTCAAGTTGATGGATAAATGGAGTATGAAATTGAATTTTATTTCATTAAGAACACATGTGAAGTAAAGAGTATTCAAAAGTGACTTGTTAGAGTGATTTTGAGGAAAACCCTATTTTTAGAAAGATTAATTTATTGTTTATCCACAAATTTGTTTGGTGAAAGATATTGTTGATAAAGATCATGGATATGCCAGTAGTATAGAGTGTTGAGAATGAGGATGTACCTAAGTTTAAAATAGTTTCAATAAAACCTAATGATGGAAACCCTAACTCTGCATTGTCTATCACTTTGAAAAATGTAGTTTACCTTGAAGATGTAGAAAGCTATTTGGATTTAAAGTTTAAATCAATTGGTAGTGAATATATGAATAGAGATATGAAACTAGTTTTCAACCACAAAATGACTATGAAACTCAAATTTGAACATATAAAGTAATTATATTTGTTTAAGTATCATTTCTACCATGAGTTAGATAAGATGAATGAACTCAAATCATACTAAGTAGGATACATGATGGTAAGTTGTAAATGTAAGATAATGTAGTAGACATCTCTATTGACCTTATTCATGAGGTAACTAGTCTTAGCAAACAAGGCAGTGTACCCATAGATAAAAGGATGGTAAAGAAGAAAGTGGAAAGTTACACTAAGGAAGTATACAATGGTAAAGCTATGGAGATCAATTCCATCAAGCAAGATGATGTGAGATTACTTAGTAGAATTATTTCTTATTTAGTTTGTGCAAGTTCTAAGATAGATGAACTTTCAACATGATTCATATATGCAACATATAACATACGTGTTGAGAAAGAGCAAGTAAATCTAAGTGAAATTCTAAAAATGCAACTCTTGGAAAACCTTGAAAAGATTAAGAGGACAAAGAATTGTGTGTTTAGATTCTAGTCATTGATAAATCACATATTCTTTCATGTGCTGAAGAGATTTCCCTACTTATTAGTAACAACTATAATGAGTAGTGACATATGCATTATGGAGAAGATTACAGAGGTATGGAGAAGACACCCTATAGACAAGATATTAGATATTGGAAACCTAATTATGAAGACATTTCAAAATGAGATGAAAGAAAGATTTAGGATTATACCTACAATTGTGGATAGATTCAATAAGTATATATGTATTCTAGTTGATACAGATCACACTTACATTCAAGTAGTGGAACCTCGGAAAACTTTTTTGGATCCCTTGAGCTATGAGTTGAATGATGATGTTGTAATTGGCCATATTGATCTATTTTTGAATTCAAATAAAGACAAAGTAGAATATAGATTTGGCACATTTGATGAGATCATTCAACATGCTCATCAAGCAACCTTGGAGAAGGAATCTCACAAGAAGGTTGAGTCAATTGTGAAGAAGGTGCTATCAAAGGCTAGAATGATAGAAAGTGAATCTGAGGCCATGAGACAAATAATGAAGCAAGGTGTACTAAATATACAACCCTTGTTAGTATCTATTACTAAGACATTTTTGGGACAAAGAATTCCATATGTAGTAGTGTCTGATGTTTAGCCTAGTGAACAAAAGAGAAAATTTGAAAGATTAGTTAAAGCAGTGTCTACAAAGATAAAGAGAGTCAAACAGATGGATACAAGACCTAGTAAGAGGTAGAAAACATTGTTGACAATTGAGTCAAGTGATGAAGAGATTAAGGAACAAGAAACCAAGCAAGTAGAAAAGGTGACTTCACCTAAGCAAGCAGTGAACACAGCTTAGCAACCTTGGAAACCAATGATTGAGAATATTAATACAACAATTGCAAATGAGGGAAACTTTGTTCAAATGAACAAGTTTTATAATTTATATAATACCTTTGAGAAGGATCATAGTGATATATCTATTGTAAGGCATATCATAGAAAATGATCTCAGTTTGTAGGATATTAAAGGAGTAGTCAACAAGAAAGTTTATGAGAGACTTATAGGTAAAAAGACTCCTACAAGAGAAGAAGACTTTGAACTTTAGAAGTCTATGTTGAGGACTATCTACAAGACTAATGATGAAGGTGAAATAAAAGGATTATTGAATAACCTTAAACCATCCTTGAGGAATAATTTAAGGTCATTATTATTCATGGTTGGTGAGAAGGATAAGTTGAGAAAAGAGACATTAGAAACTTTTAGTAAGATGTTGTTAGAGTCACAAGGAGCATCTCCTCCAACTCCTAGAACTTTGAAAGTGTTAGTAAATGGTGACACTATGAAGATTGATCAAACTAATATTACTCTTAATATTGATGATACCAATCCATTTGGTGGTTCTAAACCAAATATACCAGATACTAAAGATATTGAGGATAAGTTGAAACAAATTGATAAAAAGAAGAGGCTATTGGAAGTTGAAAAGTAGAAGATAAAGGAATCCAAGAATAAATTTCTTGAGGAAGACAAGAAAAGAAAGGAAGATGAATAAATTAGAAGAATTGTAGAAGAAGAAAGGAAAAGGAAAATTGAGGAAGAAGAGAAGAAAGATTGGAAGAGAAGAAAGAAAGAGAGTAAAAGGAAAAGGAAGAAGAGGAAGAAGAAAGATCTAAAGAAGTAGCAAAGAAATAAAGGGAGGATGAGACTAAACCATCTAGTTCATATAATTTTCATTCTCTTGCTAATTTAGCTATTGATGATGATAATAAAAATAATCTGATTTCATCCATATTTAAACCTATACAAAATAATAAATCAGTAAAAAACTTATAGAGGACATTAATGGAAGTGACAGATAAACTGCACAACACTTTAGTAGTTCAACATACTGAGTCAAATGCCAAACAAAGAGCACAAGTAGTGCTAAAGTAATTTAATGAAGAGTTTATAAACTTGTTGAATAGTGTAGAGACAAAGACTCAAACTTCACATGATGCTAACTTGTTTAGCACCATTTTCCATAATATCAAGAACAACTTAGTCAATCTTGATACATGTACAAAAGAACTTCAAAAATGTTAGTAGGAAGGGAAAGCTTTGTATGTTAAGTGTACCTTATCATGCAAACTAACTAAAGACATTAATAGTCAAGTAGAGACAAAGATGAATGAGCTAGAGGCTTTATCTAGCTAGATCTAGCATCCATCTTGTAAGGTAGATGATTTTGAGAGTCAAGTTGCCAGTGTTCATAGTGACATTAGGAAACTGGAACTTCAAAAAGAAAATATTTTGAAGAGGGCATCTTATTTCAAAGAATCTATTGCTCTGAAGTTATCTTTTATTGAGAAGTAGTTAGAGGAATGTGTCAAGACCAAGGAAACATGCACAAACTTTTTGTATTCAGATGTCAATGTAGTTGAGATTGCATCATATGCATTATGTGCAACTCTCACATTAGTTGAATCTACCAAAGAGACATGGACAAAAGGTATGGATAGTTTGAAGACTATTTTTGATGATTGTATGAAGATTATTTTGGCATAAGGAAGGACAAATTTTTTTGGGATAGTTTTTGGATAGAATCTTGAAATTTTGACCTTTGGCATTAATGTCAAAGGGGGAGACATTGATTTGAAAATTGTATACATGAGATTGTTGGGAGAGATACAATTAGGAGAGATACATGTGAAGATTATAAAAAGTGTAAAGTATATTGTAAGGGGGAACATATGTAAAAACTTAACTAATAGATGTAAGGCATTATTTACTTTTGTTTTTATCACTTAGCCTATTTCCCCTATTTTGTTGCCATCAATGCCAAAGGGGGAGATTCTTGAAAATTGGATAATTGTGACATGTAATTTTTGTCATTTATGGAAACACATGATGTACATGTTAATAGGAAACCTTAGAAATAAAGATACTTAGTGTTTGGTAATAAAAAAATTGACTAAGTATAGAATTTGGTTTACATCAGTGTATTGTTTTATTTATAACATGTTGTAGACATCATATTATGACAAGTGAAGTTACATGGAGATATTATACATGTTGGTGATGATGTGTATAACCTTGGAAGTTTGTAGAGACTGTATGAAATAGAAATAATAATGTTTTGATGAAGCAGGATAATGGAATCTAAGGAAAGAATTGTTTTATTTACAGAACAATTACTTGTCCAATTAGGGCCGACATCCTAGATGTTTACTCTAACTTTGAAAAGTGAATTGTCATCTTATCTAATTGAACAATAATTTGTGTAAAGGAATGGTATTTATGCAAAGGACTTCTTGTGATAAGAAGGTGTGCAAGTTGTGCTTTGAAGTGTTATCTTGTAGGATTGCAAAGTGAGCAAACTTTTTTGAAAGCAATATATGTGAAGTTTCATATGAGCTATCTAGTGATCCAAGATCAAGTTGAAGATTACAGAATAGAAAAGGAAGGAAAATAATGGTAAATTACTCATTTGAGTAGTGAGATCTTCTTGTAGTTGAAATTGCATGTTTGGGCAATGGGCTCTTCTTGCATACATTATACTACAACTCCTAATAGGGTTGGAATCTCCTAAGAAGAATTCAAAGTCTCCTAACAGAGACTGTTTATACTAAATTTTCTCATTTACTCCTAAGAGGGTCCATCCTCTAACAAGAAACTTATATATCAGTAGATTATCTACTGGGTATCATCTTCGTTGGGGTTTTCCATTGGATAGGGTCTCCCTAGTTAACAAAATATAGTGTTATGAGTTATTTTTGTGCATTGTTACTATAACTATTTAGCATTACTCTATTTATTTGCTATGCATGGTTTAAATTAAGTAATACTATCTAGTTGGCAACTAAAGTTTGTAGATTACTAATTCACCCTCCTCTCAGTAATCCCTATTTCTAACAATTTCCCTAGTTAACAAAATATGGTGTTATAAGTTAACTTTGAGCATGCTTACTATTATTGTTTAGCATTACTTGTTTACTTTCTTATGTATAGTTCAAATTAATTAATAATATCTAGTTGGTGACTAAAGTTTGTAAATTACTAATTCACGCCCCCCCCCCCTCAATAATTCCTATTTCTAACATTTTTCAGTTAAAAATAGGAAGTAGCTAACCCTTAGACTAAAATTCATCCTTTGCATCTTGGTATTAGGTCTTTTATAATTTGGTAATTTTAAAACACTAACAAAATGGTGACTCTACAGGGGACTTGATGAAAAGAAAAGAACTTTAAATTTCTAGAATCTCTTTCGTAATTCCTTATCTACCATCATAGTTCTGATATCTTGTAAGTTTGTGCATGGGTATTGGTTTTTGCTAAGTATCAAACCTAGAAAATGTAAAAGATCTAGTACCATGGAAGTTGTGTGATGTAGGGAAGGCTTACAATGTGTCTTATTAGCAGCACAGAGTCATTTTTTTGAAAGTATACAATATAAAATGTATTAGGCTTGGGTCCCTTTTGTTAGATCTATTTCAAGAAAAGTTCCCTCGTAAAAGTTTCTTGTCTTTTAGATAGATAAAATATGTTTTCCCCTAGTGATTGGTGACTCAGTCTTAGGTTTTGTTAGTAATGCTTGTATTAAAAGTGAAAGATGGTTGATAAAAGGAAAAATATGAGAGATTATGTGAGGGAGAATCCTGATATTCCATTATATATGGATTTACCAAAGGGTGGTAGAAAGAATTGGCCTAAAATGAAAGGTGAATGTAGTCATACTTGGAAACCTAGAGATAGCCCACAATACTAGCCTTGAGCTAAGACAGAGATTTCATCACATAGTTTTGAATTTGAAACCACTTAGCTCTTGGGTAATGTTAAATTATGATTCCTTATCATGAAGAAGGACTTTACCAAAACAAAATGGTATCATGTCTAGGAAATACTATTTTAAGATCCAGTGATGTGGAGGAGATGAATCAGTATCTTAGATCTAGAAGTATTCAATGTAATAGACCAAATCTTGAGAAGATCCCTTACATTGAAAAAAACCTAATAGATTTGGATGATTTTGTAGAATTTGAACCAACAAACACATGTCATGATGATTGAATTTTTGAGGTAGAAGTCCTTAGAAGAAGTGCTACTAAAGAAGAAACCAAACACATTCATTTGGAAAAGGAAAAAGAGCGAATAACTATGAATACCCTTATTGAAAGAGTTAAGTTGCTCAGAAGAATGGCTTCTCTAAAAGAGAAGAATAAAAACTTGAAAGAGAGATCCTCCAAAGTACATTCAGATGCATTTGGAGATGTTTATGTTTTAAGGTCTAAAGTACAAGAGTAGGAATAACTCTTGAATGAAAAGGAAGGTCTTGTTGTATCCCAAGTTCAATCCTACAAACCTATTGAGCCAAAACTTATAGATTTAACTATGAAAGCCTTGGATAAAGTAAAATAGAAGGTTTTAGGAATACAAGTTAATGAACCTCAAGATATCCAAAATAAGTCTACAAAGCTTCCCATGTCTAAACTAGATTTAGATTTTAAAAAGGCTAAGAAGGAGAGGGAACATTTAGCTAAAGATCTTGAGAAAATTGAAAATAAAGCACAAGTAGTAGAAACAAAAAGAAAAATTTAGTTTATTTAAACTAATTCTTCTTTAGCTTCATGGTCCAATATGTCATCAAAAGCCATAATTTCTATCCCCACTTGTGGACTGATAGTTCTAAGCCAAAATGTCTCTTAGTCAGCTCCTACCTCATCTTCGACCACTAGTACTCAAATCACAACTATTTAGCAAACACAAAAAACTCAAATTCCAATCCAAAACCAAGTATCTAAAACAAGTACAAGTACATCAAATGTTTTTTTTTTTAAGAGAAGACCCATATACATAGAAAAGTATAGAAAAATGTCCTTTCTAGGCATTCCTAGGTTTCCACATCCTATTTCTAATGACTTTAGAGATAAGATTATTAAATTTGCAGGAAATAATGTCATCACTAATGAAGAGAACTAGAGGAAATTTATGGATATGATCAATTATTATAAAGTGGAGTATGAAGATGTGGTCATGAAGTTATTTGTACATTCACTAACTGAGGATCCCAGAGATTGATTTAGAAGGTTGTCAGATGACAACATTAGTTCATGGAGTGACTTAAAAAAATATTTTAAAGAATAGTATGGGGATAATACCAATGTTATTTTTGTGTTGAATTAATTCAATAGTATAAAAAAGAATTAGAATGAATCCACTTTTGATTTCAAAGTGAATTTTCAAAAGTAGAAGTATAAATTGCTCCAAGTGATGAGACTAAATGAAGATGTATGCCTCAATACATATTTGAATGATTTTGATAGTGAGATCACATACATATTAAGAGATAAAAATCCTAATACTTGAAATAGGGTAGGTTGGAGTAACCAAGGCTAATGGGACTCTCAGCTACCCAAACCACCTTGCAAGAGTTAACATAGTGGAAGCAAACACAAAAGAGAACAACACCACATATAGAGAGAACATGATTATTTATTGATTCATGAAAATATCATCATACATGCCCAAATATAAGGTCTTCTATGTTATATATAGATACAAATACATTCATGATCTATGATCTAGCTTCAAATTCACACTTTCTAGTTTTGCTCCCTAATCATCTCTCAAAAACTGCTCTAGGTCTAAGGCTAAACACTCTATTTATACTAGCCAAAATAGCTTATAGATCATTCTAGAACATAGAGAAGCCACAAGTTGGATCTTAGCAAATATTAAATACCCATCATGAAAATAAACCTAACATTAAATGCTTGAAGAGCCACAAGTTAGCCTACAAAAACAATCAAATGTCTAGAAATTGATGTTTGAGAAAAATCGTGATATCTCCTAGCTTTGATTGAATTAGAACTCACACTTAAAACTATGGGTACTAGTTTAGGTACTCTAAAAAACCTTAAGTGCAAAAAAGTTGATTCACCAAGGATAAGTGTACATTCATTCTAAAAGTTAAGCACATAAAACTGTCGAGTAGAATTGCCAAAAATTGATACACTAGGAGAATTGCCATATCTCCAAACTTATAAGGAATTAAAACTCATTCCTTAGATAATAGATAGTCCTCTAGGCTCTATTCAATCCCAAAAGTGTGCAGCCTTTCATTCAATATGTAAAATTAGTTACATGGTCTGCAATAGGCACCCATAAACTAGAAAACACAGTTTTAGCAAAACACAGTTTCAACATCAAGGTATAAATTGAAAACATGTATAATAGTAGTACAACCTAGGATCCTCCTACATCAAACACCTAAGGTTGGAAGAAATAATTTTCTTGAATCATTAAGGTGTTACAACCTGAACTAAATCCAACTCAAATTGAGAAATCCATGAAGCATCTTCCATAGATCTGTTCTTCTACTTTACCAGATATTCATAATAATCTTTTCCCTTGGTGCTCTTACCAACTCTCTGATCCAATATCTATTCAACTTCTTCAATCTACTTCTTAGGATAGTCCTATGATATAATAACTTCATCATCTAACTCATGATACTTGTATAAATTAACAACATTAAATATAGGATATATATATCCATGTTGTCAAGTAGCTCAATTTCATAAGTGTTTCCACTGTCAAACTTCTTGAAGATCTTACAAGGTCCAAACTTCTTCATCTTTAGTTTACTATATGTTCCAACCAAAAATATTCCTTTCTTTAGATGAACCATCACCTCATCACCAACTCAAAAATCATGATGTCTCCTAGACTAATAAACATTCTCCTTATACTTTTTATTACTTTGATCTATCCTTAACTTCACTTCCTTATGTAAAGAATTCATAAAATCAAAAAATTCTTCCCCTATAATACTTCTCTTTTCTTCAACAGTAATATCTCTCAAATTTGATACTCCTCTAGGCTTCATTCTAGTAAGAATCTCAAAAGACGTCTTCCCTGTACTCTTATTCATAGAATTATTATATGTAAATTCAGCTTTTCTCAATACCATCTCCCAATTACTTGGCTTATTCCCAACTAAACATCTTAGAAAATTACCCAGGCTTCTATTCACAACCTTTGTTTGTCCATCTATTTGTGGATGGAATGTAGAACTAAACTTCAACTAAGTGCCTATCTCCTTCCACAAAGTCTTCCAAAAATAACCAACAAACATATTGTCTCTATCAAAAATAATGCTTCTTGGTAATCCATGCAATCTCACAATCTCTTTAAAGAAAATCTCAACAACATGCTCAACATCTAATGTCTTCTTACATGGTATGAAATGAGCCATCTTAGAAAATCTGTCCACTACAACAAATATGGAATCATACCCCTTCATTGTCTTAGGTAATCCAAGAACAAAATCCATACTGATGTCATTCCAAGGTTTCTAAGGAATAGTGATAAGTGTATACAAACCAGTAATTTGACTCACTCCTTTTGCAGCTTGACAAACTCCATAAATCTTAAAATTTTTTTGAACATCCTTGTACATTTTTGGCCAATAATACTTCTCTTTCAGCAAACTCAAAGTCTTATCAATTCCAAAATGTCTAGCCAATCCACCACTATGCTTTTCCTTAATCAGATTCAACCTCATAGAACTTCTAGGAATGCACAACTAAATACTTTTGAACGATATACCTTTTTGAATGAAATAGTCATCATAATTACATATGTGATTGGTCAGATTTGGTGCTCTATAGTCTATCCATGCCTCAAAAAAATTAGGATCAACATCATACAACTATTTCATTTCATCAAAACCAAGAACTCCAACCTTCATTTCAATCAACAAAGAACATCTTCTACTCAATGCATCAACAATTTTGTTAGTAACTCCACTCTTGTACTTAATGACAAATGTAAAATTCTATAAGTACTCAACCCATTTCATATGTCTTTGATTCAATTTATTTTGACTTCCCAAGTACTCTAAGCTTTATGATTAGTGTACAACACAAAATCCTTAGGAATCAAATAATGTCTCCACTTTTTCAAAGCTTGAACAATAGTATAAAATTCTTGATCATACATAGAATACTTCCCTTTAGCATCATTTAACTTTTCACTAAAGAAAGCAATAAGCTTACCTTCTTGAATTAATATAGCTCCTATTGCATTACCACTTGCATCACATTAAACTTGAAATAATTTGTTAAAATTAGGTAAAGCCAATATAGGTAATTCAACAATATTTTGTTTCAAAGTCTCAAAATTCGTATTAACTCCATGTGTCCACTTGAATTCCTTTTTATGTCCTCTCATTGTCTCAGTCATAACATTACAAATAGAACTAAAATTCTTTATAAATTTTCTATAAAAACTAGCCAAATCATGAAATGATCATACCTTACCCATATTCTTAAGTGTAGGCCACTCTAAAATTTCTTTAACCTTCTCAAGATCCATCTTCAATCCATTAGATGAAATCACAAATGCAAATACACAATCTCCTCTTGCATAAAGGAACATTTTTTTCAAATTAATCAGCAACTTTTCATCTTTCAACCTATATAATACTTGTCTAATATGCTCAAGATGTTCTTCCTTGGTCTTACTAAATATCCGAATATCATCCAAACAAACAATCACAAACATACCCAAGAATCTTTTCAGAACTTCATTCATCAACCTCATGAAAGTACTAGGTGCATTAGTCAAACCAAAAGGCATAACCAACCATTCATACAAAGCATCTTTTGTCTTAAAAGCAATCTTCCATTCATCACCTTCTCTGATTCTAATATGATGATAGCCACTCTTCAAATCAATCTTGGTAAAATACTTTTCTCCACTCAAACAATCCATTATGTCATCCATCCTTGGCATAGGAAAACTATATTTCACTATGATTTTGTTAATAGCTCTAAAATCAGTACACATTCTCCACTCTCCATTATATTTAGGTGATAATACAATAGGTACAACACATGGGCTCAAACTTTCACTGATTAAATTTTTTGCAACAACTCATGCACTTGTTTGTTAAGTTCTTCATTCTCTATAGATGTTAATCTACATGGTGCTTTGTTTGAAAAACTTTCTCTAGGAATCAGATCCATACAATGACTTATACTTTGTGGTACTAGAGGTAAACCATTAGGAATATCATCAGCAACAATATCTTTATACTCATTCATCCATTTTGCAATTTCTATTATCACTCTATCATTACCAACTTCTGCTACTTGGTCATTACTACCAACACTCGGTCCTCTAGGAACTATAGCAAAATAAACTTGATTCTTCTTTACTTCCTTTTCAAATTTCTTTCCATTAACCATGCAAAATTTTATTGCAGTACAACTAACCTCATCTAGGCTTTTAATCAAAGGTAGCAATATTTGTTTCTTACCATTTACCCAAAGAGTATATTGATTCAATCTTCCATCATGTACAACATATCTATCATATTGCCAAGGTCTACCCAAAAAAATATTACAGCAATCCATGGCCATAATATCACACAAAAATTCATCAAAGTAATGTCCAATTTTGAACTTTACAATATATTGCTCACTTACCAATATCTTATGCTCATCTTTGATCCATGAAACATGATAAGGTTTGGGATATTTCAGCTTCTACAACTACAACTTTGGAACTGGATCTTCTGATGCCAAATTTGTTGAACTTCCACTATCAATGATCACCTTGCAATATTTTCCATCCATCTTACATCTAGACTTGAAAAGACTTCTTCTAAGGATAGGTTCCTCATCACTTTCTTTATTACATAAGGTTCTTCTTGCCATTAGATTTTCTCTAGCCTCAAGTCCACTTGGAAAACTCTCAATATCTTTTTGAATCACAACATTTCTATTATTTTGCCCACTTTTAGAAGATATACATTGAAAATATCTACAACCTTCTTTACCATATCTAAAACAATTACCATGGAAACCACCTCTATGATAAAAATTACCTCTTCCTTAGTTAGATCTAGTACCTAATTGGTAAGAACTACCACCTTTCCACTCGGTCTTGTCTTTGTCATTATCTTTCATTCATATTTAACTTTATCTTGCATAAAACTTTTAGATCTGTCACCTTCACCATAAGATCTACATCTACCTCTCTAGAATCTACCACCTCTACCTCTTTGTCTTTGTTCATGCTTCTTTGTCAAGATCTCCTTAGCTTTCAAGGGATATTGATATGCTTCTTCCACACTTTCCAACTTCACAAAGATTATTTCATCTTGAATTCTAGATCTTAATCCATTTATGTACCTTGCAATTTTCTCAACCTCATCATCCACATGTCTAGATATGAGTTCCAATCTATAGAATTCCTTAGTATATTCTTTCATGTTCATGTCCTTTTGTCTCAAATTTTGCATCTTTCTCAACAAGCTAATGTGGTAATCAACAAGAAGGAATTTTTTCTTTACCTTGTTTACCATCTTCAACTAAGTTTTGATCTTCTCCTTTCCTCTCCTTTGTCTATTAGTTTTCAAATGCTCCCACCACAGTGAACCATGATCTTTCAACTTAGTAACTACAATCTTCACCTTCTTATTATCAAGAGTGTTTTCATACTCAAAGAACTTATCCATATCTAAGATCCAATCTAACACAACATTGGTATCCAATTTTCTATCATAAGGAACAACTTCTACAATAGGCTTCAAATGTTCTCTAGATAATACTCTCAACAATATTTCCTCATCTTGATCTTCTTCAAGTTTTGGATTATGGTTTGCTGCTATTGCTTCATCATCACTTACATCATCAAGATGTGCTCCTCTCCTCTAAGCAATCTCTATGACATCTAATCTAGCTGCAATTTTTCTTAGTTGATCCAATATAGAATTATCAACATTTCCTATGCCATGAACCATCTTAACAAATAAGGTTCATGCAAGATTGAAACCCTCCACAAGTTATAGGTCAAATCTGTAGATCTGCAACCCTACAACCAATATCCAAAATAGGGTTCTATAGGATCTAATCACTACAAGGATTAACCTCAAGATCTAATAACACTTGGAATATGGTGGGCCAGGATTAACTAAGGCCAATGGCAAATTCAAATATCCAAACCACCTTGCAAGAGTTAACACAATAGAAGAAAACACAAAAGAGAACAACATCATAGAGAGAGAACAAGATTCCTTATTGATTCATGAAAATATCATCATACATGCCTAGCTATAAGACCTTCTAGGTTACAACCATATAAAAATACATTCATGATCTATGATCTAACTTCAAATTCACACTTTCCAGTTCTACTCCCCAATCATCTCTCAAAAACTTCTCTAGCTCGAAGCCTAAACTCTCTATTTATACTAGCCAAAATGTCTTACAAATCATTCTAGAACATAGAGAAGCCAAAAGTTAGCTCTCCACAAATATTAAATACACATTATAAAATAAACCTAAAATTAAATACTTGAAGAGCCACAAGTCAGCCTACAACAACAATCAAATGTCCAAAAATTGATGTCCAAGAAAAATCTTGATATCTCCAACTTCTGACTGAATTAGAGCTCACACTTCAAATTGTGGGTAGTATTTTAGGTCCTCTAAAATCCCTTAAATGTGCAAAGATTAATTCACCAAGGATAAGTGTGTATCCATTCTAAAAGTCAAGGATAGAAAACTATAGCACAAAACTACTAGAAATTGATGCTCTAGGAAAATTTCCATAGCTCCCAATTTATAAGGAATTAGAACTTGTGCCTTGGATCATAGATATTAATATAGGCCCTCTTTAATACTTTATGTGTTTAGCCTTTTATTAATCATGAAAAGTTAGTTACATGGCCTATAATAGGAACCTAGAAACCAAAAAATATAGTTTCAACAAAATATAGTTTCAATAGCAAGGTAAAAATTGAAAACATGCAGGATAGTAGTGCAACCTAGGATGCTCTTGCATTAAGACTTTACAAGATGCTCACAAGATGGTAGTGTATATTGAGAATACCAGAAAGGCTTCTAGTAAGGTAGGAAGAAGAGATGACCCAAAATTATTCAATCGAAGGAACAATAAGAGAGAAAGTGATAAGCTTGCTATAGTTTGTTGGGATTAAAAATGGGAAATGTATACTTCTGAGAGTGGGGGGGGGGGGGGGGGGGTGTGAATCAGAAGTACTAAAATCTAGCCAATAAAACTTTTCAACTTTAAAAAATTGTATGCATAAAAATATAGAAATAACATGTAAAGAAAATGCATTCACATAAACACTTGACACCACATATGATTACCCAGAAACCCTCCAAAATGAGAAGGTAAAACTGGAGTGGGGATGACACACACAATTCTTCACTACTGCAGTAATAAAGTTTACCTATTAAGGTTACATTTTTTAACCATTCTTATGATCTACCTTATGAAAGGCCTGCCTTGTTAAAGGCTTACAAAGGATTGTTAGATCCTACCTTGTTAAAGGATTTTAACACCTTATCAAAAGTGTTCTTGGCTAAAGGACTTTAGAACACTCACTTGGAATGTCACCCTATTAAAGGCTTTATACAATGGCTATTAAACCAACCTAAGTTGATAGGATTTCATTCTACTATAACAATTGTTAGAGAGTACAATAGAATGTTTGATCTAATACACTTACAATATGATATTGCTGATTTTAGATCCCAATTTAGTTCATCTCGATCCTCTCTGATTTGATATGAAATTGCTATAACCTTGATCCTTTGTTCTGCTAACTAATTCTACAATTTTTTTCTTCTTCTAAGTCAATTCAACTTGATTAGTTCACCCCTTTCACTTTCTTTAAATATTTTCTAGCATCATATCCTCTCATGCATTCTTTCTCACACTCTATGAATATGGGGCTTTGTCTCTCTTTAAAAAGATTTTGTGACTTAGGGTTATGTATGAATCTATAGCTATGATTCATCCATTTTTCATCTTTAGCATTTGAATTATTTGATTGGTTGCATGTTGATTACATAGGGAATCAAATAGATTCGACCTCATCTCAAAGATTTTAGATCTATCCATTAGCTGGCATGCAAAATGGTTTACATCTTAGTTTGTGAAGGCACAAACTCTTATGTCAATTCTCTGTTGCTTGGCACTTGCTAATTACTAATGCTTGACACTTACTAAAATTCTATCTTTTTCAACACCTAAACATGCTTGGCATTTATTGTTCACTCAACACATATACTCACTCGACACTACCTATTTGCTTGTCATCTGAGTGACTAGGCATTTATTGAATTTCTAACTTGACACATATTGCAACTCGACACTTGTATATATTACACTTAGCATATGTTGCTAGCTTTCCATGAACTTAGCAAATAGCTTAAGTTTTTTGACACTCAATTATCAAAAAAATCCAAGATCAACAATCTCTGACTTTGACATGAGTGTCAAAAACACTTAACTATGCATGATGAGTCTATCTCCCTTAAGTATAATACAATTGTAGTTTGGCATATGTAAAAAACATTCAAAATTTTGTGAAGGACTATATACCTCAAAATTTTGTGTCTCCCCCTGAGTTGATGTGCCTTTCTCTATAACCAAAATTTTACTCCTTTGACTCCTTTGAGTGAATTTTCCTTATACTGATACTCTTTGTCTAATATGATTTGATATACCCTATTTTTTATTTTTTTCTTTGTACTCCCCTTTTTTTTTCTCTACTTTGTTTGTTTTGGCTCCCCCTTTTCACATGTCTCCCCTTGTAGATTAAGTCTCCTTCTAGCCTTTTGATTTATCTCCCCCTTTTACAATTTCGCCTCCTTTTTGACACTTATGTCAAAGGGTCTATACATTGACTAAGTATTTTTCCAAGAAGGTCTTGTTTACTTCCATCATAATTCTTAGAGCAACATCCTAGTTTTGTATTGTAACTTTGAGGGATTTGATTTGTACTGCTATCTCTACTGCAAGGTGAACTAAGCCATCTAATGTTGAAAGATTAGGATCTTTCTTCAATAAGTTTTCTGCATAGGCTAGTGCCTTTTTTAGAATCTCCATGTGAGGGGTTAGGGCACCTTGTATTTGAACTAATTTGGCTCTAGTATTAGCCTCTTCTACTATTAATACAACTAGATCCTTTTGTGTGTGAAGCATTGTATGAAAGTGCTTCTCACTTTGAGCTAGATCTTTTGGCAATTACATACCTAAGACTTTCAAATTTCTTTCCAAGCTCATTATTCTTTGGCTGGTTTCTTATGTGAAGATTGAAGGATCACAAAATTTTGTGTATAGTGATAATATATTCTAAAGTATTATCTTCACCTTCTCAATTTTCTTTTCCAGATCTATCTATGATAATGCTATTTCACTAGATATCTTTTCATTGATCTTTGCTTGAAATTTCTTTTCTAATCATTCCATTAGTTTTGCATTAGCATCTTGGTCCTCATTTTTCACCTAGTGAAAAATATCTAACAATTGTTCTAATATGTTCTTTGCTTCATTAGGTGGCTGCAATTTGAAGGCATCTAAGAAGATGTCCTTAATCTCATGTAATGCTTGCTTTTGTCTATGCTTATTTCTAAGTATCTGCTACTTCTTCTTCCTTTCCAATGTCTCTTGCATGAATTTATCTATTCAAGTGTAATGTTTTATAGTCATATTTTAGAATGAATATTTCCTCATCTAATGTAGGGTCTCCATAATGAAGTACAATTGCAACTTTTTTGGAGTTTGAGCCTAGTGCTAAGATTTGGAGTGGCATAACATTAGTGCTTGACTTCTGAGACATTCTTGTAGGAGTCTCAGTTTTTGGTATATTTACCAAAGTTTGAATTTCTTATTTCTCCTTTTAATTTGGAATCTCCTTCTACTCCTCTAATTTTTCTTTATGAATACAAATTATTTGTGGTGGTGCACCTTGTACTTGTGCAGTAGGAACAAAATCTTCTAGCTATCTTGTTTATTCCTTTGTTGGCTCCTTGGTAGTTATAGCAACTTTAACTATGGAATAAACCTTAGATGATGAATATTTTGAAGCTTTCTCTTGAGGTTGTCCACTTGTAGTTGTAGGGATCATAGGGGATGTTTCTTATGTGGCCACCTTATCCCTATTTAGGTTAGCTACTACTTTTTGGAACTCATTTGCACTGACCAATACTAGGTTGTCACACAACTTGGCTTGTAGAGTTGATTGGTCAAGGATCTTCTTTAGATCCTCTGCAATGAGTGGGTTTATGTTTTGAACTATTCTATTAGGAACATCCTTCACTTTGATAATCTCTATAGGTGTGTTGTTGTCATGTGGAGGGTTAGGTGGTGGAAATTGTGTGTCTTGCACACTCTAATCTATTTGCTACTCCTCAGCAGTTACCATTTCATCTCCCTTTTGTGTTTCCTCCTCCACTATGTTTCCTTCCTTTTCTTTTTTAACTTCTCCTTCCTTTTCATTCTCTTCATCTTCTCCTTTATTTCTTCCCTCAAAGGGATCTTCCTCTCCTTCTTTAACAATAGTTAGCGCATATATTACCTTCCACATTTGAGTGGACTTCTTTACGACATCTTCAATCTTATTTTGAAGAATACTAAAGGCTCTATACTTGGGTGCAAATTTTCTCCCATGCTTCTTTTTAGCCTTGGTTATTTGTCCTTTTGTAAGCTCTAGCATTACTTGAGCCAATGTAGACTCTCTTATTTCCTTTTCCATGTTAAGACAATAATGTCATTTATTTTCAACAATAGAATATAAATCTTTAGGCATTGAATTGTCAAGTTCAAGTGGGGTGTTCTTGAACTTAGCCATCATGGTATAGACTAATTCCTCAACCATGTTTTTATCTTCCCTACTTAACTTATTGAAATCAATTTTATTTAAGCTATCTAAGTTTTCTTTATCTTTAATATTATCACAAATATTCTCTAAATTAGACTTGGTGGCATGACTTACCACTCTAAATTGGCTTGTGCCTTCTAACTCGATTCTTTCCTCATTAGAGTTAGGTTGAGAAAAATATTCCCTTCTTAATTTCTTCTTGGCAGGACCTTTCTATTATGACACCTTCCTCTTTTCTTGTTCCTTATCCTATTTAGTTGTGGCTCTTGTACTTGCTCTTGTAGTAGGCATGACTAGGCTTGGCTTTGTAGTCTTTTTGCCCTTGAGTTGGGCTGCAGGCTATTTCTGAGCTTTTCTCTTCTTAGGCTCTATGTAGTTGGTGCTTCCTTAGTTTTTTCCTCCTCAACACCTTCTTCCTCTTCAACATCTTCTCCCATGCCTTGTTTTAAGGAAAGTGGCTCCTGAACATTTTCTTTTTCTTCTTCATCTTGATCATCTTCTTCACCTTCATCTCCCTCTCCAAATTTGGCTTTAAGCTTCTTGACCAATTTATCCTTTTTCTTTAGAGTTGAGATGGTTTTCAACTCCATTTCCACTTTAGACTTCACAACATCATATGTGTCAAAAGGTTTTGCACTTTTATCAATTTTTTCTGCAAGCAATGCTATGATTGGTGTTGATGCCTCATCAATGTTTATGTCATATCCTAATGGCCTTATCCATCTAACTCTTGGTACTACTACTTGGATATAAGTATAATCAATATCAACTAAGAAACATATATCATTGATGTGTTGCTCTACTAGGGAAATTGGAATCCTTAGTCTTTGCTTCATGGACTTCCTAAAGTCCTCAAAATAGCTTGTCATGATGGTTGTATAATCGGCTCCCATCTACTCTATGTACTCATTTATCTATAAAGCTATAGACCTATTGGTCTTCCATCCTATCTTACCAAAAGAGGGAGATTCATTTTGCACATAGAAAAAGATACATATCAAAATTGATCCAAACTTACGCTGAGCACTTTTGGATATCCTTATTGCTCCCAAATTCTCCATAATTTTTTGTAGTTGCAAATTTTCTAGATCATATGTATGCTTTTTCTTAAAATTTTTGTAGCCTACATCTACTACAATGCATGACACACTCTTTAGTTAGCTTTACTAGTAGAATTTGTGGGATATGACCCTCACTACAAATTCTAGAAGTGGATCTTTGATTGTGTCAATCGTCATGCCTCTTTTATTCCACTTTGCTCCAATGTTCTTCTCAATGGTTTCTTTTGAGTCACTCCTTAGGGTCTTTAGCCATTCTAGGGTTGGATATCCTATAACCCTATGTATGATTCTTTTTGACAACTTAACAGATCCTCCTTCTAACCATAAACATCCATCATGGATCCTACTCGAAACTATTCTAATCCATTCAGTCTTGAAGATGGTGTGGAAATCTAGGGAATGAGTTAAGCCCTTTCTCTAAATGATTTAAAATTATTCCTTCAAAATTCCATTCTCACATAGTTTTTCATAAGCTTGTCAAATTTCCATATCACCAATTGCTCCAACCTTGCAATTGTAGCATTTATTAACATCTTGAACCATTACTACTTTTGGTGGGATAATGAATAAAGTGCCAACAAGATTTTTCTTGTATGTAACTCTAGGTATTGGCCTAAAATCTAGTTGCTTGACCTTATTACTAACTAGCTAAACTTTGAAAGGTTCCATATCATTGGGATTTCTAGAACTAGAGGCCATTTCTTCAAACTAGGGTTTAAACTTTGAAATAGTGTAGCTCAACACTTGAGAAATACCTTAGATTTATCTATTTGAAAGCTTTAATCTCTGCTTGCCAATCACTTCTATGCTATCCTCACTCTTGCTTTGTGTTCATAATGATGAAAAATGATCAAAAAATTGGCCTTATACCCTTCAATACATAACATTTAATGCTTGGTGAATATATAACTGTACACTTGACTCCTTATGCTATTTCTTCTTTAATTAGCATCAATGCAAATTCCACTTCACTTGGTAGATATAGGAATTACCCTTACTTTGCTTCAATAGGAATTTCTTTTTACTCGGCAGCAACTACACACTCGGCTCCAACTATCTTTTGGTGGTAGCTCAACATACACTAAGATTTTACTCGACATCTAAAGGCAAATTTTTTTACTTGGCAATAATGTGAATTTTTTTGAAGATTTAACCTTGCATCTTTATTCATGTTGATCTATCCTTTTCATTACTAACTTATCTAGGAATTGATGTATGGTAAAGCATTTAAATATAAGTCCCACATACCTTCTTTTGCTTAGTTGGATGAAGTATGATGCTTGACCTTTTAGGTGAAGTGATCCCTCAATTTGAAGAGATACTTCCATCTTTTCTTTTCCATGTCTTATTCATCTCTCCTCTAATGTGCTCAACATCTGCCTTACCTTTTCCTTTGTTGAACTCAGAGTTAGGTACCTTTGTCCTTGTTGGGCAATGCTTGCTGATATGACCAGTCTTCAAAAAACTAAGGCATGTGGTTCGACTCAACTATCTATTGTAGCTTCCACTAAAATGTGTTCTTATGTAGTTCTTAGGAATGTGTCCATATTCTTGACAATAGTGATAGCTATGTCTTGTATTGTAATCCCAATTGTAGGAATTCTCATAATTTCTTACATTGTTGGATGACCATGTGGACTTGGATCTACATTCAAAGGATTTGTGTCCAAACATATAAAAATTTTAGTAGCATCCTTCAAATCTTAGTGCATGTATGGTCCTTGTTCTACATTCATGTGTCAGATGACCTTATTTGTTGCACTTGTAAAAATGGATCATGTTGCTTGACTTGGCATTCTAACTAGCATTTTTGCTCCTACAAACATTAGTTGTATGTCCTTTCTTTCAACAATGATGACAAGTAGGTTTAGAGTTCCTACCTTTTTCATTCCTTTGTTCAGTAGTCTTGGATGACTCTCCTTCTTTAGTGCTTGTATAGCCCAATTCTTATGTGTCTTTGTTGGATCTAGGAAATTTCAGTAATTGTTCAAAGTACTTGATAGCTTGATTTGGCTTGTTGAAACTTTTAGCAAACTCTTTGTCTCTTTTTAGGTCATTCTACAATTTTTCATTTTGCAGCTTCAATGTAGTTATTTCAATGTCCTTAACATTCAACTCATGATGGGCATTCGACATTTTTCTTAGGGTATCCAACTGCATGTTTGAGATCCTAGATAACTCAGCTAATTTTTCTTCCAATATATTTGACCAGATTCTTTTGTCTTCTTCAATCATGGCCTTGTCCTCTATGGCTTTCTTCTTTTGCTTAGTCACCTCACATAGTATTATTACTTGTGATTCTTGCTCCAACTTGAGATTCCTGATCTCCTCAGCTTTTTCTCTATTCTTTTCTATGAGATCTATAATTTTTGCATCAAATTCACAAGAGTTTCCATCTACAAATAACTTTGTGGTTTCAATCTCCTTGTATTGACTGTTATTTTCTACTATGGCAATTTCTTTCCTTCTCTTTAGCAAGCTTCTCAAGGAATCTTTGTCTTCATCCAGTTGTTGCAGTAAGAGATTTATCTCAATCTCCTGATTCTCAATAGTCTTTCCCAACATATAAACCTCCATCTCAAGATCTTTTCTCCAAGTTGTAAGGCTTCTCTTGATGAGAACTAAGCTTTGATACCAATTTTTGGGATTAGAAATGGGAAATGTATACTTCTTTTTTTTTTTTGGGGGGGGGGGGGGGTGTGGGGGGCGCGGGGGGATGAATCAAAAGTACTAAAATCTAGCCAATAAAAAAATTCAACTTTAAAAAATTGCATGCATAAACATATAGAAATAACATGTAAAGAAAATGCATCCACATAAACACTTGACACTAGATATGATTTCCTAGAAACCCTCCAAAATGAAAAGGTAAAACTAGGGTGGGATGACACCCACAATTCTTCACTACTACAACAATAAAGTTCACCTATTAAGGTTACATGTTTTGACCATTCTCATGATTTTCCCTATGAAAATCCTACCCTTTTAAAGGCTTATAAAGGATTGTTAGATCCTACCCTATTAAAGAATTTTAACACCCAGTCAAAAGTGTGCTTGGCTAAAGGACTGCAGAACACTCACTTGGAATGTCACCTTATTAAAAGCTTTATATAATGGCTGTTAAACCTAGCTAAGTCCATAGGATTTCATTCTATTATAACAATTGTTAGAGAGTACAATAGATGTTTGATCTAATATACTTATAATCTGATATTGCTAATTTTAGATCCCAATTTAGTTTATCTTGATCCTCTCTAATCTGATATGAAATTTTTGTAACCTTGATCCTTTGTTTTGCTAGTTGATTATACAATTTAGTCCTTCTTCTAAGTCAATTCAACTTGATTAGTTCACCCCTTTCACTTTCTTGAAATCTTTTCTAGCATCATCTCCTCACATGCATTCTTTCTCACACTCTATGAGATATGGGGCTTCATCTCTCTTTAAAAAGACAATGTGACTTAGGTTTATTTATGAATCTATAGATACAATTCATCCATTTTGCCTCTTTAGCATTCCAATTATTTTATTGGTTGCATGGTGATTACATAGGGAATCAAATAGATTCAAAGTTATCTCTAAGCTTCAAGATCTATTCATTAGTTGGCATGCAAAATAGTTTACATCTTAGTTTGTGAAGGCACAAACTCTTATGTCAATTTTGTGTTGCTCGGAACTTGTTGATTACTGATGCTTGAAACTTACTAAAATTCTATCATTCTTGACACCTAAACATTCTTGGCATATATTGTTCACTCAGCACATATACTCTCTCGACATTGTCTTCTTGCTTGGCATCTGAATGACTCAACACTCATTGAATTTCTAGCTCGGAACATATTGCAACTCAACACTTGTATATATTATACTCGGCATATGTTGCTAGCTCAACATGAACTTAGCAAATAGCTTAAGTGTGTTGACACTCAATTGTCAAAACCAATCTGAGATCAACATAGGTAAGAAGCTTGAAGAGGATAAAATGAGTCAAGTGCTAAATTTGTTAAAGAACATGAGTCTATCAACTAATAATGTCAATAAGTAGAATAGTAGTGATAAACCTTAGTTTAACAACCATTATAATAGGTAGCCTAGAATGCAAAACTATCCATATACCACTCAGGTGGAAACTGGCAAGCCTATCCCCAATCCTACTCAAAGCACTAACAAAAATGGTACACCAACCCTTTGCAAAGGAATTTAGTGAATATGAAAGATGATGTACCTTGGTGTGTTGTATGTCAATATCCTCATTCCCCTCATTATTGTGCAATAGCTCATTCATTTTTGCAAATCAACATGTGCAAAATGAGGAAGGAGAGAAAGAAAAGAGTCATAATGATATAAGTTACAACATGATCAATTTATGTGATGGTGGTGAGGATTTTGATTTAGAAGAACCTAAAAATGATGTCGTTGATGAAAGAAATGTTTATCATTTATGACTTAGCAAGTATTTTTAGATAGCAAAGATTATAATGGAGACAAGGTATGCACTACATCATTAGGTGTTGATCACATAAATTTGAGAAAACCATCCAAGGAGGATATTTTGAAGATCACTATAGAGATAGTGGTCCAAAAGTACAATAATTAAAATCTGAGAAATAGACCTATCAACAATGATACTCATAAGGCATCTAGCATATTCATTAAAGATATTATTCATAAGGTGAAAGATAATAGTAAAAAAATAGTACAATGATAGTTAAAGTCAAGGATAGTAAGAATAATAAGTGGGAACTTAAAAAGAAAGTATAATTTCAAGTAATTGAAATAGTCAAAGCTAGTATGCAAGACATGAAATTAGAACCTGATGTCATCAAGCAAGTGGTTGGGCCTACCATTCAAATACCATTAGCTTTAGGTATTCTTATCAAAACTACTATTTATGACACTATTGACATGATATCCATGTTATCATAGATTACTATCAAGATTGCTTTATTTGAAATGTTTAGAATAGAGGAACATAAAAATAAGGCTCTTTCTTTTTTGTGTGACATAGGTAGTAATAATAGTGTTGAGAAAAAGCCCATAATCATGCAACAAGCACCACTTATAATAGAAGATAATGGAATCATGTCCCAAATAACCTAGATGTATTTGGATAATTCATTTGTAGCCTACCTAGAAGACATTGACCATTTCTTCCTTGGTTTAGTGATAAAAGGTTGAATGTTATGATCCTAGTGGGTAGCCTTCACTAGCACCTTAGGGTTTTGGTGCAATGGTTCATACAATGTGGTATCAGAGCCTCCAGCTAGGTTTGAGTCCCAAAGTGGGTGGCAATCCCAACATTTTAGTATTTATCTAGAGCTCATATGGCCAAGGGAGGGCCCACTATATGGGTGCACATCTAGCCTAAATTTTGGATTGTGGAGCATGGTGGGATGTTATGATCCTAGTGGGTGGCCTTCACTAGCACTGTAGGGTTTTGGTGCAATGGTTCATAGCACTAAACCTTAAAAAATTGCATGATGGATTAAGGAGCATCAAATACCATAATGCCTTTAAAAGTTATGGAATCCCTTGGCCTAGAAGTAGGCACCAAACAAGGTAGATGTAGAGCAATGGATGTAAGGGAAGTGCCTAGCATAGGTACAATTAATGCATTGTATTTTAAACTAGCTATGTATCCTAACATTGAAATGACCATGATAGTCCTTGTAGTTGATATTTCTCTCCATTATGAAATATTAATCTCTAGAAATGGAGTGCTACAATGTGAGGTAGCCTGTAATGTGACTTGACATATGTCACTTTTCATATAGGAGATAAGGTTGTCAAGATTGATAGATAGCCAAGGGTTATGTTTTTGAAGATAGTGTTGACAAAGATGCCACATGTTTCTTGGATATAGATGTTAATGCATTAGAGCTGAATTATTTATTTAAGAAATTGAGAAGCCTCCACCATTGATTGCACAAGAAGTTACCTATCATATGGATTCATAGAACTTGTGAAATATGTATATTGATGTGGCAAGTTATAAGGAGGTATCAAAAGCTAAGGTAGTGTTTATATCTCTAGAGAAAAATACATTCATATATTCATTTACTCTAAATTTTTCATGTACCAATAACATTGTTGAGTATGAAGCACTTTTATTAGGATTAAAAGTTCCAATAAGCCATGGAATTAAGAAAATGCATGTTATTGGAGATTATAAATTAATTATTTCTCAGGTTAGAAGAGTATATATTTTAAAGAATAAAAGATTGAAACAATATAGTAATGCTCTCTTGGACATGATTGAGTATTTTGTTGCATTTGGAATAATCTCAAAGGATAGAAGTAACAACAAAATGACTGACTTATTAACTAATGTAGCTATTAAGCTAGATAAAATATCATTTTCTAGTGTTTCAAAAATTGAAATGCAAAGTAGGCTATCAATTCCTGACAATATTTAGAATTGGCAAGTCTTTAAAGAAAATAAACATATAATCAGATTTTTGAATTGTAAGGATCAGTTCTGGGGAGAAGAAATTGATGGTGCAGCTTATGTTGATAATACTAATGGTAAGTGTTAGAAACAATAGTCCACCAAGATAACTAGGGGTGGGGGGTGTGAATCAGTTATCCAGTAGTTATAACATTTATCTTCTTTAAAAAAACTTAACCATTCAATCAAAGTAAACAAAAACCATACAAAGATGCATATAGATAATTATACAAAAATATTTTGGCTAGGGAAACCCTTTATTAGAGGAAAAACCCTAGTGGGAATGATCCCACAAGATGATATACTAATATAAATACTTCTTGTTAGATACCTTGTTAGGATTCTATTAAAAAATTTAGTATAATGAGTCCCTATAAGGATACTTTGAATCCATATTAGGAGACTTCAACCCTATTAGGAGTTGTGGTAACCCTATTAGAAGTTTTGGTATAATGTATGCAAGAAGAGCCCACTGCCCAAACATGCAATTTCAACTACAAGAGGAGCTCACTACTCAAACAAGTAATTTACTAGTATCTTGTTCTTTCCTGTATCTTGTCAACTAGACCAACCACTATCAAACCTTATAGACTAGGTCATGAACCTTAGATCCAAATACCAAACCTTGAATCACTCAGCAAAACCTCAACAATGAAGTTTCCTTCACTTCTACATTGCTTTACAGAACTTTGCATTCCATACTTTTTGCTACTTTATGAACATTTGCAATTCATATTAATCCATATCCACATATATCATGATAAAGGAAAATGTCCTTCCTTTATACTAAGTCCATAAAACAATTCCCAAAGTCAGCTATTAGTCCTACTCAAATAATTACTATAGGACCTCACTAAGAACATGTTACACTTAGCAATAACCTTAATCTTCCACCTTTCAACTTGAATAACTTTCCTTAAATGCAATATTATGAGAAGTGAGCTTAGCAACATCATCTTCAATATGTCTTCTTCATTTCCTCAACCTTGATCCTCAAGATATCAAATCTGCTAAGAGATATAACAAGTTAACCAAAACATGCCTCTGTAAACTCTATCATAGAATAGACATCACCAAAACTTACATAACATCTTTTAGACTTATCCTTTTTTCTTCTAACATTAAATTCATATACTAGATACTCCAAAGTATCTCTTATAACCTTAGGTGATTATCATGCTCAAGTAGTCATTCATACCAACTTAATCTTTCTACTATTCTTTTGTCAGATACCATAGAAGACATCAAACATGCTATGTTGACATCAATGAAAAACTCAGTCATGAATATAAAATATTATCAAAATAATCTTCCAAAAATCTTTCCAATATTCCAATAATCTTCCCCTTTGGCATTGATGGAAACATAGATGAAAAACATCTAGTTCCAAGAATACCAACAAAAGAAAAATAGTCTTGAAATCCTCTTCATCAATCATACTCCCCCATTGACATACCTCAATGTACTCTATACCAAATTGTCATTTCAAATTCATGTCAAACTCTCCCCCATACTCATGCCAAACATCTTCTTAGCATGATGTTTTTCATGCCAATCTATCCTCCATGGACATCAATGTCAAATGTTTTTGCAACCAACATCTCTACATCAAACTCTGCAACAACTAATACTTACTCAACTCAAGTGTCAAAATACACTATTCAAAACATCATCAACAAGAGTCCTAGATGACTCTATCCATCATAGATGCTCCTCCATATAGGAAGCATCAACATCCAATCTAGACAAACAATGATGCTCTATTACCTTGGACTGATGCACTCTTGGATCTTCTACTCTGATGTAGAAAGGGGCATAACACCAAGCATACCTTGCAAATAATCAAAAGTCTCTTTGGGAAGAGGCTTAGTGAATATATCTACAATCTACTCTTTAGTGCTCACATGCTCCAATTTGATTTCCTTTTTTGCAACTTTTTCTCTCAAAATATGATACTTAATAAAAATGTGCTTAGTCCTCAAATAAAATAATAGATTCTTAAACATATTTACCATGCTTGTGTTTTTGTGATGTATAAAACTAGGTTCACTAATTTCTATCCTTATATCCTTTGGCATCCACTTCATCCAAATAACTTGATTACAATTAATTGTTTCAGCAACATACTTTTCTTCTGCTATACTTTGAGATCCATAATCTTGCTTCTTGCTTAATAAATAAACCAATCTTCCTCCAACAAAGAAAGATCTTCCACTGGTGCTCCTTCTATCATTAATACTATATGCCCAATCTACATTAGTATAAGTGTAGAACCAGAATCAGTATGCAAAGAACATTAAAAAATGAAGTAAACATTCACAAACCAAAAACTAAATTCACATATATGCTTAGACTAAGAAAGAAAATAAGAAGTGCAAACCTCACAAGAGAAAACACTCCATGCTTTCTTGATTCTGTAGATGTGTCCTTTTGCTGTGGATGTATGCTCAAGATGCTCAAAAGCTACTTCAATGGAGATGGGTAATGGAAAATTGGTAGCTTTGTGAGCTCTCAATTTGGCATTATAAGGGTATGGTTGATGGCTTTGGTTCTCAAAATAGCATGGTAACTTTAGCTCAAAGATTGTTGATGAAATGGCTTGGGATGGGATTCAATTTATAGGCTAAGGGCTTGAGGGATGGAGGGCTTAGATGCAAGGATGGGGAGATGGTTAAGGAGGGCTAAGATGCACTCAAAGGGGAGCACATGGATTGTGCTTGTTTAGCACCAATGGGAAAGTGACACTTGTCACAAGGAGGATGAGTGTGAGAGGGTAGGGTAAAGGGTTGGTTAAGGGCATGATGAGTGGGGTTGAGTATGTAAGAGAGGTGTAAGAGAAATGAGTGTGGAAGAGGGAAGAGTGTGGAAGATGGATGTAAGAGTCATGAGTGGGCTTGTAAGAGTCTTTTATGTTTTGTAAGAGCACTCATGACTTAGTGGTTGGGTTTTTTGAGGGGAGACTTTGGTTTGGATTAGGAAAGTCTTAAACTTGTTTAAGGAATGTGACAACATTAGGGGGTGGATTAGGCTTGGGTTTAGGATTAGATTAGGGATGTTAGAGATGTGCAAGTGGATGGAATTAATGAGGGTGGGTGAGTAAGTGGCTAAGCTTGGTTAGTATGGGTGGATGGGGTGGATTAGGCTAAATGGAGGATTAGAGATAGGTTAGGGGTTTTTGAATTTGAGGATTTCATTTATCAAATAGATTTATTTAATAAATGGGGATTTTTGGAATTAGATAGAAGAATAGGATTTAATTGATAAATAATAGATTATTTGATTTATCAATTAGGACTATAGATGATTAATTAAATTAATCAACTAGGAGATGACAAAGGATTAATTAAATAGAAATTTAATTAATAATGCCTTTTTAGATAACTAAATAGGATTACTAAAGCGATGTAATCAAATTTAGGTGTCTACATTTTGCCCCTCTTTGACATAGTGTTGAGACAACACTATTTCAAAGAAGTTCGAATGAAGACGACACGAGGAAGATGTTTTAGCAACGAGGTTGCCCCAGTCTTAGATAAGAAGAGGAGAGACTAGAATTAGATGATGCCCCTTCAAGAAGGCGGCGGGGAGAGAAATGAGGCTCGACGACTTCTTGAAAAGTACAAGAAATTGAGATGAGCTAAGACACAGGTTGGCAAAGAGAAGGGGCCGAATTAGCTCAAACTCTCACTACGGGAGAATGATAAAGGGAAATCAGAGGCACAAAAGTAAAGCAAACTTTAAGACTTTCCAGGATTGGGGGGGATGGAGGAGCGGAGTGCTCTAAAAGGAATCCATAGAAGCTTTTTGAGCGGGGGGATACTTCAAAGAGAAGTACCACCATGTAGTTGAGCACTAGATTTGCTATAGGACTGTTGGTTAATTGCCAAGGTTACCAAGAACATCAAGGCCTTTTCACCAACCATCCAAAGGACTGACGAACTGACTCAAAACAAACACACAAGGATTGCCCCAGTATCACACATGAATCCTAGAGGAAGCAGCATGGAAACGACACTAGGTAACCCACAAGCAGAAAAAGAAAACAAGCAAAAGACCTAATCAAGACCTTACACTCTAATTGCCCCATTCACAGCATACCATGATATGGAAGATCATGGCAACCTTGAGGAGGGAACAAGGAGATTGCTTGGAAAAGATATTTCAAGACCCAAAAGGGAAGATCCCAAATCAAAAGAAAGTGAAAATCTAAAAGAGAACTGTTTGCCAACGAGATGGGTAGGATGAGGTACTAATGGACCAAGATCAAACATTAGGAAAGCTATATCCTGCAAAAATCTATCAGAGAGCACCTAAGCTGATGGATCTAGATGAGTGATGCGTCTGGCAAGCTGAACTAAGAAGGATAACACTTTGGTGATAGGAGATCTAGCTAAATGATGCATTGGAATATCTAACCAAGGTGTACGATGTGTGCAAGAAGTTGACCAAGGATGAACTAACATGAAAGCCGGATAGATACAATGATACTAAGCTAAAGAGAATGTATAAGCTGACAGACCAAGATATGTTACAAATGTACAAGTTTGTTCATGTTTTTTTTTTTTTTTTTTTGTGAGATGGAAATGTTTGTGAAGGATGGGGTGTCTATAATAGTTGATAGGTGGATAGGTAGATGGTTTGTGAAAAGCTTAAGGAAAATGGGATTCTGTGTGTGCATGTGATAGGATACAAGCTAGGATACAAGATTATTTACAAGCTGGAATATGGTACAAGCTTTGGACAAGATTTGGATATATACAAGGTATGGTACAAGATTTACAAGGTATAATACAAGCTTTGGTACAAGATTTACAAGCTGTACAGGAGGTATTGACAAGCTCCATCAGATTTTGGATATTTGATTGGAACACCAAGGGAACAAGTAGGTGTTTTATGGGATGGTGGGTGGATGGATGAGGGATATGATAGTGATAGATAATGGATTAGTCTTTAGCACACAAGGTGCCTAAATTACCAGGTTTTTACCAAGGTACCTATCCAAGGTGCTTGAATTGCCAAGTTTTCACCATTGGACGCTTATTTCTCTTTACTATTTTTTTTTTGTATTTTTTCAAAAGCTGGGTATACCAAGGATCTTCAAGCATAGAACTTCTTGAGGTGAATGATGTTAGTGGGATCATTCAAGAGTTCTCCTTCTGGTGTAGATAATTGATAGGCTCCAGAGCCAAAGGAGGCAGTAACCACATAGGGACCAAGCCATGTAGGTTCAAACTTGCCTTTCTTTTCTCGATCTGCTTGGACTTTCATATTTTCTTTGAGGACCATGTCACCTAGCTGAAAGTGTCGTGGGAGCACCTTCTTGTTGAAATTCCTTTTGAGACGAGTTTGATAGACTGTGAGATGGTCATAGGCTTGTTGTCTCTTCTCGTCTAAGAGATCTAGCTGGGTGAGTTGAGCTACTCTGTATTCTTCATCTGAGATTTGCCCTCGCAAAGATATGCGTAGTGAGGGAAGTTCAACTTCTATAGGTAATACTACTTTGGCACCATAGACTAGGGAGTATGGAGTTGTGCCTATGGATGTACGAAAGGAATTTCGATAGGCCCATAGAGCTGGATTTATTTGAAGGTGCCAATCACGGCCGGAATCATTGACAACTTTCTTTAGGATTTTGAGGAGGGTTTTATTAGTTGCCTCTGCCTGGCCGTTACCTTGTGGGAAATATGGGCTAGAAAAGCGGTGATGGATGCAGAGGGAAGTGCATAATTCTTCCATGTTGAGATTTTCAAAATTACCTCCATGGTCAGTGAAGATGGTGGATGGGATACCGAAGCGGCAAACAATGTGGTACAAGATGAACTTGGAGACTTAAACTCCTATAGCTGAGACTAGGGGGACTGCTTCCACCCACTTAGTGAAATAGTCTATAGCTGTTATTATCCATTTATGTCCATCAGATGAGAGAGGGGTGATAGTTCCAACTAGATCAAGGCCCCAACAAGCGAAAGGCCAAGGTGGTGCAATAGGCTATAGATCCTGTGCTGGAGCGTGCACAAGATTTGCATGCTGCTGACATGGGAGACACTTTCTGACAAAGTCACAAGAGTCTTCTTCAATGGTAGGCCAATAGTAGCCTGCTCTAAGGATTTGTCGTGCTAGGACAATACCACTCGTGTGGGCACCGCAAAGTCCGGAATGTACTTCTTTTAATGCCATTGCGGCCTCATTTTCATCTAAACATCGAGAGAGAGTATCGTGATAACCCCGACGATATAGGGTATTGGCTATGATAACATAGCAGGATGATTTTCGGATGAGGTTCTGGCGTTGGGTATGTGTGAGGTGAGGGGATATGATACCATCGTTAAGGTAAGCGTGAATTTCATGGTACCAAGGGGATTGGGGACCAACCAAGATACAAACATGGTTTGAATCCTCATTCACATAGGCAGGTGTGAGGAGCTGCTCAACTAAAAAATCATACTGTGTAGCTTCTTGGGGAATTTCCAAGAGTGAGCCGATAGTGGCCATGGCATTTGCTACCTTGTTCTGCATTCGAGGCACTTGTGTAAACTGAAGCTTTGTAAAATGCTGGGTCAGCTGATCAACTAGCTCTTTGTAGGGTAATAGCTTTTCATCTTTGGTTTGATATTCATTTAAGACTTGTTTGATGATGAGTTGGGAATCACCAAAGACTTGTAACTCGGTGATATTCCATTCTGCAGCTATCTTTAATCCTACTACAAGAGCTTCATATTCTTCTATATTGTTGGTGCTAGGGAATTGTAGCTTGAAGGCTTTTGGAATGTAATCTCCTTGAGGTATAACTAATAATATTCCTGCCCCTGATCCATGAGAGGTGTATGAGCCATCAAAATAAAGCTTCCATGGGGGCTGTTCTTCAATTAGGCAAATATGCTTATCTGGAAATTCTGTGAGCAAAGGATATGCATCTACTAGAGGTGCATCAGCTAGGTGATCTGCTATAGCTTGCCCTTTGATTGCCTTTCTGTCCACATACTGGATGTCAAACTCACTTAGTAGCATAACCCATTTGGCCAAACGGCCTGTAAGTGCTGTTCTGGAGAGCATATACTTGAGAGGGTCAATCTTGGAGACTAGTTGGATGGTATGACTTAGCATGTAGTGGCGAAGCTTTTGAGTTGAAAAAACAACTGCCAAACAAGCTTTTTCCATAGGAGTGTAATTGATTTCATAACCAACTAGGGTTCTACTGATATAGTAGATGGCTCTGTCTCTGCTATAATCATCATGTTGTGCTAGAAGTGCCCCTAGAGCAGTAGGTGTTGCTGATATATACAAGATCAAGGGACGACCAGGAACTAGTGGAACAAAGATAGGGGGATTGGTGAGATACTGCTTGAGCTGATCGAAGCTGCGCTGACAGAAAAGATCCCACTTGAAGTTCTCATTCTTCTTTAGCAAGTGTGAAAATGGTGTACACTTATCTGCAAGTTGGGAGATGAAGCGCCAGACAGATTGAAGTTTTCCCTGAAGAGAGCGAAGCTGTCGCAGTGTCTGGGGAGGAGGCATGTTTAAGATAGCCTTGACCTTTTTGGGGTCGATCTCTATACCTCGTTTAGAAACTATGAAGCCTAGAAGCTTGCCAGATGTGACCCCAAAGACACACTTCTTGGGATTTAGCATTAGATGATATTGGGCCAACCTATCAAAGACTTTTTCCAGGTCAGCAAGATGATCCATGAAGGTGTGAGATTTGACCAGGATATCGTCCACATAATCTTCCAAAATGCTATGGATAAGATCATGGAAAATGGCTGTCATAGCTCTTTGATAGGTAGCCCCAGCATTCTTTAGGCCAAAAGGCATCATGGTGTAGCAAAAGGTTCCCCAGGGGGTAGTGAATGCTGTCTTATGCTGATCCTCTTCTGCAATCTTGATCTGATTATACCCAGAAAATCCATCCATAAGGGACAGGATTTCATGTCCAGCTGTAAGATCTACAATCATATCTATGTTGGGCAAGGGAAAATCATCCTTTGGACAAGCTTTGTTAAGATCTCTAAAATTAGTGCAGATTCTGATGTCACCGGAAGGCTTAGTGACAGGGACCATGTTGGAGATCCATTCTGAGTAGTCGATAGGTCGGATAACCTTAGCAGCTAACATTCTTTCTAGTTCAGCTTTGACTAGTAATGCCACCTTGGGGTGCATTTTTCTAAGCTTTTGTCTGACGGGCTTGATCTTTGGATCAACTGCAAGATGATGAACTACAAGATTTGGATCGAGTCCTGGCATGTCCTGATATGACCATGCAAATCGGCCAATGTTCTCTTGTAAAACCTCAAAGAGGAGGTCAGCTTGGTCTTGTGATAGGGATGCAGCAATGTGAACAATTCTAGGGATCTCTGAAGAACCAATGTTGACTTCTCTAGTATCCTCTATTAGAATAGAAGACACCTCTGGTCGATTATCTTGAGGAGGCAATACTAAATCCTCATGTTCTGCTTGTGGCTCTGGATTTTCTTGCTGAGGGGTTCTCTTCGCTGCCTTAGCTAGTCCTAGATTTACCTTAGTTCCAGTTTTGGGTGTATCGAAACTAGGTTGGGGATTTTCTCCAAAATACCCCTTGGGATCTAGCTTGTAGATGTAGGCAGAATCTGGCTTTGTCTTCTTATGAGGAGTTTCAGCTCCCATGAATCTTAGAAGCGCTTCCTCTGATGCAAACTCATCAATATGTATGACACTTGGTTGGTCCCAATCTATGAGTTGTGGATGAGCAAGTGGTAGGTCAATGAGATGGATGGATAGTTCTCGAAGAACAGAGTCTCCTAGGAAGATTTGGTTTGGGATATCGTCGTAGGCTCTCTTTTCAACTTCCTCAGGAATGTCTTCGATTTCGACAAGGTCGCGGTGGATGTTCAAAAAAGCATGACCATTCTCGTTGGTGCCCCCAGTTGTGGGTATGCCAAAGCCAAGACCTGACTTTATTTCCCAATCATGTGCTTCGATGGGACATTACATGCCCCTTTCTTCTGGTCCTAGTCCACCTCCTTGATAGTTCCATTTTTCAGTGACAAGCTTATGTTGTTGGGGATACTTCTGGCTGAAGTGATCAAGGCGCGCTTGATTTCTTGGAGGTGCATCCTTATGTAGCCAATTGTTGATATCTGGAGTGAGCTCCTCATGAAGAGGGGTTTTTGAGGACACAAAGGTGGTTGGGCCAAACTGTTTGTATCGAGGAGGTGGAATCTCCTTAGCTTTGTGATATGTTGGCCGTCCATGGGTATGTGGATCAAGTGGGATTGCTCCGACAGCAAATGCATCTGATAGACTATATTCTCCACATCCTTTGTTGTTGATCTTTACAGTAGATAGGGTGGAGGCAAGGATGGTTTTTGCATCATTACAAGTGTGGGATGAGCTGGCGATGGCTGTGCCAATGTCTATTCCAGGGCAATGGTTTGTATATGAAGCTTCAACCGCATTGCAGTAAGCAAAGGGTTCTGGATCAGCATGGATGGTTACCTCAGTGCCTTGATGCGGAAATTTGATGCACTGATGGTAGGTGGATGGAGCGGCCTTCATAGCATGAATCCATGGGCGACCGAGGAGGATGTTAAATGGTAGGTTTAGATCAACAACATGGCAAACTATCTCTTGAATGACTGGCCCAACCTTGATTGGTAGCAAAATAGTCCCTTCTATGGTCCTTTCCAAGTTGTCATAAGCTTTGATGGTGATAACCTCACTGATCATATCTACCTCAGTATACCCAGCTTGTTTTATGAATTTTAGGGTGCAAATGTTCAAGGCTGATCCATTATCTATCATTACTCTTTTCACGGCAAAATTGGATACCATGATGGCTATGCGAAGCGGAAGGGTGTGATCTGGCTCAACCGCAGGTATGTCGGTGGGTTTGAAAGATAGGGCACATGAGGATGAAAGGTGTCCAACAAGATTGCGAAAATCAGTAGCATTGATGTCAGAAGGGACACGAGATTCTATGAGAGCACTGTCAAGGATGTCTTTGTACACAGGACTAGTGCGGAGAAGGTCTAAAATGGATATTTGGGCTGGCATGTTCCCAAGGTGTTCCAAGATATTGTACCGGCTTTTTGATGGAGCTGATGGTGTTGATGAAACTGGTGGGCATGCGATGTTAAATTGCGCTCTTCGTGTGGTGACTGCACACTCATTGTCTGGTCCTCGAATATTGATAACATTGACAGAAGGCTCTTTCTCAGATATACAACCTATAAGGCTACCATAGTCTATATAGGATGAAGTGTGGTCATTGTTCTTCCCATGCTGTTGTTTTGGCTGGCGGTTGTTGGTGTTGTTTTGGATAGGTGCTTTTCCAGGATTTTGGTTGTTGTGTGGAGGAAAAGCATTTTGATAAATCTGTAAGCCTACATTGGGAGAGGTTTGGGCACCAACAGTGATTTCCTTCCGATCAATGAGGTCTTGCACATAGTCTTTCAGTTTCATGCATCTGAGGGTGGTGTGACCATTTACCCTATGGAATTTGCAATACTCATTGTCCTTGTACCATGCAGCTTTGGATTGGCTTGGATCAATTTGCTGGGTAGGAGGAAATTTGATAAGGTTTTCCTTAGCCAATTTCTCAAAAATAACATCCAATGGCTCACCAAGGGGTGTATAGTTTCTAGGTGCAGGTTGGAATCTGGGCTTTTGCCCTGCAGCTACATTGATGGCATTAGCTTGATTGTTAGACCCTTGAAAGTTGGGTCTTGTATTGTGGTTTTGATAGCTTTGGTTATTTTGTTGTTGGTAATTGGTAGCTTGTTGGTTGTTTGTTTGATATGGTGGGTTAGATTGGTTTTGAGAAGGACCAACGATATTCACATGTCTGGTGTCAGTAACCCCATCTGTTGCAACATGCTTGTTTTTGTTCCAATACCTAGACTTGTCATTGGAATGTGATTGATTTTAGTTGGCCTCTTTGTAAATCTTTACCACACCATCTTTTATGAGTCCTTGCTCAAGGATCATTCCTTTCTCTTTGATATCCTTATAGGTCTGCAAACAGTTCATGGTCATGTGGTGAGCCAAGATGGGATGTGCATTATCAATAAACATTTTCACCACATGGCGTTCTGGCAAGGTGCAGGATATGCGGGTGGTAAGGGTTTGCCATCTTTGCAGGTATTCGGCAAGGCTTTCTCCACCTTTTTTCTTGGTGTGGACAAGATCAACTATTGATAGCTCTATTTCAACAAGATGGGCATATTGGGCTACAAATGCCTCAGATAATTCAGCAAAGTTTTTAATTGTGCCATAGGGGATTCTATAAAACCATTCAAGAGCTGGTCCAGCCAAGCTTTTGGGAAAAAGGCGCAAGAGGAAGACATAATTGTATGCCATGTCCTGGCAATGCATGTAAAATTCTATGATATGTGTGAGAGGGTCTCCTTTTCCTCTGAATTTGTCAAATTTAGGTACCTCAAAGTGTTTGGGAAATGGTGTCATGGTAATGGCTCTGTCAAATGGGTAAGGACACACATTCTCAAACTTGAATGTCTTTGGATCATTCCCTTCTTGGATGGCTTTCAGAGCTGTCTTCATTTGCTCCCACTCTGAATTGATAGGTGATGGTTGGGGTGCCCCCAATGTAGGAGTGCCTTGAGGTAGGTATGTGCTGGATGGGGCCACTGAATATGGATGGTTATGAGGGATTTGCCGATAGGGATTGTACATTGTTTGGGCAGCTGCATGGTGGATGACGGGTTGTTGAGGGGGAGGTGGTGCATATTGCTGCATGTGCTGCGAGGCTTGCTGTTGATATGGGATTTGAGGTTGGGATTGAGGAACATAAGCTGGTTGTGGGATAAATGGATTGCTTTGTGGAGGTAAGGTATAAGGTGGTTGTGAGGCTTGGGGAAAGGATCAGAGGGCTTGTGGGGTTTGACCAATGTATGTGGGTTGTGCCCCCATTTGGGATGGCATCTGCAAATAATTGGTGGTTGGATGGGGTGGTGGATTACCTCCTAGAAGTGGCATTGAAAAGTAGTTGGTAATTGAAGGTAATGGATTAGTTGGTGGTGGAGGTGGTGGGAATTGAAAGCTTGGGAATGGAACTGATGGGGTTTGATAGCTTTGTGGCTAGATTTGGAAGCTTGGTAGAGGGGTGGTGGGAGCTAGGGTCACTTGGGAGCTTGGTAGAAGATTGGCAGTAGCTTGTGGGATTTGATAGCTTTGTGGAGTGAAGGTAGTAGCTTGTGGATTTGTGGCTGGTGGTATTGAGCTCCCAAGACCTAATGGAAATGATGGGATTGTGCTTTGGGCTATGGTGAACAAGCTGGGGGCGATGAAAGGTTGATTACTTGGCCCCATGGGTGGCATCCCTGTTGTATATTGCTGAGGTTGGCCAAAGATGCTAGCACTAATTTGGGAGATGGGTGGATTGGGAAGGCTAGGTTGGGGAGCAACAGCAATAGTGAAGGGGGTGAACGGAGAGGTGTTTTGGGTAAAGGGGGTTTGGAGCGGAGAGGTATGAATCAAGGATGGAGTGGTGGTGGCTGGGTTGGCTTGCGGCATGGAGATTTCAACTTGGGTGGATGATGGTATGTTTGGGTCTGTTGGGTCATATGGATTGGCTGGAGGCTCTTCTTTTGGAATAAATTGAGGATAATTTGGATCATAAGAGCCTATGGGTGGTGGCAGCTTCCCAAATAATGGGTGAGATGGATCTGATAATGGAGGGGGTCTTCCAAAGTCAAAGGTTCCTACATTGTCCCTTCGAAAGTTAGCCATGATTGTCTCTTTTTTTTTGTCTATAATGGCGTTTACCAATACTGCATTTCCTGGTTGGTTCATGAAAGCTTCAATGTCAGTAGTTGATGGCATAGATTGATCTGGGCTAAAGGATGGCTGAGTGCTCAAGGGGGGTGAGGCTGTTCGATCCAAATGATAGGGCTCCATTGTTTCTTTCTTCTTGGCTAAGCGAGTGACGGGTGGCATGAAAAATGCTCCTAGGGATGAGATGCAATAATGCTGATGGATGCAAAAGGGGGAAGGCTTTTCTATGGAAATGATTTCCTAGGTTGAGGCAAAACTATATGACAAAACCTAAGGAGGATTGGGTTGGGGATTCTAACTTCAAAGATATTTTGTCAAAGTACAAAAGGTCTGCTTTCCTATGTGCAAGCTTGGTGGTGATTGTGTCAACTTAAGGATAGACTGATGATCCTTTAGGAAGAACACAAGATTGACCACTTGCGAATCCCAACCTTTAGCTCAAGGTGATGAGGGATAACAAGTGACAAAGCTAGATTACCCTAGACAAAGCTCTGTCAAAGGGATAACCTTGGTGAGATTGGTGGATTTGGAAGATTTTAGGAATGGCAAACTTTTAGCAAGGTGACAACAATTTTGAAAGCTTAGATGTGCAGATTTTTGATTACTAGCTAGATGGTATGATTCTAAATGAGATGGATGAGCTAATAATGCTTAAGGGGATAACCTAAGATGGCTGGCTTTTCTACAAAGATGACTCTAGAGTGAAGCTTATCCAAGAAGATGTGGAGAAACAAGGGTGTCTAATCATAGAAATCATGCCTAGTTGGTAAGGCATAAGCAGGATTAACTCCTGGATGTTGGCTAAATTTGATGGTGCACTCTAACCAGGCCTCTTGAAGTGCTTTGTCGGTAGCTTTATCCTCTGCTTTGTGGAGTTTGGAAATTCGTGGGCTTGGTGTTATTGCTTTTCTCTTGGCTGAAAGTTCTTGGTATGCTAGAGATGGCTTGAGTTTGACCTTGTGAAACTTCTGTTTGGGTTTGGGTTGTTCCGACATAAATTCCTGAATCTGCTTGGCTTTGGGAAAAATCTCAGTTGTTTTGTTTCAACTTGTCCAACTTCCAAAATAGGCAGTGACTACGCTAAGTGTGCCCTAAGCTAGGATTGACCAAGTTTGGCAAACATTCATTCAACAAGTAAAATAAAAACAAGCAATAGATAGGAACACCCAGATAGAAGTTTGTGGTTCTCAGAATGTGGTACTTGCACCAAGGAGTGTGTATGTTCTACAAATGTTTCGATCAGTCACTCCAAACACATTAACATCCTAGATGGTTTTCTGCAAGGCAGACAATTGGTTTAGCTAGGGAGTCCTCGATATACGCAAGGTACATGAGGCCCAAATCTGTAGATGAGACCAAAAGGATGTCACACAGCCGAGAGGAGCGGTAACCCACTTCTCCTCTTTCACTTCTCAAGGGTATAAAGTTCCTTGAGGCTTAGCCCGAATGACAAAATCTTGATCCCAAGAGAGGTGTCTTTCGATTCACCTCCCGATTCTTATACTCCGCCGGAACGCTAGAGTTGAGGTCGTCCAAGGGGTGATGAAATCCCCAAGCAGGCCTCCTAAAAAAGAAACAAGGTTTTGGATCCTAATCTTATGCACCCAAGATGGCCTCGAAAGACGACAAGGGGAGAGAAGACTCGGATGACCTTGGGCTAAAAAACATGCTTGTTCTTTTACCAACTGACTCTTATGTGTGCTAATCTAGACTTTGCAAGCACTCATGTTTAAGAGACAATGTTCAATTCCAACTTGAAGCGCCAACAAAAGTAAATCGATCAAAGAATGCACACAATAAGAAGAGTTAGGGTCAACAAAAGCAAACTCGCGCGCCCGGAGGCCCTCCACGTCAAGTATCGATTAATTTTCTTTAAGGCATTCAAGATTGAGTGTGAGTTTTTTTTAAGCCCAAAATAAAAGTGTGTGAGATTCGATTTGAAGCGTGTGCCCGGAGGCTCTCCACGTCAGTTGTTGTTCAATTTTAGTGCCCAAATTCAAAATGTGATCGATTTAATCTAGAGTTTTGACCATTTAAGAATTTTGATAAAGTTAAAGCAAACGTTCAAAGACCAAGTGAGTGAGTTAGATTGTGGAACATTTAACACCTTTTTCAAGTAGACCCATCCCCATAAATGGCGCTGAGATTGCAACCAATGGTTAATATTTGATGGGTGATTAGAAAAGAGGTGAGTCCAAGGAACTACTCAAATTGATTTTTGTAAATTTGTATTTTAACTTAAAAAAGTTTCTTAAATGTCCAAAAATCCAACTTTACCTAGATTGCATGTGAAAAAGAGATTTGTAATGGTTAATTGATCCTTGGCATTCAAGATTGGATTTTTTTGTTTTAAGCATGCATTCCAAAGAAAGTTGATTTTAATCCATGACATTCAAGAGTGTGTTTTTGAGCAACATTCATTCAATGAAAAATGTGTTTAACCATTCAAGTTCATTTTTCTTTTTAACAACATGCATTCAAAGACAAATGGTTAAACATTCAAGTTCATTTTTTAGCAACATGAAAACCTGCAAGAATCATGGTTAGTGGTTCCATATGTGCTCCAACCTGCAATGAGACAAAAAAAAGCAATTTAGTTAGTTAGCCAAAATTTTCAAAAATGAGAGCTTAACTATGGGAAAATTTTTTTTAACTTTTTTTGTTGTTTTTTCTACGCGTAAAAATGCTTAAAATGGAACATAAGCAAGCAGAGAACACAGTCTGCCAAAATACAAAGACGCTGAACTACAGAGGTGCCAAAATACGAAGAGGACAAAACAAAGATGTCAATTTTCGCAGACGCGGATTTTCGCAGACGTCGATTTTCGCAGACGCGGATTTTCGCAGATGTCGATTTGCGCAGACGCAGATTTTCGCAGATGTCGATTTTCGCAGACGCGAATTTTCGCAGAAGTCGATTTTTGCAGACAGAACAGGTTGCAGACGCCAAAACTGCACCAAAAAAAGCTGAAAATGCAAAATTTTTTTTTTTTAGATGGTATTTCTTCTTCCTAAGTGCGTTCTTTAACCTGCAAAAATAAGAAAAACACCCTCACAACACACTCAAACAACAACAAACATTAGATGGTTAGAAAAATGACATATAGATGAAAATAGATGATTAAATGACCCATAGTAGGGTCCCACCGGGCGTGCCAAAATGTAGAACTAGAATCAGTATGCAAAGAACATTAAAAAATGAAGTAAACATTCACAAACCAAAAACTAAATTCACATATATGCTTAGACTAAGAAAGAAAATAAGAAGTGCAAATCTCACAAGAGAAAACACTCCATGCTTTCTTGATTCTGTAGATGTGTCCTTTTGCTGTGGATGTATGCTCAAGATGCTCAAAAGCTGCTTCAATGGATATGGGTAATGGCAAATTGGTAGCTTTGTGAGCTCCCAATTTGGCATTATAAGGGTATGGTTGATGGCTTTGGTTCTCAAAATAGCATGGTAACTTTAGCTCAAAGATTGTTGATGAAATGGCTTGGGATGGGATTCAATTTATAGGCTAAGGGCTTGAGGGATGGAGGGCTTAGATGCAAGGATGGGGAGATGGTTAAGGAGGGCTAAGATGCACTCAAAGGGGAGCACATGGATTGTGCTTGTTTAGCACCAATGGGAAAGTGACACTTGTCACAAGGAGGATGAGTGTGAGAGGGTAGGGTAAAGGGTTGGTTAAGGGCATGATGAGTGGGGTTGAGTATGTAAGAGAGGTGTAAGAGAAATGAGTGTGGAAGAGGGAAGAGTGTGGAAGATGGATGTAAGAGTCATGAGTGGTCTTGTAAGAGTCTTTTATGTTTTGTAAGAGCACTCATGACTTAGTGGTTGGGTTTTTTGAGGGGAGACTTTGGTTTGGATTAGGAAAGTCTTAAACTTGTTTAAGGAATGTGACAACATTAGGGGGTGGATTAGGCTTGGGTTTAGGATTAGATTAGGGATGTTAGAGATGTGCAAGTGGATGGCATTAATGAGGGTGGGTGAGTAAGTGGCTAAGCTTGGTTAGTATGGGTGGATGGGGTGGATTAGGCTAAATGGAGGATTAGAGATAGGTTAGGGGTTTTTGAATTTGAGGATTTCATTTATCAAATAGATTTATTTAATAAATGGGGATTTTTGGAATTAGATAGAAGAATAGGATTTAATTGATAAATAATAGATTATTTGATTTATCAATTAGGACTATAGATGATTAATTAAATTAATCAACTAGGAGATGACAAAGGATTAATTAAATAGAAATTTAATTAATAATGCCTTTTTAGATAACTAAATAGGATTACTAAAGTGATGTAATAAAATTTAGGTGTCTACAATAAGAACTTAGAGTAAAATCATTAGACCTGTCATACCACAATCCAACTTCTAAAGTTCCTTTTAGGTATTTAAATATCCTTTTCACTACTGCATAACATGCTTATCTAGGATCATCCTAGAATATTGTAACAATTTCAACTACATTTTCTATATCCAACCTCATGTGAGTTAGATATTGCAATCCTCCAACCATAGATCTGCTCTTCTTTAGTTCAATAGTAGGTGTTTCATCCTTAGTAGATAACTTGTGTCTAGTTACCATAGGTGTTCCAATAGGTTTACATTTTTCCAAACCAAACCTTTTTAGTAAATCCTTCAAGTACTTAGTCTAAGAAATAAAGATTCCTTCTTTATTCTATACCATCTGTAATTCTAGGAAATATTTCATCTCTCATATCATATTCAATTAAAATTATTTCTTCATTTCTTGTACAAACTTCTTACTTTCTTCATCATTACCTCCACATATAATTGTTGGAATTATGATATATTTTTCATTAGTGCAAAAAATTATTCGATTTTGAATGCTTACCGACTCATCAATTATCTAAAATATATACCAAACATTCCTAAGGATATCGAGTGAATGGGCAGTTCAGGAGTGTTCACCAAGCAAATGAAGGTAAATGAAGAACTCAGTGTTCAATGAGAAAAGGAAGGTAATTGAAGAACTCAGTGTTCATTGAGAAAAGGAAGGTAAATGAAGAACTCAGTGTTCACCAAGAAAAGGAAGGTAAATGAAGAACACAGTGTTCACCGAGCAAAGGAAGGTAAATGAAGAACTCAGTGTTCATCAAGCAAAGGAAGGTAAATGAAGAATTCAGTGTTCACCGAGCAAAGGAATGTAAATGAAGAACTCAGTTTTCACCGAGAAAAGCAAGGTAAATGAAGAACTCAGTGTTCACGAAGATCAAGAAGGTAAAAAAAGGACTTAGTGTTCACCAAGCATAGCAAGGTAAATGAAGAAGTTAGCTTTTATCGAGTGACACTATATCTACCAAGTCACCAATGGTTATCGAGTTCCAAGTAGTATTGTGTGGCTAGTATGAACCAAGCCTCTACTTCTACCAAGTGCATGATGATGCCAATTAATACAGTGGATGCCGAGTATTAGAAGGTCACCGAGTCAGCTTGAGGAACTCGAGTTTTCTACTATCTAGCCGACTCAATAATGTTCTGTTCACTTGTGTTTTGGCCAACCTTGTAGTTGTAAATATTGAAATGGTATATATGTAATGTATGATATCATTTGTAATATGGTATGGTAAAAAAAATTTAAAAAAGGGTAATTTTTGCATATGAAGAAGGTATTTTGAGAAAAGTAAAAGTGAATCAGCAGCAGAATAAAAGGGAATACAACAAGGTCAACATAGGAGCAGAAAAGTTATACCTATCACATCAGGTGATCAATGCAACAACGATCTTATCAGAAAAAAATTGTAAGACTGCTTCATCCTAACAGGTGAATCAGTTTATAAATCCTTTAACTGGCTGGACCTAACAGTCTTTTTGTAAATCTCCTAACAGAGTGCATACTTCACTGTATGTGTGTAAATCCTCTAACAAGGTGGATCTAGTAGTCCTACTTTCTCCTAACAAGGTAGATTACCAAAAGTGATCATTGTAAGCCTTAACATGCCAACTTTATACTGCAGTATTGAAGTTTTGTGGGTATCATCCCCACCCCAATTTTACTTTCTATTTTGAAGGTTTTTGGGTCACCAAATCTTTGTGTACATATGCAGTAGATTAGATGAATGAATGATGAATGGGAAAAATGCTGAATTGTTTAAAAGTTTTATAAGTTACTGATTCACCCCTCCCCTCTCAGTAACCTACCTTGTCCTAAATATTTTCAACAATTGGCATCAGAGCTTTGTGGCTCTCAGGATAAAGTTTGACAGCTTGAGCAAAGATCAAGGACAATGGAGATATTTAGACTTGACAAATCTATTGAAAATGAAAAGCTAGATTTGGAAATGGCCATGGCTCAACTCAAAGAAGCAAAGGAGCATCTTTCTCAATCTCTAAAAAGAAGGAAGGAACTTGCAAGACAAATGAATGATCATCAATATGTTGAAGAAAAGATTGAAGACCTTTTACCATCAAATAGTTCAAATGAAGCTAATGAAGCAATCAAGGAACTCCTAGCCAAAAATGGTTCTTTGCAGGAAGAAGTAAGGAAGCTTAAAAGAGAATAAGAAATCCAATCCATCTGACTATGTGAAGTTTTGGAACAGAGAAACAAGGCGAATGAAGACCTAGAGGTAAGAAATAATCAATCCCTTCAGCATGAAAATCTTGTAGGTCAACTATCTAATGCAAATGAAAAGATTATGAATCTAAGATCTGAGAATGAAAGTTTGAGAAATGATTTAATTACTGAAAGACAAATCAATGCAAGATTACAAAGTGATCTAAGATCTGAAAGACAAATCAATGAAAGTTTGGAAAATGACTTGATCACTGAAAGGCAAGTCAATGAGAGAATGATGAAATCTCAAGTAGACATGATTCAATTAAATCAGCAAAGTGAGCAAAACTTTCATAGACAAAAAGGTAAAGCCAGTCTTGGATATAAGAAAGAAGGTGAATCCTCAAGACAAGGTGCCCAAAGGAATCAAAAATGCACTTGCAATCACTATGGCAAGATAGGTCATACATCAAACAAATGTTGGAGTAATGGAAAGGAAAAATTCAATGGGAAATGCTTCAACTACAATTAGCATGGTCACAAAGCTAATGAATGCAAAGAAAAAACAAAATTTGAAGGCAAATGTTACAAATGCAAGAAACATGGTCACAAGGCATTCTAATGCAGATCCAAATCATTCAATCTAGCTGAACAACTTGTCAAAACAATCTTTGGATGGGACTACAATACTTGGTGTAGATGTCATTATTGTGGAGAATATGAACATGTTGGCAAAGACTATTCAAGGCATCATTTAAGAAAAAGAGACACAATAGTAAGATGCTATACATGTACAGAACTTGGTCATATAGCAAGAATTGCATGAATACTAAAAGAATTGAAGATGAAAAGAAAGCTAAAGTTGATAACATTCAAAAATAGATGAGACAAAAATGGATTCCTAAATCTACCGAGCAAGATAGTTCAAATGATGGTTATGTCATTCAAGAAATCGGTGACTCCACCATTTCTAATTAAATTTAAGAAATATCAAGAACTGCATCATCAAGCCATTTCTTAAGCAGTTCTAGAATAAAAAAGTGTAAATGATCAAATCAGTATTTCAAGTTCAAGAACCAAAGGAAAGTTATCATTCACCATGTTGCATTTACCGAGCAAGGTTGGTTAAAGACTTTACCGAGCTAGGTTGGGAGTATCAAAGATTTTGTTTGATCACCGAGTTGCAAAGCTTTACTGAGTAGAGCAACAACAGACTGGCAAGCACTATGTCATCTCATCTACCTTTGTACTAAGCATTAATGATAGTATTTCCTTCAAAAGGGTAGAATTCAATTTTATTTTTCACAATGACTTAAGAATACTCAGAGCTAAAAGATTTTCAATGAATCCTGAGAAAATTCCAAGTGATTTGAAGTGAATTTCCTACAAAGAATTTGTTCAAGATTTTCTTATATTTATCGAGTAGCAATGGCATCCACAAGTAACAGTAGTAGAAAGGTGAAAAGAGGTTCAGAGATGTTAATAAAGGGTACAAAATGGAAAGTGCCCAATTTCAAGATTGTTTCGACCGTTGTTGAATCACTCGACCCAATTGGAGCTCAATCACAAATACCCCCCAAGGTACTTCTTATCAATGATATTTGTACTCATTTTAAATGTTCTATTCAAGAAATCAAAAACCTAGAAATGGACAGTGCCCTAGGTGAAATGAGTGTGGATGGCTCTCTGAAACCTGAGTTCAAGCATCTTGAAACCAAAGGCTTGACACATATCTCGCATATGCCTAGAAACTTCTAAAACAAATGGATTAGGTATATCCTAAGTTGGGTACATAATGGACAATTTTGGTTAGAGCAGCCAGTGCTAATCCCTAAGAAAATGATTCACAAAATCATGGGTCTCCCTATGCTCAACAAAGCCAAAACGACCAAAACCCTAAGTCGGGAGGAGTTACAAAGGCAAACCTTAGCCGAATGGGATGATAGAGGTTTAAAGGTAAACACTGTATCTGATGTGAAAATAAGATTTGGCATTCATGTAATTGCATATAAATTATACAGTTCCAGTAGATGGAATAGTGTACCTTGTGAAGCTGTGGATTTGGCCCTCAAGGTTGTGAAGAAAAACCTTGAACTTGATCTATCTGAAGTATTGCTGAAACAATTAAATAAAAATATGGATAGTATAAGGACTTCCAAGAATAACCCTTGTAAATTCGGTTGTCTGTTGATTTGTTTATTTTTCTATATTCAAAAATTCTTTTCGTCAAAAGGAATTGTCATATGGAGAAAAGACATTCCAATTTTGTATCAAATAAATGAGTTTGTAGCAAAGATGGGTGAGAATTTTGATAGCATCATGGACAACTATTTTGAAGATTTCAAGGAAAGAATGAATAACAGGTTCCAGATTCCTCCTAAGCTTGTTGAGGATTGTAAGGATGATGTATGCTTCATGGTTGACTGTGATAAGGTGTACATCCAGGCCGTCAGACCCCGAGTTGCATGGGTAAAACCTCTTCCCTATGAGGTAAATATTGATGAAGCCAGGAAAATCATAGAAGAACTGATAAATGAGCTAGTAGACCCAAGGCAACAAATTTTTGGAACCTATGATGAAGCAAAGGCTAGAATTGAGCTTGAAATCAAGCTACCACAAGCCATAAGCAAAGGCAAGAGGAAGATAGCAAAATTAAAAACTGCATCTGGCCCTCTTATGCTAACAGAAGGAAAAGGTGAGGATGAAGGAGATGATGAAGAAGGAGGAAAAGAAGAAAAAGAAGAAGAAACTGAAGAAGAACCTCCAAAAAAGAAGGTAGGGTAATAATTACCAAATCCAAAAAGAAACCTACTGTAGTATTTACCAGAAGGACTAGAAAAGGTAAGAAAGAACCTATATTGGTCAGGCCTACACCTAAATTTGAGGAAAGGCTCAAAAAACATGAAGAAGGAGCTAGCATCATAAATTTCAAAGCACTAAAATTTGAAACTAGAACAGATTCTGAGTTGATGCAGATAGAGGACCTAGTACTAAGTAAAATGGGTAAATGGAAATACTCTTTGGACCAGCTTGCCTCCCAAATCTCAAAGGAACTATTAGAGAGATTGCAACCAAGATGGGAATCAATAACCCAAATGGTAAAATATATCTATGAGAAATCCCTGAAGAATCTTCAACCAAGTCTCACTGGAGTAGAAGTAAAAATAGCAATGAAAAACCATGAAGGTAAAATGATGATTAGATTCCACACATGTTTAATTTTGATCAAAGACATTGAGCATGTTGTAAATGATGCTACAAACTTGTGGAAAAACATCTATCATCTGCATAAGCCCAGTGAAGACCCAATGGAAATCAAAGATGATGACAACAGTGACAGTGATGATATTGATGGCACTCCATCCATCACAGTTTCACCAGGTGAGCTTCATGCATTAATGGGAGAAGAAAAGGAGGAAGAAGTTGAAGAGGAAGATAAGGAGGAAGATGATCTAGTAAAAATTGCAGTAGTAGTCATTGCATCCCTTCCTCACTCTCCACCTAAAACTATCACATCATCAAGGTTGGAGTTAGATTCAGTAGGTTTGATAGCATCCACATCAGATTTCTCATCTGCACCTGCCACATCACAGCTCTAGGTATCATCAATGGAAGTGTCTACCACTTCATCTACCGAGTTGCAGCCCTCTCCTTCATCTACCAAGCCAGCCTCCTCAGCTCCATCATCTTCAGTCGGTATAATAGTAAGTTCCACAATTTTGTCAGCTACATTAGCACAAATTTTTGCACTAGTTAGTCTTCCCATTATAAATATTTCAGCTTGTTCTAAAATTTTGTTTGCATTATCTGCATCTACTTCAAATATAGTTAGATCAGATACTGCATTACTGAGTGTATCACCATTTTTGGGAAGTACTCCAGTTTTTGATCTGGTAAATACTCCTATTGTCACTCAACCCTTAAGTATACCAGTCTTCACTGCTAGTCCTTCCATCTCCACTATTTTTTCCACTCCTAAGGTCAAATCAGTCATCACAGAAGCCAAACTAAAGCAATCATTAAGACTTCTACTCACTGTAAAAGAAATTCCCGAGGATATTGACCTAGATGCAAAAATAGTGATTCCAAAAATTGACTACGAAAATGCTACCATTGAAGAAATGAGGTATGCTAGTCAACTAATAGAGATGAAGGCAATGCAAAAGTAGTTAAGGTCTGAAAGGGATAAGGAGTACATAATAATTGAGGATGCCAAAAATATAATTACAAAAGCTATAAGTGTTGAAGTAGATTCTACTCAACACATTTTGATTTAGTTAGAAGAGGCTATAAATAAATTCAATGAGGACACCTCCAGTGAATAAAAATTGATTGAAAAGGCTGAAAGAAAATTCGATAATTATAAGGTGCTTGAGCACATTGCTCAGTAGATTGCAATAAAATAGATAGAATTGTCCACAATTCTGGTCAATCTTGAAAATTCTTTTAATAATGTAACTTCACTTTTTGCCAAACTTTGTGATGTTACTGAATATACCAAGGAGATTAAAGAAATTTTAAATAAAATTGATGAGGATATGAAGGTCAGTGCCCAAAAGCTACAACTTGACCCCAATTCAAGTTCATCCCATCATTTCAGAATCAAAATTTGGTCAAAAAAGCAGGTAGAACTATTGAGAGAGGAAGCTAGGATTAGATCTACACCGATTGACATCCAGAATATGATTCTTCCTTTCATGGACACAATGCAGAAACATATTGCCTACTCCAAAACATTGATCCATGAAAACAATTTCTCAGTTGTAGATCATGTGATTGAACTTTCAGCTGAAGTTTAGATAGCACTCTCCACCTGCAAAAATTTGCAAGAAAATTGGGATAAGAATTTGGCTCTTATTCTCAAGGTACATTCTAATTTTATCTCCCATTTTGGTGTTTCTATATAAATATATATTGTTTAATTTGACATTATTGTCAAAAAGGGGAGATAGAGTACCAAAGAAGAGATAGAGAAATATGTAAATAATGAAGCCATGTGTATAGATAAGAGATATTTGTAAATACTATGTGCATATTGTATGGGGGAGATATATGTAAACCAGGATGTCAAATTTTGCACATAAGTTTTGGCTCATAAGTTTTTTTGTCACTAATGCCAAAGGGGGAGATTGTTGGAATTATGATATATTTGTCATTAGTACAAACACTTATTCAATTCTAAATTCTTACCGAGCTCATCAATTAGTCTACAATATATACCAAGCATTTAGTGGCTACCTTATAAGTTTAGTAGGTAAATAATTTTTACCAAGCATTCCTAAGGATACCGAGTGAATGGGCAGTTCAACAGTGTTCATTGAGAAAAGGAAGGTAGATGAAGAACTTAGTGTTCACCGAGCAAAGGAAGGTAAATGAAGAACTCAGTGTTCATCGAGCAAAGGAAGGTAAATGAAGAACTTGATGTTCACTGAGCAAAGGAAGGTATATGAAGAACTCAGTGTTCACCAAGCAAAGGAAGGTAAATGAAGAATGCAGTGTTCACCGAGCAAAGGAAGGTAAATGAAGAACTCAGTGTTCACTGAGAAAAGGAAGGTAAATGAAGAACTCAGTGTTCACCAAGAAAATGAAGGTAAATGAAGAACTCAATGTTCACTGAGCAAAGGAAGGTAAATGAAGAACTCAGTGTTCACTGAGCAAAGCAAGGTAAATGAAGAACTCAGTGTTCACCGAGAACAGGAAGGTAAACAAAGGACTTAGTGTTCACCGAGCATAGCAAGGTAAACGAAGAAGTTAGTTTTTACTGAGTGACACTATATCTATCGAGTCACCAATGGTTATTGAGTTCCAAACAGTATTGTGTGGCTAGTATGAACTAAGCCTCTACTTCTACCGAGTGCATGAAAATGCTGAGTAATATAGTGGATGCCGAGTATCAGAAGGTCACTGAGTCAGCTTGAGGAACTCAAGTTTTCTACTATCTGGCCGACTCAGTAATGTTCTGTTCACTTGTGTTTTGGTTGACCTTGTAGTTGTAAATATTGAAATGGTATATATGTAATGTATGATATCATTTGTAATATGGTATGTTAAAAAAATAAAAACTAAAAATAATAATAATAAAGGGTAATTTTTTCATATGAAGAAGGTATTTTGAGAAAAGTAAAAGCAAATCAGCAGCAGAATAAAAGGGAATACAACAAGATGGACATAGGAACAGAAAAGTTATACCTATCACATCAGGTGATCAATGCAACAGGGATCTTATCAAAAAATAGTTGTAAGCAGATCCACTACTTTTTCCTAACAGGTGAATCAATTTATAAATCCTTTAATCGGGTGGACCTAAAAGTCCTTTTGTAAATCTCCTAACATAGTGCATACTTCACTGTATGTTTGTAAATTCTCTAACAAGGTGGATCTAGTAGTCCTACTTGCTCCTAACAGGGCAGATTACCAAAAGTGATCATTGTAAGCCTTAACAGGCCAACTTTATACTACAGTATTGAAGTTTTGTGGGTATCATCCCCACCCCAATTTTACTTTCTATTTGGAACGTTTCTAGGTCACTAAATCTCTATGTACATATGCAATAAATGTTTGTTCCTTCAGTTATGCAGTAGATTAGATGAATGAATGATGAATGGGAAAAATGTTGAATTGTTTAAAAGTTTTATAAGTTACTAATTCACCCCTCCCCTCTTAGTAACCTACCTTGTCTTGAATATTTTCAACAATAATGTCATCAACAAATATTACCAAAATCATCAAAACATCATCAGTTTCTTTCCAATATGGATTACTACCTACCATACCTTTGCTATATCTGAGCTTTTTCAAATGCTTGTTCAACTTTGTATACTATTGGAAATATTCAAGATATGATATGCTACTGAGAGGGGAGGGGTGAATCAGTAACTTCAAAACTTTAAAACAATTCAGCCCCTTAACCATATATACTATTCTCCATTCATTCATCTAATCTACAATTCAGCCCCTTAACCATATATACTATTCTCCATTCATTCATCTAATCTACTGCATATATGAGAGAACAAACATTCATAACACATGTACATAGTGATTTGGTGACCTAGACACCTTCCAAATAGAAAGTAAAATTGGGGTGGGGATGATACCCACAAAACTTCATTATTGCAGTATGAAGTTGGCCTGTTAAGGCTTACATTGATCACTTCTGGTGATCTACCTTGTTAGGAGCACAAAGGACTACTAGATCTACCTTGTTAGAGGATTTATAAACATACACTAAAAGTATGCACTCTATTAGGAGACTTATACAAAAGACTATTAAGTCTACGCTATTAAAGGATTTACAAAATTGATTCACCTGTTAGGATGAAATAGTGGATCTACTTACAAACTTGATTGATGATTAGATCCTTGAAGTATAGATCACCTCTTGTGACTGATACACCTTTACTGTTCCTTGTTGACCTTGTTGACTATTCTGCTCTGCTACTGATTCACATTTATTCACCTCAATATGTTACATGTCCATTCCTTGATACTCTGATATATATACCGTACATCTTGCAAATGATATAATACACTACATATATATCATTTCAATAATTACAATTGCAAGGTCAGCCAAAACATAAGTGAACAAAACATTATTGAGTCAACCCAATAGTAAATAACTCAGATTCTTCAAGCTGACTTGGTGACCTTCTGATACTCAACATCCACTGCATTACTTGTCATCATCATGCATTTAGTAGAAGTAGAATCTTGGTCCATACTAACCACATATCATAGCTTGGAACTCGGTAACCATTGGAGACTTGGTAGATATAGTGTCACTCGGTAAGAACTGAATCCTTCGTTTACCTTGATTTCACTCAGTAAACACTACACTTCCATCACTCGGTAAAAATTACACTTCCATCACTTGGTAAACATTAGAGTTTGATCACTTGGTAAAAATTACAATTCCATCACTCAATAAACACTAGATTCCCATGACATAGTTTGACTGCTCGTTAGATACTGAGATGCTCAGTGTAAATTGTGAAACTTGGTAGATACTTTGGGTTGCACACCCACTCGGTAGCTTCATTAATGCTCGGTATGAACTACTTAAGTGATGAACCTACAAGGTAACCACTGAATGCTCAGTATACACTATAGACTAAGTGATGCACTCGGTAATCATTTAGAATTGAGTAAGTGTTGTCACTAATGGAAATAATAACTTAATGCCACTAGTATACTAGGTTTTAGGTGCTTTCTTCAATCCATACAATGCTTTCCTTAGTCTGCATATCATGTCCTTGTCATTTGTCAAGGGACATCCTTTACGCTGCTCAATGTATACCTCTTCTTCAAGTTCTCCATTTAGAAATGTTGACTTGACATCCATCTGATACACTTTAAATTTCTTCTATGCTGTATAGGCAAATAACAATCTTGCAACTTCTATTCTAGCCACTAGAGCATAAGTTTCCTCATATTCTATTCCTTCTTGTTGTGAGTAACATTTACATACCAATATTGCTTTATTTGTTACAAATTCTCCTTGCTCATTCATCTTATTTCTAAATACTCATTTAGTTCCCATCACATTCTTGCTAATGGTTTGGGGACTAATTCCCATGTTTCATTTATTTCTATCTAAACTAATTCCTCTTTCATAGCTTGTTTCCAGTAATCATCTTTACATGCTTCATCTACTTTCTTTGGCTCTACTTGAGATATCGAACATAGTTATTCAATAAATTTTCTTCTTGTCATTGACATTTTTCTTTGCTTCCAATGATCTATTTGGGTGGGTGATTCTTTATCATGTTCTTTCCTAATGTAGGAATTGCTATCTCAACTCTTGCCTCTACTAAAGGTTCTAAGCTTTGTTCCTACCTTTTATCTCCTTCATTCTATAGACCATTGTTAGTCTCAAGAAATTTTTCATCATTCCTTGGCTTAGTAACATCATCATCACCATTTTAATTTTTAATCAGCTATTCTTTCTTGTATTATGAACTTCTCATCAGTTCTCACATTTTCATTTTCCATAATAGTTACCAAAGATGTTTCTTCTGATACATGCTTTTCATTAACCAATTTAGACTCATTGAAACAATATTTCAAGGATCTTTCCATACTTTCTATAAATTCTTCAACTTTATTAGAAAGTAGACTCTTCCTAGCTTTTCTAAATCTCTTAGGACATTAACTTGAAAAATGACCAAACTACATGTCCAACAAACAAAAATTTTCATACCTTTAGGTTCTCTCTTTATAAGTAGATCAATACCTTCCTTTATCTTTATGTCATCTTCCATTATAGATCTATCTTCACTTGTGCTATTGTTCCCTTGAATATAATAGAAGGATTCTAGATCTATAAACTCAATACTCTGCTCTTTACACAAATTTGATAACTCTACAAGAATTTATATAATTTTTGTGTCAAAATTTGTACTATTATATGTAGGACTATCTTCTTTGAATATGTTTTCCATGGATCTCCCAAAGCTATTAAACTTTTTCTTCAAGGAATTGATGCTTTAATACCAATTGTTAGAAACAATAGTCCACCAAGATAACTGAGAGGGGGTGGGAGTGAATCAATCATCCAATAATTGTAACATTTATAATCTTTAAAAAAAATTAACCATTCAACCAAAGTAAATAAAAACCATATAAAGATGTACATAGACAACTATATTAGATATGTTGACTAGGGAAACCCTTGATCAGAGAGAAAACCCCAGTGGGAACAATGCCCACAAGATGATGTACTAATATAAATATTCTTTGTTAGAGGATAGACCTTGTTAGGAGTCTATTACAAAATTTAGTAAAATGAGTCCCTGTTAGGAGAATTTGAATCTTTTTTAGGAGATTCTGACCCTATTAGAAGTTGTGCCATACCTATTAGGAGTTGTGGTATAATGTATGCAAGAAGAGCCCGCTGCCCAAAAATGCAATTTCAAGTACAAGAAGGGCTCACTGCTCAAACATGTAATTTACTAGTATCTTCTTCTTTCATTTGTCCTATCAACTAGAAAAATCACTCTTAGATGTTGTAGACTAGTCATGAACCTTAGATCTAAATACCAAACCTTGGATCACTTAGCAAAACCTCAGCAATGAGGTTTCCTTTACTTCTACACTGCTTTGCTTAACTTTGCATTCTATAATTTTTGCTGCTTTCCAAACATTCACAATTCACATTCATCCATATCCACATATATCATAATAAAGGAAAATTTCCTTCCTTTATATCGAGTACATAAAACAATTCACCAAGTTGGCTATTAGTCCTTAATTAATTATTATAGGACCTCACTAAGAACATGTTACACTTAGTGATAACCTTAATCTTCCACTTTGAAACTTGAATAATTTTGTGTATATGAAATATTATGATGAGAGAGTTTAGTCACATCATTCTCAACATGTCTTCTTCATTTTTTCAACCTTGATTCTCAAGATATCAACTCTACTAAGAGATATGACAAGTTTACCAAAACATGCCTTTGTAAACTCTATCTCAAAATAAACATCACCAAAACTTACACACCTCCTTCTAGACTTATTCTTTCTGCTTCTGATGTTAATTGCATATACTAGATACTCCAAAGTATCTCTTATAACTTTAGGTGGTAATCATGCTCAACTAGCTATTCATACCAACATAATATTTCTATTGTTCTTCTGTCAGATACCATAGGAAATATCAAACATGCTATGTTGATGTCAATAAAAAATTTAGTCATGAATGTAAGATATCATCAAACCAATCTTCCAACAATATTTACAACCTTCCAATAGTAAGAAAATTATCTTTGGGTGGGAAATTTTGCAATTAAAAACCAACAAAATTTCAAAAGGGTTGGTTATATTAGAGACTTTCTCTGATAGTCATGATAGATCTAAAGTAGAAAACAAAGTGTCAAGTGCTAAAGATCTGGAGGAAGTAAATCTAGGGACTAATGAAGCACCTAAGAAAGTATACATTGGTCAAAAAATAGTACCTAAAATTAGACAAGAGTTTAATATTGGTCTGTTATGAAATTATAGACATTTATTCTCTTCGGCTTATGATGACTTGAAAGCATACAAAGAGGATCTCTTTTAGCATTAAGTTCCATTGAAAGGAGACAAACCTTTTAGACATAAGAAAAAACCAACCAATCCCACTCTTGCACTCAAGTTGTAGGAAGAGTTGATAAAATCATTGATGCTATAATTATCAATCATATAAGGAATTCATCTTGGGTGTCAAATTTGGTTCTTGTGAGAAAGAATGGAGACATCAGATTATGTGTCAATTTTAGAAACTTGAATATGTATTCATTAAAGGATAATTATGGATTACCAAAAATGGAGGCTATGTTGCAAAGAGTAATTGGATTAGAACTCATGTCCATGATGGATGGGTTCTTAGGCTATAACTAGGTTGTTGTTAAAGAATTAGAATAGTAAAAAACTACATTCACAACACCTTGGGGTACCTATGTTTATAGTAGAATACAATTTGGTTTAACAAATGTTAGTGATACTTTTCAAAGAGAAATGGATGTAGCTTTGAAAGATATTATTGAAAAATTTCTAGTAGTATACTAGGATGATATAACCTCTTACTTGAAAGATGAAAATGATCGTTGCATGCATCTAGATAAGGTGTTCATTAGAGCATTAAAATTTTCTATTTTTTTGAACCCTAGAAAATGTGCATTTTCTCTCACAAAGGGTAAGCTATTGGGCCACTTAGTTGGAAAAGGAGTCGATCTTGAGAGAGATGAAGCAATAGAAAAAATTCAAAAACCAAATAATGTAAAAGGTATTTATTCATTCTTTGGGTAGATAAATTTTGTCCATAGATTTGTCACAAAATTTTGCTAAAATAAGTAGGTCTATTTCTAAAATGCTAAAAAGAGGTTCAAAGATTAAATTGAGTGAAGAACCAAGTATAGAATTCCATGAGATAAAGAAAGCAATCAAGGATGCCCTTGTTTTGGGAGCTCCTAATTATTCTAAGCCAATGTACATTTTTTCTTTTACTTCTTTCCACACAATTACTATCATCTTGTTGCAAAATAATGAAGATGGATTTGAACAACCTATTGCATTTTTCAGAAAGTCTTTACAAGCTACTTAACTTAAATATGATATAAATGAAAAAAAAGCATATTCATTGGTTAAGGATGTAAAGGAATTTAGATGATATTTAATGGGAGCCACTGTAATTACATTTGTTCAAACTGCTATAGTGAAAGACATCTTATCATAGCAAGAAGTATAAGGGAGAAGATGTAGATGGATCAATAGGATCCAAGAGTTCAGTACTGATATTCATATTACTAAGTTGGTTGGAGGTCAAGGCCTTACTAAGATAATGGTAGAAGCTAATCTTGAAGCAAACCAAATTAAGCAACTTGATGATGACTGTAGAAGTGATCTATGTGACATGGACACTTTAGATTGGTACAAAAATAAAATTTTCTATCAGCAACATATGAAGGCTCCATTAGGACTCAAAAAAAATTAGAAGAGAGCTTTGAAGTTATGAGCTACTTCATATATCATTGTCAAAGGTCAGTTATGGTGGAGAGACATGGAAGGTGTTCTTCTTAGATGTGTAAATGAAGATGAATCACAAAATGTCTTGAGTGACATGCATGAAGGAGTGTGTGGGGGTCATTACATGGAAAAAACAACCCACAAAATCCTTAGGTCTAGTTTCTAGTGGCCCACACTATTCAAAGATGCACAAGAATTAGTAAACAAATGTCATGCATGTCAAAAATTTAGTGGGAAGTTAATTTTTTGGAAATATTCAATTGAAGCTAGTGAAGGTGCAAGTACCTTTCCAATAGTGATGTATTGATTTCATTGGTAAAATATCAAATAAATCTAGTGGAGGGCATGCTTGGATTCATGTTACCATTGAATACTTCACAAAGTGGGTAGAAGCAATTCCTATTAGAAATGCAACAAGAAATGTGGTAATCAACTTCATATTGAATAACATCATTATCAAATTTGTGTGCCCAAAGAAAATTGTCACTCACAGTGCCATGTGCTTCAGATAAGATGAATTCAAAAGTTTTTACAAGAAGTATGTTATCATTGATTCTACCTCATCATCTTACCATCCACATAGATATGGTCAAGTGGAATCTAGTAATAAAATTCTACTAAAGATTATCAAAAGGATTTTAGGAGATAAAAAGAAACATGGGATTCCAAGTTGCCTCTCACACAATGGGTAGATAGGATTACAATGAAAAAGCCATTGGATGTGCTCCTTTTGATTTGGTGTATGGGATCTAGGAAAGATTAAAACAATATAAATGAGATGTATATGGTCATCTAGGTTTATAATGAAGACATTGTTGATGATATTAAACTAAGAATGGATGACATTTTACAGCTAGATGAGACAAGAAGGGATGCTTCTACACAAAATGCAAAGTTACAAGCATAGATGAAGTATTTCTATGACAAAAAGAATCAGATAGAAAGTTCTAGCTTGAGCATTTAGTGTTATTATGGAATGCTAGACTGGAAGACAAAGGAAACAATGATAAATTTGACCCCATCTAGCTTGGCCCTTATCAAATCCATGATAATAATGGTGAAGATTCCTAATTTATAAGAGAACTATCTGGTGATATTCTTGAGTAGCTACTTCATGGACAATTCTTGAAGAGGTATTTTTCTTAAAATACTTATATCTTCCATGAATAGTAGTTAGGACTTGTATATTTTCTGAATTTTGTAAAGCCTCTATATTTTTGTATCTCCTTGTATAATATTTTTTCTATGTTGTTGTGTGTCATTTCTTTCTTAGAGTTTTCAAGTTGGTCAAGTATGTAGTTTGCTTCTTCTAGGGATTCTAAGCCCTCACATGAATATATTGTATTCATTGTCCCCAGATAGAGCCACTATTGGCCTAGTTTTTTAATTTTTAGAATTTCTACAAAATCATAGCAAAAAACCCAGTCACCTTTTGAAAATTAGGGGTTGTGTATTTTCAAATTGATATTTTCCCTAGATAAAATCCTTATTTTCTATTATCCTAGTGTCATTTATGCCCCAATTTTCAAGTTTAGTTTGCATTGTGCATGTTCTCAAAAAAATTGTGGGAAGATTTTCATAAAGCCCTCATTATTTTTGAAAAATCCTTTTATTATTTGATTTTCGTGAAATTCTTTATTATTTTCTGTAAAAATATTTTAACCCTAACACATGGATTTTTAAATCCTAAATATGATTATGATTAGTTTTCTTTTTTTTTTAATAATATTTTTTTAACCAAAGGAGAACTATATTCCTAACCATTGGATCTTGTTAGATCGACAATTGTCATATTCTCATAGATTGAAGTTGTAGGGTATTTAACTAAAGTGAGAATGCAAGAGAACAATGCATGGAAATTGGTGGGACTTGATTCAATCTTGGGCCACAAAAAAAGGTGTCAAAGTGAGTTGACATATGGGAAAAGTATGATTGGTTGTAGATGCTAACTTGGCTAGCAAAACTATGATCTTATTGGTGACATTGATATTGGAAAATCAATGATTGTCATATTCTCATAGATTGAAGTTGCAGGGTTTTTAACCAAAGAGAGAATGCAATGAGAACTATGCATCCCATTGGGCCCTATTAATAATACAAAGTATCAAATTGAGTTGCTAGCTATGTAAGTTTTTAGGTGGCATATTTCCATTGGTTATTGATACAAGGATATGAGGATAGTGTTGTTTCATTATGATTGTTAGATATTAGCATATCAACTATTGTCATATTCTCCTAGATTGTAGTTGCAAAAAACATAACCAAAGAGAGAATAAACCATGGTGACATGTGGAAAATGGTGGGGCTAGCTTGTAACATGACCTACCAAGAGAATGCTATCAGAATGGTTGTCCAAATGGCATGTTTTGATTCACCATAAACACTAAATGTGGTGGAAAGGTATGTATATTCCTAATCTTTAGATCTTTTTAGATCAACATGCTATGCCCTCAATATTGGTGTATATAGGGTTATGAATAGTTAACTTGTGGATATCTTAATCCTTAATTAAGTCATGTTATCATTATTATATTATTATTTAGGTAGGTAGGTCAGCCTAGGTGTTATGTAGGGTTGTGTCTATTCAACCTAAGCATAATTAGGTATATATAGGAGGTTGTAAGTCTTATTTCAACATCATATTGTGAAGTGTGTTCTCATTGGAGATATTTGGAGATTGCCCCCTCAAAGTGGCAATCTCCAAATATGGGTTACTAAGATGTTAGGATATGACTTTGAAAATGTATACAAGAAAGGGAAGGAAAATATTGTGGCCAATGCACTTTCCAGGAAGGATGAAAAAGATGAAGTGTAATGCCCCATTAAAAGATCCTTGGAACAAGGATGAAATTAAGGAAGATAATTTTTTTTTAAAACAAGTGTAAGTCAACATGAGAACAACATACACGGATCACAAAGATCACAATGAAAGACTGACGATCATCCATCACCAACATATCTCCAAATGTCACCATTAACCAAAACATAACAAGAAAACATAAGATACTCACCAAGCTAAAAGAAAAAAGCTAACTCCTAAAAATTGGCTAAGTCTGAAATCTTGAAGCCTTGAAATTTGGATAAGTCTAAATTTATGAAGCCCTGAAATTTCCTAAAATCTTTATCTTAGCCTATAGAGGTCTGAAACCTATCTCAAATGAATTGTCACATATAATAAAATATATCTTAAGTATAAAGCATTAAATATACATCAAATTATACTTATAAAATATATTTTAAACCCCTAGGAAATCTATTTTGGACTAGGAAGATGTAAAACCTCAAAGGGTACCCAAAACCAATTTATGAACTTTTCTTCGACAAGCCTAGATAGCCCCTATTTTTTGCGTGAAGCAAAGAATACCAAATTCTTGAGCGAAGAAGTACCACATGCACATGAAGAAGTGCATTTACATGAGAGGAATTTCATTACCAATATCATAAACTAATGTTGGTTTTTGCATGAAGAAGTGCATTTCCACATGAAGAAACCCAACATGCCACACAAAGAGTTGCATCCTCATGTGAGAAAGTGCAATATCACATGAGCTCCCAAATTAGCATGCAAGAACAAAATGCAACAAAAACCTAAGGAAACTACAAAATAAAGTTCCTCCACACTGGAGAATACTAGATCCACATTTCAAGACAAGAACACTTGAACCATATCTGAAAGAAAAAAATTTGGAAGCAAAGTCAAACCATCTAAACAATAGCGAAGGAAAGAACAAAAATGAAACATCGCAGTGAACTAAAAGCAACATCCTAGTTAAACACAAATAACATCACAATGAGAAAGATAACCAAACTAAGTACATGGTTCCTCCCAACCATTAATGGCATCATAAGACCATCATGGTCCCTAGCCATCCCCCATATGAAACATCCCAAGCCACCAATTAGGTAGTCGGTACTATCGTAATAGGGACATCACTACTAAAACAAGCTACAACATAAGCATAAGAAAATCTAACATGCTAGTAGTAAAGAATAAGATAATCCTGCAAAGTAGATAACATCAACTATCACATGCTAATCATCATAATAAGGAATGCATAAAAAATAACATCATCTAAACATGATAAACAAGCATCCCAGTGAAAGCATAAATCACAAGAAAGCATACTCAAGAACCTGAAGTACCAAGTGAAAAAATCTAGCAATGGTCCTGCTAGAACAATAGACCATCTCTGTACAGCGTTCACTACAGTGATGAAGGTAGCTATGCCTCCCAACCATGTGGCACTTGTAGGCCCACACGCACCATGCTAATGGACATAATGATCTCACCACAAACACAAACAAAAAAAAGCATCCATGGCTAACACACACACCAAGCAGTATGATGACTGAACTCAAGATAAAGATAATGCATAAACTATAGGTCCTAGTCAGACACTCAAATAGGCTACTAAGTAGGGGCTGAGATCATGTAGAGTCACTTGGAATTGACAAGCCCAAGTTGGTACTAGCATCTCTCCACTTCCCAATGGAAGGAGCACATCCTAAATCATTTTATTATCTTTAAGTTTTATTACCACCCAATGTTTAAATTTAGTTATCAATTGTTTACAAAGCTTCTACATGCTAACCCTTAGGAAATAGGTATTGGGTTGTGGAGATAGAAGCCCCCTCTATATGCTACCCTATCCTACCCATACTCATCCAACGATGAGTGCTTGTAGGCATGCAAACTCCCAACTGAACCCTAATGATCATAACTTCTAGAAGTACCATGGAAGATCAGGCACTACAGGTCACCCAAAAAATGTACACGCATGTACTTGTATGTGGTGCAACACCATCATGAAGATCAAATACAAGGAGTGGATGAGAACACAAGCATAAAGTCACTTAACCAAAATAGGCTTAGGAGGATGGATGCAACATGCATCCCAATGCAACAAAAAATTGCAATAGTGGTTTGACTAATATCCAAACAGATCATCCAGGTCCATGAACCACATTTTGCTGAGAAAATTTGAGAAAATAGGGTGGCACACAAAATGAGGTAAAAACTCTAAATTTTGAAAAAATTCCAAATTTAAAACCCATTTAGCCTTTGGGTGCAAAAACCTAGAAAATCCAAAAATAAATGAAATCAGACACCATATACAAAAATGACTAACATAACAGCTCAAAATCCCAAATCCCCATTCCAAAAATAGGGAAAACATTCATACTTGACCAACCAAGCAGAACCAACATACAAAAATGGAGGAGAACACTAGTTCTCAACCTCTTAACATAATACTACAAGAAACAGAAGCTGAAATAGAGTAAAAACATTAAAACAAGAAGGCCCTACCTGAGAGAAAAAGGGGCCAAAAATGGAACCTGCATAGTAAAATAAATACTCCACTAAAATTGCTGAAAATGATGGCAAAGCAAAAAATCCCTGAGCTAGATCCAACGAGACTAATTTTAGAAAATCCCATGCTCACAGCTCCCAGAATGAATAGAAAACCAATCCTTTAGAAGAGGATTTCCAAATTAGCTCTCCAATTTCTATTTCTAAAATGTGAGAAGTGAATAATGAACTCACTTTTCCAATACTTATTCAATTTTTTAGTGAATAGTTGACTATGGAAAATAGCTAGCTAGAGTAGTTAAACTCCAAATTAACCCAAATGAAAATAGGTTGTTATCTATAATGGAAATTCACCTAAGGCAAAGGTGCCAAAAATTAAATCCGAAAAGATTTAAAACCCAAAACCCAAAATCACAGAAAATCACTTAACACTTTTGTGACCAAGTGAACCTTTAAATGCATAGACATGCTCACTAGTCTAATCACATAATTCATATGAGTTCATATTTACTAATCACTAAAAGCTTTTAATTTAAAATAATTAAAATAAGGATATGTTGACCATATAGGGACAATATTGGTAAAATATGAATAACTGAATCACTAACTCCATGTGCCATTGCTAGGGATATAATTCCTACTCACTAAAACAAATGATCAAGTGCAATTGTATATAATATCATAGCCAAAGCAACAAGTATTAAAAATATCTATTTAATCCATTTATATGACCAACGTTCACAAAAAGCATAAAGATACAGAATGAAGTAAATAACTATGACATAAAATTCATCTCATAACATAACCAAAAAATATGTCCAATAAACCATCTAACTAGATATCATCATAGATCTACTATCATCTCAAAATAGCATCAACATGCAAATATGATAAACTAAACAACATAGTAGTAAAGCATCTATGGTACTGAATCAAAGTATAGCATCTGACCCTTAGGTCATCATAAGGTAAAAAATACATATAATAAGACTATCAAGTATTTCTCGAATCAAAATAGACAAGGTAAAAACTACAAACATGAGAGGCACTACATCCTCCCCCACTAGCGTAGGCTTACTCCAAGAAGCTAGCAAAAAGATAGGGGTACAATCCCCTCAATCATGTAGCATCCTCCTAAGTTGCAGAGGTCTCATCGCTTGGGTCCCACTAAACCCTTACCTACTCTATGTCCCGACCTTGTAAGGTTAGCCTCTGGTACTGTAGGATATGAATGGGCTCCAAAGTAAGCTGCTCATCTGCTACATGTAAAGCATCCCAATCAAGAACATGGGTCACATCTAGAATATATTGCCTCAAAATAGAAACATGAAAAACATTGTGGATTTGTGATAGGCTAGGTGGCAATGCTAGTTGATAAGCAATAGGACCAATCCTCTCAAGGATGTTAAAAGGTCCAAAAAATGTGGCACCAACTTAGATCCTTTCCCATAATGGATTGGGCTCTTCCTTAGACACAATCACAAAAACACCCTATCACTAATAGAAAAGTGATGATCCAACCTATGGGCATCTACATACTTCTTCTACCTATCCTGAGCAGTAACCAAGTGCTCCCTAATGCGAACAACCTTTTGCTCCATATCCTAAAGCATCTCTAGACCCAAAAGAAGTTGGTCCTCTAAACAATCCCAACTCAAAGGGGTACAACATGGTCTACTGTACAAGGCTCGAAAAGGTGACATGCCAAGAGAACTATGATACCCATTGTTGCATGCAAACTCAACAAGGTACAAATAGTTCTCCCACTTTACCTTCCTATCCATAACATACATGCAAATCATATCCTCTATAATTTGATTCACTCTCTTAGTCTAACCATTGGTCTCTAGGTGATAAGATGAACTAAAATTGAGCTGTGTACCCAAAGCATGTTGAAGAGATGTCCATAGTGTAGATGTAAACACTAGATCTCTATCTAAAATGATCTGACAAAGAATCTCATGCAAATAAACAATATCTCCAAAGGAAACATGTGCTGAAGAAACTATGTAGGATGCTCTCATGGGTGAAAAATGTGCTACCTTGGGCAACTTGTCCACTATCACCATGATACAATCATGTCTCCATGATGACATAGGCAACTCTATGATAAAATCAATAGATATCATATCCCACTTCCACTCTAGAATGGTATGTGGTTGCAAAAGACCTACTGGATGCTCATGCTCTACCTTCACTCTTTGGAGCTCAAGACATCTAGCAACAAAATTAGCAACATCACATCTAATCCCTGTCTAGAAGTACAATTGTTTGAGATTAGCATGCATCTTCTTATCACCAAGATGTGTAGAATATGGTGCATGATGTGCTTTCAACAAAACCAAGGTACAAAGATCACCTAATACAGGTACATAGCTATGGCCCATGTACCATAGTAGTCCATTAGACTCAAGCACATAACTTGAAAATCTCCCCTCAAGGGTAGGTTCGAACTCAATCTCCACTCTCACCTCTTGATACCAAGTGTCGCTAGGAAAAGCCTCCAAGATACAACCTCACAAATCCATTCCCAATGACATCACTAATACCTCATGTGGCCTCCTACTCAAAGCATCCATGATGACATTCTCCTTTCCTTTAATGTAATGAACATCAAAGTCATACTCACACAAGAACTCCATCCAACAATGCTATTGTGCATTTTGTTTTGGTTGAGTAAAGATATACTACAAGCTCCTATGATTGCTATGCAACTCAAACCTATGTCCCAAAAGAAAATGCCTCCAACAAAAAAGGGCATGCACTATGGCCATGAGTTTTCTAGACTCAAATGTAATTACTTGACCATCTTGCATCAACACTGCACCCACACCTTCTAATGAATCATCTATGCAAACCATGAAATCACCTACAGGATTAGGCACTACAAGGACTGGTGCACTGGTCAAACACTCCGTAAGAGTATTAAATTTTGCCTCACATTTTTCTAAACAAACAAACTTCTTCCCTTTCCTCTAAAGAGAAGTGATGGGATGAGCTACTCATGAGAAATTCTTCACAAAGCGATGGTAGTAGCCTGCCAATCCCATAAAACTACAAAATTTTGAGACATTAGTGGGCACCGATCAATCCATGATAACAAAAATCTTCTCTAAATCCATCGTAATTCCATCATCGGTAATGATGTGTCCTAAATACTTTACCTTAGACTAGAAGAACCCACATTTACTCAAGTTTCCACAAAATTGATGGTCTCTCAAGCATTGTAATACCTGAGCTAAATAGACTTTGTGCTCCTCCATAGTCTTGGAATAGATCAATATGTCATCTAGGAATACAATGACACACTAGTCAAGGTAAGTGCAAAATACACCATTCATCAAACTCATAAATACTAATGGTGCATTGGTTAACCCAAAGGGTACAACCATGAACTTATAATGCCCATATCATGTACAAAAAGCTATTTGATGAATATTAGCCTCTTGGAGATGAAGTTGATGGTATCCTAACTTAAGATCAATATTTAAGAACACTTGTGCTCCCTTCATCTGATCAAACAAGTCATCTATCCTTGACAAAGGATAACAGTTCTTCACTATCACCTTATTCAACTACCAGTAGTCAATACAAAAATGCAAAGAACCATCCTTCTTATTCATGGCCCTTAGCCAATAATTCCTCCAACTACAATCTGAGCTCACTCAACTCTTGAGTAGTCATGCGGTAAGGAGTTTATGAAATCAGCTCTGTTCCTAATACAAGGTCAATCTGAAAATCAATGTCATGTTGTAGTGGCATACCTAGAATCTCATTAGGAAATACATCTACATACTCATGAAGGAGTGGGTGATCATCAAGTATCACCATATAGCTCTTAACTTTCTTGAGATCATTGAGAGACACAAGAAATAACTAGAAACCCTTCTACACACTTTTCTTTAGCTGATTAGCTAAGATCATACGAAGCAAGTTTGGTCTCTAAATTCCCAAAGGTTCCAGCTACCCAACTGTGTCATCAAAACATTGTACCACCTCACAAAGGCAATCGATACTCACCTGATGGGTGGCTAACCAATCCATGCCCAACACAATGTCATACAATCCTAGAGGTAGAATGCATAAATCCATTGTGGTTGTGAAGGTTCCCAAATTTAAACTACAACCTCTAACCAACGAGTCAACAACCACTTTGGAACATGTGGCTAACTCAACCTGATACCTATCAACTTGAAGCACTGCCACTAGCCCACATCACTAAACAAGAGATGATGAAATAAAAGAATCAAAAGCACTAGAGTCAAACAAAAATAAAGTTGAAATACCATTTAACGTACCTGTAGCCTCAACTACTATACCTTGATGCTTAGCTTGACGATTGTCAACTGTCACAAAGACTCTATGATTCCTACATGCATCCCCTACAATAGGCTTGGATCTCATTGTGCCCTTACCAAGTCTTGTAGATGGTTTGATGGAACACTCAAAAAATTTATGGCTAGGCTGGCCACATGAATAATAGTTCCTAGAAAAGTTGGGTCCCATCCTATGACCGCCTTGGGTAGCACTAGGATAAGGTGCACTACCCCTACTAGAATTCTACTATGCACTTTGAGGAGGATGAACTTATTGTGATTTCTATCCTTGGTTCTAGTTATTTCCTTTCTTACCTAAGGTACCAAAGTCTTGTCCACTCTTGGACCAAAACCCCCTTTGAAACTTATGATGTTATCCACCCTTAGAGGGTGCTGACTGGGTCTAGCCCTTCTCTAAGGACTGATAATATTGTGCATCTTGCCTTGAATTCTTTGCACCTTGGTTCTGAGAACCAAATTTGCTACTAAAACCTCTAGCCAAAATTTCCTTTGTAATATTTGCCTTCTCTATAGTGAGAACAAGAGTCCTACGTTGATGCATACAAACTTCTCCAATTAGGAAATCCTTAAGGCCTTAAATGAAATTATGAGCTAAGAGTAAATCATCATTGTTATAGCATGAATACTACCTAAGTTCAAAGAATTAGATCTCATACTGATCCACTATCATGTTCCCTTGTTAGATTGCATGGAACTCATCAGCACGGGCCTCTTTGAATTGAGGAGATAAGAATCTCTCTCAAAACCTCTCCTCAAAGATCTCCTAGGTGAGATTAGCAACACTAACCTAAATCTTCTAAATCTCAATATTCCACCAAATGGATGCATGGTCCCTTAACCGCATAATTTCACAACAGGCCCTCATGTTGGTTGAATATGGATACATGGTGAAGCAAAACTCCATGTCCAACAACCAAGTCTTAGCCTTAAGGCCACTTCCCTTGCCATCATACAATGGTGGTCTAGATTCCTGAAGGGACTTCATGATATCCAACCTGATGGAATCTTCACTATCATAGTCCCTACCACCCTGATGGTGCCTTCTACCACCTGGTGGAGTACAAGAACATTCATGTTCACATTCCTCCTCTCTATGCTCTAAATGATGGGAATCTACATGATGAGATCCCTCTTCCCGATCATGATCCTGTTGGTACTCCTCAACACGAGGTCCCAACTGAGAAAGAATTTCCTAAAGCACTGGCATCAATGCTCACATGGCATTCTGATTAGCATTACCTTGTTCTCCCTCTCCTTCCTACCATCCCTCCTCATGGTGTTAATTTCCATGGGTACCACTATGGGTACCACCATAGCCTCTAGATCAGAAATCACTATGGAAACAATCAAGATAATGTCAGAACAATCGGATCACAAGCATAAGTGTTAAAACCATGAACAACAAGATATATCAAAATAACAACCATAATATAACAGTACACAATAGAAAACAAAACCATAGTGGAAGCATAACATAGAGATCCCAATGTTTCAACATGGGCTCTGATACTAAATGTAATACCCCATATAGAGATCCTTGGAACAAGGATTAAATAAAGCAAGATAAATTTTGTTAAAACAAGTGTAAGTGCACATGACAACAACATACACGAATCACAAAGATCACAATAGAAGAATGACAATCATTCATCACCAATGGATCTCCAAACATCACCACTAATTAAAACATTACAAGAAAACATAAGAGATCCACCAAGCTAAAAGACAAAAGCTAACTCCTAAAAATTGGTTGAATCTAAAATCCTAAAGCCCTGAAATTTCCTAGAATCTTTATCTTAGCCCGTAGAGGTTTGGAACCTATCTCAAATGAATCATCACATATATTAAAACATATCTTAAGTATAAGGAATTAAATATACATCAAATTATACTTATACAATATATTTTAAATCCCTAGGAAATCTATTTTGAACTAGGAAGGTGTAAAACCTCAAAGGGTACCCAAAACCAATTTTTGAACTTTTCTTCGACAAGCCTAGATAGCCCCTATTTTTTGCATGAAACCAAAGAATACTAGATTCTTGCATGAAGAAGTACCAAACACCAAGTAAAGAAGTGTATTTATGCATGAGGAAGTGCATTACCAACAGCATAAACTATTATTGTTATTCATGTGAAGAAGTGCATTTCTGTGCGAAGAAACCCAACATGCTGTGCGAAGACTTGCATCCTCACGTGAGCTCCCAAATTAGTACGAAAGAAAAAAATGCAATAAAAAGCTAAGGAAACTAAAAAAAAAGGTTCCTCCACACTGGGGAGTAATGGATCCACATTTCGAGACAAGAACACTTGAACCATATCTGAAAGACAAAAAACTAGAAGCAAAGTCTAAACATCTAAACAATAGTGAAAGAAAGATCATAAAGGAAACATCATAGTGAACTAAAAGCAACATTGTAGTTAAACAAAAATAACATCGCAATGAGAAAAATAGCCAAACTAAGTATGTAGTTCCTCCCAACTGTCAATGGCATCATAAGGCCATTGTGGGCCCTAGGCATCCCCTGCATGTAACATCCCAAGCCACCAATCAAATAATCAGTACTGTCATAATAGAGACATCACTGCTAAAACTTGCTACAACATAAGCATAAGGAAATCTAACATGGTAGTAGTAAAGCACAAGATAATCCTACAAAGTAGATAGCATCACCTATCACATGCTAATCATCATAATAAGGAATGTGTCAAAACTAACATCATCTAAACATGATAAAAAAGCATCCCAATGAAAGCATAAATCACAAGAAAGTATACTCTAGAATCCAAAGTATCGAGTGAAAAAATCCAACAATGGTCGTGCTAGAATCATAGACCATCTTTGTACACTAGTCTGTAGTATTGGTGAAGGTAGCTATGCTTGCCAACCACGTGAAACCCATAGGTACACACCCACCATGCTAATGGAGATAATGATCCAACTACAAACACACAAAAAAATAAACATCCATGGCTAACACACATGCTAAGCAATATGATGACTGAACCCAAGACAAAGTACATAAACTATAGGTCTTGGCTAGATAGTCAAATAGGTTGCTAAGTAGGGGCTAACATCATGGAGAGTCACTTGGCATTGACAAACCTAGGCTGGTACTTGCAGCTCTCCACTTCCCAATGGAAGGAGCACATCTTGAATAATTTTGTTATCTTTAAGTTTTATTACCACCCAATGTTTAAATTTAGTTATCACTTGTTTACAAAGCTTCTACATGTTAACCCTCAAGAAATAGGCACTAGGGTGTAGAGATAGAAGCCCCCTCTATATGCTACCCAACCCTACCCATGCTCATCCAATGATGAGTGCTCGCAAGCATGCGAACTCCCAACCCAACCACAATGATCATAACTTCTAAAAGTACCATGGAATATTAGGCCTCGTAGGTCATGCAACAAAGGTATGCACACATACTCATGTGTCCCACACCACCATCACAAAGATCAAACCCAAAGACTTGATGAGAACACAAGCATAAAGTCATTCAACTAAAATAGACTTAGGAGGATGGATGCAACATGAATTCCAATGCAATAGAGAAGTGTAATAATGGTTTGAATAATATCCAAATGGATCATCTAGGTCCACTAACCACATTGTGCCAAGAAAACTTGAGAAAATGGGGCGGCACACAAAATGAGGTAAAAATCCCAAATTTTGGAAATTTTTTGAAATTAAAACCCATTTGGGTTTTTGGTACAAAAACCCAAAAAATCCAAAAAAAAATGAAATTGGACACCGTATGCAAAAATGGCCAACATAACAGCTCAAATCCCAAACCCCCATTCCAAAAAGAGGGAAAACATTCATAGCCAACCAACTAGGTAGAACTAGCATACAAAAATAGAGGGGAACACTAGTTCTCAACCTCTTGACATACCGCTACAAGAAATAGAAGCTAAAACAAAGTAAAAACATTAAAATAGGAAGGCCCTACCTGATAGCAAAAGGGGCCAAAATTTAAATTTGTAGAATGAAATAAATACTCTACCAAAATTGCTGAAAATGATAGTAAAGAAAAAACTCCTTGAGCCGGATCCAATGAGACTAATCTCGTGAAAATCCCATGCTCACAACTCCTAGAACAAATAGAAAACCAATCCTTTAGAAGAGGATTTCCAAATTAGCTCTCTAATTTCTATTTCTAAAATGTGAGAAGTGAATAATGAATTCACTTTTCCAATACTTATTCACTTTTTGAGTTAATAGTCAATTATGGAAAATAACTAGCTAGAGTAGTTAAACTCTGAATTGACCCAAATGGAAATAGGTTATTATCTGTAATGAAAATTCACCTAAGGAAAAACTACCAGAAATTAAATCCAAAAAGATTTAAAACTTGAGAACCCAAAATCATGTAATGCTTTTACAACAGAGCAAACCTCTAAATGCACAAACATGCTCACTGGTCTAATCACATAATGCAAATGAGTTTAGATTTACTAATCACCGAAAGGTTTTAATTTAAAATAATTAAAATTAGGATACATCGATGATATAGGGATGACATTGGTAAAATATGAATAGCTAGATCACTAACTCCATGTCCCATTGCTAGGGATATAATTCTTGCATACTAAAACATATAATCAAGTACAATTGCATATAATATCATAACCGAAGAAACATGTATTAAAAACACCTATTTAATCCATTTATATCACTCACATTCACAAAATGCATAAAGATACAAGAATGAAGTAAATAACCATGACATAAAATTCATCTCATAACTTAACCAAGAAATATGTCCAATAAACCATCTAACCAGATATCATCATAGATCTACTGTCATCTCAAAGTAGCATTAACATGACAATATGATAAACTGAACAACATAGCAGTAAAGCATCTATGGTACTAAATCAAAGTATAATGTTTGACCCTCAGGTCATCATAAGGTACAAAATACATATAATAAAAGTATCAAGTATCTCTCGAATCAAAATAGACAAGGTACATACTTCAAACATGAGAGGTACTACATGAAGCCTTATTGTGTGCCCTTTCAATATTACAATAAAATTGGTTGGTAGAAGTGAAAGAAGAGTGGAAAAATGATGTTGCAACAAGTAATCTCATCCAACAAATAAAAAGTTACCCTAGTAGTTTAGATAAGTTTTTTTTAAAGGGGGGATATTCTTGGTATAAAGAGTTATTGTATCTCTAGAAGAATTCCAATCTTAAATAGAAGATTCTCAAAGAACTACATAAGTCCCTAGTTGGTGGTCATTTAGGATTTCTGAAGACATATCATTGGGTCAAGCAAGATTTTTTTGGGAAGCACTAAAAGGTGATGGTCAAAAATTTGTGGCTAAATGTTTGGCTTGTTAAAGAAATAAGGGGGAAACAATTAAGACACTAGGTGTCTTGCATCCTTTATCTATTTCTAGCCAACATCGAGAAGAGGTATCCATGGAATTCATCACAGGGCTTCCTATATCTAAAGGTCATAAGGTCATCATGGTAGTAGTTGATCAACTCACCAAATATGATATAGAAGCATCTTGGGTTGCCTTGTTATCCTGCTCAATTTTGCTCATTTTGCAAGTAGGTGCCTAGTTACTATAGCACTCTTCATGTGCCAAGTTACTGTAGCACTCTTCATGTGCTAAGTTACTATAGTGGTGCTGAGTTACTATAGCACTTAGTTGGTGCTGAGTTATTGCAGCACTCTTCATGTGTCAAGCTACTATAGCACTTAGTTGGTGCCAAGTTATTGTAGCACTTAGTTGGTGCTAAGTTACTAAAGCACTCTTCATGTGCCAAGTTACTGTAGCACATAGTTGGTGCTAAGTTACTGTAGCACTCCTTCATGTGTCGAGTTACCCAGTGTATGCCAAGTGTCAGTATTTGGACGTGATTTCTGTGAGTTGACTTGTGGGATTTATTTCATTCATGATTTTTTTGTTAAGATCTTTTCTTGGGATGTGTCCAAACCATTGTTGGGTTAGACCTCCTCTTATGTAATTTTCTAGAATAATCTATAAGCCATTTTGGAAAGTATATATAGAGTGTTTAGGCTTAGAGTTAGGTAAGTTTTGAGAAGAAGATTAGAGAGCAGAACTAAAAGTGTGAATTTGCAGTTGGATCTTTGAACGTGAATGTATTTGTAACTGGCCATAACCCAAAAGGCCTTATAGTTGGGCATGTATGAAGATGTTTTGATGAATCAATAAAAATATTTCACCCTTCCTCCTTTGGTTTCTATCCTTTGTGTTTACTTCTATTGTGTTAACTCTTGCAGGGTGGTTTGGATAGCTAGGTGAGCCTTTGGCCCTAGTTATTCATCCTTTGCTTGCATCAAAATATGCACATTTCATTGCATTATCACATCCTTTTATAACAAGTATAGTGAAATTATTTTTCTTGGAGAATAACCAAAAGCTACATGGTACACCTAAGGTTATTGTTAGTGATTCTGATCCTATCTTTACTAGTCACTTTTGGAAAGATTTATTCTCATGGTTGGGTATTTAATTGGCTCATAGTTTTTCATACCATCCTCAATCAGATGGGAAAACTAATGTTGTTAACAAATGTTTGGAAGGATATCTACATTGTTTCACTTTAGAAAAATAATTTGAATGTTAGATTGGCTACCTCTTACAGAATGGTGGTACAAAGCTTCTTCTCATAGCTCATCAAAAATGTCTCCATTTTTGCTACTTTATAGATATCATCCTCCTTCCATTACATCATCATTTAAGGTGTCACCAAGAGTTTAGGTAGTAGAGGACCACTTGCTTCATCAACAATAGTTACTTTTAGGACTCAAGGAGAATTTATCCATGGCACAAAATCGGATGGAAAAGCTAATGTTGTTAATAAATGTTTGGAAAGATATCTACATTGTTTCACTTCAGAAAAATAATCTAAATGGGTAGATTGGCTACCTCTTGTAGAATGGTGGTATAGTAATTCTTTTCATAGCTCATAAAAAATGTCTCCATTTTTGGTACTTTATGGATATCATCCTCCTTCCATCACATCATCATTAAAGGTGTCACCAAGAGTTTAGTTAGTAGAGGACCACTTCCTTCATCAATAATAGTTACTTTTAGGACTCAAGGAGAATTTATCTATGGCACAAAATTGAATGAAACAAGTGGACCAACATCATAGTGAAAGAAATTTTGAAGTTGGGGATTGGGTCTTCTTGATATTGTAGCCTTATAAACAAATCTCAATGAAGCAACAAAGAAAGAATAATAAGTTGTTTCCAAGATATTATGGGTCATACCAAATCATGCAAAAGATTGGTAGTGTTGTCTACAAGCTTGAGTTTCTGCCAAGAACAAAGATACATCCAATTTTTCATGTTTGTTGTTTGAAGAAGGTAATTGGGAAGAATATTCCTACTCAAACAGTACTACCAAAACCTGATGAAGAAGGAAGAAGAATTTTGGAGCTAGAGTGCATTATTCAAACACGCATGAAGAAGTTGAGGAACTGAACCCTGACTTAGTATCTCATCCATTGGAAGAACTTACTAGTTGAAGAGGCCACATGGGAGGATGATGAGTTCAATCAAAAGAATCCATACCTAGTTAGCATTGAGGACAATGCTTCCTTCGAGAGAGGGGGCATGCTACACCCTTAATATAGGTGTATATAGGGTTATGAATAATCAACTTGTGGCTATCTTAATCCTTAATTAAGTCATGTTATTATTATTATATTATTCTTTAGGTAGGTAGGTTGGCCTAGGTGTTATGTAGGGTTGTGTCTATTCAACCTAAGCATAATTAGGTATATATAGGAGGCTGTGAGTTTTATTTAAACATCATATTATGAAGTGTGTTCTCATTAGAGATATTTGGAGGTTCCCCCCTTGAAGTGGCCTATTACTCAGTTATTATCAAGTATTTATATAATATTTCATATTATTTCTTCTATTGTGTAAGATATTTCATTACAAGTGGTATCAGAGCATGATCTTGGCACCATAAAGGCCAGATTTTTTCTCAACATTGGGGCAATTCTGGGAAGAGCATAACTTTTAGATTTTAGAAAAATTGTAAAATATTTTAATGGTTTTTGAAGACCATATTAAATAAGCTATATTAAAAGATTTAGAGGAATTGGAGAAAATTTGAGAAAATTATTGCAGAATTACTATTTCTACACAATTTATTGAGATCTTAATATCTCTCACATCCTACTGAATTGGAGTATAACTTGTAGTGGGTTTTCAAATACATAGTAGAGGAGCCTAAATTTTAAAGCTTGGAGATTTTTTTTAAAAAAAAGCAAGATATTGCAAAACTAGGAAAATTCTCTCTCAAGGCAGCAAATTTGCTAATTTTTTATGGATTTTTTCTAGGTAAGGGTATCTTGGTTCTAGTAAGTTATAGTAAAAAATAAATAAATAAGTTAGAGAATTTACATTTGATTTGTGTGATTTATTTCAAAATATTAGTTTCCAACATGACAAGGCCTTCAACAAGAGGCAAAAACAATGCTACAACATTGAGGAAATCCAATGATCAAGATTGGGAACCTATAGAGGATAGTAATCCCAACGAGGAACGTAGTAAGTTCAAGGAAGAGGTTATGTGATCATAAAAGTTTAAAAAACATCATCCGATAATATTAGATTGATGAACATATTTCAAAATTGTATTGTAACCCAAGCGTTTGACTATTGGAGAGATTAATATCGACCAATTTCATTTTGTATGAAGGGAATTGGGCATAAAATGGGAAATTCAATTAATTATTGAATATCAAGTGATAAAGTTTTTAGATTTCAGCAAGAACCAAAGTAGATTATGATTTTATCTAGTAGTGAGGCGTTGAATTTCCAATATTGTAAACATTTTGTGGGTAAGTGTAGATATCCTTTGATCACTTGAGGCATTGTCTTTTTAATTATTTTTGTTAAAAACTGTAAAGATGTGTCCTGACAAAATTTTCTAGGAAAATAGATTATCAGCATAGGAATGTACATGATGACTTTTTTAGAACAACTATCTTAGTCTACAAATGAAACAACACAAGAAAAAGAATTGGTTCCAAAAAACCCTAGGTTGTGAATCAATGAGGGTTTGTATGACAAAGCTAATTGGTTAAGGGATATGAAGACATTTGTTAGAGGTCTAGGGTTTTTTAAGAAGTGGATTTTAGAGAGAAATCATGATACTCCTTTGAATAATGTATGACAATTTGACATTGGCAAGCTAGTAGTTCCTGGTGTATTTTTTGATGATGAACTCCTAATGATGATAGAAAAAAGATATGAGCCAATGTTGAGGATGGACAAGAATCATGTTGGGGATAATCTATTTAAGGTTGCACAAGAGAAAATCAAGGAAGTTTTTCATTTGAACACTAATCATGTATTACACAAACAAATCAATTTTGAAGATTTGCAAGCTAGGTATGATGCTCATAAGTTGTACCTAAGAAAAGGGCCACTAAATGAACATTTTGTGAAAATAGGACATCTAACCTTGTTTACAATAAATACCCTAGAGCCATTGCAAAAGAAATATTTCAATCCCAAAGCTCAAGCATTATATTTTTCTTTCTGCAAGATATTTGGAATGGATGAATATGATCCCATCTAAGGGTTTATTATTTTTATCATGACTTAGACATTACAATATGGCATGAACTCAATTTTTTATTTTGCCACATATTTAGTAGAAAAATTCATAATGGGATTATAGTTATCAGTAAGGCTAAAGTAGAAAAACCTTTATGTTGGTACTCCATGCTTATGTACATATGTTTGTATAAGGGTGTCTCTATTTTCTCTAAAGAAATGAAGTTGGAGTAGAAGAAGGATGGAAAAAATCTTCCTGTTCAGTTGTGAAGTGTAGACATGACCTGGGAAGTTACTGATGCTAGTTTTGTCTTTTTTGATAGGTATTTTCTTCTAAGTTGAGGGTCTTATTGACTAGAAGTAATCCTAGAATACCTTAGCCTTTACTTGAATTAATTAGACCTAAGGATTTTTTTAAGGGACTAAAGGTGACTCAAAAATGGGGAGATATTATCCCATATTCAATCTCTACTATATTTAGAGTATATGGTTTCTAAGGGAAGCCCCATGTCTTACCTTACTAGGTTCCATTGAAAGTTGGAGTTGTAGAAATCCTATGGAAAATAGGAGGACTTGAAGAGGAGCTCCTAGGGTGGTCAAGAGGTACAATCGTTCTAAATTTGACTATTGTTCATAATTTTGTAACTGTAAAAGGAGGATATAAAAACTTGGGAATTTTTTTTGATAGGTATCAGATGGTATAGTCCTATGCATGTTTTAGTGACGTAGAGGGGTTTTATGATATTTTTAATGAAATAACAAAGGCTAGATATTAAGAACATTTTTATGCTTCCTTGAAGATATAATAAGGAATGAATTTTCCATGCAAGAGCAAGAGATTAGGAAAGATAAATGAAAGGTCTATAGTAGGATCCTTGAATTCATGAATGCTTTAGAACCTAAATATAATCCCTTGTCAGATGCAAAATATTGGGGAGATAAGATTAGTATGAAAAGAAAGTCATTTTAGTTCAAGCTTATCCAGTCAGATTATAGAGATAGAAAGAAGATTAGCTAGCAAAGCTATCATAAAACCAGGATAGTACACATTATATAGAAGACAACAATATGTGGTAGCAAAGAGTGTATAGCCTATGCCTCTTTATAAAAGATAGATTTTAGAAAGCCCACCTACTAGACCTATTATAAAGAAGAAAAAACTAGAACATGGTTCTTCTTCTAGGGTTGAAGAATATTCTCCCACACAAACCCCACTCCATATAGATGATGAAGGCTCCATGAGGGAGAAACTAAAATGGATGGGAGGGAAGAAGGAAATTCTTATAACAACAACTAAGATAGAAGATGGAGTGCCCGAAGAGCCTCCCATGCAAACACTATCCCTCACTATAGGAGACTTTCAGGGTAATAAAATTGATCCTCTATTGTAAGGGGCATCTAAGAAGCTCTTAGATGAAAAAAGCTTTTTATAATCTAGGAAATTTACTCAATTTTGTGGAGAACGAATATTAGTAGTTCTGAGGCAAGGTGCAAGAAAATTAAAATAGAGAAATCTAATAGGTAAGACTCTAAAATTAAAGAGGAAATTAAAGCTAGCCTTGTAGAGGAATTTGCACAAGTAACCCATGAAGGGGTAAGGAAATAGCTAAAGGATTTGGGGTTTACGATACTACTAGAGTGGGACATTGCTAATGCAATAATTTTTGATAGAGTGAGAAAGGAAAAGGACACATAGTTTAAGACAGAGGAAGAAGACTTACAAGCCCATAAGGGGTTGAAATATAATGATGATCATAAATCCTTGGTAATATGGTCCGTTCAAAAAAGAAACAAAGATAGAATTCAATAGGTGTCATATTTTGAGCATAATGGTAGTCTTATGGTTTATAGGGTAGATGAGGTAGATAGTGAGATGGTGTCTCAAATGACTAAAGAAATTGTCAATTTTTGAGTTGTGGTTGTTGTTAGCTTAGGATTTTTTATCCTCCTTTTCCTCTAGTACCACCTTTAAATACCATCCCAATTATAGAATTTCTTGATACCCCAAAAGAACCCCAACTATACATGGATGATGAGTTAGAAGAAGAGAAAACAAAATCATATGCAATGCATGTGGAATTGTGCATCAAGCATGAAGAGAAAAATTAGAGATACAATCTTTTATCTTGTGGATAGAGTTGGTTGGCCTTCCTTTTACTTGGAATTATTAGAATTGGTGGAGATATGAAATGAGCTAATGAACAATGAGGTAGTCTTAGGGCTTATTATGGACAAATGGATTAGTAGGAGAGATATCATTACAAACCTATGATATCATGTCATATATTTTTGTAATGAATAGGTGGAAAAGACTTTTGATCAAGTTAATGATCTTTTTGAATTTTATCACAAAAGAAACTTATTGCAAAGACAAATGAATGATTGTTTCATCAAATATTTGAGTAAGAATTTTGATCTTTTTTGACATGTGATTAAAACTATAGGCTAGATAAGGGAAAAAGAGGAATGAAATAAAGAATTAAATGAATTAATAATCATCTAGCTTAATACAACTGTAAATGATGAAAAATATATTTGGTTTGCTAGAACTACAAAGGAAGTGGTGCAAGTACTATTATTTTTTGATTATTTTAAGAAAGATTTTCAAGAAAAAAAAGAATGGAAGAGGGGTCTTAAGAAGGAAACAATAAATTTTAAATTTCAGTTGGCCTTATGATATATTTTTTGGAAAGTATTTAACTAATTACTCACTAGTAGTACAACTATTACAAGAAACAACTCAAGTAGAAACTGTAGACAAAGTAGTGGCTACAAAAAAAGTGCAACTAGTTGATGAGTTAGTTCAAACAAAAGTAATCAATGAAGAATAATCAATTTTAGTTGTGGAAATGGAAGCCCAAACTAATGACATCGAAAAATATCAATGAATTGTAATAAATATCTAGATCAAAGAACCTGACACATCAAGTCCAAATCAAGTGGCCCCACAAGTGGAAGAACAACAATTGCAAGTGAATTAATCATCAGATGTAGAAGACCAACAAAAAAATGTTGCAATAGAAAGTGTCCCACCATTAGAAGATGAATAATAAAGACATTTTGTTTTAAAGAAACAAAAAATTTTCCAAAGTTTTCTCCTTTTGTGATAGTGACATCTTTGTCCCCTTTGTAAATCTTTTTGTGCTATGAATAGCTATCATTTTCCCTCTAAGCCTGAAGCTTATTGCATCTCACATTATATAAGTGAGTTTCCAAGGCTAGAACATGGTCTAAAATTTATGTAATTTTCACTTTTATGCTATGTTGTATTCGATCTAGTCAGTCTTAATGTCAAATTCTAATTATTGCCTCAATTTTGCACATTGAGAATACAATTGAATCCTAAATGATAAGTTGTCATGTCTTAAATTATTCTAGAGCTTATAATAGTATTTTTTTTGGAAAAAAGTGGTAGGCCACTGAAATTATATATTAATGTTACATTGGTTCAATGGATCGTGAAGTGAAGAACACAACAAGAAACCCTTTAGTCATTACCAATTACAACCTAGAATGTAATATACTTACACAACATTACAAGGACAAGCACTAAGTTTATAGGACTTAGAAACCTTATAGCCATGCGATAACAAGTTGCACTAGTAAAAAACTATACAAACTTGCAGTATCAAAAAATCTCTATAACCTAACACCTCAAAAAAATGTACTACAATCTAGACCCATACTTGTTACCAAAAACCACAAGCATAGGCCAAAAAAATGATACTATTGACAAGCTCATAACCAGTTAGCTTAACACCGTACTAACCCACATGTGACTTTAACTGTATCAAAATCTAGATATATACCACAAACTACCCATGGTAAAAAATACTAACTGAAAGAGCTCAAATAGCCAAAATGCTCATCTTATACATAATTGACAAGAAGACAAACAGTTAACATGACTCCTACTCCATCAGTGTTGAATCATCACCTACCATCAACTCCAAGCACCCCATTGGATTATCAATTTGCATGATATTAATACACTACCTATTTGAAACCTATGAAGGCTCATTCTATCTTGTTATCACATAATTACTTCCCTCTACCTCATGGTCATGGTTTAAAAGCTCATTAATTGCCCTCACTTTACTTATTAAATCTTCGATAGCCTATGATGTTATAGCTCCTCTCTAATACTAGATAATATGCTCCACTTGGCCTAAACTTCCATCACCCATAGCTTTGGAAAATGATGCTATAAATTGTAAAAACTCTTCATTTCCTCTCTAAACTAGACACCCTTGCAAAAGGTGCCAAACCCATTGAAACATCATAGTTGTGAAGAAAAATCCCAATTACTTCCTTCCCAATCAAGCTACCCAAACCAACTTTATTTGTAAGGCTCTCCACAATTCCCAAATCTTGAAGGAGGTCTATAGTATAGGTAAAGAAATAGGAGAGAATTTGTGATGGAAAATGGGCTCTTGATCGGGATGAGAAAAGAACATCTAGACCTAGAATTTTCATAAAACACCTCTAACAGACTACACAATTCACTTTAAAAACTTCCTTTATCTCTTGTTTTGAAACTTGACCTAACCATAGATTTTTACAATATTTCCCCAAAATGAAAATTCTAAAAATCTTGCTTGCATTCTTCATAAGTTTCATTACCCAAAAAATTAGAGTCCACCATCAACTTACTACTCAAAGATTTATTACCAATACAAAACCACATACCTAAATACCTACATCATAAAAGTGATTCATTATTACATTCCCTAAAATTTTCCACCTCTCCCTACCATAAAATAGTACCAATGCAAGAAAAACCTTTCACCTATCATGAATAAATCACATGCTACTAACTAATTCCATGTAATGTACTGCCTCGGCCTACTTGCGCACCACCAATAACTCAAAATCTACTCCCAAATATCCTTTGTAGTTACACTAAACTTAAAAATCCTCTTATTAAAAAGTTGAAAGATGTACACACTAAATTTTTTTAGACTACAAAATCCAATCAATCTCATATCCCACCTCTAAAACAATTCACATATTTTCAAACCAAACACCCATCATTACCTGAAAATTAGAAATACACCATAGATTAGATAAAGTTTATATCCATCTTTATTAACTTGAATAAATTGGAAAAAATTCCAAAAGAAAATTTTGTGATCCTCATCTCTGCACCCTATAAATCACATCCAAGATTAGAGAAATTGTCTACAACTTGATTCCCTTCTCTCAAGGTATGAGAGAAAGAAACCATTTTCAAACTATCAATGATTTACCAAGATTTTTCCAAGATATACCCAAACTTCTAGTTCCCTATTTTTCTCTTTAAACATGAATTGATTACTAGTGTTTAATTTCCCTCAATATGAATATTTTCTATTCTTAAATTAAGTGCCATGACTTTTGCATTATTGTTGGTACCTACAAGTAAACTTTGAGCCAACATTACCACCACCTAGCCTTCATGATTTCTAATACACTCCCTAGCCCTCGACTCCCTAGGATTACCTCTTGAGTAGAAATCAAAATTCAACTTACAAACTCCCACTTTTGGAGGGATCCATCTCACATCCCTCCTATTCAATTTAACACTAGGACCTGAAGCAATGAAATTATAACACAGAGAGGGTAAATTAATCCATCTATTTGATAGTGCAATATCCCAACCTATAACAATTAAGTGCTCAAAATTTATTCTGACATAAGCCAACACTACTTCCCCTGCTACAGATTCTAAAGCTAACAACACTCCTATATTCAATTGTTGATTTCTAAAAATTTTCTTATTAATCTCCCAACATATAGCCCAAATTACTAGCGCTAGAATACATTTCTAAATACAAGAGTAAAAGGAATGATTTTTTGAGCATGGCCAATCTTAGAGCATATCCCATAATGTATTTGGTAGAGGCATCATGAAATTTAATTTCTAAAGAATGAAGACTTGACATTATTGAGCCACGTTACATTAAATTAAAAGATGATCAACTGACTCCTCTTCCTCCAAACACAAATCTCATTTCATATTTTGCACAATGTTCAAATTTTTTAATTTATCTCAAGTTAAAATTCTCTTCTTTAGGGCCAACCAAGCAAAATAACTTGCCTTTGGTAGAACAACTGCATTCTAGCAGAATTTGAATGCCCTAGACATCTTACTACCAACTTCTAGATTTTTAGTAGCTATATAACCAAACTTCACTGAGTATCTCCCCTCTTGATGAGGGATCCAAATCATCTCATCTTTCTGATTAGACATTAAGAGAACTCTTGTCTTACATATGCATACAAAGTCCTTTTTGATCTATTCTGGGATTGGTAAACTCTCTAGACTTTTCCAAGTGACTTAACCTGAGACCGAGACAACAAATTGGAAGTAATCTGCAACATGTGAGCCCCATTCAACATAGAATATCTAGCACCAAGCCTCAAAGGATTGAGATTTACCTAAAGCTATGAAGTCATTCCATGAGTCTTCCAAAATAAGTGACTGATGGGGACACAACCCAAGAACAGAATGGACACAACAAAAAAGGGGAAATTATATTAATTGAGAAAATAAGCTAGTACAAATAGTACAAAGAAAATTAACTTCAAAACATGCCCTAAGGGCTTACAATAGCATAAATCTGGAGATAATTTCTCCTTTCAGTACCCCCTCTCAAACTCCACTCTGAACTGCCTTTTAAAATGCCAGAAATCTCCTTAAATAGACGTCAAAGGGTTAAGGACTAGGAGTACATTCTAGAAAGTGCTAGTAGGCATCCACTGACCAAATAGAAGGTTCCAGAAGCTGCGTTAGAAGTCGGTGCAAATCTAGAAGAATCTAGAAACAGTAACCGAACTTCCGGGAGGCATAATTTTTGAACCGTAGCTCTGATTGACAATCCGTTTACATTTTTGGAAAGCTCTCGAAGCGCTCTATAGCCCTATGGACAAGTATCACTCATTCACCATTATTTATCCCTTTTCGAGGTCATTTAATGCCCCTAACCTGACTTTGAAGCATTCTTAGGAGGTCTCCAAAACTCAAAAAATTGCAATAAATTTTAAACTGTGGGGCCTTTTGACTTGATTCTTTTTCTAGAATGCTCTAAATTACAATTACATCCATCTAGCCAATTCACACCTTCTAGTTCACCAAAATGATGGCCCAATTACATGCTCCTATTTTTTCAAGATTTTCTAGCACACTAATAGTGGAACCGTGAGAGTTGGAACCTTTATTTGACCCAAATGGGTGTCCAAAAATGAAAACACATGAAACAAAAACTAAGTCTAAGTACATTTTTTTGGGTGACACAGGATTTCCCTTATACCTTTGGATGCTCCTACATCAGACACCCAAGGTAGATTGAAAAGTGACCCTGTCACTTTATGAATGGTAGAGGAAATCCCAAATAGGAAACCTCAGCTGCTGAAATCCAAGTTGAGTCCTCGATCGGCCGTCCTTTCCTCTTCACCAAATTGTCTTCATACTACCTTTTTCTAGTACTCCTACCCATACGATGATCTAGAATGTCTTCTATCTCCTCCTTTTTAGAAGCAGGAATTAGACATGGCTCTAAGACCAGCTCCTCATCTACACCATCATCATGATACTCTATTAAATATGCAATGTTGAAAATGGGAGAAATGTGAATACCATCTGGCAGCTCCACTTCATATGCATTTCCTGAGTCATGTTTCTTCAAAATTTTGCAGGGGCCAAATTTATTCATTTTCAGCTTGTTGTAAGTACCAGCTGGAAATCTTTCTTTTCATAAGTGCACCATGACTAGATCCCCTACTTGGAATTCCTTATGTCTTCTCCTTTGATCAGCCCTAGCTTTATACTCTTGATTCATCTTGGTCATGTGTTCTTGAACCTCCTCATGTAGACGCTTGATATGTTCAGCAAATTCCTCAGCTTCAACACTTGTCCTCTCCCCTTGCTCTATCTTCCTCAATTCTGGTGCAGTCCTTGGGCTATTCCCATATACAATTTGGAATGGTGATTTTCTAGTACTCCTATTTATAGAGTTATTGTAAGAAAACTCTGCTTATGGTAGAATCAAATCCCATCCCTTGGGCTTATCCCCAACTAAACATCTCAGCAAATTGCCCAAACTTCTGTTTGGCTGTCAGTTTGTGGGTGATGCGTGGAACTAAATTTCAAGTCTGTTCTCAACTTTTTCCACAATGTCCTCCAGAAATACCCCACAAATTTAGTATCTCTATTAGAAACTATACTCCTTGGAAGTCCATCTAGTCTTACCACCTCTTTGAAAAACAAGTCTACAATATGGACAACATCATGAGTTTTGTGGCATGGAATGAAATGTGCCATTTTGCAGAACCTATCAATCACCACGAATACTGAGTCATTACCCCTTTGTGTCCTTGGAAATCTAAGAACAAAATCCATACTTATGTCCTCCCATGGCCTTGATGGAACATGAAATGGCTAATATAGGCCAGTATTGTGACTAAACCCCTTGGCAACTTGACAAACCTGGCAACTCTGTACAAACTTCTTCACATCCTGTAAAATTTGAGGCCAAAAATAATGTTCTCTAAGAATGACAATGGTCTTATCTAGACCAAAATGTCCTTCCATCCTTCCACTGTGTTTCTCCTTAATCAAATTTTCCCTTATGGAACTCCTTGGAATGCACAACTGACTACCTTTGAACAACATGCCATCCTGAATCAAATAGTCTAACCACTTGGTTCTATCTACAACAAAAAGTTCTTTACAAGATTTCCATGCTTCAGCAAAATCAAGATCCTCAGGGTACAAATTCTTGAGTTCATCAAACCCAACTACTTCAACCTACATTACTGTAAGCAACAACTGTCTCCTACTTAGTGCATCTGCAACCCTATTGGATTTTCCACTTCTATGCTTCAACACAAATGTATAACTCTGCAAGAACTCTACCCACTTCATATGCCTCTAATTCAATTTACCTTGGCTATTTAGGTACTGTAATGCCTGATGATCAGTATACAAAAAAAATTCCTTTGGCAATAAATAATGCCTCCATTTCTTTAAGGCCTAAACAATTGCATAGAACTCTTGATCATAAATAGAATACTTCTTCTTTGCATCATTCAATTTTTCACTAAAATATGCAATAGGCTTACCTTCTTGGCTTAATACAGCCCCAATAGCACTGCCACTGACATCACAATCCACCTAGAAAACCTTTCTAAAATTTGGAAGTGCCAACACAGGTTGTTCTGTTACCTTCTTCTTTAGCAATTCAAAACTTCTCGCAGCTGCTACAATCCATTTGAACTCTTTTCTATCCCCTCTTATTGTATCAGTTAGGGGTGCACATATGCCACTGAAATTCTTAATAAACTTCCTATAAAAACTAACAAGACCATGAAATGATCTTACCTCAGTAGTAGACCTTGGAGTAGGCCATTCCAAGATGGCTTTTACCTTCTCTAGATCCATTTTGAGACCTTCGGGTGATATAACAAACCCTAAATAGACTAACTCCCTTTTTGCAAAGATACACTTCTTCAGATTAATTAATAGTTTCTCTTCCCTTAGCCTTTCAAGGACACTACAAATATGCAATAAATGTTCTTCCAAAGTCTTGCTGAAAATTAAAATATCATCCAAATAAACAATAACAAATTTTCCCAAGAACTTCTTAAGTACCTCATTCATGAGCCGTATGAAGGTGCTTGGGGCATTCGTCAATCCAAAGGGCATGACTAACCAATCATAAAGACCCTCCTTGGTCTTGAAGGCTGTTTTCCACTCATATCCTTCTCGAATCTGTATCTAGTGATAACCACTCTTTAGATCTATCTTTGTGAAGTACTGAGCTCCACTCAAGCAGTCCATAAGATCATCCATCCTTGGTAAAGGAAACTGGTACTTGATGGTTATCCTATTTATAGCTTGAGAATCTATACACATCCTCCACTCTCCATCCTTCTTTGGTACGAGTACTGTAGGTACTACACATGGACTCAGGCTCTCTCGAATCAAGCCCTTCCTCAATAGCTTTTGAACCTATCTATTTAGCTCCTCTGTTTCAGTAGGAGTTATCCTATGAGTAGCCTTGTTAGGCAAACTAGCTCCTGGAATCAGATCTATCTAATGATTGATTTGCCTTACCGGTGGCAATCCATCTGGAACATTATCAAAGATAATATCTCCAAACTCCCCTAGTAAATTTAAAACTTCAAGTGGTATTTCACTACTATCTTCTTTTTCTTTTCTAGGAATCAAAGCATAGCACATATGCTGATGTTTCATGCCATCTAAAAACTTTCTTTCATCAACAAGACAAATCCTAGCACTGCTACATACCTTTTCACCTTCCTTTTTCATGGGCTTCAATTTGTGGCAAACTCCATCCTTTGTCAGAGAGTATGTGTTTGCATGTCCATCATGTACTGCATGTCTATCAAACTGCCATGGTCTACCCAACAATAGATGGCAAACATCCATCGAAATAACATCATAGAGAACTTCATCATGGTAAATCCCAATTTTGAATTTCACTAAACATTGTTCACTTACCAGGACCTTATGATCATCTTTTACCCAAGCAATCCGATAGGGTTGGGGATGTTTCTTCCTCTTGAGCTTTAGCTTAGAGACCATCTCTTCTGATACCAAGTTATCAATGGTACCACCATCAATGATCATGTCACAACATTTATCCTCACACTTGCATCTGGAATAGAAAAAACTCCTCCATTGTCCTGGTTCAATCTCACCACTTAGTAGGACTCTTTCATTTACCAAGGTCTCTCCTCTTTTTGCATCCTTTGAATGTGATGATTGTGCATCCTCATCCACATGAGCAACCCTAGCTTGGCCCTTAGCTCTCCTATCTGTCCTTCCTTGTCGTTGAGGGAATTCAAAGGCACGATGACCTTCTTCATTACAAGTACCATGAAAGCCTCCTCTTCCTTGTCCATGTCCTCTACCTCTTCCTCTTTGATTTCCAAAGTCTTGATCATGGGAGCGGTTGAAACCCTCATTCCTCTGGTTCCTGCTAGTACCCACATCTTCACTTTTCTCTTGGGTTTCATTTTGGCCTCCAGATGATCTACTGCTTCCCCTTCCTCCTTGACCATGCCCTCTTTTTCTTCCTTCAAACCTTTTATTCAGCTTCTCTTCAACTCATAGGGAAAACTGGTATGCCTCTTCAACGCTGGTCATTCTTACCAGACTTAATTCCTCCTGGATGCTAGGTTGCAACCCACTAATATAATGAGCAACCTTCTCCTTATTTGCTTCTACATATCTCGCTCTAATCAAGAGTCGGTAAAATTCCTTTGTATATTCTTGAAATGATCTTCCTGGTTGCTTTAACCCATGCATCTTCTTAAACAAATCAAGCTCATAGTCCATAGGGATGAACTGCTTCTTCAATTTGTCCACCATGCGATCCCATCTTGTGATCTTCTCCTTCCCTCTTCTATTTCTTTCCAATTGAACCTCTTGCCACAAGATTTTGGCATGGCATTTCAGTTTGGCCTTTGCAAACTTAACCCTATCTGGGTCCCTGATATCCTCATACTCAAAGTATTCTTCCAGTTCATTGATCTAATCGATCAACTCATCTGGTTTCAGATTTCCTAAAAATAACCCACTTCAATTTCGGGTCTTTTCCCAAACTTAGTAATGGCCCTAAAAAGCCTTTCCTCTGCATAATTCAGAACTTCCCCTTCAAATTCCCCTTCTGGTCCCATTACTTCTTCTTCATTGTCATCCTCACTATCGTCACCTGTGGCAACATTTGCTCCTCTATAGAGCTCCTCTTGCAATGCATGTACCTGCCTTTGGAGGGCTCTAACCTCCTCAAGATTAATAGCTCTAGCCCTTTTTCCATGCTCTCTTTGTGGAGGCATCTTCTAACTCAAACCCACAACCACATAGTCCTGGTGCAAACTGCCTCATAGTCGACGCTCTGTCTACACACTCAGGAAAACCTGCTCTGATACCACTTGATTGGGACACAACCCAAGAACAGAATGGACACAACAGAAAACGAAAAATTATATTAACTAAGAAAATAAGCTAGTATGAATAGTACAGAGAAAATCAACTTCAAAACATGCCCTAAGGGCTTACAATAGCATAAATCTAGAGACAATTTCTCCTTTCAGTACCCCCTCTCAAACTCCACTCCGAACTGCCTTTTACAATGCCAAAAATCTCCTTAAATAGACCTCGGAGGGTTGAGGACTAGGAGTAAATTCTAGAAAGTGCTAGTAGGCATCCACCGACCAAATAGAAGGTTCCAGAAGCTGCGTTAGAAGTCGGTGCAAATCTAGAAGAATCCAGAAACGGTAACCGAACTTTCGGGAGGCATAACTTTTGAACCGTAGCTCCGATTGATGAACCGTTTACATTTTTGGAAAGCTCTCAAAGTGCTCTATAGCCCTATGGACAAGTGTCACTCGTCCCCCATTTTTTGGCCCTTTTTGAGGTCATTTAATTCCCCTAACCTAACTTTGAAGCATTCTTATGAGGTCTCCAAAACTCAAAAAACTGCAATAACTTTTAAACCGTGGGGCCTTTTGACTTGATTCTTTTTTTGGAATGCTCTAAATTACAATTACATCCATCTGGCCAATTCACACCTTCTAGTTCACCAAAATTATGGCCTAATTACATGCTCCTAATTTTTTAGGATTTTCTAGCACACTGATAGTGGAACTATGAGAGTTGGAACCTTTATTTGACCCAAATGGGTGTCCAAAAATTAAAACACTTGAAACAAACACTAAGTCTAAGTACATTTTTTTGGGTGACACAGGATTGCCCTTATATCTTTGGATGCTCCTGCATCAGTGCCTTAACTCCATTATTAATTTTCCAAGACAAATATCTAGTGACTAGCTCTCATGAATCCACCATAAAATTCCAAACCACTAAACCTTTAGGTAACTACTCCATAGTAAAAATTCTAGAAGGGGCTAATGAATCTAAGCATTTCCTTTGCATGATTCTACACCATTTTGCTTTATATTTCTCGTATATAAACCAAATCAACTTCCCACCAAAAGCTTTATTCCTTAAAGTCAAATTTGGCAAATTTATCCCACCTTTTGATTTCTCAAAGTACATTTCCTTTAATGAAATTAATGAAATCTTTCTAGCACCAGACAATGAAAACAATCTCACCTTCCAAGCCATTGTTCTAGCTTTGATTCTTCCAATAATAATTTTCTAGTAAGAGACTTTATTGCTACCCATAAAGAATGGGACACTGGATCATGTAGAGGGAAATTGATCCTCCTCAAAATCTAGAATCTTTCTGATCTTCTTCACAATACCAATACTAGTATAGAACATAATTCTATTTTTATTTAGTAACACTAATATTTTCACTTGAGAATTTTGTGTACTAATCCAAAATGTTCATTATATTCTTGGCTTCCTTCATATTGGCTAATATAAACAACAACGTGTCATCTTCAAATGAATGAGTAACTGCCAGATCCTTACCTCCAAAATGAACACCTTGTGAAAGCTCCAACTATTGTGATTTAATTATAGCCTTACTAAAAGCTTTTGCTATCACAATGAATAAACCTAGTTATAATGGATCACCTTGTCTAATTCCTTGTCATGATTTAAAGTAACCCTCTAGGGAGCCATTAATAAGGACTGAAAACTGAGCCCCTGACACACAAGATTTAATCCATTTACATCAAGCCTTGCTGAAATTAAATTTCTCTAAAACTTTCATAAGAAAAGACCATTTAACCCTATCATAAGCCTTCATCATATCTAGTTTAATCACAAAAGAAGGAACATGATGCTCATTGATATGATGAAGAGTTTCATGATCCATGATAGCTCCTTCTAAAATTTCTTTACCAGGCACAAAACCTCCCTATTTTGAAGAGAGGATTCTAGGCAAAATAAATTGTAATCTTGAATAAATAGCTTTAGTGAAGATTTTATAAATGGTATTACACAAAGATATAGGTCTAAAATCAAAAAAAGTTTGAGGCTCCCTAGACTTAGGAATAACAACAATATTTGTAGAATTAAAATTCCTAAGCATAATGCCCTTCCTTCTGGATGACTCTAAAGCCAAAACCAAATCCCAACCTAGAACATCCCAACATTTATAAAAAAAAGAGAGAAGTAAACCTATCTTGACTAGGGGATTTATCAGGTGGAAAGGATTGAATCACTTTCCAATTTCCTCTGAAGAAAAAGATTTCATAAGTTTAGAATTATCCCACTCTATTATGATTCTTGGAACAAATTTTGAGAAGGAGCTAATTTGGTCTTCACTTTCCTCCATTTTTATTGAAGGATCAAGAAGCTCCTTAAAAAAACTTAGCCCCTTCCAGTTTAATGCTTGCTTCATCTTTTATGACTTCTCCCAATTACTGTTTAGTAATTGAGAAAATAGATTTACTTGCCTTCCCTTGACTCGCTGCTACATGAAAAATCTTAGTATTATGATCTCCATCACTAAGCAAGAACTCTCTAGAATTTTGCCTCCAATATTCTTCCTCCCTATTGCAAAGCTCCACCCTTTGTGTCCATTTTTCCTTTTGGATCAAGAAAAAATTGAATTCAATCCAAAACTAATAATTTCCTTATTAATCACTTCTAATTCCTTCTACACTACATTCTTCTCCTCAAAAATGTTTTTAAAACACTTGTTTGTTCCATACTTTAATTTTGTCTTTAAGATATTGAAGTTTCTTGTAGAACTAAAACATTCTATTACCCTTTTCCTTTGGAGCACTAATCCACCACTATCTAAATAAAGGTAGAAATTGAGGATGTCTTGACCACATTCTTTCAAATTTAAAAGAAGATTTATGCTTTGACAAGGCTTCAACCACATTATTTTGTAAAGTTAAAGATACCAAAAAGTGATTAGAACCTAGAAAAGATAAATTTTTTGATAAAAATTGATTAGAAGTTAATTTCCAAGATTGAGCTAAAATGAACCTATCAATTTTTTTGGCAATTTCTAGGAAGCCATCTCTTTTTTTATGCCATGTGAAACAACCATTAGACATCCCAACCTGAAACAATTCATTTTTACTAATAAAATTATCAAACTCTTCCATAGCTTTCATGGATGGAAAGATACCTCCTTGTTTCTCCTTATTGTTCCTAATTGCATTAAAATCCCCTCTGATAATACAATTTTGTTTTGATATAGAGATGATCTTATTAGAAATCACATTCCACAACTTTAGTTTTTCTAAAGCACTTTTTGTACCTTAAACATTTATAATAACCACCAAGATGTCAAAATGCTAAAAACTATAACATTGTCATCCTAGACCTTGATCCACCAAACTACTAGATTGTAAGGAAACTTGCAATAAATAATATAACCATTTCTATGTAACCCATAATAGATCTGAAATAAACATGGAATTAGAATCCACATGCAAGAGAATAGACAGTATACCCACAAAAAGTGACACAAGATATATGAGTGATATGGCAGCTCTGAGGGTTTTGGGTTTGCTTTTATGATAGGATATTAGTAGATTTTGGGCATGTGAAATTTGTTGGACAAAATGATTTTTTGGATGTTTCATTTAAATGAGGGTTTTAGGAGGAGCTTTTAGAAATGACCTCCTAGGTAAAAATAGGCCTCACCATTAGATCTAGGTTGACATTTCTATAAATTTTGATATATAATATGCCCTAGTTTGGCCATATTTAGAGGAAATGAAAGAGTTTTTTGGTTTTAGCCTGTGATGGCTGTCAAATTTAATCCCGTAGGAATTTTCATCACAAAAAAATGAAAAATTGCAAGGAAAATGGTAAAAAGACTATCTTAGTAAAATGACCATAACATTCTCTCAAGATATCAGATTTTAGAGTTCCTACAAGCATTGGAAAGCTAATTCAGAGCACTACAATATGGTGTAGGTTTGGTTCTATGATTTTCACATTTTGTTAGAATTTATGAGGCCTAAAGTCAGATGTTATTTATTTTGAGCACAGATTAGGGCATAACTTGGGCATATAGAGTTAGATTTTGGACTTCAAGTAGTCAACAAAAAGATCTTGGAGAGGTCTACACATTGGTTTAGATTTGGTGCAGGTTTAGCATGATTTATTTGGTGATATATTGATTTGAATAGTTTATAGATATATTTTGACTATGATAACATAGTGAGTTTATGGCATTGGAGATTTAAGATTTGATGTCATTGTATACTTAGTTCATATTTCAAATTGATCTCATGATGATATGGTTATTATTACTTGATTTGGATATGTATGATGATTTGTTGGGTCTACAAGTTGTGCAGTGTTGTAAGTAGTCTATACTTACATGTTGCATTTATGTCTTGGATATGGGTTGTCTTTGCCCATTTATTTTTCATTATAGATGCATATTAAAATTGGTGGCTTAGATTTGGGTTGTCTATGCCCTAAGCCACATGATTTTTTGATTTATTTTTTCTTTATGTAGAAGGGATGAGATGTTGTTACTAGGTACAGTCACGATAGATGATTGCGATTGACTATTTTATGCTAACAGGTTGGACACTTTGAGAGACAGATGCTCAGTTCATGGATGTGATCATGGTGCCATATATTTTGGCATGACATGAATGGATATATAGGAACATCCTTAATGTTCATTGGTTTGGATTCCTGACTTGATTATGGTGGTATATCTTCTTGATTAAGGATCATGGTTATTTGGTTTCTTTTTGGAGGAGCTCATGATGTGTAATTTGAGTTCTTTGATGGTTTGATTCCTCAATTGATTCTCATGGTTAGAGGATAGATTTTTCATCATGATGTCATGGATAGCTTGGATACATGATTTAGTGGGAGCTTGTGATAGTGATAGGGTGGCAATGTAAGATTAGTTCTTGGTTTGGTTTGTATCTTCTTGGTTTGGAGATCTTGGTTTCATTTGGTGCTAACACTTTGGTTGTGCGAGTATAGACCCAGAGGATCTTCATGTAGGAGATGGATTTTGTGATGCCATAGGTGACTTGGTACCATAGTTGAGTGGGAGTTATTGGCATTGATATATTTATTGATTGTTTGCAGATGTCGGAGGTTTGTCTTAGATCTTGTTGCTGCAGAAGCATCTTTGACATTTGCATGGTGCACATGTTATCTTCATGGCATGTGAAGATGGATAGATCTTGAGGACTAATAGAGTTCTTGGTTATCTTTATGGTGTGTGGAGATGGTTCTTCAAGGTATGTGGAAATGGTTTTCTTCATGGTGTGTGGAGATGGTTGCATCTTAAGGACTCACATGGTTCTAGGTAAAGGTGTGGTTTATGCTTTCATTTGGCATGTTATCCTTGGTGTTAGGATGGTTTCATTATTATGTCATGGTATACTCTTGATATGCTTTCAGAGTTGTGACATGTTATAGTATATTTATATAAAGCAATTTATCTCCTTGGTTGAGACTGTAAGATCATGTTGTCATGTTTATGTTCCTGAGGCTTGTTGGGAGTTCATTTTGCACGAGGTCAATGGCAGGAATCCATAGTGTAATTCCTCTCTTGAAAAGAAAATCTTTTAAGGATCCACTCCAAGGTTTAGTGTTTGTCTTGCGATGTACCAAAATCCACTTAGTAGAAGATAAATGTGAGTGTTCACAAGGAGGCCTTTGCTGGTTCTAAAAACTCTTTTATCTTGGAATCGAAGTAAAATTTGTTCACTGTCTCAAAATATCACACCAAAAGAACAATATTTTTGTATTTTCTATTTTTCAATGAATGCAATTTTAAAAATGCAGCTAATATGAGGTCCTATTTTAACAGGGGGGTTAGCAAAGAAAATAAAAAAAATGAAAGAAAATAACATGAAATAAAATAACTTGAAATTGAAATTCCTAAATGGACATAACCTACAAAACACAATACACTACAAGTTAAACCTTTGAATAAATTAGTAGGAAACTAATGAAAATAGGAGTAGCGCTTCTTAGAATCCACTGATGCAATTGTTAGTGAGAATCTTTAATAAATCGAATGATGTTTCACTCTTCATCAAATCACAAGGCCATGGAAAGTGCGCTCATAGGAGACAAAAAGCTATTTAGACACAATCAAGTGATCTCTTCTCAAGCTCATTATGTCAACAAAATTCATATATCTGTAGCAAACACTAGAACTAAAAGATTGCACAACCAAAAACAATGCAATAAACCTTTGGCTCAATCACAATCTCATGAATAAAATCCACAAAATAATGACACATTCAAGCAAGAATAACTACACTGCAAATGCTAGCACCAAAAGCATAATTTTATTGCATAATAACATTAGCCCTTGTTACATTTTAAAATGGGGTATTTATAAGAAATTGTCTCCTGAATTTGTGTTGAGAGTGAGAGATATCTTGATGCAATAAAATGCTTTTAAAATATTAAAACAAACTAAATATATACAAATTGATAATCTAACTGGTGCTTAGAAGGACTCCATCCATATTTTATTCATTATTTGGATGCATGATCCCTTTACATGTCAAAAACAATGAAAGCATGAGAGAGAAAGTAGGAGGAAGCCATCAGTAGAAGTAGAAGTGCATGGAAACACCAAAAATAGAAGTTGGCCTTTCACTTGATGTGTGTCAGAGTTAAATGGCCATCAAAATACACTCCCAATGCATGGAAAGTGCTATTTTTGGAACTGGTAGTCAACTATTAGTGTACCTCTAAATTGTGAACCTGCAGAGTTGCCGACCTCGACTAGGTCAAAAATATCAAAATTTTACTAAGTGTCAAAATTGAAATTCTGGCATCTGGGTTTTGCTAATCTTTATCCTAAAGATATGTTTGGATGTTTGCCCTTGAATTTCTCTATAATCTCAGTAATCTTAGCAGCATCTAGAAGATCCAAAGCCTCATTGTCTTTGACCTTCTATTTGTAGTTGTCCACCTCAATTTGAGTTTCTACAAAATCTTTGAGTTTGGTGTCCAACTCTAACAGTGCTTCCTCTATCCTAAAGGCTTGTCTGATGTCTTCATCACTAGATGCTTCCTCTAAAGTCTTTCTAAAATTTTCCATAACTACCTCAACTAGTAAAAGCTTCTCTCATTCTTCATCTTCAAAAATGTTGAAGCATGCATCACTATACAACTTTTCTTCTTCCAAAATTTTCTCTCGGGCTTGGTCCTTGAGCCTATGTATCTCATCATGCAATGTTTCCATCACTTTATTTTCATCTACAATATTTTCTATCCAATCATCTATCATGTTGAAATCTTCTCTAGTATACACATCAATTAGAATGCCATACCTTTGCCCTTTTATGACTTGTAGAGTTTGTAAATCCTTGCTCCATACCTGTACCTCATCCATAATATTGAAGTCCTACCTCAAAATTGCCATGATCTTGTCAACATTTTCTTGTGTAGAATGCAACAACTTCTAACTTCCTGTGATTATAGTAACACCCCTATCCTCAAGGTTGTCTCACCAATCCTGACAAGCTCTCAAAAATGGTAAATTCATACACATGCCCCTTCTCTAAGAATGGTATTCAAAGTCTCCTCAGGCCATTCAAAATCAAGAGGACCAATAACTTCAGCTAGATATCCCTTTAAGATCTCAACTTTCCTTCAAAGTGTTCTAGTTTTAACCTCATCTTGTTCCAAATGGCTAAGAACCTCCTTGAACCCCATAGTCATCATCTGTTGAGAAGTATCTTGTGTAGGCTTTCCTAACATAATATCTTTCATTTCATAGTCCTGAAGGCTAACAACTTCTTCATCTGTACCTTTCGAAGGGTGAGCCACTTGTGCAAATAAGTCCTAGTTTTGGGTAGTAGTAATGAATGGAAATGGCATTACATCATGTAATGGAGAGTCAAGCTTGTTCAAAATCTTAGCAATGTCACAAATAGCATCCTTTGAAGCATGGAATTGATGCTTGGCACTTCTCATTATCTCTCTCTAAAACCATCTTGGGATATGTCTTTCTATAACCTTGGCTCTAGATGATGAAGGGATGTGTTCAACTACCTCCTTCCCTCTATCACTCTTGCTTGGAGTCTCCTGTTGTGAGGGTTCTTCTTCTATACTCCCAATTTTTGTAGATCCCATAGTTTGATCCTCAACTTCCTAAGAAGGTTGTTGTATACATTCTACTACCTATGCCTCTTTTGATGACTCATCAATAACCCTTGGTTCTGGTTCTCCTTGTTATGATGATTCCTTCTGAATATGTTCTTTTGAACTCAGAGGTAGAGGTGTCATTGAAACCTTATCTACCATCATAACTTGAGGTGAAGATGGGGGAGTGAGATGAGGACCTTGTGTCTTGGGTAGCATTTGCATCCAATCTTGTTGTTGAAGTTCACTTGTAGGAGTATCTCTAATCTTATCTCCAACCAATTCTGTACCCACTAGCATGAAATCAAAATTTGGGATGGAGAGAACATCGTCACCTAGCTCCCTTTGCTCATTCACCCATCATTGTACTTTGTCTTCCAAAGAAGAGAGTTCTACCATTTCAGATTGGGTGGTTGGTGGGGTATTTGTGACACTCTTCATTCTTTCCAATTTTGTAGCTTTGGCTAGCTGAGTTCTTCTTTGTAGAGGCACTTTCTCCTCCTCTTCATCTGACTCCATTTCCCCCTCATCCGATTCTTCCTTGGGAATGGTTTAATGAACAAATAGATTAGGCACTAATCTTTTACGAACTCTTTGCCTCTTGTTCATTCTAACCTTTACCCTCTTTTGCTTTTATGGAACCATAGGAGCAAAAAATTCTTCATGCAGTGGATGGATGGATGTCTTTGGAATTTCTCCCTCTTCTTTTTGACTTGACAAAATAGGATGCAATGGAAAATCAACTTGGATATGAGAAATTCCAAAGTCTTGGGGCTCCTGGGGAGTAGATTCCTATCACTGTGAAGGGGCTTGTTCTTCAACATGCTCTACCTGAATCCTCTAAGGAGAGGCTCTCTTCCTCTTTTATTTCTTCTTCTCTAAAGGATGGTAGTACCCCACTGGATGATCAAGCTAGTAGATTGTTTCTGGCCTAATGGGAGATTGGAGCGCAAAGATAGGAACTATGAATTTCTTCCTCTTTACCCTTTTTGGGTGAGCATGTGCATGGAATATCATTGTATCTAGAATTGGATCAAGTGGAAAGGATTTCTTGATCCAACTCTTTGTCATTCTGATGACATGTCTCACTTAATGATTAGTATCATCTCCTTCCTCTCTATCAATTTCTGCATTCAAGATGGGCCTCTTACCAACTTTATCTGTATTGAATAAGGGATCCAGTAGCTCCTGTGAGTCCTATAGCCTTATCTCATCTAAGATGGTCAAATTGAGAGCCTTTTCCAATAAATACAAAGTCATTCTACAATAGTCTCTAATATGCACATCGTAGTCATTTGTGGCATTCATCTAATGATCTTAAATGACATCTTCATGATAGAACTCTTTTCCTGCTAGGTTTTCCACTTTACCAACATTGTTGAAGAATGGTCAGGGAGAGTTATATTCTTCAAGAGGATAATTCTCCCATTCCCACTCAAAAGTTTGGATATCCTATTTTCTCTTTACCTGGTATGCTCTTACCACAAAAGGCCATTCCCAACAAGGCCTCCATTATCTTTTGATCCTCTCATAAGCTGACTCAATCTATCAAGATATTTTCATTAGAACTAACTTGTCGCTTGAGTATCTTGGGAGCTTCTTTGGATGGATGGATGCACTAGCAACCCGAATGTATGTGAATGTTTGAAACTGGATGGAATATGCACCAAGAGCTATGATCTGCATCTTGGCCTCATTCAACAATCTCTTCCCATAATCCCCTTCGATGAATCAAATGATGGCAAAGATGAAGGAATCATTCACAATTCTATACTCCTTGCTCTATGGTGAGAGCTTCTTCTTCACTAGTTGAGGATAGACTATATATGGCCATGCATTAGGATCCTACATACTACCCTTTTTGTATAGCTCAGGATAGTTGATTGCCCTTCTTGCAAGTAGATATACCACATAAGAAGTCATATAAAACTTCTTCTTGTCCTTTACTATCCTCAATTGGTCACACAAGTTCTCACTATGTGTGGTGGCCAAATCTAGTGGCATCTTTGCATGTCTAATGGTCTCAATGAAGTTGACCATGGATGGAGCCAGATGACCTACTGTAGGAAATCCCATAACTCTACTTAGGAGAATGATTGAATATCTAATGTCATCCTTTATGTATCCTTGAGTCATATCGACTTTGCTGATTTTCTTCCCCTAAGGTGGTTTCTCAATGAAGTATGAGGAATATATGATGTCGATGGCCTCCTGGTAATGATCCTTATGCCACCTCTGAGCTGCTTCATATGAAAGTCTGATGAACTGATCGGCTCTAGGTAGATGAAAAACCCTCTCGATATTATCAGGTTGTAGATCCAAGACCACTTCCCTAGTGATGCTCTTTACCACCCTTTCATCAGGAACAAAATGTCAAGATATGGTCATAATCAATTCAGCTAACTGCATAGTCTTGGGATGTGATGCTGCATTTACTAATCCAAAATGAATTAGGGTAGATCTCAAGGATGACCTTTTGGTTTGATTGTTACAAACTCTTAAGAACTCTCCCAAGTCAGTGTGTCCAGGTTCTATTTCTTTGATCTCAGAGTACTCATTGTGCAACTGTGATTTTGGGGTTATGCCTTGGAACTTGTACACAACTGGTTTTACTGTTGATCAAAATGTGGATGCCATCTAATTATATTACCTGCAAATCACAAGAAAAAATAAAAACATGATTAATTATTGGATATAAAAAAAAAACATAAAAAAGAAAAAAAAAACGTCCCCCAAGGGAACTTTTTTTTTATTTTAATTTTTTAATTTTTATTTATTTATTTATTTGTTTAATATATTTCTCTCTTTTTTTTTACTCTAAAATTCCTAACTAAAATTTCTTCTCCCGACTCCCATACTATGAGTCTAGGAGTCAAAAAAAAGTAGGGGGTCCCCATTCCTATTGAGGAATGGGGTGTGTGTTGTGGACACTACAACAAATAGCCCTAGAAAAAAGGAAGAAATGAGCATTTCTTCATCAGCAAACATTCTTTCGCTGTGTGTCAAACACCAACCAAACTTTGAACACCTTGAGCATATTTCAGATGACTTTGCAATCAAAATCTCTGAAGTCAAAACCTTCAAACTCAGTGTGTGCATTGTATATTCATTCCCTTTGACATGTTAGGATGTAATCAATCAAAGTTCTCTGTCAACTAAAAACAATCTTTCGCTCCTCCCAGCTCATTCATTCAAAATTTCCACGAAGGCTCTTTGTCAATCAATTGTTTGACCAGATGAGAAAATTAGTTCGAGGGCTCTTGGTGGGATGCCACATTCTTTTAATTTCTAGCCTTTTACATAATTGGTCCATGCTGTTTAACACGTTACTTTTGATGAAACAATACTTTTGAATACAAGACACTTTGTTTTGTAATGTATCTTTAGCCATTTCAAATCTCTAGAATCCTTTAGACTTAACACCATCTTTTCTTCTTCTTGTTTTTTTTTTCCTTGTTTTGTATCTTGACTACATTTAGACTGTGTAGCTAGAACATCAGTGTCATTTCTTGGATTTGATCTCTTATGAACATCCCTTGAGTTCCTCTTTTAGAACTTTTAGGAAATTCTCATGCCAACAATGATCTTAGTAACCTTTCGAGGAGACCCCTCCTGCTTGAACCAGTTGAAGTTTAGATCATTCCACATTGTCTTTGACTTTAATTCAACATCACCCAAAACTATCAAATTTTAAAATTTTCAAACTGTTGAGAGCTTGTTAGTCTAGGTTTCTAATTTCTAGACTGAAAGTCCCTTAATTCCACAAGAAATGTCAATTGTTGGGTTGGTATGAGACACATAGTCATCCAAATGTTTTGACAAAGGAATACCTCCTCCTGAAATTGGGACCAAAGAGTAGTTAGTAATATCTTGAGAAAGATCCCAAGTACACCTTACCCCCTAGGACTGACATAAATTTGAAAACAAACACACGACTGAAAGCAAACACACAACTTGAAAAGAAACAAAGACAACTTGAAAAGAAACACACTTGTAGAAATAAACATGCTTGCAGAAATGAAAATCTAATCTAGATGCAGAAATGAAATCTAACTATTTATTTATTTATTTATTTATTTTTTTCTTAGGCTTTAAAATAATGTTTCATAAATTGCCCATTTATGGGAAAAGGTAGAAATTCCCCCTGTAAGGAACTTAGCTTAAAAGTGTTTTCTCTGAGAATTTCCACAATTTGATACGAGCCTGTCCATAAGCATTGAAACTTAGTATGGCTGCCTAGCTTTTATTTTTGCCTTATCTCATAGTAGAACAAGGTCAAAAATCTTGAAGGATTTTATTGTGTCCCTCTTATTAAACCACCTCTTAACAACAACTTGATGTTTAGCCATGTGCTCTAATGCAGCTATTCATTTCTCATCCATTTCTAGAAGATTCATCAATCAGATTTGTACTCTATTAGTGCCATCAACATACCCACTCATGAATTTTAAGACAAGAATCTTAAGATTGAGTGGGAATACTGGTTCTTTCTCGTAAACAAGTAGATATGGAGAATTCCCCAAGGCCTTTTTAACTCTAACCCGATCCATCCACAAGGCATATTTCAATTGTGTATGCCAATCCCTAGGATTCTCCTTTAGCAATCATTTTATCACAGTGATTAAGTTCTTGTTTGTAGAATCTGCTACCCCATTTCTTTGTGGGTAGTAATCTGAGGAGAATCTGATGATGACTTTGTTTTCAAATGCCCATTGTGTCAAGAATATAGAGGAAAATGCAGATCCATTGTCACATATAAGAGCGAATGGCATTCCAAATCTAGTAACAATATATTCTTCCAAGAATTCAGTCACCACCTTAGCAGTGCAATTTTTGAAACTATCTACCTTTGTCCATCATGTGCAGTAATCCATAGCTATAAGAATGAATGCATTTCCAGTTGATGATGGTGGGTTTACTAGACCAATGAAATTCGGTCCCCACTTTTTGAAAGGGCGCACCTCATATATCAGTTGTAGTGGCATTGGTGGGTGCCTCTCTTTGTTAGAAATTTTTTGGCATATATGAAAAGAATGCACATGTTCAAAAGTATCCTTGAATATCGAGGGCCAAAAATAACCCGATCTTAAAATCACGCGAGCTCTTACTTCTGCTGAACTATGTCCCATCCCATACTTGTCATGAAAATGTTCCAAGACATCCTTAGCTTCTTCATGTCCTAAGAATTTTAAATAAATCCCTTTGTAGTTCCTTTTATATAGCTTATTATCAAGTAACTTGTAAGACTCACATTTCATCTTAAGTCCCCTACGTTATGAACTATTCATCAAATTGGGGCATTGATCTTGTAAGAGATAATAGACAATATCTTGGTACCACACATTTGTCACCACATCTTGATTGATATCAACTTGTGATATAACCATCTTATTTTGATCATCTTCACCTATTTCATCATCAAATTTGAATTCTTTTTGGTTTCCATCTTGGTTGTCAATGATCATTTTCAATAATCCTTGTCCTTTGACCAGTCACATAGGTTGAATCTCTAGATCAAATTCCTAAAGTATTTCCATCCACTTTCCCCTTCTTTCACCAAGTTCATTCTACATCAATAGTATCTTTACTGTTGGGTTAGGTATAGTTGCATACACTTTACTTTTGAGTATGTAGTGACAAAACTTCTTTACTGCCTTGATTAATGAAAAAGATTGCTTATCAAGATTTGAATATTTCAACTCAACATTCTTTAGAGGACAACTCATAAAAGAAATTGGTTGCTCATCTTCCTTTTCTCTTTTTTGTGTCAAGATCCCTGCGCAATAATGTTCAGAAGCAAAGGAATAGATCTTGAATGGTAACTCATAATCTGGGCTCACCAAAATTGGGGCTATGGAAATGGAAACCTTAATATCTTGGAATGATTTCTTTATCTCTAGTACCCATTCTATTTTAGCTCCCTTTTTGAGTAAATCATTGAGGGGGCAGACTATCTTTGCGAAAACACTTATGATTTTGCATACAAAGTTCATCTTTCCAAAGAAAGATTTCAATTCCTTCTAACTGTGTGGAGGTGCTAACTTCAAAATAGACTCAACTCTATATGGATAAATGAAAATTTTGACTTTAGAAATGACATGTCCCAGGAGCTTCCCTTTAGTAACACTGAATGAACATTTCTTGGGATTGAATGATATGCCATACCTACGACATATATTGAATACCTGCCTTAGATCAGAAATATGAGTACTTCAATCTTTTGAAAAGACAGTCAAGTCATCCATGTAGATGACTATAAACTTTTTTATCAATCCTTTGAAAGCTTCATCTATTGCTCATTGAAATGTAGCTCCCACATTAATAAACCCGAAAGTAATCCTTCTGTAAGAAAACATTCCCCACTTGGTTGTGAAAGAAGTCTTTAGCCTATCTGCTTCATCGACCATGACCTGGTTATATCTTGAGTAACCATCCAAGAATGACATCATCTTTGAACCATTAATGATTTGCAACACCTCATTTAGTTAGGATAGAGGGTAATTATCCTTCTAAGATGCTAAATTCAAGTTGTGAAAGTCAACACAAAGATGAATCTCTCCAGTCTTGTTCCATATAGGAACCAAATTTTCCACAAATGTGGAATGATGGATAGGAAATATGATCTTAGCATCCAGAAGTTTCTTAACTTCTTTCATAATCAGTGGTTCAATTATCAGATTTACTGGTCATTGTCTTTGTTAGAAAGGTTTAGCATCTAGTTTCAAGGAGATGTCATGTGTGATAATCTCATAATCATAAGTTTTTAACTCTTCATAGCTCCAAGAAATAACATCTTTATACTCAGTGAGAAATTTGAGCATGTCATCACTTTCTTTTTGATTTCATGCTTTTCCTATTTGCACCATTTTTGGTTCTTCATCAGTACCCAAATTGTATGAGTCACATTCTTTGATTCCTTTCACTTGAGTTTCCCTTCTATTGAGTGCTGATTTGTCATGGTCAAAGATGCATTCAAGTTCAACCATTCCTTTTGAAATGCTATTGGTTTTCAAATTAAGGATTCCATCATCATCCTCAAGCTCATCATCTTCAAGCTGTATCATCAATCTCTTGTCCTTGAAAATGGTGACTGCACATAATAAACTTGAGCATATGTTGATCATCCTGAAAGACCTAAAAGTTCATGATATTGTTAGGAATGGAAGGAATGACAACTAACTTGACTGAGAATCTTTTTAACTTCATCTTTTCAACTAGTTGCAAAGCGCTAGCTGAGATAGCAAGGGCGTTTGCTACCACATTCTTTCTTCTTGGAATGGATTTGATGTTTAGAGATTCAAAGTCATCCATTATATCCCATACCCTTTTCCTATAAGCAATTAACCTTTTGTAATTACATGAGTATATGGATTTTACTTACTAGTTGAGAATCCCCTTTGATTATAAGAGTGGTGACTCCTTTTTCTAATGTAAAGAGAAGTCCTCAAATCATAGCTTCATACTCTGAACCATTGTTAGTACATCTAAACTGCAATCGATATGTGGCATAGAAAGACCTACCTTTTGGGTTGATTAGTTCAATACCTACACCAGCTCCTAATTTGCATTTGGAACCATCAAAGTGAAGTATTCAAAATGCATTTTCCTTGGGTTTTCTAACTTTGTGCTTATTCATCCTTAACTTTTCTTTTACTTGAGTCTTAAACGACTATTTCTTGGGAACCCATTATAACTTTTCTCGTGTAAGGCTTGATGAATCTCCTTCATATCCTATGGATAGAGGAAGAGTGTGTTTTTCTTGCTTCTCCTAAATTTCCCCTATTAGATCACTGGTTTGTTCAACTTTAGGTTCAAGATGAATGACTACTGAAGTCCATCCTTTACCTTTGACATATCGTCTTCTTCTCTAAACTTTAATCATCCCAAGAAGAGGAGAAGATAGACCTCCACCATTTGAAGAGGTATCACTGTATGATATATTTAAATCTTCACATTCTTCTTTAGTCTATTCAATAAGGTTGGATAAATTCATTGAATCTTGAATTTCAATAATTTCATCTTTTGAGGTCTTTGTACTCTTGTTTTCCATCATTTGTGTCAACACCTTTGCTACTACTTCTTGGCATACTTAACATTCAAACTTTGAATGACTAAGTTTGTGTAACCAACAAAATCCTGGAAGGAGGAGGATACTAGGGTCAACTTTCTTTCCTAAACAATGTAGATTAGTCACCATACTCTCTATGAATTGTGTCACAGTCTCACTTTTGGGTCCCAACACCTTAGGTTCTTCATTTTGATTTTGAGATGTATTGTTTGGAACCATGTTCAATACCATCACTTTTTACAAACCCAAACCCAATTGTAAGAATGCTATCTCATCCAGGGCATTGTAATCTATGATCATTGTTTTCAGTTTGGGCTCAACATCTATCTTGATTTGATTGTTCAATCCTTTCCATGGAAACCATAATTGAGTGAAGTCTATAGACAACCATCCTATGAGACATTTTGTCCATTCTCTACTCAGTAGTAATCCATATGTCTTTGGGATATAAATTACATGTATGTCAATAATATTTGGATCTAAGGATCAACTGTTAACTATATCCACACATCTTTCAATACTCCAATGACTTTTACCTTTGTTTTATTCAACTGTATTACCACTTGGTTAGAGGGTTGAGGATTAACTCCTAGCCTTTGAGCTATTGATAATGGCATCACATTACATGAAGCTCCTAAATCAATAAGACAATTGTGAATATTCTTTCCATATATCATTATGCTTAACAAAAATGGGGGTACCTCAACTTTGTCTTTGAACATAGTGGGCATTGCTTCTACAACATTTACTTGTTGCAACACTATCTTTTGATGGACATTATTCATATTATGGGAAACCTTTGTATTATCCAATGTCTTCATGAGTGCTTCTCTTTGTTGTGGACAATTCTACAACATGTTGAACATGGACATATTGGCTTTCATTTTCTTCAGATCTTCAACCACATTATACTTTTCAGTAGACCAAGCAAGGTTCTTTAGTATTGTTGGTATGTTCACTTGATACTGATACTATTGTCCTCCTTGGAGTGGCCTTATCGGTGGTGGATTGTTGTTTTCTCTAGGATCAGGTGGAGTTGGTTGCAAACTAGGAGGAATTCCATCGGTCAAGGGATCCTTTTTGTTTCTAAGATTATATTTATTTCAACTATCATTTTGAAAGGAAAACATCTCACCGTGTTGAAGATCGGGTTCTCGACTAAAAGGGAATGGGAATTCCTCACTTGCTTGTTGTTCCACTTGTACATTTTGTGTAGAATCGTAAGATTCTAATAGAATTTCATTGAATTGAATAGGAGGAGGATTATCATTCACTTGTGAGTTTTGATTCACCTCCTGATTACCATTATAGTATGCACCATCATTGCTAGGAAAATTTTGGCCATCATCATACTGATTGATATCAGCATACTGAATGTTGTTGTTATTAGCGGGGATGCTTCCATTATTTGGTCGAGTATTCCATTGTCAATTATGTCTTTGGAAGCTATTCTTGTGATCAAGAGGATTGAATTTTTTTCCTCTGCCATTGTTTCTTGCATTGTTCTTACTATTATTGTTAAAGTTCTTGTTGTAATTCTGACCAAAATTGATGTTGTAGGGGCCAGCATTATTTCTTTGGAAGTTGTTATTTTGTCCTTTTGAAAATCTAAGATGTGTCAACTTGTTGTTCATTTGTGACATGGTCTTCTTCATTTGACCAACTTCTAAAAGGAGATTGTTATCTACTTCCATAGGAACCATTGCTTTTTGTTCAAAGAAAGCTATTTTTGGGGGCTCGTATCCTAGATACGTTATCGCTTGAGTTTGTGGAGCGGGTGCCTGTTGCAATGGAACTGGGTTCATAGGTATGAATTGACTAGGCATGGTGGGTGCTGCCATGGGATATGTTGGCATTGTAGGGACTATTTGTGTAGGAAGCATCATTCCTCCCCCATTAGGATTAGCTTGCTTCGTGAATGTGATCACTTATGCAAAGACTTTGTCCAATGTGTCAATATTTGCTGCAGGAAGTCTTCTCAGAAAGATCACAATGAGAGGGTCCATAGAATTCAAATAAACTTGGATGGTGGCTTCAACTGGTATTGTGTATGATGTTTCCAACCTGTGATAGGCCATATGAAACTGATGGTTGAAGTGTGAAACTATCTGAGTTGGGTCCCTTTTTATTGATATGAATTGTTGATGTATCACTGTCAGATTGATGAATGTTTTGAATTGTTCCAATAAATTCTTTTCAAAAGTGTCCCAATTGTTAGAATTCTTTAAAATAACTGAGAGGGGTGGTGAATCAGTTATCCAAGGTCCAAATTCCCTATTAATACCTTTTTACTACTTTTAATGAATCCATACACTTTTCATCCATCCAAACTTAAATCAATCATATAAGAAAGTTACAGTAAATCAATATGCAAAGATAAAACATCCAAGATCAACACATGGCACAATGATTTACGTGGAAACCCAATTTGGGAAAAACCACCAGTAACATGCTACTTGATTCTTACTCTTCTGAAGTGATGCCCTGTTAAAAGCCTGCCCTGTTAAAGGCTTACAACACACTGTTAAATGTGACCCTGTTAGAGGATTTCACCAAACTGTTAGGAATGGGCCTGGTTAAAGGTCTTTAGAACATTCACTTGGAATGTCACCCTGTTAAAGGATTTATCTTATGGCTATTAAACCAACCTAAGTCCATAGGATTTAAACTTACTATTAAAATTGCTAGAAAGTAACGATAATGGTCTTTTGATCTAATATAACTTACAACATACTTTGCAAATTTCAAATCACACTCTTAGTTCAATCCTTATGCTTGGCTTCAATCACTCCAGCTCTGACTGCTTGTCTTCCTCTCAAGCTTCATCTCCTTGAGTCTTCTTACTCATTCTACCAATGAAATCATCCTTATGGTCATCTATCCAAACAGAGTTCTTGTGCTTTCTTCTCCTTAGCACCTTCTTCAATACTTCATGCTTTTATGCTTGACCACCTCTCTCTCTCTCTCTCTCTTTTCATTAACTTATGTCTTCTTAAATAGAAATTTGATTTTCCTTTGCCGCTCAATTCTCCCTCTCCAATTTTAGGGTTTCAAAATGGATTAGGTAGGATACAATGTATCTACCCCATATATTGTTCTCTTCTAGAAACTTTGACAGTTGTATCCTTAAAAATGTTCTACATGGTGTTCTGTGCCACCAGCTCATCATTCTTATCTTCCTTTTAATTCACAAATTTCTAGATAATGACCTTGTCATCTTAGATCTGGCGAATCTTTGATTTCCAAAATAATGCAACAACTCGGCATTATTGAGTTACTGGTGCTCGACCCCTCTATGTTACTCGACACCGATACTTGCTCGACACTTGATAAACTCTGTGTCACTCGGCATCTAAACTTTCTCGGCATCTAAAGTTTACTTCGGCATCTAAAGTTTACTCAGCATCAAAAGTGTACTCAGCATCTAAAGTTTACTCGGCATTTGAAGTTTACTTGGCATTAACTAGGAATTTTCTCGGCTCTTACTAGCTTGCTCGGCTTCTTCTCTCTAATGAACTTAGTTTGAGTTTTACAAAAGACTTAGCTAAAACCTTAAATCTTTGATATGTTTCACTGTGTCCATTCTTTGTATCTTATAGTATGTCATCAAATATGCTTTTTCATCAATGGCTTAGTTGATCCTTGTACTTCATTACAACATCATAACTTCAACCTTTCTCTAGGTGTTCTAGTTAAATCTTATTGATTGCCTCCTCCTTGACAATCAACTAATTGATAGTATTTGGATCACTAAAGCAATTGTCATTCCTACAAGTAGCAAGTTTGACATCAATGACAAAAAAATGATTGAGGACATTCTTTACCAGTTCCATATATTATTCCAACAACTTTTCTTATGATCATTTCAATCATTTCCAACAATCTCCCTCTTTGGCATTGATGGCAAACCAAACTGATCAATTAATCAACTTAGTTACCACCAAGATTGTATACGTTGGCTTGCTATATTTTTACTACTAATCTCATATATCTCCCTCTTTCTTTGTATTGATCATTTTTCTGCATATTTCTCCCTCTTTGACATAAATGCCAAAGATGTAGCATCTTTATCATGCAAAATATAAGCTTTGGCTTCTTGTTGATTTTCTCCCTCTATCACCATGCTTATGACTGATTTAGAGTTTCTGCTCCTACTATCATCCTTTGCATCAACCTGTTAATATTTTAATGATTTATTCCTATTGATGCAGGGCAGCTTCCTTGTTGCCTTAAACTGCTTGAGTTAGGGGTATGACCCCCAACTTGCCTCTAAGATATTCATAGGCATCCTTGGGCAATGGTTTGGTGAAGATATCTGCAGTTTGTTCCTTTGTGTGAATGTATTCCAACTTTACTTGTTTGTCTTCTACCAATTCTCTGACATAATGATACTTGATTGCAATATGCTTGGTTTTTGCATGCATCACTAGATTTTTGGATATGTTTATAGCTGTATTATTACAATAAAATATCATAGGTTTTGTTACTTCTTCTTTCATTCCATTCAATAGATGTGTGAGCCATACAATGTTTGTGCAACTAACTGCAGCTGCCACATATTTTGACTCTATAGTGGACTGGGATGTAAATGTTTGTTTCTTGCTAGTCTAGGTGACCAACCTTTCACCTAGAAATAATGCACCTCCACTTGTTCTTTTTCTATCATCAATGTTTCCTCCCTAGTCTGCATCTGTATATGCATTGAGCTCAAATTTTCCATTCTTTTTGTAGTATAGACAAAAGCTATCAGTTCCTTTAAGATATCTCATTATTCTTTTTACTGCTATGAGATGATTTTCTTTAGGATTAGCAGAGAACCTAGCCACTATTCCAACTACTAATGCTATGTCTAGTCTACTATATACAACATATTGTAGTTTTCTAATCATGGATCTGTACATTGTTTGATTGACTTCAGTTGACTCATCATTTTTGGACAGCTTATTTCCTATTTCCATTGGTGTGCTGACTAGTTTGGATTCCTCCAATCCAAATGTTTTAAGAATTTCTTTGATGTATTTTGATTGTGTAACAAATATTCCATGTTTGAGTTGATGTACTTGCAACCCAACAAAAAATTTGATTTCTCCAAACATAGACATCTCAAATTCATGTTTCATTTTCTTAGCAAAGCCTTTGCAAATTACTTCCTTACCACCAAACAATATGTCATCTACAAAGATTTCAGATACAATAATGTCTTTACCTTCTTTTGCTTTGATGTACATGTTGCTGTTATCATCAGTTCTTTCAAATCCAATTTGCACTAGATACTTGTGAAGTCTCTCATACTATGCTCTAGGTGCTTGTTTCAAACCATAGAGTGCTTTATGTAGCTTACAAACCATATCCTTATTGTTTTCATCAACAAATCCTTTTGGTTGTTCAATGTAGACTTCTTCTTCTAGTATACCATTTAAGAAGGCAGATTTTACATCCATCTGATAGACTTTAAAATCTTTGTAGGCAGCATATGCAAGTAAAGTTCTTACTCCTTCCATTCTAGCAACAAAAGAAAATGTTTCTCCATAGTCTATTCCTTCTTCTTGAGCATAACCCTTGCATACTAGTCTAGCTTTGTTTCTAGCAATCTCACCATTCTCATCTAGTTTGTTTCTGAATACCCATTTGGTGCCAATCACATTCTTGTCAGTTGGTCTGGGAACCAAACTCCAGGTTTTGTTTTTTCTTATCTGATCAATTTCTTCTTCCATAGCTTTATACCAGTCATCATCTTGTAATGCACCATATACTATCTTGGGTTCAGATTTGCTGATCAGACATGATTCATGTCTTACTCTGTTCCTTGTCATTGGTCTTGCATCTTTGTCACCAATTATCTATTCAGTAGGGTGATGTCTTTTTACATATTTGAATAATCTTGGCTCTATCCTTGTTTCCATGTTTGATCTTTCGGATTCAGGATCACTATGCACTTCATTGTTAGGTTGTTCTTCATCATGTGTACTATCTTTAGAATTAGATTGTCCATTTCCTTCATTCTACAACTCGGCTTCTGAATGCAACTTGACATTCATTGGTTGTGACTCAGCTGAAACGGATACTTGTTGTTGATTTTTGATTTGATTGACATCATCCTCATCAACAGTCATTCCTTCATAAGAATACGCAAAGGTTCTGTATTCTTCCATTTTCTTTGGTATTTTAGCTTGGACTTCTATGTGCTCATCAAAATTTACATTTTCACTTTCCACAATTTTGTTAATGTTAATATTCAAACACTTATATGCCTTACTTCTAGTGGAGTAACCAATAAATATACCTTCATCACTTTTTGCATCAAATTTTCCATTTCTAGCATCTTTAAGGATAAAACATTTGCAACCAATCACTTTGAAATGTTTTACATTGGGTGAGTGACCATACCATAATTCAAAAGGTGTTGTATTTGTACCTTTCTTGACTTGCACTCAGTTCAGTGTATGAACAGCTACACTTACAGCTTCTCTCCAGTATTTTAGAGCAATAGTCTTTTCCATCATTAGTGTTTTGGCACAGTCAATCATAGATCTGTTTCTTCTCTCAGCAATTCCATTCTGTGGGGGAGTTCTAGAAGCTAATGTTTGTCTTTTGATTCCTTTATCATTACAGAATATCTCAAATTCATTTGATGTAAATTCACCACCTCTATCTGATCTTAGGCATTTCAAGCTTTTTCCAGTTTCCTTTTCAACTCTAGCCACATACCACTTAAACATTTGAAAAGCATCATATTTTTGTTTTAAGAACATAACAATCATCATCCTGGAATAGTCATCAACAAAAAGCATTATGTATTTATCTCCTCTATAGCTTTGTATTTCCATTGGACCACATAAGTCAGTGTGAACTAACTCAAGTATCTCTTTAGATGTATTTTTTTTTCTTTTGAAACTTGACTTTGTCATCTTTCCTAGCTGACATTGTTTGCACATGATATGATCAAGCTTCTTCAATTTTGGTAAACCTCTAACTTTCTTCATTTTACTGATGTCGACTAGATTGTCAAAGTTGACATGACATAATCTTCTATGCCATAACCATTCATCATAAAATTTTGCAAATAAACAAGAAACATCATCCATATCAAGGTAAAACAAATTACTCTTTGTTTGATCTCCTTTTCCTATTAGTTTACCATCAGTATCATAGATTTTTGTAATTTTGTTTCCAAATTCTACTTTGCAACCTATATTTCCTAACTGTGAGACACTTAGTAAATTTTAGTTTAATCCTTCAACATAATATGCATTGTCACATGAAATTTGTTTTGTGAGGTTAATGGAACCTTTTCCTTTGATTTGACATGGAGCATCATTACCAAATCTAACACTATTTCCATCATACTGAGTAAAGTTAACAAACTTACTTTTGTCTCCTGTCATGTGATGCGAGCATCCACTATCTATGATCCATTTGTCATTCTTGTTTATACATGTTACCAGTGCTATGGGCTCTTCTTCATCAGATTGGTCCTTCATGGCTACATAAACAACTTTATCATCATTTTCATCAAAATTTTATTCAACAATATAACACTTCTTACCTTTTTCTTTGTAATCCCTCTTGTCATCATCTCTCCTGTTCTTGTATTTGTTGCCTTCCTTGGAATCTTTTTTCTGTGGACACCTTGTAGCAATATGACCTACTTCATTGCAATTGAAACAAATGATAAGCATCTTACCTTTGAATTTTCTTTTGCCCCTATGAAATCTTTTAGTGAGCAATGCTTCCAATTGTTCCACATCTTCCTCATCAGTGCTACTGTCACTGGATACATACTTCATTTTTCTTCCTTCCTTTGATTTCACCTGTTCAGCATCTTTCAGTGATAACTTGGCCTTAAAAGCAGATTCAACACTTTCAGGTCTGTAGTTGTCAAATTTAGATAACTCAAATGCAGTGAGTCTACCTATTATACCTTCAAAACTTAGATTATTTCTTGGTATACATCTTAGCTCTTGTATTGCTGATACTCTAATAGCATAGATAGGGAGCAAGGTTCTTAAGAACTTACTATTAATAGTATCTTCATCCATTTGACCACTCAAGCATCTTATTGCACTTACCACTTCTTTTATTCTTGTACCATACTGAGCAGCATTCTCATTTTCTTCCATTTTCATGTCATCAAACTTTCCTCTGAGACTTTCTCTTTTTTCTCTTTGTACATTCTGATCTCCTCCATAGATGTCTGATAGGGCTTTCCACATTTTGAATGCAGTGTCACATCATTTGATATCATCAAATTCAGCATAGCTGAGTGCAGAGGCAATTTCCAACATTGTCTGATTATGTTCTTGCTTGTTTTTCATGTGTTTTGCAGTAGGATCACCTGTTGGATCTACATGTTCAGTAACAATTGAATTTTGAGCATAATCTCCTATGGATCCAAGATGTAGCTTCATCAAACTTTGCCATGCAACAAAGTTGTCTTTGTTGAGCTTGGAAACTTCTCTCTTTGGCATTTTGATCTTTCCTGCTTGTAGTTCCTTTAAACTGAATCAATAGTCAGGCTCTAATACCAATTGGTAGAATTTTTTAGAATAACTGAGAGGGGGGGCGAATCAGTTATCCAAGGTCCAAATGCCCTATTAATACCTTTTTACTACTTTTAATGAATCCATACGCTTTTAATCCATCCAAACTTAAATCAATCATATAAGCAAGTTACAGTAAATCAATATGCAAAGATTAAACATCCAATATCAACACATGACACAATGATTTACGTGGAAACCCAATTTGGGAAAAACCATCAGTAACATGCTACTTGATTCTCACTCTTCTGAAGTGATGCCCTGTTAAAAGCCTGCCCTGTTAAAGGCTTACAACACACTGTTAAATGTGACCTTGTTAGAGGATTTCACCAAACTATTAGGAATGGGCCTGGTTAAAGGTCTTTAGAACATTCACTTGGAACATCACCCTATTAAAGGATTTATCTTATGGCTATTAAACCAACCTAATTCCATAGGATTTAAACTTACTGTTACAATTGCTAGAAAGTAACGATAATGGTCTTTTGATCTGATATAACTTACAACATACTTTGCAGATTTCAGATCACACTTTTAGTTCAATCCTTATGCTTGGCTTCAATCACTCTAGCTCTAACTGCTTTTCTTCCTCTCAAGCTTCATCTCCTTGAGTCTTCTTACTCATTCTGCCAATGCAATCATCCTTGTGGTCATCTATCCAAATAGATTTCCTATGCTTTCTTCTCCTTAGCACCTTCTTTAGTACTTCATGCTTTTATGCTTGACCACCTTTCTCTCTCTCTTTTCATTGTATTATGTCTTCTTAAATAGAAATTTGATTTGCCTTTGCTGCTCAATTCTCCCTCTCCAATTTTAGGGTTTCAAAATGGATTAGGTAGGATACAATGTATCTACCCCATATCTTGTTCTCTTCTAGAAACTTTGCTAGTTGTATCCTTAAAAATGTTCTACATGGTGTTCTGTGCCACCAGCTCATCATTCTTATCTTCCTTTTAATTCACAAATTTCTAGATAAAAACGTTGTCAGCTTAGATTTGGCGAATCTTTGATTTCCAAAATAATGCAGCAACTCAGCATTATTGAGTTACTGGTGCTCGAGCCCTCTATGTTACTCGACACCGATACCTGCTCGGCACTTGATAAATTCTATGTCACTCGACATCTAAACTTTCTCGGCATCTGAAGTTTACTTCGGCATCTAAAGTTTACTCAGCATCTAAAGTGTACTTGGCATCTAAAGTTTACTTGGCATCTAAAGTTTACTCGGCATCTAAAGTTTACTTGGCATTAACTAGGAATTTGCTTGGCTCTTACTAGCTTGCTCGACTCCTTCTCTCTAATGAAATTAGTTTGAGCTTTGCAAAAGACTTAGCTAAAACCTTAAATCTTTGATATTTTTCACTATGCCCATTCTTTGTATCTTATAATATGTCATCAAATACACTTTTTCATCAATGGCTTAGCTGATCCTTGTACTTCATTACAACATCATAACTTCAACCTTTCTCTAGGTGTTCTAGTTACATCTTATTGATTTCCTCCTCCTTGGCAATCAACTAATTGTTAGTATTTGGATCACTAAAGCAATTGTCATTCTTGCAAGTAGCAAGTTTGACATCAATGACAAAACAATGATTGAGGACATTCTTTACCAGTTCCATATATTATTCCAACAACAATTCTTATGATCATTTCAATAATTTCCAACACCAATCTCCAATACATCCTGGTGGTAGGTTCATGTACCAATTGAAGGAATTTTCCCCCAAAGAGTAGGGAAATAAATGAAGAACCACATCTTCATTAGCAATTTTCTTTTGGTTGCCAATTTCCTTAAAAACCTTGACAGGATCTTCGACAATTCTTATTTCTCTGTAAATGAACCTTGGAAAAAATTTCTTAGGATTCTTAGGGAGGTCATGGAGGGTACCTCTAAAGTTAATGGGTGAATCAACTACATTTGTGAAAAAGGCCATTGGAGGATTTTGTGGACCTAAAGGTGGCTGGGATGGTGATGGGAGTGTTGGAATATGTGGAGGTCCACCTAGTGGTTGAATGGGTGGTGGAGTAGAAGAAGATGATAAAATGTTGAATGGAAGTCGTTGAATTTGGGGTACTCCTCTATCATTATGTGGCTTACGAAAATGAGTAAGCTCTAGAAATCTTGGGAACTTGGTGAAGATCTTAACGCTCGCTGGAATGGGGATCTTAGATTAATATCTTCCAGCTTGTATCAATTCTAGAAAAAGCACACCTCTATAGAAGTACACTTCCTCACTTCTTCTAAATTTTGCGCACCATAGAGTTCTGTGGATCTGCGGAGCTGTAGACCTATGAACCTACGTATCTGTGGACATACAGACCTATAGACTTGCAAATCTGTGGACTTGTAGACCTAGGGATTTGAATTTCTAAAAAATTTAGAAGTGATTTTTGAACTTTTACAGAGTGCAGATTATTGCAAGGGTGCAAAATTTTTGAAACTTTATCCAATCTTTCTTGTTTCCAATAGTAAGTTTTTTATTTTGGGCGTTCATTTTGCATGAGGTTAATGGAAGGAATACATAGTGTAATTCCTCTCTTGAAAAGAAAATCTTTTAAGGATCCACTCCAAGGTTCAGTGTTTGTCTTGTGACGTACCAAAATCTACTCAGTAGAAGATAAATGTGAGTGTTCACAAGAAGACCTTTGCTAGTTCTAAAAACTCTTTTATCTTGGAATCAAAGTAAAATCTATTCGTTGTGTCAAAATATCACACCAAAAGAACAATATTTTTGTATTTTCTATTTTTCAACCAATGCAATTTTAACAATGCAACTAATATGAGGTCCTATTTTAACAGGTGGGTTAGCAAAGCAAATAACAAAACTGAAAGCAAATAACATGAATGATATTACTTGAAATTGAAATTCCTAAATGGACATAAGCTACAGAACACAACAGGCTGCGAGTTAAGCCTTTGAAGAAATCGGTAGAAAATGAATGAAAATAGGAGCAATGCTTCCTAGAATCAACTGATGTAATCATCGGTGAGAATCTTTAATAAATTGAATGATATTTCACTCTTCATCAAATTGCAAGGCCACTGAAAGTGTGGTCATGAAAGACAAAAAGCTATATAGACACAATCAGGTGATCTCTTCTCAAGCTTGTTATGTCAACAAAATTCATATATTTGTACCAAACACCAGCACTAAAAGATCACACAACTAGAAACAATGCAATAAACCTTTGGCTCAATCACAATCTCATGAATAAAATCCACAAAACAATGACACATTCAGGCAAGAATAACTACACTCCAAATGCTAGCATCAAAAGCATAATTTTATTGCATAATAATAGTGGCCCTTGTTACATTTTAAAATGGGGTATTTATAAGAAATTGTCTCCTCAATTTGTGTTGAGAGTGAGAGATATCTTGATGCGATAAAATGTTTTTAAAATATTAAAACAAACTAAATATATACAAACTAATAATCTAACTAGTGCTTAGAGGGACTCCACCCATATTTTATTAATTATTTGGATGCATGAGCCCTTTACATGTAAAAAATAATGAAAGCATGAGAGAGAAAGTAGGAGGAAGCCATCAGTCGAAGTAGAAGTGCATGGAGACACCAAAAATAGAAGTTGGCCCTTCACTTGATGTGTGTCGGAGTTAACTAGCCATCAAAATGTGCTCCCAATGCATGGAAAGTGCTATTTTTGAAACTGGTAGTCAACTGTCAGTGCACCTCTAAATTGCAAACCTACAGAGCTACGGACCTTGACTGGGTCAAAAATCTCAAAATTTTACTAAGTGTCAAAATTGAAATTCTGGCATCTGGGTTTTACTCATCTTTATCCTAAAGATATGTTTGGATGTTTGCCCTTGAATTTCTCTATAATCTTAGTAATCTTAGCAACATCTAGAAGATCCAAAGCCTCATACTTGTCTTTGACCTTTTGTCTATAGTTTTCCACCTCAATTCGAGTTTCTACAAAATCTTTGAATTTGGTGTCCAATTCTAATAGTGCTTCCTCTATCCTAAGGGCTTGTCTGATGTCTTCATCACTGGATGCTTCCTCTAAAGTCTTTCTAAAATTTTCCACAACTACCTTAATAGGTAAAATCTTCTCTCATTCTTCATCTTCAAAAATGTCCAAGCATGCATCACTGCACAACTTTACTATTTCCAAAATTTGCTCTCAAGCTTGGTCCTTGAGCCTATGTATCTCATCATGCAATATTTTCATCACTTTATATCCATCTACAATCTTTTCTATCCAATCATCTATCATGTCTAACTCTATCATTGTATATACATCAATCAAAATGTGATACCTTTTCCCTTTTATGGCTTGTAGATTTTGTAAATCCTTGCTCCATACCCGTACCTCATCCATAATACAGAAGTCGTGCCTCAAAATTGCCACGATCTTGTCAACATTTTCTTATGTAGTATGCAATAGCTTTAGACTTCCTATGATTATAGTAACACCCCTATGCTCAATGCTGTCTCACCAATCCTGACAAGCTCTCAAAAATTGATTAAGTTGTATACCTTCCCCTTCTCTAAGAATGGTATTCAAAATCTCCTTAGGGAATTCAAAATCAAGAGGACCAATATCTTCAGCTAGATATCCCTTTAACATCTCAACTTACCTTTGAAGTGTTCTAATTTCAACCTAATTATATTCCCTATGGTTGAGAACCTCCTTGACTCCCATAGTCATCATCTGTCAGGAATTATCCCATGTAGGCTTTCCTAACATGATATCTTTCACTTCATAGTCCTGAAGGCTAACAACTTCTTGATCTGTAGCTTTTAGAGGGTGAGCCACTTGTACAAATAAGTCATAGTTTTGGGTAGTAGTAATGAATGCAAATGGAATTGCATCATGTAATGGAGAGTCAAGATTGTTCAAAATCTCTGCAATGTCACAAATATCATCCTCTAAAGCACGAAATTGATGCTTGGCATTTCTCATTATCTCTTTCCAAAACCATCTTGGGATATGTCTTTCTATAACCTTGGCTCTAGATGATGAAGGGATGTGTTCAACTACCTCCTTCCCTCTATAGCTCTTGCTTGGAGTCTCCTATTGTGAGGGTTCTTCTTTTGTACTCTCAATTTTTGTAGATCCCATAGTTTGATCCTCAGCTTCCTGAGAAGGTTGTTGTATACATTCTACTACTTGTGCCTCTTTTGATGGCTCATTAGTAACCCTTGGTTCTAGTTCTCCTTGTAATGATGATTCCTTCTGAACATATTCTTCTAAACTCGAAGGTGGAGGTGTCACTAAAACCTTATCTACCATCATAACCTAAGGTGAAGATGGGGGAGTGAGATGAGGACCTTATGTCTCAGATGGAATCTGCATCCAATCTTGTTGTTGAAGTTCACCTATAGGAGTATCTCTAATCTTATCTCTAACCAATTCTATACCCACTCACATGAAATCAAAATTTGGGATGGAGAGAAAATCATCACCTAGCTCACTTTGCTCATTCACCCATCGTTGTACTTCATCTTCTGAAGAAGAGAGTTCTACCATTTCAAATTTTGTGGGTGGTGGGGTATTTGTGACACTCTTCCTTCTTTCCAATTTTGTAGCTTTGGCCAACCGAGTTCTTCTTTGTATAGGAACTTGCTCCTCCTCTTCATCTAACTCTGTTTCCCCCTCATCTGATTGTTGCTTAGGAATGGCTTTAGGAACAGATGGATTAGGCACTAATATTTTACAAACTCTCTACCTCTTGTTCATTCTAACCTTGATCCTCTTTTTCTTTTGTGAAACCATAGGAGAAATGGGCTCTTAATGCACTTGATGAATGTATGTCTTTGGAATTTCTCCCTCTTCTTGTTGACTTGAGAAAATAGAAGGCAATGGAAAATCAACCTAGATATGAGAAATTCTAGAGTCTTGGGGCTCCTGGGGAGTAGATTTCTATCACTGTGAAGGGGCCTATTCTTCAACAAGCTCTACCTAAATCCTCTAAGGAGAGGTTCTCTTTGTCTTTTCCTTCTTCTTCTCTGAAGGTTGGTAGTACCCCACTGGACGATCAAGCTGGTATACTATTTCTTACCTGATAGGAGATTGGAGCACAAAGATAGGAACAATGACTTTCTTCCCCTTTACCCTTTTTGGGTGAGCATGTGCATGGAATATCACTGTATCCAAAATTAGATCAAGTGGAAAGGGTTTCTTGATCCAACTCTTTGTCATTCTGATGACATGTCTCGCTCGATGATTAATATCATCTCCTTCCTTTCTATCAATTTTGACATTCAAGATGGGCCTCTCGCCAACTTTATCTGTATTGAATAAGGGATCTGATAGCTCCTATGAGTCCTATAGCCTTATCTCATTTGGGATGGTCAAATGGAGAGCCTTTTCCACTAAATACAAAGTCATTCTACAATAGTCTCTGATACACACATCATAGTAATTTGTGACATTCATCCAATGATCTTCAATGGCATCTTTGTGATAGAACTCTTTTCCTACTAGGTTTTCTAGTTTACAAACATTGTCAAAGAATGGTCAGGGAGAGTTATATTCTTCAAGAGGATAATTCTTCCATTCCCACTCAAAAGTCTAGATATCTTGTTTTCTCTTTACTTGGTATGCTCCTACTACAGAAGGCCATTCCCAACAAGGCCTCCATTTTCTTTTGATCCTCTCATAAGCTGACTCAATTTTCTAGGATATTTCCATTAGAACTAACTTGTCACTTGGGTATCTTGGGAGCTTCTTTGGATGGATGGATTCACCACCAACCCGAATGTATGTGAATGTTTAGAACTGGGTGAAATATGCATCGAGAGCTATGATCTGCATCCTTGCCTCATTAGACAATCTCTTCCCATAATCCCCTTTAATGAATTGAATGATGGCAAAGATGAAAGCATTGTTCACAATTCTATACTCCTTGCTCTGTGATGAGAGCTTCTTCTTCACCAGTTGAGGATAGACTATATATGGCCATGCATTAGGATCCTGCATACTACCCTTCTTGTACAACCTAGGATAGTCAGTTGCCCTTGTTGCAAGTAGATATACCACATAAGAAGTCATATAGAACTTCTTCTTGTCCTTTACTATCCTCAATTGGTCACACAAGTTCTCACTAAGTGTGGTGGTCCAATCCTATGACATCTTTGCATGTCTAATGGTCTCAATGAAGTTGACCATGAATGGAGCGAGATGACCTACTGCAGGAAATCCCATAACTCTGCTTAGGAGAATGATTGAATATCCAATGTCATCCTTCATATATCCTCAAGTCATATTGAATTTTTTGATTGTCTTCCCCTGAGGTGGTATCTCAATGAAGTATGAGGAATATATGATGTTGATGGCCTCCTGGTAATGATCCTTATGCCACCTCTCAGCTACTTCATATGAAAGCTTGATGAACTGATCGACTCTAGGTAGATGAAAAACCCTCTTGATATTATCAAGTCATAGATCCAAGACCACTTCCCTAGTGATGCTCTTTACCACCCTTTCATCAGGAACAAAATGTTGAGATAGGATCATAATCAATTTAGCTGACTGCATGGTCCTAGGATGTGATGCTACATTTACTCCAGATTAGGGTAGATCTCAAGGATGACCTTTCAATTGGATTGTTACAAACTCTTAAGAACTCTCCCAAGTCTGTGTCCAAGTTCTGTGTCTTTGATCTTAGAGTACTCATTGTGCAACTGTGATTTTGGGGTTATGCCTTGGAACTTATACACAACTGGTTTTTCTACTGATCTGGATGTGGATGCCATCTGATTATATTACCTGCACATCACAGGAAAAAAAAAAAAGATTAATTATTGGATATAAAAAAAAATGTAAAAAAGAAAAAAAACGTTCCCCTAGGGAACTTATTTATTTGTTTTTTTATTATTTATTTTTAAATATATTTTTATTTTTTATTTTTTTACTCTAAAATTCCTAACTTAAATTTCTTCTCCTGACTCCCGAACTATGAGTCTGGGAGTCAAAAAAAGTAAGGGGTCCCAATTCCTATTGAGGAATGGGGCGTGTGTTGTGGACACCACAACAAGGCCATGTTTGGAACTTTGACATTGACCTTGGTTTAGTTTCTTGGTATTGAGTAAACTGATCATAAGCTGGATACTTCATGATATTTTTATGTTGTATTTGGAGTTGGCATGGATTGATTAGTTACAGGTGCTCATGGATACTTAGAGACGGTGGTGATGCTGATTTCTCTTAAATTAGAGAAGTATTTGTTGGGACAATTAATGGTTTTAGAAAGAAGTCCAAGGAGCATTCAACTGATATGGACTTTAGAAGAAATTATTCTTAGATGATTCTTGTTGGAGACTTGAATATCTTGATGAGCATTCTTATTCCCCACTCTTGGTCTACTCAATGGTTTGTTACTTGAGAGGTATAGCCTATTGTTTCTCTTAGTTGCATTATATTTATGCTTATCTTTCATGGATATATATCTTGAGCTGTGGTACACATGAATTAGTTTTGGAGGGTTCATTTAAGAGATGGTTTCATATTCATTATCTCCATTTGCATATATTGTTATGCTTGCTAAATTTGGGAGATGGTTTTATATTGGGCATATTCCTTGAGTTAGGAATGGTTTATGAGTTTGATATTCTTGTGAGAGGCCTACTTCCATAATTAGTTATATTGTATTATTTGGGTGTTGTTGTGGCTTCTTGTTGGGGTTTTTATGAATGAGATCATACTTGCACAATTTACATCTAGAGGTGTGTGTAGAAGGACATTATGCAAGTTATGATTTGCATGGTTTCTCTTTGGTCTTGGTTATCTTCTTAGATGTTTAGTTTTTCTTACATTGGATTTGAGATTGGTTATAGATTGTGATCATTGGTTTGTGCTTATGATGTCATGTGAGAGATGACATGGTTATTCCTTTATCTCTTTCCATTGTTGGTTGTGCAAAAAAAATCTGAAGAGGATGCTTTACTTCTATCTTTAGAAAGAATTAATGATTCATGGGTTTTAGATTTTGGTGCTTCATTTCATGCTACACCTCATAGAGGTTATTTCATTGATTATGTTTGAGGGGATTTTGGGCTTGTTTATTTGGGGTATAATGAAGTCTATCAAATTGTTGGAAAGGGAAATATTAAGATTAAGTTATAGAATGGGAATCATTAGCTAATAAATGAGGTAAGACATGTTCCATGGCTGAGTAGGAATTTAATTTAGGTAGGGCAACTCGGTGATGAGGGTTGTGTGGTTAATTTTACTGATAAAAATTGAAAGGTTTCAAAAGATTCCCTTGTAGTAGCAAAAGGTGTGAAAGTAGGCACCTTATATCCTTGTATAGGTTGCTTTGCTTTTGTCTTTAGAAAGTGTTGATGATTCATGGGTTTTAGATTCTAGTGCTTCATTTCATCCTACACCTCACAGAGGTTATTTCATTGATTATGTCCAAGGGGATTTTGGGCTTGTTTATTTGGGGGATAATGAACCCTATCAGATTGTTGGAAAGGGAAAAATTAAGATTAAGTTGTAGAATGGGAATCATTGGCTACTACATGATGTAAGACATGTTCTAAGGCTGAGTAGGAATTTAATTTTAGTATCAAAACTCAGTGATGAGGGTTGTGTAGTTACTTTTAATGATAAAAATTGGAAGGTTTCAAAAGGTTCCCTTGTAGAAGCAAAAGGTGTGAAAGTAGGCACCTTATATCTTTGTATAGGTTGCTTTGCTTCTATCTTTAGAAAGTGTTGATGGTTCATGGGTTTTAGATTTTGATGCTTCATTTCATGCTACACCTCATAGAGGTTATTTCATTGATTATGTTCAAGGGGATTTTGATCTTGTTTATTTGGGTGATAATGAACCCTGTTAGATTGCTATAAAGGGAAAAATTAAGATTAAGTTGCAGAATGGAAACCATTGGCTGCTACATGATGTAAGACATGTTCCAAGGCTAAGTAGGAATTTAATTTTAGTAGGGCAACTCAGTGATGATGGTTCTATAATTACTTTTAATTATAAAAATTGGAAGGTTTCCAAAGGTTCCCTTGTAGTAGAAAAAGGTGTAAAAGTAGGCAAGGAAACTTGCAATAAAGAATATAACCATTTCCACATAACCCATAATAGATCTAAAATAAACATGAAATTAAAATCCACATGCAAGAGAATAGACAACATACCCACAAAAAGTGACACAAGATATACCCTAAGAAACCCTCATTGAGGGAAAAATCCAACCTCCAAAAGCATCCATCACCATGTATTATTCAACAAAAACACCATTGCAATACAACCATGGAAGACTTCAAAGCCATAGCCAAAACTAAGCAATCTATGTGAACAAGCATGAATCCACACATCCCATGCCATGCTTCCAACCTTCAGACATGCTCCCTTAGTTAACCTGTCAAGCCTTTTCTTGCTCGACTCTTGCCTTTTGTCTTCTCCTTCTCATACAACAATTACCCTTGTGGCTACTTATATAGTAACAAGTCCCACAAAATCTCCAAGTGGTATTACATAAACCATGTGCTACCTAACCCACTAACCTCACATTTAATATTGGCCATTTAATTCTTTTCCCCAATATTAAATAATTACATAAAATATTATTACAATGTTACAATACAACTCATCAAAAATATTCCATGGGAATCTTTACATGTTGCACATCCATCTAGTTGCTCCTAGATACAACATTACATAACAAAATAAAATAATAAAATTTAAGAAATATTATGCAATGTGTGCAACACCCATTATCTCAACATAGATACTAACCTTGGATTCCATAAAGTAGTTAATCCTCCCGAGGCCTCAAAATTGGGACAATGGGTAGATTTCCAATTCTTCCATTTAGAAATTGACTTGTGATATTTATCATTTGATAATTTTGTCTCTTGGGCTAAAATAATATCTCGTTTCAAATCATCAAGAAGTTTTTTAATCCTACCTCTTTTGTCAGGAGCATTAATACCCCTAACATTCCATGTAATAATCTTCGTCCTTCTCCCAAAGGGCACTTAGTCCTTCTAGTTATTATTTTTACTATTTGAAATTTGTCTCCCAATCTAGACTAGATACTAGCTATAACTTCTTCCTTTGCTTTCATGCTTTTACTCTTTCTTCCATGAGTCTTGGGTATACATGACACTAGAATTTTTTCTCCAAGTGATTGCATTATTGAAAAGGTTTGTGTAAAGTCAAATTTAGAATCACACCTAAATTTCTTGAATTGATTGAAATTTTCCAACTGGTTAGTACTAATTTGCTGATCGCTCACTAAATCCCCACTTGCCATATTATCTTCATCAAAAACATATGTTGATTCTTGTGACTTATCTTCTTTCATAATTTCATCTCCAATTGACTAGAATTTTTTAGAAACCTCAAATTCAGATATCTCTTGAGCCAAAATTTGAAATTATATCTCCACATTTTTACACAGTCTAACTCCTTTCATAGTCTCCTAGCATGCCGAAAGAAACATTTCCAAAGAATATTTAATGAACATAAATTGATGTGTAACTATATCTACTACTAAAGGAAATAAAGTTCTAGATTTTTTATCAAATTTGGGATGTGATGGGGTTGATGTCTTTTCTTTTCATTCTCTACCTTTTATTAAGCAACATAAGGTTTTAAAAAAATTTATTCATGATGACATGGTAGCAGCTGATAGTAGTAATGTTTGAGATAAGCAAGTTATCTTAAGATGCCGAGTATTTTTGTCTCATGTGTCGAGCTATGCATCATCCTTCAGGAGCTGAGCTCCTTAGTATTTTTTATTGTAGTCGAGTTCAGTCAATTTTTTAGATGCTAAGCTCTTTAGGATACAGGTGCTGAGTTATTCTGTAGTGCCGAGAGTACAAGATCCTTTCATGTGTTGAGTACACATTCTAATAATTGATGTCGAGTTCTTTAGCTATTTTGAGTTCTTCAGGCTTTAGGTGTTGAGTTCTTTAGTAATGCCAAGTATAGAAGATCCTTTTAGGTGCCAAGTTCCTTAGCTGTACCAAGTTCTTCAAGCTTTAGGTGTTGATTTCTTTAGTAGTGCTGAGTATACATGATCCTTTTAGATGCCGAGTTGGAAATCTAATAACTGGTGTTGAGTTCTTTAGTTGTGCTGAGTTCTTTAGGCTTTAGGTGCTGAGTTCTTCTATAGTGTCAAGTATACAAGATCCTTTTAGGTGTCGAGTATGCATAAAAGTAATTAGTGCCGAGTTACTGAGTGCTGAGAAACTAAGTCTTTAATTTAGATGCCGAGTTTTTTTTGAGTGTCTCTGATGCTGAGTTATGCTTATCAGATGCTGACTTACCCTGTTTATAAGTTGGTGTCATATGCAAATGAATTCAATGTCGCATGCTTTTATTCAGAGCATTTACACTAACTTGACCTCCAAAGTAAAATTTGCAAGATCCAAATTTTTTATTATTTGATGATTTCCAATTTTGATGTCATGTTGGTCGATTGCTTCATGTGAACAAATCTGATTATTTAAGGAGCAATGTTTGTAGTAATATTTACAGGCAGGATTAGGACGTCACTCGAGAGATTAAATGACAAGTTGCAATTTGATTATTTAATAAGTCTCATCGCATCATCTCAAAAAATATCTGAAAATGCTAAATTAGGCAAATTCAGTTTGTAAGTTGAGATTGTGTTGAAATATGAATTTTGGGTGGGATATTGATTTGGCCTAGGCAACATGTCATATGCAACATTGTTTAGTCATGCCAAAAGAAATTTGAATTTGGCTACAACCGGCCTTAGATGAATTTGTGCTTCCTAGGCATACAATGGATGAGGTGCTGAATCAAATGTTTGCTTTGAACTCACCCTTGGTCAGTTCAACCATTCGGTGCATCATTGGTGAGGAGCTTCTCTGTCCCTCAGCACTTGTTTTTTAATATCCCTCCCAGGTCATATCTATTTTCTTCTCCAATGCCATGGATCTACTATAATCTCTAGAGTTACTTCAAGGATTGACTCGTAAGGTAATTCTGCCACATTTCTTATTGGATTATAAATTAGAGATGGCCATGCAGAAATATGATTTATGGAATGGTATAGCTTTAGTAGGTGGTCTATTTTCACATTTTTAAATCTTGCAAAAGCATGAATATTATATTGTTCTTGAGGTGATGAAGAATTCCATAGATAATTGCTATATCAATTATTTGAAACAATCTTTGCCTTTTGATCCACGATTTTTGGGTGAGCAGGTGGTGGAAAGAATCTTGTCAGTTGGAATGGCCATGATTAATTTGTAGTCGGATCCTAATGTTTCAACCCCTACTCAGTTGAATGCATTGGTAGTAATTCCACAACCATTGGAATAGAATCTTTGGGATTCAATCAATGTGCCTAACTTTGATTTAGATTGGCTCATACATAATTCAGTTTCATGATTTGGCTATGGTATTCTCTTTTTGGTCTCTGGCTCTTCTGTTCATGTTCTTTCAGTTTGGGCGGAATTGCAAAGCAATGGTTCATCTTGACAATTATCTTTTTGGAGGTATCTCTTATGTTGTAGCTCTAAGTCTATTTGCTACCAAACTTATTGTATATGTATTATGCAAAAGCTTAGAGTGGGTTATCCTAAGATGGGTGATAACCTTTTGTAATGATTTGTTATTAATATATACATACATGTAAACTTTAGGGATGACGTTGAGTTTTCTTCACCGATTCTTTCCCAGTTGACCTCATTGAATCATATTAATAAATATTATAGTGGCTTGCCATGTTTGCTTAGAAAAAACAAAAAAACTATATCTACTATTGACTAGCTCTCCCTGTTCCAATTTTCTTGGTGACATTCCTTAACACTCATTCCTCTCCAAATTATATCCCGATATGTAATGTTATGAACTTTTTCAGCATATGCCATAAATGTAAATTGATCTTTAAAACTAAATCCTAATATATAATGGGAACTATTTAGCAAAATGACATTGTTCCAAACTACTGATAAGCATTACTTACTATCTATTCTCCACAACCTTTGTAAATTTATATTGCAAGGAAGACTGTTGAGGACTATGATTTATATCCCTTTATTTGACCTTACTCTACATGTCTCTAGAATAACTAGAAATAGAGGAGTACATTGATTGATCTGAACTAAATTCATCCCATACCAAACTACTATTGATCAAAACTCTATTAAAAAATTAATCATCTAAATCACTATCGATCTCTAGATTTGAAAGAAAACCTTGTTTCCCAATACTTTGATGCACCTCCTTCCATGGAGATATTGGCACTCCTAATTTCCCCAAAGCTGGCCTAAAACCAACCATACTCCCAACCATATTTATTTTTGCTACTCTAGTTTTTAATTCATTTACTTCAACACCCTTCCAATGTTGGCATTATGTTATATTTGTCATTAGTGAAAATTCTTATTCTATTTTGTATGGCTACCAAGCTCATCATTCAGTCCCCAGTATATACTAAGCAATCCAGTGATAACCAAGTTTCACAGTTCACACCAAGCATTCTAGAAGCTACCGAGTAAAAATAGACAGTGTGTAGTCTAGTAGTTATCACCAAGAAAATAGTGGTCACTGAGCTTCGCAGTGTCTACCTAGTCATCAGTTTCTGTGATGAGAAGCCAGTGTCTACCGAGTGATGGAATGAGTAGTGTTTACCAAGTTTTAGCAAGGTAAACAAAGTAATCAGTTTCCACCAAGTGACACTATATGTACTGAGTCTCCAATGGTCATCGAGTTTAAAGCTACATTGTTTGATTAGTATTGACTGAACCTCTACTTCTACCAAGTGCATGTTGATGCCAAGTACTGCAGTGGATGCTGAGTATTAGAAGTTCACCAAGTCAGCTTACAAAACTTGAGTTTCTACTATTTGGTTGACTCAGTAATATTTTGTTTACTTGTGTTTTAGCCGACCTTATAATTGTAAATATTGGAATGGTATATATATATAGGTGACGTATTGTATCATACCAATGTATCAAGGTATGGATATGTGATGTTTTGAGAGGATTGAATGCGAATCAATAGTAGAGCAAAGTATTCAGCAAGGTCTACAAGGAGCAGGAAATTTATATCAATCATAAGAGGTGATCTATATTTCAAGGATCTAATCAGCAATCAAGTTGTAAGTCATATCTACTATTTCATCCTAATAGGTGAATTAGTTTCTAAATCCTTTAATAGGGTAGATTTAACACTCTTTCTTTAAATCTCTTAACAGAGTGCATACTTCATTGTATGTTTGTAAAACCTCTAACAAGGTGAATCTAGTAGTCCAAATTTCTCTTAACAAGTCAAATTATCAGAAGTGGTCAATGGTAGCCTTAACAAGCCAACTTTATACTATAGTAGTGAAGTTTTATGGGTATCATGCCCACCCCAATTTTACTTTATATTTGGAAGGTTTCTGGGTCATCATTATTCTGTGTTCATGTGTCATGAATGTTTATCTTTCAGTTCTCATGCATGTAGCAGATTAGATGAATTGATGGTGAATGGATTATGTTGATTAAGTGTTGAATTAGTTTAAAGTTTTTGACATTACTAATTCACCCCTCCCCTCTCAGTAACCTAGCTAGTCTTGATTATTTCCAACATCCAAAACTTACATTTCTCCACCATAGCTACATGATCTTCACATACCATAATTCGATCTTTGATAGCACCTTAACAATCTAGATTAAAATGCCCTAAGGACAATCCATACTTTTCAATGGCTTTCGGCCCTTGAGCTAATATTTTTTTATCGCCAATCCCCCATTTCAAATGACAAACTATGCATACTAGAACTGGCTTTTGGTTACTTAAAAAAATACTAACCCTAATTGGGAAAAAAACTTGTTCAAATGGAATCAAATCATGTTTAATGAAAATCCCCACCTTATTTGCTAACAATTCCATAATCTTTGTATCTCTATATTCAAGAGGTAGTTCTGACAGCTCTATCCAATGTAGAAAGAAATTAACATCACCCAATTTTGGAGAAAAAATTGGAGTAAAATGACATGCCAAAATGCCATATCCTTTACAAAACTATCCTTTAAATTTGTGTGCCCAATCCCTAGACTTAGCTAAACTAAATAGAACTGTGAAACAATTTAGAGCTTTCTCATGAAATAAAGTCCCTTTCATACCTTTCTAGTTGCTCATAACCCATTCTTGGATATCATTTTAGCAATTGGTGGTCCTTAATTTGCACTCTCAATGCTATGCTTCTCAAAAACTCCACATGTGGTGCTAGAAACCTTTATGGAATAGTGATCTCGATGTCTCCCTGACATTCAAGCACAATATCCTCCATAATAGTGCTCCCCAACTACTTCTTCCTCAAAATCTACTTAGGTTTTGCAATTTGTTCCATGTATTTGATTTTTCCTTTTAAAAAGTTTGGATCAAAGGAAATTCTATTTGAATCCCCAAATATCCATTTAATTTTTTTTACATGAAATGAACACTCTCCCTCCTCCCAAATACTATGATGCTATCGATTTGGTCTTGCTCCTCCCAACTCCCCCTGATCTTTGCATTTCTAAATCTACCCACCATTAAACAACGTGTCTCTATCACATATATGAAATGACACATTCTATTTCATCTTGCTTTGGAATTTAACCTAAAACCTTGGATTAACAAAGAAGGGCTTAGCTAGCTACACAACCACTTTCTTGAAAAATATTTCATCCCAACACTTCTCCTACCTTCTTGCAAGATTTTGTTTCCACCCAGGTCTACTACAACCCTTACTTCCTTGAAAATTTTCTACAAATTTGACTATCTACAATTTTTTTTCCCACTCCTCTCATCCAATTCTCCATCAGGTAGTTAGTTTATAATAGTATTGTATCATATTCAAAGATAATTAATACAAAAGGAATGTCTACAATATTTGTTTTCTCTAAATTCTATCTCCAATCTTTTGTGTTGATTATGTTGGGATTGCATGAGCAAGGTTCATACAATTTAATGTAACTAGAATAGGTTGTATATCAAATTGTTGTTTCTTTTAATTCAAAGAATTAAGTAAGTGCTTCAACAAATTGATAGGATCTCTAGTCATATAAGAAGGATATTCATAAGAACGAGGTTTAGGGTTTACTATTGATAATTTGATTGTAAGGAAATTAAATAGGTCAAATTTTTGTTGGGTAGACTTTGTATACCAATGGATAGAGCACTGATCATCTATTTAGATGCATAGTAAAGAAATCATGTGGTTACATTAAGAACAAACATAAATCAAATCAACTTTTACTTTTTTGTAATGAAGAAATAATTATTGGTCAATACTTATTTGTAATAATTATCTGTGTGTTATAGTTAGCTATGGTAATTGAGAATCATTTTCAAAATAAAGAAGAATTGTGGCCATTTCTACTATAGGGGATAGATTTCGAAGGAAAAAATATAAGTGAGGGAATTGTGAAGAAATTATTAAATATCTAGTCATTCTATCCATAAGGTGCACCTGCCTTGGTCTTCTAGAACCAAAAGTGTAGAGAATCACTATGGTTTAGTTAAAGTTAGTCCATATCTAAAGAGTTATTTAGTTAAAAATAGGAACTAGCGAACCCTTAGACTAAAATTATTCTTTTGCATATTGGTATCGGATATTTTGTAATTTGGTAGTTTTAAAACACTAACAGGTAGCATGTTACTAGTGGTTTTCCCCAAATTGGGTTTCTACATAAAATCCTTGTGTTAAATTGTGTGAATGTGCTTATGTAATTTCATGTTTACATTTGTGCAAAGTTATTTTGATGTAGGATAGTAACCTACTAAGTTAAGGTATTGTATGATCTAATGGATGCATGCATGTTATGGTTTCATGGATATGGATCTATTTAGCATTGAAAAGTTTTATTTTACATCTGGATCTTGGATAACCAATTCACCCCCCCCTCCCCCCAATTCTAGTTATTCTAAAGAATTCCAAAAATTGGTGTAAGAGAATTGGTTCCTATGAGGATCAGTTTGAAGGTACTGAAAGCTAAAGATCAAGATGCATAGACAGAAGGACCCCAAACTAAACCAAGAAACATTTCTTGCATGGAAAATTTTGACGAAGCTACATCTAGGAGGTCTTGGAGGCTATGCACAATCTACCATCACTATTGAGCATGTTGATCCCTCTAGAGCCCTAACTGTTGATGATCTAAAAAGGAAGAAAGAACACAATCAAGCAATGTTAGAGTTTGCCTCTCCCCTAAGATACTAAGAGTTTGATGACATCAAATGATGTGATATTATGAAGAAGATCTAGGATCCTATACAAACCATTTATGGAGGAGATACAACTATTATAAGAGTCAAAGCTAAAATTATAAGATTAAGTTCAATGACATGTGAATGCAAGAAGGTTAGACCATTGTCCAATATTGCACAAGAATGAAAGATGTTGTGAATTCTATTAAAGGAGCTAATGGTATTATTAAAGATGAGACTATAATCAGAAAAGTACTAAGAACACTTTTTCCTATCTATGCTATTAGAGTCTCTGCCATACAAGAGTGAAGGTGTGTTCCTGGTAGTAATCTTATCCTTGAAGAATTGATGGGTAGACTCACTTCCTTTGAATTCTCTAATTTTGATAATTTTAAAACTAAAATGTTGAATCTTCTTTCAAAGATAAACTGTCATTAAAGGACCCTAAATAGAAAGGGGAAAAGGCCAAACATGTTTCTAGTGATAGTGATATAAATGAAGGTGATGTAGAAGTGATTACAACATTGTTGGCAAGGAGAATTCACATAGATAGAGGGAAATAAAAAAGTAAGATACCTCTCATGTGCTTTAATTGTAATGAGGTTTTTCATATTACTACTAGATGTCCAGAGAATAAGAACAATAAAAGTGGAGACAAATACATAAGTAAAAGAGATGACAACAACAAAGATTATAAAGACAAAGGAAAAAAGTCTTGCTACATTGTTGAAGAGGAAAGAAAAGATGAATCTAGTGACTATGACAATGAAGTTGTGTATGTTTCTATAAAGGATGATTCTAATTCTCATGAGGCAACTACATTGGTATCTTATGTGAACAAGAGTAACAAATGTATCATTGATAGTGGATGTTCACATCACATGACAACAATTAAGAGTAAGTTCATTACTCTTGATTATTATAATGGAAATAGTGTAAGATTTGGTAATGATGCACTATATCTGATAAAAGGTAAAGGATCAATCAAATTGATAGATAAGGTCATGTGTGACAATGCTTATTATGTAGAAGGACTTAACTATAACTTTTTGAGTGTGTTACAACTAAATAGTTGAGCTTGTAAAGTTGAATTTGAGAACAAGAAAGTAAAAATCTATGACACTAATGGAAAACTAATATGAAATGGAGATCAGACTAGGGGTAATCTATTTTATCTTGACATGAATAATGCTACTTGTCTTGTTATAGAATTTGATGATGTGAAGCTATGGCACAAGAGGTTACATCATGTTAACTTTGATAACTTAGTCAATATCAATAACATGAAAAGAGTCAACGGTTTTCCTAAATTGGAGAAACTTGATAATGTGATTTGCAAGCAATGCTAGTTAGGAAAGATGACAAAATCTAGTTTTAAAGTAATATTAGAAACAATAGTCCACCAAGATAATTGAGAGTTGGGGGGGGGGGGGGGGGGGGGGGGAGGGGTGGGGGGGTGTGTGGGTGTGGGGTGAATCAGTTATCTAACAATTAAAACATTTATCTTCTTTAAACAAACTTAACCCTTTAACCAAAGTAAACAACAACCATAATAAGATGCACATAGACAATTACACCAGATATGTTAACTAGGGAGACCCTTGATTAGAGGGAAAACCCCAGTGGGAATGATGCCCACAAGATGATGTACTAATATAAATATTCCTTGTTAGACAATGGACTTTGTTAGGAGTCTATTAAAAAATTTAGTACATAGAGTCCCTATTAGGATACTTTGAATCCCTATTAGGAGACTCTAACCTAGTTAGGAGTTCTGCCAACTCTATTAGGAGTTATAGCACAATGTATGCAAGAAGAGCCCACTGACTAAGCATGCAATTTAAACTACAAGAAGAGCTCACTACTTAAACATGGAACTTAGTGTTATGTTCTTATGTCCTTTATTCTGTTAACCAAACCAAACACCATTAGACCTTTTAGACTAGGTCACAATCCTCAGATCCAAATATCAAACCTTAGATCACTCAACAAAACCTTGGTAATGAAGTTTCCTTCACTTTCATTTTTCTCTACTCAACTTTTCATTCCACTCTTGTGCTATTTACAAATATCATCCACACACATCTCATGATAAAGTAAAATTTCTTTCCTTTATACCGAGTCCATAAAATAATTTGTTGAGTTGGTTGTTAGACCTTCTCAATTAATCATTATAGGACCACATTAAGAACATGTTACACTTAGCAATAACATCAATCTTCCACCTTAGAACTTAAATAACTTTCTGTACACACAATATTATGAAAAGAGAACTTAGCCACTTCATCAACAACATGTCTTCTTTATATCCTCAACCTAGTTTCTTAGACTAATAATTTTTCTAAGAAATATAATGAGTTTACTAGAACATGCCTTTGTAAATTGTATCTCAGAACATACATCACCAAAACTTACATAACTTCTTCCAAAATTATCAATTCTTCATTTGACATTAACTACATATGCTAGATACTTAGAAGTATCTCTCATAACATTATATAGTGATAATAATCAACTAGTCGTCCATATCAACTTGATCTTTTCATTGTTCTTCTATTAGATGCCACATAAGATTGCTATGCTGACATCAATGATAAACTCAATCATGAATGTAACATATCTACAGTACTCCCCCATAGGAATTTCATCAACATTCATGTTTTCAACAAGTAAGACTCACTCCTCTAAAGAAATTCTACAATTAGTTCATATTGACTTGTGTGGACCAATTGATGTGGAAAGCTACAAAGGTGACAAGTACATTATCCTATTTGTTGATGACTATTCTACGATGATGAAAATTATGTTTATAAAACAAAAATTTGACACTTTTCAAATATTTAAGAGGTACTTAGAAAGATTTGAAAACGAGTCTAGAAAAAGTTTGAAATTTTTGAGATCTGATAGAGGTGGATAATTTACATCAAATAAGTTTGATATATTTTGTAATGATAGAGGAATCAAAAGATGAAATTTTGCATCTCTGACTCCTCCACAAAATAGGATTATTAAAAGGAGGAATACATCTATAATGGAATATGCTAGAACACTGATGATAGAGAAGAATGTTATTTTGAAATACTAGGGAGAAGTTGTAAGTACAAATTTCTATACCCTAAATAAAGTACAAGTATACTCATTCAACACCTTTTGAACTATGGTATGGATACTCACCCAATGTAAAATATTTTAAGGTATTTGGTAGCAAGCACTACATTATTAAGGACAATAAGAATGGTAAATTTAATGCTAAAAGTGAAGAAGGTATATTCCTATGCTATTTCACAAGAATTAAATCTTATAAGTGCTTAAATACTAACATTAACAAAGTTGTGGAAAGTGCAAATGTGAAGATTGATGAATATATAGAGGCACATGAAGGTGAACCTATGAAAAACTTGAAGAGTAGAAATATTTTGTATATTTTTATGAAGATATGCATACTAATGAAGGTTCTATGAACTAATTTGTAAATTGATGTAGGAGCATCTTGGTATGCACTACTATCCTGCATGTTTTTAGCTTTTACCTTGCTGCTGAAACTATGTTTTCTAGTTTCTAGGTGCCTATTGCACACCATGTAACAAATTTTTCATAATGAATAAAAGGTTACATACTTCAAGAATTTAAGAGGGCCTAGATTAGTATCTATTGTCCAAGGTGCAAGAAATAATTCCTCATAAGTTAAGAGATATGACAATTCTCTTGGAGTATTGATTTATGGCAGTTCTGTGCAATAGTTTTTTGTGCTTGAATTTTGGAAGGGATGTGCATTTATCCTTGATGAATCAGCCTTTGTGCACTTAAGGGGTTGTAGAGGACTTAAATTATTGCCCATATTTTGAAGTGAAAATTCTAATTCAATCAGAGCTAGGAGATATCATGATTTTTCGCCAACATTGATTTCTGAACATTTAATTGCTGATGCAGGCTGAATTGTGGCTCTTCAAGTATTTAATTTTGGTTTTTAGCATTCTGGGATGACTTTTGGCTTAGATTAGTATGGGATATTTGGTAGAGTTTTAATCATTAATTTTTTAGAGATGATTGGAGATCAGAACTAGAAAGTTTGAATTTGAAGCTAGATCTTAGATCACGAATGTATTTTGTATCTAGCCATAACCCAGAAGGCCTTATAGTTGGGCATGTATGTTGATCATTTCATAAATTAATAAATAATCTCTCTCTCTCTCTCTCTCTCTCTCTCTCTCTCTCTCTCTCTCTCTCTCTCTCTCTCTCTCTCTCTCTCTCTCTCTCTATATATATATATATATATATATATATATGTATGTATGGTGCTCTTCTCTTTTGTGTTGCTTCTATTGTGTTAACTCTTGTATGGTGGTTTGGGTAGCTGAATGTGCCTATTAGCCTTAGTTATTCCCATCCAACTTGTGTCACATGGTATTAGAGCTTGAGGTTCATCCTTTTGGTGATTGGATTGTGTAGAACCCTATTTTGAATATTGTTTGTAGGGTTACAGATCTATAGATTTGACTTATAACTTGCAGAGGGTTACAATCTTGTAGTAACCTAATTTGTAAAGATGCTTCATGGTAGAGGAAATGTTGATAATATTATATTGGATCAATTGAGACAAACTATAGCCAGATTAGATGTTGTGGAGATAGCCCAAAGGAGAGGAGCACATCTTGATGATGTAAGTGATGATGAAGCAATAGCACCAAACCATAATCCAAAACTTGAAGAAGATCAACATGAGAAAAGACTATTAAGAGTATTATCTAGGGCACATTCAAAGCCTATTGTAGAAGTTGTTCCTTTTGATGGAAAATTGGATACCAATATTGTGTTAGATTGGATCTTAGATAAGGAGAACTTATTTGAGTATTAAAACACTACTAATAATGAGAAGGTGAAGATTGAAGTTACTAGGTTGAAACGTCATGCTTCACTATGGGGGTTGCATTTGCAAACTAATAGACAAAGGAGAGGAAAGAAGAAGATCAAAACTTGGATAGAGATGGTGAACAAGGTAAAGAAAAAATTTCTTCCTGCCGATTACCAAGTTAGCTTGTTGAGAAGATGAAAAATTTGAAACAAAAGGACATGACTGTGAAATAGTATATTGAGTAATTCTGTAGATTTGACATCAGATTTGAACATGTGGATGATGATGTTGAGAAAATTGTAACCTACATAAATGGATTGAGATCTAGATTTCAAGTTGAAATAAGTTTTTTGAAGTTGGAAAGTGTGGAAGAAGCATATAAATATGCCTCAAAAGCTGAGGAGATCTTGACAAAGAAGCATGAACAAAGACAAAGAGGTAGAGGTGGTAAATTCTAGAGAGGCAGAGGTAGATCTTATGGAGAAGGTGGCAAATTTGATAGTTATATATATGATAAAGGAAAATCTAAATGGAAGAATGATGACAAAGACAAGAACAAGTGGAAAGGTGGTAGTTCATACCAAGGAGGTATTGGATCTTATCAAGGAAGAGATAATTCTTATTCTATAGGTAGTTATTGTGGTAATTGTTTCAGATGTGGAAAAGAAGGGCATAGATCTTTTGAATCTAGATCTTCTAAAAGTGGATAGAATAATAGAAATGTTGTTATTCAAGGAGACATTGAGAGTTCACCAAGTGGACTTGAGGCTAGAGAAAATCTGATGGTGAGAAGGACCTTATGTAATAAGGGAAGTGATGATGAACCTATCTTTAGAAGAAGTCTTTTCAAGACTAGATGTAAGATGGATGGAAAATTCTGTAAGGTAATCTTGATAGTGGAAGTTCTACAAATTTGGCATTAGAAGAGCTGGTTAAAAAGTTTTAGTTGTAGAGTCTAAAACATCCCAAACCTTATCATGTTTCATGGATCAAAGATGAGCATAAGATATTGGTAAGTAAGCAATGCCTTGTAAAGTTCAAAATTGGACATTACTTTGATAAAGTTTTGTGTGATATTATGCCCATGGATTGTTGTCATATTTTGTTGGGTAGACCTTGGAAATATGATAGATATGTTGTGCATGATGGAAGATTGAATCAATACACTCTTTGGGTAAATGGGAAGAAACATAAATTGTTGGCTTTGAGTGAAATTTCAAATGAGGTTAGTTGTATTGCAATAAAAGTTTGTATGGTTAATGAAAAATAATTTGAAAAGGAAGTAAAGAAGAATCAAGTTTGTTATGCTATAGTTTATAGAGGACTGAGTGTTGGTAGTAATGACTGAGAAGTAGAAGTTGGTAATGACAGAGTAATAGCAAAAATTGTAGAATTGTTGAATGAGTATAAAGATATTGTTGCTAAGGATATTCCTAATGGTTTACCTCTAGTAAGAAGCATAAGTCATTGTATCAATCTGATTCCTAGAGCTAGTTTGCCAAAAAAAGCACCATATAGATTAACACCTATAGAGAATGAAGAACTTAATAGACAAGTGCATGAATTGCCTGAAAAGGGATTAATTAGAGAAAGTTTGAGTCCATGTTTTATACTTGTTGTATTAGCACCTAAAAAGAATAGAGAATGAAGAATGTGTGCTAATTCTAGAGCTATTAATAAAATCACAGTGAAATATAGGCTTCCTATGCCAAGGATGGATGACATAATGGATTTTTTGAGTGGAGAAAATTATTTTACCAAGATTGATTTGAAGAATGGCTATCATCAAATCAAAATTAGAGAAGGTGATGAGTGGAAATCTACCTTTAAGAAAAAAAATAGTTTGTATGAATATTTGGTTATGCCTTTTGGTTTGACTAATGCACTTCTGAAAAGATTGATGACTAATATACTTTCATGAGGTTGATGAATGAAGTTCTGAAAAGATATTTGGGTAAGGTTGTGATTTTTTATTTGGATGAAATTATGATATTCAATAAGACTAAGGAAGAACATCTTAAGCATATTAGACAAGTGTTGCAAAGGTTGAAAGAGGAAAAGTTGTTGATTAATTTGAAAAAGTGTTCTTTATGCAAGAGAAAATTGTGTTTTTGGGATTTGTGATTTTAGTTGATGGTTTGAAGATAGATCCTAAGAAGGTTAAAGTGATTTTGGAAGGGCTTACACCTAAGAATGTGGGTGAGATAAGATCATTTCATGGTTTGGCTAGTTTTTATAGAACATTTATAAAGAATTTCAATTCTATTTGTAATGCTATGACTGAAATAATGAGGGGTGATAAAAAGGAATTCAAGTGGAAAAATGGAGTTGAAAAGAGTTTTGAGACTTTGAAACAAAAGGTTGCTAAATTAATTGCATTGGCTTTGCCTGATTTTAATAAGGTATTTCATGTTGAATGTGATATAAGTGGTAGTGCAATAGGAGCTGTATTAAGTCAAGAAGGTAAACCTATTGCTTTCTTTAGTGAAAAGTTGAATGATGCTAAAATAAAGTATTTTATGTATGATCAAGAATTTTATGCTATTGTCCAAGCACTAAAGATGTGGAGACATTATTTGATTCCTTAGGAGTTTGTGCTATATACTGATCATAAGGCTTTACAATACTTGGGAAGTCAACATAAATTGAATTAGAGACATATGAAGTGGGTTGAGTATTTGCAGAATTTTATATTTGTAATTAAGCACAAGAGTGGAGTTACTAACATAGTTTCTTATGCATTGAGTAGAGGACATTCTTTGTTGATTGAAATGAAAGTTAAATTTCTTAGTTTTGATGAAATGAAAGAGTTGTATGATGCTGATCTTGAATTTTTTGGGGCATGGAGAGAGTGTAGAGCAACAAATATGAAAAATCACATAAGTAAGTATGATAAGTATTTCATTCAAGAAGGTATGTTGTTAAAAGGTATTCAGTTGTGCATTCCTAGAAGTTCTATAAGGTTGAATCTGATTAAGGAAAAGAATAGTGGTGGATTGGCTGGACATTTTAGAATTGATAAGACATTGAGTTTGCTAAATGAGAAGTTTTATTTGCCACAAATGTATAAGGATTTTTAGAAATTTGTAAATAAATGTGGAGTTTTTCAAGTTGCAAAAGGAGTGGATCAAAATACTAGTTTGTATACACCTATTACTATTCCTAAGAAACCTTGGAGTGACATCAGTGTGGATTTCATTCCTGGATTACCTAAGACAATGAAGGGGTATGATTCCATATTTTTTTATTGTGGATAGATTTTCTAAGATAGCTCATTTCATACCATGTAATAAGACATTAGATGCTAAGCATGTTGCTAAACTTTTCTTCAAAGAGATTGTGAGATTGCATGGACTACTAAGAAGCATTATTTCTGATTGTTGCTACACATATGGACCTAGAATTTAAAATTAAAAATTTTTGTTTTTGAACCACTTTGAACCTTAGTTCAAAGTAGCTCAAAGTGGTTCAGTGGTTCAAATGGCTCATCCAATAGGTTCAACACTAGAAAATTTTAGACTCATGGTTCAAAATACAGATTCATTGACTCAGAAGGTTTATAATCGATGATCAGATTAAAACCTAAATTTAGTCTTGGTTCATAATTTAGGTTCATTGGTTTATTTTGAGAGATTCACATTCAATTCAATGGCTCAGTTTTGGTGATTCATCCCTTCTTTAGAAATGCAATGGCTCAGAGTTTGATGTACAGAATCTAGAAACTTGAGTTTCAATTTTCAAATCCAAGTGTTAGAGTAAAGGTTCAAATGTAGTCCTAGTGTTTTGTTGATTTGAAAGTCACAAACTAGTTTAGATCCATGGTGCCAAATCCCTTTAGAGATTTTAAAATAGAAGATTCCATTTAGAAACAAATGACCACAATTTGAAAACTTGTCAAACTAATATTAGCAAGATAAAGATGCAAATGATTAGTGCTTGTGGAAGATGAATTCAGGAATACATTGAATAAGGCTACCCTTAATACAAAGACATTCAGATCTAATGACTAGCATGTATGGTTGGAAGGTTTGAGAGTTAAATTCAAAAAATCTGATCCACAGTCTAGCAATCCAAATGTACAAGTACTCTAAATTTGAGCTTCATTTACATCACCTGAAATTATTGGCTAGCACAAGCTTTGGGTTAGATTTTAGAGTTCGCAATGTTGAGTATTCTTTAATAAGAATAAAAGTAGGCACTAAAAAAGGGAATGCTATTATTAGATCTTTCAAAGAAGAACATGCACACATGACTTCTAATTCAATTGATTCTTCATGTGGCTAGAAAATATATTGATCTGGAAAAAAAGTAACTAGCTTGTAGACTACAAAAGTGCCTCCATGAAACAATGGGGATCTATTCCATCCAACATGAGGTCACTAATCTTGAACCCCGAAAGATAATTATTTTGTACTACCTTATGCCAAACCAAAGCAACATATGTGATGCCTGAAGATCCATGTATGCAGCTAATAGTTTCATTTCGGGTTAAGATAAATAGTTTGGCCCAAATCTATCATAAATATGTGCATTGATATTGAATGGAAGTTGGAAAAAAATGTGAAGTAATGAATGTGAAATTCAAAGTGAAACTTGTGAAAGAATGGCACTGTCAAGGGCTCAGTACTCTACCCAATGGGGAATGTGCATATGTAGCCTCTAAAATATATAGAGACTGAACTTCATTTTGAATTGATTGGTGGCATCAAATATTCAATGGGTGTCCCGCGGTGTCAATTGGAGGATAGTTGCACATGGTGAGCTCTTTTAATTGATAATAATCTGTTATAGACATTGGAGCCATTGTGAGTGCATAGGGTAATAAAAATCAAAATAGAAAAATGGTGAGTCACCTTATATATAAGCAGCCACTTGAGTCAATATTAATCAAAGGAAAATGAGATATATCAAGTTGGTGAATTGTTTGAACTATACAAGGTTCTTTTGAATGAGAAATATTGACACATTATGAATGTAGAGAATGAAAAGTTTGTTATAGGAAATAATGTGGCTCAGGTCCCATTATGAAGAAATAGGTTGAAAGCCATGGGTAACATAAAACAAATAAACCTCCATCACTTTCAGCTCATGGGTATATGGGCTTATAATGGTAATTACAAAGGGTGATGACTATTACTCATGCTCAGAGTCAACGTCCTCAATGAAATCAGCTCTAATACTATACTCCTCTTCAATTACACATTGATGAAGCTAAAACATATTAAAAAGCATGAGATGAGGTGGGTGCTTAATGGAAAATTTCCCAATATGGGAGTTGTTGCCATTCACTAGGAATGTACACGGGAAAAAGCCAACCAGTTTTGATAGAACAATCAAACATTTAAAATGTAGACTCACAAATCAAGCCAACAACTAAGCTCTCCCATCATAGAGAAATGGTGTTGGAATCCATGGCAAAGATAGGGAATCACTATGATGGGCATGATTTCCCCTATCAATCTCATAAAAACTAAAGCGAACTGGGCCAAAGTCAGAACACTTGAACTTATAACTCAACTAATTCATTATCACATGATCTGTGTAACTCTCATATAAGCCCAAAACATAGTTTGGTGATTTCATCTAGAGTTAATGCCAAAATAATCAGATGAAATATAAAAGATTAAATTATATGCTAACTATCTAAAGAAGTATATATTCTAAAGTAAATAGGTGTCATCATTTCTTTTTAAGAAAATATTTATAAGAATTATACTCAATATGAGAAAGGGGGATTTTCACCCATTTTCCAAAAAATAAAATAGAAGGTGAAGAGGTAAAGACACAAGAGAGAAAAAGCTAAATCTATTTTTGGGTGATATCAGTTCTTTCAAGATTTAGTTATGTTGATAATTGAAAAGGTTGTGGATATGATCTGAAAGAAGGATAAAAAGTGAGAGGAAGATACGTGAGGGGGTTCCATCTTTTCTCTTTAAGAGTGTAGACTATGGGCTACAACAAGAGGAGAGATTTTCAAAATTATCCCATTTTCTTGTGAAGGTTACAAGGAGAAGAGCTAGGGTTTTCTTTTCTCTTTTCTGAACTATGTGTTAGAAAATAGTAGAGTTATGATTTGTTTATGTAACATAGAGAAGGAACTTCAGCTTGTGATTGTAATTGCAAATGCATAATAAGGTCTTTGTATCTTTATGCTTTAGGGAATGGAGTCTTGGAAGTTGATTGTATATCAAAACATAGAGTTTGAGTGATCCTCTTTCCACTAATTGTGATCTTTGTGTCACTTTAGTTTTCTCTAAAATATGCTTTTATTGTTGTTGTTTTTTGTATATGTTTTGATTGCAAGACATCTTAATAGCTTTGTTCTTGCACTTTCTTAAGGAGATGGAAAATGTGTTTCTTTATTTAATCCTTTGTAACATGTTGGGGTGAATGGAATTTGTGTCATTTTCTATTTATTTTATTGTAGTTGTTTATTTTTTCCACATCTACTTTTTGTTTATAGGTAGATGTTTGAAATCCTTTTGTGCTTTCTGGTTAAAGACATCCATAATTAATTCATTGTATATCTTACACTGGGAGCTATACCCAATAAAATTTAAAAGAAGGTTATCAATCCAATGATAACTTGTCCAACTGTTGGTGCTAATTAGTCTTCTCACTTGGGCATTCAGGGTTATAGTTGCATGCATTTTCTTGGAGGACAATCCGTTCACTAAAAAAAATTTGGTAACTCTGCTGGGGAATGAAGCGAAGATTTTAGTGCCTAACATTTTCTTCCTCAGTTTTATGATTATCTCTATGTGCAGGAGATTGGTGACTCTATGCGAAGACCAATGCCAAACCCTTCTCTCCTGGAACTTTGTCAAATTGATGATATAGTGTTAAGTGACTTTGTGGATAGCTTTAGGGAAAGTATTTCCAAGGGTATCCAAGAAACATAAGCTTTGAAGATGATGCAAGATCTTGGCTACTATGGAAGGGCCTCTACAGAAGATTTCACAAGGTTAAAGACTTGCAAAATCTTGAAGAGAAGGTGGCTTAGTTGAAGAAGCATTTGGAGGTAGATGATGATGAACCTCCTGTTATCTCAATCTCCTTGTCATGAATGACCAAGAAGTACAACTAGAGTTACTCCAGCCTCATGTTGATCTAGTTTCAACAGATGAGAATATATGTGCCAACAATGGAGAAAGAGTAAGCAATAATGGTCAAATCTTGTCTCAAGATCTTTCTTCATCTCATGTAGAAAGTTTTATAGTAGAGGATCATGGTAATAGTTCTTTTCTTGAAGATTTTGTTGAAATGCTTTCGAGTTATGCTTTGTCTAAAAATGTATCTTTCAATGTCATGAGAGATTATGAGGGCATTGGCTCTTTGAATGTGAATGCTGAAAAAGATCTTATTCTTAAATCTTTCCATTATGAAGATATTGCAATAGCAAACCTTATAGGTAATGCTGATTCTAATGGAGGTGCATCTAAATGTTCTTCTTCTCATCTTGAAAGTTTTAGTTTTGAGAATATTGATAGTCATCTCATTTTAGAAGTTCCTATTAGTGAAAAGGTAGACAACTTCCTACTAGAATTTCAATCTTTCACCTTTGATAATGATCATCTTTCTTTGAAAAGTCTTCTTGATGAAAGGGTTCAGAATAACATGTAGCCTAAAAATTAACTTCCTATTTTCATGAAAAATGAAGGTGATTCCTCGCGCTTGAAAACCAGTAATCAGCCCATGCAAAGTTTTGTTTAGTTTGATGATGAAATATGTAATTATGATAGGGTGAAAGTACATGAAGAAAAAACTTCTTTCTCACGATAAAGATGCTGAAATTAATATTCAAATTGTAAATTATCTAGCTAAAGCATGGAGAGGAACATCACTTGATCAAGAAGAAGAAATTATTGATGAATTCTTGTTATATCTTTAGCCGGAAGACTTCTCTCAAGTTAGCCCATTTGATGATGATCCAATTTTTCATGAAATTAAGGTAAAGATGCATTTGAATGAAAATCTTCACACTGATTTTCTTCTTGGGGAAAGGAGGTATGAAATTGACTTCCAATCTAGTGGTGATTTAGTTGAGATTTTGTAAGACACTACTCTTAATGAGGAAGAAGGAATCATAGAAACATTCTTGTCATTACTCAAGCTGGATCATTTCCTTGATGATGTCTCAGGTATTTGTTCAAATGAGATTGAGAATGAAACATTCATTGATAATTTTTCTTTTCATCCATCTATGCATAGTTTTTCTGATTTGGATTGTGGGAGAAATGTTGAAACATGTGATGGCATTTTGGAAAGAGAAAAGGATGGAATTTGTGGCATGTTTGATGATAGCTAGTTCCTTAAAAGAAATGGAGAAAACATATTTCCAAGGGTTGATCATATGTAGAATGAGATGTCTCCATGGATGCAAGTTGACCATGACCATGTGCAAGGATTGAATCTTCATGAAATCATTTCTAGGTATTACACATCATCTTTTGGTGAGGTTCCTACATTTTATGTATTTCAGCTTGAGGTGAAATCTAAATTTGTGAATGTGAAAGATCAATTCTCAAGTGAAGGATAGTACTATGATGAGTTATGGCTATTTGGAAAAGAGTGTTGGATCAGCATATGTATGTATGCTATCAGTTTGAAGTTTGGCATTGAAAGAGTCATCAGCAAGAAATGGTTTGGAGCTGTTCCATTGAGGTACAATTTTTTGATTTAGAAAGGCTCCTATTTCTCCCAACTGGTAAATGGATTCACATAACTTTTTCTTTCTTCTAGTTCTTATGGTAGGTTCTCTTCCTACCTTTGTAAATATTGTAAATAATTTTTTGTTGTGCATAGTGGTAGTTTGAATAATGTGCAAGCCTTGGGCTTGCTAGTAGTTTTCGTGTTTTGGTTTTTTTGCTCTATCTTGCTCCCCTCCACCCTCTCTCCAAGTAGCTCTCAATCTTCTTTTCTTGATGATTCTCTTTGCCTAATGGTCAAGGCACTATTCTTTTCCTAGAAATTGTTGGAGTTCTCTAATTTTGTATCAAAATTAGTCCCATAGTTAGAGCCCATATTGGTACACATATGGACCTAGAATTTAAAATTTAAAATTTGTGTTTTTGAACCACTTTGAACCTTAGTTCAAAGTAGTTCGAACTAGTTCAGTGGTATCAAAGCCAAGTTATTTTTTAGTTATCCTCTACAAGAAAGTCTCACAGTTGAGTGAGAGAGATGGTAGACAAGAGTAAGCTGATGGTTGACAGGTTTAATGGGTAGAACTTCCAGTTATGGAAGATGCAAATGGAAGACTATCTTTATCAAAAGGATTTATGGAATTTGTTAGAAGGCAAAGCCAAGAATCAGGGATCTATGTCAAATGATGAATGAGATCTTTTGGATAGAAAGACACTTGGAAGCATTTGATTATACTTGGCACCATCAGTGGAATTTAATATTACAAAAGAAAAGACAATAGAAGATTTGATACAAACCCTAGCAAAACTATATGAAAAGCCCTCCGCTTCAAACTAGATATTTCTCATAAAGTGTTTATTTAATATGAAAATGGTAGAAGTTGGATCTATTGTAGATCATTTAAATGAGTTTAATACTATTACTAGTTAGTTATCTTCTGTGGGTATCAATTTTGATGAAAAAATCAGGGCTCTCTTGATTTTATGTTCTTTTCTTGAAAGCTAGAATGGCTTGGTAATGACTATGAGTAATTGTGTTCCTAGATCTACTACTCTAAAATATGATGATGTGATTAGTGTTGTTTTGAGTGAGAAAACTTGTAGGAAAACCTTAGGTGGATCTACATCAAGAAGTGCTTTGAATGCACAAAGCAAGGACAGAATGATTGAAAGAGGAAGTAATTTTAGAAATCATGGGAAATCAAGAGGAAAGTCAAAGGGGAGGAGGTCTCAATCAAGAGGACCGAATGACTATTGCTACTATGGGAAACTAGGGCACAAAAAAAAAGATTGTTGGAATTGAAAGAAAAATGAAGGAGATAAACCAAATGGAGACAAGGAGGCAAATGTGGTAAGTAACAAATCCGAAGATGATGCTTTGCTTCTATCTTTAGAAAGTGTTGATGATTCATGAGTTTTAGATTCTGCGGCTTCATTTTATGCTAAACCTCATAGAGCTTATTTCATTGATTATGTCCAAGGGGATTTTGGACTTGTTTATTTGGGGGATAATGAACCCTGTATGATTGTTGGAAAGGGAAAAGTTAAGATTAAGTTGTAGAATGAGAATCATTGGCTACTACATGAGGTAAGACATGTTCCATGGTTGAGTAGGAATTTAATTTTAGCAGGGCAACTCAGTGATGAGGATTGTGTAGTTACTTTAAATAATAAAAATTGGAAGGTTTCAAAAGGTTCCCTTGTAGTAGAAAAAGGTGTGAAAGTAAGCACCTTATATCTTTGTACTAGTCATATTGTTCCTTCTACTTTAATTGTGTTAAAGAGAAATGAATGTTTAGGAACAATTGCTATAGTTGAGCAGGGAGAACAAATAACTACTCAATAGAATTGGGCACATGAGTGAGAAAGGTATGAAAGTAATTCATTCAAAGAAAGTTTTACCAAGTCTAAAATGTGTTAATATGGATTTTTGTGAAATTTGTGTGTATGGAAAACAAAAGAGAGTGAGTTTTTTGAAGATTGTGAAGAAAAACAAAAAGGCTAAATTAAAACTTGTGCATATAGATGTATGGGGGCCGCCTCAGGTATATTCTTTTGGTGGCTCTCATTAGGATGTTACATTTATTGATGATGCAACTAGAAAAGTGTGGGTTTATTTTCTTAGACATAAATTTGATGAATTTCAAACTTTTAAGAAATGGAAATGCTTGGTTGAAAATGAGAATGGTAAGAAATTAAAATGTCTCAAATCTAATAATGGCGGTGAGTATTGTAGTCATGAATTTGAAGATTATTTCTCCACTGATGGTATTCATAGATAGAAAACTATTCCAAGGACTCCACAAGAAAATGGAGTGGTTGAACGCATGAACAAGACTATAATGGAGAGCACAAGGAGCATTAGGTTGCATGCTGGGTTGCCCTTACACATGTGGGTGGAGGCTATCAATACTATTGTATATTTGATTAATAGAGGTCCCTCTACTCCTTTGGGTTGTGGTATTCCAGAGAAAGCATGGACTATGAAGAAGGTGAGTTGTTCTTTTCTCAAAACCTTCTATTGTGAAGCATTTGCTCACATAGATTCTAAAAGTAGAACCAAGCTAGAAGCTAAGTCAAAGAAATGTGTATTTGTTGGATATGGAATTAATGAATTTGGTTATAAGCTTTGAAATTTTGAAAATCATAAAATTATAAGAAGCAAGGATGTCATATTCAATGAGAAAGTGTTGTACAAAGACCTATTGTCGCAACATGAGGAGAAAGAAGATGATTATGTAGTGCTAGATGATACTCCAAAAGTTGATGTTCTAGCCATTCCTCATGATGTGCAACATCTACAACAACCAATACCACACACACTGATGAATGTTAGATAGTTAACAAGGCAAATTAGACCTCTAGAAAGATTCTCTCCCTCTTTGTATTCAATCTTACTTATCAATGTTGGTGAACCTGAATGTTATGATGAAGCTATGCAGGTGGATAGTAAGATTCAGTGAGAGTCTACAATGAAAGATGAAATGGACTCTTTGTTGAAGAATAAGTCATGAGATTTATGCAAGTTGCCTGCAGGTTAAAGAGCCTTACAGAATAAGTGGGTTTATAGCTTAAAAAAAGGGATGGAAGTAAGAAAACATTTAAAGCCAAGTTAGTTGTAAAAGGATTTGCACAAAAAAAAGGCATTGATTTTGATGAGATATTTTCTCCTGTTGTTAAGATGACTTCTATCCGTACTGTTTTAAGTATTGTGGCCACTAAAGATTTGAATATAGAGTAGCTTGATGTTAAAATAACCTTCTTTCATTGTGATTTGGATGAAGAGATATATATGGCTCAGCCATGAGGGTTTCAGGTCAAAGGTAAGGAGAACTTAATGTGCAAATTGAAAAAAAGTTTCTATGGCTTGAAACAAGCACCTCGACAATGGTATTTGAAATTTGTCAGTTTTATGCATGGGCATGGATATTGTAGGTGTCATTCAGATCATTGTGTTTATTTTAAGAGGTTAAATGATGATAGCTACATTATTTTATGTTTATATGTTGATGATATTCTTGTAGCTGAGTCTAACATGGATTATATTAAGGGGCTAAAATGCTAGTTAGCACATGCATTTTCTATGAAGGATTTGGGTGCAGCAAAAAAAATTCTTGGTATGAAGATTTATAGAGATAGGAAGAATAGAATATTGATGCTATCTCAAGCTAATTATGTGGAGAAGGTGTTTCAATGTTTCTCTATGGAGAATGCTAAAGTTGTCAGCACACCTTTACCTAGTTATTTGAATTTGATTAAGGAGATGTGTCCCAAGATACAAGAAGAGGAGGATGAGATATCCAAGGTACCCTATGCTTTAGCTGTAGGAAACTTGATTCATGCTATGGTATGTACCAGGCTAGATATTGCACATGCAGTGGGAGTTGTTAGTAGGTATATGAGTCATCTAGGAATCGAGCATTGGAATGTAGTCAAATGGATTCTCAAATATTTGAGAGGAACATCCAATAAGTGTTTACACTTTGGGGGCTCTACTACTGATTTATAGAGTTATATTGACTCAAATTTGGTAAGGGTTATTGATACTAGGCAAAGTACTATAGGTTATGTCTTTACTGTTGGTGGGGCAGCCGTGAGCTGAGTTTCTAGGTTACAGAAGATTAATGCTCTATCCACTACAGATGTAGATTATGTTGTTGCTGTAGAGGCAACCAAGGAGATGATATGGCTTCAGTTCTTCTTAGAAGAATTGGAACACCCTCAGAAGGATAATTACTTGTTTATAGATAGTCAGAGTGCCATTCATCTTGCTAAGAATTTAGCTCTACATTCAAAGACCAAACACATATAGTTGCGGTACCATTTCATTCAGTCAGTTTTGGAGGATGGACAATTAAAGATGGATAAGATACACACAGATGATAATCCAATAGATATGTTGTAGTAATAAGAGAGAAGTTGAAATCCTCTTTAGATTTGGTTGGTCTTCTAGACTGAACATGAACCAAAGAATAATAGAGTCCAGAGTGGTTTGATCTAGTGGGAGTCTCATAGAGTAGTGACATAGCTACAAGATTAGTCTGCAAGTGGGAGATTATTGTTTACTGTGGAGCCTGATTAGTCCCCAAGTGGGAGATTGTTAGATTGTGGTGACTAATCAGGGAAGTACTGTATATTGGGCCCTATTTTATTAGGATTTTGGGCTGACATGTAATTATTAATTGTAGACCTAAAGTCATAAAAATACTTGAATAAAAGGGCTTAGGGTTAGGGATTGTTTCATAGTGGTGATGCAACAATTGGTTCTTGTGGCAGTATTGAGCTGTAAGGGATTATGGATTGTAATTAGGTTGTAATTAATGGATCATAATAATATCAGACTTGTTGTTTGGTGGACGTAGCCCAAGGATTGGGTGAACAACGTTAAGTCTTGGTGTCTTGTGTCTATGTGATCTATTATTTTATGATATTGGTTATATTACATGTAATTGTTATTTTTGTTCATGGTTTAATCCTAACAAAAGCACTCAAAGTCTTTGTGACTATGAAGAATCTACTCATGATGATATGTTTGATGGTTATGGAGAAGAGATGCCACATCTTGATGAATTAGGTGAATGCAATCAACATGAAGAAGAATATGTAAGTGATGATGAGTCCTATGATAGTATGTACGTGGAAGGAAGAGTGTATAGTAGGAGTTGATATGATATTCCTTGTGATGAGTATGATTTGATAAGATTCCAAATATGATCTCAAATACAAAAAATGAAATATGTTGTCATAATATCATTGATTTTTTAAATTGTGACACTAATCAATATGCTATTGTAGATATTTTACTTTAGCAAAATCATGCTTGCAACTATGAAGGTGAAAGGAAAGTGACTAGGAATGAAGCATTGCTAAGTAGTGAGGAGATATCGTCACTATTGGCTTATAATTTTGAAAGCTATGAATCTAAGGTTCTTTCAATTTATTTTTCACTAGCACCCATAGATTTCTATGAGAATCAAGGTTTAATAACAAATGTAAGGTATGATGTATATCCTGATTCTCCTAAGTTTTTATTTTAGTATACACATTGTGAAGAGGAAACTTTATATGAACATGAAGTGTTGCATAGTGCTAAAGAGTTTGATAAAGATACACATACTACTATACCTACCAATGTAGAATCAAATTTACTTGTTTCAAATGTCATTGAATATGTTCTTACTTCTCATTGTTCTGATTGTACTCATGATAAAATTTCTTATGTGATTTATGACATTGAAAGTGGTGAAGAAAGTTTTTATTTATCACATTTGGAGGAACCATTTGACAGTGAGATGTATCCACATATGGTATGTTTTGATGACTCATGCAATGCAAAAAGAAGTGATGAAAGTGTGGATGCTTTTTATTTTGATTATTCTCTATATGGTGATGATTATGCTTAAGGATTTGAGTTTTATTCTTGTGTTGATGGATATTAACTATTTCAATGCATTTACATGCTTCTCAAATGAGCTTTATGATGATAATAATAATACTAATGAGCCCTTTGTTTGTGAGAACTTTTGTAATTATTCTCTTCACTTGGTAACTAATCTATTTTTTTAGTGCGAATAAGTTTTAGATGACACCAAATCTAATTTGGAGATTGATGATGTTGTCGATAAAGATAAATAAGATTTCATATGTTCTTCGTAGTTGGTTGCACAATAAAAGTTACGAGTTCATGGTATGTGTGATTCTCTTCATCAAGTAGAATATGAGTCCTTTGTTTTTTAGATTGATACAATGCATGAATCATGTGTTGAAGAATATTTTCAGATTGGTTCTAATATTCACGAGCCTGATGATCTGTATTTTCATAATGAGCAATATTTTGAAGTTGACCTTAGTTTCTCCATGCATTATGAAAATGGAGATGTTGAGTTTGTTTTTCCTCATGAAGTGATTAATGATATTAGTACGATGGGTGAAAGCGATATAAATGAGACTTTTGACTTGTCTCTAGAAGATGGAAATGAAAATTAGGTTTATGGTAGAGGTAAGAAGTTTTCATGTAGTTTTGGTAGCCTAGGGCCACCATTTGTATAGTCAATAGTAGATTTTTTGATTTCAATAAAGTGTTGTTGAATAAGTTCTTGGTATAGCCCAAGAGATGTTGAATTCTTCCATGCCCACTATGAGCATGCATCCCTAGATAGAGCAATTGTTTTAAGGCCCAAAAATACAAAAGGATTTTTGAATACCATATTTGTGATTTTTTTTTAAACAACCCCTATAAATGTTTTTCATGCATGTGTACCTGGCTATTATTTTAAGGCTTATGATGTGTTTTAGGTGTTTCACATTGAATTTGATATATACATGCATCTTATATTGTTTGTTTATGAATCTAAATCATTTAGTAAAATATCATTTGGATCATTTGATAAATCCACATTTTTCCCAAGTGTCAAATAGTGTTCATATGGCTAGTTTGCATTTGAATATTGTGCACCTAGTTCAATGCATTGACTTGCCACTTTGGAGATATTTAGAATGAATATGAGAGAGCCTATGTTTTAGATTTATAATCACCTTGATATGTTCTAATAGGGTTTTCAGTTCCTCAAAGTCAGTAGTTAACTATATGTCATGATGATGCATTTTGTACATTAATTTTGGAAGCCCTATTTGATAGTGAATATATTTATGATTGAGTATTTTAAAGAAATGGTCATGTCATTGTATTTTGGTCATAAAATACATTTATTGCATGCAATTTGAATCCCTAATGAATCCATTTGATAATTTTTCTAAGCTGATTCCATTTGAAAAAAAACTTAAAACTACCCAATTGTTTTGTATGACAGTTAACCAGTAGCTCTATTTTACCAACTATAACTTTGACTTAGTTGACCCTATTGAAAAAATTATTTATCCACTATATTCTTGAGGTCAAATACTTTCAATGTTCCAAATTTGTGCTTATGATGAATGTATTCGACTAGTTTTCAAATGTCATTCCAAATGTGATTTCTAAGGTTTTACTGGTATTCAAATTTGTAGATTGATTGGAAGGCCTATTTCTGAGGTCGCATATCTGAAATCATGATAGTTGATTCCAAAATAATTGTGACCTTAAATTATACTCTAAAAATACTCCAAGTGTGCCAATTTTCAAGTCTTGATGAATTCATCTGTACATTTTCCTAAGTCCATTCCGTTTACAAGAATCATTTTTTTGTCAAGTTGCCCAATTCTCTAAGTTTTGGAAGCCATCTTTGCACACTTGCCAAATTTTCCTAGTAATTTTTCTTGCGCTAAAAGTGCAAACATATACTCTTCATATAAGAATCGTCTAATGTTTCAAGTTGTGGATTCTCATGTGACCGTTTGACATGTTTTCTAAACGAAAACCAAGTGCAATTTGTTGGTTTCTGACATGTTTTTTGCAAGATAAAATTTTAATCTGAAACTTCAGAGGTCAATAAATTTTGACTTGAATATCATCATGAGACAAAATTTTGTAAGATGGAAATATGTGGACCAAACATGAATGCAAAATGTGAGGCTCCGATCAATTTAGTTTTTCAGGGCAGCTTTAAGGCCTCTTGGTAAGCAGTGTGGATAGTTTTAAGAAAAGGTGAAAATGAGTTTTAAATGTTCAATCGGTGATCGATTCTGAATTCACTCAATGCAGGAATGTCGTGGGATCAGTTTGAGAGGTCAATTGTTTGAGTTTGAAAAAAATTAGCGGGGCCACCCTGTGACCAGACTTTTTGCAACATGCTTTTCCTCTTTCAGCGTGAACAGTAACATCGTTCTGATTTAATAAGCACTATTCATTAACAAGTACTGCCAAATCTCAGGATCTCAGTACAGTTATATCTTGTGATTCATATTTACTATTGTGATTTGACTTCTTTTAAGGGAATAAGGGAATATACGGAGGGTGATCGAATCTATTACATGGTGATGGAGGAAGTGTATTGAAAATAATGGGGTAGTGTTGATTGCATGGGGTAAGTATTCCTTATGATGAAATATTGAATCAAATGAAGTGGTTCCTAATTTCCTTAATGCACTAACATTAAAGTTATCTATTAGTGTGGGAGATATCATTATATGTGTTGAAATAGCACACTAATTGGAAAATATCAAATTTTAATGGTAAAAGGTTTGAATCACCGATAAAGAACAATGAATTGTGTTGCCAATATGATGAGAACTCTCTCGGCCTGATGTATGCAAGTGTAAGAAAGGGATCGCCATAAATAGTCTGGGCATCGATTTGGCCAATGAGGAAAGGGCTTGGTTAATAAATGTTGGCTCGAGTGGATGGCATTAATGTAAAATGAATGATTCTTATGATTGAACTATAAATGGAAATATAAGACTGTGATTTTGGTTGATAAAGTCAACACTACAAGGGTCAACATGTAGTAGCGAATGGACTACATTCTTTAAGGAAGGAATAGCGATAGATATTTGTCTGATTGAATGGGGTGTTCAAGTTGTAATTCTCTTGATGAGTCATGTGGAAAGACATATCTAAAGTGGGTTGTTTCCTTGTCTACCTGCAATTGCAAGGAACACATTGATTGGTTTAATAATTGTGATATTGCTATCAGGATTTAACTGTGTGATTTTTGAGTCAAACTCATTGACCCATGTTTCATGAGTAGTGATTCAACATGAATCCATCTCTCATGAGAATAAATGGAACATTTAGCACTCATTGGATCTAGGTGATGCTCACACGGGTGAAGCACCAGGACTTCCCGGGAGGTCACCCATCTCAGTACTACTCCAGTCTGAAGGCGCTTAACCATAGAGTTTACTCGATTTAATAATTCCTAACCATAGACCAAGAATTCCATTTCAAAGGTGTCAGGTGCAACTATTCATTGAATTCTCTTCATAATTTATTCACAAAAATACATGAAAACAATTGGATTGTTCCAATTTTCCACCATTATTTATCGACAACCCCACCTAAATTCGCCAAAGATACACTTAGTCTTTTTATTAAATAAAATATGTGCATTGACTCCCAAATGAAGATGGATATTTTCTTTTACTAAACACCACTATGAATTTCTGAGCTATGTTACATTGACTCCTCTCGAGGCATTAAGGGAGACACAATTAAAGAAATTCAGACATGATGAATAGAAAAATGTAGTGTTGCAAGTGTCCTTCGCTATATTGGCCAGGGCAGCCCCACTAATTTGTGAATTGCTCATCCAGCCTTTCGCAAAGTATGAGATGATGACTATTGAAGATGTTTTATGACTTTTTCATGTGAGGAAGGAGAAGTACATCCAAAAAGGGTTGAATCATCACAGGAGAAGGTTTGATGGTTGTTTTATGCAGAGAGCATTCAACCATTCCAATTACTATGCCAATGCGCAAAGGAGGAAGGTTTTGTTCTGTTGGGTAGTATCACCATGTCTCATATGCAAGGATTGGTTCAATTCTTCTCCATTACATAAAGGGCGGTCTATTTTGGAGCAGCGCAGTTCATGAATAAATACACAAGGATGAGGATTCTCCCATCGTCGAATTGTCTTTCCTGATCTGCTCATAATTCACATAGGGAAACCAAAATGAAGATGTTTGCATGATTGGAAGAAGCATCTTCGCTTTGTATTGGAATGTCAGTATTGAAGACAACGAGTAAATAAGGCGACACATTTTTACGTGCAGTACAATGAGACCAATTTCTAATGATCACAAGAGGCACTGTCTATTTGATGACCGATCATAAAAGGCTCGCTGATTTGAATTGTTTATGTAAAATATCTAATTGCACTTTATCCTACATTCATTTTGGGTGGGCATGTTTCATTATTTTTATATCCTAGCGCCCGTAAACTTAGTGTCTTAAGTGCCTAGGCTTAAAGACACAAGACAAATCTCGTGTGGGTCCTAGTAGTAAGGCCAGCTTGGTTTAGGGTAGAGTAAATTTTGAATGATATAGCATGTTATTAGAAAGTAACATGTAAACTAGATGAACAAGTTAGACATTTCCATGCGGTGCAAATTTCAAGTAGGCCCACTGTGTGAGTGAATGGAAGATTGACAGCTAGCACACACTTTGAGATAGGTTGAGTGGGCAAATGTGATAGGTGTCATCACATCATAGTTTTTGAAAAAGTGTTATTATAGACTGACATGTAAACCGGATGAACTGATTAGACATCTCCATGTGGGGCGAATTACATGTAGGTCAATTGTGTGAGTGAATGGAAGATTGATGGCTAGCATGCATTTTGAGATAAATTAATCTTGGACAAATGTGGTAGGTGTCATCATATCATCATTTTTGAAGAACTAAGTGTCAAAATGCAAAAATCCAAAAAAAATTGTGCCATGTGTCATGGCGGACCTGGCAGGGGCATAGGTCAGTGGTGATGAGGTGGCACCATGTGGAAACTTAGGTGGTGATACAACAAACTAGTGTGTGACACATGGCAAGTGATAGTGTAGGAAATGACATCACTAGGAGGACAGGTGTCAAGATCTTGTGTTTTTGGGAGACTAACACCAAATCACTTAGAAAAATGAAATCGTGCCACATGGAATGTGTGAGCCTAGCAAGTGATGCAAGAAAATGATGAGGTGGTAGGTTGAAGTGGATTTGAGAACCAATCATAGGACACCATGTAGCGATGATGCGGCAAACTATCTAGAGGGATGATACAAAGAACTAACAAGGATCTAATAGACTAATCAGACAGTGACATGTGTCACTAGCACGAATAACCCTGGTTTAACTACATGAGATTTGGAAGGAATTACCCAAGTTTTGAAAAATTAATAAAATATGGAAGAAAACATTAGGCTAAAAGTGTTAAATATTGATCCCAAAGGATAATTTCTCATAAAGGAAATATTAAGGAGAGGCGGGTCCCATGGAGAAACACAAACAATGCGAAATAAGAGCTTATTTTCACCAAATAGAGCTAATATGAGGCTTGTCGTCATTTTTAAAGGGAGATGGTTCTTTTTCATATGTTTAACTAGAACTATACAAATAAAATGAAATACTTTTAATCCAGGGCCTGCACATTTCCTCTTCACTAAGTGTCTTTCACATAGGGGTTTTCTACTGAAATCTTCATTGAGTATAGGAGTATCATATATCAACAAAAAGATCTTAATTTCTTTTTTCCATATTTGTAGTCCAAATATGTGCATGTCGAGTAGTGTTAAAGAGATATTCTAGGGTTTGTTCAATAAGGTCTTTTTCAATTGTTCCTCTCCTTGGTTGTTTATGGCTCAATCATGGCAGTTATAGGCATCATTTCACAAATCCTCCATCTAGGTTATCTTTACATGGTGAGGGGTATTCCATCACTCCTATTTTATTGATGGAGTCTTTTCATGCGTATTTTAGTTGGGCTTTTAGGGCTAGGTTTGATTTTCTTCCAACAAGGTTTTCTCATCATCATTTGGAGAGATATTTATCAAGTTTGTTGCAACAATGATGAGATCTGATATGGGTTCTTAGTTGAGGAGAGAGGAGAGAGGATTTTTCTTCAATGGAGATGAAGAATAAAGAGGACATATGGCATCATCAAATCAAATTTGACCATTCTTGGTTTTTATACTTATTCTTCTTCTTTCTCATTCCATAGGGTTGGTTCCTACTTGTTGAGCAAGTTTTTTTTTGTTGTGATTCCACCTTTCTTTCAACATTTTTTTAAAATTTTGAATAGAAGATATATTTTCCTTGAGCAAAATAGTGGAGAAATAAGTATATTCCTAGTTTATTGTGTGTTGCATTGAGTTTTCACATGCATCTTAATGTATTTAGTTTCAAAGAGATTAATACAAAGAAGCTATTAGGGTATTTTCATCTTGAATCTTGTCTCCTATCTTCGATTTATGCAATTTTGTATGATATGTGGATCAAGAACCCATATATTAATTAACATTTGTTTTGAGTTGTATGCTATGGTGTGTTTTGATGTTAGTTCAAAGAGTTATGTAAATGTTTAACATACTTTGACAGAATTGCAGCTCTCGTGGAAGAATTTCGATGAGTAGAGGGTTCATAGTGAAAGTCGATGTCTCATTTACAAAGTAAATGGATAGATAATAAGGATCATGGTGTGTTTCTTATTTTTTGTAACACCCAATGGATAGGACATTGATTTTAGTTATAAGATCTACATTTTATTGGTGTTTGGTACATGGATTATCCTGAAATCTTCAAATTATCAAAGTGAAATTTTCATTTCTATTTAGGAGTTAAAAGGAAGACCTCCACTTAGCTTGTGAATTCATAGGTTTTGAAACTAGCTATTGCATACCTATTGTATTGGATAAGTGTAGAAGAATTAGGGTATTTTTTGCTTTGTTTAGATTTAGATTTATATTTTAGCACTAGTAACATTGAAGAATCTAAGGTCTACATGCTTATGGATTTTATAGCTTAAATTATAGGAAGAATTGTTGTCTTTTTTATTTTTTTCAGGTTCTAATCAAATTCATCCATCATAGGCATTAGCTACCCCTATATGTATTTTTTTAAGGCTTCTTGGTTATTTAAATACTATTAAATCAGGAGCCAACATCTTCCTAGTTATCATTACTAATCTATAAGAATGGAAATGAAGATACTAGTTTTAAGTATATAATTAAATAGCTAATCTATTGTGCACTAATTGAAATTTAAAAAAAATATTGTACACTATTTTTCTTTTCTAGAGGAACAACCAATAGTTATGTTATCAATATGTTGGCTTCTAAATTAGCAACCTTTCAATAACCCAATGATAGGAAAAAATACATCTAGGGGCAACTAATTCCCATGTTCAACATACCTACTCAGACATTGGGGCCAACTATAAGGCTATACTCCTTCAAGCTCTGCAAGACCTAGGCAGGTGAACCTTAGATTCATTCATATGTTACCAGTTTCCAAAACATACATCTAATTTTGAATAAAGAAGATTGAAACCTCAATTCTTCTATTGCTTATGTAAACAACATAGACATGAAATAACTAATAACATGACCTATGAACTTGACAAGCTAAGTGTGGAAAAATCCTTTCATCTTTTCAACACAAAATGGAAAAGACTTTGATTAATATTGATTTTAGAAGAACCAAGATGTGAACAACAAAACATATAGATCCTATAGTTGATTAGTGTCTTATCTATTGGGCAATTCCAAAAAATAGTAACACGCATCCTTGGAAATCATTAGTACATCTCATATATCAAGACTTTAGATCTATCCATTCACCTTGTGAATTAGACATCTAGATTATTTCCGAATCTCATACTCAACCTATCCCTTCATGAAATCTGCAATCCCATTATGGTAAATCAAGAATTTACATGACTCCTTGAAGATTACAAATAGTATAATCATGAGACAAGAACCAGATTGAAGATAAACTCATTGCTGCATTTTATTTATTTCCTTGAAATAAATACATTAGGATACATGAAAATAACTCATAAAAAAATTGAATAGACTAGAACTATCTATAAAAGTTCATTAAATGTTAGCCATGCAAGAGAAAAAATACTAAAGAATTATGGAAACCTAGCTAAGAATTTTCTCAAAAAACTTGGAAACCAACCTATGTGGTATCACAGCCATTGAAAACCTTCCAATCAACTAGAACCAACCCTTACAATGAGAGAAAAAGAGAAAGATATAGAGAAGGAAGAAGAATCTGGATTTGATTTGGAAGTGACACATGTCCACTTGAATCTCCATCCCATGTTGTTGGAAAGCCTCTCTCTTCTCTCCTCCTTCAACTAAAAATCAGATCTCATCATTCTATTTGAATTTTTTTTGAAACTACCCAAAGAATGGAAAACACAACCAACTACAAAAGATTTTGAATTTGATGCTACAAAAAAGAGTCAAAAGAACCACCAAATGTGTGGAAAGGAAAAATATCACCTCTAGGAATATTTTCCCCAAATTTGGAGCCAACAAACTTCTCTATTTTCTTTCCAACTGATTCTAAAACCCCATCATGAAAAACACCTATTTTGCTGAGAATACCCCTGATTTTACATATCTTCTTATATCTTTCACTGGTGATGACATGTACATATTTTGATTATAGATTTGAAAGCTTCATCTTCTCCCTTTTTGAATGGTATATTACACTTCACATTTTGGACCAAAAATGCCCCTCTGGTGTGCATTTGAAAATTCTAGCCCTTGGCCATGAACAAGGCACTTTAAAAGTTGAAAAATTAAAAAAATTATATAGATTGAAGTATACAATATAATCAACTTTGTTAAAAAAATTCAAATTTGAATGTGAGTGCTCAGTTTTCATTTTAATATCTCAGAATTTCATATTTTAAAGCCACCTACCACTTGGGCACCATATGGTGCATCTTCATTGGCCAATTTCACCTGAGTGGACCCCACACATGTTGAGCATAAATTAGGAAATCTAAATTTTCCAATTTCCTGACCATGTGCCCTTCTGATCTCACAATCTTGTAAATTTGCAACACCTAGTTTGAATGACTCCCAAACTTACAAAATTCACAAGATTGTAATTCCCAATTTGAAGTCTTCCGATCATACACTGACTATAGCTTCTTAACTCCAAATTTGGACATTTCTAACCATTCTCTTTTTGTGTCAACTCTCACCTTTTCCTCTCCCTAACCATATGATTCTTCATAGCTTTGTAACATTGATTTATTAACCTCCCAAACTCATGCTTGGCTCCAAAGCATGCTACATGTCACTTGAACTATTGATCAAAAGTATGCCTTGTGTTATTGCTAGGTCAACGGACCCACCATACATGATCTCTCACTCATGCACAAGGAGTGCATCATAAGACACTTATTCTTTGAGGGCAGATGTATAAAAGTAACAAAGGAAAACAACCCACAACCAATGTGGGATATATAGTAATGCTTTAGTCAAACGAAGATCCCCATCAATAGATTTGTCATAGATAGAAGCCTTCCTAATCCTTTCATTCTTCACCTCCCATATCTCCCCTACTAATTCATCTATTCACTTGAGTCGACTAATACTCAAAACCTATCAAGTAAATGAAGAAGATAAATATCATAGTGCACAACTTTGTAAATAGGCTATGGGACTCACATGGTTTCATCTTCGATCTCCTCCACCTACATGGTAGATGTGTGGTCTTAGTTGCACTAAAAGGAATTTATCTTCTTTGTATTTGAGTTCCCAAAGAAAATATGGAGTAATTCTCTTCAATGAGGATCAATATAGCATGTGCAGTTGTAGTTCTCTCCCTTTTGACATCTGATTTGGCTTCTATGTCAGCTTGGACATTTTCTTAACTTCTAACCACAATTGATCAATAAGGATCAACACCTTAGTATATCTCCCTCCAGAAAGTAGGTATAATGGAAGCCAATATAACAAATACCTTTCAAAGACTAGAATAAATCATCCTTTCAATGATGATCATGTGCACACCTTCACCTTGTAGTGTAATGCCAATAGAGACCTTGATATTTATAAAATCTGCATTCATTTCCATCTAATCACCAAGTTCTCAGATATTACAAAAGGGATAATTCATGATTCTTAGTAGCATCTTCTCCATGCTCCTTGTGCTAAGTGGTATGTGCCCTACCTCATGAGCTAGATGTTTGGGATGTTAGGAAAGTGTTTTCTTAGTCACCAACCTCTAGCTCACTACTCATCATCTAATTTGCAAAATAATTTGCATTTGAACCACTACCTCTCGACAACTAAAAGATTTGATTTCTCCAAAGTAAAAAACAACATCTAGCAAGTCAAAAAATGTCTATACTGCTTCATCCTTTGGTCCATGGTGATGCTCTTCTTGGGAATAGTGTCCAAATTGGTCACTACTCCTTTGCTACATTAAAAATTTATGTAGATGTTTTCTCTCCACCTATAGCACTTAAATTTTTTGAAACACTCCCTCATAATTCACATAACATGGGTCTACAAAAGGTTATATGTGACAATAAGAGACTCATTTTAATTTCATATTAACTTAAGTGAAAGAAGATAGTCAAACCAATGCATTTTCTTAGGTGGGGGTTGGGTATAATTGGCATTTGACAATTAGATTCCCCTTCATTATTGTGGTTGAGCCAACAAAAATGAGTGAGCATAATAAACATCTGAATCATCTAGAGAGGAAGAACTTATTCTAAAATTGGGTTTGGATTGAGTCCTTCTAGCTTTGGTTAGTATTATCTTCCCTCCTCACTGCTTCTAAAAATAAAACAACACTTTTATACAATGGTCTCAAAAAACTACCATCATCTGTTTGTCTTAGTATCATGGTGAATTATAACAATCATATACCCAATTAAGGCCTTCCACATGCTTCAAGATCTAGATGATGCTTAGGCTCATCAAGTAACAAAGTTTTAAGATCCATGATAGATGCACAATAGGTAAAAATGTTTTACCCAATTGATGCTCTAAAAACCACAATCCACTTTCCATGCTACTTAGAATGACAATATTTTAAAAATGAGGCAGACATCTTCCTTAAGGGCTTATAGATATGTTTGAAAACAACCATCTAGTTTTAGAATGATGTTACAAATTACTATTACAATGATTAAAATCATTATGCCATCTCTTTCTCATCTTCAATCCTTATTAATCCTTGGCAATATGTCAAAGCTAATCGGGCTCCAAAGTGGGTCCGACTAAAAAAATTTCAAACTAAAACACCTAACCCATGAAATCCACTGATTTGACTCCCTCAATTGACTAGATTTGATCTAGATTAGAACCAATCATTAATTGATCATTTAAAACTCACTTTATCCCTTTGTGTAAAGTGTGATTTTCTGCCTAGAAGCCTCTGAGATTGGCATTAAAAATTGACTGAAACAAACAACCAGGCCCTAAAAATAAGCATACTAATTCTTTGTTTCATGTTCCTATACTATCTGAAATTTTGTATCATGATGATAATTGGGTCAAAATATATTGATTGTTAAAGTTTCTCACTTGAAACTGTCTGCAAACAAACATGTCAAAAAACAATAAAGTGTGTTCATTTTTGGCTTTGAAAATAGGTCAAAGAAACACTTGAAGGTAAAAAAATTGGGACATTAATTTACTGTCATGAGGATAGTATAAAACTATAATTTGAGCTCATGATGAACAACTAGATGAATTTGGCGGATGTTAGAAGTTGGGTACTTAGAATTGTAGAATTGGGAACACTAGCAAAACAATGTTTTTTACAAATGGAATGGACCTGGGAAAGTGTATAAATGGATTGGTCAAGACTCCAAAACTAGAAAAATTAAAGTATTTTAGAGCAGAACATAGCGGTATAATCTATTTGGTCTCATCTATTATGGGTTTAGAGTTATGACATCCCAAATAGGGCTAGTGCTCAATCTGAACTTTTAGACACTAGTAAAACTTCAGAAGTTGCATTTGAAAACTTGTCAAATGGATTCGTCATAGGCTAAAATTTGGAACATACCAAGTGTTTGGCCCATAGGATACAACATAAGAGGATTTTTCTCATTTTGATCAATTGGGTCAAAGTTATAACTAGTTAAATAGGGCTTCCTAGAACTCTGGGAAAAATGCATTAGCATGACAATAGTAAACAACCAAGCTTGAGGGATTCAAAACCTAGTCAAAACATATCAAAATGGCTTGAAAATTTAAAATTAGATTATTTGATTATTGATGTTCTAGTCATGTTTGTTATTAGTGACATACACTTATTTAGATTGTAAGTATCTACCGAGCTTATTGTATAGTTAACAGAGTTAACCAAGCATTTCGGTTGCAACCAAGTTTTACAATTGCTACCGAGTCCTTTGGACAGATTTCAGCTTGCACCAATTAGTTACTACTATGGTGATGATCAACAGTGTAAATCGAGCATCTCAATGTTTTCCAATTTTACCAATGCAAACTGAGTTGTGCAGTGCTTACTGAGTTCGCAATTGATGTGATGCAAGTCTAGTATTAGCTAAGATAACCAATGTTAACCAAGTGACTTAGTCTATATCAAGCTCATATTGATAGCATTAACCAAGCTATGTAGTCTGAATCAAGTGATTCAGTTTATATGACAAGTTTCACAATATTCGTTGAGTCACCAGTGCATACCAAGTTCAAGACTACTTGGAAGTGATTAGTATGGACCAAGCTTCTATGTCTACTGAGTGCATGATGATGTTGAACATTAACATTGGATATCAAGTATTAGAACATCACCGAGTTAGTCTTTAGAACCTGAGTTTCTACACTTTGGTTGACTTTGTAATTTTTGTGTAAACTTGTATTGTGGCTAACTTTATAATTTTGTAATTGGATTGGTATATATGTAATATATTGTATCACATATAGATGATAAAATGGAAGTAATGTAATTAAAAGAAGAGTAGAAGAGTGAATTACAAAGGCTACAGTAGTATAAGGAGCAACATAGATTTATCTTCAAAGCAAGGTGATTTATACACTTAGAAGAATCTCATTCAGCAAACCAAGTTTTAGATAAGAGATTAGCTGCTGCTTCATCCTAATAGGTGGGTCAGTCAAAACCTTTAATAAGGTAGACCTAATAGTCTTGTGTAAATCTCTTTACCGAGCACATACTTCATTGTATGTTTGTAAATCCTTTTATAACGTGGACCTAGCGGTCCTTATTGCTCCTAATAGGGAAGATCATCATAAGTGATCATTGTAAGCCTTAATAGGCCAACTTTATACTGTAGTACTAAAGCTTTTGGGTATCATCCCCATCCTAGATTTACTTTCTATTTGGAAGGTTTTTGGATCACCAAATTGTGTGTCAAATGCATTATGTATGCTTTAATGTTTTTAGTTTCTCATGCATGCAATTAGATCAAAATATACATGAAGGACTAATTGCTAATTTAGGATTAAGTTTTATATGTTACATGATTCAGCCCTCCCCTCTCAGTAAATTAGCCTTTGATAATATTTCCAACAATTAGTATCAGAGCTTTGTGGTTCTCAAAGAAAAGTTTAATAGCTTGAGAAAATATCAAAGGCAATGAAGGTATTCATACTTGACAAGGCTATTCAAAATGATAAGCTAGATTTGGAATTGGCTATTGGACAACTCAAGAAAGAAAAAGAGCAACTCTCTCAATTCCTGAAAAGAAGAAAAGATCTTGTAATCCAAATGAATGATCTACTCTACTTTGAAGAAAGAATTGAAGACATCCATTCAAGGAATTCAAATGAAGCTGATGAAGCAATCAAATAACTATTGGAAAAGAATAGTACTCTTCAAGAAGAAGTAAGAAAACTAAGAAGAGAGCAAAAAATTTAGTCAATAAGATTGTGTGAAGTCATTGAAGAGAAAAACAAGATAAGAGAAGAGATAGAAGGAAAGAACAATGAAATTCAAAACCTATCCCTTCAGAAGAAAATTTGCATTGATCAACTCACCAATGAAAATAAAGAAATCATGAATCTAAGATCAAAAAATGAAAGGTTGCAGAATTATCTAAACATTGAAAGGCCAACCAATGAAAGAATGATGAAATCTCAAGCAAACATGAATCAACTGAATGAGCAAAGTTATTACAGACAAAAAGGGAAAGCAGGAATTGGATATATAGAAGAAGGTGAATCATCCAAGCAAGGAGCTCAAAGGAATCAAAAACTTACTTGTAGTCACTATGGTAAGATAGGTCATACATCAAACAAATGTTGGAGCAATGGAAAAGAAAAATTCAATGGAAAATGCTACAATTGTAATCATCATGGTCATAGAGAAAATGAATGCAAAGAGAAACCAAAATTTGAAGGCAAATGTCACAAATGTAAGAAGCATGGGCACACATCATCAGAATGCAAAACAAAGATATTGAATCGAGCATAACATATTGTAAAAGCTATATTTGCTTGGGACTACAACACTTGGTGTAGATGTCATTACTATGGAGAATTTGGACACATTGAAATGAATTGTGAGAAACATCACATGAGGAAAATAGATACTACCAAAAGATGTTTCATTTGTATAAAACTTGGTCATCTTGCCAAGAATTGTATGAATATTGGAAGAGTTGAATATGAAAAGAAGGAAAAAGCTAATAACATCATAAAACAAGTGAGCTAGCAATGGGTTCCAAAATCTTCTGAGAATGCAAGTCCAAGCAATGATGAACAAGTCACTCAAGAATTAGGTAACTCCACCATTTCCACTTGAATTCTCAAAGGAGAACTAGAACTAGGATACTAAAGAAGGCTTCCAATATTAGTTCTAGTTGACAGGACAAAAGATACATATTAGCATTCAAGATACAAAGGGATCACCAAGTAAGAGATGGTAGTCACTACCAGGTTACTATCCTTACTGAGTGAGGTCAGGTTATAGACTCTACTGAGCGAGGTTGGGAGTAACTAAATTTTATGTGGTTACCAAGTTGTGGAAGAGTACTAAGTTATAAGTGAAGTGGATGATAGTCTATCATTTGAGTGAACAATTATACAAGGCATTTATGACAAAATTTGATAAAAAGGGATAAATCAAAGTCATTTCTCACTGTGAATTTTTGAGAGCTATTTGTGCAAAGCGATCTTCAAAGAATTCAAGTGATTTGAGCGAATTGTTAGCAAAAGTTTTCATATTCCCTCAAAACCTACCGAGTGAAGATGGCATCCACTAGCAACAAGTTAAAAAGAGGTTCAGATATGTTGGTTCGAGGTGTGGAATGGAAAACACCAAATTTCAAGTTGACTCCCATAGTTTTAGAATCACTAGATCCAAATGGAGTGTAGTTGCAAATCCCTCTCATAGTACTGTTGATTAATGATATCCATTCACATTTCAAATGTGCTATACAAGATATAGGAAAGCTAGAGATGGATGAATGTTTGAAGGAGTTATGTGTTGATGGTGTGTTGAAACTTGAACATCAACATCTTGAGGCAAAAGGTTTAACTCACATTCCTTGCATGCCAAGAGATTTACAAGTGAAATGGATAACGTTTATCCTTAGTCATGTGTACAATGGTTAGTTGTGGCTAGAGCAATCAATTTTGATAACTAAGAAGATGATCCATAGGATCAGTGGTCTCCTAATGTTGACTAAAGCTAAAATGACTAAAACCCTAGGTCAGGTTGAACTAGAGAAGAGAACCCTTGCCAATTGGGATGGAAGGGGAATGAAGATAAGTTATGTCACTGACAAGGAATTGAAGTTTGGCATTCATGTCATCACCACAAAATCTATGGTTCAAGCAAATTGAATAGTGTATCTTATGAAGCAGTTGGTTTAGCGTATAAGGTGGTCAAAAATAACCTTTCTCTTGACCTTGCCAAGTTACTGTTGAACCAATTCTGCAAAAACATGGAGAGCATCAGAACTTCCAAAAATAATCCATGTAAGTTCAATACACTCTTGACATGTTTTTTTTTTTTATGTTCAAAAATTCTTTCCATCAAAAGATACTATTGTTTGGAGAAAAGATGTACCAGTCCTCTATCAAATTAATGAATATATTGCTGAAATGGGAGAGAATTATGCAAATATTATGTACAACTATTTTGATGCATTTAAGGAGAAAATGAATAATAGATTCTGGATTCCAAGGGAATTAATTAAGGATTATAAAGATGATGTTTATTTCATGGTAGATAGTGACAAGGTGTATATTTAGGATGTTAGGCCAAGAATTGCATGGGTAAAACCTCTAGGATATGAGGTTAATATTGATGAAACCAAAGACATAATTGAGGCATTAATAAATGTGCCTGTTGATCCTAAGGCTAGTTACTTTGGTACTTGTGATGAGGCAAAGGCCAGGATAGAACTAGAGATCAAGCTCCCTCAAGTAGTTAACAAGGGTAAGAAGAGGATTGCTAAACTAAAAAATAGTTCTACTCTTCTATTACCTAAAGGAAAAGGAGAGGGTGAAGAGAAGTTAGAAGAAGAAGAGCCACTAAAGAAGAAGGGTAAGGTAATCATTACCAAACCTGCCAAGACATCCACTACTATATTCACTAGAAGATCATCCCAAAAGAAAATAGATCAAGAGGTCTCCACCCACATTTGAGGAAAGAATGAAAGAGTTAGAATCAAGTTCTGGCATTTCAAATTTCAAGGCACTAAAATATGATATTAGGACTATAGAGGAGCAGAAGAAAATAGAAGATATTTTGATATCCAAGATGGGTAAGTGGAAGTACTCACATAATCAGATTACTCAGTGAGATTCCTAGTGCTTTGATGGAAAAGATTAAGCCAAGATGGGAGCATGCCATGCAAACTACAAAAGATATATATGAGTAGAGTCTAAGGAAGCTTATGCCAAATTTGGATGACAAGGAGGTGAAAAAACCTTTGAAGAAAAATGAAGAAAATTTAACTTTAAGATTGAACGGTTGTCTTATACTATTGAAAGATATTGAGCATATTGTAAAGAACACTACAAACACATGGAAGAATGTCTATCTTCTTCACAAACTAAGTTATTTTGTTGTTAATATAAGTGATAAGGATGATGATGATGATGATTAGGAGGAGAAAGATGATGAAGAGGAGACTCGTTTTGATAATATGGATGACGAAGAGGAACATGGATAGGAAGCTACTAAGGAAGATGTGAAAGATACTAAGGAGATCGACCCAATAAAGATTGATACAGTGGTCATAGCCTCACTTCCTCACTCTCCTAGAAAAAATTGAAAACACCAAGCTCAAAGATAGCCTCAACGGGATTGATTGTGACCAACACTGCAAGCACAAGCACTCAATCAAGCTCTGCACAAATCCAACTCAGTACTTCAATAATAGTAGTGCCTAACACTTCATCTACCAAGTAACAAGTTCTAGCTTATATATCAATTTTGGCTACATTAGGTTTTCCCACTACTAGTATTTCAATGAGTGCAATATCCATTTTTGCAGTAAGTCCTACAATTTCAACAATTGTTTCCATTTTTAGTATGTAAGAAATAAGTGCAAGGATTGCTGAGACCAAGCCTCAACTGAGCATAAAATTTTTGGGTAAAGGAAAAGAAAAGGAAGAGGATATAGATCTTGATGAGGAGATTTTCATTCCTAAATGGGACATCTCAAATCTAAATCTAGATCAGATGCAAACTTTTGGTGAACTTCTTTGGAAAAAAGCCAAGTAGCAAAGACTAAGAGAGGAAATAAATAAGGAGTTCAAGATCATTGAGGATGCTAAGAATATTTTAGCAAAGGATCTAGGCATAGAGGTTGATACTTCTGAACCAATTTTGTATTAGTTGGTAGAGGTAGTCAAGAAATATAATGAAGATTTGGATGGATAGGAAAAATTATTGTAGAAAGCTGAGAAAAAATTTGAGAATAGAGTTTTAGAACTTATTGCTCAACAAATTTTAATTCATCAAGTAGAACTATCTACTATTTTAGGTGCTCTAGAAACCTCTTGCATTAATGTATCTTTAATTTTTTGTAAACTATGTGATACATCAATTTTCACAAAAGAAATAATAGTTAAATTGTCAAAAATTGATAAATATCTTAAGGCAAGTGCACAACAAATGAAACTTGACCCAAGTTCTAGCTTTTTCCACTTTAATATGATCATATCTACATTGAAGAGGCAAGAATCAAATCTACATAGAAGAGGCAAGAATCAGATCTACATTGATAGATATTCAAAACATGATTCTCCCTAACATGAATGCACTGTAGAAGCACATTGCACACTCAAAAATGCTCATCCATGACAACAACTTCTCTATTGCAAACCATATGATTGAATTGTTAGCAGAAGTGCAGGTTGCATTGCACACATGCAAGGTCTTGTAAGATAATTGGGCAAGACTTTGGCAACTATCCTAAATGTACATACATATTTCTTATCATATTTTGGATTACCATGTAAATAAATATTGCATAAATCTTTGGTATTAATGTTAAAAAGGGGGAGAAGATCTAAGGAGAAAGGAGGAGAAAATAAAGTGGAGAAGATGTGAGAAGATGTAAAGAGAAAGGGGGAGAAAATTGAAAGAAGATTGAAAGACTATAATTTTTAAAAAAAAAATTAATATTGTAGAAAGGGGAGAAGATGTATTTAGATAAACATATCAGATGTATAGTATATTGTATATTATGTATGGGGGAGCATTACCATGTACAAAAATATATCTCTTACAAAACCATTTTTGGAAAATCTCAAAAATAGTATACTCTATCGAGTTGGAGACATAAGGTGATGGATAAAGATGTTGTTGAATGTTATTGAGTTCAGTTTTGACTAATAAGTGTTTTTGTCACTAATGCCTAAGGGGGAGATTGTTGAGATTCCAATCATGTTTGTTATTAGTGAAATACATTTATTTAGATTGTAAGTATCTACTGTGCTTATTGTATAGTTAATAGTGTTAACGAAGCATTTCAGTCGCTATTGAGTTCTACAGTTTCTATCGAGTCCTTTGGATAGATTTAAGTTTGCACTGAGTAGTTACTACTATAGTGATGATAAACAGTGTAAATTGGGCATCTTAGTCTATGAGAAGTTAAATACCAATGTAAACTGAGTTGTTCAGTGCTTACCAAGTTCATAGATGATATGATGCGAGTCTAGTGTTAACTGAGCCAATTGGTGTTAACCAAGTGACTCAGTCTATACTAAGCTTGCAGTGATAGCATTAACCAAGCTATGCAATGTGAATCTAGTGATTTAGTTTATATGTTAATTTCACAGTATTCACCGAGTCACTAGTGCAGACCAAGTTCAAGTTTACTTAGAAGTGATTAGTATGGACCAAGCTTTTACATCTACCAAGTGCATGATGATGCCAAGCATTGAAATTGGATGCTGAGTATCAAAACCTCACCAAGTCAATCTTTAGAACTTGAGTTTTTACACTTTGGCCAACTTTGTAATATTTGTGTAAACTTTTATTGTGGCCAACTTTGTAATTGTGTAATTGGATTTTTATATATGTAATGTATTGTATCACATCCAAATGATAGAATGGAAGTAATGTAATTAAAAGAAGAGAAGAAGAGTGAATTACAAAGGCTACAGTAGTATAAGGAGCAACAAAGATTTATCTATCACAGCAAGGTTATTTTTTCACTTAGAGGAGTCTCATTTAGCAAACCAAGTTGTAGATCAAGGATCAGCTACAGCTTCATCCTAATAGGTGGATCAGTCAAATCCTTTAACCGAGTATGCCTAATAGTCTTGTGTAAATATCTTTACCTAGTGCATACTTCATTGTATGTTTGTAAATCCTTTTATAAGGTGGACCTAGTGTAGACACCTAAATTTGATTACACTATTTTAGTAATCTTATTTAGTTATCTAAAAAGGCATCATTAATTAAATTTCTATTTAATTAATCCTTTGTCATCCCCTAGTTGATTAATTTAATTAATCATCTATAGTCCTAATAGATAAATCAAATAACCTATCATTTATCAATTAAATCCTATTCTTCTATCTAATTCCAAAAATCCCCATTTATTAAATAAATCTATTTGATAAATAAAATCCTCAAATCCAAAAACCCCTAACTTATCCCTAATCCTTCATTTAGCCTAATCTACCCCCTCCACCCATGCTAACCTAGCTTAGCCACTAACTCACCCACCCTCATTAATGCCATCCACTTGCACATCTCTAACATCCTTAATCTAATCCTAAACCCAAGCCTAATCCACCCCCTAATGTTGTCACATTCCCTAAACAAGTTCAAGACTTTCCTAAACCAAACCAAAGTCTCCCCTCAAAAATCCCAACCACCAAGTCATAAGTGCTCTTACAAACCATAAAAGACTCTTACAAGCCCACTCATGACTCTTACATCCATCTTCCATACTCTTCCCTCTTCCACACTCATTCCTCTTACATATCTCTTACATACTCAACCCCACTCATCATGCCTTTAACAACCCTTTACCCTACCCTCTCACACTTATCCTCCTTGTGACAAGTGTCACCTTCCCATTGGTGCTAAACAAGCACAATCCATGTGCTCCCCTTTGAGTGCATCTTAGCCCTCCTTAACCATCTCCCCATCCTTGCATCCCTCCATCAATCTTACCCTTATAATGCCAAATTGAGAGCTCACAAAGCTACCAATTTGCCATTACCCACCTCCATTGAAGCAGCTTTTGAGCATCTTGAGCATACATCCACATCAAAGGACACATCTACAAAATCAAGGAAGCATGGAGTGTTTTCTCTTTTGAGGTTTGCATTTCTTGTTTGCTTTCTTTGTCTAAGCTTATATGTGAATTTATTTTTAGTTTGTGAATGTTTCTCTTATTGCTACTGTTCTTTGCATACTAAATCTTGTTCTACACCTAGCAGTCCTTATTGCTCCTAATAGGGTATATCATTAGAAGTGATCATTATAAGCCTTGACAGGGCAATTTTATACTACAGTACTAAAGCTTGTGGGTATCATCCCCACCCCATTTTTACTTTCTATTTGGAAAGTTTTTGGGTCACCAAATTGTGTGTCAAACATGTTATGTATGCTTTAATGCTTTTAGTTTCTCATACATGTAATTAGATTAGAATATACATGAAGGATTAATTACTAATTCAGGATTAAGTTTTATACATTACTAATTCAATCCTCCCCTCTCAATAACTTAACCTTTCATAAATTTCCAATAATATGCATACAAAACACTCTCAAAGTGGTGAGTCATGAAATTTTATCTAGTGCAAGATATTCAAATGCAAACTAAGATTGCTATCATTGTTTGACACACAAAAATATAGATTAGAACAATGCTCAAAACTTCATGGAATGCATGCATATATTGAATGCAAGGTTTAAGAAACATTAAACACTTCTAGGCCTCAAAATGATAGCTAGGTACACATACACAAAAATTTCTTATAGGGGCTCAAAGTGACTCAAAATTTAGAATGGTACTCAAAATCAGGGCTTCAATTTTGAGTCCCATCACAATGCTTGTAGGAGCAACGAAGTTCTAGCTATTTTAAGTCCAATGAAAAACTACTTCTACCTACTAAATTCATTTGCCAAGTGGCCCCCCTTGTATGAGTGAATGAATATTAACTCAAGATAAATTATTAAAGGCTAACAATGTCATTTAATTAATATTTGAACCATCAAACTTACACTTGTAACAATACAATTGTATTAATCACTAATCTTGAATTACAATGAACTTCATAAATAACTAATTGAAGTTTGATCAACAAATTCTTTATAACTTATGCTATAAAAAAAAATCCCTTAATCTAAGATCCATCAAAAATGAGGACTTAGAAAAGACTTAATGAGGTACATTAATTCAAAACATGTTCATTGAGAAATTTTTCTAGAAATATAGTATGTCACACTTCTAGATTTGTGCATGGGTGATTTTTAGTTGAGTTGACCAAATCAATTGTTGAATTGTTCAATGTTGCTACTACATCATGAATATTTCATAACTCCTTTTATCATGTCTCCTTACTTCCTCCTTGACTTATCCTTGCAAAAGATTAGTGGCTATACCACATTTTGAAACATGTATCTACTTCAATAACTTCATGGAAACTATTAAAGGTATAGACAAATAATCTTTTCTCATTACATATGGCTACATGAGTGTACCCCATACAAAATTTTCAAGGAAGAAAGACATATTTTCATCACTATACACACTCATGATCTTATTTGACAAGCATTAGTTCTAACTATAGTGTTATAATTATAAAATGATAATGTGTCTTCAAAAACCATAGAAAAGCATAAAAATTATAGGTTTATATAAATTATATAATAAAAGTTATAATTTTCATTCATCTCCTTCTCTAATTTGAATTTGATGATATCCAGTCTTAGGATCTATCTTTGTAAAATATATAGATCCTCTCAAACAATCCATAATATCATCCATCTTTGGAAATGGAAACTTGTACTTGATTATGATCTTGAGAATATATAGACATCCTTGATTCTCCATTTTTCTTTGGTTCTAATATTGATGGTACAAGACATGGACATGGGCTCTCCTAAACCAACCCCTTGTGCAATAACTCGTGTACTTGTCTATTCAACTCTTCGCTTTCATTGGTGTCATTTTCTATGATTCCTTATTTGGAAAACTAGCTCCTATAATCAAGACTATCTAGTGACTGATCTTCCTTACTGGTGGTAGTTCATCAGGCACATTGTTAGATATAATATCATAAACTCATCCAATAAATTGGCTAGTTCTATAGGTACCTATTTTACTTCTTCTTTACCATATTTTTTAATTATATAAAAATGTATATTCTCATTCCTCATACACTCTAGGAACTTCTTTCCATTAACATACCTTTTATTCATTATCCTTCAATGGCTTCAATTTATGCTTCACTCCATCCTTAGTTAGAGTGTAGGTATTCACACGATCAACATGTACAACATGCCTATCAAAATGTCATGGCCTACCTAGTGATATAGAACATATGTTGATAGGTATGACATTACATAGTGCCTTATTATGATAGCATTGTTCATGTGAAATGCCCTTCCATGGAAGCCAAAAAAATTAACCTAAAGTTTCACTGAGTTTGTCAAACTTTTTTTTAAAGATAACAACATCAACAAATAACATAGGAGAAGCAATAACAACAAGAGATAAAATAGTGGAAGAAATAACTCCCATACATACAACCATCATAAAAAAATTAAATCTCCTAAGGATTCCATGGTGTTGAATCACATTTACAAGTTTATTAATATTAAATCTAACACACAACCAATATCCATATCATAGAATAATCATAAGTATGACTCCAATAAATAATATATGATTACAAAGGATGCCACTTGGCATAACTAGAGTGCAAAATCATCCATTGTTCAAGTCACAAGATATGAAAATTTCAAAAAATATACATCATAAATAAATAAATCATCTCATAAGATCTTTGATAAAACAAATACAATACAATAGAATACAAGATCAAATAGAAAGGATCAACTACACAGGTATATCCAACAACATCCAATGGCTAGATCTCAATGGTATAAGAAAAATGTACTACCACCTGACCCCATGGAACCTAAATGGCCCAATCCCATCATGTTAAGGAGATAAGCTCAAGTCCTATACATATATCAATACACAAATCATAACTAACATCTACATCAAGGAAATACCTGAAAGTAAACTATCTCAAAGGGTACCAAGACACAAGTATCATATAAACCCAGAGGAAAAAAAGACATATAGGAAATAAAATTATGTAAGAGGGCAGCTATCATCACATGAGCCAACTCTAAGGTTACCTTGGCAGCCACACTAGAATTTGACCCCCTAGTGTCTCTATGCAGCACCACTATCCTTTTGTATAGACAATACATACTAATGAAGAAAGGTCACAACCAATAATCCTCTCTACTCCCATCATAGCCTGTACTAGCACTCGAAGCATGGGCAAGGGAAAATAATGACTATTATTAATTTATTTTAAAATGCATTTAATGAAATGTTATCACTTATTAAAACAATTTAGAATGGGTTACTCAAGCATCCACTTAGGGATCTAGCCTCCATACTTCCCAATGTACACACAAATTACCTACCCTAGGGTCATAAAAAAGTACATAGAATTCACCTCAATCTTTTACAAGCAACTAAAAAGCATCTAAAGACCAATCTAAACACCACCTTAGTCCTATACAAGCAACTGGAAAACATCAAAAGATAAGACACAATAATCACCTTAGTCCTATAGAAACAATTGGAAAGCATCCAAAGATAACTGATCGAAGACTCAAAGGTTACACAAGAAAAGTCACACCATTCACCCCAGTTCCACATAAGAAAACTAGAAAGAAATAAAAACCAAAAGATCAAACTCATCATTGAAGAAATGTGACTACATCAAAATGGTTAGGTATAAAAGATTGTATACATAACACCATCACAAAACAAAGCCACCAAGCCTCTGGTAAACACCTTGATTTGGTCAAAGTACTAAGTCAAAGCCTAAACCCAACATCATTTAAACCACACATTACATAAAGTACAAAATAATGGAACTTTCATAACTTACTAGGTTTGAATTCATAAAGGTCAATTTTAAATATGGTTTTCAAAATAGAATATAATATTCGATATGCAACTAGGTTCTAATTTTCGTCTTCTCAAAGTATTATAACTACTAAGCTTTTTGAATAATAAAATTTGCCTAGTATTACAAATCATTTTCATATATTTGAACCATATAAACACATCGAAACTTATTAAAAAAAACATTAATTCTTCCAATTAATCTTTTTGATTTACACTTTACTTTAAAATTATATTTAACTAATAAAGTAATAAATCAAATTTTCAAACAATTAAATTAAAATTTTTAACAATACTTATTAAAATTATTTATAATAATAATTATCAATTATTACCAAAATAATATTAAATTTATTAAACTTTGGAAAAAAATTTCCCAAAAAGGAAATTCTCTAAAAATGGAAACTTTCCTTAAATGGAAACTTGCTAAAATGGAAACTTTCCTAAAATGAAAACCTTCTAAAATTTTACAAAACACAGGTTTCTAATTCTTAATTCATACAGATGTCATTTAAGCAAGGAAAAATGAAATTTGCAACAAGGGTTTCAGCCCAATTGAAATTCTAAAAATAGATTCATAAGAAGACACCGAGAAGACATAAATTTCTAAGAATGAATCTACTATGCAAAACCCACAAGATCCTCCCTAGATCTGATGCTAAACAATAGATGCTAAACAATGGATGCACGGAGCTCACAAGCAAATTATTTTTCTTTCAAAAACCCTCTTCTTAGAAATCAGCTCCTCCAAACTTTCGTTATCAAGAAATGAACTCTGATTTCCTAATAAAGGGTTTTTCCCCAAATTAGGGCTTCGATTGTGCAATCACACGAAACCCCTTTTTCTTTTTTATTATTTTTATTATAGTTTAATTTTTATGCACAAAATTTATGCAATTTAATTGAAATAAACTTTATCAAGTCAATTCATTTTTCCTTCTGGTAAACTATAAGATGTTTTGATCAAATATTTATTAATTTAAATAATAACATTATTTAGAGTTTATTATTAAAATAAAAATCCTAGATAATAATAAAATAAATAAATAAATATAATTACACCAAAATTAGAATTATCCTTCTTTTTAATTAAATATAATTAAATATTGAATTTTCTTTATAAAATTTCCATAAAATTAAATCATTAAATTATATTTTAATTTTACTTAATTATAACTGAAAATCACAACAGACCCAAAAGACTAAATGTGACAACTCAACTCAAGACAAATAACATAATCAAATCCATAAGATAGATCTCTCAAATTAATTTAAATCAAGTCCTTAGCCCCTAACCAACCCTTAACTCAATCCTAAATCATTAGTTCTAACTCAACCCAACCCATTCACCCATACCAACCCATTTAATTACTAAGTTAAACCTATTCAATTACCCAACTCATTTTGCATTCCTCTAACATGCCACTTGCTTCCTAATCTCCCCTCTAATCCAAGCCTAATCCTCATCCTAATCATGTGCACAACTTTAATCATGGATTAAGAATTCCTAAGCCAAGCCAAACTCAAACTTCCCATCTCGTCTCTTACACCTCTCTTACACTCCCACCCACATGCATTAAATGCTCTTACATAGACTTAATAGCTCCTTACACATCCCTTACATTCCTCTTACACACTTCAATTCCTTTGTCCCCCAACTTTCCCTTCATTTTTCTCATCCTCTCACATCCTCTATCCTTGTGACATTCATAACAAGGCTATGGATTTGAGAAAGAATAATCCATGTGATTTCCTCTCCTGGCATCCTAGCCCTCTATCATCCTAACTCCTTCTTTGCATCTTCTCCTCCCATCTTTGATGGAGGAGCATCCTGGGTATAAGAGCAATCTTGCATCACCCAAGAATATTTTGTTTTAGTTGTTTGAATAAGGGTTGTCTTAATGTGAGTTATTATCTTTGGAGGCTTGATACTTAGTAATTCAATTATACGAGCTTGGAATGTCCTAATTTTGGAGGTGGATGTTCATCTTGAATATATCATCCTACTAGTTGAGGCTCAGTGTCATATTATAAGTATGCATGGATTTATTGCAGATTTTTGGTGTGTAATCTTGGTATAAAAACTTCAGGTACACTATTGAATGCCTAAACATGTCTGGATAAGGCCCAAAAACTTGAACGATGGGCACATGCACCAATCTGAACCTATAAATTAGAAGCTAAGGATTTTGAAAAGTGATTATAATTGCTGATCCAAGAAACAATTTGAAATTTATGGCCTTCCAAAGTTGGGATGACCAAAACTCCAAAATAAATTTCAAAAATGTATTTGGTTGACTCTATATGTATTGTTAGGGTCTATCAGCCTTAGGTATTAAGTTTGAGTGTCTAGAACCATCTCAAGTGGCATAGAATTGCTTATTTAAGAAATGCTAGAACATTGCCTAGGACAACATTGGGTGATAGTTCACAACTTTATGTTGCAAATTATTGTAATGAAGGCACCCATATGGGTTAGTATATTGTAATTCTAAATTTTTTATTTCAACATTTGCATTGATAATGAGAAGCCCATACCTTTTTCTCATAGATTCTTGTTATTTATTTGATTTTTTTATGTGTTTATGGTATTAAGGGGAGCTTCCTTCATCAATTGGTATCAAAGAAGGTGTTCTTGATTGTGTAAATAGATCACTGAATGTGAGCCAGTTACATCAGGACTATGGTTTGGGTTGAGCATGTAAATAGAGCATTGATTCTAAGTTAATCTGCACTAGGGTTTTAAGGGAAGTGTGAAAATACCTCCAAGAAGGGAATGTGGTGGAAGAGTTGTAGGTGTTACACCTGAGGAGTTTAGAGCCCTCCAAAGGTAGATGCAAGAATTAGAAGAAAAAATGCGTAGAGGAATAAATATTTTTGTAGGTGATGAAAGAGAGGACGAGAATGTAGAAGAAGAAAATGCTAAAGTAGGGGAATTCTAAACAAAGGAGGAGAGGCTTTTTAAGTCCATCTCCAACATTGGAAAAAGACCTAAGTTTTAGGTTCCCACATTTTTGGGAAATCTCAACTCAGAGGAGTTGATCGATTGGATCAATGAATTGGAGAAATACTTTGAGTATGAAGATATTGGGGATCCTAATAGGATCAAGTTTATGAAGGAAAAACTAAAGGGACATGTGAATATCTAGTGATAGGAAATTCAATCTAAGAAAAATAGAAGAGGAAAGGAAAAATCACTAGATAAGACCAGATGATAGCTAAATTGAAGAGATAACTCATTCTGATGGACTAAAAATTAGATATGTTAAACAAAATGCAAGGGTTGAAGTAAGTGGGGATATCTATTCAAGAGTATAGTGAAGAGTTCTACCAAGCTCTCATTAGAACTGGCCATGTAGATGCTAAAAAGGAGAAACTTCCTCCTTATCTTAATGGGTTAAGGCCAAGCATTTAGGAGGACTTGAGTCTATTTTGAATGCCTAGTATTGAGGAGGAATACTAGTTTTTCCTAAGAGTTGAGGAGAAGCCAAGAAAAATGTTTGATAACAAGAATAGTGGAAGAGGTTGCAATGGAAAATCCAATGGACAGTTTGATGGAGGCCAAAATGATGATCAAAATAATAAGGATGAGGTGATTAGTAGCATTTAGAACCAAAAGGGAAAACATTACAATCATTTCCATGATCAAAATAATAGAGATCAAAGAGGTAGAGGCAGAGGGAAAGGATCTGAAAGAGGAGCCTTTTATGGAAAAAAATTTCACTGTGGAGAAGAAGAGCATAGAGAATTTGAATGCTCTCAATGACAAGGAATGAATGATAGAGTCTTGTTGAGTGGTGAGAATGAACCTGATTAAAGGAGGAGATTATTTTGCACTTGGTGAAAATGTGAAGATAAGTGTTGGGATGTGACCATTGATGGTCTAAGAACTAAAAATCTAGTGTCATAAAATATGGTCATAAATTTGAAGCTAAAGAGGTAGAAACACCTATGTCCATACTGTTGTCACTTAGGTTTGCACCCTTGTCCAAGGCCTAAGCGCGAGAACAACCTAGTGAAACATGGAAACAACCTCCAAGCTGTGGGACTTGAACTACAAGGTTGAGTCTCTGGAGAAGGCCGACTTCCTCTTACTATCAGAGTGCACCTATCTATTCTCAGAAGGGAAAGGGAGAAAGAGAGCGTTAAAGCAAATCTACCTAGTCTAATCTAAGGCGGTGATGCACCAAAATAGAGTGTTCAGACTCATTCCTATCCATATATGCACTATAGAACTAGGGTAATATACAAAAGTCATACACATCCAGACTTATATCGATCAATAGTCACATACAGATCAGAAAACCAACTGAATGACACCAAGAAAAGGAGATTTCACTTGTATATTATCCAATAGGCCAAAGATAGATACAGTATATGGACCACTAATCTCAATAATGCATCAATGAGAGGAAAAAGAAGCACACGCACATTGACCACTGAAGAGCATGACACAGGATACTATGTAGCTCAGAGACACAAGGATTCTACACTGCAAGTTTGCAAGCAGTAGCAAAGAAAACCAGGAAGAGTCAACCCCAAGAATAGATCACAAAATTGCCTTTATAGCTTAGGCATAACTAAAGATTTTTGCATTGCATTCACTTCTCACCTACTGGCATTAACTCCATACTGAAAATCCAATCGAAGATCTGATTGAATCCCGACTTGCATACCAAGAAATCTCATATCCTTTTGAGAAGGAGCTCGGAGGAGACAGAACGGCACCACAACATTCCCTGACAGGGTAGATGAGCCGACTGAATGGGTGGAGTGTCCTTATATCTTGCATTTATTCTTGGTAGGTCAAAAATGATCGCGAAGATCAGATCGCAAGATAACGTCAATCATCTCTGCTTCTTGGTTCATGAATCGACATAGCCTATCAGTCGACCAGGCTTCTTATATGTCGACTAGGCCACGCGGGCCAATCGTATCTCTTTGTTTTGCCACCTGGAGAGTCCTTTTATGGTTGACTGCCTTCATCGAACTAACTGCGCCACCTTTACCATCTAACCGCTGGCCGTTAGCTAACCGCCACGTCAAAAATTGGACCCGCGAGGACACATGTCCTCTGAGCGCTAACTCGCCATTGTAAAATCCGCGTAGTTCCTCCATGGTGAGATAGCACCGACCCTAGATCTCTATAGATCTGATGGTGGAGAACCCACCCCTTAATGCACTGGTCGTATCAAGAAATTTGGCCCCTCGACATATCTGTGTTCTGACTCGGCACATGTGGTTGTTTCTGATTTGCCGTGGACCCTCTTTCCTACAACTGGGCCCATCCGAATCGGTGCCACCTTAGTGATGCATCTGGCGAGACCTGACCCCCCTGACACACGTCAATTGGGTGTGATGTCGCCATGGTAAAAATCTTGCAACTTCACTAAGGCGACATGGTGCCTACCATTGATCTTTTCTCATCTGACAGTCATAGATCTGACTTCTCGCGACCTTCCTTTTCTCGTGATTCATCGGGCCCGCGAATATGTGGCATTTTTCTATTGGTTTGTCAGTCATCCAACCCTAACTGCTTCTAGCGGCATGAAATGCAGCCCTGCCAGGACACATGGCGCACGGGCGCTATGTCGCTGATGCTAAAGTTCGAGCAGTTCTCGATGGCAAGATAGCGCCGGCCGTAGATCTTTGCAGATCTGACAATTGGAGCGACGTCGTACTTCACTCGCCATCCCTTCTGAAAACTATCGGCCCCACGGTACACCGTGTTCTGACACATACACATGGTATCATCTGATTGGTTCGATGAACACCAACTGGCGAACTCGAGACTTGATTTATAGAATGGCCACGTAGTGGATGGGTGCTATGTCGCCATGATAAAATCCATGCATCTCTGCCATAGCGAGATGGCACCATCCATTGATGCAATCCAATTCGACGGTGGAGATCATAAACCTTGACTGTGCTAACCGTACTGATAGAGACTCCAACCTGGTTACATGCGGCTATTTCTGATTTGTCACCGCGACGCTGGGCTGACAAACTATACATGCGGAGTACTGTCGGGACCCACCTGTCTGGTCATTCTTTGCCATGATGAACTTTTCCGTTTGGGCGCTATGTCGCCATCAAAAAATGCATTGGTTTTCCATTGGCGCCATGGCGCCTTGTCGGTCTTTGGAACCTTTGGCCCGTGAAAACCCGTTGCCCACCGCCGTGAAACTTCTGATCTACTGAATGTCGGACCCACCCTTGCAACTTGTCGCCAGGGCGTCATCGCGCCATCATAAAATACGTGCACTTTCTTTATAACGTGATGGCGCTTACCGTCGATCTGCTTAGATCTGACAATAAGAAAACTCGCGGGTCGGGACATTAAATAATAATTTTTTAGGCTAACCATTGAACAAGCCGCAGATTTGAATTTAAATGTTTGGCGGTAAAACCAGAGGTAACACATACCATATTGCCTAGGTGCAAGATGACAACAAGTGTTGAGATAATGGGTGTTGCACACATTGCATAATATTGTTATTTTATTATTTTATTTTTATTATGTAATGTTGTGCCTAGATGGACGTGCACCATGTAAAGATTCCCATGGAATATTCTTGATGAGTTGTATTGTAACATTGTGAAAATATTTCATGTAATTATTTAATATTGGGGAAAAGAATTAAATGCCCAATATTAAATGTGGGGTCAGTGGGTTAGGTAGCACATGGTTTTAGCACATGGTTTATGTAATACCACTTAGTGGTTTTGTGGGACTTGCTACTATATAAGCAGCCACAAGGGTAGTTGTTGTAGAAAAATAGAGAGAGAGTGACAAGGAGTAGAAAAAAGGCAAGAGTCGAGTGGGACAAGGCTTGACAGGTTAGCCAAGGGAGCATTTGTCAAGGTTGAAAGCATGGCATGGGATGTGTGGATTCATGCTTGTTCACATAGTTTTCTCGGTTGTGGCTATGGCCATGAAGGCTTCCATGGTTGTATGGCAATGGTATTTTTGCTGAATAATACATGGTGATGGATGCTTTTGGAGGCTGGGTTTTTCCCTCAATGAGGGTTTCCTAGGGTATATCTTGTGTCACAATTTTGTGGGTATGTTGTGTATTCTTTTGCATGTGAATTTTAATTCCATTTTTATTTCAAATCTATTATGGGTTATGTGGAAATAGTTATATTCTTTATTGCCAAGTTTCCTTACAACAAGGTCATGGTCAGTGAGAAATGCTTAGTGAAGTTTAAGATTGGAAGCTACTAGGATGAGGTATTATGTGGCATCATAGCTATGGACATATTTCATATATTATTCGATAGGCCATGGTGATTTGATAGGTATGTTGTACACAATAGGCGAGAAAATACCTACACTCTGACAAAGGATGGAGTGAAACGTAAGTTGGAGTCATTGAAGGAGAAAGAAGAAAAGGTATGTAGTGCAGCTAGAATATGTTTCATTGATGGAAAGGAGTTTCTCCAAGGTATGAAGCATGAGCATGTGTGTTCTATTGTAATCACAAAAGATGGTAAAGAAGAAGTAGAGGAGGTACATGCATAAGTTGTAGATTTTTTGGGAGAGTTTCCTAATATAGCATTAGATAATGTACTTAATGGATTACCCCCCAATGAGGAAGATTAGTCACCAAATGTATTTGATTTTGGAAGAAAGTTTTCCAAACAAGGCAATGCACATAATGAGACCTACAGAAAGTGAAGAGTTGAACAAACAAGTTCATGATTTGTTGTAGAAGGGGTTGACTCAAGAGTGTATGATTCCATATGTTTTACTAGTAGTATTAGCATAAAAGAAGAATGGAGAATAGAAGATGTGTGCCAATTCCCATGCTATCAACAAGATCACAATTGAGTATAAATTTTCATTGCCAAGGATGGATAATATTATGGACTATTTGAGTGGAGGTGTACCATTAGATTCACAAAGATAGATCTAAAGAGTGGGTATCATCAAATTCACATCAGAGAAGGAGATGAGTGGAAGGCTGACTTCAATAAGGGAAGGATTGTATGAGTGGTTATTCATGGATTTTGGGCTGATCAATGCACCGAGAACTCTCACAAGGTTCATAAATGAGGTACTAAAGGAGTTTTTGGACAATTTCTTCATTGTTTACCTTGATGATATATTGATCTTTAGTAAGACATTGGAGGATCATTTGATGCATATTTGAAAGGTCTTTGATAAATTGAGGTAAGAAAAATTATTAATAAACCTGATGAAGTGCAATTTTATGAAGACAAAGTTGGTGTACCTGGGACTTGTAGTTTCATTAGAAGGTTTAAAAATGGACCTAAAGAAAGTGAAGGCTATCCTTGAATGAGCTACTCCAAAGAGTGCTATAAAGGTAAGATCTTTGCATGGACTGGCTAATTTTTATAGAAATTTTGTAAGAGGTTTTAGAAGTATTTGTGGAAGCTTAACTAAAACAATGAGAGGGGATATGAAAGAATTTAAATGGGTTGTAAGAGCAGATAAGAGTTTTAACCTATTGAAACAGAATGTTACAAAGAAACCTATTTTAGAACTTTCATTTTTTAACAAGGTATTTCAAGTAGATTGTGATGCTAGTGGTACTACAATAGTATCTTTTTTGAGCCAAGAAGGTAGACTTGTTGCTTATTTCAGTGAGAATTTGAATGATGCCAAAAGAAACTCTTATGTTTATGATCAAGAATTTTATGTTATAGTTCAGGCATTGAAGTAGTGGAGCTACTATCTTCTTCCTAAAGAGTTTGTTTTGTATATTGATCATCAAGCTTTGCAATATTTGAATAGTCAAGTAAAATTAAACCAAAGGTATTTGAACTGGGTTGAGTTTTTGCAGAGTTATACATTTTTTTTGAAACATAGGAGTGAGAAATAAAATAGAGTTGTATATTCTCTTAGTGGAAGACAATTTTTTTTGAAGAAATGCATATTGAGGTGGTTGGGTTCAAGGAATTCAATAGTGAAGGATTGGTTGGACAATTTGGTAGAGATAAAACCATTTCTTTGGTTTCTAAGAACTATTATTGGTCATAGTTGTAGCAAGATGTGAATAATTTTGTATAGAGTTACAAAGTATGTTAGATGAAAATAGGAGTGAAGAAGAATATAGGATTGTATCAACCATTACCTGCACTAGAGAAGTCATGGGATGGTTTCAGCATGGACTTCATTCTTGGGTTACTAAGGACTTAGTCAGGGCATGATTGTATTTTTGTGTCAATTGATAGGTTTTGAAAGATGGTACATTTGATTCCCTACAAGAAGACTAGTGAAGGTGTTCATGTAGCAGAATTGTTTTTCAAAGAAGTGATGAGACTACATGGTATGCCAAAGAGTATTATTTAGATCAAGGCACCAATTTTTTTGGCTAATTATGGTGTACATTGTGGACTAAATTGATGATAGATTTGAAATTATTTGATCACATCTGTTGGAAGGATTAATGGGAATCAAGATACTAAGAGGGGGTGAATCAAGATCTTAAACTTTTACTGATAAAATCAAATTACCAATTTCACATTTAATGCATTTTATATCTTAACAAAACATAATAATCCATGAAAGCTTCAACACATAACACAATGATTTGGTAACCTAGAAACACTTCAATGTGAAGGTAAAACTAGGGTGGGGATGAAATTCACAAATCTTCATTATTGTAACAATAAAGTCAATCTATTAGGGTTACACTGTTTGACCATAAAATATGATCTACCCTATGAGGGGTCTACCCTATTAAAATATTGACAGACTATTAGGTCTCACCTATTGATTAATGGAAGTATAAACAAGATAACAAGATACTGGGGGGGGGGGGTGACTTAGAATCTTAAGCACTTTTACTTTACAATAATTCATTCACACATTCACTAGTTGTATTGTGCATGTAAAACTTGTAAGAGTCAACTTGATGTAAAATGTAAATATAGTCTATCAAATGCACCAAAATAACACATAACATAATATTTGTTATCTAGAAACCCTCCAAGGTGAAGGTAAAACTAGGGTGGGGATGACACCCATAAATATTTGCTACTCTAGTAATAAAGTTAACCTATAAAGGTTACACTGTTTGATCATAATATATGATCTACCTTGTGAGGGGTCTATCTTATTAAAAGTTTTTGAGACTACTAGGTATCACCTTGTTAGAGGATTTAACACTTACAATATAGTAAGGACTCTATTTGGAGATTTATAATGCTTTGTTAAGACCATTATATTAAGAGATTTAGCTTGATTTAAGTTGATTAAAACTAATTCAATACTTGACTTTCATTGTGCTCTATAAGTTTATTATGAGTCTTCTCTTTGCAAAATTATCCTCTCTTCTGATTTGATAAAAACTTTTCTTTCCTTTCATTTCTTTGATTAGGTCACTTACTCTACTAAGAGATAATAAAACACTCTCATTGACTTCTAATATGTTCTTGATCCTTCACTTCACTATTAGTAAATTATTCCTTGTCTTTCATGTTGTTCACATCACTTTTCATCTTAGTACTCTCTCTCCAACTAATCTAGGTTAAAATATTCTCTATTTAAAGAGTTTCATAAAGAGTTTTCTAGATGCTTTCACATTTTCCTTCTTCACCTAAGTCTTTGATCATAAAACATAGAGATTTGTGATCCATGTTATAAATGCCTAAAACTCTCTGTAACAACCTCTAAAATTTTTAAATATGCCTTCCATGTTAGCTTAAAAATGATTTACCTCAAAATATGTATCACTTCTAACTTTAATGTATACTCTATATTGCTTGGCACGTACTATTTTTTGATACCTTGTATTACTGATACTCAACATTTCTGATACTTGGTTTGTATTATGATCAACATTGTCTATGTAACTTGGCTCTTATATTCTTGAACTACTTGGTAGGTGTTGAGCTTGGATTATATAGAAAATACTTAGTGATCTTATGTTGTTTTCAACTATATGAAGCTTAGGCAATGCTCCTTGAGCACTCAATAACTTATTGATGTAAGCAAATCTTGGGTGTAAGAGAAGTCTTGCATCAACCAAAAATATTTCATTTTAGTTGTTTGAATAAGGGTTGTCTTTATGTAGAGTTTTTATCTATGGAGGCTTTCTACTTAGTAAGTCTCATATGAGCTTAGAATGTCCAAATTTTAGAGGTGGATATTCATCTTGGATAGATCAACCTACTAGTTGAGGCTCAGTGTCATATCATGAGTATTTATGGATTTATTGTGCATTTTTGGTATAAAAAATTTAGGCTCATTCTTAAAGTCTAAATGTGCCTAAATGAGGCCCAAAAACATAATGGATGGGTGCTTGCATAAATCCAAGCCTCTAGATTAAGAGCTGAGGTTTTTTAAAAAGTTGTTATAATAGTCAATCAAAGAAATGATTTGAAAGTAATGACCTTCCAAAGTTGGGCTAACCAAAAAATTCAAAATAAATGTCAAAGGTGTATCTAACTAACTCTATATCTATTGTTGGGATCTATTGGCCCTAGGTATTAAGTTTGAGTGTCTAGAACCTTCCTGGGTGGCATAAAACTACCTATTTAAGAAATGTTTGAACATTGTCCAATATAGCTCTAAGTGATAGTTCACAACTTTGTCTTGGAGATTATAGTAATGAAGATGCTCATGTTTGTTAGCATATTTTAATTCTAAATTCTATAATTATTCATTTGCGGTGATGATAAGAAGCCCATATTTTGTTCTTGCAAATTTTTGTTGTTTCATTGTTTTTGTTATGTGTTTATGGTATTAAGGGGAGCACCCTATTGGCTCCTAAGTTAACATATTTTAAATAACCTAATGATACGAACACATACATATAGGGGTAGATAATTCCCATGTTCAACATACTTATTTAGACATCGGGGCCAACTATAACTAGGTTATACCCCTTCTTCTTTAGGCTCTATAAGACCTACACTGGTGAACCTTTAGATTCGTTCATATGGTACCAATTCCAAAGCATACAATCTGAATTTATACAAAGAAGATAAAACCCCTATATCTCCTATACTTATGTAATGAAAAATAATGCTACAAAAAATTTCAAAACCTATGAAATCCACAAGATGAGTGAGGGCATCCTTTTAGCTCCTAAATGACAAGGGAAATGGATAATTGATTTAAGTTGTATATCAACAAAATATAAGTATGTAACAACAAAAACATGTTGATCCTATAATTGATAAGTGCCTTATCTATTGGGAAATTCCACAAATCACAAACATACATCCATGATACTAATGACATATCCCATAGATCAAGATATCAGGTCTATCCTGTCACTTTGTGAATCAGACATCAATGTTCATAAGAACCCTTATACTCATAAAATATCCTTCTATGATATCTATAACCCTATCAAGATAAGTAACCATTTACTTGGCTCTTTTTTCCAATAATAAAACCTAACAAGACATACAACTTTAAGGGGCTACAAATGGGTTTAAGCTCTTTATTCCTAAACAACAAAACATTGCAAACAACAGAGATAGGAGATGAGAATCAAAATGAAACAAAGAGTTTGATGTTGTTTGTATTCATTTATTTGAAACAATGCATTCAGGATGCATGTAAATAACCCATAGAAGAACTAAATAGATCAAATATATACACAAAATTCTATTAAATATTGTCCATACAAGAGAGAAAGTGTTGAAAAATGGTGGAAACTTAGCTGATAAATTGCTTAGGAAACTTAGGAAGAAACCTAGGTGGTATCACAACAATGGAAATTTTCCAAAAGATTGGTGGAAACCTAGCTGAGAACTTGCTTAGAAAACATGGGAACCAACCTAGGTGGTATCACAATAATAGAAAATTTCCAAAAGATTGGAACCAACTTAGGTGGTATTACAACAATGGAAAACCTTCCAATAAACTGAACCAACTTAGGTGGTATCACAGCAATGGAAAACCTTCAAATAAACTGGAACCAACTTAAGTATCATAGCATTGGAAAACCTTCCAATAAACTAGAACTAACCTCTATAATGAGAGAAAAAAAGAAAGATATAGATAAGGAAGAAGAATATGGATCTCATCTAAAAATGATACATGTCCACTTGAATCTTCATCCCATTCTACTACAAAGTAGCTCTCTTCTCTCTACAACCAAAATCAGAATGGAATCTCATCATTGTGCATAAAAAACTTGAAAAATATCCTCCAAATGATGAGAAACCCTTACTTTGATAAAGATATAAAATATGCATCTAAAATTTTGATAAATCGTTCACTAAACTAACTTGGAGGTAAAAGAAATCACCAACTACATCTCCATTAGCTTTGGCACATACCCAATTCATTATTTCACTAGAAAGCAAGTCTAAACCACCATACCAGAATGCAGTTGAAAAATAAACAGCTCAGATAAAACCTATAATATCTTGCATATATTGCTTCCTATGAAAAAATAAATGGCAAATCTGAAAAATTGGTTTTGATACCTTTTCGTTGGTATATGATAGTCATATATTTCCCTAAAAGGCATACCTAGGGTATCCATTTGAAGTTCTAGGTTGAAAGTGCATGACAAGCCCATAAATTTGCAAAAAATTCACTTGGGCTAAAGTCCAAACTTTAGGATATAAACTAAAGTTTATTTAAAATTACCTATGCATTCAATAAAGGGAATCAATTTAAAAATCAATATTTTTGACACTCATAAATTTCCCTCCATTTTGCTTCTAGGTCAAACTTGGGTTGACTAAGCTTTGACACTTGGCATGAGGTGATTCATCTATCCTTGCATAGCCATTGCCACTCGGGTGCCACTTGGCACCCTCTGACTAGTCCATAAAACTCCACCTATCATCTGACGCATTGCCACATGGCAACATCCTATTGGGTCTCCCATGCACGATCACCTTGTCATGTCATCATCTTATTGGGTGCCTCACCATGTAATTTCCATGTGGCATCACCTGATTGGTTAGAAATATTGCACTATCATTCAAGCCCACTACCATCTATTAGAATATTGCTATATCACTTTGGTTAACTTCCTTACATCTTTATTTTTTGATATAGCAACAACCATCTATCTCGTGTTTGTATGTGCTAATTGTGGGCCGTTGAATTAAACACACACTTCAACATGATCCTTACATGGTAGAAACATCCTAAAATGAGAATGCGATTTTTCATCCAAAATAACCCAACAACTTGATCTATTGCCTCCTAATTAGATTGATTTTTCTATTCACTCTTATATTTGAGAAGCTAGCAACCAGACTTCTAGTACAAAGGATTTCTTCTAAGCTAGATGATATGTAGTATTTATGTTAGATTTATATATTTAATCTAAGAATATAAAGAATAGATTAATATAGATGAATGCATGATTAATCTATATGAGATTGCAAATGTGAGGGTATTAACCTAAGAATGCAAGAGTAATTGAGTCAACAATTGAACATAAGTTTGATACTATTCAATTGCCAACCTCAATAATGAGGAATTGAGAGCTTCTTAAATAGAATCCAAGAATTGATTAATAGTTGAGATCAAATTGAATGAATGGTCAAGATGAGAAGAAGATTCAATTAGAATAGAAAGTTTCCTTATGAGAAGGAAGTTAACTGATTGTTTTTGAGTGGAATAAGAAGTTAATTGATTTAATTCCTTTTTTGATTTCAATCGACTCAGAGTTTCCATTTCTGAACTGAAGAGAGAATATTGAAGAAGATATTTGATTTAATAAAATTAAAAATGACCTCATAATTGAATATTCTAATAAAATGAATAATTAAATTCAACAATTAGAATGAGGATATTTAATTAAATCAAATATATTTAATTCCTCATGTATATTAGTGAAAGGGGTGAATTAAATTAAATTAAATTACTAGGACTTATAATTAAATTAGTTCAATTAAAAGGTTAACTTAGCAAATTTAATGAATATTCAAGAAATAATTAAACTAAGTGATTAATAAAAATTAATGATTTTATGCATTTGACAATTAGGCCAAGTAAAGATTATCAAAATTAGAATTTCTTAGTCAAATATGACTACTAGAATTGGTTTAGCATGGCAATGTGCCAGTTTTGGAGTATTACATTTTCCCCTCTTTGAATGAATGTGTGAGCAACATGCTTGATTCAAAGAAATCAAAAGTATGAAGCATAAATCAAGAAATGAGATTAGTTCTATAATTGATGACATAAAGACCAATTGATAAGCTTTTTAGGGTTATCTCTAGAATGAAGCTTAACCTTAAGAGATCTAGATAGAAAACCTAGATACTGAGATTGTTAAGCTTTTTAAGGTTGTCTCCAGAATGAAGCTCAACCTTAGGGAATCTAGATAGAACACCTAGATACTGAAATTGATAACCTTTTTAAGGTTATCTCTAGAATGAAGCTTAATGTTAGGGAATCTAGGTAGAACACCTAGATACTAATATGAAAAAACAAAGATTATCAAACTTTATAGAATTATTCTTAGAATGAGACTCAATTCTTAGGAGTTAGGGTTAGACTGTCCCAATACCTATACATTAGAAGTTGACAAGATCAATCACAATCCATAGAATTATCCTTAGACTGAGGCTTAATCCTCAAGAGTTAGGGTTAGAATGTCCTAATACCTATCTATTGAATAGTGATCAAAAGCAAGAGCTTATAATGATCTCCATAATTAAGCTTAATTCTCAAAAAGAATTAGAATTACCTCTAGGACAAAGCTTAATCCTGAGCAAGAATTAGAATTATCTCCATAATGGAGCTTAATTCTCTAGAGTCTAGATAGAACACCTAGATACTAGTCCATAAAAGAGATAACAAGAACTATCATCAGTCATATAATCATCCCTAGAACAAGGCTTGATCCTTAGGTGTTAGGGTTCGATTGTCCTAAAACCTATCCATCGAACTCGGACAAGAACTGTTATAAGATTGAACAGTTGATCAAAAGATAAGATAGATGACATATGATGCCAGATAAAGGGAACACAGATGCCCTAAGTGATGAGATGCCCCTAGTGATTAGGACATAAGATTCAGATTATGTTGAAACCAATTTTGAATGATTTAATGATGTAATCATCCTGCACCTTTAGGAGTGAAATGAAAACATGGCACACTAGAATAGTGATATAGAGTAGTATATTGAGAGATATTGAAGAAATTTGAGATTTAGAAGAATGTAGAAGAGATCATAAGGATGTGAAGAAAATTTGAAGTTGATTCAAAGTAATTTTGAGGTCCAAAAGACCAAGTTTGAATTTGGTTGACCAAAGTTGACTAGATTTGACTTTTTCCAGAGATTTTGGAAAATTTGAAGAAAAGGTGATTTAAAAATATTCCAAGATTCACAAAGTATCAAAAAGATGGTCTGCACAAGCATTTGATCACGTTGGTCCCAAAATTTTAAAATGTGATTTTGAGCTGTTAAAGTGTGTTAGATTTTAGATTCGATTTTGAAAATGAGTTCAAAGAAGACAAATTAGTCAAGGGAGTGATTAATTGATCACTTATGTAGTCAAGATGAAACATGATACATTGAAGAAACCAACAACCTCTAATGTTGAAAGATACAAGTAAGTGATAAAAATGTGCTCTTATGCAACCAGAGTATGCAATACAACCCTAGGTCTAGTTACCAAACTCATAGAATTATCATTAGTGAGTGTTTATCTAAACCCACAGATGTTATACTATCCCCACTAAAATTGCGATCATGATAATATGAATATGACACATATCCTATTTTTTTTGGGATTAAATATAAGCATTCGAGGCATAAGAAGCTAGAATGAGTAGAACATTTGCCCCTTTTGATATAGAAAGCTAACATAAGAATCAAAGCATAAATGTCTAGATAACTAGAATGTTTCTTGCATGTAGACACACAAGAGATCCTTCTTATGCTAAGTAATTAGTATGTATTCTATCCATAGTGACCCTTGTGTTCGTAACCTAAGACAAAATTGTATCAAGTATACTCGCCATGACCAATACATTCACTTAGAAGGATGAGTATTAGTATTTACTATACTATAGAGAATTCACTCAAAAAAGAAAGGAAAATAACTAACCTTAGTGAAGAGTCCATATAAAATGAGTCGAGGTACACATGGCCATCCGATACAAGATAGAGGCTCTTATAGTGGACAACTCATTTATATGGATACTTCAAATAATTAGAACTAAACCATCGAACAAAAAGAAAAGAAAAGATCATGGCCTAAGTCCTTGCTTCTCTAGTTGAAAGACATCATTGAATTTCTCAAAGAGACATGATAAAGAAAAAGAAAAAAAATAAGCAAAGAAAATATTATCATAATGCAAACCATGTCAATATTTTCATTTTAGTTTCTACGTTATAGGATTGATGTTAATGGTCAATGTTCAAAATATATATGAAAGAAATCTCTTCAATAGGGTGATGATAGTAGATGGATGTAGTTAGAACAACTAGTGATTGGAGTCAAAGAGGAATCTTTAGTTAGAAGAACCTTAGTAGGAAACTGAGCAACAATAGATAGATGTAGTTAGAACAACTAGTGACTAATGCAAGAGATCTTCTATGAGAGGAATCTCTGGAGGGACACAAGTGAAAGTATGTAGACATAGTTAGAACAACTATGATTGATACGAGAGAGATCTTGCATGAGAGGAATCTCAATTGTGACACAAGTGACAGTAGTTAGAACAAGTAGTGACTAATGTGAGAGAGATTCCGATGATACTATAGGGTGTTGACCCAAAGTTAATGGAAAGTTTTAATCCATGTATGCATGAATGAAAGAAGCAAACTAAAGTAGGAAATATATTGTACAAGAGCACGTAGATGTGTTGTAAGATGGATCATTTGAAACAAGAGGCACCTGATTACCATGTTTTCACTTTCTTGGTAGAGCATTCTTTTTTTGTTACCATGATGCTTATTTGCTAGGTTTTCATCAATGACACTTGTTTTTTTTTTCAATTTTTTTTGTATTTGTGAATTTTTTTATTTCTTTTGGTATTACCAAGGTTCCTATTGCTAGGTTTTCACCAAAATAATGATTTTTTAAGGATTTTTAAGTGTGTACATAGAGCTTTTTAAATCACTTCAGCAATAAAACCACTACAAATATAGAGTGTTGATGGACTCCTTGAGCGCCTCTCCCTCAGTTGTTGAAAGTTGGTAAGCACTAGATCCAAACACTATAGTAACTATATATGGATCAAGCTAGTTAGGTTCAAACTTCCCTTTCTATACCTATTGTTGTTGATTCTTAGGGTTTTCTCTTGGAATGAGATCACATAGTTGGAATTCATGTGGCTTAACTTTCTTATTGTAGCTTTGAGACATACATTATTGATAAGCTCAAAGATTATTGCATGCCACTTGTTGATGTTCATCTAATAATTCTAGCTCTTGAAGCTAAGATATTTTGTAGTCATCATCAGTAATGAGACCTTTCATGGAGATTCTCAAAGTAGGAATCTCAACCTCAATTGGAAGCACAACATCTACTCCATAGACTAAAGAAAAAGGTGTTGTACCCATTGGATTTCTGATACTTGTTCTATAATCCCATAAAGCTAGATTAATTTGAAGGTGCTAGTCTCTTCCAAATTTGTTGACTGTGCAATGCAAGATCTTAAGGATAGGCTTGTTGGATGATTTCAAACTTTTTGCACACCTCTTTAAGAAGGTACACCATGCCTCCATATGATGTAATTTATAATGAACAAAGCTACAATTTTTCCATTTTCTATAGAGTGAGGGATTGCCTCTACCCATTTAGTGAAGTAGTTGGTAGTTGTAATAATGAACTTATGTCCATTTGAAGAAGACAAGTGAATCTAACCCACTAGATAGAAGGCCCATTATTAAAATGGCCATAGTGTGATAGATGGAATTAGATCCCTGGTTGGAGTATGAATCTAATTTCCATGGAGTTGGCATCGTTTGTAGGACTTGGTGTATTTGATTGCCTCTTGCTCCATATTTGGCCAATAGTAACAAGCTCTAATAATTTTACAAGCTAGTGTCAAACTATTAGAGTGAGATCTATAAATACTCTCATGTACATTGATTAATGTGTGTTTGGAATCATCGAGTGCTATAAACCTAAGGAGTGTTCTATCAAGACCTCTCCTAAACAAGTCATCAATAATAATGACATATCGTGAAGCACTATGGATAAGGTGACATTTTTCATTTCAGATTAGACTATCTAATTTTTTTTGGTCACACAGGTAAGAGTAAATATGATGGTATTGATATAACTTGTGTCCTATAATAGAATAGATCATCCAAAATTTAGGGGAGTTATAGGTAGGGTAGAGTAATGTCTCCACTAGGAACTCATGTTGAAGATAATTCTCTAGCATCTTGAACATGGAAGCAAAACTATCCATTACATCTGTTGCTTTGTTATCTACTCAAGGGATTTGCTGAAAAGTGATATGAGAAAAGTATTTCTTTAGGTCATCCACCATGAGTTTATAAGGTATAATTTCTCATCCATCTTCTAATACACATCATTGACTTGATTTATTATGAGCTATGCATCATCAAAGATATTCAATTCATCAACTCTCCACTTAACTACGATCTTCATGTCATCAATTAGGCTTCATATTATGCAATATTGTTTGTACAAAGAAAAAAAATCTTGTATGCCTTAGGTAGTGAAGATTTTTGTGGTGTTATAAATAAGAGCCCAACACTAGATCCCTATTGTGTAAAGGATTCATCAAAGAACATCACCCAAGTTTGGTGTGTTAGCATTAGAATTGATTCATTAAGAAAGTCAATGTTTAGTTGAAGAAGACTTTGCATTGGTGCTTCTTCTAATTGATCAAAAATTACATGTCCTTTGATAGCCTTCCTCTCAACATACTGAATATCAATTTTTCTTAGTATCATGACCCACTTAGCTAACCTTCATGTTATGGTTTCCTTGCTGAGTAAGTATTTCAGTGGATCAATCTTAGCAACTAGTTGTGTAGTATGAGAGAGCATGTAGAGTCTCATCTTTTGGGAAGAAAAGACAACTAACAAGAAATATTTCTCAATGATGATATAGTTCATTTCATAAGAAATCACCATGTAACTCAGATAGTAGATAACTCATTCCTTGTTATCATTTTCTTCTTGACCTAGCAAGATACCAAGAGAAGAATTTGTTGCTAAGATGTACAAAATGAGAGGGTTCCCATAGATAGGAGGCATTAAGATTGGTGGATTAGAAAGGTATTTCTTTATCTATGTTAGACTCTGATTGTAGTCTTTTCTCCAGTTATATTTCACACCTTTATGAAGAGTCTTAGTGAAAGGTTGTGACCTATCCGCTAGCTATGAGATGAATCCACAAATGGATTGAAGTCATCCTTGTAAGCCCATCATTTGACTAATATTATGGGGTGGAGACATGTTCATGATTTCTTGAACTTTCTTGGATCTACCTAAATTCCCTTTGTAGAGACAATGTAACCAAGTAGTTTCCTAGATGTTACAACAAATGCACATTTCTTGTGATCAAGTCTCAAATTGAATATCTCCATCTGATCATGGATAGGTCCCAAATCTTGAAGATGATCATGTATTGTGTTTTTTGCTCTTAACCAAGATTACATCAACATAGTCATCTATTATCTTATGCATCGTATCATGGAAGATGGTTGTAACTGCCCTTTGATACATGGCAAGAGTATTTTAAAAACCAAATGGCATTACATTCCAGTAAGTTCCCCATGCACAAGTGAAAGAAGTTTTCTCCTAGACTTCTTGTGCAATTTTAATTTGATTATAATAGAAAATCCATCCATGAGTGAGCACATTTCATATCCTATTGTCATATCCACTATCATATCAATGTTTGGGAGTGGAAAATTATCCTTCAGACATGTTAAATTTAGAACTTAGAATCTATAAAAACTTGGATAAACTTGTCATGTTTGGAGATTGGAATGATGTTTGATATCCATTTAGTGTAGTTGATAGCATGGATGAAACCAACCTTGAGAATCTTTTCAAGTTCATCTTTAACAAGTAATGCAACATGAGGATGCATTTTCCTAAGCTTTAGTTTGACCAGTTTAACTCCTAGTGCAATAGAAAAATGATGCATTATAAGATCAAGATCCAAGCCTGGCATGTCCAAATATGTCCATGCAAAATTTATCTTTTTCTCTTGAAAGAAGGCAATGAATTCTACTTTCTCTTCTGGAGATAATGACTATGGAAGATGAATCTTGTGAGGTTGTTCCTCTATTCCCAAGTTGATCAGCTATTTTGACTCTACCAACACTGATGATCTCTCTTGAAATTGACTAGGAAGTGCATCAAATATCTCATCCTCAAGTGCCTTAGAGGGGTTTTCACCTTTGGATACGTTGTTTAGTTTTACTATTTTAGGTTTCAATACTACAACATTGTGGTTTTCACCATCAGACCTTATATTTCTTTTCTTTTTTATTATGTGACTAAGATATTTGATGCTAGCTTTAGTCATCTTGATGCTTTGTTCACTAGTGGAAGACGTTACAAGTTCAACAACATTTAAGTAGAAGGCAAGAGAACAATCATTTTGGAATATAGGGACTTCACTAGATGCATTGGAATTATAGTCTATAAGGGTCCGTTTGGTTGCTGGAATATGATTTCAAAATTAGCATCCGAAATCCTTGATTTGGGATTATGGAACTTGAAATCCAGGTTTCGATTTTGGGAATTCGATTTGCGCCCATTTGGTTCACCAAGAATTCAATATGAGAATACACATTTCCTCCATTTGGTTGCACATTTAGGAATTGGAATTGGAATACCGACATGAACAAGTTTTTTTTTAAAAGATGAATGAGATATATTTTTAATACACCATTTTAGCATGATTAAAATATACCTTACACATTATATGATTTTAGAGTCATTATATTTATTGTCATTAAAATTGTGGAAAATACTTAATCCACCAAAATAAAACTACATTAATTTATAAGTTGTCATTGCACAACACATATTACGAGGTGTTAACAATTCACATCTCAAAAGAGGTGGTACTTGTCATTGCACAACACATATTGCCAGGTGTTAATAATGTAATTTGCGTTGAAGAAAATTGTAGAATTTGAAACCAACCAAATCTCAAATTTTATCTAAATTTTGTATTGTAAAATTTAATATAAAATAGAAAACGCAAGTATGCTTCTAATAATACAAATATATAAAATGTAAGGTTCAAAAAAATATAAATAAATATAATATAACATTTGTGAAATATAAAATATCTTTTAATTTAACTAGAACAATTTAAGTAGTAAGAAACAAATATAAAAAATATTGTACAATATTTAAACAAAAGAATATTTAAAATGAGTTAGAATATATAAGAATTGTTGAACATCTTTATATTATTTGTATTTTTCAGATATTTTTGACACAACATAAAATACATTTTATTTATAATTTCTCATATTTCAAATTTTCATATAATTATCTTGAGGTTGTTAATTTTGGAAAAGAAAGTCTAATAATTTCAAAATTTAAATTAGGAACTAAATTAAATTTACAAATTTTCTTTTAACTTAACTCATAAAACATATAATAAGGTTCTATCTTTATTTAATCATTCTCGCATAAGTTTCCAATATACAAGGCCAAGTAAGAGGTTAAAAGACAACACAAAACATGTAATAAAGTTCTATCTGTATTAAGCTCATTGTCGAAAAAGGGCCCAAAATACAAGGCCGAATAAGAAGCCAATAATTACACATAGAAGGTAGCGTAAAAAGATTATTTCAGCCTCTCGTGCCTTAAACATTTTACACATTTCATCTTTTGTCATTGAACCAATGTTAGCCCTGGCCACCTCTTGTGTCTTACACATTTTCCACTAAATTTTTTCATTATGAGTAGTGGTAGAGTCAAACCACTTGAAATGTCCACAACCTCTGCTCCCCTGCAATACAAAATATCAAAGATATTACATGTCATTAGTTCATACTAAATATATTATATGTCATTAGTTTGAAACATACAATACATAACATGTCATAATTAATAACCTTTTTACTCTCAGGACAACACCAAAATTCGAGCCCACAATTTTTGTTCGTGCGCGACACTTTTAATAGGCACGCCCCAGCACCACATGGGCAAATTATAAATGGGCACAACTTTTGAATCCATGAATCCTATATCAAAAAACAATGCACCATGTCTTAATTGGTGTAGAGGCCAAACAAGCGTATAAACATTCAAGAAATCAGTTGCAAGGAGGATTTATGTTGTTATTATGTACTAATGCATAAATGTTATGTAATAAATGGTAAGATAAAATGTTTATCAAGTGGCTAAGATGACCTTAACTTGTTTCAGCTTTACTTGATTCAACTACGGAAAACTTCATGAAGTCCAATAGACTGAAACTCAAATAGAACACCACCCTTCCACATGATTTTAAGATGAATTTGATCTATGGTTGTGTTGAACTGATTACTGGTTATATTTTTCCTATAGATTTCAGAATTTGAAGGAACAAATTGAAATTTTAGAAAACAAAGAACATAGATGCACAATAGCTTGAGATCAAATTGATCTAGCCTCCAACTGCGGCATATTTCATGGAAGCTCAATACACAGAAAATTTAAACACAACACCCTTCTTCCAAATGATTTCTAGATAAAATGCATTAGATTAAATTGAAACAAGTGAGTACCACTCTTCCACATGACTTGAAGATCAAACTTGTGAAATAAATCTGATGGGCTGAAAACTTAATGCCACATGCACATGTGGGGACATGGATCACAATACAATAAAGGCCTTGAATCACATGTCTCGGTGCTAAGAATGGTGGGTGCTATAAACAATCATAAATAGTGATAAACAACCTTAGACTAGTCATCATATAATTCATGATATATTTATGACTAATCTACATCTGAGTATTTGCATTCACATATAAAGATAAGAAATCAGAAACTTAATAATGTAATATCAAGTGAATAGGACTATTTAGATCCAAAGTTTTCAATAAGTAGATGATAAAATTTTGAAAATCCTTGGTCATATCCATCAAATGGGATGAAAACCCACAAAATTTAGTAACATTTAATAGTTATAAAACCAACCTCAATAGTATATGAACAACAATAAAGGTACTAAATCCATAAAAACTTTATTCTAATGTATTAAGCTCTCTCCTCTTCATTCATTATTAAAAACCCTTTGGCTTTATCAAGATCAGCCACAAAAGTGTCAAATGCTGCAATCAAATTACTAATACTAAGTTCATTGGTGGCTTTTAGTGCAGCATAGACATCTTGTAGATCTTTTAGCTTACACTCTTCAGCCAATTCAATAAATTGAGGCTTGAGTAGGGTCTCATTTAGCTTATCAATCGAATGAGACATCCCATCCATGGAGCTAGCCATACTTGCCTTCTTCCTCTTTGGTCTCTTGCTTGATGATGCTTCACAAACATGTTTCCCACTTGCTGCACTACATTGATTCGACATAGGAATATTCATATCTTCATTATCCAAATCAGCAGCAGCCTAATTAGGTGTACGAATGTCCTCATAATCATCATCAAGACCAATACACTCATCCATATGGTGCCCTTCTTCTGTGTCTTGTGTTGTTGTCGCTATGGCACCATCATCCATGTCATTTCCCACAATCACGACTAAGTCATTGTAATATTGAAATGATTGCCTCTTTAAAACTTTTGCATTTTCAAATTCTTTCCTCTACATGTTGTCAAAAAATTGGATTACTCATGACTATCATTGATATCTTAATAAGTTTTTAAATGAAAATTATACATTAAAAAGTCTATGTTACCTTAAGCAACTCTTCCCACACATTGTCATCAGCATCCATCGATTGTGTGGACTCATTCCATGCAAATCCACTAGTACTTTTTAGCTCTTTCATAATCCTATATCCTATTTTCCAAGTTTTCAGCTTATTCTTGAAATTGTCCCTAGACAAGTTCATGCTCATCTCTGCATTGAACTTCCGTTCAATGGCTATCCATGCTTCTTTTTTGAATCCTCCCTCACCTTTTCTACCCAAGGTGACTTGTTCATGTAGCAAGTCTAAGAACTTCCTCTCCATGCATGGTTTCCAAAACACCTTTTTTGAAGAAGGTGTATCAATGACTTGAACATCATTGTCCATGCTCAAAACTCTATTTAAATAAAAAATCTATCAGCCAAAAAACATATATACAATTGCAAAACAATAGTGATGCAAATACAATGAAGAACAAACCCAGTATTAGGAATCCTGTTGTGTTATGAGCCTGCCATACATACTTGGTGCTATTTCATGCTAACACCTTCACTATGATAAGAAGCTAAGTAGTAATAATAACTACAAGTTTCAAAAAATTAACCTTTTCTAGTGAATACGAGCCTTTTTCAACAAGTAACAAAGATCAATACAGAGATGCTTCTCACTCACTACACACCCACCAAATTGGTAGCTAGAATGTGTGGCTTGGTTCCTACAAAGTCCATGGAAATGTAGATTTAGCAAAGCATGCAATAGAAAGAATTTTCATGTTGGAACCAAAACATGCAGGAGCATATTCACTACTGGCAAATGTATATGCTTCATTTGGCAGATAGGATGATGTAGCCAAAGTGAGAAAAATGTATACGTTTCTACTGATTTATTTCCATTGTTTCTTTAGGATAATTTTCATTGCATTGGATATATGCATATAATATATGTAGACTCAAGCTTAGTGGGTATTGGGTAGAGAAATTTTAGACTCTGGAGAATATTTATGCTGAGGATTTACTCTTTTGAAATTTTCCTAGGTTAGGGTTTCTAAGACCTTGTGTTGATAGAGTCAATTTATTTTTATTTTTATCACACACCCATCAAAGTTGGAACATATCATAAGTTCCCACTGAACTTAAATCTGACTATCTATAGATCTTGTAAAATGAGTGGATCAAGCAAGGAAAACAAAATTTGGCAGATTGTGAAGTTGCAGCAGCTTGTGAAGAAATGACACAGGTTGGCCAATACCCACAAGGAAACATCCACATCCATTTATGGGGGCTATCAATGGAGTAGTAGAAAAGGTTCTCCTACTTATGTTCCAGAAGGATACTTGGCTGTCTATGTGGGAAATGAGCTAAAGAGGTTCATTATTCCCATGAGATACTTGAATTTTCTAGTGTTTAGAGAATTGCTTGAGAAGGCAGAGGAGGAGTTTGACTTCAACCACAAGGGGGCTCTGAATCTTCCATGTGATGCTATTGTTTTTGAGCATCTAATGTGGATGTTGGAGAAGGATGATGAGGCCACAAAGAATATGAGTTTGGAGCAGTTGAACAACTTTTATCACCATGAAACAGACTATGGATATGAAGCTAAAGTCTCTAACAACAGTGCAATGGATAATTTTGAGCTTCAAACTTCAACTAAGAGATCATTTTGTTGATATATTTCAAGGTCCCTATCATAGCTTATATACAGAAAAGTGTTTGTCATTGACAGAGCATTTGAAATGAAACCTATAAGCAAGATTTGCAAGAATATATGAAACAACATCAGCACTATTATTGGCCTGCCAACATGTTGCCTGCAGAATATCAAAATCTTGCGTGTCTTTTCTTTTTATGTAATCTTGACAAAAAGAAGTTGAGACAAAATGGTTAGGATATTAAGTTTTATTGTGAAATCTCAAGTTATATTGTTTCTTCTAAAGAACAAAATATTTGTATCAGAACATATTCTCTCATACTTCAAATGTATTAAAACTAGTTATTATAGAGGTGCAAATTGTTTTGATAAGAAAAATTTTTATAAATGAAAAAAATATCAATGTGCACTTTGGTTAGTGAATTGGTTGCTGGCTAAGAATCGAGTACACAAAAATGAATATAATAAATTTATATAGATATTTGAATTAGAACTCTCAATGACATCAACTTAAAATTAGGAAATAGTAAATCAAGAACAATTTAATGAAAATAGATGGATTATATCCCATGAGATTCCTTCTATATCTTGTGGTTGATAGATGTATCTACAAACTATTTTCTTGCATTAGAAAGATTCACATAACAAATCATATAATAAGATGTAAGCAATTTTTTATAAACACTCATCGCCTTCTAGGCCAAACCGTTAATGTCGTTAATCACACTAGATTAATATCATGGAAGATAATGCTTATATCACAAAGAATAAACTAAAAACTATCATCATTATTCAGATCAATAGTGATTGGTATATCTATAGATACGAGTATTAGCGATAATAGGCAGATTTTTATTTATATTCATTCAACAAGGGATCAATCTACATATAAAGGCAAATTGACATTGACAAATTGATCATAGATCAAGATTCATATTATTGAAATTATCTCTCTGTGAATTAAGAAATATATTGGAGACTCTTGGTGTTAAATACATTTTGTGTAAATTAAATTTGAAAATCCTCTTCCCTTATTAATTTGATCAAAGCAACAATGGTGATGTTTTTATAGGAAAGGAAGTGATGAGAATTTGGTGGATGTCCTTGCAAGTATTGAGAAATGGTTCTACTAAAATCTGATTCTGTATACTTTTTCTGAGCTTTAGGTTTTAGATGAGGATCATAATCTGATTTGAGTTTTAATTTCCTGTTATCTTCCTATATTTAAGTTTATATATTATATAAGTTAAGGATTGTTTCCATAGCTTTACTTTGCATGTTAGAACACACTAGCAAAACTAAAATAGATTGAATTTGAACTTCTAACCTTATACAGCTAAATCCATCAGGTATTCAAACAATTAGCATTCATGTTTTTCTACATTAGCTAGTACAACTTTGTCTAGCTTTGATAGTTGAAAGAATAATAGCTAGCTATGAATGACTACTCAATGATCTAGAACAAATTTAGCTAACAGCTGGATAGCAAAAAATCATCCAAGTGGTATTTGCACCTAGATGGTACTTGTACATGCACAGGTTCAGTCATGTCCCCAAACATAGAAGTCTTTATGAAGTACAGACTTGAAGTATAGGACATAGGGAGAATACATACACATGCTTGACCAGCTGATACTTGCCACGACCTTTGATTGAAACAATGTGTCTTAAGAGGTAGACTTAGAGTGATTATATTTCAATTACTTGATATCTAAAGTCTTATGTGTTGGCCCATCTATTAAGTTCTAGCAAATTTTATTCCTTGCCTTTAATATTTGTCAACCATAATTTTATCTTCAATCATAGGGAGGGATGCCAAATGTGATGTGATCATTAAAATGGGCTCCCTTGCACCATGCCTAAAAAATTAGAAATGTGTTTCTCATTGTGTCTCCTTATAAAGATGATTTTGAATGCAGACATTCAGGATATAAGTAGGCAAAATAGTGGAAAAGGCAAGAAGCAACAAACAAATGAATGGAGGACATAGTAGAAAATAGTGCATTATCTTTCTCATAATCTACACAACTTCATCAATATAACTTCATAGCATCATCAATAAGTAATAAATAACCATCTTATAATAAGAGAGATTCAAATTTAGTTTGTGTAAGAGCATCTTGTTTCTATCACCTCCAAGATGTATTCAAGAAGGGATATGTACAAAAAGATGGAAGTAATGTGTACGATCAAACACAAAAGAAGTTCACCTGCATTAAAGAAACAATTGCATCAAGTCAAGATGGTAAGGGGAGAAACAATCATAACTTTCCTCGTGAAGAGTTTAGAGTACTATTGTAGATGAAAATAGCATTACGTAGCATTCAAAAAAACTAGAGCTTTCCATACAACATTAAGTACAATATATTTGAGCTTTCCATGTGACATTAATTACAAACATGCCATATTAAGATCGAGCTCTATAATCATCCCACATCCTTTTGGCTATATCATCTCTAAACTTCCCCCAATCATCTTTATCACATTGAGTCATCCCATATGTCTCAAGTATTGGTACATCTATCCCCTCACGATCATCTTCCTCTTCAATGTCAACTTCAGAAGGAACACCATCCTCTATGGTAATGAAGTTGTGTAGTATGCAACATGCCAAAACATTCTTAATTTGGGTCATGATTTGATATGATGTCGCATGTCTTCGGATAGGAAAGCGTTGCTTCAAAATGCCAAATGTACCTTCAATTGCATTCCTAAGCGATGAGTGGTGGTGGTTAAACAACTCTTGTGGGCTATTTATTGGGTTTTCCCTCGAGAACTCTTATAGATGGTAATACGTGCAATGATAAGGTGCAAGAAATCCAGGTACATTGGGACATCCAACATCAACCAAATAATATTTTCCCACATAAAATAAAAATTGATTAATATAACTTTTTAAAAATTGTCATATGTAGCGGTATATAAAAATACTTGACATACCAAGGGGAACTACCAATTGATCAGATCTTGATAGGGATGAAGCTAGGACATGACTATCTATAGCCGATCCTTCCCATCCAACAAGGACATATTGAAACTTATAATCAAATGAACACACACCCATAACATTTTGAGATAGTTTCCTTTTCTATCACGATATGGAGCTTGAGTGTCAACATCAACTGTGACTAGAATATGAGTTCCATCAATTGCTCCCACACAATCCTATAGTAAGAAAACTTATAATCAAAGGGAAAAAATTATAGAATTTATAGTCAAGGAAACAAAAGTGTGCCAATAGGATATGTACCTTGAAGTACGGATCAAAACGGTCCTTCCCACTAATTTTTGGAGGAGTGTTTGGACTAGGTGGTAAGAAATAATTGCTATGGAGTGCCAAGATTGCTGTCAAAACCCTATGGAAATATCGGCTTATTGTCTCTCCCGAGTGACCAAAGTTATGAGCAATCTTACAATTTCTCAGATTATGGCCAAGAGTATGGAGAAACATCACCAACTATTCTTCTAGTGTTAAGTTCAATGTATTTTTGATGGTTCCTTTTTCCCTAAGAATATTAGCTAGATGAAAGAAGGCTCATTTACTCATTCAAATTTGATCATGGAAATCAGTTTCATTTGAATAGATAATACACTTATAAAAGGGAATCTTGTCTCTTTTGCACTTACATCTTGCTCTTCTACCTTCTTGTGCGGTCGCTGCTATAGATGCAACAAAGGCTGCAAGACCAACAACAAGAGCACAAACAACTCTTCTCTTTTTAGCAATGTGTCCTAGAATGTGTTTATTTTTTATGAGATCCATCAGCAACCTAAAACCAATGTAGAGACATGTTCATTAGATCCATAGAATTTGTAAAATACAAATAGTCATACAATCAAAAACTTTGTGAGAGTTAACATTAGAATTCAATGATGAATATAATTAAACCAGATCTTATTTGAAAAGAGAAAAAACAAACTAGTAAAAGTGAAAAAGATGGAACAGAGAATACTATAAATTTATGTTGTGAGATGGAATGGAGGGTAGCTCACTATAGGCTTAGGCAATTGGCTCTAGATGGAGCTAATATAGAAAAAGCAAATGATGATTCGTAGGAAAAAGGATTCATACATGCAATGATACATTCTGATCTGAGCAACTTGGAATGTTGAAAAGGATGTTTTACTGTACAGTTGTGGTTGATAGGAAAAAAAAGAAACAATAAGCATAAATCTAATATCTGGAGGTTAATTATAGAGAAATCATATTTTACTATATGGTTGTAGTTGATAAGGGCCGTGTCTGATGGGATTATGTTAACTTTGTTTTGAATTAGCTTTTACAATGGGTTTTTTATATTAAAGAAGGGGATAAATGTTGATACTCTTCTTTCACTGGGTTGTTTATGTTTTTTATTGATATTGTTTAAATTTTTCTTATTATAAAGATAGATTTTTTATATTAAGAAAGGGGATATGTGCTGATAGTTTCTGTTAGTGCACCATTTATGTTTCTTACTGTTGCTATAGTTTTTATTTTTTAATCTGTGACTTGGTTATTCTTCTTTTTATAATTAAGGAACAATCCCTGACTTTGTGATTGCTTTAGTATAAACATCATATAAAAACTACTATAATATAATATCATTTATAATAGCCATCCTGGTGCATGAGTCTTCAGTCATCAAATAACAAACTTTGTGAACAATTTTTCAAGTTTTCAACAACTGGGTTTTAATGGAGTTTGTGCATAAATGCAGTGAGAATAGTACACATCCTATTCCTAAACTCCATTCTCTTATGAACAAATGATAATAGTACACCACTTCATTATAACTTTAAATGACATTATTGAAATTTGTAGATAATGAAAAGGTCATGTCGTCACTGTAGTTTTTGTTTAGATGGAAGAGCTCTATCTTCCAATGGTTCGAGGCCGTGGTCACAAGATTAGTCTATCTATTTTAATTTTTAATCTCATTTGAGCTTTAACCATGTATAATCAGAAATTGGAAACAATGGAGCATCGCCTAGCTAAAAGCAAGTCTAAAGACTACAAGAAATAGGAAATTAATCCTAAGAAAAATGAGGTGAAATTAAATAGTCACTCCTGACTATAAAGTTACTTGTTTTATGGAAGATTCTCACTCCTTTAGCTATTCTATGAATCAAGTTTTAATGATAGTCATGGATAGCAAAGAACTAGCATAAAGCATAGCTTCCAAAAATAGCATAAAGCATAAGAACTAGCATAAAGCATACCAAAAATATTTAAAATTGCTTTTTGAAAGTGTCAGATCTGAGGGACAGCTGCAGGTTTCCAAGACATTCTAAAACATGATAGAGTTTTGTGAGGGTCCTAGGGATATCTCAACATCCCCTTATGTCTTCATTAAAGAGGCTGATGCCCTGGAAAACCCTTTCAGGAGGAGAGGATAAAGATATATCTCTGTTCTATTGATGGTAGGAGGGGCATGCCAGGGTTATATTTCCCTGGCATTTGGTATCAATTGCAAAGACATATCTCTCTACCTTATACATCTTCAAAGGTTGGAGCATAAAACTTTTAAGTGAAACAATACAAATGCAACTTTTAGCTTAAAGTCTTTTACATTACATAGGTTTTTCATTGCAATAACTTAGATTGGTTTCTCTATTTTGAAGGTTTGTTTAACAACTTTTTCATGTTTGACATCCTATGTGATGAATCACTGCAAATGTTTCAATACATCAAATGAAAACAAAAATAGATTTATTCAAAAACTTATCATCTACACATCCCAAGCTTACAGGCTTACTATCTAGAGAAGAAAAAACACAAACAGTTTTATGCAGAAACTTAAGCATGCAAGTCTTCCCCACAACACCATCCCCTATAGTCATGCACTTAATAAAGCTTGCAGTACTCATGTTTGGTCTTTACTCTTTGGAAGACCCAATGTATTTGTTTAAACATTTCCTGCATTGAAACGACCCCAAAATGTCAGTTCCCCACAATTCACCAGACCTACAACAGTTCTGATATCAAAGGCCATAAACAAATTCAGTTCTATACAATTTTTGTCATATTCCACTACCACTTTTTTCCTTACAAAAAAATTTGACAAGGCTTTTTCCTTAGAAACAAATACCCTCTTCAGTCTTCTTTTCCCTCAAAATCTAGTAAATATCAGATAGCACCAATGACACAGAAACAAATACCCTGTTCACTCTTCTTTGGGGATGAACATGGGGAATTTTTTAAGAACAAATCCCAACCATGATGTTCTGGCCAAACACTATTATATTGGAATCATTTCCATGGTGCTGTCTCATACCCCTCATTGTACATGTGGGTTGAAAGTTTTTGTGTGTTTTATAGTTCCACCCACAACAATATTTAGGAAATTTAAATCGTATATAAGAAAGCCCATCTAATGTACTCTGCAACCAGTCCCAGTTCTAGCTATTGGAAAACATTATCATTACAGTAATTCTTAATTAAATTGAACCACTTTTTCATTTGACATTTGAAATTCAAATCAACTATGGAAGGAGGATAAATTCATGGCAGCTCACCCAAATTTCTTGCCGTTTCTAGAAAAGAAGGTTCAAGTTTGCAAAGAAATGGTATGGAACCCGTTGAGAAAGCCCTACCCGCTGATGAAGATTACAAACAAACTAAAGCGCCTCCTCACCTCTGCTATAAACCTTTGCAACCTAAAGAAAATGATGAATTGTAAGGAAAAATGGAGAAGTAGAACCCTCATGACCTAGAAAGTACAAAACGTAAACACATACCTGGTCGAGCAAACTAAGCAATGGCAATGGATACATTCGAGCAAGAAATGAAATAGCTCCTAGAAAATGCAAAAAATTATCGCTTTCAACAAATATCGTATGCCCATTTTAATAAAAATTGGAATTAAAATAGGTTTATGGCCAATTCCAAGTATTTCAATGGAAGACAAAATTTACGAAATGGAGTATAAATGAGGATACGAAATCCCATTTTTATCAAATTCTAATTCATGTTTTGCACACCCAAACAGTGGATTGAAAAGTTTTTAGAATACGGAATTCTAATTCCACCTTAAATCCACAATCCAAATGGGCCCTAAGCTAAGGATAGGTGAGTGAAAGAGATATGGAAAGTTTGATGGTATTCATAGTATAGTCATCAAATTTCTAGACAAGTAATTCCAGACTTAGAGCGGATTCATCCATAAGTGTGTTCAAATGCCTTTGAGTTCTAACAACATGAAGAGAAGACTCAATGATACTAGTGGGATGAGACTCATCTGACCTAACCCTAGACAATTCACCTACTTCAAGACAATTTGCATAGACATGAACTTGATCAATGTCTCTGTCTGTAGTTGTTTCTGAGAAAGAATCAAATTTGTACTCATGAGAATCTATGCTGCATGGAGACATATTATAGAATTTTCTAGCAGTAATAGGGATCCATTCTCCTTAATCATCTAGAATTTTACAAAGTTTCTCAATGAAAAAAGAATGACTAGACTCTCCTTGTTCCTATTGAATATGGGGAGAATCAGTAGTATTATTAGAAGAATCATTATCAACATTTGTGGTGCTAACATGTGGTACAAAATCATCTAGTTCCAAGAAGAATTTAGAAAGATCAAAAGGAATTGGATAAGGATAAGGGTCCTCATCATTAGTGTCATCCTCAAGATCATCTAACTTAGTTTGTGGCTCATGCTTAGATGAACTCATAGATTTTGGTATAAATTTATTAATCCCTAGATGAAAAGGGATCTTCTTAAACCCTAGGCTTATTGTATCTCAAGACCTTCTAGTATTCTCTTTTATAGCATCAATGTCATTTTCATTTCATCTAATTGGACCATTCCATTTGTGGAAAAATCCTTTCATGAGTTTAAGACTTAGACCATATTTTTAGGAGTAATCTTATGAGACTACTTTGTAAGATCAACTAGAGTTTCCTCTCTATATTTCCATGCAATGGTTATGTTTTCATCTTCCTTCTCTAAAGGTATAGTATCTTTAACAAAGGTACCATTGTGCTTAGTTTGAGGTCTCATCAAAAAAGGTCTCTTCACTTCAGATGGTTTCCCATAATGAAGAGGAGACTTAGGAAGAGATGTCAAAGATAGAACCAGTTCTTTGTGATATTTATCCATCCCAATTTCTTTTAACTTGAGTGACTTCTCAATGTGCTTTAGTTTATCATCATGATGTTATGTAGATTCCCTATTAGTAGGCACAAAGATTTTAGTAGATTTCAACATGTTATAGGTGTAACTAGCATTTGTAGGTATGGTGACTTTAGAGCCATGAAATGGAAACTTGATACATTGATGCTAAGTTGAAGGTACAACTTGCATTTCATGTATTCATGGCCTCCCTAGTAGGATGTTGTATGATAAGGGAATGTCAAGGACTTGACAAGTGGCATCCCTTTGTATAGGACCAACTTGAAGAGGCAACACAAAAAGACCTAAGGAATTCCAATTGACTTCATCATATGCCTTGATGGTTATTTGTGATATGGGCCAATGGACTCTTTATAATAGCCCAATTGTCTGAGTAGAGAAACAAAGTAGATTTTTAAACTAGCTCCATTGTCAATAAGCACATGAAAAACATGTTTCTAGTGTATCATGACTTTAATGTGCAAGGGTTGATTATGTAGATGACTTAGTGAAGTGTCATCCTCCTCAAAGGACATATAGTGAGATGAGGTTAGATGACCTACCATAAATTGAAACCTATCAAGATCAAGATCTTGAGGTACATTTTCCTCAGTAAGGGCTCCGTTGAGAATCTGCCTATGAGAAGGAAATATTTTGAGCAATTCAAAGATTTTTATTTGAGCACTTGTCTATTGCAATTGATCGAAGATCTTTAAGGACTATCTTGGTGCGAGAACACATAACAACACTGGAACAATATTGTGATGGTTCTTTATTAGATGTAGTAGAGGTAGTACCTCTTAAGACAAATAGTGTCTTAGGTTTATTGTTGTCTTGTTTTCCCTTGATCGTGATGACATCAAAATATTCAAAAGCCTCAGGTTCAACCATGTTGATCACATCATCATCATTAGAATACATATAGTTGACCTTGTTATGAGATTTTTGTTTGGATTTTTCTCCCTATTTATAGTGTGGGAATGGCTCTTTGAAAGCCTTGTGATCTGTGTACTTTTTATGTCCATCCACATAAATTTGACCATCATCAATTAGGTCTTGAACTTTGTGACTCAAGTTGATGTAATTGTTGGTTTTGTGACCTTTGTTCTGATGGTATTCACAAAATATAGTTTCATTCCACCATGAAGATCATGGTTGTGGATCATAAGGACAAGAATTATCTAATGGAGAAATGATATTGTTTTGTAGAAATGCCTTATAGACCACATCTAGAGGTTCACTAAGAGGTCTATAATCTCATTTTTGGTGTGTGACCCAAGATGAGTTCTTCCTTTTGTTTCCAAATGCCTTATTGTTAGGGGGAGATTTTTCAACACTTTTAGATGCTTTGATATTGAATATAAGATTGAATGTTTCTTTAGTAAGTTTAGGAGTAATGTTATCAATGACTTCATCATCTACTACTTCTCGGTTCTAGTTCACATACTTGTATTTATCCTTGCTGGAGGTTGACCCTTGTTTGGTGTCCTTTTGAAGGGTTATTTCACCCTTTTTGACCATGAATTCCTCTATTAATATATCTTGTATACCATTTATTCAAAGCTATGTGGACCTTGAAGTTCAACTTTATACCCAAAGTCAGGTAAAGGATTATCCATGAAGATGTCAAGTTTTTCTATTTTAGGAATCCTTTATGAATATTTGCTATATAGTTGGCACTACCTCTAAATGAATGTTATGAAATGTTCCCCAACTTTCTATTTAAGGTTACCTAGGTCACATATGTTAACTTCATGTTGTATATTGTGTGAGTACTATTGAACAAACAAGTCAAAAATCTCGTTGAATGTTTTGATACCAATAAGAAATCATGGAAACCACTCCATGGCTTAACAACCTAGAATTTTTTGGAATAGGAACATAACATATGTCTAATTGTGCATGAATTTCATAGACAAAAAGCACCAAATTGCCTCAAATGATCTTGGGAATTGAAGGCTTTGAAGTATTTTTCATACTTGGGAAACTCAATAGCCTTTGGAAAAGGAGGCATCTCTAAACTCTTTTGAAAAGGAAATGGATAAAGAGTGTCTAAGGTGTATGTTTTGATTGGTTTTTCCTTATCAAGCATCATTGGGTCAACTATTCTTGTATGAAATTTAGTTATTTATGCAACTGGGAAGTTTCAATTTCTTATTATTGTGTGACAATAGTTTTGACATTAAAGTGATAAGGTAGTTTTGCTCCTTCTTGAGAGAGTTTGAGAAAGAATTTCTCTTTCTATTCATTAAGAAAGATTTCCATGACTTTTTGGAAGTGTTTATCCTTATGACATTTTTTGATGTCTTAGAGGAATTATTTCTATAGTTTCTTCATTTTTATTAGTGAAAGGTTCTTTATGTCTTTCATTTCCTTGGTGATCTTTTCTTCTACTATGTTCTCCATTTCATTGGTCTTGATCAACCATTTTAGGAATGTGATAAGTTTTAATGTATGTTGGTTAAAAAGGTCTTTTGAATAAGAATTTAGCTATTTTATTTGGAGATGTATGTGGTTTTCTAGTTTTGAGATTCTATTGATACAAGGGATTTTGAGTTTGCTGAAAATTTATGGAAAATGTTCTTTGGACAGGTGGACAAACAGGTGAAGGAGACCATGAAGACCCCTTACTAGATTCACTAGATTCAATCCATGCAAAAATTAGGTAGAAACCTCTATTAAAATTATGACACGTAGCTCTACCACATCTAAGTCTATAGGGAGGAAACATGTTTCCACTCCTTTTTGCAATAGTCATAGATGATGATGAAAAGAAAAGTTTAGATAAGGATCACACTAGAACATAGCCTCAAAGTGAGATAAGCATCTTGTGTACCTTGGTACGCGTCATCTATGTAATGGCTAGAACAACCTAGAGGTGTGACTATCTTGACACAAGGTATGACAAACACAAAAGGATAGAATACGATAACCAAGTGAGGAGACTAGTTTATGTGTAAATCACAAGTTTTTGACTAAGCAAGAAGTTAGAGTTGGACACTATTGTAGACAAAGGAATGAACAAATGTTCTAGACACATATTAGGCTTTGAGAGTAGATAACTTTTACATAGCAGTTTTGACATTTTTTAGGACAAGATCCCATGCAAAGATTCTTAGAGAACCCCATGAGAAAGTATAGGAAACCAAGTAATGTTTTAGAACAACAATTTTTAGACTAGTTTTCTCGCATGAGAACTTGAATAGAGTCATGTAAAGAAGTGATAGTTTGACCCAAAAGTATAGGATTTGGACTTGAAAAGACAATGTTTAACAAGATTTTGCATGGAGATGCATGGAATTTAGCATGAGGAAATGCAAAAAACCCTATAAGGAGGTACCAAAATACATTTTTCTCATGCAAAATTGTGCAGAACTAAATGTGAGAAAAGGATAGAATTGATAGGTTTTGACTGATCTTGAAGAGTTTTTCAATGGTTTTGACATTTTTTGAACAAAGGACTAACAATATTTACAAGTTTCAGGTAGATATCAACATTTTTTTCAGATCTTGGACATGTTTTGGTTTACAAAGATAGTTGTCTTCAGACATAGGAAGCAAACAATAGTCACAAACAATCCAACCAAGGACAAAGCAACTCAAAAGGATGGGGCAGTCTTGACCTTTTATTTTTTTGAAAGATTTGGACTAATTTATAGACTTGAAAAAGACATGATTTATCCCCATAACCAAAAATGGTAGAGGAAGAAAAACCTTTGTCTCACAACTTATGTGCATGTGTTCACCTCACACAACTATGTCACTGCACTAGAGGGTGCCTATGTTTATAGTGTATTCCAAGGACTCAATAACATATACACTAAATGATAAACCTTGTGGTATGTTTCAAGTGCATATACCACCTTCCAAAATCTAAGTACATGCCTATGGTGAGTATCTATAGGAGAGATTCTTCCCCCTCCTTGCACAAAGATTATTCCCCCTTTTAGAGGTAAACTGGGTAGCAACTAAGAGGTTTTTACTTGGCTTCTATTCATATTAACCCCCAATGGCTTGAAAAATTAATTTGAGGCTAGCAGCCCACACCAATATCTAAAAGTGCACACACTTGACTAGCAAGACTGGGTCTAGCACTAACCAGTGCAATAGACATAGCCTCTTCTTAATATGCAATATCAAAATGAAGAAGAGTAAATCAACATGGATTTAGAGTCTTTCTCTATAAAAATATTCTTTATTATAGTGAATTGGAATCACTAGTGAAAGATGTGTGCTTACTTAGGTTTTTCCTAGAAGTTGGATTGCTCTAGCAGGCCTTCTAAAGGTTGACTCAGATTGGTGGTTTGGATCTAAGGGTCAAGGTTTATGATTTCTCGCAAGAGGAAAGATTATAATCCTGTACCTCATCAGCTTACCCAAACATGTAAAACAATTTCATCACCAAGTTAGCTTATCAATCCCAACTTGTCTTTTTCCAAGACTTTGATCCAATGAATCCATTTATAGGTCATAAATATTCCATATTTATCAGTACCAAGTGATGTAACATGATTTCTGTCAAGAAATCCGAAATTTGTAAATAACCACTTTCATTAAAATATGCATAAATTCTTCATAACCAAATGAAACTAATCCAAACCAAAAAGAAAAGGAAGGTTTCTCATCACTCTATTCAAAATATATATTATACATGGCTTCCAAGTCATATATTTTCATACAAAACCTAAACCAACACTGAAACTAAAAATTCAATCAAAATAACAACTCAGAATTTCACCAAATTTGTTTCAAATGTGAATGTTTCCTTCCATTTATCTTTGGTTCGACCATACATATGTGTTTATAGTTTTTTTGGTAGGTTATAGCTTCCAAACCACCTTTTAAACTATCTCCTTACATTCCTTTTAACTCATTATGCATTTTCACATTACAACTTTTGCAAGTGTAAGTCCAAATTTGATAAATATTTGCATGGAGACTTGAATAACTCTAAAATGGACTGAAATGGACATTTTACATCAAATTAGTAATTTATAAGGCATTCTTTCATATTTTCACCTTGTTGATCAATTTGAGACCTCCTTGCACAATTTTGACACTTATTAAAAATGGCTTCTCTAGCCTTTACATTTCAACTTATGGACTCAACCACATTATAAATGTCTTATAGAAATATTTAATATATGATATAAAGAATCTTAACCTCCCTATGATCTTTTACTTTAGGTGCTTTTGCACCATACTCCCAATTTTGAAAAATTTCCATATCACATGGAAATGCCTTTGTGAATAATCTGCAAACAAGCTTCACTCCATTCTTCTATTGCTCACTTTGATGCTGTAAGTGACTCCATCTCTCGCAATGCTACATAAAAAAAAACTATCCAACATGAACCATCCATCTTACCCAATAGTAGATATAGTCTGGTGATGCACTTCCCACACTCAATCAGTTGTTTCTTTTGACACCCTACTCTAGACATATCTCTATTAGTGAATGGTTAGGATAGAACTTACTTGCCTACCCACAAACTTTTTAGGAAATTTACTTCTTGCAACTAGATGGGTCGAGTTCTTTCCTCACAATATCTACCTACCTAGATCTTTCATTGGCCTTGATACCAATTTTATGTAAAGAGGATTTCAAACAAATCCAAATCTACATATCGCTGACATTAAACATTCAACATAGAGGCATTTCATGAGGTTAAATACAACCAAGCTTAATATTCTCTCATTCTCATAGCCTAGTTCCTATTTTGGGTTCCATTATTCATAAAATTTGTTCCAAAAAATTTATTGCCAAAATTTTTGGAGGAATTATTTAAAATTAGTCATTCTAAATCATATCCAAAGCTAAGCCCAATCCAACAAACCAATTCTAATTTATGACCTTTGTATCAAGACCCAATTTTATTGTAAAAATGCAAAAGTAAAGCTCAAAACCTTGCCTTGGGAATCTAATATCTTTCTCAAAATAACTCCACATTAATTCAAACCAATTTAAAAATGACAATTTCTAAGTCTAGTTTTCAAATCTATAAGCCATTAATTATTCCAATCTATAAATCATTGCATGCATGCAAATCTATGCCTTCAACTCCATTGAAGATATAAAAAGATTAGTTTCCACTAAAACATTCATAACTTCCATAAATATAATTGAAAATGACTTAAACCAAAAGGAAATGAAATTAGATTCAAATATCTATTTATTTTATGGTATCTTTCCCAAAATGGTACCAAAATGTATGGGTGGGTAGATTTACTCTTCAGATAGCGTAAAACCAGTTATATGGCCCAAAATCTCTATTACCAAATTTCTTGCCCATCCCATAGTTGGTTGGGTCTTTAAGAGTAGTTGGGTATATAGGTTATGAAATAGGTGGGTATATAGGTTACGAAATAGGTGGGCATATAGGTTATAAAATAGGTGGTAACAGGTCTATATACACTTTTTATATAATGTAGCAGTACATAGGTTATGAAATAGGTGGGTATACATGTTACGAAATGAGTATACATGTTAAGAAATAGGTAACCTATACATTTTGTAACTTGTATATTTAAATTTTTTTACTAAAGTAATTGTTTATGTATAGAGGGTGAGGGGTCTATTGAGGATGTGGTCTATAGAGACATGGTACAAGGGGGAGAAGTGATGGTGAGTGGATTAGGTGAGTTGGTTGTTGAGCATTAATGGATGATGATAGTGGGTGATGGGATGATATGATGAAAACTCGTAAGCTATCATCATATCATCCCATCACCCACTATAATCATCCCAATGAATCTATTTAGAGGTTATAATTATTCCATATATGTTAGTAGCAAGTGCTGCAATATGACTTATGTCAAGAAATTTGAAATCTATAAATAACCACTTTCACTAAAATATGCATAACTTCTTCTTAACCAAATGAAACTAATCCAAACCAAAAAGAGAAGGAATTGTATTCATCCCTCTATCCAAAAATATAGATTATACATGGCTTCTAGTCATACATGGTAGTACAAGACTTGGAACCAACACTAAAATTGAGAAGTCAATCAAAATAACAACTCAAAATTTCACCAAACTTGTTTCAAATGTGAATGTTTCCTTCCATTCTTCTTTGGTTTGATCATGCATCCATGTTTATAGTTTTTTTTTGTTGGTTATAACTTCTAAACCACCTTTTAAACCATCTCCTTATATTATTTTTAACTCATTATGTAACTTTGACAATATTTATTCACTTTATGCATTTTCACATTACAACTTTTGCAAGTGTAAGTCCAAATTTGACAAATATTTGCATGGACACTTGAATAACCCTAAAATGGACTTAAATAGAAAGTTTACATCAACTTAATCATTTATAAGACATTCTTTCATATTTTTACCTTCTTGACCAATTTGAGACCTCCTTGCACAATGTTGACACTTATTACAAATGGCTTCTCTAGCCTTTACATTTCAACTTATGGACTCAAAAACATTATAAATGTCTTACAAAAATATTTATATATAATATAAGGACTCTTAACCTCCTTGTGCTCTCATACTTTAGGTGCTCCTGCACCACACGGTGGTTGCTAGAAATGTATTTGCTAATCACGTTGGTTATCTTCCTTGCACCCTTATTTCATGACATAGTGATAATTATTGATTGCATGCATATACGTGCTAGTTGTGGGATTATGAATTATTCACACACTTGAACATGATCATTACATGCTAAAAAAATCCCAAAATGAGCATGGGATTTTTCATTTAAAATAACCCAACAAGTCGATCTATTTACTTCCTAACTAGATTGATTTTGATATTCACTCTTAGATTTGAGAAGCTAGCAACCAGACCTCTAGTACAAAAGATTTATTCTAAGCTAGATGAAATGTAGTATTTATGTTTGATGTGTTGGTCTGGTTTTTCATAGTATAGAGAAATATTGAAAATTTAGTGAAAAATCATTTAAGGCATTGTATCATGCATATTAGGGTTTTGTTCCTTGTATTTTTCAAATTGTTAGGTTGCCCTAGTTCATGTCCTAGTCTCTGTGTTGTTGGAAATCTATCAAATTCTCAAGGTTTGTCATTAGAAGAATCATTGAAAAACCTTATGTGTGTAAAAACCCTAATGCTTATTTTATTTTACGCTAGTTTTTTAAAAACCTTCAAAAATAATATTTCAAAAATGTTATTTTAAGGCATATCACTTTTACCCTAAGGTTGGGCTTATGCAAGCGTGGCTGCATTGAAATCTTGTTTAAACCTTATTGACCTTGCTTTGTTGCGTTTGGCTTGATTATTTTATTAAGAAATATCCTATATAACACAAATTTTGTGTGACTATTGATCTTGTTCAGATTAATGGGTATCGCATTCTCACAATGTTAAGATGCAAGGTTTTAAAATAATGTGGGCATGCGCTTTGATGACACATAGACCTTGCCTGTTTAAAGTCTTAGTGTGCCACAAAGATTGTGATTTGTCAAAAATTGTCAGAACTTTTCATGCATGTTCCAGAATTCATGCAATGTGATTGGCTGATCTATTAATAGAGGTATCACTTTATGACCAAGATTCATCAACCATTGATCTCATTTAGATCAAGGGCTAACACTTTCCCACAATTAGAAGCTTCTTGAGAATTAAATAATGTGGACAAGCAATATTTTGACACATAGCAAGGTGGGGTCGAGAAGCTCTAGTGTGTGCTGTGGTGTGCCAAGCTGTGAAGTGATTGCTGATATGTACTGCCAGTTGTACCAATAAAGAGGTTTGTTCGCCAGATATGATTGAAGTTTATTCAACCGTAGATCCTTCAAAGATCAAGGGCTAGTGCAAGCCTTCATTAAGAAACTGCTCAAGAAATAAGAAATGTGGGTATGTGCCTTTGCACCACGTGTCATAGTGGGGCCAAGATTAGGGGAGAATGTTGAGTCATGCCTTGCTATATGCCACATGTGCCTAGCTAGAAGTACTTATGCTATGGGCACAAAAATTCTAGCAATTAATGCAATAGTCAGATTGGTCAGAGCACAAGAGTTGAGAAGAGTCATTTCATTGGTCTAAGTGGATAATGTGACCATAAAGTGCAAAGTTTTTCATACTGTTTATCTTGATCAAGATCAATGAAGGGTGCTTGCCCGCATTAAGAACTTGAATGAAGTTTAAAGAAAACAAGTATGCACCATGAGGACATGTGGCCATGGTGATGTCACTATCCCCATCTCAGAAGGTTTAAAAGATTTGAGTAGTGTCACTGTTGATATTTCCAAGATCAATGGCTGGTGCAAGCCTGCAATTTGAAGATGCTCATTCAATAAGGAAAGTGGGGATGCACTAGCTTGACATGTCGAAAGAATGACATCAAACACTCATTTTATCAGAAGATGATATGGGACCTACTTGCATGGAAGTTTTTAGGAGACACAGACTCACATAAAGACTTCCTATTGGTCAGTACAACTAATTGGGCCTTATTTAATTATAAATTTGTGTGATCATTGATCTTGTCTTGATCAACGAATGAAATTTACCTACAATTTCAAGATGCAAGAAATTTAAGGAATGTGGGTAAGTGGTAATGTGACATGTGGCCACATTTTTAAAGCCATAAAGCTCATTTCTTTTTGAATTAAAGCCATCCAATCTGGTGAAATCTACAGATAAGATTTAAATCTAGGTGCAATTTAGAGGTAATAGTTACTGAGAGTTAATATGGTGCATAGCTCATTCATGTGATTTCAATTCTTGAATATAATTCATGATCTCGCCATTATTGAACCATAGAATTGTAAGATATTATCAGAGCATAAAGAATTTTTAGAGCTAGGGCACAAATTTTTTATCTAGAGATCCAATGAGTTGTAGCAAAAATTATACAAAGCAGAGGTGCAAATTTTAGTGGGTAAGTACTCTGTGACTCCTCAAAATCAAGTATTTGCTATTATATAATTCCTAGGGTTTTCTTAAAATACCTCCATGAAAGGAATTCATAGGAAAAATTGATTATCTAAAATGCTCTATGCATGATGAATTTTTGGAACAATTCCCTTTATCCATACATGAAATAACTAAGGGGAAGGAGCTCATTCCAAAACACTCTAGGGAAATTATAGCGGAGGGTTTCTATGACAAGGCAATTTGGGTAAGAGATGCCTGAGTATCTATGGGAGGTCTAGAATTGTTTAAGAAGTGGTTCTCAGAAAGGAATTTAGATAACCCCCATGAGCAATGTCTAGGAATTTGACATTGGAAAATTAATAGTCCCTACAGTTTTCTTTGATAGTGATTTGTTGGTTGACTTGGCTAAAAAGTATGACCCTATTACAAATTGGGTTAAGAACCATCTTTGGGTAAATATTTTTAAAGTTTTCCTTGAGTTAATTAGAGATGTTTTCAACTTAAACCCTAACCATGTTTTCCATCAAAAATTTTGACATGGATGACCTTCAACCAAGGTATGATGCCCAAAGGACATACTTGAGAATAGGGCTATTGCAAGAGCATGCCACCAAGGTAGGTACATTAGCTATAATCACTGCCAACACACCCAAGCTATTAATGAGAAGACATTTTAACCTAAGGCCTCAAGAATTATATTTTTCTCTATGTAATATTTTTGTAATGGATGAAATAGAACATATCCTAGGCTCCATTGTTCTCATTATGGCTCAGACTCTTCAATTTGGGATGAGCACTATTATTGATTTTGCTACTTTGCACAAGAAATTTACATTGGTTTAGTGGGGATAGCCCTATAGATGCTCAAAAATGGTTTGCATCTATAGTTTTCATCACTTCTTCATACTAATTCATCCCATCTTCTCACTCTACTAACTCTTATCTTTTGGCCAAATTGATCATACTTTATCATTTGTATCCTTTTTCACATCAATTTCATGTCATTTTAGAATCATATCAAATCAACTTGAAACCATTTCAAATCAGCCTAAAATCATTTCAGATCAACTCAGAATTACCCCAAATCAACTCAGAATCATTTGAAATCAGTCTTAATCATCATGAAAAACAACAAACATCTCAAATCTATCATCATTTGTCTAATCCTAGGCATTGTTGTGGCTTTCAGTGCCTCGAAAACTTATCAATCTATCAAATCTTATCAATCTGGCCTTAGTACTATCATCTCTCTTAGTGCTAGGTCAAACTATCATTCATGTCATCAAATCTTTGACATTGTCAAGGCTCTTAGTGTTAGATCATTACATCATCAAACCATTTTAATAATAATGACTACATTTGTCAATATTATTATGATCAATCCTATCAATCAATCTTGATCCTGTAGCATTTATGATATCGGTTAAATGTTACATATCTTTAGTTCATGTCATGTGTCCTTGGTATCTTATCAACTTGAATCAATCAATTTGACCATGGCTTTGGTCTATCCATCATTATCCTAGCCAATCTCCATCATCATAATGCTTCATCAAAAGATACTATCGCACTTATTTAATCAATTTTGGCCAATCATTTACTAATTTTCTCTATAGGATTAAATAATCCATAATTTAATCTTATCATTCTTACTAATTATTCTATCTAATTTTCATCCTCAATTAATTAATTTTATTAATTAATTGATTTATCATTCACAAACCATGAAAATTCACAATTTCCTAAGTCACATTTTCCACAATTAATCCCATTTTCACTAATTTCTATTTTGTGGAATAAAGGATTTTTTAATTCAAATATTCCACACAATATTGACATCATCATGACACTTGGGTGTGATACCTTGTGGTTTCTCCATTGACACATGGATAAGATATATCATATTCCATATATTCTTATTCCCTTATGCATGTCCATATTTGGCTTTATTCATCATAGACTGTTGGATTTAAGTGGGCTTGAGGTGTCTTATGATGCATCACAGATTCTCTTCCACATTTAACCAAGTTTGACTTCCATGCATCATAGAATCTTACACTTGGCATATTGTGTCATATGCATCATGGATTCTTAAAGGAATCTCTTGCGACATTGCATATCTAAAGGTGACAAATCCAATGCTCTCACTTTATGTGTTGATTATAAAATGAACACTCTTTCTCTCATTTCCAGTCCTAATTCTTGAGTTCTTGAGTCCCTAGTTTTCTTGTTTTTTGACTCTTGCTCTTACATCCAAATCAAAACTTCAAGTATTCTCATAGCATTATCCCTATCATAGACTTTTTCTTCATTATTGTGTGCACTATAGGCAATTTTGGAGCTACATCATTTGGAGAAGAAAGAAGGACATGGGAGCTACAAATGAAAGAGGGAGTTTTAATATTGTTTTGCTTCCTTTCTATTATTTTGGTTTTCATGGTAGACTAGAGGGTACTAGCATATGTTTATTGATTTTGTGATTTGCTCATAGTATGTTAGACATTAGCCCATTTTCTGTCCTACAAGCCCGGGGGAAAGTAGACAAACCATTCTATTGGTATTCATTACTCATGTATGTATGTTTGTACAAGAGATTTACTTTCTTCTCCAAGGGTATGGAGCTAGAAATAACTAGGCATGGAGAGAGACATCTAGTTAAGTTATGGAGTGTGGATATGACCTTAGAGGCCAAAAATTCTAGTTTTGTGAGGTTTGACAAGTATTTTGCATCAAAACTCAGGTTACTATTGAGAGGAGACAGCCCTAGGATTCCACAAGCACTACTAGAATTGACCAGACCTAAGGACCATGAAAAAGGGCTATTAGTTAGTCATAATTGGGGGGATATAATCCCTTATAATGTCTCAACAGTAATAAGAGTATATGGCTTCTTGGGAAAGCCTCATGTGCTACCATTTCATGTGCCTTTGAAGATAGGGATAGCAAAGTTGTTATGGTAGATAGGCACTATTGATGAGAGGGATTTTCCTAATAAGGGTACTTTCTTTCTAGTTGTTACTATAGTGCATGATTTTGTCTTCGTGAGGAAAGGGTGGAAGCACCTCAATTTTTTCCTAGATAGATACAATATGGTAGAGTCCCGTGCCAGATTTATTGACCTTGAAGGATTTTATGATCTCTTAACGGAGAGAAAAAAAGCTGCCCGCATGGTGCAATAGGCCTATTTTTCTGAGGATGTCATCAAGATTTTTTTTTCTTTACAAGAGGAAGAGTTGAGAAAAGAAAAATGGATAGTATATAGTAAGACTTTATAATTCATTAATGCTTTGAACTCCAATTATGATCCATTGAAAGATAAAAAATATTGAGCAACCAAGATGCAAGCATTAATGAATAATTTTTCTATGATAATACAAACCATGAGTGAAAAGGATACATATGTTGAGACATATCTAGACAGGGCTGCAGAGGTGTAGAGGAGGATAAATAGTAGAAACATAGTAGCTCCTAGCCAATATACCTTGTAGAGAAGGGTAGGTTATCTGATGATTCAAAATGTGCAACAGGCTCCCCTTCATCAAAGACCAAGGCTAGAAAGTCCATCTACAACCAGTGCTCCAAAATGGAAAAAGTTAGAGCAAGGGTCTTCTTCTTCTCAAGTAAAAAAATACTCCCCAAGCTAGTGCCCAATTTGGATAGATGATGAAGCAATTTTAAGGGAAAAAATTAGACAAATTGGTGGAGAGGGGGATGTAATTATTACTTCCACAAATTTAGAGATTGGGGAACCACAAGAACTTCCTGCACCTTCCTTGGATCTCACTGTTGCTGATTACCAAGGTAAGAAGATAGATCCTATAGTTTCCCAAGCCTCTAAGAGGTTTATTAATGATGAAAGTTTTGTGAAGTCGAGAGCCTTTGTACAATTTTTTTGGAGATTAAACATAGGAAATTTTCAAAAGGCATGTGAAAAAATAAAGGTAGAGCAACTTGATAAACCAAACTCTATTATCAAAGAAGAAGTGAAATCTAAGTTTTTGAATGATTTTTCTTGATTTACAACGGAGGCCGAAAGGAAAATAGTTAGACAATCAGGAGTCCTTATCTTACCAGAATGGGATATAGTTAATGCCATGGATTTTGATTCAGTAATAAAAGAAAATGATGTTTAGTATAAGACTGAAGAAGAGGTATTATAGGATCATAGGGGAGTTAAGTTTAGTGATGACCACTAAGCCCTGGTTATTTGGTCTATTGAGAAAAGGGATAAGACTAGAATGCAAAAAAAATTTATTACAGAGCATACTAGTGCATTAATAGTGTTCAGTGTTGGTGAGGTTGACAGTAAGAAAATAATTGGAATGGCTTTAGAAATGTTGAAATTTGGCAGTGTGGTGTCTAGCCAGGAAGAAGATAAATTTTCACAACTCAATGCTAGGTTTGAAGAAGTTTTGAAAGCATATGAGGAGAGGGGTATGTAGATACAATCATTAGAAAACAAAGTATCTCAAATGGAGAAAATACTTGGAAAAAGAAAAGTAGGAGAATCCAGTAGACCAAGGATTACGTACCCCCCACAGCCACCTATTGAACCCATCAAATCAACTCTAATTATTGAGATACCAGATACCCTGGAAAGGCCTCGGTTCTACACTGCAGAGGGTTTTGAAGAAGAGAAGAATAAGTTGTATGCACTACATGTAGAATTAAATAATCAATTTGAAGAGAAGTTGAGGCAGGGTATAATGTATTTAGTGGATAGGATAGAATGACCATCATTTCTTGACCTATTGGCAAGGATTGTAGCCATCAGGGATGAATTGAAAAGAGATGAAACTACATTCAGAACCCTTGTGCAAAAGTGGACAAAAAGGAATAATGATATCATTATCTATGTGTATATCTGTCATCCAGCTACCTTGTCATCAAATAGAAAAGATCTTTGATTTTTTAAATAAGTTGCAAGGTTTTGATGATAAACAAGATTCTTTTCAAAAGAGATTAACTATTTTTTTTTCCAAGTATATTGCAAAAAAATTTGATTTATTTCCTTGTGCTTTAAAGACTATTTCTAAAGTGAAGGAAAAGGAAGAATGGAAGAGGGAGCTGGCTAAGATTTTTTGTGAAAGGATGAATAAAGTTATTAATGAAACTGGTCACTTGTTATGGGAAATGAAAAATGAGGAGCTGGTAAAGGTACAATTATTTTATAGTGCTATTAGAAAAGATCTTATTGATATAGAGATAGTTGCAAATTCTTTAATAACTACACATAGGGAGGTCCTAAATTTTGATTGGTTGGATGACATTGCCTACAATGAGTGTAAAGATAAATTTATGTCTATAGAGAAAATGGTAGAGGGTGACAAAGTAGAAGATGATGAGAAAGAAGAAGATGCAATAAGTAACTATCACCCTTACAGTTAATGATGAAGAAAAGGAGAATCCTTAGGTTAAAATAAGTTTGCAAGTAACTAGAGATGACTCATCGCTTTCAAGCTTAATAGACACTTACTTCGAGGAATCAGAATAATTAAAGAATTAGATCATAGTACCCTTGTCTTTCCAAGCGGTGTAATAGAAAGGGACCCACAAAAGAATGTTTGATGTATAAGTCTTTCTGTTATTCACAGTTTTGTCTTTTTGTGATAGGTGTATGTAAGTATCTTTTTGAAGGATCCCTATCAATCACATTTTACCTTTGCTTGTTGGAACTCATGCCTATATAAATGAGTTTTCAAGGCAATGTGATAGTCCGAATTCTAATGTATTATTTGGAATTATCAAGAAATAATACAGTTGGTCCTATTTCATGTAGTAGTTTAGATACTTTCAAGTGTACTTTTCTCAGAGAAATATGACATAACTAGTTGAATTTTCTGGGCTTTTGTTGAAATTCTATTGGTTATTGTATTACTCATTTCAAAAGGGTAATAAAAAGGGGTATTTACACCATTGTTATGTGTCATCACTTCTTGTCTCCATTTTATGAGCTTGTTTATTTTGAGGTCATTTGAATGAGGTTCATCTAGTTGAATGCAATTTGTATTGGTTGTGTATTGGTTATATTGTTGCTTTTAATTCAATTAATTATATAAATGCTTCCGTAGATCAATAGAATTCATGAGTTTATGGAAAGGATATTTTATAAGAATGGGAATGAGTGATTGCTATTGATAAATTCATTCACAAGTTGTCTAAATTAGATCTCCCACCAATAGTAAGTTTTTGCCAAATGGATAAGGCACTGGTCATGTATATCATTGAAAGGTGAGAGTAAATATTTCTTTTGCATGCCAAATCAATTTTAAATTCAAAATCATTTTCAGTCAAGTTGGGGGTAATGCCCCTAATTCAAGCAGTTTAAAGCAAAGAAGTTGCCCTACATCAACAAGAACAAATAATTGAAATATTAGAAGAATGATGCAGAGGATGATAGCAGGAGCAGGAACTCCAAATCAGTCACAAGCATGGTGATAGAGGGAGACAACATGAGATGCAAAGCTTATATTTCACATGTTAAAGATGCTACATCTTTGGCATTTATGTCAAAGAGGGAGATATATGCAGAAAACTGATCAATACAAAGTAAGAGGGAGATATATATGAAAGAGGGAGATTTATGAGAAACTAAAAGGTGAAGATATGGAGATATATGAGATCAGCAATAAAGGATGCAGTAGTCAATAAGGAAGCATAATGTAGCAGAAAATGAATATAATTTTGGTGGTAACTAAGTTGATCAAGTGATCAGTTTGGTTTTCCATCAATGCCAAAGAGGAAGATTGTTGGAAATGATTGAAAAGCTCATGAATGAAGAGTAATGGAACTGGTAAAGAATGTTTTCAATCATTGTTTTTTCATTGATGTCAAACTTGCTACTTCCAGGAATGACAATTGCTTTAGTGATCCACCAAGGAGGTGGCAATCAATAAGATGTAACTAGAGTACCTAGAGAAAGGTTGAAGTTATGATGTTGTAATGAAGTATAGGGATTAGATAAGCCATTGATGAAACAGTGCATTGATGACATACTCTAAGACACAGAGGATGGACACACCAAGACATATCAAAGATGCAAAGATTAACTAAATCCTACTTAGTGTCGAGTAGTCTTCAGGTGCTAAGTGAAGATGAAGTGCCGAGTGAAGATCAAGTGTCAAGTAAGTTTTCAAATGTTGAGTAGTCTTCAGGTGCCGAGCAAGTAACAGGTGCCGAGTAAAGATACAAGTGCCGAGCAAGATTCAAGTGCCGAGTAAGTTTTCAAATGATAAGCAGTCTTTAGGTGCCAAGAAAGTAATAGGTGCTGAGTAAAGATATAGGTGCCAAGAAAGATACAAGTGTCGAGTAACATAGAAGAAGCCAAGAATTAGTAAAACAATAATGCTGAGTTGTTGCATTATTTTGAAAATTGAAGATTCACCAGATCTGAGCTGACATGGTAGTTATCTAGAATTTTGTGAATTAGATAGAAGATAAGAATGATAAGCTGGTGACACAAAACACTATGTAAAATGTTTTTGACAAATATAGTTGGATTCTAGATGAAGTTTCTAGACAAGAGCAAGATATGGGATAGATATCTATTGAAACCCTAAAGTTGGAGAGGGAGAATTGAGCTGGAAAGGTATTCTAGATTTATATTTAAGGAGTCATAAGGTCATGAAACAAAAGAGAGGTGGTCGAGCATGAAAGCATGAAGTGTTAAAGAAGGTGCTAAGGTGGAAGAGAGTACAGATACTCTACTTCGATAGGTGACCATAGATATGATTGCATTGCTATGATCAGTAAGAAGACTCAAGGTGATGAAGCTTGTGATGACAAGCTTATAGCGCTGTAGTGATTAAAGCCAAGTAAAGGATTGAACTGAAGTATGATCTGTAACCTGCAAGATATGTTGTAAGTTGTATCAGATCAAAAGTCATTATTGTTACTCTCTAGCAATTGTAACAGTTAAAATAAATCCTATGGACTTAGGTTGGTTTAATAGCCATGTGGTAAATCCTTTAACAGGGTGACATTCCAAGTGAATGTTCCAAAGTCCTTTAACTAGGCCCATTCCTAATAGTATGGTGAAATCCTCTAATAAGGTCACATTTAACAATGTGTTGTAGCCTTTAACGGGGTAGGCCTTTAATAGGGCAGACCATTAGAAGTGGTTGAAATCAATTGCGTAGTTATTTTGTGGGTATCATCCCCACTCTATTTTTACCTTCTTATTCCTAGAGGGTTTCTGGGTTATCAAATTCTTAGTATTATGGTGTGATGCATGTTTACTTTTCATGATTGCTTAATGTTCAAGTGCATGCATGATAATTTGAGTTATGTTCCATTAAGGATTTGTAGAAAAAGTATTATTAGGGAATTTGGACCTTGGATAACTGATTCACCCCCCACTCTTAGTTATTCTAAAGAATTATAACAATTGGTATCAGAGCTTTGCTACTAACTTAGTTTAAAGGGACTAGAAGATGAAAACATCAAAATGTTTAAGAGAGAAGTTCTCAAGCTCAACAAAGACAACTTTGTTGCATGGCAAAGCTTGATGAAGCTACATCTTGGATCTATAGGAGATTATGCCCAAAATTCAATTATTACTAAACATGTTGATCCAACTGGTACTCTTACTATAGAAGATTTGAAAAACAAACAGGAACACAATCAGACAATGCTAGACATTGCTTTTGCACTCAACTATGTTGAATTCGATGATATCAAAGGATGTGACACTATATTCAAGATGTGGAAAGTCCTATCAAAAATTTATGGAGGAGATCAAAATGTCCAAAGAGAAAAAAGAGAAAGCCTTAGAGGAAAGTTCGATGATATGAAAATGGAAAAGAGTGAGAATGCTGCTCAGTATGCCGCTAGAATAAAAGAAGTGGTAAGTGCAATAAGATGTTTGAGTGGTCAATTAGATGATGATACTATTAACAGTAAGTTCTTAAGAACCTTGCTCCCTATCTATGCTATTAGAGTATCAGCTATACAAGAGCTAAGGTGTGTGCTAGGAAAAAATCTAAGTTTTGAAGGTGTTGGTCTGACTTTTTGTGCAACAGAGGTTTTTGTTAAATTATAGAAAAGTCAAAATTTTTATTTCTAAGTGAAACATAGGGTTTCTAGATAATCCATCCATAAGAAAAAACTCATGAAAACCCTATGTTCTATCTATTCATAAACTGTCGGGCGCGAAACTTTTGAATTTTCAAGTGAGACAAATATTCTGTCCCTTTTATTTTTTGTTTCCCCGAGATCCCCTTTTTTCTCAATCTTTTCAACCGTCAGATCCAACTAGATCTACCACTGTTGTTAACTTTCTATGAAGAATTGCATGCTTTTTAAGCCATGCGAGGTAGCGAATGCTGAGTATTCTACGAGGCGGGACCGCAAAGTGAAGATATGGTGGTCAAAGCTTTATTTTTTGAATGATTTATTATGCAGGTACACGTTGCAACTACCATCCAAACAGGAAAAGGGACCCAACATGATATCTAAAATAAGAGCCAGAATGATGATTTTTTTGACACTTCGCCACCTCGTTATCAGAAAAATCATACACTTCGCCATTAGCAAAGTAGCGAGGCCCCGTAAAGTCTGAAGGGGCGGTGACGTTGCATTTTTTCAGTGCCTCGACTTCACCAGGTGGCGTGACAAGTCATAAATGCCATTTTCAGAAGTAGTTTAAGTAACAAAAATTATTATCTTCTGCCCCTTGCATTTTTCGGTACGGAATTCTTTAAAACATCGAAGCTCACTACCTCGCTATCAGAAAAATCAGATACTTCACCGTTAGCGAAGTAGCGAGGCCCCGTAAAAAAGAAAGATCGACGGTGACCTTTGGTGACATGGAATGATAATTAGGACTGCAGTAAATTTTTGACAGGTGCCAACTATGCAGAATTATTTGTTTTCATTAATGCCTTTCTGACCGAATGTGCAAAGAGATCCTAAACGTCAGCTTGGAACAGAATCAATGCTCCTTGCTACCTCGCTATGCAAAATTGCATGTTTTTTAAGCCATGCGACATAGCGAGTATGAATCAGAAGACCCCACGCAGTTTCCTCACCCTTGATTGAGGATGTGATCAATGGTTGTTGCCTTCTCGCTATGAAGAGTTGCAAGGGAGATAATTATAGCAACATAGAGAATAGGGCCCACCACCTTCTTTTGAGCAAACTTAGTAGCATATCATTTGATTGATTCTGAATTAGATCGACGATTGTCGCTGCTTCACTATGGCAAGATGCTTGTTTTTTATGCATAACAAAGTAGCGACATGCTGACACGTGTCCTCAAATGTCAATGGGTCCAGATACAAGTGTCATCAAGGAAAGAATGATATCTATGGTAAGTTCTCATTGGGTAAAGTGACTGACATGTCAAATGCAACTCCTAGTTGTTCTCTCCGTATCACATGATCGTAGGATCTTTAAAGATCAACGACGTAGTTTTAAACAAAAAATGTAGTGCCACTCCTTGTATTAATTAGACATGAAAGCATCATTCGTGAGAAAAAATAGAGTATAATATAGAGAGATTTCATCAGTTTCATCTTACACGAGCAAAGATTTGAAGCCATTCTTGTGCAGAAGCAATTACAGAAGGAAAGTGTGCCAAAGCCTGGTAGAAATTGTGAAGTTGTCTGTTTGCGAAAAGTTTGTGGAAATAGAGAGGAAAACAAAGACAAAATTCAAGTAAGTAATACTACCATAATCCTCGTAGGCTTTTCAGTTCTGTGAAAAATAAGTCCAAGATGCCTCTGAAGAAGGGATTTTTAGGTGCAGTAAATTATTTGGATAGGAATGTGCATGATGATTTGCTTGAGTTGCTTCCTAAGTCTACTGTAGAGATAGCACAAGTTAAGAGGTTAACCTCATTTAACCCTAGGCTAAGGATAGCTGATGGACTGTATGATAAGGGTAATTGGGTTTAGGATGCTCAGACTTCTCAAATTGGGTTGAGTCTATTCAAAAAATGGTTCACAGAAAGGAAATTATATGCCCCTCAAGCCAATATATGGAATTTTGATCTGGGGAAGCTTGTTGTTCCCAGTGTGTTTATGGATTATGACCTCCTTGAAACTGTAGTGAAAAGCTATGATCCAGCCACTAAGGTAGTGAGAAGAATGGAAACCTACCAACAATAACAATACTACATAAACACATTGGGAAACCTACCAACAATAACATCATCTTCTAAAGAACCTTTCAAGAAATCATGCTTTAATGCTAGGGCAGTAGAAATATACAAGACCCTGTGCAGAGTCTTTAGAGAGGGTGAAGAAGACTTTATTCTAGTGAGCTTCATGTATATGATCACCCAAATCTCTTCTTTCAGTGTAGAAATATTTTTTGATTTTGCATCCTATCTGGCTCATGAGATTCACAATGGATTAGTGGGGATTGCAAAGGGCAAGGTGGAAAAGGTTTGGGGTCAGTACTCCCTATTGATGCATATGTTTATTTTTAAAGGGGCTACATATTTTGCTAAAGAAATGGTTTTAAATAGGGAACAAGAGGGGGAGGCACTACCAATTCAATTATGGAGTGCAAACATGACTTGGGAGGCAGAAAATGCTAGTTTTGTCAGATTTGATAGGCATTTTGCTTCTAAACTAAGATGCCTCATATTAAGTGACAATCCCAGAATTCCTAAGGCACTAATGCATCTTGTTAGGCCTATGGATAGACCCCATAGTTTAAAAGCATCACATAATTGGGGAGATATCATCCCATATCCAATCTCAACTCTCATTAGGGTCTATGGTTTCAAAGGGACACCCCATGTACTACCCTATCAGGTACCTTTAAAGGTAGGGGTAGCTGAATTTTTATGGCAGTTGGGAGGAGTGGAGGAGACCTTTTTGCACAAAAGGGGAACAGGATCAATTTTTCCTACTTGTACTATAGCTCACCAGTTTGCAATCACTAAAGAAGGGTGGATCTTCCTCTAAAAATTTTTGGATCGGTATAAGATAGCAGTATCTCATGCTCATTTTTTTAACATAGAAGACTTCTTTAATTCTGCTCTTAGATATAGGATCAAGCTTCATCCAAGTTAGCATGAATTCTACTTCCCTGAAGATATAATAAGGAATGAATACTCTCTCCAGGAGCAAGAAACAAAGAAAGAAAAATGGAGAGTCTATTCAAAAGTTTTTGGATTCATTAATTGTTTTGACAAAGATTACAGTCCTCTTAGTAATGCTACAAATAATGCAGATAGGATAAATAAGCTCATGAGTACATTTTTAGAAATAATGGAGGTAATGAATGAAAAGAAACAACATTTTATTGATTCTTTTCCAGATAAAGCCAGAGAAGTTATGAGGAAATTGGGTTTCACCCCTAACATAGGAGTAGGTCCACTGGGTTTCCAAAAGAGGATAGGATATACTGTTATTCGGGAGTAGATGGCCATTGTAAACAAAGAAAAATAGGTAATTGAATCTACTAGTACTATCCTTGAAGAAAGACCCCTTGAACCTTCTCCCAAAAGAAGAAAAATAATAAGGGAAGAGGAATCCCATGATGAAGGTTACTAACCTTCCCAAACTCCAATGAGAATTGAGGAAGAACAGCTCACCAATGAGAAAATTGAACAAATGGGGTCGCAAGGAGGAGTTTTTGTTACTCAAGTAGAAATTGATGAAGGGAACCCTCAGAAGCCTCCTGTGCCAAGTTTTGAATTGAGTGTAGCAGGCTAGTCAACAATTTTTGTCTGATAACAATTTTGTAAAATCTAGGGCTTTCCATCAGTTTGCATGGAGGGAAAACATGCACATTTTTGAACAAAGGTGTAGGAATATGAAAGCAGAGCATCCAGAAATGGATGAAGCCTCCATTCAAAATCAAATAAAAGAACAAATGATACAAGAATTCCAAAATATAACCCCTGACGAGGGTAGATAGATGGTTAAAAATGCAAATATTTTATTATTGCCCAATTGGGATATTGCTGATGCCTTAATTTTTAATTCTGTGTCAAATAAATAGTATTACAGGATCCAGATAAAAAGGAATTCTTAGGGACAACATTCAGTAATGATCAAGCTACCCTTGTTTTGTGGTCACTAAGAAGAGGATCCAGGACTACTCCATTATAGCCTGATGATTCAGGACTAACAGGGAATATCATTGTGAGGAGGGTCGCTGATACTTCAAATTTACAGGCAGCCTACATGAATGTAGACTATTCAAAATTTTCCTTGGCCAGTGCAGAAAGAGAAGAAAAGGAAATGATTGATTTGAAGAATAAGTATGAAATAGTGGTGGATGCCTACAATCAAGAAGTAAAAAAGAGAATTGAGCTGGAAAACAGGGTATCTCAATTGGAGAAGATACTTGGGAAAAGAAAGGTGGGAGAATCCAGTACACTTAGAATTGCATACCCTTCACAGTCATTTGTCGGATCAACCCCTATCATTGAAATACCTGACACCCTCGAAAGGCCCCAATTCTATACTGCAGAGGACTTTGAAGTAGAAAAAACAAAATTGCATGAGTTGCAGATAGAATTGAGAAATCAATATGAAGAAAAGTTGAAACAGGGTATAATATATTTGAGGGATAAAATACAATGGTCAAAATTCTTTGATCAGTTGGCCAGAATTGCAGCCCTCATGGATGAGTTGAACAGGGATAAGGATAAGCTGACTCTTCTTGCACAGAAATGGAATGAGAGAAATAATGATATTACAATCATATGTATATCTGCAGTTCAAATTCCCTATCATCAAGTTGAGAAATTTTTTTATTTATTAAATAAGCTAGAGAATTTTGATGATGAAAGGGATTATTTACAGAGAAGATTAACACTCTGCTTTTCCCAATATATCGCTGAAAATTTCACACTTTTTCCTTGTGCTTTAGAATCTGTGGATATGCTAAAAGAAAAAGAAAAGTGGAAAATGGAGATGGATGAATTATTAAATGAAAGAATGATAAACATCATGAGTGAGACTGGCCACTAGTTCTGGGCTAAGACTAACGAGGAACTAGTAAAAGTATAGTTATTTTATACTGATAAGGGGAAAGAATTTGATGTTTTAGAAGAAAAAGCAAATTCCTTAATAATGATACAAAGAGAAGTTTTCAGCTTTGATTGGCCAGATGATGATGCTTTTAATAAATGGAAAAATTAGTTTCTAGAACAAATATCAGAAGATGAGGAGGAAGAAGGTGAAAAAGTAACAATCACCCCTGAAGTTAATACTGAGGATATAGAAACTCCCCAGGCTGAAGTAAATTTATAGATAAATAAAGACAATACATCACTTTCAAACCTCATGGCTAATTACTCTGAGGATGGAGAATAATTGGAGAATTAGGTCATATCTTCTTGTTAAAACAAATGAGAAGTATAACAAAAAGGGACCCACCCAGGATGTTTAGATGTGTCAGCTTCTCTGTTGTTTATTTTTGTCTTTTACTATAGACACTCATCAATATTTTTTAAAAGGACACGTGTCACTCTCTTTAGCCCTAAGCTTGTTGCATCTCACATTATTTAAGTGAGATCCCAAGCCTAAAGAAGGGTCTGAATTCTTTTTCTTCTAAGTATTGTGCTTAGTCTAGTTTTTGGTCCAAAATTTTGAAGTCAATTTTGTAATGTGTTTCTCTGTCAAATTTTTTGAAAGTACATGAAGATAGAATGAACTGTGTTTATTTCTGAAGGCTATTCTGAGTTTATTGTAAAATATGTACCATTTTCAAAGGAAATGAATACAAACTATGAACTATCCCCATATCAGTTCTTTCTTAATTTTGTCTCCTGCTCAATACTTAGCTACCTTGATGTTGTATGAGTAAAAGCCTGTGCAATTGAATGCAATCTAGTTAGGTTGTATATCCATCTATCATTGCTATTAATTCAATGGATTAAGTAAAAGCTTTGATGAATGTGATAACATTCCTTAAGTATTGAAAAGGATTGTGAATGATAAATTCTGATAAGAATTGCTAATACAATTTGTTGTAAGGCAAAAAATTAGATCTTAGATTTTACTATAGACTCTGAAACCCCAATGGATTAGGCACTGATCAAGTTATTTCAGCTGAAAGAGAAGTATCTTACAAATGGTTGTTCAAATGCATCATCAAATCAAATTTTACTTTTATTTCCTATAGATCTTCAAAGTTGGCCAGCACTTGTCTGCATGAAATCTTTTTAGCTTCAGTTAGCCATTGTTGTTGAAAACGTCTGCAGATCTATAGAATATTTCTTGGCCATATCTGTTTATGGGATGTGTTTTGGAAAATTAGTAAGAATTATATATATATATTTGAGGATTTTGAAATGAGAATCATAATGAAACTAAGAATAATCCTCATACAGTAGTTTCATATTTGAACCATCCCTGGGTATACCCACCTTGGTTGTGCAGAGCCAAAAGAGTAGAAAACCATTGGTGGTTTTGTTGAAGTTGGGTCCAAATACCTTACATATGCAATTGTTGATAAGAATAGGCTAGTCTTTAGATTGTGTATGTACTGTCATTATATTATTAAGCTTTTTGTCATGTGATCTATGTCTTGCTTGTGGTTATAAGGGAATCTTTTAGTGTCAAACCTTGAGAATTTTAAAAAGATAGAGCCCAAGTACTATTGCGACACACTGACATACCCAACCTATCGAAGTGTCTTATCTAAACAAGCAAGAGTTGCAGTCTTACGACATCAGTGATTGGTCTGTCAATGCCATATATTTTTTTTCAGGTGCTTGTGTGTCAGTTTCTTTTGGTCAGCTAAAAGTGTCATTATATATTGTCCCAAAATAGGGTGGCGACTCAGTCAAGGTTTTGAAGCTAGTGCTTATTGAAATAAAAAGATAAATATGGCTAACAAGAGGAAAAATACAAGAGCTTACATGAGAGCCAATCCCAATGTATCAATGTATACTAATTTACCCCAAGGTGGTAAGAAGAACCAAAATAAGAAAAAGACATATCCAAATCCTACTTGGAAACCCAGAGGTAATGCATCCGTCAATTCTCATTATCAACCAGTAATAGGAAGAGAGTCTTCTTCACTTAGCTCAGAATCTGAAACTACAAGACTCTTAGGAGGCATTTTCAGTACCCCTTTACCATATGAGAGAGTTTTTCAAGATAAGGACGTGTCTACTATAGGAGTTGCTTCATTAAGACCAGATCCTGTAGCCGATATAAATTATAGGCTAGGATTTAGGAGTTCATCTGATAATATTTTTAATCCCATAGTAGCCCCATACGTAGAACCAAACCTTATAGATCTGGATGACCCTGCTGATTCCAAGGCAACTTCTACAGATCCTAAAGAAGTGCACTCTGAGATAGAATTTTTGAAGAAATGGATTGCTAAGGAAGAAGCTAAACGTATTCATCTTAAAAAAGAGAAGGAGCAAGCCACCTTAGATGCCATAATAGAAAGAGATACTCTGTTAAGAAGGATGACTACTTTGAAAGAGAAAAATAAAAAAATAGAAGAGAATACCACAACTCTCCATAAGGATGTTTTTGGAGATATTGATAATCTGAGAGCTAAAGTGCAAGAACAGGAGAAACACCTAAATCGAAGGCAAGAACCAGCTATTTCTCAAGTTCAAGCCTATAAACCTATTCAAATTGATCCTGTAGAGCCCACTGCAAAAGCTCCAGATAAAGGGAAAGGCAAGGCTATAGGAATCCAAATAAACAAGCCTCAAGCTATACCAAGCAAACCTATATAACCCTCCATGTGAAAGTTAGATCTAGATCTTGAGAAGGCTCGAAAAGAGATGGAAGATCTTGCAAAAAAACTTGAGAAGGTTGAAAATGAAGGTCAAGCTGCAGAAACTAGAAGGAAAATCCAATTCATAAAGTCTAATTCTGCATTGGCTTCATGGCCTAATTTGTCTATCCCACCTGCAAATCATGCACCAGTTAGTGCTCCCACAATTTCAACCCAAGCAATACCCCATTCTGCCCCTGCCTCATCCCCAAATATTGGCACCCAAGTCCCATTTGTCCCACCACAACAGTCCCAAGCTGCTCCCCTGAGTCAAGCTAATATAGCTAGCACCTCAAATGTTCATGGTTTCCAGAAGAAACCTATATACCTGGAAAAGTACAGACAAATATCATTTGCTGGTATTCCTGGTGCCCCCCATCCCATATCATTTGATTTAAGGGATAAAGTGGTTAAGTTTTCTGGAAATAATGTTGTTACTGGTGAAGAACATTTGAGGACTTTCATTGACATGTTGAATGATTATGAAGTTGAACACGAAGACATGGTAATGAAATTGTTTGTGCATTCATTAACAGAGGATGCAAGGGATTGGTTCAGAAGGTTGCTTGATGATAGTATTACTTCATGGAGTGATATGGAAAAGTTGTTTAAAGAGAAATATGGGGACAATACCAATGCAGGATTCATGTTGAACAAGTTCAACAATATCAAGAAGAATCCAAATGAGTCCACTTTTGATTTCAATGTGAGATTCCAAAAGGGTATGTACAAACTTTTTCAATTCATGAGGTTAAATGAAGATGTCTATCTTACAACCTATTTCAATGCTTTTGATAGCAAAATGGCTTATCAATTGAGGGATAAAGATCCTAAAACCTTGAGAGATGCCTATAGAGTTGCAGTAAATATAGAGAATAATAGAAATGCATCTGAAAAACTAGGTAGGAGGGATGATCCTAAACTTTTTAATTCTAAGAACAATAATAAAAGGGAGGGTGACAGAACCCCTATAGGAAAAAAGCTCGAAGAACCTACTATAGGCCAGGTTTTAGAAATGCTCAAGAAGATGAATCCCACTAGTTTCAATAAGCCAAATGTTGCTGAAAGACCCCCTGTGAATAACAACAATTTCAATAGATAGCCTAGGATGCAGAATTACCCTTATACCACTCAGTGGAAAGATGGTAAACCAGTTCCTAACCAGACCCAAAATGTGAAGGACAAGGGTACTCCAAACCCCCTGCAAAAGAATATTGTAAATATAAATGATGATGTACCATGGTGCATTATATGCCAATCACCTCATTCTACTGATTATTGTGCTATTGCTCAGTCATTTTCCCAAGCCCAAGGAGTGCAAGCTGAAGAAGAAACTTAAGATAAAAGCCATGATGATATAAGCTGCAATATGGTGAGCATGTATGATGATTTGATAGATTCTAATTTAGAAAAGCCTAAAAATGATGTTACTAGCCAAAGAATTGCTTACCAGCTACATCATCAGCAAGTACTCTTAGATGATGAAGGGTATGATGTAGATAAGGTATGCAGTACATTTTCTAATGTAGGTCTCACAAGTCTAAGAATGCCCTCCAAGGAGGAAATTGACAGAATTACAGCCGAAATGATTTCACAAGTTCATAGAAATTATAATTTGAGAAATAGAGCAATAAAGAATGATGCAGGAAAGCCATCTAGTGTCTTCATCAAGGACATCACTCATAAGATAAATGATCAAGACAAGAAAGTCCATGTAGATGTGCCTAAAATCAAGGAGAACAAGGGTAAGAAATGGGAACCAAAGAAGAAGGTTAAATTTCAGATAAGTGAAGTAACAAAACCAGTTGTGCAACTAAAGAAATCAAAACTGGATGTTGTAAAGAAAAATGTGGTGCCTATTGCTCAAAAGACTCCAACTCCAGGTACTATTGTAAAACCTACTATGGTTGAACCTGTTGATATGATATCCATGTTATTTCAAATTACTGTAAAAGTGCCCCTGTCTAAACTTTTTAGAATTGAAGAACATAAGAATAAGGCTTTGTCATGGTTGGGTGGAATAGAAAACAATAATATTATTGTTGACCAAACTATGCCCCAACAAACCCCATTAGTAATAGAGGAAAGTGGTATCATATCCCAGATTCCTCAAATGTTTCTAGATGATTCCTCAGTGGCATTCATAGAAGAGATGGATCCTTTTTTCCTTAGTCTAATCATAAAAGGGAAGACCCTAAAAAATTGCATGATAGACGTAGGAGCTTCCAACACTATAATGCCTTTCAAGGTAATGGAAGCCTTAGGATTGAAGGTAGATAACAAGAAAGGTAGATGCAGAGGGATGGATGCTAGAGAAGTCCTAGTCATAGGTACTATAAATTCCCTTCCATTCAAATTGGCTGCATATCTTGAAGTAGAATTAACCATGTTTGTCCTTGTGGTAGATATACCTCCACATTACAGAATGTTACTCTCCAAAAAATGGAGTGCTGCCATGGGGGGAAGCCTACTATGTGATCTAACTTACGCCACTTTTCATATAGGGGACAAATCTGTCAAGGTAAATAGGGAACCAAGAGTTAACCACATCTTACATGAAGAAATTGACAAAGATACCACTTGTTTCCTAGATACTGGGATTAATGCTTTCAGGGTTGAATTAATTATTCAAGAAGTTGAAAATTTACCTGCTATCATCGAGAATGAGGTTGAATGTTGCATGAATTCACCAAAATTATGGAAAATGTTCTTTGATGGGGCTAGTTCTAAAGAGGGTGCAGGGGCAGGTGTAGTCTTTGTGTCCCTTGAAAATAATACTTTTAGGTATTCATTCACCTTAAAGTTTTCCTGCAGTAATAATATTGCAGAGTATGAAGCATTGCTGCTAGGGCTCAAAGTTGCCATACATCATAAGATTAAGAAATTATATGTCATAGGGGATTCTGAATTAATTATCTCTCAGATCAAAGGAACCTATTCATCAAAAAATAGGAGACTGGAACAATATAGAAATGCAGTCTAGGATTAGATAGAATTCTTTAATGCATTTGGGATCGCATGGAGAGATAGAACACAAAATAAGATGGCTGATCTGTTGGCAAATGTAGCCATCAAGCCAAAAGAAATATCATTTGTAGGAATCTCCCAGATTGAGGTGCAAAACAGGCCTTCCATACCTAACAACATTGAAAATTGGTAGGTTTTTGAAGATGATAAGGATATTACAAATTTTTTGTTAAATGAAGACAAGTATCATGGTTAGGAGATGGATTGTAGTGGACTGATTGAAACCATAAATGGGAAGGAAACAATTTTTGGTCAAGAAATAATGCAATTAAAAACAAATAAGATTCCAAAGGGGTTAGTTGTCTTGGAAAATATTTTTGATAATCAAGACAGAGTAAAATCCGGAGTAAATGACCCCAAACCCCAGGAGTTAGAAGAAATAAACTTGGGTACTGATGAAGTTCCTAAAAGAGTTTATATTGGACAACATTTGCCTGTTGAAATTAGGAAAACATTGATTGACCTACTTAGAAAATACAGACATGTTTTTGCTTGGTCATATGATGACCTTAAGGCTTACAGGGAGGATCTTTTCCAGCATGTCATACCATTGAAGGAAAATGTAAGACCATTTAGGCAAAAATAGAGACCAATCAATCCTACCCTTGCCTCAAAAATGCAAGAAGAACTGACAAAACTGAGAGATGGTGGAATAATCAAACCAATCAAGCATTCCACCTAGGTTTCAAACCTAGTTCCTGTTAGGAAGAAGAATGGAGATATTAGGCTTTGTGTTGATTTTAGAAATTTAAACATTGCATCTCTGAAGGACAATTATGTCTTACCTAATATGGAAGCCATGTTACAACAAGTGACTGGCTCTGAATTGATGTTAATGATGGATGGCTTTTCTGGATATAATCAAGTTCTAGTAAAAGAAAGTGAACAGTTCAAGACAACCTTCACAACCCCTTGGGGAACATATATGTATGTGAGGATGCCTTTTGGCTTGATTAATGCAGGAGCTACTTTCCAAAGAGCCATGGATGTAGCATTTCATGAATATATTGACAAATTTATGGTTGTGTACCAGGATGATCTTACAGCATATTCTAACAAGGCTGAGGATCATTGCAAACACTTGGAAAAAATATTTCTAAAAGCCCTAGAATATGGGGTATCTTTAAACCCAAAGAAATGCACATTCAGGGTCACAGAAGGAAAGTTATTAGGACACATAGTGTCTAAGGATGGGGTAAAAATAGATCCTGAGAGGGTAGTAGCTATTGACAAAGTGCCCAAACCAAAAAATGTGAAAGGAATTCAGTCCTTTTTTGGCCAGGTCAATTTTCTGACGAGATTTCTTACCAATTTTGCTGAAATCAGTAGACCCATCTCAAAGATGCTCAAGAAAGGAGCTGTTATAGATTGGAATGGTGAACCCTCACAAGAATTCCAAGATATAAAAATTGCAATAAAGAATGCTCCAGTATTGAGGACCCCAGATTATGCAAAGCCCATGCATATTTTCTCTTTTCCATCATTCCATACTGTAGCTGCAGTCTTATTACAGAAAAATCAAGAAGGATATGAGCAGCCTATTGCATTTTTTAGCAAGTCCCTGTAGCCTGCTGAACTGAAGTATGAAATAAATGAAAATCAAGCATATGCTTTGGTAAAGGCTGTAAAAGCTTTCAGAAGTTATTTGGTAGGTGCTATTGTTATCGCTTTTGTACCTAGTGCTGCAGTCAAGGATATATTCTCTCAGCAGGAAGTGTCAAGCAGGAGGTGTAGATGGATCAATAAAATCCAGGAATTTAACATTGATATACAAATAACAAAATTAGTAAGAGGTCAAGGTTTGGCCAAACTCATGGCTAAAACTAATCTAGAGGCAAATTAGATAAATCTAGTAAATGATGATCTCACAACTAACTTATGTGACATGGACCAATGTGATTGGTACACCAATGTCATATATTATTTGCAACATATGGAAGCTCCTCCCCATCTGCCTAACAATGAAAAAAGGAATACTAAATTGCAAGCCATCAGGTTCATAATTGTCCAAAATAACTTATGGTGGAGAAATTTTGAGGGAATCCTGTTGAAATGTGTGGATAAAGAAAAGGCAAAAGAGATTTTGAAAGAAATGCATGCTGGAGTATGTGCAGGACACTACATGCCCAAAACTACTGCACATAAGATAATGAGGGCTAGATTCTGGTGGCCTTCTCTATTCAAGGATGCTCAAGTTATGGTTAGAAAATGTGATCCTTGTCAGAGGTTTGTTGGAAAGCTGAAATTCTTAGGAAATACTCCACTGAAACCAGTTGAGACTCAAACACCTTTTCAACAATGGGGTCTAGATTTCATAGGAGAGATTTTTCCCAAGTCTAGCACTGGCTATTCTTGGATTCTGGTTGCTACTGATTACTTTACAAAGTGGGTAGAGGCTATCCCCACAAGAAATGTGACAAGTAAGGTGGTAAATAATTTCCTATTGAATAACATTATTTCTAGATTTGGATGTCCATAGAGAATTGTCACAGATAATGCTATGTGTTTTAGATCTGAGGAGTTCATCAAATTTTGTGATAAATATGGAATGACAAGATCATCATCTACTCCATATCATCCACAAGGGAATGGACAAGCCGAGTCCACAAATAAGAGCCTGTTGAAGGTCATTAAGAGAATGTTGGATGATAATAAAAAAGCATGGGATTCCAAGTTACAGTTGGCAATATGGGCTGACAGAGTAACTGTAAAGAAAGCAATTGGTGTAGCTCCATTTGATTTAGTGTATGGAATTCAAGCCAGAATGCCTCAGAACAACTTGATGGGACCATACAATTACGTCCAGTTATATGATGAAGATACTATAGATGAAATGCAAGAAAAAATGGATGAATTGGTAGGATTGACCGAAACCAGAAGAGAAGCATCTTTGAGGAACCAAAAGTTGCAATTGCAAGTAAAAACACTTTATGACAAAAGAACTGTAAGCAAAAAATTTGAAAATGGAGACCTAGTCTTGATGTGGAATGCCAGAATTGAAGATAAAGGAAAACATGGCAAATTTGATCCTATTTGGCTAGGCCCATATCTCATTGAGAATACTTGGGGTGAAGATTCTTATATAATCAAAGATATATCTGACAATATTCTTGAATTGCCAGTTCATGGACAGTTCTTGAAGAGGTATTTTTCTTGAAAAATACTTATTTTCTTCCATGAACAATAGTTTTAGGGTTCCTGTCATTTTGCTTTCTCTATAAATCCTTGTAAGTATCCTTGTGCAGTTTGGTTCCTTATTTTTTGTGTGTTGCTTTGTGCTCTCTGAAGAAGTTGTCATCTTGCCAAATGTGTGATCTGCTCTCCCATAGATTCTGATTTCTTGCATAGACTCAAGTATTCTATCATCCCCAAAAAAAGCCACTGTTGGTCTGACCTTTTGTGCAACAGAGGTTTTTGTTAAATTATAGAAAAGTCAAAATTTTTATTTCTAAGTGAAACATAGGGTTTTTGGATAATCCATCCATAAGAAAAAACTCATGAAAACCCTATGTTCTATCTATTCATAAACTATTGGGCGCGAAACTTTTGAATTTTCAATTGAGATGAATATTCGGTCCCTTTTATTTTCTATTTCCTCGAGATCCCCTTTTTTCTCAATCTTTCCAACAGTCAGATCCAAGTAGATCTACCGCTGTCATTACCTTGCTATGAAGAATTGCATGCTTTTTAAGCCATGCGAGGTAGCGAATGCTGAGTATTCTATGAGGTGGGACCACAAAGTGAAGATACAACAGTCGGAGCTTTATTTTTTGAATGATTTATTGTGCAGGTACATGTTGCAACTACCATCCAAACAGGAAAGGGGACCCAATAGGATATCTGAAATAAGAGCTAGAATGATGATTTTTTTGACGCTTCGCCACCTCATTATCAAAAAAATCATACACTTCACTATTAGTGAAGTAGTGAGGCCCCATAAAGTTTGAAGGGGCAGTGACGTTGCATTTTGCTGGTGCCTCGACTTCACCAGGTGGCATGACAAGTCATAAATGCTGTTGTCAGAAGCAGTTTAAGTAACAGAAATTATTATCTTCTACCCCTTGCATTTTCCAGTATGGAATTCTTTAAAATGCCGGAGCTCCCTACCTCGCTATCAAAAAAATTAGATACTTCACTGTTAGTGAAGTAGCGAGGCCTCATAAAAAAGAAAGATCGGCGGTGACCTTTGGTGACATGGAATGATAATTAGGACTACAGTAAATTTTTGACAGGCACCAACTATGCAGAGATCTTTTTTTTCATTAATGCCTTTCTAACCGAATGTGCAAAGAGATCCTAAATTTTAGCTTGGAATGGAATCAATGCTCCTCACTACCTCGCTATGCAAAATTGCATGTTTTTTAAGCCATGCGACATAGCGAGTATGAATCAGAAGACCCTACACAGTTTCCTAACCCTTGATTGAGTATGTGATCAACGACTATCGCCTTGCTTGCTATGAAGAGTTGTGAGGGAGATAATTATAGTGACATAGCAAATAGGGCCCACTGCCTTCTTTCTGAGCAAACCTAGTAGCATATCATTTGATTGATTTCGAATCAGATCGATGACTGTCACTGCTTCGCTATGGAAAGATGCTTGTTTTTTATGCATAACAAAGTAGCGACATGCTGACACGTGTCCTCAGATGTCAATGGGTCCAGATACAAGTGCCATCAAGGAAAGAATGATATACGTGGTAAGTTCTCATTGGGTAAAGTGACTAACATGTCAAATGTAACTCCTAGTTGTTCTCTCCGTATCACATGATCGTAGGATCTTTAAAGATCAATGACGCAGTTTTAAACACAAAATGTAGTGCCACTCCTTGTATTAATTAGACATGAAAGCATCGTTCGTGAGAGAAAATAGAGTATAATACAAAGAGATTTCATCAGTTTCATCTTATGCGAGAAAATATTTGAAGCCATTCTTGTGCAGAAGCAATTACTGAAGGAAAGTGTGCCAAAGCCTGGTAGAAATTGTGAAGTTGTCTGTTCATGAAAAGTTTGCAGAAATACAAAGCAAAACAAAGAAAAAATTCAAGTAAGTAATACTACCATAATCCTCATAGGATTTTTAGTTTTGTGAAAAATAAGTCCAAGATGCCTCCGAAGAAGGGATTTTTAGGTGCAATAAATTATTTGAATAGGAATGTGCATGATGATTTGCTTGAGTTGCTTCCTGAGTCTACTATAGAGACAGCACAAGTTAAGAGGTTAACCTCATTGAACCCTAGGCTAAGGATAGTTGATGGACTGCATGATAAGGGTAATTGGGTTCAGGATGCTCAAACTTCTCAAATTGGGTTGAGTCTGTTCAAAAAATGGTTCGCAAAAAGGAAATTATATGCCCCTCATGCCAATATATGGAATTATGATCTGGGGAAGCTTGTTGTTCCCAGTGTGTTTATGGATTGTGACCTGCTTGAAACTGTAGCGAAAAGCTATGATCCAACAACTAAGGTAGTGAGAAGAATGGATGGTGAGGTTTTAATTATCATCAGTCCAGAAGAAATTAGGAAGGTTTTCAGTCTAGGACCTCTCACCATGTATCATGTGCCCATTAATTTGATAGAGTTAGAAAAAGAATATATGTCCAAAAGGGATATAGTTAGACAAGGTGCATTGAAAGCCCACATAGGAAAAATTGGAAACCTACCAACAATAACATCATCTTCTAAAGAACCTTTCAAGAAATCATGCTTTAATGCCAGAGCAGTAGAAATATACAGGACCCTGTGCAGAGTGTTCAGATAGGGTGAAGAAGACTTTATTCTAGTGAGCTTCATGTATATGATCACCCAAATGTCTTATTTTGGTGTAGAAATATTTTTTGATTTTGCATCCTATCTGGCTAATGAGATTCACAATGGATTAGTGGGAATTGGAAAGGGAAAGGTGGAAAAGGTTTGGGGTCAGTACTCCCTATTGATGCATATGTTTATTTTTAAAGGGGCTACATATTTCGCTAAGGAAATGGTTTTAAATAGGGAACAAGAGGGGGAGGCACTACCAGTTCAATTATGGAGTGCAGACATGACTTGGGAGGTAGAAAATGCTAGTTTTGTCAGATTTGATAGGCATTTTGCTTCTAAACTAAGATGCCTCATATTAAGTGACAATCCCAGAATTCCTAAGGCACTAATGCATCTTGTTAGGCCTATGGACAGACCCTACTGTTTAAAAGTGTCACATAATTGGGGAGATATCATCCCATATCTAGTCTCAACTATTATTAGGGTCTATGGTTTCAAAGGGACACCCCATGTACTACCCTATCAGGTACCTTTAAAGGTAGGGGTAGCTGAATTTTTATGGCAGTTGGGAGGAGTGGAGGAGACTTTTTTGCACAAAAGGATCAATTTTTCCTACTTGCACTATAGCTCACCCGTTTGTAATCAATAAAGAAGGGTGGATCTTCCTCTACAAATTTTTGGATCGGTATAAGATGGCAATATCTCATGCTCATTTTTGTGACACAGAAGACTTCTTTAATTTTGCTCTTAGATATAGGATCAAGCTTCGTCCAAGTCAGCATGAATTCTACTTCCCTAGAGATATAATAAGGAATGAATACTCTCTTCGGGAGCAAGAAACAAAGAAAGAAAAATGGAGAGTCCATTCAAAAGTTTTGAAATTCATTAATTGTTTTGACAAAGATTACAATCCTCTTAGTAATGCTGCAAATAATGCAGATAGGATAAATAAGCTCATGAGCACATTTTCAGAAATAATGGAGGTAATGAATGAAAAGAAACAACATTTTATTGATTCTTTTCCAGATAAAGCCAGAGAAGTTATGAGGAAATTGGGTTTCACCCCTAACATAGGAGTAGGTCCTCTGGTTGTCCTAAAGAAGACAGGATATATTGTTATTCAGGAGCAGATGCCCATTGTAAACAAAAAAAAAAGGGTAATTGAATGTACTAGTACCGTCCTTGAAGAAAGACCCCCTGAACCTTCTCCCAAAAGAAGAAAATTAATAAGGGAAGAGGAATCCCATGATAAAGGTTACTCACCTTCCCAAACTCCAATGAGAATTGAGGAAGAACACCTCACCAATGAGAAAATTGAACAAATGGGGTCGCAAGGATGAGTTTTGGTTACTCAAGCAGAAATTGATGAAGGGAACCCTCAGGAGCCTCCTGTGCCAAGTTTTGAATTGACTGTAGCAGATTTCAGAGGAAGGGAATTAGACCCTTTTTTGGAGCAGGCTAGTTAGCAATTTTTGTCTGATAACAGTTTTGTAAAATCTAGGGCTTTCCATCAGTTTGCATGGAGGGAAAACATGCACATTTTTGAACAAAGGTATAGGAATATGAAAGCAGAGCATCCAAAAATGGATGAAGCCTCCATTCAGAATCAAATAAAAGAAAAAATGATACAAGAATTCCAAAATATAACTCCTGACGAGGGTAGAAAGATGGTGAAAAATGAAAATATTTTATTATTGCCCAATTGGGATATTGCTGATGCCTTAATTTTTAATTCTATGTCAAATAATTTAGGATTACAGGATCTAGATAAAAAGGAATTCTTAGGGACAACATTCAGTAATGATCAAGTTGCCCTTGTTTTGTGGTCACTAAGAAGAGGATCCAGGACTACTCCATTACAACCTGATGATTTAGGACTAACAGGGAATATCATTGTGAGGAGGGTCGCTGATACTTCAAATTTACAGGTAGCCTACATGAATGTAGACTATTCAAAATTTTCCTTGGCCAGTGCAGAAAGAGAAGAAAAGGAAATGACTGATTTTCAGAATAAGTATGAAATAGTGGTGGATGCCTACAATCAAGAAGTAAAAAAGAGAATTGAGCTGGAAAATAGGGTATCTCAATTGGAGAAGATACTTGGGAAAAGAAAGGTGGGAGAATCCAGAACACTTAGAATTGCATACCCTTCATAGTCATTTGTCGGATCAACCCCTATCATTGAAATACCTGACACCCTCGAAAGGCCCCAATTCTATACTATAGAGGACTTTGAAGCAGAAAAAACAAAATTGCATGAGTTGCAGATAGAATTGAAAAATCAATATGAAGAAAACTTGAAATAGGGTATAATATACTTGAGGGATAAAATACAATGGTCAAAATTCTTTGATCAGTTGGCCAGAATTGTAGCCCTCATGGATGACTTGAACAAGGATAAGGATAAGCTGACTCTTCTTGCACAGAAATGGAAGGAGAGAAATAATGATATTACAATCATATGTATATCTGCAGTTCAAATGCCCTATCATCAAGTTGAGAAATTTTTTGATTTATTAAATAAGCTAGAGAATTTTGATGATGAAAGGGATTCTTTACAGAGAAGATTAACACTCTGCTTTTCCCAATATATCGCTGAAAATTTCACAATTTTTTCTTGTGCTTTAGAATCTGTGGATATGCTAAAAGAAAAAAAAAATTGGAAAAGGGAGATGGATGAATTATTAAATGTAAGAATGATAAACATCATGAGTGAGACTAGCCACTGGTTCTAGGCTAAGACTAATGAGGAACTAGTAAAAGTACAGTTATTTTATACTAATAAGGGGAAATAATTTGATGTTTTAAAAGAAAAAGCAAATTCCTTAATAAGGATACAAAGAGAAGTTTTGAGGTTTGATTGGCCAAATGATGATGCTTTTAATAAATTGAAAAATCAGTTTCTAGAACAAATATCAGAAGATGAGGAGGAAGAAGGTGAAAAAGTATCAATCACCCTCAAAGTTAATACTGAGGACACAGGAACTCCCCAGGCTGAAGTAAATTTACAGATAACTGAAGACAATACATCACTTTCAAACCTCATGGCTAATTACTCTAAGGATGAAGAATAATTGGAGAATCAGGTCCTATCTTCTCGTTAAAACAAATGAGAAGTATAACAAAAAAGGACCCACCCAAGATGTTTTGATGTGTCAGCTTCTCTATTGTTTATTTTTGTCTTTTACTACAAACACTCGTTAGTATTTTTTAAAAGGACATGTGTCACTCTCTTTATCCCTAAGCTTGTTGGATCTCACATTATTTAAGTGAGATCCCAAGGCTAAAGAAGGGTCCGAATTCTTTTTCTTCTAAGTATTATGCTTAGTCTAGTTTTTGGTCCAAAATTTTGAAGGCAATTTTGTAATGTGTTTCTCTGTCAAATTTTTTGAAAGTACATGAAGATAGAATGAACTGTGTTTATTTCTGAAGGCTATTATGAGTTTATTGTAAAATATCTACCATTTTCAAAGGAAATGAATACAAACTATGAACTATTGCCATATCAGTTCTTTCTGAATTTTGTCTCCTGCTCAATACTTAGCTACCTTGGTGTTGTATGAGTAAAAGCCTCTACAATTGAATGCAATCTAGTTAGGTTGTATATCCATCTATCATTGTTGTTAATTCAATGGATTAAGTAAAAGCTTTGATGAATGTGATAAGATTCCTTAAGTATTGAAAAGGATTGTGAATGATAAATTCTTATAAGAATTGCTGATACAATTTGTTGTAAGGCAACAAATTAGATCTTAGATTTTACTATAGACTCTAAAACCCCAATGGATTAGGCACTGATCAATTTATTTCAGCTGAAAGAGAAGTATCTTACAAATGGTTGTTCAAATGCATCATCAAATCAAATTTTACTTTTATTTCCTGTAGATCTTCAAAGTTGGCCAGCACTTGTTTGCATGAAATCATTTTAGCTTTAGTTAGCCATTGTTGTTGAAAACGTCTGTAGATCTATAGAAGATTTCTTGTCCATATCTATTTATGGGATGTGTTTTGGAAAGTTAGTAAAAATTATATATATATTTGAAGATTTTGAAATGAGAATCAGAATGAAACTAAGAATAATCCTCATACAGTAGTTTCATATTTGAACCATCCCTGGGTATACCCACCCTGGTTGTGCAAAGCCAAAAGAGTAGAAAACCATTGGTGGTTTTGTTGAAGTTGGGTCCAAATACCTTACATATGCAATTGTTGATAAGAATAGGCTAGTCTTTAGATTATGTATGTACTGTCATTCTGGTATTAAGCTTTTTGTCGCTTAGTAGTTTTAGTACCATTTAAAACACCAATACAAGGTATAGTGGGTAGACTCACTGCATTTGAGTTATCTAACTTTGACAACTACAAACTTGAGAATGTTGAATTTTATTTCAGGGCCAAGCTATCATTGAAAGACAGTGAACAGGTGAATTCAAAGCAGGGAAGAAAGATGAAATATGTATCTAGTGACAGTAGCATTGATGAGGAAGACATGGAAAAATTAGAAGCATTACTAGCTAGAAGAATTCATAGAGGCAAAGGAAAATTCAAAAGTCAGCTGCTTATCATTTGTTTCAATTGCAATAAAGTAGGACATATTGTTGCATGGTGTACATAGAAAAAGGAATACAAGGAAGGCAACAAGTACAAACATAGAAGAGATGATGATAAGAGAGATTACAAAGAAAAATGCAAGAAGTGCTATATTGTTGAAGAAGATTATGATGATAATGATGATGAAGTTGTTTATGTGGCCATGAAGGACCAATCTCATGAAGAAGAGCCTACAACACTGGTAACATGTATGAACAAGAATGATAGATGGATCATAGACAGTGGATGCTCACATCACATGACAAGAGATAAAAGTAAGTTTCTTAACTTTACTTAGTATGATGGAAATAGTGTTAGATTTGGTAATGATGCTCCACGTCAAATCAAAGGAAAAGGTTCCATTAAGCTTACAGAGAAAATTTCATGTGATAATGCATACTATGTTGAAGGACTAAACTACAATTTGCTAAGTGTCTCACAGTTAGGCAATGTAGGGTGCAAAGCAGAATTTGGAAATAAAATTGCAAAAATCTATAATACTGATGGTAAATTGATATGAAAAGGACATCAAACAAGAAGTAATATGTTATATCTTGATATGGAAAATACTTCTTGTCTTGTTGCAAAGTTTGATGACGTGTGGCTATGGCATAGAAGGCTATGTCATGTCAAATTTGATAATCTAGTCAATATCAGTAAAATGAAGAAAGTCAAAGGTTTACCTAAACTAAAGAAACCTGACAATATCATGTGCAAACAATGTTAGCTAGGAAAGATGACAAAGTCAAGTTTCAAGAGTAAAAACTATACATCTAAAGAAGTACTTGAGTTAGTCCATATTGACTTATGTGGTCCAATAGAAGTAAAGAGCTACAAAGGAGATAAATATATAATGTTGTTTGTAGATGACTATTCTAGGATAATGATTGTTATGTTCTTAAAGAAAAAATCTGATGCTTTTCAAATGTTTAAGTGGTATGCGGCTAGAGTTGAAAAAGAAATAGAAAAGAGTTTGAAATGCTTGAGATCAGACAGAGGTGGTGAATTCACATCAAATGAATTTGAGATATTTTGCAAAGACAAAGGAATCAAGAGACAAACATCAGCTCCTAGAACTCCCCCACAAAATGGAATTTCTAAGAGAAGAAATAGATCTGTGATTGACTATGCTAGAACATTAATGATGGAAAAGACTATTGCCCTAAAATATTGGAGAGAAGTTGTAAGTGTGGCTATTCATACACTAAACTGAGTACAAGTCAAGAAAGGTATTAATGCAACACCTTTTGAATTATGGTATGGTCACTCACCCAATCTAAAGCATTTCAAAGTATTTGGTTGCAAATACTTTATCCTTAAAGATGCTAGAAATGGAAAATTTGATGCAAAAAGGGATGAAGGCATATTCCTTGGTTACTCCACTAGAAGTAAAGCATGTATAAGTGTTTAAATACTAACACTAAAAAAATTGTGGAAAGTGCAAATGTAAGTTTTGATGAGCATGCAGATGTCCAAGTTGAAAAATCAAAGAGAATGAATGACTACAGAACCTTTGTGTATTCTTATGAAGGAATGCCTATTGACAAGGATACTACTAATCAAATTGGGATTCAACCGCAAGTTTAAGTCTCAGTCAAGTCACAATTAATGAATTTCGAGCTACATTCAAAAGATGAGTTGCAGAATGAAGGAAATGCTCATTCTAACTCTAAAGTTAGTACACATGATAGAGATGTAGAACAACCTGACAATAAAGTGCATAGTGATCCTGAATCTGAAAGCTCAAACATGGAAACAAGGACAGAACTAAGATTGTCCAAATATGTGAAGAGGCATCACCTTGCTAAATAGATAATTGGTGACAAAGATGCAAGACCAATAAAAAGGAATAGACTAAGAAATGAATCATGTCTATTAAGAAAATTTGAACCTAAAATAGTATATGATGCATTACAAGATGGTGACTAGTATAAAGCTATGGAAGAAGAGATTGATCAAATAAAGAAGAATAAAACCTGGAATTTGGTTCCCAGACCAATTGACAAGAATGTGATTGGCACCAAATGGGTATTCAGAAACAAGCTAGATGAGAATGGTGAGATTACTAGAAAAAAAGCCAAACTAGTATGTAAGGGTTATGCTCAAGAAGAAGGATTAGACTATGGAGAAACATTTTCCCTTGTTGCAAGAATGGAATGAGTAAGAACTTTACTTGCATATGCCACATATAAAGGTTTTAAAGTCTATCAGATCGATGTAAAGTCTGCTTTTCTGAATAGTATATTGGAAGAGGAAGTCTACATTGAACAACCAGAGGGATTTGTTGATGAGAACAATAAGGATATGATTTTTAAACTACATAAAGCACTCTATGGTCTAAAACAAGAACCTAGAGCATGGTATGAGAGACTTCACAAGTATCTAGTGCAAATAGGATTTGAAAGAATTGATGATAATAGCAACATGTACATCAAATCAAAAGAAGGTAAGGATATTATTGTATCTAAAATTTTTGTGGATGACATAGTGTTTGGAGGAAAGAAAGTGCTTTGCAAAAGTTTTGCTAACAAAATGAAACATGAGTTTGAAATGTCTATGTTTGGAGAGATCAAATTATTTGTTGGATTGCAAGTACATCAACTAAACACATGGTATATTTATGACACAATCAAAGTACATCAAAGAGATACTTAAAATGTTTGGATTGGAAGAATCCAAAATAGTTAGCAGACCAATGGCAACAGGACATAAACTATCCAAAAATGATGTATCAGCTGAAGTTAATCAAAAAATGTACAGATTCATGATTGGAAAATTGCAATATGTTGTACATAGAAGACCAGACATAGCACTAGTAGTTGGAATAGTGGCTATATTCTCTACTAATCCTAAAGAAAATCATCTCATAGCAGTAAAAAGAATAATGAGGTATCTCAAAGGAACTGATGATTTTGGCCTATATTATAAAAAGAATGAAAAGTTTGAGCTCAATGCATACACAGATGCAGATTGGGGAGGCAACATTGATGACAGGAAAAGCACAAGTGGAGGAGCATTATTTTTAGGTAAAAGACTAGTTACTTGGACTAGCAAGAAGCAAACATGCACATCTCAGTCCACTACAGAATGAAAATATGTGGCAGTAGCAGTCAATTGGACAAACATTGTGTGGCTCACACATTTATTGAAAGGAATAAAAGAAGAGGTAACCAAACCTGCGATATTGTATTGTGATAATACAAGTGCTATAAACATATCCAAGAATTCAGTAATGCATGCAAAAACCAAGCATATTGCAATCAAGTATTACTATGTCAGAGAATTGGTAGAAGACAAATAAGTGAAGATGGAGTACATTCACACAAAGGAACAAACTCCAGATATCTTCACCAAACCATTGCCCAAGGATGGTTATGAATATCTTAGAGGAAAGTTGGGGGTAATGCCCCTAACTCAAGTAGTTTAAATCAAAGAAGTTGCCCTACATCAACAGGAACAAATAATTGAAATATTAGAAGAATGATGCAGAGGATGACAGCAAGAGTAGGAACTCCAAATCAGTCACAAGCATGGTGATAGAGGGAGACAACATGAGATCCAAAGCTATATTTCACATGTTAAAGATGCTACATCTTTGAAATTTATGTCAAAGAGGGAGATATATGCAAAAAAATGATCAATACAAAGTAAGAGGGAGATATATATGAAAGAGGGAAATTTATGAGAAACTGAAAGGTAAAGATATGGAGATATATGAGATCAGTAGTAAAGGATGCAGTAGTCAAGAAAGAAGCGAAATGTAGTAGAAAAGGAATATAATTTTGGTGGTAACTAAGTTTATCAAGTGATTAGTTTGGTTTTCCATCAATGCCAAAGAGGGAGATTGTTGGAAATGATTGAAAAGCTCATGAATGAAGAGTAATGGAATTGGTAAAGAATTTTTTCAATCATTGTTTTGTCATTGATGTCAAACTTGCTACTTGCAAGAATGACAATTGCTTTAGTGATCCAAATACTATAAGTTGGTTGATTGACAAGGAGGTGACAATCAATAAAATGTAACTAGAGTACCTAGAGAAAGGTTTAAGTTATGATGTTGTAATGAAGTATAAGGATCAGCTAAGCCATTGATGAAATAGTGTATTGATGACATACTCTAAGAGATAGAGGATGGACACACCAAGACATATCAAAGATGAAAGTATTAACTAAATCCTAGTTAGTGCTGAGCAGTCTTCAAGTGCCGAGTGAAGATCAAGTGCCTAGTAAGTTTTCAAATGTTGAGAAATCTTCAGGTACTGAGCAAGTAATAGGTGCCGAGTAAAGATACAGGTGTCGAGCAAGATACAAGTGCTGAGTAACATAGAAGAAGTCGAGCATTAGTAAAATAATAATGACAAGTTGCTACATTATTTTGAAAGTCAAAGATTTTCTAGATATGAGCCGACATGGTAGTTATCTAGAATTTTGTGAATTATATAGAAGATAAGAATGATGATCTGGTGACACATAACACTATGTAAAACATTTTTGACGAATATAATTGGATTCTAGATGAAGTTTCTAGACAAGAGCAAGATATAGGATAGAAACATTGTATCTTACCTAATCTATTGAAACTCTAAAGTTGGAGAGGGAGAATCAAGCTGGAAAGGTATTCTAGATTTATATTTATGGAGTCATAAGGTCATGAAGCAAAAGAGAGGTGGTCGAGCATGAAAGCATGAAGTGATGAAGAAGGTGCTAAGGTGGAAGAGAGCACAGATACTCTACTTCGATAGGTGACCACAGATATGATTGCATTGGTATGATGAGTAAGAAGACTAAAGGTGACGAAGCTTGAGATGACAAGCTTACAGAGCTACAGTGATTAAAGCCAAGAAAAGGATTGAACTGAAGTATGATCTATAATCTGCAAGATATGTTGTAAGTTATATTAGATCAAAAGTCATTATTGTTACTCTCTAGCAATTGTAACAATTAAAATAATTCCTATGGACTTAGGTTGGTTTAATAGCCATGTGGTAAATCCTTTAACAGGGTGACATTGTTAGATTATGGCCGACATATGGCTGACATGTTATAACCCTAAAGTGGTTTAATACTTGTATAAAAAGGGCTTAGGGTTGGGTATTTTTTTATATGTTGTGATACGAAATTGGTTCTTGTGGCAGTATTGAGCTGTAAGGGATTACGGATTGTAATCAGGTTGTAATCACTGGATTGTAATAAGATCGGACTTGCTGTTTGGTGGACGTAGCCCAGGGATTGGGTGAACCACATTAAATCTTGGTGCCTTGTGTTCATTTCTATGTGTTCTATTATTTTTTGTTATTGGTTATATTTGCATGTAGTTTTTATTTCTATCCGTGGTTTATCCTAACAAGTGGTATCAGAGCAAGGTTGTCTTTAAGTTATCCTCTACAGAAAAGTCTCACGGTTAAGTGGGAGTCTCACAGTTGAGTGGGAGCGATGGAAGATGAGGGTAAGTTGAGGGTTGACAGGTTTAATGGGCAGAACTTCTAGTTATGGAAGATGTAAATGGAAGACTATTTATATCAGAAGGATTTATGGAAGCCATTGGAAGGAAAAGCCAAGAATCAGGGAACTATGTTAGAGGCTGAATGGGATCTTTTGGACAGAAAGGCACTCAGAAGCATTCAGTTATGCCTGGCACCATCGGTGGCATTTAATATTACAAAAGCAAAGATGACAGAAGATTTGATGAAAACCCTAGCGACACTGTATGAAAAGCCCTCCGCTTCAAATAAGGTATTTCTCATGAAGCGTTTATTTAATATGAAAATGGCAGAAGGTGGATCTGTTGCAGATCATTTAAATGAGTTTAATACTATTACTAGTCAATTATCTTTTGTGGGTATCAATTTTGATGAAGAAATTAGGGCTCTCTTGATTTTGTGTTCTTTTCCTGAAAGCTGGAATGGCTTGGTAATGGCGGTGAGTAATTCTGTTCCTAGATCTAGTACCCTAAAATATGATGATGTGATCGGTGTTATTTTAAGTGAGGAAACTCATAGAAAATCCTCAGGTGGATCTACACCAGGAAGTGCTTTAAATGCACAAAGCAGGGGCAGAATGACTAAAAGAGGAAGTAACTCCAGAAATCATGGGAAATCAAGAGGAAAGTCAAAGGGGAGGAGGTCTCAATCGAGAGGTTCAAATGATTGCTGGTACTGCAGGAAACCAGGGCACAAAAAGAAAGATTGCTGGAATCGAAAGAAAAATGAAGGAGATAAATCAGATGGAGACAAGGAGGCAAATGTGGCAAGTAAAAAATCCGAAGAGGATGCTTTACTTCTATCTTTAGAGAGCGTTGATGATTCATGGGTTTTAGATTCTGGTGCTTCATTTCATGCTACACCTCATAGAGGTTATTTCATTGATTATGTCCAAGGGGATTTTGGGCTTGTTTATTTGGGGGATAATGAACCCTGTCAAATTTTTGGAAAGGGAAAAATTAAGATTAAGTTTTAGAATGAGAATCATTGGCTACTACATGAGGTAAGACATGTTCCAAAACTAAGTAGAAATTTAATTTCAGCAGGGCAACTCGGTGATGAGGGTTGTATAGTTACTTTTAATGATAAAAATTGGAAGGTTTCAAAAGGTTCCCTTGTAGTAGAAAAAGGTGTGAAAGTAGGCACCTTATATCTTTGTACAAGTCATATTGTTCCTTCTACTTTGATTATTTCAGAGAAAAATGAATATTCAAGAACAATTACTGCAGTTGAGCAGGGAGAACAAATAACTGTTGTAGATTCTGATACAACGTTGTGGCACAATAGACTTGGGCACATGAGTGAGAAAGGTATGAAAGTACTTCATTCAAGGAAAGTTTTACCAGGTCTAAAATGTGTGAATATGGATTTCTGTGAAATTTTTGTGTATGGAAAACAAAAGAGAGTGAGTTTTGTAAAGACAGGGAAGGAAAACAAAAAGGAGAAATTAGAGCTTGTGCATATAGATGTATGGGGACCAGCCCAGGTATCTTCCCTTGGTGGCTCTCATTATTATGTTACATTTATTGATGATGCAACTAGAAAAGTATGGGTTTATTTCCTTGGACAAAAATCTGATGTATTTCAAACTTTTAAGAAATGGAAATGCTTGGTTGAAAATGAGACTGGTAAGAAATTAAAATGTCTCAGATCTGATAATGGTGGTGAGTATTGTAGTCATAAATTTGAAGATTATTGCTCCACTAATGGTATTCATAGAAAAAAAACTGTTCCAAGGACTCCACAGGAAAATGAAGTGGCTGAACGCATGAACAGGACTATAATGGAGCGCGCAAGGAGCATGTGGTTACATGCTGGGTTGCCCTTACATATTTGGGTGGAGGCTGTCAATACTGCAGTATATTTGATTAATAGAGGTCCCTCTACTCCTTTGGGCTGTGGTATTCCAGAGGAAGCATGGACTGGTAAGAAGGTGAGTTATTCTTTTCTCAAGACCTTCGGTTGTGAAGCTTTTGCTCATATAGACTCTGAAAATAGAACCAAGATAGAAGCTAAATCAAAGAAATGTGTCTTTGTTAGATATGGAATTAATGAATTTGGTTATAGGCTTTGGGATTTTGAAAATCTTAAAATTATTAGAAGTCGAGATGTCATATTCAATGAGAAAGTGTTGTACAAAGATCTGTTGCAGCAACATGAGAAGAAAGAAGATGATTATGTAGTGCTGGATGATACTCCAAAAGCTGATGTTCCAGCCATTCCTCATGATGTGCAACAACTGTAACAACAAATACCACACACACCAGTGAATGTTAGATAGTCAAAAAGGCAAATTAGACCTCCACAAAGGTTTTCTCCCTCTTTGTATTCTATTTTACTTACTGATGCTGGTGAACCTAAAAGTTATGATGAAGCTGTGCAGGTGGCTACTAAGATTTAGTGGGAGTCTGCAATGAAAGATGAAATGGACTCTTTGCTGAAAAATAAGACATGGGATTTGTGCAAGTTGCCTGTAGGTAAAAAGGCTTTACAGAATAAATGGGTTTATAGGTTGAAAGAAGAGGAAGGAGGTAAGAAAAGATTTAAGGCCAGGTTAGTTGTAAAAGGATTTGCATAGAAAAAGGGAATTGATTTTGATGAGATATTTTCTCCTGTTGTTAAAATGACTTCTATTCGTACTGTTTCAAGTCTTGTGGCTACTAAAGATTTGCATTTAGAGAAGATGGATGTTAAAACAACCTTTCTTCATGGTGATTTGGATGAAGAAATATATATGGCTCAGCCATAGGGTTTTGAGGTCAAAGGTAAGGAGAACTTAGTGTGCAAATTGAAGAAAAGTTTATATGGCTTGAAGCAAGCACCAAGGCAATGGTATCTAAAATTTGACAGTTTTATGCATGAGCATGGATATAATAGGTGTCATTCAGATTACTGTGTTTATTTTAAGAGGTTGGATGATGATAGCTACATTATTTTATGTTTATATGTTGATGATATGCTTGTAGTTGGGTCTAACATGGATCATATTAAGGGGCTGAAATGCCAATTAGCACATGCATTTGCTATGAAGGATTTGGGGGAAGCAAAAAAAATCCTTTGTATGAAGATTTGCAGAGATAGGAAGAACAGAACATTGACGCTATCTCAAGCTCATTATGTTGAGAAGGTGTTGCAATGTTTCTCTATGGAGAATGCTAAAGCTATCAGCACACCTTTACCTGATCATTTGAAATTGACTAAGGAGATGTGTCCCAAGACACAGGAAGAGGAGGATAAGATGTCCAAGGTACCCTATGCTTCAGCTGTAGGAAGTTTGATGTATGCTATGGTATGCACTAGGCCAGATATTGCACATACAGTGGGAGTCATTAGCAGGTATATGAGTCATCCAAGATTTGAGCATTGGAATGCTGTCAAGTGGATTCTCAGATATTTGAGAGGAAAATCCAATAAGTGTTTACACTTTGGGGGCTCTACTAATGATTTATAGGGCTATATTGACTCAGATTTGGCTGGGAATATTGATACTAGGCAGAGTACTACAGGTTATGTCTTTACTGTTGGTGGGGCAGCTGTGAGCTGGTTTTCTAGGTTACAGAAGATTAATGCTCTCTCCACTACAGAGGTAGAGTATGTTGCTGCTACAGAGGCAGCCAAAGAGATGATATGGCTTCAATTCTTCTTGGAAGAATTGGGACATCCTCGAAAGGATAATTATTTGTTCACAGATAGTCAGAGTGCCATTCATCTTGTTAAGAATTCAGCTCTGCATTCTAAGACCAAACACATACAGTTGTGGTACCATTTCATTCGGTCATTTTTGGAGGATGGATAGTTAAAGCTGGAGAAGATACATACCAATGAAAATTCAGTAGATATGTTGACAAAGGTTGTAACAAGGGAGAAGTTGAACTCCTCTTCAGCTTCGGTTGGTGTTTTAGACTGAACATGAATAAAAGAACAGTAGAGTCCAGGATGGTTTGATCCAGAGGGATCCCCATGTGGTAGTGGTATTGCTATAGGATCAGTCTCCAAGTGGGAGATTGTTGTTTAGTGTGGAGCCTGATCAGTCCCCAAGTGGGAGATTGTTAGATTATGGTGACTGATTAGGAAAGTATTGTACATATTGTACATGGCAGCTGACATATTATGGCCGACATATGGCCGACATGTTATAACCCTAAAGTGGTTTAATACTTGTATAAAAAGGGCTTAGGGTTGGGTTTTTTTTTATATGTTGTGATACGAAATTGGTTCTTACGACGGTATTGAGCTGTAAGGGATTACATATTGTAATCAGGTTGTAATCACTGGATTGTAATAAGATTGGACTTGCTGTTTGGTGGACGTAGCCCAAGGATTGGGTGAACCACGTTAAATCTTGGTGCCTTGTGTTCATTTTTGTGTGTTCTATTATTTTTTGTTATTGGTTATATTTTCATGTAGTTTTTATTTTTGTCCATGGTTTATCCTAATAGACATTCCAAGTGAATGTTTCAAAGTCCTTTAACCAGGCCCATTCCTAACAGTATGGTGAAATCCTCTAACAAGGTCACATTTAACAATGTGTTGTAGCATTTAACAGGGCAGACCATTAGAAGTGGTTGAAATCAATTGCGTAGTTATTTTGTGGGTATCATCCCCACTCCAGTTTTACCTTCTTGTTCTTGGAGGGTTTCTGGGTTATCAAATTCTTAGTGTTATGGTGTATGCATGTTTACTTTTCATGATTGCTAAATGTTCAAGTGCATGCATGATAATTTGAGTTATGTGCCATTAAGGATTTGTAGAAAAAGTATTATTAGGGAATTTGGACCTTGGATAACTGATTAACAACCCCCCCCCCCATCAGTTATTCTAAAGAATTATAACATATATTTGATTTAAGGAAATTAAATATAACCTCATAATTGAATATTTTAATCAACTAAATAATTAAATTCAAAAATTAGAATGAGGATGTCTAATTAAATCAAATATATTTAATTCCTCGTGTATATTAGCTAAAGGGTTGAATTTAATTAAATTAAAATACTAGGACTTATAATTAAATTAGTTCAATTAAAAGCTTAATTTAGCCAATTCAATGAATATTCAAGAATTAATTAAAGTATGTGATTATTATGGATTAAAGATTTTCTACATTTGACACTTAGGTAGAGTAGAGATTATCAGAATCAAAATTGCCTAGTAAAATAAGACTTACGATTGATTGATAAAAAATATGCCACCTCTGCCTACCAGCCACATGGAAAATTGTCACTATGTTGCATGATAGCTCATTCAGTCACCACATCATCACAACATATCAATTTAATGACACATGTCCCTATTGATCTCAGATTGATTTTGAGAAAGGAGTGTCTGAACACTTAAGTCATTCACTTAGTTCATGTCAAACAAGTAGTACATGTTGAACACAACATGTATATAATAGAGCATGTTGAGTTTATAGTGAGTGTTGAGCTACTCATATGCCGAGTCACTCAAGTGCTGAGTAGATAGTGTATGCTAAGTGATTTAGGAGCCAAACAAGTAGTTCATGCTGAGTGATATAGATGCCAAGTCTCAGTATAAAAATTAGAATGCGCTGAGCATCAAAGACTTCAAATGCCAAGTGAGATAGTTTTGACATAGTTGTTTGTAAAGGTACAAACTACTATGCAAAACATTTTTGATCCAACTTAAAGATGAATTATGATATTTTGAAGATAAGAATGAACCTTAAGTTGGATTCCTAATATAATTACATGTGGCCAATTAGAAAAAGGGAAGGCTTAAGTGGAAAAATAGATGAATCACAGTCATCGATTCATACCTAACCCTACGTAACCTCTGTCTTATTAAGGAGAAAAAAACCTATAGTTTCTATGAATATTAAAGGTGTTGAAGGAGTGAAGAGAGTAGTTGGCATGTGCAAATAGAGCATTCATGGTGGGTAAGGAGTTATGATCTGAGATTGCATTGTAGAATCAGCTAGAGTAGAACAAAGGAAAGAAGATACCATATAGAAAAAAGACATTTGATCAAGAAGGATCAAGAATACATTAGTTTAGAGGTGATCTATCATCAGACAAGTGCTAACTACATGATCATTGCTGAATCATTATAGTAGGTGAATCACTCAAATCTCTTAATAGAGTAGTCCTAATAGGCTATATTAAAATCCTTTAACAAGGTGCTTACTTAATTGTGAGTTGAAGTCCTTTAGCAAGTCACACTTCTAATAGGGTGTTGAAATCCTTTAATAGGGTGATACCTAATAGTCTTTGTAAGCCTTTAATAGGGTAGAATTTTCATAGGGTTGATCATGTTTGATGGTCAAAACATTGTAACCTTCATTAGATACACTTTATTACTATAGTAGTGAAGATTTGTGGGTATCGTCCCCATCCCAGTTTTACTTTCTCATTGGAGGGTTTTTGGGTAATCATATCTAGTGTCATACTGTAAGAATTTGTCTTAGGAAAAAATTCACCCAAGACCAAGGAACTCAAACACAAGTACAATGGTAGACCAAAGAGAATGTATGATCAGAATGATGATATACTAATTCAATATGCCATATATAAGTACAATAGGAGTGCCTGTATATAAAGGCCTTTAGAGAGCTTCTAGAATGCATAGAAGTTAGCAACATGGTAAGTCATAAAATCAGGCACATGTCCACTAGATATGGTTTATCCTCCATTAAGCATAGGAGTGAGTGTGATGATGAGAGGATAAGCCTACAATGGTGTAGCATGCAAATTAGTGTTGTGGAGAACATGTGCTAAAATAGAGTTGCACACTTCTGTGTTGTCAACATGACAACTCATGAGAGTACACAAAATCCTAAGTGTCTCACTTAAATAAATAATAAAATAATGCATTAATCTAAGTAAATTTAAGTAAAGTGTAAATAGTAAATACTTACACCAACACTCCCCCTTAAGTGCAACTTAGGGGAATTGCCTTAAGCTCATGAAAACTAGGATGAAGTGCATGATGGGTCCTGGATGCTAGGCCATGTTAGGTACCCATGTACATAATGAAATGCAATCTTTCATAAAGTGGAGAAAGAGGGAAAACCTCGCAGGAAAAACCCTTTCCCAAAAAGAGAGATGAAAAACACACGGAGTAATCAAGACTTCCCTCCCATTATGACATACATCTAGTATATACATAAGAGGAAAATGAGAAGAGGAAAAGAGATAGGATAGGCTCCCCCCCACCTCACCCCCCCAAAGAAGAATGTCTACCAGTGACTACTCTAATGAAGAAGCTAATCCAAGACTATATAATGGTGTTCCTCCCCTTAGGAAGAAACAAGGTCAAGGGTACAAATGAGATGATTCTGTTGTGCATGGAAATAATGTCAAAGATAAGTGATGTATTTGAAACTTGCTCAACTAGTTGAAGAACCTGTCTCAAAGAATTGTCTATCTCCTTAGCTAATGAAGAACCCTTCTACAACTACTAGTCATAAGTATCCACAATCACTTCAAGCTATAATGATTGATCATGTAGATAATGAACAAGAAGGTCAGATGGAGCCCTCATGACAATTGAAGAAGGTGTTGCTACATCAAGAGGAAGAGGGAGATCATCAATACTATCTCCCAAATTTTTCACTGAAGCTAGACCTGGAAGACTAGATGTACCTTGCTGTGTTGCATCTATCACTATGGTGATATATGCATGTGAACTGGACTGATGTAGTGACCTCTTGCTCCAACTTTTGATAGAACCCCATGAGTTTGAATCTGATAAAGCACTATCACTAGTGTCACTATTAGTTTCCATATGATATGATGTGTGGAGAGGATTAGAGGACAAGCTAGCTGAACTTTCCTCAAAGCATACATCCTTCTCCATAAAAATTTGATGTCTCTTTGGATCCAATAGTCTATATGCCTTCACACTATCTTCATATCTAATGAAAGTACAAGGCCAAGGTGACTATGCCTTGCATCCCCTGGAAGATGTGTTTGCCCATGTAGGACAACCAAAGATTTTGAAGTGTGTCACAATAGGTTTTATACCACACTACCTCAAAAGTAGTCTTTCCATCTAAGTATGGATGAGGAGACCTATTTAGAATGTGAGTAGCACTACTAATTGCTTCAACTTTGAGTTATGGATCTATAGAATTGGCTTGTATCATGCAACTTGCCATAGACTTAAGGGTTTGGATCCTCAATGCTACAACATCTGTCTTATGCAAACTGAATACTGGTGGATTCTAAAGATCAAATCCCTCAAGTTTTCAAAAGTCTATAAGTCTTTTGTTCACATAGATTCTTTCATTGTCCATTCTTATAACCTTGATGGCTTTCCTTTACTTCTATTCAACATGAGTCTTGAAGGCTAGAAACTTGTCCAACACTTCATTATTATGATGTAGAAAGTAGACCCAAGTGTATCTTGAATAGTCCTTAATGAAAGTAAGTATATACCAACCCTGGCTGATTGATGTCACTGCAAAAGGTCCTACTAATACCATGTGAACCATCTATAGAACAACTAGTGCTCTTGAAGACTTCCCTTTTTGTAACTTCCCCTTTGGATGCATATCCACTGAATTTGTTGAACATTCACCTGTGGAAAAGTTGATTTGGGGTAGACCTTTGACCATCTTGTTTGTACAAATTTGCTAAAGATAGTAGAAGGAAAGATGACCATACCGCTCATGCCATAATTTGATTTTTTAATTTGATTGAGATAACAAGGCCTTTGAATGAGACTTGGGTAGAAAATGGGAGAAAGACTACAACCTTTTTTCATGATTCACTTTACCAACTACAACCAATGAGTCATCGTTTAAATTGTGCACCTGTACTGAGTTAGGAAGGAACTCAACCCTATTTCCATCTCTGAGGTGAGTGATTTGGTAAATTGATAAGATATTAGAACTTAGGTTTGGAACATGGAGAACATTATAAAACTCTCCATTTTCCATCTCCATATTTACTTTCCCTTCAACTTCCATTTTAATATCATCTCCCATGAAGATGTGCAGTACCTTTGACTGCTTCATTGAAGAAAAATCCTCCTTTGAAGAATCCATGTGATAAGAGGCACCTGAGTCAAGAATCTATTCCTTTTAAGAATTTGAATTTTCCATGAGTGCTTGCCCTTTGCCCTTTGATTGTGAAGAAGACTCTTATCCTTATAATCATTAGGAAATGAAACATTATGTTTCATCATGATGTTGGTCAACTGATCAATCTTCTTATGATAACACTCCTATTTTTCATGACCCATTTTCTTGCAATTGGCACACTATTTCTTCTCCTTATTGCTATTGTCCTTCTTGTTGGAATTTGAGGAAGACTTGCCTTGTTGATTGGATTGTGGTGGTGTCTTTTTTGTGTCCTCTAATTTGTTCTTCTTCCACCTCTTATTGTTACCCTTTCCTTTATTTGAAGACTATCCAGCTGAATTTTGAGAACCCTCATTGTTGGCCACCAATGCTTTAGACATAGATGAATTGAGAATCCCAATTGATTTCAACTTCTTTTCTTTGGTATCCAATAGATCAACATATTCATCAAAAAATAATTTCTTATAGGCAGACCCTAATGTAGTCTTTGAGCTGTTATAATAAGAAATGAATGTGGAATACTCCAATAGCAGCTTGTTATGAATAAGATAGATCAATTTGACATCTTTAATAGGATTCCCACAATCAGTAAGCTTTGTCATTAATTCATTCAACTTGATGATGAAATCCTATATAGAATCAAATGACTTAGGATCTAAGGAGACAAATTGATCTTCAATTTTGAAAACATCCTCTTCAAACACTTTACCATATAGGTTTTCAAGGGTATCCCAAGCTTCCTTAGATGTAGAAGACTTCTTAATTTGATACATGATCTTGTCATCAACCACCAAACATATATCACCTAGGGCTTTTCTATCCATTGCCACCCAAGCTGAAATATCACTTGTTGATACACTATCACCTATTGGTTTAGGAAATGTACCATCTACATATTGAGAAACTCCATTATGCATTAAATGAAATCACATTTTGATGGACCATGTAGCATAGTTCTGTGGAGTTAATTTTGGAAACTTAAAATCTCCTATAATGCAGAAAATGAAAGAAAATTGCAGAAAAGAAGGAACATAACACTAAGAACACCCCCCCTTTTCACTAAATCAACAACACCCCCCCCCCAAAAAAATAGATGCTTTTGGCACTTTATAAGTAGTGTGATTACAATGGCCACTTGTCAATTTTGGCCTTCATGGATATCTAATTTTGCTTGTTACAACCTCTTAAAAGATTAGAGATCTAGAACTTTGACAATGTACAACAATTTTGAAGTAATACAAAGCAAAGAAAGGCCATTTTTCTGAAAGTGACACTTTGGTCCACACAACCTAACAATTTGACTACAGAGCTAGAAATTAGACAAAAAATAATGCACTTTAAAAAAAAATAGAACCTATTTTCAAGTCTAGATGTGCCTGTATGGAGTGTTTGAAGTTGTAGAATGTAGAATTGAATAGGTATAGTCACCAAAAGACACAATTTCTAACAAATTCATGCACAAAAACTAAAAAAGAGATGCATCACTAAATTTTTTAGGAAATTCTACCAAATTTCCAAAAAAATTGTGCTTGATTTGGAGTCTAAATGACTAAGATATGATCTCACAAAGTCAAACTAAAAAATCAAAAATCAATCTAGAGAGGGGTTGCATCAGCAAAGGATGGGGTTAAATTTGATGATCATACAACCATCATAGTAGTTCTAATTTTCTCTAGAATGAAAATTAGATGGCCATCAAATTTAGGCAAGTGAACTTGATGATGTCAGTGAAAAACCAACCAATGATGATGTCAGGATGACATCATGATGATATCACCTATATAGAATCATATAGATTTTTTGACTCAGTGTATAAACACTGATGTGGATTATGTAGGTGGGTACAAACTAGATCTATCATATCTATAGAGTATCTACCACATGGCACGCATTTATTTGTTCATGAGCCGGATTAGAAATTACAAAAACTTTGACAATGAATGAAGGGCAACTATGTGTTGTAATCTATAGAAGGCATGTGTTTGGCACTATTTACTATGGTAGTCATGGTGGAGCAAGAAGCTAATTGGGCAGGATGTTGACATGGTAAAGTCCACATGTACTCTGTTGCTACTGAGAAATTTTAGCTAACTACTAGAGTTTAGCAACACATTTTTGGTGAACTTGCCATGTTAGAGATTGGTAATCATGGGATAGAGATGTGTATTAAATGGGGGTCAAAAAATAGTAGATTAGTCCCACATTCATGGGATGTGCATACTACATAGTGTATAAAAGAAAAGGTTAGCAGATGTAAAAATAAAGGAATCCACCTGGTTTGTAGCTCAATTGCTTGGCCAGTGTTGATTCCCATCAGATAGTAAGTGGTCAGCTAGATTTTCTTGTGGCAATGCCAAAATTATAATGAATGAATTGATGAATGCAATATTCTCTGCTCCAATTAAATAAATTCTCTATAGGGCCAGGGTGTGACTACCCGGTTCTACAAAAAAAAATTCTCTGACAACCTGACTGGGCAGAAAAATTCTGCAAAAGTAAAATTCAAAAAATAAATTGTAGAGAATGAAAATTAAATTTAGATCTAAAATAAATTCTTAGAACAGATTAGATCATACCTAGAATTGCAAATCGGTGCCTTTGGGTGCCGGTTTGCAAATTTTTTTTGCCTCATGATCAGCATTAGCTTAGCATAGGAAAATTTATAGTTGATCTTCACCAAATAGATATTCTGGACACAATGGTGAGGTTAGATCTAGCTCTAGATGATCCCAATGTCTATAGATTCTCTAAATTTGGGTCGAGGTGTCGAAGCAACTATGGTCTCGAATGACTATATGTAGAGAATCTCCCTGAGGTCTGATACCATGTAAGAATTTTTCTTAGGATATAATTCACCCAAGACCAAGGAACTCAAACACAAGCACAATAGTAGACCAAAGAGAGAGTATGATTAGAATGATGATATATTCATTCAATATACCATATATAAGTAACTAGGAGTGCTTGTATATAAAGGCCTTTGGAGAGCTTCTAGAATGCATAGAAGTTAAAAACATGATAAGTCATACAACCAGGCACATGTCCACTAGATATGAGTTATCCTCCATTAAGCAGGGGAGTAAGTGTGATGATTAGAAGATAAGCCTACAATGGTGTAGCACACAAATTAGTGTTGTAGACAACATGTGCTAAAATAGAGTTGCGTACATTTGTGTTGTCAACATGACAACTCATGAGACTACACAGACTCCTAAGTATCTCACTTAAATAAATAATATAATAATGCATTAAAAAAAAAGTAAACTTAAGTAAACTATAAATAGTAAATACTTATTCACTAACACATACATGTGTGAATGTTTATATGTTGCCTTGTTCTTTGAAAGAGAAACATTGTAGCTTTGAGGAAAGATCTTGGAAATGGAAGTTTACAAGTTGGGAAAGATTATTGAGAACCAATGAATTGAAATAAAACTCATTCTACATCAATTGAATGAAGCAAGAGAAGAATTAAAGAAATCTTTAAAGAGAAGGAAGGAAATTAGTATTGGAGAGAATGACACACAATATAGAGGGATGGAAACTACTAAGCTATTTACAAATGGAGGCTCAAATGAATTTTATGTATTAGTTGCAGATCTAATGGAAAAGAACAAATCCCAAGCTGAGGAAATAAAAAATCTCAAGTTAGAACAAGAATGCTATGTAAGGTGACTGAATAGAAGAAGAAAGACATGGAAGACAAAGTCATGATTGTTGAAGACAAAATAATTTTGGCCAATAGACTGGAAGAAAAAATATTTGAGCTAACCAAGATTTCCAACATGCAATTGGATACTCTAAGTCAAATGATGAATGCCAACTATGAATTGAATGTTAAGGACATTGACATAACAACATTGAAGTTGTAGAATGAGAAATTAAAGAGTGACCTAAAGAGGGAAATGGATTTTTCTAAAAGTTTCAACAAACTAAATGAAGCCATCAAATACTTCGAGCAATTATTAAGATCCCCTAGATCCAATAATGATACATTTGGACTAGGATACACAAGTACTAAAGAAGGAGAGTAAAAAAAAGTGTAGAAGAAAGGAACAAAAAAGTTAAGAATCCAAACCTACTTGTCATAATTATGGTAAGAAAGGACATACTACTAATGTGTGTAGGAGCAAGACTGCAAGTTACAATGTCAAGCATAAAAGCATGGTTCACTACCATAAATGAAACAAACAAGGTCATTAGGCACATGAATGCAAAACTAAGACCATGTACACTTAGATATTTGAAGAATATTGCTACAACTATTAGAAGTATGGGCATAGAGATTTTGTGAGCAAATCTAAACCCATGTGGTCATCAAACATGCAAACAAAGGCAAGGAATAATGGTGACTCTTATAACCGGGATTATAATACAAAGTATAGATGTCATTATTGTCAAGAATCTGGACATGTTCCTAAGAATTGTATTAGGACACACTTCAGAGGTGACTACAAGAGGTGGTTGAGTCAACCACATGTTTTAGTTGTTTGAAGATTGGTCACATCAACATATATTTCCCAACAAATTTGTTGGATACAATTGGTTAATTGAGTGTTGTCTTTGATGTTACACAAATGTCATATCAGTCATCAGATAGAGTCTACCGAACTTAGAAGGTAAGCATAGTCATTTACAGAGTCCACCAAGAATTGATGTATATTACATTATAAAGATAGCTTCTACCGAGCTAACTTGGTTAACGAAGGAAGTTCAGTACTTACCGAGCCCACTCGGTGATTGAAGGAAACTGTGACAAAGTGTTTACCGAGCTGAGAAGGTAACCCAAGAAAAGTTAGTGTTTACTGAGCTGGGAAGGTAACCAAAGAAAAGTTAGCATTTACTGAGATAGGAAGGTAAGCAAAGGAAAGTCAGTGCTTACTGAGTTCACTTGGTGTCCAAAGGGAATTTGGCAAAAATAGTTTCTACCGAGCTCACTCGGTCGTCTATACTTACCGAGTTCTCCCGACGATTGAAGGGATGTCACAGAGTTTGCTATATTAACCGAGCTCAATCAGTTAACACACGAATTATTTTTTGAATAGTATTAACCAAGCAGTGTCAGCCAGTAAAGGGATTTGTTGGTTTGTAATTCTTAGCCGACTATTGTATTTTTTTGATCAGTGATTAAAGCCGACTAAGATAATTTGTAAGGTATATATGAAGAATCAAGTTGTGAATTCGAAATATGCAAGATTTTGGATGCATAAGAGTGCAAATATTGAACATATAAGAAAATGTTGAAAAAGTGTGATGGAGGATCAAATGTGTTGAAGAAGTTGCAAAGTTGTATGTGATCAGTAAGGATCTAGTCAAGCATAATAGAGATCTGCAATCAACAAAGATAAGTTGCACATTATATCAGGTCACTTCATTGTTGCTTTCTAACCATTGTAACAGTGAACTCAAAATCTCTTGATAGAGTGGGTTTAACAGCCCTATTGTAAATCCTTTAACAAGGTGATAGTTCAGTTGAATTGTTCTAAAGACCTCTAGCAAGGCCACTCCTAACAGGGTTATTAAATCCTCTAACCGGGTCACACCTAACAGTGTGTTTTGTAACCTTTTACAGGGTTGGCTCCTAACAGGGCTCACTTCAGAAGAGTGAGAAACAGTAACTAGTTACATTGGTGGTTTTTCCCATATTGGGTTTCTACGTTAAATCTGGTGTCTTTAGTGTTCATGATTGCTGAATTGTTTTGGTTACCAGTTCTTAATAATTATTAGTATTTGTTGCATTATCAAGTTTCAGTAATCTGTAACCAAGATCAAAATTTTAGACATCTAAGGGACTGTGAAATATTTTTGTGGTAACTGATTCACCCCCACCCCCTCTCAGTTACTCCATTCTCATTTCCAACAATTGGTATCAGATCTTTTGGTACTTGCAGGAGAAGATTTCAAGGATCTAAGAAAAAGATCAGGATGTCTTACAAAAGAGAAATTCCAAAACTTAATAGAGATAACTTCTTAGCATGGCAAGGACTGATGAAACTTCACCTCGCTACTGTTGGTGATACTGGATTGAAATACCTTGAAGAAGAATATGAAGAACCTTTTGGCACACTGTCAGTCAATGATATTGCTGAAAAGAAAACTCACAACAACATGATGATAGACATAGCATCTGCTCTCAGCTGTGAAGAATTTGATGACATTAAGGACTGCAAAATTGCCTTTGACATGTGGAACAAGCTAAAAGAAATCTATGGAGGGGATGACAATGTGAGAAGAGCAAAAAGTCTAAGAGGACAATTTGATCAAATGAAGATGAGAGAGGATGAAAAAATTGCAAAGTATGTTGAAAGAGTTAAAGCATGTGTAAGTGCAATCAGGGCAGCTAGTGGTGACATCAAAGGAGAAACAGTTGTAAGAAAAGTTCTCAGAACCTTGCTTCCCATTTATGCAATCAGAGTGTCTGCAATTCAAGAAAGAAGATGTGAAGAAAATCATCAGATAAATCTTGAGGCCATAGTTGGGAGATTAACTGCATTTGAACTAGATAACTTTGACAACTATGTTCTAGCTTCCAAGAACATGGAATCAACATTTGAGGCCAAACTTTCACTCAAGGAGAAAAACAAAAAGAAACTTCAGCCAGAAAGTGAAGATGAATCAGATCTAAGCTCAGACAGTGATCTTGAAGTAATTGAAGCTCTTCTAGCAAGAAAATACTCTAGAGGCAGAGGAAAATATAAAGGTAAAGTTCCTCTAATATGTTTTTCATGTGAAGAAATTGGTCATATTGTAGCTAGGTACCTGAACAAGCAGAACAATGATGAAAAGAAGGATCATAAATGGAATAGCAAGAAAGATTTCAAATCATTCAAGAACAAAGGTAAGAAATCATGTTTCATGGCTGAAAATTCTGAAGATTCTGATAATAGTGAGGATGAAATTGTTTATATTGCTGTTAAAGATGATTCTGACAATGATGAGGAAGATAAAATTGCTCTTATCTCTCATATAAGTAAGAATGATACATGGATTATAGAAAGTGGTTGCTCACATTATATGACTGGTGATAAAACAAAGTTTGATCAGTTTGAAGATTATGATGGTGGCAGTGTAAGGTTTGGTAATAATGAACCTCGTTTCATAAAAGGAAGAGGAAGAATCTATCTAACCAAAGAACTTGTTTGTAACAATGCCTATTGGGTTGAAGGTCTCAAACATAATTTGCTAAGTGTGGCACAGTTACTCAATATTGGATTCAAGGTGGAATTCATGCATGGAAAGGCAATGAATGAGGAAATAGAATAGATAGAGAAAAACAAGACATGGACTCTTGTACCCAGGCCCAAAGACAAGAATATAATTGGAACCAAGTGGGTATTCAGAAACAAGTTGACTGAAGATGGTAAGGTATCTAGAAACAAAGCTAGATTGGTATGCAAAGGATACTCACAAGAAGAAGGTATAGATTATGGAGAAACTTTTTCTCTTATTGCAAGATTGGAAGGAGTCAGAACCTTACTTGCATATGCTGCTCAAAAAGGATTCAAAGTTTATCAGATGGATGTCAAGTCAGCATTCCTCAATGGAATACTGGATGAAAAAGTTTACATTGAACAACCTGAAGGTTTTGTTGATCCAGATAAAAGGAACATGGTCTGCAAATTACACAAGGCACTGTATGGTCTAAACAAGCTCCTAGAGCATGGTATGAAAGATTGCATAATTATCTTATTCAGATTGGTTTTCAAAGAGCTAATGATAATAGTAGCTTGTATATAAAGGAAGGTCCAGATAATAAGATTGTCTTGGCAGAAATATTTGTAGATGATATTATTTTCATAGAGCATGATGATCTTTGCAAAGAATTTTTAGAACAAATGAACAAGGAGTTTGAAATGTCTATGTTTGGTGAAATAAAATTCTTTGTTGGTCTTCAAATCCAACAGAATAAAAATGGCATCTTCATCACTCAGTCAAATACATCAAGGAGATATTGAAAAAGTTTGGTATGGAGGACTGTAAACCTGTTGGTACTCCCATGTGTACTGGATTGAAACTTACAAAAGATGATGAATCCAAAGAGGTAGATCAAACATTGTATAGATCTATGATTGGAAAATTGCAGTATGTAGTTCATACCAAGCCAGATATTGCTCTCGCAGTTGATATTTTTGCAAGATTTTCAGAAAAACCAAGAGAAACTCACCTGATGGCGATCAAAAGAATAATGAGATATTTAAAAGGAACTGAAGATTATGGGCTATGGTACAAATTTGGAGGTAATTTGGATTTGAAAGTTTTTACTAATGCTGATTGGGCAGGGAATCTTGATGACAGAAAAAGCACAAGTGGAGGAGCATTCTTTCTTGGAAAGAGATTGGTTTCTTGGACAAGCAAAAAATAGAATTGTACATCCCAATCCACAACAGAGGCAGAGTATGTTGCTGCAGCAGTAAACTGTTCCAACATTGTTTGGTTTAAATAGTTATTATTAGGAATGAAGATGAAAATCAAAGAACTAGTTGTTATGTTCTGTGACAATACTAGTGCAATCAACATATCCAAAAATCCAATAATGCATTCCAAGACCAAGCACATAGAAATAAAATATCATTTTGTTAGAGAATTGGTGCAGGACAAGGAGATCGGACTAGAATATGTACATATAAAGGAACAAATTGCTGACATATTCACAAAGCCATTACCTAAGGATACATTCTTATATCTCAAGGTAAGTTAGGGATCACTCCCCTATCTGAAGTTCACTAAAATAAAGTTTGAAGTGATGCATCAACCTATGACAAGTTGAAAATCAATCAAGTTGATGCAGCAGAGTATTGAAGTCATTGCATATGAATTTGTACATGAGGTACACTATAATCCAGTTGAGAAGTACTTTTGGCATATGAAAAGAGCTTTTACGGTGCTATATTGTCTTTGGCATGTGTTGTCAAAGAGGGAGAGTAAAATTGTAATACCTATTCTGAAATTTGTAAGCATTTGTAAAGGGAGAACAAAACTATCATATCTTTTTGTTATACAATTCCTTCATAGAGGGAGATTACTAAAAGAGGAAGAAGTTTCTATCTAATAGGGAGAAGTATTATGTTGACATATAGTGTTGCACTAAGAGAAGGACTTGTTTTCAAATTTCATTCTGCTATGACATGTTGTGTTGCCATCAATGCCAAAGAGGGAGATTTTTGGATACAATTGGTTAATTGAGTGTTGTCTTTGATGTTACACAAATGTCATATCAGTCATCAGATAGAGTCTACCGAGCTCAGAAGGTAAGCATAGTCGTTTACAGAGTCTACCAAGCATTGTTGTATATTACATTACAAAGATAGCTTCTACCGAGCTAACTTGGTTAATGAAGGAAGTTCAGTACTTACTGAGCCCACTCGATGAATGAAAGAAACTGTGACAAAGTGTTTACCGAGCTGAGAAGGTAACCAAAGAAAATTTAGTGTTTACTGAGCTGGGGAGGTAACCAAAGAAAATTTAGTGGTTACCGAGATAGGAAGGTAAGTAAAGGAAAGTCAGTGCTTACCGAGTTCACTTGGTGTCCAAAGGGAATTTGGCAAAAATAGTTTCTACCGAGCTCACTCGATCATCTATACTTACTGAGTTCTCCCGACGATTGAAGGGATGTCACAGAGTTTGCTGTATTAACCGAACTCAGTCGGTTAACACAGGAATTATTTTCTGAATAGTATTAACCAAGCAGTGTCGGCCAGTAAAGGGATTTGCTGGTTTGTAATTCTTAGCCGACTATTGTATTTATTTGATCAATGATTAAAGCAGACTAAGATAATTTGTAAGGTATATATGAAAGATCAAGTTGTGAATTCAAAATATGCAAGATTTTGGATGCATAAGAGTGTGAATATTGAACATATAAGAAAATGTTGAAAAAGTGTGATGGAGGATCAGATGAGTTGAAGAAGCTGCAAAGTTGTATGTGATCAGTAAGGATCCAGTCAAGCATAACAGATATCTGCAATCAGCAAAGATAAGTTGCACATTATATTAGGTCACTTCATTGTTGCTTTCTAACCATTGTAACAGTGAACTCAAAATCTCTTGACAGAGTGAGTTTAACAGCCCTATTGTAAATCCTCTAACAAGGTGACAGTTTAGTTGAATTGTTCTAAAGACCTCTAGCAAGGCCACTCCTAACAGGGTGATTAAATCCTCTAACCGGGTCACACCTAACAATGTGTTTTGTAACCTTTAACAGGGTTGGCTCCTAACAGGGCTCACTTTAGAAGAGTGAAAAATAGTAACTAGTTACATTGGTGGTTTTTCCCATATTGGGTTTCCACGTTAAATCTGGTGTCTTTAGTGTTCATGATTGCTGAATTTTTTTGGTTACCAGTTCTTAATAATTATTAGTATTTGCTGCATTATCAAGTTTCAGTAATCTGTAACCAAGATCAAGATTTTATACATCTAAGGGACTGTGAAATGTTTTTGTGGTAACTGATTCACCCCCTCCCCCTCTCAGTTACTCCATTCTCATTTCCAACAAAAGTCTCATGCACGAAGTTGTGAGTTTGATAAAGGAAAAGATAGGGTAGATGTTAAAAATGCCAGAAATGAAATGAATAAGACATGGAAGAAAAATGATGATTGCAACACATCAAATGGAGAAGGGATCACTTCACCCAATGGGTCAAGTGATCATACCTCATCAAACTAATCCGTCAAGAGGTATGTGGGACTAATATTCAAAGGTTATAACATACATTAGTTCCAAAGGATTTAGTACTAAAAATATTATATTAGCATGATTAAAGATTCAATATGTTACTAAGAATCCGAAAAAAAAAAAAAAAAAACTTTAAATTTTTCATGTTGTTGCCAAGCATGAAATATTTCCTATGTGCCGAGTGAAATGCAAGATGATGCCAAGCTAACCAACTAGCAAGTTGATGCTGAGCTCATAGTGGATTTTGAGCAAATGGAATGTTAATGGATGTTGAGTGAGCCTAAGATTGGTTGATACTGAGCTTATAGCTATGTAGGCACTCTGTTGGGACTGAAAATTGCATGGTCCATTTTCAGTCACATTTTGAAAATTTTGAGAAAATTAGGCCTATAAATGCTTTGCGAAGCCTATGTACCCTGCTGTTGAGTCAACGCATAAATGGTGTTTAATGTTTCTAACACCCTCCACTCAGTACGTCTAACTGTTCCATGATGTTAAATTGATATCTCAGGTCATTCTATAAGATTCCATTTTGAGCTAGTTTCAAATCTGCATTTTACCCGAAGTGTCAAACAGCGATAGGATGCCTTGTTTGCATTTGAATATCTCACACCCAAAAATGTTTCTTGATTCAATGCTTTGGAAATGTTTAGTGTCCATAACCAAGAACCTATGTTTCATATTTTGATTCATTTTGAGTTTGTTTGATTAGTTTTTGAATCCCTCAAAGTTGGTCATTTACTGTTTTCACACATTTGCAAAATGTTCATAATTTTGGGAAGCCTTGTTTGACATGTTATAAATTTCGACGAATTGACCCAAATACTGAATTTCCTTTTGTGTTGCATTGTAGACATCAAAGACTTTTTATGTTTCAAATTTTAAGTCTTGAAAAATCTGTTTGATTAGTTTTCAAATGCAATTCCAAACTCAATTTCTATCTTTTTACTAGTGTCAGCATTTGCAGATTTGTCAGTACCCCTGTTCGTGGTGTTATAACTCCTAATACATGATTTTCTAAAAATACTTTAAGTGTGTCAGCTTACATGTTTTGATGAATCCATCTGCACACTTTTCCAAGTCAGTTCCATTTGAAAAAAATTGTTATCTTGTAAATGTTTCTAGTCAGTAATCCAAGTAGCCAACTTTGATTGATCACCATTTGTGCCCTGTTATTCATAATGAGCCCAAATCATAGATTCATAATGTCCTCATGACAAAGAACCAATGCCCTAGTTTTCATTTCCCCATGTGCTCATTTACCCAATTTCCAAAGCCAAATTCGAACCCAATTTGTTGTTTACTGACTTATTTACTTGTAGGTAATTTTGAGAAGGCAACTTTGATGACAAATTTCTTTTGACTCCGAATTTTTCATGGGATGAGATTCAATAGGGTGCAAGTTTGTGGAACAAAGATTCAGTGTGCTAGATTTCAAAGCCCGATTATCTATTTTGATTAATTTTTAAGGCTGGTCAACGGACCTCCTAGTGCAAAAGTGACAAGTTGAAATAAAGTAATAAGATGAGTTATTAATGATAGAGAAGTGCTCAAATTTGTTTCTAATCAGTTCGAGATGTTCTATAGATCAATTTGAGAATTTAGTTGCTTAGAAACAAATATTTTCTTTTAGCCGAACCCACTCTAGGGCCCGACTGATCCCAAGTTGATGAAGTACATTAGGAGTTTGAAGATGTTAGGTAGATGTTGCAATGATTCCACTTATTACAATGATTCACTACACTCAATATCATTGCAAAACCAATAGAGATCTTAAGACACCAACACAATCCCTATTATTCAATAATCTCTTCCATGGTTCGAGGTAAAAAAATTGTTCAGAAAGATAATCTTGAGATAAATCATGAGCTTTTTAGGAAATATGTTAGATTTAGCGATCCTTGCATGAAAGAAGATAGGAAAGGATCTGAAGAGCATGACACAAAGTCAAGTCTTCTTGCTATAGAATACTTGACTAGGACAGAACACAATATGAAATCTAAGAATGATGTTGCCCCCTATGTCATATTTGTCATTGAAAAATCAGCTTCAATGTGTTTCTAAGATAGTACACTCACCATGATCAAGTTTGACACACATAAGTGTAGGCTTGGATGCATCTACGAGGAGATTCTCTTCTTCTTTATATGAATGCGCCTTGATGCAGTTTCTAGTAATTCTGTGTCTATGGTTCTATTTGATGAGGATGCAAGTGTAGAAATAAGGATGGAAGATATGAAAGGAAGTGTTGTTGATCGCCTTCTTTAGTGGGAGCCTGATGGAGAATCTATCTATGCATTAGGATTGGAATGCTAGATTCTCTGTTAGCTCTTAGCGATGATCTAGTCAAGATAGTGGCAAGGAGATTGAGGAATGACAAAAGGATGTAAAAGTCAAACTACAAAGCACCTTGCACTATTTCAAAAGGAAATCCACACATGAGGATGGAGAGCAATTTGCAGGTGATCTAAGAGGCATATCACGCCAATGAACAAAGACCCATGCAAATAGTGAGGAAAAAAATGCATCAACAATAATAAAATGCCCACACCAGACAAAAAATGCAGCCAGAGCTTGAAGGAAGGCATTCCCAAAGTAGGGCAGGGTGTTTGGAGGAAGTCAACAATGCAATAAGAACATAAAAGCATAAATAAGAAACTCTACTCAAGGGAAGAGCCACATTGTAATAGAAAGCCACAGCTTAAGAAAGAAACTAGATCACAGAGTTTGAATGTAGTCAGAGAGCATACGTGTGCAAATAGAGGAATGCAGCATGGAGAGAAGGTCATCCACGGTAGGGGAAAATGGAGGAGTCCACATGCCTAATTTGCATGGGAGGCTACATTTTGAAAATAGAGATGTCTTAGGCACAAGCCGCAAACAATGGAGAAGCATATCAGAGGGGATATTGTAGTTTTGAGAGGCCTTTCATATCCACAATAGGTATTTTGCATGAACGGGAGCATTTGTATGCAATAAAGAAGACAAAGATCTAAGTATTAGGTAAATAAAAACTAGTTTAAAGGATGCATGTGTTTTCTCAAGAAACAAACATTGATGGAAAGAAGGGAGTCAATGCTAAGAGATAGAACAATTTGAAGGAAAATGTTGCTAGAGGGTGAAAGGAAGCCAATGCCTTACTGCAGAGCATCCAACATTAGAAGCTAGATGTGAAGGTTGATGAAGCAACTTGCACAAATAAAATAAAAGGAGCCTCTCACCTCTTAAAGGGAACAATGTACATTTTTTATAGCAGTAAGAATCGTGGCATGAAGAAGGAGCCATCAGAGGGCTCAAGAAAAAAATAGAGTACCCTGCAATAAGTAGATGCAGTTCTTTTCAAAGCAATAGGTAGGCATTGAAAAAGAAGGCGCTAACCAAACAAAGCACATAAACACATTTTGAAAGGTACCCATGTATCAAGTAGAACAAAAGAGTAGCTAGGGCACGTTGAACAAAGAACCCCACACGTGATTAAAAAATTCATTCACGCATAAACACATGAAGCCGTTTGAAATAAAGTGAAGCCAAAGCTATAGCAAACAAGGAAGAAAGAAAGAATCCGTAGATAGAGCAGAGAAGTAAATAAGTAATGAGAGTAATCCCACATGTAGCAGGCGAGGACTTTTTAAAATCTTTTAATATAATCGCACTCTAGTGTATGGTGTCTAAAAGCCATCCCCTTTTCAGAGGAAAATTGCAAGGAGGGACCCGCATATACGTAGTCGACAGCTGGAAGGTGACGTTGGAAAATTTTTGTGGTATGATGCATGCGCACTGATGTGGACTCGGACAATGATATCGTGCCATGTGGCCAGAATCTATGAACAACGCATACCTGCAAAATAAAGATGCGGGGAGGATAAATAATGTGGGAATGCCCTTGATTGATACGTGGTGGTAGGTCTTGCACATGATGAAGTGGGATCACAGAGCAGTTCAAGTAGGGACCGACTAGATTGTGACACGTGTCATGATCCGACAATGGGCGCATGCCCGCAAAATAGAGATGCAAGGAAGATAAAAAATGCAGGCATGCAAAAATTTGACAAGTGGCAGTGGGCCTGGGTTAGCAAATGATGTGGTGGGCTCCATCAGTATGCTAAGGTGGAAGTTCATGTAGCCAATGTGAGACTGCCATGTGGCAAAGATGAGCAGGTGTCATGACCAATCACAAAGTGCCACGTGGCACCGATCAAATAGAGGGTTGACCACAGATTGAAAGGATGAGGAAAATGTTGAAGAGTAAAAGAAAATAATTTCTTAGAAAAGTGTCACGTTCAAATTTAAAATTTAAAAGAAGTTATAATCTAAAGTTTAGAGTTTGGAACTTTTTAAATTTTTGAAAATTTTAAAACTTCAAAGTTGCAAGCCTGAACTTTCTACCGGGGGACTATTTTTCAAATTGAGGTTTAATGAGTTTTTGATAAGCAAAGATAGCAATATTATATATCACTAGAATTGGAAAAATCTAAATTTTTCAATTCTAGGGTTAGTTTCTACATAGGAATCTGTCTATTCGAGAAATAGGAGGTTTTTTACCAGGTACTCAAATTGTAATTGTATTCTGGTAATCAAAGTTCATAACTATTTTTTTAAACATGGTGATGACCTGAATATGGTTAAAGGGTAGTAAAAATATAATTTGGATAAAATTATAATCAGGTTCACTCGGTAAAAACTCAAATTTCACCAAAATTGCATAAGGAAGATCATATATTTTGGTCAATCAAAAGGTTTTCATCATTTGACTAAGGATATTTGCAAATCAGTTAGAAGAAATGATGAAAACAAAATCAGATCAAAATGGTAGAGAGAAGAGAGAGGTTTTTCAGTTGCAGGAGATTGAATTCCAAGTGGACACTTGTCATCTTCAGAATAGATCCAAGAATTCATTTTGTCTATATCATTCTTTCTTTCTATCATTTGAGGGGTTCTAGTTTTTTGTTACCGTGAAACCATTGTTGGTAGGAAATTTGCAATCATTCTATGAGACCACTTCTTTGGATCCAAAACTGTGATTCCACCTCCATTCTTCAGCAAATTCTTCTTGAATGAACAACAATAGGAAAGATAAATACATATAGTCTAGATCTATTAGGTTCTTTATGAGTTAATTTCATGCATTTGGTTGCATAGTTTCAAGCAAGCTAATACAAAGAGCAGATGATTGAGTTTCACTTGAATCTTGTCTCCATTCTCAGTGAGTTGTAATGTTTTATGACATTTGAACAAAGAGCCTAGGTCATAGTTATAGTCCCTTAAGGTTGTATGTTGTTTCATTGTTGCTGATGATTCAAGGAATTGTGTAAATGCTTCATAGAAATCAACAGGGTTATAGATTTATTGAGGGGGATATCAGGTAAGAATGAGATTTAAACTGAACATAGATGTCTATTTACAAGTTGAATAGATAGATTGTATATTTGAATAAATGTATAAGTATTAGATATCCATATGTATGCATTTGGTTCATTGATTTGCCCAATGGTTAAGGCACTAATTAGCTACAGGATCATTAAGTCTTATTGCTGTATATCTGGGGGTTTTGTTGAAATCAACATTATTAATCAAACGTTCCTTCCATCTTATGTTGAATGACTAAAATGTTTAACCCTCACTCAACTTGTGAGTAATCTAGATCTGCATTTAGCTACTACAGATATGTGTCATTTCATGAGTTACTAGGAGATATAAGGGTTTTATCTACTTTAATAGATTTAGGAATATGTTTTTTGCACTGGTACAATATCATTTGAATCTATAGGTATAGCCACCTAGGTTTTGCAGAGCCTAAAGTGTAGAAGGACTATAGCCTTATAGTTTTCCCAGGTTCTTGGTGAAGTGTGTCCAATATTATTGGAGATAGCTGCCCATAGACACATTCTTGCCTTGCATACTTGGTTGTTTAAACACTATTAAATTAGGAGCCAACAAAATGGCGACTCTGCTGGGGAGTTGCATATAGAAAGAACCAAAATCTCTGGCATGAAACAAATTGGATATAGCAAATCTAGAGCAAGATGTGTTCCTTTTTCCTTGCTATAGTTTCATGTTCCCCAGTATCCTTGTTCATTGATAGCAGTAATTTGACTGAATTGAAGAAATTGTAGTGTCAAAGTCATTTGACATTTTACCAAGTTGTTGTCAGATCATAGAGTTATATTGTTTGCTTCAACTTGTCAAGTATTTGGCATTCCACCTTGCTGATCAGTATTTTCACACACTTGTTATAAATTTTGGATTGGCTTGTAGTTTTGTGCAAGCTGATGTATTCTTTCTCACTAAGTGAGTGCTGAATCTGAGTCAAATCTCTGAACCAGTGTATTTTGAGATTCATGGTATGATTGAAAAATATAGCAGTTGGAAAGTATTTTGAGAGATTTTATCTATGGTTCTTGGAAATGGTTGAAGAAACTATGTGGTGTTTAGTTGCAAAGAGAAACTAAATTGCTGAATAAATCTAAATCTATTGTTGTTTCCAGGATCAAAGTTGTTTGTAGCCACCATAGTTCAGGTATTTCTATTTTCATGAGATGTTCCTTGTTAGAAAATAATATTATTCAGAGGTATTCTCCATTTGGTGATCAGCACTATACATAGGAGAATTTATTTTATGACTTTTCATATTCTTGAATTCGGATTTTGAAAAGAATATGGTAGAGTATAAAAACTAGTAGGGAGATAAAATATCTGTTGGGGAACTGTATTGAATTAGATTTAAGAAAAACCTTGAGAATTTGAAAAGAAGAGATTCAATACATTAGAAGAAGTGCGTAAAAAGGTTGTAGCAGTAGGTTATTTGATGTGTTTTCTAGGTCTCTTACTCAAATATCATGCACCCCAGTTGAGCTTTATTCATTGATAGTAGTATGTTATGAAACTGGATGAAAATTGCATTCTATGATTGTTATAAGTCTATCTTCAATCAGTTCAGTCTTTCCAAGTGCTGTTGAGAAAATTTCAGAGCCAAGAATTGATTTATAAAGTGTAAATTCTTTTCAAGATGGTAATGATCTACAAGTTTCTCCTACATTGAAGGTCTAGTTTAGATTTTTCAAGTGACAAATTATGTTTTATTTCTCACAAAGTGTGAGTGGCGACTCTCAAATCTCTATACTAGTTTGTTCCTAGTTGATTTCATTGCAAAATTTTGAAGGACTTTTAGTTGTATGGGCAAATTTGAAGTTTTTGATAGTTTCTTGAAAAGGAATTTTAAATTCTTGATGAGTTTTTAAAGTGTTGTTGTAATCTTCTATTATAAGAAAGTGAGTTGTAAAATAGTGAATCACAATAGTGATCTATTTATCCTCTTGTAAGGAGGTGGCGGCTCTACAAAGTTTTGACTAGTGGTGTAAAAGGATTCGCAGTCTTGTACTTGTGCCAGATTAGCAGATCGAAGTTCAACATCAACACTTGAGGTATTTTGATTTTCATGTTCCTTTTCATGAAGGTCAGGTGTTTAAAAGGGTTGACTCTATTCAGTGGTTTTTAGCACTAGGATAAAGAGGTAGAAATTTCATTCTCAAAATGGATTCAGATTGTAGATCTGATAATACTCTATCAAGCTATGAAGAGGTACATGAAAATTTGTTTATGTTGTATGGAAAGCTTCATAGTTAAGTCATTTCTTCTATCCAAAGGAATGTGGGAAGTGTAGATGAATTAGATGCAATTCAGATTTACATGCAATTCAAGTTGGAAATCTTAGAGCTTCCCATTTCAGCAAGACCCAGTGAATTATCATGGGCTTTTGTGTTTTTATTAGTCTTCATGCCTGATTCAGTACATTGGACAATGAAAGCAAGTTTTGAAAAGATCCAATAATTTGAGAGAGTATCTAGAGAATGTGAAGGTTATTTAGAAAAGAATGGTTATTGTATTATTTGAAAATGTTGATAGTCATAGTGAAAGTGATGAATCCTATGACAATATGTTTAAGAATGAAAAGGGTTATAACAATAGTCTTGAAATATCTTCCTACAATGAAGTTGAATGTAGCGATGCATCTAATGTCCAGATCTGGTGTAGGGAAGAGGATATGTATTGTGAAAGTACTACTAATTGTTTAGATTGTATGACTAATGGTGTTACTGTTATAAGTTGTTCAGATTATCTGGGAAATAATTGCAATCAAGATGAAGAAGTTTGTGAAAGAGATCTGTTGAATACTAATGAGGTCTTAGCCTTGTTACAACATGAGTTTGAAAGGTATGTATCAATGTGTGATTCAACTTCACCTTTATTAGTGTGTGCATCTTGTAAGGATGATGTAAGGTATGATGCATACCCCTATGTTGGTTCTCCTACATATCAACATTGTTATTCTTTTGAAGAATTCTAGCATAAGCATGAAGATTTGTTTGAAGAAATCAAGACCAATAGAGATGTATTTACTACTATCATGAGTGATGTTAAATTAGATCTATGTTATAGAGATGATAACGAGAGGTTGTTGATATTTTTTGATTCTGATTTAACATTTAATGAAGAAATTCATATGATTGATGTTACTAATGATGATGAGAGATCAATTGGTTTTTTATCTGATCCAAATGGAGTATATGACAGTAATCTACAGTTACTTGAGATGAGATTTGATGATTCATGTAGTAAAGTGAATACCGATAATGGTAAACATGAATCTAGAGTTAAATCTTCTCTATAGGATGGTAAGGCTTATGCTAATGAGTTTGATGCATTCACAAGTATCTCTAGCAATTTCTTTGATAAGAATATTGATGCTAGTAGACTTCCTGCTGATGAGAATTTTAATGAAGATTCTTTTCATATGTCTGATGAACCTTTGTTTGAAGACTATGATGATAATTTTTTAGTAAGTTTCAAATCTGATTCAGTATGTGATGACATGATACATGAAGTTGATTAAGATCCATTGTATTCTTCAAAGCAGGAGGCACAAGCTGAGTTGCAAGCCTTTAATACATGCAACTTGGTGAATGATGTAGAATATGAAGTCTTTGTGTTTTCGATCAGCGTGCATGAATCATTGTTGGATTTTAATTCTCAGTCTAGTTTGTATAATTATGAGCATGCTGATTTGTTCTCTCATAATGAGCATGAAGTAAAGGGTAATTCTGATATATGTATGCATTATGAGAATGAAAGTGTGAATTCAATTTTGCCGAGTGTTTTTCTTCAAAGTGCTAATCTGATTGGTGGAATTGATGGAAGAGAAGTTTTCAGCTTACCTGATGAGAGTGTAGATGAAAATCAAGTGTATGACAAAGGCAAGCAGTTTTGAAAGTTTGGTGGCCCGAGGCCATCGTGTGTACATAATCATGGTAGTTGTAGTTGTTCCCTTGTTTTCAATAAAATTGTTTAGGAGAGTTTTTAAGCTGTTCATGTGTGTGGTCTACTTCCTCCAGAGATCTGAAATCTTGCCATGCCTGCAAGGGACATGCATCGCTAGATAGAGCCACTGTTGGGACTAAAAATTGCATGGTCCATTTTCAATCACATTTCGAAAATTTTGAGAAAATCAAGCCTATAAATGCTTTCTGAAGCCTATGTACCCCGCTGTTGAGTCAATGCATAAATGGTGTTTAATGTTTCTAACACCCTCCACTTAGTGTGCCTAAGTGTTCCATGATGTTAAATTGATATCCCGGGTCATTCTATGAAGTTCCATTTTGAGCTAGTTTCAAATCTGCATTTTACCCGAAGTGTCAAACAGCGACAGGACGCCTTGTTTGCATTTGAATATCTCACACCCAAAAATGTTTCATGATTCACTGCTTTGGGAATGTTTAGTTTCCATAACCAAGAACCTATGTTTCAGATTTTGATTCATTTTGAGTTCGTTTGATTAGGTTTTGAATCCCTCAAAGTTGGTCATTACTGTTTTCACACATTTGCAAAATGTTCATAATTCTGGGAAGCCTTGTTTGACGTGTTATAACTTTTGAATAGTTGACCCAAATACTGAATTTCCTTTTGTGTTGCATTGTAGATGTTAGAGATTTGTTATGTTTCAAATTTTAAGTCTTGATGAATCCATTTGATTAGTTTTCAAATGCAATTCCAAACACAATTTCTATCTTTTTACTAGTGTCAACATTTATAGATTTGTCAGTACCCCTGTTCATGGCGTTATAACTCCTAATCCATGATTGGTGAGATCAAATAGATTGTACAATTATGTTTTCCTCTAAAAATACTTTAAGTGTGTTAGGTTGCATGTTTTGACGAATCCATCGAAATAACATCACAGAGAACTTCATCATGGTAACTCCCAATTTTGAATTTTACTAAACATTGTTCACTTACCAGGACCTTATGATCATCTTTTACCCAAGAAATCCGATAGGGCTGGGGATGTTTCTCCCTCTTGAGCTTTAGCTTAGAGAAAATCTCTTCTGATACCAGGTTATCAGTGCTACCACCATCAATGATCATGTCACAACATTTATCCTCACACTTGCATCTAGTACGAAACAAACTCCTTCATTGTCCTGGTTCATTCTCACCACTTTGTAGGAATCTTTCATTTACCAAGGTCTCTCCTCTTTTTGCATCCTCTGAATGTGATGATTGTGCATCCTCATCCACATGAGCAACCCTAGCTTGGCCTTCAGCTCTCCTATCTATCCTTCCTTGTTGTTGAGGGCATTCAAAGGCACGATGACCTTCTTCATTGCAATGGAAACAGGTTCCACGGAAGCCTCCTCTTCCTTGTCCACATCCTCTACCTCTTCCTCTTTGATTTCCAAAGTCTTGATCATGGGAGTGGTTGAAACCCTCATTCCTCTGGTTTCTGCTAGTACCCATATCTTCATTTTGCTTTTGGGTTTCATTGCGGCCTCTAGATGATCTACCACTTCCCCTTCCTCCTTGACTGCGCCCTCTTTGTCTTCCTTCAAACCTTTTATTCAGCTTCTCTTCAACTCATAGGGAAAACTGGTATGCCTCTTCAACGCTGGTCATTCTTACCAGACTTAATTCCTCTTGGATGCTAGGTCACAACCCACTGATATAATGAGCAACCTTCTCCTTATTTGCTTCTGCATGCCCCACTCTAATCAAGAGTCAGTAAAACTCCTCTGTATATTCTTGGACTAATCTTCCTGCTTGCTTTAACCCATGCATCTTCTTAAACAGATCAAGCTCGTAGTCCATAGGAATGAACTGCTTCTTCAATTTGTCCACCATTCGATCCCATCTTGTGATATTCTCCTTTCCTCTTCTGTTTCTTTCCAATTGAACCTCTTGCCACCAGATTTTGGCATGGCCTTTCAGTTTGGCCTTTGCAAAATTAACCCTATCTGGGTCCCTGATATCCTCATACTCAAAGTATTCTTCCAGTTCATTGATCCAATCGATCAACTCATCTGGTTTCAAATTTCCTAAAAATACACCCACTTCAATTGTAGGTCTTTTCCCAAACTTAGTAATGGCCCTAAAAATCCTTTCCTCTATAGGATTCAAAACTTCCCCGTCAACTTCCTCTTCTGGTCCCATTACTTCCTCTTCATTGTCATCCTCACTATTGTCACCTATGGCAACATTTTCTCCTCTACGAAGCTCCTCTTGCAATGCTTGTACCTGCCTCTGGAGGGCTCTAACCTCCTCAAGATCAATAGCTCTAGCCCTTCCGCCATGCTCTCTTCGTGGAGGCATCTTCTAACTTGAACCCACAACCACATAGTCCTGGTGCAAACTGCCTCACAGTCGACGCTCTGTCTACACACTCAGGAAAACCCACTCTGATACCAATTGATGGAGACACAACCCAAGAACAGAATAGAACCAATAGAAAGGGAAAATTATATTAACTAAGAAAATAAGCTAGTACAAACAATGCAAAGAAAATAAACTTCAAAACATGCCCTATGGGCTTACAATAGCATAAATCTGGAGATAATTTCTCCTTTTAGTACCTCCTCTCAAACTCCACTCCGAACTGCCTTTTACAATGCCAGAAATCTCCTTAAATAGACCCCGGAGGGTTAAGGACTAGGAGTACATTCTAGAAAGTGCTAGTAGGCATCCACCGACCAAATAGAAGGTTTCAGAAGCTGCGTTAGAAGTCGGTGCAAATCTAAAAGAATCCAGAAACGGTAATCGAACTTCCAGGAGGCATAACTTTTGAATCGTAGCTCCGATTGGCGAACCATTTACATTTTTGAAAAGCTCTCGAAGCGCTCTATAGCCCTATGGACAAGCTTCGCTTGTCCCCCATTTTTCAACCCTTTTCAAGGTCATTTAATGCCCCTAACCTAACTTTGAAGCATTTTTAGGGGGTCTCCAAAACACGAAAAATTGCAATAACTTTCAAACTGTGGGGTCTTTTGACTTGATTCTTTTTCTGGAATGCTCTAAATCACAATTATATTCATCTGGCCAATTCACAACTTCTAGGTCACCAAAATAATTACCAAATTGCATGCTCCTATTTTTTCAGGATTTTCAAACACACTGATAGTGGAACTATGAGAGTTGGAACCTTTATTTGACCCAAATGGGTATCCAAAAATGTAAAGACATGAAACATAAACTAATTCTAAGTACATTTTTTTGGGTGACACAGGATTGCCCTTATACCTCTGGATCCTCCTGCATCAAAGGGAATGGTGTGCATTTTTGATAGTAGTAAGAATCATGGCATGAAGAAGGAGCCATCAGAGGGCTCAAGCAAAAAATAGAGTACCCTAAAATAAGCAGCTATAGTTCTTTTCAAAGCAATAGGTAGGCGTTGAAAAAGAAGGCGCTAACCAAACAAAGCATGCACACAGATTTTGAAAGGTACCCACGTATCAAGTAGAACAAAAGAGCAGCCAGGGCATGTTGAACAAAGAACCCCACATGTGATTAAAAATTCATTCACACATAAACACATGAAGCTATTTGAAATAAAGTGAAGCCAAAGCTACAACGAAGAAGGAGGAAAGAAAGAATCCCCTGATAGAGCAGAGAAGTAAATAAGTAATGAAAGTTATCCCACATGCAGCAAGCAAGGAATTTTTAAAATCTTTAAATATAATTGCACTCTACTGTATGGTGTCTAAAAGCTGTCACCTTTTGAGAGGCAAATTGCAAGGAGGGACCTGCATGTACGTAGGTGATAGCTGGAAGGTGATATTGGCAAAGTTTTACGGTACGATGCATGCACGCTGATGTGGACTCAGATAATGAGATCATGCCATGTGGACAAAATCTATGAATGGAACATTGAGGATAATTAATGCGAGAATACCCTTGATCGATATGTGGCAGTGGGTCCCACACATGATGAAGTGGCATCACAGAGCAGTTCAGGCAGGGATCGACTAGATTGTGACATGTGTCACGATTTGACGGTGGGTACATGCTTGTAAAACAGGGATGCAAGGAAGATAAAAAATGTGGGCATGCAAAAATTTGACAAGTGGTAGTGGGCCAGGGTTAGAAGATGATGTGGCAGGCTCCGTCAGTATGCTAAGATGGTAGTTCATGTAGCCAATGTGAGACTGCCACATGGCAAAGATGGGAAATTTTCAATTGAGTAATGAGGACGACCAATCATGGAGCATCATGTGGCACTGGTCAAATAGAGGGTTGACCACAGATTGAAAGGATGAGGAAAATGTTGAAGAGTAAAAGAAAATAATTTCTCAGAAAAGTGTCACATTTAAATTTAAAATTTAAAAGAATTTATAATCTAAAGTTTATACTTTGGAACTTTTTAAATTTTTGAAATTTTTAAAACTTCAAAGTTGCAAGCTTGAACTTTCTACCAGGGGGCTATTTTTCAAATTGAGGTTTAATGGGTTTCTAATAAGCAAAGATAGCGATATTATATATCGTTGGAGTCAAAAAAATCTAAATTTTTCGATTCCAAGGTTAGTTTTGACATAAGCATCTATCTATTCAAGCAATATGAGGTTTTCTACTAGGTACTCAAATTGTAATTTTATTCTGGTAATCAAAGTTCAAAACTATTTTTTTTAACATGGTGATGACCTGAATATGGTTAAAGGGTAGTAAAAATACAATTTGGATCAAATTCTAATCAGGTTCACTTAGTAAAAACTCAAATTTCACTGAAATTGCATAAAGAAGATCATATATTTTGGCGAATCAAAAGGTTTTCATCAATTGAATAAGGATATTTACAAATCAGTTAGAAGAAATGATGAAAACAAAATCAGATCAAAATGGTAGAGAAAAGAGAGAGGTTTTTTAGTTGCAGGAGATTGAATTCCAAGTGGACACTTGTCATCTTCAGAATAGATTTGGGAATTCATTTTATCTATATCATTCTTTCTTTCTATTCTTTGAGTGGTTCTAGTTTTTTGTTACTATGAAACCATTGTTGGTAGGAAATTTGCAGTCATTCTATGAGACCACTTCTTTGGATCTAGAACTATGATTCCACCTCCATTCTTTAGCAAATTCTTCTTGAATGAATAGAAATAGGAAAGATAAATATAGATAGTCTAGATCTATTAGGTTCTTTATGAGTTAATTTCATGCATTTGGTTGTATAGTTTCAAGCAAGCTAATACAAAGAGAAGATGATTGAGTTTCAGTTGAATCTTGTCTCCATTCTCAGTGCGTTGTAATGTTTTATGACCTTTGAAAAAAGAGCCTAGGTCATAGTTGCAGTCCCTTAAGGTTGTATGTTGTTTCATTGTTGTTAATGATTCAAGGAATTGTGTAAATGCTTCATAGAAATCAACAGGGTTACAGATTTATTGAGGAGGATATCAGGTAAGAATGAGATTTAAACTGAATATAGATGTCTATTTACAAGTTGAATAGATAGATCATATATTTGACTATATGTATAAGTATCAGATATCCATATGTATGCATTTGGTTCATGGATTTTCCCAATGATTAAAGCACTAATCAGCTATAGGATCATTAAGTCTTATTGCTGCATATCTGGGGGTTTTGTTGAAATAAACATTATTAATCAAACATTCTTTTCATCTTATGTTGAAGGACCAAAATTTTTAACCCTCACTCAACTTTTGAGTAATCTAGATCTGCATTTAGCTACTACAGATTTGTGTCATTTCATGAGTTAGTAGGAGATATAAGGGTTTTATCTTCTTTAATAGATTCAGGGATATGTTTTTTGCACTAGTATAGTATCATTTGAATCTATAGGTATACCCGCTTAGGTTTTGCAGAGCCTGAAGTGCAGAAGGAGTATAGCCTTATAGTTGGCCTAGGTTCTTTCTGGAGTGTGTCCATTATTGGAGATAGCTTCCCATAGACGCATTCTTGCCTTGCATAATTGGTTGTTTAAAAACTATTAAATCAGGAGCCAGCACACTCAACATTAATTGTAGAGTTTCAAAGGGTATTTGTCAAATTTTGACTCATTTTTCATCATTTCAAAATCAAGAAAGAGCAAGGAGAGAAAGAGGTGATTATAAACCTTATTCAAAGTGATTGAAAAAGATTTGAACAATGATTATACATTATCTCATTGGATCTAACAAGGTATTTATCAAGAGTTGAGCTATGTTGTTTATATTTTCATAAAGCCTAGTTTAATAGAATGATATTAAGTTCAATGAATGTAGAGAGCAAGGAGGTTTTGAATGTTCAATTAGTGAGTAATGAGGTTAACAAACCTATATTTGAAGCCATACCTAATATTTCTTACAAGCAAGACTCCTCTGGTGTGTTATCTATGATACCATGAAATATTTTAATGGTACAAGATGATAGGAAATGTTATAATTGCAAAATTGCTGGCATTGATGATATGGGGATTGGGAAAGCCTATGATAGAATTTTTGAGAATGGTGTATTGAAGGAAGAATACAAAATTGTAGAAAAGAAAGGGTTGACATGAGCCCTAGATTTCCGAAATGCATTCAAAATTGAATGGATTAGGATAATGCTTAGCAAGAGTCATGATAGTTCATCATGGCTAGTCAATGGACCTATCAAGATCACCAAAAGGTTAATCCATAGGGTTATAGGATATCCAACCCTAGATTAGCCTAAGACACTAAGGAGTGATTCAAAAGAGTTCATTGAGAAAAATACTAGAGTTTTATGGAACAAGAGAGGCATGACAATTGACACCATTACTAATCCTTTGATAGAGTTTTTAGTAAGGGTTATTTCACACAAGTTTTACCAATCTAGTAGATTGAATAGTGTTCCCTGTATTTTAGTGGATGTGGGATATAAGATTGTTAAGAAAGATCACACGTATGATCTTGCAGAACTACAGGTACAAAAATTGGTCAAGAACCTAGGAGCAATAAGAAAGATTAAGAATGCTCAATGTATATTTGGTTCTATATTAATATGTATATTATTTTATGTTCAAAACAAATTTCCCACATTTGGCACAATTGGTTTGAAAACCATCAGGTCTATGGCAATATAGATTGGTGAATACATTGAACAATTGGGTGAGAATTTTGAATCTATGATGACAAGTTACTTTGAGGACTTCAAGCAATCAATGAAGAAAAGATTGCAAATACTAGTATCTCTAGTAGAAAAGCATTATGATGATGTCAATTTTCTAGTGGATGCTAACTATACATTTTCCCACGTAGCAACACCAATGGTGAGATGGTTGAGGCCAGTTGGATATAAAATAAATGTGGATGAGGCTTCTGTAGCTATAACAACTTGCAGAAGAAATTGACAAAGATGCTAAGGCATTTGGAAATTATGAGATGGAAAAGCACAAAATCAGAATGGAACTAAAGACTACCTCAGTTATTAAGAAAAAAGATAAGTTGGTGAAGAAATTAAAAGCTAAATTTGGTGAGGGTACTGAGTAGGAAGAAGAAGAAGAGGAATAGGATGATGATGAAGAAGACATCTAGGCACAAGAACCACTTATACTTACTAAAGGAATGGGATAAGACCAGCAAGAGGAGGAGATGGAAGTTATGGAAGGTGCTAAGGGAGAAGAAGCTAAGAAAGGACCTGCTCCCACATAAGAAAAGAAGAGGAAGACTAAGGCCCAACTAGTGACAAAAGCCAAGAAGGTAGCCAAGCCAAGCCATGCCAAACCAACTTCACCTTCTACAAGGCCTACTACAAGTGTAGCTGCACAAAAGGAGAAATAAAATAAAAAACCTACAGATGAGGGAGGTGAAGTGGAAAAAAGACCAAGGAGGAACTATATTGTACAAGTCAAATCTGATGAGGAGAAAATAGAATTAGATGACAACATCCAATTCAAAGTGGTGAGTCACAATCCTTTGTTAGACTTAGAAAATCTATGTAAAAATGTCAAGAATAGTGCAGGCTTATCAGGATTCTCTCATGTAGATTTTGATAATCTTGGTAAAGTGGAGAAAAATCAAGTAGAGGAAGCTATATATGCCATGATGGAAAAATTCAAGAATACCCCACTAGAGATTGCCAACTCAATGCCCAAAATATTATATGACAAAGATGAGTAGAAATGGCATTATTGTCTAAACTTGGAGAGATAGATTAGAGAGACATCTCTTGCACAAGTAATGCCTAAAATTAGTAAGACACAAATTACTAAGGCTATGAAGAAATATGAAATTATGTTTGTACCTAAATACAAAGCCTTCAACATACTACAAAGTAACATTGAAGATGTTGTGAAAAAGTCCACATAGATGTGGAAGATAACTTATGGATTAGCCACAATAAAAGAAGGAGAACCAGAGCCTATATAGGTGAAGGATGATGAAGTAGATGACAATGAAGACACTGTTGAGGGAGGAACAAAAATGAACATAGATGACAAGGAAACAACTAAGCTTGAGCAATAAGAGGAAGAAAGTGTGCAAGATACACAATTGCCTATTGTCAGCCCTCCACATGTAAAAAGTGATAATACTAAAATAATAATAGTTAAGGATGTTTCTAATGTCACAGCTTAGAACATCGATCCCCTTATAGAGGAAGATCTCAAGAAGATACTTGATTAGTCCACACTATAGGCAAAAATTTGTGATAATCTTGTATTGGTGAGTGTGGATGAATTACAGAAGATGGTGACTAATAAAGAAAGGAAAAAGGTGAATACACAAGAACCACCTACCATCATCCCTCAAGTCGCTAATGTACAACCTTTGGAAAAAATACCAAAAGCTACATTTGAAAAGGTTGATACAATTGCAAAGGACATAGTGGAAACTAAAGCCACTACTAAAGAACCAAGTCAAACAGGTCAGATAATCTTATCTACACCTACAACAAAGGTACAAGGTGCATCACAAGTCATTATAGAAGTTAAGGACAAGCCTGAAGAGTTAGAAATGACACCACAACTAAAGGAGCAAAAGAAAATTCAAGCCCTAGTAACCTTAGCAGTATCTAAAAATCCTTCAAGTCATACTCTTTAGAAGCCAAGCATAGATGCCACACCATGGCAGATCTTAGTATCAAGTTCGAGCTCATCAAAGGCTAAAAAAGTGATAGAATATGGAGAGGTTAACCTTGATGAAGAGATTGTGTTACCAAAGTATGACATGGACATAATGACAATTGAGAAAATGGGCATACTTTAGGAAGCACTAGCAAGAAAGAAGAATCAAGAAATGCTTAGAAGGGAGCATAGGCAGAAGCAAGCATTGTAGGATATTAAAGACATATTTTTAGATGCATTTAGTCTAGAAACTCCAGATGGGACCAAGCCACTGATTGAATAACTTTAAAAAATAGTGGAAATGGTTAGTTATGAAGACCTAGGCACCAAGGCAAAATTATTAAAGTGGTTAGAAAAAAAATTCCAAAGAAAACTAAACAAAAAGATATTAGGTGACATAGTGCTAACACAAGTTGCATTGGAAACTAAAGTAGAAAGTATGTAGAAGGTACTTGAGAATTTATCTTCTCATTGTATACAAAATTGTACAATCCTACACTCTTTACACAAGAGACTAGAAGCCACATTTTGAGTTTGGAAAGTCAAGTTAGTGCATCATGTGCAAAATCTCTAATGACACCAACTCAAAGTAAAAATCACTTTAGAACATTCTTACAAACCTAGAGTCAGTTAGCTACATTGTCAATGGATGAGGACAATATAAGGGCCAAAATAATTAGCATCTAGACAAAATTGATCCCCATATGGACATTTTGCACAAGGAACTAGGTTATGTTGAAACCCTTATGAAGAAAGATCCAAATCTTTCAACATTGATGGCCTAGTCCACCTTGCTGCCAAGCTAGCTATCCAAATCAAGTCTTTCGATGTAGCATGTGAGAATTGGGATGTTGCTCTCAAGATTATCCTACATGTACATAAATATTTTCAAGACAAACACACTATAAGTGTATAGCCCATTGGCATAATTTTCAAAAAGGGGGAGAGTGAGATAAAGGGGGATAGTAAGAAAAGGGATAGAGAAAAAGATAGAATAAGCTAAGAGGGAGCAAGTAGAGATACACCATTAAGTCAAAGAGTATTATTTGAGACACATTTACTTAGTAGGAGTACAAAATTTTGTATATAGACTAGACTTATCAACTCAGGGGGAGTTAACAGATTTTGAGGTATACAAGTTGTTGCAAAATTTTGAAATTTTGAAGTTTTGTACATAAGTTGAGTTAGAGATATTTTATGCTCATAAGATTAAGGATATTAATGTAAGCTAAAGTATTTTTAACACTCATGTCAAAGGGGGAGATTTTTGATCTTAGATTAGTTTTGACAAATGAATTTCTACACATTTAAGTCATTTACATAGTTCATGCGAAACAAGTAATACATGCCGAGCACAACATGTATATAATAGAGCTTGCTGAGTCCACAATAAGTGTCGAGCCACTCATGTGCCAAGTCACTCAAGTGCTAAGAAAATAGTGTATGCCAAGTGATTCAGGACCCAATCAAGTAGTGCATGTCAAGTGATATAGATGTCAAGTCTTAGTATAGAAATCAATATATGCCGAGCATTAGAGACTTGAGATGCTGAGTGAGACAATTTTGACATAGTTCTTTGTAAAGGCACAAACTACTATGTAAACCATTTTTTGGCTGAATTAAAGTTGAATCATGATATTTTGGAGATAAGGAAGAATCTTAAGTTGGATTCCTCATAAAATTACATCCAACCTATCAAAAAAGGGAAGGTTTAAGCAGAAAAATGAATGAATCACAGTTGTTGATTTATACCTTACCCTTAGTCACCTATGTCTTCTTAAGGAGGACAAACCCTATACTTTATATGAATTTTGAAGGTTTTGAATGAGAAAATAGATTAGTTTTCATGCGCAAATTGAAAATTCATGGTGGCCAAAGAGTTATGATTTGAGATGCATTACAGAATTAGTTAGAGCAGAACAAAGGAAAGAAGATAGCATACAAAAAAGAGACATTTTTTGAAGAAGAATTGAGAATACATTAGTTTAGAGGTGATCTATCATCAAGTGAGGAAGTTCTAACTACAAGATCATTGCTAAATCATTCTAGTCAGTGAATTGGTCAAATCTCTTAACATATTAGTCCTAACAGGCTATATTGAAATCCTCTAACAAGGTTCTTGCTTAATTGTGAGTTAACATACTTTAGCAAGGCACACTTCTAATAGGGTGTTGAAATCCTTTAATAGGGTTATACCTAATAGTCTTTGTAAGCCTTCAATAGGGTAGACCTTTCATAGGGTAGATCATGTTTCATCATCAAAACATTGTAACTTTCATTGGATACACTTTATTATTGTAGTAGTAAACATTTGTAGGTGTCATCCCCACCCCAATTTTACCTTCTCATTGGAAGGTTTCTAGGTAATCATATCTATTCTCATACATTTTTGAATGTTTATATGTTAACATGATTTTGATGTATATGCTTTACATGTTATTTTAGTTTACATAGTGAATGTATGAGATGGATGTGTGGTGAAAGTTTTATGGGTCCAAGTTTAAACTACTAATTCATACCCCCTCCTCCCCTCAGAAGTTTACCTTTCCTATTGTAATTTCAATAGTCCCATTCCTCTAGCTCATCTCCTTATTTTGTGTGCCATGACTGGAAGCATCTACCACATGTCACACTATGATTCACTCTCATGTCACCATGTGTCAACATCTAGTTGATTACTCCAATGCCACATCATTGGTCCATATTTGCATTTTTGGTCAAAACTATCCTTTTTCTATGCTCGGTTGGCTTGGACCCACACATACATTAAATGACTCAAAAGCATTGTGTCCTAAAGACAATGACTTAATATGTATTTGAGTACTAAAACAACATTAAAGACCACACCCTCAACAATGTGGGACTAAAACTTCATTACTTCCTTCTACTACTCCTAATTTTGAAGTCATAGTAATGACTCTCTAGAGAGATCCTATGATTTTTCTTGCAAAATCATGTCCCTTACATGTGTTTTCCCAAACCTCTCTATTGCTTTTACTCCACTTGGGATAATATAATGTGGCTATTCTACTCAAACCCATGCCATATTAAAATGATCCACAATGATTTTATGCAAACATGAATACATCTATTTCCTATCTCCTAATGATTTCAGGTCTATGATTGGCTATAACACCTTAAAACCTTGAGATAATGGAGACTTCTTTCATACACATGCACCAGCTAGAGTGCAAGGCTCATTGAATTGATTTATAATCATCTTGATTAACACCTCATTGCACATTATAGAAAGTCAAAACAAAGTGATTCACCTATGAATATGTGGTAGCATCTTTGCAAAGTTATCCCTCACAAAACAAGAAATCAATTCTTAAAATAAATGTCCTATGATTGAGAAAGAATAGACATCCTTAAGGAATTTGTTCCTTCTACTCATACTAATCAAAGGTATCATTCCTCACTTTATCCCTCTGAATTCAAAAATCCCCCACATGTTATCACTTCAATGATTATAAGTAGGTCTCCATATTGCAAAAAGCTTAAAAGCTTTATATGCCTTTCATCATTACGAATGAAGAAAGAATGGGCCCTATGGGGAATTTGAAAAATACTAAGTGAATCAACCTACAATGGTATGACCCATTTTCATTCAATTCCCTTCCTAAAAAATCCTTTAGTGTTAGGTCCCCACTTAAAAAATGACTTTCCTTGTCTATTTACAATGTACACTTGTATAGGTAGCTGCATTTTCTCCTTCTTGCCTGAGCTCTATATCTTCAATGCAATGTCATCAACTAACTAGAATCTTGGTGTCAAATCATCTTACACTTGGAGATTCAAATGCTTCCATGCAAAAATTACAAGTGCTACATTTTGGAATATAATCTCCCTAATCTCAATAACTAGGTTTTCATGTTTGAACTTCATTAGCTTGAGTTGTGGATGACCATTATGACAATCCATTGGTTTTCCTTCTTGAGATTTAATGAGTTTGAGAAATGAATCAATGATGGAGTACACTCTTTCAATCACACTTCTTCACTCACTTATTGTGTTTAACCATCCACATGAACTCTATCCATAAACTATATTCATTCCAATTTGGCCCCACGTATTTAGAAGTTTCCCAATGTAACATGGAATGGTGCCTATTTTCATATCTATGGCATCTAGTAAAACTAGTCCTTCATTAAAAATTTTGATTCATTCAAGTTTTAATATCATATAACCTATATATGATGTCACACTGATGCTCCAATCTTGCAAACACATTCTAACCCCTTCAAAAAAAAAAATCTCCTTCACATTGCTTCTCTCTATAATTTGTGCAAAATCACCACTTCTCCTCTTGTTCATTATGCCTTTACATGGGGTAATTCATTCATGGTGTTCTTAACTCTGGATTTTTATTCCACAAAAAAAAACCAATTCATCTATATGAATCATTAGTCTATGCCTCTTTATGAATTTGGATCATGCTATATAAAGTTATTTTTAACTAATTACACAACTCATCATTGCTCATCTTAAAAAGAAAACCACCCAGGTCATGATCATGATAGAAAAACTCCAAATCAGTCCCTATAGTAGTGGAATCATTATACATCTTACCCTAAAAAGTGTACAACTTGAATTTAATAGGAATAAAATGAATGAAGTGTTCCTTAGCACAATTGAGCCATGGAATTCATTTGATATGTTCTACTTATTTTCCCTTCTTTACTATGTGTATAATTTCACACACGCACTTGATCTCAAATGAAAATGTGCACATACAAGATAATTATAATGATTAAAATCATTATATCATTTCTTTAAAAGATTAATCTATAATGCCTTGTAAATCTGATGAAGCTGGTCAAGCCCTAGAGCAGGTTTGGCTATTTTTTTTTCAAGTTGAAAAACTCGATCCTTCAAACTGGTCAATTAATCACATGTCACTCATTAGATTCAAATTTTATCACTCTTGCATCATTTAAAAACTCTATTTACCTTTTTTTTGCAAACTATAATTTTCTACCAGGAAGGCCTATGAGTTGGCTTTAAAATTTGACTAAATCAAACAATCTGACCCTAAAAAATAAGCATATTGATTCTTTGTTCCACATTCTTGTACCCTACCAAATTTCATCTCATGAAAAAATTTGGGTCAAAAGGTATTGACTATCAAAGTTGCTCACTCGAAAATAAAATGTTAGAAAACCTGCAGAGAAACATGTTAAAAAATAATAAAATGTGTTCAGTTTTGGCTTAGAAAATAGGTCAAACAAACACTTAGAGGCATGAAAAATGGGCCCTTAGTTTATTATCAAGGGGAGAGTATAAATCTATGATTTGTGCTGATTATGAATAACTAGGCACATTTGGCAGATGTGTGAAGTGGGGTACTTGGATTTGTAGAACTGGGAACACTAGCATATTAGTGATTTTCGCAAATGGAATGGAGGTGGGAAAGTGTGTAGACAGATTCATCAAGACTTTAAAATTGGTAAAATTAAAGTATTTATAGAGTAGAACATAGTGGTATGTTCCATTTGGTATCATCTATCACACATTCAGAGTTATAACATCTTGAACAAGGCTATCGATCAATATGCACTTTTAGACACCAGTAAAACTTTATAAATTGCATTTGGAATCACATTTGAAAACTAGTCAAACAGATTGTTTGTAGCCTAAAATTTGGAACATAGCATGTCTCTAGCCCCTAGAATTCAATGGAAAAGGAATTTCTTTGTTTTGATCAAATGGGTTAAAGTTATAACTGGTCAAACAAGGGTTCCCAAAATTTTAAGAAAAATGCATCAGCATGACAACAGCAAACAACTAACTTTGAGGGATTCAAAACCTAGTCTAAACATATTGAAAAAAATTGAAATCTAAAACATAGATTCTCTGATATGGACATAAAAATTCCCAAACCTACGAGTCATGACACTGAATGGAGTGCAAGATATTCAATTGTGAACTAGGCTTCTTGTCACTGTTTGACAGTTAGGCAAAAGAATGCAAATTTGAGCAATGCTCAAAATGAAACTACAAAGAATAACTTAGAATGGAAATTTATTATTATGGGATGCATGCATATAGGGTAAAAGCACAAACCCGTGTCACCCTTTTCTAAAGGAAAAGGCTAACAAAAGTATAATTGTTCATCTTCAATGACATAAAACTGATAGTATTATTTAGAATTTGAAAATGAAGTAAACTAATAAAATGTGTAGAAATGGTTGAAGTTTCAGATTATAATTTTTAATTATTATTTGGAATAAGAAATGATATATTTTATAATTTTTATAGATTATTTTTTAGTTGTTGAAAAAGTTAAAAAATAGGGGTTTAGTTCCCACCACAAAACTATATGGAAATAAACTTATTTTCATTTGAACTCAAACTATGTTATAGATAACACATATAGCTAGAATAATCAAAAATGAAAATTTACTTTAGACCTATATTTTCTCTTTTATAGTTATTCAAATTTCAAGTCACCCAAAATCGATAGTTTTCATCTTCCACCACATTTTTCAAAACAAATCTATTCTAACAAGAAGAAAAATTATACACTCTGAAAGAGGATTCTCTCCTCTAGAATGTCATATAAATTTTAATTTTTTTGATATGATTTAATATTTTTTTATTTCTCAAAATTGACATTTTTGGAGTGTTAAAATATGTTGTCATAGAATTTTTTAGTTACAATATACTATATCTAATTAAAACACTCTAAACTCTATATGAAAATATTCTTAACCTTGAGATACATAAAATTGGTGTTTATATTTAACTAAAAAAATATCATACAAAATAGTAAGAGTTATTGAAACACCAATTTTTTGAAATAAGTTTATTTCTTTAGTAATTTGATGCAAACTAGTATAAAACATGCATTTAATAGACATTTCGAATTGGAAAAGTATGAGACTGTGTATAACTTAGCTAGGATTAATTTATCTAGATCATATGTCTGAGAAAAAATGATTTTTGGATAGAAATACTCAAATTTAGTTGTTATGATAAGTTAGCCTAAAAGGTGACACAACTTTGTACTTTTACCCTATACCGAATGAATTTTTTTAGAAATATGAAACACTTCATAGGCCTCAAAATGATGGTCAGGTACACATGCATAAAAAGCACTTATGGGGGCTCAATATAACTAAGTTTTTAGAATGGTACTCAGAATCAAGGATTCAATTTTGAGTCCCAACACATGCTTCATGACTTATTATTATTGTCAATACTAGATTATGCTAAGTGGAAAATTGCACTGTTGGATCTTTGCTTCTCATCTTGAATCCAGTGCATTTATTCCTAAATATTATTTGTAAATATTTGCACATCTAACAAAATTTTGTACAAATGATGTACTTTCTATATAAGTTCTGTCATAATCTATACATGCTCTTGTAATCAAAATTTCTACTTAGAAATTATCATGGAATTTTATCCACAACCTTATTTTCAAATACTCTTGTAGACCAATCCATTAAGTTCTCATTTGAATCCATATTACTAGCATTTAGTTGTTCAATAGTATTTAGAAGCTAGGTAATAATTGAAGATTCTTCATAAAAATTTTGATTATGAAGGGAATCAATAATTATTTTTTTAACATCATATAGTACCTGCTTCTGTTTGTGCTCTCTTGTTATCTCTTCTTTCCTTTTATGTTTTGCCAAAATTTCTTGTAACAAAATTGTTTTCTCCAATGTAGGATTTTCCAAATCTAATTGTAGCATTTCAATTACTTCATCTAGACTAACTTCAATATCAAGTGAGGTGTCTTTTATTGTTTTATCTCTATTCAATGAAGTAGTGTTGCTGCTCGACACTACTTACAGAATTGGTAAGGAATTTTCACCACTTTGTTGTGTTGGTGCATTGGTGCTCAAGACAATAATGGTTGTACTCAGTTTAACTCTACTCATCACTTTATTTTTCTCAATGTGAGGTGTTGAAACACTTTGAATATATATAGTTATGTCCTTTATCTTACTTCCAACCTCTTTACTTGAGATCCTTTATTGCTCAACCTCTAGAGTATCAGGGGTGTTGGCATATCCTGGTGACATGCTACCTTGAAAAATTAACACACCTAAACTTTCTCCACTACTTTGATCATCTTTGATCATCTTTGATGGTCACAGTCTTAGTTCCTCTCTCTATATTTGCTTCCTTGGTGGATAACCCAAAAATGCTTTTCCAAAGCTATTCATCTTGTTGTTCTACAACTTCCCTTTTATTTTTTAAAATAAAAAACATTCTATACATAGGAAAAAATATTTTTTGATTAAGTAAAAATGGGTTTTGAAAGGACCCAAAACCTTGTACAAAGAGACAAAAAGATATGACAATGAAGGATCTTATTGCAACTATGGAACACTGCCCAACAAACTAGAGGGAAAAACCATAGTTCCGAATAAGAGGGCTAAAACCAGCCTAGAATAAAACCAAGAACCATCAAGATTTACATTTTGGTCTATCCTTTTGAGAACATAAAGACATATCAAAAAAAGGTTTGAAGGATTTTTCTATTTTTCCTTTAAATGAAGTCCATCCATCCTCCACCTTTTCAGTAGCCATCATCCAATTCAAAGATAAACCTAAAGAACCATAGTAGGCTGTGCAATTATCCAAAGTGGGGAAAGGAGTAGCCCCACCACTCACCCCCAAAACTCCTACATAAGAAACATGTGCCTCAATACCCACAATAATAGGAGATAAGACAACTAAATCAACACTAGAAACAATATTCTAGATAGAGTTAGTAGCAAGAGAAGGGACATCATCAAAATTTTGAATCAAAGCCACCTTAGAGACAACATATGTATCATCAAGGACAATAATAGGAACATCTATCAAAGAATAATTCTGAGAAGAGTTGTCCTCCTCATCCATATCCTTAGAAGCTTTTTGAACTATATAGTGATAATCAAAAACCCCTAACCACCAAGAAGGTGATTTCTTCTATCTAACCTTATCAAGGGAGCATTGTGAAATGAGATGGATAGTCTTATGATATTTCCTACACATGAAAGGAATACTCTCATAATCAATAACTTGGGTCCTAGAACCATTTGGAGAAGCCAAAGTAATCTATTCAAGAAGACCCTTCGACACATCAATCTCCACAAGCATGCATGCATACATCATCTTATTTGCTAAAAATGTTTTCTATTGATCTAGGGATAGATCATGCATAACTCTAACTAAAGTGTTAGTTCTTATCTTTTTCTCCTCTTCTTTTGCCTACTACCATCTTCTTTCCAATCTATCATATAAATCCTTGGGTATCTTCTTCTAAATTTCATTCACAACTAACTTGTGATTTGTAATGATATCTACCACCTCCTCAACAAGGTATGTTGTAGTGGCTAATATTTTCCAATTAACTAATTTTATAAATTTTTGGCTAGTAATTTGGTTAATAATTTAAAATTTAATGCAACCTAAATTGACACATTTTTATAGAATTCAGCTCTAATAATTAAAATTGTGTAATAATTTATTTTATTAAACAAACTAAACTCAAAGATTTTCCACAATATTCGATACATAAATAGATTTGATTCACCTAAATATTATATATTAATGGATAAATTAAAATTAATTTTGAAATAATTATCATAATTATTAGTTACTTTAGGGATATATCACCAATATTTAGTTTTCACTATTAATTTTAATTTGTAATATACCATGGTGATTAATGAACTTCCTATTATTATTGAGATTCCAAAATAATTGCCAGTATAAATAATATTTAAAATAAAAAAATTGATAGATTCATCAATAGAAATAGTTTTGTTTTTCAAAATAATGTATGATTCACCAATATTTTATATCCTTTTTGGAGGGGGTTTTCTTAAATTTTACCCTGCTTCTCAATTTTGGTTCTATCAGTGTTATCCAATGTATCATATTTGAAAAATATAAAACTAGATGATCCTGCAGATCTTCTAAGATCTATACAAACCTCTTCAATAGAATTTTCTTTCCCTTTTGGTGGTCCTTTGACCAATCTCCTTCTCTTTGGTTTATATTTACTAGGCTCAGTAGTCTCAACTACTCTTTTTTTTGCAATCTACCTAGCACTGTAAGCTACCTTAGTTCTTAGCTTATTTTGTGGTGGAGGAAAGAGGGGAGTCACCAATGGCTTCTTTTTAGTTCTTTTAGCCTTCTTACTTGATGAAGTGACAACAACTAGTGCTCTACCATTGTCTCCTTTTTCCTCTTCCTCATCACCACTATGTTTTTCTTCATCCTCTCCAAGATCTTATGTAATCTTAAAAGGTTCCTTTCCCTTGCCTAGGGTGCCTAGTTTTTCTTCGAGGTCTTAAATCATTCTTTTCCTTTTATTCTCCTTAGAATCTATCTTAATGTTTACAACTATTCTAACCTTAGCTTCCACATATTTTCGAAAGGATTTAGTCTCATTGTTTATTTCTTGTTTGAATAGTGCAAAATTATTTGCATTAACTAAATTAGTATAAATTTCATAGTCAAAACCTTGTAACCAAGCCTTCCTCTTCTTTACTACTTGTAAAAATGCACTATCTATTAGCATGAATTTTGATGGTACTTCATTGGGATACTTCATTGGTACTTCATTGGTACTATCATTTGTACATTGATACTTCTATGAAGACTAGTAGAGTAGCCAACAAAGATCTTAGTTGTACAGATGTGTTTTTGATTATCTGGTAATGCATGGATAAGGATATTTTCTACACCATGTCTTGATGATGAGATTTAGTGCATGTAAAGTAAGTTAAAGATTATGGAAGATATTCCTAATTTACCAAGAGTAGTACAAACACATAGAACCTAAGAAGTGGTTTTTGGTAATTGCATTATATCTTCTAATAGAGATATAATTAGGTGATACATGGTCAGTCAGTGATCAAGGATAGTCTATTGGTGACATTAGTGAGTGTGGAAGCCCTAGTATCACACATGTGAGAATTTGTGTAGATTGTATATTGATAATGCTATTGTAATTATGAATTAATTAATTATCTTATTATTATTAATTGGGAAAGCCACAAGGTTGACTCAAGATATTATATTGAAGATATGGTATAAAGGAAAAATGTTTTCCTTATTTGTAATGTGTGTATCAAGTGTTCAACAAGTATCATGTGCAAAAAGGAGCATATTTTTTGAAAAATGCGAGTAATTGATCCAAGGGATTATTGCATGTGACATTTTTAATCTAGTTACAAAGATCAAAAGGACCAGAGGTCCAGTTTACAAGACATAGGAAGAGGAAGGAAGTACGATTATTTTCTATTATTCTTCAAGGAATAATACAAAGATCATTTAGATAGTGGGTTCATTTATCTAACCCTTGAAGCTATTTGGACACTGGGTCCATCTGCCTTCTAGAACTCCTAACTGGGTTGGCACAACTCCTAACATGGTTGGAATATCCTAATAGGGATTCAAAGTCTCCTAAGAGGGACTGATATGTACCAAATGTATTTCATAGATTCCTAATAGGGTCCATCCTCTAACATGGAATATTTATATTAGTACATCATCTTGTGGGTAACATCCCCACCGAGATTTTCCCTCTAATCAAGGGTTTACCTAGTTAACATATCTAGTATTATTATGCATGAGTATCTGCGAATGGTTTTTGATTATGTTTCTCATATGGTTAAGATTTATTAAGGTTGATAATTGTGATAATAGTTGTATAATTTATTCACCCCCCCTAGTTATATTGGTGGACTATATATTCTAACAATTGGTATCAGAGCCTTAAGTCCTTGAAGAGAAAGCTTAATAGTTTTGGGACATCTATGGAGAACCTTTTCAGAAAGGATTGTCCTAAATTTTATGGGGTTTTATGGACCAATTTTTTGCTCACTCCATTTATACAATATACTAAAAAATCAGGAAGATAAGCTAGGATTTTTGAAAATCTATTAGCACTTAAAAAAAACCCTAGGAAAGTTCTTTTCTCATTATTTTAAAGCTCATGCAATATTATTTTGATATTTACAAGGATGCAAGTATTTTTCTTGCATGCATTCTTATCCTAGGCTTTTAAATATTTATAATATTATATTTCACAAAAACTTCAAATGTGCTAAGTTATGAAGTGGTGAAGGTAGTTAAGTTGAAAGTTATAGCATGCTTGCATGAAGTTGAAGTAACTTCTTAAGTTAAGATTTGAAGTTGTTAAAGTAAGATGAAAAGTTTTTAAAAATGTTGGTCATGCCTTTGCATTTTAGAGTTAAAAGGGTTAAAGTTGAGTTGTGAACATGCAAACAGGTTATGTGTGGTGGTTAAAGTTGATCTTGCAGCCTCGAATAGTTCCAGGTGATGCTAATGTTTCAAGTTATGAAGCCATGAATGCTAATGAATCACCTTGTTGCATGATTCCATAAATAGTTAAAAGGATAAGCTGTGAAGTTTTAGGGTAAAATAAATTCTAAGTTAGTCAGCTAAGTGCACCATCAGACAATTAAGTTGAATGCTCGGTTTCAAATTTGTGAAGGAGAAATAGAGTGAAATCTAAAGCATCACATGTTCATAAGCATAAATGTTCCAAGGAATTGACTATGGCGAGGTTAAAAAGTGTTAGAAGTTAAAGGCTTTTTCCAAGGTCACAATAGTCATAAAAGTATGATTAAATGTAGATGCAAATCCATGATTGAATGAGAAACAAAGGGCTCGCAACATCACAAGCCATACAATAGCAAATAGAAATTCTAGTGCGAAGTGGTGAAATGGTCTTGTTCATAGTTGTCACACCTATAAGTTTTAAAGCATAAAATGACTTTTCAATAGTAAAATCTAAGCTGGATGAAGATGGGATGAGTTGGTGTGTTGCATAAAAATGTAACAACAGAATAAACACTAAGAAACTAATGCCTATTGCTACATGTTCATGCATACCTCAAATATGAAAACCAACATGTAAACAATAAAGACATGACATCAAAATATCTTAGTCTACTCAAAATAGCACTAATGCAAACCTCATGAAATCACCAAGTGGTTGATGATTTCATTGTTGTGGGATGTGGTTGCTCACAAATCTTGCATCATAACAATGGGCTAGATAGTGCTTCCTAAAATGAGGAGAGGCCTCTCCTTTTATAAGAAATGAGATGAAACAAATAGTTGAGAGTCAATGCAAGATGAAAGGCTAGGATCTCTCAAGATCAATTAGGTGTCCATGAGGTGGAGGCCAAGTAGAATCCATGTGGATTAGGGTTTTTGACCGTTTAGAGGAGAGAAGATGCTCACACATGTGTGAGCAAAATTTGATGTGATAGGTCAATGACATGTGTAAGAGGTGTGAGAAGCATGGTTTCTCACACATGTGTGAGACACCTTGATTCTCATGTGAAGGGGAAAAAATATGCAAGAGGTTGGAAGGCATGAGGGTGTGGAAAGTGTGAGTGTCCTCACACATGTGTGAGCACACACTTAGGATTAAAAGTGGATTAGCAAGGTGATTAGGAAAAGTAAGTGGGATTAGGAAGTGGGTAGGTTTAGAAGGCTGAGATAAGTTAGGAAAGTGAGGTTAAGTGAGGGTTAAAGTTAGGAGCCATGTGCTCAAATAGGATTAAATTTAATATTTAATTCCAAGTGGGATTAGAAGGGGTTAATTAAGTAAATGAAATACTTTACTTAATTAAAGTGAATGGGTTAGGATGTAAGTGGAAAGGCTAGGATTTTAAATAAACCTAAGTTTATTTAAATCAAGGAAAGGCGATTATAATTAAACAAATGAAAATTTATTTAAATAAAGGTAGGGTAACTAAATAAATAATAAATATCTATTTAATTGGTCAAGATAAGGGTATTTGGACAATTTTAGGTGTCTATAGCTAGATGCATGAAAATCTAAAAAGGTGTGGATTTGACCTATTTTTAAAAGATTGATAGGGTTTCAAGTGTGCCACCATTAAATGCCAACTAAAGATACACTGTCATCAAAAAAGTTGATAAATCCTAGAAAGAAATAGGTTGTTTTTACTCTTTTCTCAATTGTTTAAATTTGTTGATAAATTTCAAAGTGTAGAAGTGATCTCTAAGTATTTTTTTGTTAGAATTCTTTAGAATAACTGAGAGGGGGGGTGAATCAGTTATTCAAGGTCTAATGATGTCCAATACAACTTTTTCTTCTAATCCTTAATGGCACATAATTGAAATTGTCATGCATGCAATTAATCATTAAACAACCATGAAAATGTAACATGCATCACACCATAACACTAAGGATTTTGATGACCCAGAAACCCTCCAAGAATAAGAAGGTAAAACTGGGGTGGGCATGAAACCCACAAAATAACTGCCCAATTGATTTCAACCACTTATGATGGTCTGGCCTATTAAAGGCCTACCCTGTTAAAGGCTACAACACACTGTTAAATGTGACCCTGCTAAAGGATTTCTACACCTTGTTAGGAGTGTGCCCTATTAGAGGACTTAAGAACATTCAAATTGGAATGTCACCCTATTAAAGGATTTACATAGAGTTGTTAGGCTCACCCAAGTCCATGGGATTTACAATCACCTTCTCAAAAAAATCTTTTATCCCTCTCTAAGGATCTCCTATCCTCCTCCTAAGGATCTCTTTATCCTTCTCCTAAGGATCTCTTTATCCTTCTCCTGGGGATCTTCTGTCCTTTTCCTTAGGCTTATCCACCTAGCTATTAAGCTAACCTAGCAATGTAGGATTTCAATATCTAATACAATGGTAAGAGAGTATTAGAAGGGTTTTGACCTGATAAAGATTATAGACCTAACTGTGCAGATTTTAGGTCACTCTTTAGTTGTTTTCTTTGCTTGGCTTTTCTTCCTTCCAATATAGACAACTTGTTCACCCTTCAAGATCTGTCTCCTTGAGTTCTTCCACTCGTTATGCCAATGCACTCTATGATCACTTGATCAACTCAAAGTCTTGATGCTCTGTACTAACTCCTCTTGGCTTCTTCTCATGATCACACTTATGAATAACTCCCTCTTATACATGCGCACTTGATCTCTAACCTGTAACTCCTTATAAAGAAGTTCTATTCTTCATTTCTCTCTCAAATCTTGATTTGACCTTGAGAAAATGGTATTTTTTTCCCTCCAAATTCATTCTTCTAGAAACTTCATGATAAATCCATTAGCATTCGCCTTGAATTGGTTTGCATGGTTTAACTAAAATTCTGTGACATCTACTCATCATCCTTATCATCCAATTAATTCCCAAAATTTGATGTAACAAACTTATCACTACTGATCTAGTGAATCTTTGACTTAAAAAATAATGCAAAAACTCAGCATCATTGGTTTACTGATGCTTGACTCCTTCTATGTTACTTGGTGCTTGATCTTCACTCGTCACCTGAAGGCTACTCAGCACCTGAAGATCACTCGTTACTTGATCTTCACTTGACACCTGAAGGCTACTTGACACCTAAAGATCACTCAACACTTGATCTTCACTCAGCACTTGAAGATCACTTGTCACTTGATCTTCACTTGGCACCTGAAGGCTACTCGATGCCTGGAGATCACTCAACTCTCTCCAATGAACTTAGTTAGGCTTTACAAATGACTTAGTTAAACCTTACATCTTTGATGTGTCTCAGTGTGTCCATCCTCTATGTATTAGAGTATGTCATTAATACACTATTTTATCAATGGCTTAGTTGATCCTTATACTTCATTACAACATCATAACTTCAACCTTTCTCTAGGGTCTCTAGTTACACCTTATTTATTGCCACCTCCTTGACAATCAACCAATTGATAGTACTTGGATCATATAAGAAATTGTCATTCTTGCAAGTAGCAAGTTTGACATCAATGAAAAAACAATGATGGAAAACATTCTTTACCAGTTCCATTATTCTTCATTCTTGATCATTTCAATCATTTCCAACAATCTCCCTCTTTGGCATTGATGGCAAACCAAACTGATCAATTGATTAAGCTGATCAACTTAGTTACCACCAAAATTAAAGGTAAAGAAAAAACTTCCTCTTTTGCTGATACAAACTAAATCCTCTATTTTGCTTCTCCCTCTTGATTGCTGCATCATTACTATTGATCTCATACATCTCCATATCTTTACCTTTCATTGATCAGTTTCTCATAAATCTCCCTCTTTGACATAAATGCCAAAGATGTAGCATCTTCAATATGTTAAATGTAAGCTTTGCATCTTATGTTTTCTCCCTCTGTCACCATGCTTGTGACTGATCTAGAGTTTTTGCTCCTATTGTCATCCTCTACATCATTCTTCTGATATTTCAATGATCTACTTCTATTGATGCAGGGAAGCTTCTTTGTTTCTTTTAGAATGCTTGAGTTAGGGGCATTACCCCCAACTTGCCTCTAAGATATTCATAAGCATCTTTGGGTAATGGTTTGGTGAAGATATCTATAGTTTGTTCCTTTGTGTGAATGTACTTCATCTTCTCTTGTTTGTCTTCCACCAATTCTCTGACATAGTGATACTTGATTGCAATATGCTTGGTTTTTGCATGCATTATTAGATTCTTGGATATGTTTATAGCACTTGTATTATCACAATACAGTATCACAAGTTTGGTTACCTCTTCTTTCATTCCTTTCAATAGATGTTTGAGCCACACAATGTTTATGCAATTGACTGCTACTGCCACATACTCTACTTCTGCAATGGACTGTGATGTGCATGTTTGTTTCTTGCTAGTCCAAGTAACTATCCTTCTTCCTAAGAATAATGCTCCTCCACTTGTGCTTTTTCTATCATCAATGTTGCCTCCCTAATCTACGTATGTGTATGCATTGAGCTCAAACTTCTCATTCTTTTTGTAATATAGGCCAAAATCATCAGTTCTTTTGAGATACCTCATTATCCTTTTTACTGCCATGAGATGATTTTCTCTAAGATTAGCAGAGAATCTAGCCACTATTCCAACTGCTAGTGCTATGTATGGTCTGTTATGTACAACATATTGTAGTTTTACAATCATGGATCTATACATTGTTTGATTGACTTCAGCTGATTCATCATTTTTAGATAGCTTATGTCTTGTTTCCATTGGTGTGCTAACTAGTTTGGAGTCTTCCAATCAAAACATCTTGAGTATCTCTTTGATGTACTTTGATTGTGTCATGAATATACCATCTTTTAGTTGATGTTCATACAATCCAACAAAGAACTTGATTTCTTCAAACATAGACATTTCAAACTCATGTTTCATTTTGTCAGCAAAGCTTTTGCAAAGGACTTCATTTCCTCAAAAAACTATGTCATCCACAAAGATTTTAGAAATAAGAATATCCTAACCTTCTTCATATTTGATTTACATGTTGCTATTATCATCAATTCTTTCAAATCCTATTTTCCCTAGATACTTGTGAAGTGTCTCATACCAAGCTCTAGGGGCTTGCTTTAATCCATATAGAGACTTATGCAATTTACATACCTTTTTTTTGTTATTTTCATCAACAAATCCTTCTGGTTGCTCTATGTAGACTTCTTCTTCAAGTATACCATTCAGAAATGTAGACTTAACATCCATTTGATAGACTTTAAATCCTTTGAAGGTTGCATATGCCAGTAAGATCCTTACTCCTTCCATTCTGGCAACTAGAGAAAATGTTTCTCCATAGTCTAGTCCTTCTTCTTGTGCATACCCTTTATAGACTAGTTTTGCCTTATTCCTTGTGATTTCACCTTTCTCATCTAACTTGTTTCTAAACACCCACTTGGTTCCAATTACATTCTTGTCAGCTAGTCTTGAGACTAAGGTCCATGTCTTGTTCTTTTCAATTTTTCCAATTTCTTCTTTCATAGCATTGTACCACTCACCATCTTTTATGGCTTCACTTTCTATTTTTGGTTCCATTTTGCTGAGCAGACATGTCTCACTTTTGAGTCTATTCCTTTTGATTGGTCCTACCTCTTTGTTTCCAATAATTTGATCTATACAATGATTTCTTCTTACATATTTTGCCAATACTAGTTCTTTCCTTGTTTACATGTTATCTCTTTCAAAATTTGAACCCTCATGTATATTTTCATCAGGTATTTGTTCATTTTCTTCATGTTGGCTGCTCTCAAAATCTGAATGAACATTTTCTATATTCTACAGCTCGGCTTCTAAATGTGTCTATTGTTCAACATTCATTGTCTGTGACTTGGAAGATGCTAGATTTTATTGCTAATTGTCATTCTGAGTTGTAACTTCACCATTATTAGGTATACCTTCATAAAAGTATACAAAGGTTTGGTATTCTTTTTCTTTCTTGGTGTTCTCAACACTTTGAACTTCTGCAAGCTCATCAAATTTCACATTTGTGCTTTCTACTACTTTGTTAGTGTTAACATTCAAGCACTTATAAGCTTTTATTTTAGTAGAATAACTAAGAAATGTACCTTCCTCACTCTTTGCATCAAACTTTCCATTTCTAGACTCTTTATATATATAGCATTTGCATCCAAATATTTTGAAATGTTTTACATTAGGAGAATGCCCATACCATAATTCAAAAGGTGTTGCATTTGTACCTTTCTTGACTTGAACTCTCTTGAGTGTAGACTGCAATACTTATAGCTTCTATCCAATACTTGAGTACAACATTTTTCTCCATCATTAAGGTCCTGACATAGTCAATAACTGATCTATTCCTTCTTTCTGCTATACCATTCTGAGCTGGAGTCCTTGGTGCTGATGTCTATCTTTTGATTCCTCTTTCATTACAAAATTATTCAAATTCTCTTGATGTGAATTCACCTCCTCTATCAGATCTAAGACATTTTAGATTCTTCCCAGTCTCTTTCTCAACTCTAGCCAAGTACCATTTGAAAATTTGGAATGCATCTGATTTTTGTTTCAGGAACATGACTGTCATCATCCTTGAATAGTCATCTACAAATAGCATTATGTATATGTCACCTTTGTAGCTTTGTACTTCAATAGGACCACACAAGTTATTATAAACTAGCTCTAATACTTCATTAGAAGTATAAGTTTTTCTTTTGAAAGTTGACTTGGTCATCTTCCCTAGTTGGCATTGTTTGCACATGATGTTGTCAGGCTTTTTCAACTTTGGTAGACATTTGAGTTTCTTCATCTTGCTAATGCTTATCAGATTGTCAAAATTTACATGACATAGCCTCTTATGCCATAAGCATACATCATCAGTTTGAACAATAAGACAAGAAGCATCTTCCATGTCAAGGTAAAACAAATTACTCCTAGTCTAGTCACCTTTTCCTATTAGACTTCCTTGAGAATCATAGATCTTGGCAACTCTATTTTCAAATTCAACCTTATATCTTATGTTGCCTAACTATGAGACACTTAACAAGTTATAATTTAGACCTTCAACATAATATGCATTATCACATGTTATCTTTTTAGTAAGATTGATACTACCTTTCCCTTTGATCTAACATAGTGCATTGTTACCAAATCTAACACTATTTCCTTCATATTGAGTAAAGAAAATGAACTTACTTTTATCTCCAGTCATGTGATGAGAGCATCCACTTTCTATGATCCATTTATCATCCTTGTTCATGCAGGTTACCAAGGCAGTTGCTTCATCTTCATCTGATTCATCTTTCATAGCCACAAAGACTACTTCATCACCATTCTCATCAGAGTCTTCTTCAACAATGTAGCATCTTTTGCCTTTACTTCTATAGTCTTTGTTGTCCTCCTTTTAGTTCTTGAAGTTTCCTCCATCCTTGTAATTTTTCTTTTGTGTGCATCTGGCTGCAATGTGACCAACTTCATTACAATTGAAACAAATGATTGGTAGCTTACCTTTGAATTTGCCTCTTCCTCTATGAAATATTCTTGCTAGTAATGCCTCCAATTGGTCCACATCTTCTTCATTAGTGTTTCTATCCTTGGATACATACTTTCCTTTTCCATTCTTTTTCTTTGTTTGCACCTCCTCATTGTCTTTTATTGTCATCCTAGCTTTGAATGTAGATTCAAATTTTCTAGCTTGTAGTTGTCAAGGTTGGATAGCTCAAAGGCAATGAGTCTTCCAATTATTCCTTCAAATGACAATGTGTTTCCTGCTACACACCTTGTCTCCTGGATGGCTAATACTCTTATAGCATAAATAGGAAGCAAAGTTCTCAATTATTTGCTACATATTGTTTCTTCTGCTAACTGTCCTCCTAGGCTTCTTATGGCACTTACTACTTCCTTCATTCTTGCACCATATTGAGAAGCATTCTCTCCTTCTTCCATTTTGTTGTCATCAAACTTTCCTCTTAGGCTCTCTCTTTTGGCTCTCTTGACATTTCCATCTCCTCCATAGATTCTTGATAATGTTTCCCACATCTAATGTGTAGTACCACAGTCTTTGATGTCATCATACTCGTCATAGCTTAGTGCTGAACTGCAGGGTCTACATGATCAACTATGATTGAGGTCTATGCATAGTCACCTATTGATCTGAGGTGTAGCTTCATCAAACTTTGCCATGCAAAAAAGTTATCTTTTTTTAGCTTGGGAACTTCTCTCTTGGACATCTTGATCTTCCTGCTACTAGTACCTTGAAACAAATCAGTAGTGGGCTCTGATACCAATTGTTGGAATTCTTCAGAATAACTGAGAGGGGGGGGTGAATCAGTTATTCAAGGTCTATTGATTTCCAATACAAATTTTTCTTCTAATCCTTAATAACACATAACTAAAATTATCATGCATGCAATTAATCATTAAACAACCATGAAAATGTAACATGCTTCACACCATAACACTAAAGATTTTGATAACCCAAAAACCTTCTAGGAATAAGAAGGTAAAACTAGGGTGGGGATGACACCCACAAGATAACTGCACAATTGATTTCAAGAACTTATGATGGTCTACCCTATTAAAGGTCTACCCTGTTAAAGGCTACAACACACTATTAAATGTGACCCTGCTAAAGGATTTCTACACCCTGTTAGGAGTGTGCCTTCTTAGAGGAATTAAGAACATTCAACTTGGAATGTCACCTTGTTAAAGGATTTACATAGAGATATTAGGCTCATACAAGTCTATGGGATTTACAATCACCTTCTCAAAAGAATCTGTTATCCCTCTCTAAGGATCTCCTATCCTCCTTGTAAGAATCTCTTTATCCTTCTCCTAAGGATCTCTTTATCCTTCACCTAGGGCTCTTCTATCCTTTCTTGAGGCTTGTCCACCTAGCTATTAAGATAACCTAGCAATGTAGGATTTCAATATCTAATACAATGGTAAGAGAGTATTAGAAGGGTTTTGACCTAATAAATATTGCAACCCTAACTGTGCAGATTTCAGGTCACTCTTCAGTTCTTTTCTTTTTTTGGCTTTTCTTCCTTATAGTGCAGACAATTTTTTCACCCTTCAAGATCTATTTTCTTGAGTTCTTCCACTCGTTATTCCAATGAACTCTATGATCACTTGATCAACTCAGAGTCTTGATGCTCTATACTAACTCCTCTTGGCTTCTTCGCATGATCACACTTATGAACAACTCTCTCTTATACATGCGCACTTGATCTCTGACCTGTAACTCCTTATAAAGAAGTTCTATTCTTCATTTCCAGCTCAAATCTTGATTTGACCTTGAGAAAATGGTATTGTTTTCCCTCCAAATTGATTCTTCTAGAAACTTCATGATAAATCCATTAGCATTCACCTTGAATTGGTTTTCATGGTTTACCTAAAATTTTGTGACATCTACTCATCATCCTTATCATCCAACTAATTCACAAAATTTGATGTAACAAACTTATTGCTATTGATCTGGCAAATATTTGACTTAACAAATAATGCAACAACTCAGCATCATTGGTTTACTGATGCTCAACTCCTTTTGTGTTACTCGACACTTGATCTTCAATCGAAACTTGAAGGGTGCTTGGAACCTAAAGATCACTTGGCACCTAAAGGTTGCTTGGCACCTGAAGATCACTCAGCTCTCTCCAATGAACTTAGTTAGGCTTTACAAATGACTTAGTAAAACCTTACATCTCTGATGTGTCTCAGTGTGTCCATCCTCTATGTCTTAGAGTATGTCATCAATAAACTATTTCATCAATGGCTTAGCTGATCCTTATACTTCATTACAACATCATAACTTCAACCTTTCTCTGGGTGCTTTAGATACATCTTATTTATTGCCACCTCCTTGACAATCAACCAATTGATAGTACTTGGATCACTTAAGCAATTATCATTCCTGCAAGTAGCAAGTTTGACATCAATGACAAAACAATTATTGAAAACATTCTTTACCAATTCCATTATTCTTCATTCATGATCATTTTAATCATTTCCAACATTTTTATCTAAATAGCATTCAAAATGAACAAATTTTTTTGTAGAAATGGTGCAAAGAGAAGTAGAATTGATTGCATAGGCAATAATTGAAGTACCAAATATACCAGCAAGGGCTCCCAACATGTTTGTTGAAAAATGGATGTACACCTTGTTAGGTTCCACAAATTCTTAGAATGCTAGTGACCTCACATTCAAAGACCCATATGTAATGTGCAGAGGTGCAATTGACACTGACAAAAATGGGTATGAATTGTTTTGGTTTTTCTATAAAAACATAGTGAAAGAAGTTCCAATTTGCAACCCTTGGGTAAGAAATCTTGGGAAAATTAATAGTGCCAGAAGTATTTGTGGATGTAGACTTGATCAAGGTATTAATCAAATGTTATAATCTTATAAATAAATCATTACATAGGAAGGATAAAAGTGTTTTTCTAGTGCTAGATAAAGATACATTCATAAAGACATTTGATTTGGAAGGATCTATGTCATTGCCCACTGATTTTAAAGAATTGAATGAGAATTTCAAAAAACATAAGAGTTTTTATATGGGTAAATACATGACTCAAAACATTCCCAAGGTGAAGAAGGAGGTAGGAGAGATTCCAAAGAGGAGAGATATTGAGGAAATCGTGCCCTTGGATTTCTTTTAGAGGTATTTTCAAAATACTATGTTTGGGATTGACAAAGCCCTAGGTATAGATAAAACCATGAACACTTCAGGAGCATACTATGTCATGGCTTTAAATATCCAAGACCCCAATCACTATATAGGATATGATTTTGTATAACACATCATAGAGAGTATTAAAAAAGAAATCAGTGTTGCCCAACAAGGAGAACTTAAAGATTTCAAGTTCTCACTACTCTTTGCTCATACACCTTACCTTGTCAAAGAATGTTGACATATTTGATCAAAGCTTCTTCAAGTCAACACAAGAGTGGGGAGAGAGGTTACTAGTAAAAAGATGGACATGGGTATGGAAAATGTATTATCCATATTCAAATTTCATATCTTTCTATAATGATTTTGTTCATCCAGTTTCAAAAATTATAGGATGTGTAATTGAAAGAGTTCCTAGAAATGTTATGAAGATTGTTAGACCTAAATGGTGCTTTGATGTTGGAAAAAAATTGACTCATGATTGGGGTAGTGTTTTCTTATTTGAGGAACAACCTGAACAAGATGTTCCTAAGAGATATGCATGGGTAGAGTAGAGACACAAGAAGTAGAAAATGGTAGAAATACTAGATAAAGCTTAGAAAAAGGCTCTCTAGATCTTTCCTAGGGGGAGTAAATATTTTAATGATGTTAGAACGAGATTCCTAATATCCCAAGCATTTGAAGATGAGAAAAGGACAAAAAGGATGCAATTAGAGGCCCAAATGATTGATTATGGAATCATTGAAGCTAAGGAGTTTATGAATGATGAAAGTTTTATCAAGTTAAATGAATTCAAAAGCTTCCTTTATAAAATAAAGAGAAATGAATTAAAATTGCAGATGAAGTTTGGAGATTTAGATGAAGTAATTACTGGGTTGGTACAAAAGTTGTAGGAGTATGACCCTACCAGTGAAACCCTCATTGTTGAAGAGGCTAGAGATCTAGTTAGGAGAAGTGGAATGATTATCTTCCCTATATGGGATCTAAGCTTTTCTTTTCTATTAGATCAAATAAGAAGACAAGAGAAATCATTTTCTTTTGAAGATGAAAATCAATATGGGGAGATGATGGGATCAAGGTTTAATGTGGATACCCAAACAATGGCCATTTGGAGTTTTTCTCTAGAGGATGATAAGTCCACTCTCATAGAAATAAAAAGAGTCCCCTAGGGGAAATGTTGTATTTTGGCATGTGAAATATACTTCCAGTGGCCTAATATTAGGAATGAATACTTCGATAGCATTAATGGGTAAGCATAAGATGGACACCCTTCAAGCCCAACTTTTGAAAAATTCATTGTGACAAGAATCAGTGATGAAGAAGAAATGAAGAAAACCTTTATCCTACAAAAAAATGTCATTATTGGAGATGGAGGTGGCATCATTGAAGAAATCTATCAGAACTATCACAAAAGTTCATGACAAAGATGTGCAAATAGAGTGCCATAATTTTGAAATAGGGGAGACATTAGGCCAACTTATGGAAATTGATGTAGAAAAGATAGAAGCTAGCAAGGAAGGAGAAATTAGAGCTATGAAAAATTTCTTGATCCATAAGATAAATGCATTGAAGACAATTTTACACAATGTACATGGTAGCTACATTACATTGAAAGGAGTGGAATACAAGTGTACATAAGCCATTGCTCTATTATCTCCACTATTCAACACATGGGGTCCATACATTCAATTCTTTAATAGTCTAATTACTATACTTCCCTAGAAGAAAGACCTAACAAAGGCAACCATTCTAAGTACAAGAAAAGAAATCCATAAGGTGAGAGATCTGAATGGTTTCTTTGGAGGGATAACATAGCTAGTCAAAAATAAGATGAAAATAATTGCTACCAGGACAAAAAAAATTGTGCCTATTATTTTGGACAATAAGGGAAAAATAGAGGACTCGGTTGAATGGTTATCATCTTTTGACAATATTCTTGATCATCCCAGTTTCTTATCTTTTTTTAATAGTGAAGTGAGTGCCACTATTGTCTATGATATGATAGATATACTTTATAAGTTATAAGTAGAGATGTCAAAGGTAGCCTCTAAGGTTAAAGCTATAACTAATACTAAGTGGATCAAATATTTAGAAGAGCTAGATATAATCAGAGATGTTACCTGGCATGATATTGAGACATATATCACCATTTGGGAGCTAATTGCAGATATCATGTCATTGCAAACTAGTGATAGTCACTAGATGTAGTTGAGATGTAGTTAAGGAAAGAAAAGGGAAAAGAAAATGCATGGATGGTGACAAGAGCTAAAGACAAATTGATATTTGTAGAGAAGTGCCACCTATCAATTTTGCAACTACATCTTAATTTTGAGGCCAAGTATAAAGAATGTTTTCTTTGTAATAGAATAGGACTATCTTTGTATTTATTTTTTATCAAGATTTTGACAAGTGTCCTCCCATATGAATCTTGTTGCAATTCTTCTTATAAAAGGATTCACAAGATGTGGAGTAGTGGTCTAATTTTTATGTAGTTTTGAGAATTATGCTATTGTTGTCGGTTCATTAAGTCTCTTATGTACTTTATGATGTATTCTCCTATAAGTATGAGAATATAAGTGAATATTGAAGGATCTGTTGGGATAAATATAGAGTAACTAAGAGGGGGGTGAATCAATTACTAAAAACAAATTAATCCGTAGATCCCTTAGATGTCTTAAAGATCTAGTTATTGTTTATACTCAGTAAACAAATGTTGTAACTTAGTAAATTAAACTATTACTTATTTTTCAAAAATTCATGTATGTAACTGAAAACAAAATGAACACAAGAGACACCAAATTTAATGTGGAAACCCAATATGGAAAAAATCACCAAGTAACTAGTCACCAATTTTTCACTCTTCTAAAGTGAGCCCTATTAGGAGCCAACCCTGTTAAAGGTTACAATACACACTAGTAGGTGTGACCCTATTAGAGGATTTAATCACCTTGTTAGGAGTGGCCTTGCTAGAGGTCATTAGAACAATTCAACTAAACTGTCACCTTGTTAGAGGATTTACAAAATGGCTGTTAAACCAACTCTGATAAGAGATTTGAAATCACTACTAAAATGGTTAGAAAGCAACAATGAATTGACTTGAACAAGATGCAACTGAATTTGTTGGCTACAGGTCTCTGTTCAGCATCATTAGATCCTTCTTGATCAAATATGGCTTTGCTGCTCCTCAATGATCTTTGATCATCCTTCAAATTTGCTTCTAGAATAATCAGTCCTCATATTTCATTAATTCCACATACTTCCATACACTTAGAATTTGCAACTTGACCTCTTACTTATACCATTCAAATTGTCAAGTCGGCCCATTTACATGTTACATTTATCAATAAACCATACATCAGTCGGCTATAGATATTACCCTAAACAAATAAACTTTATTTCATAAAACAATGAAATCCTTTATTGGTATACCCTGTTCGGTAAATACTACTTCCAAAAATTTCTTGAGTTAACCTTCTTGACTTGGTTAATATTGCAATATCTATAAAATTCTTTGGCTACTGAGTTTACTTGGTAAGAACTGAATTCCTTCATGAGAGCTTGGTAAGAACTGCTTCCACTACATTCCCTTTGATGACCGAGTGAGCTCGGTAAGAACTATTTCTGCCACATTTCCTTTGATGATCGAGTGAGCTCAATAAGAATGATCTATTGCCTTGCTGACCTTTTGAGCTTGGTAGAGACTATCCTTTTCCTTGCTAACCTTCTAAGCTTAGTAGACACTGTCCTTTGCCTTGCTGACCTTCTGAGCTCGGTAGACACTGTCCTTTACCTTGTTGACCTTCTGAGCTTGGTAGACATTATCTAATGATTGATATGACATTTGTGTGACATCAAAGACAACACATAATTTGAACAATTGTATCCAAAAATCTCCCTCTTTGGCATTGATGTCAACACAACATGTCATAGCAGGATGAAATTTGAAAACAAGTCTTTTAATGATAGAATACTTCACTTTCATTTTCAAATACAACAAACTCCCTCTTTCATAATAATCTCTCCCTTTTACAAAACTCTTATTATTTTGCAAGAAATTTTTAGAAAGATATGACAATATGCTCTCCCTCTTTGACAACACATGCCAAAGACAACTCAAAACAACTAAATAGCATTGTACCTAATGTACTGATTCATATGTAATGTCTTCATTGGTTTGTTGCATCAACTGATAGATCTTCAATTCTGTTCCTATTGATGCATCACTAAAACTGTAGTTTTAGTGAGCTTTAGAGACTGGAATGACCCATAACTTACCTCTTAGATACAAGAATGCATCCTTAGGTAAAGGCTTTGTGAATATGTCAGCAATTTTCTCCTTTGTATGGACATATTCCAATCTTATTTCCTTATCTTGCACCAATTCTCTAACAAACTGATACTTTATTGCAATATGCTTAGTTTTTGAATGCATCATTGGATTCTTGGAGATGTTAATTGTACTTGTGTTATCACAAAACATAACAACAGGTTCTTTGATTTCTTGCTTCATACCTTCCAATAATTTTTTAAACCACATAATGTTTGAGCAATTTACTATTGTTGCAACATATTCAGCCTCTGCTATGGATTGAGATGTATAATTCTACTTTTTGCTTGTCCAAGAAACCAACCTTTTCCAAGAAAGAAAGCTCATCCCCTTGTACTCTTTCTGTCATCAATATTTTCTACCCAATCTGCATTAGTGAACACCTTTAAATCTAGATTTTCTCCAATTTTATACCATAATCCATAATCTTTAGTTCCTTTTAAGTATCTCATGATCCTTTTGATTTCCATCATGTGATTTTCTTTTGGTTTTTCTAAGAATCTTGCTACAATTCCTACTGCAAGGGCAATGTCTGGTCTTGTGTGCACTACATATTGCAACTTTCCAATCATAGATCTATATAATGTCTAATCCACTTCCTCTGATTCATCATCCTTAGTAAGTTTTAATCCAGTACACGTAGGATTTTTAATCTATATAATGTAGATGCCATTCTTATTCTATTGAATTTGAAGACCAACAAAGAATTTTATCTCACCAAAAATTGACATTTCAAATTCCTTGTTCATTTGTTCTAAATTTTTTTTGCAAAGATCATCATTTCCTGTGAACAAAGTATCATCTACAAATATTTTTGCCAAATCAATCTTATTATCTAGTCCTTCCTTTATATACAAACTGTTGTTGTCATTACTTCTTTGAAAACCAATTTGAATAAGATAGTTATGCAATCTTTCATACCATGCTCTAGGGGCTTGTTTCAGACCATATAATGCTTTAAGCAATTTTCAGACCATGTCCTTCTTGTTTGGATCAACAAAACCTTCAAGCTGTTCAATGTAAACCTCTTCATAAAATATGCCATTGAGAAATTCTGACTTAACATCCATCTGATAAACTTTGAATCCTTTGAATGCAGCATATGCAATTAAGGTTCTGACACCTTCCAATCTTGCAACAGGGAAAAAGTTTCTCCATAGTCTACACCTTCTTCTTGTGACTATCCATTGCATACCAGTCTAGCTTTGTTCCTTGATACTTTACCATCTTCATTTAGTTTGTTTCTGAATACCCACTTTGTTCCAATCACATTTTTGTCTTTGGGTCTTGGTACAAGAGTCCATGTTTTATTTTTCTCTATCTATTCTATCTCTTCATTCATAGCTTCAATCCAACTTTCATTGTCTAGTGCATCTTTGATATTTCTAGGTTCAAAATCAGCAAGCAAAAAAGTGCCTTTCAACTTACTTCTTGTCATTGTTCTTTCTAATTTATCTCCAATGATTTGATCTAGTGCATGATGCTTTCTAACATACTTGGCCACATAGGCTCCTTGCTTTATGAATGACTTGCATTGTTATCCTTCTATGTTTAAACTTCTGGTTATGATTATGGTTGCTCGAGCTTAGTAGATGCTAACTTAGTAGCTTTTCTTTGCAACTTGGGTTCTTGCAGCTCAGTAGGTACTAACTCGGTTTGAACTTCTTGTGACTCAATTAAAGAAGATTTTGGAGTTGAGAATTCCTGATTAATAGGTATACTTTGCATTGTATAAGGTTCAATGTAAATAAATCTTCTGTAGTCTTCAAGTTCCTTTCTGCTTTCTTCTTCTATTTTTTTTGCAAACTCATCAACTTTCACATGTGTACTTTTTATGACTTTGTGAGTAGATAATTTCAAACATCTATATGCTTTGCTTTTGCAAGAGTATCCCAAAAATATTCTTTCCTCACTTTTTACATCAAATTTACCTTTTCTAGATTCTTTCAAAATGTAACATTTGCTTCCAAATACTTTTAGATAACTTACATTGGGTTTGTAGTCATACCACAACTCATAAGGTGTTTTGAATGAGTCCTTTTTCAGCTGTACTTGGTTTAGGGTATTAACTACAATGCTGATAGCTTCCTTCCAATATTTGATAGCAATGCCTTTCTCAATCATTAAAGTTCTTGCACAATCCATGATAGATTTGTTCCTTCTTTCTGCTATTCCATTTTGTTCTGGAGTTCTAGGTACTGAAACTTGTCTTTTGATTCCCCTTTCAATGCAAAAGTTATTGAACTCATGTGAAATGAATTCACCACCTCTGTTAGATCTTAAGCATTTCAGTCTTTTTCCTATTTCCTTTTCTAGTTTGGCCAAATACCATTTGAACTTTTCAAATGCTTCTGATTTCTTTCTCAAGTACATGACAATCATCATTCTTGAATATTCATCAACAAATAGAATGAATATTTTTTCACTCATATAAATTTCAATGCCAATAGTCCACACAAATTAGTATGCACAATTTCTAGAACTTCTTTAGTCTAATAGTTCTTGCTTTTAAAACTAGTCTTTCCCATTTTACCAATTTGACAGTTCTTACATAGATTGACCTTACGTTTCTTTATGTTAGGAATACCTCCTACTTTTTTGAATTTACTAATTTTTATTAAGTTTTCAAAGTTTACATAATGTAAACTCCTTTACCACAACCAACTTTCTTCAATTTGAGCAATGAAACATGAACATTCACCAAGTTCAAGATAAAATAAGTTACCTTTTGTTTGAGTTCCTGATCCAATTAGTTTTCCTTTGCCATCTAGCAATCTTGCTTTTCCATGCATAAATTCTACTTTGAATCCATTATTGAGTAGCTGTGCCACACTCAACAGATTATGCTTTAGTCCTTCTACCCAATATGCATTATCACATACAAGTTCCTTGGTTAGTGAGATTCTTCCTTCTCCTCTTGTACAACAAGTTTCATTGTTATCAAATCTTACACTACCACCATCATAGTCTTCAAAGTATTCAAACATAGTTTTATCACCAATCATGTGATAAGAACAGCCACTATCTATGATCCATGTATCATTTTTTCTCATATGAGAGATCAGTACCATTTCCTCATCATTATCAAACTCATCTTTCATAGCAATGTAGACAATTTCATATTTTTCTTCATCATCAGAATCATTAGAATCTTTAGCCATTAAACATGTTTTCTTACCTTTATCCTTGAATGATTTGAAGTCTTTCTTTCCATTGTACTTGTGACCTTTCTTATCATCTTTTTTCTGCTTATTTGGGCACCTAGCAGCAATATGTCCAATTTTTTCACAAGAAAAGTAGATTAGAGGAATCTTACCTTTGTATTTCCCTTTGCCTCTTGAATATTTTCTTGCTATTAGAGGTTCAACCACTTCAAGATCATTGCCTAAACTTTGTTTTGATTTTCATCACTGTCTAATTGTGGATCCTTCATCTTTTTCCCTTTTTCTTTGAGTGAAAGCTTGGCTTCAAATGCTGATTCAATGTTCTTGGCAGCTGGAACATAATTGTCATAGTTGTCTAGCTCAAATGCAGTCAATCTTCCAACTATGGCCTCTAAATTTATTTTATGATTTGCCTCACATCTTCTTTCTTGAATTGTAGAGACTCTGATTGCATAAATGGGAAGTAGAGTTCTAATAAATTTACTTATAACTGTCTCCTCACTAATATCTCTTCCAGATGCTTTGATTGCACTAACACATGCTTTAACTCTTTCAACATACTTTGCAATATTTTCATCCTCTCTCATCCTCATTTGATCAAATTTTCCTCTCAAACTTTTTTCTTTGGCTCTTCTGACATTATCATCTGCTCCATAGATTTATTTCAGCTTGTTCCACATTTCAAAGGTAGTTTTGCAATCCTTGATGTCATCAAATTCTTTATAACTTAGAGAAAATGCTATATCTATCATCATGTTATTGTGAGTCTTCTTTTCATCAATATCATTGGCAGATAATGTACTAGAAGGTTCTTCATACTTTTCATCAATGTACTTTAGCCCTGTATCACCAATAGAAGCCAGATGAAGCCTCATTAATCATTTCCATGCTGAGAAGTTGTCCCTGTTAAGCCTTGGAATTTCCCTTTTGTATGACATTCTAATATTTACCTTAGATCCTTGAAATCTTTTCATGTAAGCACCAAAAGCTCTAATACCAATTGTTGGGATAAAGATAGAGTAACTAAGAGGGGGGTGAATCAGTTACTAAAAAAAAATTAATCCACAAATCTCTTAGATGTCTTAAAGATCTAGTTACTATTGATACTCAGTAAAAAAATGTTGTAACTTGGTAAATTAAACTATTACTTATTTTTCAAGCATTCATGCATGTAACTGAAAAAAAAATGAACACAAGAGACACCATATTTAATTTGGAAACCCAATATGGAAAAAACCAAGTAACTAGTCACCAAATTTTCACTCTTTTGAAGTGAGCCCTGTTAGGAGCTAGCCCTATTAAAGGTTACAATAAACACTATTAGGTGTGACCCTATTAGAGGATTTAATGACCCTGTTAGGAGTGGCCTTGCTAGAGGTCTTTAAAACAATTCAACTAAACTATCACCTTGTTAGAGGATTTACAAAATGGATGTTAAACCAACTCTGTTAATATATTTGAAATCACTACTACAATGGTTAGAAAGCAACAATGAATTGACCTAAACAAGATGCAACTAAATTTTCTAGCTACGGGTCTTTGTTCAACATCATTAGATCCTCCTTGATCAAATATGGCTCTACTGCTCCTCAATGATCTCTAATCATCCTTCAAATTCACTTCCAAAATAATCAATCCTCATATTTCATTAATTCCACATACTTCCACACACTTAGAATTCTCAACTTGACCTCTTACTTATACCATTCAGATTTTCAAGTCAGCCCATTTACATGTTACATTTACCAATAAACCATACATCAATCGGCTATAGATATTACCCTAAACAAATAAACATTATTACATAAAATAATGAAATCCTTTACTGGCCGACCCTATTCAATAAATACTGCTTCTAGAAATTTCTTGAGTTAACCTTCTTGGCTTGGTTAATATTGCAATATTTGTAAAATCCTTTGGTTGCCAAGTTTACTTGGTAAGAACTGAATTCCTTCATGAGAGCTTAGTAAGAACTGCTTCTGCCACATTCCCTTTGATGATTGAGTGAGCTTGGTAATAACTATTTCTGCCACATTTCCTTTGATGACCGAGTGAGCTCTGTAAGAACTGTCTATTGCCTTGTTGACCTTCTAAGCTTGGTAGACACTATCCTTTTCCTTGCTGACCTTCTAAGCTTGGTAGACACTATCCTTTTCCTTACTGACCTTCTAAGCTCGTTAGACACTATCCTTTGCCTTGCTGACCTTTTGAGCTCGGTAGACATTTTCCTTTTCCTTGCTAACCTTCTAAGCTTGGTAGATACTATCCTTTGCCTTACTGACCTTTTGAGGTTAGTAGACACTGTCCTTTTCCTTGTTGACCTTCTAAGCTTGGTAGACATTATTTGATGACTAATATGACATTTGTGTGACATCAAAGACAACACATAATTTGAACAATTGTATTCAACAAGATCGGCTATTTTATTTTGAAGGTTCTATAGTTTTACCAACATTCTTGCAAATTTTAATAAAAATTAATACAAAGGAAAAGTTTTGCCATATTTTTGTCTTTGAATTATGTCCCCATTGTTGTGTAATTTTTATCTTGGGATTGTGTAAGCAAGTTTTATGAAATTTAGTGCAACTAGGATAGGTTGTATATTAGTTTTTTGTTTCTTTTAATTCAAGGAATTAAGTAAATGCTTCAACAAATTGATAAAGTTTCCAATTATATAGCAAGGATATTCATAAGAATGGGTTTAAGGACAATTAATGATTGAGTTAATTGTAATGCAATTAATTAATTCAAAATATTTTGCTAGGTAGACTATGAATTCTAATTGATAGGGCACTGATCATACATTCAATTACATGCTAAAGAAGTCATAGGGTTGCATTAGGGATAAACATAAAATCAAATCAATTTTACTTTATTGTATGAATAATTAAACTAATGGTCAAAACTTATTTGTAGTAATCTCTTGAGTGTCACTATTAGCTACTATTGTCAAGGATTAATTGTAGAATATAGAAGATATATGACCACTATATGCTTTAGAGGGATAGATCTAGAAAAGAGAAGTATCTCTTGAATGAATTATGAGAAGAATCAATTATATGACCAATATATCCCTAAGGTACATTGCCAAAGCTTTGCAAAGCTTAAAGAGTAGAGAATCTTAGTGATTCTGGTGAAGTTGGGACTAGATCTAAAGATTTCATATTTAAGCATAGGAAGTAGCTAAACCCTTGGATTGAGATAAATCCTTTGAACACTAGAATTAGGTGTTTTTTGCCTGGTAGTCTTGAAAAACATCAATAGGGTCAATTATGAAAGTTAGAAGGAGAAGATGAAGACTCATCTAGTATGCATGAGCCTAGGTGATTGGCTTTTAACAAAAGGTGAAAAAGAAATTGTAGGAGAAGAGAAACTTGAATACTATAGTGAAGTAGAGAGAGACCTATTCATGTGTAACATTAGAGCTAGAGAAGATTTACTATCATCTCTTCCAAAGAATGAATACAGTTAGGTACAATCATTTTTGACATCTCATGGGATTTGGAAGAAATTAGAAACTTCTTTTGAAGGTGATAAGAATATGAAATAATAAGATTGCAGAGTTGGATATGTTCATTTCAAGATGCTAAAATGATGAAAGATGAATCTATAAGAAGCTATGTGGCTAGGATATATATGATTGTTGCAGGAATAAAATCATATGCTAGAACTATGGAAGAATATGAGGTTGTGTGAAAGATCTTAAAATTGTTGACACCACCATTTGAGCAAGGAGTACAAATGGTAGAACTTTCGATACCCTGTGTAGAAAAATTCACTAGGGAAATGTTGCTTGGAAGATTGGAATCAATAGGTGTAGGTATGAGAAAATATGAAGAATTGACAAGAGTTGAGATAGCTTTCAATGCTTTAAATGTTTAGCCAAATTTGTCTAGAAGTACAAGCACTCATGGAGATTTTCCTATTGACAGTAGAACTAGATTTGATGAATATAGGAGGGTTGAAGAAGGTATATCCCTTCTTGTAAGAAGAGAACCAAATGGTAAGAACATATTTAAATGTTGGACTTGTGATGAGTTTGGTCATTATGCATCTAAATGTTCGAACAAAGAGAAAAATAATAAGGGAAAAGTTAATCCTAGGAGACCTATAAATTGTTTGTATGCTAATGAAGAAGAGAAATCTAATGAAAGAACTCAAAGTGAAAGTGACAATGAGCTATGATTTCTATCCATTAAAGAATATAATATTGATAGAGAAATTAGAGAAATAAAATCTCTAGTTTCCCAAGTAGAAAAGAAATCTAGTTGGATAATTGACAATGGATGTTCACATCATATGACTGGTGATATGAATAAGTTTGTCAAATTTAGGAATCATGATGGAGGTATTGTTAGAGTTGGTAACAATGAAACCTTTCATATAACAGGGAATGGATCTATTTATTTTGATGGTAATACTAACACTGATGATGTTTATTTTGTTGATGGACTAAAGCATTACTTGTTTAATGTTAGACAGTTGGTGGATAAAGGTTATCAATTGCAATTCATAGAAAATACTTACACTATCAAGGATAAAGATGGTAAGTTGACTGGAATAGGTATAAGCTCCATAGGTAATGTATTTTAGTTGAATCCTATTTAAATGACATGTTTAGTTGCAAAAATGAATAATATTTGGCTATCTCATAGAATATTTTTTCATATTAAATTTGATAATATTGTGAAGGTCAGTAGTACATTTATAGTAAGAGACTTTCCTAAGAGAAAAAATCCTACTAATATTGTTTGCAAAGAATGTCTTATGGATAAATAGAAGAAGGTATCATTTCCTAGCAAGAAGTTCACAACTATAGAGAAGCTAGAGATTGTTCACACAGATCAAAGTGGCTCTACCAAGACTAGTCAATTCTATGGAGGATGGTATTTTATGAATTTTTTTGACAATTTCACTAGAATGATGTGGGTATCATTTCATAAAGAAAATTTTGAAGCATTTGAGAAGCATAAGATATTTAAGAATAGAGTTGAGAATGAATCTAGTGTTAGGATAAAATGTTTTAGATTAGATAGATGGGGAGAATTCACCTCTAGAGAGTTTAATATACTTTGTGAAGAGAACAAAATTAAGAGATAACTATCTACACCTAAGACTATTAGAAATAGATAATACTAAGAGGGGGTTGAATCAGTATTCTAGAAAATTTTACCCATAACTAAATATTGTTAGTTACTTTATAACTTGCTTATGAAAGTAAACCAATAATGTTGAATAGTAAATATAACCATACACATAGAGAACTCATAACACTATTATTTTTTAACTAGGAAAACCCTAGCCAAGGGAAAACTCTAGTGGGATGATACCCACAAGATTTTTCACTAAACAAAAGGATCTTGTTAAGGATGTTGACCCTATTAGGTATCTATGAAGTAAATATTGTGTCTAGATTCCTTGTTAGAGGACTACACCTTGTTAGAAGTCTTAACCCTATTAGGAGTTGGTAGATAAAATAAAATGAAAGAAGTAAGAGCCCACTATCCTAACAAAAATTAATACAATGAAGTTCTTCACAATAGATATACATAGAATACTTTCTATCTATTGTAATTCACACTTTCTATGATCATACATAAGATATAGTTCACATATCTTCTCATAAACTTCATATCAATCACAAATCTTGCATAGATCACACATATGTCACACACTTATACTCACAAGATAAGATCTTTACTTATACCTTGTGTATTAGTAAATATCTACTCAATTGGCCTTCATGTCTTCACACATTTGACATAATGTAAAATAATTTATAGAATAAAATCCACAAAGTTAGCTCATTAATACTTAGTAATTTTTTTTACCAAAATAATTCCTTAAGTCATACAACTCAATTTTTTGCTATGCCCTGTTCTACTCCATCAGATACCCATACAAGTATTTAAATCATAACTTGTGTCATAGTATTAATACACATCTATGCACTGGTACACATCATCATGATATTATCATAGAGATTTTCACAACTACACATAAGCTAACTCTTAATGAGTTATCCATATATATCACATATATTCTCTGTGCTACTCCAAACTATCTAACACTTAAAGAATTTTTTAACTCTAAATGTATAAATAAAATGTTGACTACATGCCATAAATGAAAACTCTTAAGATATCTATTTGGCCATATTTACAACAATATTCCCATTTGGCATTGATGCAAACATTTGGGAAAATTGGCTAAGTCCCAAAATGATGGCATACATTACAAAAAAAAAAGGTGCCTATACAAAATTACCTTTAAAACATAATAATTTTATTTATGTTTTGATGGATCATTATATTCCTTATCTTTTCTTTACATTGATACATAAGTTCATATGTGTAATCCCCCTTACATATACAATACACAATTTCATCATAATATACATACATACATACATTTTTCCTTTACATTGTACTCCCCTTTTGACATCAATGGAAAAGGTGTCCAAAACTGTGTGGCCTCCTACTGATCAACTTGTTAGTATGGAACAACAATCTGCATAAACAAGTTTTACCATGTCCACTTCCTTCTTCCAATTATCCTTCACTGTATCAGAAATATGAATTAGTCTGCATAGTGCATAAGATGCCACTTCAACTACACTCAAGTATGTATAGGAAAATTTGTCATAGAAAGTCTTTGTTGAAAGGTATTCCTCCAATTGCCTATGAAAAATGGTGATCTTAGGAGACAAGGCTTATTTGAGACTAGAGAACCTTTTTTTTGTTGACAATTCACTAATGGAGATATGTAATTGTTGTCATCTATGGAAAAACATGATGTACATGCTCACAAGAAACCTTAGAAATAAAGATACTTAGCTTTTGGTAATCAAAAAATTGTCCAAGTATTGTATTTTGGTAATCAAAAAGTGTATTGTAGTCTTAGCTAACCTAGTAGCAATTTTCGTAAAGGCATGGTATTTATGCAAAGGATATCTTTTGATGAAAGATGTAGTGCTTATGTTGAGAAATTGTATGCAAACTTTTGTGAAAGTGATATATGTGAAGTTTGTGAAGCCATTTTGTGATCCAAGATCAAATTAAGAAAGAATCAATATTCTAGAAGTCTAATTACCGTTTTGGGTAATGAGCTCTTCTTGTAATTGGAAGTGCATGTTTGGACAGTGGGCTCATCTTGCATCTACTATACCACAACTCCTAACAGGGTTGGCACAACTCCTAACAGGAATTCAAAGTCTCCTAATAGGGACTCTCTATACCAAATTTTCTCATTGATTCCTACTAGGGTCCATCCTCTAACAAGGAACTTATATATCAATATATTATCTAGTGGGTATCATCCCCATCGGAGTTTTCCCTTGGCTAGGGTTTCACTAGTTAACAAAATATGGTGTTATGAGTTATCTCTGTGCATTGTTACTATTACTATTCAACATTACTTTATTACTTTGTTATGTATGGTTTAAAGTAAGAAATAATATCTACTTGGTGACTAAATTTTGTATATTATTGATTCACCCCCCCTAGTAATCCCTATTGATAAAAATTGGTATCAAAGCACAATTACTCTAAAGAGGCTTAAAAACTTGAGTAAGATGCCTATGGATATGAAAAAGTTGATGAAGAACCTTGAAGAGGCACTTGAAAAAATTGATCTTCTTACTAAATAAAGAGATAAGTTGAAAGATAGATATAAAGACCTCAAAGTATACATTGGTGTAAGGTCCCTCCTCATATGTACTTATTAAATACAAATATATCTAATAAATCCATTATAGGAGATTGGAATGGATATGATGCAATGTTTTATGGTTTAGATGTCCTAATAGAAACTAAGATTAGCTAATACTTCCATGTTTTAAATACTCAATTATTTGAGAACTACTACATTATCTCAATTATTTAAACATTAATTTGCAGTAAAAATGATACAAGATGTTTCATCTAATGATGATGATATTGATTATGGTACCTTAATGATTAGGTTATAAATATTTAGATAGTTTATTATTCCTTATTGGTGATGTTTATGATGTTTAGGTATATGCATGCCTAATGATGATTATTCTAGTATTTTAATTTGAATTAATGAATAAGTTATGTTATATTGATTATGTAATTAATCATGATTAAATGTGTGTGGAAATGAGAAAGGGTTATTTAAATAAAATTTGATGCTTTGATTTATGTGATTTTCCATATGAGTTTTAAATATATGCATGTGATTTTTCTTGAGCTACTGATGTGTGAAATGAAGTGTGCAGGATTAGTAGTCAGGAAATATAATAGAGAATTGGAACTAGACCCTATTTATAGTTTGTGAAAACTAGGGTTGAGTCTAATGAAATATGTAGACCCTGTTGTTTCATATTTTATTTGTATCATAATTTGAATGGGTGTATCATTCCACAATCATAAAGTTTTTAATGTTTTGTAATAGTGATCTTATAGTAACACTTAACACTCATAATTCATATATGCATATAAGCATGATAATTAGGGTTAGCTAAGTAACCTAATAATTTGAGTTGGACTAGGTTAATAACCTAATACTAATTAGTGGGTAATCAGTATTAATTACCCTAATCAAGTTTTAATGGTAAGATTTCATTCCTAGGGTTTTTAGAAAGTCTAAAATTTTCAATCAATTTAATAGGTCATTAAATAGTTCTAGAGGCCAAAAATTGTGAAAACTAAGTGCCTAGGGGATATATGTATGGGTTGGGGGCATTTTCCACCCTCTAGCCCTTTTAGTTGACTTTTGTAACCACCCAAATATCTCATTTTTTTTTAGTGTGAAAATTGGAGTTTCACCATGAGTTGGACAAGTTTATACTCCACCTTAAAGTTTTTCTTAATGATGAGGTTAAGTTAGAAGACTCTAGAATCCCTTATTCAAGTTGAGAATTATTACAATTTGTCGGTGGTTGAGCGAGGAGCCTATTTAGTGGAAGACTTGAGGGTGGAAGAGTGTTCACCCAATCTCTACATTTAGAAAGTAAAGTTAGGATTGAAGGAAGAGGAAGGATAGCTCTTCTCAAATTTCAGTTTTCCATAACCATTTGTGAAGATAGGAATCCTTCAAGTTCATGTCTTCATACTGTGATTTTATTTCTTAAGTAGTTTTTTGCATGTATGTGTTTGTCTGTATAACAAAACATGTAAGGGATTAGATTGTGATGGGTTTTCTTAAATGCTTTCCTTCATGTTTTATATTTTTATTTTTGAGGGAAACTATAAGGGTTGTGTTGGAATTACTCACCCTCAAATAGGGTGAAAGTGGTCATGTATGGGAGGAGGGCTATAGTTGGACTCTAAGTAGTGTAGAGTCTCTCCTCATGATGAGGAGAGGGAGAGAGTAGGGTGTTATGGGCCTCTACTCATTAGTACAAACCATGTTTGTGTTGTGGGAAATTAAGAAGTGAAAAAACATAAGTTCTTATAATATTAGCCTCGAAAGGGCATTTATGAAAGAATGAAATTTTTTGTGATATTATCCGTGAAAGGGCATCTATTATGGTGTTGTGACTAACTTATCTTGCTTGGAAAAATCCACCTTCTCCCTAGTCTAGTTTGATGATGAACCTATTGTGTGTATATGGGATGGGAGTAAATGGGTTGATTGGGTCTTTGTGTTAAATCTGCTTGTCTCCCTATCATTTTTTGGTTTCTCCATGGTTACCTTGATGTGATTTGTAGATTTTGTAGTGGCCACCTTGATATGAAGCCAAGCATGGATTTAGAGTTGTTGTTTCAATTCAAATGTTTGGGAAATTTCTCCCTAGGATAATGATCATGTTATAAAAATGTTATTGTTAATCTTATTTTTGAAATGATTATGATCTCAGGTTTTCTTCCTTGGTTCCTTCCTAAGGGAGTCCTTGAATTAGATGATTGAATAAAATGAATGAGAAGTGGCTAGCCCACATAATTGAGTATTTTCCTTTCATGTGATATTCCTTATGATTTAGTTTACATGCGTATATTTATTGGTAAATAGATGTAATGACATTTTACCTTTTCTATGGTATTTCTACAATTGAAATTTGTATTCTTATGTTTAAATGTAATTAGAAGAAATAATGATATATATAAAGTTATGTAATTTGATTTCAAACTATGTTAAGAAAATTTGATTATATGAATGATAGTTCATCTTCTATTTTTGTAATTGTTGGAAAGAAAAATAGTCCTTTTCAATTGCATCAATACAACATCAACTTCGTGCTATAATTCAACTTAGAAAAAAAAAATATCCCCTTGCCTTGAAAACTAAATAGATTTAAAAATCAACCACTTAGATAAAAAGGGGACCTGAGAAAATTTATCTCCTTAGAGAACATATGCTCTCTACCCTTTGTATGAGAAAAAATATTTAATCCTTTTAGGATAGATCATATTCCTTTTAGATCCTTTTGTTACCCTTGGTTTTTATTTAAATAAATTAAATAAACAAAATAATAATAACATATATTAAAAAGACTATCCTATCCTAAGTCTCACCCACAAATCTTTAACTATAATGACTCCTATCCTATCTCTTCACACTCTTACCTAAGCTACCCACTTACCTTTATTTCTCCTCTTACCCCATGAATTGAAATCCACATTTTTAGCTACCATGTGCTTGGAATATGGGTGAAGAATGGTGACTAATTTTGTTTGGCATGATGCCTTTATCCTAGTCACCTTCTTCTTTAAATGCAATTCGTGGTGGAGTCTTGTTTGGCTTCCTTTAAACTTGCACCTCCTTTTTCCACCATACCTTCTAAAATATTCTTAAGGTAGTGTGGTGTAAGTTGGGAAGCACTTCATTGGAAGAGGCAACATATTTAATAGAAGGGGGGGGGGGGGGGGGGGAGGGGGGGGTAGGGGTGGGGGGGCACTTGATAGGACAGTTTCCCCTTGACCAACCCTCATCGCACCCCAAGCGCATGATGCTCTCATGCATTTCCTTGGGCCACGTGGGAAAGAAGAAGGTGGGGCAAGGGAGTTAAGTGGGGGGGGGGGGGGGGTAAGGTTAGGTAGGTAAGTTAGGGGGAATGTTAGTGTTAGTTTAAAGTTAGGATTTGTTATTAAAAGTTAAAAGTTAGTTGTTAGTAATTAGTGTTAGATTTAGATAGATGTTTGTTAGCTATAGCAAGTTATTAGAAATTAAGTTAATTGAAAATTAGTAATTTTTTAGTTTAGTGTAATGTTATTTTTTTAAAATTTTAAATCATATTAAATGTTTAGATATGTTTGTCTTCAGATTAGGATTGTAGTTTAAATTTTTCGTATTTATTACACTAAATTATAAATGGTAACCATATTTAAAGAATCACTTGTTATTTTAGAAATTAAATTAATGGATAATAATTATTATTAATTTAAAATAATAATTAGTATTATTTTTTTATGGTGAAGGATATCAATGTCATATTAGGGGTAAGAATTATTGTGTAAAGGGTTTAATTCATAAGTTGTTCTAGAATTGTTAAAAGTAATTATGAGAATATTGTTAAAATAAAGTTTATTTGTTTAAGTTTAGAAATTAGATGTGTTGCCATGAAATTTGAAAGAGGAATAGTATAATTTTAAAAGGGGGATAAAATTATTTTTAAACATTTGAGTATTAGTTTTAAAAATGTAAATATGTCTAATAACCTAGTAAATTTAATATATAAAGGGTCAATGGAGGATTTGTTTTGATTATGTAAAAATAGGTTTTAAAGGACTCGAAACCTTTAACAAAGTATCAAAGAAATAAAAACATAAAAGTTTAGATAAAAAAAGGCCTTAGAGAACATATAAAAAAACCACAAAAACAAGAGCCAAAGTAAAACTATGCACTAAAAGACAACAAAAGAAAAGCAAAAGGACAGCTCCTGGACAACTATAGAGTCTTCAACAGGTTCGCAGCTTGGTCTACTAGAATGTGCATAATTTCCACAGAAGCTTTCATTTCATCCATTTTTTTTGCTTCCACTCCTTTAGTCTCCTTGTAATTGGCCCTTGTACGCTTCCTTGGGCCCTAGTCCTCATTCTCCACAGGGGAGTCTTGGCCTTTACTCTATTCCATCTTGTTTAGCAAGGTATTGAAATTATCAGTCATAGTCTTCAAAATACTACAATTTTAATCAACCAATTCCTTGACTTTTTTTTCCATGATACTCACTCTAGCATCCAAATAATCCATCCTTTTTTTAATATCTTTGCTTAACTGATCAAGATTCCTATTTTTGGTTTCAATTATTGGCACATGCTTAATCAATTTTTTTACCTCTTCTACATTACCAATAAGCTCAAAGAGCCTATTAATGTGTTGACCCATCATTTACTCCCCCCTTATCGTCATTTCTTAGCTAATCAAAGTTCTTTGAAATATCCTATATTTTCTATTTTAGGGTACTAATATCCTTCATAATTGACCCTGGGTTACCCATGATTCCCTTTAGGAACCCTTATTCACCCTCTTCACTGTTATGTTCAAAGTAGTCCTCCTACTCCCCCTATTTGTTTCTATCCAATTCCACCTCCTTGAGATCATTTTCATCACCTGCATGTTGGAATATTGGTTTGATGGTGATATGTTACATTTTTTATTAAGTTTGTCATTGATGTCAACATAGCATGTTTGATGTCTTCTGTGGTACCCGATAAAAGAATAGTAGAAAGATCAAGTTGGTGCGGATAGATATTTGAGCATGATAACCAGTCGAGGTTATGGGAGATACTTCTACGTATCTCGTACATGCAATTAATGCCAAAAGTAGAAAGGATAAGTATAGAAAAATTTATGTAAGTTTTAGTGATGTTTGTTTTCAGATAGAGTTTATAGAGGGATGTTCTGGTAAACTTGTCATGTCTCTTAGAAAAGTTGATATCTTGAGAATTGAGACACAAAGAAGAGATGTTAAAGATGATGTGGCTAAGCTCATTCATCATAATATTGCATGTATGAAAATTTATTCAAGTTGCAAGGTGAAAGATTAAGGTTATCACTAAGTGTAACATGTTTTTAATGTGGTCCTATAATGATTAATTGAGAAGGACTAACATCCAACTCAGGGCATAGTATAAAGGGAGGACATTTTAGTTTATCATAGAATGGATGTATGCAAATTGTAAATGTTCAATAAGCAGCAAAGAGTGCAGAATGCAAAGTTGAGCAGAGTAGTGTGGAAGCCAAGGAAACTTCATTGTTGAGGTTTTACTAAGTGATCCAAGGTTTGATATTTGGTTTTGAGGTTTGTGACCTAGTTTAAAAGGTCTAGTAGTGATAGGTATAGTTAACAAGATAGAAGAAAGGATAGAGGAAAGAAGAAGATACCAGTGAATTACTTGTTTGGGTAGTGGGTTATTCTTGTATACATTATAAGACAACTCCTAATAGGGTTGGAATCTCCTAAAAAGGATTCAAAGTCTCCTAATAGGGACTCATTATACTAAATGTTGTAATAGACTGCTAATAGGGTCCATCCTCTAACAAGGAATATTTATATTAGTACTATGCCTAGGCCTATCCTCCTTTTTTTATTTTAGTATGTTCATAATTAAAACCATTAACCCCTTATGGTAGATGTGATCTCCCTTTGGATCATTTTGAAAGGAAATAATAGAATTACCCAGAGATTACCTAAGGTAAAAAGGAAAATTTATCCTAACCCCATGCCTAAAATGGTTCACTAACATGCAATGGTGATCATATATCTTAGTGAAGCACCCATCTAAAGTAAGATACTCAATAACCACAAACATTAAAAACCTCCAAGGGAAAAAAATGGAAGTGGGGCTAAAGTAGGAATTAATTATTTTCACCAGTCTATTGCGTTCCTTAGCTAAATCCACAAACTCATCGACTACCTAATATGAGAGCTTCCTATCCTGATAGAAATTAATTCCCTCTATATCCATCTCTATAGCTTTAGCTATGATATATTTAGACACCTCCATCCTTTGATTTCCCACCAAAACACTCCCATCTTCCCAAGTCTTAATGAAATGCCAAGAAATGGCAAGGTTACTTTCTATAAAGTTTCCCAAAAAACCAATAAAATTCTCTTGCTCCAATATGTCCCAGATTTCCCTCTTCTTCCTCCACTCTTTGCAATTATCTATTTAACTCTTTTTCACCTTCCTCCCATCTTCTTGTCTCTAAGATGAAGTTTCTCTCTTCTCAGAAAAACCCTCTGCAACTAAGAATCGTAGTCAATATCATAGCTGTTGGTGTTTGAAAATGTTACCCATTTCCAATTACCCTGATGAGAACAAGATGCATCTAGGGGCAGCTAACTCCCATTATCAACACATCCATTCAGACACCAGGCCAACTATAAGGCTATACTCCTTTTGCACTTCAGGCTCTGCAAAAGCTAGGTGGGTGAACCTATAGATTCCTTATATGGTACCAGTTATCAAAGCATACACTGAATCTAATACAAAGCAGATAGAAACCCTTATTTCTCCTAATAACTTGTAAAATAACATATATCTGTAGTAGCTAGATGCAAAACAATGAAATTCATAGGCTGAGTGAGGTCATTCTATTTATAGCTCTTCAACATGAAAGGGAAATTCATTTGATTAAAGATGTTGATTCAACAAAACCTCAAAAATGCAATAGTATAACCAGTGATCCTATAACTGATCAGTGCCTAATCCATTGGGAAATTCCATGAATTCAAAAAATACATCTGTGACATCAGGGCTATCTCATATACCCAGACATCAGATCTATCCAACCACCTTGTGATTCAGACATCAGTGTTCATTTAGGTCTCATTCTCAAAAAATATCCTTCTCAAACAAATAGTAACCTTGTTTAAACATATTGAGCATTTACTTGGCCCTTTGGTCCAACAGCAAAATACATCAACCATACAACCTGAAAGGGATGCAAATGGGTCTCAAATATTTGTTCCAAAACCACATAAGATTTATAGAATGCTAAGATAGGAGACAAGAACCAGAACAAAACTAGTGAAAAAATTGCTCATATGTATTCATTTCCTTGAAACTATACATTCAGATGCATAAGATTAAAACATGAAACAACCTAATATCTCAGAACTATCTATATTATCTCTACAATGCTGTTCACATGAGAGTTCTGCTGAAGAAAATGGTGTCACAGTCATGGAAACATGTCAAAATACTGGAACCAATGGTCTCACAGTGTAGAAACTGGAATCCTTAATGGTATCACATCAATGAACTTTTTCTTCCCAGAAACTGGAACCCTTCCAATGACAGAAAGAAAGAATGATATAGCCCAGATGAATTCCCAGATCTGATTTCAGAATGACAAGTGTCCACTTGGGATTCAATCTCTTGTAACTGAAAAACCTCTCTCTTCCCTTTTTGATCTGATCTTGTTTCATCATTATTTGCAACTGATTTACAAAATATCTCTGCTTAATGATGAAAGCTTGCTGAGTCACCATAATATCTGATTTACACATTGAAAAGCTTGGCAAAAATCAGGTTGAATTGAGTGAATGTGAGAAACATGAACTCCAACCGCATTCTTACCATGTTTTACTGATATTCAAGTCAATATCTTGACAAAAAATCAAAACTGAACTTCCAGGTCTGAATATAGTTGCAATTGAGGTACCTGATAGAAAACCTCATGTAGCTCAAACTAACTGATACCTGTGTAAAAAATAATCTCAAAATCAAAAAATTCAGACTTTGACGATTCCGGTGGTATATGATAAGGAATATCTAGCCTTTGAGAAATGCCTGAAATCTTCGTTTGAAAAATAGTCCCTTGGTTAAGATTGTTCAGGTCTGTATTTTAAATAATTTCATAAAGTTTAAACTTTAGGAAATAAAATTTCAATTTAAAAGACCTTGCGTCAGTTTGCTGGCAAAATAATTTTCAAATGAAAATTTTAAAATCATTTTATTTTTCCTAGCCCTTCCAAATTTGAGTCAACTCTAGGTTTGACCAATGCCACGTGGCACACTCTGAATGGACACGTAATCTACATCATCCACCACTTGTCATCTCCTCGCTACTTCGCCATGAATAATCGATGAGCAACTTTGGTTAGCGAGATAACACGAACTGTCAGATCTGCCACGTGGCACAATCTAGTGCGCTTTTGCCATTTGCCCGCCACATCATTGCCCAATCATTCTGTCGCTGCCACTTGTCAACATCCAATTTCCTGACAGCACTACTATTGAACCCTAGTAATAGTTTAAAACTCGCTGGATTTTTATGTCTTTCCAGTGACCTCGCTATCTCACTAGCTGAAGTTGCCAAGATTTTTCGGCTAGTGAACTTGCGAGGCACCAGATTCTTGGATTTTCTGATTGTGCTGACGTCATCAATTTTTTAATTGCACGCCTATTCAAAATTTGTTCTGTCATTGCCTAACTGAGCACGAGCTAGCCCCACCATGCACCAGGCGGCTTTCCAAAACCCCGTTCCTTTCAAGACACTTACAATGCGCATGAGACTGTATTTAAGAAATTAAAAGTTACCCCCTGCAGCCAATGTGGGATAATGGCTTTAAACGTCTTCCACTCTCTTTGCGGGTTGCTCTCATTCTAGCACCTCTTATGGCTTTATGATGGGTGGGGCAAGTCTTCTCCATGGCACCAGGTGTTATTAGATGCTTGCCACCCCTAATACGTGGACTGCATCCTATTCACAAGGCGGCTTCTTACTCTTTTGTCATGGGTGACTTCCTTTGGCGTGTGAATTACCTCTTCATAGCTTTTTCCTGTTCTATTGGAAAATGCATAATCTTTGTTCCAAGTTGTTCATTCCTGAGAATGGATTGACTTTAGTTTTGACCATTCACCATTCTGTCCATGCTCAATGGCACTTTCTTAGCTCCTTCCTACCTTTGGTTGCGGCTTCCAACTCTTTGACGTGGGCAGTTCTGTTATGGATATGCTCCTTTTTGTTTTTTTTTATATTTGTCTCTTCTTCCTGAAACAATGCGTGGAACTCTTTTTAACTACCTCCTCATGTGGGCTCCCAAATAGATTGTTGTTGCCCCTCTTCTTTCCTGAAGGTGCCTCCTCCTTTCAATTGTGCTATGTGGGATAGCTTCACTGCTCCTTGCGTGTGGACTGCCCTGAAATACATGGTAAGCTGCTTTGGCGTGTTCTACTTTAATGCTATGGCTTTCTTTTAATGTGCTTGCTTGTCATAATGCGTGCTTGTCTGTGTGGACTTCTTTTGTTTGATTGGCATCTTGGATGCTCTGTTTCCTTATTGAGGAGCAGCAACAAGGTGAAAAACAAGTAATTAGGCTGCTCTCCCTACTACAAATCCCACCTCAAATGTGGGAAGATCAACACATCCCAAGTCTCATTGCTTTCATAAACTTCAAAACTTAGTCCAAGGAAAGATGACAAAAGTAATGACCTCCAGTACAAACAAGTTGCAAGCTAGGTGTACATTTTGTATTAGAAATATTTCACTTCATTAGATCCTTAGATGTTGTCGAAACAACAACATTCCCGAATTTGATCTCACGAGCAACAATACCCACAAAGTCTCCTTTATCATCACCTAGCATGCCAATCTCGATTTCCTATATATCTCATTCTTCACATGGTTTATTAATGGCTTGCATTCACATTAAAAATTACAATGATTGCAATCATTATAATTCTTCTATTTAGAAAAATTTAATCCCAATATACCTTATCAGTTTATTATCACTTAGTCAGGCCCCAAAGCGGGTCTGACTAAAAAAAAATTGTTTTCTAGCAACTAACTTGAAAAACTGATCCATTGAGATCTTCAAATTGTCTGGCATCAAATGTGATCACTGATCCACCATTAAAACTCATTTTGAAACATTTTCGCACCACTATGATATTTATGTTCGGAGGTCTGTTGACCGCCTTTGAAAACTGATTCGGACAACTGACCGAGCTTTGAAAACTAGCCCACTGAATCTCTAATCCATACACTCTCAGCCTATCGAATCTCATCTCATGACGAATTTGGGGTCAAAAGATATTCGTTGTCAAAGTTGCCTTCTCAGATTTACCTGCAAGAAAACACGTCAGAAAACAACAAACAAGGTTCGGATCTGGCTTGGAAAACTAGGTAAATGAGCACATGGGGAGATGAAAACTACGGCGTTAAAACTCTGTCATGAGGTGAGTATGACTATGCAATTTTGGCTCATGAAGAATAACTAGGCGCAAATGGTAGACGTTCAAATTAGGCTACTTAGAATTTTGCAACTAAGAACAGTGACTGAAGGTGATTTTAGCAAACAGAATTGGCCTAGAAAAGTGTGCAAACGGATTTTTCATGACTTAAAAACTGACACACTTGGAGTATTTTTAGAGTAAAACATAGGGAAATAAACCATTTGGTCTAGGTAATCATGGATCTCAAAGTTATAGCACGTCAAACAGGGCTCCTGATAAATCTGCAAATGCTAACACCAGTAAAAGGTTACAAAATGCGTTTGGAATCGCGTTCAAAAACATATCAAATGGATTCATCAAGACTTAAAAATTAAAACATAACAATTCTCTGATGTCTACAGTATAACACAAAAGTAATTTCAAGATTTGGGTCAACTAGGTCAAAGTTATAGAACATCAAACAGGGCTTCTTATCATTGTTTGACACTTTGTGTAAAATGCAAGATTGACAATTTCTGAAATCAAGACTTCGCCAAATGACTCAGAATGATGATTTAACTTCATGGAACACTAAGATGCACTAAATTAAAGGTGTTAGAAACATTAAACACCTCTTAGGCCTCAGACTAACAACCGGGTACAATCTCATTTAAAAGCATTTAAGGGCTTGATTTTTTCAATGGTTCTCAAAATTGACCATGCAATTTTTAGTCCCAACAATTGCTCTATCTAGGGATGCATGTCCCTTGTGGGCATGGAAAGATTTAAGATCTTTGGGAGAAGTAGACCACACACTTGAACAGAAAAACTCTCTTGAACAACTTTATTGAAAACAAGAAAACTACTCTTAACTATGTACAAGAGATGGCCCCAGGCCACTGAAAAGTTTCAGAACTTTTTACCTCTGTCATTTACCTTATTTTCATTCACATTCTCCTAAGGCAAACTAAAATTCTCATTCTTCCTTGTCTTACCCAACACATCATTATTCACAATCAACTCAATAGGTAAAACAAAACTATCATCTTCTTCATAGTGCGAATAAAAATCAGACATACTTTCTTCATCTTGCCCACTATGAAAAAATGGATCAGCATGACCATAACAACTGATATCAAGCTGAAACTGATCACTTCTAACTGAATCATGGATTCCTTTAACCGGAAACACAAAAGCTTGGTACTCTATTTCGTTGAACGAGTTACATGAATCAGATGGTAACTCACCTTGTGCTTCCATAAATGAAGAGTATGTGAAATCTGATCGTTGCCTACTTGCAACCATGTTACACTTTGAATCAGATTTATCCTTTGCTGAAACCTCTTCACACTCAAAACATTGATTAGTCACCATATATGAAAATTCATTCTGAAAGTGTTGATCTAGACTATGCTGATCACTATCATTTTCTTCATCAAACTGAATGTCGGAATACACCTTGAACTCATCTTTACAAGACTTATCAACACATGAAGAAAATCTATAATCTAATTGACAACCTTCACTATTTTCCTCCTCATCATATGAAAAATCAAAACTTATTGTAGCATAACCATCATGGAAAGAATCTGAAACAACATTAAACTTCCCTTCATTAACATAATCAGCATTCAACAAATCGTCATGTGCAAAGAAATTTGAGGTACTGTCATCTACACCTCCAAAATCTGATAAGGATTGTTCAAATTCTAGATCTTTTTCTACATCAAAATTTGGGGAATTGATTTGACTGAATGAGAAAGTATTATGAGAGAACATATGAAGATCCTTAGAGATACTTACGTGCTTTTCAAACTCACGAGCCAACAAAATAGAGATTTCATCAGAACTCAAGAAGACTACCCCACAAATCTTCTCCTGGCTGTGATTGTCATCTGGATAACATGAAGAACTTACAACAGTAGGATCCTTAGTGTAACAATCTGGAAAATCAGAATTATTACAACATTCTTTCTTATCATGGCAATCACTGGATCTACTATTGTTACAACTTTCTTCAACTTCATATGTACTGTAACTTAATTTATCTTCTCTTTTATATCCATCCTTTTCATGTTGATCGCTATTACCTGATTCATTAACATTTGAATCCACCTCTTCACAATCGCAAGATAGATTATCTTGCTCTATGGACTCATTGTATTCATTACTACCTTTGCTTTCAACACACTCATTATCATCAAGAGACATAATATGAAATCTGTAATCATCATCTTCCATCTCCTGAATGAATCTTTCAATTTGTAAAAACTTTTGTAATCTTATAGGTGCTGGCCAATTGACTAAATCAGGTACTAGAACATCAAGGAAAACACTAGGCAGTGAAGATTCCTCAGGTGTACAATGAAAAGGCATCTTACTGATTAGTGACTTAAGCCTTAAATAACATTGTTCGACACTTTGACCTTGAGTACTACCTACTTCAGTTCTTATAATATTGATAATCCTTTTGTAAACCATTGTATTCAACATAGCAATGTTATTATTCATAGTTTCTAGACTCTTAGAATTTGGCAACCTAATCTCAGATCTGAGATCTGACTCCATTATAAAAAAAAATTTCTACCTCTTCTTTCTAGTGCTGAAAATCATTGAATAGAGGTAACTTTTTTAAACACTTGACTTCCATGAAAAGAAGCATGAAAATCAAAATACCTCCAATGTTGATGCTGAACTTTGATCTGCTGATTTGGCACAGGTGCAAGACTGGAATTCCTTTACACCACTGATCAAACTTTGTAGAGTCGCCACCTCTTTGCAAGAGGAATAAAATAATCACTGCTGTGATCTACTTTTATATTTCAATTATTTATAACAGCATATTGCAACCAACACTTAAAAACTTATCAAGAATTTGAAACTCCTTTTCAAGAAATTACCAAAAGATTCAGATCTGCCCATACAACTGAAAGTCCTTCAAAATTTTGCAATGAAATCAACTAGGAAAAAACTGGTACAGAGATTTGAGAGTCGCCACTCACACTTGGTGAGAAATAAAACATAATTTGTCACTTGACAAATATGAACCAGACCTTCAATGTAGGAGAAACTTGCAGATCACTGACATCCTGAAAAGAAAATATACTTTATAAATCGATTCTTGACTCTGAAACTTTCTCAAAAGTATCTGCAAACTGACCTGATTGAAGATAGACCTATGACAGTCATAACACACAATTTTCATCCAATTTTACAACATACTACTGATAATGAATAAAGCTTAATTGGGGAACATGAAACTTTAGCAAGGAAAAGGAACACATCTTGCTCTAGATTTACTATATCCAATCTATTTCATGGCAGAGACTTTGGTTCTTTCTATATGCAACTCCCCAATAGAGTCACCATTTTGTTGGTGTTTAAAAATGTTACCCATTTCCAATTACCCTAACGAGAACAAGATGCATCTAGGGGTAGCTAACTCCCATTATCAACACATCCATTCAGACACCAGGCCAACCATAAGGCTATACTCCTTCTGCGCTTCAGGCTCTGCAAAACCTAGGCGGGTGAACCTATAGATTCCTTATATGGTACCAGTTATCAAAGCATACACTGAATCTAATACAAAGTAGATAGAAACCCTTATTTCTCCTAATAACTTATGAAATAACATATATCTGCAGTAGCTAGATGCAAAACAATGAAATTCATAGGCTAAGTGAGGGCATTCTGTTTATAGCTCTTCAACATGAAAGGGAAATTCATTTGATTAAAGATGTTGATTCAAAAAAACCTCAAAAATGCAATAGTATAACCAGTGATCCTATAACTGATCAGTGCCTAATCCATTGGGCAATTCCATGAATTCAAAACATACATCTGTGACATTAGGGCTATCTCATATACCCAGATATCATATCTATCCAACCACCTTGTGATTTAGACATCAGTGTTCATTTAGGTCTCATTCTCACAAAATATCCTTCTCAAACAACCAGTAACCTTGTTTAAACATATTGAGCATTTACTTGACCCTTTGGTCCAACAGCAAAATACATCAAACATACAACCTGAAAGGGATGCAAATGGGTCTCAAATCTTTGTTCCAAAACCAAATAAGATTTATAGAATGTTGAGATAGGAGACAAGAACCAGAACAAAACTAGTGAAAATATTGCTCATATGTATTCATTTCCTTGAAACTATACATTCAGATGCATAAGATTAAAACATGAAACAACCTAATATCTTAGAACTATCTATATTATCTCTACAATGCTATTCACATGAGAGTTCTACTGAAGAAAATGGTGTCACAGTCATGGAAACATGTCAAAATACTGGAACCAATCGTCTCACAGTGTAGAAACTAGAATCCTTAATGGTATCACAACAATGAACTTTTTCTTCCTAGAAATTGGAACCCTTCCAATGACAGAAAGAAAGAATGATATAGCCCAGATGAATTCTCGGATCTGATTTCAAAATGACAAGTGTCCATTTGGGATTCAATCTCTTGCAACTAAAAAACCTCTCTCTTCCCTTTTTGATCTGATCTTGTTTCATCATTATCTGCAACTGATTTGCAAAATATCTATGCTTAATGATGAAAGCTTGCTCAGTCATCACAATATCTGATTTACACATTGAAAATCTTGGCAAAAATTAGGTTGAATTGAGTGAATGTGAGAAACGTGAACTCCAACCACATTCTTACCAAGTTTTACTGATATTCAAGTCAATATCTTGACAAAAAATCAAAACTAAACTTCCAGGTCTGAATATAGTTGTGATTCAGGTACCTAATAGAAAACCTCGTGTAGCTCAAACTGACTGATACATGTGTAAAAACTAATCTCAAAATCAAAAAATTCAGACTTTCACGATTCTGGCGATATATGATAAGGCATATCTAGCCTTTGAGAAACACCTGAAATCTTCGTTTGAAAAATAGTCCCCTGGTTAAGATTGTTCAGGTTTGTATTTTAAATAATTTCATAAAGTTTAAACTTTAGGAAATAAAATTTCAATTTAAAAGGCCCTGCGTCAGTTTGCTAGCAAAATAATTTTCAAATGAAAATTTTAAAATCATTTTATTTTTCCTAGCCCTTCCAAATTTGAGTCAACTCTAGGTTTGACTAATACCACGTGGCGCACTCTGAATGGACACCTAATCAGCATCATCCACCACGTGTCATCTCCTCGCTTCTTCACCATGCTTAACTGGTGAGCAACTTTGGTTAGCGAGATAATGCAAACCATCAAATTTTCCACGTGGCACAATCTGGGGCGCTTCTGCCATTTGCCTGCCACATCATTGCCCAATCACTCTGTCGCTGCCACTTGTCAACATCCGATTTGCTGACAGCACTACTATTGAGCCTGGTAACAGTTTGGAACTCGCCAAATTTTTATGTCTTTCCGGTGACCTCGCTATCTTGCTAGCCAGAGTTGCCAAGATTTTTTGGCTGGTGAACTTGCGAGGCGTTGAATTCTTGGATTTTTTGATTGTGCTGACATCATCAATTTTTTAACTGCGCGCCTATTCAAAATTTATTCTGTCATTGCCTAGCTAAGCACGAGTTGGCCCCACCATGCACCAGGAGGCTTTCCAAAACCCCGTGCCTTTCAAGACACTTACAATGCGCATGAGACTGTATTTAAAAAATTAAAAGTTACCCCCGACAGCCAATGTGGGATAATGGCTTTAAAGGTCTTCCACTCTCTTTGCAGGTTGCTCTCATTATGGCATCTCTTATGGCTTTATGATGGGTGGGGCAAGTCTTTTCCATGGCACTAGGTGTTATTACATGCTTGTCACCCCTGATACGTGGACTGCATCCTATTCACAAGGCAGCTTCTTACTCTGTTGTCATGGGCGACTTCCTTTGGCATGTGAATTACCTCTTCATAGCTTTTGCTTGTTCTACTGGAAAATGCGTAATCTCTATTCCAAGTTGTTCATTCATGAGAATGGATTTACTTTAGTTTTGACCGTTCACCATTCTATCCATGCTCAATGGTGCTTTCTTAGCTCCTTCCTACCTTTGGTTGCGGCTTCCAACTCTTTGATGTGGGCAGTTCTGCTATGGATATGCTCTTTTTTGTTTTGTTTATATCTGTCTCTTCCTCTTGAAACAATGCATGGAACTCTTTTTAACTACCTCCTCACGTGGGCTCCCAAAGAGATTGTTGTCGCTCCTCTTCTTTCTTGAAGGTGCCTCCTCCTTTCAATTGTGCTATGTGGGATAGCTTCACTGCTCCTTGCGTGTGGACTGCCCTGAAATACATGGTAAGCTGCTTTGGCGTGTTCTACTTTAATGCTATGGGTTTCTTTTAATGTGCTTGCTTGTCACAATGCGTGCGTGTCTGTGTGGACTTCTTTTCTTTGGTTGGCATCTTGGATGCTCTATTTCCTTATTGAGGAGCAACAACAAGGTGAAAAACAAGTAATTAGGCTGCTCTCCTTGCTACAAATCCCACCTCAAATGTGGGAAGATCAACACATCCCAAGTCTCATTGCTTTCATAAACTTCAAAACTTAGTCCAAGGAAAGATGACAAAAGTAATGACCTCCAGTACAAACAAGTTGCAAGCTAGGTGTACATTCTGTATTAGAAAGATTTCACTTCATTAGATCCTTAGATGTTGTCGAAACAACAACGTTCCCAAATTTGATCTCACGAGCAACAATACCCACAAAGTCTCCTTTATCATCACCTAGCATGCCAGTCCCGATTTCATATATATCTCATTCTTCACGTGGTTCATTAATGGCTTGCATTCACATTAAAAATTACAATGATTGCAATCATTATAATTCTTCTATTTAGAAAAATTTAATCCCAATATACCTTATCAGTTTATTATCACTTAGTCGGGCCCCAAAGCGGGTCTGACTAAAAAAAAAATTGTTTTCGAGAAACTAACTTGAAAAACTGATCCATTGAGATCTTCAAACTGTCTGGCATCAAATGTGATCACTAATCCACCATTAAAACTCATTTTGAAACATTTCTGCACCACTGTGATATTTATGTCCGGAGGTCTGTTGACTGCCTTTGAAAACTGATTCGAACAACTGACCGGGCTCTGAAAACTAGCCCACTGAATCTCTATTCCGCACACTCTCAGCCTGTCGAATCTCATCTCATGAAGAATTCGGGGTCAAAAGATATTCATTGTCAAAGTTTCCTTCTTAGATTTACCTACAAGAAAACATGTCAGAAAACAACAAACAAGGTTCGGATCTGGCTTGGAAAACTGGGTAAATGAGCACATGGGGAGATGAAAACTGGGAAATTAAAACTTTGTCATGAGGTGAGTATGACTATTCAATTTTGGCTCATGAAAAATAACTGGGCGCAAATGGCGGACATTCAAAGTAGGCTAATCAGAATTTTGCAACTAAGAACAGTGACTGAAGGTGATTTTAGCAAACATAATTGGTCTGGAAAAGTGTGCAAACGGATTCGTCATGACTTACAAACTAACACACTTGTAGTATTTTCAGAGTAGAACATAGGTAAATAAACCATTTGGTCTAGGTAATCAAAAATCTCAAAGTTATAGAACATCAAACAGGGCTCCTGATAAATCTGCAAATGCTGACACCAATAAAAGGTTACAAAATGCGTTTGGAATCGCGTTCAAAAACATATCAAACGGATTCATCAAGACTTGAAAATTGAAACATAAAAATTCTCTGATGTCTATAGTATAACGCAAAAGGAATTTCAAGATTTGGGTCAACTGGGTCAAAGTTATAGCACGTCAAACAGGGCTTCTTATCGCTGTTTGACACTGTGTAAAATGCAAGATTGACAATTTCTTAAAGCAAGACTTCACCAAATGACTCGGAATGATGATTTAACTTCATGGAACACTAAGATGCACTAAATGAAAGGTGTTAGAAACATTAAACACCTTTTAGGCCTCAGACTAACAACCGGGTACAATCTCATTTAAAAGCATTTAAGGGCTTGATTTTTTCAATGGTTCTCAAAATTGACCATGCAATTTTTAGTCCCAACAATAGCCACGGAAATTTGTGGAGAAAAAGACCCAAAATCCATGTGGTATTGATTAATAATGTATTGTCCTTCTCATAATAGCCCATTGCTTCCCAATTCTACCCATATAATAATTACTCCTTCCTTGCATATTCATCATTAATGAAACACTTTTTCTTACTTCTAGCTTTGTCATGCTCAATTAGTAAATACCCCTCAATAGGTATGACATCATTATGGTTCCAAATTAACTTTTATCACTCTTGCATGCCACATTAGCTACCCAATTAGCAACTTGATTCATTTCTCTATAATTGTGAGTGAAAATGCAAATTTCAAAGGATTTGATAAGATCTATAGCCTTTCCTATAATATTATTAATAGTTCAAGAAGAATTGGTAATTTTATTAAGATAATTAATAACATTAAGGGAGTCCCCCTCAAGCCATATCTTGTTCAAATTCAAAATTTTTGCATAGTTAAGACTATAGAGGGCCGCACTAGCTTCTGCCACATGGTTAGTTTGAACTCTAATAGGAATGACCATTCCACCCACTCTATCCCCATTCATATTCCTAATGATGATACCACAACTAGAAATTCTTGATTTTCCCTTCAAGGCCCCATCAAAATTTATCTTATACCAGTCCATCGAGGGGCAATCCCATCTAGCTAGACCCCTCAGGTTAGGATGAATTTGCACAAAACTGATACCATTTAAGTTCCAATTCTAAAACATTGATTCTTCCCAATAATTTTTGGGTTGGTTTCCTTTTCCACAAGATATTATATTCGCAATCACCATATTCTTAATCTTATAGAATACTTGATCTATGTTAGATTCAACACCCCTAAACACCCTATCATTACATTCCTTCCAAACACCCTTGCAAAGGAATAGGAGAATAAAATCCCACAATCTCATAAGGTGTTAGTAGAGGGTGACTTTCAATAATTGAGAAAATCTTAAATTGTAGCTAGGAAAACCCAAGTAATATTCAGCAAACCACAGACCCTTTCCCATAACCTTCTAGTAAAAGAATAGTCAATAGTCAAGTGGTTAACCGATTCAATAACATTCTTACAAAGATAACATCTATTAACTATGTTGAACCCTCTCTTCAATAAATTATCTATTATACATCAAATATTTTCTAGAATTTGAAGCTAAATAATTTGACACAATCAAATTCCAAAAAATCTTTGATGTATTACTAATGGAATGTGAAAATCAAATGACATTAAATTATTCATTGTCAAAACTTTTTCCTACAAAAGAATACAAAAATATATGTTAACTTTGGAGTCATACCTTTAAACCAAGCTTTAGCCCAACATAGCTCATGAAGCTCTTCAAAAGTATTAGCATACACCGAAGACACAGAAAAAGATCCATTAGGATTATATTTCTATATCAAAGCATCCTCCTCATGGCTTAAAAGGACAACATGCAAAATCTTGTTGAGATCATTTAGGTTTCTATCCATTCTCTTGAAGTCCAACCATTCATTATCCTCCCAATAGTCTTCTACAAAAATCTTGAAGAGATTCTTACATTGCTCCATCAAACCATTCTACCTTTCTACCTTTGATCAGCACTAAGTGGGTGATCAAGAATCCAAATATCATCCCAAAAAAGAATAGTCCTCCCATTTCCAACCTTCCATCTTACCCTTTCTTAATATTTTTTAAATTTTTTTTTAGCATGTTTTCGAATCATACAACCCCCTTGAAAAGTCTCATTGTTAAGAAAGTGTTTAAGATATAGTCAGATGAACATTTTAATGTTGTATGGACCTAGGAAAACAAATGTCTCGAATCATTATAATAGTCAATATTTCCATGAGCATAACCTATCTTAAAATTTGAATTAGTCTTAAGGTGTTTTGATGAATGTTTTAAAAAGATGTAACCTATTCAACTAGGAGATAGAACCAAAAAATGAATTGGAATATGGAACTCTGGAAAACTTATTGTGTTATGTAAGTTTTAGTCAACCAGATATCTTATTATAGTGGATTGATTATCTCTTAAAAAACATTGTTGGTGTGTTTTTGCCCCAAATTTTGGGAATGACAATTGGAAAATTGAAGGAAAAGATTCAACATCTCAAATCCAAGCCTGAATCTATTGAATCTAAAACTAATGATGTTGATTATTTGAAGCTGAAGACAAAATACATGATTTTGAAGAACGAATTGAAAATTATGAAACTAAAATTGACTTTAACAAATGATCCTAGAAAAGTTGAGTTCATTTGAAGACTGAAAATCTAGATCTCAGAGAAAGTATAGCAAAGAAGACATCTAAATTTGAAACACTGAAAGAAGGTCATGAAGAACTTCATAAATACAATACTATTGTGAAAGGTGAATTAACTCAGTGCAATCAACAACTTGACAAGCTTTATTCTAGTAGAGAAAAGCTTGAGGATTCAATGTCAATACATATACATATTTATAATAAGACTGGTCTTGGTTATCTATTAAAAATATCTGCAAAGAAACTTGAGATTAGATCAAATTCAAAAGAAAAGGGTAAATTTGATGATAAGATTAAATCTAGTTAATCTTTTAATAAACCTACAGAAGTTGGACAAGAAAAAGAAGTTGAAATTTTGGATGAACCAGAGCAAGTGGAATCTCCTAAGAAAACCATGTATGAATCTAGAGGTAAGTGTTTTTCATGTAACGAAATAGGTCATATGAAAAGGGATTGTACAAATAAACATTTAATCATGTAAAGGATTTTTATTGTCATAACTATCATGGTATGGGTTGTTAGACTAACCACCAAAATTCCCCTTCAAGATTCATGACATGTCTTAACCACCTCCTATGTTCTATAAGTCTAGCAATTGTATTGGGCATTAATAGGTCAATCTTTTGGTTCAATGACAACTCTAGCTTGTAACAAGTGGTATCAGAGCTTGGTCACAGGTTCAAATCTCCTTGTGTAACACTAATAGGAGGATTGTTAGACTAACTACCAATGTTCCCCTTCAAGATTCATGACATCACTTAAACACCTCCTATGTTCTATAAGTCTAGTGGTTGTATTGGGCATTAATAGGTCAATCTTTTGGTGCAACGACAACTCTAGCTTGTAACATGGGTCATAAAGAAATTGATTGTAGGAAATCTAAGTATGATAATGATAGAAGAAATAGTAGAATGTCTAGAAATACTAACTCTATAGATATAAGAAGATCTAATGAAAGAACATTGAGAGAAGGGAGACCTTATGGAGGTAGAAGAAATATCATGTGTTATATGTGTAACAACTTTGAACACATAGGTCAAAATTGTCATGCACCTGATGATCAACAAAATCCTAGAAGCAGAACACTAGTATGTCAAGTATGTAACTAATGGAATTACAAATGGGACCACAAACTTTTGATAGGGGGGTTGAACTAGAAGTTTAAACTTTAACAACTAAAACTTTCACCTTTCATTAGATGCATATAATAGCTAAACTTTAAATAACATGTAAAGTAAATCTATCCAAACATGTAAACACACACACACTTTACACCTGATATGATTACTCACAAACCCTCCAAATGAGAAGGTAAAACTAGGGTGGGGATGATGCCCATAATCATTCACTACTGCAGCAATAAAATGTCACCAACTAAGGTTACAAAGTGTTGATCATGATACATGTTTTGCCCTATGAAAGGTCTACACTATTAAAGGCTTACAAGGATTGTTAAGTCCCACCTTGTTAGAGGATTTTAACACCCTATTAAAAGTGTTACTAGCTAAATGAATTTCAAAAAATCCACATGGAATGTCACCCTATTAAAGGATTTACAACAATCTGTTAGGACTACTCTACTTAGGAGATTTAACTAAAATCACCTGTTAGGATGTTTCAACATAGATCTTATGATTAGCTCTAGTAGGTTGATTAAAGATCAAATCTATACTGTGTCCTTGATCCTCTCTAATCTGATATGTCAATGTTGTCTCATCGATCCTTTGTTCTTCTCAAATTAATTCTACAATTTTCTCTCTACAACTTCTAAGCCTCCATGAATGCTTTTCTTTTTTGCATGCAAACTTCACTTTTTCTCCTTCAATTTCTTACACACTTTTTATGAAGTTTAGGGTTTTTTCCTCCTTAAGAAGACTAGAAGACTTAGGATTAGGTATGAATCTATGGCTAATATTCATCCTTTTTGCCACTTAATCCTACCATTTTTTTTATTGGTTTCATGTAATTGCATAGGGAATCCACATACAGATTCGTCCTTACCTTCAAAAGATCATATTCTATTCTTACGTTGGCTAAAAAATGGTTTACATAGTTGTTTTTGAAAATCAAAAACAAATTTGTCAAATTTGTATTGCACAACACTTGAGGTTACTAATGCTCGACACTGCTTGACATCTACTGTCTACTCGATACTTGAGTGACTCGGCACTCATTGCAACTTAGCATAGTCTATATTTACATATCATACTTGACATACATTACTAGTTGAGTATGAACTTTGTGAATGTCTTAAGTGTGTTGACACTCAATTGTCAAAACCAATCTGAGATGAACAATCTCCCCCTTTGACATGAGCATCAAAAACACTTAACTTTACATAATCAAACTAACCTTATAGAGTATAATATATTCACAACTTAGCTTATATAAAAAAAATTCCAAATTATGTGATAGACTATATACCTCAAAATTTATAACTCCCCCTAAGTTAATGTGCATGTATTGTATCCAAAAATCTGTTCTCCATTATGAATAAATCTATCTCTTGTTGATACTCTTTGTCTTCAAATATGCTAATACCCTTTATCTAAAATGCTCTATTTCTACTCTTCTATTTTCTCCCTTTGTGTTTTCTCCCCCTATGGTTTACCTTTATATCCCTCTTCTTTCTATCTCATCTCCCCCTTTTTTACACTTATGTCAAAGGGTCTATGCACTAATTATGTATTTTTCCAAAAAAAAATTTTGGACTTCCATTATAATTTTTAGAGAAGCATCCTAATTGTCACATGCAACATCTAATGACTTTATTTGAATGGCTATCTCTACTACAAGGTGAACTAGCCCATCAGACATAGAAATATTAGGATCTTTCTTCAATAATGTCTTTGCATATCCTAGTTCCTTATGGAGTATCTCCATATGAGGGGTTAGGGAGGCTTGGATGTTATCAACTTAGCTCTTATATTAGCCTCTTCTACTATTAATACAACTAGTTGAATTTGTGATTGAAGCAATGAATGGAAATGCTTCTCACTTTGAGTTGGGTTCTGAGGTAGTTGCATACCTAAGATTTTCAATTTTCTCTCCGAGCTCATAATTTTATGGCTTGTTTCTTGTGTGAGGAGTGTTGGATCACATAGTTTTGTCTATAATGAGAATATTTTCTCAAGTACCTTCTTCACTTTCTCAATCTTCATAGCTAGTTATACTTGTGCTAGTGCTATATCACCATATATTTTCTCATTAACTTTCCCTTGAAATTTTCTTTCTAACCATTCCATAAGTATTGCATTTGTATCTTGTTCTTCATTGTTCACCTGTTCTACAATATATGATAGCTATTCTAATATTGGCTTTGACTCTTTAGGTTTAGGCAAACTAAAAGCATCTAAGAAAATTTTTTTTAGCTCCTGCAATGCTTTCCTCTATTTATACTCCTTTATGAGTATTTCTTGATTTTTCTTCTTTTCCAAGGCTTGTTTCATTAAGCCTATTTATTCCAAACTAATTATTGCATAATTATATTTAGGTATCACTATTTCTTCATCTAGACTTACATGTCCATGGTGAATTACTTTTGAAACCTTGGATGAACTGGAGCTTGGTGCTAAAATTTTTAGTCATACAGTTTCATTACTTGGCTCCTAAAGGACTTTTGTAGGAGAGCTAGATCTTGGTAGATTTACCAATGCTTGTATGGCTTCTCACTCCTTTTCTTTTGGTATGTCCTTTTCTTGAAATCTTCCTTGATCAATTACTATTTCTAACTTGCACCTTGTTTTTGTGCATCAGGTTGAACATTGGCCATTTCTTCTTCTTTTTCCTCTATTACGATCTGTGTTTTTCAACTCTAGCAATAGTGTCATCCTTTGTAGATATTTCTTTTGATGTTTGCATCAAAGGTTGAGCACTGGTAGCTAAAGGGATAGTAGAAGGTGGTTCTTTTGTATTCACTTTATCCCTTGTAGTGTCAGCTACTACCTTCTGAAGTTCATCAACACTGACCAATACTAGATTCTCACACAATCTGGCTTGCAATGTGGATTGGTCAAGGTTATTCTTCAAGTCTTTTGTAGTTAAGGGGTTGGTGTTTTGAGCTGAATTGTTAGGAACATCCTTAATAGTCATTTTTTGCAAGCATACTCGTGTCATGTGGGGTGCTCATGCTCAACATTTATGTGTCTTGTGCATTGTTCTTCTTATTGCTCTTTAGTTGTATCCATCTCATTTTTCTTCTTTTGTGTCTCCTCCACAATAGTATCATCTTTTCTTCTTGTTGTTTCATCTTCCTTTTCTTCCTCTTCATCTCCATTGTTTCTTCCGTCCAAGGGATCCTCTTCTCCTTTAATAGTTGTCAACCCATATATTAACTTCCACATTTGAGTGGATTTCTTCACAACATCCTCAATGTTTTTCTAAAGTATGGTGAATACCTTATAATTAGGTGCAAATCTACTACCATACTTCTTATTTGCCTTGACAATTTGACCTTTTGTAAAATCTAGCATTGCCTATGCTAGTGTTGATTCCCTTATTTGTTTCTTTAGGTTTAAGCAGTAATTCCACTTATTTTCAACAATTGTATACAACTCCTTTGGCATTGTATTGTATAGTTCAAGTGGAGTATTCTTGAACTTAGACATCATTGCATAAATTTATTCTTCAATTAGATTTTTCACTATTCTACCAAGTTTTCCAAAATCATTATTCTCTAGGCTTGTCATATCTACATTATCCTTAATATTATCATAGATATTTTCAAGATGAAATTTAGGTGTATGACTTACCACTCTAAATTGACTGGTATCTTGAGACTTTATCTGTTTATCATCTATTTCTAGTTGTACAATGTATTTTCTCCTCTATTTCTTTTACATTAGGCCCTTCGATTCAGTAGACTTTGTTTTCTCTTTTGCTTGCTCTTGGGCCTTTTGAGTAGTAGACCTTGTACTTGCCCTGGTTGTTAGTGGTGTTGGCTTTTCTAGGATGGGCTTGACAATCTTCTTTGATTTTGGTTTTGCCATAGGCTAGGCCTTGGTCTTACTCTTCTTTGGTGCTGATGGCATTTGTGTCTCTTTGATTTCCTCTTCTTGGTCCTCACCCATGCCTTGGGTCAAAGTTATAGGTCCTTGAGCTTGTACCTCTTCTTTTTCTTCATTCTCTTCATCATCTTCTTCTTCCTCATCACCTACTTCCTCGCCAAATTTTTCCTTCAACTTCTTTACTAATTTTTCTTTCTTCTTTAGTGTAGAAGATCTTCAATTCCATTTCAACTTTAGACTTCATTACATCATAGTTGACAAATATCATGGTTTTTTTGTCAAACTCCTCTACTAGGAGTGTGGTAATGGTAGCTAAGGCTTCATCAGTATTAATCTCATAGCCTAGGGTTCTCAACCATCTAACCCTAGGTACTGCTGCCTAGATGTAAGTATAATCAATATCTATCTCAACCATCTAACCCTAGGTACTACTGCCTAGATGTAAGTATAATAAATATCTACAAGGAAACATATGTCATTATAGTGTTGATCTACTAGTGAAATAGGTATCCTCAATATTTGTTTCATAGAGTTCTTTAAGTCTTCAAAATAGCTCATCATAACTGACTCAAAGTTCTCTCCCATTTTCTCGATATATTCATTAATTTGGATAGCCACTGATCTATTGGTCTTCCATCCAACTTTGCCAAAACACGAGAATTCATTTTTCACATAGAAGAATATGCACGCAAGTATTGATTCAAATTTACATTGTGCATTTTTTCTCTTCCTGATGGCACTTAGGTTCTCATTTATCTGCTGTAATGAAGTTCTACAAGATCATAAGTGTGATCTTTCTTAACAATTTTTTAACCAACATCAACTGCTATGTAGGGTACACTATTTAGCCTGCTTGACTAATAGAATTTGTGGGTAATAACCCTTATTGAAAAGTCAATTAAAGGATATATAATGGTATCTATGGTCATTCCACAATTGTTCCATTTAGTCCCTATATTTTTCTCAATTACCTCTTTGGAGTCACTACGTAGGGTCTTTGGCCAATCTAGGGTTGGAAAACCTGTCACCCTATGAGTAGTTCCTTTTGAAATATTAATAGGTCCACCCTCTAACCATAGAAATCCATCATGAATTCTACTCAGAACTATTTTTATCCATTCAATTTTTGAAAATCATGGGAAAATCTAGGGCACGGGTCAAACCCTTTCACTCTACAATCTTGAATTATTCCTTCAAAACTCCATTTTTGCACAATTTATCATATTCTTGTCTAATCTCCATGTAACATTTTCTCATGTCTTGTACCATTATGACTTTACTCGTAATCATAGATAATGCACTTGATGGGACATTTTTATAGGTAATATCAGGGATGGCCTTGAAATTGGGTTGTTTGACCTCATTTCTAACTAATTTAACCTCAAAGGCTTCTTTCTCCTTTGCATTCTTTGAACTAGAGGCCATTTTTTCAAACTAGGGTTTACCAAATTTAAACTATGCAACTCAACTTATGAAGAATACCTTTAAAATTTGATGAAATAGTGCTTGATCATCACTAGAATCCTTGCAAATGCTTCGAACTAGTTTTTGAATCATCTCTTCACTCTGCTTTTTCTTACTTTGAATTTGTAATGAAAAAAAATAGGTGAAAATTGACCTTATACCCTTCAAAACTTTGCATTTAATGCTTGGTACTTCTATAGTTATAAAACTCAGCATCAACATAATTACTATTTCATTTGGCATCTATAGAGACTTCCTTGACTCAATAACTACTGCTAACTTGGCTCCAACTAATTTTGGCTAGTAGCTCAATATTAACTAATATTTACTTGACATCTATTGAGGACTTTTCATGCTCAAAAATAACATGCAAATTTGAAGTTTTAACCTTGAATTCTCCACAACTTCTTGCATCTTAATTCATGCTAATGTAATCATTTTAGAGCTAATTTATTTTGGAACAAATGTATAATGCAACACAGTCTAAGTATTAGTCCTGCATACCTCTTGTTTTCTTAGTTTGATGGAGTGTGACCACTTGACCCATTGGGTGAAGTGATCCCTTCTCCATTTGATGTACTGCCAGCATGTTTCTTCTTCCATGTCTTCTTCATTTCATTCCAGATGTGTTCAACATCTGCCTTTCCTTTACCTTTATCAAATTCACAACTTGGTGCCTTGGACCTAGTTGGGCAATGCTTGCTGATGTGACCAGTCTTATGATATCAGAAACATGTGGTTTGAGTCAACCATCTCTTGTAGTTACCACTAAAGTGAGTCCTAATGATGTTTTTAGGTACATGTCCATATTCCTAACAATAGTGACAACTATATCTTGTATTTTGATCCTAGTTATAGGAGTTTTCATAGCTTCTTACCATTGTTGGCTTGCTTGATGACCATACAGACTTGGATTTGCATTCAAAAGCTCTATGTTTGTACTTTTGACAATTGTAGCAGTGTCTTCAAACTTTGGTGCATGTATGGTTCTCATTCTACATTCATGTTCTTGATGACCTTGTTTGTTGCACTTGTGATAGTGAGTCATGTTCTTAGGCTTAACATTCTAATTTACATTCTTGCTCTTGCACACATTAGTTGTATGTCCTTTCTTACCACAATTATGACAAGTAGGTTTAGAATTCTTACCTTTATTGTTCATTTCCTTAATAGCTTTAGATGACTCTCCTTCTTTATTGCTTATGTAGCCCAATTTTGATGTATCTCTACTAGATCTAGGTGATTTTAGTAGTTTCTCAAAGTACTTGATGGCTCAATTTGGCTTGTTGAAACTTTCAGCAAAATCCTTTTCTCTTTTCAAGTCATTCTATAGTTGTTCATTCTATAGCTTTAAAGTAGTTATCTTAATGTCCTTGATATTCAACTCATGATGACCATTCATCATTTGGCTTAAGGTATCAAATTGTATATTTGAGATCCTAGATAGCTCTATTGACTTTTGTTCTAATTTGTTTGCCAAAATTCTTTTATCTTCTTTAATCATGGCCTTCTCTTCTATAGCTTTCTTCTTTTGTTCAATTAGCTCACACAATAGTATAGCTTGTGATTCTTGCTCCAACCGGAGATTTTTGATCTCTTTAGCTTGTGCTCTATTCTTTTCCATTAGATCTGCAATTACTACATCAAATTCACTAGAGTTACCATCTGTAAATAACTTTGTGGTGTCAATCTCTTTGTATTGTGTGTCTTTTCTGCTATAGCAATCTCTTTCCTTCTCTTCAGGGAACTCTTCAAAGCATCTCTAACTTCATTTAGTTGATGTAGTATGAGATGTATCTCAATCTCCTGGCTTTCAATGGTCTTTCCCAATTTCTAGACTTCTATTTCAATATCTTTCCTCTAGCTGCAAAGCTTCTTCTTCTGAGAACTTAGATTTGATACCAATTGATGGAATTACAAATGGGACCACACACTTCCGAGAAGGGGAGTGAATTAGAAGTTTAAACTTTAACAACTAAAAATTTCACCATTTCATTAGATTCATATAATATCTAAACTGTAAATAACATGTAAAGTAAATGCATTCAAACACGTAAATGCACACACACACTTTACACTTGATAAGATTACTCAAAAAACCTCCAAATGAGAAGGTAAAATAGGGGTGAGGATGACACCCACAATCCTTCACTACTACAGCAATACAGTGTCACCAATTAAGGTTACAAAATGTTGATCATGATACATGATATGCCCTATGAAAGGCCTACCCTATTAAAGTCTTACAAGGATTGTTAAGTCCCACCTTGTTAGAGGATTTCAACACCCTATTAGAAGTGTATCTAGATAAAGAATTTTTAGAACATCCACTTGGAATGTCACCCTATTAAAGGATTTACAATAGTCTATTAGGACTACTCCTCTTAGGAGATTTAACTAAAATCACCTATTAAGATGTTTTAGCATAGATCTTGTGATTAGCTTTGGTAGCTTGATTAAAGATCAAATCTAGACTATGTCCTTCTTGATCCTCTCTAATTTGATATGTCAATGCTATCTCATCTATCCTTTCTTCTTCTCAAACTGATTCTGCAATTTGCTCTCTACAATTCTAAGCCTCCATGAATGCTTTTCTTTTTTGCATGCAAACTTCACTTGTTCTCCTTCAATTCCTTACATTCTTGTTATGATGTATAGGGTTTTGTTCTCCTTAATAAGAATAGAAGAGTTAGGGTTAGGTATGAATCTATGGCTAAGATTCATCCTTTTTTTTGCTTAATCCTTCCCTTTTTCTGATTAGCTACATGTAATTGCATAGGGAATTTGCATACAGATTTTCCCTTATCCTCAAAAGATCATATTTTATTCTTAGGTCAGCTAGAAAATGGTTTACATAGTTTTTGGTGCTATCACAAACAAATATGTCAAATTTGTATTGCTCAGCACTTGAGGTTACTGATGCTCGACACATATTATAATTTTCTCTCTAACTTGATAGTTGAATTGCTCGACATCTACTATCTACTTGGAACTTGAGTGAGTTAGTACTCATTACAACTCAATATAATCTAGATTTACATATCATACTTGGCATACATTACTAGTTTAGTATGAACTTAGTGAATGTCTTAAGTGTGTTGACACTCAATTGTGAAAACCAATCTAAGATCAATAGTAACAAGTTTAAATATAAAAAAAAGTATTGCAAAATGGACAAAAACTTTGGAGATAGAAGGAACAATGGAAGAAACTTCGATGACAGAAGGAATGATGGAAGAAATGTCAAAAATGATAGAAGGAGCCATGAAAGGAACTCCAAAACTAACAAAGACAATGAGGAAAAAAGTAATGTAGTGAGTGAACTTTGTGAAGAACATAATGAGGCATTTGTAAAAGGATTTAACATCTCAAAGGATAAGTTAGATGATGAGAGAGGAAGATCAAAGTCAATTATTGAGTTTGATTCAATTAACTTGAATTAAGCTTGTTCACAACACCAGAATTTGAAAACTTCATTCAAAGATCAAATTCAAGATTGCGAAGTTGGGAAAAGGTGTATCAAGATAAGTTTACATGATACCTAAGCTCTCTTGTAATTTGGAGCTTATCTAAACAAGTTGCAAAGGAATTAAGAGTTACTCGTATTATAGAGAAAGTTAATTTTGTAGTAGAAGATGAAAACTATGCTTTTACAGAGAATTTCATAAACTGAAGTTTTGTGGAACATTGTCATGATGAAAGGAGGCTATAGTAAATCGCAGGTGGCATCTGAAGATCAGATAGATGATTTTGAGTAGATATTTGATTACAAAATGTAATTGATAGCTTTTTCATGTTTGCAAAGTATGCAATTATTGCAAGTTCAAGTTGATGGAATAAATGGAGTACAAACTTGTTTTCATTTCATTGTGAATACATATGAAGTAGAAAGCATTCAGAATTGTATGTGCAAGATCATGGTGTGCCAAAAAGGGGCGATGTGAAAAAAATAGAGTTTGAAAATGTCTAAAAGAGCTTCAAAATCTGCTCTGACTTTTTTTCACCTATCCAGGTACCAAACTTGGAAAGCAAGGCCTGATCCTTATCGAATATCTGATATAATTTTGGATTCTCGATAACGAGTACATAAAAATATATAGTATGAAATATATATAAAGTAATATGAAATAATAAATTAGTTATTACATTATATAATTATAAAATAATAAATATATATTATATTATTTATGAAGATTAATATTTTTATTTTTTGAAAATCATAATATAATATAATAATATAATATAATATAATATAATAATATAATATAATATAATAGTATAATATAATATAATATAATATTATAATATGATATAATATTATAATATGATATAATATAATAGTATAATATAATATAATATAATAGTATAATATAATAGTATAGTATCATATAATATAATATAATATAATATTATAATATGATATAATATAATAGTATAATATAGTATAATATAATATAATATATAGTATAATATAATACATTACTAATATGTTATTTTTGACCCACGGGGTGTTTCAAAAAAGACAACCCGCAGGTTGATGAGTCAAATATTGGATATCTAATATTGTATTGGATATTTGATATTATATCGGATACCAAAAAATAGCAGGTATGCTGAAAACAAATATACGACTATGCAACACAACCTGTGAGTTGATCTTTTTCTTTTTTTAATAACAATGTCACTTTTTGGGTATCTGATATTATATCGAATACCCAAAAATATTCAAATATCTGAAAATATTGCCACCCAAATATTGGAGCGAAAAACAAATTACTATTGGTTATTAGTGAGTAATGAGTTATGAATTATGAAAATATATGAGTTATGAGTTATGTATTATCTTATAATGTATTATTATATTATATTATATTATATTATTATTAAATATAATAATATATGTTATTATTATTATAATCTATAAATATAACACACACACAAACATATATACATACATATAAAATTATTATATTATATTATTATTATTTTTACTATATTATTATTATTTTTACTATATTATTATATTTTTACTATATCATTTTTATTTTTTACTATGACAACATATAATATTGTTGTTATTATTATTAAAATCATTTATATGGGTTGAAAGGGGCCATAGGATGATCTATGACCCCTTTCGACACATTCCATGATGACATATGTCTCTAGGGGTCCTACGAACCCTAGGGACATATTAGAATTATTTATATGAGTCGAAAGGGGCCACAAGATGACCTATGAGCCCTTTCAACACATTTCATGATGACATATGTCTCTTGGAATCCTAGGACCCATAGGGACATATTAAAATCATTTATATGAGTTGCAAGTGGCCATGGAATGACTTATGCTCCCTTTTGACACATTTTATTACAAAATATGTCCCTAGGGGTCCTAGGATGCCTCAAGACATATCAAAATCATTTATATGGGTTGAAAGAGGCCATAGGATGACCTAGACCCCTTTTGACACATTCCATCATGACATATGTCTCTAGGGGTACTAGGACCGTTAGGGGCATATTATAATCATTTATATGGGTCAAAAGGACACATTCCATGATGACATATGTCTCTAGGGCTCCTAGGATCCCTAGGAAAATATTAGAATCATTTATATAGGTCTAAAGGGGCCATAGGATGACCTATGACCCCTTTTGACACATTCCATGATGGCATATGTTTCTAGGGGTCTCAGGGCCCCTATGGACATATTGGAATCATTTCTATGGACCAAAAGGGGCCATAGGATGACCTATGATTCCTTTCGATACATTTTATTACAACATATGTCCCTAGGGCAGGACCCCTAGTGACATATGTTGTAATAAAATGTGTCAAAAGGGATCATAGGTCATCCTTTGGCCTTTTTTGACCCATATAAATGATTCTAATATGTCCTTAGGGGTTGAAAGGGGCCATAGGATGACTATGACCCCTTTTGACACATTTTATTACAACATATGTCTCAATGGATCCTAGGACCCCTAGCGATATATTACAATCATTTATATGGGTCGAAAGGGGCCATAGGATTATCTATGACCCCTTTCAACACATTTTTTAACAAAGACCCCTAGGGACATATTACAATTGTTTATATGGGTTGAATGGGGCCATAAGATGACCTATGACCCCTTTCGACACATTCCATGATGACATATGTCTCTAGGGATCCTAGGACCCCTAGGGACATATTATAATCATTTATATGGGTCAAAAGAGGCCATAGGATGACCTATGACCCCTTTCAACACATTTCATGATGACATATGTCTCTAGGGGTCCTACGATCTCGAGGGACATATTAGAATCATTTAATTGGGTTGAAAGGGGTTGTAGCATGAGCTAGACCCCTTTTGACACATTCCATGATGACATATGTCTCTAAGGGTCCTAGGACCCCTAGGGACATACTAGAATTCTTTATATGGGTTGAAAGGGGCCATAGAATGACCTATGGCCCCTTTTGACACATTATATGATGACAAATGTCTCTAGGGGTTCTAGGACCCCTTGGGACATATTAGAATCACTTATATGGGTCAAAAGGGGCCATATGATGACCTATGACCTCTTTCGACATATTTTACATATGTCCCTAGGGGTCCAAAAATCCCTAGGGATATATTACAATCATTTATATGGGTCAAAACATTCCATGATGACATATGTCTCTAGGAGTCCTACGACCCCTACAGACATATTATAATAGTTTATATGGGTTGAAAGGGGCCATAGGATGATCTATCACCCCTTTTGACACATTCCATGATGACATAGGTCTCTAGGGTTCCTAGGCCTCCTAGGGACATATTAGAATCATTTATATGGATCAAAAGGGGTTATATGATGACCTATGATCGTTTTTGATACATTTCATGATGACATATATCTCTAGGTGTCTTAGAACCCCTAGAGACATATTAGAATCATTTACTTGCATCGAAAGGGGCCATAAGATGACCTGTTACCCCTTTTGACACATTTTATTACAACATATATCCCTCCTAGGGACATATTAGAATCATTTATATGGGTTGAAAGGGGACATAGGATGCCCTATGACCTCTTTCGACACATTTTATTAAAACATATGTCGCTAGGGGTCCTAGGACCCCTAAGGACATATTCCAATTGTTTATATGGATTGAAAGGGGCCATAGGATGACCTATGACCTCTTTTGACATATTTTATTAAAACATATGTCCCTAGGGGTCCTAGGACCTCTAGGGACATATTATAATCATTTATATGGGTTGAAAGTGGCAATAGGATGACCTATGACCTCTTTTGACACATTTTATTACAACATGTCTCTAGGGGTCTTAGGAGCCCTAGGGACATATTAAAATCATTTATATGGGTCAAAAGGGGCCATAGGATGTCTTGGTGTAAATAAGTATTTACTTATTACACTTACTTAAGTTTACTTAGGTTAATGCATTAGTTTATTATTTTGAATTATTGCATTATTGTATTTGTGAGAAACTTAGGAGTTTGTGCAGTCTTGTGAGTTGTCTTGATGACATCATAGGGGTCCACACCTCTTTTAAGCACATGTTGTCTACAATACAAGAATCTTCTACACACATATGACACTTTTTCATTCTTATCCATTCATCTAGAATGTTGGATAAGGTGCTTAGTTGTTTTATCTCCTAGTTGTTTCTAGAGACATTCTAGGTGCTTCTTAAGAGGCCTTTATATACAAGCAATCATAGTGTGTTGAATATCACATTCTAAACAGAGCAATGTATTTTGACATACTCTAATTAATTGATCATATCCATTTTTGGTCTACTATGTACTTGTGTTTGAGTTCTTAGTTCTTGGGTAAATTTTTCCCTTAGAAAAATTCTTACATGGTATCAGAGCAACTTGGAGATTTTCTCATCACATAGCTATTCGAGACCATCAGCTTGCTTCATCACTGTAGCCTGACTCTAGAGTATCGAAGAAAATGAGATTGTCTAGCATTATATCTGACCTCACCATGGCATCTAGAATGTTGATTCAATGAAAATTGGCTACAAAGCTGCCTACCCTAGGCCAAAGTCAATTGTGAGGCAATTTTTTTTGCAAAGCAACACTCAAAGGACCGATTTGCAAAATTGGTATGATCATTTTAGATCTATACATTTAATTTTCAGATCTACATTTTTTTCATCTGCATCACTACTATTTTTTTTGGATTTGCATTATTTTCTGTAAATTTTTTGGCCATAGGGCCATAGGAGAGATTTTTTGCAGGTGAAGATTGAAGCTTATTGGTGCAAATATGATATTTGCATCACATTCAGAAGGTCCAAAAACCCCTAGATCAGATTTTTTTTCATCCAAATTAGACATCTGAGGCAAAATCTAGAGCCATTTGTTTTTTGGAGGTGTGGCGGCGATTCAGAAAAAATAATAGCAGCAGCGATTTTAAAACAACGATATCTTCCTCATACAGACTCCTTTTTGCGAGCAATTTTTTTTGTTTTGGGGTAAAATTTTGTGACTACACATTGGTGTAGGTGGTTTGAGATCTCTATTTCTTAATTTTTTTGCAACTCCAAAATCTTGAATTTTGCCACTTAAAATGCTTGGTACAGGCTCATCTAGACTTCAAATCAAGTTTCATTTTTTTTAAGTGCTTTTTTTGTCTACTTTCCAGATCTACAATCACATTATAGATTTTCTAGATAGAAATACTACTTTCAAAAAAAGGCCCTAAATTGGCAAGTGACTTTCAAGTGCCAACAACATCTTTTTCAGGGGGGGTTCTATGATTCTTTGGGGGTTCTTTGATTGATCTCATGGAGTCTTTTTAGATTTTTTAGTTTGGTATTAGAACACAATTGACAACAAAGAACTATTACAAATGGAACACTTTGATAATTGACCATCTAAGAGAACATCTAGGATTGCTTCCTTATCTCTATTCAATGCCACCACATTTTGATTAGACATATATTATCAAGGTTAATCAATTTCTACATAAAAGTATGAGTAGGAAATTTTTTAGTTCTCTTAGATTGGCACATTTTCCTTGTGATATTTGGTGGTCTTTTTGGGAAGCATGTGGAGATCAATGTGATCCTCCATCTCCAGTGGACTTTCTACATCCTGTCACTCCGGCTATGGCTTCTTTAACTTCAAATGAGATCACACCTCTAGCTCCTGTTGCTCCTACTGATCCTATTTCAGCCATAGATGCTTCAAAATTAGTGCAACAGGATACTTTATGTCTTCTTACTCTACCTTCATATGCAAACTTCCTCTTAGACATTACATAGTTGTTCATGGAGTCTTACATTGAAGATGTGAGAGACATTATTGATGACATTCATCTTCTTTTTGAGGCAGATATTCCATCCTTTGCTGCAGTGACATATTCATGTACTTCAGCACTATAGGGTACTCATGGTCTTCCAGGTGATGATTTCTTGCTAGAAATTTCAGTTCTATTCTTGGAGTCACACACAATAGACATGGGAGACTTTTATGATGATTTCTCGCTTATCTTTCCTAAGGAGTCTTCTATAGTTGTTGCAAGGGCTCAGTCTGACCCTCAACTCCATGCTCTACATGATTAATCCTTTCAGATTGGCGTGATTGTGGATTCTTCTTTACAACATTTGCAGGAGGTCTCTCTCACATTTGGGAAGACTGTTGGTTTCCTAAAGCAAGTTCTACATCCTTCCTTATTTGATCTACACTTCTCTTCAGTAGTTTTGGAGGAAGCCATCAACAGTAACGACATAGGTACTTTTGGACAGGCTTTAGAGACACCGATCATCATAGAGATTTGTTCTCCATATAGGGGACATATCTCACAGGTACCATTGCTCTTGTTTCTTCCAAAGTGGAGGAACATCATATAGAGTTCATGGATCAGCTTCTACATAGGAGCATTCTTCACTGATTGGCACACTACTTTTAAGGCGGGGGGACTACTTCATCTTCTTCTTCTCCTTTTTTGGGGGGGTACTTTTTCCTCATAGGAGGTATTGTCCTTCTTCATTATTTCTTGTATATACATGGATGTACGTCATAATGGGGGGTATTGATTACTCCATCCATCCATGCATCCATACTTATCTTTTTTTTTGGGGGAGGGTTTTTCCCATGAGGTTTTCCCTCTTTCCCCACTATATGAGAGATTGCATTTTCGTTATGTATATGGGTATCTAACATGGCCTAGTAGCCGAGACCCATTATGCATCTTCATCCTAGTTCGTAAGCTTAAGGGCATTCCCCTTAGTTGCACTTAAGGGGGGGTGTTGGTGTAAATAAGTATTTACTTATTACACTTAAGTTTACTTAGGTTAATGCATTAGTTTATTATTTTGCATTATTGCATTATTGTATTTGTGAGACACATAGGAGTTTGTGCACTCTTGTGAGTTTTCTTGATGACATCATAGGGGTCGACACCTCTTTTAATCACATGTTGTCTACAACACAAGAATGTTCTACACACATATGACACTTTGTCATTCTTATACATTCATCTAGAATGTTGGATAAGGTGCTTAGTTGTCTTATCTCCTGGTTGTTTCTAGAGACATTCTAGGTGCTTCCTAAGAGGCCTTTATATACAAGCACTCCTGGTGTGTTCAATATCACATTCTAAATAGAGCAATGTATTCGAACATACTATGATTAATTGATCATATCCATTTTTGGTCTACTGTGTGCTTGTGTTTGAGTTCTTAGTTCCTGGGTAAATTTTTCCCTTAGGCAAATTCTTACAAGATGACCTATAAGCCCTTTCGACACATTCCTTGATGACATATGTCTCTAGGGGTCCTAGGACCCCTAGGGACATATTATAATCACTTATATGGGTTGATAGGGGCCATATGATGACCTATGAACCCTTTCATCACATTCCACGACAATATATGTCTGTAGGGGTCCTAAGACCCCTAGGAACATGTTAGAATCATTTATATGGGTCGAAGGGGGCCATTGGATGAGCTATGACCCCTTTTGACATATTCCATGATGACATATGTCTCTAGGGGTCCTAGGACCCCTAAGAACATATTAGAATCATTTATATGGGTTGAAAGGGGCCATAGGATGACCTATGACCCCTTTCGACACATTTTATTACAAAATATGTCACTAGGGGTCTTAGAACCCCTAGGGACATATTACAATCATTTATATGGATCAAAAGGGGCCATAGGATGACCTATGACCTCTTTTGACAAATTCCATAATGACATATATCTCTAGGGGTCCTAGGACCCCTAATGACATATTATAATCATTTATATGGGTTGAAAGGGGCCATAGGATGACCTATGACCCCTTTCAGCAGATTCCATGATGACATATGTCTCTAGCAGTCCTAGGACCCCTAGGGACATATTAGAATCATTTATATGGATCAAAAGGAACCATAAGATGACCTATGACCCCTATCGACACATTCCATGATGACATATGTTTCTAGTGGTCCTAGAACCCTTAGGGACATATTATAATCATTTATATGGGTCAAAAGGGGTCATAGGATGACCTATGACCCCTTTCAACACATTTCATGATGACATATGTCTCAAGGGGTCCTAGGACCCCTAGGGACATATTAGAATCATGTATATGGGTTGAAAGGGGCCATGGGATGACCTATGGCCCCTTTTGACACATTCCATGATGAGATATGTCTCTAGGGGTCCTAGGACCCTTAGGTACATATTAGAATCATTTATATTGGTCAAAAGGAGCCATAGGATGACCTATGACCCCTTTTGACACATTTTATTACAAAATATGTCTCTAGGGGTCCTAGGACCCCTAGGGACATATTATAATTATTTATATCAGATTGAAAGGGGTCATAGGATGACCTGTGGCCCCTTTCGACACATTCCATAATGACATATGTCTCTAGGGGTCCTAGGACCTCTAGGAACATATTATAATTTTTTATATGGGTTGAAAGGGGCATAGGATGACCTATGACCCCTGTCGATGCATTTCATCACAAACGACCCTTGGGGATGCATTTGGTTGGTTCCAATGCATCGAGAGGGGTCACAAGTTAACCTATGACCTCTCTTGATGCATTTCATGACAATTTATGTCCTTAGAACCCCTAGGACCCTTAGGGACCCATTAGGTATGTGTTCAAAGGGTTCATAGGTTAACCTATGACCACTTTCAATACATTTTATGATAATATTATATTTAGTAATAGTATAATATGTTATATTTTAATATATTAATAATATGGTATTAGATTATATAACAATTATAATCATATATGTTACTAGATTATAGATATAATAATAAAAATAACCATATATATTATTATATATAATAATAGTTATATAATATTACTATATATATTGAATAATAATAATATTTATCATATATATTACTATATTATATTTAGTTATAATTATTATTATTATATTTAATAATAATAATCATACATATTACTATAATATAATAATAATTATAATCATATATAATAATAATAATATCAATGTCCACACTTCCCCCAAATAAATTACCCTGTAAAATACTCTAAAGTTTCCCTCTCAAATTTGCCTCCCTCCAAAAGTACAATTGGAATATCTTTCCTCTAAAATTCCCCTCCAAAATTTCAATTGAAAAATCACGAGCCTAATCAAATACCCAATTTCATATCAGACATTCAATTTCAAATTGGATACTTGATTTTATTTCAAGTATTCGATTAGGCTCAGTATTTACCCAACATATTTGGTCAATCCAAAAAACATGTTTGAGAAGGGTTTCAATGTCACCCAGACTTCGGGTAGCCATTTGATAATGTTATTTTCATCAAAATTTAATGAAACGAAAAGGGTTTTTTTATAATACTCTCAAGATTCCATCGGTATAATATCTATCAAACTCCAAGTTTGATATGACCCCTAGGGATGCATTTGGTTGGTTCCAATGCATCGAGAGGGGTTATAGGTTAACCTATGACCCCTCTTGATGCATTTCATGACAATTTATGTCCCTAGGACCCCTAGGACCCTTAGGGACTCATTAGGTATGTGTCCAAAGGGGTCATAGGTTAACCTATGACCACTTTTGATGTATTTTATGACAATATTATATTTAAAAATAATATAATATTTTATATTTTAATATAGTAATAATATAGTATTAGATTATATAACAATTATAATCATATATGTTACTAGATTATAGATTTAATAATAACAATAATCATATATATTATTATATTTAATAATAATAATATTTATCATATATATTACTATATTATATTTAATAATAATAATCATAAATATTACTATAATATAATAATAATTATAACCATATATAATAATAATAATATCAATGTCCATAGTTCCCCCAAATAAATTACCTTGTAAAATACTCTAAAGTTTCCCTCTCTAATTTGCCTCCCTCCAAAATTTCAATTGAAAAATCACGAGCCTAATCGAATACTCGATTTCATATCAAGCATTCAAATTCAAATTGGATATTCGATTTTATTTTAGGCATCTGATTAGGCTCAGTATTTACCTAGCCTATTTGGGCAATCCAATAAACTTGTTTGAGAAGGGTTTCCATTGGTATAATATCTATCAAATTCCAAGTTTGATAAGTATTTATTAGTTAAAGTGTTGATTGACATACTGATTGAAAAATAGCTATAACTTTCAAATGGTATAACATTTTTTAAATCCAAAAGTTGTGTCACATTCTATGCTTCACCTAGTATCAGAAAAAAAAATTTAAAAAAAAATTTAAATTTTTTTTTCTATTAGTTAAGGTGGTTAGACATGGGAGTTTTTTTCCGAAAAATATTTAGTAGAAAATTCATATTTAATTATTTATTTGGAATAAAAATACCAAAAAATATGTGTCACATCTGGGCATGAGTCTTCTTTTTATACCTATAATTATATTAAAAATATATTATCGTTTGATTTTGATTAAGGTGGTCAGACATACACCTACTTTTTATTTTTATCTTGAAATTTTTGTAGTACTGAATTAAAATCCAAACTTTTAACCAATCAATTTTTTTTTCTCTAGATAAGGCCTAGTAGTTTAGAAACTACATTCAATTTCCTATAGATTATTTTCTTACAACTTTTTCATATAAAGTCTAGAACCACTTTAAAATTATGTGTCAAGTTGACATAACCCTGATTTGCTAGTTTTTAACTTACACTTCAGGCCATAGTTTGGTTGACCATGATCCTGTACATACCTAGAAGTTACTTGTGAAGGAAATTTCAAAGAAAACCCTATTTCTAAGAAGAGGTATTTTATCATTTTTTTTTGCATAATTTATTTGATAAAAGCTCATATTTGATAGAAACATGGATATTTTAGTAGTGCACAATGTTGAGAATGAGGATAGACCTAAGTTAAAAGTTGTTTCCTTCAAACTCATACAAGGAAACCCTAACTCAACATTATCCATTACTTCTAAATATGTAGTATATTTGGAAGATATAGTAAGTTATCTTAAGAGTAAATTTGAATTTATTTGGAGTGAATACATGAACAAAGATATGGAATTAGTTTTCAATCACGATATGACCATGAAACTTGGGTTTGAACACTTGAAGGAACTAGACCTGTTCAAATATCATTTCTATCGTAAATTGGACATAGATGAGTGGACATAAATCATACTAAGAAGAATACATGATAGGAAACTATGGATGTGAGAGAATGTAATTGATATTTCTTCTAACCTTATTCATGAGGTAACTAGTCTTAGCAAAAAAGGTAGTGTACCTATAGGTGAGAAAATGGTTAAGAAGAAAGTTGAAAGTTATACCAAAGAATTGTGCAATGGAGAGGCCATGGTGATCAACACCATTAAGCAAGATGATGTAAGATTCCTGGGTAGAATTATTGCCTTCTCTATATGTGCAAGTTCAAAGATTGATGAATTGTTAGCCAAATTCATCTATGTAGCCTATAAGATATGTACTGAGAAGGAACAAGTAAACCTCAGTGAAATTATAATAATACAACTACATGAGAACCTAGAAAACATCAAGAGGACTAAGAATAGTGTGTTTAGATTTCAATCACTAATCAATCACATATTATCTCATGTTCTTAAAAGATTTCCATATTTATCAGTCACATAGATAATGAGAAATGATAGATGTACAATGGAGAAGATCACAAAAGCATGTAGAAGATATCTTGCAAATAAGATATTGGATAGTGGAAACCTGATAATAAAGATATTTCAGAATGAAATGAGATAGAGATTCAAAATTGCACTTGCAGTTGTAGATAGATTTAAGGAAGACATTTGTGCTATGGTTGATATAGATTTTACTTATATACAAGTAGTAGAACCTCAAGAAACATTTCTTGATCCCTTAGATTATAAACTAAATGATGAAACAATAGTTGGATACATTGATTTATTATTGAAATTAGAAAGGAAAAAGCTAAATATAGATTTGAAAGATATGATGAGATTATCTGATGAGCTCATCAGACATCCTTGAAGAAGATTGCTTAAAAGAAAATAGAAACTATTATGAATAGAGCTTTATCAGAGGCCAGTATGACCGAGAGTGAGTCTAAGGTAGTTAGGAAAACCATAAAGCAAGTTATACTAAATATACAACCATTGTTAGTATATTTTACAAAGACATCTTTGGAATATAGCATTCCATATGTAGTAGTATCAGATGTGTAACCTAGTGAACCGAAGAGAAAATCTGAAAGATTAGTAGAAGTGGTGACCACAAAGACTAAAAGGGTCAAGCACTAAGCCACTAGACTAGGCAAGAGACAACTAACACTATTGAAAATTTTTGAGTCTAGTGATGAGGAAGAAGAAGAACAAGAAATTAAGCAAGAAGAGAAGGTTAAAATTTCTAAGCTATTAGTAGAAAAAGCTTGGCAACCCTGGATGCTAAAGATAGAAAAGATAAACCTAGTTATTTCTATTGAGAGTAACTTTATTCAGATGAAAAAATTATATGATTTATATAACAACTTTGAGAAAGATTAGATTGAGATCTCTACTATGAGATACATTATAGCTAACAATTTGAAATTGAAGGATATTGAGGGCATAGTAAACCAGAAAGTCTATGATAGACTTACTGAGAAGAAGGCACTAGCAAGAGAAGAAGATACAAAACTTTAGAAGTCTATGCTAAGAACTATTTGCAAGACTGATGACAAAGAAGAAATTAAGAGATTATTGAATAATCTTGCACCTTATCTATGAAATAAAGTGAGACCAACTTTGTTTATGGTGGGTGAGAAAGACAAGTTAAGAAGTGAGGCTACAGTAGCAATAAGTTAGATGTTGACAAAATCTAAGACAACATCTTCACCTACACCCAAAAACATGAAAGTGTCAGTAAGTGATGACACTATGCAAATAGATCAGACCAATGTTACAATTAACATTGATGATACTAATCCATTTTTAGTTTTCAAATAGAATGAACCTAATACCAAGGATATTGAAGAAAAAATAAGGCAAATTTAAGGGGAGAAGAGATTACTAGAAGAAGAGAAGAGGAAAGTAAAAGAGGCCAAGAAGAAATTACTTGAGAATGAGATGAAAAGAAAGGAAGAGGAGGAAAAGAAAAGAGTAGTAGAAGAAGAAATGAGAAGGAAAATAGAAGAAGATGAGAAGAAGATATTAGAAGAGGAAGAGAAGAGAGAAAATGAAAGAAAGGAAAGAGAAAAGAAAGAAGAAGAAGAGAGAAGAGCCAAGGATGTAGCCAAGAAGCAAAGGGAGGATGACACTAAACATTCTAGTTCATCTACTTTGCTTTCTCTTTCTAGCCTAGCAACTAATGATGATGACTAAAATGACTTGATATCATCCCTGTCAAAACTCATTCAGAAGAACATAATAGTGAAGAGCCTATAAAAAACTTGAATGGAGGTTCTTGAAAGACTACATAGTACTCTAGTAGTGCAACACATAGCGGTGGATCTAGAATAGAGGGCACAAGAAGTGCTAAAGTCATTTGATGAAGAATTTACTAATTTTTTGAGTGTTAAGAAGAAAAGGCACAAATTTCACATGATGCTAACTTGTTTAGCACCATTTGTCAAAATATTAAGAATGATTTGATAAGTCTTGATACTTGTGTCAAGGAACTTTGGAAGTGTCAACATTATGGTAAGATATGTACATTAAGTGTCCTCTATCATATAAATTGACTAAAGACATTAACAACTAGATTGGAGGAAATATGAGTGAGCTAGAGGCTCTATCTAGCTAGATACAACATCCATCTTGTAAGATTGATGATTTTGAAGGACAAGTGGCCAATATTCACAATGATATCAAGAAACTAGAACTTTAGAAGGAACATATTTTGAAGAGAGTATTGGATTTTAGAGAGTCTATTTCTTTGAAACTATCTTTTGTTGAAAAATAGTTGGTAGAATGTGTCAAGGCCAAGGACACTTATTCTAACTTTTTGTATTCAGACCTTAATACAATTGTGATTGCATCATAGGAATTCTATGCAATTCTTACCTCTATTGAATCTACCAAGGATACATGTACTAAAGATATGGATAATCTTAAGGAAAATTTTGACAATTGCATGGAGATTCTATTAGTTTAAGGGATAAGGATAACATTTTTGATAGAAGATGGATAGTTTTTGAATTTTTTTGACATTTTGATTTTTGTCATTGATATCAAAGGGGGAGATATACAATGGAAAATTAAAAATCACATAAACAGGAGAAAATAATATTGCAAAGTATATTGTAAGGGGGGGCTTATGTAAGATGGACAAATTGTAATAAATGAAATGTGAATGTGTTGTTTATTTTAAGTTTTTGATACATAGCCAATTTTCCCTATTTTTTTGCCATCAATGCCAAAGGGGGAGATTGTTGAAAATTGGCTAATGGAGATATGTGATTGTTTTCATTTATGGAAACACATGATATACATGCTCACAAGAAATCTCTGAAATAAAGATACTTAGTTTTTGGTAATCAAAAAATTGTTTAAGTATGAATTTGGTATACAATAGTGTATTGTTTTGTTTATAGCTTGTTGTTGATATCATATTATGACCAGAGAAGTTATATGGAGCTTGTATACTTGTTGATGATAATGTGTATAACCTTGGAAGTCATTACAAAATATATGGAAACGAGATATTCATGTTTTAATGAAGTAGGATAAATGAATTAAAGGAAAGAATTATTTTGTTTACAAAATAATTAGTTGTCCAATTAGGGCTAACATCCTAGATGCTTACTCTAAGTTGTAAAAGTGTATCGTGGTCTTAGCCGACCTAGAAACAATTTGTGTAAAGGCATGGTATTTTTGCAAAGGACATTTTGCAATGAAAGATGTAATTTTTATGTTGAGCAATTGTATGTGAACTTTTGTGAAAGTGATATATGCAAAGTTTGTGAAACAATTTTGTGATCTAAGATCAAACTAAGAAAGAATCTATATTATAGAAGTCTAGTTATTTGTTTGGGTAGTGAGCTCCTCTTGTAATTGGAAGTGCATATTTGGGCAGTGGGCTCATCTTGCATCTATTGTAGTACAACTCCTAACATGGTTGGCACAACTCCTAATAGTGTTGGAATCTCCTAATAGGGATTCAAAGTCTCCTAATGAGGACTCCCTATACTAAATTTTCTCATTTATCCTAATAGGGTCCATCCTCTAACAAGGAACTTATATATCAGTAAATTATCTAGTGGGTATCATCCCCACTCGGGTTTTTCCTTGGCCAAGGTTTCTCTGATTAAAAAAATATGATTTTATGAGTTATCTTTGTACATAGTTACTATTGCTATTCTACATTACATTATTAGTTTTTTATGTATGGTTTAAAGTAAGAAATGATACCTAGTTAGTGACTAAAGTTTGTCGATTACTGATTCATCCCCCTCTCTCAATAATCTCCATTTCTAACATTTGTTGCCTTCTCCTTATTTGAGTTCAAGCTGATGATCATGTAATGGATCTTCTCCACTTTTGTTCCACATTCTTCAATATTGGTCTCTAGAAATTGTACTTTTGTAGTGAGTGTTTCAATTTCACTCATCTTAAGCTTTATGTGACTCTCAAAGTTTGTTAGGTACTTGTATGATGGCATGCATGGTCCATGCAACTTCTTACCTTCATCAATGTGTTTCCTGAGTTCCTTGATGCTTACATCTAGTGCCTTTAGATCATTTCTTACATTTGTGCATACTATATCAAATAATGCTACATCATTATTGGCTTGAGTTTTTACTGATGCTACCTTGGCTAAAGTTATGAATTCCTCATCAAAGGATTTCACTATTTCCTTAGCCTTGGATTGCAAGTCTAGAATAGATATAGTTGTGGTAACTATCTTCTACATTTGGTCTGAGACTTCAGTCAATGTCTTTTCCAAAGACTTTATTGATTTTTCTTCTCAAACAATTTTCTCAATGAGCTTATCAATCCCTTTTGGTAATGATTATCAGATGCCACTGTTATTGCTACTGCTCTTGCTACTACTATAGGAGTTACAACTAGTGTGGGTGTAACTACAATCTACTTTCTTCTTGTTCTAGAATTTTCTTTTCTTCCTTCCTCTTTTCATCTTCCTTTCTCTTTTCCTTAGCCTCTTTCTTCTTTTCCTCTTTCTCATCATCAAAACTGGTATATGTTGTTATATTGCCAACAATTGTTTGGCCAAATGTTGCAAATGGATTCTCCCTTGCATCTACTTTTGTACTATCCACTTACATGGATTCAATACCCATAACTATGTGTGATAGTGAGTGTTCTTGTTATGTTTCTTTTGATTCTTCCTCATCAATAGAAGGTGTATTGGCTTGTACATCCACTAGGCTCTTAGCTTTAGATTGTGCACTCACTTCTAGCACTATAGTCATGTATTTTACATTCCTCCTCTTTTTCCCTCCTAACATCCTTATAATTTCCTTCCATCAGAAGAACTTCTCCTCTTTTGTTGATTAGAAAGGGCTCAATACCCTTCAAAATTATGTTAGAGTCCTCTTTGGAGCTAGTTTCACACAACTTGTTTATCATAGCTATTCTTAACTTATTGTCTTCTTCAAATACTCTCTTCTTTGTATTTAAAAATCTATTAAGTAGGTCTTCTATAATCTAATTTTGTATATTGTCAAACCTCTTATTCTATAGTATCATATTCCTTACTATGACATTCTCTATCTACCTTCTATCCATATTATCATACAAACTATAATAATTTTTCAATTGTACAAAATTGTCATCATTAATAATTTGCATGTTAAGGTTTTCTTTCTTTGGCTTCCATGCTTTCTTCCCTACTAGAGTTCTACCTCCATGCACTGGTTGCTCCATTGGCATATCTTCAGCTTCATCCTTAGATTCTTCTGAATCATTTACTTGCAATGTCTTCCTTCTCTTTCTTGGTCTATTGCTGGTCTACTTGACCCTTTTCTTGGTGGATGGTGTATGTTCTTTCTTAACCTTCACCAATCTCACTAATTTCCTCTATGAAATAGGAGTTTCCACCTCTGGCTACCTCCTAGGTTGTTCACTTCTTATCTTTGTTGGTTGTACTTGCACACTATTGCATATGGTGCAATGGGGGCCTACACACATGGTTGTGCAATGGTTACACCTTCTAAAGGTCTTACAACAACAATTGGAGTTCCTACTATCACTTCAAACTACCCACTTTTCTTCATCTCAAGTGCAATTCTCTTTACCTCATTGAACTCTTCTTGGGTCATGCCTAATTTATTAAGGATGGAATCAATTACTTTCTCCACTTTCTTCTTGCTTTCCTTGTTGTGTAGTTTAGAATGAACTATTCTTATCTTTTCATCATAGGTTCCCCATCTAGGGCACTTTGTGTCCTTCTTAGATTGAAGTATGATCTATTTGTTGGTTTGACTTTTTGTATGATAGAAATCCTTGGTCCAGATATAGAAAAGTCAATTTGTACACATTAATGGATGATACGGTTTCTACATAAGTTCTCTGTTTGCAAGCTTTTGAAGTTTTTATGTGAAAACCCTATGTTTCTTTCCATTTGTAAATAGTCAGGCATGAAATGTTTGAAATTTTAAATCGGGCAAATATTTTGTTCCCTTTATATCTTCCACAGCCCAAGCTACTTTTCCTCCTAGATTCCCTAATCGTCTGATCTAAGTAGATCAACCATTGTTGTTTCCTCGCTATGAAAACATGGGCACTTTTTATGTATAGTGAGGTAGGGAGTGCCACAAAGTTGTAAGACAAGACCGCAAAATGAAGACACGATAGTCAAAGAATTGTTTTTTGGCTGAGTTCTTAGTCACGTGCACCTTGCAAGTATTGTCAGAGCTGGAAAAGGGACCCAGTTAGAAACACTCAGAAGTTAGTGCCAGAATGAGGTACTTTATTGATGCTTTGCTACATCGCTATCAAAAAAATTTAACATCTCACTGTTAGTGAAGTAGTGAGGCGCCATAAAATACAAGACACAGTGGCCTCAAAATTTATCGATTACCATGATTTGTCTAGGTGGCATGACATTAATAACTGCTATTGTCAAAAGTAGTTGGGAGGAGCAATAATGATTTGAGGGGTCCTTTTATTTTACAATGTTGAGATTTATTGAAGTTGTCAGAGGTCACTACCTCACTATCAAATTTTTTTTCCATCTCACCGTTAGCGAAGTAGCGAGGCACCATTAAATCAACAGTCGGTGGGACCTCAAGTAACATGAATGATGACTAGGACTAAAGTAAAGTCTTGTTGGGAGCCAACAATGTAGAATCTCCTATGTCCTTGCTATCTCACTTTGGAAAGTTATGAGTCATTTAAGTTATGTGACATAGCGAGTATGGGGCCCACCACCTTTTAGGAAAATTTGTGCAGTTTCTCCACCTTTGATTCAATCTCAGATCAACAGCTATCACTATCTCATCATAAAGAGTTGCTAGAACAATACGTATAATGAGGTAGTGAATGAGGGCCCACCACTATTTTTATAAGTAGTACAGTAACATATCATCTACAAGATCAAGATCAGATTGATGGTTTTCATTGCTTTGCTATAGCAAGGTGCTCGTTCTTTATGTATAGCAAAGTAGCGACCTGCTAACACATGTCCTCAGTTGCCAATGGGTCCAGGCAGAAGTGGAATCAAGGAAAAAGCTATGTACTTGGGTAATTTTCATTGGCTCAATTGACCAACTTTTCAAGTGCAATGTCTAGTTGTCTTCCTCCATATCCCACAATCGTACGATTTTTAAAGATTGAGGGTATAGATTTAAATGTAGAATATGGTGCCACTCTGTGTATTAATTAGACATGAAAGCTTTGCATGTGAGAAAAAAATAGAGCATAATACAGAAGATTTCATCAGTTCCACCTTACGTGAGCAAAGATTTTGAACTATTCCTGAGCAAAAGCATTTACTAAAGAAAATCGTGATGGAGTTTGGCAAGCTTGTGAAGAAGTTTGTTTGCAGAAAAAATCTATAAGAATACAGAGGGAAACGAGGATAGAATTCAAGTAAGTAAATATGTTGTTATCTCTGTAAGCGTTTTAGTTCTATAAAGCATAATCAAAGATGCCTCCAAAGAAGGGATTTTTAGGTCAAGTAAATTATTTGGATACAAATGTACATGATGACTTGCTTGAGTTGTTGCCTGACTCTACTGTAGAGATAGTGCAAGTTAAAAGGTTGACCTCATTAAACCCTAGGTTGAGGATAGTGGATGGATTATATGACAAGGGTAATTGGGTTCAGGATGCTCAAACTTTGCAAACTAGTTTGAATTTGTTTAAGAAATGGTTTGCAAAAAGGAAATGGTATGCCCCACATGCCAATATATGTAATTTTGACTTGGGAAAGCTAGTTATTCCCAATATATTCATGGATTATGACCTCCTTGAGGCTGTGGTGAAGAGTTATGATCAAGCCACTAGGGTAGTGATAAGAATAGATGGTGAAATTCTAATCACCATCGGCCCATAAGAGATTAGAGAAGTTTTGTTTGGGACCTCTGACTAGGTATCATGTGCCCATCAATTTGATAGAATTAGAAAAGGAATATATGTCAAAGAAGGATGTAGTTAGACAAGGTACACTAAAGGCCCATATTGGGAGAATTGGAACCCTACCAACAATAACATCGTCCTCTAAAGAACCTTTTAAGAAATTATGTTTCAATTCCAGGGTAGTAGAGATATATAGGACCCTGTGCAGAGTTTTTGGAGAGGATGAAGAAGACTTTATCCCTATGAGTTTTATGTATATGATCACTCAAATATCCTCATTAGGTGTGGAAATAATTTTTGATTTTTCTTCTTATCTGGCTGATGAGATTCATAGTGGATTGGTAGGGATTGCAAAGGGTAAGGTTGAAAAGGTTTGGGGTCAATATTCCCTATTGATGCACATGTTTTTATTTAAGGGGGCTACATACTTTGGTAAAGAAATGGTTTTGAAAAAAGAACAAGAGGGGGAAGCACTGCCAGTTCAAGTATGAAGTGCAGATATGACCAGAGAAGCAGAAAATGCTAGTTTTGTTAGATTTGACGGGCACTTTGCCTCCAGACTAAGGTATCTCATATTAAGTGACAATCCCAAAATCCCTAGGGCACTAATGCACCTTGTTACACCTATGGACAAACCCCATAGTCTAAAAGTTTCACATAATTGGGGAGATATCATCCCATATTCAATTTCAACTATCATCAGAGTTTATGGATTCAAAGGGACACCCCATGTACTACCTTACCAAGTGCCCTTAAAAGTAGGAGTAGCTGAATTTTTGTGGTAGTTGGGAGGAGTGGAAGAAGCCTTTTTGCACAAAAGTGGAACAAGATCAATTATTCCCACTTGCACAGTAGCCCACCAGTTTGTAATAACCAAGGAAGGGTGGGTTGTCCTCTACAAATTTTTGGTTCAATATAAAATGGCAGTATCTCACTCTCATTTTTGTGATGCAGATGATTTCTTTAATTTTTCTCTTAGGCATAGAATCAAGCTTTGTCCAGTTTAGCATGAAGTTTATTTCCCTAAAGATGTAATAAGGAATGAATACTCTCTATAGGAGCAAGAAATAAAGAAAGAAAAGTGGAGAGTATATTCAAAAGTTTTGAATTTTATTAATTGTTTTGATAAAGATTACAACCCTCTTAGTAATGTTGTGACTATTGTGGATGGAGTAAATAAGCTTATGAGTACATTCCCCAAAATAATGGAGGTAATGAATGAGAAGAAGCAACATTTCATTGATTCTTTTCTAGATAAATCTAGGGAAATGATGAGAAAATTGGGGTTCACTCCCAATATAGGGGCAGGCCCATTAATTGTGCAAAGGAGGTAAGGATATACTATCATTCAAGATCAAAGGCCCATTTTGAATAAAGGAAAATAGACAATTCAATCTACTATGGCTATTTTTGAAGAGAAGCCACCCAAATCTTCTCCTAAGAAGAGAAGGATAATAAGGGAAGAGGAATCAAATGATGAAATTTATTCACCTTCCCAAACCCCTATGAGAATTGGGGAGGAGTAGCTCACTGATGAGCAAATTGAACAAATTGGATCACAAGGGGGAGTTTTTGATACCTAAGCAGAGATTGATGAAGGGAACCCTCGGGAGTCTCCTATGCCAAGTTTTGAGTTAACTGTAGCAGATTTCAAGGGAAGTGAATTAGACCCTATTTTAGAACAATCAAGTCATCAATTTTTGTCTGATGACAGTTTTGTAAAATCTAGGGCTTTCCATCAGTTTTATTGGAGGGAAAACATGCACAACTTCGAGGAGAGGTGTAAAAGTATGAAAGCAGAACATCCAAAAATGGATGAAGCCTCCATCCAGGATCAAATAAAGGAACAAATGATACAAGAGTTCTAGAATATAACCCCTGAAGAAGGGAGACAGATGGTAAAGGCTGAAAATATTTTATTATTGCCCAATTAGGACATTGCTAATGCTTTGATTTTTAATTCTGTGTCAAATAATTTGGGATTGCAAGATCCAGACAAAAAGGAGTTGTTGGGAATTACATTCAGTAATGACCAAGTTGCTCTTGTTATGTGGTCATTAAGAAGAGGATCTAGGGCTACTCTATCACAGCCTGATAATTCAAGACTAATAGGGATTATCACTGTAAGGAGAGTTGCTAATACTTCACATGTACAAGTAGCCCACATGAATGTGGATTATTCTCAATTTTCCTTGGCTACCACAGAGAGGGAAGAAAAGGAAATGACTGAGCTACAAAGCAAGTATGAAACAATGGTGGATGCCTACAATAAAGAGGTAAAAAAGAGAATTGAGCTTGAGAATAAGCTATTGGGAAAATCCACTAGGCCAAGGATAACATACCCTCGCCCCCTAGTTGAACCCTTCAAATCCACCCCCCTCATAGAAATACCAGATACACCCCAAAGGCCACAATATTACACTACTGAGGATTTTGAAGAAGAAAAAGGTAAACTATGGGCCTTACATGTAGAATTGGAATCTAAATATGAAGATAAACTAAGAAAAGCTCTCACATATTTGGGGGATAAAGTTGAATGACCACTAATTTATGATCAATTGGCCAGGGTGATCAGTATCTAGGAAGATTTGAAAGCCAATGATGAGGCTCTAAAGCCTATTGTGAATAAATGGGTAAGAAGGGAGAAAGCAATAACATTTTTGTGTTTCTCTATTATAGATGATTATTTTGATAAAATTGATAAAACATTTGATAATATTTCTAATGTTGCTAATTTTGACAATAAAAGAATTCATTTACAAAAGGTAATAGTAGGCTACTTGAACAAGTACAAGAGCCAAAAATTTAGTTTTTCTCCTCGTGCCCTAGAAAAAAGAAATAATTTTAAAAGCAAAGAGGAATGGGTAAAAGAACTTGATGATTTATTTTGTTTAAGGATGAATCAAGTCATAAATGAAATAGGGCATGCATGGTGGGCTACCACAACAAAAAAAATGGTGAAGGCCCAAATATTCTTTGATTCTTTAAAACAAGAATTTGTTGCCATTAATAATAAAGCTAAATATGTGCTGAAAAGATAGAAGGATATTTTGTAGTTCAATTGGCTAGATGACACATTATTTGACAAGTGGATGGAAAACATGGCTCCTGGTGACTAGTTTGATGAAGATGAAAATGATAGTGATGAAGTGCAAAGTGAGGAGATCCAAATCATTGACCTCGTCACTACTCAGACCCAACTGAAAGAAGACAAGGACAATTTGTCACCTTCAGTTGTACACTTGGGACCACAGGATGCCGATACAACTAAAGAAAGGGAAATGGTAGAAGTTAATCCCACCATATACGATAAAGATGGTGAAAGCCCATAGGTGGAGGTTGATGTGTCATCATCAGAACAAACTTCATCATTGGTTAATTTGGTTGTTGTATATGAGGAAAGATTAGAATAACAACCAACTCAGCAACATTAGAGCATGTGATAGAAGTTGATCTACCAAAAAGAATGTTTTAATTTGGACATCTTCTATTACCAACATTTTTTTCATTTTGTGATAGATATTTCTTGTAAAGGACACTTGTCATTTTCTCTTAGCCTAAAGCTTGTTGCATCTCACACTATATAAGTGAGATCCTAGGGCTAGAAAAAGGGGTTTGAATTCTATTTTTTTAAGTGATATACTTAGTCTATTTTTGGTCCATTGTTTTGAACGAATTGGTGGTGTATTTTCTTTGTCAGATCTTGAGAATACATGAATATAGAATGAGATGTGTTTCTTTTGACGGTCATTCTGAGTCTATTGTAAATTGTATACAATTTTCAAGGAAAATGAATACAAATTATGAACTGTCCCCATATCAGTTCTTTCTAAACTTTGTCTCCTTTTGATTACTTGGTTATCTTGATGTTGTATAGGTAAAGGCTTGTGCAATTGAATGCAATCTAGTTAGGTTGTATATCTGTTTATCACTGCTGTTAATTCAATGGATTAAGTAAAAACTCTAATGAATATGATAAGATTACTGTAGTAGGGGAAATGATTTTGAATGATGAGTTCTGATAAGAATTGCTGATGAAATTTGTTGTAAGGAAACAAATTAGATCTAAGAATTTGTTGTAGACTCTAAACCCCAATGGATTAGGCACTGATCAAAATTTGATCCAGCTGTAAGAGAAATGTGTCACAAATGGTTTTCAAAAAATGCAGAATTAAATCAATTTTACTTTATTTCCTATAGATCTTAAAATTTGGCTAGTACTTGTCTGCATGGAATATATTAGCTTTAGTTAGCCACTATTACTAAGAACACCTACAGATCTATAGAAGAATTTTTGGCCATATTTGTTAAATGGGATATGTTTATCAAGTTATTAAGAATTGTCTATGTATTTGAGGATTTGAGATGAGAATTAGAATGAAACTAAAAATAATCCTCATATAGTTTTCACAGTCTTGAATCATCCCTGGGTATACCCAACCTGGTTTTATAGAGCTAGAAGAGTAGAAAACCACCCTTGGTTTTGTTGAAGTTGGGCCCAAATGGTTTTGCACATACAATTGCTAATAAGAATTGGCTAATCTTTATATTGTGTGAGTATTATCATCTTGGTATTAAGCATTTTGTTGCTTGGTAGTTTTAAAACACCAACACTATGCAGAGCCTTTTACAAGTTCTGCACTCATCTCACATCTCATGGGCTCTATGAATTAACTCTTGGTTCCATAGCTTCCATGCATGTGTAGCCTATCTCTACCATTAAGCATAAATCATCCTTGTAATTCTCTACCATGGATGGAGGTATTCTATAGCTCTATTTCATTTCAGTCTGGAAACTCTTCATCATTCTATCAATGTCATCATCTCTGACATTCTCTATCTTTGATCTATAGCATTAAGTCACCAATTTTTAATTGCACTCATTTCTATCCAAATTTGTTATTCCTAGAAACTTAATTTTTGCATAAAAGAATAAATAAGTTAGTAAGGACTCAAATCTAAAGACTGGGCTCTTTGTCTTCTTTACTTTTTCAATTTTGTCTAACAAATACAATTTGATAATCTCACACAAATTTACTTTTCTTCCCTGAATTTCCATTACATAAGGTGCACGTAAAAATCTAGTTGGTATTGAGTTAATCCTTTAGCCATGGTTAAACTTGTACCCTAATATCTTACTCAACAATTTCACTCCTTTGTCCTTAATTCAATCTACCTACATATTCCTTCAATCAAATCTTATTTTTAGGTTAGTATCAACCAACTTCTTGAAATTCTTCTCATTTATGGGATTGTATCCTTCTATACTTAATCTTATGACCTTGTGAATAAGGTCAATATCAATTTCAACTTTCGCATCACCTAACTAGAACATATCATAATGTACCTGTAATACTCCAAAATTGGCTCATTGCCATGATCATCAATTCTGGTCTATTTCAATCAATCCTAAGTCCTATGTCACTAGGTAATTCTTATTCTACTACTCACTACTTGACTTAATTGTTAGATGTAGAAAACCCTAACCTATGTACATCATACTTATTATTTAATTCCTATAGTATTTACTCATATTAGTCACATTAAACCTATTTGGTTTAAATTTAATTTAATCTAAAGTATTTATACTTTATTAAATTAAATTATCACCTAAGGCTAATGTACTAAGGAATTAAATTTATTTAATTTAATAAATATGCATATTCTAATTAATTGAATGACATTATTTAATTAAATAGAATACATATTTATGAGGTCATATCTCATTTTATTAAATTAAATATCTTTCCTAATTCTACTCTTTAGTTCTAAATGGAAACTTTGAGTGAACTATCTCTTGAATTGGAATCAATCTAGTTAACTTGATTTCACACCCATGAAAAGTTCAGTTAACTACTCATCACACTCAGATCAAAAATAGTTCACTTCACCTACACAAGGAAGTTTCCATCTTAACTAAATCTTTGCTTCAATCCTAACCGTTGATCAGAGTTGATCTCACCCATTGATGGATTCTAAGAATTCTATTTAAGGGACTCATAATTCCTCATTAGTAAAGGTTGAATTGAATTGCTATCGAATCCTTGCTATATTGTGCACTCATTTTCTTATTGTCATAAAACTCTCATTTTCTTAGATTAATATCATTTAGAATTAATAAACATTAATTTAGTTAATTCCATTTATATGTTCTTAGATTAATTGCATAATCATTTAGATTACCTAAATGTGCATATAGATTATATAATTTCAAACCCTTCGTTCTAGATGGTTTGATTGCTTCTACCTCAAATCTGAGAGCATAAATAGGCAAAATCCATCTAGATAGAAGACAATAGGTCACCTTGCAGGGTTTCTCTCAAATGAATAATCTCATGTTCATCTCAAGATGAATCTTCATATAAAGATTGTGCTGAAGTGTGTGTGTGTGTTAAATAGAGGCCACATTCCACGCATACATTTCTAGCACCCATCATGGGGCTTAGGAAATTAATTTCTCTAGCCTCATCTATATTTTTTATTTTTATTTTAGCATTCTATCTGTACTATTCCATACCATTATTCAAATCTTCACATGAGACATTCTATTTTTGCATGAGGATTTGAAGGTTCTCACACGAAGTTTTAAACTATATCACTCAAAAAAGTGCCCCATTGTGCAAGTCTTCGCACGACACATCATTTTCTTGCGCAACTTGGTGAAAGATTTCACATGACCCTGTGCAAGATTTCTCACAAAATTCTACAAAAACAAGTTCAATTTCAACATTTTTCAGCATTCTATTCATTCAATTTTGCTAATGTGTTTTTCTTGGAATCTGTGTTGTTCTATTTCTCTAATTTTTTGCAGCTTAATTGTTGTCTACAAGATGATTTGTCAAAGATTCCTTATAAAACCAACTCAATCATGGACTAACTATTCACTTTTAGAATTATTGTTGAAGACACGTTTGTCGAAGAATACATTTAAAATCCATAAAATGATGTGTTTTCTTTCCTATTTTTCAAACTAGTCTAAATAGGGCTTGTGAACTTCTATAGGTACAAGACAGAAGAATAGGGGATTATTCTCTTCACCACTTGGAGGTCATGACCAAGGGTGAATCAAAAACCTAGACACTTCTAAAAGAGGACATTCCAAGGGAGGCAAGTAGCTTAGTGGTTCTCTAGTGCTTGTTCTTTTCTATGATGGGATGATGGTTTCCTTTTTAAGGGAATCAAAATCTTTAGGAAGGATGAGTCTAGATTGATTAAGCTAAGTGGGTAATTAATCTGTTTTATGTGTTTGGGAAAGGAAATAAGGTAGAGGATTATGCTCTTTCCCCTTGAGGGAACTTAGAAATTCAGACCCTTAAATCTAGACCACCAGTTCATGTCAATCCTTTACAGGGCCTGCTGGAGTGATCCAACCTCCGGGGATTACCCAAGTGAGCACACTCCTTTCACCAAAGATACAAACTCACTATAATCAAGATTCTTTGTAGATCAAAAGACTCCAAAACTGCATTAATTTCTTTCGCTTAATTCTTGATATCACATATCAATGGGAAGCTCAGTCTATTGCACTGGCCAACACCAGCCCTAGTCTTGCTAAGCAAGTGTGTGCACTCTTAGATGTTGGTGTGGGTTGTTGGTCTCAACTCTACTTGTGGAGAAATCAAGAATTAATTCAAACTAAAGCCAAGTAAAAACCTTGTAGTTAGAAGCCACTCGGTTCACCTTCGAAAGGAGGCATAATCTTTGTATGAGGGGGAATAATCTCTCTTGTAGAACTCACCATAGGCATGCTACTAGACATTTGAAGATGGTATATGCGCTTTCCCTTGCCACAAGGGTGCTCATTCAACATATACTATTGAGTCCTTTGAATATACCAAAAACACAGGTGCTCTCTAGGGGGTGACACGACTGTGTGAGGTACATGCATGCACATAAGCCGTGGGATAAAGGTTTTTCCTTCTCTACCATTTTCTATTTCTAGGGATAAAGAGTGTTTTTTATCAAGTCCAAAATATGTCCAAACTTCCTCAAACAAACTAAGAGTCAAGACTCCCTTGTCCCTCTAAGTTGCTTTGTCCTTAGTTGGATTGTATTTGACTATTAATTCTTTCCCACTATCTTGTTCAAACACTTTTCCTTAATTGCAACTTGAAACATTTGTTCAACTAATTTTTAGAGTTAATCTTGTTGTCTATCAAACAAATTAATTCAACTAGTTTGTCAATCTATCCAAATAGTCAAGAAATCTCTTTGAAATCCAACATTGTTGTCAATCTGGTTGTAATTTTTGCTCACAATCTCATATTTTCTCGTGCAATAATTCATCTTTTCACATGAGCCAATTCAATTCTTCAAGCAAGCACTTGCATATACCCATGCAAGATCTTTCCAACTATCTTTGTTTGTCCTATCACCCCTTCACATGAGCCTAATAAAGTCTTCGCATAAATTTAAATTGTTGTTTTGAGTCTTCGCATGACCTAGTGAACTTTCTCATGTGGCTCATAGAGAATCTTCGCACGAGATCTTTTTCCAAAACTATCAAATCAGCTTATTCGACCAATCTAAAACCTACATTTAGTCTATTTATTTCTTTTAATTGTCCCTTCTCTATTTGTACATAGTCCAGAACAACGTCATTTAGCTTAACTAAAGATTTGTGATCTGCATTTTTTACTAGTCTTGTCCTTTAGTTTTCTAGATTCTTGTTCTTTAAGTGCTTGTCATACTCCACGTTACATTAGTCATAATTTTTGGCTATTCTAGCCTTCAAATTAGACTACTCATGCCTTACACAATGTTCTTTTATTGTCCTATTGAGGATAAGTTTTAGTGTGTTCCTTGTCCAGGTTCTTGCTTTTTGTCCTTGTCTATGACTATCACAACAAGGAGTGGCAACATATTTTATCCTCTTAGACTTAGGTGAGGTCATGCTAGGGGTTAGAATCATGGCAGAGGTCACTTACCTTTTGCTACATAGTTTGCATCCAATTTTTCTAGTGAGGCATCTTCATGATCTCCCTCAGCCATCAAATCATCTTGATTTCAACAAAAATCTTCCATAAACCTACAATAAACTAGGAATATTTTGTATCAAGAGGATACAAAGATAGGTAGAGGTCCTATATCTCTAAACATGATGTCTAACTTCCTTTTCAAAGGACCTTTCGAAAGACAACATATTGAAACTGAACACATTCCTACAATGACTAATTGTGAAGCTGAACATGGTAGTCATAGTAGACATCAAGAACCACCTAGGAATGATAAAGAAACAGAGAAAGACCATGACACTAATGAGGAATAGGAAGAGATGGAAATACTCCCTGAATAAATAGTAAAATTCCAAAGAGACAAAAACTTTCAAAAGGTCATGGGAATCCTAATCAACAAAGAGAAAGAAAATTACTTTCTCAAATTTTCCCAAGAGGGAGCTAAGATATCCTCTCATTTTAATGTGGAAACTATCATCATGCTTGAAGAAGAAATTGAGACTTCCAAACTGCAAAGAGAATTGAAAATTATGCAAGACCAACTAGCTTAGATGATGCATGAGAAAGAGAAACCCACAAAAACATACACATTACAAGCTCTTTGTCCATTTCCATTTGACCAGAGCATAAACATGTCTCCTTTCCCTTGAGGCATAGAGCTACCTAACTATGACAAGTACTTTGGCACCACTGATCCCCAAGATCACTTGCAAGAATTTGGTTCCTTTTCTATGGAGTTTATACATGATCAAACATGCCTCATGTGTTTATTCCCTAGGAGCTTAGGTAGCAAGGCTTTGGAGTGGTTTTCACATTTACCTCCCAGTATCAAGACGTTTGATGAAATTGCCAACTTATTTGTCTAGCAATATTCTCATAACATTCAACACCCTATCAACATTTGAGATCTATGCAACCTTAAGTAGAAAGTTGGAGAATCTTTTCTCACATTCTTCCAATGATGGAGACAACTTTACACTAAGTATTTACACAAAATTTTGGAAACAAAAAATCTTGAAATCTTCACTGATAATCTCCTACTTGATTTTGGATATAGAGTCCAACTTCAAGGTCTGTATACCTTTGAAGACATGATCAAACAAGCTATCTGCATCAAGGAATTTATGGTCAAGAAAGGTGAACTCACTCTTCAGAAGGACACAAAATAAGGTTCTACCTCCAATAAGAATAAAATAAAATATGTCAACAAGAACCAAAAAAATGTACATGATGGATTTGTTGACAATGTCACTCCCAAACTTGCTAAGGTGGCATTTAATCTCATAGATGGCCTCAATGCTACCAAAAATGTTGAGAAGCCTCCTCCTGACAATAAGAAATCTAGGAACAAACTGAGAAACTCATGGGCCACACACCCTAAGTGAGAGTATACACCCTTGGGTGAACCTTTGGATGTGGTTTACAAAATATTTCTACAACACAAGCTTATTTCACCAATGGACAACCCTCATCCCTATGATCCACAACCACACCCACCATGGTAGAATGAAATCTCATTTTGTGAGTATCACCAAAATAAGGGACACAAAACTAGAAATTGCATAAACTTGTGCCATAAAGTCCAGGACATGATTGATGCTGGTGAACTTGTGGTAGATGGAAACTTGGATCACAAGGTGTTCAAATAGCCTTTCCTAGCCTATGAAAAAGGAGAGACTTTGAAATAAAACCCAACAACAAGGTCAACTATGTATATTCCAATGATGACAATGTGATTAACATGGTTGAACTTGTGGATTCTGAATACTACGATGTCATTACCATTAAGGATAAACAATATAATGACAAATCCAAGACACCATTTGTCTTGAGGGGCCCTACATCCAACACAATAGATAACACACCTTTGCAACACTATGCTGATGTTGTTACCCACTCTCATCCCAAGTTGGTGCTTAAAGGCTCCATGCTTTCTACTCCCAATCTTGAACAACATAAAGACAAAGCCCTTGCTGGTCCATATGGCAAAGGTGCAAAACCCACAAAAAACTCAACGACAACTAGTTATAGTGTTCTTGATCAACTGAAACAAACTAATGCTCAGATATCTATCTTTGAGCCACTTAAAACCTCACCTGCTCATAGGCAAATTTTGGACAAACCCTTCACTGAGGCAAAGGTTCCTCAAGATCTTGATCTTGAGTGATTTCAATCCATGGTAGGTCACCTAACCTCACCTTATCTTATGACCTTCTCTGAGGAGGATGATAACTCATTGAGTCACCTGCACAATCAACCTCTACACATTGATGTTATGATACATTAGACATGTGTTCGTTGGGTACTCATTCGATAATGGTGTTGGCCTAAACATTATCTTTGTTGGCCAGCTTAGACAATTGAATTATTCTAAGGACTCTATTGATCCTCAATGCAAGATCACCATTAAAATGTATGACGAAGTAGAACAAAAGTCTCTAGGTCTTGTGGTCTTACCCATTTGCATTGGTCTTATAGAGAGGGATGTCACCTGTCAGATGCTCAAAATTCCCTTGGCTTATAACATTCTATTAGGACGGCCATGGATACATGAGATGCATGCTGTGTCCTCAACATATCACCAATGCATCCAATTCTTGTTTCATGGTTCCAAAGTTACTAATTATCATGATAATAAGGTGAAAAAAATTGAACAATAATTCAAACTGAAAGAAACTAGCATGGGGGAGTACCATATTGAACCATTTCTATCATTAATATCTCTTCCATAGTCTCCTCATCATTATGGGAGACCCTTAGAGGAAAAGAAGCCGTTCATTCCGATAGCTCAGACCAAGTATAATGGAACTTTTGTCAAGGCTATAGTTCCCCTGGAGGATGAAAGTAAAAATAGAGCCATTGTTGCATGGCTTTATAGAGAAAAGACTCTAGTAGACTTAACAAAGCAAGCTCGAGAAATCACTCTTGAGAAATATGGACCTAGTCTTAAGCTCATGAAGAATTTTGGTTACAAGGGAACTAGCCCCATTGGGTGCAATAACAGTGGTCGAATTGATCCTATCAAGGCAATAGCTCAAGGCAACAATGATACAATTGGCCTAGGATTCAAGAAGGTTGCTTTCCATTTGGGACCTAATAAATTTATACTAGAACCTGAGAGTTCATCTGAAAATGAGTCACAAGTTGAGTCAGACACTCAAGAGGAACAATTTAATGATGAGGATTCCTATCCTTATCCTATTCCTCATGATCTCATTAAATTCTTTGCTGAGCTAGATGACTTTGTGCCATGTGTTAGCACTGTTGATGATACTAGTGATTCTTCAGAGGACAATACTGAGCAACCCAAAGATCATTCAGAAAAGGGAGAGTCTAGTCAATCTCTATGCATTGAGTATCTATGTAAAAACCCCAATGATGATGGTGAGTATGTCCCTATCACTGTTGGGGAATTCTATAGTCTCTCACCATGTAGCACTAATTCTATGGAATATGAGTTTTACTCTCTTTCAAAAGCAACTACTGATAAAGACATTAACCAAATCGAAGCGAGTGAAACATCTAGGATTAGGTCGGATGGGTTTGATCCAACTAGTGTCCTAGAGTGATCAATTGCTAATGTTAGTACTCAGAGGTGTTCAAACACATCTATGGATGAAGTCACTTTAGGTCTCAAATTGATGGTCCAAGCACTTAATGACTATACCATGAACGCAATTGAACTAGCCACTACTCTTTCACTCACACATCCCAAGCTTATAGACTGGAACCCTAATGCATCTAGTGAAGTCCCCACATTCTACAATGACTATGCTCTTGCCTGCTACCTAAATGCTATTGAACCTGTAACATCTTCCACCAATGAGAAAAGCATCAACATTATTGAGGCTGACATCAAATATTTCATTCATACAATTAAAAAGAAAAATTGCAAAAGCTTTGATGATGAAAACCACATTGTGGTAGTATCAAAACCCAAAAAAGTTAAAACAAAAGATGTATCCAAGGGTGAAAACCTCTTTGAGGCACCTATAGATGAGATATTTCATGCACTTCTAAGTTACTTTTAGGAGAGATCATCAGTGTTGATAGAGCCAACATAGCTAACTAACTTGGGAATTGAGGAATGTCCTCATATGATACATCTAGCATAGTCATTGTCACCTAAAGAAAAGGAAGAGTTCATTGCCCTTTTTAGAGAAAAGAAGATAAGTTTTGCTTGGACATACTCTAACATGCTAGGACTAGATCCTGATCTTATCATGCATCACTTGTCTATAGCACTAGGCATCAAACCAATTAAATAGAAACTTTGAAAAATGCATCCTCATCTTGCATTGCTCATCAAAACAAAACTGGAGAAACTTCTAAAAGCTAGTTTCATCCATGCAATTGATTATGCTGAATGGATATCCAATATTGTTCCAGTCTCCAAGCACGATAAATCTATTAGGCTTTGTACTAACTTTCGTGATCTCAACTTGGCATGTCCTAAGGACAATTTTTTGCTTCATAATACTGATATGATAGTGGACATGATGGATGGCTATGAGATGTACTCACTTATGGATGGGTTTTTTGGATACAATTAGATAAAAATTGTGCCAAAAGACCAAGATAAAATGGATTTCACATGTGCATGGGGAACCTTTTGCTAGAATGTAATGCCATTCGACTTGAAGAATGCTGGTGCTACATATCAGAGTGTTATTACTACAATTTTCCATCACATGATGCATAAGACCATAGAGGATTATGTGGATGATACCTTGGTAAAAAGTGCTAAATGCAATAATCATTTGCAATATTTGGGACCCATCCTAAATCATGTGGAAAAATTTAGTCTTTAGCTCAATCCTAAGAAATGTGCATTTGGTGTCACATCAGAAAAGTTGCTAGGATACATCGTCTCTACAAAAAGAATTGAGGTGGATCCAAAGAAAGTCCAAGAAATAATGGATATGCCACCACCTCAGAAACTTATTCATATGAGAGGTCTACAATGAAGGTTCCAATCTATTCACAAGTTTATCTCACAATTGGCAGATAGATCACAACCCTTCACAAAGACCTTACATAAGGGTGTGAAATTCAATTGGAGCCAAGCTTGTGAGAAAATCTTAATGTAGATCAAACAATATCTTGTCAATTTATCAATCCCGATGCCTCCTATCCATGGGAAGCCTTTTCTTTTATACATTTCAGCAACTAAAACATCTCTAGGAATCCTATTGGCTCAAGAAGACAACAAAAACAAAGAGAGAGCTATTTATTACTTGAGTCGCACACTAATCTCTTATGAGAGGAACTATAGCATCATTGAGAAAGCTTGCTTGGTAGTTGTCTTTGCTTCCTAGAATTTGAGGCACTACATGCTAGCCCAAACCATGCAACTTGTGGCTAAAATAGATCCATTGAAGTACTTTCTTAGTAAGGCAGCTCTCACAAGAAAATTGGCTAAATGGGTTATGATACTCAATGAGTTTGACATCCAATATGTTGAATGCAAAGCTACCAAGGGATAAACAATTATAGATCAGTTGGCTGATGCACCTATGCAAAGTCTTGTACCAATGAACATTTATTTCCCTAATGAGTCAATCTTGACACTCATACACCAAATGGGGGTCATGTTCTTTGATGGATCCTTCACACAATAAGGATCTGGTGCTAGATTACTCTTCATTAAACCATAGAGATACTCATTGCCCAAAGCATACAAGATTATGTTTCCTTGTACTAATAACATTACTGAATATGAGGCTTTGATCAATGGCATGAAAATTGTAGCTGAATGGAGTGTGGATCAGTTAGACATCTTTGGTGACTTTCAACTTGTCATCAATTAGGTTAATGATGTGTACAAAACAAAGGATGAAAAACTAATTCCTTACAATCACATGGTTGATGACTTGAAGAAGTATTTTGCACATATTATTATTGTCACAAAAGTTTGCACCCATGTCCAAAGTTTTTACCTAAGGACAACCTTGTAAAACATGGAAACAACTTCCAAGATATGGGACTTGAACTATGAGGTTGAGTCTTCAGAGAAGGTCGACTTCCTTTACTATCAGGGTGCACCGAACTACTCTTGGAGAGGAAAAGGGAGAAGGAATGCATAGAAGCAAATCTACCTATTCTAACTTAAGGGGGTGATGCACCAAAATAGAGTGTTCAAACCAGTCTCTACCCATACATGCATAGTTGAACCATCATGATACCAAAAGATATACACATCCAAACTTGCTTTAATCTAACAATCACATGCAGATCAGGAAACCCAAATGAATGACACAAGGAAAGAGGGGATTCACTTATATACCATTCATAGGCCAAAAGAGATATAGTCATGCAAGATTTTAGATCTCTACAATACACCAATGAGAGGAAAATATTTCTTGCACTTCACATCAATGATTGAAGGAGATAAGGAAAAATTTCATACGGTTCAGAGGCAAAGGGGGTTTACATTGAAGTTGCAGAGCAATATGAGAGAATTCAGAGAAGAGTCGACCACAACAAAATTTACAAAAATTGCCTTTATAGTTCAGGTATAACTAAGATTTTTTCTGACTAAAGTTACTCCACAACCACTGCCATTAAGTCTTACAGAGAATAATCATGCAGATCTAGGGAAAATCTAACCTTGGCACAGACTCAAATACCATGAAATCTAATATTTTGCCAAAATAGGGCCTTGAGAAGATAGCAAATGGTGCCATTAAGCCATTTTGACAAAGTAGATGGGTAGGATCAGAGGTAGTGGAGTTTTTTCCTACTGTTTACTGGGTTCAACATTCATTCGAGGGTGGTTGTAATTGATCATGAGAATCAAATCATGCAACAAAACTCGATTCCCTCTATTTCTAGCTCATGAATCAACGAAGTCAGCAAGTCAACTGAACTCCACCACTAGGGTGAGCCATGTGGAGCAATGATTTCATTTCATTTTGCCACCCCACAAAGTCTCCATGCAGTTGACTACCAAACCAATTGACTGCACCATCTTTTTAAAACCCTAATCATGGTGGTCTCCCAACTATTAGCCTTTTTGTTAATACCTTAGTTGTAACGTATCTTCCTAGGTCCTCAAGGACACGTGTCCTTTAGGCGCTTGCCCACAATGTTTAATTTCCTCACACCTTCATACTATGGCAAAGCCCCAATTTTTGATCTCTATGAGATCAATGATCATGAAAGGTCTTATTACATTGCACCTACCCCTCAAAATTCTTAGGCCCATGAACACTCAGCATCTAAATCAGCTTGACCTGGCCCTATCTGACATCACCCTATAGGTGCATAGTAACTTGACCCCACAAGGACATGTGGCAGCAAAGCACTTTCCTACATTCCTTAATATTCTTTCTTATTCATAATGCGGGGAAGCGCCAACCCTCGATCTTATTGCATTGGATGGTGGATCTTTCCTTGAGAAGAACAAATGCATAATGTCATTATCAACTACGTGTCATGAAGGGGCTTGCCTACATCACTTAAAACTTATACACTTTCATATTGTGGCCATGTGCTAGACATTGATCCTCAGAGATCCAATGATGTTCATAACACATGCTCTCTGAACCTGCGTGAATATCCTCTATGACATCACTAAGACATGTGTCACCAAGTTGCTTGCCCGCATTGTCAAAAAGCCTGACAAAAGATAAAATGTGGGAAAGTGGATGCTAATCAAACTGCCAGATCACCTAACATTTCCTCCTTTCTACAGCCGACACAAGAACATTTATCTCACTCGCTATGTGTCAAAAAGGGGCTTCTCCACATTGTTTAAAGGCATTGCATCTTGAGAATTCATGAAAGTTCCCACCATAGATCATGAAAGATTTGATGGTGCGGGGAGTTGCAAGCCAACAAAAATAACTTAGGGAATAAAATAAAATGCCATAAGGTTTTAAATGTTTAATTTTTTTTATTTTAGGGAATTTTAAATATTTAAATATGGAGAGTGACCATTGGATGGGGTTAAGTATTTGAATTCAAATTTTGGTTGGAGACAAAAATAAGCAACATTTTTGGTGACTCAGAGCGGACGCAAGCTAACTATGCATATGACCAGTGACCTTATGCATCCATTGGGCCATAGTGTCAAAAAAAATGTGGATCAATGTATTGCAAAACCCTAACCCTACCTTTGTGAGAATGAAACCCTAAAAAACTCTATCTCTACAACTCTGACTGCAGACAAACACATGTGCTTGTGTACTTCTTGGAAAGCAGGAAACCAATAGGAAGAAAACTAAGCTACCTATGTACTTGAAACCCCAACCCCTATTAGAAACGTGGCTTGAGATAGATCCCATTGACTGGGATAGGAAAAATTTCACCACCAAGCTTGCTTAATTGAAAAGCATTATCCTGATTGCAACTAACTATCACATAGGGACCACTCCATAATGCATCAAATTTTGAGTGCCTCCCTAGCTTTGCTCTATTTGTATCCCATTTCAAAACTGAATCACCCTCTCTAAAGATTCTAACCCTAGCCTTCTTGTCAAAGCTCCCTTTCACCTACTACTGATGTGTTTCTAGGGTCTACATGGATTGATCTCTTTTCTCTTCTAGCTCCATCAGCTCTTCCATTCTCACTATCATTGCATCATCTTCAATTAGCTAGTTGATGAGCTAGTTCTAGGGATGGGAATTCTAATGAAATTGAAAGCTTTGCTTCTCTACCATATACCAACATAAATGGTGAATTTCCTATTTACCTCTTAGGTGTTATTCTGTCAGTCCACAGTGCAGTCCTTAACTTTTTATGCCAACACCTCTAGTTATCCTCTATAGTTCTTTTCATAATCCTAATCAGGTTTTTGTTAGATGGCTCAGCCAAACCATTTCCTTGAGGATAGTAGTTTGAGAATGTGCTCAAGTAGATGTTATGGTCAACTGCCCATGCACAAATCTGAGCTCCTACAAAAGATTTTGCATTATCTGAAATAATGGTTGAAGGGGCACAAAACTTGGTCACAATTCCATCAAGGAACTCAACAACTGAAGATTCTATGGTGTCCTTCAATGCAAATACCTCTGTCCATCTGGTAAAGTAATCTATAGCAGCTAAAATTCATTTTTGACTAGAACTAGAAGAAGGATTGATAGGGCCTATGAAATCCAATCCCCATTGAGAAAAAGGTTGGTCCACCTAAATGGGATGAAGAGGAAGAGTTGCAAGCTTCTACTTACTAGAGAAGAAGGCACATTTTTCACACTTCCTCACATACCTATGAAAATCATAGAATAGGGATGGCGAGTAGTAACCAACCCTCATGATCTTCATTGCAGTTGTCCTTGCTAAGAAGTGACCACCATCAGGACCATCATGAATCTCTTTGATCATTCTTTTAGCTTGGTCCATGTCAATGCATCTTAATAGGGCTCCATTAAAATCTTTCGTAAAAAGGATGCCATCAACTATGGCATAAGGAATTGATTATAATCTATATTGTCTCCTTTTAGTTCTATCTAATCCTTGAGGATATCCATTACCTAATAATAAATTCTTCATATCATCCATCCAATTCTGTCAGTCATCATTTCTTGTCTCTTGTTGTTCTATTAGTATCATAGTGAATTCCTCATCTAGTTCTTGATATGATATCATCTGTTTACACAACCCCCTCCCTCTTACCAGCTTAGTGATCTGGATGTCAACATCATATTCCATTACTTTAGTAATCCAACTAGCTCTCTTCTCACTAATATCTTTTCTCAAAAGGAAATCCTTCACACTTGCATGGGGTACTAACAAATGAATTTTATTATGGGATAGGAGGTGTCTAAATTTCTTTAAAGCTCTGATGGCTACAAGGGCTTGCTTCTCTACATAGCTATATTTTTCTTCATACTCTTTAAGCCCTTCACTAAAGAAGGCTATGGGCTACTCTTTGTCTTTATCATTTGTTTGAGTCAAGACAGTGGAAATGCTTAAGTCACCACCTAGGGCATAAAGGATGAAATCCTTTTCAAAATTTGGATTAATGAGAATAGGGGCTAAGGCTATGGCTATCTTGATCTCTTTAAAACTTTCCTTCCCTTCCTTGGTCCATGCAAATACCATACTTTTCTTGAGCATAGTTGTAAGGGGTTTTACCATGGTAGCAAGATAAGGGATAAATATTCTCACAAAATTTATACTACCAAGGAAACTTTGCAACCCTTTCTTATGTTTAGGAAGAGGGAGAGCAAGTATTTCTTTTGTTCTTTCTGGATCAATGGTTAAACCATCCTTAGATACAATGTATCCTAATAATTTTCCTTGATTGGTAGCAAAGACACACTTGCTTGGGTTAAGGGATACCCCAAAATCTCTACACCTTGAGAACACCTATCTCAAATGATCAAAATATTCTTTGAATACACTGTGATATCATCAAGGTAAACTAATACAAACTTTTCAATCATGTTTTTGAAGGCCATCTCCACTGCCTTCTGAAATGTAGCACCTACATTGGTTAGCCCAAATGGCATCTTACAATAAGCATAGGTACCCCATTTTGTGGTAAATGCATTCTTGTACCTATTAGACTCTTTGACTAGCAATTGATTGTAGCCAAAAAATCCATCAAGAAATGAAAACCTCTTTGAACCAAAAACCCTAGACAAAATTTGCTCCATGGAAGGGAGAGGATGGTGATCTTTAAGGGAATCTTGGTTAAGGTCCCTAAAGTTCACACACAATCTAATTTCTCCATTCTTCTTCCTAACAAGGACAAGGTTTGCTACCCATGACGAGTGCTTGATGGGGAAAATTATATTGGCCTTAATCAATTTGGATAGCTCTTTTCTCATTAAGGGTTCAATTTTGGGATTTACTAGCCTCTATTTTTGTCTTACTAGTTTGACATTATCAATTAAATCTATGGTATGCTGAAATAAACTTGGGTCAAAACCCTTTAAATCATCATACATCTAGGAAAATACATCATTACATTCTTGACATAGATGAATAAAACTTTCTTGCTCAATTTCAGAATATACCTTCCCCATGTTTAAGGATTTCCCATTAGCAACGATGACTAGGGTGTGATCATCTTCATTAGAAACTAGGTCCATGACTCTGCCTCTTGCTTGGTCATCAAGAATTAAAACACTTTCTAAGGTAATGAGATCCTTAGGCAATTTGTTGGAAATGAGATTAATGATCCGATCACCATACTGATCTTGCAGTCTTGATTGGTTTCTATCTAAAAATTATGCTTCATTCTGCAAGAAGCTTACAATTTTTTCATTAGATTCAAACACTTTCCAATGGATGTTGTTGTCAGGGATGATAGGCCTTACCTCCATCTTGATTTGTTGCTTCTTCTTCTCCTCAAGATTCCCAGGCACATCATGCGATGCACCTATTGCTACAAGTCTATCATCATGTCTATTTTCTTTCCTAGGGATGCTTTTAATATTAAATGCATTGAAACCCTCAAGAAAATTCCATATCTTATGTTTATAAAACTTGAGAAAGCCATTTTTGGTGATATTCTAATTTCTCACTTGATTAAACACCAACCCACTATCTCTATATACACTTAAGGCTTGAATTCCTCTTTTCTGAGCAAGTAGGAGACCCTGAATCAAGGATTCATACTCAGCCACATTATTAGTGCAAATAAATTGGAGCCTAAAGGAGAAGTAGTACCTTACTTGTGTAGGAGAAATCAACATCACACCAGCCCCTAATCCATTCTTTTTCCTTGATCCATCAAAGTACATACTCCATATCCCACTCACATCTTCTTTAGTCTCCACAAGATTGGGAACTAGAGCATCCTTCTCTAATATACAATATGTACTGAGGCCTATCCCAAGGGTTTCTAGAATAGGATCAAATTGATATGCATTAGCCCATTCATCTAAGAGAAAATTAGGTATCTCTGCTAGGGAAGTGGTAGGCTCATTCATTATGTCATTCTCATCCATTTCTAGGATAGTGCAATTCATGTTCATGAGATTAGGGGTGTAGGGTTTAGTATGATGGAGGGCTTGAGGCTTTTCTTTGATTAAAGCTTTGGTCCCATATATTGTCCTAAAAGACATATATGACCAATCAAAAGATATGTAACCACCTATTTGGGCAGTGAAGTCTCTTAATAGACAGATGGCAAAATGTGGCTTGACATCAGCAATGGATATATCTTGAGTTACAGTACAACAAGGGCATGAATGCAGGGCCATTTTCACATTCCTAAGGATTCCTATAGTCTTGATAGTACAACCATACAACTATAATACATCCTTAATAATGGGCTCATATTTCATTTCCAAAGCATTAGCAACACACCTAGGCATCACTGAACTACTAGCCCCTGAATCAATCATGCAATTGTGGACTAGTTTACCCCCTATAATTAGAGAAAAATAGAATGGAGGGGGTCTAACCTTTTTACTTTTTTTTTCCTCCCTTGATGGTTGTACTAGGTTTGTGGCACTTTCCATGTTGGGTGGCTGATCCTTTGGTTCAATATTTTCCAATTCTTACTGCAGCAACCTCTTTTGCATGGGTATGGTAGCATTAGCATCCCACATGGAAATATTCACATTTGTCTTCTTCATTTGTTCTACCACACTGAATGGCATAGTAGGTACTTTGGTAGAAGCCTTGGGAGCTTCATTTATAGGAGGTTGAGATGGAAAAACTTGAGGATCACCTACATCTTTTCTGCCATCATTTTGCCTTTGTTGCTGAAAGGTATTTGATTGATCATTTACTGCTTGCTCATGAGGTATTGCAATTGAAGTTGAGGCATGATTGAGGTATTCAAAAGCTCTTCTTTTGATCCTAGTGTTGTGAGAAATGGAATCTTGGTTTACATTACAATGTTCCTCCACCTGATGATTCATAATGGAGCAATCACCCTATCCTTTCATATAAAAGGCATCTTTAAATTGATCCTCCTTGTATGATTGTCCTACTGCAGGCTCTTGGATAGTCAAGGCCAAAAAAGATTCAGCCTTTTGACACATGTAATGAGCATATGAGTAGTTATAGGAGGGAAAAAAATCCTAATCTTGGGCCATGTTGTTTTGAGGAACTATGGCCCTAGTTTGGTTTACATTTGAGGTTGAAGCATGGCTATTCTACCTATTGTGATCAAAAGAATTGTTTCCATGATTATGATTTGGAGGCCTACCACTATTTAGAGTTTGATATTGCAATTGATTAGCCTTGCTACCATGAGCTTGTTATCTCTCTAAAGTCACCACCTTGTTACTCACCTTCTGCATCATAGAGAAACTATCCTCCATCTTCTTCTCTTGGCCTTGTAATCTTTTATCTATGTTCTCTATGTTCAGCATCATAGATTGCATCATCTCCTTGATTTCATTCATTCTGTTTGAAGATGTTGAATCTTGAGGGACTAGAGCAAGGGATTATGATGTGGAAGTTGTGGGAAGAGGAGCCATTACTAGTTGGTGATTTGGAACATCAGGAAAGAAAGGCATAAGAGGCCTTGGAGCTAGCTTACCTCCTTGTATTAGGATGTTTTCTGACTTTATTGCTATGTCATAAGCATTAGACAAGGTATCTCCTCCCATAGTTTTGATTGTAGTGGCAATGTTACTATTAAAAGCTCTGAGGTAATGTAAGAAGGCATTACTAAGGGTAGGTTTTACTGAAGTAGGTATTCTATCCCATGTCTTTTGAAATCTATAGTTAAAATAAATCATACATTCATGGGGGGGCTCTCTTTATAGTAGTCAACTATTCTAAAAGTGATAAATGGTCACTTTTGTCCTCAAAGTGTTTGCACAATCCTGCTCCTAATCCATCCCAATCTATTATAGAACCATGAGCCAAACCTCTATACCACTGTAGTGTTTTTCCTTTCAAGGATGAGTCTAGAAGCCTAACTACAACATCATCCTCTATAATACCATGGATATTATAGACATTTGCAACTTTTTGAATGTGTTTTGAGGGAGAGATAGAAGTTTTGCTAGTAAATTCTAGTATACTTTTTAGTGTATCTATTGGTATGTCATGTCTTTGGGGCAATAAAAGAGGAATTCCACCATTAAAGGTGGCAAAAGCATGAGCCCTAGGCTATGCCATATAGACAAGTGATCTATTGATATGTGCTGATGGCAATCTAGGTTGAGATCTAATAGAAAGAGGAGTAGAGATGGATCTTGTAGGTGTATTTGTAACTATTTCACTCCTAACTAGTGATAAGGATACTCTAGTCCTCCTTCTAGGATTTGAAAATGAAAGCTCTAGGTACTAAAATTTACCTTTAGAAGATGCCCTTGTTTCAGCTTTGGGCATGAATTATTGCAACTTTGGTTTGGAACCAGATGTGTTTGAAGCTTAGAGTCACCAAGTACTTGAAGAATGAGCCTCTTGAAGGCTTGAATACTGACGCTAGTACTATCTCCTCGGTATTAATCTTGAAATCTTCTTTTTGACACTAGTAGACTTGAAATTTTCTGAATATTGTCCCACTAGGCATGCCAAAAATTGTTTTCACAAAAGTTTGCACCCATGTCCAAAGTTTTTACCTAAGGAAAACCTTGTGAAACATGGAAACAATCTCCAAGCTGTGGGACTTGAACTGTGAGGTTGAGTCTCTAGAGAAGGCCGACTTCCTTTACTATTAAGGTGCACCTAACTACTCTTAGAGAGGAAAAGGGAGAAGGAATGCATAGAAGAAAATCTACCTATTCTTACTTAAGGGGGTGATGCATCAAAATAGAGTGTTCAAACCAGTATCTACCCATACATGCACTATTGAACCATCATGACACCAAAAGATATACACATCCAAGCTTTCTTTAATCTAACAATCATATGTAGATCAGGAAACCCAAATGAATGACACAAGGAAAGAGGGGATTCACTTATATACCATTCATAGGCCAAAAGAGATATAGGCATGCAAGATTGCAAATCTCTACAATACACCAATGAGAGGAAAATAGTTCTTGCACTTCACATCAATGACTGAAGGAGATAAGGAAAAATGTCATACATTTTAGAGGCAAAGGGATTTTACATTGAATTTGTAGAGCAATATTAGAGAAGTCAAAGAAGAGTTGACCACAACAAAATCTACAAAAAGTTTCCTTTATAGTTCAGGCATAACTGAGATGTTTTCTAACTAAAGTTACTCCACAACCACTATGATGAAGTCTTATGGAGAATAATCATGCAGATCTAGGGCAAATCTAACCTTGGCATAGACTCAAATATGATGAAATTTGATATTTTGCCAAAATAGGGCCTCAAGAAGATAGCAAATGATGCCATTAAACCATTCTGACTAAGTAGATGGGTAGGATCAGAGGTGATGGAGTGTTTTCATGCTATTTACTGGCTTTAGCATTCATTCAAGGGTGGTTGGACTTGATCATGAGGATCAAATCACACAAAAAAACTTGATTCCCTTCATTTCTAGGTCATGAATTAGCAAAGTCAGGAAGTCAACCAAACTATGCCACAAAGATGAGCCATGTCGATCAATGATTTCATTTCATTTTACCACCCCACAAAGTCTCCACATGGCTGACCACAAAACCAACTAATTGTGCCATATTTTTAAAACCTTAAACGTGGCAGTCTCCCAACCATCAGCCTTTCTATTAATACCTTAGCCATAATGTATCTTCCCGAGCCTGCAAGGACACGTGTCCTTCAGGTGCTTCCCCGCAATGTTTAATTTCCTCACACCTTCATATTGCAGGAAAGTGTTGAATCTATATGAGATCAATGATCATGAAAGGTCTTATTACACTACACCTACCCCTCAAAATTCATGGGCCCATGAACACTCAACATCTGACTCAGCCTAACCCAGCCCTATCTGGCATCACCCTGCGGCTTCATAGTAACTTGACCCCACAAGGACACATGGTAGCAAGGCACTTGCCCACATTCCTTAATCTTCTTGCATATTCATAATGTAGGGAAGTGCTAGCCCTCAATCTTATCACATCAGATGGTGGATCTTTCCTTGAGAAGAATGGATGCATGATGTCATTATCAGCTACATGTCACGAAGGGGCTTGCTTGCATCACTTAAAACTCTTGCACTTTCATAGTGTAGGTATGCACTAGCCATTGATCCTAGGAGATCCAACAATGTTCATAACATGTTCCTTTTGAACCTGCATGAATATCCTCTATGATGTCACTAAGACATGTGTCACCAGGGTGCTTGTCCACATTGTCAAAAAGCCTGACAAAAGATAGAACGTAGGTAAGCGGGTGCCAATCAAACTACCAGCTCACCTGACATTTCCTCCTTTCTACAGCCCACACAAGAACATTTGTCTCACCTGCTACACATCGCAAAGGGGCTTCCTTGTATTGTTTAAAGGCAATGCATCTTAAGAATGTGGGAAAGCACCCACCATAGATCATGAAAGATTTTACAATGTGAGGAGTTGTGAGCTAATAGAAATAACTTAGAGAATAAAAAAAAATGCCATAAGGTTTTAAATGTTTAAATTTTTTCTATTTTAGGGCATTTTAAATATTTAAATATGGAGAGTGACCGTTGGGTGGGGTTAAGTATTTGAATTCAAATTTTGACTGGAGGCAAAAATAAGCAACAATTACCTTCCAGCAAGTTCCATGAGCAATAATAAAGTGGCTGATGCCATGGCTACTTTGGCTTCCCTACTACAGATGCCTAAAAATGATATTTGACATGAGTTCTTGGTGGAAGTGTTACACTACCCAGCCTATGACACCCCTGATTCTAAGATGATCTATTCTATTGTAGGACAAGAGTCATCTTGCTACCATCACATCTATTCTTATCTTCGTAATCAAACCATTCCAGAAGGTCTGAACCAAAATGAGAAATGTTATCTAATTTGTAATGATTCACATTATGTCATTATTCCTAATGATGTGTATAGGAGAGGTCTCTAGAAAACACTCCTTAGGTGTTTAGAACCTTAAGAGTCCAAATGTGCACTAATTGATGTTCATGAGGGTATTTGTGGATCTCACTCAAATGGCTTGACACTAGCTCAGAAACCCCTTAGAGCTAGTTACTATTGGCCTAAAATGGAGCAAGAAGCTATCAAGTATGCTAGATCCTATAAGTAGTTTTAGCTTCATGGGAACTTGATCCATGCTCTAGCCAAAGAGTTGATTCCCTCTACTACAACATGGCCATTTCAATAATGGGCCTTCGATTTGGTGGGTTAGATTCACCCAACCTCTTCTAATGGACATAAGTTCATTATCACGGCTATAGATTACTTCATGAAGTGGGTAGAGGCAGTACCTCTCATAGTCCCCAATGGAAAAACTATAGCTCTTTTTTCACAAACTACATCATCTACAGATATGGTGTACTATCCTCAATCATTACTAATAATGGAGGACCATTCAAGAATAAAGACCTCAAGGAACTATGCAAGAAATTCAAAATGACACAACATTGATCTTCAATTTATTACCCCCAAGGTAATGGTCAAGCTAAGGCATCCAATAAGGCAATTCTCAAAATTCTTCATTGCATAGTCAACAAATCAGGGAGAGACTAGCATCTCTAGATTAATCCAGCCTTGTGGACGTATACGACAAGCATTAAAACTCCAAAAGGCATGATTCCCTTTGCTTTGGTTAAAGCAGTGGATATTGTTCTTCTAATAGATGTTGAGATTCCTACCTTGAGAATCTCTATGAAGGGTCTTATTACTGATGATAACTATAGAATAGCTCAGCTTCAAGAGCTACTATTACTAGATGAACGTTGACAAGTGGTGTGTGATCATCTATGAGCATATCAACAATGAATGTCAAGAAGCTACAATCAGAAAGTTAGGCCATGTGACTTCTAGTTGGGTGATCACATCCTAAGAGAGAACCCTAAGAATCAACAAAAATGAGTTCAAAAAGTGAAGTTTGAACCAAACTGGCTCAATCCTTATATCATTACTACAATATATGGATCCAACACCTATCAACTTTCCACAACCGAAGAAGTGCTCAAGGAACCTGTCAACACTCTCCACTTGAAGAAATTTTACAATTGATCTAATATCAGTAGCTCTTTGTACATATTTATATGTCCTAAAAAAATCATAAAAATCTAAAAAAAGTCCTAAAAAAATTGTTACTCTGATGAAAACCTAGTAATAGGCGTCTAGGTGACACCAAAAAAAATTGAAAATTTCAAAAAATAAATACAAAAACATCAAAAAAGAGAAAAATACAAAAAAATTTAAAAATAAAAAAGTACGATTGGTGAAAACCTAGAAACAGGCATCATGGTAGCAAAAAAAGAGAATTTCTACCAAGAAGGTGAAAACTTGGTAAACAGGCACCTTTTGTTCCCAATGCACCATCTTGCAATTCATCTTTTGGCTTTCTATACAATTGCTTTCCTTCTTTTTCCTACATTCCACTCATGTATCCATAGATTGAATCTTCTCATAGCTTAAGGGCATTCCCGTTTAGTGTTACTCTTTTGAGATTTTCCTCATAGAATCTTTTGTGTGATAGTCACTAGTGGTGTTGGCTATGTCTACCTACTACAACTAAGTGTTACTCTTTTCAAGATTCTTCGCATAAAATCTCTTTCACAATAGTCACTAGTTGTTTTATCTATGTCTACCTACTTTTGCTTCAGTTATGTCTCCAAATTCCTTTATAGAAGATCTCTCTTGCGTCAATCACCAGTCATTTTGGCTATGTCTGTCTATTGTTGCTCGGTTCTCATAGGATCTTCACCTCAAAGATTCCTCTTTGACCTCAATCACAAGTCATTTTGACTATGTTTGCCTACTATTTTAACCTTATTGAAGAGATTTCTTTCAAACATGTTCTAGACACTGAAACTTGACATCAAACATATGACACAAAAAAGGAACTCAAAATGACATACTTGTTTGGATATGTTGAGAATTTTGTTTGTTTTCCTTTTTTTCACTTTATCATGTCTCCTCGAGAAACTTGATGATGTTATTTATAACTAGAAAAGTAATGACTGGGGGCATGATCTTTTCTTTTCTTTCTGCCTATAGTTTAGCTCCAATTAATTGATAAATTCCTATAAGAGGGGTGTCCACTATGAGAGCCTCTATCTAATATTAGATGGCCAGGTGTACCTCAACTCCTTGACTCCTTTTATACAAATATGTCAATAATGTTGGTTCTTCTCCTTGTTTGTTAGAGTAAACTCTTCATGCTATAGTAAACACTGATACTCATCCTACTAAGTGAATGTATGAGTCACTGTGAGTATATCTAGCACATTTTTGTCTAAGGTTATGAATGCAAGGGTCATTGTGGATAGAATACTTACAAAATACTTAGCATGAGATGGATCTCTTGTGTTTTTTTTGTGTTTGCCATGCAAGCAACATTCTAGTCATTCTAACATTTATGTTTTGATGCTTATTTTAACTTACTACAATAAAAGGGACAAATATTTTAGTCATTCTAGCTTCTCGTGCCTCAAATGCTTACATTTAATCCTGACAAACTTAGAATATATGTTTTATTCATATTCCCATGATTGCAATGTCAGTGGGAATTGTACAACATATGGGATTTTCTTCCTATGCTTAGTGATGATAAATGGTTGAGGCTTGATAATCAGACCTAGGGTTGCACTTAATAGTCTTGCATTGCATACTACATTTGAATAAGCACATGATTCAATTGCAACTCTTTTTCATCCTTCCTAATAAGGGATTGGGGGTCTCTTTAAATGTATCCAGATTCTCCATGGCTACACAAGCATTTGGTTTGTTGGTTTTCACTCCTTGATGGAATACCTATCACTACCAAGAAAAAAAAGCAACACTACATGAGATGTCAATTCATTTTCATATGCATTGCATCTGTATACTCATATCATCTACTCTACATACTCACATCGCATTACATCATATCAAAGTATATATGCATCCATAACATAATGCATGCATCTCATAATCATCAATATCTCATATACATCAAGTTAAAGTAGACACAAACAATAACATGTACACAGGGACACTCAACTCAAAATCTCATATATATGTATATCAAAAATGTGTCAGTACAAAAAATGGGTGCTACTTGAGCTCTATTGGTAAAAAATGATACAAAATGGTGCTAGTACACCAATGGATATATAGTCAGAATCAAAATATGGGATCAAAGTAATCAATAGCTAACTATGGCTTGCACCATCACCCCCTATAGCTAGAGGAGGGGGAGAAGGTGGCATATCTGGTCTCATTGGAGGACATGCACGCCTGAAATCTTAGGCATATTGGGAAAATCAAGGAACCTGCTAAGCCTCATTGGGCACAACTATAGAGTATGCTAAGAAATAATAAGTTGCTCAGGCCATCTGCAATCTAACCTTAGTGTGTAGCATCTCCACCCTCCATTTGACTATCTGTACCTACTCCCACAATCTCAAGATCTCTTGATCTCACTCAGCTAGTTGTCCATCCCTTACCACTACTACAATTTGTAACTCTCTAATCTATTGAGAAGCTTAACAGATCTACTCATTTGTCATTAGAACATCTCCTTAGATCTTATGGCAGGCTGCTCCTACATCTCCTCATCAAGCATCTCCAGTGCTTGCTCAATGGGTGCCTACTCCTCCACCTTTGACCTCTATCACTTCCCTCCACTGCTATCTCCAACCCTCGGATCTAATCCCATCTACCATGCAGGGATGTCTAGTTATCTCACTCTCTACCATACTTTTGGTAGTGGGTCCTATGGTGCATACTGTTGGGGAGCCTGCTGTGGGGGAGCCTACCACTATTGTGTTGATGCTTGCTATGGGCTTGGCACTACTTCCCCCAAGGGATTTGTAAGTCATGGGAAGGGGTGACCAATAAGATATGTTTGATATGCTGCCATCACTCATGTATCTTCTACCTCTGGATGGTAGTCCCACTATGTCACAACTAGGTTGTACACATCGATCATCAACTACCTTGTATCTAGCCTCACTAGCCATTCCCATGTCAGATCCTTTGCGACTTGTGCATAGGCAAAAAAATCCTGGGAGATGTCATGCTACCTCCCATACTACCTCCATACTCAACTGATGGTGAATCGCTTGATGATCTATATGGTTCTACCTACTAGTGGCCGCAAGCTAAACATCTAGTTGAGCTCCGTAGGAGTGTCATCCCACTCCTCAATCTCTCACTAGAGCTTCCATACAATAAAGACCAGGTCATCAAGATGGGCCCTCTTCTACTCTGCCTTACCTAGGCCTACCTGGGTAATTTTTCCTCTATATCTTCAAATTTATGGCTCTGTAGGCTCTCGAGCATCCTCAAAAATTAGTTGTGTGACTGGCAAATGCTCCCATGCCCAAACCTATAGAATGTACACACTACTGGCCATACTCTTTCACTCATGGTACAGTATCTCATGCATCTCATAGAACATATGGGTGAGCATGCATTGCCCCCATCCAAATATCTTTGGTGAATCCAACATCCTTTGCAACATAATCCCCCATCCACACTCTAGTCCATGCTACCCTTTCTTAGGTACCAAGAAGTAGCTGATGAATATGGCCAAAACTATGGCCAATCTATGTGTCTACCCATATGTGTGGAAAAGCTCATCCCAGGCGATGGCCCATCTAATTGCTAACTATCTCCCAAAAATGCTACATAATTCCTCTGTACCTACTCAGGGCACTATGTCATAGGTCACTCTCGGTCCATAGAAGGGGAACCATAGGATCTTGTATATGTCCTCTAGAGTCACAATCATCTCTCCTTGAGGAAGGTGAAAGGTGTTTGTTTCTGAATGGAAATGCTCCACCAAGGCAGTCAGCAGGCTGTGATTCACTAGCAATGCTAGGATTCAACATAGATAAGTGAGTCCCAATCTGTCTATATGAGTGATGTCTGTTGCATCTAGGTTCCACAATAAAGCTCCATATGGTAGATAGTGGGATCTAAATGAAACATCACTGAAGACCTCCCCCACACATGAACAAGCAACAACAACAAGAAAATAGTCAGTACTCAATCCACAAATCAAAACAATGAAGAAACACATGCAAAAATCACGCTAAAAAAATTTAAAAATGCAAATTTCCAGTACACTGTTGTCGCAAATTTTCATGTGACGATTTATTTCCTCATATAAAAATGAATTTCTTTGCATGAGAGTGTGTATCTTCACATGAGAAAACACATCCTCACACGAAAAAATGTGATTTCCTACGAGCAATCATCACCCCGTGCGAAGAGAGACTCTCTCGCATGAAGAAACAAGTTCTTCTGTGAAGAGAGATAATCTCGCGTGAAAGACGATGACCACTGATGCAAAATTCTCACATTCTTCATGTGAGAAGTGGGTATCTACCATGTGAGAATCCTTAGTGATGCGCGTAAAGATATGTCAGCTTGGCAAATCTTCACATGAGAAGAGACCACCTTCACACAAGAAAGGATAGTCTTGTGTGAAGACCGATGTTGATTAGTTAAAAATGTGGTACAACTGCAATAAATGACCTTGAAATGCATGAAACTGAAAGAATGAAAGATGGTTATCGATTACTCACCGGTGGTCTATAATTTCCCAACTAGTTGTGTCGATAGGAGTGCTCAAAACGATGATATCTCACATTCACTGCCATCTTCCTCTCAGAGTTCCTATTCACTAAAGACAAAAGGTGCAAATGAATTGAAAATGACCCCTTGGGCCATTATATAGTTGTTGACCTAATTTTTCAAAGTACTTTCATTTTCAAAAAAATCACCCCCCTAGCTAATTCAACTGCTCTAGATCCATTTTTAGGATCGAATATGACACACCTCAACAACCCAAAAATGCGTTTTAAAATTTTGGGACCAACGCAATCAAATGCTTGTGTAGTCTAGATTTTTTTGATACTTTGTGATTCTTGGAATCTTTTCAACTCAAAATTCTTTAAATTTTCAAAATTTATTTTTGAAAAAGTCAACTCCAGTCAAATCTAGTCAACTTTGGGTCAAACTCAGTCTTCTGGACCTCAAAATCATGTTGATTTGACTCAGACTTCTCTTTTGATCATTCTAAGCTCTTCTATATTATGTTGAATCTTGGATTCCTTTTGTCTCTCTCAACATATTGCTTTACATTATATTTTTGGTGTGTCATCTTCTAATTTTTCTCCCGAGGGGGCAGGATCATTACATCATTGAACTTGAATTCCAAATCAATCTAAATTTTCATTGCTAGGGCCATATCGTTCTTATCTTATGTTCTCATCACTTGGGGCATCTCATCACTAGGGGCATCTCCTTCCCCTCTATCTAGCATTTTTGTCATATATCTCATTATTTCAAACTTTAGGTATCTAGATGTTCTATCTGGATCCTTAAAGATTAATCTCTGTTCTAGAAACCTTTTAAATGCTATCAATCTCGAGTATCTAGACATTATACCTAGATCCTTAAAGATTAAGCTCTATTTTGGAGATATTCTTTTAAATTCTGATCAACCCTTAGGTATCTAGGTTTTCTTTATGGATCCTTAAAAGATTAAGTTCCATTCTAGAGACAATCTTTTAAATGCTATCAATCTCAAGTATCTAGATGTTCTATCTAGATCATTAAAGGTTAAACTTCATTTTGATGGAAACCTTTAGAATGCTTATTAGTTTGGGTATCTAGGTGTTCTATTTGGATTCCTTAGGATCAAACTCTGTTCTAGAGATGGTTCTTAAAAGCTTATCAATTGGTCTTCGGATCATCAACTTCGGATCCAATCTCATCTTCACATCATGTTTTTTGATTTTCTTTAAATTGAATGTGCTGGTCACACATTCATTCAAAGAGGGGCAAAATGTAATACCCCAAAATTGGCTAATTGCCATGATCACCAATTCTGGTCTATTTCAACAATCATAAGTCCTATGTCACTAGACAATTCTTATTCTACTACTCGCTACTTGACTTAATTGTCAGGTGTAGAAAACCCTAACTTGCGTTCATCATACTTATTATTTAATTCCTATAGTATTTACTCATATTAGTTACATTGAACCTATTTGATTTAAATTAAATTTTATCTAATGTATTTATACTTTATTAAATTAAATTATCACCTAAGGTTAATGTACTAAGGAATTAAATTTATTTAATTTAATAAATATGCCTATTCTAATTAATTGAATGAAATTATTTAATCAAATAGAAAAGGTATTTATGAGGTCATATCTCATTTTGTTAAATTAAATATCTTTCCTAATTCTACTCTTCAATTATAAATGGAAACTTTGAGTGAATTATCTCTCAAATTGGAATGAACCTAGTTAACTTGATCTCACACCCATGACAAGTTCAGTTAACTACTCATCACACTCAGATCAGAAATAGTTCACTTCACCTGCACGAGGAAGTTTCCATCTTGACTAAATCTTTGCTTCAATCTTGATTGTCAATTTGAGTTGATCTCACCTATTGATCAATTCCAGGAATTTTATTTAAGGGACTCATAATTCCTCATTAAAAAAGGTTGAATTCAATTGCTATCGAATCTTTGTTGGAGTGTACACTCATTTTCTTATTGTCATAAAACTCTCATTTTCTTAGATTAATATCATTTAGAATTAATACACATTCATTTAGATAATTACATTTATAGGTTCTTATATTAATTTCATAATCATTTAGATTACTTGCATGTGCATATAGATTATATCATTTCAAACCCTTCATTCTAGATGGTCTAATTGCTTGTACCTCAAATATGAGAGCATACATAAGCAAAATCCACCTAGATAGAAGGCAACAAGTCACCTTGCAGGGTTTCTCTTGAATGAAAAATCTCATGTTCATCTCAGGATGAATCTGCATATAAAGACCATGTTGAAGTGTGTGTTTTAAATAGAGGCCACATTCCATGCATACAATACCCTACTTAGAATGATTTGGGTCTAATCATTGTTGTCAAACTCCGTATAAAACATATATTTTACCAAATCCAAGTTCTTAGCTACACATACTCAAATTTCAAGGATAGGTCACTATTACACATAGTCTCCAAGTCCTTTTGTATATCTTCATCACCTATGCTTTCAATCTTACAATGTATATAGCTTTTGACATCGTTGGCATAAAGCCCATTCTCTAGAATTTGTAGAAATGCATCCAATGGGTTATACATAAGTGAAACAAATGGATGTTTCTTGAATACATACCATGGCCTTTCACTCACATTATAAACTATCTAACTAGCCATTTCAATTCAATTGTATGCACCAAAAAACTAAGTTATATCTCCATAAAATACCTTACAATTGTGTTTTATGACTTTTGAAACTTTGGACTTCAAAAACCTTTCTTCACACTTTAGTTCACTATCAAATTGCTCTTCAATTCACTCAAGACACTTTGCATGAACAAATGGTACACACAGTCTTGTTCATGATTCTTAAATCATTTCAAATTACATTACGCATTAAATGTGCATCTACCTCAAATTCAAATATTGTTTCTATTCACCAGCGAACTTGATTTTAGAATTCCTATTTACTGTGATCATATCTAGACTTGTGCACTTGACCATATCTTCCTCTCTATGTCAACCACATCCTATTAACTACACAACTTCCAACTCACTCTCTAACATTAGTTAAAATGAATCTCATACTCAACCTATCCCACCATGAAGTCTATAAAGCTTGTGATAAATATCAAGCAATTGCATAGCTCTTTGTTCTATAACAAAAATACTTCAACCACATGTATTTTTTTAAATGAAATGCAACCTAATTTATTCTCTTTGTTCACAAATCAAAAGAAATTACAAACCTATGAATAGGAGACAAGATTCAAAATGAATGTAAACCCTTTGTTATATTTTATTCATTTTCCTTGAAAATAAATACATGAAAGATGTACATAAATGACTCATAAATCACCTAAAAAATGAGATTTATCTATATAAAACTTAATTTTTTTCATTACAAGAGAAATTGCTAAAAGAAAATGCTATCATAGTCATGAAAACATCTCAAGAACTAGAACCAACTAGTTTCACAGTGAAAAATTGGAACCTCTACAAAGAATGAGAAAGAGAATTATATAGAGGAGAGTGAATTCCCAGATGTGTTTTGTATCTAACATGTGTCCACTTGGAAAACATCTCTTAGAAGTGACAAAGCGTCTCTCTAATATCTCTCTACAACTAGTAAATTAAATCCTCTATCATTCAGCCTCCCAAGAGCATAAAAATATCTCATATACTTGATGGAACAATAACTGCTTTTGATGCCAGATCTAGAATCAAGGCAAAGGTTAAAAAATCAATTAAAAATGACCTCTAAAAGCCAAGAAAACTTTTTAGAATTCATTTAGGCTTCAAAAAACTTCAATATTTTCCCTCCAACTAATTTTGATACTCAACGACAAAATCTACATGTTCTACTAAGAAGGCCCTGAAAAATACATATCTTCTTATAGAGTGAACTAGTGAATATCTATGGAAAATATAAACTCGTATTTGGAAAATTCATCTTGTCCCATTTCCAATGGTATATTGGAGTACATTTTTTGGGAAAAATATGTGCCTTTAGTAGTCATTTCGAAAAGTAGGCTCCAACTATGAATCGAATAGTTTTTAAAAGGAATTGAAAAAATTTAAACACTTTCTATAGTCAGAACTATAGGAAAAACCACCATTTAAAGAAAATATTTACTTGTGGAGATTTTGAATGTTTAAAAACCCAGGAAATAAAATAATTAATTTTTTACAATATCTCCCTCCACCATTCACACGGTGCCACTTGTCATTTTTCGATTTGCCAATGACCTTGGGTAGGCCCACAACATCCCACAACCTCTTTACCAGATTTTTAATTTTTTGGGAGGTCGTCATGGCACTTGCCAAAAAATCTCCCATTTTCTAGTGGTGACATAGCGACCATCAAAATTCGGTAACCTTCTCTGGTGGGCTTCCACATCATACCCCCTATCCAAAATTTATTACCTTCTTCCTCTAGCCAATTGGGACCCACGTACATGGCTTAGGCTTCAAAAGACTTATGTCTTGAAGACACTAACTATAGAGTGGATCTATATTTAAAGATCAAAAATATCCCCTAGGGCATGAATGTGGGATAATGCAATTCTAATTAACTTATATATGCATCATTGTGGGCCTCCATGAATGCTTCTACTTTCTCAAGCTCTAAATCCCCCCAATGCTCTTATTCATTCATGGCATGTCATTGAGAAATTTGCAATTTAAACTAACACGGGAGTGGTAATAGAAACATAGAGTTTATAGAGGTTTTTTCTAACATTGTCAGTGTCAATAACAAAAATTTCATTTCATCTTTGGGTTAGTACAGAGTGGAATCGATCTCCCTTATCATTCTATGTCCTCCCATCTCTTCATTCTCACACATTAAAAGAAAAGGAACTAAGGTGAATGGATGTAAATCCTTCTCATGCATACATACCCTACAGTAATATAAGGGTATCTTTCAAATTTAAGAACTCTTCCTCCTATCATGAGATGCTCATTCAACATTGTAGATACCACCGCACATGGAATCCTCCTTACTAGTATGCCCTTTCCATTCAATATCATGACTCAATCTAGCTCTTCCTTCTTCATTGTGGGGTGCCCATTTTCGTTGCATGTCATTTTCTTTCCAAGGCTTCAAAATAAAAACAAACATTCTCTCAATAGTAGCTTCCTCTTGTCATGCTATGGTGACTCCCTCTATTGCTATGCCTATCCACATACATCCCTATGACTTCCTTCATTGCTTTGGATGCCTCAATGATGATGCCTTTGCCAATTTTGTGGATTCTACTAGACTCCCCTATTGCTCCCCTATGTGAATTTTCCCTTTATCACATCATGGGCTTCCTTGTGAAGTTCTCCCTAATATTACTTTCTCCAAAAATCTCCTATTATTCTCCTTTGCTCTTGGGCATGCATCCTATTCTATCTATAAAAGAAAGTAGATCACAAAACTCGTAAAAACTCTCATCTAGAGGAAAATCATTCATATCACTATTTTTAAGTACATTGATAGACTTATGATTGGAAATATTGTTGCATTTTTCATGTAATACATCAACAAATTCTTTGTTGCTTCTTAAAATACCGCATTTGTCCCTCTCGATGACCCATATTTTTTATTCTATAATGATCATTGTTAGAATCTTCATGACCACAATGGCTCCTATGCTCCAATTTTGTGTGAAGACCCAAAAATTAAATGCTCAATATGCATATTGATCTAAATACCTTTTACCTTTGTCCAAACACAAAGGATCCTTTCTTGCTTTTGGATAGCCTTCACTTAGTGGGATTGAAGGATCTGATAGGATTTCTTTATGGTCATTAAAACACTCTTGAACTTCACTTTAACTAGCACAAGAGATGGGACATAAAAAGGGATATTTTTATTTTTGCAAACAATTCCAATCATTCATTCTACATATTTTTCCAATTTCCTTTCAGAATTGAATCTTTTTTATTCACAAGAAATTGTTCTCTTTTAAGCATTGCAGATAACCATGTGAATTGTAATGATAAAGTTATCACTGATGACAATAACTTGTGTTTAGATTACTAGAGCCATCTACTCTAGAAGTGTTATCTATATAATTCAATAATCTTGATTTTCAATGTACAAACAATTTCTTTGAAAATTTAATCCACAATGCCTTATTGGTCTAACATTAGTCAGGCCCCAAAGTGAGTCTAGCTTAAAAAAAATTATTTTCAAACACCTAATTTCTCAAACTGATCTACTAATTTGTTAACACTAACTAGAAACAAATTCAAGCATCGGTCTGTCATTAAAAACTCAATTTATCTTATCTACAAACTATGATTTTCTGCTAACAGGGCCTGTCAGTTGGCTATAAAAACTGATTCAAATATGTAACTGGGCTCTGAAATCAAACCCACTGATTCTCTATTCTGCACACTCTTACCCTATAAAATCTCATCTGATGTAAAATTTCCAGTCAAAATATATTGACCGTCAAAGTGGACCTCTCAAAATTTCCTGCAAGAAAATATGTCAAAAAACAACAAATCATGTTCTGTTTTGGCTTCAAAAATTGGGCAAACTAACACATGGGGAAATGAAAATTGGGGAACTTGTTCACTACCATGAGGATAACATAAATTTTGGATTAGGGATCATGATGAATAATAGGACAATAATGGCAAGTAGTAAAAGTGGGCTACGTAGATTTGCATGACTAAAAACAATGGTAGAAAAGCAATTTTTGCAAATGGAATGGACCTAGGAAAATGTGCAGGTAGATTTGTCAAGATTTGAAAATTCACACACTTAAAGTATTTTTAGATTATAACATAGTCGTATAATCCATTTGATCTCAACTATCATAGATTTTGAGATATGACATCACGAACAGGGGTACTAACCAATTTACCTTTCTTAAAACCAGTATAACATCATAAATTGCATTTGGAATCGCATTCAAAAACTTATCAAACAGATTTATCATAAGCTCAAAATTAAAACATAGAAAGTATCTAACCTCTAAAATACAATGTGAAAGGAATTTTAGCATTTCAGTCAACTGGGTCAAAGTTATAAAAATTCAAATAGGGCTTCCTAGAATTCTGAACAATTCACATCAGCACAACATCAGTAAATGACCAACTTTGAGGGATTCAAAACCTAGTGAAACAATTTGAAATGACTCAAAATTTGAAACATAAGTTCTTTGGTATGGACACTAAATCTCCCAAAGTGGAAAATCATGAAACATTATTGGGTGTGAGATATTGGAATGCAAACATAGCCTCCTATTACTATTTGATAGGCAAAAATGTAGAATTGGACATTGCTCAAAATGAGACTTCATAGAATGACTCAGAATGACAATTTATCTTTAGAGAATGCATATATGTACTAAATTCATGGCATTAGAAATATTAAACACCTCTTAGGCCTCACAAGTACAACTAGGTATCCATTTATTAAAAAGAACTTATAGGGCTTGATTTTTCAATGGTACTCAAAATTAGGGCTTCAATTTTCAGTCCCAATAGTGGCTTTGTTTGGGGATGCATGTCCCTTGAAAGCATGGCAAGGATTTAGATCTCTGGAACAAGTAGACCATTCCCAAAAAAAATCTCTTCAACAACTTTATTGAAAGAAAAAACAACTACTTCTACTATGTACAAATGATGGCCCAGGGCCACCGAACTTCAACCAAAACTTTTGCCTCTATCATAAATCTGATAATCATCAAAACTTTCATGAGGTAAAATGGAAACATTTCTTCTATCAATTTCACCAATCAGATTAGCATTATGAATCAACTCACTTGGCAAAATGGAATCTACATCTTCATTTTCATAATGAATACAAAAACTAGATTCATTCCCAACAGCTTGCTCATTATGAAAATATTGATTAGCATTGATTCACAAATATCATATTCAAATTGAAACTCTTCTTAATTTAATGAATCATACATGCTATTAGTCTCAAATATGAAGGCATCATATTCAACTTGGGGAAAAATGTCACATATACCTTGAAATTGTGTATGCTTATGTATAACTAGAGAGTATTCATATGAGCAATAAGATTTGTACTCACTAATGTCATCAATGTTAGAATCTAAAACTAATCTAGAATCTTCAAATGGTCCTTCAAAATTAGAAACTGGATTAGTAATCATGTTAGAGTATTCATCATAAAACTCATCACAACGTGCATGCTGATTTTCATTAACAACTTTGTCAAACACCTTGTTATCAACATCATAAGATGCAACATCATCATTCTCATTGTCATAGCTAGAAGAAGAACAATTTGATCTCTTATAGCAATAGGACAATGTGTCATCATTAAACTCTAGTTCAACTAAATCTGAAACTTCCATGTTTTCTTCAAATAATGGATTGATAACTCCATGTAATGATCCTCTTTGAACATTTTGACAAAAAATGGGCCGATCATCATCAGAATATTCATCATATAAAACATTAATATACACTTTAAACTCACTACCCATTTAATCTTCATGGAAACTCTCAGCATATGAAGAAAAATCAAAACTATATGAAGACTCACCATCCACTCCATCAATGAAGCATGTAAAATATAATTCGATATTACTTCGATTGTTTTCATGAAGGTGATTCAAATGTCTTGCAAACCAATCATCTTTCATTTTATCCATAAGTTTTGATGTTTTAACCTCATAATCATTTGCATATTTTTGGTTACTACTACCTACATCTTCAAGACACTCATCTACACAATTGGGTAATCCATCCTTATAAATAATCTCCTTGTCCTCATATTGTATAGACAAATCTTCTTCACAACTTTCAACCTCAAGTTGACTTGTATAACTTTGGAATGGAACTTCACTTTTAGATTTAGCATAAGAACTCTTATGTTCCCTAGCATAAGAGTACTCACTTCCATCATTACTTTATTCTTCCCAATTTGCATCTGATTCACATTAAGAAAAACATGTCTTAGCATTGTCCTCTTCTTGACTTGATTAAAAACTCTCAACATTATCTTCACATGATGCTTCTTCATAATATATCGGATCAACAACTTTATCTTCATCACTTGAAGCATGTATTTCAACTTCTTCATAATCATATTGAGATGAATATCTTGCAACTTTGAATTTTATAACACTCTCAACATGATGTAATCTGTCAATAAGAGAAATCATTTCTTGCCTATATGACTGATCAAATGAATCCACCTTGTCGTCCATTTCTGAAATACTACAAACATGTGCACTCTGTACATCAATAATAGAATCATCTTTTTCTTGAAACCAAGAAACTTCATTTGCACATGTCTTTAATTCTAAATTTTCAACAAGATTATCCACCATAGTAGGGGTACCTACTTGCTAATCTAAATTTGAACATTCTTTATGACATTGATTTCTTCTTTCAACCTCATCTCGTCGAAAAACACTTCTAGAGAAATGACTCCTAGTTAATCTGTATTTTATGTTGTTTTCAATCTCAATTGCTATCATGAATGCCTATTTAAAGTCTTAGGTTCTTTAAATCTCAATAAGTAATTCAAATTTTTATCAAATGCATCAAGATAAACCACTAAACACACTTGATCATCTAGCGTATATCTTTTAGGAATCTCGTGCAAAACTTTTGCAAATCTAATATTAAATTCAAGAACTAACTCACCGTTCCTAATTTGGATCTTCAAGAACTTATCAAAATAATCAAAGATGCTTACTCTTTCCCTAAGCTGCTTCATCAAGGCTAAAAGTAACTCATCTTAAGATGAAATAGAATATGTCGATAGAAAGGAAAACCAATCCCTAGCATCACCTTCTAAAGTTTGAACCAACAACTTCATATGAACATCTAAACATTATGAATGGCTGAATTTTCATGTTTCCCATTAAATTATTGAAACTTTTTTTGATATCATTAGGAATGACATTTGGGAAACAATAGATACCATCAAAGCATAATGCCATGTATCTCTTGGTAGAAAATGATCTACAAACATCACTAACCAATTGTATGCTTGATGAAGGAGGCTTGTCATTCTTCAAAGCCTTGACACTCATCAGCAATAATTCTGATTTGAAATTTGTAGTAGGTTTATAACCTTCTACCAAATGAATCTTTTCAAACACTACACAAAACTTTTACAAACTAAAACTTATTACCATGAAGTGTATAAAACTTATCACACTATTCTCTTCTCCTTAGTGTTGAAAATCACTTGACGGAGAACATATATGTAAACTACTTTCTTTCACAACAAGAACAATGTCATGAAAAATAAAATACCTCAAGTGTTGATGTTGAAACTACTGATCTACTAGTTTGGCACTGGTGCTGATATGAACTTTGTCACACCACATATGAAACCATTATAGAGCCACCACCTCCTTGAAGAGGAAAATTAAATCACAACAGTGATTTATTCTTAACATTCAAATTTCTTCTAGCATCAGATCAAACACAACACTTAAAATTTTATCAGTCAAGAATTTATATATTCCCTCTTCTTACTTACACTTAGCATAACTTTTAGATCTGCATAACCAAACTGAAAACCCTTTGAAAGCCATTATATAAAACAAATTTGCACTAGTATAGAGATCTTGTTAGAGGGTTGCCACTCACATTTGTGAGAAAGATTTAAAACATGATTCATAGCATGACAAATTTGAACTGAGCTTTCAACTTATAGAACATTGCAAATCATCAAACACTTAGAAGAGAGGAATCATTTTTAAACAATTCTGACTCTAAACTTACAATAGCACTTTGAAAGCCAAACTAGCTGAGTTGATTGAAAATAAAACTTAGTAGTAATATAATCTACATTCAATCCTTCAAAGTTACTATTTTCCATGCATAAAGCTTAACTAGAGAACACAAAACCTAACATACAAAAATTAATATGCATAATATATCAGAGGTTTCTAGCTCCATAATTCAGTCATTTACAACTTCATCCCTAGCAAAGTCACCATTTTGTTGGTGTTTTGAAACAACAAGGTTCCAAATTACCCTAATGAGAATAAGATACATCTAGGGGCAACTAACTCCCATCTTCAACACATCCTTTCAGACACCAGTCCAACTATAAGGTTAGAACCTTCTTCTACTTGAGGCTCTGCAAAACCTAGGTGGGTGGACCTTAGATTCAATTTATATGGTACCAGTGCTAAACATATTCTTGAATCTATAATTAGAAAATGAAACCCTTATTTATCCTATTAACTCATGCAATAACATAAATCTACAATAGCTAATTGCAATACAATGCAATTCATAAGCTGAGTGAGGGCATCCTATTCTAGCTCTTCACACATAAAAATATAAAGATGATTTGAATTTGATCTAATTTTATGTGGGTGGGGAAAGTAGATGAAAACCAAGTAAAGATTACATTCTAATGATCCTATAGCTGATCAATGCCTCATCCATTAGGCAAATTCACAAATCTCTCTCATGCATTTTGGATATCTAAAACACATATGCTATGCTAAGACTCCAGATTTATCTAGTTACCTTGTAAATTGGATATCAATGTTCAATCTAAATCTCATTCTTATCTGATATCTTCCTCAATGAGCCTACAACCCTGTTGATTTCCCTAAAGCATTTGCATAACTCATTGAATTATAAGAAACAATGAAACAACATAGATCCTTAAGGGACTACAACTATGACCTAGACTCTTTGTTAAAAGGTCATAAAATATTAAAAATCACTGCTAAAGGAGACAAGATCTAAAATGAAACTCAACATCTATTGTTCTTTGTATTGGTCTCCTTAAAATAACACATGAAAATGCATGAAATTTACTCACAAGATACCTAATAAACCATACTGTACAATAAACATATGTTTTCGTACAAGAGAGAAAATGGTGGAAATGAGAAACTGATGGGATGGTAAGGGCGTATCATAGCCAAAGCAGAGCTTCATGGTCTAGAACCAGCACATCCCAGATCTTTCCACTCAGATTTCA